>CM060945.1:579741490-582562740 GCA_030765085.1 Allium cepa | reverse complement strand
AACTCCACGAAAGGAAGATCAATGACTCGTATAAATTACTTAATGGAAAATGTCTCGAAGAAATCCAACGAATAACTAATAATCCTGTTAGAGAAAAAAAAGTAGCTAACATTCCTTTTTCCGACGAATGGCGTAATCCGATGATTTCGTGAACTGATAGAATCAGCAAATGAATCACGAAATCTTGGTGATCTTCTCTATCTAATGAATGAGGAGTCCGTTTAGAAATCGTCCGCCCCGCGCCACCCCCCGAGTATATGATTCAACAGGAATCACACAGGGGTAGATTGATAGAAACCTCTAGTAAAATACCCACCAGTACCCGTAACCCAGCGGATAAAGTACATTACATAGTACATTTTAGGGATTGGCGACTTACCCATTCAGTGACTTTGGCACGTTCATTTGAACACCTATTGATTCTAACAACTGATTGCAGGGTTGAACATTCGGACTTTTCAATTCATAGATGTGGATCTCGGACCTATGAATGGGGGTATTCCCGATACTCACAAAGAAAAAGGGAAGTGATTTGGACAAAAAGGGAAGTGACTTGGACAAAAAGAGAAGTGACTTGGACAAAAAGAAACGAAGTGACTTAGACAAATCTTGTTTGTCGATAGCCTCGGACCCAGTTTAAGAGTGCTTCTGTAATTAAATAAATAAAATAGAAGAATCTTCTATGATTAGCTACAAGCGGTAATTCTACATATATTACCCATTTGGTATTTTATGAGCAGAGCCTGGATACTCCATTTTTTTAGTCCAAGTTAACCATAAATTCTTCTAATTAAGAATATTGCTCCTCAATCTAAATTAATCTAATTTAACTTCACGCTACGCATGATTGATTCTTCAATCAATACAATATTTCTTGGGCGAAACAGAGGATATCTCGATCGGGGGAGAAATAACTAATTGATTTCTTTTCTTTCAGTCATCCTCTTATCCCCCTCTCGTTAATTAATACCAAAACGGATTATTCCGATATATAAAATATAAATTCCAATGGCTTTTGCTACTATGACCTTCCCAACCACGATTTTTTATTCTTTCCGGGTAAAATACCTGGAAAGAATAAATTTGGTTTTTTCATGTTGTCAAATAGTTGAACAATGAAAAAAGATGGTGAGTGCCTGATTGAATTGATCAGGTCGTGTAGGAACAAGGTTCAAATCTCTCGGTCTGTTAGGATGCCTCAGCTGCATACATCACTGCACTTCCACTTTTTCGATGAATTATTCTAGAATCTGCTTCAATAAAAAATGCGGGCGGTTTCCGTTATGAAAGAAACAAATGTATATGTGATAGTAGATATATGTTATTTTATTTATTTATTTTATGTTATGAATTCTTTTAAAAATTATGTTTTTCTTAAAATATCATGAACAGTTCCTGTAGGTTGAGCACCTTTTTCAAGGAAATAACGAATAGCAGGAACGTTTAAATAAGTTTGATTTTTCATTGTATCATAAAAACCCACCTTTCGAAGATCTCTTCCTTCTCGTCGGGATCGAACATCAATTCATATCAGAATAGTTTTAGTTGATGAAAGTTACTTTGGCATCAAGAAAAGTCAATTCTTTTTCTGAATTCCAATCGAATGCAATCAGATCTAGTATAGTATGAACTAGCGATCAGAATATATATGGATAGAACTTATAATAGGGTCTCGAAAAGTAAGTAATTTTTTCTGGGCCTTTATTCTTTTTTTAGGTTCAGTAGCAACCAATAAAGTGAGACCATTAACATGGTTAAAGCTAAACTGTTTGAAGTCCGGGCACAACATGGTACTCTTTCTACCGTTACGTTAATATCGAAATGGTTTAAAAAAGTATAGTTGGTAATTTTTCTGATATATAACACTCATATCAATAAAATCATTTGAACCGTTTACTAGAATAAAAATAAATAAAAGGGCGCCCTGCGTTTTATTATCCAATATCCAATGCTATCCAAATTTTGAGGCCTAGTACTCCATAGATAGTTCGAATTGTATAGGAACAATGATCAATTTTAGCGTGAATTGTTTGTAGAGGAACCCTACCTTCTCTGATCCATTCGACACGTTCAATTTCTTTTCCGTCAATACGTCCTGCAATTTGTATTTGAACACTTTCCATTTAGGATCAAAGAAGAAGATTATTCTTTTTACCAAACATATGCGGATCAAATCACGATCTTCTATTCTAATCTAATAAGAACAAGAGTCTCGATCAATCCCTTTGCCCCCCATTCTTCGAGAATTAGAAAGATCCTTTTCGAGTTTGAATTTGTTCATTTGGAATCTGGGCTCTTCTATTTTCTACTTATTTTTTTTTATTCTTTATTTCATTTCGATTTTCTTTCCCTCTCTTTTATTTTTATTTCCTTCCATCATTCCTTAAGTCCCATAAGGTTTGGTGATCCTGTAAAATCTGACCCATTTTCTCATCGAGCGAGGGGTACGAAATAAATCAGATTGATTTTTTGATTAATGTGAAGTAAGTCTTTTTATCTTATCAGTGAAACTAAATACTTGAAATTCAACAGATCCACAGTTTTTTTCTTTTTCTTGTTGAATAGCCGAGATGAATGAATTTTTGACCATAAAAACAAAATTTTCTTTTTTTTCTTTTACGCGAATTTTACCGATCAGGGATATATAGTTTGCATCAATAAATCAACTAATTCTTCTAGTAATTTTTTTTTAATTACCTAATTTCTATTTTTTATGAAATTTATTGATTGGATTTCAATCCAATAAGATAAGAAAATATCAGAAATCTTATAAAAATCCTTCCTTCTTATATTCTAGAACTGAATAAAAAAAAGACTTTTTGCTTTATTCTAACTTTATTATAATTTGGTTATTTTAAAAAACTTTCTGTACTTCGACGTCAAGTACCCCTGGTCGGGGAGGATGAAGTGTCAACGCTCAAGTTTTAATGAGTCTGATGCTATTAAGATTAAGATAGCATCTCATTCCTTTGTTTGACCCCCTTTACTTGCAGGAATACATCTTGGATCTGTCAATTATGTTATGGTAGAAGTTCCACTCACGGCGATCTGGTTGAATTGGGGGAAGATGTAGGTATTATTGCGGGGCAATCAATTGGGGAACCAGGGACTCAACTAACATTAAGAACTTTTCATACGGGTGGAGTATTCACGGGCGGTACTACCGAACATGTACGAGCTCCTTCTAACGGAAAAATAAAGTTCAACGAGTATTTGGTTCATCCCACACGTACCCGTTGCTAATGTGCCTTGGATGATCCACATCTCCAGGTCAGGCGCTGATGAGCACATTGAACTATCCATGTGGTTGAGAGCCCTCACAGCCCAGGCACAACGACGCAATTATCAGGGGCGCGCTCTACCACTGAGCTAATAGCCCGCACGATATTTCCATAAGATTCCTCTTTCTTATTCTTAAGCAAGCCCTAGAGAGGGTTTAGTTGATCCATGATTTATGTTTCATCTTTCTTTTTGTTTGTTTCGAGAAAGATATCGATCAATTCCGATTCTTTCTTTTTCGATTGATTCTTTTCCGATCGAGATGTATGGATCCCTATGTCTCTTATCCCTAGGGGGTCTTCCTCCACTAGCAGGGTTTTTCGGAAAACTCCATCTATTCTGGTGTGGATGGCAGGCAGGCCTATATTTCTTGGTTCAATAGGACTCCTTACGAGCGTTGTTTCCATCTACTATTATCTAAAAATAATCAAGTTATTAATGACTGGATGAAACCAAGAAATAACCGCTCACGTGCGAAATTGTAGAAGATCTCCTTCGGAACCATATCACATCCCGGATCTGATGAAATAAGATGAATTGAGACGGTATTTTGTAAATACGTAATTATCTTGAATATATCAACCATTTCTTTATTTTCCGATCGCCTGGAAGGGACAAAAGAAACATCTTGTTTTTTCTTCAAAAATTTCTGATCTCTAGTGGACCTCTCAGTAGGATTCGAACCCAGATGAAGTTCTGACCATCTGTCAGAGAAAAAAGTAGTATTTTTAATTAAGTAGTATTTTGAATTTTGAGTCTTTTTTCTCAATTTAGTTAATTATTTAACTAGAAAAAGGCACATATAGATATTAAATAATATAATATAAAAAATGAAGAATAATCTTTCCATTACTCAGAAGAAATCTATTTATGTTTTTTCGAAAGAAAATAAAAGATTCTTTTGGTTCCTATATAATTCTTATGTATTTGGGTGCGAAATTTTATTAGTGCTTATTCGTAAACAATCCTCTTATTTACGATTAACTTCTTTTAGAACTTTTATTGAGCGAATTTTTTAGCAGGGTACGGAATGTATTGTCAAATATTGAATATGATTCCACAAGATCTATTTTCGTTCAAGTAACGGATTCTAGCCAATCGAAAGGATCCTCTGATCAATCCAGAGATCATTTCGATTCCATTAGAAATGAGGATTTAGAATATCACACATTGATCGATCAACGAATTTTAGGATTTTATTGGATAACGGGTAGTTTAGAATTTCGAGATTTGTTCGCAATAGTTACTAAATTAATTCATAATAATGGAGTAAATTCTTTATTTATTACTCTTTGTGCTTCTTTTTTATTCGTCGGTGCAGTTGCTAAATCTGCACAATTTCCTCACAGCCCAGGCACAACGATGCAATTATCAGGGGCGCGCTCTGCCACTGAGCTAATAGCCCTTCGTGCGGGCCTCCCAGCGGGAGGCCTGATATGCCAAAAGCGAGAGAAACCCCATCCCTCTCTTTCCCTTTTGCGCCCCATGTCCCTCTCGTGTGGCAGCATGGGGACGTAAAAAGTGGGATCCTACCAACTTGTTCCGTTTTTAGTCGGTTCATATATTTTAACCCTGCTCGATTTTAATATGGGTTTTACTTTTTCAAGTTCTTTCATTATTAGGTCCATAAATAGAATTATTTTGATGATCCATCTTGTTTTTTTTTGGAAACTTTTAGAAACAAAAAACAAAGAAAAGTAGGTTTAAGGAAGTTTACAGAAATACATATTTCATTTTTTTGATCAACAAGAACTCGACGCTTTTTATCAACTTGATGGTAAGGAATTTCTGGATCTTGAAATTCATTTCATATAATTGAACCTTTTCAACTGTTTCTTTTTAAGAACCAAAAAAATTTGTGCCAAAATAGCGCTAGAACCTTGTTTAGAGATGTTTTTGCTGGTATTGATCCAGATTTGGATGCTCAAGTGGAATTTGGAGCATTCCAAAAACTTGGAGATCCAACTACAAAGAGACAAGTAGTTTGATATAAGACTGCTCTGGTATCTTTATCCTCTATCTCTATTTTTTTCTCGAGTACCCGAGAAAAAATAGAGACTTGAATCAACTTCTTTTCGTTGATTCTTTACCCTTTATTTTATAGAGAAAACAGATCATAGATATTTGTAATTTATGATATATCCTATCGGGAAGGAACAATAGTATTTCATTGCTACAAATATGTATTATTGAAAAAATAAGACATGTTTTTTGATACTTCTCTTCAACTCCGAAATAGTTTAGTTCTTATTTGATAAGAATAGTTGAAGTGGAATCTCCGAAGAGAGGATGGCCGAGACCAAGTTACTATTATTTCTTTCTCCTCCGTCATGTTGAGTTTTTCAATTTTTCTTGATAAATGATTAGCTACAAAAGGGTTTTTTTTTTAGTGAACGTGCCACAGCTGATTACTCCTTTTTTTACATTTTAAAGATTGGCATTCTATGTCCAATAGAATATCTCGATCTAAGTATGAAGGTAATGTGAATGAACCATAACTATGTAGACCTATTCCTAATAGATTGATCCCAAAATAGCATATCCAAATTATAAAAAATCCTATAGAAGCTACAAGTGCCGAATTCGTACCGTGCAAACTTTGATTTGTTCTAGTATGTGAATAAATCGCGAATATGGTCCAAGTAATAAATGCCCAAGTTTCCTTGGGGTCCTGAAGTTCTTTGTAACGTTGTAAAGTTTCCTTAACTCTTTGAGCAGTTTCATAATGTTCCTCGCCAACGATCCGAGGTTGTAACAAAGTTGACGTTGAATCTAAAGGATCGTCAAATTTTTAAGCTTACTTGGATATTAGGCATTTATCTGTAAGAACTAAATTATTTGCACTGAATATGAATAGGTCTTCTTTTTACATTACACTATTTCGGAAACCCAAGGACTCAATCGTATGGATATGTAAAATACAGGATTTCCAATCCTAGCAGGAAAAGGAGGGATAGGGATAATTCATCCATGAAAGAGAAGGGGAATAAAACAAAAATAGACACTAACTAAACTAACTATATATAGATATATAGTTAGCTATATAGAAAAGAAAACAGTCAACGAGATCGTAATAATGAATCACGAGTTAGAATTTCATAGATTTCATCTAATCGAGTATAAGTATAGATGATATTTTGTATAACTCATTTTGGTCAGATCTGAAATGAATAAAGAAATAGAAATTTAGAGATAAGGAATAAACCATGGATAAATCCAAGCAACCTTTTCGCAAATCCAAGCGATCTTTTCGTAGGCGTTTTCCCCCAATCGAATGGGGGATCAAATTGATTATAGAAACATGAGTTTAATTAGTCGATTTATTAGTGAATAAGAAAAATGGAATTGCATTTTCATTTTTCTTATTATATACTTTCTTATTTTTATTTTATTTTAAGAAATTCACAGTTAGAGTTTGGTCTAGTGAATAAATGGATAGAGCTCTATGGCTCTAATTCTGGTAAAAAAAAAAGCAACGAGCTTTTATTCTTAATTTGAATAATTTCCCGATCTAATTAAACGTTAAAAATAACTTAGTGCCTGATGTGGGGAAGGGGTCTCCTGTAAATGGACCTTTGATTCTTTTTTTTAAGAATAAAAAAAAAATCCTACCTATTTTCTATTATGGATTGGAAACTAATGTGTAGAAGAAACAGTATACTGACAAAAAAAAAATCCAAAGTCAAAAGAGCGATCGGGTTGCAAAAATAAAAGATTTTTTATCCTCTGATAATTTATTTAATAAAACGAAGATAAACCCGAATTATGTCATGCATGAACAGGCTCCGTAAGATCCTGTAGAATAAGTGATGTGGCACGATCCAATGTTTTATCCATCCCACATAGGTACGAAGATCCGGGTAAGATATGCACCTCTTCAGGAATAAAAAAAAACCGATCCACTTTCATTTTGTATTTTGGACTAAATTCTTTTACTCCTCGATACTCAATCAAATCTTCTTTTCTTACGATTGAATCCACCTCTACGAAGAGAAAACTTATTTTTGGTTCGAAAAACCTATTGTAACTTTTCTTTTCGATTATAAACGATGGGACCACCCATTGAGATATTTATAAAATGATAGGTTTGAAAATGCTATACGAAATGAAATGGCAATTTGTCGCTTTAGTCCACTCAGCCATCTCTCCCAATTCAAATTGCAAATTTTTTATGTGGTGTGACAGGCGAAGTAAAAAAAAATTAAATTAAAAAAAATCCTTTTTTGATTGGATGGGAATGAATCAAGAAAAATTCTATCGTAGCATATCAAATCTAGAACCTTGGTTTTTCCTAGAATTATTACTACTTTTTAATGCGTATAAAATAATAAGTTTCAATTAATTCCTGCCAATATCCCCGCCAGGAAATTAAGAACATAAATCCAGTAGCCCAAACAAGATGTCCAAATAAAAACATCCATGCCCATACCGATAAACTATTCATACCAAAAGGGTTATATCCATTGATATTTCTTAGTTCAAGATCCCTCTTACTAACTGGAATAAAAGAATTAGTAGATCTGTTCCGCCCAAAATGGACTGGGGTTATGAACTTATAATCATGGAATCGACTCGATCATCAGATTATAAGTTCATTCCATACCGGACCAGACCGGAATATAAATGTGAAGTAAGTCTTTGTATCTTATCAGTGAAACTAAATACTTGAAATTCAACAGATCCACAGTTTTTTTCTTTTTCTTGTCGAATAGCCGAGATGAATGAATTTTTGACCATAAAAACAAAATTTTCTTTTTTTTCTTTTACGCGATTTTAACCAAATTATAATAAAGTTAGAATAAAGCAAAAAGTCTCATTTTTCACTTGTTATAAGTCATTACTGACAGTCCAAAATTGAAGGAATTATTGAAGCTGGGCTATAACCACGACGAATTCCTCATTTTTTTTTTTACTTTCCTTTCAACTGACCTATTTTTGAATTTGAACTCGGATTAATTGGATCTTAAATGTTCAATGTCCCTCTTTCTTATTCTTAAGCAAGCCCTCAAGAGGGTTTTGTTGATCCATATTTATGTTTCATCTTTCTTTTTGTTTGTTTCAAGAAAGATATCGATCAATTCCGATTCTTTCTTTTTCGATTGATTCTTTTCTACTAAAATCAATGTAGTTGTATGCAAACCTAGAGCAATTGCATGATGAACCTAGAAATCTCCCGGACCTATTGTTAAGAAGAGTGAATTATTATTTTCATTAATAGCATTTAACCAACCGGGTAACCATATGCTTCGACCTGCATTGAATGCTGGTCCTTTTTCCAGTTAAATAATTAACTAAATTGAGAAAAAAGACTCAAAATTCAAAATACTACTTAATTAAAAATACTACTTAATACTAATTAATAAATACTAATAAAAAAAATTATTAATTTTAATATTCTTTCATTTTCATATTTTATAGTATATTTTATAGTATTTTCTATAGTATTATATTACTAATACTAAGAAATTACACTTGGAATGGAGATAAAAATTGTCTTTATTGTTACTTCAATAACTTCAATAACAAGTATCTTTGATTTGATATAATGAAAACAAAAAATGAAACAAATTTCATTTGATCTTGAGATAGGCATATAATAAAACAGTTATAATATTCATTATAATTACATTTTATTTCTTTTCCATTACGAAAAGAAATAAAATAATACTTAGAACCAAACTAGCAGCTATTTTATGTCGAATATTAACTTATCTGTCTGCTAGTTCTAACTAATCTTGAGGAGGTAAATAAATACATAAGTTAATGAAAAATTTGCATATTCTATATATAGAAAAGTTCTTTAAATCACGGAATTCAAATTATTCCAAGATTTTCTTATTTGTTTGCCGAACAAAAAAACTTTTTGAATTTCTCAGTCATTACCAATGATTAAATTAATAATTGATGTTTTTGCTTCATCCCTATTACTGCCGATTTGATTTGGGCTAGACTAAGATTTTAAAAAAAACTAATAACTAACTTATTGCTTCATATTGTCGAGATCCCCAAAACAGCCACTATATGACTGGATCAATCATATAGTTGTAACAACTGGAAATTAGATCATTTGGATCAGTTGTAATTATATCGAATAAAAATTTCAAAGATTTTATTTGACTTTCTGAATCTATTCCTTGCGCACGTTCAAAATAAAAATTTTCAATTGAGGTTAAGGAATTCTCAATAGGATTTGATAAAAATTTCTCATCAGAATAAAACCTATTCTTTTTATGTTCAAATGTTTGAGAATTTTGTTCATTATATAATGATTCCTATATTAAAAAATTGTGTATGCCTATTTTATTTTTTTGGCTATCCCCTCTCGTTCCACCTCTATTGTATGAATCATCTTTGTTTCAATTAGAAATGATTCTATCATTGATGTATCCACAATTCAATATAGAGAGGTAATTCATAGCATTACTATACCTTCCCTATTCATTGCGGGTTGGTTATTCGTCAGTACAGGTTTAGCTTACGATGTATTTGGAAGTCCTCGACCAAACGAATATTTCACAGAGAGCCGACAGGGGATTCCATTAATAACGGGCCGTTTTGATTCTTTGGAACAACTTGATTAATTTAGTACATCCTTTTAGGAGTTAGGAGGCCACTAGTTTCAACAATTCTCGTTCCCTACATTTCTTCTTGGGTGCTTGGCCTGTAGTAGGTATCTGGTTCACTGCTTTAGGTATTAGTACTATGGCTTTCAACCTAAATGGTTTCAATTTCAACCAATCTGTAGTTGATAGTCAAGGTCGTGTTATTAACACTTAGGCTGATTGATGGATCCAAGAATAAATTCTACTGAATTAACGAATGGTTTTATTCGAAATGTCTCGTGATTTTTAACCAATTATGTGCTTCAATATAATTACCTGGAGTAAGCGCTATAGCCTGTTTCCAATACTCAGCAGCTTGATCGAACCACGCCTCCGCAATTTCAGAATCACCCTGTAAAATGGCCTGCTCGCGATTCGACTTCGATCGTTATGGATTAGTACCAAGATCGAGCCCTAGGCAAGCAGACCTAATTTTAGCAGCCGGTACAGTAACAATGAAAATGGCTCCGTCTCAGGAGAAAGGACTGGTAATAGACATAAAACCATCCATTCTGGTTCTACATTTGTTCGGATAAAATGTTTAGCTAATTCCATGCGTCTAACCAAAAAATCCTTTCTTCTTCTAATTTTTCTATCTTCCCATTCGTTTCCAGCGGATTCTTCGTCTCCTAATTCCTTCCATTCTACCAATGAATTTTCTATAATAATTCGCAAATCTAAATCGGCTGCCATATGGATCCCTACATCGTTACATTCTATTTAGGATTAGGAATAGGCGTAATCGGACCTGCTTTTGACATATCTATCGTTATTTGGGTACCATATTCACTTCTTTGGGCTTCTATTGAATCGAGAAATAGGTTTGATTGTACATCTTTTTGATATATAGGGTATCCTACGGATAATTCAAATCGAAGCAATTTGATGTCTGACTCGGGCCTATATGACATGACCGATCGATAGAAATACCCCAACACTCCATCCACCTTTGTCCATATATTCCACTATGTCCAATTCCAAAGTTCGTTCAATACATATGGCCAGCAACAAGAAAAATAAATGCAATAGCTAAATGGTGATGAGCCATATCGGTCAACCATAAACTTTGCGTTTGTGGATGGAATCCCCCAAGAAGGGTTAGAATGGCAGGGTCCTTGGGCAGATCCAACGTTGGCCCCAAGACGTTGGTCTCTAACTAGAAAAGTAAATGCTTGAGCTTGAGAAGCTTTTGGTCCGGTGGGCCCGTAAAACTCACTAGGATAAGCGGTATTATTGAACCAAACGAAACAACAAGCGATGAAACCAAAGACAGATAAAGCAGCTAAACTATAAGACAAGTAAGCCTCTCCAGACCATACAAGTGCACGGCGAGCCCACGCAAAGGGTTTGGTTAAGATATGCCAAATTCCACCAAGTCAAATCTAACCGTATATACAGCTTCTTATCTAATAAATGAAATATAATATCAATAAATCCCATTACTTAGTTTAATGTACTAGTTATTAAATACATGTGCATCTGTAATATTATCGAATCCTTTCATTCGTGAGGAGCTGAATAAATTCGACCGCGGAAACGTTCTGATGTGATCGATTTTTCATAAGGATATTGAATAGTTACATGTAAACGATTTGTATGGGATAGGGTAATTATGAAACTTTGACCAATGTACCTTGCCGCCCGTATTGTTTGTTGACCAAAATTTATGAACCCGGTCACCATAGGGAACATATTGTAGATCTCCGTGAATAATTTTATGTTTCTTTCTCTTGTTTAAGATCAGTTATGAATGGAGAATATCGTTATCTTATTCTATTCTTTATAGGTAAATAAGTTGGGAAGAAGTTGTCAATAATAGATTACCCAGAGAAATAGGTAAAAGGAATTTCCATCTAAAATTTAAACGAAATGCTTCGGGGAGTTGAAAATAAGCATAGATCCGGAGATTCCCGAATAGGTCAACCTTTCAAACTGCTGCTGAATCCATGGGCAGGCAAGAGACAACCTGGCGAACTGAAACATCTTAGTAGCCAGAGGAAAAGAAAGCAAAAGCGATTCCCGTAGTAGCGGCGAGCGAAATGGGAGCAGCCTAAACCGTGAAAACGGGGTTGTGGGAGAGCAATACAAGCGTCGTGCTGCTAGGCGAAGCAGTGGAGTGCTGCACCCTAGATGGCGAGAGTCCAGTAGCCGCTATCGTAGAATATTCATGTGGCACTTTCTCAGATATAGAACGTGTGATACATGTTCCTTCTATTTCTCCAAGTAAAGCCCTTCGCATGGCAATACCTATGGTATCGGCTTGCCCTTTCATGAGTGGGGACAGAATGAAACGACCATAATAAAGACGCGTACTGTCTACTCTTGATTCAACACATTTCCACTGTAGTGTTCGAGTGGATCCTGCTATTTCCTCTCAGCCAGGGAGGCCTGAGAGGCGGTGGTTTACCCTGTGGCGGATGTCAGCGATTCGAGTCTCCTTATCTCCAGCCCGTGCACTTGGCTGATACTATGACAACACCCAATTTTTTCAATTCAAACATGGGTTTGATTCACACTCCATGTTCTGAGAAATATTTACCATCCGGAAAGAGGAAAAAACGGAGTCTTTGTCTAAAGAAATACGTTGAGAAAGGGCAGAGGAATCGGTACATGAAATTTTAATAAATTTGAAAGAAATTGTATTGAGAAGTAATCTATATGGAGTTAGAGACGCATCCATTTGCGTTAGAGGTCCTAGATACGTAACCGCTCAAGATATCATCTCACCGCCTTCCGTGGAAATAGTTGGTCTTTTTTTTATGTTATTTTATTAGTATACTCTTTGTTTTGTTGGATTGGAGTTGGAACGTATACATCAAAAATTCAATATAAAATTGGAATGAGAATGAAATAAATTGTTTCAAATCAGTAGTCATAATTGAGGCTAAAAATAATTTAGATTTAGAAAAGATGTTCTTTAACCTAAAAAGTACTTTGCCGGAGAAATCTTTCTCATTATTATTGTGGATCCTCAAAAATACAGGGTTTGTATCGAATAAAGTATATACTTCGGCTTTCGTGTGCTAGAACTTTGGCTCGTAAACATAAAAGTACAGTACGCATTTTTTTGCGTAGATTAGGTTCGGGATTATTAGAAGAATTCTTTACGGAAGAAGAACATATTCTTTCTTTGATCTTCCCAAAACAAATTCCCTTTACCTTACATCGATCACAGAGAGAACGTATTTGGTAATTACAACAATTACTTTTTTATTAGGTACACTTTCTCTTTGTGGTATTCCACCTCTTGCTTGTTTTTGGTCGAAAGACGAAATTCTTAATGATAGTTGGTTGTATTCACCAATTTTCGCAATAATCGTTTCATTTACAGCAGGATTCACTGCATTTTATATGTTTTGTTCGACACACCATTGTCAATATGAATAAATTGTTGAGAAAAAATGAGATCAATTAAATAAAAATGAAATAAAATAAGGATTTTAGTTGCACTAAAAGCCTTTTCTTTAGCAAAGTCAGTTTCTACGGGAAATTCAAAAAAAAATTTGTTCGGCAAACAAATAAGAAAATCTTCGAAAGTGAAGATTTCAATAGTTACTCAGCATCAAGCAACTATTGGTACATTGTGGAATCAAAATAAGGCTTTGATAATTTTGTCATCATTCAATTGTTCTCGAGGTTTTTTTATTTGAATACTTCAAAGTATTCATTATTTAATTAAATTTGAAATTTTTTATTAAATTAATTATTAAATTTAGTAAAAGTATATGCGTGAGACACAATCTATTAATTGGGTTTATTTCAAATATCCTACTAGAACAATATCCTAACTTGCCCTTTTTTGATCGATTTCTTTTTCTTAATTTTTTTCTTTGTTTTAAGTTTCCGATAAGATACTTATTAAGTTGGGTCCTAGGTCTTGTAGAAATTGCAAAATATTTCCCCTGTTCAAACACTTCCTAAAAAGAAAGTAAATTCTAGTCTAGCTTCTCGATCTGTCATTATGCCTCGAGAAGTGGAAACAATTACAATTCCCATTCCACCTAAAATTTTAGGAATTTTTTTATAGTTGGAATAAATTCGTAGACCGGGCCGACTTATACGTTTTAAAACCATTTTATATATTCCTTTCCTATGCATGGTTCCTTGGTAACCTCTAGTTTAATCAGGGAAACTACTGAAAATGAGTCTGCTAATGAAGGTTACAGATTCGGTCAAGAGGAAGAAACTTATAATATCGTTGTTGCTCATGGTTATTTTGGCCAATTGATAATAGAAGAGCCCAGATTCCAAATGAACAAATTCAAACTCGAAAAGGATCTTTCTGATTCTCGAAGAATGGGGGGCAAAGGGATTGATCGAGACTCTTGTTCTTATTAGATTAGAATAGAAGATCGTGATTTGATCCGCATATGTTTGGTAAAAAGAATAATCTTCTTCTTTGATCCTAAATGGAAAGTGGTCAATTGGAACATGAAAAAGTGAATTAATTGGTCTTAGTTACTCTTCGGGGCAGAGTGGAAGAAGGGAAGAGATTCTCGAACGAAGAAAAGGATCCAATTACTTCGAAAGAATTGAACGAGGAGGGATGGCGGAATGAACCAAGAACAATTTTTTTTTTTACTCGAAGAGGTTGTGGATTGATCCTACGAATAAAGCTGGAAAAGGAAAGAGTCAATATTCGCCCGCGAAACCTTCTTATTTATTGAATTCCAATATTGTCTTGATTCAATAATTTATTAAAATAAAAGTAAAAAAAATAAGGATCCGGTATAAAAAAGAAACATTATCTATATCTAGAAATAGACAAACTACTTCATCCGACTAGTTCCAGGTTCGAGTCCCGGGCAACCCATACAGAAAATTAAAAAAGAAAGCTTTCTTTGTCGATTTTCATCCATTTCAATTTCAATTTTAAAGTTTTATGTTGCATTTAAATTTAGTCAAATAGATATATATCAGTTGAGATTGGTCAGTTGGGATTGGTTGGGAATAAAGGTATCATTTCTAAAAATTTGTCTAGACAAGATATGCCCTACTTGCAAGATGGAACACCTGTTGATATGGTCTTCAATCCATTAGGAATACCCTCACGAATGAATGTAGGACATATATTTGAATGTTCCCTCGGGTTAGCAGGGGATATACTAAAGAGACATTATAGAATAGAACCTTTTGATGAGAGATACGAGCAAGAGGCTTTTCCGAATCCTTCTGGTTCTACGGTTTCCACACTTGAAGAAAAAAACCTAGGACGTATCACTCAAATTATTGGCCCAGTACTGGATGTTGTTTTCCCCCGGGGCAAGATGCCTAATATTTATAACGCTTTGGTAGTTAAAGGTCGAGATACTGCCAGTCAGCAAATTAATGTGACTTGTGAGGTACAACAATTATTAGGAAATAATCGAGTTAGAGCTGTAGCTATGAGTGCTACAGATGGTCTGACGAGAGCAATGGAAGTGATTGATACAAGAGCTGCTCTAAGTGTTCCAGTCGGCGGAGCTACTCTCGGATGAATTTTCAATGTTCTTGGGGAGCCTGTTGATAATTTAGGTCCTGTAGATACTCGTACAACATCGCCTATTCATAGATTCCGTTACTTGAACGAAAATAGATCTTGTGGAATCATATTGAATATTTGACAATACATTCCGTACCCTGTTAAAAAACCAATCCTTGTTTACCAACCACACATTGTCTAACCAAAAAGGAAGCTATCATATCTCATTTAAGTTGGACCAGTCTCTTTCTAGGGTTCCATACCTTAGGTCTTTATGTTCATAATGACGTCATGCTCGCTTTTGGTACTCCGGAAAAACAAATCTTGATCGAACCTATATTTGCCCAATGGATACAATCTGCTCATGGTAAGACTTCCTATGGATTTGATGTACTCTTATCTTCAACAACTGGACCAGCATTCAATGCAGGTCGAAGCATATGGTTACCCGGTTGGTTAAATGCTATTAATGAAAATAATAAATCACTCTTCTTAACAATAGGTCCGGGAGATAGACACTCAAAAAAAGTACATGTTCGAACATCATTGACTAACTCCTGATCAATCTCGATTCGTTTCAATATGAACAAAAATTCAACCAAGTTGATTGACTAGAATCGATTGATTCTTAACAAATTAGTATCCGCAATTTGTGAGGGTCGTTCTAGCTATATAAGAAGTCATTGATTATGATTATGTTATGATTAAGAATAATAAGATTAGTTAATTATTTTGATTTCTTAGATTGGTTACTATTCTTGTCTTGCATTTTTAAAAAGAGATAAAATGGGATATTATGTTATGTGATTTTTTGGGGTCTTTAATAAGAAAAGCTAACATAGATGTTATGGATCTAATTTTTGTTTCTGGGAATACATCAGTTTTCCATAAAGTAGCCGAATGAAACAAAATTTTCATGTTCGGTTTTGAATTAGAGACGTTAAGAATGATAAATTAACGTCGACTATAACCCCTAGCCTTCCAAGCTAACGATGCGGGTTCGATTCCCGCTACCCGCCCCATATTCCTTATTCTATATGCATCATCGATTCAAATATGAATTCTTTTTTTTTTACCTAAAAAAATTATCATTTATTTTTCTCAAAAATTGGATTTGAAAAATACTTCAGAGATACTTTCTGAAGTAGATGGTGATTGATAGAGTAATCCTTGATCGTAATTTCCAGTATGAGTACTACGTCGAACATAAAACTTGTGATTAGTAGTAAAACATCTATTTTCCTGTTGGGACAAAGTTCTATCTTCAAAGATTTCTCGGGATATCTTCTTACGAAGTTTCGTTATAGCATCTATAACTACTTCTGGTTTAGGCGGGCAGCCCGGCAAATATACATCCACGGGTTTTCAATATCAAGATTGTTTATAAAACCGTTTTCCAATCTACTAGCATATACAAACCTTTACCTCACTCGTATGAGAAATCCAATTAAACGGCTTAGTAAAACAAGTGTTATGAAACGCTTGCGTTTACTTCGCTGGTTAATTCTTGGACTTGTTCGATTGAATCTCTTGTGACAATTTTATAGTGGAGATCTACAATTTGTTCGTAAATATTTAAGTTAAGCTAATAGTTATGGGACATGAAGCTAAGCTCATATATTTACTAGCTTAGTGTAATTGACACTTCTTGATGATCGATGATGATCATTTTGTGATTTAGACTAGCAATGTGCGATGTCTCTTTGTCTGCGAGGGAGACTAAACTCCGCTTTTGTGGAGTTTCGGCTCAAATTGGTGGGGTAGCGACCCATGGTCTTTGGGCCGTTTTGTGGAGTCTCGGCTCAAAATAAATGGTTAGCAACCATGGAATAGCGTTCCGTTTTCTGATACACATGTTGGTGAATTTTCATACTCCCATTTTGTGATAGGCCTCCCCCTTTTCGTGATTTCTGGATTTCCATTGGTGATTTCTAGAATTTGTGTTTTCACCAATTTTCGTGATTTGCATTGATAAGTTTTATCAATATTTGTGCATTGGTGAATTTTAGTGTCATTAACTTTTGTGATTGGCATTGGTATAATTGTTAATATTTATGGTTTGGTAAATGAAATAAAGAGTATGACAATCCTTTTTATCTTTGAGAAGACTCTTGTGATATTGATTAATCTCTTGTTGATTTTCAAGTACATACTTATCATAGTATGGCTTTATGCTTATCTTACGTTTTTGTCATATCTCTTATTCTATATCATTTTATCTGATATTTATAGTTAGACTGATCCTTTTATTATTTTCTTGTTAAATAATACTCGGGTCAGACCGAGATGTTACAGGCTTGACTCCTCGTTTGGGCTTATTATTACCTGACTTTTGGCTAACTACTTAGATTAGTAGTTTTTGGTTGTATACATTTGAGATATAGACTCATTGATGTATACATATTCTTTTGTCTAGCACTTGTAACTATTCTTTTGTGATATTGTGGATCTTGTTTGACCACTACTCTGATGTACACTTTTTTAGTGTTATATATTCATTGTGACAACCCGAACTCGATGTCCGATAAACGACATCAAATTCGCATCGCCGGAGCTTATAACAACAATTAGATGAATATAAAACAGCGGAACAGAATCAATATCATAAATATCATCACAGTTACAACATCAAACATAATATCCATACTACATCAGAGTATATAATACATACACCATAGCTCCAAATACAACATCATGATAAAACAACAGTGATCATATATCCAAAAGTCCTCAAATGAGAGAGGTGATAACGAACTCCCAAAAGCTAAACACCTGAAATCTCCAAAAGCTCCTAAGATATCTCCAAGATAAAGGCTCCAAAATACTACTACTCCAAAATACAGAAACCTGCTACTAGGCTGCCCGTGTATAAATAATGGGCACCCAGAGTTTAGGGAAGAAAACAATAAACTTCGGATCAGTCATGGGACTGGTATGAGTAAACAAACACAACAGTTACTTTCAAAGAACTAGATTTATAAAAGAATTTTTCGGTATGCTTTTAAAAATGGGACTACCATATGACCTCCTACCACACACACAATGCAAACGCAATCACGCAGAATTGGAGGAGATTTCTTCTTATGATAGTCAAATATGCTTGGTACGAGAAAAAGAATTCTTTGATATTATGCTAGTGCATAGTGAAGTGAAGAAAACATTTCGAAAGTAGAATATAAATCTTAGCCAGCATAGACATTCCGAACTATGCCTACTATAGCTACCATCTAAACAGTGGTGACCACCATAAGTAAATGGCAGGTTCTATAACTAAAACCGTACAGGGTTTCGTATTGGGAATTGGATTTCTAACAATGGTCAGGCTAAGGAACTTCCTGGGACACATGGGTACGCCTCTGGAGGGACGACCCGAGAACCTAACCGGATCTCTGCCAACACAACATCGGGTTACCCCTAACCGGGTAACTACTGACACGAGTATGCCATCTCCCGGTTGTAACCAACCTTTAACGGGGCCCCAGCAACAAATCACAAAGTAATACATATATATATCGACGATATCAACATAAGTTAAGTATCTGGGCTCCATATCATGATACCACTTCTATCCAGAAGGAAATGCACATACCCTAAGGGGCGCTACCCCCAATAACCTTGCTGCATCTTTCCTGTTTCGACCATTCTGGGGTGTGAGGCTTGACGAAGTCTCGTCCACAAAGCTACGCTTTTCAAAAAGCCATGCTTCGATCAACAAATGATCAGCAACACTCAGCATGCCACATTGCCAAATTGGGAATATATTGCTGATAACCTTCAACTACATAACCTCTAAGGGTGTTAAGCTAAGAGAATAAATTCTCCGCCACCAACGGAAATATAGTTGAAAGAAATCCGCTTTATATCTCAATTTGTAATCTCGGACATACAATCCATACAAGTCTGTTCTGGGTTCGAACAGAACCGAAGGCACTTCTAAAGAAGTCCTTGCAATCCGGATATCCACAATCCCGATCAGATTCCCCATCACATATGGAGAACTCTATACCGGAGCAACTCGGGGCAGAGTCATTCGACAGGTCATCCTATCGCTCTCGCAAATACCCGGTCTTCAACACCGGTCTTCAAATGCTATCCATAACTTCGAATCACATATTCGAAATGGGTTATACGACACAAAGGTCCTTTCCCGGCTAAACCGAATAGTGAGCGTCAATTTTAGAAAAACATGTGGATATGTCGTTCACAAAAATTCACAGGTTCGATGTGGGTTTCGGATAACGAGTTGAAATCCAATTCCCTGTCGCATCGAAGTTTAAATGTCGTTTTACGGGAAACAGGGCTTTCACATCAATACAGGAACAAATCACAAATCACTGTTCATCACAGAGCAATCACAGTCTCACAATAGCAATATCAATCCAGTATAGAATATTTGATGATAGTAAATCACCTTTGATTAAGGTGGTCGTGATTAAAGTGAATTTACCATAAAATTATCTTTATTAATTATTTTAAATCAATGTTTAAAATTTCACTTAATTTTAAATTTATTAAATTTTAACTGGCTTTATTAATTATTTAATCTTTAATTAACTATCTTAATTTATTAATTCTTATTGGTTAATTAACTAAATCTTAATTACTTTTATTTGCTAATTATTATTTAAATTAATCAACCTTTAATTACAAAGTAATTTTAATCATTAATTATTAAATCATTATTTAATAATTATAAATATATGTGTTTTAAGTTAATAAATTGGAATATACTTCTTGAATATTTTATAGAAAAAACTTTACATTAGATTAACCAACTACCATCATTTATGAAGAAAAAATTAGAAAATCATTTAGACTTTATTGCAAAACTGGAATTTGTTATCTTCAGGTCCAACCCGAGGGAGTCTTCGAGTCATCCCCGATCAAAACGGTAACCTGCTTCGAGTTTAAGCTAAATCTGACCCGAGTATAAATTTTTCAACCAAAATTTGTTTAAGTCCCAAATCCATCACGATACAACCCTAAAACCACTCGAGTGCCCCTTCGAGTTTCTGCCTTATTTCCCACAAGTAAAGCTTCGAGTCACCCTGCTACTCTTCCAGACTTCACAACTGACACACGACCAAAGCGCGTACACGTGCACGGCCAACTTTGCCAACGTGGGTCAGTGCTGCGGCCGTCCATGAGTCGTATTCCATCTCCTAAATCGATTCGAACACCCATAAACTTGAATTGACCCCGAGAATGCAATCGAGTCATCTCGATCAATTGAACCCAACAACACGCCACCATGAAAACGATCCCGCACCACCTCCTTTGGCCATCAGATGCCGCGAAAACTCGGCTAAAGCTTCGCCTTGACCAGATGCTCCTATCCCCACCGTAGGCTTGAAGTCTGATCACCTATTTATGGCGCAGCACCATCCTTTCTGACACGAACGCGAATGGGTTCTTAAACCCTATTTCCATCTCGTGCTCAAATTCCACCCAATAAAAAAATTAATTTACATTTTTCCTAACATCATGAATGGTTATACTTGCTTCAACTCAAGTTTCAGCAATTTAAATTAATTTACTTACAATAAATTGGTAAAAATTCAGTTTTTATTCAAATGCAAATTGCTCTTTAAATAATAATCTAAAATTCTTCATTTTTGTTTTAAAAATCATATATTTAAGTAGAGATTCCAGTTATGATCTTGAATCAACTTTTTATAACAATCATGTTTTAATCATGTTTTACTTGATTTCCTGTAAACCATGTTTCCTGCAGTAATATTTACTAATCATGTTTTAATCTACTTCTAAAATCTTTTTGATGTTCTAACATCTTGTTTGATAAAAAAATAATAAAAGCTTAACAATGATTTAGCTGAAAAAAACTTAAGTTTGAATATTAACTGTGTTTAATCATCTCTAGGAAGAAAGAGTTATATATACTTGTTTTTAATTCATTGCTGACACACAGTGTAGAGTTAAACCATAATTTTATTTTATTTTAGCTTGTTTAAAATCATTTCCAGAAGTAGAAAGGGAGAGAGAGACGTTCAAAACTTTGGTATAGTTTACTTTGTAAAAACTGATACTTAAAAATGATTCTATTTCCATTAAAGACTATTACAAAAATTTGTTTTGATTTATTACTGGGATATGATGTAAGTTCAAACAAAACGACCTCAACTTGTTAACTGAAACATCATGCACAACCAACCAGAGTTTATTACACAGATCAAATAGAAACAGAGGGAAAGGAAGGGGTTTGATAGGCTTTGTTTCCCTGAGCCAAAACAGTGATTAGCATTTTGTGAAATCAACATACATAGTCAACATTCATTCATATATTCAAGATGCAGACCAAGTTTAACTTCCCTACATCATCCTAACATCCACACAGCAACAAAGAGATTGGAAGAAACAAAAGTTTACTTACTTGGATGTGATATCCCAGAATTTTTGACAATATCAATTTAATAATCTTTATGTAAAATTAAATTGATATTGACAATATTGATTAATAAAATGTGTTTTAGCTTAATAATCAAATTTAATAAATGTTTAATTTGTGATTTTATCTTTTAAAAGCTAAAATAAATGTTTAAATTATAATGTATATATATATTGTATATATATCATAGTTTACCTTTGTTTGAAATTTAATTTACACGAAAATAAATAAATGAAGTTTGTTTTTAAATTCTAATAAAATATTGAGTAAATAGGAAATTATGTTTTAATTAATATAAAGCTTTTAAAAATCTATTTAAATTAATAACTTCATGGTTTGATAATATTTAATAAATGTTATATTGTTTAAAATTTGTCTGAGTTTAATTTTTGTTTTAAATTTAAATAAAGTTGATTTTATTTCTTTTTAAAATATTATTTGAGTAATATGATTTAAGTATATTTTATATAAGTCTAAATATAACATATGATTTAAATTCATTTAAATATAAAAGTGATTTATAATTTCTTTATTAATCATATAAAATTGTAAATTGTTATTTGAAACCATATTAATAAATATTCTATTTTTCTTAAATATAAAGAAGGATTAAGATAAGGAATTAGAGTCTTCATTTTTAAACTGAATAAATAGATTTTAATTTTGATTTCAAAAGTTTGATTGATTTGAAATTTTATTTTGAAATTCAAATTAATTTATTCTTTAAAATATTTGTATAAGTTTTAATTTATAAATTGTTTATTTATATTTTCCCAAAATAAGTAAATCATATATATTCATATAAACATAAATTAAATTTAAGAAAACCCTTATAAACATTTAAATATATAACATAATTAAACAAGACAAGTGTTAAACTATTAACCATATAAACTACATGTGTTAAATGGTGAATCAAGCACAATGACAAGTGTCATTTGTTTTTATTCTTTTCTTTATTTTTATTTAAAATATTTTCAGCCTTTTAAAAATATTTTCACTTTCCTTTATTATTATTTTTAAAAATCAAATGCTAGTGAATCAAAGAAAAACTTAACCTGTTATGTTCCCAAAAGAAAAATAAAAACCAAAATCAATATTCTGTATAATTATTTTCAAAGGATAAACAATCCTGTATCTCATTCTCAAACCTTCTTTGAACAACAAATCCGAAGTAAATCATCTCCTCAATCCCAAATATAAATCACAACAACCTATAGTTCAGTTTCAAAAATCAAATAAGAGATCATTCAAACTGCATTTCTCTTCCACCTGGAAATAAATTCCTGCAAAATCAAAGCCTGCATCTTTATCAAGGCCTGCATGCATCTGGGTTGGTCAGGAATTCAAATGCAAGCAATCTGGAATTAATGAAGTCTGCATCTTTTCAAATGTTAGAAAGAACAAACATGCATGTATGTGTGTCAACAGAAATCAAAAGTTTTTCAAGGTTGGGAAAAAACTACTCTGTTCTTCAAAAGTTCAATGTGAGTAACATTTTTTTTATAAAATAACTTAAGTAATTATGGTTGCATGTTAAATTATGTGGAATTTGTATCTTGTGTGAATATTTGTAGATGATTCTGTATATATACATATGGATGTATATAGGAGTGTGCATGTTTCAGTGTTTCTCTGTTTAGTATTACTAGCTACAGACTAATTCAAGAATCATTTCCTCTTAATCCAATCTTTGTTTGGATTTGAGTTTTAAATAAAACCTGTATGCTTTGTTATAGAGAAGGTTTTAATTTTATTTATAGATAAATCAAATTTGAAATTGTACAGGAAATCAAAATTTACAGAATAAGCCTAAGATAAGGAAAAAAAATTCAACGTCCCTGATTCATGTATCCAGGAACATAATCCAAATTCTTATACTGGAACATGATTTTGAAGCGTAAAATCTTAATTTTTAGTTAGGGAATGAAGAAGAAATTCTTGGTTGATCAGTTTGGATATTTTAAGTTGCTTCTGATGATCTTTTGGATAAGAATGATTGGGGTCTTTCCTGATGGAGGAGGAATGATCGGAGAATCGTGGAAAAATTCTGGATTGATGCTCCACGCACGGTGGCGAAAATATTTGGTCGATGAAGTTTGTAGCCCTAGTTTTTGGGTTGGGTTTTAAAGGGGTCATTCATCGTCTCTAATGGATCGAGTTCCAGCAGAGTTTGGGAATTGGATGAGGGATTATGGAAGAGGATATGGCCGGAGACGTTGCCGTTCTGGTGATCGGCAATGGGAGAATGGGGTGATGTTTCAGGTATGGGTTTCGAGTGGAGTTTGGGTTCCAGTTTTTGGTTTGGGACTGTTTATTTTGATTTCAGGTGAGTGATGAGTTCTGGTGGTCGTGGGTTGGAGCATGGGTGGTTGCCGATGAGTTGAGGCCATGGTCAGAGACCGGAGATGATCGACGTCCCGGTGCACGTGCACCGTGCATTTCTTCGGACTAGTGAAGGTTTTGATGAGTGGGGTGTTGTACTCGAGTAAATGCTCGGGTCATCTTTGTTTTTGCTCGAAGTTGAGGGGAGTTTTACTCGAAGTAAAATTGATTTCACTCAGGTAACTTTTGTTTTCAGGTTGTTCCTGAAACCTGAACTATTTCAGGTTTTCAATTTTTTTTAAAAACTAAATATTAAAAAAAAGAAGCAGAAGATAAGTAGGTTTAAATCTAAACTGGAACAAGATTTAAATACGAATTCAAATAGGTTTTGAATTTCAGATTTTGAATAAAAAAGATTTGCAGAAAATGAAGTATTTAAAACTGAAATATGCATAGTTTTGTATAAAGTAATTTTTAAATCTGAAAATAAGAATTTGAACGAGATTTAAATTTTAAGTTAAATTTGAACCTAAATTCAAATTTGAAGTTGAATCTGGAAGTTTTAAATGAAACAAATTTTAAATTTAAATATTAAAATCAAGTTGAGTATTTTAAAATTTTATAACATTTGTAATGAAATTTAAAACAGGGTTTTAAATTTTAATCTTTGAATTTAAATCTGAAACATGATTTGAATTTTGGTTGTAATGTAAACGAGATTTGAATTTAAATGTTTCAATATCACTTGAATTATTTAAGGTATTTTAAATTTGTTAAATTTGAATTTGGGATAAAGTTTCACTATTCTTTTAAAACTACTTTAAAAGATAAGTGATTCTTTAAAATGAAAACTAAGAGTTTTTAAATAATAATAAAAAATCTTGTTTAAATTTAATTTCATTTTCATTTTAATTTAAAATGGAATTTAAAGAATTTTAAAGGAAAATTTGTTTTTAAATTTCTTTGATAATGATAATTAAATCATTAATGAAATTAATGATTAGCATTAAATTGATTTAAAATTAATGATTTATTAATTAATCTAGGTGTAACGTTTGCGATTTTTCATTGCCGAAAAACCGAAAGGTTAGGGTTTAAGAAGAAGAAAAAGATAGAAGAAGAGAGAAAAAGATAGAAGAAGAGAGAAAAAGATAGAACAGAACAGAAACAACAGAACAATATCAGAATCTCACAATTCGCAGCGGAGCAACATATAATAGATAAATGAATAATCTTTAAACAAAGAACGATATTAGTTATTACATTACATCATATTACATTACATTACGTCATCAGAGTGTACAACAATAACATGCAGCGGAAAAGAAATATAATATACTAGTAATACGCCATGCCATCCAGCTTGCTTCCAGCAACTCCTAAATTCCAGAATATCCTGATAAACCTAACTCTTGACTGCCTGTGTGGAAATTGGTAGGCACCCAGAGTTTAGGAAGGAAAACAATAAACTCCAAGTCAGTCATGCGACAGGTGTGAGAACTCAAAACAGTTTATCTATCTTTAAAATCAAAATAGAGGAATATTTTTTTAGTCAATTCGCAATGCTTTTAAAAATGAGACTACCATAAGGCCTCCCGCACACACACACAACGCAAACGCAGAATCGGAGGAGATTTCTCCTTATGATAGTCAAAGATGCTTGATACGCATTAAAAAGAAACATTTGATATTATTACTAGTGCATAGTGTAGAAAACAATTTCGAAAGTAGAATATAAATCTTAGCCAGCATAGGCATTCCGCACTTATGCCTACTATAGCTACCATCCAAACAGTGGGGCGCCACCATAAGTAAATGGCAGGTTCTACAACCAAAACCGTACAAGTCTCGTATTGTTTCTTTGGATTTCCAACAAATGGTCAGGCCAAGGAACTTCCCATTGCCACATGGAAACGCCTCTGGAATGACGTCCCGAGAACCAAACCGGATCTTTGCCAACACAAGGCCGGGTTACCCCTAACTGGGTAACTACTGACACGAATATGTCATCCCCCGATCGTAACCGATCTATCTGAGGATCCTCGATTTCCAACAACCACAAAATTTGCAGCAACAACATAGGTTAAATATCTGGGCTCCATACCATGATACCACCTCTATCTAGAAGGAATGACATACACTAAAGGGGTGCTAACCCCTAATAACCTTGCTGCATCCTTCCTGTTTTGACCATTTCCGGGGTGTGTGGTCCGACGAAGTCTCGTCCCCAAAGCCACGCTTTAAACAAAAGCTGTGCTTTGGGTCCATCAAATGATCATAGAAATGATCACCAAGATAAATGATCAAATAAATGATCCTATCACAAATGATCAAACAATGATCATTTCACAGCAACACTCAGCATGCCACCCTACCAAATTGGGAGTATATCACTAATAACCTTCAACTATATAACCTCTAAGATCGTACGCCTCAGAGAAGGGTGTTAAGCTAGGAGAATAAATTCTCCGCCACCAATAGAAATATATTTGAAAGAAATCAGCTTTATATCTCAATTTGTAATGTCAGACATACAATCAATACAAGTTTGTTCCGGGATCGAACAGAACCGAAGGCACTTACAAAGAAGTCCTTGCATTCCGGATATTCACTAATCACGACTGGACTTCCCGTCACTAAGCGTGATAAAACCTCTATATCGGAGATCAGCCGATGTAGAGTAACTCGACGGTAATCCTTCCGTTTTCACAAATATCTGATCTTCAACACCGGTCGTTAAATGCAATCCATAACGACGTATCACATATTCGGAATGGGTTATACGACCCCAAGGTCCTTTCCCGGCTAACCCGAATAGTGAGCGCTTATTCAAAAATAAGTGTGGCATTCAAATTCAAACAAATCAAAAAAAATACCTATTTAAAGGTAATTATTGACGTTCGGATTTTTTAACTATCAATTGGCATGCTCAACATCACCAAATTCCAAATAATTTCCCAAATTATTTACTATCCAAAAATATCTTTACTAGATATGTAATTTCCACACTTTAACCATTTGAAAACAAATTTTCAAATTCCTTTTCAATCCTTTATCACTTTTGAAAACAAATTTCAATCATTTCCTTACTCAGAAATACTTTCATTTCAAAATGGTTCATTTAAACCAATTAAATAAATCCTTACCGATTTACTTTATATTTACGTTCCTAATCCGTAAATTTATTCCCATACTTTAAAAATAAATCAACGTTTATTTTTAAACAAATTCCCCTTTCTTTTATAAATTCCATAGTGAATTTATAATCCCAAAATATCTATGATATACGATTTTCAATCGATTTCAAATATTCACTTTCAATTTATCTTTACAAGGATAAATTCTAAAACGTTCATTTCACATTGGAAAAATATTTCCATACTTATTTAATAATAAGTGCATCACAAATCTATTTATTTTCAACATTTGAAAATATTCGATATACTTAAATCAAAATTTAGCATATATTTCATTCCTTAAGGAAATCATTCTCTTAACACATTTATTTGGGTCAAAAACAAATGTTGTGTAAAACATCGTTACGACGACCCAAGATCACTAGTATAGGGATTCAAAGTTTAAATAGATATATAAATCCCAATACTGTACAACACATTTCCTTTCGGAAACCATTTACTATAACAACAGTGTTATAGTCCACCATTTCCTTCTTTCTCGAAAACGTCTATTTCAACAATAAATGTTGAAATCTATGGTTTCGATTCATAATACATTTTAAAACATCTTTAAAATAATTAACTTCATTCTATAATATTCATTTTGCCAAACATGACTATTTTATTCAATAATGTATTAACTGTTCAAAATCGTGAATATATTTCCTTTAATAAACTTCAATATTCAATTTGTCAAATTAAATTGATTTCGAATTTATAAACAATGTCTATAAATTCCATTTATATCTCATTTAAATGCCAAAATCCGATTTATAAGATAATTACTTTTAAATCTTCTATTTTACAAAATATATTCATTTTAAAACTTCACAATTTATAAATCTATAAATTCCGTTCACTTATGAAATCCATTTTTATTTCATTTTTAGCACTTATAAAAACTCGTTTTAATATTCCAATATTTTTAATTTATAAAATATCAATTTTATAAGTCTTTTATATACATCATTTTTAATAATTCGAAAATCCCAATTTAAACCAATTTATTCTTTTAATAACTTAAAAATCGTTATTTAAAGCTTATATATTTCAAAATCATACTTAAGCATTATTTTCCAAAAATCATAACTTTTATGAAAATAAAATTTTAACGTTTATTTATTTTAACAATTCAAAATTTAATAAAACGTATACTTTTGAAAATCACTTTAAAATTCTTTTTAAAACCAAAAATCATTATTTTAAAACTTCAAAAATGGATCCGATGATGCAGCAGCACCAAATAGTCAATCACGACATCCAAATATCATATATCGATATGATAATCAACAAATATCAAAATATATGTAAATAAATCAATACAATTGAGGAATCCAGTTGGATCCCTCCAACCTGTTTCCCTGCATCCATAAATGTTAGCACAATACCAATTCCGCTCCAGTACGGAATTATCGCGGTATATGGGATTTAAAATATTATCCGCTTAATAGACGGCGCAATAGGGTCTCATCCGCTATACAATGCGGGAAAATCAACAACTTCAATATAAACATATGCTAATATCTATATTGCTATTATATATAATAACAATTTCACATACGGTGAAATATTCGCGGTATATGTTTTTAATAAATAACCTCCGCTTACTAACGGCGCATAATGTCTATTTTTAACAATCAATAGATAACAATCATCATTCAAACATACATTCAAGAATTTTAAATCCAACTATTTAAAATTAAAATCGAAACCGATTCGATTGAGTGAGAAGTTCTCACCTTGATTCCAATTCGATTTCTGCGTTTTATTTCGAATAAAATTAAACGTGCGTTTAATTTTACCCGAAATTTTCGCTATCTCCAAACGACTCCAAACTAGTTGCATCGCGTAGCGTTCGCGAATACGATTCCAACGCACTTTGTTTCGTCCAGTTTGGACTTCGTATGAAGAAGTTATGGTACTTTAAACGTTACACAAATTTCAAATATAAATAATTTACATTATTTACTTCACATCTTATACCATTTGAAATCTGGACCGTCCATCCCAAAACCCTAACCATCTGGCCACTCACGCACTCCATCTCCCACGCGAAAAGCTTCAGGAAAAAATCGCGTATATACGAACCCATGAGCCGCCTCCAAGCCCTAACCATCGCGACTCCATCCCTCATCTTCACGCCGATTGGTGAGTGTCGTTTTGAAGCCCAACCCCCATGCTACCTTCGGCCAACTTGCGGCCCCACCTGGTGCTCCACATAGCTCGAAAAAACGTGCTCAAAGCCCGGCCACTCTAGCTCGAATTCGTGATGATCCATGCGTCTATAAGCGATCACGACCGTTGGATAGAGAGATCGTGATGTGCTCTACAATCTTTCAATTAGAAGTTATTCGATTCGATGCATGGATTTTGAGAAAACGGAGGGAGAAGGATGGATTTTTTCAGCCATTGATTGCTAAGGGTGGCGGCTGAGCAAATAGGAATTAGGGTTTTACAATTTTTCTTATTTTTGTGAATTTAAGGCCTATTTATAGGAAATTTTTGAACACTATTCATCCGGGCTTTCCGGAATCCGATTTACGCGCTGTAACTGGCGCTTCTGGGGTTTATCCCGCATTCCGGACACAATGGAATGTGTTTCGGGAGCTAATTCGGTCATCTGTGCCAGTTATGGCAATAAACGTTCAATTTAAAATTAAATCGATTAAACCGATTTCTTGGCGTTTTAGCTTGCACCGGACAAACGGTAAATCCGATTGACATGAAATTTGAAATCTTACAATAATATCACATTATGGATCCGATGAAATGGTTCCGTCGAAATCCGAGACTTTTTGAAAAATGACTATTTTAACTCGCCGAATTAAAATTAAAACGATATCGATGCGTTTCGAGCTGCCACGGTCAAACGACAACTCCGTTTGCTACGGAAATTGAAATCCGATAATAACAAACTATGACGGATCCAATGGAACTAGTTTCGTCCAATTCTGAGACTGTTCAAAAATTGGCTAATTTCACTAGTCGATTAAATATTAAAATATTCAATTTTCACAAATTAACTTCTAATTCGATTTTAAAAGTTCTAAAATATTTCTAACTTCAACATGATAAAATAAAATTTTACAAATCATTTTCAATCATATTTAACCCAATTTTCAATTATTTCTGTATTTTCAACTATTAAATTATCGATTTAATTATCAAATTAAATCCAATATTCGAAAAATAAATTATTCGACTTATTAATTTCACTTGTTAATATTTAAAATTAATTAAATATACAAATTTTAATTAATAGAAATTCTGGGTCGTTACCTACTTCCTCCCTTAAAAGAATTTCGTCCTCGAAATTACCAAGTAAGAAAAGGTTACAGAATCCATTAACTTTCCAAATCCATAGTTAAACTTCTTACAATAACTTTACTAAGTTTTCAAATCATACTTAGTTATCTTTTCAAAACCAAACTATTACTGTTTAACTTTCAATTCCAAAATCAAAGTTATAGTTTTCAAAAATTTCCCAATTTTCTCAAATTTTTTTCTAACGCCTTAAATTTTCGGAAAAATTCGCCATAGTCACCTTTGCGCGGCTCGATCCAAAAAAAATGACAGTGTATATATCACAAATATACATCTCATAAGTGATGAGGCATCCTACAGGGAAAAAAGTGTAAAAGTACGGTATTTAATCCGAGATATGTACCTTATGTTTTATTTGCGAGCATATACGGCTAATATAGCGCGAAAGCGAGCTCCAAAAGCGAAGCAAGCGCAATCCGCACCTACTAAACACTCAACAAACAACATGAGAACATGCATATATGAAAATAGTATCAATATACAACATATAGCAACATAGCAACTACATATGTTCCAACATAGTAATGCAACAAAACAACAAATGCAATCATCAAGCAACTATCATCCTACAAATCCATAATTAAATCAATATTCTCATTAATATTCATTGAATTGGTTTTCAATTTAATCACATTTGATTCATTAATATTGGATTTTACTAACATTCATTCATATTCAATTTTAATTAGTTTGCATTCACTAATTTGCATTCATATTAGTTCACTTCCAAATCAAATCCAATTCTATTCAAATTTACATATTATCCATTTGAATTCAATCACATAGCTTCCAATTTCGCTAATTCAATTTCATTAATACTTAATGAATTATATACAATTAACTAACATCCATATAACAACCAATGTATATTCAACATAACCAAATTATTTAATTTACATTCAATTTGGTTCAACACTCTTAATCCAATTGGTTGATATTAAATTGACTTACATTCAATTTATTCAATTAGCTTTAAATGAATTAACACTTACATTCATTATTTCATATCAATTATTTACATTCAGTTGATTAACATTCAATCCATTTATTAATTCAATTGCTAATTCCTTTAACAATTTAAAGTTGAATTTCATTTATATAACTCAAGTTCACATTCTTAATGACTTCATTTCATTAATTCACTTATTAATTTACTTCGATACCAAAATTCAACTTCATTCAACATCACTTAAGTTATATTCCATTTCAAGCATCTTATCGAATCCAAATCAATTTATTTAACTTTCCTTTTGTTAAATTTCAAATCATATATCTTTGATGACAACTCAAATTTATTTCAACTTGGATTTTTATTGATTTACTTATACTTCCTTTAATTTAACTCTATCCTTTAAGTTAAATTTATTCTATCAAAATTCAATCTGTATAAGTTATCAACTCATTTATCATTCCCATAAATATCTTAAATAGGATTCTAGAGTCCTTTCAAATCTTTCAAAACCATTTTTGAAATCAATTCAATTATCTTTTTAATTTCAAAACCCAAACTCAAAATTTTCCAAACAACTTTTATTTAAAACAATTTGGCAGCAATCCCTCTTTTGGAAACCCGAAAATGAACACCAATGATGTCGCGATCATCATCGGAATTATTTTCCAGCGACCGAAAAGAGTTTAGAGCTTTCATCTCTTCAAAACAATTTTCCAAAATATCAAGTCATTTCAAAATACTTCTTTGGAATTTCATTTCAGATTATAAATCACGTTTACAAACCTTTTACTTATATAATTTCACTTCTTATATATAAGATTATTTCACAATTGTAAATCACATTAATTATAACTTCATACTTATAATTCATTTGCTTATACAATTATTCTTTTACAATAAGTTTTATTTAACTTATTCAAACAACTTATTCAACAACCAAACAATCAATTCATATACACTTTAATAATTCTGAAAAATTATTCCTTTATATATAAAATATAATCAAGGTAAAATTATTTCATTTACCCAATTTAAATAATACTATGTCGACATGCCTCGTTTAAGTGTTTAGAAATCCCTATCGATAATATGGTGTCCCACACACCGATCGGAATTCACAAACAGCTCAACGGATAAGAAAACACAATATAAAACATTTTAATATTCACTAACAAATACGCGCTCGTATCTATTATTACAATCAAACTCATTCTAGAGTACTACTGACTCTATCTCTAATGAGTAATACCCAACAGAGCCATGGTTGTCGCTTAACCATAAGCTCTGATACCAGATGTAACGTTTGCGATTTTTCGTTCCCGAAAAACCGAAAGGTTAGGGTTTAAGAAGAAGAAAAAGATAGAAGAAGAGAGAAAAAGATAGAACAGAACAGAAACAACAGAACAATATCAGAATCTCACAATTCGCAGCGGAACAACATATAATAGATAAATGAATAATCTTTAAACAAAGAACCATATCAGTTATAACATTACATCATATTACATTACATTACATCATCAGAGTGTACAACAACAACATGCAGCAGAAAAGAAATATAATATACTAGTAATACGCCATGCCATCCAGCTTGCTTCCAGCAACTCCTAAATTCCAGAATATCCTGATAAACCTAACTCTTGACTGCCGTGTGGAAATTGGTGGGCACCCAGAGTTTAGGAAGGAAAACAATAAACTCCGAGTCAGTCATGTGACTGGTGTGAGAACTCAAAACAGTTTATCTATCTTTAAAATCAAAATAGATGAATATTTTTTTTAGTCAACTCGCAATGCTTTTAAAAATGAGACTACCATAAGGCCTCCCGCACACACACACAATGAAAACGCAGAATCGGAGGACATTTCTCCTTATGATAGTCAAAGATGCTTGATACTCATTAAAAAGAAACATTTGATATTATTACTAGTGCATAGTGTACAAAACAATTTCGAAAGTAGAATATAAATCTTAGCCAGCATAGGCATTCCGCACTTATGCCTACTATAGCTACCATCCAAACAGTGGGCGCCACCATAAGTAAATGGCAGGTTCTACAACCAAAACCGTACAAGTCTCGTATTGTTTCTTTGGATTTCCAACAAATGGTCAGGCCAAGGAACTTCCCATTGCCACATGGAAACGCCTCTGGAATGACATCCCGAGAACCAAACCGGATCTCTGCCAACACAAGGCCGGGTTACCCCTAACTGGGTAACTACTGACACGAATATGTCATCCCCCAATCGTAACCGATCTATCCGAGGATCCTCGATTTCCAACAACCATAAAATTTGCAGCAACAACATAGGTTAAATATCTGGGCTCCATACCATGATATCACCTCTATCCAGAAGGAATGACATACACTAAAGGGGTGCTACCCCCTAATAACCTTGTTGCATCCTTCCTGTTTTGACCATTTCCGAGGTGTGAGGTCCGACGAAGTCTCGTCCACAAAGCCACGCTTTAAACAAAAGCTGTGCTTTGGGTCAATCAAATGATCATAGAAATGATCACCAAGATAAATGATCAAATAAATGATCCTTTCACAAATGATCAAGCAATGATCATTTGACAGCAACACTCAGCATGCCACCCTACCAAATTGGGAGTATATCACTAATAACCTTCAACTATATAACCTCTAAGCTCGTACGTCTCAGAGAAGGGTGTTAAGCTAAGAGAATAAATTCTCCGCCACCAACAGAAATATATTTGAAAGAAATCAGCTTTATATCTCAATTTGTAATGTCAGACATACAATCCATACAAGTCTGTTCCGGGATCGAACAGAACCGAAGGCACTTACAAAGAAGTCCTTGCATTCCGGATATTCACTAATCACGATCGGACTTCCCGTCACTAAGGGTGATAAAACCTCTATATCGGAGATCAGCCGATGTGGAGTAACTCGACGGTAATCCTTCCGTTTTCACAATTATCCGGTCTTCAACACCGGTCATCAAATGCAATCAATAACGACGTATCACATATTCGGAATGGGTTATACGACCCCAAGGTCCTTTCCCGGCTAACCCGAATAGTGAGCGCTTATTCACAAATAAGTGTGGCATTCAAATTCAAACAAATCAAAAAAATACCTATTTAAAGGTAAATATTGACGGTCGGATTTTTTAACTATCAATAGGCATGCTCAACATCACCAAATTCCAAATAATTTCCCAAATTATTTACTTTCCAAAAATATCTTTACTAGATATATAATTTCCACACTTTAACCATTTGAAAACAAATTTTCAAATTCCTTTTCAATCCTTTATCACTTTTCAAAACAAATTTCAATCATTTCCTTACTCGGAAATACTTTCATTTCAAAATGGTTCATTTAAACCAATTAAATAAATCCTTACCGATTTACTTTATATTTACGTTCCTAATCCGTAAATTTATTCCCATACTTTAAAAATAAATCAACGTTGATTTTTAAACAAATTCCCCTTTCTTTTATAAATTCCATAGTGAATTTATAATCCCAAAATATCTATGATATACGATTTTCAATCGATTTCAAATATTCACTTTCAATTTATCTTTACAAGGATAAATTCTAAAACGTTCATTTCACATTGGAAAAATATTTCCATACTTATTTAATAATAAGTACATCACAAATCTATTTATTTTCAACATTTGAAAATATTCGATATACTTAAATCAAAATTTAGCATATATTTCATTCCTTAAGGAAATCATTCTCTTAACACATTTATTTGGGTCAAAAACAAATGTTGTGTAAAACATCGTTACGACGACCCAAGATCACTAGTATAGGGATTCAAAGTTTAAATAGATATATAAATCCCAATACTGTACAACACATTTCCTTTCGGAAACCATTTACTATAACAACAGTGTTATAGTCCACCATTTCCTTCTTTCTCGAAAACGTCTATTTCAACAATAAATGTTGAAATCTATGGTTTCGATTCATAATACATTTTAAAACATCTTTAAAATAATTAACTTCATTCTATAATATTCATTTTGCCAAACATGACTATTTTATTCAATAATGTATTAACTGTCCAAAATCGTGAATACATTTCCTTTAATAAACTTCAATATTCAATTTGTCAAATTAAATTGATTTCGAATTTATAAACAATGTCTATAAATTCCATTTATATCTCATTTAAATGCCAAAATCCGATTTATAAGATAATTACTTTTAAATCTTCTATTTTACAAAATATATTCATTTTAAAACTTCACAATTTATAAATCTATAAATTCCGTTCACTTATGAAATCCATTTTTATTTCATTTTTAGCACTTATAAAAACTCGTTTTAATATTCCAATATTTTTAATTTATAAAATATCAATTTTATAAGTCTTTTATATACATCGTTTTTAATAATTCGAAAATCCCAATTTAAACCAATTTATTCTTCTAATAACTTAAAAATCGTTATTTAAAGCTTATATATTTCAAAATCATACTTAAGCATTATTTTCCAAATATCATAACTTTTATGAAAATAAAATTTTAACGTTTATTTATTTTAACAATTCAAAATTTAATAATACGTATACTTTTGAAAATCACTTTAAAATTCCTTTTAAAACCAAAAATCATTATTTTAAAACTTCAAAAATGGATCCGATGATGCAGCAGCACCAAATAGTCAATCACGACATCCAAATATCATATATCGATATGATAATCAACAAATATCAAAATATCTGTAAATAAATCAATACAGTTGAGGAATCCAGTTGGATCCCTCCAACCTGTTTCCCTACATCCACAAATGTTAGCACAATACCAATTCCGCTCCAGTACGGAATTATCGCGGTATATGGGATTTAAAATATTATCCGCTTAATAGATGGCGCAATAGGGTCTCATCCGCTGTACAATGCGGGAAAATCAACAACTGCAATATATACATATGCCAATATACAAATATTGCTATTATATATAATACCAATTTCACATACGGTGAAATATTCGCAATATATGTTTTTAATAAATAACCTCCGCTTACTAACGGCGCATAATGTCTATTTTAACAATCAATAGATAACAATCATCATTCAAACATGCATTCAAGAATTTTAAATCTAACTATTTAAAATTAAAATCGAAACCGATTCGATTGAGTGAGAAGTTCTCACCTTGATTCCAATTCGATTTCAGCGTTTTATTTCGAATAAAATTAAACGTGCGTTTAATTTTACTCGAAATTTTCGCTAGCTCCAAATGACTCCAAACCGGTTACATCGCGTAGCGTTCGCGAATACGATTCCAACGCACTTTGTTTCGTCCAGTTTGGACCTCGTATGAAGAAGTTATGGTACTTTAAACGTTACACAAATTTAAAATATAAATAATTTACATTATTTACTTCACATCTTGTACCATTTGAAATCTGGACCGTCCACCCCAAAACCCTAACCATCAGGCCACTCACGCACTCCATCTCCCACGCAAAAAGCTTCAGGAAAAAATCGCGTATATACGAACCCATGAGCCGCCTCCAAGCCCTAACCATCGCGACTCCATCCCTCATCTTCACGCCGATCGGTGAGTGTCGTTTTGAAGCCCAACCCCCATGCTACCTTCGGCCAAGTTGCGGCCCCACCTGGTGCTCCACATAGCTCAAAAAAACGTGCTCAAAGCCCGGCCACTTTAGCTCGAATTCGTGATGATCCATGCGTCTATAAGCGATCACGACCGTTGGATAGAGAGATCGTGATGCGCTCTACAATCTTTCAGTTAGAAGTTATTCGATTCGATGCATGGATTTTGGGAAAATGGAGGGAGAAGGATGGATTTTTTCGGCCATTGATTGCTAAGGGTGGCGGCTAAGCAAATAGGAATTAGGGTTTTATAATTTTTCTTATTTTTGTGAATTTAAGGTCTATTTATAGGAAATTTTTGAACACTATTCATTCGGGTTTTCCGGAATCCGATTTACGCACTGTAACTGGCGTTTCTGAGGTTTATCCCACGTTCCGGACACAATAGAACTTGTTTCGTGAGATAATTCGGTTATCTGTGTGAGTTATGGTAATAAACGTTCAATATAAAATTAAATCGATTAAACCGATTTCTAGGCGTTTTAGCTTGCACCGGACAAACGTTAATCCGATTGACATGAAATTTGAAATCTTACAATAATATCACATTACGGATCTGATGAAACTGGTTTCACCGAAATCCGAGACTTTTTGAAAAATGACTATTTTAACTCGCCGAATTAAAATTAAAACGATATCGATGCGGTCCGAGCTGCCACGGTCAAACGACAACTCTGTTTGCTACGAAAATTGAAATTCGATAATAACAAACTATTACGGATCCAATGGAACTAGTTTCGTCCAATTCTGAGACTGTTCAAAAATTGGCTAATTACACTAGTCGATTAAATATTAAAATATTCAATTTTCACAAATTAACTTTTAATTCGATTTTAAAAGTTCTAAAATATCGTTCTAACTTCAACATGATAAAATAAAAAATTTCAAATCAATTTCAATCATATTTAACCCAATTTTCAATTATTTCTGTATTTTCAACTATTAAATTATCGATTTAATTATCAAATTAAATCCAATATTCGAAAAATAAATTATTCGACTTATTAATTTCACTTGTTAATATTTAAAATTAATTAAATATACAAATTTTAATTAATAGAAATTCTGGGTCGTTACACTAGGTAATTAAGTTTTGTAATTAATTAATTTAATTAATTAATAATTAGGTTAATTAAATAAATAATTAAGGATTTGTTTAATAAATTAAAAGTTTTAAGTAAGTTAATTAAATTTGATTAAAGTGTGATTTAGAAATTAATATAAATAAGATTTGATTAATTTAATTAATGAATTGAATTATTAATCAAGTAATTAATGATTATTTAAGTTTTTAGTTATCATTTGATTAATTTAATAATTAGAAATTAATTAATAAGTTTCTTTTGATTAATTCAATTAATTGCTTACTTTGGGAAAGTAATTAAAGATTTGTTATGGGTTAATGAAGGTCATTAACATAGTATTATTTTATAATTAATTAATGTAATAAATTTTAATAATTAATTGTATTAATTAATTTAAAGATAATCATTTGAGAATTATTTAAGTATAATTACATAATGAAGTAATTAAGAAAATTAATTTTCTAATTGTACTTAATTAATTTTATTTTGATTAATTAAGTTAATTAATTAAGTTTAATTAATTTAAATTAATCATTGATTGATTTGAGAAGTAATTACAAATGTAATTAAAAATGAATAATTACTTAATGAAGTAATTAAGAAAATAAATTACTAGATGTAATTTAATTGAAGGAGTTTTTGGAATTAATTACTTTGTGTAATTATTATTAGTGTGTTTAATTACTTAGGATAAGTAATTAATTGCTTAGTGTAATTAATTTAGGTTTTGATAATTGAGTTATTTGAAAATGATTAAAAGATGTAATTAATTTAATGTAATTAATTACCTAATCAAGAATGATTAATCAATAGAGATAATTGATACTTAATTTAATGGAGTTATTTTAAATAAAATTATTTGGGATCATTAGTTTAAATAATTAATGATGTAATGAAGGATTGATTGATAAGAACAATTAATCAATGAAGGTATTAATTAATGTAATTAATTAAGGATTAATGTAATAAATTATAATTAATTAATAAAGTAATTACAGGTTAATTACTGAATTTGGTTTGGATTAATTAATTTATGAAATTAATTAGAGGTTAATTACTTGAATGTAATTAAAGGATAATTAATCAAGATGATTAATTAGGGTAATTTGTTAAGAATAATTAATTAATTGATTTATAATTGATTGATGTGTAAGCTAGATTTATATGGATAAGAAATTAATTTAATTCATTTTAAATTAATTAAGGAAGAAGTAATTAATTTAATTCATTTTAAATTAATTATAGGATGATGATTTAATAAGTCTTTGCTTATGAACGATGATTGATATTTATTACCTTAAATGGTTGAGATCTCAGATATGAGATAAATGATGCTGTGTGATTTGGATGCTATGGTTGCATTGAATTGATAATATGAATTATCTGTTTGAGTTGATAATATAGATTATCTGATGTGATGATAATATTGATTATCTATTATGATGTTGAGAGTTATCTATATGTGTGTATATAGATAATATTGAATTGAATTGTTTTAAAACTTTAAAACAACTTGGACCTAAAAGACACGCTTTGGATTTCGATGAGACCGGGATCGGATTGCCATATTTGGATATCCGAAAACCACATCGATTCCAAATAACGTTAGGTCGTGAATCCAAATGGAGCTTTGTGAAGACTCGAGGTGTAAGGGCTATACGTCAGTATAACTCTGTGGGTGATTCCGTAATGAGTTTGACGGAATAGTACTTATAGATTCGAGATGGTGGTTTAGAGTGCAAGGATTATCGTCGTCAACTCTGAGGGTGATTCCAAAATGAGTGTAACGAGATAATGCCTTCGGTTTCGTTCGAACCTGGAACGAACTTGTATGGATTGAATGCTTTCAGAACATTGTCAGGTGGACGATGAGCATTCTAAGAGATGTGTTCTCTAAAGGTAATCGTAGCCTCAAGCCTCATCAATCAAGAATGGCTAAAACAGGGAAGGTGCAGCAAGGCTTCGTGGGTAGCTCCCACTAGAGAGCGAGATTGATCCCTGTCTAGAAGTCCCTTTATATTCGGCTGTGTGGGCAGTTGGTTGCAAACAACTGCGGGGTTGTCTTGTTCGGAACTGTTCAGTAAGGAATGGTTCCGGCCATGTGTTGCAGGGGAGTGGGAGTACTCCTCGGTACGGTGATCTAGGCCACGTACTGTGACGGGCGGTACCCCAGTAGCCCCGCCATTGTATGAAATCCACAATCCAATAAGTGCCAACGGTTTTGATTGTATTACCCACTTTTGTGGCTAGTAGCTGGAATTTAATAAATGTAACAATTTCGGCTATTTCTTATCTACTTGAAAACCCTAAACACTATCATAATATCATTGGATTTCCTATCAAATATTTTGGTTAGCGTACGGTAAAAACTTTTCCATGTTTATGTGTGGGAAGTCTTACGTGATACCTTTCTTTTCAAAAGGTTTTTTTAAAGTTAAGCAACCTTAACCTGTTACTCACACCAGACCCATGTCTGACCCAGAGTTTATTTTGTTTTTCCATAAACTCTTGGGTACTCAAATTTTTATGAGTAGCCAAGGGATTCAGGTTAGCTTTGACGTATAATGGAGGAGCAATGGTGCAGGAGGCTTCTGCATCGTAGATATATAGTTCCGCTGTGTGTTCTCTGTGTTGTGTTTGTATTGAGTTGTAAATACTAGACAGATGTTTATAACTGTCTAGTATATGTGATGTGTATGTTGTGTATCTCTGATTTGTATTGTATATTATGTAAATACTTATGTTGTTAATATAATTTATTCGTTCCGCTGTTGAGATTCTAGTGTTGTTCTTCTTTCTCTTCTTTCTTTTCTTCTTCTATCCCTTTCTTTCTTAATTCATGATGCGCCTTTCTGGATGGTGGAAGACGGGTCGTGACAGTTGGTATCAGAGCGTTAGGTTGAGTGAATACCTAGGCTCTGGAGTGGTGTCTATCTTGGGAGAGCGTATTTGTAATTCTTATTATATATATGTTTATTATATTTATTTCTACCTATCTGTTGGGTTACCTGTTCGGGTTTTCCAGTATATGTTATAAAGGTAGATTGAGGTACTGGTGTGTATAACACGACTGCCATTGGTTGGAGTTTGAATGTTTGAGGTTGGAAGTGTATCTAACGAGACTGTAGACCTAGTACCATCTCAAGTGAGCTTTGAAGTGGTATTAGGACTTCATTGATCTCTGAAGGTAACCGTTAAGGTTCGGAGTTCATCTTTGAAGTTGGATGAGTAGAGTTTGGATCTGTTGGCTGAGCAGAAGCGAGTGATGATATCTTGATATCTCAGGAATAGTAGCTGCATGATGAGATGCAGTAACTATGGGTGTTTTCGAAGATAATTTCTTTGGAACAAGTTAAGGAAGTAGGTCTGCTTCAGTGTTGTGGCTGGATTCAGCAGGGTGTTTTTGTGTTGTTTAAAGTCCGAGTTTCTCGTAAAGCTTTGGATTGAGAATTCTTTGGCATTGGTGTCAGCAGTGCAGCTCGGAGTGTTCGGTGTGTCGGCCGAGTCTTCTGGCTTAGTAGTTTTCTGGAGATGGAGTTCAGAAGCAGTGGAGTAGAATCCATTTCTTCGATGGGTTGGTAAGACCAGCATAAGTTGTTCTAATTGGTTTAGAGAGAACAGTTTTCTTTGGAAGTCGATTGAGTTGATCGCAAAAGTGACTTGCGATGATTGAGTATTCTCTTGGGTTGTTGGAGATTTTTCTGAATATTTTCAGAAAAGTCAAGAGTTTGTCTTCATCTAGAGATTCAGTGGTATCGGTGGTTCAACTAGTTGAAGGTTGGTTTCTTGAGATGGAGTTGGTTGAAGCAACTCAGGATTGGAGGAACTTCTGAGTTTTCTCTTGATTATCGAAGATCTTCTTGGTTTTGTTGTCCGGTTGTGCTTGTGTTCTCCATCAGCATTCTTTTCTACTCCAGATCAGAGTTGTGCAGCGGAAGCAGTTTGGGAGTGCATCTGCTTTTCTTTCCGGATATGAGAAGTTGTTGTCTTCTGATGGTTGTAAGTGGAGTTGTTCTTGATCTTGATTGATCGTGGAGGATCATTCTGATGGGTTTGGTCTAGATTGTTTCTTGAGACATCAGCAAGGATTGAGCTGATCAGGTAGGATGTAGGTAGCCCGAGATCGTCCGAAGAGTTTTGTGGATCTGAGATCTGATTTTGGATAAGTTTCTCGGTTTTAGGAGCAATAAATTATGATAAGGTTGGGTAAGCTAGCTCCGAGATGTTTTGAATTTCTTCTGTGTTCTGTTTTGGATAAGTGTTTGATTATCCGGATTGAATTGCCAGTTTAGACAACTGGAATTCGTTGTGTTTCACGTATCTCTGAGGGAGTACGTGTATGATCTATTTCTGGTTTTGGAATCAGCTGTTCTAGGAGATTTTGGTTGTTGAGTCAGACTTGTCTACAGTCTGATGTCTTGTTAGTTATAGATATAGATGAGTAGGAGTTCTGTAACTTAGTAGAGTTGATTGTTTGGGTTTTATAGGGCGAGTATCCCAGTGTTTACTTGGGAAACTCGAGGAATCTTTATCCAGAATTTTGTCTGGATAGTTAATTTTGTTTGATTGGATGAATTGATTGCTAGAGGTGTTAGTATATGTTTGATGTATGCTTGGTTTTAAAAATCTAAAATAGGTTATTAAATAACCTTTGTTTTAAATTTCGGGGACGGAATTCTTTTAAGGGGGAAGGAAAGTGATATCCTGGAATTTTTGACAATATCAATTTAATAATCTTTATGTAAAATTAAATTGATATTGATAATATTGATTAATAAAATGTGTTTTGGTTTAATAATCAAATTTAATAAATATTTAATTTGTGATTTTATCTTTTAAAAGCTAAAATAAATGTTTAAATTATAATGTATATATATATATTTGTATATATATTATAGTTTATCTTTGTTTGAAATTTAATTTACATGAAATAAATAAATGAAGTTTGTTTTTAAATTCTAATAAAATACTGAGTAATTAGGAAATTATGTTTTAATTAATATTAAGCTTTTAAAAATCTATTTAAATTAATAACTTTATGGTTTGATAATATTTATAATAAATGTTATATTGTTTAAAATTTGTCTTAGCTTAATTTTTGTTTTAAATTTAAATAAAGTTGATTTTATTTCTTTTTAAAATGTTATTCGAGTAATATGATTTAAGTATATTTTATATAAGTCTAAATATAACATATGATTTAAATACATTTAAATATAAAAGTGATTTATAATTTCTTTATAAATCATATAAAATTGTAAATTGTTATTTGAAACCATATTAATAAATATTCTATTTTTCTTAAATATAAAGAAGGATTAAGATAAGGAATTAGATTCTTCATTTTTAAATTGAATAAATAGATTTTAATTTTGATTTCAAAAGTTTGATTGATTTGAAATTTTATTTTGAAATTCAAGTTAATTTATTCTTTAAAATATTTGTATAAGTTTTAATTTATAAATTGTTTATTTACATTTTCTTAAAATAAGTAAATCATATATATTCATATAAACATAAATTAAATTTAAGAAAACCCTTATAAACATTTAAATATATAACATAATTAAACAAGACAAGTGTTAAACTATTAACCATTTAAACTACATGTGTTAAATGGTGAATCAAGCACAATGACAAGTGTCATTTGTTTTTATTCTTTTCTTCATTTTTATTTAAAATATTTTCAGCCTTTTAAAAATATTTTCACTTTCCTTTATTATTATTTTTAAAAATCAAATGCTAGTGAATCAAAGAAAAACTTAACCCGCTATGTTCCCAAAACAAAAATGAAAACCAAAATCAATATTCTGTATAATTATTTTCAAAGGATAAACAATCCTGTATCTCATTCTCAAACCTTCTCTGAACAACAAATCTGAAGTAAATCATCTCCTCAAACCCAAATATGAATCACAACAACCTATAGTTCAGTTTCAAAAATCAAATAAGAGATCATTCAAACTGCATTTCTCTTCTACCTGGAAATAAATTCCTGAAAAATCAAAGCCTACATCTTTATCAAGGCCTGCATGCATCTAGGTTGGTCAGGAATTCAAATGCAAGCAATCTGGAATTAATGAAGTCTACATCTTTTCAAATGTTAGAAAGAACAAACCTTCATGTATGTGTGTCAACAGAATTCAAAAGTTTTTCAAGGTTGGGAAAAAACTGCTCTGTTCTTCCAAATTACAATGTGAGTAACATTTTTTTTATAAAATAACTTAAGTAATTATGGTTGCATGTTAAATTATGTGGAATTTGTGTCTTATGTGAATATTTGTAGATGATTCTGTATATATACATATGGATGTATATAGGAGTGTGCATGTTTCAGTGTTTCTCTGTTTAGTTTTACTAGCTACAGACTAATTCAAGAATCATTTCCTCTTAGTCCAATCTTTGTTTGGATTTGAGTTTTAAATAAAACCTGTATGCTTTGTCATAGAGAAGGTTTTAATTTTATTTATAGATAAATCAAATTTGAAATTGTACAGGAAATCAAAATTTACAGAATAAGCCTAAGATAAGGAAAAAAAATTCAACCTCCCTGATTCATGTATCCAGGAACATAATCCAAATTCTTATACTGGAACATGATTTTTAAGCGAAAAATCTTAATTTTTAGTTAGGGAATGAAGAAGAAATTCTTGGTTGATCAGTTTGGATATTTTAAGTTGCTTCTGATGATCTTTTGGATAAGAATGATTGGGGTCTTTCCTGATGGAGGAGGAATGATCGGAGAATTGTGGAAAAATTCTGGATTGATGCTCCAGGCATAGTGGCGAAAATATTTGGTCGATGAAGTTTGTAGCCCTAGTTTTTGGGTTGGGTTTTAATGGGGATCGTTCATCGTCTCTGGTGGATCGAGTTCCACCAGAGTTTGGGAATTGGATGAGGGACTATGGAAGAGGATATGGCCGGAGACGTTGCCGTTCTGGTGATCGGCAATGGGAGAACGAGGTGATGTTTCAGGTACGGGTTTCGAGTGGAGTCTGGGTTCCAGTTTTTGCTTTGGGACTGTTTATTTTGATTTCAGGTAAGTGATGAGTTCTGGTGGTCGTGGGTTGGAGCATGGGTGGTTGCCTATGAGTTGAGGCCATGTTGAGAGACCGGAGATGATCGACGTCACGGCGCACGTGCACCGTGCATTTCTTTTGACTGGTGAAGGTTTTCATGAGTGGGGTGTTGTACTCGAGTAAATGCTCGGGTCATCTTTTTTTTTGCTCGAAGTTGAGGGGAGTTTTACTCGAAGTAAAATTGATTTCACTCGGGTAACTTTTGTTTTCAGGTTGTTCCTGAAACCTGAAGTATTTCAGGTTTTCAATTTTTTTTAAAAACTAAATATTAAAAAAAAGTAGCAGAAGATAAGTAGGTTTAAATCTAAACTGGAACAAGATTAAAATATGAAATCAAATAGGTTTTGAATTTCAGATTTTGAATAAACAAGATTTGCAGAAAATGAAGTATTTAAAACTGAAATATGCACAGTTTTATATAAAGTAATTTTTAAATCTGAAAATAAGAATTTAAACAAGATTTAAATTTTAAGTTAAATTTGAACCTGAATTCAAATTTGAAGTTGAATCTAGAAGTTTCAAATAAAACAAGTTTTAAATTCAAATGTTAAAATCAAGTTGAATATTTTAGAATTTTATAACATATGTAATGAATTTTAAAACAGGGTTTTAATTTTTAATCTTTGAATTTAAATCTGAAACATGATTTGAATTTTGGTTGTAATGTAAATGAGATTTGAATTTAAATGTTTCAATATCACTTGAATTATTTAAGGTATTTTAAATTTGTTAAATTTGAATTTGAGATAAAGTTAAACTATTCTTTTAAAACTACTTTAAAAGATAAGTGGTTCTTTAAAATGAAAACAAAGAGATTTTAAATAATAATAAAAAATCTTGTTTAAGTTTAAATTTAATTTCATTTTCATTTTAATTTAAAATGGAATTTAAAGAATTATAAAGGCAATTTGTTTTTAAATTTCTTTGATAATGATAATTAAATCATTAATGAAATTAATGATTATCATTAAATTGATTTAAACTTAATGATTTTTAATTAATCTAGGTAATTAAGTTTTGTAATTATTAATTTAATTAATTAATAATTAGGTTAATTAAATAAATAATTAAGGATTTATTTAATAAATTAAAAGTTTTAAGTAAGTTAATTAAATTTGATTAAAGTGTGATTTAGAAATTAATTTAAATAAGATTTAATTAATTTAATTAATGAATTGAATTATTAATCAAGTAATTAATAATTATTTAAGTTTTTAATTATCACTTGATTAATTTAATAATTAGAAATTAATTAATAAGTTTATTTTGATTAATTCAATTAATTGCTTACTTTGGGAAAGTAATTAAAGATTTGTTATGGGTTAATGAAGGTCATTAACATAGTATTATTTTATAATTAATTAATGTAATAAATTTTAATAATTAATTGTATTAATTAATTTAAAGATAATCATTTGATAATTATTTAAGTATAATTACTTAATGAAGTAATTAAGAAAATTAATTTTCTAATTGTACTTAAGTAATTTTATTTTGATTAATTAAGTTAATTAATTAAGTTTAATTAATTTAAATTAATCATTGATTGATTTGAGAAGTAATTACAAATGTAATTCAAAATGAATAATTACTTAATGAAGTAATTAAGAAAATAAATTATTAGATGTAATTTAATTGAAGGAGTTTTTGGAATTAATTACTTTGTGTAATTATTATTAGTATGTTTAATTACTTAGGATAAGTAATTAATTACTTAGTGTAATTAATTTAGGTTTCGATAATTGAGTTATTTGAAAATGATTAAAAGATGTAATTAATTTAATGTAATTAATTACTTAATCAAGAATGATTAATCAATAGAGATAATGGATAATTAATTTAATGGAGTTATCTTAAATAAAATAATTTGGGATCATTAATTTAAATAATTAATGATGTAATGAAGGATTGATTAATAAGAACAATTAATCAATGAAGGTATTAATTAATGTAATTAATTAAGGATTAATGTAATTAATTATAATTAATTAATAAAGTAATTATAGGTTAATTACTGAATTTGGTTTGGATTAATTAATTTATGAAATTAATTAGAGGTTAATTACTTGAATGTAATTAAAGGATAGTTAATCAAGATGATTAATTAGGGTAATTTGTTAAGAATAATTAATTGATTGATTTATAATTGATTGATGTGTAAGCAAGATTTATATGGATAAGAAATTAATTTAATTCATTTTAAATTAATTAAGGAAGAAGTAATTAATTTAATTCGTTTTAAATTAATTATAGGATGATGATTTAATAAGTCTTTGCTTATGAACGATGATTGATATTTATTACCCTGAATGGTTGAGATCTCAGATATGAGATAAATGATGTTGTGTGATTTGGATGCTATGGTTGCATTGAATTGATAATATGAATTATCTGTTTGAGTTGATAATATAGATTATCTGATGTGATGATAATATTGATTATCTATTATGATGTTGAGAGTTATCTATTTGTGTGTATATATATAATACTGAATTGAATTGTTTTAAAACTTTAAAACAACTTGGACCTAAAAGACACGCTTTGGATTTCGATGAAATCAGGATCAGATTTCCATATTTGGATATCTAAAAACCACATCGATTCCAAATAACGTTAGGTCGTGAATCCAAATGGAGCTTTGTGAAGACTCGAGGTGTAAGGGCTATACGTCATTATAACTCTGTGGGTGATTCCGTATTGAGTTTGACGGAATAGTACTTATAGATTCGCGATGGTGGTTTAGAGTGCAAGGATTATCGTCGTTAACTCTGAGGGTGATTCCAGAATGAGTGTAACGAGATAATGCCATTGGTTTCGTTCGAACCCGGAACGAACTTGTATGGATTGAATGCTTTCAGAACATCGTCAGGTGGACGATGAGCATTCTAAGAGATGTGTTCTCTAAAGGTAATCGTAGCTTCAAGCCTCATCAACCGGGAATGGCTAAAACAGGGGAGGTGCATCAAGGCTTCGTGGGTATCTCCCACTGGAGAGCAAGATTGATTCCTTTCTAGAAGTCCCTTTATATTCGGCTGTGTGGGCAGTTGGTTGCAAACAACTGCGGGGTTGTCTTGTTCGGAACTGTTCAGTAAGGAATGGTTCCGGCCTTGTGTTGCAGGGGAGTGGGAGTACTCCTCGGTACGGTGATCTAGGCCACGTACTGTGATGGGCGGTACCCCAGTAGCTCTACCATTGTATGGAATCCACAATCCAATAAGTGCCAACGGTTTTGATTGTATTACCCACTTTTGTGGCTAGTAGCTGGAATTTAATAAATGTAACAATTTCTTCTATTTCTTATCTACTTGAAAACCCTAGACACTATCATAATATCATCGGATTTTCTATCAAATGTTTTGGTTAGCGTAAGGTAAAAACTTTTCCATGTTTATGTGTGGGAAGTCATACGTGATACCTTTCTTTTCAAAAGGTTTTTTTTAAGTTAAGCAACCTTAACCTGTTACTCACATCAGACCCATGTCTGACCCGGAGTTTATTTTGTTTTTCATAAACTCTTGGGTACTCAAATTTTTATGAGTAGACAAGGGATTCAGGTTAGCTTTGACGTATAATGGAGAAGCAATGGAGCAGGAGGCTTCTGCATCGTAGATATATAGTTCCGCTGTGTGTTCTCTGTGTTGTGTTTGTATTGAGTTGTAAATACTAGACAGGTGTTTATAACTGTCTAGTATATGTGATGTGTATGCTGTGTATCTCTGATTTGTATTGTATATTATGTAAATACTTATGTTGTTAATATAATTTATTCGTTCCGCTGTTGAGATTCTAGTGTTGTTCTTCTTTCTCTTCTTTCTTTTCTTCTTCTATCCCTTTCTTTCTTAATTCATGATGCGTCTTTCTGGGTGGTGGAAGACGGGTCGTGACACTTGGAAATGTATGAAAACACAGAACACTTTTCTTTTTCTTGTTTTTGAAATCTGCAGTTAATCTTTTTCTTTGTTTTGTTTCTTCAGCAAATTGTCTTTCAACTTGAATACAAAGTGATTTCTTTTCTTCTTTTTATTTTATTTTCTGTTCTTTGTTAGGTTTTTGCTGAACGAATTAAAGAAGTAGATTGACGTGTATATATATAACAGATTGTGCATACTGCATATAGGTAGGTATAATATTTCTTTTTATATTGACTAACCCATGCTTGAATTGGCTGATGTATGTTTGTGTATGGGATGAGGAGTAATAGCATTTAATAAGGGCATTAAATGAAGCATTACTGACCCATGCTTGCTTGTATGTCTAAACAGGTAATGTTACTTTATTTTTTGTAAGTACAAAGTTTATTTTACTTTATAGATTTATATAATCTAATGTTTTGTTTGCTGAATACAACCTTGTGTCTTTTTTTATAACTTTAAAATTTTTATCATAACTTACAGCATATGCTTTTTGATTGTTATATGTACTGTTTTTGCTTTATTTTATAGTTTATTTTTGTTTTACACTCCTACACACTTATATTTAAATGTTCCTTCCTTTTGTTTTCTTTGTTTTCTTGTTTATTTTGCCAAATGTTAGATTATAATTATGTGATTTAAATTTTATAATTTTATCATAACTTACATTAACAATTTTATTTCTATTAAAAGCTCAACTATCAACCTTTAAATTTATAACCCATATTTCATTTAATGGTTTAAGACAATTTCTTATTTTACTTTGTTAAAAAGAAATGTTGTTTTAGTTATTAACATTTAATAACTATGTGATTTTATTACAATATTTTATTTCTTTTGAAATTCTCAAATTAAATTTAAAAGTTACTAACAATTCAACGAATTTAATTTAACAAAATTCCGGGATGTTACATTCATATCTTTTTCCGCCTTCGTGACACGGATATCCGTGACTGATTTGTGTTATACTTATTTCTATATATGTTTCCGAAGATATTATAGCCACTGTGTAGTAGCCTTGAGCTTGCATCGGTATGTCGGATTTCGTATTTCTATCAGGCACATCGCTACTCGCACAAAGCAATTATACAGATGGTCGCTCCTCAATAGCCTTATTCTCTGTGCTAGTTGACGAAATTACTTTGTATTGTTCTTGGTTACCATGGGTATAGAGGTGGGGCGTCACATGGAAACTGTTGTTTTATCTGTACTTGATTTTTCTTTTCCTTTTGATTTGAAGTTTTGTTAAACTTGAGCTTTGATCTTTGCTTGATACTTGATTTAGTTGCTTCAGATTTGAACTTGGTGAAGATTGTTTGTTGTTTGATCTTTTGCTATGGAATTTATTTTTGAATTTTGAAAACTGATCTGAATCTTGATCATGTTGAGTTTGAATCTGAACTTTGATCTCACGTTGAAATGCTGTGACGCCCCACTCCGAGAGCCTCGTTAACAAAGAGTATTACATAGATAATACTGTCGGCTAACGCGGACAATAGAGTATAATGGAAGCGACCATGTGCAATCTTACCTTAACTATTCACTAAATACGTCGAAAAGTAGAAACACATTAAAATTCAACCTATTCAATAAATATTTAAAGCAAAACTACAATGTCTATAGGATCTATCAGAAGAAAATATAACAACTCAAATGTAAGATACATCACAGAACAGTCGATCATAATATACACATACACAGATACACAACAGAGTATACAAAATAATACATGTCAAGTGGTACAGGAGACCACAATATACAGACGAGATGAAAGAGTATAAATCAGAGTTACAACAGATAAGGACTACAAAAGACGCTATAACAAAAAGAAGCTAGCGAATAGTCCATGAGGAAGCAAAATAGGCTAAGTCCAAAAGCACCTAACCTGAAACATCTCGGTCTGACCCGAGTATAAAATACACGGGTCAGTCTAGATAACAAAGCAGTTAGATAAACTGAACAATAATAAACCTGCAAGGTCATACAGTATAATAAATATCTCTAGGGGAGATAACACAATCATCAACAAGAGATGAATCATATAGAACAAGCCTCATATCATTGGCAACATATAGAAATAAAGGATACAATTATCCTAAAACAAGCCAGAAGGCAATAACAAATACCCATAAGGTATACAAGTTCCACAAGGTAATCGCTATACTCCATGCGGCTCAAAAAGACCAACTCCGAAGGGCGATACCAAGGGAATATACATATCAATGAAACATCATAAAATTTGCTCGAGCTCAGTACTGTACAAACAAGGATCCATGAGCCCGAAGACTCCAAACCTAAGTATCACCCATGCGGCACATAAGGCCATCATCATAGCGAAACTATATAGGGCAACAAACCCGAAGGCACACACCCGAAGGCAACATACCCGAAGGCAACAAACCTAGGGAGACAGTCCGAAGACACTATCCCAGAGGCAACAAACCGTAGTGGTGAAGGTCGAAGACCCAGTACTGGACACCACTAACAGGCGGAATGTGTCACAACTCTCGAAAAGGAATCCGAAAAGTGTTAAGGTATGTCCCATAACCACTCGTTCGCACTAAACGGTTTACTATCCGTCAGTCCCTTTCACACTCATAGCAGTACAAAGTTTACCTCATATCAACGATAAACCAAACCCGAAGGTCAAAACAATCAATCGAATAGGTCGAGGATTAATCGAAAAGATAAACGCACAGATTCATGGTCCGTGTTTTGCCCAACCATTTAATCACCCTTCCACTTCGTTCGAAGTGCGAAAGTGTGTGTTTTAAATAGAATTTATAAATTAGAGAAACGAACTTTTAAATGCGATTCGAGAGATTATTTTATAAAAACCCGTGGATTAAAATTAAAAGGAACCATCAAAGTCAAAACAATTGATAATCATACATGGGATCATCATGAATCGATTCAAATTGGAAAATTCAATCCTAAAGGCAAAGTGGGCTGAAACAGCAGGTTCAGTCGACTGAACAGAGTTTTCAATCGACTGACCCTATGCCTGGAAATTTTCCAGGTTTAGGAAACTTTCTGTTTCCAGGTTCAATCGACTGAACAGAGTTTTCAGTCGACTGAATCATGCCTGGAAACTTTCGGGTTCCAGGTTCAGTCGACTGAACAGAGTTTTCAGTCGACTGAATCATGCCTGGGCTGTTTTTCAGCCTTATTCAAATGAAGAGCAAACTCTTCCAAAATGCAATCGGACGAACATTGGCTCTAAGGGCTTATGCCAATCGACAACCCGGCCCTATATGTTCCTCGATGCATCACCAAATCATGATCAAAACATCAAAGTTAGGATTTCAAAGATTTGAACCCAAAACACAAAAAACTGGAATATTCCCCAATTCAACCCAAACCAAATGCAAGTGCATATAAACAAGGTGTTAGGAATTCATACCCAACATCAATGAAATCAAGAGAAGTGGATGTGAGTTCAAAACTCACCTTTGTACACAAAACAAAGAAGATGAAGAAGCACAATTGCAAGGAGTCAACCAACTACACTCCACTTCAACACTACAAGCTTCAATCTAGAATCAAAGTAAGTATTTCCTAAGTTAGGGTTAGGAAATTACTGAAATTGAAGAGGAGTAAAGATGGAGAAGGTGGAGATGAACTTACCAATGGATTCTCTTTGATTTTGGAGCAAGAATCAAGTTACAAAGGAGAAACTAGGGCTTGCTAATTTCATTTCTCTTTCCTTTCCCCCACTTCAGTTTTTAGCTTAAGAAATAAAATGAAATGAAGAGAGATGAGGGGAAGGGGCTGAAGCAGAAGGTTAAGTGAGTTAGCTAGCCAATGGGTTGAACCCAAACTCAAGCCCAAGTAGAAAAAGGGTCAAATTTCAACTTACTCCAAATATATCAAAGATTATACTCAAAAAGATCGCAAACGCCCTTTTGGAACCAATGGAGGTAGTTTCGAGTTCCAATTCGGCCATTTGCAGAAAGTAACATTTCGGACCCCAAAATCCGAATAACGACGCTATATTTAAATCAAACATTTAAATATAAAATCGTTAAATATGCGGGTTGTTACAGATCTCCCCTCCTTACAAAATTGCGTCCCTGCAATTCCTAGAGACGATATTTGTAACAACTACATACATACAACATACAAAAGAAAGAATAAACTTGAGACACAGAAATAGACTTACCATTACAAAGCAAGGATAGAAGACCTGGATAAGATCGCTCGATATACTCTCTGGTTTCCCAAGTACAGTCATTGGGATTAGCGGACCATTGAACTTTAACGAGCGGCACGTCCTTATTCCGAAGGTGTCGCACCTCCGTGTCAAGCACGCGAATAGGTTGCTGTACAATAGATAAGTTCGGTGAGACCTCAAGCTCTTGCAAATCAGGAGAATCAATTACAGAATCTGATTCTCGAAGACACTTCCGAAGTTGCGAGACGTGAAACACGTCATGAATGCCAGATAAATGAGCTGGAAGTGAAACTCTATAAGCCACAGGGCCAATAAGTTCAGTAATAGAAAACGGTCCTATATAACGAGGAGCCAATTTCCCAGTCGTACTGAAGCGCATAACCCTTTCAAAGGAGAAACACGAATAAAAACAAGATCACCAATTGAGAACTCGAGAGGCTTCCTATGGTTGTCCGCGTAGGATTTTTGACGACTCTGCGCCTCTTTCATTCTTAATCGGATAAGATCAATCTTCTCGGAAGAATCACGAACAAAATCTGGACCAAGAATAAGCTTCTCTCCAGATTCCAACCAACATGAAGGTGATCGACATGGCCTTCCGTATAAGGCTTCGAAAGGAGCCATACCGATACTAGACTGAAAATTATTATTGTAGGAGAACTCTACACGAGGTAGGTGATCCTCCCAACTACCACCAAATTCAAAGATACAAATACGGAGAAGATCTTCCAAGATACGATTTACCCGTTCAGTCTGTCCGTCAGACTGTGGATGATAAGCTGTGGAAAAATTAAGCTTTGTTCCCAAAGCTTGCTGAAGACTCTTCCAAAAATGACCGTGAATAAAGGATCACGATCACTCACAATAGAACTAGGAACACCGTGAAGTCTCACGATTTCCTTGACATACAACTTAGCTAAATGCGAAGCTGTCCTATTAGACTTAATAGGGACAAAATGAGCAGACTTAGTGAGACGATCAACAATAACCCAAATACTAGAATGACCTGATCTCGAACGAGGTAGGCCGTCAATGAAATCTATAGAAACTTGATCCCATTTCCACAATGCAATCTCAAGAGGTTGAAGAAGACCAGAAGGACGTTGATGTTCGGCCTTCACACGTTGACATGTCATGCAGTTGCTCACATAACTCGCCACATCGCGCTTCATGCCTTCCCAATAATAAAGACGACGCATATCAGCATACATCTTACTACTACCGCGATGAATGGTATACTTAGAACGATAGCAATCATCACGAATGTCATGCCTAAGTGCAAAATCAGAAGGCACAAAAAGACGGTTCTTCTTACGAAGACACCCATGAGAATCAATGCTAAAATCTTGCAACGCCTCATCACAAGATCCAGACTCACAAAGCTGAATAAAATGCAACAAATCAGGATCACGCCGCTGAGCATCGGCAATACGATCCAATAAAATAGGTCAAGCTCCCAAACTAAATAATAGAATAGGAGAATCAGAAGATGAACCTCGATCACGAATTTCACAAAAAGATAGAGTCTCAAGAACATTCCATTCGGCAAGCATTAGTGAGAAGTTCTTTCAATGTCTGAAAGGAAGCTTCACACTTGTCGGACCAAATAAAACGAATGCCTTTCCGGGTAAGGCAAGTGAGAGGAAGCACAACATGGGAAAAGTCCTTAATGAACCGCCGGTAATAACCCGCCAATCCAAGGAAACTACGAATCTCATGCACATTCTCAGGCCTCTTCTAATTCTGGATGGCTTCGATCTTTGAGGGATCGACAGAAATGCCATCGGAAGATACAACATGGCCTAAGAACTTAACCTTATTCTCCCAAAAGTGGCACTTGGAGAATTTGGATTTAAGCAGATGACGACGGAGAGTACTCAAGACAATTCTCAAGTGATTAGCATGCTCAGCTTCAGACTTAGAATAAATAAGGATATCATCAATGAAGACAAGAACAAACTTATCGAGATATTCCCGGAATACCCGATTCATGAGATCAACAAAGAAAGAAGGAGCGTTGGTCAAACCGAACGGCATAACGAGCCACTCAAAAGAACCATAACGAGTGCGAAAAGCGGTAAGAGGTATGCTATCCTCCGTGACTCGTAATTGATGAAAACCTGTGGCAAGGTCAAGCTGAGAAAAGACCTTAGCACCACTCAATAGATCAAACATGTCATCGATCCTAGGCAATGGATACCTATTTCTGATGGTTAACTCGTTAAGCTTGCGATAATCAATGCAAAGCCTAAGAGTTCCATCAGATTTCTTCACAAAAACGACCGCGGATCCCCACGGAGAAAAACTGGACCGAATTAACTGCTTGGACTCAAGCTCTAAAAGCTGCTTCTTGAGTTCCTCATTTTCCTTTGTAGACATCCTCGTGGGAGGACGACTAACTGGCTGCGCGCCTGGAATGAGATCAATGCGGAACTCAATTGCCCGTTTGGGTGGCAAACCCGAAACAGGTTAAAAAACATCAGAAAAGTCACAAGCAATAGGAATACAAGATATATCATCCTCATCACGCGAGTCAAAAGAATATAAAGCCATTTCGGAATTGTCCACATCCCGAAGAACAAGAGATAACTGAGAAGGCGAATTAGGATGACAAAGATATAAAATTCTCTCAGAACAAATAATCCTGGCATCGTACCTCACTAGCCAGTCCATACCAAAAATCATATCAAAACCCAAATGAGAAACAACGTGCAGATTCGCACGGAAAGAAAAGCCACATAAAACAATCTCAATATCATCACAAAGCAAACTAAGGGTCGCGGATCCCCCAATTGGATTCGCAATCCTTAAAGAAGTAACCATACAAGAAACATCCAAAGATAAATCATCTACAAGCTTCTTCGATACGAAAGAATGTGAAGCACCCGTATCGAAAAGAACTCGTATACTATGATCATGAAATAGAATTGAACCCTCCAAAATAGATGGAGACATACCTTTGCTGGTTGTTACACTGTTGTAGTTTGATTTTAGGTTGATGATAAGATGATCTTTGCATTGTTTATAGGTTTTTCTTTTAAGTTTTGAAAGGATGAAAGAAATTGAAAAGCGAAGATGAGAAATTTTTGAGAAGGTTGGAACTAAGAATAAAATGGCAGGTTTCTCAAATACACTTATTATATATAAATTATTTTTAAAAGAAAATTTTGTTTGCCACTTGTTTAAACTAAGTTTACAAGTGTTCATGCATGTGGTTATTGTTTCACAAATGTCAATAACAATCATTTTTATGTTTAAACCCCCTTGTTAAATTTTATTAAATTTTTATATTTTACATAGGTTCATGTTATTATTTTTTTGTGTACATTATCTATTTTATATTTACACATGTTTTATATTTTTAAATCTTTATGTATATATAAACTACTTTTATCTTACGTTAAATTTTAAAAAGAAAATGTTTATTATGTCTTTTTATCAGTTTCTATTCAAATTTGAACTATTATGATTTTATTCTTTTAAATCTATACAAATCTTTGTTCAAGTATATTTTAAAAGAAAGAACATTAGACCTTTTATAAATCTTATTTAATTTCAAAATATATATATATATATATCATAGTTAGAAAACAAATTTTATTCATCTTAAAATATAGAGTATTTAAATTCAATTTATCTTCTAAAATATTTATTTTTGATTTTCAAATTCAAAATTCAATTATAAATGAATTTGTAAATAAATATATAAATAAACAACATATATTATATATTTTGGAAAATTTCAAATTCAAATTTATTTCCAAATATTTATTTTGATTGAATTTCCATATCAATTATATTCCCAATATATATATATATATAAACACACATTTAATTTAAATTTAGAAAATTTCAATCACAATTAAATCCAAATTTTTATTAATTATGAATTTAAATTTGTCTTAAATATCGAGGTCGTCACAAATGCCTCCCCTTAACAAAATTTCATCCCTGAAATTTGCTAGAGGAGAGACAAACAAAGAACAGATGAATACATCAAAGATAGAGAATTGGTTTACTTGATCAAACTGAATATCTATTCTATATTTGGCTTACCAAATCAGAATATTATCAAAAAAATATGAGAACGAATTTATTCAACACTTTACGAAACACTTGGTTCATCAGATCTACGAAATATATAGGGGCATTATTTTGTTTAAAGGGATAACTAACCGTTCGTAGAATATATCTACACCCAAAAGAATAGACAAACGGATACAATTCAATTTAACTTCATATTTTATTAATCAATTTATTTCAATTAAAATTTTATATCCATTAAAGTTAAAACGAAAAGCTGAGGGACACTGGTGAAGAGAATACGAAACTGGAACTTATCTACAAAATTTGCAAGGCCACCATCACATCAAAGCTTCTTCTTGGAGCTACCAGGAAGCCATCAAAGAATTGATATCCGATGATGATCAAATAAGATTGATAGAAAAGTTGTTTCCGTTGTCACAGAGTATTGACCAATTACAGTGGTATCAGAGTAGAAGGTTGAATAAGAACTTTAGCTTAGGAGTATAACACATTATGTGACTCATTAGAGATAGGGATATAAATGCCCTAGAATAAGTATCCCTAAGATATCTTGTTTATATGCCTTAGTAAATTCTATGACGACCCAAATTTCACTCGAAAATCGACATCCGTACTTCACCCGCATTCGAATGCCACGTATTCAAACGTTGAAATGCGATTCGCCGGAGCTTATAACACATTAAGTAAAAAACACAACGGAAACAGAAATGAATAATTTTATTAATACACAATATTCGATACAACAATGATAATATTAATTTCGGAGCCAAAAGATATACAACAGCAGAAAGAACACCAGGGGAAAGATATCACCAAATGGTCTTAAAGAATCCAACAACAGCATCTCCAATGTCAAAGCTCAAAAGACTCCAATCCAATAAGCTCGAAACACCATCAAGCAAACCTAAAGCAACTAGTCAACTCAAAACAATCAAGCCTGCAAGATCAGATTTAGGCTTTGATCTCTAAAAAGAAAATGTTTGTAACATTGTAATTTAAATTTTAATTACTCCTTATACAATCAAATTTAGGCTTTGATCTCTAAAAAGAAAATGTTTGTAACATTGTAATTTAAATTTTAAAAATAGTTTCAAGATTTTTTATTTGGTAATTAATTGAAATTAGGAAAATTACAGTGAAAAATCAAATTTTAGTCAAAAAAATTAATGTTTAAGATTTTGGATTTGGATTTTATAATGTGATCTGTTGTGCAAAATTGTAAATTTTGGTTACTGAATCATGATTTTTAAACAATTATATGGTGATATTTTCTGAGTTGAACGGATTTGGTAACTTCGCCGAATTCCGACGAACGTGAGGAAGTTAGTCGTCGTGCTTTGAGGCGGAAGAAGAGGGTGACCTGGTGAACTCGGGAAAAATGGTTAGTGATTTTTCCATTTGTCGTAGCATCCCATCGGAGGCGATTTAGGGTTTTGTTAACTAATTGGGTCATCGTTGTTTTCATGGCAATGGCATGGACGTGGACGGACCAGACTTGCCTAATACAACGTGATAGGGGGTTCGCTTCGCGTTTGGTGGCGAACGGCAGACTCTTACCCCTACATGTCCCTGGGGAGTGGTTGGCTAACCGGATAGGTTGAGAGTTGAAAGGTTGGCAGTAAAAGCAAGTTCGAGGTACCATTGTGAGCCATGGCGGTGTTGGGATGGTTGAAAAAAGCCTACTAGTTGAGATTAGCCGATGTCGGACAGTCGAAGACCCATGACTAATGCATTTCGGATCAGTGCTTCTCTCTCGTTTTCATTTCCATGTGAGTAAACTACTGATCTATAACTTTATGTTGTGATTAGTGTGTGAAGTAAAGTGGTGGAAACTATTATTTTACCTGTACTTGATTTTCCTTTTCCTTTTGATATGAAGTTTTGTTAAAATTGAGCTTTGATCTTTGCTTGATACTTGATTTAGTTGCTTCAGATTTGAACTTGGTGAAGACTGTTTGTTGTTTGACCTTTTGCTTTGGAATTTATTTTTGAATTCTGTAAACTGATCTGAATCTTGATCATGTTGAGTTTGAATCTTAATTTTGATCTCAAGTTGAAATGTTATTGTAGTTTGATTTCAGGTTAATGATGTGATGATCTTTGCATTGTTTACAGGTTTTTAGTTTTTTCTTTAAGTCTCGAAAGGATGAAAGAAATTTAAAAGTGAAGATGAGAAATTTTTAAGAAGGTTGGAACCGAGAATAAAATGGCAGGTTTTCCCAAATACACTTATTATTTATAAGTTAATTTTAAAAGAAAATTTTGTTTTCCACTTGTTTACACTAAGCTTGCAAGTGTGTATGCATGTAGTTATTATTTCACAAATGTCAATAACAATCATTTTTATGTTCAAACCCCTTTATTAAATTTTATTTAATTTTTATATTTTACATAGGTTCATGCTTTTAGTTATTTATGTACATTATCTATTTTATATTTATATACGTTTTATATTTTTAAATCTTTATGCATATACAAACTATTTTTATTTTATGTTAAATTCTAAAATAAAATGTTTATTAAATCTTTTTATTAATTCTATTCAAATTTGAACTATTATGTTTTTATGCTTTTAAATCTATACATATCTTAGTTCAAGTGTATTTCAAAAGAAAGAACATTAGACCCTTTATAAATCTTATTTAATTTCAAAAGATATATAAATATTATAGTTAGAAAACAAATTTTATTGATCTTAAAATATAAAGTATTTAAATTCAATTTATCTTCAAAAATATTTATTTTTAAGTTTCAAATTCAAAATTCATTTAAAATTAAATTTGTAAACTTCTATATAAATAAACAACATATATTATTTATTTTGGAAAATTTCAAATTCAAATTTATTTCCAAATATTTATTTGATTGAATTTCCAAATCAATTCTATTCCCAGTCTATATATATAAACACACATCTTATTTATCTTTAGAAAAATTCAAATTAATTCACAATTAAATCCAAATTTATATTGATTATCAATTTAAATTTGTCTTAAAAATCAGGATCGTCACAGAATCATTATGCCCCATTTATCAAATCATTTAGTAAATTTAAACCTTTTTAATCTTGGAATAATTCCAAATTAATTCACCTTTTACTCAAGAAAAAATTTTCAAATCATTTACTTAACTCTTTAACGAAGATTTTCCATTTTAAATCGTAACTTTTAAATAGGTCAAAAACTATGTTATTAAGACATAGCTTATTGCAAACCCAAAATGATTAATTTTAAGTACAGGAATTTAAAATAATTCCAAATCATTTAATTAAATCTCATGTTGGAGAACTTTATTTTAGAGCATCCGTATTTTTCCTTCGATCTGTTCCACCCCTCGCCTAAAAGAGGAAACAAATGCTAGACAAGTTCGGGGCAAACCATGTATGGTTCTATGGACCTGTAAATTTTGAGAAATAAATTGGTTGAATTGATAAGATTTTTGTAATTATATTTAGAAAGAAATAAAAATTTTACAATTTATATTGAAGAAAATATTAAGAATGAATTTTAGCCATAGTTATTAAGAACTAATTATTGACAATTTAAGTAAAATCACAATGAAAATGAAATTGTGTATATTATTGCACTTGGTATAAAATAAAAATATAAAATATGTAAATAAGTGTAAGTGTTGTATAACTAAATAAATTTATATATAATTAATAGTAATTGAATGAATTCGGTAATATGTATGTAATTATAAAATTTGGTTGAAGTATGATAAACCTAAGTGTAACCTTGGCTTTTAAACAATTATTATAATTTACTTGTTTAATTTGTTGATTGAATTGGAATGGGAAATAAAATTCTAATAAAAATATAATTAAATGTTACATTAATGGGAATGAGAATGTGTTAAGTAAATAAAAGGTAAACAATACTAGTCAAGGTTAATGAATTTATGTATTGAAGGGAATACCAATTAATGAAAAGAAATGCAAATGTTATATTTGGCAAAAATTTCAATATAAGTGGGAATTATAGTTAATGCACAATTACAAGAATTTAATTGATTTTATTTAGAAAATTGGGAAATAAATTTTAATAAATATAATTAAATATTTTGTTAATGTAAATTATGATAATATTTGAAAGTAATGTTCATTCTATAAAATTTTAAATATAGTAATAAATAATGTGTAAAAAGGCAATAAATTATACATTTACTTGACATGTTTTATGTAACAGCCCACTATTTTATACCATTCAAATTCGACAATAAATTTAAAACATGTCAAGCTTGAATAGTTCAAAACAATAGATTGTAAATAAATTAGGAGCAAATGAAATCAAACCACAGAATCACAGACACAGATATCAGAAAACTCACAGCGGAATTTAAAATACTTAGTGGTTCATGAAGCCACTAAAAATAGTCTCACACTAATAAACATTACAGAGTCTTTAATCTCAAATATAGTTTAAAACATAAATAGAAAATCCAAATATCGCATAGTCTTGATTACATAAATAAGATAACGGACTGAAAGTTTGCCGACAGCTTGAAAGATCACAGAAGTCCTAGCTACGGGATGAAAGCTGAACTGCAACTCAGGCTGACCCGAGCGTAAAATAAAACATAAACACTCGAGTCAGGACATACATACTTATATAGTGTAACCTAATTCAAGTGTACTGTAATATAGAGCAAGTAACTTAAAGGATGCTTGGGATCGCCCATCCTCTAAGGATCCGTTAAACTATTTACTATGTAGTAATATTCGCTATTATAATAATGTCTATTAGTAAAATAAACTTACTTTAAAATAGCGTTAAGGGGTTACCCATATAGCCCTTAACACACATAATGCCAATAGTCTATGCAGTACCTGCATATCTCCTTATCGAGAGACTACGAGAAGATACTCCATAGGTACGACACAAATAAAACTCGTACAGGGCTCGCTATGGTAGGTGACACGGCACAACTAGGCAATGTCAGGGTAGATATACCAATTACGCTTCCGGACCGATGGAAACGCGCAGCGCGCAGCTACCGCCCACCTCGAACAACACTCCCAAATCAAAGGTGCGCACCAAACAATCACAGAAGCAACAGAATGGCATACGAAGAAGTGCGTCCTATCATACGTTCTACCTCATTAATCCGTCAATCGCTCCTGTTTTAGCCACCTTATGCCAACTCACGGGAGTCGGGTCCACATATCTACCTCAACGAAAACGTCACCACTATCCTACTTCATTCTGGAATCTCCACCGCGTACACGGTTGTCAAAGTTGTTTTCGGTATCAACAGAGAGTACGCCCATATCCGATCCCGGTCTCTTTAACAACCAAACGTTATTATAACCCGTGGTTACAACTTTTAAAAATGGTATTGATACTAAAAAAATCATAATAAATTTCAAATACCTTTCAATATCATAGTATCATTTCAAACATCATTTATTTAAATATCAGTAATTTTATAAAATACCATTTAAATCTATTTAATTTATTTAGGGATTAATTGCCTTTCAACTTACATTTAAAAGTTAAATTCTTCCATTCAAAACCATTTAAAGTCAATTCCTTATTTTTATTAATTACATATTAAATTCCAAAATTTAAGCCTTTTCCCAAAGATTATTTCTATTAAATTTTATTAAAACAATCAAAATTCAATTTCCGTAGCACTTATAAAAATGCTACCTAAAGTCATAGGTTAAAACAGTTCATTTACAAAAGACAGCATTTTAGTGTTGTAATAAATTATTAACTTAACAATTAAATTTTTAAATCCCCAAATATAACTTATTATCAATTATTTTACTTAACTAAAATCTCACTTTTAACAAAAAATTAGAATTTCCAAAAATAAGTTATATTCCAAAATTTTACTTAGACTTTCATTTATTTAACATTTTGAATCATTCAAAAATCATTATAAATTTTATAAAATCCTTTAAATACATTTTAAACCAGAATATTATAAACTTTCCATTCAAAAATATTTTTAAAACATTTCAGAAAAATATTATATAAACCACGGGTCTATATATAGTTTTCTAGCCTAGGTCAAGTGATACGGATATATATCATTTCAATCCGCAATTTACAAGGAAAACCCGGGTTCTATCATTTCAAACCGCAATCCCAAGTTAAATAATAAATAAATAAATAAATAAATGGATAAATAATTATCGTTCTGGCCTATCATTTCAGCCTATAATGATCTCAAATTTACAGGGAACTTGCAGTGTGATTAACAGTAAATAAGCATTAAATAGTATAACTGCAATAATATCACAATAAATAAACAACTGATGATGTGTCAATTAATAATGGGGTTTAACATCATACGTTTATATCATAGGCAGATAAAATTTAATAAAATAAATTTACAATTACGCTTGTGATAATTCACAGATATATAGGTATGTTTGTCTGGTGAGAAATACTCACCTGAATGCTGCAGAAAATTTGATTCCCAAACGACGGTAATACTTGAAGAAAAAAATGTACAGAAGCACGATCAAACTGATGCGGAGGCTGCGACCAGATTTTATTTTTTAAAAGGAAACGAATTAATTTAAACGTCAAGCCAAGTAAAATTTTAATATGAAACAAAAAGGGACGAACAGACAAATTGACCCGTAAGCTCGACCACTCCACCACCCGGCTCAATCCAAGACAAACTCATCCCGCCCATTAATTTAAATTTATAAATATATAAAATATTTTTTATGGCACGTCACGTAACATCTAGTCTTGGTCACCTATCTGAAACATGCACGCATATTCCACTCAGTGGCTAAAACATTTCAAAGGTGGTGAACATACTATCTAACTTAAGTACAGGAGGCACAACTTATTGAAAAGGGAAGTGTTCAAGGCAGTAAGGATTTTATGAAGTCACTGCTAAAACCTATCCAAATTAAATGCATGCACGTTACTTTCTTTCCCTTTTTTCAAATATTACTTGGAATAATTTTTGCCTTCCTATACACTTGTACTTATCAAGATTCACTTGCTATTGCTGTTACAAGAGGGCACGGCCCTACCTATCAAAAAGCATGCACGCATGCATTTTGTATCATGAATTGATATTATATTATTAGCATCAGAAATTAAGATGTTTTTTTTTCTATTTTTTTCCTCTCTACTTCTCTCCTTTGCTAGTCTATTTTCTCTCTTGTTTTCTATCACTTAGCCAAAGCAACAAAATAAATATATATGACAACCTAATTCATGCATGATACACTTGTTTTCAAACATGAAGTGCACGTATGCAGTGATAACCTAGTATAGGTGGGCTCGAATGGAAAAATATGGGATAGGCTCTGCAGTAGTGACGGCTAGATCGTAGAGGAAGGGAAGGTAGTGGGGTTGCAGTCCAAGGTGGTGGCAGCCGAGTGAAACAAAAAGAAGACAAAGGAAGGAAAATAAAAGGAAGAAGGAAAAAGATGTAACTGTCATTACCTGAAGCTCCACAAACGCTAGCTAGGATATGAACTCCAAGGATGAGGTAAAGAAATATGTTTGTGACAGGTATTTATAAATGAGCTATGTGTGTTTTATTTTATGGCAAGAAATCTCATTTGCCTATAAACGGCAAATCTAGGGACGTGTATAGTTTTTATAAGAGCTATATTTTCGTTGCTTTGTATGCAAGGAAATAATAAGATGCGCAATCAAAGCATGCCAGTTTTATGGTCAAGGAATTTTGTTTGTTTGCAAATCAATATGTAAAAGAAAACGGCAAGTCACATTTTGAAATAAATGATTTCAATGCAATAAAAAGGTGTGTGGAATTTTATTACTTGGATTATGGGGAAAAAAACGGTAAAAATAATTGAACATTCCGAACGTGTTATAAAATAGGAAGCTGCATGATTTTTTTCTTTTGAGAGTTAGTAATTTAGTTCACACAGGTAAGGGATAAGTTGCTTCCATTTAATGTTTATTAACAGAGCTAAAAATGAGGTGAAGTAATAATGCAACGTTTCCAATATTTAGGTGAATCTTGTGAAAATTTTGAGTAACCAAAACAGGCATGCAAGCACTTGATTTGTTGATTGGATTTTAAGGGCGGCAAGCAAATATTTTATCCTTGAATGGAATAGAATTTTGGACAAATTTATTGCAACGTGTGTAAATGAGAGAATTGGCCTTCGATAGCTGAGGAAACATAATGATATTTGATTTCGAACATTACCTTATCTTATAATAACTTGCATGAATTTAGAGTAGCGAAAGTGGCAATAAATTTGGTATGTGAGTGCGTTGGTTCAGGTAAAGAAAAAGGCAAGCACTAAATATTTAGATGGCGTTGATTTAAGTGGAAGAAAACGTCACTAATTTATGGTTTGAACGTTAATGCGTTTTATTTCTATTAGATAAAAGGAGGTAACTGAAAGGGAAAATTTATTTCTTTCCCTCTTAAAAGAATGCGCGCCTACTTGTATATTTATTTATGTAGTTAAGGTTAAATTTTATTTCCTTTCGTAATATTTATCTTTTTCTTTAAAAAGTATACAACAAATATCAGTAGAACAACCGCAAAATAAGTATTGTTCATATATATATTGCGGTGTGAATTTTAAAAATGCGTAGAACCTACGCAAAATATACACCCAAAATTAATGCAAAAGTAACGCTTTTTAATTAATACGATTTTCTATTTTATACGTTATTTATTAAATATCGTACCCTTTAAATGCGTAATTTAATAGTTTCCTTGTACACTATAAATCTTCTTCAAATTTATTACTTGAATAAAAGATAGAATTATGGTTACCTTCTTCTTTGATTACTATTTCCATTTACAAAGCGATTTATTATTCAAATGGACAAAATATTATCAATTTTTTTAAAGCAAGTAGATAATCCAATCCTTTTATTAAAATTCCAATTAGAGTTATCCTTTAAACAAAGTTAAAAAAATTTAGAACTTCCATTTTATACTTACAGTTTTGGGAAAAGATTTAACCAAATTAAAAATATATATTAAAACAAATTTCAAGGTTTTATAAATAAAAGAATAAAGTGCTAGAAAAACTAGGGCTGCTACATTTTATATCCGTTCTTGTTTAATTATTTGGCATTATTAATGGTACGTTATTTCCTGATATATTCTTTAGCATATTTACTAAATAAATAAGAAACATATAAATTAGAATTACGTTACTTTGTTAATTATTTTGGGCGTACGTTTCGTTTTAAATTATTGCGTCTATTGTACACACTCTTTAATTTCTTACGTTAGCTGAAATAAAAATCAAATCATTCAATACCAGTGCTTTTCTATATGAAAGAAATGAAAAGCTTGCCTTGTCATTCATGTGTGGTAATTTCCTCGTTCCTTTTTACTTCTCCTTAATTAATAGGAATAAATTCCTAATGTCCTCTAGCCGTTACTATCTTTATTTCTTGCCCTTTTTCCCCATCTTTTGATTTCCTACCTCTTTATTTACCTATTTATTTATTTCCTACCTTAACTTATTCCTCAATAGCCATAGTCGTTCATTACATGTAGCCTATCAATTCACGTGAAGATAGGAAGAGTTCTCATTTTTCCACTTATTCCTTTTTTTAAATAGGAATTAAATCCCTTCATTTTCTCTTGCCACTTTAAAAAAAATTATTTCCACTTATCAATTTGAGGCCTCTCTTATAAATACAAATCACACTTACATACCCTACTCCATATCAATAGACCTTCATCTCCTCTCTCGCGTGAAGCAGCAGGTAAATGGCCGCATGCTTTTCCTTTATTTTCTTTTTCTTCTTCTTTTTCATCCTTTTCTTTTGTTTTCTTCTTGTTCATATTGCTTTTGCTTTTTCTTTATTTTAAGTATAACATGGTTCAAGTATATATTTTAAAATATAAGTATGTTTATATAGTGTAGCGCAAGTATACATTAAATTTAAAGTTATAAACATCTACATTTGTTCTATGGCTAGTTTATATGAGTATTTATTGAAATTTGTTTAGTCTAACTTTTGAATATACATTGGGTTATTGCAAACTGTTTACATATAATATAAGAAGTTTAGAAGTCTGCATACTTTTATATATCATATAAGAAGTTTAGAATAGTTGGATTTCAATTTGTATGATTTCATCAGAGAAATATCATGAACACATATTAGTCTATATATTGCGCACATGAGTTTGAATTCTATGTTCATATCATGTCTTGACATATAATATATATACACATGTTTTGATTTAATTGGCATGTGTCTGAATAGCTTGCATATATAGTTTACACCTATGCACATATACGACCTGCATTTTTCATATATGTGACATTTTAAGTAATGGCTTATTGTTTCTATACTTGGATTTAAAATGGAAGGTATAAGTTTTAAATATGTAACATGTTTAAGTGTTACATTTATGCAGTTAGATATATAGTTATGGTTATATACTGCTACCTGGGTTGCATAAGAATTATATGCTGATTTTAAAGTAAGTCACTTTGATTTTGTAAGCGGTATTAAGTTTAAATTATATATTAGGTATGTATTCTAAATATGGGTTTGGATATAATAATGATTTTGTACATACCCATAAACGTTTTGATTTTTATTATAGATGTCCTTTAAATTCAATATATATGTTTAAAGTTTAAGATTGATTAAAAATATACATGTATTTGTTTCAATATATATATTGTATATATGTTTTAAGTGTGATTTAAGGTCTTCACTTAAATGTTTAGTCTACATTTTTGTATTGTATAAAGATAATGTATATAAATTCATGCCTGCGTTGCCGTACAATTTTGAAAGAATATATATGATATCAAATGAAAATTGATTTTTATATTATATATATATATAAAAGGTTACTTTTATAAAGATTTAAATTTTTAATGGTGTTCGAATATTGGTTTGAAATATGGGTAATATAGTATACAAGTATTTATTTCAATCTTATGTATATATGATGATTAATTTTATTTATGGGTTTTAAAAACTAAATATCGATTTCATATATATTTAGTTCAAATTTATATCGACTGATTCAATCGTTCTCTTTGATTTCCCACTATCAGCCTTGTCGTCGTGCCTATTTTCTACGTCAAATCTTGTCCATCCAGCGTTGCTTTGGATTTCGTAGTTCACTTCATTGTCTATCTCTCTAACCTCGAAAGGTGAGCAATCACTCACGATTAACATTTTTATTTTTAGGTAAATAACATTGATTGAAATATTTGCTTTAGATATGAATATGTGATATATGTTGTTATGTTCCTTTGAACTTGTATTATAACATTCACATGCATATGTTGTTTTATATGTCATAAATAGTATATTATGTTAATTTGATTGATTTCCACATATGTATGTTAAATATGTCACATATGAGATGTAAAAAAATGTGTTATGTTAGAAATTTTTATATGCCTTGTATTGAAATACGTCACATGTGCTTTGTTAAAAAAAAATTAGTTAGTTAATAAAATCATATGTTATGCATACTATGTTAATAATATGTCACCTATGCTATGTGTACAAAAGGTTTTATGTTTGGGAAAAATGAGATGCCATGTTATTTAACCTTGCAAGTTCCTTGTATATATGTCTTGTTATATGTTTATATGCTATGTTAGTGTATGATATGTTAGAATTTTAAATATTCACTTATGTTGTTTATGATATGTGACACATGTGATATGTTAGTTAAGCATGTGTATATATTAAGTTGTTAATTATGCACGCATTTTGATTAGTGACATGTTATGTTATGTATGTTATTATTATTCTCACACTTCAAGTTCTCTTTCACAAAATCACTTTGGATTGAAATATACCCGATATAAAATGTAACGACCCAGAATTTCTGTTGTTAACTCCTATTATTGCCGCGACCTAAAAGTAAGCAACCTAACTGAAGACGCGACCTAGTGACCCAAGAGATGAAACGATTTAGCGGCCTAATTAGTGAAGCGACCTAGCGATCTGAAGAAGGTTACGACCTAGCGGAACCCAGCGACCTAAGAGTAGCTGCGACCTAAAGTGTAGCAACCTAAGATTGTCTCGACCTAAAGGCAGCAGCGACCCAAAAGGGCCGCGACCTAAAAGAACAAGCAACCTAAAAAAGGGCGCGACTTAACTGCAGAAGTAACCCGGCGATTTAAGGATTGTTGCGACCTAACAGAAAGCTGCAACCTAAAGGAGGCCGCGACCTAAATGTGAGTGCGACCTGAAGATGGACTCGACCTATGGAACTCCGCGACCTAACTATCCACCGACCTAAGAAGCTCCGCGACCTAAGGAAGGTCGCGACCTAAGGGACTCAGCGACTTAAGATTAACTATGGCTGCAGGAAAGTACTCACGACCTAGGTTAGGTCGCTAACAACCTAAATACCATAATATATAAGACTATGCAATGCCACAGGGTGATAGGTCGCTCACGACCTAGGACTTGTGCAAATCAGCATGCGTGAGGAAGGAGGGGCCAATACTCTTCAGGTCGACTACAACCTTACTTAGGTCGGTCACGACCTACGACCTTACTCTGAAAAATGCCTATAAATATGACCCTAACTCCAACTAGCGAAGGACTTTTGGGCTCATTCTCTTCAAGCGCCGTTACTCTGCTGCATTCCAAACCAATCCAACACTTAAAGCTCTCAAGACACGAAGAACGCTACAAACAACTTCGAGAAAAGATCACATACATCCAACATGGATTTGAAGACTCTAATCTCCATTGAAGTTTAGGCTACTTGTTCTAAGTGACTTGTAATTCAAAGTGTATTGTACTTGGAAAGAATTGTACCAGCTTGTAACAAGATCATCAATAAAAGTACTTAAAGTGGACGTAGGCTATACCCTTAAGCCGAACCACTATAAAATTGTTGTTGTTTACTGCTTTTCCGCTATTATCTGCTTGTAATCTGTTCCCGAGTTATCGGGTGGTGCTTTCACAACTATAACTCATACACCGGGGTGTTAGCGTTCAAATTTTAGCGTTAACATTTTTGGTGCTTTCACTGAGAATTGAACTCAGGACCTCCCGTGCGAGAAACGACTACTATTCTGGAGCCGGAGTTGTACTTGAGACCCCTGAAGGCCGATCATTATGCTATGCACTAAGACTGGAATTTCCTTCAACAAACAATGAAGCAGAATACGAAGCCCTTATCGCTGGCTTAAGGATTGCTAAAGAATTAAACATCCGAGCATTACAGATATTCAGCGATTCTCAGCTTATCGTATGCCAAGTCAAAAAGGAATTCCAAGCAAAAGGGGGGAATCTGCCCGCCTACTTGTCAAAGGCTTGGGAGCTCCTGGGTGATTTCGATCATTACATGATAAGTCACATTCCTCGAGAAGAAAACATGAAAGCAGATTCTCTCGCAAAGTATTCTAGCACAGGCGAAGCCCAATTTCTGGGATTAACTCCAGTGGAGGTCCTGTCGACTCTTAGCATTGATAAGATGGATATTGATTGGATCATGAGCATGTCTCAAGAGCAAGAATCATGGATGACTCCGATAACAGAATATTTGCTCAATGGATCCTTACCAGGGAACTCAAAAGAACGACAAAAGCTACTGAGAAAAGCCTCTCGATATATAATCCAGGATGGCCGATTATACAGACGGGGATTCTCAATGCCATTACTTCGATGTGTATCCAGGGAAGAGTCCAAAGCAATCCTAGCGGAGGTGCATGGAGGAGAATGTGGTGATCATTCAGGTGGCCAAACATTAGCAAAGAAAATTCTCCGATATGGATACTTTTGGCCAGAAATTAATCGAGATGCAGCAGAGTATTCCCGAAAATGTGACAGATGCCAAAGATTCGCCAAAATTCCTAGAGCTCCTTCCACTGAACTCACACAGATGTCAGTCCATGGCCGTTTGCAATATGGGAATAGACCTTGTAGGACCGTTACCAACTGCCAAATCTGGAATTAAATATGCCATTGTTGCTGTAGATTATTTTACTAAGTGGGCAGAAGCTGAACCACTGGCTACTATCACCTCAAAGAAGATGATAAGTTTTGTGACTAAAAACATCATTTGCAGATACGGTGTGCCTCAAAAAATAATTACAGACAATGGTACTCAGTTTGAAAGTGAAGAATTCCAAGATTTTTGCAAGCAATTCAAAATCCGGAAAAGCTTTTCAGCAGTGGCTCACCCGCAGGCAAACGGGCAAGTGGAAGCCGTGAACAAAATTATTAAGTCAACCATCAAGAAGCAACTTGAAAAAGCAAAAGGTGGTTGGGTTGATAAGCTACCACTGGCACTATGGGCATACAGAACCACTCACAAAACTGCGACTGGGCACACCCCGTTTTCATTAGCATACGGGTCAGAAGCAATGATTCCGGTAGAAATAGAGGTCCCTTCACACAGAAGAATCCATTTCAATCAAGCAGAAAACGAAAAGCTAAAGCTCGAAGCGCTAGATCTCCTTGATGAAAAAAGAGATGAGGCTAATCTCAGAATTGCAGCTCATCAGCAAAGAATAGCCAGACATTTCAATTCCAAAGTCCGCCAACGCGGCTTTGAGATTGGAGACCTAGTCCTGAAGAGAATTATGACAGCGACGGGTGTGTTTGGGCCAAATTGGGAAGGACCATATGTCATAGGTCAGAAGCTTCTTGACGGCACATTCAAACTCACCACTGTCGAAGGAGATCAAATTCCAAGGGCATGGAACAGCAACCATTTGCGTCCGTACTTTACTTGAAAATTTTGTAAAAAAGAATTATGAATGTATGATTCTTGTAATTGAAGGCAATTGTAAAACTGATGCAAGTAAATAATGAAAGAATATAAAGTGGATGTAGGCCCAATTTTCTGGCCGAACCACTATAAATCTTGTGTTCCTTATTATTATTACATGTTTGCTTTATTTTCGATATAAAAAGTGCATAGAATGTATTGCTGAAATGTCGATTTAAATTTTTGCAGACAATGGAAGCGAAACTTGCACATAATAAGGCCAAGTGATTCTCGCCAAATTTCAAGTCACAAAAGTCCCGAATTCAAATCATAAATAGGAAGTACTTCAATTGAACGGCCTATGATTTCGACAGAAACGGGCCTTTGCTAATAAATTGAGATCGTTTGAACAAACAAACATCAAATTAAGAAGCTAATGCTCGTTCTCACGAACTTGCCTGACAATGAAGCACACTTCCTTGGATTAAACAAATTACTTGTAAGAAAAGGGAATGAAAGCTAAAAAAAAAAAAGAGGATCACTGAGAAGGCATAAGCAAGTGGACAAGGGAACAACCAAAAGCCGTCATCAGCAGCACAAGTCCTCTTCAGAGGCGCAACTCTTCGGAGGATAAAGACCTCTAATGGGTCATACGCCACAAAAAAGAAAGTTCTCTACTCAACAAAAAATATTGGAGGAGTCATGACCCTCCAACCATGAGAGAGTAACTTCCAGGCGATGAAAACCCTCGTTGAGGCACATTTCACCAGGAGTTGAAGTGTTACGACCGCTCTTCGGAATTTCACTTCACCAGAGTTGAAATGCAAACAAAATAAAGACCTCTTCGGAGGCACGTTTCACCAGGAGTTGAAGTGTTACGACCGCTCTTCGGAATTTCACTTCACCAGAGTTGAAATGCAAACAAAATAAAGACCTCTTCGGAGGCACATTTCACCAGGAGTTGAAGTGTTACGACCGCTCTTCGGAATTTCACTTCACCAGAGTTGAAATGCAAACAAAATAAAGACCTCTTCGGAGGCACATTTCACCAGGAGTTGAAGTGTTACGACCGCTCTTCGGAATTTCACTTCACCAGAGTTGAAATGCAAACAAAATAAAGACCTCTTCGGAGGCACATTTCACCAGGAGTTGAAGTGTAACAGCCGCTCTTTGGAATTTCACTTCACCAAAGTTGAAATGCAAAACAAAATAAAGACCTTTCTGGAAGTCCACGTTTCACCGAGATCGAAATAAAACTTCCAAGTGTTGAAACGTGAAAAGGCTTTCTTCAAAGGCACAACTCTTTGGAGGTACACGTTTCACCAAGATTGAAATAAAACTTCCAAGTGTTGAAACGTGAAAAATCCCTCCTCAGAGGTACAACCCCCCCTCCGGAAGCATAATCAAGAAGGAAGACCTCTTCGGAAGCCCATGTTTCACCGAGATTGAAATAAAACTTCCAAGTGTTGAAACGTGAAAAGGCTTTCTTCAAAGGCACAACTCTTTGGAGGTACACGTTTCACCAAGATTGAAATAAAACTTCCAAGTGTTGAAACGTGAAAAAATCCCTCCTCAGAGGTACAAATTTCTATTTAAAAGAAAAATCCTCATCAAGAGCATACTTTAACTTTCAAAGGAAGAGTAATTTACTTATTCTGGAAAATGATCTTCCTCAAAAAAAAAAAAGAGTTAAAGTACCCTTCAAAGGTCCGCTTTACCATATAGAAGAATTCACTTGGTAAAATATGCACAGAAGCAAAAGAAAAAGGTGATTTCTTCGAAGGACAAAGCATAAAAACTTATACGAAGGGAGTTGTACTCTACAAAAAATTTCTCTAAGAATAAAATAATTATTCTTCAGCAAATAAGAGTGCAAGTCCCCTCGAAGTATAAAATATTGTAGCAAGTTTATGATATGGGGGCAACATGGTATAATTACATACAGAATGGTATAGCTGCATCGGTAAAGTAATACTCAAACAACATACCATAAGCTCGCTGCAATATCATATAAATAAACTTGTGCAAGAATGAATAATAAATGCATTCTCAAATTCAAACAGAAATCTGTACAAGCAAAGGATCATTTTATTCAATTGTAATGCAGATACAGGTTTCAAAATAAAGAAAAGCGGGGGCCGGTACCCACACAATTCTCGGCCAGTACATGCAGAAGACAAGAAACTAAAATCTTTACTTCTTCTTACCCCCTTTGGACCCTTTACCCGGTCGAATGATTAACTTTTCAGGCCGATCTGTGGGCAGAAGGGAAGAAGGAGAGGGAGGTGCAACTGGCCCAGCTTCCGGTTCCTCCTCGGTAGCAATGATTTTCTTCCCTCTCCTCCTTGATGTTCCATGCTTCTTTCTCCTCTTTGAGGAAGACTCACTCCCTGGAGTAACAAGTTTGGACAAAGTTATGTTATCAGAAGGAGTCCGCTCCGGAGATATCCCACCTCCCTCAAGCCCCTCGTCTTTCTGCTCTTGTGAAGCGATGGGGTCATCTAAGCCATGAAGAGCCCCTATTTGCTCCTCTTGCGACCCAGGCTGTGAAGCAGAAGGAGGAGTTACTTGAAGGGACAGAGGAGGGATAACTGGAGGAGGTGAGATCTGAACAGTGCTTGATACTTTCTCTACAGAAGAAAAGAGGTTAAAGTCAGTAAAAAGAGGAGATGAAGGCTCATCAAGGTTGAGAAAATAGTCAAGAAGTTCATCGAACCCATAAGAAACAAGTGAGCAATCCACTTGAGCGAGATTGACAGTGGCAGAATTTACAGTAGAGTTACCTGCAGAAGTTGTCTTTATCACGTCAATTTCATAGTCCTGAGCTTCAGTGCTCTCTTGAGGCTCTTCTACAGCCCCGGAAGTTGTAACTCCGAGATCAACTTTGTCTTGGGGCAGAGAAGAAGAACTGGGACCAGCTATATCAACGCCAGCTGAAACCGAAGGAGGGACTAGAGCAGTTACAAGTGCTTCCTTCTCTGGGCATTCTCCTCTTGTCGTTTCAGCCCGAAATTTAGCAAGTTGTTCCTTTCCCCTGGCCAGCGCTGCTCGAGTTTCCTCGTCAAAATAATATTCTTCAAGCTGGTCTTCAGTGTAACCAGCGCCCCCAAGCATATCTATGGCAGCCTCCCATACTTCAGCTAGTGTAATCTCATACTTAGGACCCAAAAACGCAAGGCTACCGCGTCCCAAAATGCATTGCAGATAAAAGTCGAATAATGTAGAGCCAATGTCGGCTTTAGTAGCTTGGTGAGCTTCATCAGCTGCAAATTTACCAGCGACGGCTTCATCGCGCTCTCTTTCAGCATTGGCAAGTCGAGCTTTTAATAATTCTATCTCCATGTTTTGGGAGCCAGTTTGTTCTCGCAGCTGTGCAACTTCAGCACGTTGGTCTTCTATGACTTTTTCTTGATGTGCGAGTTTGTCCTCAACCGCCCTTTGACTAGCATGTGCGTCTCGCACTTGTTGCTGGAGCATGCTTTCCCTTTGAGAATAGGAAGTGGAGGAAGTAACAAGTTCTCCTTTAAGCTTTTCCACTTCCGCTTCGAGTTTTTCATTATAGGAAGCAATGCTCCTCATCTCAGCGTCATGTTGTTCAAGAGTCTTCTGCCACTCTGATTTATCATTCTCCATTGTGAGCATGGCTTCAAGGTTCGCTCGATTAACTCTTTGAAGCTCGTCAACCAGTTTCTGCCAATTGGACATTCTTTCAATGTCAACTCTGACGGCATCATGATTTCGTAGCATAGCTGGTTTGTCAAGAGGGACCAGGTCGAGGTCAAATCGAACCCCTTTTAAGCACCATTGAGGAAATCGACTTTGAAGAATGGGTGGACCTTGCCCTACTTGGTATGCGGGTCTTTTGATAATTGTTTGAATATCAGAACGAGCAGGAGCCGGAGAAGGAGCAGGAGCAGGAACATTTTCAGAAATTGAAGGCATTGTTCCTTCGCTAAGTTTAGCCCGCTTGCTGGAGGAGTCGACCATATGACTTTTCCCTCTCTCATCATGGGTCTTTCGTTTATGAGTATCCTCATCTCCACGAGGAGGGTTGTGTCTTCCTTCCTCTCTCCCATAGCGCTCTTCATAGGAGCGTCCCTCCCTAGCCTTACGAGCGGCCCTCTCCTCATCAGTTTCTCTGTGTACGGGAAGATGGCGCCTATAGTCAAACTGTCTGCGTCTCCCGTACTGTTTGAATTCATCATAAAAAGAGCCGCTTCGCCCCATTGGAGAACCTAAAATTAAAGGAAGAAACAAAACTTGAGAATCTTTCAAGTATTAAAAAAGGCATGTGCATAGAAAGGTTAAAAAGAAATCATAAGTGCATGTGATGTGCAAACTACGCGCGTCAAACTAGCTACGAACCGCTCGCCGGCTGAGGGGTAGTGACAGGTTTAATAATTAGTGGCAATTCCTGGGTTGAGGGAGTCTGGTTAAGAACGGATGTCGCTTCAACCGCCGGGGATATAACTTTAGCACTGACAAAGTCATCTTTAAAGAGCTCTTGAGAAGTGATAATTATGTCACTTAAACTCCCAAAGATGTCATCACCATCGCGCCTAACCAGACTTCCTCCATCAACTCCTTCATTAGCATTCTTCCCGGTTTGAGGAAGGGGCTCCTCTTCTTCAGTTATGGGAACAAGCGCGGGCTTTTCGGATGGCCCCGCGTCATCCCTTGGAATAGAACACTTTACTAGTGAAGTTTCTATGGAAGTTTCTCCCCGCAAGTGCTCTTTAGTGGAGACCGGGGCATCAGGAGTGTTCGTCGGAGAATCAGGAACCTCCGTTGGAACTTCATGAATTTGAGTGGAACGAGAAGGATGTAGAAGCTCAAACTGATGAAGAAGTTCTTCTGTCAATAGAAATTTTGCGCTTCTTTCTTCAGCAGCCACAGTGCTTAGCCTTTCAAAAACTGACTTATGGCTGGAATCTCTAGAAGGAGGAGGAAGTGCTGTAAAAATAAGGAATGGAATCAGCATCTCGTAATACGAACTAGGTAAAACTTAGAATAAAATTAAAGAAAGAAGAGAAAAAAGATCTCACTTCCTACTCTCCAGTCTGCGTAAAATTCTGCGGGGCAACGAATGTAGAAGTATTGATTCAGGAAACTATGTGCACTCTCCGGCAAATCCAAAATAAGTTTGCGGTTCCTCGCACCTCTTACATGTACAATTGAAGGGTGGTCCTTGTTCTTCGCAAAAGTGCACAAGTAACAGATTTCCTCAAAACTCGGAAGACGGTCAAGAGTCCTCCTGAACAGAACGCACAATCCCATCAAAATAGCATAGCCATTGGGGTGCAGCTGGAAAGGAGAGATCGTCAGTCGAAGGAGGATTTGTCGAAGAAATTCATTAAAAGGAGGAATTGCTCCACTTAAGCACATTTGTCGATTAATGGCAACAAAACCGTAAGGTGGTCTATCAGCAAAGTCATTTGGTCCAGGGAGTAAAACTTCTGCCTCGGCAATGCCAAATTGAACGCATAATTGATTAAGCGCCCGCTGTTTCAAATGGGTAGGAGTTCTTTCCGGAGGATTCTCTAGTGGAATAGCAATCGGGAAAACCCCTTCGGCGTGTTCTATCATCTCTTCTTGTTGAGACGTCATTCTACATAAGCAACTGGATGTTCAGATGAGAAGGTGCACGTTTCCTAAAAAGTGTGAAGTGTTGTGCAGAACTAAAAAAAATAAGAGAAAGCAAACATAACTGAAATCAAACTAGTTGACAATTAGTCGACTATGAGATTTCAGGACTTGTTAATATAAAGCTCAAGTGTAGTGTTAATGCGAACGAATCAGCTTTAACTGGATATTTTAGTTTTGCTTTAACACTTCACTTGAATTCATTGGTTCACAGCATTTCGTTCACACAGTTCATTTAAGTTGATTACTCTTTATCGACTAGTCTGTCATTCGATGTGGGCAGTCAATGGCAGTATATTCGTCCCAGTTTTCTGCAAATATTATGTTTAACAGGTTATTAGCATTAGAGATAACCTACAACAAAGTGCAACAGAATTCAAGTTCAAACAATTCAACCAAGTCTTCACAGAATTTCACAAGTCTTAGGTCGTCCAGCGACCTAGCATAGGTCGGGCTTCATTAGGTCGCACTATGCAAGTTAAAAGGTTCAAGGCAGTACAAACTTTCCAAGTCCTAACTCGGCCGCGACCTAAAGCCTATGCCGCAAAGCATAGGTCGTTGATATATTAAGTCGCTATGCAGTCATTCAAGAATGATAGGTCGCTAAATTGTTAAGTCGTTCTGTTCAAAGTGCATGTGCAAATTTGCCAAGTCCAAGGTCGTTCGAATCCCAACGCGACCTAAGAATTAAGTCGTGAATTTGAAAGTCCTCGAGCTTCCCTTAGGTCGTAAGTTATCTTAGAATGCTCAGATCTACTAGGTCGCTGACTTCCTATCCACGCTAAAGCACATCAGACCCAGTAACCCGTTAACACTAATAGCGCAGAATCCCTCATTCTATTCGTGAAGATCATCGTCTTTTCATACCACCAAGTCATTCGAAAAACGACTCCATATATCTCTGATCTGTCATAGACCTAACTCACTGTTGTGCGTTCGAGAATCACAACAACAACAATAGCCAGTGACGAACATGAATCGATCACAATGCAACTCAGAGTGAAGCACGACGTACAAAATCGATTTGGGGTTCAGAGGTTAGAATTCGTGGTTCGATGGTGATTATGGAATGAATAAAGATCGAAGATGCTTACGTGATTTGATAGAAAGAATGAATTGCTGAATGATTTTCTTGAGTTCGTCTTTAAAATCGCGGAATTCTGTTAATGGCAGAGCAAGAAATTGAAGCAGTTAGATAATAAAGAAGAAGCAACCTAGCAGTTTATATGGAGCTGAAAGAAGAAGGCGAGTAGACACGCGAGTTAGCATATGTTTTAGGTCGCTCACGACCTAGCAAAGATAAGTCGAAGCATGCGACCTATGACATAGGCCTATACTTCGAGGGGCAGATGTTAACTCCTATTATTGCCGCGACCTAAAAGTAAGCAATCTAACTGAAGACGCGACCTAGTGACCCAAGAGATGAAACGATTTAGCGGCCTAATTAGTGAAGCGACCTAGCGATCTGAAGAAGGTTACGACCTAGCGGAACTCAGCCACCTAAGAGTAGCTGCGACCTAAAGTGTAGCGACCTAAGATTGTGTCGACCTAAAGGCAGCAGCGACCCAAAAGGGCCGCGACCTAAAAGAACAAGCAACCTAAAAAAGGGCGCGACTTAACTGCAGAAGTAACCTGGCGATCTAAGGATTGTTGCGACCTAACAGAAAGCTGCAACCTAAAGGAGGCCGCGACCTAAAAGTGAGTGCGACCTGAAGATGGACTCGACCTATAGAACTCCGCGACCTAACTATCCACCGACCTAAGAAGCTCCGCGACCTAAGGAAGGTCGCGACCTAAGGGACTCAGCGACTTAAGATTAACTATGGCTGCAGGAAAGTACTCACGACCTAGGTTAGGTCGCTAACGACCTAAATACCAGAATATAGAAGACTATGCAATGCCACAGGGGGATAGGTCGCTCACGACCTAGGACTTGTGCAAATCAGCATGCGTGAGGAAGGAGGGGCCAATACTCTTCAGGTCGACTACAACCTTACTTAGGTCGGTCACGACCTACGACCTTACTTAGGTCGGTCACGACCTACGACCTTATTCTGAAAAATGCCTATAAATATGACCCTAACTCCAACTAGCGAAGGACTTTTGGGCTCATTCTCGTCAAGCGCCGTTACTCTGCTGCATTCCAAACCAATCCAACACTAAAGCTCTCAAGACACGAAGAACGCTACAAACAACTTCGACAAAAGATCACACACATCCAACATGGATTTGAAGACTCTAATCTCCATTGAAGTTTAGGCTACTTGTTCTAAGTGACTTGTAATTCAAAGTGTATTGTACTTGGAAAGAATTATATCAGCTTGTAACAAGATCATCAATAAAAGTACTTAAAGTGGACGTAGGCTATACCCTTAAGCCGAACCACTATAAAATTGTTGTTGTTTACTGCTTTTCCGCTATTATCTGCTTGTAATCTGTTCCCGAGTTATCGGGTGGTGCTTTCACAACTATAACTCATACACCGGGGTGTTAGCGTTCAAATTTTAGCGTTAACATCTGTCATTTGGAATTCGTATATTTAATTGATTTTTAAATATTAACAAGTAAAATTTGTAAGTCGAATAAATTTTATTTCGAGTATCTAGATTTAATTGGATAATTAAATCGATAATTTAATATTTGAAATTACAGAAATAATTGGAAATTGGGTTTAATGTGATTAAAATTGATTTATAAAGTTGTATTTAATCATATTGGAGTTAGAATGATGTTATAGAACTTTTAAAATTTAATTAAAAGTTAATTTGTGGAAATTGAATATTTTAATATTTAATTGACGAGTAAAAATAGCCATTTTTAAAACAGTCTTGGATTTTGACAAAACTAGTTTCATTGGATCCATAATGTTAAATTATTGTAAGATTTCAAATTTCGTGTCAATCGGATTTACGGTTTGTCCGAGGCATGCTAAAACACACTGAAATCGGTTTAAGTGAATTTTAAATTTTAAATAGTCGGTTTGAAAACTTATCCTTCAAATATGATCGAATTGGCTCCCGATATATATTCTATTGCGTTTGGAATAGGGGTAAAACATTATAAACGTCAGGCTGCACGCTTCCTTTGGAATTCGAAAAAATTTCGGGTGAATAGTGTTTGAGAATTTTCTATAAATGGCCCTTTATTATTTCATTTTGCATCAAACACTAGGGTTCAAGCTTCAGCCGCCACCCTATAATTTCAGTGGCCGAAATTTTCTAATTTTCTCCCTTCAATTTCTTCAAATCCATCAACAATCAACAAAAAGTTTCAACTACAATATTGTAGAGCGTATCGAGCTCTATAATCTCAACGGTGGAGTTTGATTTTCGTCGACCGGAGACGAAGCTAGGAGGTCGCGTTGGTCTACCGTTCGTGCACGAATTCCTATGCAGATATAGGGCCGAGCTTCCTGATACTTCGGCCTACGCTTGAGGCAGGCACGAGCATTCTAATGAAGGTGGCTGATCGTCATCGGGTGGCTCAAGTTGGTTACGAATATTCAAACCCTAATGGCGGCTATGGGTCTTGGTTCGAATGTGAGAACTGGGTAGAGGAAGAAGATGCGTTCGACGGCCTGATGAGATGGAAGCATGGGATCAACGGCCCTGATTTCACTAAGGTTTAAAAAATTAAAAGAAAATTGTAAATTTAATAATATTAAAATTCGTATAAACTTTGAAACATCATAACTTGTTCATACGAGGTCCGTTTTGGACGAAACGAATTATGTTGGCTTCGTATTCACAAGCACTATTTGATGGAGCTGGATTGGAGTTGATTAGAGCTAGTGAATTTTTGGGTAAAATTAAACGGGCATTTAATTTTATTTGAAATAAAAAGTGCAACTGTATTTGAAACAAGGTGAGAACTTCTCACTCAATCGAATTGCGTTTTGATTTAAAATTTAAATAGTTAGATTTAAAATTGCTTGATTGTATGCTTGGGTGATAAAATATCATCTATTTTATTGAAATAGACCCTATACGCAGTATATTAAGCGGAAGTTATATATGTACTTGGAGTTGATTTTCCCGCATTATATAGCGGATGAGACCCTATTGCGCCGCATAATAGCGGATAATATTTTATAAATCTCATATACCGCGATATCTCGTATTGAAACGGGATTGGTATTGTGCTAACATCTATGGATGCAGTGTAACAGGTTGGAGGGATCCAACTGGATTCCTCACCCGTATTGATTTATTTACAAATATTGTGATATATTCTGTTATCGTATGATATATGATGTTTTGGATGCCGTGATTGTTATGTTTAGTGTTGTTGCAGCATTGGGCCTATTTTGTAAAATTAAAAGTGTCAAAGTGATGATTTTCAAATTTAAAAGGATTTTAAAGTGATTTTTGAAAGTATACATTTTATTGAATTTTGGAATTGATTCATTTTAAATAAATAAACGTTATAATTTTAATGTTATAAAAATTATGATTTTTGAGAAAATATAGTTGAAAATTGATTTTTGAAATATGGAGTTAATGAGTTTTATAAAATAGTTTAAATTGAGATTTTTGAAATTATTATAAACGGTTTATATAAAAGATTTATAAAATTGATATTTGTAAATTAAAAATATTGGAATTATAAAATGAATTTTTATAAGTGTTAAAATGAAGTATAAATGGATATCATAAGTGAATGAAATTTATAGATTTACAAATTGTGAAGTTATAAAATGAATAGATTTTGTAAAATAAAAGATTTATAAGTAATTAACTTATAAATTGGATTTTGGCATTTAAATGAGATATAAATAGAATTTGTTAATTAAGGGATTTTATAAGTTGAAATTTTTAAATAAATATATAAATGTGAATTTATAAACGTTGTTTTATAAATCCGAAAACAATTGAATTTGATAAGTAAATATGAAAGCTTATTAAAGGAGATATATCCACGACTTTGCACAGTGGATAATCCTTTAAATTAAAATATGTAGAAGGGTTGAATTTGAAAAATGATTTATATTCACGATTTTGGACAGTGAATAATATATTAAAGAAATGTTTTTGGAAGTGATATTTTAAATAGAATTAAAATGATTTAAAGGTTTTCTAAAATGTATTAATTATCGAAACCATAGATTTCAACATTCATTGTTGAAATATACGTTTTCGAGAAATAAAAGGAAATGGTGGACTATAACACTGTTGTTATAGTAAATGATTTTTTGAAAGAAAATGGTTTATATAGTATTGGAATTTATATATCTATCTTAATTTCGAATCCCTATACTAGTGATTTAGGGTTGTCGTAACAGTGTTTTATGTAACATTCGTTTTGACCCAAATAAATATGTTTAAACAGAACGTTTTCCTAAAAGAATAAAATATATACTTAATCGTGTTTTAAGTATATTGAATATTTTCTAAGTATTGAAAATAAATAGATTTGTGAATTACTTATTGTTAAATAAGTATTTGGAAATGTTTTCCAATGTAGAAATTGAAATGGTTTACAGAATATATCTTTTTAAAAATAAATTGAAGTGAATATTTGGAAAGTTATTTAATTTTGGAAGATTAAAAAAAGGGCCTAGTGATTGTTATGGTGTTGAATATTTATTTGTTTGCTTTGATAGTTAAATAACAAACTATCAATATTTACCTTTAAATGGGTATTTTTTGTGATTTGCTTAAATTTGAATAATACACTTATTTAAAAAAAATAAGCACTCGTTATTCGGTTTAGCCGGGAGAGGACCTTTGGGTCATAAATCCCATTCTGAATAGTGATTCGTCGTAATGGATAGCATTTGAAGACCGGTGTTGAAGACCGGATATTTTCGAAAACGGAAGGATTACCGTCGAATGTCTTTGCATCGGCTGATCTCCGATATAGAGATTTTATCACCCTTTGTGATGGGAAGTCCGGACGTGATTAGTGAATATCCGGATTGCAAGGGCTTCTTTGGAAGTGCCTTCGGTTCCATTCGATCCCGGAAAGAACTTGTATGGATGTGTGTCTGACGTTACAATTTGAGATGTGACGCTGGTTTCTATCAAATACATTTCTGTTGGTGGCGGAGAATTTATTCTCTTTGCTTAACACCCTTCTCTGAGACGTACGAGCTCGGAGGTTATGTAGTTGATGGTTACTAGTGATACATTCTCAAATTGGTAATGTGGCATACAGAGTGCTGATGATCATTTGTTGATCAAAGCGTAGCTTTTATGAAAAGCTGTAGCATTGTGGACGAGACTTCGTCGAACCTCACACCCCGAAAATGGCCAAAACAGGAAGATGCAGCAAGGTTATTAGGGGATAGCGCACCCTTAGAGTATGTCATTTCCTTCTGGATAGAGGTGTTATAATGGTATGGAGCCCAGATACTTAACCTATGTTGTTGCTGCAAAATTATTATTTTGTGGTTGTTGGTGAATCCCGGGATTTAGGTCGGTTACGGCCGGGGGATGGCATACTCGTGTCAGATGTTACCTAGCTAGGGGTAACCCGGCCTTGTGCTGGCAGAGATCCAGTTAGGTTCTCGGGGCGTCTTTCCAGAGGCCTACCCATGTGGCAATGGGAAGTTCCTTGGCTTGACCATTTGTTGGAAATCCAAAGAAACAATATGAGCCCTGTACAGTTTTAGTTGTATAACCTGCCATGGAATGTGGCGGTAACCTGCTATTGAACATGGTAGCTATAGTTGGCATAAGTGCGGAATGTCTATGCTGGCTAAGATTTATATTATACTTTCGAAATGTTTTTCCTGCACTTTGCACTTATAGTAATAATATCAATGAAATTTGTGTATCAAGCATGTTTGACTATCATAAGGAGAAATCTCCACCGATACTGCTTTGCGTTGTGTGTGTGTGCGGGAGGCCTTATGGTAGTCTCATTTTCTAAAAGCATTGCGGATCTATTTTAAAATTAATTTCTTTGTTTGCTTTTTTTCAAGATAAACTATTTTAAGTTCTCACGCCAGTCCCATGACTGACCTGGAGTTTATCGTTTCCTTCCTAAACTCTGGGTGCCCACCAATTTTAACACGGGCAGTCTAGAGTCTGGTTATCAGGTCATTCTGAAATTCAGGAGATGCTGTGGAGATCTGGAGGCAAGCTGGATGGCATGGCGTATCAACTAGTATATAGTATTTCTTTTCCGTTGTTTGTCGTTGTAAACTCTGATAATGTAATGTAACGTGATGTAATGTATAAAATGTACAGTTCTTTTGATATAAAGATTATTCATTTATCTATTATATGTTGTTCCGCTGTGATTGTGAGATTCTGATATTGTTTATATTGCTTTTTCTTTCTTCTTCTATCTTCTACCTCTTCTTTAACCCTAACGGTATGGTTTTTCGGCCTTCAATTGCTCGGTAGTTGATACAATGGACGTATTAATGTCGACTTTCGGGAGTCAAAAATCTCGTTCGTTACATAAAACAACTTTGGGTTTAAATAAATTGATTTAGAAATAAAATTGGAATATTGTAAGTTTGAATTTATGTTTGAACTTAAAATTATGAAATTGAAATTTAATCAATTTTTTTATTGGATTTTTAGATTTAAACTTATTTGATTTATAGCTTAATAGCATTAAGAGAAAAATTGAAATCTGAAGTTAGGTTTAATAATAAATCGATTAGAAATGAACATAAAGTCGGAATTTGAACTGAACCGGTTTAAAATTTGAAAGATGATGTTTATTTAAACCTAAGTATTTCACTTATTGAGTTATCTGTACATTTCACTTGAGTTACCTACTTACATAAGAATGTTAGTCCTGACTTGAGTGTTTTTGTTTTACTTTATGTTCGGGTCAGACCGAGCATTTCAGTTTAGCGAAGACACTTATTTCTGAAGACGAAGACGGAGTTGAGGACCGTATCAACTATTATTATAGCAATTGTTTATTCTGCCTGAAAAAAAGTTTAAATTCTGATTTTTTGAAAATAGTTTCATGAAATCTTTATGTGCTTATTTTTTTGTATTATATTTCATCCTTCCGCTGCGAGATTCTGTTTTTTTATTTTTTTCTCCTTTTCTTTTATTTTCTTATTTACCCCATTAACAATCCTCCCTTTTGAATGGTTTGAATTAGACATGTGTTTCTTCCATTGCACTTGGAGGGTGCAGCATGATAGGGGGTTCTTTCTTCCTGGTTTGGTAGCGAACGGTTGACTCTTACTCCTACATGTCCTCGTGGGAGCTGGTGATGCATTCGAGAGGCTGGCCGTAAAGGCAGAACATAGGTACCAATGTATGCTACGGTGGGCGTTACCCCACTGGAGCGGCCCGTTACGGTTGGTATCAGAGCTTTGGTTTTATGCAAACCTTAGCATGCGGAGCAAAAACTCATCAGAGATAGGGTAGAAATACCCTAGAATGAGTGAAATTAATCTCAGAATCATTTCTTTGTGAGTGAACGTATTTTCGAAGTATAAAATTATTTTCAAATGATTTGAAAGGATTTTTAAAGATTATTTTAGTATAAATTTTCTTATTTTGAAATCTAGATTTTCTAAACTTCGTCCCTTCGGTATCCAACTGGTTAGTGATCTATTGGTTAGGATTCCTATCGATTAGGATTCCTTGAGCTTTGGAACGCTCCCACTTGTTCTGAAATCCATTTTTGTCTCTCCTATCTATATTCTTTTGATTTTGGAGCATTGCATAAACTCCACTTTGAATAACCTCTATAAAGATCGGTGATTCCGCAAATCTTTGAATGATTTGTAAAGGGGGGAACTCCTTTACAATTGCATTGATTCATCGGAGATTTCTGTATCCTCGGTTTACGATGCTATCTACCTTCTGCTATACCTAGATTCTATCTTTGCCGTTCGAATGTCGATTTGCCTTAGATTTCCGCATTGATTATATTCTTGAGGTCATGGTTGACCCGGTTAAGGTCATCCGCGATTTATATAGTCTTATCCATCTTCTGTTTGGTAATTAAATTATATCTTCTTCGTTTGAGCTTATCTCCGAAGGAGAATTCTATTTGATTAGGGTTCCTCTAAATTTGAATCTCTGTTTGTTTTGAAATATATCCTTGGATCATCCCTTGAAAATTTATGGTTTATTTTGAAATTTGTGCATACATCAAAATTATTATTTTGATAAGGATGACCGCATTTTTATACAAAAGTGAAACATTTTCGATAAGGATAATATACCATTTAAAAACAAGAGTCTGAAATTTTGTAAGGATTTGAAATTTTGAAATTTTTATAAGAAATTGACTTATATAAAAATTATTTATAACTGAAGGGTTTTGAACTTGAATTTCAAGGAATTGAACTCCGATATTTTGAAATCTGGTTTTGAGATTTCAAAAATGTATAATAATAATACGATAAAAGTATTTTCCGAATAAGAAATGTCTCAAAAGAGTTCAAATGAATTCCAATGATTTAGAAGAAATTTCAATGAAGTTTTCAAGAAAATAGAAGTTCAGAACTCACTTTTGTCACTGGAAGGTGATGAGTGCACGCATCATCGACATTGATTTTCGAGTTTCAGAGTGGGGGAGAGGCCACTCTGGCAGCTTTGCTATGCAAGTGATTTTGTGAAACAAATTTCGATTTCAAATTCCGATGTATGATTTGATTTTCGAAAGATATATGTATATATATTTGAAATGATTTAAATTAAGCTGGTGTTCAGTCCTCGAGTTCAGATTTGTTTTAGTATAAGCTTATCTATTGAAATTGATTTCACTGACTATTTTGAAGGTTCAAGCACTTCCAAATCAAGGTTAACTTTTCAAAGCTATGTAATTTTGAAAAGTATAAACTATTTGATAAAGTATATAAGTTTAGTTTTGTTTGTTTTAATATGATTTAAATGAGTTTGAAATGTTTTGTTAAGTAAATGAATAAGACTATATTGAATTATATTAATTTGAAATTTTGTTTCAAAATGTTTCGAATAAAATTTAGTTCTAAAAGCTTGACTTTGGAACATCTTTTATAAAACTATATATATGTAGGATAGTGATACACAAAAGTAAAATAATTGGATCTTTTGAATAGAAATAAATAGTTTAAAGGTTTTAAAGGGATAATTATAAATTTGGAAACAATTTTGGGTATAATTGATTATTGGGAAAATATTTGGTTTTGAAAATAGATTGGAATATAAAACCTTTATTTATATGATGATTTTGGGAAAGGAATTTGTTTGACCTAAATTATGTTAATTTGGAAACTGCGATTATTTTCTAAACCTATTATTTTGGAAAATTGGAAACTGAAGATATTTAATTTGGAAGAAATAACTTGGTGAAATCTATATGATTTTGAAACTGAATTGATATTGAAATGATTTGAAATTGAGAACCTTGTATTATTAAGTACTGGATTTGGAAGTTGTCGAACTTATATAAAATGGATTTGCATAAGTATGAAGTTGATTTGAAAACTATTGATTTGAAAGGTACTCTATTCGAAAGAGAAATCTTACATAACCGAAGTCTATATAAGTATGATATTTGAAAGAGATTTGAAAAGGTACTATATGATATATATTTTCGTAGCAAAGATATGGGAAGTGCCTTCCGCTTTATATCCGCTCTGTGGCCACATTGTGGATTCATTCTATCGATATTATTCTCACTGATTTTTGGTTTTCTAGATGTGATACTCGAGTGTCCCACCGCGGTGTAACTCATGGTTTTTTTAATTGGCACGACTTCATAGCGTAATTCGCCTGGCTGAGATGGCCCAGTGGTACGGATGTTTCCTGGGGGATTCAGGTGTAACCATTGTGTATCCTGTGATCTACGTGGGTCGTTTTTAGTAGCGAAATCCGCAGGGCTGAGAAAGCTTACGGATATGGATGTTTCCTGGGGGATTCAGGCTTAACCTTTGCGTATCTGCGGTCTACTAGTCATCATGGCGAAATTCGCAGGTCTGAGAAAGCTTACGGATACGGATGTTTTTTGGGGTGTTTAGGCGTAACCTTTGTGTATCTGCGATCCATGGTTGGACAAAAGGTTTGGTTGATTTGTCAGGATTTTACTTTCCATGTCTGTTTTTTAAAAAAAAAATTCAAGTATTTTCACTGGGTGTTGAAATAAGTCTACTAAGTACTTGGAGAATTCTAGCTTTGTGCATGATCAACGTACTGCCGGAGTCTACAGTAACACGGATAAACTTGTTAAGACATCGAGTTATAAAAGTATTTTGATAAAGTATCACATAAAGGATATTTTGATCATTTATTTTACCTTTCTAAATAATTGAATTTATATAATTTTAAAATAATGGTTCATCCTTGTCTTTCAACCTATCTTCCCTTCTAGTCATTCCTACTTTCCACCTTGATAAACATACCTATAACAACAGTTATCGGGTATAATTTTAATCTTCTTGTCATCTTGTCTTAATCCTATTTCATTCTTTTTTTGTCTGTGTTTTCCGTACCTCGTACCTTTTTCGGGAAGAAAAGTTTTGAGTGGGGCAGAGTGTAACGACCCGTAAATTTTGATAAATAAATTAGTTGAATTGATAAGATTTTTGTAATTAAATTTAGAAAGAAATAAAAATTTTATAATTTATATTGAAGTAAATGTTAAGAACGAATTTTAGCCATGGTTATTAAGAACTAATTATTGACAATTTAAGTAAAATCACAATGAAAATGAAATTGTGTATACTGTTGCACTTGGTATAAAATAAAAATATAAAATAAATAAATAAGTGTAAGTGCTGTATAACTAAAGGAATTTATATATTATTAATAGTAATTGAATGAATTCGGTAATATGTAGGTAATTATAAATTTTGGTTGAAGTATGATAAACCTAAGTGTAACCTTGGCTTGTAAACAATTATTATAAGTTACCTGTTTAATTTGTTGATTGAATTGGAATGGGAAATAAATTTCTAATAAAAATATAATTAAAGGTTACATTAATGGAATGAGAATGTGTTAAGTAAATAAAAGGTAAACAATACCAGTCAAGGTTAATGAATTTATGTATTGAAGGGAATACCAATTAATGAAAAGAAATGCAAATGTTATATTTGGCAAAATTTCAATATAAGTGGGAATTATAGTCAATGCACAATTGTAAGATTTTAATTAATTTTATTTAGAAAATTGGGAAATAAATTTTAATAAATATAATTAAATATTTTGTTAATGTAAATTATGATAATATTTGAAAGTAACGTCCATTCCATCAAATTTAAACATAGTAATAAATAATGTGTAAAAAAGAAATAAATTATACGTTTACTTGACACGTTTTATATCCATTCTGTTTAATTATTTGGCGTTATGATTGGTACGTTATCTCCTGATATATTCTTTAGCATATTTACTAAATAAATAAAAAACATATAAATTTAAATTACGTTACTTTGTTAATTATTTTCGGCGTACGTTTTGTTTTGAATTATTGCGTCTATTGTACGCACTCTTTAAGTTCTTACCTTAGCTGGAAAAAAAATCAAATCATTCAATTGTCGTTCTTTTCTATAGGAAAGAAATGAAAAGCTTGCCTTCTCATTCACATGTGGGAATTTCCTCTTTCCTTTTTACTTCTGCTTAATTAATAGGAATAAATTCCTAAATTCCTCTAGTCGTTACTATCTTTATTTCTTTCCCTTTTTCCCCACCTTTTGATTTCCTACCTCTTTATTTACCTATTTATTTCCTACCTTAACTTATTCCTCAATACCCATAACCATTCCTTACATGCAGCCTATCAATTCACATGAAGATAGGAAGAGTTCTCAATTTTCCATTTATTACTTTTTTTTAAATAGGAATTAAATCCCTTCATTTTCTCTTGTCACTTTAAACAAAATTTCTTTTCACTTTATCAATTTGAGGCTTCTCTTATAAATACAAATCACACGTACATACCCTACTTCATATCAATAGACCTTCATCTTCTCTCTCGCGTGAAGCAGCGGGTAAATGGCCGCATGCTTTTCCTTTATTTTCTTCTTCTTTTTCATCCTTTTCTTTTGTTTTCTTCTTGTTTATATTGCTTTTGCTTTTCTTTTCTTTTAATTATAACATGTTTCAAGTATATATTTTAAAATATAAGTATGTTTATATAATGCAGCGCAAGTATGCATTAAATTTGAAGTTATAAACATCTACATTTGTTCTATGGTTAGTTTTATATGAGTATTTATTGAAATTTGTTTAGTCTGACTTTTGAATATACATTGGGTTGTTGCATACTATTTATATATAATATATGAAATTTAGAAGTCTGCATACTTTTATGTATCATATAAGAAGTTTAGAATAGTTGGATTTCGATCTTTATGATTTCCAGAGAAATATCATGAACACATATTAGTCTATATATTGTGTACATGAGTTTGAATTCTATGTTCACATCTTGTCTTAATGTATAATATATATACACATGGTTTGATTTAATTGGCACATGTCTGAATAGCTTGCATACATAGTTTACACCAGTACACATATATGACCTGCTTTTTTCATATATGTGACATTTTAAGTCAGGGCCCATTGTTTCTATACTTGGATTTAAAATGGAAGGTATAAGTTTTAATATGTAACGTGTTTAATGTAATATCTATGCGGTTACATATATAGTTATGGTTATATTTTGCTACCTGGGTTGCATAAGAATTATATGTTGATTTTAAAGTAAGTCACTTTGATTTTATAAGGGGTATTGAGTATAAATTATATATTAGGTATGTATTCTAAATATGGGTTTGGATATAATAATGATTTTGTATATAGCCATAAACTTTTTGATTTTTATTATAGATATGCTTTAAATTCAATATATACTTTTAAAGTTTAAGATTGATTTAAAAATATATATGTATTTGTTTCAATATATATATTGTATATATTTTTTTAGTATGATTTAAGGCCTACACTTAAATTTTTAGTCTACATGTTTGTATTGTATAAAGATAATGTATATAAATTCATGCATGTGTTGCCGTATAATTTTGAAAGAATATATATGATATTAAATGAAAATTGATTTTATAGTATATATATATATATATATATATATATATATATAAGATTGCTTTTATAAAGATTTAAATTTTTGATGGTGTTCGGATATTGGTTTGAAATATGGATAATATAGTATACAAGTATTTATTTCAATCTTATGGATATATAATGATTAATTTTATTCATGGGTTTTAAACTAAATATTGATTTCATATATATTTAGTTCAAATTTATATTGACTGATTCAATCGTTCTCTTCGACTTCCCATTATCAGCCTGTCCATCGTGCCTATTTTCTACATCATATCTTGTCCATCCGGTGTTGCTTTGGATTTCATATTTCACTTCATTGTCTATCTCTCTAACCTCGAAAGGTGAGCAATCACTCACGATTAACATTTTTATTGTTAGGTAAATAACATTGATTGAAATGTTTGCTTTAGATATGAATATGTGTTATATGTTGTTATGTTCCCTTGAACTTGTGTTATAACATTCACATGCACATGTTGTTTTATATGTCACAAATAGTATATTATGTTGATTTGATTGATTTCCACATATGTATGTTAAATATGTCACATATGAGATGTAAAAAAATGTGTTATGTTAGAAATTTTTATATGCCTTGTATTGAAATACGTCACATATGCTTTGTTAAAAAAAATGAGTTAGCTAATAAAATCATATGTTGTACATACTATGTCAATAATATGTCACCTATGCTATGTGTAAAAAATGTGTTATGTTTGGGAAAAATGAGATGACATGTTATTTCACCTTGCAAGTTCCTTGTATATATTTCGTGTTATATATTTATATGTTATGTTAGTGTATGACATGTCAGAATTTGAAATATTCAATTATGTTGTTTACGATATGTGACACATGTGATATGTTAGTTATGCATGTGTATATATTAAGTTGTTAATTATGCACGCATGTTGATCAGTGACATGTTATGTTATGTATGTTATTATTGTTCTCACACTTCAAGTTCTCTTTAACAAAATCACTTTGGATTTGAAATATACCCGATATAAAACAACTTTGGGTTTAAATAAATTGATTTAGAATTAAAATTGGAATATTGTAAGTTTGAATTTATGTTTGAACTTAAAATTATGAAATTGAAATTTAATCAATTTTTTTATTGGATTTTCAGATTTAAACATGTTTGATTTATAACTTAATAGCTTTAAGAGAAAAATTGAAATCTGAAGTTAGATTCAATAATAAATCGATTGGAAATCAACATAAAGTCGGTATTTGAACTGAACCGATTTAAAATGTGAAAGATGATGTTTATTTAAACTTAAGTATTTCACTTATTGAGTTATCTGTACATTTCACTTGAGTTTACCTACTTATATAAGAATGTTAGTCCTGACTCGAGTGTTTTTGTTTTACTTTACGCTCGGGTCAGACCGAGTATTTCAGTTTAGCGAAGACACTTATTTCTGAAGACGAAGACGGAGTCGAGGACCGTATCTACTATTATTATAGAAATTGTTTATTCTGCCTGAAAAAAGTGTAAATTATGATTTTGTTGAAAATAGTTTCATGAACTATTTATGTATTTGTTTTTTGTATTATATTTCATCCTTCCGCTGTGAGATTCTGTGTTTTATTTTTCTTCCTTTTCTTTTATTTTCTTATTTACCCCATTAATAATCCTTCCTTTTGAATGGTTTGAATTAGACATGTGTTGTTTATTGTCGATTTAAACTGTCCAAAAAGGTGGGTCATTACAAGTTTCGTGTTATATTGAGATGTTGGAATCCATTGTGTGGTTCCGAGACTCGTAAGGGTGTGAGAATCTATGTGTGATTCCAAGATCTATTTGAGATGTGGGAATCTATATGCGATTCCTGGACTATTATGGTGTGGGAATCCCTTTGAGAGTCCATGATCTATTTTGGTGCGATGTGTAATCTGGAACGCTGGACTTATCCTCATCAGCGGAAATGACTTAAACTAGCGATAGGAGACATAGCTAGTAAGTTTGGCAAACCTATAGGGTGTAGTCGGCTCCCTTTTCTAACAATATTTTCTATTGCTTTAGCACGCCGGGAGTAATGCATTCGGTTAGCAAGACTAGTTACGTTTTTCCTATAGTACCCCTGCTAGACGTGTATGATGCTTCGAAATGATATCTCTAATCCTTGTGCAGGAGGACCGTTCTTGAAGTATTGATGGCACCTCCATGGAATCCTATACAATTAGCGACTACGCATTATCGAGTTTGATTTTATACGTAGTATTGTTGTGATGTACACTGCGTGAGCATCAAAGCTATTTGATTATTATTATTTTCACCTTAGACATTATTATAATATGATTGGATTTTCTATATAAATGGTTTAGTCATCGTAATGTAAAAACCCGTCTGTGTTTATGTGTGGCGTGGTCTTACGAACACCTTTATTTTGAAAAGGGTTTTAGTACTTTAAAATCAAATTGGTGTGTTTTTCTCGCGCAGGTTAAACTCACTTCAGTTACTGAAAAATAATTTCGATGATGACTGCAACACCATCGGCGTTCATTTTCAAGTTTCTAAGTGAGCAATTGCTACCATGATTGTTTTGTTTAATCTTGTTTTGATAAACAAATTGTTTTGATTCCAAAGGTATGATTTGATATGTAAAGGAGATGTATATCTATTTTTATTTCAAAATAGAGTTAAAAAAACCGTGTGTATAGTTCTTGAATTTTCAACTAAGTGATATATGGACTTAAGTTTCAAGTAGAAAAGAAACTAAGTGTTCTTTGTAAAATGTTTATAATAAACTTAAGTAGAAGGGCTTTAAGGGTAAAGTGTAACTTTTGGAATGTGTATAAATTTAAGTTTTAAAAGTGATTGATCATATAGGGAAATTTAAATTGAGCTATGAAATGTGATTTAACTTAAGGAAAGTTAAATAAAATGGTTCATAAGTGAAATTAGTATTAAAGGAAGTATACTAAGTGAAAATCAAGATGAATGTAAATAAAGAATTGATTAAATTTGGAAACCATTGAAAAGTGAAAATTTTATGGTTGCCTAGTATTGTAAATGACGAGTATGGAAACAAAGGCTAGTTGACGCTTTTGGTTTCATAAATAATGTTTGATTGTCGGATAAATAAGTATGTGTTATATTTTTGTTGTTAGTTTGATGATTTTATGTCACACTTATGGGCAACCGCATGGCTTTTTGATTTTCTTTTGTTGATTGGCCTATAGTGATAATTTGTAGTTATACCGATCGAGCCGCGCAAAGGAGACGTTGTCGAAAAAAATTTCATAATCGATTTCAACATATTGATTTTTTTAAAGCAAGTGAGTTTTGAGCATTTTTCTTGCCTTGGTAATTTTGGAGATGAAATTCTTTTAAGGGGGGAAGAATGTAATGACCCGGAATTTTAGAGCAATTGATTTTGGAATATTAAATTGATTTAAATATTAAATATTGTTTTTTAAAGATAAATAACTCAAAAATTCCCAGTATTTGGATTTAATTAAAGTTGATATCTTGAAATTCAAACATAGAGATTAGTTAAAATGATTGTATTTGAATATTATTATTTGAATAGTGTTTCAAATAACTAGATTTAAAATTGAATTCAATTTGATCAGATGGATTTATTTAGCGTATTAAATAAATAGACAATAACGGTGAATTAATTTGGAAATTCAATCATGGTAATAATAGTTTGAATAAATTATCATAAAATATATTTCGATTTTTACTACCTGATTTCTATTGCTGTATTTTTAATTTATTTTATTTGAATTTTCTAAAAAAATTAACTTGGAAAATATTGGAATAATTCGTTGATGATTTTCGCTAAATAGCAACGTTCATGTGGTTCTTCAGAATACAATAACCGGTGTATATTATTGTTATTTTGAGATGATGCCACTATTCTGTGCATGGTCATATTCTCATTTTATCATTCGAGGTCCTATGCAAACGGTACGGCGTGATGCTAGAAGTTTAAATTTGTTTAAATACCGTACTTTAGACAACAAGTACCACTCCGTACTCATTTTCTTTCATCCGCACACCACTTTATCTTCTTCATGCCCCTAAAATCAATTCATGTTCTTTTTCTCACTTGCTTTTTCTACTTAATGCCGACAGTGAAGTAAATCATATACATATCTTGGAAATTAAAATCAAATAAAACTCTGAATGAAAAATCAAACAAGTCAAGATGCTCGTTTCCTTCCCTCTTGTTTTTACTTCCATCTGTAAGCAAGAAAACAAAAATGCCTATGGGTTAGAAGATCCAAAATCAAATTTTTCCTTCACTAAAAATCATGAAGATTGATTATATGAGTTCGGTGAGCTAAATTCTTCATCATGGATTGTTCTGGACGGTGCAATATCATTTTTGAGCTAGGCAGTGGGTTCGTTGATCGTGTGCTTATAAGTTCGAGGCCTAGGTCGCGATGAAAAATGGGGCGGCCAGCTTAGATTCAAAGGGTTAGAGAGATGCAGTTCGTGTTGAGGGAGTTGTTGCTAGAATCGACTAGATGAACGGTAGAGGGACGAACGTCACGACATCAGGGTGGTGGAAATAGGTTTTCGGTTGCATTTTGGGTGAACAAATGACGTGACATGAAATATTGGGGAAAGAGAAGAGGAGGAAGAGTGGAATTCGTTGGCATTATCAGATTTGGTTATCGTTGAATGTAGTAGGGATGAGAGCACACAACGTGCATTGACTTTTGGTGATACATGAATTTGTTTCAGGTGGGATTGTATCTTTAGGGAAGAAGATGCTGTTGGGTCGGGTGCGTGCGTTATTGGGCCTGGTTTGATTTTAGGCGTGAGATTTGGTGTTAGTTAATTTAATTATTAAATTAATGCATGTAATATTTAAACTTTGATAACTTATTCATACTAGATTCAAATCGACCGCACTCAATCGTGTAGCGCTCAACGCTCTGGAATTAGATTGGTTGTGATTCGAGCTAATGGAATTTTGCTCTAACATCAAACGTTGTTTGGTTTTAGGCGAAACCAAAATGCAAAAGCGATAGCTGAAAATTTGGTGAGTTAAACTCGCCTTTCTCATTTATGAGTGTTTTATTATGTACATTAATTTATTATATCTGTTTAAATTGATTGAATAGGATGATTGATCGAATATAATCACGGATAACGATATAACATCTTGAAATGCTACTAGATAGTTTGAACCTATGATAACCCACACTCAGCATGCTTTGAATCTGACACCAAACCATGCATGTCTGACCTAAAGCGTAACGATTACAGATGATCGTGAGAAAGAAAAAAGAGGGTGAGAAGAAAGAGAGAAGAAAGAAGAAGAGAAGAGAAGAAGAAGAAGAAGAGGGAGAAGCAGAACCTGTAACAACTCGAATTTTACGTTGTTTGATTTTGAATGTTTAAATGGTTTTAAATATTAGGTTTCGAATTAGAATTGAGTTAACAAGTTGTTAAATCTAAAATTCAAGTGATTTCGTTAATTTTTGGAAAAAAATCGTTGATTTAATCGACGAGTTAAAATAGCGATCCGAGACACAGTCTTGAAATTTGACGAAACCATTTCTGTTGGATCCGTAATAGTGTATTATTATCGGATTTCAAATTTCGTAGCTTTTGGAGCTATAGTTTGGCCGTAAGGTATATAAAAGTGTTGAAATTAATATCAAAATTCAATATAATAATTGGGTCCAAAAAGCTATCTTCTCTATACGATTGAATTAGGATTCAAAACTTTTTCAATTGCGTTCAGAACAGGGGTATAACATTAGAAATGCATAGCGGCACGCCTCGATAGGATATCGAAATTTTAAGTTACAGTAAAGTGAGATAATCGAATTAAAGACAAGAACCTGCCATCTTCTACATGCTGTTCCCTCAACTTTATATCACGTCTCCTCCTCTCAATTCAAAAATCAAATCGAGCCATTCGTCTTTTCATATTTCAATACAAATTCATAACATTGTTTTTTTTCTCTCACTTTCAAATCGACATCGAAATCGATTTTACAAAAAAAAAGAGTGGAAAACCATCTCGATCGATGGTGTTGGTCCTGAGTCCTGGTGAGAACACGAAACATGAAGGGATGTGTTAACGTAAAAATTAGACACTAACACCATGGTGTAAAATGAAGCTGAGTGAAAGCACCACCCGTGTACACGAGAACTACAAACAAGTAGAGAAATCACAGAAAAAGCGGAAAAGACAACAGTTTTTATAGTGGTTCGGCTTAGGGTAAGCCTACATCCACTTTAAATCTCTTTATTACTGAATTTGGTTACAACTTTACAACAATCTTCAATTACAACACACTTTAGACCAATAGATCAAACTTTGATGGAGAATAATCTTTCGAATTCATGTTGAATGATGTAGATTTTCTCTTGAAGATTGTAGTAGAGTCCTTGGTGTTTGAAGTACTTGAAGTGTTGAATGAGTCGAGAATTCAGCAGAGTATCGGCGTTTGAAATGATCGGCCAAAAAGTCCCCTGCTAGTTGGAGTTAGGGCTGTATTTATAGGGAATACTCTGGGCAGAATTTTATCACCAAGTGCTAGGTCGCACACGACCTAAGGTAGGTCGTAGGTCATAGGTCGGCGACGACCTAAGAGATGGGATCTGACTTATCTTGAGTGCATTTGGTTCTCTTCTGAGTAAATTGATAGGTCGCGTGCGACCTATCATAGGTCGTGAGTCAACTGAGATTTAGGTCGCTGAGACCACTTCGCTCTTAGGTCGGTAGGCTTAGGTCGCATATGCTTGAACTCGTTAGGTCGCTCTATCCTTTAGGTCGCTCTGGCCTTTAGGTCGTTAGATCGCTTGAGTCTTTAGGTCGTTAGGTCGCTTGAGTCTTTAGGACGTTAGGTCGCTTGAGTCTTTAGGTCGTTAGGTCGCTTGAGTCTTTAGGTCGTTAGGTCGCTTGAGCCTTTAGGTCGTTAGGTCGCTTGAGTCTTTAGGTCGTTAGGTCGCTGCACTTCATAGGTCGCGTAAGTCTTAGGTCACTTCAGAAATAGGAGTTAACACTTGCCCCTCGAAGTACAAGCCTATGTCATAGGTCGTGTACTTCGATCTGTCCGAGTTAGGTCGTGAGCGACCTAAGACTTGTACTAAGTCGCGTGCCTGTCCGTCTTCCCCTTTTTGTCCCATATAAATTTGCTAGGTCGCTGCTTCTCCTCCATTTAACTGTTCCGATTTCCTGCACTACCATTAACAAAATCTCATGATTTCAAAGGCGAATTTGAGTTTAATCATTCACTGATTCATCCCTGCTATCATATTGCGTAAGTACATTTGATCTCTATCCATCCCACGATCATCATCGAACCATGAATTTCCATCTCCGAACCCCAGAACAATTTTGTATGTCGTGTTTCATCTTTTGAGTCAAATTGTGGTCGATTTTGATCGCCATTAGTTGTGATTCACGAAAGCACAGCAATGAGTTGAATTCATGATGGATCGGAGATGCTTTCAATCGATTCTTGGATGATTCGGTTGTATGTAGGAATGATGAATTTCACGAAGAGGATGATGGATTTCATCGTGAGTGATAATGGGTTATCGGGTCACAGTTTAACGGGATGGTGAGCTATTGCGTGGAGAGGAAGCTAGCGATTTAGCAAATCTGAGCGACTTAAAAACCTCCGCGACCTAAGAAACCTGGCCGACCTAACAAATTCTCGCGACCTAAGGATCCTTCGAATCTGCGACTTAACTTTTAGGTCGCGCTGGGATTTAAACGACCTAGGACTTAACAAATTTGCGCATGAATTCCAAGCAGGATGACTTAACAAATGAGCGACCTAATCTTTTTTGCGGCATAGGCTGTAGGTCGCGGCCGAGTTAGGACTAATGAATTTCCTTGAACCTTTTAACTTACACAGTGCGACCTAAAGAAGCCCTGACCTATGCTAGGTCGCTGCACGACCTAAGACTTTGTCAAATTCTGAGAAGACTTGGCTGAATTGTTTGAACTTGAATTTTGTTGTACTTCTTTGCAGATTATTTTAACTTTTAAAGCTGTCAACCTGTTAAATACAACATTTGCAGAAAAATGGGACGAATATACTGTCATTGACCGCCTACATCGAATGACAGATTAGTCGACAAAGAATAATCAACTTAAATGAACTGTGTGAACGAAATGCTACGAACTAAAGAATTCAAGTGAAGTATTAAAGCAAAAATAAAATATTCAATTAAAGCCGATTCGTTTGCATTTAACACTACACTTGAATTTTATATTAACAAGTCCTGAAATCTCATAATTGACGAATTGTCAACTAGCTTAATTTCAGTTATGTTTGCTTTCTGTTTTTGTTAGTTCTGCACAACACTTCACACATTTTAGGAAACGTGAACCTTCTTATTTGAATGTCTAGTTCCTTGTATAGAATGACTTCTCAACAAGGAGAAACAGAATCGGCTGAAGAGACTTTCCCATTTGCTACTCCATTGGTTAATCCTCCAGAGAGAATTTCAACCACACTAACATACAAAGTTTTCCGCCAACTGTGCGCTCTGTTTGGCATTGCTGAAGCAGATGCCATTCTTCCTGAGACAAGCAATACTGCCGATATACCACCTTCTGGTTTTGTAGCAGTTAATCGTCAAATGTGCACGAGTGGAGTAATCCCTCCTTTTAACGACTTTCTTCAACAGCTTCTTCTCTGACTAGCTATCTCCCCCTTCCAGCTGCACCACAATGGCTATGCTATTCTAATGGGGTTATGTGTGCTATTCGGAAGGACGCTGGATCGCCTTCCGAGTTTTGATGAAGTTTGCTATTTGTGCACATTTGCCAAAAATAAATACCATCCTTCCATCATTCTTGTGAGAAGCTCTAGGAACCGTAAACTAATAATCGGCCTTCCCGAAAGTGCTCACGGTTTTCTAAGCCAATTTTTCTTCGTTCGCTGTCCTCCGGGATTCTATGCTACCTGGAGAGTAGGAAGTAACAGCATTTATCTTTGTTCCTGATGTTTTTCTCTGAGCTTTTCATAGCCTGAGTTGTCAAATGTTAACTTCGCCTTTTACTTTTCAGCGCTTCCTCCTCCTTCTAGGGATTCTAGTCATAAACCAACTTTTGAGAGGCTTATCGCCGTGCCAGTTGAGGAGAGAAGCATTCAATTTCTGTTGAAAGACGAATTTTTGAATCAATATGGACTTTTGCATACCTCTCGCTCTACACACCCTCATGAAGTCCCAGACTCCCCAACCCAAGCACTGGATGCCCCATTTTTTACCGATGCACCCATACCGAAAGAACCTACCTCTGAGGCTTCTGTAGTGAAGTGCTCCACTTCTGTTGATGTCGCAGGGTCATCTGGCAAACTTGCCCCGGTCACTGAAGAAAAAGAGCTTCAGGAATCTCCTCCACATTCGAAGAAGTCTGGTGACGAAGAAGCTGGGAAAACAAGCCCTGTCAAACAGAGTGGAGATGACACTTTCGAAGGGTTGAGCGACTTGTTTGTCACTTCACAGGAGCTCTTTAAAGACGACCCCGCCACCACCAGGGCTTCTTCTTCGGTAGTTGAGGCGACTTCTACTCTGCAACCGACTCCGTCGACTCAAGAGTTGACGTTAACTACTACTCCTACGATTACTCCGCAATCAAAGAGCGATTCGTAGTTTGATGCGCGTAGCTTGCACATCACACACACTTAGAATCTTTTGGCACTTTTATACTCCTAACTCTCTGTACTTTGAAGATTCTAAAGTTACACTTCTTTTCTTTGAAAACTTTTAAGACTTGTCTCTTCTTTTTTATTTCAGATTCTCCGATGGGACGTAGCAGCTCCTACTATGATGACTTTCAGCGCTACGGGAGGTGTAGTCAATATGATTATAGGCGCTACCTTCCCGTCCATAGAGAAACCGATGAAGAGAGAGCCGCTCGAAAGGCTCAGGAGAGAAGGGCTCAAGAAGAGCGTTACGAGAGCAAAGAAAGGGAGGAGCACCATGAATCTTCCCATAAAGGTGACGATTCCCACAAGAGAAAATCCCATGATGACCGGAGAAAAAGTCATAGGGTTGAGGACCCAAGTAAGCGTGCTCGACACGGTGAGAAGCATACTTCTACAACTCCAGAATAGGTCACTGCCCCCGTCTCACTTGACATTCCTTCTGGCTCTCCCGCTCTTGGGAAGACAGACATTCAAACAATAATTAGCAGACCTAAATTCCAAGTTGGACCGAGCCCAGCCACTTTGCAAAGCCGGTTTCCACAGTGGTGCCTGAAGGGAGTGCGGTTCGATCTTGACTTGGTTCCTATCGACAAGCCTGCTATGCTGCGGAATCTCGATGCCGTCAAGCTTGATATTGAAAGGATGTCGAACTGGCAAAAGCTTGTGGACGAGCTTCAAAGGGTCAATCGTGCGAATATAGATGTCATGCTTATTATGGAGAATGATAAGGCCGAATGGCAGAAGGTTCTCGAGCAGCACGATACCGAAATGAGGAGCATCACTACTTACAATGAAGAGTTTGAAGCAAAAGTTGAGGAACTTAAACAAGAGCTTGCTACTTCCTCTACTTCCTACACTCAAAAAGAAGAAGTGCTTCTAAAACAAGTGAGAGATGCTCATGCCGGCCAAAGAGACGCCGAAGACAGGCTCGAAGTGCAAAAAAGAATTAGTGAGGGCTATATTGCTGATATTGTAGAGCTTCGGAAGAAAACCAGCTCCCAGGAGGCGGAGATTCAAATGCTAAAGCTTCAACTCTCCAAGACTGAAAGAGAGCGCGATGAGACCGTTGTCGGTAAAATTGCAGCTGAAGAATCTCACGAGGCAACGAAGACCAACATCAGCTCGACACTGTTTGACTTTTACCTCCACAGCATCTTGGGGCATGGTAGTCTTGCCTTCCTAGGCCCCAAATATGAAGTTACACTGGCTGAAGTTTGGGAGGCTGCACTTGACATGCTTGGCGGTAAAGACGCTGGCTATGCCGAATCAGCTCTTAAGGAGCATTACCTTGATGACGATGCTCGCGCCGCTCTCGCTAGGGGAAGAGAACAGCTTGCAAAATTAAGGGCCGAAATGGCGGTAGGGGAACATTTAGGAAAAACTATCTCAACTGCTCCAATTCGGCCTTCTCCTTCGGCCGAAATCGACATTATCGGTTCCAGTTCTCATTCTCCATCTCCTACTAAAGTTACCACGGAGATTACAAGCATACAGGGTGGAGATGAAGGCGACGAGAGTGCCGAGGCACAGGCTTATGAGGTTGATGTCAGGAAACCGACTTTTCCAGGTAACTCTACTGTTAATCTTGCCCAAGTAGACTGCTCATCTATTTCTTACGAGCTTGATGAGCTTCTTGACTATTTCCTAAACCTCAGCGAGCCTTTATCTCCTCTTTTTACCGACTTGAACTTTTTTCCTTCTGTAGAGAAAACTTCGAGCATTGTTCAAACTTCCCCTCCTCCAATTATTCCTCCTCCATCTCTTCAGGTCACTCCTCCTTCTGCCTCGCAACCAGGATCACAAGAGGAGCAAATAGAAGCTCTCCAAGACTGGGACGATCCCATTGCTTCACAAGAACACAAGGGAGAAGAAACTAAAGGGAGTGAGAAGACTCCAGAAGCAACTGGTTCCGATGATGAACCATTAACTACACTTTTCTCTCCAGGAAGTGGGTCTTCTACCAGGAAGAGAGGGTAGCGTGGAGTCTCTAAGAAAAAGAAGGAGGCTTCTGCTAGCGAGACACAAGCGGGAGAAGAACCTATTGTATCCCTTTCTCCTTCCTCTCCTACTCTTACAAGCCGGCCTAAGAAGTTAACCATTCGGCCAGGCGCAGGTTCAAAAGGCGGAAGGAAGAAGAAATGATGGCTTTGGTCCTGCGCTTTTTATATCGCTTTTTTGCTTTTTGCATGCACTGGCCGAAGATTGTGCGGGTACCGACCCCCGCTTTTTCTTTTTCTTTTTACTTTGAAACCTCTGTACAAACTTCTGTCTGTATCCGAGAATGCATGTATTATTCATTGTCATACAAGTTTCTTTACATGATATTGCAACGAGCTTGTGGTATGTTGTTCGAGCATGATTTTACCAATATAATTATACCACGTTGTATGTAGCTATACCATGTTGCTCCTATACCATAAGCTTGTTGCAATATTTTATATGTTGAGGGGACTTGTACTTCTATTTTCTGGAGAATAATTATTCCATACTAGGAGGAATATTATTTCGTTAAAAATAGAGTGCAACTCCCTCCATATAAGTTTTTGCGCTTCATCCTTCGAAGATATCACTTTTTCTTTTGTGCATATACACATTTTATCAAGTGAATTCTTCTATGTGGTAAAGCGGGCCTCTGAAGGGTACTTTAACTTCTTTTGAAGGAAGATATTTTCCAGAATAGGCGAATCATTCTTCCTTTGACAGTTAAAGTATGCCTTTGAAGAGAGCTTCTTTTTTTTTTTGGCCACAGTAAAGGGCTTTTTGATTTTTGCTTCTTTGAAAAGTTGCACCTCTGAGGAGAGCTTTTTCACATTTCAACACTTGGAAGTTTTATTTCAATCTCGGTGAAACGTGTGCCTCCGAAGAGTTGTGCCTCCGAGGAGGGCTTTTTCACGTTTCAACACCTGGAAGTTTTATTTCAATCTTGGTGAAACGTGTGCCTCCGAAGAGGTCTTTCTGTTTGATTGTGCCTCCGGGAGGAGGTCTTTTCATTTCTGCCTCTGGGAAGAGGTCTTTTTGTTTTGTTGTGCCTCTGGGAAGAGGTCTTTTTTGTTTCTGCCCCTTGGGAGTGACTTTTATTTTTCCCTGTTCGCTGGGAAGCGGGCCTCCGAAGAGGGCTTTTCACATTTCATTTCACGGGAGTGTATCGACCGATGATGAAATGTGTGCCTCTGAGTAGGGTTACTGCCTGGAAGTTTGGAGTTTCTTTCTCTCGGTTGGACGGATTCACGGGAGTGTATCGACCGATCATTCCACAACTTTGTATCGAGAAAGATCTCCCTTTTTCTGGTTGGCCCGCTCGAGGTCTTTTAGCATTTCAACTGTGGTGAAATGGGCCTCCGGAGAGGGCTTTTCACGTTTCAACATCTGGAAGTTTTATTTCAATCTCGGTGAAACGTGTGCCTCTGAGTAGGGCTTTTTCCTGGAAGTTTGGAGTTTCTTTCTCTCGGTTGGACGAATTCACGGGAGTGTATCGACCGATCATTCCGCAACTTTGTATCGAGAAAGATCTCTCTTTTTCTGGCTAGGCCCGCTCGAGGTCTTTATCCTCCGAAGAGTTGTGCCTCCGAAGAGGGCTTATGCCTCTGAAGAGGTCTTTTGCTGATTGATGCTTGCCCGCCGTGTCTCTTTTCCATCGATTCATGTTGGCGATCCCCGTTGTCTTTTGCAAGTGTTTTCACTTTTTAGTTGCCAATAATTTCCCTTATCTGAAGAAATATACTTCATAGTTAAGTGAGTTGGTGGTGGTAGACACAGTCTATTTAACTGGCTGTTTGTTTGTTCAAACGTTTGCAGTTAGTTAGAAATGGTCCACTTCCATCCACATTGCCAACTTCTGTTTGAAGCACTTCTTTTGTAGGATTTGAGTATGGAAATTTTGAATGGTTTAGTGTTTGTTTGCTGAATGATGTTGGGGATTGCTTGGTCTTGCGATGGGTAAGCTTTGCTTTTATGACCTGCATTATTAAATCGACATTTTAATGACACAATTAATTTATTTTATATGTCGAAATAAAACAAAGCAGTTTATAATAGTAGAGAACACAAGATTTATAGTGGTTCGGCCAAAAAATGGGCCTACATCCACTTTATAGCTTTTCATTATTCACTTGCTTTACAATTGCTTTCAATACAAGAATCATATATTTGCAATTCTTTTGCAATATTTCAGCAAAGCTTTCAAGTAAAATAGGGACGCAAATGATTGCTTTTCCAAGCTCTTGGGATTGGTTCTCCTTCGACAGTCGTGAGTTTGAATGTGCCATCAAGAAGCTTTGCGCCAATAACATATGGTCCTTCCCAGTTTGGCCCAAACACACCTATGGCTGTCATAATTCTCTTCAGGACTAAGTCTCCAACTTCAAAGCTGCTCTGACGAACTTTGGAATTGAAGTGCCTGGCTATTCTTTGTTGGTGAGCTGCAATTCTAAGCCTTGCCTCTTCTCTTCTTTCTTCAAGAAGGTCAAGTGCTTCCAGTTGCAATTTTTCATTCTCACTTTGATCAAAATGGATCCTTCTGTGTGAGGGGACTTCAGTTTCCACCGGAATCATTGCTTCTGATCCGTATGCCAATGAAAATGGAGTATGCCCAATCGCAGTTTTGTGAGTGGTCCTGTATGCCCATAGTGCAAGCGGTAACTTATCGACCCAACCACCTTTTGCTTTTTCCAGCTGCTTTTTGATGGTTGATTTGATGATTTTGTTTACTGCTTCCACTTGCCCGTTTGCCTACGGATGAGCCACTGCTGAGAAGCTTTTTCGGATCTTGAATCGTTTACAAAAATCTTGGAACTCCTCACTTTCAAACTGATTACCATTGTCTGTGATTATCTTCTGAGGCACACCATACCTGCAAATGATATTTTTAGTCACAAAACTTATCACTTTCTTATAGGTAATAGTGGCCAAGGGTTCGGCCTCAGCCCATTTAGTAAAATAATCAACAGCAACGATAGCATATTTAATCCCTGATTTGGCAGTCGGCAAGGGCCCAATGAGATCTATTCCCCGGATGGCAAACGGCCATAGACTGACCATTTGTGTTAGCTCAGTGGTAGGTGCTCTAGGAATTTTAGCGAATCTCTGGCATTTATCACACTTTCGGGAATAGTCAGCAGCATCGTGATTAATTTCTGGCCAAAAGTATCCATAACGGAGGATTTTCTTTGCTAAAGTTTGACCACCTGTATGATCCCCACATTCCCCACCGTGTACTTCAGTTAGAATTGTCTTAGCTTCTTCCTTTGTCACACATCGGAGAAATGGCATTGAAAATCCTCGTCTGTACAAACGACCATCTTGAACTATATATCCGGAGGCTTTCCTCATCAGCTTTTGTCTCTCTTTTGAATTTTCTGGCAGAGAACCATTGAGTAGATATTCAAGTATTGGAGTCATCCATGATTTTTGCTCTTGGGATACATTCATAATCCAATCAACATCCATTTCATCTGTGCTTGGAGCTGACAAGACTTCGACGGGAACTAAACCCAATAATTGAGCTTCACCAGTACTTGAATACTTCACAAGAGAATCCACTTTCGTATTTTCTTCTCGGGAGCTGTCAGGCTTTTGATAAATAGGCTGGTAAATTCCCTCCTTTAGCTTGAAATTCCTTCTTGACTTGACAAACAATAAGTTGAGAATCACTGAAGATATGTAATGCCTTGATGTTTAGTTCTTTAGCGATCTTTAAACCAGCGATGAGAGCTTCATATTCAGCTTCATTGTTTGTCGAAGGGAATTCTAGCCTCAGCGCATAACATAGCGATCGCCCCTCTGATGTTTCAAGGACAACCCCTGCTCCGGAACAGTAATCATTCCTTGCGCCATCGACATATAATTTCCATTGGATTGGGATGCTATCAATGACTTCCTCCTCACTATCACCTTTATCCGTACATTCTGCGATGAAATCTGCTAAAGCTTGTCCATTGATTGCTTTACGGGATGATAAGTGACGTCATACTGGCTGAGTTCGATATTCCATTTCAAAAGACGGCCCGAAGTCTCAGGACGGAATAGGACTTGCTTTACAGGCTGATCAGTGAGGACTTTGATGGGATGAGCTTGGAAATACGGCCTTAAATTTCTCGATGCAATCAACAAACAATAGGCGAGCTTCTCCAACCTTGAATAGTTCATCTCTGCTCCAGTGAATCTTTTGCTGATATAATAGACAGAGCGTTGAATCCTTGCGTCTTCCCGTATCAACACTGCACTGAGAGCATGAGACGAAATTGCCAAATATATGAAGAGATCTTCACCACTATCAGGCTTTGAAAGTATAGGAGGCACTTCCATATGACGAATCAACTCATCAAATGCTTTCTGACATTCAGGAATCCACTCAAAGTTTTTCTTTCCTTTCCTCAGAGCATCAAAGAATGGAATGCATTAGTCAGTGGCTTTGGAAATGAACCGACTCAGAGCAGCAACTTTTCCATTGAGACTTTGCAATTCCTTCTTCGTTCTAGGAGCCTTGACCTCTCTCAAGGCAGTGATTTGAGCTGGATTGGCTTCAATGCCCCTAGCGCTCACAATGAAACCCAAAAACTTTCCGGACTCCACTCCAAACGAACATTTCAGGGGATTAAGCTTCATTCTATACTTTCGGAGTACTACAAACATCTCTGCCAAGTGATCCATGTGGTCCACTGCTTTCTTAGACTTTACTAGCATATCATCAACATAAACTTCTATTGTCTTGCCAATCTGTGGTTTAAACATGGCGTTAACAAGCCTCTGGTAAGTTGCCCCTGCATTCTTGAGTCCGAAAGGCATGACCTTGTAGCAGTAGAGTCCAACATCTGTGATGAAGCTTGTATCCTCTTGATCCGGCTCATGCATCATAATCTGGTTATATCCGGAGTATGCATCCATAAAAGATAACAATTCATGCCCTGCCGTCCCATCCACCAACTGATCGATCCTGGGTAGCGGGAAACAGTCTTTGGGGCAGGGTTTGTTCAGATCTGAAAAATCAATGCACACTCTCCACTTTCCGTTAGCTTTCTTAACCAGTACTGGATTTGAGACCCAATTTGGATAAGTAGCTTCTCTAATGAACCCGTTCTCCATGAGCCGATCCACTTCTTCTTTTAATGCTGCCGTTCTCTCAGGACCCTGAGTCCTTCTCTTTTGTTTCACAGGTGTAAACTTTGGATCAATGTTCAGAGTATGTACTGCAATCTCTGGGGATATTCCGCACATGTCAGCATGGGTCCAAGCGAATACATCCAAATTAGCCTTCAAAAATGAAATCATAACATTCTGAACTGTCGGATTGAGTTGTGAACCCACATTAAGCACTTTGTTTGGGTCCTTTGGGTCTACGGGCACCGGTACTGTTACCTCTACTGGTACCACTCTATTCTCCCCTGCACTGGCTTTCCTTGGATCCATCTCTCTTCGTGCCCCACTACATTCACCAGTGCAGGGTCCACCCTATAATTGCTACAAGGTTGGTTCATTGATGTGGACTGGAATCGTCGCACCTTTTCCCATCTCTCTCTTCCTGGATTCTCGCAATTCTGCAAAATAACATTCTCGCCCTGCATCCTGGTCTCCCTTAATCACACCAACTCTGTTATCTATGGGGAATTTTAGAGTCAAGCACCATGGGGCAAGAGCAGCTTTGAATGCAGCAAGAGGTGGTCGGCCTAAAAAGGTGTTGTAGGAAGAGAATTCTTCAACAATTATAAAGGTTTTCTTTCGAGCCACCTTCCTCAGTCCCTTTCTGAGCACTACGAACAAATCTATGGTCCCAATCGGCTGTTTGGGTTCTCCAGCGAACCCAGCGATCTTAAGTGATGAAGCTTGAACGTCAGCCATCGGGATTTTCATTTGATCGAAGGTCTTCTTGTAGAGGATGTTGCATGAAGCTCCACAATCAACTAGAACTCTTCTCACAATTGCCGGCCCAATACCAGCGGATATGACCAAAGGATCTATGGCCGAGGCATCAATACCCAAAGAATCTCTGGCACTGAACACGATATCATCTGTGGAAGTCTTCTGTTTCTTTAAAGGCGCATCATTTTCTAAGAAAAAAACATTCTCTTCAGCTGGTACATGCCTCAAGGCCCGGGCATACCTTTCCATCTCTCCCCAGCTTCTTCCTGCTGGGTGAGGTCCTCCAGTTATTATATTGATAACAGGTCTCTCTGATTCCTGCTCTACGGCCTTCTCACTTGAGGCAGGACGGTGAGCGGGAACTTGTTGTCCTTGAGTTGAGGAAGCTGGGGAATTTGTGTTCCTTTTCACATACTGTTGGAGTTTGTTTTCCTTCAAGAGTTGTTCAATTACCTCTTTCAACTGACGGCACTCGTTGGTGTCGTGGCTGGGCTAGTTGTGGACCGACAGAACCTTCCACTTTTTTCCATCTTAATCGCAACTCTCATTTTAGGTGGTGCCGGATAATTGATATCATCTTTGGTCGCGAAGAAGATGTTTTCAGGGGTATCAGTCAAGGGTGTGAAATTGAAAGAACGGCCTCTCTTAGAGTCTCCCTGTTTCTTCCCACCATCATTTCCTCTTTTATGAGCGTTAGGTTCTTTCTTATTCGAAGCAGTGCCATTGTTCCCGGCTTCCGCTGATACCACCTTAGCCGGTGTTTGGAGGCTCTCCAAGCGCATGAATTCATCTGCTTTCTTGTAGAATTTGTCAAGTGAGTTTGGTTCTTTCATTTTCAACCATTTTCCAAACTCGCTTGACTTATCAATTGCCCTCATCAAGTATGTCAAGACCATGCGTGGCTCAGCATTATCCACCTCAGCCAATGCTATGTTAAAGCGATTCAAAAATGATCTGATGGATTCTCTCGGATTTTGCTCTAGACTTGATAGCGACATTATATCCTTTGCTTTAGAAGCATACAATCGAAATTTATCCTTGAACTTCCTGGTCAAATCGGAGAATTGATCGATGGATCTTACCGACAGCTTTGTAAACCATAATAGAGGTACACCTTCTAGATAAACCGGGAAGTATCGGCATTTAATTTCATCAGACGCCCTGGCACCAGTCGTATGCCAGTCGTACTTATACAGAAACTCGTTAGGATCACTCGTCCCCTTGTAAGCCGGAATAGTAGGAGGAACGAATTTCCTTGGGAACTCCGCCTTCAAGATCTTTTCAGTAAATGGACTTTTGCTTGGAGAAAAACCCCACTCTTTTTCGTCTTCATCTCTTCGCATACTTTCTTTCATGATTTGACGAACCATACCCGAAAAATACTCTTCATCATTTAGAGGCTCTGGAGGGCACACATCAGCCACTCTTTTTGAATTCTGCCTTGACAACCGTTCACGGAGAGTCGGCTGTGGCCCTGATCCTCCAGCTTGAAGAGGAGTCCTTTCTATAGGGTATGCGGCTCTTTGAGAAGTGTTACCTTCAACATTCTGAACTCCCGCGGTAGGGTTCCCATCATTATTAACTGGTTGACGATTTGCCCCAAGTAGGTCATTCAACTTACTCAAGATCAGGGCATTCTAGGCATTCTGGGATTCCAACTGCGCATTATGAGCATTCAATTGCTAATTCAATCCCAAAACTACGGCGTCCAGTTCTGCCTGTGTAACTCCAACAGTTGGAGCTGCTTGACTTGAAGGAGGAGAGGTAGCGGTGTTCTCTTGAACATTGTCGGATCTTACAGAACTTCGTTTTCTTCCAGGAGCCAATATTTCCAACAAACTTCTGGTTTTAAAAGAAATTCTTTCAACAATCCTTTGCGGAGCAATAGTGGAAATTTCCTGAGTTGGGTTCTCAGTGAAAGCACCAAAAATGTTAACGTAAAAATCAAACGCTAACACCACGGTCTAAAATGAAGTTGAGTGAAAGCACCACCCGTGTACACGGGAACTACAAACAAGTAGAGAAATCACAGAAAAAGCGGAAAAGACAACAATTTTTATAGTGGTTCGGCTTAGGGTAAGCCTACATCCACTTTAAATCTCTTTATTACCGAATTTGGTTACAACTTTACAACAATCTTCAATTACAACACACTTTAGACCAGTAGATCAAACTTTGATGGAGAATAATCTTTCGAATTCATGTTGAATGATGTAGATTTTCTCTTGAAGATCATAGTAGAGTCCTTGGTGTTTGAAGTACTTGAAGTGTTGAATGAGTCGAGAATTCAACAGAGTATCGGCGTTTGAAATGATCGGCCAAAAAGTCCCCTGCTATTTGGAGTTAGGGCTGTATTTATAGGGAATACTCTGGGCAGAATTTTATCACCAAGTGCTAGGTCGTACACGACCTAAGGTAGGTCGTAGGTCATAGGTCGGCGACGACCTAAGAGATGGGATATGACTTATCTTGAGTGCATTTGGTTCTCTTCTGAGCAAATTGATAGGTCGCGTGCGACCTATCATAGGTCGTGAGTCAACTGAGATTTAGGTCGCTGAGACCACTTCGCTCTTAGGTCGGTAGGCTTAGGTCACATATGCTTGAACTCGTTAGGTAGCTCTATCCTTTAGGTCGCTCTGGCCTTTAGGTCGTTAGATCGCTTGAGTCTTTAGGTCGTTAGGTCGCTTGAGTCTTTAGGTCGTTAGGTCGCTTGAGTCTTTAGGTCGTTAGGTCGCTTGAGTCTTTAGGTCATTAGGTCGCTGCACTTCATAGGTCGCGTAAGTCTTAGGTCGCTTCAGAAATAGGAGTTAACAGGATGGTCGGGTAAGTCTCGATGGAGAGCCGAAGCAGTGCGTTGAGCTTCGGCGTTTGGTGGCGAGTTGATTTGGAGGCGCGATGTTCACGACAGGGACGCAATTCGAGGGCGAATGACTGGAGTCTTGGTGAGGTGCTCGATGTCTCGGCTATGGTTTGCTCGTGGTCGAGGCGGTTGGCGGTCGTGATTTGGTTTGGCAGAGGTGTAGGGATTTGCGAGCTCGAGGTGCGATGTGTATGGTCGTGTTATAGGCTGTGAGGTGGTGCGACCTCGTATAGGTGGTCGCGATTTGCTAGATATCAAGGTGAAGCGATCGGGTGCAGTCGAAGTCGTTTGGGTTTGGTGGTTAAATTACAGTCGTGTTGGGTGACTACTGTTAACGTTTGAACTAGAGGGGGAAGAGTATATTACTCTGATTTAATTTAATTATATAATTTTTTCATTTAATTAAAAATTTGAATTGAGATGCTAATAAATTAAATAACTTATTTATGCGAGGAAAGAAAAGAAAAAATGTGTAAATTATGTTAGTTTGATTATTATTTAAAGTTAGTTAATTAAATTTATAAAATGGAAATTAATTGTTTGATTATTTCAAATGTTAATAAACTGTATAATGCTTATACAAGGTCTAAAATTGTGAAGAAAACAAGTCGGGTATGGATCGGATTGCAAAATAAAATCAAGGTGAGAATTTCTCACTTATTTAGATTACCACATTTAGATTCAAAAGTATAAGTTTAAATTATTTGATGCTTGATTGGATTGACAAATTATAAGTTTTCTGTTGGATGATTATATATATATATATATATATATATATATATATATATTAGTGTACATTTAGTAGTTGGTGTGATATTCCCGCATATTATAGCAGATGAGACCCTATGTACCCAGCATAATAGCGGATGATCCAATACACCGCGATATCCCCCTCAAAGTGGGATTGGTATTTTATATTGTGAAACGATCTTGACTCGACCTTCGAAAATCGGCACCAAACACGACATTCATATTCCAATGTCGCAGATCCAAATGTCGAATCTGGTTCGCCGGAGCTTATAACACATCAAGTACAACACAGCGGAAGAAATAGAATATCAATATATATAACATTGACACAACGATAGATGCAACATCTGATATAATATGATACAACAGAATGATACAATAAATATCAATACTATCAGAGATATAAGGAATAGCAGCGGAAAAGAATATCTTCAATGCCAAGCTCCAAATAAATCCAGAACTAGCTCGAACAACCATCGCGTTGCGCCAAGCTAAGCAAGGTCAGTCCGTCCAAAGACTGAAGAAAATCTCCAAATGCTACCAAATCAAGGATTTCGAAAGCTATCGAATCTACACCTATTATGGGATTATCTGAAAAACCCAACTCTAGACTGCCCGTGTGGAAAATTGTGGGCACCCAGAGTTTAGGAAAGGAACAATAAACTCCAGGTCAGTCATGGGACTGATGTGAGCAACAAAAACAGTTTTTATCCTTAAAAACAAACAAAAGAATTTAAATTGAAAACGCAATGCTTTTTTTTGAAAATGAAACTACCATAAGGCCTCCAGCCACACACACAATGCAAACGCAAACTTGGAGGAGATTTCTCCTTATGACAGTCAAAAATGCTTGCTACGCGAAAACCATTAGATATTATTATTAGTGTATAGTGCAGAACACCCTTCGAAAGTATAATATTAATCTTAGCCAGCATAAGTACCATTATATTATGCCTGCTATAGCTACCATTTTAAATGGCAGGTTCTATAACTAAAACCGTATAAGACGCGTATTGCTTTGTTTGGATTTCAAACAAATGGTCGGGCAAAGGAACTTCCCACATAAAATGGAACGCCTTTGGAGGGACGCCCCCGAGAACCTAACTGGATCTCTACTACACAAGGTTGGGTTACCTCTGTAACTAGGTAACAACTAACACAAGCATGCCATCCCCCGGTCGTTACCGACCTTTATCCGAGGGCCCTCAATCCAACAACTACACAATAAAGTATCTGGGCTCCATACCATGATACCAACTTTCGAAAATCAACATAAGTGAATATCTAGGCTCCATACCATGATATCACTTTTTTATCCAAAAGGAAATGGTCATACCCTCAGGAGGAGCTACCCCTAAATAACTTTGCTGCCACGATTCCTGTTTCGACCTTTACCGGGTTGTGAGGCTCGACGAAGTCTCGTCCACAAAGCTACGGTTTTTCACAAAGCCATGCTTCGATCACAAATGATCATCAACACACAACAGCACTTAGCATGCCACATTACCAAATTAGGAATGTATCACTAGTAACCATCAACTACATAACCTCTGAGCTCGTACGTCTCAGTGAAGTGTGTTAAGCTAAGAGAATAAATCTCCGCCACCAACAGATATGTATTTGATAGAAACCAGCTTTACACCTCAAAGTGTAATGTCATACATACATTCATACAAGTCTGTTCCAGGTCCGAACAGAACCGAAGGCACTTCCGTAGAAGCCCTTGCAACTCAGGGTATTCACAATCCCGATTGGACTTCCCATCACTTAAGAAATCTCTATACCGGTGCGACTCAGTGCAGAGACGACCGACGGGTTATTCTTTCATTTTCAAAAATACACGGTCTTCACCATCGGTCTTCAAATGCTATCCATATCGACGTATCATTATTCAAAATGGGTTATATGACACAAAGGTCCTCTCCCGGCTAAACCGAAAAATGAGCGTAATATTTAAAAGCATATGGATATTGGGATTTCAAATGGTTTAAACCAATTACCATTCCAAATCTTTTTAAATAAAAGATTTATTTCACAAAGTTCACCCAGTTTCACAAGATCCATTCACGGATTTCAAAATAATTTCCTTTTCAAATTGGATTAACTCATCCAATCTTTCAGTTAAAGATTTAATTCATAACTTTCACATTCCAATTCAAATCTAGTATATAAAGGATACACCATTTAGAATTCTCTTTGATTTCGAATCAAGATTTAATCGTCTTCACAAAGGTTAATTCATAGTTTTACCCAAACTATTTTCAATTATAAGTTAAAGCCATTCAAGTATAAAACTTGGATTTAAATTTAAATTTCCAAAACCATACTTTTTTAAATGGTTAAAACCCATATAAACACCTCTGTGACTCATATAATATTTTAGACCATAATTTCCAAATCATTGAATTTTAATTCAAATTTTAAATCAAATTATTTAAATTTGAAGCTTTATTAAGTTATTTAAAATAACTTTTTAGTTTTGAAAACTCATTTCAAAACTTTCAATTCCAATTCCAAATCTATTTTGGATTCAAGAATCCAATCTTTAAAATTGTTAAAAATCTGTGACTTAGCCGATTTCCTCGTGAAATCCATATTTGTGTGTGTATGGTGTAGTCCAGGGGTTTTACACACTAGTGCAACATCATAAATCATCACATCACATATTTAAGCACATCGATATTGATAAGCGGTATAATCTATAACGCTTATCGTTCATCCACAGATTCACAGATAAATAATATAAATTTATCACAGATAAATAAAATACATTCAACACAGATCACGCTGAAACAATTCATAGCACAAAGCACAAGATATCAGAAATATCAGACAGTTCAATGATAAATAGAGTTCAAAACATCCATAGGTAACTTAATTAGTTATCTGATTAATTTAAATCAGATGAGTCATCAATCATGGTTAATTAACATTAACTAATTTCAATTTATTTGATTACTTATCCTTTAATCATTTATTAGTTAACCGTTAATTACTAACTCATCATCCTTAATTAATGAATCAATTAACCTCTATTTATTGAATTAACCTTTAATTATTTAATTGATCTTAATTGATCACATTTATTAATTAATCCTTAATTAATTACTATTTGATTAATTATCCTTAATTAATCATAATAAGTAATTATCCCTAATTACTTAATTAATCCATTATTAATTCATAATTAATTTCTTAAATGGTTAATCCTTAATCATGAATCAACTTCAAGATAAACTCATTCTTATAAATGATTTCATTTTGCACTCACAAATACGCTAGAAAACATTTCTTTTCTTCTTAAATTTCATTTTAATGTCAAAATATACACGGAATACCAATTTGTGTTATATAAAGTTAAAACTAAATATAAATATTTAAATTATATAAAACTTAATTTCATTTCAAAATCCATTTTAAATTCAAATCTTTTAAATCCACTTAATTGCTTAAAACTTTTTAAGTTATTAAACAATTTAATTTAAAAACTTTATTTATTTCCAAACTAAGTTCAAACTAACTTGAGTTCCGATTAAACTCTGATTTAGAAACTTATTTTAACTTTTTTTTATAAATTAAAATTTAAACTTCTAATTCCAAACAAACATATTTTAAACCTGTACAACATAATACCCGAGCAAGGCTATATTGGCCTCGAGTCAAGCGCTAAACCTCTTCGAGTAAACTACTCGAATTACTCGAGTCAAACTCGAGTTCAACCATGCTTCATCCCAAACTACCCAAATCTTCCATATTACCAGACACTCATGCACGGTGCACGTGCACGGCACCGCCGTCACCTCCGGACATTGCCGCGTTGTTGAGCAAGTCGACGATCACCTTCGACCCAATTCCAGACTACCAGAACCCCGCCTTCATCTCGAAATCAAAATCGAGCTTACAACTCAAACCTGGAACAACAAAACCCACCACAACCCAACCTGTCATCGCCTTGTTCTCGCAGCTCTGATCACCGTAACCTCTACAAATTCGGCCATGCTCTCGCCTACGACCCAGCTACCATCACCCCAAAGTCCATCGCACTCGATCGATTGACGACGACGAACAAATCAAAACACTGAACCTCGCCAAAACTAGGTTTACGAATGAAAAATGCTCGCCGTCGTCGCCTCGATGATCGAGTACACCTCCAACCATTTTTCCCAGCAGTGTCTTAGACTCCTCCACCTCTATGTGAAACCCCGACCCCTCTTGTGCCTCCGACAGCCGAAATTTGATCGAAACCCATTTTTCGTTCATCTTCAAACTGCACTTGCAATACAACATTACATACCGTGATTTTCTTTTTAAAAATCATGATTTCCTGAGATGATTCAATTTATATAATTGCATCAGTCAATTACAATATTTGATTTTATCATAACACTAGAATTGCTACTGTATTTTCATGAAATCAGAGGATTTTCAAACTTAAAATACTTGGATTTTTTTAAAAACTTAGATCATGTTTAAATAAACATCTTTTGTTTAAATTTTAAAGTTTACCAATGATCGAAGAAGAAGAAATCAAATTCCAAAACAGGTTTTGGAAACTTGGAACAACAAAGGCAAATATGCCTGATACTAAACATGCACAGTTATCTATGCCTACAAATATTCACATATACGTGCATGCATATAAACACTTCATGATTCATCTCAAGCATCATCACAAGCCACATCAAGCATTCAAAAATTTAAAGATTTGCTCACATTGTTTTTGGAGAACAGAGGAGAAAGCTTATGCCTGGAAGTGATTTTGTTTTAAAAAGCTGGAAACTGATTGCTCTACTTTAATCTTGTGACTTCATTTTTTTCACTCTGATTTGTACTTTCTTTCCAGGTTTTATTTTGCTTAACTGTTGAACGAACAAAAAATAAATCAGATGTATATATAAAAGAGGCAGAGTGTTTACAAAGGAAGGCATTTTCTGGTTTAGTTTGTTTCTTAGTTTGACTAAAGATTTTTTTCCTTTATTTGATTTGATCAATGATTTTTTTCCTTTTGTTTGTTGACTAGCCGATTTTATTTCTTTTCTTTAGTGGCTGAGATGATACATTGTGTGCTAACGAGGCTAGCATTTATTATCATTGTCTAAATTTTCATGAGTACTTACTTGTTTTATAAGCTTATGCTTATCATAATTTTTTTCTTTTCGGCTGAAATGATTTGTTTGTGTTGAGAATAAATGTTACATAATTATCATTGTCTTATTTCTCATTTTATTTACCGCCTCATCACTTTATTTGATTCTTGTGTATGTAAATATTTGTGTTTTGTTACCTTGCCTACATTTGTTTCTATTTCTATTTCTAGTCTACATATTGAATGAGTCTATTCTTAGATTTATATCTATTTCTAGTATAAATACTTATTTTTATTTCTTTGTTTTAAAAATTTAACTATCAAACATTTAATTCATATTAACATGTTTTATAATTATATTTTATACTTGTATTTGGTATTGATAAAATTTATTCCATTTTAAACATTATTATCTATATTACATTTTTCTTATTTTATAAATACATCTTCACATTATTTAAAATAAAATGTTACTAAAACTAATTACCCATTAAATTAATTTATATAAATAACATTTTAAACCCAAATCATTTTTCTTAGTCATTTATTCAAATTTTAAATTCAAATACAAATTTAATATTCAAATTCAAATTCTAAAGTCAAATTCAAATTAATTCCCAAAATATATTCCAAAATTTACATTAACTATTAATTTAAATTTGGGACCGTTACAGATTGTCTAACATATGTGGATGCAGGGAAAGCAGGTTGGAGGGATCCAATTGGATTCCTCAAGAATATTTAGTGTTTTTCATATATATAAAATATATGATGTGATTTAAAGATCTGCTGGAATATTGTGTGTTTTTAAAAGTTATAATAGCATGAGAACTAATTTTGGTATATTAAGTACCATAAATATTATTTGAACTTTTAAGGAATTAGAAGGAGATTTTTAATATAAAGATACGTATATCGAAATTTGGATTATTTTAAAGAGATTGACTTGAATAAGTAATAATGGATATTTGATTGTATTAAATAATGCAGGAAAAATATTTTAAATAGAGATTTTAAAATAAATTATATAATGGGATTTTAAGATTAGATTTAAAAATGATATTCGAAAAATATAGAAAGAAGTTGAAATCGATAGTAAAAATAGATTGGCAAAAATAAATGAAATTTAATTTATAAAATGGAATTTTACAAATAATGTTATTTTAGTGAAACTCAAAGGAGTTGTAAGAATTTATATATAATGCTTACGAACAAAGGACTTGTTATGTAATGGTAAATTGGAAATATTAATTTATGGAAATAGGGTGAGAGAAAACTAGTGGGTACTATTTTTGAAGTGAAAATGATTAAGGAGACCGAAATGGAAGTGGTGTGATGGAAATTGAGGGGGATTTATCAATGGAAATTTGGACATTGAGATTTAAAGATATATTTTTATTAACAAGTTAAGTTTTTATTTTAAAAGGAAATTTTTATGTATTAAACTATGTAGTCTAAAGTTAGTTAGCATTGAAATACTTTAAATGTGAATTTTTAAATATAACAAAATCCTAAATTTTTAAACCTTCCTTGAAAGGTGATGTTATAAAAAGTGTTTCAATATTTTACATAATTATCTGAATATGCATTAAGAATAAATTATTATTATTTTAAATACTTATTTTTTTACATATTTATATATAGAGAGTTTTGAAATTATTTAAATTTATTTATAAATCTTCTCGAGAGTTAGAAAGGGTTATTTAATTGATGGGGCTTATAAGAGAATTCTCAAAATGAATTTGGGGAAAGTAAGAAAGTTTCCGAAGTAGTTAAATAAAAGTAAGCTTCGAAAAATGAAATAGAATTCATAGAGAAGTAGAAGGGAAATTGGAGTTAAAAGTAAGTGTGATAACTCGGTTTTTTGAACATCTAAATAATTGGATAATTATTTAGTCTGTAGATTGTATAGAAAAATCTTTAATTATATATACATATACATATACATACATACATATATATATACATATATATATATCTGGATATAAGTATTTATTTAAGAATCTTTTTGTATAATTTAAAATTTTACAAAAGAAAACCTATATTTTCAAATAAATTAGATATGCTTGTTAATTGCTTTGTTCATGTGTGTATATATATATACATAGCTGAAAATAAAACTATGATTTGGAATTCTATATACATATCTTAAAAATAAATTGATTTAAAACTCTAAAACTTGTATTTATATATAGTTATTAATTAAAATATAAATACTTTAAGTTTAAAATTTAAATAAGAATAAATAAAGGTTCTATTATATTTCTTTAAAGTATACATGAGATAAATATATAAAGATTATAAAACATTTAAAATATAATTATACACACAAAATACAACTGTTGGAATAGTAACACATAATTTAACAAATGTAAGCCAAAGGATTTATGCAATCAACAAGTGTCACAATTTTCTTAATATTTCTTTTATTTTTAGAATCATAAACAAAGGCTATAATTTTATCTATACATCCTCTTTCAATTCTTTTTATTTTTCATCTTTTAAAACAAAGAAAACAAAAATTTGAAAAAAAAATACAAATCAGTTAACAAATTCACAAAACCTGGGCAGATCAAAGCAAACATTCAAAGCAATTTTAAACTGGGAGTTTCAATCTTGGAAGCAATGGTAAATATAGTAATTCAAACTCAAAACTGAAATAATCAAAGGGTTAAACTCTGACCTGAAGCCTCTTCATCTCTAAAATCTGTGAGTGAACCATTTTTTTTTAAGTAGAACAAAACTTGGATCCGGTTTACATCTTGATGTTTGTGGCAAAAAAAAATAAAGTGGTTGCGGAAATGATTAATAGATTATGAAAATATGCCTGCATGTCAATGTATTTATATCTGTACATATTCATTCTTCCAGTTTTGTTTTCCAGGATTGAAATTTTTATTATAAAAATTCCTATCTGACATTAGGAACCATTTTAGGCTTTGATTTCTGAAGAGTAAATGTTTAGAAGGAGGTAGTCTCACTTATAAAAAATGAATCGAGGTTAATGGTGGAGTATTCGTCTCCAAAATAGAATTTACTGTGGATTTTTGAAATTTGAGAAAAATCAAATATCTGGATTTTTTGATTTGAATCCATAACCAGGTTTGTGTTAGTGAGTGATGAATTTAGGAAGGAAATTTATCATTTTTAGATAAGTAAATTGTAAGGAATTTCTTGTTGAACGATAATTGGGATTCGGCCGTTTCCTGATGATCGACATATTTTTTGGGGTTGAAGTCTGAGTGGAGGCAAGTATGGGGGACGTGGCATTTAGGAAAGTTGGTCACTGAATTTTCTGACCATCGTGATGGTCGCTGGAGTCAATTTAGGGTTTTAGATTACAGTTTCTGGTCGCCATTATTTTCGATACGACTGAGGTGACAATGGAGAACCGGACATGATCGCGAGGGTGAAGTAAGGTATTGGAAGTTGAGACAAATATTTTAGTAGTGTCGGCGGTGGATCTTGTGGTCGAGATCAATGGCGAGGAAGGTTCCGATCATAGTACTTTAGGTCCCAATTTTGGGCTTTACACTCAATTTTGATGTGCTGACTGGATCTTTGAACTAGGGTGTCCGGAAGGACGGTGAAGTCATGTTCGACATGCTGGGGGGCAGGGAGTTGGATGGTGTCGCATAGTTCGCCACGCATCATGTATACGTGCACGGTTGTTGTCGATGTTGAATCTGGAAATTGGAGACGATTGTTGTCTTGAGTTTTGACTCGGGTAGAAGAGGATTTTGCTCGATGATGGATTCGAGTACGAGATGTTCTAAAAATAACCGTTTTAAAATTTATATAAGTAAAATGGAAAAAACAAAAGAAATGAGGCAGCAGTTCGAAGTTAATCCTGAGTTGCCTTGGATAAAAGATAAGATGCTAACAAGTTTAAGCTTAACAAAAATCAAGTTTTAAAATATATTTCTTAAACTATTCTTTCAAAGAAATAATTATTTTAAAAGCCTGGTTAAGTAAAGACATATGGTCTATTTTGATTTAGACTTGGTAAAATTTTAAGTTTATTTTAAGATTAATTTATAATGTAATTCAGTAGAAATTAAATAATGAAATGATTATAGTTAATTAAATTTAAGGAATTATGTAAATTCTCTAGTTAATAATAATTAATTCCCAAGTTTATTATATTCTGATGATGGTTAACTGAGTTATTAAGATAGGTGAATTATCTAAAATTAATTAAGGATGGGTGATTAGGATTTATTAATTAGTTAATAAGTTGATGATTAATTAAAGATTTATTTAAGGGTAGTAAATCAAAGGTCGATAAATTGAAGGACAATTAATCAATGTATAAACAAGTTTTAATTATTTAAAATTATTATTTACTTATTGTAATTAAGAAATGAATCATTAATGAGAGTTTGAGTATTTAATAAATTAATTAAAGAAATCAATTTTAATTAATAAGTCTAATTATTTAATAGTAATCACTTAATTATGAATTAATTAAGTATAGTTGCTTAGAGAAGTAATTGATGGACAATTACTGGATATAATTGAATAATGGTAATGGGTTTGGATTTAATTACTTTGTGTAATTAATATGAAGGATAATCACTTTGTGAAAGTAATTAAGAATTAATTACTTAGTGTAATTAATTTAAAACTTAATTAATGAATGAAATTTATTAGAAGTTAATTAAGTAATGTAATTAAGGATAATTAATTAATATAATTGATGGAGTAATTAAGGGATGATTAATTAATTGAATATAATTAAGGTTAAATAGTAATAAAGTAATTAATTTATGGATAATTAAATAAATCAGAAATGGCATAACAAATTTATCTTACTTATGAATGATTGAATAGTATTTGAATGATTCGTTATCCCTGATATGTGACTATGATGCTTTGTGAAATGAAATGTTTTTGTAATATGATATGTTGAGCTAAACAGAGATAATGTGGTTATCCACGATGAATTATTGTGTAAAAGTGACATCCAGTATTTAAAATTAATCACTTAAATAACTTGGGTTAAGATGCCATTGAATTCGAAGATACCGGATTCGGGTATTAGTAAATACCCGAAACCCCTTCGATTCTTTATAGATTGATATGAGAAATCAATAAGCTGGGATTGAATGATTTAAATGAATTGGACTATTTAATCTAAGTTTTGGTACTCAGAAATTGATATGTTCAAATAAGAGATGTCTATAACAACTTATGAAGTTGTATATTGATACCAGATACCTGGGTTTATATATGTTGTATGCTTTTTTATTTAATGTTAGATGAGTTTACTCACGCTGGTTTCCAGCCTGACCCGGGTGTTACTTTGATGTAATTCTCGGGTCAGACCGAGTATTACATATTTTCAGGTAAGGACGTTCTGTAGCACAGGAGGCGAGCTGGATGGCTGGAGCTTATGGGGTATTTCCGCTGCGATATATTATAGTTTATCTAGGACAGGTTCTTTTAAACTGTCCAGTATTGTGTAATGGTTGTAACTCTGATGTATAAAAATATAAGTGTAAAGATATAGTTCTTCTTTGTAAAACCATTATTTATGCGATATTATATTTTATCCGCTGCGAATGTGAGATTCTAAGTTTTCTGTTTCTTCTTCTTTCTCTTCTTCTTTTCACTAACTATCTGGAATTTTCGGGATCGAAATTTCCGGGTCATTACAGTTGGTTTCAGAGCAGAAGGTTAAGCGAGAACCTTGGCTCTGGTGGGATTACTCATTAAGGATAGGGTAAGTGGTACCCTAGGATGAGTTGAGTGTATATATATATATATATATGAGAGCGTGCTTGTTATTTTCTTATATAAAGATTTTAAATGATTTTATATAAGAATATATTTTGATATATAAAGCAATATTGCTTTCTAATAAATATTAAAGGAATTGGTTGTTAAATTTTTGGAATTAAATTAAGAAGTTATATAATACAACCAAATTGAAATCTGAAATTGGGATTAAATAAAGTGGTATTAGAAATACAACCAAACTGAAATTAAATAAAGATAAGTTTGAAATGGATTCAAACTTAAATTGAAATCTTAAATTGGAGAAGAATTGTAACGACCCGGAATTTTGGGCAATAAGAATTTAATAATCTGTGTAAATAATTTAATTGGTTTGATAATTTTTCTTTATAATTTTAATTTAAATTGGTAAATTTAATCTTTTAAAGGTTAATGAATTTTTAATCTGGAAATATTGATAAGATTTTTGTCAAAGCAAATGAAATTTTATTCTATTTATAATATATACATTTGATATATATTGCGAATAGGAGATCTTGTGTTTTAAATTAAAGATGAATTTTCAAATTATAATATATATGTACGTATATGTTATAGTTTGAGTTGTTTTGAAATTTAATTAAATCTATTAATAATTGATATATGAATGAATATTATAATTTAAAGCTTTGTTTTAAAACTTAATAGTTTTCAAAGGTTAAATTTAAAGATTAACTCTATTGTTTGTAAAAATGTAAAATAACTGCTTATTTTAAGTGTGATAGTATATAAAAGAATTAATCAAAGATTTCTTTTTGTTTCTTTAAAATGGTGATAAATGCATATGCATAATTGTTTTAGATTTAAAAATATATATATAAATGTTTTAGATTTTAAATACATATATAAGAATTATTTGCTTTTTTATTAGTGTTAGAATATTTCTTTTAAAAGTAAACTTATATTTATTCATAAAGTAAATTTGATAAATAAGTTTATATTACATTTTAAACTAAGTAAAATTTATTAAAAAGACTTAAGGTACAAATGTAAACATATTATCACCTTTAAATAACACATGTAAGTAAATTAAGCAAGCAAATGACAAATGTAAATCTTTGAAACAAGTGGCCTCTATTTCTTTTTTTTTTACAAATTTAAACATATAAAAGAAAATTGTTTCTCCTTTTTCATATTTTTTTCAAAACTTTCTTTCCTCTTCTCAAACTTTAATGGCAAAACAGAAATTATTTCCAAAACCTGAAATTGAATCAAAAGCAGAATTTAAATTCTTCAAAGTAAAACTAAATCAGCTATTTCAAACCTGAAAATTAAATCTGCAAATTGCAACCTGAGATATTGAAAGTTAAAGGAGAGTTCAACTTCAATTTAAAACCTGCATTTCAAAGTTCTAAAATCTGCATTTCAAAGTAAAGCTTCAAATCTGCAAATGCAAATGGAGTTTAAGCAATAAATCTTTTTCAAAACCTGGAACTACAAATCCAATCTAAAATTCAAATGGATGTACAACCTGCATTTCAAATGAAAGGGCAGCAGCAAGTTTCAACATTCTAAATCAAAAGATTTTAAGCATGCAAGGCATTTTCAACAACATGCATATCAAAGCTTTTTAGATTAATGTTCAAAGGCCTGGAAGTAAAAACAAACATGCTCTGCTTTGTTCTCTGGGAAAATATCAGGTGAGTAAACTCTATTTTAAAAACAGATTTGAACCCAGTATTTAACCTAGCTATGTGTGATGATTTATACAATAGTTTAGTTACAAATGTGTTGTGAAGTTGATTGCATGTTTGAATACATAGAAGATATATGGTGACAGTATCTATATGCTCTGTTATTTTCAGTTTGATCATTCAAATTTAATTCGAATCTCCTACTATCATCAATATTTGGCCATGATGTTTGAAGAAAAGTTGTTTGTTATTGTTTGTTGGTAATATTAAAAATAGGTTCTGTAAATTTAAATTTACAAATAAATTTAAAATAAAAATTACAGTGAAATCTTGATGCATGTCAAAAAAAATCAACTATTTTGTTTCTGATTTGGATTTAGTGAATATGTTAAGGACTAAAAATAATGATTTTTAAGGTATATATCATAATTTTTAGTTGTATAAATAATGTGAATTTTGGGTTTGAAGGATTTAGGGATTTTTATGAACTGTGGATGTTTTACTTGATGATTTGATTTGATTTTTGAATCGTAGCTAGCACATATGTTGTTGATTATGGGAAAAATACGATTGGAATTTTTAAAGGGACGAATTGTTCGAAATTGATCAAACTAGGGTTTAAGGTTGTTTCGGCTGGGCATAACTGTAGTGATTTTTCGCGACTTAGTCACTTGATCGGAGGTGATTGCGTGGCTTGCAAGAGAAGCGTGAGGTTGTAGCGAGTTGATGAGGGTGACGGCGAGGTTCAACGGTGACGAGGTGATTGGCCGTGGTAGGTTTTGGGTTTCGAGCAGTTACAGTGGTTTGAGTTTGAAGTTCGAAATTTGGTTTAATGGCGTATGCTCGAATCTGGGTTTGGATTTAGGATCGCGCGTGTTCGAGTGGTTGTAGGGGATGGTCGCGGTGACCGTCGTTGGCCGGAGGTGGTGTGCTAGGTGCACGAGCACAGTTGTGTGCACTGGGGAGTTCGTGATTGGGGAAGACAATGGGAGCTTGAAGAAAACTCGAGGGGGTGCTCGTGATTTCCATTGAGACGACTCGATGCAGTAGGATAGTGCCTGTTTTGCTTCGGGGTAGGCTCGTTTGGTGGGGTGTTGGTCGCGAGCAAACAGATTGTTGCCCTGTAGCTTAACTCTAAATAAGGATATATTGTTACAAAGTAAACTCGAGTAATTTGGTTGTTAATTACTGTGTAATAATATGGTTTTCTGATTTAAAACTTATTGAATTAATATAGATCATGTATTAAGTTAAACAAGTTTTATAAAGCAAACTTTCAAAGTTAAAACTCGTAGTTTTAAAATAAATATAAATCAAGTTTTTAATTTAAATTTGTTTGAAATGTTTTCTTTTGGAAATAATTAACTTCATTCAATTTTGAATGTTAATAAAAAAAAGGGTAATGTTTGAATTCAAAGATTAAATCAAAGTTTTAGGACAAGTTTTAAAGTAATGTTTAAAACTTAAGTTTCAAAATTTTATTCAAAGCGAAGGAGTTTGAATTAGAAAGTATAAGTGTTTTAGATTTTAAATTGATTTCTAAATGCTTTGTTTTAAATAAGGATATTATTATGATTTTGGAAAATCAAATTGAATAATTTGTTTAAGTCATTAAAATTTGATTAATTTCAAATAATTTATTTATGGAAATAAATAAGGTTAAATATTTGAATAATTAACTTAAGAATTCTTATTTGTTAATAAGTTAAGATTGATTAAGATTTATGCTTTTCTTAATTTATTAAAGATTTTCTTTAATATAAGTTATTAATTAATAAATTGTTTAATTAATTTTAAATAATTAGTTAATTATTTATTTGATTTTTAATAATCACCTAATTATGGATTAATTAAGTGTAATTATTTAATGAAGTAATTAGAGATAATTACTTATGTAAGATTAATAGTTAATTATTTAATTATTTTAGTTAATTAAAATGTAATTAATTAATTAAGGATTAATTGTTAATTAGATTGAATAGCAATTACTTAATGAAGTAATTAAAGATTAATTAAATGGATTAATTAATCAAGGATTAATATAATTAAATTAGAAATTAATTAAGAAGTTAATTAATTTAGTTAAGTAATTATAAATTGTTAATTTCTGTTTAAGATTAATGAGATGATTAATTATAAGTTAATTAATTAAAGTAATTATAAATTAATAAGGATCATTAATTAATGAATTAATCAAGGTTGATTAATAAAAGTGATTAATTTAAACGTGATTAATTAATTGTAATTAATTAAGAATTAATATAATTAATTATAGTTAATTAATTAATGAATGATCATTAATTATTGTAATTAATGATAGTAATTAAAGGTTCATTACTGAATATGGTTAAAGATAATTACTTGAATGTAATTAAAGATGATTAATCAGGGAAGATTAATTAAAGAAGATCATTAAGAGATGATTAATGAATTTGATTTGAAATAAATCAATGAAGTGGGATTAAGATAATCCAAACGATTAAAGGATAATAATTTAATTAGAGGTTGATTAAATTGATTAAGAGTTAATCAATTCTGCTATGGGTAATTGATTAATATTGAATGATTGATGTTGGATGATTGGTATTGGGTGTTGAATGATATTGGATGATGATATTGGGTGTTTGGTTGATACTGGATGATTTGGATATCTCTGATATATGTTATGCTGCTTTGTGAGATGAATGTTGATATAAATTATCTGTGATGATAATGTGATTCATCTATTGTTTATATATCATCCTGAGTATAAGTTAAACTGTTTAAATTCCTTAAGTACAACTTGGACATTAAAATGGCGTTTGGTTTCGGTGAGACCGGGATCGGGTTTCCATATTTGGATATCCGAAAACCACATCGATTCCAATTAAACGTTAAGTCGTTAATCCAAGTGGAGCGAGTGAAGACTCGAGGTGTAAGGGCTATACGTCAATATAACTCTATGGGTGATTCCGTAATGAGTTTGACGGAATAGTGCTTATAGAATCGAGATGGTGATCTAGAGTGCAAGGGCTATGGTCATTGACTCTGAGGGTGATTCCAATAATGAGTGCAATGAGATAGTGCCTTCGGTTTCGTTCGATCCCGGAACGAACTTGTATGGATTGAATGCTTTCAGCACATCGTCAGGTGGACGATGAGCATTCTAAGATAAATGTGTTCTATAAAGGTAATCGTAACCTCAACCACATCAACCGGGAATGGCTAAAACAGGGGAGGTGCAGCAAGGCTTCATGGGTAGCTCCCACTGGAGAGAAAGATACATCCCTGTCTAGAGGTCCCTTTCTATTTCGACTTAGTGTGTGGTTGGTCGCGCCAACTACGGGGTGGTCATGTTCGGGACTGTTCAGTAAGGGATGGTTCCGGCCTTGTGTTGCAGGAGATGAAGGGAGTAATCATCGGTACGGTGATCTAGGCCACGTACTGTGACGGGCGGTACCCCAGTAGCCCTGCCATTGATGGAAACCCATTTTCCCTACGAGACCCTACGGTTTTGATTGTATTACCCACTTTTGTGGCTAGTATCTGGAATTTAATGAATGTAAGAATTTCGGCTATTTCTTATTTACTTGAAAACCCTAGACACTATTATAATATCACTGGATTTCCTATCAAATGTTTTGGTTAGCGTAAGGTAAAAACTTTTCCATGTTTATGTGTGGGAAGTCTTACGTGATACCTTTTTCTTTCAAAGGTTTTTCTAAAGTTAAGCAATTTAAACCGTTTACTCACACGAGACCCCTGTCTGACCCGAGTGTTTATTTTCTGTTTATAACATGAGTACCCAAGAGTTTCAGGTTAGCTTGACGAATTCTGGGGGAGATATGGAGCAGGAGGCTTCCACGTGTAGATATATTATGATTCCGCTGTGTATGTTGTGTCTGTATCTTGTATTCTTGAGCTGTATGAATTAGGCAGATGTTTATAACTGTCTAATATGTGTTGTATAAGTTGTGTAACTCTGATGTACTCTGATACTATGTAATATTTATGTGATATATTATATTTTATTCGTTCCGCTGTGAGTTCTCTGATGTTGTTGTCTTTCTTCTTTCTCTTTCTTTTCTTCTTCTATCCCTTTCTTTCTTCATCGACAACGCGATTTCCTAGAGATAGGAAGTCGGGTCGTTTCACTTGGTATCAGAGCATTAGGAAGAGTGAATACCTAGGCTCTGAAGTGTGTCTTCTTTAGGGAGCATTAGGTTGAGTGAATGCCTAAGCTCTGGAGTGGTGTCTTTCTTGAGAGAGCGTACTTGTAATTTCTATATATAAATATATCTATATCTACCTAATCTGTTGGGTTATCTGTTCGGATTTTCCAACATAAGTTTTAGAGGTAGATGGAGTAGTGGTGTGTGTGTAACACGATTACCACTAATGATAGAGGTCCATATGTTGAGGTTGGAAGTTTTTGCCAAGACTGTAGACCTAATACCGTCTCGAATAAGATTTGTAGTTTGGAGAAGGATTTCTCTGATATCCGAAGGAAATCTTTTTTTAAAGATTTGGAGTTTATCTTTGAGGTGTAAGTTTGGATTTTGCTTGGGTGAGTGAATTTTTCTTGAGTTGGACTTGTCGGTAGTGCAAAAGTAAGTGATGGTATCTTGATAACTGCATGATGAGATGCAGTATCCTTGGATATTTTCTGAAGATGTTTTCTCTTGAAGCAGTTTTAGAAGCGGTTGAGGAGCAGTCTTTACCTGCCTCAGGGAAGACTCGTCTGTGTAGAAGCTATCTGGATCTTTAGTAAGGAGGTTGGCTGTTTTGGAATATGAGACTAAGGTTTATAAGTTATTTGTTTTGGCAAGGTCTCACTTGTTATTCCCTAAGGTAAGCGAGTTGTTGATGCTTGGTTTGAAGTCCGAGTTTCTTTTGGAATGTCTGCCATCTCGGAGGTCCGTTGTGTGGGTTGTAGATGGTTTTGGAGTTGAGAAGCCTTTGAATTAGAGTCTTTAGTTAGCTCTGGTAGTGGTGCAACTCGAAGTGTTCGGTGTGCTGTCGAGGAAATCTTTTAGCTTTGCAGTATCATCAAGGGAGGGTTTGAAAGCAGCAATGTAGTTTGTTTCTTCGATGATTCAGGAATCTTATTGGTTCTTCTATCAGCAGACCGAGCAGGTGGTGAATGTTTTCTTAAAGTGTTAACCTGGGTTGGAAAAGTTTAAAGCTGTTCTAATTGGTAAAGAGAGGACAGTTTCTTTGGAATCCGAACTAGGTAGGATCGCAAAAGTGACTTGCGATTAGTTTGGAATTTATCTTGGGTGATCTGTTGTTTGAGACTGAGGATTCTCATGTGGAAGTAGGAGCTGCTGATATAATCTGGAATTTTTCAGCATCTGGAAGTTGAATTCCATACTGTTTTGGTTCCGGAAGTAATTCTGGTAGTTAGCCTGATAGTTGGATGGTTCTTGGAGAAAGGAGAGCTGGTATAGTAGCTCAGAATTATTTTTGGAATTGGAATTGGACTGATCTAGCTTTTGATTTGGATTCTGTTGTAATGATGTGTGACTGAGTCAGATGAGTCACTCAGATTTTTATGGATTTGATGAACAAGCTTTCCGGATATATTGGATAAGTTTGTATTCGTGTTCATCAACAGATATTCTTACCTATTTCCGAATCAGAGTTGTGCAGCGGAAGCGAGGTATCAGCTGTACAAGAAAGGAAGCGAGTTCTGTTTGCTATTGCTTGAGTAGTAGGGCTTGAGTTCTGGATTTCGACGGATTTTGGAAGACTGTTCTGTTGAATAGGATCCATAGACTGCTTTGCTTTGGTCTAGTTGTTTCTGGGAGTATCACCATAGGTTGAGCTGATCGGAAGAAGTCTGGCAGCCTTGGATTGTCTGTTGAGTTACAGATATGAGATATGAGATAAGGAGTTTTGTATTTGAGGTTGGAGACTTCAGAGTTGTTAGAATTCTCTGGTTTAGAGAGCTGAAATTGGATAAGATTGGTTGGTTAGTGCTGTGGCATTTGAGGATTTCTTATCTGTGTTTTTGATAGGATGAGATTGAATTGCCAGTTTGGATAGCTGGAATTCATTTTGTAACACGTGTCTTTGAGGGAGTACGTGTATGATTCATCGATTGGTTGTTGAATCTGAAGTTCAGTTGGAGTTGGGTGTTGAGCTGGATTGAGAGTAGTCTGATGTTCTGTTCAGATTGAAGGATCTAGAGATGAGTGGAGCTCTGGATTTTGGCTGTATAGTTAGTTTGTTGGCTTTTGTAGAGCGAGTCTCCTGGTGATTTATACTTGGGGAAACTCGAGATAGTATTAGAGATTTATTCTGATTTGTGTCAGAATAATTAGTTAGGTTTGTTTATTGATTGCTATGGATGTTAGTAATTGGTTGTTAGGAATGCTTTGCTGATTGAAATTAAAATCTGTACTGGATTATTAAATTACCTTTGCTTTTAAATTTCGGGGACGAAATTCTTTTAAGGGGGGAGGATTGTAACTACCCGGAATTTTGGGCAATTAGAATTTAATAATCTGTGTAAATAATTTAGTTGGTTTGATAATTTTTCTTTATAATTTTAATTTAAATTGGTAAATTTAATCTTTTAAAGGTTAATGAATTTTTAATCTGGAAATATTGATAATATTTTTGTCAAAGCAAATGAAATTTTATTCTATTTATAATATATACATTTGATATATATGGTGAATAGGAGATCATGTGTTTTAAATTAAAGATGAATTTTCAAATTATAATATATATGTACGTATATGTTATAGTTTGAGTTATTTTGAAATTTAATTAAATCTATTAATAATTGATATATGAATGAATATTATAATTTAAAGCTTTGTTTTAAAACTTAATAGTTTTCAAAGGTTAAATTTAAAGATTAACTCTATTGTTTGTAAAAATATAAAATAACTGCTTATTTTAAGTGTGATAGTATATAAAAGACTTAATCAAAGCTTTCTTTTTGTTTCTTTAAAATGGTTATAAATGCATATGCATAATTGTTTTAGATTTAAATATATATATAAATGGTTTAGATTTTAAATACATATATAAGAATTATTTGCATTTTTATTAGTGTTAGAATATTTCTTTTAAAAGTAAACTTATATTTATTCATAAAGTAAATTTGATAAATAAGTTTATATTACATTTTAAACTAAGTAAAATTTATTAAAAAGACTTAAGGTACAAATGTAAACATATTATCACCTTTAAATAACACATGTAAGTAAATTAAGCAAGCAAATGACAAATGTAAATCTTTGAAACAAGTGGCCTCTATTTCTTTTTTTTTTTTACAAATTTAAACATATAAAAGAAAATTGTTTCTCCTTTTTCATATTTTTTTCAAAACTTTCTTTCCTCTTCTCAAACTTTAATGGCAAAACAGAAATTATTTCCAAAACCTGAAATTGAATCAAAAGCAAAATTTAAATTCTTCAAAGCAAAACTAAATCAGCTACTTCAAACCTGAAAGTTAAATCTGCAAATTGCAACCTGAGATATTGAGAGTTAAAGGAGAGTTCAACTTCAATTTAAAACTGCATTTCAAAGTTCTAAAATCTGCATTCAAAGTAAAGCTTCAAATATGCAAATGCAAATGGAGTTTAAACAATAAATCTTTTTCAAAACCTAGAACTGCAAATCCAATCTAAAATTCAAATGGATGTACAACCTGCATTTCAAATGAAAGGGCAGCAGCAAGTTTCAACATTCTAAATCAAAAGATTTTAAGCATGCAAGGCATTTTCAACAACATGCATATCAAAGCTTTTCAGATTAATGTTCAAAGGCCTGGAAGTAAAATAAACATGCTCTGCTTTGTTCTCTGGGAAAATATCAGGTGAGTAAACTCTATTTTAAAAACAGATTTGAACCCAGTATTTAACCTAGCTATGTGTGATGATTTCTACAATAGTTTAGTTACAAATGTGTTGTGAAGTTGATTGCATGTTTGAATACATAGAAGATATATGGTGACAGTATCTATATGCTCTGTTATTTTCAGTTTGATCATTCAAATTTAATTCGAATCTCCTACTATCATCAATATTTGGCCTTGATGTTTGAATAAAAGTTGTTTGTTATTGTTTGTTGGTAATATTAAAAATAGGTTCTGTAAATTTAAATTTACAAATAAATTTAAAATAAAAATTACAGTGAAATCTTGATGCATGTCAAAAAATAAACTATATTGTTTCTGATTTGGATTTAATGAATATGTTAAGGACTAAATATAATGATTTTTAAGGTATATATCATAATTTTTAGTTGTATAAATAATGTGAATTTTGGGTTTGAAGGATTTAGGGATTTTTATGAACTGTGGATGTTTTACTTGATGATTTGACTTGATTTTTGAATCGTAGCTAGCACATATGTTGTTGATTATGGGAAAAATACGATTGGAATTTTTAAAGGGACGAATTGTTTGAAATTGATCAAACTAGGGTTTAAGGTTGTTTCGGCTGGGCATAACTATAGTGATTTTTCGCGACTTAGTCACTTGATCGGAGGTCATCGCGTGGCTTGCAAGAGAAGCGTGAGGTTGTAGCGAGTTGATGAGGGTGACGGCGAGGTTCAACGGTGACGAGGTGATTGGCCGTGGGAGGTTTTGGGTTTCGAGCAGTTACAGTGTTTCGAGTTTGAAGTTCGAAATTTGGTTTAATGGCGTATGCTTGAATCTGGGTTTGGATTTAGGATCGCGCGTGTTCGAGTGGTTGTAGGGGATGGTCGCGGTGACCGTCGTTGGCCGGAGGTGGTGTTCTAGGTACACGAGCACAGTTGTGTGCACTGGGGAGTTCGTGATTGGGGAAGACAATGGGAACTTGAAGAAAACTCGAGGAGGTGCTCGTGATTTCCATGGAGACGACTCAAAGAAGTAGGATAGTGCCTATTTTGCTTCGGGGTAGGCTCGTTTGGTGGGGTGTTGGTCGCGAGCAAACAGATTGTTGCCCTGTAGCTTAACTCTGAATAAGGACATATTGTTACAAAGTAAACTCGAGTAATTTGGTTGTTAAGTACTGTGTAATAATATGGTTTTCTGATTTAAAACTTATTGAATTAATATAGATCATGTATTAAGTTAAACAAGTTTTATAAAGCAAACTTTCAAAGTTAAAAATCGTAGTTTTAAAATAAATGTAAATCAAGTTTTTAATTTAAATTTGTTTGAAATGATTTCTTTTGGAAATAATTAACTTCATTCAATTTTGAATGTTAATAAAAAAAAGGGTAATGTTTGAATTCAAATATTAAATCAAAGTTTTAGGACAAGTTTTAAAGTAATGTTTAAAACTTAAGTTTCAAAATTTTATTCAAAGCGAAGGAGTCTGAATTAGAAGGTATAAGTGTTTTAGATTTTAAATTGATTTCTAAATGCTTTGTTTTAAATAAGGATATTATTATGATTTTGGAAAATCAAATTGAATAATTTGTTTAAGTCATTAAAATTTGATTAATTTCAAATAATTTATTTATGGAAATAAATAAGGTTAAATATTTGAATAATTAACTTAAGAATGCTTATTTGTTAATAAGTTAAGATTGATTAAGATTTATGCAAAGATTTTCTTTAATATAAGTTATTAATTAATAAATTGTTTAATTAATTTTAAATAATTATTTAATTATTTATTTAATTTTTAATAATCACTTAATTATGGATTAATTAAGTGTAATTATTTAATGAAGTAATTAGAGATAATTACTTATGTAAGATTAAGAGTTAATTATTTAATTATTTTAGTTAATTAAAATGTAATTAATTAATTAAGTAATTAATTAATTAAGGATTAATTGTTAATTAGGTTGAATAGCAATTACTTAATGAAGTAATTAAAGATTAATTAAATGGATTAATTAATCAAGGATTAATATAATTAAATTAGAAATTAATTAAGAAGTTAATTAATTTAGTTAAGTAATTATAAATTATTAATTTCTGTTTAAGATTAATGAGATGATTAATTATAAGTTAATTAATTAAAGTAATTATAAATTTATAAGGATCATTAATTAATGTAATTAATGAATTAATCAAGGTTGATTAATAAAAGTGATTAATTTAAACGTGATTAATTAATTGTAATTAATTAAGAATTAATGTAATTAATTATAGTTAATTAATTAATGAATGATCATTAATTATTGTAATTAATGATAGTAATTAAAGGTTAATTACTGAATATGGTTAAAGATAGTTACTTGAATGTAATTAAAGATGATTAATCAGGGAAGATTAATTAAAGAAGATCATTAAGAGATGATTAATGAATTTGATTTGAAATAAATCAATGAAGTAGGATTAAGATAATCCAAATGATTAAAGGATAATAATTTAATTAGAGGTTGATTAAATTGATTAAGAGTTAATCAATTCTGCTATGGGTAATTGATTAATATAATGATTGATATTGGATGATTGGTATTGTGTGTTGAATGATATTGGATGATGATATTGGGTGTTTGGTTGATACTGGATGATTTGGATATCTCTGATATATGTTATGCTGCTTTGTGAGATGAAGGTTGATATAAATTATCTGTGATGATAATGTGATTCATCTATTGTTTATATATCATCCTGAGTATAAGTTAAACTGTTTAAATCCCTTAAGTACAACTTGGACAATAAAATGGCGTTTGGTTTCGGTGAGACCGGGATCGGGTTTCCATATTTGGATATCCGAAAACCACATCGATTCCAATTAAACGTTAAGTCGTTAATCCAAGTGGAGCGAGTGAAGACTCGAGGTGTAAGGGCTATACGTCAATATAACTCTATGGGTGATTCCGTAATGAGTTTGACGGAATAGTGCTTATAGAATCGAGATGGTGATTTAGAGTGCAAGGGCTATGGTCGTTGACTCTGAGGGTGATTCCAATAATGAGTGCAACGAGATAGTGCCTACGGTTTCGTTCGATCCCGGAACGAACTTGTATGGATTGAATGCTTTCAGCACATCGTCAGGTGGACGATGAGCATTCTAAGATAAATGTGTTCTATAAAGGTAATCGTAACCTCAAGCCTCATCAACCGGGAATGGCTAAAACAGGGGAGGTGCAGCAAGGCTTCGTGGGTAGCTCCCACTGGAGAGCAAGATACATCCCTGTCTAGAGGTCCTTTTCTATTTCGGCTTAGTGTGTGGTTGGTCGCGCCAACTACGGGGTGGTCTTGTTCGGGACTGTCCAGTAAGGGATGGTTCCGGCCTTGTGTTGCAAGGGATGAAGGGAGTAATCCTTGGTACGGTGATCTAGGCCACGTACTGTGACGGGCGGTACCCCAGTAGCCCTGCCATTGATGGAAACCCATTTTTCCTACGAGACCCTACGGTTTTGATTGTATTACCCACTTTTGTGGCTAGTAGCTGGAATTTAATGAATGTAACAATTTCGGCTATTTCTTATTTACTTGAAAACCCTAGACACTATTATAATATCACTGGATTTCCTATCAAATGTTTTGGTTAGCGTAAGGTAAAAACTTTTCCATGTTTATGTGTGGGAAGTCTTACGTGATACCTTTTTCTTTCAAATGTTTTTCTAAAGTTAAGCAATTTAAACCGTTTACTCACACCAGACCCCTGTCTGACCCGAGTGTTTATTTTATGTTTTATTAAACTCTTGGGTACTCATATTATATATGAGTAGTCAAGTGATTCAGGTTAGCTTGACGAATTCTGGAGGAGATATGGAGCAGGAGGCTTCCACGTGTAGATATATTATGATTCCGCTGTGTATGTTGTGTTTGTATCTTGTATTCTTGAGCTGTATGAATTAGGCAGATGTTTATAACTGTCTAATATGTGTTGTATAAGTTGTGTAACTCTAATGTACTCTGATACTATGTAATATTTATGTGATATATTATATTTTATTCGTTCCGCTGTGAGTTCTTTGATGTTGTTGTCTTTCTTCTTTCTCTTTCTTTTCTTCTTCTATCCTTTTCTTTCTTCATTGGCAACGCGATTTCCTGGAGATAGGAAGTCGGGTCGTCTCAAGAATTCCAAAATAAGATGAATCAGAATTGGTTTCAAACCAGAAAATAGAATGGTTGTTGTGTTTAATAATGGGATGATTGTTTTCCAATAAACAATAAAATGTTTTAAGGAAATAACCATTTGATGAGAATAACTTGTAAATTAAAAAGGATGTAAATTAAAGTGGGTTTCAAATTGTAAAGTTTTGAATTCTAAATTTAAACATTTGAAATTATTTTCAAAATGTAAAGGAAATAATATTATTCAAACTATTTTGAATGTAATCTTATTTTAGAATAAGAAGTTGTTTGTAAACTTTAAAAGAATTTGTTTGAATTAAAAACCAAAGGTAGTTTAAATTTTTAAAACATGGCAGGGAGGGCCAAGAAATAAATATGTATATATGTATGGATATACATGATATCAAGGATAATTTAAAATAAACTCTAAAGATTGAGTTTTAAATTTGGAATGAGATATGATACCCAAAGTGATAAGTTTTTGAACTTAATAAGTGGGAAGATTATTTATGAAAAGTTCAAAATTTAAGATGGAAGTTCAAACTGGGTAAGGTTGACTGGATTAAGTGAATTGAATTTAACTTTGGAAAAGTTAAATAAGTTGGAATGATCAACCTGATTTGAAAATTTCAAAATAAAATTAAGATTTAACTTGGGAAGTTGAATGGTTGATTTCAATTAGGAAATTTGAGTGATCTCAAAATGGGTTTGAGATTCGAAAATTGGAAATAAATGGATGTTTAAAAATAATTTGAATGATACCATTCCGTTGTTATTAATAATCTTTAAGCTGAAATTGGATTTGATAAATAAAGAAATGGACTGTAGTAATATATCTATTATTGAGATAAAAAGAAAATTAAACTTTAGTTTGAAATAGAGAAATGGAATCACTTTGGACTTGAGATTTGGGTGTTTAAAATAGAATTTCAACTGTAATTGTTGAAAATTGGTTTTAAGGTTGAATTTGGTTAATAAATTGGTTTTTGAAAGATTAATTTTATTTAAAATGAAATTTTAGAAGAAAAAAAATTAACTCGAATTTATATAATTTGGGATGGTTTAAATTTGAAATTTGAATTGAATTAGTTCAGATTGAATTTGATTTGAATTAATTGAAATTGTGATTGAAGATGTATAAGTATAAAATTCAAATGGAAAATTTGAATTGGATTAATTTGAAACGATTTGAAATTAAAGTGGGTTCAATTTGAAATTAGTCCAAATTGATTTGAATAATTTGGAATTGTAATTAAAGTTGAATAGTTTTAAATTCAAATGGAATTTGAATTGAATTTGGGAGGAAATCAAGAATAATTCAACTTGATTTGATAATGGAGTTTGAAATTGGGATTAATTCAAACTGAGGTTGAAATGAATTGAGATTGGAACTAGTTCAATTGAAATTTATTTGAATTAGTAGAATTTGAGATCAAGGTTGAATAAAGTTAAATTTGGAAAGAAACTGAGGTTAATTCAACTTGAATTGGGGTTTAATCAATTTCAATGGAAATTGAAGTTATTTAAAATTGGAATTGGGTCAATTTAAATGGATGTGGAAATTTAAATTGAATTGATGAGAATGGAGATTGGAAAGTGAGCAGTTTTGACTCTGGACTATTTTTAGTATAAATTGTTTTAATATAAACATATTTTCCAAGCTATTCATTATATATATAACCTTTCTTTTAAAAGCCAAACTATCTTATACTTGTTTTACAATTATTTTTGAAACTGTTCTATAAACTAATTACTTTATTCCAACTATTTATTATCTTACTATTATTTTGCAATTATCTAAAATTTCTATAATTATTTTAACTATTTTCTAACTGTTTTACATCTATTTTACAAACTAGTAATTATTTTCCAACTACTTATCTATTTTTAAATTTTTCAAGCTATTTTCTAAATAAACTGGTCGGAGTTCAAACTGTTATTTGTTAAATACCCAATCGAGATAAGAATAGAGGTGATAATCCAAATAGATTGAAGTAATTGTGAGTAAGTGAATGAAAATCAAAGTGAAAGTGAATAGAAATGGAATTGATTTGGCTAATAACCAATAAAGATAAATACGTAGGGTGTACGTATGTTATTCTATTCGCATAATGATTTGATCCAGATTCGAGCACAGAATTCGAGATAGTATGTCAATCCAAGTTGGGATTTTTCACTCGATTTTCGACGGCGAACTTGGATATGGATTGATGACTGGTTCTGGATATTCTCTATCATAGTTATGACTATGCAAGGAGAATGACAGTTTTTGATCAAGAAACCAGATCTGTGTCTACACTAGGAAGTCGGGTGGACGGTACTAGTTCGGAAATGAAATTGTGTGGTCGAGTGAGCGATCAGATTGGTATAGCGTACAGATGATATGTGTACATCGTACGGATTTGAATGAAAATGATATTGAAAGGAGTAATCAAATTTGAATATTTGATTTTGAGTAAACAAAGTTAAATATCTTTGTTTTATAAAATGAAACTCCCCTTGTTGAATCTTTTGCCAGAAGAAAAGGGTTTTTGAAAATGTTTGAAGTATAAAAGGAGTTTTATACAAGTTCGAAATGATCCAAAGTTTTAAAAATTATATATATCTGTATATATATATATATAAGATCTTATGAGGATTTTAGAAAAAGGTTTTAGGAACCTTTGGATTTGGAAAGGCTCTTGATTTTTGGGTAAAATCAATATGAGAATTTGGAAAGCCTAGTTTAAGAATTATCGATTTTGGAATAATAGATTTTGTGTAAAGGAGTTTTTTATGAGATCATACTAGGTGTATGATTTGAAGATGCTATATGTGTATAGTATAAAATGTTTTGATGATGACTTTGGGAAAAAAGGCGCTCCCTTGAAATGAACTTCTCAGGAGTGCCACCGGGTGGTGCTGCCTTGAGCCCCAATGGGGGGTTCTAAAGTTGATCCTGTGAGGAGTCTGGACAAAACTAGTTCTTGGGGATTATGAGTAGAGTACACCATAGTGAAAGTCGTGTGTGCCGCTGAGAGCCAACAGTCTGCGTTTGATTTTTTATCGGTAGACTGCGACCTATGGTAACATAGTGAAAGTCGTGTGTGCCGCTGAGAGCCAACATTCTACGTTTGCTTTTATATCGGTAAACTATGACCAATGTAGGAGTGGAGAAGTTTCATTTCGACAGCGAAAATCAAAGGCCGTGGAGAGCCTGCAGTTACATGGACTTTTGCTGTGATGGCAACGTAACCCTGAAATGTAACTACGATCTGTCGTGGGTTCCATGGCGTAATCGAGAGGCCGCGGAGAGCCTGCAGTTACATGGACTTTTGCTGCGATGGCAGCGTAACCTAGGATGTAACGGCGACCATGGATTGGGGTGATGATTTCTAGAGCATTCTCACCAAAGATATTTCCTCTATTTTCAAAAATTGTTTTCTATATTTTCAATAAAATTATTTCCCAAGTATTTTCACTGGACGTTGAAAATGAGTCTGCTAAGTATTTATAGATTTTCAGTCTTACACCTGATCAACGTATGACCGAATTTCTATGAGAACGAGGATGGACTTGTTCAGACATCAAATTATAAAAAAAGTATTTTTTTATAAAAACTATATTAAAAGCGTTTTAAAAATAATCAAAGAAAATCTATATGGTTTTAAGAATTTTAATAAATTCTGGCTTCGTTCCTTTTCGAGGACGAAAAGATTCTAAGGGGGGAGGAATGTGATAACCTGGTTTTTTTTTGAACATCTAAATAACTAGATAATTATTTAGTTTGTAGATTGTATAGAAAAATCTTTAATTATATATATATATATATATATATATATATATATATCTGGATATAAGTATTTATTTAATAATCTTTTTATATAATTTAAAATTTTACAAAAGAAAACCTATATTTTCAAATAAATTAGATATACTTGTTAATTGCTATTGTTCATGTATATATATACATAGTTGAAAATAAAACTATGAATTGGAATTCTATATACATATCTGAAAAATAAATTGATTTAAAAACTCTACAACTTGTATTTATATATAGTTATCAATTAAAGTATAAATAATTTAATTTTAAAATTTAAATAAGAACAAATAAAGGTTCTATTATATTTCTTTAAAGTATACATGAGATAAATATATAAAGATTATAAAATATTTAAAATATAATTATACGCACAAAATACAACTGTTGGAATAGTAACACATAATTTAACAAATGTAAGCCAAAGGATTTATGCAATCAACAAGTGTCACAATTTTCTTAATATTTATTTTATTTTTAAAATCATAAACAAATGCTATAATTTTATCTATACATCCTCTTTCAATTCTTTTTATTTTTCATGTTTTAAAACAAAGAAAACAAAAATTTGAAAAAAATACAAATCAGTAAACAAATTCACAAAACCTGGGCAGATCAAAGCAAACATTCAAAGCAATTTTAAACTGGGAGTTTCAATCTTGGAAGCAATGGTAAATATAGTAATTCAAACTCAAAACTGAAATAATCAAAGGATTAAACTCTAACCTGAAGCCTCTTCATCTCTAAAATTAGTGAGTGAACTTTATTTTTTTCTAATTAGAACAAAACTTGGATCTGGTTTACATCTTGATGTTTGTGGCAAAAAAATTGAAGTGGTTGTGGAAATGATTAATAGATTATGAAAATATGCATGCATGTCAATGTATATATATCTTTACATATTCATTCTTCCAGTTTTGTTTCCCAGGATTGAAATTTTTATTATAAAAATTCCTATCTGACATTAGGAACCTTTTTATGCTTTGATTTCTGAAGAGTAAATGTTTAAAAGGAGGTAGTCTCACTTATAAAAAATGAATCGAGCTTAATGGCGGAGTATTCATCTCTAAAATAGAATTTACTGTGGATTTTTGAAATTTGAGAAAAATCAAATATCTCGATTTTGTGATTTGAATCCATAACCAGGTTTGTGTTAGTGAGTGATGAATTTAGGAAGGAAAATTATGATTTTTAGATAAGTAAATTGTAAGGAATCGCTTGTTGAACGACAATTGGGTTTCGGCCGTTTCCTGATGATCGGCGAATTTTTTAGGGTTGAAGTCTGAGTGGAGGCAAGTATGGGGGACGTGGCATTTAGGAAAATTGGTCACTGAATTTTCTGACCATCGTGATGGTCGCTGGAGTCAATTTAGTGTTTTAGATTATAGTTTCCGGTCGCCGTTATTTTCGAAACAACTGAGGTGACAATGGCGAACCGGCATGATCGCGAGGGTAAAGTAAGGTGTTGGAAGTCGAGACGAATATTTTAGTAGTGTCGGCGGTGGATCTCGTGGTCGAGATCAACGGCGAGGAAGGTTCGAATCATAGTACTTTGGGTCCCAATTTTGGGCTTTACACTCAATTTTGATGTGCTGACTGGATCTTTGAACTAGGGTTTCTGGAAGGACGGTGAAGTCATGCTCGACATGCTGGGGGCCAGGGAGTTGGACGGCGTTGATAGTTCTTCGTGCATCGTGTATACGTGCACGGTTGTTGTCGATGTTGAATATGGAAATTGGAGACGATTGTTGTCTCGAGTTTTGACTTGGGTAGAAGTGGATTTCGCTCGGTGATGGATTCGAGTACGAGATGTTCTAAAAATAACCGTTTTAAACTTTTTATAATTAAAATGAAAAAAACAAAAGAAATGAGAAAGGAGGGAAGGAAGCTCGGGAATTAGGGAAAGTAACTTGGCAACAGTTCAAAGTTAATCCTGAGTTGCCTTGGATAAAAGGTAATATGTTAACAAGTTTAAGCTTAACAAAAATCAAGTTTTAAAATATATTTCTTAAACTATTCTTTCAAATAAATAATTATTTTAAAAGCTTGGTTAAGTAAAGATATGTAGTCTATTTTGATTTAGACTTGGTAAAAATTTTAAGTTTATTTTAAGCTTAATTTATAATGTAATTCAGTAGAAATTAAATAATGAAATGATTATAGTTAATTAAATTTAAGGAATTATGTAAATTCTCTAGTTAATAATAATTAATTCCCAAGTTTATTATATTTTGATGATGGTTAACTGAGTTATTAAGATAGGTGAATTATCTAAAATTAATTAAGGATGGGTGATTAGGATTTATCAATTAGTTAATAAGTTGATGATTAATTAAAGATTTATTTTAGGGTAGTAAATCAAAGGTCGATAAATTAAAGGAGAATTAATCAATGTATAAACAAGTTTTAAGTATTTAAAATTATTATTTACTTATTGTGATTAAGAAATGAATCATTAATTAGAGTTTGAGTATTTAATAAATTAACTAAAGAAATCAATTTTAATTAATCAGTCTAATTAATTAATCGTAATCACTTAATTATGAATTAATTAAGTATAGTTGCTTAGAGAAGTGATTGATGGATAATTACTGGATATAATTGAAGAATGGTAATGGGTTTGGATTTAATTACTTTGTGTAATTAATATGAAGGATAATCACTTTACGAAAGTAATTAAGAATTAATTACTTAGTGTAATTAATTTAAAACTTAATTAATGAATGAAATTTATTAGAAGTTAATTAAGTAATGTAATTAAGGATAATTAATTAATATAATTGATGGAGTAATTAAGGGATGATTAATTAATTGAATATAATTATGGTTAAATAAGTAATAAAGTAATTAATTTAATTCATTGGTGGATAATTAAATAAATCAGGAATGGCATAACTAATTTATCTTGCTTATGAATGATTGAATGGTATTTGAATGATTTGTTATCCCTGATATGTGACTGTGATGCTTTGTGAAATGAAATGTTTTTGTAATATGATATGTTGGGCTGAACAGAGATAATATTGTTATCCAGGATGAATTATTGTTTAAAAGTCGCATCCAATATTTGAAATTAATCACTTAAATAACTTGGGTTATGATGCCATTGAATTCGAAGATACCGGATTCGGGTATTAGTAAATACCCGAAACCACTTTGATTCTTTATAGATTGATATGTGAAATCAATAAGCTGGAATTGAATGATTTAAATGAATTGGACTATTTAATCTAAGTTTTGGTACTCAGAAATTGATATGTGAAAATAAGAGATGTCTATAACAACTACCAGATACCCGAGTTTATATATGTTGTATGCTTTTGTATTCCATGTTAGATGATTTTACTCACGCTGGTTTCTAGCCTGACCCGGGAGTTACTATGATGTAATGCTCGGGTCAGACCGAGTACTACATATTTTTAGGTAAGGATGGTCTGGAGCACAGGAGGTGAGCTGGATGGCAGGAGCATATGGGGTATTTCCGCTGCGATATATTATAGTTTATCTAGGACAGGTTCTTTTAAACTGTCCAGTATTGTGTAATGGTTGTAACTATGATGTATGAAAATATAAGGGTAAAGATACAGTTCTTCCTTGTAAAACTATTATTTATGTGATATTATATTTTATCTGCTGCGAATGTGAGATTCTGAGTTTGAGTTTTCTGTTTCTTCTTCTTTCTCTTCTTCTTTTCACTAACTATCTAGAATTTTCGAGACCGAAATTTCCGGGTCGTTACAGTAAGTATATTTGACTTTGTAAATATTGAACGGAATTTATTGAAGAATTCCGAAACTTATAAAAAAATTATTATGAACGAGTTAAGAAATTTACAAATAAATTGTAAACGATTTTAAGGATAGGAAATAGGGAATATATGGAATACTTTCTATGTGTTGAATATAAAGGGATGTGGAAAAATATTCTAAGTGTTTAAAGGGGTGGAAATATTCCGTTGAAAATATAAGGATTTAAAAACTGTTTTCAAATGTTGAAGTACTAGAAGTAATATCTTATAGAGATATTTTGAAATAATTTTTGGGGAAATTTGAAGGTCCGATGTCTACTTTTGGATGTTCATTAACAGTTAAATAATTGACTATCAATTTTGGCCAATTTCGTCAATCATTTCGAAGAGACGGGGATCAGATTTAATTATCCGAAAACCACTTCGATCTGGTTTGAACGTAACAAATGAATACCGTAAAGATGATGAAGACGGTGATTCAGTTTGTCCAGACCCAGGACAACTTATATGGACAAATGCTATTAGAACATCGTCATTGGAGGACGATGAGCATTATAAGTAGAATTTTGTTCTTGAAAGGTAATGCTTAGCATTGAGCCTCATCAACCAGGAATGACTAAACAGGGAAGATGCAGCAAGGCTAAGTGGGTCGCACCCATTTAGGGTATGGTATCACTTTTCCAGATTTCCTCAGAAACCTGTATATTATGAATATGGTTCGGCATGAGAGAAGGATCGCTCGATGGTAAAGGGTGGTAACATCTAGGGTGATAACATATTCGGTCAATCCAGGTTAGGGGTTGGCCGATCTTGTGTAGCAGGGGATCCCGACGATGGTCCTCGGTGCATGTTCCTGAGGTGTACTGTGATGGGCGGTACCCTAATGGCCTAATTATTCGATGGAATCTATTCTCCAATAAGCATCATACTATTTTGATTGTGGCCAACTACTCTGAAACGAGAGATGCAAGCATTTCAGCTATTTTCTATTTACTTTCTATAGACACTATTATAATATCAGATGATTCTGATAAAAATCATTTTGGTTATCGTAAGGTAAAAACCCATCGTGTTTTTGTATGATGCGGTCTTACGAGATACCTTTGTTTTTAAAGGATTTTGATAATCTTAAAAAATCAAATTGCGTGTGTTTTCTCGCGCTGGTTTTCCAGACTGACTCTGGTGTTATTTTGTTATAATGCTCGGGTCAGACCAAGTATTACAAATTCAGGTTAAAATGCTACGGAGCTCAAGAGGCGAGCCGGAGGAGTTCAGACGTATATCACGTACTTAGTTATTTCCGCTTTGTGAGTTATATATATCCGGACAAGTTATTAAACTGTCTAGATTGAGGTATTGATTGTTGTACTCTGATAATGCTATGTATATTAACAGTACAGTTCTTGTATCTAAAATCTATTTTTATATATTATATTTTGCTCCGCTGCGATTGTAAGATTCCATGTTGTTTTTCTTTACTTTTCTTCTACCTTTTATTTCTTCACCCCTAATGAACTGGTATTTCTGGCACTTGACTACTTAGCATTTTATATAATGGACTTATTAATGTCAATTTTCGAGGGTCGAAAATCCCCAGTCCATTACAGAACCATAACAATATAGAATCTCACATCACATCGGAATAACATATAATATAGATTGATAATCTTTATAAAGTGAAACTGTAATATATATAAACCAATATCAGAGTTCACAATAAGTAATCATCATCTTGGACAGTTATAATAACCTATTCTCACAAATGCCGATAATTTACAATAATAACAATGCAGCGAAAAAATAAACAGATACATGTATATGACATGAAGATCTCCAGCTCATCTGCTGGAGCTCCAAAAGCACCAAATTTGTACTTGTAAATATACTCGGTCTGACCCGAGCAATGAAAGCGATGAAAGCCCAGATCAGTTTGGTAAACCAGCGTTAACATCTCAATTGAATTTTAAAGTTATCAAAACTTTTCCTTCATCAAAACAAAAGGTATCTCATAAGACATGTCCACAAATAAACTCGGATAGGTTTTTACCTTACGATAACGAAAACATTTCCATGCCAAATCATGTTATAATATAATAGTGTCTATTATATAAATAATAATCACAAAGCTGAAATTGTTACCTTTTTTACATTCTAGCAATACTTGGCTCTACAAAATAAAGTGGCAGGCACGTAGTGGATTTTGGATTCCATACAAATAACGAGGTGAAGGGACTACCTTTTCGATCCAAATCTCGATACACCTCTAGAGGGATGAACCTATGGTCCTGATACTGGACGCCTAAACCAACACAAGACCAGCCTGCCCTTCCTGGATAGTACCAAATATGTCATTACTCTGGTCGTTACCGACCTATAATACGTGTCCACAAGCGTAAATCAACAATAATTAGACACAGGATGTCATAGCGTGTAAAGATATATTTATAAGAGTGATGACATCTCCTAATAGGAGCGACCCATTTTAGGCTTTCTGCTTCTATACTTGTTTCAGTCATTTCCAGAGGAGAGAGGCCAAAAGAGGTATTGATTATCATTCACATATCACATCATCTTTGAATGCCACATTGTCACTCCTATTGACTACTATTTGCCTTTCACAAATATGCAACCCTTGAGCTAGTACGTCTCAAGGAGGGTGTTAAGCTAAGAGAAGTTTCCTTTTCTGCCACCAAACAGATGTATGTTTGTAAAAACCAATGTACATAATCATTAGAAATGCACTTTCAAACATTCATCCATGCAAATTGTCCAAGTACAAGACAAACCGAAGGTACTTTCCTACCGCATCCTATAGGATTAGTACTGACGGCCCTTGCAATGGATAGTTCATAGCGAAGAGACTACTGCTACTTTATGTATATTTGGATTTTAGCCCCAAATGATCAACAAGTAGTCTTTCACTATGAAAATCCTAAATCTCAATATCATAGACCAACCTGCAGAATTGCCACAATTTTGTTGGTCCGAAGTGCTTTTCGGATAAATCTAACCACAGTCTCTACGCACCAACAACGCAAAAGCGTTTCTTAACCTTACATAGAAACTAAGTCTCATAGACTTATCATATCTCCAACTTTCAACTTGCTATCCTTGGGCCAAGAAGGAAGCTCGATAGATTGGAGTAATCACTCTGCACTACATGAATCAACATTCTCAACGCAAACGATAATCAAGCCTACACAGTCAGTTATGTACTAAGTGTACGACTAATTAGTTTCTACATTAAATTGAGAAACTAAAATGGCCAAATTTGATAGTCGGTTATTTAACTACCAAAGCAACAAACAAAATCTACAAAAGTAGTCACTAGGCCTGATTTTATTAATCATTTATAAATCAAATCACTTTCTAACTATTCACTCCAAAGTATCTTTAAAAAGATAATATTCAAAACCATTTCACTTATTGGATATTGGGAAAACATTTTCATATACTTATATTAATAAGTAATTTACAAATCATTTTTATTTTCAAACCATTTAAACTCCATACTATAATATCACTTTCCAAAGCATTCATTTTATTTAAAGTATTATTCACTATCCAAAATTGCGAATATAATTCTCTTACCAAATTCATTACTTATACACATTTAATTTAAAGGATTATTCAATGTCCAAAATTGTGAATATAATTCCTTCTATAAAAATTCATATTTAGCTCATCAAATTAAATTTATTTCACATTTATAAAACAGTGTTTATAATTCACATTTCTAATTTATAAAAACTTCCATTTATAAAATTCCTTTATTAACCAATTTTCTGTTCATCTCATTTGTATACCAAAATCCTATTATAAGTTTATTTACTTATAAATCTCTTTTATTTTCAAATTCATTCTTTTTATGCAACGACCCTGGATTTTGGCCCTATTATTTTATTAATTTTTTAATCCAACTAAAAAAAATTAATCTGATCAATTTAAAGTGAATAGGAATTTTGGAATAATTGCCATTTATTTGTATGGATTTGTATTTTTGAAAGGAAATTGATTTTAAAATTTAAAATAAATCTCTTAATAATATTTAAAATAAAATCTCTCTTATATAGTTAAATTTAAAATACTTTGTCTTGTTAACATTTGACATAAATATATATATATATATATATATATATATATGATAATGTTTAAAATAACATCTAATTCTATCAATATAAAATACAAATATAAGTCAAACATATGAATATAAATTAATTATTGATAGTTAAAATACAAATGGAAATAAATATAAAATAAGTATAAATGTAAGTAAAACTTATGAATCTAACTTAATTATTGATAGTCAAAATATAAAATAAAAATGTAAAATATAAAGCAAGAATTAAGTTGTAAGGTATGCCTACAACATAACCTTAAAATTAGTAAGCAAAGTATAAAATAAAATAAAACCAAATGTAATGTAAAACCAAACACAAACATATGTGTATAAGTTATTTAAGCTAGAGGTTAACAAACAAATATTTTTATACAAGCAAGAAATAAGTGAAATACAAACATATGATGTACATTGGGAAAGCTAGAAATAATAAGACAAATGTCTTCACACACAAGCCATAAATCTACCTAAAAAGTGTATATTTTATACAAATATCTATATGCACAGCCGAACATAATTATGGTATGCAAACATATTAAGAAACAAGACATTAATTTGCTATCATCTTAGCCTAACATTTTATTTATTCAAAATATTTATGAAATTCTGTTCATATCAAAGCCAAAAGAAGAAAACAACAGTACCAGATAATACCTTCCTCATACATCTGTTTTCTTCTATTTATAATTGTGACCATCTTCTGCTGAGTTCCAGTTCGTTTAGCAGCTCATAAGAAAAAAAAGAAGCAAACTCAAATTAAATTCAAAACTTAAAACAGACAAGAACTCAAACAGATCAAAGACAGTTTCATACTTCAGGTTTGCAAAAGAAAACAAGACATGTTCTTTGTTTAGCAACCATGTCAGGTGAGTAAACATAATTTTTAAAAGTTTTAAGTTAATTAAAACAGTTCAAACTTCATTGATAAACTGGTTTGTATATGCTTCAGTCTGCATATGATTTTGTGATGCTCTGTGTTTGTCTGAAATTTGATACAGATTGCATATTTGGTTTAAATACTCAAACTATCCTTATTTAGATCATTTGTTAAGCTTTGATTTCTCAACAAAACAAGATGTTAAACTTAAATTAAGATTTTTAAAAGTTGATTAGAACATCTTTATAGAGTAGATCACTGTAATATTGCTATGTAGGTAATCAAGTGATAATTGATAAAATTCGATTGTGGTAAAATACAAATTCAAGATTATACCTTGAATTCATACTGCAAGACATGATTTTAAAAAAAAAAATTAGATTTTTAGATTAGTATTTTATGAGCAGTTTGAAATTGAGTAAAAATTGCATTTCTACAAATTTCAGACACTTTAATCAATTTAAAAAGTTGAAATTTGGCATGAAGATAGTATGGTCATCAGTAATCTCGAGAAAAATATGCAATAATTTTTCCATTTAGTAAATTTAAGAAAACTGGATCATTTTAGGGTTTTATTTCCAATTTTTTTTCATGTCAGTAATGTGTCGAGTACAACTCCTATACGTGATCGAGGGTCACGAATTCCTGGTGGATGGTTGATTGTCGTGTTGTCGAGGCGTGGACGAAATCTGGGCGACTTCGGTAGCTTGTGTGGCGATGACAAGACGTGGCACTAAGGGATGTCGGTTTCAGTTTTTCGAGTGAATGCCTTAATTTTGATTTGAAATTTATGGAAGTGATTCGAGTTTGATTTTCGTGTATACGTGGGTTTTGTGACTTGCCGACGATGTGGGTATTCGCCGGAGCTCAGTGACGCCACCTTGCATGTGTATGGCGGTGGGATTTGGTGTCAGTGACGATGAGGTCGTGCGTCTCGAGCCGTGCTCGAGTAGATGTGGTGGAAGATTCGGGTTTTATGTCGTCTTCGAGTGAGAGTTACCTGATGCTATTTATACTTAGTTAAACCTTAAAACTTGCTGGAACAAATAAATGAAAAAAAAGAGGGAGAAGAAGAAGTTGTGTACAGGGAGGACTCGGGTGAAACGGTGTATAAGTCGAAGTACTACTCGAGTGTTATTTGGGGAAGTCTCGGGTTTATCCCAACTGCAGTATTGCATCATAAAGGTAAAGTTATGCAACTTGTTTTCTCCAAGTTTTAAGTACTGTAACTTAATAAAGGGTTTAACTGTTTAAGTCAAGATTTTAAAACAAGTCTTAATTATTTTTGTTAATACTTTAACGATGTTTTAAACACTTAATTATTATTTTGACTAAGCAACTAATTCAAGTTAAGTATAAAGTTAATTAACATTCAAGTTGTGTAGTTAATAATAAATTGATTTTCAAGTTAAAGAAAATTTCTTTTAAATGTTAATTAAGATGAATAATTAATATTAATTAATTATTTTAGAAAGTAATTAAGAATGATTAACTTTTAATTTTAATTAGAGCTTGGATTACTTAATGATTAAGTGATGAATAGATGGTAATTAACTACTTAAGTTAATTAATGAATGATTAATAGTTAATTAATTAAGTGTTAACTCCTATGATTAGTGACTCAAAAAGGCTCACGACTTAACAAGAGCAACAACCTAATTGATATGCGACTCATTGAGGGATACCGACCTCACAGACTTGAGAGGGATGCCGACCTAATGCCTTAACAAGGATGCCGACCTAAGACTTAACAGGGATGCCGACCTAAGGCTTAAGTAAGTTACCGATCTAACTACCTAAGGAGGTTGCCGATCTAATTGCCCAGAACAGAGAAAGGTCCACGACCTATGCTTAAGTCGCCACCGACTTACGATATAGAGAAGTCTACGACTTAACGGTTTCTACGACTCAAGGACAGGATGACTTAACGATTCAAGAGGTGGCACGACTTAAGAGGGAAATGAGTTCACGACTTAAAGCTGTCCGCAACCTACGACCTAGCGTGTGTCGTGAATGAAACGCTGTTACTTATTTAACACGGTGGCCTCCTAGCTTGTCAACGAGTTAAGACTTCAAGCTTATCAGTTAAACCGTGACTCACGACTTAGCTTAAGTCGTCCATGACCTAAAGCCACTAAGTTATAGTCCGCTGCCACAATACTCATGCCGGAGGAAGTCTCGACCCAGCAGTTAAGTCGCAAACGACCCACGACCTAGTTTAAGTCGTCCACGATCCAACTTAGGTCAATTACGAGTTAGGACTTGGTAATGTTTTCTGCCCAGAATTCTCTATAAATACGTTGCCATTCCAACTTTCAAGGGACTTTTTGGCCGATCTCTTTAAGCACCGATACTTTGCTGAATTCTCGACTCACCCGACACTTCAAATACGAAAGGCATCTCAACAAACTTCAAGAGGAAATCTAACGAAATCAACATGGATTCAAAAAATTCTTCTACATCGGAGTTCTAGTTGTTTGTCTCATCAGTATTGTAATTGAAGATTGTTTTAAAGTTGTAATTGATTCAGTAATAAAGAGGATTAAAGTGGACATAGGCTTACCTGAAGCCGAACCACTATAAAAACTGTTGTCTTTTCTGCTTTCTCTGTGTTTTTTTTCTACTTGTTTTTAGTTCCCGTGTTCACGGGTGGTGCTTTCACTCAATCTCTATATACACCGGGGTGTTAGAGTTCGATTTTAAGCGTTAACATTTTCGGTGCTTTCACTGAGAACCCAACTCAGGATATTTCTACCATTGCTCCGCAAAGGTTTGTTTAAAAGATTTCTTTTAAAACCAGAAGTTTACTGGAAATAATGGCTCCTGGGAGAAAACGAAGTTCTATAAGATCCGACAATGTTCCAGAGAATACTGGTACCTCTCCTCCTTCAAGTCAAGCAGCTCCAACTGTTGGAGTTACGTGAGCAGAATTGGACGCCGTGGTTTTGGGGTTGAATCAACAATTGAATGCTCAAAATGCACAGTTGGAAGCTCAGAATGCCTAGAACGCCCTGATCTTAAGTAAGTTGAATGATCTGCTAGGGGCAAATCGTCAACCGGTTAATAATGATGGGAACCCTACTGTAGGAGTTCAGGATGTTGAAGGGAACATTTCTCAAAGAGCCGCAAACCCTGTGGAAAGGACTCCTCCTCAAGCTGGAGGATCAGGGCCGCAGCCGACCCTCCGTGAACGATTGTCAAGATAGAATTCAGAGAGAGTGGCTGATGTTTTCCCCCAAGAACCTCTAAATGATGAAGAATATTTTTCAGGTATGGTTCGCCAAATCATGAAGGAAAATATGCGAAGAGATGAAGATGAGAAAGAGTGGGGTTTTGCTCCAAGAAAAACTCCATTTACTTAAAAGATCTTGAAGGCAGAGTTCCCAAGGAAATTCGTTCCCCCTACTATTCCGGCCTTCAAGGGGACGAGTGATCCTAACGAGTTTCTATACAAGTACGACTGGCATATGACGGGTGCCAGAGCGTCTGATGAAATCAAATGTCGATATTTCCCGGTTTATCTGGAAGATGTGGCTCTATTGTGGTTTACAAAGTTGCCGGTCAGGTCCGTTGATCAGTTCTCCGATTTGACCAGAAAGTTTAAGGAGCAATTTCGATTGTATGCTTCAAAAGCAAAGGATATAATGTCGCTGTCAAACCTAGAGCGAAATCCAAGAGAATCCATCAGATCATTTTTGAATCGTTTTAACATAGCATTGGCTGAGGTAGATAATGCTGAGCCACGCATGGTCCTAACATACTTGACGAGGGCGATTGACAAATCGAGTGAATTTGGAAAATGGTTGAAAATGAAAGAACCAAACTCACTTGATAAATTCTACAAGAAAGCGGATGAATTCATGTGCTTGGAGAGCCTCCAAAGGCTAAGGTGGTATCAGTGGATGCCGGGAACAATGGTGCTGCTTCGAACAAGAAAGAACCTAACACTCAGAAAAGGGGAAATGATGGTGGAAAGAAACAGGGAGATGCTAAGAAAGGCCGTCCTTTCAATTTCACACCCTTGACCGATACCCCTAAGAACATCTTCTTTGCGACCGAGGATGATGTCAATTATCCGACACCACTTAAAATGAGAGTTGGGAATAAGATGGAAAAAAGTGGAAGGTTCTGCCGATTCCACAACCAACCCGGCCACGACACCAACGAATATCGTCAGTTGAAAGAGGCAGTTGAACAACTCTTGAAGGAAAACAAACTCCAGCAGTATGCGAAAAGGAATAGAAATGCCCCAGCCTCGTCGACTCAAGGACAACAAGTTCCCGCTCACCGTCCTGGCTCAGGTGAGAAGGCCATAGAACATGAATCGGAAAGACCTGTCATCAATATAATAACTAGAGGACCTCACCCAGCAGGCAAAAGCTGGGGCGAGATGGAAAGGTATGCCCGGGCCTTGAGGCATGTACCAGCTGAAGAGAATGTTTTTGTTTTAGAAAATGAGGCACCTTTAAAGCAACAAAAGACTTCCACAGGTGATATTGTATTCAGTGCCAGAGATTCTTTGGGTATCGAGGCTCCGACCATAGATCCTTTGATCATATCCACTGGTATTGGGCCCGCAACTGTGAGAAGAGTTCTAGTTGATTGTGGAGCTTCATGCAACATCCTCTTCAAGAAGACCTTTGATCAAATGAAAATTCCAATGGCTGACGTTCAAGCTTCATCACTTAAGATTGCTGGGTTTGCTGGAGAACCCAAACAGCCGATTGGGACCATAGGTTTGTTTGTAGAACTTGGAAAAGGACCGAGGAAGGTGGCTCGAAAGCAAACCTTTATAATTGTTGAAGAATTCTCTGCCTACAATGCCTTTTTAGGCCGACCAACTCTTGCTGCATTTAAAGCTGTTCTTGCCCCATGGTGTCTGAATATAAAATTCCCCACGGATAATGGAGTTGGCGTGATTAAAGGAGACCAAGATGCGGGGCGAGAATGTTATCTTACAGAGCTGCGTGAATCAAGGAAAAGAGAGATGGGAAAAGGTGCGGCGACTCCAGTCCGCACCAAAGAACAAACCTTGTAGCAATTACAGGGTGGATCCTGCACTGGTGAATGTAGTGCCGCACGAAGAGAGATAGATCCAAGGAAAGCCAGCGCAGGGGAGAATAGGGTAGTACCGGTAGAGGTAACAGTGCCAGTACCCGTTGACCCAAAGGAGCCAAACAAAGTGCTAAATGTGGGTTCACAACTCAACACAACAGTTCAGAATGTTCTGATTTCATTTTTGAAGGCAAATTTGGAGGTATTCGCCTGGACTCATGCTGACATGTGTGGAATATCCCCAGAGACTGCAGTACACACTCTGAACATTGATCCAAAGTTTACACCCGTGAAACAGAAAAGAAGAACTCAGGGTCCTGAGAGGACGGCAGCGTTAAAAGAAGAAGTGGATCGGCTCAAGGAGAACGGTTTCATCAAAGAATCTACTTATCCAAATTGGGTATCAAATCCAGTGCTGGTTAAAAAAGCAAACGAAAAGTGGAGAGTATGCATTGACTTTTCAGATCTGAACAAAGCCTGCCCCAAAGACTGTTTCCCGCTGCCCAGGATTGATCAGTTGGTGGATGGGACGGCAGGGCATGAATTGTTATCTTTTATGGATGCATACTCCGGATATAACCAGATTATGATGCATGAGCCAGATCAAGAGGATACAAGCTTTATCACAGATGTTGGACTCTACTGCTTCAAGGTCATGCCTTTCGGACTCAAGACTGCAGGGGCAACTTACCAAAGGCTTGTTAATGCCATGTTTAAACCACAGATTGGCAAGACAATGGAAGTTTATGTTGATGATATGCTAGTGAAGTCTAAGAAAGCAGTGGACCACATGGATCATTTGGCAGAGATGTTCGCAGTACTCCGAAAGTACAGAATGAAACTTAATCCCTTGAAATGTTCATTTGGAGTGGAGTCCGGAAAGTTTTTGGGTTTCATTGTGAGCGCTAGGGGCATTGAAGCTAATGGAGCTCAGATCACTTCCCTGAGAGAGGTCAAGGCTCCTAGAACGAAGAAGGAATTGCAAAGTCTCAATGGAAAAGATGCTGCCTTGAGTCGGTTCATTTCGAAAGCCACTGACAAATGCATTCCGTTCTTTGATGCTCTAAAGAAAGAAAGAAAAAACTTTGAATGGACTCCTGAATGTCAGAAGGCATTTGATGAGTTGGTTCGTCATATGGAAGTGCCTCTGATACTTTCAAAGCCTGACAATGGTGAAGATCTCTTCGTATATTTGGAAATTTCGTCTCATGCTCTCAGTGCAGTGTTGGTACGGGAAGACGCAAGGATTCAACGCCCAGTCTATTATATCAGCAAAAGATTCACTGGGGCAGAGATGAACTATTCAAGGTTGGAAAAGCTTTCCTATTGTTTGTCGATCGCATCAAGAAAATTGAGGCCGTATTTCCAAGCTCATCCCATCAAAGTCCTCACTGATCAACCTCTAAAGCAAGTCCTATTCGGTCCTGAGATTTCGGGCCGTCTTTTGAAATGGAATATTGAACTCAGCCAATATAACATCACTTACCATCCCCGGAAAGCAATCAATGGACAAGCTTTAGCAGATTTCATCGTAGAATGTACGGATAAAGGTGATAGTGAGGAAGAAGCCACTGATAACGTCCCAATCCAATGGAAATTGTATGTTGATGGCGCAAGGAATGATTACTGTGTCGGAGCAGGAGTTGTCCTTGAAACCCCAGAAGGGCGATCTCTATGTTATGCACTGAAGCTAGAATTCCCTTCGACAAATAATGAAGCAGAATATGAAGCTCTCATCGCTGGTTTACGAATCGCTAGAGAACTAAACATCAAAGAATTGCAGATCTTCAGTGATTCTCAGCTTATTGTCTGCCTAGTCAAGAAGGAATTTCAAGCTAAAGGAGGGAATCTACCCACCTATTTATCAAAAGCCTGGGAGCTTCTTCAAAATTTTGACCGTTATTCAATAAACCATATACCCCGCGAAGAGAACATGAAGCCGGATTCTCTCGCAAAGTATTCAAGTACTGGTGAAGTTCAACTATTGGGATTAGTTCCCGTCGAAGTCCTGTCAGCTCCAAGCATAGATGAAATGGATGTTGATTGGATTATGAATGTATCCCAAGAGCAAGATTCATGGATGATCCCGATACTTGATATTTACTCAATGGTTCTTTGCCGGAAAGTTCAAAAGAACAACAGAAGCTGATAAGGAAGGCCTCCAGATATATAGTTCAAGATGGTCGTTTGTATAGACGAGGATTTTCAATGCCATTACTCCGACGCGTGACAAAGGAAGAAGCTAAGACAATTCTGACTGAAGTACATGGAGGGGAATGTGGGGATCATACAGGCGGTCAAACTTTAGCAACGAAAATCCTCCGTTATGGATACTTTTGGCCAGAAATTAATCAGGATGCTGCTGACTATTCCCGAAAGTGTGATAAATGCCAGAGATTCGCCAAAATTCCTAGAGCACCTTCCAATGAGCTAACACAAATGGTCAGTCCATGGCCGTTTTCCATCTGGGGAATAGATCTCATTGGGCCTTTGCCGACTGCCAAATCGGGGATTAAATATGCTATCATTGCTGTTGATTACTTCACTAAATGGGCTGAAGCCGAACCATTGGCTACTATTACCTCTAAGAAAATGATAAGTTTTGTGACTAAAAATATCATTTGCAGGTATGGTGTGCCTCAGATGATAATCACAGACAATGGTACCCAGTTTGAAAGTGAGGAGTTCCAAGAATTCTGCAAACGGTTCAAGATCCGAAAAAGCTTCTCAGCAGTGGCTCATCTGCAGGCAAACGAGCAAGTGGAAGCAGTAAACAAAATAATCAAATCAACCATCAAAAAGCAGCTGGAAAAAGAAAAAGGTGGTTGGGTCGATAAGTTACCGCTTGCACTATGGGCATACAGAACCACCCACAAAATTGCGACTGAGCATACTCCATTTTCATTGGCATACGGGTCAGAAGCGATGATTCCAGTGGAAACTGAAGTCCCCTCACACAGAAGGATCCATTTTGATCAAGATGAGAATGAACAATTGCAATTGGAAGCACTTGACCTCCTTGATGAAAGAAGAGAAGAGGCTAGGCTTAGAATTGCAGGTCATCAGCAAAGAATAGCCAGACACTTCAATTCCAAAGTTCGTCAGCGCAGCTTTGAAGTTGGGGACCTAGTCCTGAAAAGAATTATGACAGCCATAGGTGTGTTTGGGCCAAACTGGGAAGGGCCATATGTCATAGGCACGAAACTGCTTGATGGCACATTCAAACTCACAACTATCGAAGGAGAACCAATCCCAAGAGCTTGGAACAACAATCATTTGCGTCCATATTTTACTTAAAAGCTTTGCTGAAATGTTGTAAAAGAGTTACGAGTATATGATTCTTGTATTGAAAGCAATTGTAAAGCAAGTGAATAATAAAAAGCTATAAAGTGGATGTAGGCCCAGCTTTTGGCCGAACCACTATAAATCTTGTGTTCTCTACTACTATAAACTGCTTTGTTTTATTTCGACATATAAAATACGTTAATTGTGTTATTAAAATGTTGATTTAATAATGCAGGCCATAAAAACAAAGCTTACTCATCGCAAGACCAAGCGATCTCCGACATCACCCAGCAAGCAAATGCCAAACCATTAAAAATTTCCGTACTCAAATCCTACAGAAGAAGTGCTTCGAACAAAAGTCAGCGATGTGGATGGAAGTGGACAATTTCTAACTAACTGCGAATGTTTGTACAAACGAGCATCCAGTTAAATAGCCTGTGTCTACCACCACCAACTTGCTTAACTATGAAGTATATTTCTTTGGATAAGGAAAATTATTGGCAACTAATAAAGAATGACACTTGCAAAAAATAACGGGGATCGCCGACGTGAATAGGTGGCAAAGAGACATGGGCGAGCAAGCATCAAACAGCAAAAGACCTCTTCGAAGGCACAAGCCCTCTTCAGAGGCACAACTCTTCGGAGGATAAAGACCTCGAGCGGGCCTCGCCAGAAAAAGAGAGTTCTTTCTCGACATAAAATTGCGGACTGATCGGTGATACACTCCCGTGAATCCGTCCAACCGAGAGAAAGAAACTCCAAACTTCCAGGCAAAAGCCCTACTCAGAGGCACACGTTTCACCGAGATTGAAATAAAACTTCCAAGTGTTGAAACGTGAAAAGCCCTCTTCGGAGGCCCATTTCACCACAGTTGAAATGCTAAAAGACCTCGAGCGGGCCTAACCAGAAAAAGAGAGTTCTTTCTCGACATAAAGTTGCGGACTGATCGGTGATACGCTCCCGTGAATCCGTCCAACTAAGAGAAAGAAACTCCAAACTTCCTGGCAAAAGCCCTACTCAGAGGCACACATTTCACCGTGATCGGTGATACACTCCCGTGAGTCGAAATGTGAAAAGCCCTCTTCGGAGGCCCGCTTCCCAGCGAACAGGGAAAAAATAAAAGCCTCTCGCAAGAGGCAGAAACAAAAAGACCTCTTCCCAGAGGCATAATAAAAAAAAAGACCTCTTCCAAGAGGCACAATCAAACAAAAAGACCTCTTCCCAGAGGCGCAATCAAACAGGAAGACCTCTTCGGAGGCACACGTTTCACCGAGATTGAAATAAAACTTCCAAGTGTTGAAACGTGGAAAGCCCTCCTCGGAGGCACAACTCTTCGGAGGCACACGTTTCACTGATATTGAAATAAAACTTCCAAGTGTTGAAACGTGAAAAAGCTCTCCTCAGAGGTACAACTTTTCAAAGAAGCATTTCATCAGAAATGCAAAGCAAAGATCAGAAAGCCCTCCATCGAGGCGCAATATAAAAAAAAGCCCTCTTCAAAGGCACACTTTAGCTTTCAAAAGATGAATGGTTCATCTATTCTGGAAAATACTCTTCCTCAAAAAGAAGTTAAAGTGCCCTTCAGAGGCCCGTTTTACCACATAGGAGAATTCACTTGGTAAAAATGTGTGTATGCACAAAAGAAAAAGTGATATCTTCGAAGGTTGAAGCGTAGAAACTCATATGGAGCGAGCTGTACTCTATTTTGAGCAGAATAATATTCCTCCAAGTATGGAATAATTATTCTCCAGAAAATAAGAGTACAAGTCCCTTCAAAGTATAAAACATTGCAACGAGCTTATGGTATAGGGGCAACATGGTATAACTACATTGGTAAAAATTACGCTCGAACAACATACCACAAGCTCACTGCAATATTATACAAAGAAGCTTGTACAAAAATGAATAGTAAATGCATTCTCAAATACAGATAGAAGTTTGTACAAACAAAAAGAAACATTTTATTCAATACTGTCACAATTTTGTACAGGTACAGGTTTCAAAATAAAAAGAAAAAGAAAAGCGGAGGTCGGTACCCGCACAATCTCCGGCCAGTACATGCAAAAAGCAAAAAGTAAAAATAAATCGAAGCAGGGCCCCTTACTTCTTCTTGCCACCACCCTTTGAGCCTTCACCTGACCTAATAGGCAGCTTTTCAGGACGGCTTGGGAGAGTCGGGGATGAAGGAGAGAGGGTTACTGCCGGATCAACCTTCGCTTCCTCTTCAGAAACAAGAATGTCTTTCCTTTTCTTCTTGGAAGTGACACGCTTCCTTCTCCTCCTTGAAGAAGACTCACTTCCCGGAGTAACAAGAGCAGACAATTTTATGTTATCAGAAGTGGTTCACTCCGAGGACTCATTGCCTTCTCCAAGCCCTTCTCCGCCGTGTTCCTGTGAAGCATTAGGATCATCTAAGTCTCGGAGAGCCTTTATTTTCTCCTCTTGCGATCCGGGTTGAGAGGCGGATGGAGGAATAACCTGGAGAGGCAGAGGGGGAGTCTGAACGATGCTCGACACTTTCTCTATAGAAGAAAAGAAGTTAAAGTCAGTAAAGAGAGGAGATAAAGGCTCGTTGAGGTTCAAGAAATAGTCAAGAAGCTCATCAAACTCATAAGAAGCAAATGAGCAGTCTACTTGGGCAAGATTAACAGTAGAGTTACCTGGAGAAGTCGGCTTCCTAATATCAACCTCATAAGCCTGTGCTTCGGCGCTTTCTTCGCCTTCATCTCCACCGTGTGTGCTTGTGATCTCAGTTGTAACTTTAACCGGGGATGGACAATGAGAACTGGTGCCGACAATGTTGATTTCGGCCGAAGGTGAAGGCTGAACTGGATCAGTTGAAGCAGTTTTTCCTAAACACCCTTTCTGCCATTTCGGCTCTTAATTTCGCAAGTTGTTCTTTTCCCCTGACGAGAGCGGCGCGAGTTTCATCATCCAAGTAATGCTCCTCAAGAGCTGATTCGACCTAGCCAGCACCTTTAGCACCAAGCATATCAAGTGCGGCCTCCCACACCTCAGCCAGAGTAATTTCATATTTGGGACCTAGAATGGCGAGACTACCGCGCCCCAAGACGCTATGCAGGTAGAAGTCAAATAATGTCGAGCTGATGCTGGTCTTCGTTGCCTCATGAGATTCTTCAGCTGCAATTTTACCGGCAACGGCCTCATCACGCTCTCTTTCAGCTTTGGAGAGTTGAAGCTTAAGCATTTCGATCTCCGCTTCTTGAGAGTCGGTTTTCTTCCGAAGCTCTGCAATATCAGCAATATAGCCCTCATTGATTCTTTTTTGCACGTCAAGCCTGTCTTTGACGTCTCTTTGGCCAGCATGAGCATCTCTCACTTGTTTCTGAAGCACTTCTTCTTTTTGAGTGTAGGAAGTAGAAGAAGTGGCGAGCTCTTCTTTAAGCTTTTCGACCTTCGCTTCAAGCTCTTCATTATAAGTAGTGATGCTCCTCATCTCGGTATCATGCTGCTCAAGAACCTTCTGCCATTCAGCTTTTTCATTTTCCACAGTAAGCATGGCCTCGAGATTCGCACGGTTTACCCTTTGAAGCTCGTCAACAAGCTTTTGCCAGCTCGACATTCTTTCAATATCAAGTCTGACGGCATCGAGATTTCGCAGCATGGTAGGCTTGTCAATTGGAACTAAGTCGAGATCGAAGCGAACCCCCTTCAAGCACCATTGTGGAAACCGGCTTTGGAGAGTAGCTGGACCTGGCCCAACTTGATATGAAGGCCTATTGATGATTGTCTGAATATCAGTACGGGAAGGGGTAGGAGATTGAGAAGGAATTGGAGTAGTGGTCTTCTCAGAAATTGCAGGCAGAGATTGCTCACTAACTTAGCCCGTTTGCTTGGGTCATCAGCCATGTGGCTCTTCCCTCTGTCATCATGGGATTTACGCTTATGGAATCACCCTCTCTGTGCGAAGAATCGTACCGCTCATCCCCTCTTCCATAGCGTTCTTCATAAGAACGTCTCTCCTGAGCCTTTCGAGCAGCCCTCTCTTCATCAGCTTCCCTATAAGTGGGAAGATAGCGTCTATAGTCATACTGACCACGCTTTCCATATTGCTTGAAGTCGTCGTAATATGAACCACTTCGCCTCATTGGGGAATCTGAAATAAAAAAAAAGACAAGTCTTAAAAGTCTTCAGAGAAAAGAAGCGTAACTGTAGAATCTTCAAAGTACAAAGAATTAGGTGCATGAAAGTGTCGAAAGGTTCTAAGTGTGTGTGATGTGCAAACTACGCACATCAAACTACGAACCACTCTTTGATTGCGGAGTAATCGTGGGGGTAGTAGTTAACGTCAACTCTTGGGTCGACGGAGCTTGTTGCAAAGAAGAAGTCGCTTCCACTACTGAAGAAGAAACCCTAGTGGTGACAGGGTCGTCTTTAAAGAGCTCCTGTGAGGTGACAAAGAGGTCGCTCAACCCTTCGAAAGTGTCGTCCCTTCTCTGCTTGACAGGGCTTGTTTTCCCGACTTCTTCACTAGACTTCTGTGAATGTTGGGGAGATCCCTTGGGCTCTTCTTCCTAAATGATTGGGGCAAGTGCGAATTTGCCAGACGACCCTGCAACATCGACAGTAGTAGATCACTTCACCAGAGAAGCCTCGGAGGCAGGTTCTTTTGGTATGGGTTCGTCAGTGGAAACTGGGGCATCTAAAGCTTTGGGCGGGGAGTCTGGAACCTCATGGGGGTGTGTAGAGCGAGAAGCGTGTAAAAGTCCATACTGATGCAAAAATTCGTCCCTCAACAAAAACTTTATACTTCTCTCTCTAGTAGTCACAACACTTAATCTTTCAAAAACTTGCTTGTGGCTTGGATCTCTAGAGGGGAGAGGAAGTGCTGAAAAGAGCAAAGAACGAAATTAGCAATCGGTAATTCGGATCCCGAAAAAGTTTGGAAAATGGAGAAAATAGAAACAGATAATCTTACTTCCTACTCTCCAGATGGCATAAAACCCTGAGGGCAGCGAGCAAAGAAAAACTGGTTCGAAAATCCATGAACACTTTCGGTAAGATCATAAATAAGCTTGCAGTTTCTAGCGCTTCTCACAATAATAAGGGAAGGATGGTCTTTACTCTTTGCAAACGAGCATAAGTAGCGAATTTCTTCAAAACTTGGCAAGCGATCAAGAGTTCTCCTAAACAATACACACAACCCCATCAAGATGGCGTAGCCATTAGGATGAAGTTGGAACGGAGAGATTGTCAACCGAAGGAGAAGGGTTCGAAGGAAGTCGTTAAAAGGAGGAATCGCCCCGCTTAGGCACATTTGACGATTGACTGCGACGAAACCGAGGGGAGGACTATCGGCAGTATCATTTGTCCCGGGAAGTAGGGCATCGCTTTCAGCAAAACCAAATTGAGTACGTAGCTGAATAAACGCTCTCGGAGTTTGGATAGTCGAAGTTCTCTCTGGAGGATTCTCTATGGGAACAGCTGTCTGAAAGGTCTCTCCCGCTTGAGCTACCACTTCTTCTTCTTGGTGGGAAGTCATTCTGCACAAACAACTGGATATTCAAACATGAAGGTGCACGTTTCCTAAAATGTGTGGAGTGTTGTGTAAAATCAATCAAGCAATAAGCAAATATAACTGGAATAAAAACTAGCAAGTATTTGTCAGTTATAAAGTCCAGGGTTTGTTGTTTTAAATATGAAAGTGAAATGTAGATGCAAACAAATCAGTTCAAGATAGCGATGCTTTGCATTGATATTTCACTTTAGTTGATTGGTTCACAGCATTTCATACAGTGTGTTTAAGTTGATTACTCTATGTCGACTAATCTGTCATTTGATGTGGGCAGTCAGTGGCAGTATATTCGTCCCAATTTTCTGTAAATAATGTATTGAACAGATTGTTAGCTTGCAAGTCAAAAGTAATCTGTGAGGGAATGCAGCAAAGTTTAACATGCAACAAAGTTGAAGCAGTCTATCCTAGCGATTCAAATTGGGGATACAATCAAGTTATTTCAAAAGTTTGAAGTTCCCAGGTTGTTGAAGTCGTAAGTGGTATGCAAGACACGGCAGTGGTTCACATCCAAGTTCAAAGTCGTTCACGGTCTAAAAGATAGGTCGAGTTAAGAATCCAAAGGTTTGAGTCGCTCGTACAGCCTAAGTCCTAAGTCGTCAGGAAATCAATACGACCTAAAAGCTAAGTCGTGTGCAGCTAAGATTGCACGAAATTCCTAAGTCGGTAGATTCAAAAACTAACTAAGCCCTGAGAATTTCAAGTCATCCCCTCAACCAGTTGACTCCACTCCAACCCAATACCCGTTATCGCCTAAATAACATCAATCCATCATCCCCTCAGCTAAGCCTATTATCCATTCACCCCATCAGCTTATCAAACACCAATCCGAACCATCATGAAGCCGCCATAAATCAAGCGCGATGCTACAATCTTGAGAATCGCAACGGCAACGTAGCCAACGGTGATTGGAACCGATCACATAAGCTAGGTAAGACATGCGGAGGTGATTTGGGAGCAGGAAGTGAAAATTCGTGTCTTAGAAATAGTCGCAGTTGGGTTAGAATTCAAGATTACTTACGCAATGTAATGGAAAGGATGGATTGCTGATTAACTAGCTTGGGCTTGCCTTCAGAAAGTTGAGAGGTCGCTAATGGCGGAGAGGAATGATAAAGCTGTAAAGTGAGAAGGAAGAGGTGACTTAACAACTTATGTAGGAGGCAGGGGAGAAGGTGGAAGGACGAACGAGTTAACAAGCCTCTTTGAGTCGTTCACGACTTAGGAGCTAGATCGAAGCACACGACTCACGACTTAAGCGTGTACATCGAGGGGCAAATGTTAACTCCTATGATCAGTGTCTCGAAAAGGCTCACGACTTAACAAGAGCAACGACCTAATTAATATGCGACTCATTGAGGGATACCGACCTAACAGACGTGAGAGGGATGCCGACCTAATGCCTTAACAAGGATGTCGTCCTAAGACTTAACAGGGATGCCGACCTAAGGCTTAAGTAAGTTACCGATCTAACTACCTAAGGAGGCTGCCGATCTAATTGCCCAGAAAAGAGAAAGGTCCACGACCTATGCTTAAGTCGCCACCGACTTACGACATAGAGAAGTCTACGACTTAACGGTTTCTACAACTCAAGGACAGGATGACTTAACGATTCAAGAGGTGGCACGACTTAAGAGGGAAATGAGTTCACGGCTTAAAGCTGTCCGCAACCTACGACCTAGCGTTTGTCGTGAATGAAACGCTGTTACTTATTTAACACGGTGGCCTCCTAGCTTGTCAACGAGTTAAGACTTCAAGATTATCAGTTAAACTGTGACTCACGACTTAGCTTAAGTCGTCCACGACCTAAAGCCGCTAAGTTATAGTCCGCTGCCACAATACTCATGCCGGAGGAAGTCTCGACCCAGCAGTTAAGTCGCAAACGACCCACGACCTAGTTTAAGTCGTCCACGACCCAACTTAGGTCGGTTACGAGTTAGGACTTGGTAATGTTTTCTGCCCAGAATTCTCTATAAATACGCTGCCATCTCCAACTTTCAAGGGACTTTTTGGCCGATCCCTTTAAGCGCCGATACTCTGCTGAATTCTCGACTCACCCGGCACTTCAAATACGAAAGGCATCTCAACAAACTTCAAGAGGAAATCTAACGCAATCAACATGGATTCAAAGAATTCTTCTACATCGGAGTTCTAGTTGTTTGTCTCATCAGTATTGTAATTGAAGATTGTTGTAAAGTTGTAATTGATTCAGTAATAAAGAGGATTAAAGTGGACGTAGGCTTACCTGAAGCCGAACCACAATAAAAACTGTTGTCTTTTCTGCTTTCTCCGTTTTTTTTTTCTACTTGTTTTTAGTTCCCGTGTTCACGGGTGGTGCTTTCACTCAATCTCTATATACACCGGGGTGTTAGCGTTCGATTTTAAGCGTTAACATTAAGTAATTTAATTATGAGTTAATAGTTAATTAATTAAGTAATTTAATTAAGAATTAATAATTAATAGTTGATTAATTAAGTAATTTGTAATTAATAAATGGGTGATTAAGTTTTATTTAAATTATAAATAAGGTTATTAATTAATGATTAAGGGTAATCAATTTAGTAATTAAAGTTAAATAACATGATTAAGAAATAATTAATTAAATGGTGTGAAATAAAATAAGTTTTTAATTAAATAATCAATACTTAATAATTGAATAAGAAATGATTTATTAATTAAATAATTTGAAATGGAACAAGAAATTAATTGATAATTAATGATCAATCAAACAGGATTAAGAGATAAATTCTCAAGTAATTGTTTTAAATTGAATTAATTACAATAATAATTAAAGATGATTGTTATGGATTGTTGTGTAGAATATCTGATTTGTGATATTTATTTGATGATAATTCTGTGATGTTCTATGATAAGTCTTGATATATCTATGATGATTGTGTATGGGTTATTTGTGATATGCTATGTTAATTCAAGTGTTGAATTTAAACTGTTTAAATTAAATAAACAACTTGGCCTTTAAAATGGCGTTTGGATTTCGATGAGACCGGGATCGGGTGTTCCGAAAACCACATCGATCCAAATTAAACGTTAGGTCGTGAAATCTCAAGTGAATATCGAGATGGTGTTTTCATAATGCAAGGGTTATTGTCGTTGACTCTGAGGGTGATTCCAAAATGAGTGTAACGAGATAATGCCTTCGGTTTCGTTCGAACCCGGAACGAAATTGTATGGATTGAATGCTTTCAGCGCATCGTCAGGCGGACAATGAGCATTCTAAGAGATATATTCTGTAAAGGTAATAGCTACCTCAAGCCTCATCTACCGGGAATGGCTAAAACAGGGGATGTGCAGCAAGGCTAGGTGTGTCATGCACAAGCAGGACGTGATATAACCCTGTCTAGATGTCCCTTTTTATTTCGGTTGTGTGGGCGGTTGCTATCTACAATCGTGGGGTTATCTTGTTTGGGACTGTTTGGTAAGGAATGGTTCCGGCCTTGTGTTGCAAGGGAGTTAGGGTGGCTCCTCGGTACGGTGATCTAGGCCCTGTACTGTGACGGGCGGTACCCCAGTAGCCCTACCATTGTATGGAATCCAATCTCCATTAAGAGCCGTATGTTTTTATTGTGCCCAACTATGTTGGAATGTGAGATGTAAGCATTTCAGCTATTTCTGTATTTTAGTTGAAAACCCTAGACACTATTGTAATATCACTGGATTTCCTATAAAATGTTTTGGTTAGCATAAGGTAAAAACTTACCCGTATTTATTTGTGGGAAGTCTTATGTGATACCTTTATTTTAAAATGTTTTTCAAAGTTAAACAACTTTAACCGTTTACTCATACCAGACTCATGTCTGACCCGGAGTTTATATTTTGGTTTTCATAAACTCTTGGGTACTTAAATTTTTATGAGTGGCCAAGTGATAGGTTTTGGACTTTGGTTTCTGGAGAAGCTTGGAGCAGCAGTTCCAGACGTATGTAACTATCTATCTAGTTCTGTTGTGTACTTAACGTATACTGTATCTCTGATGTATACAGTGACAGATGTATATATGACCGTCATGTTTACGATATTGTATAGCTCTAATATATGTAAAACTATGTAATAGTTATGTGATGTATTATATTTTGTTCCATTCCGCTGTGAGATTCTGAGGTTGTTGTTCTTTCTTTTCTATTGTTTTCTATTTCTATACCTTTCTTTCTTAATGATGATACGACTTTCTGGGAGTAGAAGGGCGGGTCGTCACATTTTATAACTTCGTAAATTTATAAATCTTATTTAATTATAAGATTCAATTATAACTTCATTTTAACACTTACAAAACTCGTTTATAGTCCCATTACTTTTTATTTATAAAATATCAATTTTATAAATCTTATATATGAACCATTTATTGTAAGCTCAAAATCGCAATTTAACTTGTTTAACAAAACAGCTCTCTCCATGTTTCAAAAAAAATATTTGAGTATATTTTACAAAACCATAATTTTAATAACATAATAACTATAACTTTATATTTGTTTAAAATAAATCCATTTCTTTAACAATTCAAAAATTATTAAACAAATATATATTTTCCAAAAACACTTTTGAATCCCTTTTAAATTGAAATCATCATTTTTTTGTTTTAAATTTCCAAAATATGGCACATTGCTTTAAAATGATTAAATAAGGGAATTCACATCAATAGTAACAGCCATGGCATCCATCACATCAAACATCACAACATATAAAACAATATATGTAAATATACATCAACTTTAGCAAGGAATCCGGTTGGATCCATCCAACCTGTCACCTACAAAAAATACACATACGAGAAAATATGTACAATGTCTGCTCCGAGGCAGATGTGCATACCAAGGGTCATCCGCTCATACACGGGAACGTATAGGATCTCCTCCGCTAAAATATGCGGGAATATGTCCAAACCAACTGACATATATATAATATATCATATATCATCCAAACAAGCATCAATCATCATAAATAAATTTATGCTCACTTATGTAAAAATATAAGCGAATCGGAAAGAGTGAGTTTTACTCACACTGCTTGTAGTAGTCGTTGCAGCGCTTTATTTGGAATAAAATTAAACTGACGTTCAACTTCGCTTGTTTCGTACAAAATGGACCTTGTATGACAAAGTTTGACATTAATAAGATTTCAAGATTTTAAATATAAATTTATTTACAAATTCCCTTTTTTTATTTTACCAACCAAAACCCTGGCCGCATGTTTCTGTTATTCAAGTCTAGGATGCCCATCTCTTTTTTCATCGTTCAAGTTTCCAGGCTATCAACGTTCGAACCCAACGTCGCTCCTTTAAATTTCCGGTCGCTCCCTCCTCGCTAAACTATTAAACGATCGGCTACCATCGTTTGAATGTTCCATCATGAACTCCACCATCGACCACAACCAGGCGAACTCGGTTGCCCCATTGCCTTAAAAAACCCATTCGTATGTGCGATGCTCATGACTAGACTCACATCGATCCACTGCTTCAAATTTGATCGTAGTCATTGATCTTGTCGTGCTCTACAATATTGTAGTTGAAGTTTCTACTAATTATTTACGGATTGGAAGATAATTGAGGAGAAAGTATCAAAGATTCCCGGCCATTCAAACCACTCCTGGTGGCTGCGATAGTTAAGGTTAGGGTTTGAGAGAATGGTCATCTATTTATAGGCAATATAAATCACTGTTCATCTGAAAAAATTTCAAACTCCAAATGAAGTGTGTCGTTAGGCGTTTAAAATATTTTACCTCTATCTTGAACATAATGGAATATATATTAGGAGCTAATTCTATCATAGTTGGAAGATAGTTTTTCAAATTGAATTATTTTAATTAAATTGCACTTAAATAAATTTCTATGCGTTTCAGCTTCGCAAGACCAAACCGTAAGTCCAATTGACTTGAAAATTGAAATACTATAATAACTATCTATTATGGATGTGATGAAAATGGTTTCGTCGAGATCCGAGACAGTGTCAAAAATGGCTAATTTTATACGTAAATATATAAATAAATTTCCAATTTCTAAAAATTAACCTTTAATTCAATTTTAAAAGTTTACCAACTCCACTCTAATTTAAATAGATTTCAAATCAACTTAATAATTCCTTTTCATTCAAATTCATTTTTACAACTTCAAATATTAATTAAATAATTTAATTATCCAAATAAATCATTATATTCGAAATATACATTACTCAACTTAAAAATTAACTTGTGAATATTTAAAATCAATTAAATATTTCAATTTCGATTGACTCAAATTTTGGGTCGTTACATTCTCCCCTACTTAAAAAAAATTCTTCCCCGAAATTACCAAGTAAAAAAAAGCCATAAAATCCATTAACTTTTCAAAACAATTAGTTCAAATAGATTACTAAATTCCCTTAAGTATTTAACTTCCCGATAATCAGTTAGTTAAATTTCTTACAAAACCTTTCTAAGTTTTCAAACTCAGAATTAACTTTTCAAAACCAAATAATATTGTTTAACTTTTAACTCCAAATCAAAATTTTAGTTATCAACTTTTTTCCAAAATCTCAAAAAATTTCTAACGCCTAAAATTCAAAATAATTTCCATAGCCTCCTTTGCATGGTACGATCCAAAAAAATCACAATACATATCACAAATATACATCTCATCTTCGAGGATGAGGCATCCCGAAGGAGAAGTATAAAAGCAAGAATGTAATCCAAGATATGTACCTTATATATTATTAGCGAGCATATGTGGTTAATATAGCGCGAAAGCAAGCTCTAAATGCGAAGCAACGCCGTCTGCACCTACTAAACACTCAACAAACAAATGAAAAACATGTATATATAAAGTAATATCAATATACAACATATACCAATACAACAACTATATATGCCAACATAGCAAATGCAGTCAAAAGCGACAAATTCAACCATCAAACGCTATCATCCAAATAATATCCAACAAACCAATATCTATCCAGTCAATCCATACAAACCAATATTCATTCCAATTCATTAATTAACGTCCACTTAACATTTGTTAACTTGCTTCCAGTTCATGTTTAGCAACATTCAACTTATATCCAATTCACATTTATATACTTAGGTTGAATTACATATATTAACTCAATTTCATATTCATTTCAATTATTTCACTTCATCGACTCACTTTGTTTAACTTAAGTTAATCTTAATTTATTTACTTCATTTAACTCATTTAATTCATTCATTTACTTAAGTTCATATTAATATTTTTATACAACACTTCTTATGCTTACAATCCCTTCTTAACTTACGTTATATTCCATTTTAAATAAGCAATCATTCCAATTCATATTCAATTCACTACTTATTTCATTAGTTGAATTCAATTCATTTTGCAACTTAAGTTGAATTTCATCTTACAACTCAAGTTAATATTGATTTCATTAGCTCATTTATTCATTTTGATATAAAAAATCAACTTCATTTAATTTTACTTAAGTTAAATTCCTTTTTAGAAATTCGTTCTATTTTTTCTTAACTTAAATTCCATTACAAATTCCGTTTATTCTACTTAAATCGAGTTTCAACTTATGATTCAAATTTAGATTTCATATTTTACATTCATCAAATAAAAAAATTGTTTTAACTTACTATTCTCAATTTTATAAGTTATACAAACTTATTTACTTAAGATTCATGAATATTTACTTAAGTCTACTTCCGTTCACACTTTATAATTTCAAATCATAGTTATATAATCACCTGTGAGTCAAGTTTATATTTAATATTATTTGATATTTCAAATATCTATCTTATTCATTCCAAATCCAATTCAATTTCATTTATTTAACTTTACTTAAGTTAAACTTTAATTCATATAATTCATTATAAAAATCAGATTTATATAACTTTATGGAAGATAAATTTTAACTTCATAGCTTAATTTGAAATTTTATTTTCCTATACATACCATTTTCAAATCATATATTTTATTATGCTAACTCAATTCAATTTAACCTTTCTTACTTTAAATTTTAATTCCATATCTTAATTTCACACTTAAATTTTTGAAATTTCTTTTTCTTATTTATACTAATCCCAATTACAAGTTCAAAACTTATTTCTCTTATAAATCAAACCATACTTGGATTTTAAATTCAATTTTTCTTGTTTGTCACAATATAATGTTCGTCGATAGAAATTCTATCGGTTTAGAAAACCGTCGAACGAATTTAAATTAAAAAATAACCGCAAGCGCACGGTGTACGAATGTAGCACGCGGCGAATAGGGTCGATCCACAGGGAATTGATGATTTTAAAATTCTATTCAATCAAATTATACCGAAGTCGAGAATGAATAGCTAGAAATGTAAGAAACTAACAAAACCTAGCAAAAGAAAATGATAAAAATATAAGAGTGTTAAGACAATTTAGAGGCAATTTCCACTCTCTAGATCACATAAATCAACAATTTGAAGTTATGATCTCTCTTTTCTAGTCATTAGTGAATTAGTTGATGTGCTTATCATAAGTATGGTATATTTGTGCTATTAATTAGCTCAATATAAACCATCAAACTATAACACAATCACTAATACACTTTTAAATTTCATAAAATATGACAACAAAGTTGAAAGCAAAATCTATTTTAAGCATGGCCTATTAACTATTAATTAGAAATATAAGCCATCAAATTTTAATTTCAACAATCACTTCCTTGCCATAATGATATGTAAATGAAGAGGCAATTTGTGTTTTGTTTGTTTAAGTATGGCCTATTTGTTATGAACAACATAGACTATCAAATTCAAAGCTAAACAACATCATTAAACCACTTCAATCATTCTCATTAACACAAAAAGAGAGCATAAACATCAAAATGTTGGATCTGCATACTAGAGAGCTTCATTGCCCCTAAATTGAAGGGATTAAGCTCTCATATTTGTTATCATATGAACAAATGTAGAAAACAACATTAAACAAGAAGAGAGAAAGAAAGCAAAATGAAAAGAAAAATTATTCTACTTGCATAAAATAAAAGAGATCTATACTAGAACATGAAAGAAAATAAACAAGAAAAGAAAATGAACATGCAATTAAAAGGAAACACTAAATAACATTGCATAAAAAAAAGAATTACATAAGAGAAGAAATGGCTAAGTAGCCATGGAAAGAAAGAGAGCTTTGATTTATTTTCTAAACTAAAACTAACTAACTAAGAGGAAGATGGCTACATGAAACATAAGGGGTATTTATACAAGTTAGAAACCCTAATGCATATTTTTGGGGAGTACCCAAAATGCCCCTTAGGAAGTGTGGAGGCCAAGTAAACATTAACATGTCTTAATCCCCCATTAAATGTACATGAAACCATTAGCTCCATAAGCATGTGCATTAGCCTTTAATTTGTACATTAAGGTAGGTGGGTAGGTGGGATCCTCCATTATCTTCACTTTGAATTATTTCCATCTTCATTCCTTTATATTTATGTTGTGCATGCATGTGTCTTCATGAAACCACTCCTATTTGAGACCAAATTCCTACAAAAATATATACAAATTTTCAATTAATTTTTCTCAAAGAAATATATGCACATAAATGACCGCTTTGTCCATATATGAAGATGAATATGTGACCATTTGGAATAATTTGAATTTTTGGTTTAAACAAGTTAAAATACCCAATATGATCATTTATTCAATTTAAATAGATTAAATATGATGGTAAAAATATGCATATTTACGTGCACATCAAATAACTTTAATTATAAATTTACTAAGGTAGCAAATCCATCACATAGAAACCCCAAAATGATACTAATGATGCGGCCGTCATCAATCTCACTGTTTTCCAACAAAGGTAGTGAATTCAGTGTTTTAAATTCTTAAAATCCTTCTATTTATAAATTACATTTATAAATTTATACTTATACAATTTCACTATTTTTACTTCACCTATATAAGATTCATTCCAAATTTGTTTATCTTATTGTTTACATTTATAATAATAACAACTTTTATTATTTGAACACAACAAATAACAAATGATAATAACTAAATATTACCATTCATTAACAACCAACAATCAATATATACAGTTATATATAAAATATGATCGAGGTAAAATTATTTCATTTACCTAATTTAAAAACAATCTATGTTGATATGCCTTATTCAAGTGTTTAGAAATCTCTAACGACAATGTGGCGTCCCAAGCACCGACCAGAATTCATAAAACAACTCAATAGGTACATCAACACAATATAAAATATTTTTATATAACTAACAAATATGAGCTCATATATATAATACACTCCACTCAATCTAGGGCGCTACTGAGTCTATCTATACTGAGTACACATCAAAGCCTAGGAATATTAAACCTAAGCTCTGATAACAGTTGTTACGACCCGCACTCGGCACCCTCTAAATCCGACACCAAACCACGCGTGTTTGACCCATAGCACACCGATTGCATATGATCATGAGAAAGAAAAGAGAGGGTAAGAAGAAAGAGAGAAGAAAGAAGAAGAAAAAGGAAGAAGAAGAGAGAGAAGCAGAACCAAAACAGTACAGAATCTCATATCGCAGCAGAATAACATATAATATAGATCAATGATCTTCACAAAGAGAAATTTTAATATACATAAACCAATATCAGATTACATAAAAAGTAATCATCAGCATGGATAGTTATAATAACATGTCCTCACAAATACTGATAATTTACAGCAACAACAACAAAACTATAGCGGAAAAATAAACATATACGTGCATACGACATGAAGATCTCCAGCTTGCCTACTGGAGCTCCAAAAGCACCAAATCTGAACCTGTAAATATACTCGGTCTAACCCGAGCATTGAAAGCGAAGAACGCCCGGATCAGTCTGGTAAACCAGCCTGAGAAAAACACATCTCAACTGAATTTTAAAGTTATCTAAACTTTTCTTTCATCAAAACAAAAGGCATCTCGTAAGACATGCCCACACATAAACACGTACGGGTTTTTACCTTATAATAACCAAAATGTTTTCGTATCAAATCATATTATATTATAATAGTATCTATTATACAAATAATAATCCAATAGCTGAAATTGTTACCATTATTAAATTCTAGCAATACTAAGCTCCACAAAACCAAGTGGCAAGCACGTAGTGGATTTTAGATTCCATACAAATGATAAGGCGAAGAGACTACTTTTCTGATCCGAATCTCAGTACACCTTTAGAGGGATGTACTTATGGTCCAGATACTGGGCACCTAAACCAGCACAAGACCGGCATACCCCTTCCAAGATAGTACCGAATATGTCATCACTCCGGTCGTTACCGACCTATAATCCATGGCCACAAGCATACATCAACAATAATCAAATACATGAGGTTATAGCGTGTAATTATATGCGTAGAAAAGTGATGACATCTCCTAATGGGAGCGACCCATTTTAGCCTTGCTGCTTTTATCCATGTTTCAGTCATTTTCTGGGGAGCGAGTAACTTTCAGATATCGCATATCACATCATCTTTAAATGCCACATTGCCATTCCCGTTAACTACTATTTGCCTTTCACAAAAATACAACCATTGAGCTCGTACGTCTCAAGAAGGGGTTAAGCTAAGAGAAGTTTCCTTCTCCACAACCAAACAGATGTACGTTTTTAAAAACCAATGTACGTAATCATTAGTAATGCACTGTCAGAAATTTTTCCATACAAATTGTTTAGAAACAGGACAAACCAAAGGTACTCTCCATCACATCCTATAGGATTAGTAGCGATAGCCCTTGCAATGGATATTTCATAGTAAAGAGACTACGACTACTATATGTATATTTGGATTTTAACCCAAATGATCAACAAGCAGTCTTTCACTATGAAAATCTTATATCTTAATATCATTGTCCAACCAGCAGAATCGTCGCATATATGTTGGTGCAGAGTGCTTTTTAGATAAATCTGACCCCGGTCTCTTCGCACCAACAACGCAAAAGCGTTTCTCAACCTTACACAAAAACTAAGTTTCATAGACTTATCACTTCTCCAACTTTCAACTTGCTATCCTTTGGCCCATAAGGAAGCTCGACAAATTGGAGTAATCACTACGCACTACCCGAATCAACATTCTCAACGCAAACAATAATCAAGCCTATAGTCAGTTACTTACTAAGTGTACGACTAAGTATTTTCTACATCAAGTTGAGAAACTAAAATGGCCTAATTCGATAGTCGGTTATTTACTATCAAAGCAACAAACAAAATCAAGCACAAAAGTAGTCACTAGGCCTGAGTTTAATATTTATAAATCAAATCACTTTCCAATTATTCACATCAAAATATCGTTTAAAAGATAATATTCAAAACCATTTCACTTATTGGATATTGGGAAAAACATTTTCATATACTTATTTTAATAATAACTAATTTACAAATCAATTTTATTTTCAAACCATTTAAACTCCATTTTGTAATATCACTTTCCAAAACATCATTTTATTTAAAGGATTATTCACTGTCCAAAATTGTGAATATAATTCTCTTACCAAATTCATTACTTTTACATGTTTAATTTAAAGGATTATTCAATGTCCAAAATCGTGAATATAATTCCTTCTATAAAAATCCATATTTAGCTTATCAAATTAAATTGGTTTCACATTTATAGAACTTATAATTCACATTTCTAATTTATAAAAACTTCCATTTATAAAATTGCTTTATTAACCAATTTTCCGTTTATCTAATTTACTCATCAAAATCCCATTATAAGTTTATTTACTTATAGATCTCTTTTATTGCAAATTCATTCTTTTTATAACTTCATAAATTTGTAAATCTTATTTACTTATAGGATTCAATTATAACTTCATTTTAACACTTACAAAACTCATTTATAGTCTCATTACTTTTTATTTATAAAATATCAATTTTGGAAATCTTATATATAAACCATTTCAAAAATCCTAATTTGACTTATTTTACAAAATATTTCTCTCCGTATTTCAAAAATCATATTTGGGTATATTTTACAAAACCATAATTTTTATAACATAAAACTATAAGTTTTATTTATTTAAAATAAATACATTTCTTTAACAATTCAAAAATTATAAAAGCATATATATATTTTTCAAAATCATTTTAAAATCCTTTTTAAATTGAAATCATCAATTTTCTATATTTTAAATTTTCAAAATATGGCCCAATGCTGCAAAAGTTCTAAATTAGAGAGTTCACATTAGTAATAGCAATCATGGCGTCCATCACATCAAACATCACAAAATACGGCATATATAGCAATATGTGTATATAAACATCAACTATCGCGAGGAATCCTATTGGAACCCTCCAACCTGTCACCTGCAACAAATATACATATGGGAAAATATGTATAATGTCTGCTTCGAGGCAAATGCGCGTATAAAGGGTCATCCACTCATACACGGGAACGTATAAGGTTTCATCCGCTAAAATATGCGGGAATATGTCCAAACAAACAACTATCTATAATATATCATATATGTAAAGGCCCGTAAATCCGTACCCCTTGAGTCGACCATAACTCACATCAGTTCAACTCAAATTGAACGGAAAATACGAATTTTTAGGGTAAAGAAGGAAAAGTAAAAGAAGAAACAGAAGGTACATCATAGAATCTCACAATCATAGCAGAACAAAATATTATATATATATATATATATAGAAATAGAATTTTATTCAAGAGAAATCTCTAACAGTTTATATACGTAAAATAATCAATGTACAACGATCCATACATCAATCTGGACAGTTATAGTAACTTTGATTTTAACTCCTTTTCATTTATACTTCCAATCTAATTTAACATTGATTTTAACTCCTTTTCATATTCCCAGATACCATTTATAATTTTTTTATATAATTTGTTTTTGAAATCTCCATTTAAAAATTCATGATAGTTAAGTATACCAAAAAAATCAATTATATTTTCTAATCCAATTTCTTTAAAACAACTCCAATTACAATATATAAATTTTATATCAAATCCCTTTAATTCCCTAAATTTTAAAAATATATTTAGTTTTTAAATTATCAAAATCCAGGCCAGTTCTACAATAGCATCCAAAATTTCCAATCACCGTAATAATCTAAAATAAATTATTCTACACTAATCATATATCACTATATATGAAAAATAACAACATGTTTGAGGAATCCAGTTGGATCCCTTCAACCTGTTTTCCCTGCATCCACATATGTTAATACAACATAAAATAATACAAATCCCACTACGAGGAAGATATCGTGGTATATAGGGTTATCCGCTATTATGCAGACGCATAGGGTCTCATCCACTATATATATGCAAGAATTTCATCACTTCAATATATATATACACACACACACACTACATATAATATCTCATCCAACTAATAATAATTTATCAATTCTATCAATCAATCAACAACTAATTTTAACTATTTAAAATTAATTACAGTAATCCAAAATTGAGTGAGATTAACTCACCTCTATTTTTAAGTTGCCATCCGTCCTAAATTTATACTTTCAGCACAGCTTTCATTCGATTATAAACCTCGTAAGCGAATTACGAATTTTTATAAGTTTAACGATTTAAATTTTTAACAATATTATTGACTAAATTAGCCACTGCATAGATTTCAAATTTTTTAAACTAAAATAACCTTAGAATCTCAACCTGGCCTGCTCAACCAAAAACCACTGCTCGAACACCATTGGCCGCTGCCTCCATCATCCCACCGCCGCCGCTACAGGTGTTGTGTTGCCGCCGTAACTCACCTCAAAATGCACGCGACCCCTTACTGACCGTCGCCTGCCCCTAGTCATCAAACCCGGCCAACGAATGGCCATCGCGACCACTCCCAAGCATCACACGACTGAGAACCGATCGCAATTTTGACATCACCTCCCTGAGCAGCCCCTAGCACAACTCCCAATCCCTACTTGCTTTTGCGCCCTCTCCCTGTATATCGTCGATTGCTTCTCTGCACGATCATGACATCATTCCTAGGTCGCAGCGCGACCTCATTTGATTTTTTCAATCATTCGAACGAATTCGAATTGAAGAAGATGGAAGAAGAAGTATGAGGCTTCGATTTTAAGCGGATAGTATCGCAAATCCTATACAATTCATCAAACCGTTATTTCCTTCTTTCATTCCTCCTCTTTTTTTTAAATTTTTTCGAACCAAGTGATTTTATTTAAACAAGCAGAGAGGAAAGAGGAAAAACAATTTAATGGGAATAGCGTGTTCGAAAAGGTAAAGGAAACCTGTATGTTTCAATTTGAGGATGACAACCCTTACTTTGACTTTGACTAGGATATATACATTATTTTAAAATTTCAAATCGTATCGATCACACAGCTAAAGATCTTGAACCCCAATCGAGGTGTGCCGCCAGGTGTTTATAATGTTATACCCATATTCTGAATGCAACGGAAATGGTTTCGAGTCCTAATCCGATTGTATGGAGAAGATAGCCTTTTAGGCACAATTATTATATTGAATTTCGATATAAATTTCAACGCGTTTGTATTCTATATGATCAAAAGACAACTCCAAACACTACAAAAATTGAAATCTGATAATAATACGATATTACGGATCTAATAGAACAGGTTTCGTCAAATTCCGAGATTGTGACTCGAAAGGCTATTTTAAATTGTCAATTTAAACAAGCTATTTTCAAAATTGAACAGATCATTTTTAAATCCAATTTTAGAACTTTTATTATCTTCATTATTATTAATATAAATTTTATAAGCCTTTAAATTATTTTTATTGAGTTTAAAACTTAAGACACAATAATTTAACAAATATTCAATTATGAAATTCAATAATTAAATTATCCAATAAATCGCTATATTTAAATTCTGAATTCATTTTATAAATGAACCTAAAATTTCATACTCAATATTAATCTATAATTGAAATTCAATATTTAAAACCAATTAAATATTCCAAATCAAATGTTGAAAAATTTGGGTCGTTACTTTCCTTCCCTCTTAAAATAATTTCATCCTCGAAATTGCTAAGGCAGGGAAATGCTTCAAATCCATTAACTTTTTCAAAACCCACTTAGTGAAAATTCGATATTTTAGTTCTTTAAAACTTTAGTTTCGACTAAAGCAATTAGTTCCTCAATTCTTATTTCAAAATCCTTTATTTCAATTCAATTTGGAATCAAATTGTCGTTAATAAAAAAATTCAAAATTTTTCTAACACCAAAAATTTTCAAAATTTTTTGGTAGAGTCTCCTTTGTACGGAGGACCTTTTGCAACATGATAAAAGATATAAATATATACATCGACCTATACGGTCGAGGAAAAATATACATAACAATATTTTATAATTTCGTTGTATTTATCCGAAAACATACCTTATTTTAGCATTTTTAAGTAAGCGGCTTGTTTATTTTGCTATTCGTTGAATCACAGTCAAGCAAAACAACTCCAGGTACCTGTGCTTAATTAATTTAAACATGTAAGTACCAAATATATGAAATTCCATTATATTTCGTTTATTTTACTAGTGTAAACACATAAGTTTCATAAACTAGCATGCTAAACATATATCATAGGCAATTTATAAGGTTCCAACACTAATTTAATTGCTTTCAATCAATCCATATACTATTTCATCCAATTCAAATGATTTACAACCAAATTTTTTGCATTCAATTCATTTTATACCAAACAAACCATATCCACTACAACTTGATTAAAAATCAATTTATTCACATTTTATTTATTCACAGAATTTTACTTACTTTAGTTTGCATCGAACAACAATTTTTTAATGCAAATTTAGAGCTATTCATTTAATAAAATAACCGTTTCAGCTTATAACTATTTTAAATTGATTCCAATCAATTTATATTTTGTTCTATTCCATTCCAAATTTGTTCACGGTCAATTCACTTACATTTAATTCATATCCACATTCATAATACCCAAATCCATTTTATTAAACTTGGGATAATTCCATGCTATTTTATTTGATAACCATTTCACAATTTTATTTGAGCCCATCTTCATTTAGATAGATTAGCTTAAGTTGATCCATTTATTTTAAATTATTCAACTCCATATCTTAAGTGCATTTCTACTTCAATCAACTTCCATTTCATTTACTAATTAATTAGTTCATTCATTTATTCATTTCAATTTTAATTCCATACTCGAATTCATTTAATTAATAACCCAAGTCATATTTAATTTATTTACACTCCAATTGAATTTATTTATAGTCTAAGTTGTTGCTATCTTAATCCAATTCTATTTTATTCGACGATATTTCCAATTATATTAAATTCGCTTACAATTAAAGTCGGATTTTATTTATAACTTAAGCTCCATTTCCAATATTCACTTTCAACCCAAAATCTGATTTTATTTAACCGAGTTAATATCCATTCTATTTTCAATTAACTAATTAATTATCAAATTAGTTCACTTACAATTCATAATTTAATAACTGTTTTTTATTTCAAAGATCACTTTTTTATAATTCAAGTTTGGACTTAATTTCCTATACCAAAATATCAATCATTTTTATTTTTGGGTTTTCTGTTCCACTTTTCAATTTTATAAGTCACAGGGCTTATTTTCCATACTTCCATCAATTCTATACTTGAATATATTCACATTTTATTTTTAACTCGAGATTACACATTTATTTATAGCCTAAGTATATTTTTATTCGATCAATTTCAAATTTTTAAGCCATTACAATTTATTCATTCATAATTCCAATTCTCAACTTGAATTTTATTCCACTCAAAATTTATCCATATGTTTATACAGTTATTTCACAACTCGAAATTTATATTTTCTTCAATTCGACGTTATTTCTAATCCAATTCAAATTTTTATAACTTATAATTATATAATTACTTTATAATTCACATTTATACATTTAATTCAATTCCAAATAATTCAAATTTAGTTCACCTTTTTATCAAAATTTCAGTTCCTTTGTAACCAACATTTCAAAACCATATTCGAGTTACCCATACTTAAACTAATTTCACTCCAAATAATTTTTATTTTCGACCCATTCAATTTCATTTATATGTTTCAGTTACTTTGCTAAGTTAACTCCCATCTCATTAATATAATATATTAATTCAATTCAAATCTAGTGAATTTAATTTCTAAAATTTAATTTATCCAATTTAACTTAAGTTGAATTCCATTTCAACTTTCTCACTCTAAATTTTATTCCAACTTCAAAAAAATTTCCCAGGCTTTCTTCCTTAAAATATCATCTTCCCCAAGATTCTAGAATTTTTTGTAAACACCCGGTATTTATTTCAAATCATTTTTGAAATCATATATATATACACACATACTCTTTGTTTCAGCAAACCATTTCTTAGAATTTTTAAAATCAAATTTGGTTCTATCTAAATTAATTCTCTTGGAATTTCCAAACACATTTGTTTTCCAACAAAATCTCCAATTCAATTTATTTCGGTAGCAATCCGTCACTTAGAAACTCGAAAATAAACACTAATTATCCGGCCGTCAACACCAGAATTATTTTCCATCGACTGAAGCGAGTTCAGTGCTATATCACTTCCAAAAATCCATTTAAAACAAATTTTCTCTTCAAAATCTCAAATTTAACTTTGTTTTCCTTTCAACCACTTTGGAAAACATTTTTAAACTTTTTGGATTCCAAATTTTTCCAATACTTAAATCAAACCCTTTTAAAACATTTCTTAACGCTTTCGGGAGTTTAAATCTCCAAATTCTGGTTTGAATCCATTTGTATAATTCATACTAATATAATCTTCATTTCAATAGTATTTAGCAATTCCAATTTTATAATCTTATGTTGATTATATAATATACCAAACACATCGATCTACTATAATAATTTCTAGAAAATTATCCTTTTTATATTAAAATATAATTTGGGTAAAATTATTTCATTTACACGATTAAAAACCATACTGTGTCGGTTTATCGTGTTCAAGTGTGTAGAAACTCCTATCGATTTGGCGGCGTCCCACTACTCGACCAGAATTTGTATGCCACTCAATCGATAAGTCAACACAATATAAAACCATTTATATTCGCTAACAAATACATGCTCATATCTATTATTACACTCGGCTCATTATAGAGTACTACTGACTCTATCATTAATGAGTAATCTCCACCAGAGCCTAAGGTTCTCGCTTAACATTTAGCTCTGATACCAAGTGTAAAGGCACGTAAGTCCATACACCTTGAGTCGGCCATAATTCACATCGGTCCAACTCAAATTGAAGGAAAATATGAATCTTTAGGGTAAAGAAGAAAAAGTAGAAGAAGAAACATAAACAACATCACTGAATTTCACCATTGCAGCGGAACAAAATATAATATATATACATATATAACAACAAAATTGTAACGACCTACCTTTTTGGACAATTTAGATCGACAATAAACCAAATATGTCAACTCAAACCATTCAAAAGGGAGGATTTATGATGGGGTAAATAAGAATATACGAGAAAAGGAAGAAGGAAACAGACACAGAATCTCACAGCGGAACGACAAAATATAATAATCAAATAAACAGTTTATGAAGTTGTTTAGGTAATACATTTGATTATAATCTATACAACATTTAACAGAGTTATATATATATACACACACACACATCAGGGATAAATAAGTAATGCAGCAGACAACATGATGTAGGAATACTAATAGTAATAATATACCAAATCTTCATCTTCGTCCCCCAGGATGAATGTTCAATAAGCTGAAAAACTCAGAGCTGGCCCGAGCGTAATGAAAAGACAAAACACTCGAGTCGGGACTAAAATATCCTTATGTAACTCAAATCAATATCGCATATAACATGAGCGTAACGGCGTTAGAGATGTTTATGGGATTTCACATCTTCTATCCAGTGTATAACGTGTGTGTAATAACTCAAAAGGTGTTATGGGATTTGACATCTCTTAAGGATCCGTTAGAATATTTATATGTAGTAGAATATGCTCTATATATAATGTCTAATCAGTAAAATAAATATTTTTCTTAGCCTTAAGGCTTTACATTGATCCCCCTTAATGTGTTTTTAAGCATTATCGTACAGTTTGCATATAAAACACCAGTTAAACGTTCGGTGGATAGGGATGCGCCATGATACGACAATACTAAGCAAAAATCATAAGGGTCTCTTATAAGGATAAAAGTATGATAAGGCACGTGAGGCAATGCCCAAGGTAGGATACTACCAGTTTACCCTTCCCGACTGGTGGTAACGCATCATAGCCATGAACGCCCACTGTGTCCAACACTCCTATAATCCGGAGGACGCGCACCAATCAATCACAATGTAAATGAAGGTAATATGAAAAAATGCGTCCATTCGGGGTGGCTAGCCCACTTGACCGGTACGGCTACTGTTTTAGTCATTTCAAATTGGCACAAGTGCCAGGATAATCCATCATCGTTGTCTTTCTTCAAATCCAACCGCTTCGTTCCGGATCATCACTCCACGTACACAGTTGTTAAAGTGGTTCCGGTATCGACAAAGAGTATGCCCATATCCGACCGCGGTCTCTTTAACAAACAAACATCGTTTTACACATCGGTTGGTAATTTTATATTCCAAAATAGTTCATACTAAATATCAAAATATCATATTCATTTCAAAATCAAATTCATTTCAAAATCATCATATTTATTCAAAATATACTAATCCTATTCATCTTAATATCTCTATTTCAATTCCAAAATTGTTTCGAATTTCAACTCAGGTTATAACTTCAATTTAACCCAACTAATTTTTAAATACATGATTTAAAAATAAACATTCCACTCCTGACCAGTTTGATTTTTTTTTGAAAAATAGTTTGAATAGTTTAATATAGTTTAAATAATTTTAAAAGTTAAAACTAGTCTAAATTGTTGGAATAAACAAAAATAGTTTAAATTGTTGGAATAAATAAAAATAGTTTAAATGGTTTAAATAGTTAAAAATAGTTTAAATAATTAAAATAGTTAAAAATAGATTAATTTAAAATAGTTTAAGTATTAAAATGGTTTATATAGCAAAATAACTGGGAACTAAATAATTTGTATATTTAAGAAGATATCCTTTAAATAGTTTTATATTAAATTATTTATTTGAAAATAGTTCAAAGTCAAACCGGTCTAATTCCGACTTCCTAATGCAAATCAATTCCAATTTCCATTCAGTTGATTCAATTTCGATTTTAATTCAAATCAATTTCAACCTCGATTCCAAATTAATTCAATTCCACTTTCAAACCCAATTAATTTAATTTCAATTTCAATCTATATCGGTTTCGAGCTCAATTTACAAAAATTGATTCAAAACATTTAAATCAAATTATCCTTCAATTTTCAGTTTAATATCCCAATCTTCAAATAAATTCAATTTCGAGCCCAATTTCGAAATATCATTTTTATATCACTTTCACTTAGTAATATTCAAAGTTCGAATAAAATTACAATCTTTTTAAAACAAATCAATTTATGAAATTTAATCATATTCCGATTTTAACTTCAAAATCTCAACTTCAATTATTTAACAATTTCTTTTAACCAAAATTTATTTCAACATTTCAAACTCGAATTCGTGATTAATTCGATTTCTTGTAAATTTGATTTTTATTTCTTCTAAATCCAAACCATTTAAATATTTTCAAATCTAAGATTTTCAAAATCATTTAATTTAACCAATCTGGTGTCTCTATATAATTTTCTATCAAATGGCCAAGTGATCTGTTATTTCAATTTATCAGGGATACATATATATATGTATGTATCTATATATATTTCAACCCAAATCACAAGTCATGTGTATATATCATTTCAACCTATTTTTTAATTCATTTGAAATAATTCAATTTACAGTTTATACATTGTAAATAATATACAGAGCGATATTAGGTTATACATAAACCAATAAACATCCAAATATCAAACAATTGGCATCCATCGCAATCAAACATATAAACAGTCAATGTAATTCACAACAATTTCATAGTTGTTAATATCATGTAATTTACTGGCAATTAAATCCCAATTTCAATTTGACTGTCAATTTTAATTTTTAACAGTTCATTCAATGACCATCTACATGACAATTAAATTTTATCAAACAATGACCAATAAAGTTTATATCACTTCACAATACCAAATTTAGCTAGCACAAAATTATTTTAGTACGTTGCAAGCATTATAAAACACCCACCTCGAGTTTTCAATTTTAAATCAAATCGAATGGCGTTCGATTTGACCTAAAATTTTAACTAGCTCCAAACATACGCAGGTCTACACTGTTGCGTTGATCTCGTCTCTGCGATTCCGATGTCGCCAGTTTCTTCCTATTTCGACCTCGTATGACCGAGATATACATTTATAAGATTTGCATAAAATTTATATACATAATTTCATTTATTTTTTAATTTATACCCAAATTAGATCTGGGTTGTTCGTCCCAAGAATGAGATCGAGACCGCCATAATTATTTCTTCTTCATCCATACATATGCGGCCTCCAGGAGATACGCATGTGAATGAACCCAACCATGCCGAACTTCTATCGATCGCCGCTCCTACCCCTATTACCTAGCATTCGGTCCAGGACCCCCAAATCAAAGCACTATGCGAGCACTACCTTCGGCCGTGACCTAAATGAAGGTGGCCTCTCCTAACGTCATAATTCACCGATGAACGGCCTCGGCTTGGGCTTTGATTACCGACGATCTATGCTATGATATTCGATCCTACCCGTCTAATATGTAGTGCTTGAGATGCTCTACGATATTGCAGTTGAGGATTTTTCATGAAAGTTCATGGATTTGAAGAAAAATCAAGATGGTTTTAGAAGATTTTAAGCCATTAAATGAATAGAGCCGGCTACACTATGCTTAGAGGCTTGAGTTTCAGTTCAAATGTATATATACGCTTATAGAATATTATATTATTAATATATTTCAATTTTACTTTTTCTAAATGAACTCCAAATAAAGCATGCCATATGGCGTTTATAACATTTTACCCTTATTCCGAACACAATTGAACTGTTTCAAGGATTAATTCAATCACATGTGGAAGATAGCTTTTTAAATCGATTTAAAATACTAAAATTTCGGTATTTAATTCAACGCATTTATATTCTGTACGACCAAATGATAACTCCAAACACTATGAAATTTTAAATACGATAGTAACACACTATTACGGATCCAATGGAACTGGTTTCATCGAATTTGGAGACTGTGCCTAGATTACTGTTTTTAACGTCTCGATTATAATATAAAATTTTCAACTTCTAATTATTCACTTTTAAATCCAATTTTAAATGTTAACAATCTTTATTGATGTTTAAATAAAATTTACGTCAGCTTCCAACATCATTTTCAATCATACTAAATCAAAAAATCAATTATTCAAATAATTGTAATATTAAATTTAAACAATTTAATTGTTCAAAATTCAACAAATTTCAATATTGGATTGTAAAAGAAATTTTGTTATCAATCTATCACTTTATCTACATCTAAAAAATTTAAAATTATTATCTAATCCAAATATTGACAATAAACTCATTTGATATATAGCATTTATTTTCAACTCATTATTACTTGAATCTCCAGAATTTGTTTATTTCAAAATCTTATCCAAGTTCAACCCACTATTTACATTCAAATCATTAAATTTGTTTAATTTTAACCATTATTATTCATTAATTACACTAAATTTAATAATCTAAAATAGCTAAAAATATGTTGTTACATTCTCCCCCACCCAAAACTTTTCGTCCTCGAAAAGAGATTATGTAACAACCCGGGATTTCACAATTATTTTATTATCGCCATTAAACGATTAATCTGCAAGCTAATTGTTTATTGGCGTTTTGATTCGAGTTGAAATTCTTTTCAAAAATTTGGTTAAGAGTTTGTGGGCTTTAAAAATTTAATCTCAGCCCAATCTTTCTTTAACAAATTTTTTTATGCCGTTCCCTTAATTCAATTCGACCCAATCCCCTTATTCATTTTATTCGTAACCCTAAAAAATAAAATCAAAGCGAATAAAAATGGTGGCGGCCTCGTTCTGCCCCGTTCGTTCAAAATTAGGGCTTCTTCGATCGTCCCTCTTTTCAAAATTGAGGCCGTCGACTTCGATTTCTGCTCTAATTGTTGGTCGTCTCTTTGAGTGCTCACGGCGGCTTCTAAGTGGTCGAGTTCGCGTCTGCTTCGGTCCTTGGAAAGTGCGCACGTGGAAGCAAGGTGAGTGATTCCTATTTACTCACATCTAATTTAAGCTCATAAATATGCAATTTTGTGATTGGATTTACATGACTTTGATGGTTTTTGATCTGCGTTTGACGATGTTGTTTTGTTTGATTTTGGCTATATTGTTTACTGCCTTTGGTAGTATTTTCGACATGGTTGTGATTGTTTCTTTAAATATTTGTATACTTGAACTCGGCTGAAACATTGTTCACTTTTTATTTTACTCTGTAGCATTAATTTGAAACTGCTGTTTCATGAATTTGTTCGAGTTTTGTCATTGAAGCTATTTTGATTTATGGTATTTTTGGTTCTGTGAACCTTTGCCTAGACTCGAATTTGTTGCCTTGGTCATTACTAATATGACCTGATGCTGCCAACTTCGGGTTGCACTGATTTGCCTTGAGTTACTTGATCCTTAGTATAGTTGTTGTTCCTTCTGTATATTTGCCTGCGTCACTTGTAACAGCTGCTACATGTTGTTCGGTCTCGTTTACTTCGACTTTTTTTATGATTGCTGCATATGGACTAGATTGTGCAGTGTCATGTGTACACTTTGTTGTACAGTCTGTTAGTCGAGCTTGCATTGGATCTGGACAGTCATTGTTTTCCATATTGGCTTCACTATACCTTCATTTATCTGTACATTTGAGTTTGGTCTTGCATCATGTGTCTCCATTGTTTGTATACTTTGAGTTTTGATGGCATTCCAATTTCATCTAGTTGACTCTGATCTGTTGGCACTGCTTATACTAGCCGTATTCATGAGTGTCTGTTGTATTAAGTAGTAGATCATCCCTTTTGCACTGGGATTCCTCTAGCCCATTTTCATTTTCCTGTACTCTGGCCTATATGTATTTGGGTATTTTCTTGAGTTTCATTTTGACTTCACCATAAGCCTCGTGGGTAATTACTGTCTGGGTCATAACTCCATTTGAGGTCCAGTTGAGAACATTTGTCAGTTGCCAGTTTGCACTGTAGATTTATATCTTCTTTAATGGTGCTTGAGTCTGATACATTGCATTGATGCAGTATTCATTTGTATTTAGTTAATTATATTCATTTGTTTGTGTGCTGTGGTGCCATATCTTAGGTGCCTTCACCTTCATTCTACTGCCTTCAAGTAGTTTGTAACACTGCCTTCGTGCACTCGGTCATTCGAGCCTTTGTGCTTTGGAGTTGTATTGCCATACCTTGGCTGTATCTGGGCTTGTATTTGTAGTCTTCAGTGTGGTGTGGCGTTGAGCTTCATTGATGTTGTTCACTGTAGTACACATGTACTCGTCTTTCCTGCCCACTGCTGACTTTGTGATCTGGATTCCTTTGTTAGTGCACTTGTATTTGGTACACATGCCATTGTCACGTGTTAACATTCACTTGAATTCACTGTTGCGATGCTTTAGATCATATATGTTGATTTCTTCTTGCTGCCTGATTGGGTGTTGAACTTTGGGGTTTGGTCAGAACTGTTGTAGTTGCTGTGAACTATGCATATCATTGTACTTCTTCGAGTCAGTGCCGATGTTTATGCACACCTATATATTCCATTGTATATCGTATCATATGACTTTGCTGATGGTTCTGCCCATATTTTTGTTGCTTTCATTTTCATTCTGTAATGTCTTCAAGAGATACCACAGCCTTTGTGCCTTGATGCTATTCCTTTATATGTAAGCCGTGCATTATTTTCAAGTACAGTTGCAACCTGTTGATTGTGGCAGTTTGTATCTGATGTACCCTTGCTTTCATGTGGTGACTGCAGTTTCGATTTGTATGCAGTATTGCCCTTGTTGGTTTGCATTGCATTGATGCAATTGGATTTGTTTTTTTTTCTAAATTACACTTGAGTTGAATCCAGTATTTCGGGTTTGACCTTGTGCCCGTTTGTGTACATCATTACTATAGTGGCAAGGCAGTGCACGCAAGCATGAACTGTAGCCACACGGTATGGTTTTATGATATTCTATTTTGTTTTGATTTATCGATCTTTTGCATATTCCATATGCTGTAGTGGCAAGGCAGTGCACGCGTGCGTGTACTGCAGCCCTACTCGAATTGTCGTTTTAATTGATATTTCAATTGTTTGACTGTTTCGTTTATTCAATTCAATATGTTTTGAATCATATTTTGATTTGGTTTAATTTAATGATTTTGTCGATATCTAATTATCTTTTGATAATTAGATCATGAGTTTCTAATTATTTATTTAATAATTGAATTTTGTCGTTAATTGCCGTTTAGGCAATTCTGTTGTTTTCTAAATTATCTTCATTAATAATCTTTTTAATTTATCTTTGTTGATAATTTGGATTTGCTGATTTGTTGTTTAACACAGCTACGTGTTATATTTATCGTTATCCGATTTCTTTATTTAAGGATCGGATAGACGAGACTTATTGTGACTATAGTCTATTTGTTACTTAATTATTATTGCTTATACGCACTAATAACTGAGTTTGAATTAGACTGACCCGTGTATTATTTTCTTTTGAATGTAATACTCGGGTCAGACCGAGTATTTACACGTTGTTGATATTTTACTTTGGGTTGCTGCTAGAGCTATGAAGTCTTTTCATACCTTTTGAAGTAGTCGTTGTCATAGTTTAGGAAGATATGTATTCTTGTATATTATATATGATAATGTACATGTATATGTAACTTCCAGATTCGACAGTTGTAGTTGTATCATATGTACTGTATCACATGTATTGTAACTGACATCAGTTATTGTATATATGAGACTTTTTGTTTTATCTGTGTTTCGCACTTATATTATCTGTGTTATTATTATATCTATTGTCCTAAACTATTATGAACCATCGTAGTTCGTTTTACACTGGAATTGGATATGTTGATGGGAGTAAACAAATAAGAGATGAAAAATAAAAAATATATAACACTCCTATCGAGATAACCAATACTAGTGTAAGGCCTAACTATGGATGGCCGCTCCTATCCAGCCTTATTCTTCGTAATAACGGACAGTATTTCTTTTAATACTCTTTGCTATTGTGAGCATAGAGGTGGGGCGTCACAGATTAAGAAAAGAATTTAATGCTTGATATATTGCTAAAATTTGCTCAACTTATAAAATAGAGAATTGACTAGAAAATTTTTACTATGCTTTCCGCCACGCCACTCTGACCGGCTTTCGGAATTTACAAGTTTGTTGTCAAAACTAGTTATAAAATTTTAAAACTTCAAAAAATTTCTAACATCCAGATTTACTGAAAAATTCGGTAGTGTCTCCTTCGGGCGGCTCGATCGGCACAGCTACAAAAGCCTCTACGGGCCCCAAACCAACAAAAGAAAACAAAAGCCAAGTGGCTCCATCATAAAATCATCAAATCAAATGACAAAACGAATACGTACCTTTTTATCAGGCCATCCAATTTTTCTTGATCTTCAAATACCTGCATCTTAAATACCAATGATATCCATTCATACACTTTAAAATCAATTTATAATTGCATCTTAAATGTAACGACCCGTAAATCCGTACCCCTTGAATTAACCCTATTCTACAATAATCAACTCAAGTTGCACAGAAATACGAACCATTTGGGTTAAAGAAGGAGAGGTAGAAGAAGAAATTAGAAAACAATAACAGAATCTACCCATCGCAGCGGAATAAAATATAATAGATAAATAATAATCTTACTCAAAATCAAATATATCTGTTTACATATATTACATCATCAGAGTACATCAATCACAGATCACATCAATAACATACAAGTGGATACATAGCAACTCAATACAGCGGAATATATAAATAAACAAGTACGAGAGTACGTGTCGTCATCCAGCTCGTCTCCTGAGCTCCATATCATCATCCTGTAACCTATAATACTCGGTCTAACCCGAGCATTACAGTTAAATAACACCCGAGTCAGTCTGGAATACCAGCGTGAGAAAATCACACCCAATTGATTATTAAAGTTTGAAAAATCCTTTGAAAACAAAAGCATCTCGTAAGACCACGCCACAAATAAACATGTCGGGTTTTTACCTTACGATAGCTAAAACAATTTTCTATAGAAATCCTCTGATATTATAATAGGGTCTATATACAAATACTTATAAAATAGCCGAAATTATTACATCTATTAAGTTCCAGCTACTAGCCACAGAGTGGGTAATACAAACAAAACTCGTACAAGGCTCGTAGGGAGAATGGATTTCCAACTAATGGCTAGGCACTGGGGTACCACCTATCACAGTACCTGGTCTAGATCAGCGTACCGAGGAGCCACCCTAACTCCCCTGCAACACAAGACCGGAACCATCCCTTACTGGACAGTCCCGAGCAAGATCACCCCGCGGTTGGGATCAGCAACCGCCCACTAAGCCGAAATAAAGGGACATCTAGATAGGGATGACCTCACCCTCCAGTGGGGACTACCCACGAAGCCTTGCTGCATATCCCCTGATTTTCAGCCATTCCCATTTGATGAGGCTTGAGGCTAAGCGTTACCTTTGAGAACGATATCTCTTAGAATGCCCATCGTCCGCCTGACGATGTTTCGCAAGCATTCATCCATACAAGTCCGTCCCGGGTCCGAACGGAACCGAAGGCACTATTCCTACTACATCCATTTTGGAAATATCCTCAGGATTAGTAGCGACTAGCCCTTGCACTTCACTTCTCCATCTTCGACTCCGTACACGTTTTTCGCACGAAACGTACAAACCGGATCAAAGTGGTTTTCGAGAAATAAATCTCGATCCCGGTCTCTTCGAAACGATCAACGCATTTGTCCAGTATTGATAGTCGGTTATTTAACTATCAATAATATTCACAACATCCATCACATAATAAATAATTTCCCAGATTATTTATTTATCTCAAAATATCTTCACAAGATATATTTCTATTTTTTTAAACCCTTTTGAAAACAGTTTTAAAACTATCCTCCTTTCTCAGAATCAATTTCCCAAATAGTTTCTATTTCCACTGAAATCGCCAAGCACAAAACTTAAGATTTTTAAAAATAATTTAAAACACCTTACTTTGAAATATATTTTAAAACATTCATTTTAAAAAAAAACTACTTCAATGATTTACTAAAAATACATACTATATGATTTTTGAAATAAAGTTACTTTATAAAATATAAAACTAGGCTTTCACTCTTAAAAATAGAATACTGAGTCACATTTAAATAGTTATTACAATAATAGATTTGAAAAAAAATATTTACTATGAATTTTAGACATTCAGAAATAATAAAATTTCTAAAATATGCTTTTTTTTTAAAACCACATTAAACTTTTATCTTATATTTAAATTTTCTTCAAAAACGCACTTGGCTATCTAGGAAAATATACTTCCCTTCACATTCTTCTTGAAATTCTAATTTCTATCACTTGAATCAGTTTCCAAATTGAATTCCAATTTTCTCCCTTTCTATTTCAAAATCCATTAATTTTAGATTTTATTTCCTTAATTATGAGTTAAATTACTTTTAACTGAAAATACTAATTCTTAGATTTTCCCAAGTTACTTCTTTATTTTATTTTATTTTTTATAAATTTAAACGTTAAAGTTTAAAATAATTCTTTATTCCTTTAATTACTATAACTTGAGTTTACAATTTATAAATTTTTGTTTTATTCAAAATTCTTTTCATACTCGCAATTATTTATTAGTATTTTTAATACTATTCCTACTTCTTTCCGATTCATTCTTAATTCATTCAAATTTTCTATAATTATTTCGCTTACAAATTCACTTCTTTTATTTTCTTTCCAAAAATCCAATTTATATAATTGGAAATTCATTTACCCAAAAAAAAATATCCAATCAACCATAACATTCAATATTCCCATACAACTCATCATAGAATATCAATATTCACAACAGAGAATATTAAACAAATTTAAATAAATGTTGAGGGATCCAGTTGGATCCCTCCAACCTGTTTTCCCTGCATCCACAAATGTTAGCACAATATAATACGCCAATTCCAAAATATCATACTATATCACATCGATCAATTCAGCCATTCAAACAATTATTTAAATTTAATCATTTAAATTTAACTGAGTGAGATTAACTCACCTTTTTCTATGGATTTGCCCTCCGCTTCAATATTCCCTTGGTTTCTTGATTTTTGACCTTTAATAAATATTATATGATTTATTAATATCTGAATTGATCAAACAATTTATTATTTTTATTCATTTAATTTAAACTAACAAATGTTCTTTTAAATTAAAAGTTAAATTTTAACTCAATTTCCCTTTTACTAAAATATTTAGGTGGCTAAATAATTAAATTCGTTTATTTAATAAATTAACTTTCGTAATACATTATAAAATAAACCAATAAGTTAAACTTGTGAATATGTATATTTGTTTTATTTTATTGGAAATACATATATACTTGTCAAAATAAATTACAGATCTCAAAAATCTAATTCTATTTAAACTTCCTATATTTTCTAAACCATATCTACCACATATTTATTATTATTTCAAAATCTTATCTATGTAAAATATTCTATATATATCTATTATCAAAACTATTCCTTTTTCTTTCCAGTGAACACAGCAGAAATCATCTTTACTGAAATTAATTTTTTTTTCTATACATATATAACTAATTAAACAAACTGTTGTTAAACTTTCTTCTACTTCTGCAATTACATTTTAAGTGTTCGAAGATTTTAGAATAATCGATTAACGGATTACTGGAATAAAATAGAAAACACGTTCGAATCGAAGCACTCTCACCTGCAGATGCCTTACGATCCACCATGCTCACACACAGCCCCCAGTTGAACCCTTCCCTGCCCAAAGCTACCCTCATCGACCTTCGAGAACCCCATGACGAAATGCGACGCCAAGTGCTATGCGACATCACCACGTCGCGTTGATGAAGTCACACATGAGGCGCTCATGTCTTCACAAACTCGCGACGCCCCCTCGCAAATCGAAGTGCCGCCCCATCGATCCTTCATCACACGCGAACCCTAACTACTACCATTCGCGAGCAAGATTCGGTCACGAGTTCAAGCATCCCATTCACCGTGATTTGAAAAGGAGGAGAGGGACTCGCGCTCGAAATGGAAGGAAGGGGTTTCGATTAGAAGTGGATTAAAGGCTGTGATTCGGCCATTACTGGTTCGATTTGGATTGAGGAGTAAAAACATGGGGCATGGGTTATTAGTGAAGAGCCTAATCGGCTTTGATTTAGGTTTTTAATTTATTTTTGGAACACATGAATCTTCGCTCTGCCATTCGAATGATTTGGTTTCGTTTAAAAGCCTGGGATAAGAAAACTTCGTGATTTTAAAAGAAAGGAAGAGGCGTGCTCTTGAAGCCAAGACTTGATTTTTTTTTATTTTTTTATTGTTTCTCGGTTGTGATGTTGCTTACGTGATATTATACATATAAAAATTTAAATTAAACTATCGTTGTAAACTTCAACGCGTTTATAAATCATACGCTCACATACTAACTCCAATCAAAACGAAATTTGAAATCCGATAATAATTCAATATTACGGGCCCAATGGAACTAGTTTTATCGAATTCCGAGATTGCGCCTCGGAAGGCTATTTTTAAATTCAGTTTAAACGATTTAAATTTCAAAACTGAACAAACTACTTCCAAATTCAATTTTAACACTTTTATTGTCTTCACTATTATCAATATAAATTTTATAAGCCTTCAAATTATTTTTAATCGGATTAAAATTCCCGATTCAACATTTTATTCAGATTCAAGTTATTTAATTAAATAATTTAATTATCAAATAAATTGTGATATTCGAAATTCAAGTTAAAATTATTCTATTGAATATTCAAAATCAATTAAATATTCCGATTTTACAAACTTAAAATTCTGGGTCGTCACATTCCTCTCCCCTTAAAAGAATTTCGTCCCCGAAATTACTAGTTAGGAAGAATGATCCATAACCCATTAACTATCTTCTCAACTCCAAATAGTTTTTATCAATTTACTAACAAATCTCCTTATCAATGATACACTAATTCCTTTCTTATCCTTTCAACTTATCCAAAAGTCCCAAACCATATTACTTACTTAACAATTCAAATTCAATTTTAAAAAACGAATTTGAATTGTCAAAATTTTCTCAAAATTTTTCTAACTCCCTAAATTCCCAAAAATTTTTGCCTGCGTTTCCTTTGCGCGGCTAGCTCGGTACTACTACAAAATGGCTCTACGGCCTCCCAAATCCAAAAAGAAAACAAAAAGCCAAGTGGCTCAATCCAAATCCCAATCAAATTTCATACCAAATTGAAATACATACCTTTTGGCGAGCATTTCGAATTTTATCTTTTGATATCAAACCCAATTTTTCTTTTCCCTTTTATAATACCTGCATACCTGCTTAGCACAAATATCCATTCACAACATTCCAAAACATTTTATCGACGTCCTTACTAAATGTCACTATTCATTCCAATATTGACATACATTATATTAGTAGTATCGATTTCATTTAAGAATTCACCATTCCCTCTTTAAGTTTCGTATAAGCATTTTACATGTTTCTTATATTTATTTCATCTTCCATTTTAGTTTATATCTATTTTTTTATTCGAATTAATTCTTTCATTTTCATATAGATTCAATTTATCTTAAACTCTAAATAGTTAAACTTTATTTTCTATTAATAACTAATTCATATCATTTACTTTAAGTTGGTTTCCTCTACTAATTTATTTTAGTTTCCAATTTGCATTTGTTTGTCGTTAACAAAATTTTCCAAAATTTCCAAAAAAAATTCTAACTCCCAAAATTTCTAAAAAATTTTGACAGAGTCTCCCTTGTACGGAGGAGCTTTTGCAATTTGACAAAAGAGATAAATATATACACATCGACCCACACGTTCGGAAAAACCAAAAACAGTTCATATTTCCTATTTTAATTGCGTAGGCGTACCTTATTTAGCATTTTAAGCAAGCGGCTTATTATTTTTAGCAAATAGCACAACCAAATCCAGCCACACGGCTTCCAGGTACCTGTACTTACTCAGTTTAAACTTATAAGTGTCAAATATAAGAAGTTTAACAGCATATCATTTATTTGCAATTCAAACCATTACTATTCAATCCAAATTTCATCTTTATTTTATACATTCCCAATTGTATTTAATTTGTTAACATTCAAGTCTAATTTTAATTAATAACTCAAGTTCTGATTCTATTATTCACTTTTAATTTACCATCCAATTTATTAACTCACAATTCAATTTCATTTATTAATTTATTATCTAATTAGTTTTCCCCTATTTATAATCCAACTCTTGAATTTTAATCCCAAATATCACTTTAATAAATTTTTCTTAGTCCAATTTAGTTTATAATTCAAGTTTGGATTTTCTTTTCTTTATCCAAAACATCAAAAAATATTTATTCTGGATTTTCTATTCCACTTTCAAGATTTATAAGCCACAACTTATTATTTACACAATTCCATCCATTATAGGCTTGAATATATTATCTTTTTATTTTAACTCAAGCCTTATGCTTATTTATATCCCAAGCATATTTTTATTCTATGCAATTTAATTCTGATTCTTTTATAAGTTATTCTAATTTATTTACTTCAATTTCCAATCCTTATTCAATTTAATTCCATTAATTCAATCGAATTCTCATCCCAATTCAATTTCACTTTAACTCAAATTTATTTAACTCTATTCGATTTCAACTTACTTTGAATACAACAGGATATTAATTTCATCCTATCCAATTAATCGCAATCCAGTTATATTTTCATTTCATCAATCCAAGTTAATTTCATTTAACTCTTCACTTTAGATTTACATTCCACTATCCAAAGCTTAAATTTCTTCCTGATTTAAAAATCGTTTCCATTTATAAGCTTACAACTTATCTTATCAGGATTTTTTTTTAAACTTCCGACTTTGTTTCAAATCATTTTGAAATCCCCAACATTTCAAATCTCATTTCTCAAAAATTTAAACCAATCCTGGTTTTATTTCCAACAAATTTCCTTTGAGATTTTCAAACAAACCACTAGCTTTCAGAACAAATCAATTTGGTAGCAATCCGTCACTTAGAAATTCGAAAATGAATACTGATGATGCGGCCGTCATCATAAGAATTATTTTCCAATAATCCAAGTGATTTCAATGCTATATTACTTCCAAAAGCCATTCAAGACAAATTTTCCTTTCAGAAATACTTTCAAAACAATAATATTATTATTTATCTTCAAAACATTTCGACAAATTCTTCAAAAATCTTCGGGATTTTAAATTTCCAAATCCTGCTTAAATAAATTTTAACCACAATTCATTTGCATTGCTTATGCTTATTCAAGTTCCCATTTAATTATATTTCAATTTATAATCTACATCTATAATTCATACTTATAAATTTCATTTTATAATCCATATTTATGAATTTTATAATTTATAATGTATTTATTTCCTTAACTTTTAATTACATTTCCATTTCTAGTCAAATTCTTACTTAACAATGATAATGCTTTAATATTATTCTTCCTAACATCCAAGCAACCATATATTAGTTAAATAGTTTTTCAAGAACTATTCTTTATATCAAAATATGTTTTTGGGTAAAATTATTTCATTTACCCACATTTAAAACAATACCATGTCAATTGTTCTATTCAAGTGTTTAGAAACCCCTTCGATACAGTTGTACAGACTATACCGACGAAGGTTCATATGCCACTCAATAAACCAATCAACACAATATTAAAACAATTTGTATCCACTAACAAATACACACTCATATTTATTTATACGCTCAAACTCATTATAGAGTACTACAGACTCTAATTTAAATGAGTAATTCCCACCAGAGCCAAGGTTATCACCCACCTAAGCTCTGATACCACGTGTAACGACCCGTAAATCCGTACCCCTTGAATTAACCCTATTCTACAATAATCAACTCAAGTTGCACAGAAATACGAACCATTTGGGTTAAAGAAGGAGAGGTAGAAGAAGAAATTAGAAAACAATAACAGAATCTAACCATCGCAGCGGAATAAAATATAATAGATAAATAATAATCTTACTCAAAATCAAATATATCTGTTTACATATATTACATCATCAGAGTACATCAATCACAGATCACATCAATAACATACAAGTGGATACATAGCAACTCAATACAGCGGAATATATAAATAAACAAGTACGAGAGTACGTGTCGTCATCCAGCTCGTCTCCTGAGCTCCATATCATCATCCTGTAACCTATAATACTCGGTCTGACCCGAGCATTACAGTTAAATAACACCCGAGTCAGTCTGGAATACCAGCGTGAGAAAATCACACCCAATTGATTATTAAAGTTTGAAAAATCCTTTGAAAACAAAAGCATCTCGTAAGACCACGCCACAAATAAACATGTCGGGTTTTTACCTTACGATAGCTAAAACAATTTTCTATAGAAATCCTCTGATATTATAATAGGGTCTATATACAAATACTTATAAAATAGCCGAAATTGTTACATCTATTAAATTCCAGCTACTAGCCACAAAGTGGGTAATACAAACAAAACTCGTACAAGGCTCGTAGGGAGAATGGATTTCCAACTAATGGCTAGGCACTGGGGTACCACCTGTCACAGTACCTGGTCTAGATCAGCGTACCGAGGAGCCACCCTAACTCCCCTGCAACACAAGACCGGAACCATCCCTTACTGGACAGTCCCGAGCAAGATCACCCCGCGGTTGGGATCAGCAACCGCCCACTAAGCCGAAATAAAGGGACATCTAGACAGGGATGACCTCACCCTCCAGTGGGGGCTACACACGAAGCCTTGCTGCATATCCCCTGATTTTCAGCCATTCCCATTTGATGAGGCTTGAGGCTAAGCGTTACCTTTGAGAACGATATCTCTTAGAATGCCCATCGTCCGCCTGACGATGTTTCGCAAGCATTCATCCATACAAGTCCGTCCCGGGTCCGAACGGAACCGAAGGCACTATTCCTACTACATCCATTTTGGAAATATCCTCAGGATTAGTAGCGACTAGCCCTTGCACTTCACTTCTCCATCTTCGACTCCGTACACGTTTTTCGCACGAAACGTACAAACCGGATCGAAGTGGTTTTCGAGAAATAAATCTCGATCCCGGTCTCTTCGAAACGATCAACGCATTTGTCCAGTATTGATAGTCGGTTATTTAACTATCAATAATATTCACAACATCCATCACATAATAAATAATTTCCCAGATTATTTATTTATCTCAAAATATCTTCACAAGATATATTTCTATTTTTTTAAACCCTTTTGAAAACAGTTTTAAAACTATCCTCCTTTCTCAGAATCAATTTCCCAAATAGTTTCTATTTCCACTGAAATCGCCAAGCACAAAACTTAAGATTTTTAAAAATAATTTAAAACACCTTACTTTGAAATATATTTTAAAACATTCATTTTAAAAAAAAAACTACTTCAATGATTTACTAAAAATACATACTATATGATTTTTGAAATAAAGTTACTTTATAAAATATAAAACTAGGCTTTCACTCTTAAAAATAGAATACTGAGTCACATTTAAATAGTTATTACAATAATAGATTTGAAAAAAAATATTTACTATGAATTTTAGACATTCAGAAATAATAAAATTTCTAAAATATGCTTTTTTTTTAAAACCACATTAAACTTTTATCTTATATTTAAATTTTCTTCAAAAACGCACTTGGCTATCTAGGAAAATATACTTCCCTTCACATTCTTCTTGAAATTCTAATTTCTATCACTTGAATCAGTTTCCAAATTGAATTCCAATTTTCTCCCTTTCTATTTCAAAATCCATTAATTTTAGATTTTATTTCCTTAATTATGAGTTAAATTACTTTTAACTGAAAATACTAATTCTTAGATTTTCTCAAGTTACTTCTTTATTTTATTTTATTTTTTATAAATTTAAACGTTAAAGTTTAAAATAATTCTTTATTCCTTTAATTACTATAACTTGAGTTTACAATTTATAAATTTTTGTTTTATTCAAAATTCTTTTCATACTCGCAATTATTTATTAGTATTTTTAATACTATTCCTGCTTCTTTCCGATTCATTCTTAATTCATTCAAATTTTCTATAATTATTTCGCTTACAAATTCACTTCTTTTATTTTCTTTCCAAAAATCCAATTTATATAATTGGAAATTCATTTACCCAAAAAAAAATATCCAATCAACCATAACATTCAATATTCCCATACAACTCATCATAGAATATCAATATTCACAACAGAGAATATTAAACAAATTTAAATAAATGTTGAGGGATCCAGTTGGATCCCTCCAACCTGTTTTCCCTGCATCCACAAATGTTAGCACAATATAATACGCCAATTCCAAAATATCATACTATATCACATCGATCAATTCAGCCATTCAAACAATTATTTAAATTTAATCATTTAAATTTAACTGAGTGAGATTAACTCACCTTTTTCTATGGATTTGCCCTCCGCTTCAATATTCCCTTGGTTTCTTGATTTTTGACCTTTAATAAATATTATATGATTTATTAATATCTGAATTGATCAAACAATTTATTATTTTTATTCATTTAATTTAAACTAACAAATGTTCTTTTAAATTAAAAGTTAAATTTTAACTCAATTTCCCTTTTACTAAAATATTTAGGTGGCTAAATAATTAAATTCGTTTATTTAATAAATTAACTTTCGTAATACATTATAAAATAAACCAATAAGTTAAACTTGTGAATATGTATATTTGTTTTATTTTATTGGAAATACATATATACTTGTCAAAATAAATTACAGATCTCAAAAATCTAATTCTATTTAAACTTCCTATATTTTCTAAACCATATCTACCACATATTTATTATTATTTCAAAATCTTATCTATGTAAAATATTCTATATATATCTATTATCAAAACTATTCCTTTTTCTTTCCAGTGAACACAGCAGAAATCATCTTTACTGAAATTAATTTTTTTTTCTATACATATATAACTAATTAAACAAACTGTTGTTAAACTTTCTTCTACTTCTGCAATTACATTTTAAGTGTTCGAAGATTTTAGAATAATCGATTAACGGATTACTGGAATAAAATAGAAAACACGTTCGAATCGAAGCACTCTCACCTGCAGATGCCTTACGATCCACCATGCTCACACACAGCCCCCAGTTGAACCCTTCCCTGCCCAAAGCTACCCTCATCGACCTTCGAGAACCCCATGACGAAATGCGACGCCAAGTGCTATGCGTCATCACCACGTCGCGTTGATGAAGTCACACATGAGGCGCTCATGTCTTCACAAACTCGCGACGCCCCCTCGCAAATCGAAGTGCCGCCCCATCGATCCTTCATCACACGCGAACCCTAACTACTACCATTCGCGAGCAAGATTCGATCACGAGTTCAAGCATCCCATTCACCGTGATTTGAAAAGGAGGAGAGGGACTCGCGTTCGAAATGGAAGGAAGGGGTTTCGATTAGAAGTGGATTAAAGGCTGTGATTCGGCCATTACTGGTTCGATTTGGATTGAGGAGTAAAAACATGGGGCATGGGTTATTAGTGAAGAGCCTAATCGGCTTTGATTTAGGTTTTTAATTTATTTTTGGAACACATGAATCTTCGCTCTGCCATTCGAATGATTTGGTTTCGTTTAAAAGCCTGGGATAAGAAAACTTCGTGATTTTAAAAGAAAGGAAGAGGCGTGCTCTTGAAGCCAAGACTTGATTTTTTATTTTATTTTTTTATTGTTTCTCGGTTGTGATGTTGCTTACGTGATATTATACATATAAAAATTTAAATTAAACTATCGTTGTAAACTTCAACGCGTTTATAAATCATACGCTCACATACTAACTCCAATCAAAACGAAATTTGAAATCCGATAATAATTCAATATTACGGGCCCAATGGAACTAGTTTTATCGAATTCCGAGATTGCGCCTCGGAAGGCTATTTTTAAATTCAGTTTAAACGATTTAAATTTCAAAACTGAACAAACTACTTCCAAATTCAATTTTAACACTTTTATTGTCTTCACTATTATCAATATAAATTTTATAAGCCTTCAAATTATTTTTAATCGGATTAAAATTCCCGATTCAACATTTTATTCAGATTCAAGTTATTTAATTCAATAATTTAATTATCAAATAAATTGTGATATTCGAAATTCAAGTTAAAATTATTCTATTGAATATTCAAAATCAATTAAATATTCCGATTTTACAAACTTAAAATTCTGGGTCGTCACATTAAATTTCCAATATTTAATTTACTTAAGCGTGTACGATGAACATATATTATCCATATGTTGTAACGGCCCAGATTTCCTGTCATTTGAAATTCGTATATTTAATTGATTTTAAATATTAACAAGTAAAATTTGTAAGTCGAATAAATTTTAATCTCGAATATCTAGATTTAATAAGATAAATAAATCGATAATTTAACATTTGAAGTTACAGAAATAATTGGATATTGGGTTTAATGTGACTAAAAATGATTTGTAAAGTTGTATTAAATCATATTGGAGTTAGAATGATGTTATAGAACTTTTAAAATTGAATTAGAAGTTAATTTATGGAAAGTGAATATTTTAATATTTAATTGACGAGTAAAAATAGTATTTTTTAAAACAGTCTCGGATTTTGACGAAACCAGTTTTATAGGATCTGTAATGTTATATTATTGTAAGATTTCAAATTTCGTGTCAATCAGATTTACGGTTTGTCCAGGGCAAGCTAAAACGCGTAGAAAATCGGTTTAATTTTTAAATTTAAATAGTCGATTTGAAAACCAATCTTCCAAATACGATCGAATTGGCTCCCGATATATATTCCATTGCGTTTGGAATAAGGGTAAAATATTATAAACGCTAGGCGGCATGCTTCGTTTGGAGTTCGGAAAAAATTCGGGTGAATAGTGTCGCGTAATTTTCTATATAAGGCCTCACTATTTTCTGTTTTGCAAAGCAATTAGGGTTTCAAGCCCTAGCCGCTAGCATACTCTTTAATGGCCGAAAATGCATCTCCTTCTTCCTCAACTTTCTTCAAATCCTTAAATCGATTCAGAAAACTCTCAACTACAAAAATGAAGAGCATATCGAGCTCTATAATCTCAACGGTGGAGATCGTTTAAAACATAGCCAATCAAAGGCAATTTGCATTCGAATGCAACATGTCCATACACGTTTTTTGAGACGCAGGAGGGCCGAGTTCAACGACAGTCACGGCGTTGGTAGAGTCAAGTATGGGCTTCGACGTGAAGCTCGCTGATCAACCTCCGGTCGTCGATAGGTGCGAACGGCATTCAATTTTGTCGTGCGTTTATGGGTTATTCAAGTGCATGAATATGCCTGGGAGAAGGATCATGGGCGGTCGTGATTTGTTTTGATGAAACGAACGGCCAGATTGAACTGAGGTTAAAAATAATAAATTAAAAGTTGAAATTATGATATTGTAAATTCGTATACACTTTATAACGCGATATCTTTGTCGTACGAGGTCCGTTTCGCACGAAACGAATTGCGTCGGTTTCGTATTGACGTGCACTACGCGATGGAGCTGGATTAGGATTTATTTGAGCTCGTGGAATTTTAGGTAAAATTAAACACGCGTTTAATTTTATTCGGAACGAAACACTGCAACTGTTATTGGAAGCAATGTGAGAACTTCTCACTCAATCGAATTTGTTTCGATTTAAATTTTAAATAATTAAATTTAAAATTGCTTGATTGAATGATGATTGCTATCTGTTGCATTGAAATAGACCATATACGCCGCATATTAAGCGGAGGTTATTGCATAAACCCATATACCGTGATATTCCACCTTGAAGTGGAATTGGTATTATATAAATACTTGGAGTTGATTTCCCGCATTATATAGAGGATGAGACCCTATTGCGCCACATAATAGCGGATGATATTTTATATAAACCCATGTACCGCGATATTCTGTATTGAAAAGAGATTGGTATTATGCTAACATCTGTGGATGCAAGGAAACAGGTTGGAGGGATCCAACTGGATTCCTCAACAGTATTGATTTATTTACAAATATCTGCGATATATTCTGTTATCATATTGATATATGTTGTTTGGATGTCATGGTTGACGTATTCGTGTTGCTGCAGTATTGGGCCTATTTTTGGAGTTTTAAAAATGTTATAGTAATGATTTCGAATTTAAACGTATTTTCAACTGATTTTGAAAGTATGTATTTTATTGAATTTTGGAATTGATTCATTTTAAATAAATAAGCTTTATAATTTTTATGTTATAAAAATTATGATTTTTGTGAAATATAACCGAAATGTGATTTTTGAAATAAGTAGTTGACTAATTTGTAAAATGGTTTAAATTGGGATTTTTGAATTATTATAAACGGTTTATATAAAAGATTTATAAAATTGATATTTTATAAACTAAAATATTGGAATTATAAAACGAGTTTTATAAGTGTTAAAATGAAGTATAAATGGGCTTTATAAGTGAATGAAATTTATAGATTTATAAATTGTGAAGATATAAAATGAATAGATTTTGTAAAATAAAAAATTTATAAGTAATTAACTTATAAATTGGATTTTGGCATTTAAATGAGATATAGAGATTATATCTTTTAAAGATAAATTGAAAGTGAATATTTGAAATCGATTAGAAAATCATATATCAGTGGATATTTGGAAATTTGAATTCACATGGAATTTATAATGGAAAGGGAAATTGTTTAAAAATAAACATTGATTTATTTTTGAAGTGTGGAAATAAATTTACGGATTTGAAACGTAAATTTAAAGTAAATCGGTAAGGATTTATTTAATTGGTTTAAATGAACCATTTTGAAATGAAAGTGTATTCTCCCTGGAAAGCCGAATAAAATTTCTGAATAGCTTTGAAAAATATATATGTATATAATTCTAGAATTGGTTTTGAAAGAGTTACTTTAGAGAAATTAACTTCTTAAGTTGTTTTAAAATTTGTTAAGTAAAGATTCATTAAGTTGATATAGAAATGTTTATTTCTAAGATTTAATCAACAATTGTTTTAGAAAATGGTTATTTAAATAGTTATTACTCTATGTACTAATTTTTATTTTGAAAATTAGTTTGGACTTAAGATTATATGTAATATTGGTATAATATTTTTTATAACTAATATTTTAAAATAAAGTGTTTAAAAATAGTTTTACTTTAAAATATTTCTAAGTATATATTTGGACAAGTGATTTAAATTATTTTAAAGTGTTCAAACTCGGTAGATTTTTCAGTGGAAATAAATGATTTCAGGAATTTTATTCCACGAGTGAAAAATGGTTTGAAATTCGTTTTCAAAGGATGGAAAGGTAGTTTGAAATTTGTTTTCAAATGGTTAAAGTGTGAAAATATATCTTGCAAAGATATTTTGAAAATATTAAATGGGGAAAAATTAATTGAAATCCAGTAATTGTTGTGAATGTTGATTGATAGTTAAATAATCGACTATCAATATTTTCCTTTGAATGGCGTTTGAATTTCGATGCGACCGAAGGTCGGATTCCAAGTGGATATTGGAAACCCACATCGAACCTTTGTGATTGTGATGGATCTTTTGTTAAAAGATCAAAGTGGAATTTCTTGTGATTTGTTTGAATCTGAATGTAACACTTATTTTAAAAATAAGCGCTTGTTATTCGGTTTAGCCGGGAGAGGACCTTTGTGTCATATAACCCATTACGAATAATGATACGACGAAATGGGATTGCATTTGAAGACCAGTGGTGAAGACCGGGTATTTGCGAGAATGATAGGATGACCTATCGATTGTCTCTCCACCGATAGCTACGGTATGGAGATTTCCTTTGTGATGGGAAGTTCTATCGGGATTGTGAATACCCGGATTGCAAGGGCTTCTTTGGAAGTGCCTTCGGTTCTGCTCGAACCCAGAACAGACTTGTATGGATTGTATGTCTGACATTACATTTTGAGATATAAAGCAGATTTCTTTCGAATACATTTCTGTTGGTGGCGGAGAATTTATTCTCTTAGCTTAACACCCTTCTCTGAGACGTACGAGCTCATAGGTTATGTAGCTGATGGTTATCAATTTGTTGATCATTTGTTGATCTAAGCGTGGCTTTTATGAAAAGCGTAGCTTTGTGGGCGAGACTTCGTCGAACCTCATAACCCGGTTATGGTCGAAACAAGAATCATAGCTGCAAGGTTATTTGAGGGTAGCGCCCTCTACGGGTATGTCATTTCCTTCTGGATTATGAGTGGTATCATGGAATTGAGCCCAGGTACTTACTTTGTGGTTGCTGCAAACTTATTACTTTGTGGTTGTTGGTTGAGAGGATCTTCGGATAAAGGATGCAAACGACCGGCGAATGGCATGCTCATGTCAGTAGTTACCTATTACAGAGGTAACCTGGCCTTGCCTAGCAGAGATCCGGTTAGGATCCGGGGACGTCTCTCCAAAGGCGTTCCATTTTACTTAGGAAGTTCCTTTGCCCGACCATTTGTTGGAAATCCATTCATCCAATACGAGCTCTTTACGGTTTTAGTTGTATAACCTGCTATTTACTTATGGTGGCGCCCCACTGTTTAGATAGTAGCTATAGTAGGCATACGATAATGGTCGTATGTTGGCTAAGATTTATACTATACTTTCAAAATGTTTTCTGCACTTTGCACTTATAGTAATAATATTATAGTAATAATATCAAAGAAATTCATGTATCAAGCATATTTAACTATCATAAGGTGAAATCTTCTCCAATTCTGCGTTTGCATTGCGTGTTTGGCAGGAGGCCTTATGGTAGTTACATTTTCTAAAAGCATTGCGGATCTATTTTAAAAGATTTCTTTGTTTTTTAAGACAAACTGTTTTAAGTTATCACACCAGTCCCATGACTGACCTGGAGTTTATTGTTTCCTTCCTAAACTCTGGGTGCCCATCACTTTCCACACGGGCAACCTAGAGTCAGGTTATCGGGATATTCTGGAATTCAGGAGGTGCTGTGGAGCTCTAGAGAGGAGCTGGATGGCGAAACGTATCACTTGTATATGATATTATCTTTTCCGCTATGTACCCACTTGTAAGGACAGGTTTATATAACTGTCCATTATTGTGTTGTGTTGTATATTGATGTAATGTATAAAATGTACAGTTCTTTTGATTTAAAGATTATTCATTTAACTATTATATGTTGTTCCGTTGCGATTGTGAAATTCTGATATTGTTCATGTTGCTTCGTCTTTCTTTCTTCTTCTTCTTCTACCTCTTCTTATTTAACCCTAACAATTCGGTTTTTCGGCCTTCGATTGTTCGGCAGTTGATACAGTGGACGTATTAATGTCGATTTTTGGGAGTCAAAAATTCCAAACGTTACATATGCAATATCAAATCTGATCACTCACTTGATCACAGAGTTCCACTTCCAAACTAGTATCGTTTACACGACTCTTTAGTGAGGACTCAGATTCGGTTCCTTGATCGGAAACCGCTATTCTCCTTGCATAGCCATATAATATAATAGAGAATTCCAGAATCAAATCAAAAATCTATATTTAGGGTTCGCTGTCAAGAATCAAGTGAAAAATCCTAACTTGAGTCGATATAAATTATCTCGAAATTATGTGCTCCAATTCGAATCAAATCATTATGCGAATAAAATAATATGCGTACAACTTACGTATTACCTCTCAATAGATTTCTATCCAATTCATCTATATTAAATTATTTTACTTACCTTCATTTCATTTACAATTTATTATTCACAATGCATTATCCATATCCCTTATTTAATTAGTATATCCATTTCTTTACATAGCATATTCTTTAATACTATCATTTCTTAAACATCACTCCATAGAATTTGCTTACTTAAGTTCATTTTTAAACATTCTATATAATTTAGTTCAATTTTCTTTTCTAATTGATTCTTTGTTAAACCTAATTCTTTTGTTTACATCTACTTCATTTCCATAATTTCGGTTAATAACAAATTTATTTGTGGAACATTTTATAAATCATCACTTTAGTTTATAATCATTCTATAAAAGTCTAACTTCTTATATATGACTTCCTTAGTTTATAGTTGTCTCAAAACTTACAAATTCAATTTCACAATTTCTTAAGAAATTTATATTTAATTTTATAACCAATTCAATCTGTCTTCTTTCTTAAGTTCACTTACTTATTCCACTAGCCATTAATCATTTCATGGCATAGTTAAGTATAACATTTATTATTACATCCAAATTTCCATTTATACACATTTTAATTGCTTTTGGCTTTTATTTACTTGTATAATATCCCATTACATATCCAAATCATCATTTTGACCTTTTAATATTTGGTAAGTCTTATTATATGCTATTATAATGCAATTTGGTATTATACTTCAACTCTATAGCTTCTCAAACATTTAGCTTAGATTTCTTAGTTCTCTTATTTTATAAGTTTTGGTTATTCAAATATTTCATTTCATTCAAGTAATTTGGATATTATTAATTAACAGAACTTAAAAATCAAAACACCTAGTACATTTCAAATCATTTGAAATAAGTATATATACTTGTCCCATTTATATATCATATCATACTTTTGGAGTTTAAACCAAACTCCATTTATCGAAACAGTTTCGAAGTAAAGCTCCTCAAAAGTCTTCACCCACTTTGAGACACGGCAATGAACGTTGATGATGATGCGTAGTCATCATCAAAATTATTTTCCAGCAATAAAAGAGGGGAGTACTGAAGTCATTCCTTTTAAAATTTATTTGAAAAAATTTGTATTTATATACACTTTTAAACAATACTATTATTATTTTCCAAACCTTAAAAACCTTTTCCAAAAACACCGAAATTTAAATTTCCCAATTTTATATTCATTTTACCTAAAAATTACATTTTATACATCACATTTGCACATTTTCATTTTCTTATAATCATATAATAGCGAATAGTTTAGGAATATTGACTATTCAAACAATAAATGATAATGATCAATATTGTCATTTCTAACAACCAACTCATACTATATATACCCTAATAATTTCTAAAAAATTATTTCTTTGTATATATATATATATTTAAGATATAATAAGGGTAAAATTATTTTATTTATCCAATTTCAAAATTTTACCATGTCGGTTTACCTTGTTTAAGAGTTTAGAAACCCCTATCAATACGGCTGTACTTCCCGTACCAACCAGAATCCATAAACACTCAACCGATTAGTCAACACAATATAAAACATTTCATATTCACTAACCAATACGCGCTCATGTCTATTAATACATTTAAACTCATTCTAGGGTACTACTGACCCTATCTATAATGAGTTACCCACAAAGCTAAGGTTATCGCTAAACCACAGCTCTAATGCCAACTGTAACGGCCCATCTTTTTGGACAGTTTAGATTATAAACCACAAATGTCAACTCAAACCATTCAAAAGGGAGGATTTATGATGGGGTAAATAAGAAAATAAGAGAAAAGGAAGAAGGAAACAGACATAAAATCTTGCAGTAGAATGACAAATATAATAATCAAATAAACAATTCATAAAGCTGGTTAGGTAATACATTTGATTATAAGCTATACAACATTTATCAGACTTATATATACATCAGGGATAAATAAGTAATGCAGCTAACAACATGATGCAGGAATACTAATAGTAATAATATACCAAATCTTCGTCTTCGTCCTCCAGAATGAATCCTCAATAAGCTAAAAAACTCAGGGCCGACCCGAGTGTAATGAAAAGAAAAAAAATACTCGAGTCAGGACTAAAATATCCTTACGTAAGTCTAATCAATATCGCTTATAACATGAGCGTAATGGTGTCAAAGATGTTTACGGGATTTCACATCTTCTATATAATGTATAACGTGCGTGCAATAACTCAAGAGGTGTTACGGGATTTACCATCTCTTAAGGATCCATCAAAATATTTATACGTAGTAGAATATGCTATATATAATGTCTAATCGGTAAAATAACTATTTTTCTTAGCGTTAATGCTTTACATTGGTCCTCCTTAATGCATTTTTAAGCATTGTCGTACAGTATGCATATAAAACATCAGTTAAACAGTCAGAGGAAGGGGATGCGCCGTGATACGAAAACACTAAACCAAAATCGTAAGGGTCTCGTATAAGGATAAAAGTATGACAAGGCACATGAGGCAATGCCCAAGGTAGGATACTACAAGTTTACCCTTCCCGACTGGTGGTAAAGCATCATAGCCATGATCGCTCAGTGCATCCAACACTCCCATAATCCGGAGGGTGCGCACCAATCAATCACAATGTAAATGATGGTAATACGAAGAAGTGTGTCAGCTTTGGGTAGCTAGCCCACTTGGTCGGTACAACTCCTGTCTTTAGTCATTTCAAATTGGCACAAGTGCCAGGCTAATCCATCATCGTTCTCTTTCTTCAAATCCAGCAAGCGACGCCAAATCCAACCACTTCGTTCTAATTCATCACTCCACGTACATAGTTGTTAAAGTGGTTCCAGTACAGACAGAGAGTATGCCCATATCCGACATTGGTCTCTTTAACAACCAAACATCGTTTTACACACCGGTTGGTACTATTAAATTACGAAACAGTTCATACTGGATGTCATAATATCATATTCACTTCAAAATCAAATTCATTTGGAAATCAATATATTTATTCAAAATATATCATCCAGTTCAAATCTTATTCATCTTAATATTGCGATTTCAATTCTAAAATTGTTTCGAATTTCAACTCAAGTTATAACTTCAATTTAACCCAATTCGTATTTAAATCCATGATTTAAAAATAAACATTGCACTCCTGACTGGTGTAAAAAAATTTTTGAAAAATAGTTTGAATAGTTTAATATAGTTCAAATAATTTTAATAGTAAAAAATAGTTTAAATTGTTGAAATAGATGAATATAGTTTAAATGGTTAATATAGTTAAAAATAGTTTAAATAATTAAAATAGTTAAAAATATTTAAATATAAAATAGTTTAAGTATTAAAATGGTTTATATAGAAAAATAATTTGGAACCAAAATAATTTGTATATTTAAGAAAATAGCCTTTAAATTGTTTTATATTAAATTATTTATTTGAAAATAGTTTCAAAGTCAAACCGGTCCAATTCCAACTTCCCAATTTAAATAAATTCCATTTTCCATTCAATCGATTCAATTTTGATTTTGATTCAAATCAATTTCAACCTCGATTTCAAATTAATTCAATTCCACTTTCAAACCCAATTACTTCAATTTCAATCTATATCGGTCTCGAGCCTAATTTTCAAAATGTCGATTCCAAACATTTAAATCAAATTATCCTTCAATTTTCAGTTTAAAATCCCAATCTTCAAATTCAATTTCGAGCTCAATTTCGAAATATCATTTTTATATCGCTTTCACTTAGTGATATTCAATTTTCGAATAAAAGTTCAATCTTTTTAAAACAAATCAATTTATGAGATTTAATCATATTACGATTTGAACTTCTAAATCTCAACTTCAATTGTTTAACATTTTCTTTTAAACAAAATTTTATTTCAACATTTCAAACTCTAATTCGTGATTGATTCGATTTCCTATAAATCTGATTTTTATTTCTTTTAAATCCAAACAATTTACATAATTTCTAGTCGACTTTCAAAATCATTTAATTTAACCAATCCAGTGTCCGTATATAATTTTCTATCCAATGCCCAAGTGATCCGTTATTTCTATTTAATTTCAGGGATACACACACACAAAGATATATATATATATATACATATATATATATATACACTCCCAAATCACTATGTCATGGGTATATATCACTTCAACCTATTTCTTAATTCATTCGAAATAATTCAATTTAGCATCCAAACATCCAAATATTGATCAATTAGCATCCATCACAATCAAACATCCAAAAAATCTATGTGATTCACAACAAATTTATAGTTGTTAATATTATGCAATTTACTGGCAATTAAATCCCAATTTCAATTTGACTGTCAATATTAATTTTTAACAGTTAATTCAATTACCGTCTAGATGATAATTAAATTTTATCAAACAATGACCAATAAAATTTATATCACTTCATAATACCAAATTTAACTTGCACAAAATTATTTTAGCACGTTGTGAGCGTTATAAAACACTCTTCTTGAGTTTTCAATTTCAAATCAAATCGAATGGCGTTCGATTTAACCTAGAATTTTACTAGCTCCAAACATTCCCAGGTCCACACTGTAGCGTAGATCTCGTCTCTATGATTTCGGCGTCACTAGTTTCATCCGATTTCGAACTCGTATGACCGAGATATACATTTTATAAGATTTGCGTACAATTTGTATAAATAATTTCATTTTTTTAATTTATACCCAAATTAGATTTGGGCCATTCGTCCCAAGAATGAGATCTGGACCGCCAAAACTATTTCACCTTCATCCATACATATGCGGCCTCCAGGAGATACGCACGCAATGAACCCAACCATGCCAAACTTCAATCGATCGTTGCTCCTACCCCTATCATCTAACACTCGATCCAGGACCACCAAATCGAAGCTCAACGCGAGCACTACCTTCGGATGCAACCTAGACGAACTTGGCCTCTCCTAGGCGTCGCAATTCGCCGATGAACGAACTCGGCTTCGGTTTCGATTGCCGACGGTCTACGCAATGATATTCGATCCTACCCATTGACTTTGTAGAGCTTGAGATGCTCTAAGATATTGCAGTTGAGGGTTTTTCACAAAATTTCACGGATTTGAAGAAAAATAAAGATGATTTTAGAAGATTTTTGGCCCTTAAGCAAATAGAGGCGGTTGTGTTATGCTTAGATGCTAGGTTTTCAGTTCAAATGTGTGTATATATATGTGTGTGTATAGAATATTATATTATAAATATGTTTCAGTTTTAATGCACTTTTTCAAACGAACTCCAAACGAAGCATGCTGCCTGGCATTTATAATGTTTTACCCTTATTCTGAACACAATGGAACATATTTTAGGGATAAATTCAATCATATGCGGAAGATAGTTTTTTGAATCGAATTAAAATATTAAATTTTTGGTATTTAATTCAACGCGTTTATATTCCGTGCGACCAAACGATAACTCCAAATGACTGGGCCACTGAGGTACCGCCACCACAGTACACCTCTAAAACAATGTAACAAGGACCATGCTGGGTTCCCCTGCTACACAAGACCAGCCTACCCCTAACCTGGATAGACCGAATATGTTATCACCCCGGATGTTTCCACCCTTACCATCGAGCGCTCCTTCCATGCACAACCATATCCATAATAATATGGTTGCTGAGGTCATCAAGAAATGTGATAGCATACCCTAATTGGGTGCGACCCACTTAGCCTTGCTGCATCTCCCCTATTTTAGTCATTCCTAGTAGATTAGGCTCGAGGCTAAGCGTTATCTTTCAAGAACAATTTTATTTAAAATGTTCATCGTCCTATAATGACGATGTTCTGATAGCATTCGTCCATACAAGCTGTCCCGGGTCTGGACAAACCGAATTACTATCTTCATCATCTTCACGGTATTCATTCATTACGTTCAAAATGGATCAAAGTGGTTTTCGAACAATTAAATCTGATCCCAGTTTCTTCGGAACGATTAACGAAATTGGCCATACTGATAGTCGGTTGCTTAACTATCAATAAAATATCCATACGCAATCATCTGGCCTTACTATAAATTTCCTAAAATATTCCCAAAAATCTTTATAAGATATATATATTCAAAACCCTTCCAATAATTTATAAGTGGATACCAAACTAAAGTTCTTATGTCCTTAACAGGATATTTTTCAAGTCATTTCAATACTTAGAATATTTTTCTCGCTTCCAATTTATAGCCGAAAATACTTCTATAATAAAAACCTCGAAGTTAAATATTTTCAAATTCTTTCCGTCCAATACTTAGGAATATTCATAAGTATCTTCCCTAAGACCTTTTATTTCCAATATTCAGGATGTAGTCCATTTATTTCCTATTTCTCAAAATTCTTTACAAATTTTATTTATAAATCCCATAATATTCCCAAGAACGAATGCACTTTTCTATATCTCCAAATACCCATTCTTACTTCCTTTATGAATTCTAATTCATTTTCGAATTTCTCGTATTTTTACACTTTGGAATTTATTTAGGCTCCTAAAATCCCACTATAAGATTTCTCTTCTAAAATCATACTCGTTAAACAAACTCCCTTTCCAATCTCGAGAGGATTTATAAACAAATTCAATCCTTACATATATATATGTATATAATAATTATTTTTAGGAATAATAATTTATTTGTAAAATATGTTTAAGTAAATTTAAAATATCAAAAACATTCTAAATAGCATCAATAACTCATTTCCAAATCATTTTTAAATAACTAATTAATTTACAAAGCTTATTAATAAAAGTTAGAATTTATTTCAATAATTGTTTAACATTAAAATAACAAATCATTCGGAATATTCTAATCTAAATAATAGTTTAAATCATATAGCATAGTAATTAAAAATCCCATTTTTACAAACTTTTAAATTCTTGACAAAAATCTATTTTAAAATGCCAATATTTTTAAATTCAGTTTATAACTCCATCTCAATTCGTATCACATCGATTATACCTCTATTTTATCACCAATCTCATATACAAATATAGATTCCAATATTTCTATCCAACGATTTCCATAACTCGATATAAATTCACATCAGTAAGTCTATATTTCCAAATTATCAACTGAACATCATTGTAGCGACCTGTAGTTCTGTACCCCTTGAGTTGATAATAATTCATCCTTGTTCAACCCAAAGTGTATGAAAGAGCGAATAACTAAGGTAAAAGAAAAAAGAGGTAGAAGAAGTGAATAGAAAAACAACATCAAAATCTCACAATCGCAGCAGAACAAAATAATATATTTAATAATAGCTTTAAATACAAAAGAATTTGTACTGTTATATATATACCATTATCAGAGCACAACAATCATCTATCACTTTGGACAGCTTATTTTATGTCCTTAGTGTGACGATTGCGATTTTTCGACGCTCGAAAACCGACATCAATACGTCCACTGTATCAATTGCCAAGCAATCGAAGGCCAGAAAACCGTACCGTTAGGGTTAAAGAAGAAGAAAAGATAGAAGAAAAAAAATAGAACAGAACAGAAAGAAACAACAGAACAATATCTGAATCTCACAATCGCAGCGGAACAACATATAATAGAAATGAATAATCTTTAAACAAACAACTATTTCAGTTATTAAATTACATCATATTACATTACATTTCATCATCAGAGTGTACAACAACAAACAACAACAAACAGCGGAAAAGAAATACTATATACTAGTAATACGCCATGCCATGCAGCTTGCCTCCAGCAACTCCTAAATTCAAGAATATCCGGATAAACCTGACTCTTGACTGCCCGTGTGGAAATTGTTGGGCACCCAGAGTTTAGGAAGGAAAACAATAAACTCCGAGTCAGTCATGTGACTGGTGTGTGAACTTAAAACAGTTTATCTTTAAAACAAAGAACAGGATAATTTTAAAATAGATTCGCAATGCTTTTTAGAAAATGAGACTACCATAAGGCCTCCCGCACACACACATAATGCAAACGCAAAATTGGAGGAGGTTTCTCCTTATGATAGTCAAAGATGCTTGATACGCACTAAAAAGAAACATTTGATATTATTACTAGTGCATAGTGTAGGAGAAATCATTTCGAAAATAAAGATATAAATCTTAGCCAGCATAGACATTTCACACTTATGCCTACTATAGCTACCATGTTCAATAGTAGGTTACCGCCACATTCCATGGCAGGTTATACAACTAAAACCGTACAGGGTTCGTATTGTTTCTTTGGATTTCCAATAAATGGTCAGGCCAAGGAACTTTCCATTGCCACATAGGTACGCCTCTGGAAAGACGACCCAAGAACCAAACCGGATCTCTGCCAACACAAGGTCGAGTTACCCCTAATTGGGTAACTACTGACATGAATATGTCATCCCCCGATCGTAACCGATCTATCCGAGGATCCTCGATTTCCAACAACCACAAAGCAATAAATTTGCAGCAACAACATAGGTTAAGTATCTGGGCTCCATACCATGATACCACCACTATCCAGAAGGAATGACATACCCTAAAGGGGCGCTACCCGCTAATAACCTTGCCGCATCCTTCCTGTTTTGACCATTTCCGGGGCGTGAGGTCCGACGAAGTCTCGTCCACAAAGCCACGCTTTATACGAAAGTTGTGCTTTGGGTCAATAAATGATCAAAGTAATGATCACCAGGATAAATGATCAAACAAATGATCATATCACAAATGATCAAACAATGATCATCTCGCAGCAACACTCAGCATGCCACACTACCAAATTGGGAGTATATCACTAATAACCTTCAACTACATAACCTCTGAGCTCGTACGTCTCAGAGAAGGGTGTTAAGCTAAGAGAATAAGTTCTCCTCCACCAACAGAAATATATTTGAAAGAAATCAGCTTTATATCTCAACTTGTAATGTCAGACATACAATCCATACAAGTCTGTTCCGGGCTCGAACAGAACCGAAGGCACTTACACAGAAATCCTTGCATTCCGGATAATTTCTAATCACGTCCGGACTTCCCGTCACTAAGGGTGATAAAACCTCTATATCGGAGATCAGCCGATGTAGAGTAACTCAACGGTAATCCTTCCGTTTTCAAAAATATCCGGTCTTCAACACCGGTCATCGAATGCAATCCATTACGACGTATCACATATTCGGAATGGGCTATACGACCCTAAGGTCCTTTCCCGGCTAACCCGAATAGTGAGGGCTTATTCAAAAATAAGTGTGGCATTCAAATTCAAGCAATCACAACAAATACCGCTTTAAAGTAAATATTGATAGTCGGTTATTTAACTATCAATAGGCGTGTTCAACATCACCAAATTCCAAATTATTTCCCAAATTATTTACTTTCCAAAATATCTTTACAAGATATATATATATTCCACACTTCAACATTTGAAAGCAATTTTCAAATCACTTTTCACATTTACCACCTTTGAAAACAAATTTCAAATCATTCCCCTATACGAGATTACTTTCATTTCAACATGGTTCATTTAAACCAATTAAATAAATCCTTAACGATTTACTTTATATTTACGTTCCAAATCCGTAAATTTATTTCCCACACTTCAAAAATAAATCAACGTTTATTTTTAAACAAATTCCCCTTTTCATTTATAAATTCCATAGTGAATTTACATTTCCAAAATATCTATGAATATACGATTTTCTAATCGACTTCTAATATTCATTTTCAATTTATCTTTAAAACATAAAATCTCAAAACATTCACTTCATATTGGAAAACATTTCCATACTTATTTAATAATAAGTAATTCACAAACCCATTTATTTTCAACACTTGGAAAATATCCAATATACTTAAATCGAAATTAAGTATATATTTCATTCTTTAAGAAATCATTTCTTAAACACATTTATTTGGGCCAAAACGAATGTTGCGTAAAACACCGTTACGACGACCCAAAATCACTAGTATAGGGATTCAAAATTAAAATAGATATATAAATCCCAATACTATATAAATCATTTCCTTTTGGAAACCATTTACTATAACAACTGTGTTATAGTCCACCATTTCCTTATTTCTCGAAAACGTCTATTTCAACAATGAATGTTGAAATCTATGCATTCGATTCATAATACATTTTAAAACATCGTTAAAATGATTTACTTCATTTTATAATATTCATTTTCCCAAGCATATCCATTTTATTTGATAATATATTCACTGTCCAAAATCGTGAATATAATTCCTTAACCAATTTCAACTTTCAATTTATCAAATTCCAAGGATTTCGAATTTATAAACAATGTCTATAAATTCCATTTCTATTTATAAGCTTCAATTTATCAATCTACTTTATTAATCCAATTTTAATTTATATAACTCAATTATATACCAAAGTCCATATTATAAGTTAAATGCTTATAATCCATTTATTTACAAAATCGTTCTTTTAGAACTTCACAAATTATAAATCTTATTACTTATAGGATTTGATTTATAACCCTATTTTCACATTAATAGAACTCCTTTTAAAATTCTATTATTTCGATTTAATTTTTTTTTACAAATCTCAACTATAAACCATTTTTGCTTCATCAAAGATTTCAATTTAAATGCAAAAATCCGATTTATAAGTTAATTCCTTAATATCTTTTGTCTTACAACATCTATTCATTTTATAACTTCACAATTCATAAATCTATAAATTTTCATTCACTTATGAATCCATTTATACTTCACTTTAACACTTATAAAAACTCGTTTTATAATTCCAATATTTTTAATTTTAAAATATCAAATTTATACATCTTTCGTATAACCCGTTTTAAAATAATTCAAAAATCCCAATTTAACTATTTTATAAATTTATTAACTACTTATCTCAAAAATCACCTTTTGGTTATATTTCACAAAAATCTTAATTTTTATAACATAAGAATTTATAACGTTTTAATTATTTAAAATGAATCAATTCAAAAATTTAATAAAACGTATACTTTCAAAAATCACTTTAAAAATTCTTTTAAAAACAAAAATCATTATTTTAAAACTTCAAAAATGAATCCAATGATGCAACAGCACCAAATAGTCAATCACGACATCCAAATATCATATATCGATATGATAATCAACAAATATCACAATATCTGCAAATAAATCAATAAAGTTGAGGAATCAAGTTGGATCCCTCCAACCTGTTTCCCTGCATCCAAAGATGTTAGCGCAATACCAATTCCGTTCCAGTACAGAATTATCGCGGTATATGGGATTTATAAAATATTATCCGCTTAATAGCCGGCGCAATAGGGTCTCATCCGCTATATAGTGCGGGAAATCAACTCCAAGTACAATAATAATACCAATTTCACTGTACTGTGAAATATTCGCGGTATATGTTTTTAATAAATAACCTCCGCTTACTAACGACGTATAGTGTCTATTTTAACAATCAATAGATAATAATTCATCATTCAGGCATACAATCAACAATTTTAAATCTAACTATTTAAAATTAACATTGAAACAGTTCGATTGAGTGAGAAGTTCTCACCTTGGGTTTCCGATAGTAATTTGTAGCGTTTTATTTCGAATAAAATTAAACGGTCGTTTAATTTTACCCGAAATTTTTACTAACTCCAAACGACTCCAATCCTGTTCCATTGCATAGTGCTCGTTTATACGATTCCAACGCAACTGGTTTCATGCGTTTTCGACCTCGTAGCAAAAAGTTATAGCATTACAAAGATTACATGATTTATAATATAATTAAATTTCAATTTTACTTTAATTTCTAACCCACATCATCATCACAACCATTGATTTTGTTCTACCCAGATCTGGGGCGCACGTGCTATCATCTTCCCCAGACGTGAAACCGTGCCCTCCATCAAACCCATAGCCGCCCTAAAACCCTAATTGCCGCGACTTCATCTCGTCGTTTGAAGACGATCAGGCTCCACCACGTCGAAGACCATTGCAAGCTCCATCTCCAGCCCAAATAGCATCAAGCTCGGCTCCACCAAAGCACAAAAAAACGTGCATGTACAGCAGGAGAACACGGCCCCCTAGCGACCACCTCGACGCTCCAAATCCAATCTCCACCGTTGATCTTCAAGATCTTGATGTCCTCTACACTTTTGTTTTAGAACTCGAAGGCTAATTCTTTGCGGATTGAGAGATCGGAGGGGAAGAAGACGGGAAATTTCTGGCCTTTAAAACTGTAGGCGGCGGCCGACCATTTATTTCTAGGGTTAGGGTTTTCTTTTGCAAAATTGTGAATGAATGGTCCTTATATAGATAATTGGCGAATTACTATTCATCGAAAATTTTCCGAACTCCAAATGAAGCGTGCCGGCTGGCGTTTCTAGGGTTTACTCCGCATTCCGGACACAATGGAATGTGTTTCGGAGGCCAATTCGATCATCTGTGCGAGTTACGGCAATAAACGATCGATTTTAAATTAAACCGATTAAACAAATTTTCTATGCGTTTTGGCTTGCCCGGGACAAACGGTAAATCCGATTGACACAAAATTTGAAACCTTAAAATAATATCACATTACTGATCTGATGAAACTGGTTTCGTCGAAATCTGAGACTGTTTGAAAAATGACCATTTTAACTCGCCAAATTAATATTAAAACAATTTCGATGCGTTTCGAGCTGCCACGGTCAAACGAAAACTCCGATTGCTACGAAAATTGAAATCTGATAATAACAAACTATTACAGACCCAATGGAACTAGTTCGTCCAATTCTGAGACTGTTCGAAAATTGACTAATTTCACTAGTCGATTAAATATTAAAATATTCAATTTTCACAAATTAACTTTTAATTTAATTTTAAAAGTTCTAAAATATCGTTCTAACTCTAATATGATAAAATAAAATTTTACAAATTATTTTCAATCATATTTAACCCAATTTTCAATTATTTTCTAGAATTTCTATTATTAAATTATCGATTTAATTGTCCAACTAAATCCAATATTCGATAAATAAATTATTCGATTTAAAAATTTCACTTATTAATATTTAAATTCAATTAAATATTCGAATTTAAATTATCAAAAATTTTGGGTCGTTACAATCTTCCCCCCTTAAAAGAATTTCGTCCTCGAAATTACCTAGTATGAAAGAGTTACAAAATCCATTAATTTTTCAAAATCCATAGTTAGACTTTTTTCAATAACTTTATTAAGTTTCCAAATCATACTTAGTTATATTTTCAAAACAAACTATATCGTTTAACTTTCAACTCCAAACCAATTTTTTTTCACAAAATTTTCCCAATTTTCTCAAATTTTTTCTAACGCCTTAAATTTTCGAAAAAAATTCGCCATAGGCTTCTTTTGCGCGGCTCGATCTGAAAAAAAATGACAGTATATATATCACAAATATACATCTCATCAAGTGATGAGGCATCCCGCAGGGAAAAAGTGTAAAAGTACGGTATGTAATCCGAGATATGTACCTTATTTATTATTAGCGAGCGTGTACGGCTAATATAGCGCGAAAGCGAGCTCCAAATGCGAAGCAATGCGTAATCCGCACCTACTAAACACTCAACAACAACATGAGAACATGCATATATGAAAATAATATCAATATACATCATATAGCACTACAACAACTACATATGCCAATATAGCAAATGCAACCAATCAACAATTGCAACCACCAAACAACTATCATCCAACAAATCCATATCAAATCAATATACATTCACTTCTCATTAATATTCAATGAATTGGTTTTCCAATTTATTCACATTTGAATCATTAACATTGGATTTACTAACATTCATTCATTCGATTTCATTTAGTTTACATTCACTAATTTATTCACATTAATTCGCCTTCAATATAAATCAAATCCTATTCTATCCAAATTTATTTACTTCCAATTTGAATTCAATTACATAGCTTTTGATTTTGCTAATTTACTTTCATTAACACTTAATGAATTATATACAATCAACTAACATTCACATGACAACCAATGTATATCCAACATAACCAAATTATTTAATTTACATTCAATTTGGTCCAACACTTTTAATTCCAATTGGTTCATATTTAATTGACTTTCATTCAATTTATTCAATTTCCAATAACATTAGCTTTTAATGAATTAACACTTATATTCATTGTTTCATACTAATTATTTACATTCAATTGATTAATATTTCATCCATTCATCAATTCAATTGTTAATTCCTTTAACAATATAAAGTTGAATTTCATTTATATAACTCAAGTTCAAATTCTTAATGACTTCACTTCATTAATTCACTTATTAATTTACTTCGACACCAAAATCAACTCCATTCTACTTTACTTAAGTTATATTCTCTTTCAAACATCATTTCAAATCCAAATCAATTTATTTAACTTATTCAACAACCAAACAATCAATTATATACTTTAATAATTCTGAAAAATTATTCTTTTATATATAAAATATAATCAAGGTAAAATTATTTCATTTACCCAATTTAAAACAATACCGTGTCGAATTGTTCAATTCAAGTGTTTAGAAACCCCTTCGATACAGTTGCGCAGACTGGGTCGACAAAGGTTCATATGCCACTCAACAAACCAATCATCACAATATAAAATCATTTAATATTCACTAACAAATACGCTCTCATATCTATTATTACACTCAACTCATTCTAGAGTACTACTGACTCCATCTCTAATGAGAAATACCCAACAGAGCCATAGTTGTCGCTTAACCATATGCTCTGATACCAAATGTGACGATCGCGATTTATCGACGCTCGAAAACCGACATCAATACGTCCACTGTATCAACTGCCAAGCAATCGAAGGCCAGAAAACCGTACCGTTAGGGTTAAAAAAGAAGAAAAGTAGAAGAAGAAAAATAGAACAGAACAAAAAGAAACAACAAAACAATATCTGAATCTCACAATCGCAGCGGAACAACATATAATAGAAATGAATAATCTTTAAACAAAGAACTACATCATTTATTACATTACATCATATTACATTACATTTCATCATCAGATGGTACAACAACAAACAACAACAAACAGCGGAAAAAAAATACTATTACTAGTAGTACGCCATGCCATCCAGCTTGCCTCCAACAACTCCTAAATTCTAGAATATCCAGATAAACCTGACTCTTGACTGCCCGTGTGGAAATTGGTGGGCACCCAGAGTTTAGGAAGGAAAACAATAAACTCCGAGTCAGTCATGTGAGTGGTGTGAGAACTTAAAACAGTTTATCTTTAAAACAACGGACAGGATAATTTTAAAATAGATTCGCAATGCTTTTTAGAAAATGAGACTACCATAAGGCCTCCCTCACACACACACAATGCAAACGCAGAATCGGAAGAGATTTCTCCCGATGATAGTCAAAGATGCTTGATACGCATTAAAAAGAAACATTTGATATTATTACTAGTGCATAGTGTAGGAGAAATCATTTCGAAAATAAAGATATAAATCTTAGCCAGCATAGACATTTCGCACTTATGCCTAATATAGCTACCATGTTCAATAGCAGGTTACCGCCACATTCCATGGCAGGTTATACAACTAAAACCGTACAGGGTTCATATTGTTTCTTTGGATTTCCAACAAACGTTCAGGCCAAGGAACTTCCCATTGCCACATAGGTATGCCTCTGGAAAGACGACCCGAAATCACTAGTATAGGGATTCAAAATTAAAATAGATATATAAATCCCAGTACTATATAAATCATTTCCTTCCGGAAACCATTTACTATAACAACAGTGTTATAGTCCACCATTTCCTTATTTCTCGAAAACGTCTATTTCAACAATGAATGTTAAAATCTATGTATTTGATTCATAATACATTTTAAAACATCGTTAAAACGATTAACTTCATTTTATAATATTCATTTTCCCAAGCATATCCATTTTATTTGATAATATATTCACTGTCCAAAATCGTGAATATACTTCCTTAACCAATTTCAACTTTCAATTTATCAAATTCCATGGATTTCAAATTTATAAACAATGTCTATAAATTCCATTTCTATTTATAAGCTTCAATTTATAAATCTACTTTATTAATCCAATTTTAATTTATATAACTCAATTATATACCAAAAGTCCATATTATAAGTTAAATGCTTATAATCCATTTATTTACAAAATCGTTCTTTTAAAACTTCACAAATTATAAATCATATTACTTATAAGATTTCATTTATAACCCTATTTTCAACGTTAATAGAACTCCTTTTAAAATTCTATTATTTCGATTTAAAAAAATATTTTATAAATCTCAACTATAAACCATTTTTGCATCATCAAAGATTTCAATTTAAATGCAAAAATCTGATTTATAAGTTAACTCCTTAATATCTTTTGTCTTACAACATCTATTCATTTTATACTTCACAATTCATAAATCTATAAATTTTCATTCACTTATGAATCCATTTATACTTCACTTTAACACTTATAAAAACTCGTTTTATAATTCCAATATTTTTAATTTTAAAATATCAAATTTACACATCTTTCATATAACCCGTTTTAAAATAATTCAAAAATCCCAATTTAACTATTTTATAAATTTATTAACTACTTATCTCAAAAATCACCTTTTGGATATATTTCACAAAAATCTTAATTTTTATAACATAAGAATTTATAACGTTTTAATTATTTAAAATGAATCAATTCAAAAATTTAATAAAACGTATACTTTCAAAAATCACTTTAAAAATTCTTTTAAAAACCAAAATCATTATTTTAAAACTTCAAAAATGAATCCAATGATGCAACAGCACCAAATAGTCAATCACGACATCCAAATATCATATATCGATATGATAATCAACAAATATCACAATATCTGTAAATAAATCAATACAGTTGAGGAATCCAGTTGGATCCCTCCAACCTGTTTCCCTACATCCAAAGATGTTAGCACAATATCAATTCCGTTCCAGTACGGAATTATCGCGGTACATGGGATTTATAAAATATTATCCGCTTAATAGCCGGCGCAATAGGGTCTCATCCGCTATATAATGCGGGAAATCAACTCCAAGTACAATAATAATACCAATTTCGCTGTACTGTGAAATATTCGCGGTATATGTTTTTAATAAATAACCTCTGCTTACTAACGGCGTATAATGTCTATTTTAACAATCAATAGATAATAATTCATCATTCAGGCATACAATCAACAATTTTAAATCTAACTATTTAAAATTAACATCGAAACAGTTCGATGGAGTGAGAAGTTCTCATCTTGGGTTTCCGATAGCAATTTGTAGCGTTTTATTTCGAATAAAATTAAACGGTCGTTTAATTTTACCCGTAATTTTTACTAACTCCAAACGACTCCAATCCAGTTCCATTGCGTAGTGCTCGTTGATACGATTCCAACGCAACTGGTTTCGTGCGTTTTCGACCTCGTAGCAAAAAGTTATAGCATTACAAAGATTACACGATTTATAATATAATTAAATTTCAATTTTATTTTAATTTCTAACCCACATCATCATCACAACCGTTGATTTACTTCTACCCAGATCTGGGCCGCACGTGCTATCATCTTCCCCCAACGTGAAACCGTGCCCTCCATCAAACCCATAGCCGCCTTAAAACCCTAATTGTCGCGACTTCATCTCGTCGTTTGAAGACAATCAGGCTCCACCACGTCGAAGACCATTGCAAGCTCCATCTCCAGCCCAAATAGCATCAAGCTCGGCTCCACCAAAGCATAGAAAAACGTACATGTACAGCAGGAGAACGCGGCCCCCTAGCGACCAACTCGACCTTCCAAATCCAATCTCCACCGTTGATCTTCAAGATCTTGATGTCCTCTACACTTTTGCTTTAGAACTCGAAGGCTATTTCTTTACGGATTGAGAGATCGGAGGGGAAGAAGACGGGACGTTTCTGGCCTTTAAAACTGTAGGAGGCGGCCAGCCATTTATTTCTAGGGTTAGGGTTTTCTTTTGCAAAATTGTGAATGAATGGTCCTTATATAGCAAATTGGCGAATTACTATTCATCGAAAGTTTTCCGAACTCCAAATGAAGCGTGCCGGCTGGCGTTTCTAAGGGTTAACCCACGTTTCGGACACAATGGAACGTGTTTCGGAGGCCAATTCGATCATCTGTGCGAGTTACGGCAATAAACAATCGATTTTAAATTAAACCGATTAAACGAATTTTCTATGCGTTTTGGCTTGCCCGGGACAAACGGTAAATCCGATTAACACGAAATTTAAAAACTAATAATAATATCACATTACGGATCCGATGAAACTAGTTTCGTCGAAATCCGAGACTGTTTGAAAAATGACCATCTTAACTCGCCAAATTAATATTAAAACAATTTCGATGCGTTTCGAGCTGCCACGGTCAAACGAAAACTCTGATTGCTACGAAAACTAAAATCCGATAATAACAAACTATTACGGACCCAATGGAACTAGTTTCGTCCAATTCTGAGACCGTTCGAAAATTGACTAATTTCACTAGTCGATTAAATAGTAAAATATTCAATTTTCACAAATTAACTTTTAATTCAATTTTAAAAGTTCTAAAATATCGTTCTAACTCCAATACGATAAAATAAAATTATACAAATCATTTTCAATCATATTTAACCCAATTTTTAATTATTTTCTATAATTTCTATTATTAAATTATCGATTTAATTGTCCAATTAAATCCAATATTCGATAAATAAATTATTCGACTTAAAAATTTCACTTATTAATATTTATAAATATTCGAATTTAAATTATCAAAATTTCTGGGTTGTTACACTTACCCCGTAGAAATAATAATTCAAGTACGAAGATACATCTTTGTCATCCCGCTTGCCTCTTGAGCTCCTTAGCATATTATCCTGCATCTGTTAAACTTGGTCTGGCCCGAGCATCATAATAAAACAACACCCGAGTCAGTCTGGAAAACTAGCATGAGAAAATCACTTCCAAATGGATTATTATACTTTTTTTGAAAATCTTTTGACATAAAGGTATCACGTAAGACCACGCCACAAATAAATATGTCGGGTTTTTACCTTACGATAACCAGAATTTTTTTATCGAATTCGACTTATATTATAATAGTTAAATTAGAATCTAGCTGAAATGCTTGCATGTCACGTTCCAACAATAGTTGGGCACAATCAAAACCGTACAGGCGCTTATTGGATATTGGGTTCCATACAATAGCAGGGCTACCGAGGTACCGCCCATCACAGTACCTGGTCTAGATCAGCGTAACAAGGACCACTCCCAGTCCCTTACAATACAAGACCGGAGCTACCCCTTACTGGATAGTCTGAATAAGATCATCATACTGTTGGGATCTGCAACCGCCCATACAGCCGAATAAAAGGGACATTTAGACAGGGGAAACCTTACCCTACTTGAGTGCTACCCACTTAGCCTTGCTGCACCTCCCATGTTTTAGCCCTTCCCGGTTGATGAGGATTGAGGCTATGCGTTACCTTTTTAGAACACATTCACATAGAATGGTCATCGTCCTCTAATGATGATAGTCTGATAGCATTCGTCCATACAAGTTGCCCTGGGTCTGGACAAACCGAAACACCGTCTTCATCATCTTCACGGCCTTCATTCACAAATGTTCAAACCGGATCGGAGTGGTTTTCGGATAATTAAATCCGATTCCAGTCTCTTCGAAAAGATCAATGCATTGGTCAATATTGATAGTCGGTCATTTAACTAACAATTAACATCTTCAAACAACCATCAAATTTTAAATAATTTTCCAAATTATTTCATTTCAAAAATATCTTCACAAGATACTATTTCATGCTTCACTTTTTGGAAATAGATTCCAAATCTCTTTTTTCCTTACAGAACACTTTTCAACCTTCGTCCAATAGTTAGCATATCTTTTCCACTTCAGTAGTTGCTTAATACTTGGAAAATATTAATTTATTTTCTATCTCTTTCCTCAAAAAACATTTACAACTTAATTTGTAAATTAAAACTCGTTTCACATGAGTTTTATAAATTCCAAAATTCGTTAGTCAATTTCCTTTAACATTTCCAAAGCCATTTACGCTTGTTTAAAATTTCAGTTTCAGCTATTGATCGCCTTCTAAAATTCCAAAATTTCCTTTAACATTCCCATAGCAACTATTGATCACCTTGTCTCGATTGAAGCATCAGTTGATGTTACCGGTCCTCCTGCTGTGAATACGTCGTCGTCTAGTTCTGGTATGTCGCTCATACTACCTAAGTACGGATCCAACATGAATTTTGATGTTAAGTCAGGTTACGATTTGGGAGAACATGTCATGGGTACGTTAGTTAATGACTATGAAGTAAGAGGTTTGGCAGGTGAAGACATTGGCATGGTTAAGTCAGTTGAGCCTGTTTGTTGCACGCCATGTGTTTGTAACAATGCGACAGAGGGAACTGGAACTATCGTTAATGGTATGGCCTCCCCTTTGTGTGATGATTTGCCAACTGGTTTGGTGTGTCCTGGGCCTCCCCCCGCCTGCCCCTCTCTTGGAACAGCTAGTGGCACTGCCTTTGCCACTGTAGTACCAGAGATCAATATTGCTCAATGCCCCAATCCTGTGGCCTCTTCTGCAGTTAATGTATGTCGCCCTGCTTAACCTTGCATGCCTGAAACCAAAACTTGGTCATCACTTTTTACTTCCATGCCCCGTAATGCCGGTGTTTACAAACCTGTTGAGTTCGACAGCGTTGAGGAAAACGGAGTGATGATCCCTCCCCCCTGTGTTATGCAAGCCGGATTGGACTTCTAGTCAGGATATGTAGTTGGTTTCTTTTTGGATCCTAAACATCGTCTACATGATGCGGCTGCTGTTTGTCGTAGGGCCTGGAGACTTCAGGGTGGGCTTAAAGTTAAGATGGTTGATTCCTTGTACTACCTATTGTTCTCCTCCTCTGAGGAACGTAGTCGTTTTCTTGAGTCTAAGCCTACCTTCTTTGATGGACAGCCTTTTATTATTACCCCATGGTCGACGACGGTAGCTAGTGTTCGTGACCAAGTTTTTTCTATCCCTGTTTGGGTTTATTTCTCCCAAATTCCATCTGCTTTACAACCGTTGCTTGGATTGAATTGGCTTGCATGCAATATAGGTAATTTGAAATGTTTTGACTCTAATACAGTTGCGCGTGATAAGCTTGTTTACGCCAAGGCCCTGTTTGAGATTACTCCCCATAAGCCTCTACCTACCTCTATTCCTGTCCATCTAGCTGTAGGTCACGTGGTGGATGTTCGTGTTCGTTATGGATGGGTCCCTGACATTTGTTCCTCCTGTCATTCTTTTGGCCATATTTCCTCTGCCTGCTCACGATCTACTGTTACTGCTGCTGCTCCTAAGTTACCTCTGCCTCGACCTCCGCTAAGAAAATGGGTTCCCAAAGCCTCTCTGGTTGCTTTTCACTCTGGTCCTTCCCATTCCTTAGTGCGTCCTGCTTCCCCAGATCCCGGTGATGTTCCTTCTGTTCTCCCTGCTGTTCCGGTTCTCTCTCCGCCACTAGTTGTTTGGGCTGAGACTGAACATTGTTGGGTTGATTGTTCTTCTGATATGAGATTTAACCCTGTGGATGACTCCTATTTTAGATATGTATCTGGTGACTTATTGGATCTTCGATGCCTTTACTATAGTATTGCTGGTGATTCCTTGGTTCTTGACATGGATGGTACGTATGCTGAGATTAATTCTGTTCTTCTTGCTGATTCTGCATAGGACCGATCTTTCATTTACTCTTCTGTCATTGACTGTTATGATCCTTCTCTTGCTGTTCATTTTCGACCCTTTTTTGGTCTACTTGGGGGTGGTTCTCTGGATTCTTCTCGGGTTCATGAGGACGTTGGAGATTCTTCCTCTGCGGAGGAGAACTAGCTTTGTTATATATATCTAGTAGCTGTGACATGTCTGTCACACTCCTGTGCTGTATTTTTTACTTCTCATTCATAGTAGCTAAGGTGCCACTACCTTACTCCTGTACTTCAACCTTATTACGTTCGTAATAAAAGTGGTCGGTCCACTATAAAACCGTCAGCCATGCCAAAAATTTCAGTTTCACTTCTACTTCTTGAAAATTTTCACCTTCCGAAAGTTCGCTTGTCTTATACTTAAGATTTCACTTTAGTTCTCATAATACACCATAAGATCTTCTACTAAAATCTTATCTGTTTTAATAAACTTCGCTTCCCATCTCAAGAGGATTTATAATAATTTTAAAACATTTAAAAGTATATGCTTATATAAAATAAGAATAATGGTTTTTAAAAATATAGTTAAGGTAATAATATTTAGTTGCTAAGCTGATTATAAAATCAGAATTTATTTAAATAAGTATTATAATAACTAACTTTATAGAATATTCTAAATTCAAATAATAGTTTTAAAAATTATGTAGTATAATAAATTTTTAAAAATTTCTTTTAGACAATTTCTGTTTACCCAACAAAATTATATTTTCAGAAAATCCAATATTCACCAATTTTCTTTATAAATCCCTCTTGATTCGCATCACATCGCTTATATCACCATTTCCCATAACCAGATATAAGTTCACACTATTACTTATACTCTCTACATATCCACTAATATTAATCTATCCCATTTATAAACCTCGTTTATAAATTTATAAACTCCCCTAAGCTTTTCCATCTATTTATAAAAACATTTCTATTTATAGTTCCATTTTATAATTTTATCCCTTAATAAAACTCTGTTTTTATTTCAAACTATTTTACTTATCGTTTCCAATTCTCTTCAAGCCCTTAATATATAATTAAATTCCAAATCTGTTCTTAACCCGATTTACAAATAGTTAAGTGTGACCCAAGTTAGTTAATATATTTTTATTCTATTTAATCTCCTTTAGAATAAATCAAATTTTAAATATAAAAATCTCTTTTCAAATTTTCCATTTTAAATTCCTTTACTTTAATTATTCATGATAATTAAAAAAACCAAGTTCAATTCTTAGGCCATTCAACATTTAATAATTCAATTCCCACACAATCCATAACAATTTATCCATCATATCATATATTAATATATAAATATATATGAACAATAAATATTTTGAGGAATCCAGTTGGATCCCGCCAACCTGCTATTCCCTTCATCCACAGATGTTAGTCAACAATTAAAAATACCAATTCCACTTCAAGGGGGATATCACGGTATATAGGGTTATCCGCTATTATGCGGGACACATTGGGTCTCATCCGCTATAAAACGCGGGAATGTCAAACACTCCAATATATATATAACATCCAACAGATAAATTCTAAATTTATCAATCAAGTCAGGCATCTAGTGATTTAAATTTAACATTTAATTTTAACAAGGTAATCCGTATGAGTGAGAAGACCTCACCTTTGACTTTTTTGTTTGCAGTCCTTTCCAATCTCGACTGGTTTCACAATTTTAGACCTTGTATAACATCATATGGTTTATTAATATTTGAACTAATCGAACAATTAATTGCCATTTAATAATTTTAATTAATAAATAATTTAATTTAACAAATTCCATTTAATAAAATATTTTTAGTGACTAAAATAATTAAATAAGTTTATTAAACAACTTAATCTCCATAATATATTATTTTAAAATTTAACTTGTAAATTTCAAATGTATATATGTATATTTATTTTTCTTTTGAAACTACATATATATATACACTTAAAAATAATCCATATAGATTTAAAGTCCTAATTTTTATACCAACTTTTCAACACTTTAAAATCCCTATATTTTCTTTTCTGTTTGCATAAAAATTATCATAGTAAACACTTTATTATTTTTCCGAAATCATATGTACATATATATCTAGTTTTAAACAAGATTATCATAAAAATGTTTTGAAAACTAGTTTACTGTTAACGCTAAAATTTGAACGCTAACACCCAGGTGTATAAAGTGTAGTTGTGAAAGCACCACCCGATGATTCGTGAACAGAGTATAAGCAGAAAACCACAGAAAAAGCAGTGAATAACAACGATTTTATAGTGGTTCGGCTCAATATTTTGCCTACGTCCACTCTGAATATCTTTATTGATGATTTCGTTACAAGTTGATACAATTCTTCCCCAAGTACAATACACTTTGAACTACTAAACACTTTGAATGAGTAGCTTAAACTTCAATGTAAGTGAAGGTCCTCGAATCCATGTCGGATGCATGAGATTTCTTCTTGAAGTTGTTGATAGTGTTCCACGTGTCTTGAAATCTTTGGGTGTTGAGTTAGTTTGGAATGTAGCAGAGTATCGGTGTTTGAAAAGAATGAGCCAAAAGTCCCCTCCATGTTGGAATTCATGCCGTATTTATAGGGTTTTTTGAACGGGTCTTAAGTCGTTTATGGCTTAAGGTAAGTCGTAAGTCGTGGGTTACGACTTAGGATAGGTTGTAGGTCGTCAGCGGGTTAAGGTGTCAGGAGTTATGACCTAGCCGGTTTGCACATGTCTACTTGTACTAACTGTTCGGTCCTCGTGTCTTATGGAAAGCAGCAGTTAAATCACCAAGTATAAGGTCGTGGGCGACTTATAGTAAGTCGTGAAGGCTTTAGGTCGCCGGCGCTTTAACCCTTTAGGTCGTGAAGTCCCTAAGCCGTTAAGTCGTCCAACCCCTTCAACTGTTAAGTCGTTTGTTCCTTAAGTCGTCTGGACCTTAGCTCATTAGGTCGTGGAGAACCTAAGTCGTGAGTTGTGAGCTGTGGTCGCGCACGAGTTAACTAGTCGTAACTTCTTGTTTGCTTGCTTGAGTCGCTGACGACTCAAGGTAGGTCGTAAGCATAATTCTTTAACTCGTGCAACTCCTCAATTGTTGAGTCGGTAACTTGCTGAGTCGTGAAGTACCTTGAGTCGTGAAGTACCTTGAGTCGTGAAGTACCTTGAGTCGTGAAGTCGGTTGTTAACCCTTCAAGGCCGTTGAGTCGGCAACTCCTTAAGGCTGTTGAGTCGTAACTAGGTAGGTCGTTGATTCGGTCCACATGTTAGGTCGGTAATCAGTTAAGTCGGTAACTATTGTGAGTCGTGAGCTTTTCTTGAGTCGCTTGAGCAGAGGGGTTAACAATTGCCCCTCGAAGTATACGCTCAAGTCATGAGTCGTGTGCTTCGACCCAGTGCTTGAGTCTTAAACGACTCAAAGAGACTCATGACTCGTTAGTACTTCCATCTTCCCCCCTGCATCGTATATGAGCCGTTGAGTCGGTCCTTCCTCCTCACTTCATTGCTTATCTGTTTTATTCGATCTTGCCATTAACGATCCTTCAAGTTTCCAAAGACGCATCCAAGCTAATCAGTCGTCAACTCATCTTTACCTTTTTATTGCGTAAGTGAATTCACTTTCTGTTCAATCCACGATCGCCAATGACTCACGAATCTGGACTCCCCATTTTCTGACTCCAATTCACTTTTGTGCTGTGTTCCATTGCGAGCCATGTTTTTGATCGATTTGCGACTGCCATCAATCATATTGTTGTTATCATTCGTGAATCATAGTAGTGCATCATATTCGTCGCACGCTTGAAGCGATTCGAATTGGTTTTTGGGTGATTTTCGATGATGTGAGGAGAAGATAATGAATTACAGTGTCTCGAATTAGCTGGTCTGTGGGTTTGGAGGAGATGAGAAAGTTCTTAGCGGGTTAATGGGTTAAAAAAGAGTTAACTGGTTGTGGAGACGACTTAAAATTCTCACGATATAGTGGGTTTTTTGGATTTACCGACTTAGGAAGGCCTTGCAATCTCATCCGTCCATGACTTAATTTTTGGGTCGTGTTGACTTCCTGATGATTTAGGACTTAGGTCGTACGAACGACTCAACCCTTTAGATCCTTACCACAACTTATCCTTTAGACCGTGAACGATTCAAGCCATAAGTCGTGAAAGACTCAGCACTTAGAGTATTTTCCATACCGAGTTGCTTCTTGGGGCTTAACCCCTGACCGACTCAAGTAGATGGGACCTAGGCTTTGAGTCGTTGGCGAGTCAGGACTTGTGTGAATTTTGTTCGTGCTTTGAACCGTTGCATGGACTTTGAACTGTTGAGCTTTATTGCATTTATTCACAGGTTGCTTTAACTTGTAAGCTAAGAATCTGTCCAATACAACATTTACAGAAAATTAGGACGAATATACTGCCATCGACTTCCCACATCGAATGACAGATTAGTTAATAACAGATAATTAATTTAAATAAATTGTGTGAACGAAGTGCTTTCAACTCATCAATTTCAAGTAAAATATTAACGCAACACTGAAATAGTCAATTGAAACCGACCAGCTTGCACTAATATTATGCTTGAACTTTAGATTAACAAGTTCTGAAATTTTGTAGTTGATCAATCGTCAACTATTTTAACTCCAGTTATATTTACTTGCTATTTTTATTAGTTTTGCACGACAATTCACACTTTTAGGAAACGTGCACCTTCACATTTGAATATCCAGTTGTTTGTGTAGAATGACTTCTCAGGAAGAAGATACAATGGTTCAGACTGGAGAGGCCACTGTAATTCCTGCTCCTCTGGTCAATCCTCCCGAAAGAGCCTCTTCTACTCTATCGTATAGAGTTTTTCGCCAATTGTGCGCTCAGTTTGGCATTGCTGAATCAGATGCCATTCTTCCCGAGAGAAGTAACACTGCTGACATAGCACCCTCTGGCTTTGTAACGGTCAATCGACAAATGTGCCTGAGTGGGGGTGTTCCTCCTTTCAATGACTTTCTCCAACAACTTCTTCGTCAATTGGCCATCGCCCCGTCCCAATTACACCCCAATGTTTATGCCATTTTAATGGGGTTGTGTGTACTGTTTAGGAGGACGCTTGATCGATTCCCAAGCTTTGACGAGATTTGCTTCCTATGCTCTTTCACCAGGACAAAAGATCACCCCTCTATTACTGTCGTGAGAAGTGCTCGAAATCGTAAATTGATCATCGGTCTTCCTGACAGTGCTCATGGGTTTTTGACTCAATTTTTCTATGTCCGTTGCCCCCCGGGGTTTTATGCTGTGTGGAGAGAAGGAAGTAAGATCATCTACCTTTACCTCTTTTATATTCTGAGTCTTTTGAAGTTCGAATTGCCAAGTGTTAACTTCGTCATCATTTCTTTTCTTTTATTTCAGTACTTCCCCCTCCTTGTAGAGATCCCAGTCACAAGCTAACCCTGGAGAGGCTTGTAGCAGTACCGGTTGAAGAATGGGACGTGAAATTTTTGCTGAACGACGAATTCCTTCACCAGTTCGGACTTCTTCATCCTTCTCGCTCAACACACCCCTGCGAGGTTCCAGATTCTCCACCTAAAGCATCAGATGCCCTGGTTTCCACAGACACATCCATACCAAAAGGACCTGCCCCTGAGGCTTCGCTAGTGAAGTGCTCCGCTTCTGCTGATGTTGCGGGGCCATCTGTCAAACTTGCCCCGGTTATTGAGGAAGAAGAGCCCCAGGGATCTCCCCGACTGTCACAGAAATCTGGCGAAGAGGCCGGAAAAACTAGTCTTGCCAAGCAGAGCAGGGACGATACTTTCGAAGGGCTGAGCGATCTCTTTGCCACCTCGCAAGAGATCTTTAAAGATGATCCTACCACTACTGGGGTTTCTTCTTCATTAGTTGAAGCGACTTCGGTCCTGCAACAGACTCCGTCGACTCAAGAGTTGAGGCTAACTATTACACCCACAACCACTCCTCAATTAAAGAGTGGTTCGTAGTTTGATGTGTGTAGTTTGCATGTCACACACACTTAGAATTTTTTGGCACTTTTATGCTTCTGACTTTTTGTACTTTGAAGAATTCTAAGATTTAGCTCTTTTTTATTTCAGATCCTCCGATGGGGCGCAGCGGATCCTATTATGATGATTTCCAGCGCTACGGGAGGCGTAGCCAGTATGATTACAGACGTTACCTCCCTTCTTACAGAGAATCTGATGAAGAGAGAGCCGCTCGAAAGGCTCAAGAAAAGAGGGCTCAAGAGGAGCGCTATGAAAGAAGAGAGAGGGAAGAGCGCCACGATTCTTCACAGAGAGGTGACGATTCCCATAAAAGAAAAACCCATGATGACAGAGGAAAAAGTCATATGGTTGAAGATTCGAGCAAGCGAGCCCGACATGGTGAGAAGCACACCTCTACAACTCCTGAAAAGGTTACTGCCCCTGCCTCGCTTGACATTCCTTCCGGCTCTCCCGCTCTCGGGAAGACGGACATCCAAACAATAATTAGCAGACCCAAATTCCAAGTTGGACCGGGTCCTGCCACTTTGCAAAGTCGGTTTCCACAGTGGTGTCTGAAGGGAGTAAGGTTTGACCTTGACTTGGTCGCCATTGACAAGTCTGCCATGTTACGAAACCTTGACGCCGTCAAGCTTGATATTGAGAGGATGTCGAACTGGCAGAAACTTGTTGACGAGCTTCAGAGGGTTAATCGTGCAAACATAGAGGCCATGCTCACTATGGAAAACGATAAAGCCGAGTGGCAAAAAGTTCTTGAGCAACATGACACTGAGATGAGGAGCATTGCTTCTTATAATGAAGAGCTTGAAGCAAAAGTTGAAGAATTGAAACAAGAGCTTGCTGCTTCCTCTACTTCATATTCTCAAAAAGAAGAAGTGCTCCTAAAACAAGTGAGAGATGCTCATGCCAACCAAAGGGATGCCGAAGACAGGCTTGAAGTGCAGAAAAGAATTAGTGAGGGCTATGTCGCTGACATTGAAGAGCTTCGGAAGAAAAACAGCTCCCAAGAGGCGGAGATTCAAATGCTTAAGCTTCAACTTTCTAAAGCTGAAATGGAGCGTGATGAGGCCGTTGTTGGCAAAATTGCAGCTGAAGAATCTCACGAGGCAACGAGGGCCGACATCAGCTCAACATTATTTGATTTCTACCTGCATAGCATTTTGGGGCGCGGTAGCCTCGCCTTTCTAGGCTCCAAGTATGAAATTACTCTGGCTGAAGTTTGGGAGGCCGCACTCGATATGCTTGGCGGTAAGGGCGCTGGCTATGCTGAGTCAGCTCTTGAGGAGCACTATCTTGATGATGATGCTCGTGCCACACTCGCTAGGGGGAGAGAACAGCTTGCAAAATTAAGGGTCGAAACAGCGGCAGGAGAATATTCAGGAAAAAACATCTCAACTGCTCCAATTCAACCTTCTCCTTCAGCCGAAATTGACATTATCGGTTCTAGTTCTCATTCCCCATCTCCTACTAAAGTTACCACTGATATTACAAGCATACAAGGTGGAGATGAGGGCGGCGAGAGTGCAGAGGCACAGGCTTACGAAGTTGACGTCAGGGAACCGACTTCTGCAGGTAGCCCTACTGACAATCTTGCCCAAGTAGACCGCTCATCTGTTTCTTTTGAACTTGATGAGCTTTTTGACTACTTCTTGAATCTCAGCGAACCTTTATCTCCGCTTTTTGCTGACTTGAACTTTTTTCCTTCTGCAGAGAAAACGTCGGACATTGTTCAAGCTTCTCCTCCTCCAATTATTCCTTCCCTGCCTCCTAAGGTCACTCCTCCTTCTGCCTCGCAACCTGGGTCACAAGAGGAGCAAATAGAAGCCCTTCACGGCTTAGATGATCCCGTTGCTTCTCAAGATCCGAAAGGAGAAGAAACTGAAGGAAGCGAGAGGACTCCAGAACCAACTGGCTCCGACGCTGAACCGTTATCCAAACTTCTTTCTCCAGGGAGTGGGCCTTCCTCCGAGAAGAGAGGAAAACAGGGAGTTTCCAAGAAGAAGAATAAGAAGGGATCTTTAACTGGCGAAGAAGAGACGGAAGAAAGTCCGATCGAGCCCCTTTCTCCTTCATCCCCTACCCTTACAAGCCGACCTAAAAAGTTGGTCATTCGGCCAGGTGCGGGCTCAAAAGGTGGGCGGAAGAAGAAATGATGGCTCTGGTTCTGTGGCTTCCATATCGCTTTTTTGCCTTTTTTGCATGTAATGACCGGAAATTGTGCGGGTACCGGCCCCCTGCTTTTCTCTTGTTTTTTTACTTTGGAACCCGTACCTGTATATAAAATAATGTTGAATAAAATGATTCTTTTTCTTTGTACAAACTTCTGTCTGTATCTGAGAATGCATTTACTATTCATTTTTGTACAAGTTTCTTTGTACGATATTGCAGTGAGCTTGTGGTATATATTGTTCGAACGCAATTTTTCCGATGTAGTTATGCCATGCTACCCCTATACCATAAGCCCATTGTAATATTTTATTTTATGAGGAACTTGTGCTTTTATTGTTTAGAGAATAATTATTCCACATTTGGAGGAATATGATTTCATTAAAAAATAGAGCACAAATAAGTTTCTACGTTTCAACCTTCGAAGATACCGCTTTTTATTTTGTGCATATACACATTTTATTGAATGAAATCTTCTATGTGGTAAAGCGGGTATTTGTAAGGTGCTTCAACTTCTTTTTGAGGAAGAGAATTTTCAAGAACAAGTAATTCACTCTTCCTTTGAAAGTTAAAGTGTGCTTTTAATGAGGATTTTTTTTTTAACTTGCCACAGTAAAGGGCTTCTTGATTTTTGTTTCTTTGAAAAGTTGCACCTCTGAGGAAGACTATTTCACGTTTCAACACCTGGAATTTTTATTTCAATCTTGTCGAAACGTGTGCCTCCGAAGAGGTCTTTCTGCTTGATTGTGCCTCCGGGAGGAGGTCTTTTCATTTCTGCCTCTGGGAAGAGGTCTTTCTGTCTTATTGTGCCTCTGGGAAGAGGTCTTTCTGTTTCTGCCCCTTGGTAGAGGCTCTCTGTTTTTCTTTTTTTCTTTTTGCATTTCATCTCTGGTGAAGTGAAACTCCGAAGAGCGGCTGTTGCACTTCAACTCCTGGCGAAATGGGCCTCCGAAGAGGGCTTTTATTTTGTTTTACATTTCAACTCTGGTGAAGTAAAACTCCGAAGAGTGGCTGTCGCACTTCAACTCCTGGTGAAATGGGCCTCCGAAGAGGGCTTTTATTTTGTTTTACATTTCAACTCCGGTGAAGTGAAAATCCGAAGAGCGGCTGTCACACTTCAACTCCTGGTGAAATGTGCCTCCGAAGAGGGCTTTTATTTTGTTTTACATTTCAACTCTGGTGAAGTGAAAATCCGAAGAGCGGCTGTCACACTTCAACTCCTGGTGAAATGTGCCTCCGAGGATTGCCTGGAAGTTACTCTCTCATGGTTGGAGGGTCATGACTCCTCCAATCTTTTTTGGTTGAGTAGAGAACTTTCTTTTTTGCAGCATATGCCTCGTTAGAGGTCTTTATCCTCCGAAGAGTTGTGCCTTTGAAGAGGACTTGTGCCTCCGAAGAGGGCTTTAGTTGTTCCTTGTCCACTTGCTTATGCCTTTTTAGCGATCCTCTGTTTTTTCTTTTCAAGCTCGCACTCCCTTCTCTTACAAGTAGTTTGTTTAACCCAAAGAAGTGTACTTCATTGCTAGGCCAGTTCGCGAGAACGGACATAAGCTTCTTAATTGGATGTTTGTTTGTTCAAACTTCTCAATTTATTAGCTAGAGCCCGTTTTCGACGAAATCATTGACCGTTCAATTGAAGCATTTCTTATCTAGGATTTAAATTCGGGAATTTTGTGACTTGGAATTTGTTTGTTGAATGATAACAAGAATCACTTGGTCTTGTAATGTGCAAGTTTTATTTTCTTTGCCTGCAAAAATTTAAATCGACATTTCAGTAATACATTTAATGTACTTTTCATATCGAAAATAAAGCAAACATGTAATAATAATAAGAAACACAAGATTTATAGTGGTTCGGCCCAGAATTTGGGCCTACATCCACTTTATAGTCTTTCATTATTCACTTGCATCGGTTTTACAATCGCTTTCAATTACAGGAATCATACATTTATAATTCTTTTTACAATATTTCAACAAAGCTATCAAGTAAAGTATGGGCGCAAGTGGTTGCTGTTCCAAGCTCTTGGAATTTGATCTCCTTCGACAGTAGTGAGTTTGAATGTGCCGTCAAGAAGCTTCTGACCTATAACATATGGTCCTTCCCAATTTGGCCCAAACACACCTGTCGCTGCCATAATTATCTTTAGGACTAGATCTCCAGTCTCAAAGCTGCGTTGGCGAACTTTGGAATTGAAATGTCTGGCTATCCTTTGCTGATGAGATGCGATTCTGAGCTCAGCCTCTTCTCTTTTTTCATCAAGGAGATCTAGTGCCTCAAGCTGTAGTTTTGCATTCTCCGCTTGATTGAAATGGATTCTTCTATGTGAAGGGACCTCTGTTTCTACCGAAATGATTGCCTCTGATCCGTATGCCAATGAAAATGGAGTATGCCTAGTCGCAGTTCTGTGGGTAGTTCTGTATGCCCATAGTGCTAGCGGTAGCTTATCGACCCAACCACCTTTTGCTCTTTCAAGTTGCTTCTTGATGATTGACTTGATAATTTTATTTACTGCTTCCACCTGCCCGTTTGCCTGCGGATGAGCTACTGCTGAGAAGCTTTTTCGGATTTTGAATCGTTTGCAAAAATCTTGGAATTCTTCACTTTCGAACTGAGTACCATTGTCTGTAATTATTTTTTGAGGCACACCATATCTGCAAATGATACTTTTAGTCACAAAACTTATCATCCTCTTTGAGGTGATAGTAGCCAGTGGTTCAGCTTCTGCCCACTTAGTAAAATAATCTACAGCAACAATGGCATATTTAATTCCAGATTTGGCAGTTGGTAACGGTCCTACAAGGTCTATCCCCCATATTGCAAACGGCCATGGACTGACCATCTGTGTGAGTTCAGTAGAAGGAGCTCTAGGAATTTTGGCGTATCTTTGGCATCTGTCACATTTTCGGGAATAGTCTGCTGCATCTCGATTAATTTCTGGCCAAAAATATCTGTATCGGAGTATCTTCTTTGCTAAAGTTTGACCACCTAAATGATCACCACATTCTCCCCCATGTACCTCAGCTAGGATTGTTTTGGACTCTTCCCTGGATACACATCGAAGTAACGACATTGAGAATCCCCGTCTGTATAATTGGCCATCCTGGACCACATAGCGAGAGGCTTTCCTCAGTAGCTTCTTTCGTTCTTTTGAATTTTCCAGTAAAGAGCCATTGAGCAGATATTCTGTTATTGGAGTCATCCATGATTCTTGCTCTTGAGACACGCTCATGATCCAATCGATATCCATCTCATCAATGCTTGGAGCCGACAGGACCTCCACTGGAATCAACCCCAGAAATTGAGCTTCGCCTGTGCTAGAGTACTTTGCGAGAGAATCTGCTTTCGTGTTTTCTTCTCGAGGAATATGACTTATCATGTAATGATCGAAATCACCTAGGAGTTCCCAAGCCTTTAACAAGTAGGCGGGCAGATTTCCCCCTTTCGCTTGGAATTCCTTCTTGAGTTGGCATACAATAAGCTGAGAATCACTGAAGATCTGTAATGGTCGGATGTTTAGTTCTTTAGCAATTCTTAAGCCAGCGATAAGAGCTTCGTATTCTGCTTCATTGTTTGTTGAAGGAAATTCCAATCTCAGTGCATAACATAATGACCGACCTTCAGGGGTCTCAAGTACAACTCCGGCTCCAGAACAGTAGTCATTTCTTGCACCATCAACATATAACTTCCATTGAATTGGGGAATCATCGATCGTTTCCTCCTCACTGTTACCCTTATCTGTGAATTCTGCGATGAAATCCGCTAAAGCTTGTCCGTTGATTGCTTTTCGGGGATGATAAGTGATGTCATATTGACTGAGTTCAATATTCCACTTTAGAAGACGACCCGAAGTCTCAGGGCGAAACAGGACTTGCTTTAAAGGTTGATCAGTGAGGACTCTGATAGGATGAGCTTGGAAAAATTGCCTCAACTTCCTGGATGCAATCAATAGGCAATAGGCGAGTTTTTCCAACTTAGAGTAATTCATCTCTGCCCCAGTGAGTCTTTTGCTGATATAGTAAACTGGATGTTGAATCCTCTTGTCTTCTCGTATCAGCGCTGCACTTAAAGCATGAGATGACACTGCCAAGTATATAAGAAGATCCTCGCCATCGCCAGGCCTAGAAAGTATTGGAGGCGTTTCCATATGGCGAATCAATTCATCAAAGGCTTTTTGGCATTCGGGAGTCCAATCGAAGTTTTTCTTTCCTTTCTTTAGGGCGTCAAAGAATGGGATGCATTTATCTGTGGCTTTGGAAATGAACCGACTCAAGGTGGCGACTTTTCCATTGAGACTTTGCAATTCCTTCTTCGTTCTAGGAGCTTTGACTTCCTTTAAGGCGGTAATTTGAGCTGGACTAGCCTCAATGCCCCTAGCGCTCACGATGAAACCTAAAAACTTTTCGGATTCCACTCCAAATGAACATTTTAAAGGGTTAAGCTTCATTCCGTATTTTCGGAGGACTGCGAACATGTCTGCTAAGTGTTCTATGTGATCCACTGCTTTCTTAGAATTTACTAACATGTCATCAACGTAGACTTCCATAGTCTTGCCCAATTGCGGTTTGAACATAGCATTAACAAGTCTTTGGTATGTTGCCCCTGCATTCTTCAGCCCGAAGGGCATAACCCTATAGCAGTAAAGACCAACATCGGTGATAAAGCTCGTGTCCTCCTGATCTGGCTCATGCATCATGATCTGGTTATATCCGGAGTAGGCATCCATAAAAGATAACAATTCATGTCCCACTGTTCCGTCTACCAATTGATCGATCCTGGGTAACGGGAAGCAGGCTTTGGGGCAGGCCTTGTTTAGATCTGAAAAATCAATGCACACTCTCCATTTTCCGTTGGCTTTCTTGACCAGCACTGGATTTGAAACCCAATTCGGATAGGTAGATTCTTTGATAAAGTTATTCTCCATGAGCCGATCAACTTCTTCTTTCAATGCTGCTGACCTTTCTGGACCTTGAGTCCTCCTTTTTTGTTTCACAGTTGTAAATTTTGGATCAATATTCAGAGCGTGTACTGCAACTTCTGGAGATATTCCGCACATATCGGCATGAGTCCAAGCAAAAACATCCAAATTTGCCTTTAAAAAAGATATTAAGATATTCTGAATTGACACATTAAGTTGTGAACCCACATTCAACACCTTGTTTGGGTCCTTTGGGTCAACAGGTACTGGTATTGTCGTTTCCACTGGTACCACTCTAGTCTCCCCTGCACTGGCTTTTCTAGGATCCATTTCTTTCCGTGCTCCGCTGTGCTCGCCAGTGCAGGGTCCGCCCTGTAATTGCTACAAGGCTGGTTCTTTGATGCGGACTGGGGTTGCCGCATCCTTTCCCATTTCTCTTTTCCTTGTTTCTCGTAGCTCTGTCAGATAACACTCCCGCCCAGCATTTTGATCCCCTTTTATAACTTCCACTCCATTATCTGTGGGAAATTTAATGGTGAGGCACCATGGGGCCAGAACAGCTTTGAATGCTGCGAGAGTTGGACGGCCAAGGAAAGCATTATAAGAAGAAAACTCGTCGACAATCACAAAAGTTTGCTTGCGGACCACTTTTCTTTCTCCCTCTCCAAGTTCTACAAGCAAATCAACGGTTCCTATCGGCTGTTTTGGCTCCCCAGTGAAGCCAACGATTTTCTGCGATGAGGCTTGCACATCAGCCATAGGGATCTTCATTTGGTCGAATGTTTTCTTGAAGAGGATATTGCAGGATGCGCTACAATCAATGAGAACTCTTCTGACAATAGCTGGCCCGATACCAGCCGAGATGACTAAGGGATCCAAGGTAGGAGCTTCAATACCTGGGAATCCCTGGCTCTGAACACAATATCATCATTGAAAGTTCTTTGTTGCTTCAGGGGCGTAGCACCTTCCAAAACAAATACATCTTCCTCGGTCGGTACATACTTCAAAACTCGGGTATACCTTTCCATCTCACTCCAGCTCCTGCCTGCTGGGTGAGGTCCTCCCGTAATGACATTGATAACAGGCCTTCCGGATTCATGCCCTGCAGTCTTCTCACTTGTCCTGGGTCGATGAGCAGGAGCTCGTTGCCCCTGACTAGACGAAGCGAGATTGTTGCTATTCTTTTCCACAAATTGCTGCAGCTTGTTTTCCCTTATCAATTCTTCAATCAAATTTTTCAATTGGCGGCATTCATCGGTATCATGACCGGGTTGATTATGGAAGCGGCAAAACTTCCCGCTTTTTACAGCTTTTTTCCCGGTTCTCAAAACGGGAGGTTTAGGATAATCGACAGAATCTTTAGTGGCAAGGTAAATGCGCTCTGGCGTATCTGATAAAGGAGTATATTCTGATGACTTGAAGGAACGAGGCTTCTTCATATTTTTCTGTTTCTTCCCATCGTTATTTTCCCTTTTCTGTCCTACAGATTCATTCTTGCGTGGAGCAGCAATGTTATCTTCATCTTTTTCCAATACTGCCTTTACCGGTACAGGACGGCTTTCCAGGCGTATGAACTCATCTCCTTTCTTGTAGAATTTTTCAAGGGAATTTGGTTCCTTCATGTTAAGCCATTTTCCAAATTCGCTCGTCTTGTCGATGACCCTCATCAAATAGGTCAAAATCATCCGTGGTTCTGCATTGTCTACCTCGGCCAGCGCTATATTAAAGCGATTCAAGAAAGATCTGATAGTTTCCCCTGGATTCTGTTCTAAACTTGACAACGACATGATATCTTTGGCTTTTGAAGCATATAGTCTGAACTGCTCCTTGAATTTCCGGGTTAGGTCAGAAAACTGATCTATAGACCGAATTGGTAGCTTGGTGAACCAAAGCAGAGCTACACCTTCCAAATATACAGGAAAATATCGACACTTTATTTCATCAGAAGCTCTGGCACCTGTCATGTGCCAATCATACTGTTAACGCTAAAATTTGAACGCTAACACCCCGGTGTATAAAGTGTAGTTGTGAAAGCACCACCCGATGATTCGGGAACAGAGTATAAGCAGAAAATCACAGAAAAAGCAGTGAATAACAACGATTTTATAGTGGTTCGGCTCAAGGCAAGCCTACGTCCACTTTAATTCTCTTTATTGCTAAACCGATTACAACTTTACAACAACCTTCAATTACAATTATGACGAGACAAACAACTAGAACTTTGGTAGAGAAAAATTCTTCGAATCCATGTAGATTGCGTTAGATTTTCCCTTGAAGTTAGTTGAGATGCCTTTCGAATTTGAAGTGTCGGGTGAGTTGGGAATTCAGCAGAGTATTGGTGCTCGAAGTGATTGGCCAAAAAGTCCCCCGAATGTTGGAGATGGCTTTCTATTTATAGGCAAATCTGGGTAAGAATTTTTCACCCAAGTCCTAAGTCGTCACCGACTTTAGTTGAGTCGCGGCCGACCTATAGAGGCAAATTCACGGTCTAGTAGAGTTAAGCCAACTTACCTGATTTCATGCAAGTCTAAAGTCGTAAACGAGTTATGGGGCTAAAGCTCAAAATGATGAGGTGTCCGATTCGCTTGCTTAGGTCGTGAACGACCCACCATAGGCCTTAGGTCGGTTTTCCCCATGAGTCGGCCAACATCTTTAAAGCATCAAGGTTATAATCCGGTGAGTCGCTGTCCCTGTTAAGTCGGCAATAAGTTGAGTCGTCAGTTATTCTGAGTCGGTTCATACGTTAGGTCGGCAACAAGCTAAGGCTGTTGAGTCGGAACTTCCTTTGAGCTTTAAGTCGGTCTACTTCTCAAGTCCCTTAGGTCGGTATCCTTCTTAAACCTTATGCAGTTAGGTCGGTCTTTCATGCTAAGATATTAAGTCGGCATCCCTTGTTAAGTCATCAGAGTGTTAGGTCGTCCTCCTTTAAGGCATTAAGTAGTTAGGTCGGTGCCCATTAGAGCCTTAGGTCGGCATCCTTTGTTAAGTCGGCAGAGTGTTAGGTCGTTTACTATCTTAGATCGGTGAGCCACGGCCGAGGCGAGGTTAACATTTGCCCCTCGAAGCATGCGCCTAATGGTTAAGTCGTATGCTTCGATACTCTTTAACCCGTTCCTTTTTTAGATCGGTAGGTCGTAAACGACCTAACAGTTAGATGGCCTAAGTCGCTTCAGTCTCTACCTTAGTGAGATATAAGTCGTCCACATTCTCTTCTTTTTCCTCTTTATTACTTACTCCCTCGTTCGATTCCGCCATTAAAATATTCTCAAGTTCATGAAGGCGATTTCATTCCAACTGATCACCGATAATCTCTACCATTCATTACGTAAGTGATTTTACTCTTCTTTCGACCGCAGATTACTATCGATTCGTGAATTCTGTCGCTCGAACTCGAATTGCCTCCTTGTACGATGCTCCATCACGAATCCCATCACATTTATGGTTGATGAAGCCTAGGTTGCTCGATTCGGCTTCAGATGATCGTTGATACAACTAAGACGGTTTATCACCTTAGAATCGATGATCTCTGATGGCAGGGTATCGGACTTGTATCAATTTCGAATTGTTGTATTGGGTGATTCGAGAGAAGGAATGAAGGCTGTTGTTGATGAAATGGTTATCGGGTTAATGGGTTGAATGGAGTGAAATGTTGGTTCGGAGGCGACTCAGCAAATTCGGGTGACCTAATTCTTTGGCCGACCTAAACTTTAAGAATTGAATCGCCGCCGAGTTAAAACTTGGGGAAATTCCTACTTCTTCGAACCGGAGCCTTTCTTCTGATTACTCCATGACCTAGAGGACTACCGATTTAAAGAACGAAGGAACTTAGCCTTAACTCGCGAAGGATTTTTAAATCGTAGCTGACTTAATACTTAAGCTTTGGACGTGTCGTCATCTAGGGGACCAGTCCTACTTTGAGTATTTGACTTGAACTGCCGAACTAAGTTTGCCTAAATTCCGAACTGCCTCAACTTTAAATTTGCCTGAATCCCATTGTATTATTTCACAGACCGCATTAACTTACAAGCTGCCAACCTGCTGAAAATAACAAACAAAGAAACCAAGGCGAAAATACTGCCATTGACTGCCCACATCAAATGACAGATTAGTCGAGAGGAGACAAGCAACTTAAATATATTGCATGAAATGTTTGTGAATTAATCAACTAAAGTTAAACATTTATGTAAAATATCAACAATCTGAACTGATTTGTCTGCATCAATATCATACTTGCATATTTAGGCTTAAAACAATAATCCCTGGGTTTCATAACTAACAAATGCTTGCTAGTTTTCATTCCAGTTATATTTGTTTATTGCTTTGCTAATTTTATACAACACCTCACACACATTTTAGGAAACGTGCACCTTGATGTTTGAATATCCAGTTATTTATGTAGAATGACTTCTCATCAAGAAGAAATGGCAACTCGAGAGGAAGAAACTTTTCCGGTAGCTCTACCTATAGAGAACCCTCCAGAGAGAACTCCAACCATTCTAACCCCGAGAGCATTTACTCAGCTGCGCACTCAATTTGGTTTTACTGAAAGTGATGTCCTGCTCCCTGGGCCAAGTGATACTGCCGACAGTCCTCCCCGTGGGTTTATTGCAATCAATCGTCAAATGTGTTTAAGAGAGCGATCCCTCCTTTTAATGACTTTCTCCGAATTCTTCTCCTTCGGTTGTCAATCTCTCCGTCCCAACTTCATCCTAATGGTTATGCCATCTTGATAGGGTTGTGCGTTTTGTTCAGAAGAACTTTTGATCGCTTACCAAGTTTTGAAGAAATTCGTTACTTATGCTCGTTTGCAAAGAGTAGAGATCATCCTTCCATTATATTGTGAGGAGTGCTAGAAACCGCAAACTTATTTCTGACCTTACCGAAAGCGTTCATGGATTTCTGAACCAATTTTTCTTTGCTCGCTGCCCCCCAGGGTTTTATGACGATTGGAGAGTAGGAAGTAAGATTACTTGTCTCCATTTTTAAACTTTCTCGAGATCCGAATTACCAATTGCTAATTTCATTCTTTGCTCTTTTCAACACTTCCTCTTCCCTCTAGAGATCCGGTCCATAAGCAGACTTTTGATAGATTGAGTGTCGTGGCCGTAGCAGAGAGAAGCATCAAGTTTTTGTTGGGGGATGAATTTTTGCACCAATACGGGCTTTTACATACTTCTCGTTCTACACATCCTCATGAAATCCCAGACTCCCCGGCTAGAGCATTGAACGCCCCAGTTTCTACAAATAAATCCATACCAAAAGGACCTGCTCCCGAGGCTTCGCTAGTGAAGTGCTCCACTTCTGTTGATGTTGCGGGGCCATCTGTCGAGCTTGCCCCGGTTATTGAGGAAGAAGAGCTCCATGGATCTCCCCGACTGTCATAGAAATCTGGCGAAGAAGCCCAAAAAACTAGCCTTGCCAAGCAGAGCAGGGATGATACTTTCGAAGGGCTGAGCGACCTCTTCGCCACCTCGCAAGAGATCTTTAAAGATGATCCTATCACTACTGGGGTTTCTTCTTCAGTAGTTGAAGCAATTTCTGTCCTGCAGCAGACTCCGTCAACTCAGGAGTTGACGCTGACTATTACACCCACAACCACTCCTCAATTAAAGAGTGGTTCGTAGTTTGATGTGCGTAGTTTGCACGCCACACACACTTAGAATTTCTTTTTTGGCACTTTTATGCTTCTGACTTTTTGCACTCTGAAGAATTCTAAGATTTAGCTCTTTTTTATTTCAGATCCTCTGATGGGGCGTAGCGGATCCTATTATGATAATTTCCAGCGCTACGGGAGGCGTAGCCAGTATGATTACAGGCGTTACCTTCCCTCTTACAGAGAATCTGATGAAGAGAGAGCCGCTCGAAAGGCTCAAGAAAAGAGGGCTCAAGAGGAGCGCTATGAAAGAATAGAGAGGGAAGAGCGCCACGATTCTTCACAGAGAGGTGACGATTCCCATAAAAGAAAAACCCATGATGACAGAGGAAAAAGTCATATGGTTGAAGATTCGAGCAAGCGAGCCCGACATGGTGAGAAGCACACCACTACAACTCCTGAAAAGGTTACTGCCCCTGCCTCGCTTGATATTCCTTCCGGCTCTCCCGCTCTCGGGAAGTCAGACATATAAACAATAATTAGCAGACCCAAATTCCAAGTTGGACCGGGTCCTGCCACTTTGCAAAGTCGGTTTCCACAGTGGTGTCTAAAGGGAGTAAGGTTTGACCTTGACTTGGTCCCCATTGACAAGTCTGCCATGTTACGAAACCTTGACGCCGTCAAGCTTGATATTGAGAGGATGTCGAACTGGCAGAAACTTGTTGACGAGCTTCAGAGGGTTAATCGTGCAAACATAGAGGCCATGCTTACTATGGAAAATGATAAAGCCGAATGGCAAAAGGTGCTTGAGCAACATGACACTGAGATGAGAAGCATTACTTCTTACAATGAGGAGCTTGAAGCAAAAGTTGAAGAACTGAAACAAGAGCTTGCTGCTTCCTCTACTTCTTATTCTCAAAAAGAAGAAGTGCTCCTAAAACAAGTGAGAGATGCTCATGCCAGCCAAAGGGATGCCGAAGACAGGCTTGAAGTGAAGCTTCGGAAGAAGAATAACTCCCAAGAGGCGGAGATCCAAATGCTTAAGCTTCAACTTTCTAAAGTTGAAATGGAGCGTGATGAGGCCGTTGCCGACAAAATTGCGGCTGAAGAATCTCACGAGGCAACGAGGGCCAACATCAGCTCAACATTATTTGATTTCTATCTGCATAGCATCTTGGGGCGCGGTAGCCTCGCCTTTCTAGGCCCCAAGTATGAAATTACACTAGCTGAAGTTTGGGAGGCCGCACTTGATATGCTCGGTGGTAACGGCGCTGGCTACGCTGAGTCAGCTCTTGAGAAGCACTATCTTGATGATGATGCTCGTGCCGCTCTCGCTAGGGGGAGAGAACAGCTTGCAAAATTAAGGGCCGAAACAGCGGCAGGGGAATATTTAGGAAAAATCACCTCAACTGCTCCAATTCAACCTTCTCCTTCAGCCGAAATTGACATTATCGGTTCTAGTTCTCATTCCCCATCTCCTACTAAAGTCACCACTGATATTACAAGCATACAAGGTGGAGATGAGGGCGGCGAGAGTGACGAGGCACAGGCTTACGAAGTTGACGTCAGGGAACCGACTTTGCAGGTAACCCTACTGACAATCTTGCCCAAGTAGACCGCTCATCTGTTTCTTATGAACTTGATGAGCTTTTTGACTACTTCTTGAATCTCAACGAACCTTTATCTCCGCTTTTTGCTGACTTGAACTTTTTTCCTTCTGCAGAGAAAACGTTGGGCATTGTTCAGGCTTCTCCTACTCCAATTATTCCTTCCCCGCCTCTTAAGGTCACTCCTCCTTCTGCTTCGCAACCCGGGTCACAAGAGGAGCAAATAGAAGCTCTTCACGGCTTAGATGATCCCGTTGCTTCTCAAGATCCGAAAGGAGAAGAAACTGAAGGAAGCGAGAGGACTCCAGAACCAACTGGCTCCGACGCTGAACCGTTATCCAAACTTCTTTCTCCAGGGAGTAGGTCTTCCTCCAAGAAGAGAGGAAAGCAGGGAGTTTCCAAGAAGAAGAATAAGAAGGGATCTTTAACTGGCGAAGAAGAGACAGAAGAAAGTCCGATCGAGCCCCTTTCACCTCCATCCCCTACCCTTACAAGCCGGCCTAAAAAGTTGGTCATTCGGCCAGGTGCGGGCTCAAAAGGTGGGCGGAAGAAGAAATGATGGCTCTGGTTCTGTGGCTTTCATATCGCTTTTTGCCTTTTTTGCATGCAATGACCGGAAATTGTGCGGGTACCGGCCCCCCGCTTTTCTTTTGTTGTTTTTTTTTACTTTGGAACCTGTACCTGTATATAAAATAGTGTTGAATAAAATAATTCTTTTTCTTTGTACAAACTTCTGTTTATATCTGAGAATGCATTTACTATTCATTTTTGTACAAGTTTCTTTGTACGATATTGCAGTGAGCTTGTGGTATATATTGTTCGAGCGTAATTTTACTGATGTAGTTATGCCATGCTGCCCCTATACCATAAGCCCATTGTAATATTTTATTTTATGAGGAACTTGTGCTTTTATTTTTTAGAGAATAATTATTCCACATTTGGAGGAATATGATTTCATTAAAAAATAGAGCACAAATAAGTTTCTACGCTTCAACCTTCGAAGATATCACTCTTTATTTTGTGCATATACACATTTTATTGAATGATATCTTCTATGTGGTAAAGCGGGTATTTGAAAGGTACTTCAACTTCTTTTTGAGGAAGAGAATTTTCTAGAATAAGTAATTCATTCTTCCTTTGGAAGTTAAAGTGTGCCTTTGATGAGGATTTTTTTTGTTTTACTTTGAAAAGTTGCTCCTCTGAGGAAGACTCTTTCACGTTTCAACACCTGGAAGTTTTATTTCAATCTTGGTGAAACGTGTGCCTCCGAAGACGTCTTTCTGCTTGATTGTGCCTCCGGGAGGAGGTCTTTTCATTTATGCCTCTGGAAAGAGGTCTTTCTGTCTTATTGTGCCTCTGGGAAGAGGTCTTTTTGTTTCTGCCCCTTAGGAGAGGCTCTTTTTTTTGCATTTCAACTCTGGTGAAGTGAAACTCCGAAGAGCGGCTGTTGCACTTCAACTCCTGGCGAAATGGACCTCCGAAGAGGGCTTTTATTTCGTTTTACATTTCAACTCCGGTGAAGTGAAACTCCGAAGAGCGGCTGTTGCACTTCAACTCCTGGTGAAATGGGCCTCCGAAGAGGGCTTTTATTTTGTTTTACATTTCAACTCCGGTGAAGTGAAACTCCGAAGAGCGGTTGTTACACTTCAACTCCTGGTGAAATGGGCCTCCGAAGAGGGCTTTTATTTTGTTTTACATTTCAACTCCGGTGAAGTGAAACTCCGAAGAGCGGTTGTTACACTTCAACTCCTGGTGAAATGGGCCTCCGAAGATTGCCTGGAAGTTACTCTCTCATGGTTGGAGGGTCATGACTCCTCCAATCTTTTTTGGTTGGGTAGAGAACTTTCTTTTTTGCGGCATATGCCTCGTTAGAGGTCTTTATCCTCCGAAGGGTTGTGCCTCCGAAGAGAACTTGTGCCTCCGAAGAGGGCTTTAGTTGTTCCTTGTCCACTTGCTTATGCCTTTTTAGTGATCCTCTATTTTTTTTTCCAGCTCGTACTTCCTTCTCTTACAAGTAGTTTGTTTAATCCAAAGAAGTGTACTTCATTGCTAGGCCAGTTCGCGAGAACGGACATAGGCTTCTTAATTGGAAGTTTGTTTGTTCAAACTTCTCAATTTATTAGCTAGAGCCCGTTTTCAACGAAATCATTGACCGTTCAATTGAAGCACTTCTTATCTAGGATTTAAATTCGGGAATTTTGTGACTTGGAATTTGTTTGTTGAATGATAACAAGAATCACTTGGCCTGCAAAAATTCTTGTAATGTGCAAGTTTTGTTTTCGTTGCCTGCAAAAATTTAAATCGACATTTCAGTAATACATTTAATGTACTTTTCATATCGAAGATAAAGCAAACATGTAATAATAATAAGGAACACAAGATTTATAGTGGTTCGGCCAAGAATTTGGGCCTACATCCACTTTATAGTCTTTCATTATTCACTTGCATCGGTTTTACAATCGCTTTCAATTACAGGAATCATACATTCATAATTCTTTTTACAATATTTCAACAAAGCTATCAAGTAAAGTATGGACGCAAGTGATTACTGTTCCAAGCTCTTGGAATTTGATCTCCTTTGACAGTAGTGAGTTTGAATGTGCCGTCAAGAAGCTTCTGACCTATGACATATGGTCCTTCCCAATTTGGCCCAAACACACCTGTCGCTGTCATAATTCTCTTTAGGACTAGATCTCCAATCTCAAAGCTGTGTTGGCGAACTTTGGAATTGAAATGTCTGGCTTTCCTTTGCTGATGAGATGCGATTCTGAGCTCAGCCTCTTCTCTTTTTTCATCAAGGAGATCTAGTGCCTCAAGCTGTAGTTTTTCATTCTCCGCTTGATTGAAATGGATTCTTCTATGTGAAGGGACCTCTGTTTCTACCGGAATCATTGCCTCTGATCCGTATGCCAATGAAAACGGAGTATGCCGAGTCGCAGTTTTGTGGGTAGTTCTGTATGCCCATAGTGCTAGCGGTAGCTTATCGACCCAACCACCTTTTGCTCTTTCAAGTTGCTTCTTGATGGTTGACTTGATAATTTTATTTACTGCTTCCACCTGCCCGTTTGCCAGCGGATGAGCTACTGCTGAGAAGCTTTTTCGGATTTTGAATCGTTTGCAAATCTTGGAATTCTTCACTTTCGAACTGAGTACCATTGTCTGTAATTATTTTTTGAGGCACACCATATCTGCAAATGATACTTTTAGTCACAAAACTTATCATCTTTTTTGAGGTAATAGTAGCCAGTGGTTCAGCTTCTGCCCACTTAGTAAAATAATCTACAGCAACAATGGCATATTTAATTCCAGATTTGGCAGTTGGTAACGGTCCTACAAGGTCTACCCGCCATATTGCAAACGGCCATGGACTGACCATCTGTGTGAGTTCAGTGGAAGGGGCTCTAGGAATTTTGGCGAATCTTTGGCATTTGTCACATTTTCGGGAATAGTCTGCTGCATCTCGATTAATTTCTGGCCAAAAATATCTGTATCGGAGAATCTTTTTCGCTAAAGTTTGACCACCTAAATGATCACCACATTCTCCCCCATGCACCTCAGCTAGGATTGTTTTGGACTCTTCCCTGGACACACATCGAAGTAACGGCATTAAGAATCCCCGTCTGTATAACTGGCCATCCTGGACTGTATAGCGAGAGGCTTTCCTCAGTAGCTTCTTTCGTTCTTTTGAATTTTCCGGTAAAGAGCCATTGAGCAGATATTCTGTTATTGGAGTCATCCATGATTCTTGCTCTTGAGACACGCTCATGATCCAATCAATATCCATCTCATCAATGCTCGGAGCCGACAGGACCTCCACTAGAGTCAACCCCAGAAATTGAGCTCCTCCTGTGCTAGAGTACTTTACGAGAGAATCTGCTTTCGTGTTTTCTTCTCGAGGAATATGACTTATCATGTAATGATCGAAATCACCTAGGAGTTCCCAAGCCTTTGACAAGTAGGCGGGCAGATTTCCCCCTTTCGCTTGGAATTCCTTCTTGACTTGGCATACATTAAGCTAAGAATCACTGAAGATCTGTAACGCTCGGATGTTTAGTTCTTTAGCAATCGTTAAGCCAGCGATAAGGGCTTCGTATTCTGCTTCATTGTTTGTTGAAGGAAATTCCAATCTTAGTGCATAGCATAATGATCGACCTTCAGGGGTCTCAAGTACAACTCCGGCTCCAGAACAGTAGTCGTTTCTCGTGCCATCGACATATAACTTCCATTGGATTGGGGAATCGTCGATCGTTTCCTCCTCACTATTACCCTTATCTGTGAATTCTGCGATGAAATCCGCTAAATCTTATCCGTTGATTGCTTTTCGGGGATGATAAGTGATGTCATATTGACTGAGTTCAATATTCCACTTTAGAAGATGACCCGAAGTCTCAGGGCGAAACAGGACTTGCTTTAAAGGTTGATCAGTGAGGACTCTGATAGGATGAGCTTGGAAATATTGCCTCAACTTCCTGGATGCAATCAGTAGGCAATAGGCGAGTTTTTCCAACTTAGAGTAATTCATCTCTGCCCCAGTGAGTCTTTTGCTGATATAGTAAACTGGATGTTGAATACTCTTGTCTTCTAGTATCAGCGCTGCACTTAAAGCATGAGATGATACTGCCAAGTATATAAGAAGATCCTTGCCATCGCCAGGCCTAGAAAGTATTGGAGGCGTTTCCATATGGCGAATCAATTCATCAAAGGCTTTTTGGCATTCGGGAGTCCAGTCGAAGTTTTTCTTTCCTTTCTTTAGGGCGTCAAAGAATGGGATGCATTTATCTGTGGCTTTGGAAATGAACCGACTCAAGGCGGCGACTTTTCCATTGAGACTTTGCAATTCCTTCTTCGTTCTAGGAGCTTTGACTTCCTCTAAGGCGGTAATTTGAGCTGGACTAGCCTCAATGACCCTAGCGCTCACGATGAAACTAAAAACTTTCCGGATTCCACTCCAAATGAACATTTTAAAGGGTTGAGCTTCATTCCGTATTTTCGGAGGACTGCGAACATGCCTGTTAAGTGTTCTATGTGATCCACTGCTTTCTTAGACTTTACTAACATGTCATCGACGTAGACTTCCATAGTCTTGCCCAATTGCGGTTTGAACATAGCATTAACAAGTCTTTGGTATGTTGCCCCTGCATTCTTCAGCCCGAAGGGCATAACTCTGTAGCAGTGAAGACCAACGTCGGTGATAAAGCTCGTGTCCTCCTGATCTGGCTCATGCATCATGATCTGTTTATATCCAGAATAGGCATCCATAAAAGATAACAATTTGTGTCCCGCTGTTCCGTCTACCAGTTGATCAATCCTGGGTAATGGGAAGCAGTCTTTGGGGCAGGCCTTGTTTAGATCTGAAAAATCGATGCACACTCTCCATTTTCCGTTGGCTTTCTTAACCAGCACTGGATTTGAAACCCAATTCGGATAGGTAGATTCTTTGATAAAGTTATTCTCCATGAGTCGATCAACTTCTTCTTTTAACGCTGCTGACCTTTCTGGACCTTGAGTTCTCCTTTTCTGCTTCACAGGTGTGAATTTTGGATCAATATTCAGAGCGTGTACTGCAACTTCTGGGGATATTCCGTACATATCGGCATGAGTCCAAGCAAAAACATCCAAATTTGCCTTTAAAAAAGATATTAAGATATTCTGAATTGACACATTAAGTTGTGAACCCACATTCAACATCTTGTTTGGGTCCTTTGGGTCAACAGGTACTGGTATTGTCGTTTCCACTGGTACCACTCTATTCTCCCCTGCACTGGCTTTTCTAGGATCCATCTCTTTCCGTACTCCGCTGTGCTTGCCAGTGTAGGGTCCGCCCTGTAATTGCTACAAGGCTGGTTCTTTGATGCGGACTGGGGTTGCCGCATCCTTTCCCATTTCTCTTTTCCTTGTTTCTCGTAGCTCTGTTAGATAACACTCCCGCCCAGCATTTTGATCCCCTTTTATAATTCCCACCCCATTATCTGTGGGAAATTTAATGGTGAGGCACCATGGGGCCAGAACAGCTTTGAATGCTGCGAGAGTTGGACGGCCAAGGAAAGCATTATAAGCAGAAAATTCGTCGACAATCACAAAAGTTTGCTTGCGGACCACTTTTCTTTCTCCCTCTCCAAGTTCTACAAGCAAATCAACGGTTCCTATCGGCTGTTTTGGCTCCCCAGTGAAGCCAATGATTTTCTGCGATGAGGCTTGCACATCAGCCACATGGATCTTCATTTGGTCGAATGTTTTCTTGAAGAGGATATTGCAGAATGCACCACAATCAATGAGAACTCTTCTGACAATAGCTGGCCCGATACCAGCTGAGATGACTAAGGGATCCAAGGTAGGAGCTTCAATACCTGTGGAATCCCTGGCTCTGAACACAATATCATCATTGAAAGTTCTTTGTTGCTTCAGGGGCGTAGCACCTTCCAAAACAAATACATCTTCCTCGGTCGGTACATACTTCAAAGCTCGGGTATACCTTTCCATCTCACCCCAGCTCCTGCCTGCTGGGTGAGGTCCTCCCGTAATGACATTGATAACAGGCCTTCCGGATTCATGCCCTGCAGTCTTCTCGCTTGTCCTGGGTTGATGAGCAGGAGCTCGTTGCCCCTGACTAGTCGAAGCAGGATTGCTGCTATTCTTTTCCACAAATTGCTGCAGCTTGTTTTCCCTTATCAATTCTTCAATCAAAATTTTCAATTGGCGGCATTCATCGGTATCATGACCGGGTTGATTATGGAAGCGGCAAAACTTTCCGCTTTGTACAGCTTTTTTCCCGGTTCTCAGAACGGGAGGTTTAGGATAATCAACAGAATCTTTAGTGGCAAGGTAAATACGCTCCGGCGTATCTGATAAAGGGGTATATTCCGATGGCTTGAAGGAACGAGGCTTCTTCAGATTTTTCTGTTTCTTCCCATCGTTATTTTCCCTTTTCTGTCCTACAGATTCATTCTTGCGTGGAGCAACAACGTTATCTTCAGCTTTTTCCAATGCTGCCTTTACCGGTACCGGACGGCTTTCCAGGCGTATGAACTCATCAGCTTTCTTGTAAAAAATTTCAAGGGAATTTGGTTCCTTCATGTTAAGCCATTTTCCAAATTCGCTCGACTTGTCGATGACCCTCATCAGATAGGTCAAGATCATCCGTGGTTCTGCATTGTCTACCTCGGCCAGCGCTATATTAAAGCGATTCAAGAAAGATCTGATAGTCTCCCCTAGATTCTGTTCTAAACTTGACAACGACATGATATCTTTGGCTTTTGAAGCGTATAGTCTGAACTTGTAACATCCCGGAATTTTTAACACGGGATTTGTGAACATTTAATTCATTTTAAATGTTTATTATGGGTTTAAGGTTTATTTTGAACTAAGAAGAATTTGGTTAAATTAATAAACCTTGTTTAAATTTCAAATATGGCAATTAAATTGAAATTGGAATAATAATAATTTAATATTAGGATTGGGTTAATTGGCAATTCGGGGTGTAAAAGATATGGGAATGAGTTTAAAATTTATTTTAAGACTATTTGGTCATTAAATAGTGTGGTTGGATTTTTAGATGGATTTTAAAGTTAATAAATTAATATTTGGAATTTTATATTAATTTAGGAATGAATTTAATATTATTAAATATTGCAATTAATCCGATTTAGGTCCAGAATAAGCCAGAATGATTTTTAATGTGTTTATAAATTTTATATGAATTATTGTTAAGCTAATAAAATTTTAAAAGTGGAAGTTTTGAGTGATTTCGATAATTTTGAAAATTGCTTAATTTAATAGACGAGTTAAAATAGCCTTCCGGGGCACAGTCTCGGAATTCGACGAAACTAGTTCCATTGGATCCGTAATAGTTAGTTATTATCGGATTTCAATTTTCGTGACAATCGGAGTTGTCGTTTGACCCCGGCAGCTCGAAACGCATCGAAATCGTTTTAATCGATTTAATTTCAAATTGAACGTTTAATTTCGTAACTCGTGCATACGATTGAATTAGCTTACGAAACCTGTTCCATTGTGTCCGGAACGTTGAAAAACCCCAGGATAGCCTGTTGGAACGTGAGATTTGGAGTTCGTTTGCATACGTTGTTAAATTGAGGATTTTATTAATTAAATATTATTAAACAATACTATATATATATATATTAAAACGTTCAAAACCCTAGAACTATCAGGAGCCGCCGCTATTATCAATCAATGGCCGAAAACTTCATTTCGTTTCCCTTATTTTTCTCTAAATCTATCAAGTCTTTGCAAAAATTTTCAACCAGGAAATCGGAGAGCTCGTCGAGTAGATGCTATCTAAAGGTAGATCTCGCATATCGTCGCCGTATGAAGCCTGGTTTCTGCCGAGAACCCCTTCGTTTCGCACGTGTTTTTCCAGTGGAGGGGGTGACCGAGTGGCGCCGGCCTATGGCCGTGGGTAGAGCATGGGTCATCGTTCAAGATGGTGGTGGCCGATCATGCTAGATCTCGACGAATAGGCGGCGATTGGAAACCCTAGAAGCCGTGTTGGGTTCTTTGTTCAGTTGGTTGAGTTCGCGTGCGTGATGCTGAGGAAGGGAAGGAAGAGTCGACCGCGTTTTTTTTTCGGTAAAATATATATACAAAAAAAAAAAAAGGATTTGTTTTAAATTCGTTATCAAAACTTTGTAAAATCATAACGAATTCATACGACCTCAGATTTCGATGATTTTGGATTCGTTGGAATCGCAGAAGAAAGCTCTACGCTGTGGAATAGATCCCGAACCAATCCGGGCAAGTAGAAATTTAGGTTAAATCGAACGTCGTTTGGTTTAATTTGAATTTCGAACGCTCGCCGAAACTCAAGGTGAGTTATTCTCACTCACATCTGGATGCTAGTAAAGTAGACAGCTAGTATTGATTGTTTGTTTGGATGTTTAGCTGAATATGTTAATTATTATCAAATTGAATTGATATTATATATGTGATATGCTAATATTTGTGGATGCAGGGAAAACAGGTTGGAGGGATCCAACTGGATTCCTCACAATGTAGTATTATTTTTATAATTGGTAATGATGCCTGTTATATATTGTGATTGATAAATTTGGAATTGAATTGCATTGTGATATTAACTATAAAACTCAGAATGTTAATTTTAAAAGAATTTGGAGTTTAAATTTTAAAGGAATTTAATTGGGTTTCAAAAGAAACTAAGAAAATTAATAAATATGAAATTTGAAAGAATATAAAAATTATAATCTGTTGGATGGGAAAACTGAAATGAAATAGTATTGGAATATTTCTAAATAAATTATAAATCCATAATTAATTGTAAATGGATAAAATTGAATTTTAGAGAAATAAAAGGTATTGTTAAATAATGGATTTAAAAAGATTAAAATCTAAAATCTATTTAAAAATGGAAATTGAAAGTTGTAAAATCTGGAATGGTAATCAAAGATAAATGTTATTAGTTGAAAATTTGGGAAAATAATTTATGTTATTAAAATATAAAACTAAATTGAAATAATTGGACAGAAATCGTGAGAAGGATTTCTGTGATGATTTAGTAGAAATGAGATTTCCTTGGGAAAAACCAAGTTCGAGTTTTAAATTGATTTTATAAAAAGGAAGTTTTAAAATCTTAAACTAGTTTTAAAGAATGTTTTGAAAATTTTTGTTTTAAAAGTAATTATTTATAAATTAGCAATAGTAAATTTTATAAATGCCTTAATAATTATTTTTACAATTGGATTTGTTTTAAAGAGCTAGTTTTGACTCAAGATATATTGGTATAAGTATAAATTCTTTTACAACTCTATTTTTTTTAATTATAGTATAACTAAAACCTTATTTTAAATCAAGTTATATCTTATATAATAGTTTTGCTTTATATATTTGGAAATTATATCTTGAGTATATAATTAGTAGTAAATTTACCTGTTTTAAGTATATTTTAGAAATAAATGTTTTAATTATTATAAATCTAAATTGTTTGAACTTGGCTATTCCAATGGAAATATATGGTAAAGGATTTACCTTGTAAATGGAGAATTTTGGGAAATGTTTTCAAATGAGCTTTGGAAATTTGAAATATATCTTTTAAAGATATTTGAGGTAAATAAATAATATGGAATATTATTTATTGTGTGATGGATGCTATGGATGTTTATGAATATTAATTGATAGTTAAATCACCGACTATCAATATTGGACAATGCGATGATCGTTTCGAAGAGACCGGGATCGAGATTTATTTCTCAAAAACCACTTCGATCCGGTTTGTACGTTTTCGTGCGATAAAACGTGTTCGGAGTCGAAGATGGAGCAGTGAAGTGCAAGGGCTAGTCGCTACTAATCCTGAGGATATTTCCAAAATGGATGTAGTAGGAATAGTGCCTTCGGTTCCGTTCGAACCCGGGACGGACTTGTATGGACGAATGCTTCGTGACATCGTCAGCGGACGATGGGCATTCTAAGGGATATGTGCTAAAGGTATCGTTTAGCCTCGAGCCTCATCAACCGGGAATGACTGAAAATCAGGGGATATGCAGCAAGGCTTCGTGGATAGCCCCCACTGGAGAGTAAGGTCATCCCTGTCTAGAGGTCCCTTTTTATTTCGACTTAGTGGTGCGGTTGCTGATCCCAACCGCGGGGTGATCTTATTCGGAATTGCCCATAGGTGATTCCGGTCTTGTGTTGCAGGGGATGAAGGGAGTAGTCCTCGGTACTGTGATCTAGACCACGTACTGTGACAGGTGGTACCCCAGTGCCTAGTCATTGATGGAAATCCATTTTCCCTACGAGCCTTTTACGAGTTTTGTTTGTATCACCCACTTCGGTGGCTAGTAGCTGGAATTTAATCATGTAACAATTTCGGCTATTTTATAAGTATTTGTAAATAGACACTATTATAATATCAGAGAATTTCTATAAAAAGTGTTTTAGCTATCGTAAGGTAAAAACCCGACATGTTTATTTGTGGCGTGGTCTTACGAGATGCTTTTGTTTTCAAAAAGGATTTTTGAAATTTTAATAATCAATTGTGTGCATTATTATCAGCTGGTATTCCAGACTGACTCGGGTGTTATTTCATTATAATGCTCGGGTCAGACCGAGTATTATTTGTTCAGGTCAGGATGCTATGGGGCAGGAGAAGAGCTGGAGTCCGAGACATACTATTCTATCTATATATATATTCGCTGCTATGCTATGATTGTATGGTATGTCTGTTATGTGTTGATTGATGTATGAGCTACTCTGATAATATGTTGTGTATAAACAGTTATAGATTTCATTTTTGTGTAAAGATATATAGTTACTATTATATTTTATTCCGCTGCGACTGTGCGATTCTGATATTGTTTAGTTTCTTCTTCTTCTATCTCTTTTCTTTAATCTTAATGGTTCGTATTTCTGTTCCACTTGAGTCAATTAGGGTAGAAAAATGTTGATTCAAGGGGTACGGATTTGCGGGCTGTCACACTTGGTATCAGAGCTTAGGTTGGCGACAACCTAGGCTTTGGTGGGGTAATTACTCATTAAACAGAGTCGATAGAACTCTATAATGAGTTGAGTGTATTAATAGTTATGAGAGCGTACTTGTTAGTGCATATAAAAATTGTTTTTATACTGTGTTGACTTATCGGTTGAGTGTTTATGAATTCTGGTCGGTGCGGGAAGTACAACTGTATCGATAGGGATTTCTAAACTCTTGAACAAGATAAACCGACATGGTATTGTTTTTAAAGTGGGTAAATGAAATAATTTTACCCAAAATTTTATTTTGATATAAAAGAAATAATTTTCTAGCTTATTATATATTGGGTGTTTGTTGGATGTTAATACCAAATCAAATAAGAATCTAACAATTGATTTAAAATTTGAAATGATAAGCTAATAAGAATAAAGATATTAAAATGGTCTATAACCAAATAGAATTAATTAGATATGTTGTAAATAAGAAGCGAAATTAAAATTTGAATTAAACCAGAATTTTAACCTGGAAGTTTTGTAAAGGATTTTAAATGTATTGAAAATAAAAGTTTGGAAATTTAAAATCCTGGGAAGTTTGAAATGTTTTCCAGTGTATTGAAGGCAATAATGGAATGTTGTTTTGGGAAAATATTTTTGAATGGAAACTGTTTGAAAAGAATTTGGGAAAAATTAAGAAGCATTGAACTCACTTCAGTCGCTGGAAAATAATCCTGATGATGCTGGCCACATCATTAGAATTCATTTTCGAGTTTCTAAAGTGATGGACTTCTTCCCTAGAAATTGGTTATGGTATTGTTTGGATTTGTTGGGGATAACAGTTGTTTTGGATATTTCAAAAATGAGATTTTGTTTTGGGATATAAACAAATTGTTTTGGAAAATCTGGGAATTTGGTTGATATACCAAATAGGTATATATGTTGATTATTATTTCAAATTGGTTTTGGAATAAAACCGGGCAATAGAATTCTGGGTAAACTTCTATTTAAATAATGTGTAAAATTGAAATGAATCAAATATTGAATTTGTTAAGTGAAGATAATACTAATAAGAAGGAAGAGAAAATTTAAATCTTGAAATTAAATTTAACTTAAGAAATTGGAAGTGAATAGAAAATTTGAAATTTAACTTGGTTAAGAAAAATGAATTGAACTTAAAATAAAGTTGATTTGAATGAAATTAAAATGAGAGTTGACTTTACAAATGTGCGTTATTATGTGTCGAATATACCCATAAGCTATTAAGTATTATATTTATAATTTGAGGTTGTGGATTTGAAGTTGCAAAAAAATTAAATTAAGGAAATTTGTATCCTTAAGAATTCAGATGTATATACATTTGCATATGGAATTTGGAACTGTGATTATAAGTTGTAAAAGAATTAAAATGAGCAATATGAGCTTTAAAATAAATAAGTTGGTGAACTTATAAAATAGAAATAGAAATTATAATCACAATGAGAAATAATGAAATGGAATGGTGAATTTAAAAATCTAATCTCAAATGAAATGTGAATGGAGATAAGGTAAAGTGGGATATAAAGAAGCGAATGAACTTCAGTTAGTAAACAAGTTTTGAACTTGTATATGGAGAATTAAATTTGGGAATTTGAAATTGAATTAAATCTAAATGAATTAGAATAAATTTGAATTAAATATAAGGGTGAAATGTAAATTGTTTATAATTGCATAAAGGAATTCATATTCTTAAGTTATTAAGGGTTATAATTTAAACTTGTGATTTTAAAATGGGAAGTGGACTTAAATAAGCAACTTAAACTCTTAAAAAGAGAAGTGAAATTGTAATCCATAAATGGAAAAGGTTGAAGGGGGTGGAAAATTTAAATTTTGACCTTAAATGAAATGCAAAGTCTGAAGAAGCAAAATAAGAACATAAAAGTGAATATTCTTAAGTTAGCACATAAGTCTTGAACTTATGTATTGGGGAGATGGAATTTGTTTGATAATGAAATTGAAATTGAATTTCAGTTGAGTAATAAATAATATTGAAAGAAATTTAGATTCTATTTAAAGGAGTAAAAAGGAAAGGTAGAAATCTGAATTTGCTAAATGGAATAATGGGAAAAATGGTAATATTATAAATGGATTCAGAGTTAATTGGGAAAGTGAATTAAAACCTAATATGGATTAGGTTAATGACTGAATTAAATTACAAATTAATGGAATTTGTATTGAAATGGATAGAATTTGATAATCAGTCAAAATTTGAAGGTAAATAAAAATCCAGTTTGGATTGGAATTCAATTATGGTAATAATATTGGAAGTGTGAATGAATAATGGGATTTGAATATACTAGAGATGGTTTGAATTGTGAATAAAATTCAAATGAGTGAAATAATTTAAATGGACTCTTTGTTAATAAAATAAATTTGTAAATGGATTGAATTATAAACAAAGAGCATTCAAATTTATAAATAGATTAGAAATGATTGAATAAATAAACAAAGTGTATTGGACTTTGTAAATGGATTGAAAGTGTATTGGATGTGAATCAAATGAGAATAAAATTTGATTGATAAGGCAATAAAATAAAATGGATATAAGAAGATCATGGAAATAATTGTGAATGAGCTTATTTAAGCAATCTTGAATGTAATCTGTTAGATAATTAAAATGAATTACAAGTGAAATGGTATTAATTAATTGTTGAGATGAAATAAAAAGGTAAGGAAAATTTAAATTAACAATTGCATTGAAATAAGAATGATTGGATTGTAAACCATGAAAAATTGAAAAGAATTAATATAAATTTAAGTTGAAAATTAATTTTAAATGGTTATAAGCTTAAGTGGCAATTGTTTTGCTTAAATGACTTGAATATTTGAATGTATTTAGAATTGAGTTGTTTAAACAACTAAATTGGTTTTGGATAAATTGGAACTTGATTAAGTGAAGTCAAATTAAAATGAAACTAAATTTGGTATGCAAGGAAGAATTGAGATATTATGAAATTGAAATTGATGTTTAAAATAAATTGAACTGAATTGGAATCTAATTTAAGGAGTTTGTGAATGAATGCAGGTGAATGGATTTAAAATAGCAAATGGAATTGATTTTGAATCAATTGGAATGAATTAACATTTTAATAGGAAATGTTTGCATATGAATGGAAATGAATCATGAAAGAACTACAAATGTTTCAAGTTTAAAATAAAATTTGATTTTAAATCAAATTTGGAAATGTAAGTTAAAAATAAAGAAATATAAGTAAAGCATATGTTAAATATGTTGAAATAGAAGCGAATTGATTGCACTTAATATAAGTGATATATAATGAACTTGAATGTAAATCATTCGAGTGAAGTAAAATGAAGTTAGTTTGGATGAAAGTAGAATGGACTAAAATCTTAATAAATGGATTTGAGTAAATGGAAATGCTTCAAATTTGAAATAAGAATTTGGTTTGTGAATCAACTTGATATTGAAATGATATAGAAAGATGTTGATGAAGCACATGTTAACCATATGTTAAATAACAATGAATTGGTTGAAATAAATATGGATTGTATATAGTGGATTTGAGTATAAATCATTCATGTGAAATAAAATGGAATTTGGCATTAGAAAATGAACTTTGTGCATGTCATAAAATATGGATTTACTTATGAAATCATGCAAAGTGTTGTTTGGAATGGAAATGGATATGTTAGCTTGCATTTACATTGAAATGTTGCTTAAAATACTCATATCTTTGAAAACTAATATGTTTGTTGAGTATAGCCCAGGTGCGGGAGGCGTTCGAGAGGTTTGGAGCGAGTATATGCGATATATTAGCTGATTGCTATTAAAATTTGCTAAAAGGTACGCCTACGCAAATATAATTGGGAAATGGTATATATATTGTGTTATATTTTAATTTCCGGCCGTGTGGGCCGATGTATATATATTTGTGTATCCTGCGATGTCGCAGAAGCTCCTCCGTACAGGGGGGACTCTGCCAAAATTTTTCGAAAATTTTGGGAGTTAGAAATTTTTTGGGGTTTTGGAAAAAGTTAAATAACTTGGAAAGTTATAAGTTAAAATTAAAGCTTTAGAGTTAGTAAAGCAAATAGGTTTGGAATTGAGCTAAAGGTTTTTGAAAGGGTATATAAGTTGTAACTAGAGAAGTTTGGGTTAAGTTAATGAGTGTAGGAACATTCTTTCTACCTTAACAAATTTCGGGGACGAAATTTTTATAAGGGGGGAGGAATGTAACATCCCGGAATTTTTAACACGGGATTTGTGAACATTTAATTCATTTTAAATGTTTATTATGGGTTTAAGGTTTATTTTGAACTAAGAAGAATTTGGTTAAATTAATAAACCTTGTTTAAATTTCAAATATGGCAATTAAATTGAAATTGGAATAATAATAATTTAATATTAGGATTGGGTTAATTGGCAATTCGGGGTGTAAAAGATATGGGAATGAGTTTAAAATTTATTTTAAGACTATTTGGTCATTAAATAGTGTGGTTGGATTTTTAGATGGATTTTAAAGTTAATAAATTAATATTTGGAATTTTATATTAATTTAGGAATGAATTTAATATTATTAAATATTGCAATTAATCCGATTTAGGTCCAGAATAAGCCAGAATGATTTTTAATGTGTTTATAAATTTTATATGAATTATTGTTAAGCTAATAAAATTTTAAAAGTGGAAGTTTTGAGTGATTTCGATAATTTTGAAAATTGCTTAATTTAATAGACGAGTTAAAATAGCCTTCCGGGCCACAGTCTCGGAATTCGACGAAACTAGTTCCATTGGATCCGTAATAGTTAGTTATTATCGGATTTCAATTTTCGTGACAATCGGAGTTGTCGTTTGACCCCGGCAGCTCGAAACGCATCGAAATCGTTTTAATCGATTTAATTTCAAATTGAACGTTTAATTTCGTAACTCGTGCATACGATTGAATTAGCTTACGAAACCTGTTCCATTGTGTCCGGAACGTTGAAAAACCCCAGGATAGCCTGTTGGAACGTGAGATTTGGAGTTCGTTTGCATACGTTGTTAAATTGACGATTTTATTAATTAAATATTATTAAACAATACTATATATATATATTAAAACGTTCAAAACCCTAGAACTATCAGGAGCCGCCGCTATTATCAATCAATGGCCGAAAACTTCATTTCGTTTCCCTTATTTTTCTATAAATCTATCAAGTCTTTGCAAAAAATTTCAACTAGGAAATCGGAGAGCTCGTCGAGTAGATGCTATCTAAAGGTAGATCTCGCATATCGTCGCCGTATGAAGCCTGGTTTCTGCCGAGAACCCCTTCGTTTCGCACGTGTTTTTCCAGTGGAGGGGGTGACCGAGTGGCGCCGGCCTATGGCCGTGGGTAGAGCATGGGTCATCGTTCAAGATGGTGGTGGCCGATCATGCTAGATCTCGACGAATAGGCGGCGATTGGAAACCCTAGAAGTCGTGCTGGGTTCTTTGTTCAGTTGGTTGAGTTCGCGTGCGTGATGCTGAGGAAGGGAAGGAAGAGTCGACCGCGTTTTTTTTTCGGTAAAATATATATACAAAAAAAAAAAAGGATTTGTTTTAAATTCGTTATCAAAACTTTGTAAAATCATAACGAATTCATACGACCTCAGATTTCGATGATTTTGGATTCGTTGGAATCGCAGAAGAAAGCTCTACGCTGTGGAATAGATCCGGAACCAATCCGGGCAAGTAGAAATTTAGGTTAAATCGAACGTCGTTCGGTTTAATTTGAATTTCGAACGCTCACCGAAACTCAAGGTGAGTTATTCTCACTCACATCTGGATGCTAGTAAAGTAGACAGCTAGTATTGATTGTTTGTTTGGATGTTTAGCTGAATATGTTAATTATTATCAAATTGAATTGATATTATATATGTGATATGCTAATATTTGTGGATGCAGGGAAAACAGGTTGGAGGGATCCAACTGGATTCCTCACAATGTAGTATTATTTTTATAATTGGTAATGATGCCTGTTATATATTGTGATTGATAAATTTGGAATTGAATTGCATTGTGATATTGTGATATTAACTATAAAACTCAGAATGTTAATTTTAAAAGAATTTGGAGTTTAAATTTTAAAGGAATTTAATTGGGTTTCAAAAGAAACTAAGAAAATTAATAAATATGAAATTTGAAAGAATATAAAAATTATAATCTGTTGGATGGGAAAACTGAAATGAAATAGTATTGGAATATTTCTAAATAAATTATAAATCCATAATTAATTGTAAATGGATAAAATTGAATTTTAGAGAAATAAAAGGTATTGTTAAATAATGGATTTAAAAAGATTAAAATCTAAAATCTATTTAAAAATGGAAATTGAAAGTTGTAAAATCTGGAATGGTAATCAAAGATAAATGTTATTAGTTGAAAATTTGGGAAAATAATTTATGTTATTAAAATATAAAACTAAATTGAAATAATTGGACAGAAATCGTGAGAAGGATTTCGGTGATGATTTAGTAGAAATGAGATTTCCTTGGGAAAAACCAAGTTCGAGTTTTAAATTGATTTTATAAAAAGGAAGTTTTAAAATCTTAAACTAGTTTTAAAGAATGTTTTGAAAATTTTTGTTTTAAAAGTAATTATTTATAAATTAGCAATAGTAAATTTTATAAATGCCTTAATAATTATTTTTACAATTGGATTTGTTTTAAAGAGCTAGTTTTGACTCAAGATATATTGGTATAAGTATAAATTCTTTTACAACTCTATTTTTTTTAATTATAGTATAACTAAAACCATATTTTAAATCAAGTTATATCTTATATAATAGTTTTGCTTTATATATTTGGAAATTATATCTTGAGTATATAATTAGTAGTAAATTTACCTGTTTTAAGTATATTTTAGAAATAAATGTTTTAATTATTATAAATCTAAATTGTTTGAACTTGGCTATTCCAATGGAAATATATGGTAAAGGATTTACCTTGTAAATGGAGAATTTTGGGAAATGTTTTCAAATGAGCTTTGGAAATTTGAAATATATCTTTTAAAGATATTTGAGGTAAATAAATAATATGGAATATTATTTATTGTGTGATGGATGCTATGGATGTTTATGAATATTAATTGATAGTTAAATCACCGACTATCAATATTGGACAATGCGATGATCGTTTCGAAGAGACCGGGATCGAGATTTATTTCTCGAAAACCACTTTGATCCGGTTTGTACGTTTTCGTGCGATAAAACGTGTTCGGAGTCGAAGATGGAGCAGTGAAGTGCAAGGGCTAGTCGCTACTAATCCTGAGGATATTTCCAAAATGGATGTAGTAGGAATAGTGCCTTCGGTTCCGTTCGAACCCGGGACGGACTTGTATGGACGAATGCTTCGTGACATCGTCAGCGGACGATGGGCATTCTAAGGGATATGTGCTAAAGGTATCGTTTAGCCTCGAGCCTCATCAACCGGGAATGACTGAAAATCAGGGGATATGCAGCAAGGCTTCGTGGGTAGCCCCCACTGGAGAGTAAGGTCATCCCTGTCTAGAGGTCCCTTTTTATTTCGGCTTAGTGGTGCGGTTGCTGATCCCAACCGCGGGGTGATCTTATTCGGAATTTCCCATAGGTGATTCCGGTCTTGTGTTGCAGGGGATGAAGGGAGTAGTCCTCGGTACTGTGATCTAGACCACGTACTGTGACAGGTGGTACCCCAATGCCTAGTCATTGATGGAAATCCATTTTCCCTACGAGCCTTTTACGAGTTTTGTTTGTATCACCCACTTCGGTGGCTAGTAGCTGGAATTTAATCATGTAACAATTTCGGCTATTTTATAAGTATTTGTAAATAGACACTATTATAATATCAGAGAATTTCTATAAAAAGTGTTTTAGCTATCGTAAGGTAAAAACCCGACATGTTTATTTGTGGCGTGGTCTTACGAGATGCTTTTGTTTTCAAAAAGGATTTTTGAAATTTTAATAATCAATTGTGTGCATTATTATCAGCTGGTATTCCAGACTGACTCGGGTGTTATTTCATTATAATGCTCGGGTCAGACCGAGTATTATTTGTTCAGGTCAGGATGCTATGGGGCAGGAGAAGAGCTGGAGTCCGAGACATACTATTCTATCTATATATATATCCGCTGCTATGCTATTATTGTATGGTATGTCTGTTATGTGTTGATTGATGTATGAGCTACTCTGATAATATGTTGTGTATAAACAGTTATAGATTTCATTTTTGTGTAAAGATATATAGTTACTATTATATTTTATTCCGCTGCGACTGTGCGATTCTGATATTGTTTAGTTTCTTCTTCTTCTATCTCTTTTCTTTAATCTTAATGGTTCGTATTTCTGTTCCACTTGAGTCAATTAGGGTAGAAAAATGTTGATTCAAGGGGTACGGATTTGCGGGCTGTCACAGAACTGCTCCTTGAATTTCCGGGTTAGGTCAGAAAACTGATCTATAGACCGAATTGGTAGCTTGGTGAACCAAAGCAGAGCTGCACCTTCCAAATATACAGGAAAATATCGACACTTTATTTCATCAGAAGCTCTAGCACCTGTCATGTGCCAATCATACTTATACAAGAATTCGTTCGGATCACTTCTTCCTTTGTAAGCTGGGATAGTTGGAGGAACGAACTTCCTTGGGAACTCAGCCTTTAAGATTCTTTCGGTAAACGGGGTTTTACTTGGAGCGAAACCCCATTCCTTCTCATCTTCATTCCTTTGCATGCTTTCTTTCATGATTTGTCGAACCATTTCAGAAAGATAGCCCTCATCATTTCGAGCTTTAGATCCACCAACTTCAGGAAATGTCCGCTCAAAGGGGCTGGCAGCCCTCTTAGGAATGTTTCTTTCTTCATCCTTATGAATGTTGCCAGCAGAGTTCCTTTCATTACCCGTTGGTTGACGGTTTACTCCAAGCAAGTCATTCAACTTATTCAAAATTAGGACATTTTGGGCATTCTGAGCCTCCAATTGTGCACTTTGGGGATTTATCTGCTGGTTCAGCCCTAAGATTACAGCATCCAACTCCGCTTTTGTAACCCCAACAGGTGGAGTGGCTTGATTAGGTACTGGGGAAGCGGAGGTTCCCTCTTGAACATTTCCAGATCTAACAGATCCACTCTTTCTCCCCGGAGCCATGATTTCAGATAAACTTCTAGCCTTCAGAGAAGTTACTTCAACAAACTTTCGTGGAGCAATGATGATAATTCGCCTGAGTTCAATTCTCAGTGAAAGCACCAAAAATGTTAACGCTAAAATTTGAACGCTAACACCCCGGTGTATAAAGTGTAGTTGTGAAAGCACCACCCGATGATTCGGGAACAGAGTATAAGCAGAAAATCACAGAAAAAGCAGTGAATAACAACGATTTTATAGTGGTTCGGCTCAAGGCAAGCCTACGTCCACTTTAATTCTCTTTATTGCTAAACGGATTACAACTTTACAACAACCTTCAATTACAATTATGACGAGACAAACAACTAGAACTTTGGTAGAGAAAAATTCTTCGAATCCATGTAGATTGCGTTAGATTTTCCCTTGAAGTTAGTTGAGATGCCTTTCGAACTTGAAGTGTCGGGTGAGTTGAGAATTCAGCAGAGTATTGGCGCTTGTAGTGATTGGCCAAAAAGTCCCCCGAATGTTGGAGATGGCTTTCTATTTATAGGCAAATCTGGGTAAGAATTTTTCACCCAAGTCCTAAGTCGTCACCGACTTTAGTTGAGTCGCGGCCGACCTATAGAGGCAAATTCATGGTCTAGTAGAGTTAAGCCAACTTACCTGATTTCATGCAAGTCTAAAGTCGTAAACGAGTTATGGGGCTAAAGCTCAAAATGATGAGGTGTCCGATTCGCTTGCTTAGGTCGTGAACGACCCACCATAGGCCTTAGGTCGATTTTCCCCACGAGTCGGCCAACATCTTTAAAGCATCAAGGTTATAACCCGTTGAGTCGCTGTCCCTGTTAAGTCGGCAATAAGTTGAGTCGTCACTTATTCTGAGCCGGTTCATACGTTAGGTCGGCAACAAGCTAAGGCTGTTGAGTCGGAACTTCCTTTGAGCTTTAAGTCGGTCTACTTCTCAAGTCCCTTAGGTCGGTATCCTTCTTAAACCTTATGCAGTTAGGTCGGTCTTTCATGCTAAGATATTAAGTCGGCATCCCTTGTTAAGTCAGCAGAGTGTTAGGTCGTCCTCCTTTAAGGCATTAAGTAGTTAGGTCGGTGCCCATTCGAGCCTTAGGTCGGCATCCTTTGTTAAGTCGGTAGAGTGTTAGGTCGTTTACTATCTTAGATCGGTGAGCCACGGCCGAGGCGAGGTTAACACATACTTATACAAGAATTCGTTCGGATCACTTGTTCCCTTGTAAGCTGGGATAGTTGGAGGGACGAACTTCCTTGGGAATTCAGCCTTTAAGATCCTTTCGGTAAACGGGGTTTTACTTGGAGCGAAACCCCATTCCTTCTCGTCTTCATTCCTCTGCGTGCTTTCTTTCATGATTTGTCGAACCATTTTAGAAAGATACCCCTCATCATTTCGAGCTTTAGATCCACCAACTTCAGGAAATGTCCGCTCAAAGGGGCTGGCGGCCCTCTCAGGAATGTTTCTTTCTTCAGCTTCATGAATGTTGCCAGCAAAGTTCCTTTCGTTACCCGTTGGTTGACGGTTTACCCCAAGCAAATCGTTCAACTTATTCGAAATTAGGGCATTTTGGGCATTCTGAGCCTCCAATTGTGCACTTTGGGCATTTATCTGCTGGTTCAGCCCTAAGATTACAGCATCCAACTCCGCTTTAGTGACCCCAATAGGTGGAGTGGCTTGATTAGGTACTGGGGAAGCGGAGGTTCCCTCTTGAACATTTCCAGATCTAACAGATCTACTCCTTCTCCCCGGAGCCATGATTTCAGATAAACTTCTAGTCTTCAGAGAGATTACTTCAACAAACTTTCGTGGAGCAATGATGATAATTCGCCTGAGTTCAATTCTCAGTGAAAGCACCAAAAATGTTAACGCTAAAATTTGAACGCTAACACCCAGGTGTATAAAGTGTAGTTGTGAAAGCACCACCCGATGATTCGGGAACAGAGTATAAGTAGAAAACCACAGAAAAGCAGTGAATAAGAACGATTTTATAGTGGTACGGCTCAATATTTTGCCTACGTCCACTCTGAATATCTTTATTGATGATTTCGTTACAAGTTGATACAATTCTTCCCCAAGTACAATACACTTTGAACTACTAAGCACTTTGAATGAGTAGCTTAAACTTCAATGTAAGTGAAGGTCCTCGAATCCATGTCGGATGCATGAGATTTCTTCTTCAAGTTGTTGATAGTGTTCCACGTGTCTTGAAAGCTTTGGGTGTTGAGTTAGTTTGGAATGTAGCAGAGTATCGGTGTTTGAAAAGAATGAGCCAAAAGTCCCCTCCATGTTGGAATTCATGCCGTATTTATAGGGTTTTCTGAACGGGTCTTAAGTCGTTTATGGCTTAAGGTAAGTCGTAAGTCGTGGGTTACGACTTAGGATAGGTTGTAGGTTGTCAGCGGGTTAAGGTGTCAGGAGTTATGACCTAGCCGGTTTGCACATGTCTACTTGTACTAACTGTTCGGTCCTCGTGTCTTATGGAAAGCAGCAATTAAATCACCAAGTATAAGGTCGTGGGCGACTTATAGTAAGTCGTGAAGGCTTTAGGTTGCCGGCGCTTTAACCCTTTAGGTCGTGAAGTCCCTAAGCCGTTAAGTCGTCCAACCCCTTAAACTGTTAAGTCGTTTGTTCCATAAGTCGTCTGGACCTTAGCTCATTAGGTCGTGGAGAACCTAAGTCGTGAGTTGTGAGCTGTGGTCGCGCACGAGTTAACTAGTCATAACTTCTTGTTTGCTTGCTTGAGTCGCTGACGACTCAAGGTAGGTCGTAAGCACAATTCTTTAACTCATGCAACTCCTCAATTGTTGAGTCGGTAACTTGCTGAGTCGTGAAGTACCTTGAGTCGTGAAGTACCTTGAGTCGTGAAGTCTGCTGTTAACCCTTCAAGGCCGTTGAGTCGGCAACTCCTTAAGGCTGTTGAGTCGTAACTAGGTAGGTCGTTGATTCGGTCCACATGTTAGGTCGGTAATCAGTTAAGTCGGTAACTATTGTGAGTCGTGAGCCTTTCTTGAGTCGCTTGAGCAGAGGGGTTAACATTTGCCTTCTCTGACTAATAAAAAGTTTTCTGCTTCCAACTTTATATATATATATATATATATATATATATATTCAATCCGAATATATTCTTACTAAATCAAGTTCAATCGAGAGAGTTGAAATTCGAATACTCACTGCGATCGTCGCCTCGTCCTCGTCTGCCATATCCAATCATCGTCGAACCCCTAACTTCCACCCAGTAGCTAAATCCACTCACAACATCGGCCTCGAACAACTTCCTCCTTCCAATTCGTAGCACACAAGCCAAGCATCCTACCTAAATCTTGAAACTTCCCTCGCCTCCTTATCATTGTGATTCGATCGCAGTCCCTTTCGGCTTCAACCAAACCGACCCCACTCCTATGTCGCACGCCTACATCTCGATTTCGACCACCACCACTACCCCTAAAATCACCATGAACAACTAGGCCTCAGGCTCACGTTCGTGGTCTCTCCCCCAATTCTTGAACCTCATGCACACACGAGCCTCATGCCATTTCTTTGATTTAGCATTTTTCTTCTTTGCATGTTTTTTTATCTGGGTTTCGATTTTTAAATTGAAGAGAAGTGAAAAGATTAAGTATGTTGTTCGATTCAAGAGGACGAGAGGGCAAGAAAAGAGGGATTCACAATATAACAGAGGAACGGCCATTTTTTTCGTTGATTCGATTTGGGAAAAAGAAGGAAAAGTCACGTGATTTGAAGAAAGGAAAAGATGCCCTGCGTAAAAAATTTGCTTTCCCTGCCTACCATAGTTTACTATAAAGAAGGGAAAAGGTTTTGATTGAAAAAGAAAGCAGGCTGATGGGAAAAAAGAAAAAGCAGCTGATGGAAAAGAATTACAACTGAAAAATATATTTAAATTTTAAATTTAAATCGTCTCGAAATCGTAGCTCAAAATTTCAACCTCCTATCAAGGTATGCCACCAGGCGTTTATAATGTTATACCCATATTTCGAACAAGTTGGAAAAGGTGTCGAGTCCTAATTCGATCGTATGGAGAAGATAGCATTTTGGACACAGTTATTATACTGAATTTTCGATTCAAATTTCGGCGCATTTACCTCTCGTACGGCTAAACGATAACTCCAAACATTATGAACTTTGAAGTTCGATAATAATGCAGTATTATAGATCCGATGTAACTGGTTTCATCGAAATCCAAGACCAAGCCTCGGAAGGATTTTTAATATTTTTAAAACTAAGCATATCACTTCCAAATTCGATTTGAGAAGCTACATTGCCTTCAGTATTATTAATATAAATTTTACAAGCCTCGGAAGGATTTTTAATATTTTTAAAACTAAACAGATCACTTCCAAATTCGACTTGAGAAGTTACATTGCCTTCAGTATTATTAATATAAATTTTACAAGCCTTTAAATTATTTTTATCAAGCTTAAAACTCCAGATTCACTAATTTACCCAATTTCCAATTATTAATATCTTGTGAAGATATTTTTGAAATAAAATAATTTGGAAAATTATTTAAAATCTGATGGTTGTTTGTGGATGTTAATTGATAGTTAAATAACCGACTATCAATATTGGCCAATGCGCTGATCATTTCGAAGAGACCGGAATCAGATTTAATTATCCAAAACCCACTTCGATCCAGTTTGAACATTTACGAATGAAGACCGTGAAGATGATGAAGATGGTGTTCCGGTGCTACAATATCATCTACACAAATCATATATCACTATATATGAAAATTAACAACATATTTGAGGAATTCAGTTGATCCCTTCAACCTGTTTTCCCTGCACCCACATATGTTAATACAACATAAGATAATACCAATCCCACTACGAGGAGGATATCGTGGTATATAGGGTCATCCGCTATTATGCAGGCGCATAGAGTCGCATCTGATATATATATATATATATATATATATATATATATATATATTTATGTATGTATGTATGTATGTATGTATGTATGTATGCATATGTATATATGTATATATATCATCACTCCAATATATCTACTACTACATATAATATCTCATCCAACTGATAATAATTTATCAATTCTACCAATCAATCAACAATTAATTTTAACGATTTAAAATTAATTACAGTAATCCAAAATTGAGTGAGATTAACTCACCTTTGTTTTTAAATTGCCATCCGTCCCAAATTCATACTTTCAGCATAGCTTTCATTCGATTATAAACCTCGTAAGCGAATTACGAATTTTTATAAGTTTAACGATTTAATTTTTTAATAATATAATTGACTAAATTAGCCACAACATAAATTTCAAATTTTTAAACAAAAATAACCTTAGAATCTCAGTCTGGCCTGCTCAACCCAAAATCACTGCTCAAACACCACTAGCCATAGCCTCCATCGTCTCACCGCCACCTCTACTGGCGCCGTGCTGCCGCCGCAACTCACCTAAAAACACACGTGGCCCCTTACTGACCATTGCCTCCCCCTAGTCATCAAACCCGGCCAATGAATGGCCGTCGCGAACTGCTCACGACCACTACCAAGGATCACACGATTGAGAACCCACCGCAAGTTTGACATCACCTCCTCAAGCAGCCCCTAGCACAAATCCCAATCCTTACTTGGTTTTGTGCCTTTCCCCAACATGTTTTCGAGTGCTTCTCTACACGATTGTGTCTTCATTCCTAGGTCGCCCCGCGACCTCATTCGCTTTTTTTGAACATTCGAACAAATTCGAATTGAAGAAGATGGGAAGGAGAAGTATGAGGTTTCAATTTAAGCAAATATCATCGCAAATCTTATACAATTCATGAAGCAGTGATTTACTTCTCTCGTCCGTCCTCATTTTTTTAAGTTTTTGAATGAAGTGATTTTGATTTAAACAAGCAGAGAGGAAAGGGGGAACATAATTTAATGGGAATAGCGTGTTTAAAAAGGAAAAGGAAACATGGACATTTCAATTTAAGGATGACAGCCCTGACTTTGACTGTGACTAGAATATGCATACATTATTTTAAAACTTCAAATCGTATCGATTACACATCTAAAAATCTCGAACCCCTATCGAGGCGTGTTGCCAGGAATTTATAATGTTATACTCCTATTTCGAACGTAATGGAAATGGTTTTGAGTCCTAATTTGATCGTATGGAGAAGATAGCTTTTTGGGTCCAATTATTATATTGAATTCTGATACAAATTTCAATGCGTTTATATTCCATACGATCAAACGATAACTCCAAACACTAAAAAATTATAAATCCTATAATAATACAATATTAGGGATCAAATGGAACTAGTTTCGTCGAATTCCGAGACTGTGCATTGGAAGGCTATTATAAATGTCAATTTAAACGAGCTATTTTTTAAAATCAAACAGATCACTTTTAAATTCAATTTTAAAACTTGTATTATCTTCATTGTTATTAATACAAATTTTATAAGCCTTTTAAATTGTTTTTATTGAGTTTAAAACTTAAGACACAAATTTAACCAATATTCAATTATTAAATTCAATGATTAAATTATCCAATAAATTGCTATATTTAAATTCTTAATTTATTTTATAAATGAACCCAAATTTTCATATTCAAAATAAATCTATAATTGAAATTCAATATTTAAAACCATTTAAATATTCTAAATCAAATGCCGAAAAATCCGGGTCGTCACAGTATATCATCCAAACAAGCATCAATCATCATAAATAAATTTATTCTCACTTGTATAAAATATAAGCGAGTCAGAAAGAGTGAGTTTTATACACATTGCTTGCAGTTGTCGTTATAGCGCTTTATTTTGAATAAAATTAAACCAACGTTTAATTTTACCCAAAATTCCTAGCAGCTCCAAATCAATTCAATCTAGCTCCATCGCCTAGTGTTCACGAATACGAACCCAATGCTGCTTGTTTCATATGAAATGGACCTCATATGATAAAGTTATGACATTTATAAAATTTCACGAATTTAAACATAAATTTATTTACAAATTCCCTTTTTTTATTACCAAGCAAAACCCTGGCTGCACATTTCTGCTATTCAAATCTGGGCCACCAGTCTCTTTCTTTATCATTCAAGTTTCCAGGTTATCAACGTTCAAACCCAACGTCATTCCTTTAAATTTCTGACCGCTCCCTACTCGCTAGACTATACAACGATTGGCTACCATCATTTGAACGCCCCATGTGAGCTCCACCACCGACCACGATCCGGTCGAACTCAGCTACCCCATTGCCATGCAAAACCCGTTCGAACGTGCGACACACATGGCCAGATTCGTGTCGATCCACAGCTTCAAATTCGATCATAGCCGTTGATCTTGTAGATCTTATCGTGCTCTACAAAATTGCAGTTGGAAGTTTCAGCTAATTGTTTATGGATTGAAAGGTAATTGAGGAGAAAGAATCGAAGATTCTCAGCCGTTCAAACCATTAGTGGCGGCTGTGATAGTTGGGGTTAGGGTTTGAGAGAATGGTCATCTATTTATAGGCAATATAAATCAGTATTTATTCGAAAATTTTCTCAGCTCTAAACGAAGCCTACCGCCAAGCATTTATAATATTTTACCTCTATCCCGAGCACAATGGAATATATATCAGGAGCCAATTCCATCGTATTTGGAAGATAGATTTTCGAATCGAATTATTTAATTAAATTTTACTGAAATAAATTTCTATGCGTTTAGCTTAACACGACCAAACCGTTAGTCCGATTGACATGAAAATTGAAATCCTATAATAACTAACTATCACGGATCCGATGAAACTGGTTTCGTTGAAATCCAAGACAGTACCAAAATGGCTAATTTTACACGTAAATTAAATAAATAAGTTTCCAATTTCTATAAATTAGCTTTTAATTCAATTTTAGAAGCTTACCAACTCTGCTCTAATTTAAATAGATTTCAAATCGACTTGATAAATCATTTTCATTCAAATTAAATTCTAATTCTAATTATTTTCACAATTTCAAATATTAAGTTAAACAATTTAATTATCCAAACAAACCATTATATTTGAAATATACGTTATTCAACTTGTAAAATCAACTTGTGAATATTTAGAATCAATTAAATATTCTATTTTCGACTGACTGAAATTATGGGTCGTACCGAACCAAATCTAGGATGACAATATAACATCTTGAAATGCCATTAAATGTGTAAGTAATTGAATCATGTATGGAATCGATAAATAGAAATTGATTTAGTTACATTGTTTAATTATAACGTAATTGAGTTTAAATATGGTTGGTGTTATCTATTTGGCCAAATAAACACCTTTGGATAATAAACGAAAGAGTTTTATTGTGAATGACATTTGGTTAGCAGAATTAATCCTTGTTCTGCTATAAGATTAATTTGGACATTTATTTAAGTGCCAGTTGATTTATACTAGATAATTGATATGCTAATAGTTGATTGTTAATTATGGATTAGTTTTCATATATGCCTATTATGATTTAAAAGCATGTAATTTTCAAGTTAAATTGAAATTAAATGGTAGCTTATTAAGTACCATTGTGATCGTTAAGCCGCTTTCAGAATTTGGAAAGTTACGAATATTGTTTAACTTCAAATTTTATAATTTGAAGTTAAAGGTTTCATTTAATTATTATATATATAAATTGTTTTGTTTAATAATTATTTTACAAATGTTTTGTAAATTTATTTATTTAGTAAACTTACTTTTGTTTTAGAATTAATTATTCATCTGATTTTGTGGAAAGATAATAAATTATATTATTATTATTATTAGTTATTTAAAACTAGATAATTATATCATTAATAATACTATTTGAAAATTAATAAATTTTATCTTAAAGTTAATTAAATTTATTTTATTATGTTTGATTATTAAAATATAAAAGGTTAAATTACTGTATTATTAATAATGTTTTAAAGGTTTACTTTTATAAAATGGTAAGATATTTTTATGATGTTTAAAATCTTATTTACTATAATTATAAAATAAATTGTTTATAAAAGAAATCTTTTTTTATATAAATGTGTTAAAGGAGTTTATAAATTTAAAAGAGGTTTGAAATTTGAGGAAAAAAGGAAGTTTTATAAATGGTTTAAGATTTATACAAGAATATTTTTCTAAATTTAACTTTGAAATTTATAAAGAAGTTTTATAAATAGATTTGGAAATATTTGTAAAATAAAGAGATTTTCAGAAAGAAATGGTTGGTTTTCATTGCATAAATCGAAGGGGCAGAGATTGCCTACAGTTTATTATATTTTCACTAGGATAACGACGTAGCCATTGTGCAAACTGTGATCTATGAAATTTCACGGCGTAATTCGAGAGGCATAGATTGCATGTAGTTAAGTTTGGAATTTCTGGGATAGAGACATGACCATTAAGCTAAGATCCATGGTCGATAATGGATGGTGCTTTCCATATTTATTTTAAAAAGTTTTAAAATATTTTTGAAAGGAACGGTTTGTGAATATACTTATTTCGGTGAGATAAGTATATGACTATTTTTGATAAAGAGATTCAATTTATCAAAATCGAATTAAATGTGGCTTAGTGATTTCAGTGAGAAATGTAATCTTGGTTGAATGTTTGTTTATTTGATAGTTAAATAACGGACTGTCAAATCTTAGCCCAAGTATGTAATCCTTCTTAATTTAGGTGATAGGGAACGAGTCTATACTTAACACCGAAGGATTTAACCCTGGAAATAGGAGAAACATGGGAATTATATGATACATTTACCATTGATGGAGCTATACTATGCATATAAACTCATTGTTCTTCTAGGATAAATGATAAGGAGATCCGTCCACTTAAAGGGCTAGGTGTGATTTTAGCTCTTATGTATTGTATGATTATTTCGTAAGGAGTCGTATTGAGCATTCCGAAAAATCGACAAATGGTTTATGCAATGCCCGGGAAGCGGAAGAGTGTACTAGTAAGAGATGACTCGAATCCGTAACCACTCTGAAATCATATACGGTTCTATGGAGGAGTTTCATCTAATATTGAGATGTTGGAATCTATGTGTGGTTCCGAGACCCATAAGGGTGTGGGAATCTATGTGTGCTTCCAAGATTTGTTTGAAATATGGGAATCTATGTGCGATTCCAAGACCATTATAGTATGGGAATCCATATGTGATTCCGTGATCTATTTTGGTGCGGTGCATAAGCTGGAACGATGGACATCACCTCATCTGTAGAAATGACTAAAACTAGAGATAGAAGACATGACCAGTTGGGTTGGCAAACCCATAGGATATAGTTGGCTAATTTTTCTAGAAATATTTTCGGTTGTTTTGGCATACCAGGAACGATGCACTCGATCTTAGCAAGACCGGTTATGTTTTTACTATAGTACCCCTGGTAGATGGGTGCGATGCTTCGGAAGGATATCTCTGATCCTTATGCAGGAGGGGCATTCTCGAAGTACTGAGGGCGCCTCTATGGAATCCTACATAATTAGTGAACAAGCCTTATTGATTTTGATTTTATACAAAGTATTGTTTTGATGTACACTGCACGAGCATCACAGTTGGTTGATTGTTATTATTTTCACCTGAGACATTAGTATAATATCACTGGATTTTCTATATAAATGGTTTGTTCATCGTACGGTAAAAACTCATTTGTGTTTATGTGTGGCGTGGTCTTACGAATACCTTTATTTTGAAAAGGGTTTTGGTAACTTTAAAATCAATTTGTGTGTGTTTTTCTCATGCTGGTATCCAAACTGATCCTTGTGTTATTATTTTATAATAATGCTCGGTCAGACCGAGCATATTACAGATTTAGATTTAGATGCTTTGGAGCTCAAGAGACAAGCTGGATGCTTGATATGTATTCTTGTATCTTTTTATTCCACTATGTTTGTTTAAAATTATCAGCATTTATGAGGACAGATTGTTATAACCATCCAGGCTGATGATTTGTGATTTGTGTAGTCTAATCGGAGTTATGTATATTATATATTCCTTTATGTAAATATTTATTGCCATATTATATATTATTCATTCCTCTGTGAGATTCTGTTTTGTTTAGTTTCTTCTTATCTTCTATCTTCTTTCTTTTCCCTAACAATTCAAATTTTGTTTCAATTTAAGCTAGACATGTGTGGTTTATAGTCGGCTTAAACTGTACGGAAAAGTGGATCGCTGCGTAACTGTCTCTAAATGTTGTGTAGTGTATTACTCATGAATGTTGGGGGAACCATGGGGTTACATACTGATAGTCATTGGATAACTATGGAATGACTCAGTCGATAGATTTCTGTTGGTTAATATAACTAAGGTTAAGCAGAGAATATCGATGTGACTAATTTGCACGGTACACTCGACTTGAGAATACTGTTGATCTTTAATGTGGAAGCTCTGCTTTGATTATAGTTAAATCGTGGCATGCGTCCATCAAATGGCTATAGTTGGGTCAAGTGGAAGCATTGGAAGTGAAACACTATTCGATGGACAATTCGTCTATTCAGTTATATGAGGATAGTATCATGGTCAACTAAAGTCAACTCCAAGTCAAAGTCTCTGGTCAAGGCATTTCGGTTAATAATAATTGTTATTATTGAACCAAGGATGTTGTGTTTGGACTATAAAGTTGAATGTGGACGATATTGGAATTTTGACCATTACAAAATTTCATAAATCGAAAGATATAGTTTTGACGAAGAGAATTGGTGTAAATAATTATCACTATTAGGTACCATTTGTAATAAGTAAAATTGGATTTTACTAAAATATGTGTAAGGGGTAAATTCAGCTAAAATGTCACACTAGCTTCTAAGTGACATGCGAACGTTAATATTCGAATAGTTCGTAGCTGGCTGAATTTACACCTTTGAGTCGCGCAACTATAATGTTGAATTTTCTGAAAAACCACATGATCAATTAATTTATAAAATGTTGTAAATCGATTAAATTAATTGATGTTTTAGAAATATTAATTATTATTTATTTGTTGTTTGGAAGTTTTTCTGTAATTATTTTAATGCATTTATAAAAGTTATATTTGCATACATTGATATACGATGTTGATGTAATTTAAAGATAATTGCGTGAAATGATTTATGAAAATTTCATGTCATTTGATGACATGATTTATGAAAATTTTATGTCATTTAATGACATAATTTATGAAAATTTTATGTCATTTGATGATGTATGTATAGAAAAAGGATTAAAGAGAGAGAAACAATCGAGAGAATTAGTTAGAGAAGTTTTAATTAAAGAATGGGAAAAGTATCATTCTTTCAAATAAAATATACTCCAAGTCATTATGTATGCAATTCATTCTTTCTTGTTCAGTCTGTTTCCTTCTCTCCGCTTAACTTTTCATGGCAGAAAACAAAAAAAATTCCAAATTTATTTCAACTCCATATAAAAACATCAAAACAAGTAGACAAAAGTAAAGTGGTTCATCCATTTCTTGCAAGGATAGGATAAGGATCTTGAAAATCTGAGGAGATATCATCATTCAAGGTATGACTTCTAGGCAAGATACTAAGGGGAGTCCATTTTAAAGATGTGCTTCAAGGCTTTGAATAAGGTATGTTTTTCTTCTATAGACAATGATATTTGATGTAATGTTTATTGAAAGAGAAATTTAATTATAATAATTTGCTATTGCACATCACTGTATCGTTTAAGTTGAAAATTGTTTGTGTAGCTTCAATTGTTTGTTGAGTGAACCAATTGGTATTTTATTTAATAAATCAAACTAATATTAGTATATGATTAAATATAATGTTTTGTTTTGGAACTACGTTCTATACATTCAATTTAAAGTCTAATTTTTAGATCAGAGATTTGTATGTTCAATTTATCAATTAGGTTCTTATTTTGTTAAATTAAAATTAAATTTTTTACATGTTTGAATATAATGTTTTATTATGGATCTATATTATAAACATTCAATTTAAAGTATAATACTTTATATCTAAAATTTTGTATATTTATATTGTTTTGATTGGATTTTACTTCAACAAATTAAGCTAAAATTTATTTATAAATATAATGGTGTTTTATTGAAGATTCATGTTTTAATTCATACAAAAAAAATATGTAATTTTAGATTTGAAAGTTTACATGTACATTTTTTCATTTATATTGTTTCGAAAATTAAAAATAGAAAGATGTCTTGGCAACAAATCTAAATTTTAATTTCATTACTATAGTCCCTATTTTTTATTAATTAGAGATATTTTATTTAAATTACATACATATAATTAATGTTTGGACAATAAACCTTTTAATAAATTGATTGCTATAAATATCTAGTTTTTTAAGTAGAAGAACTTGATTTAATCTTATATACACACAATTAATTTTATATATATGTTTGAATATGTAAAATTTACTACATGTATTTCTTATTGTTAAAGTATGGTTAAATTTCTTTTCGAAAGTAGTAAACAATTTAAATGAGGCAATAATATATACATACATTTATTTTCGACTGTTTATATCCCTATATTACGACGCCTATAATTTATCGTTTATATGTTGCATTAATAAGCTTACGAAATGGAAAATTTATTCAATCATCATTGTTTCCCTTTATTTTTTCCTCATTTTATATTTTATGTGATTAGCTATCCATTTAATTTTGTTAATATGTCTACACCTTGCCATTAATTGATAGCACCAATCATATATTGCACATATAGAATTTACGCTATATACATGTTGCTAATTAATGACATTCATTTAATCGATCAATTTAATTAAAAAGAGAGAAATGAAAGGTTTCGCGCTCCATATTAATTTATGCCCCATCATTAACTGAATAAGTTAATTGTAAGGAAATGAAAAGTTGCTTTTCTCTGAATAAATTTAACAAGCTACTATTACACACAAATATGTATATAAGAGTATATTTGATGTACTCTAATTTACATACATATTATATTAAAGTAAAACTTTATTTATAAAATTAAATAAAATATTGATTTTATTTAAAAGAAACTTAGAGAAGCTCCAAGTATATTTAGACTTCATAGGCCCGTTAAAGATCCAAAATGGCTAAAAATTTGAAATTCACCCATTTCTTCCGCTGCGGGCTAGCCCAGTTCCTTCATAGGAAGCTCAAAAGAAAGAGGCTACCAAGAAGGTAAAGGCTAATGTTATTTATTATAAGTGTGACAAGAAGGGACACTATGCTCATGAGTGTCAGACATGCAAAGAGAAGAAGGCGTAGATAAGAAGGGGGTGAAGTGCTTTAATTGCGACTAGATTGGGTATTATGAGAACTAGTGTCGTAACCAGTCAGGGAAGGCAAAGGAAAAGTCTTTGTCGTTGGACCATCATCTTCGAGGTCAATTGCTTCTAAGAAAGGAAAGATGGTGATGGAAGGTACACTTTTGATTCAAAGTATACCAGTTAGGGTAATATTTGATACCGATGCATCGCATTCATTTATCTTTGAATGTTCAGTTGATAGGTTATGTTTAAAACCCACTTACTTCCTTACTTCCTTAAGGGTTGCGAATCCAATAGAAGGGTAAGAAACTTGGGGAATGAGATGTGACCAGTTAGAGCTTGATTTGTTAGGTCATATGTTTGCATGTAGTATGTATGTTTTTGATTTCATAGAATTTGGAATCATTTTGGGTATGGATTGGTTAGGTAAATAATATGCCAAGTCTTTTGCCAGGATAGAAAAATATCGCTAAGACACCCTGATACTCATAACCAATTCTTAGTGGATGATTTTGACTGAAGTGTTTGTGCTTTATTAAATGCTATAGAAATAGAAGACGTGTTAAGTAAAGTTCGAGTAGAAAGATAATTTACAGATGAGTTTGAGCCAGTTATAGGACTACCACCGAAACGAGCTTTCGAGTTTTGGATAGATCTTGTACCAGGATGAGAACTTGTAAGTAAACCATCTAGCATGATGACGCCGACAAAGATGAAAGATTTGAAGGTGCGGCTAGTAGATCTGGAAGGGAGAAATTTTTTAGACCAAGCAATTCGTGGAAGGATGCGGCTACGGTTCTCGTGAAGAAACCGGATAGGTCATTAGGGATGTGCATTGACTATCGTAAGTTGAACGAGAAGACGATTAAGAATAAGTGTCCTTTATTGAGAATCGATGATTTATTCGATCATTTGTGCAGAGCCAGAATATTTCCCTATTAGATTTGGCAATAGATTTCCATCATTTAAGAGTGGCAGAGGACAGTATCTCGTCGTTAGTAGTTCAAACTAGGAATGGTTCCTAGAGTGGTTAGTACTGCAATTCAGATTAACGAATGCACCAGCTTTCTTTATGGATCCGATGAACTGAGTTTTTCGAGAGTACTTGGATAGGTTCATATTGGTATTTATAGATGACGTTTTAGTATACTCTAAAGATGAAAGAGAGCATGAAGATCATCTAAGAGTAGTTTTGAGACGCTGAGGTGGCATAAGCTGGAAGCGAAATATTCCAAGTGTCATTTCTGGAAGAAAGAGGTTAAGTTTCTTGGTCACGTGGATTTAGAGAATGGTTTTTCAGTCGATCCAAATAAGATCAAAGTCGTTAATAAATGAAAGAGACCAAAGACAATGATTGAGATTAGAAATTTTCTCGGACTTGCTGGCTATTTCCAGAGATTCGTTAAGGACCTTTTGCAGATAGCAACACCTTGGCAAAGTTAACTTGGAAGGATATGAAGTATATTTGTTCGAACAAATGTGGTGAAGCATTCCTTCAGTTAAAGAATTTTTTGACGAACGTGCCTTTATTAGGGGTTCCAGGCGGAAACCAAGGGTTTGTAGTGTATAACGATGCATGTGGAACCGGATTAGGAGCCGTGTTGATGCAGGAGGTTAAAGATATTGCCTATGCTTCATGACAACTTAGACCGCATGAAATGAGATATCCTACTCATGATTTGGATTTGGTTGTGGTGATCTTCGCATTAAAGATATGGAGACTTATCCCTTAGAGGAAAGGTTTGAGTTATACACAGATCATAAGTCCTTAAGATATTTATTCTCGTAGAAGGAGTAGTATATGAGACAGCATTAACGCCTTGAGTTCTTAGTGCCGTATGATTTTGGTATAGAATATACACCTGGGAAAGGAAATAAAGTAGCAGATGCTCCTAGTAGAAAAACCATAATGTGTTGTTAGCTATGTTCAAGGAATGAAAAGATCTTGAAGCTTTGACTACTTGTCATGTGTAGTTAAGATCAACTGCTAGTTCTACTCAGGGCATTACCATCTTTCCCAATTTGGAATTTCAACCAATGTTGATCGAAAGGATTGCTTCTAAGCAGAAAGAAGATCCATCATTAGCCGAGAGATTAGAAGGCTGGAGAGTGGGTCGGAGATTGATGATATAATAACCCAAAATTTGACCACTCTAAAATATAGCATTTAAAATTGATCTTAAATATAACATGTATATGATTTTATGATTCAAACAACATCAGATAGGATTTGAAGATAGAAATTTACACAAAAATAAGAACCTTTGCTTATATCAGCAAAAGTGACAAAAGTCTGATTTTAGAAAATTAAGTTTAATGGTTGAATAAATTATTTTGATTATTTTAAGAAGATTTTTTATTTTTAATAAAAATATATAAATTTATTTTCATATTTTGTTTAAATGAATAGATAGTTTAACAAAAATTCAAAATGTGACCGTAAACATTTTGTCGAATTTTTTAAACAAAAGTTGTCACAATGTTGTTGCATCTTTATTTTCACATTTATGTACACATATTTAAATAAGGTAAGTAATAAATAATTCATTAAACAAGTTTACTTTACCTAAACAAGTTTAGAAAATTCTAGAAATCATTAACAAAAAGTAAGCACTAAAAGATAAAAATGTGAAAATCAAATCTAAACCAAATATCTTACCAATTGTAATTAACACCTAAGTGATTAGGACAAAAAGTAGAGATGCGAAAGATGATCTTTAGTGTCAAAAAGAGTAGTTTACTTAAAGATGAAGTAAAGGGCATTTTGTTCATTTTGCATAACAATATTTTATTCCAAACTTTATTCTATAAATATACAACTACTTCTTCACTTTTTTCACACTTGTTCTTCTTCATTCCAAGCTTTCTCTCTTCATTTTCATGGCTTCCCTCCTCAATTAAATAATGCTAATATTTAATCTAAAAATTTACTGTAACAAATATCCATCCAAACACTACGAAACCAGAATCAAACCCCCTCTTCCCCCTACCCACGGCCTCACCTCCCTACCCACAGCCGAGCTCATCTCCCCCTAGCCAATGTTGTGACCATCCTCCCCCACTCCAAGTCCAAGCTGAACCATTTAGAGATGAGCGTGCAAGGATTCGTGAGCTAAAAATCTCATGTAGTGGAGCTATATGTGATTCTCCGATAGAAAAATAAAACAAAAGTGAGAACTCCTAATTATATACATATATACATATATATATATACATACATACATACATACATACATACATATATATGGATGTGATGATGTGATACGGTGGTATGGATGCTTATTTATGATTTCGATCATCGTATATTGTTTACCTCATGTGAATGTTTGAACAAGTCACTATATACACGTCGTTATTTCTCATAGATAACACTTCCTGATTGAATTTGAGAAGTAGTATGGAATCATTTAATACCTTATAAAATGATTGAAAATGGTTTAGAAATGTTTCACAAACATATAAACTTGTTTTGACAAGTTCTAAATGAAGACCAATAAGTAAGTCAAAACTAGGTCCATCGCGTAATGGTAGTTCGCGATTTCGTGTCGAAGAATTCAAATAAGTATACGGAAAAGAATTTCTCTCAGAATTCTTTAAGATAAGAATTTTAAAGACTATTATATCCATAGTTTTAGAATGAATAAAGAAAATCAATATTTTATCTTGTAGATTTTAAAATATGTCAAGATCAAATTTTCAGAAAAATTACGCTTTTGTGGTAAAGCGATCAAAGTATAAAACTCTTTGACATGAATATTTTTAAATGTTTAAAAATATGAAATAAGTTTTATAAATCAAATAAAATGGCATAAAAGATATTTGAATTAAAAAATGTGGATTTTTAAATATTCGTAAAGTTGTTTTAAATCGAATCAGAATTACTTTTCTGCTGCCGTTTCAACATCTTTAGAAATTGACTTTTAAACGTAAGTATTCTTTCCCAAATCCTTTATAGTATTCAAATAAATGAACAAGTGTTTTAAAAAATGATTTGGAAGTTTTATAAATCATTTCTAAAAAAGAAATGGAAGGAATATGCAGAAACGACCAGTAAATTTGTCCTATCTTTTAGATCTGGAAAGGTAAAACGAGGTGTGTAACTAAGATTAGGGATGGAGCAACCGATGCCCTGAACTTACCTGGCCTCTTTTTTTCCTTTTTAGGTTAGGAATGAGAACAATCCGATGACTGACCCAGAGCTTATTTTGGTTTACCTTTAAACTCTGAAAGCCTAATTTTTCTGGGCAGCCAAGTAGTCTAGATCGTGATAGGAGTATTTAGGTGGAGTATTCCGGAAAAGTTTTTGGAACATGGAACTTGGAGCATCTGATGTGGATATCTATCTATATATTATTTTTTGCTATGTCTAGTTTGTTTATACCAGCAAATTTGGGAGCAGGCAGTTATGAATGTTGCTGGCTAGGTTATTTGATGTACCCTAGTGAGAGTGGTTGTATATACTATCTATCTGTATAATAAATCGAATGCAAGAATTTGTGTTTCTATCTTCTACTTTTACTTTACTTTACTTTACTCTTGATAATCTACCTCCCGGCACTTGGGTTTACGGCACATGAATACCATGGATGTATTAGTGTCGTTTCTGGAGAGCCGATGAGATAATTCGTCGCATTTAGTATCAGAGCTAAAGGTTAAGTGGCTTTGGTGGGGTATGACACATTAGAGATAGGGTTAGTAATGCCCTAGAATGTGTTTAATCTTTGGGAGTGCGAATTTAGTATACTGTCTAAAAAAATTCAAGTTGTGCTATGCTTAATATCCTTTCCCCAAGGTAATTTCATCTTTGTATTCTAAAGGTATCTTACTGAATTAAGGTAGTAAGACATGAATACTCGTAGAGGACGAAGACAGGGAAATGGCAGCACCACAATAACCAACGTTGAGCTCCAACCGCCGCTATAGTAGAAGAAGTAGTTCCCATACAATCGCAGGTTAATTTTTCCACCCTGTGCAAAAATTATACAAGCATAGGGCGAAAACCATTCAAAGGCTTGGAAACTATCATTGAAGTGCAAGCTTGGATTAAATCATGCGAAAGAATCTTTAAGGCATTGGATATTAGTAATGAGAAAAAGATATTTTTAGCCTCATAGCAACTGCAGGAAGGGGCTCTGGCTTGGTGGGAGTCCATTACCTTAAATGATTCGAAAGACAGTTTCTCTTGGGAAAGATTTAAGGAAGCTTTGAGGGAGCAGTACATGCTAGCATCTGGAAAATCTCCTCTTACATAAGCTTTATGGATCTGAAGTAGGATAGAATGACTATTGAGGAGTATGCAAATAAATTCAATGAATTATCTTGCTTTAGGCCAGGTCCGACTAACAAGCTTTTGAAGAAAAACGAGAAGTTTATTTTCAGGACGAAGAAGAAGTACCAAAGTAGGATGACTGGTCATGTAAAAGGATCACTTATAGACTCTACGTATATGGGATTCCATTACGAAACCTTAACAAACAAGAATTGTAACGACCCGCCCAATTTGTACGCTTTAAATTGACCATAAACTACACATGTCAGACTCAAACCATACAAAAAAGCATATTGTAATTGGGATGAATAAGAAAAGCAGAGAAAGAAATCAAGTAAAATAGAATCTAACAGCGGAATGACAAAATATAATAATCAAATAATAGTTCATGAAGCTGTTTAACAAAACATTTGATTATACTTATACAACACAGATCAGAGTTACACATACCAGAGAATAATAAATAATGTAGTAGAATACATGATGCAGTGAAATATAATAAATAATAATAATACAATCTTCGTCTTCCTCCTCCAGCAATAAGGTCTTCAGAGCCTGAAATGCTCAGGCTGACCCGAGCGAATTGAAAAGAAAAAACACTCGAGTCAGAACTAAAAGATCTTATGTAAGTCAAACCAACGGTAAATAGTATGAGTGGAACGACGTCAGAGATGTTTACGGGATTTGACATCTTCTATTCAGTGTCTAACGTGAGTGCAGTAACTTAAGAGATGTTCGAGATTTACATCTCCTAAGGATTCATTAAACTATCTATTATGTAGTAATATACGCTATTATAATATTTTCTTAAAGTAAAATAAACTTACTTTAAAATAGCGTTAAGGAGTGACCCAATATTCCCCTTAACACATAATAGTCCCAGTAGTCTATCCAGTATCAGGCATCTCCATATCGGGAGACTACCCTAAAAACTCAACAGGCTATGGGAGAAGTCCAAATCGTACAAGGCGCGCTAGGGTAGGTGACACGACACAACTAGGCAATACCAGGGTAGATATACCAATTACGCTTCCGAGCCGGTGGTACTGCGTAGCGCGCTGCTACTGCCCACCTCGAGCCACACCTCCAAATCAAAAATCAAAAGTGGCCACCGAATCAATCCAAAAGACAAAGTGTAACATCGAAGGAGTGTGTCCGATTAGAGGAGCTACCTCATTAGCCTATTGATCGCTCCTGTTTTAGCCACCTTATGCCGACTCACGGGAGTCGGGCCCACGAATATACATCAAAGGAATGCCGCCACCATCCTACTTCATTCTAGAATCTCCACCGTGTGCACGGTTATTAAAGTGGTTTCGGAGTTGGCAGAGAGTATGAAAACTCCCAATAGTCTCTTTAACAACCAAACGTTATTATAACACCGCGGTCATTTCAAAACAATTTATACTTTAAAACCAAAATACCATTTCCATTTTAAAACCATATCAATACGATATCATTTCCATTTCAAAACCAAATATGATATCATTTCCATTTCAAATATATCCATTTCTAAAATCATAGTACTTCAAAGTTATAGCACTTTCGAAGCCAAAACATGTGAAATTATAACACATTCAAAACATAATACTTTGAAGTTCATAATTTTGGAAACATAACTTCCACCCCTTAAACAGTTTAGATATTAAGATGGTATATATAATAAAATAGTTTATAACGTAAAATAGTTTCTTAAATTCCACAAATCAAATCAAATTCCAAAATTCAAATTTAATCAAATCTCAATTCATAAAGTTCAACTCAATTCAGTTTTCAATAAACCATTTCAATTCATATCCATTTCAAATATAGATTTGAACCTCAAATAAACCATTTCAATTTCGATATATTTCATAGCTTTAAATATTCCACCATTCAAAACGAATTTTTTTAACTTCATATATACCTTAATTTAACTTCATTATTATTCAATTTTGAAATATTTACTTGAAAAATCCAATATCTTTTAAATAAACCCCAAATTCCAAATCACTAGGTGTTCCTTCAATTAATTTAAACTTGAAATAATCATTTTAAACAAATCAAGTTATAAAAATCATATCTTTTAAAATTTCAAATTTAATAAATTTCGTATCAACTTATTTGAGTTCAATTCATAAATAAATTCAATTTCATATATATTTCAAATTTATCTTCCAACTTTAAATTATTATAAAATCTATATTAAAATATAATTTAAATACTTAACCATATTATCTTCCATACGATCAAACTTTATTATCAACTTATTCTATATTAAACCAAATATATACATAGCTTAAAATCAAGAACAAAATAACATTTACATAATATCTAAAATCAATATTTATATAAAACCATATATTTTTTTGCAAAACCATAGAAATTTTTAAAAATATATTTTTATATACAGACCACGGTGTCTGTATATAATTTTCTATCCTAAGGTTAAGTGATACGGATACTTATCATTTCAATTCGCAATTTAATGTTTTACGGTTCTATATCATTTCAAACCACAGTCCCGAATTAATAATAATCCATAACGAACATGCAGTTTGTAACAACATAAACTAAACATCCACTCAACCAATATCAATAATCAACATCCATCTCAATCATCATCCAAAACAATCCATAAATATCAATATAGAAACTGGTAATAAATAACAGGTATTTAACTTGCAGTTTATATGCAATAATAAATTAATAATAATTTAATTCAAATAAATTCAATTTAACTAAGATGATGATTAAATATACCAAACAGTCATAAATAAATTCATAATCACATTATAAATTAATTTAACAAACATAACATCAGAAATTTTAGAAGTTGTGAGTGTGTTAAAACACTCACATTTGAATTTAAATTGAATTTAAATCCAATTTAAACACAAAATTCAAACAGTCTCAGAATCCGTCCAAGCCAATGCCAAAACGCCTGGAATTTTCGTACGATCCTAGCGAAGAAAACTTTGCGTGAAATGGATCTCGTATGTAACAGTTATGAATATAAGAAGCCAAATAATTTTATATTTATAAGCTAAAAATAGAATAAAATAAAAACAATCCCACCTGTACGAGACATCCACATCACACGCACGGTTTCCCAATGAAACCATAACATCTTGTTCGATCACGATACCTGAAGCCGCCACCAAAATCTCGTTCCACGCCTCCAGAAATTGATCGCCGTGGCTACGGCGCCACCACCCCGAGCTTGGCCTGAGGCCCTAAACCTCCGCCGACTGCCCTACGTCCATCCATGACATCGCGAACTAAAACCGATGCCCCAAACAACAGCCGCCGTCGTTATAAAGCCAAACCCTACTGGAATTTTTCGCGAATATCTAGCCGTTGAAACGGCAAACCAGACACGTCGATGAACATCGCAAGGTCCTCCCCATGCCGCAGTATCGTCGATTTAACGATCAGGTGAAGTTCGTCATCGAATGATGAATAGTCGAAAATAGATTAACAATTTCTGGCCACATCAAAACCCAAATTGAAAAACGAATCATATATTTAACTTGCGTTCGTCGAGAGCTTCAAATCCATATATAATTCGATATATATTGAGGAGTCTGAATTTTTGGATTTGAATTTGATTTGTAGTTGGATCTAGAATTTCTTTGTATGCCATTGGACTGAGGAGTTGAGAAGGAGATGTACATATAGACAAATGAGAATAAGGAGTAGACTAGGGTTTATAACAAGGTATATATAGACAAAGCTAAAAATAGAATAGATGGACCAGATTTGACTGAACATGACCCGGAACGCCCATTTCAACTCCGGAATGAAAATGTGCCAACCAATATATCAAATCAGATGTTTTAAAATACTTTAAAATTAATGGAATGGGTTTCAAGTCCTAATTCCATCGTATGAAGAAGTTATGCCAAAATTAGCTTATTTCAAATCGATTTCAATTTGATTTCAATTAAATTGATTTTAAGGCATTTCAAGTTCGTGCTATCAAACAACAAATTTGATTGCTACGAAACTTGAAATCCTATAATAATTTACTATTACGGATCCGATGAAACTGGTTTCATCGAAATCCGAGTCAGTGGCCAAAATGGCCATATTTCAGTTAATTAAATAAATAAATATTAAGTCAATTAAATCAAAATTTCTAAATTCCAATTCCATAATTAATAAATCTTATCATTTTTGATTTCTTAAACAATTATCTATACCTTAAACAATTTACATATTAATTTAAAGTAAACTAATTTACTAACTTATAGTGTTTCTTCAATTGTAATTAAATTCAATTAATTCATAAGTAATTCCAAATAAATTGGTTTGGTTCAAATTTTCAATTCTTCTATTAAATCCATTATTACCTTATAAACATATTTGACATTGGTTTTACGTTTCATCACGCTGATATACTTCAAATTTCATCTTTATTTGTATTAACTTTTTTATTTCCATTTATTGTGTAATAAATACTATAATTCAATTATATAGAAATTTGTCAAATATATACATTTATCATAATTACAATCTCGTTAAATTTGTTCAACTTGGTGTCATTTTTTTCTTATCTTATGAATAAAATATACATTTCCATTCATTCTATTACATTCACGCTTTACAATTAATGCCCTAACTCACATTAATGAACATTTATTTATAATTAAATATAATTGATTCCCAATTAATTTCATTTACAAATCAAATAGTTTATTTGTAATAATTGTTATCATAACCTTTAATTTACATTTAAGCTTATATAAATTCAACTAATTATTATAATTACTTACATGGTGCGGAATCCATCTAATTACCATTAATTATACTGATTCATTTATTTACAACATTTACCCCTATTTACTTATATTCCATTTATAACCAAGTGCAACAATTTACATTATTTCATTATTAGGATTTCACTTCAATCGTCAATAATTAATTTTAATTACCATTGCTACATTTCAGTTTTAACATTCACTTCATTATAAATTATAAAAGTTTTTTTTTCTTTCCATATTAAATTACCAAAACTTGCAAATTTAATAGTCGATTTTGGGGTCGTTACACTCTCCCCCACTCTAAACTTTTCGTCCTCGAAAAGGAAAAAGAAGGGCAAAGAAAGATTTAAGTAGCAATACACCTTATTCAAAAATACTAATTTTATAAACAAATAAATTTACAAAATTAATTAATTTGAATAAAATATACCAATTTATAACCATTAAATCTTTATATACTCAAACTAATAAAGTTTGGAAAACATTTTTCAAAAATTTTCTAAGTCCAAAATTTACGGAAAATTTCGACAGGGTCTCCTTTGTATGGAGAGGCTTGGGAGAAAATATAATATCAAATATAAAAATGTATATCACAATATCTCAAAATAATATCTCCCAACAATGGAAAAAACAATAGAATAACGTTATAAAACCGTAATCCGAGAACGCACCTATTTGTCGGGCAAACAACGTTTAATTATGAAACCAAAAGCAATAGCAATTGCTTCCATAACCTGTATTTGGCTTATATAATCCAAAAAGAGTTAATAATTATATAAAATGAAATATTTAAAGTTGTTTCAACAACTGACAAACAAATCAATATAAACAACAATCACTAGCAACCAATATACAATCATCATATAAAATCAACACAAATCAATTACCCATTCATATCAAACAAAACAAATAGTTGGTCGAGTTCAAAACTTTAAATTGTACAGAATGAAAAATAAACTACTAAGTGCACCATTTACTCAACAGTCTTAAATGAAACTAAATAGGTTACTCATACATCCAAACAATTTTAAATATCCTTGCCCAAACAACCATGAACCAAAACAACAATAATCTACAATGTTATTTAAGTTATTCTTACTAAATTTCTTTCACCACATTTACGGTTTTCTGTTTTTCTTTTTCATTCATACAAGAATTATTTCTTTAACTTTCATTCTATTCTTACAACAATTTTATTTCCATTTATTCATTCAGCACTTATTTTCGTTTACTTTTATTCGTTTCTTACAAAATCTCTTTTTCATTTATTCATATCATGTCAATTTCATTTTATTGCATTCTATTCATTTAGCCACTACTTAATTTCATTTATTTACATTCGTTTATTAATAATGTTCATATTCAATTCAATTACTTAGCATTTCAATTCATTAACTTAATTTTTAGTCATCTACTTGCAATATTTACATTCTATCACATTTTATTATAGTAATATTTCAGTTATAACCTAAGCTTATAACCACTATAACATCAAATTCTTATTTATAAAAAAAATTCGTTGAACACTTTCATTACATTTTCTTATTAAACATTACAACTTTTAATATTTGGTAAGTTCTATATATATATATGCTTTTATGAATGCAATAAAAAATTACACAAGTTTATCTCATTTCTTTTAATAGATTTAATGTTCAATAATCATATCTTTTATTTTATAAGTTACAAATTTCAACTTGCTTGTAATTTCGTTTAGAGGTTTCAATTATTAATTAGTTAAATTCCATTTCATTAATTAAAATCTCTAATTCATAGAAATTTAAGAACTAAATACGGGTCCCATTTCAAATCGCTTAAAATAATATATATATATATATATAACCATATCTATATATACATCAAATCATATTTAAAATAAAATTTTATTTTATTTATCAAAAAAATGTGCAGTAAACTACAACATCAGCCTTCCCACATTGAAACTCGAAAATGGATGTCGATGATGCGTGCACTCACCACCGAGATTAATTTCCAACGACAGAGAAAGGAGTACAGAACTTATTTCTTCCAAAATTTCTTTAGAACAATTCTTTCAAATCATTTTGAAACATTTATCTCAAAAAATAATTCTAATATTATTATTATTGTTGTTATATCCCCAAATTATTTGAAAGAAATTTTCAAGAACCTCGGAACTTAAGTTCTAAATTTCCAAATTTCATATTTTTAAGTCTTATTTCCAACCTATATTCATAAATTTCACTACATAACACCCAATATATTACAACCAAATATATCCTTTATAAATCATTATTTTATATATATAATATACGATAGGAAAAATTATTTCATTCACCTATATTCGAAACAAATATAGTGTCAGCCTGTCCTATTAAGTATTTAAAAATCCCTATTGATGTCATAGCGTCCTATGCACCAAACAGAATTTATAAATGCAAAACGGTACGAATTAACACAATATCAAAACCCTTTATAACACTAACAAATACGCTCTCTCATATATATTTACACACAGCGACTCATCATATGGTATTACTACTGTTAGTCCGTGAGATGATGGTTTTGATGACAACAACCTTAGAATAGATTATAAAATATAAATACTAACATTATAAGTTTAGGTAAATATGTATATGCAGGATTTAACCATGCAGGTACTAAGAATGAAGACTGTACAGTATAGAGATTTAAGATATCAAGATTGAAGACTCATGATGTTAACTCTCAATTTTCTACGATTTAAGAACTGCACGACTCAAGCAAGGTTTACGACTCAAGCAGACTGCGCGACCTAATGAGTTGAAAGACTTAGTGACTTACAACATAGAGAAGTCTACGACTTAACGGTTTAAAAGAGAAGGGATGGTTCACGACCTAAGGCCTCCACGACTTAAGGTTTCTACGACTTAAGGAAGTATACAGTCTACGACTTAAGGAAGTCCACGGCTCAAGTACAGGATTACTTAACGATTCAAGAGATGGCACGACTTAAGAAGGAAATGAGTTAACGACTTAAAACTATTTGCGACTTACGACCTAGCACGTGTTGTGAGCGACTTAAGAAAATGAAGCGCTGCTTCTTATTTAACACGGCGGCCTCTTAACTCATACACGATTCAGGACTTGGGTTATTATCTGAAATAAACGAGCTTACTAGTTAAGCCACGAATCACGACCTAGCTCGAGTCGTCCAAGACCTAAAGCTACTGAGTAAAAGTCCGATGCCGCGTCACTTATACAAGAGGATGTTGACTCGTGGGTGACTTAGGACTTGTAACATAAATTCTGATAGATGAGTGAACCTTTGTGAGACCATGGGCTTGGCCAGATAAGTCGGCCATGACCTGCCATAAGTCGATCACGACTTATGACCCAAGGGGGAAATTTCCCTATAAATACCAACCTACCTCAAGCATGAAGGGGACTTTTTTGGACAATCTCTTCAAGGGCCGATACTCTGCCAGTTTCTAAACCGACTATATACTTGAAGTTTCGAAGAACACTACAAGCTACTTTGAAAGAATTTCACACGTCTGACATGGATTAGAAGACTTTCATCTACATCGAAGCTTAAGCTACTTGCTCAAAGTGTTTTGTAACTAAAGAGATTTGTACTTGAAGAGCATTGTATCGTTTTATAACAAGATCACTAATAAAGATACTTAAAGTGGACGTAGGCTACTCCTTAAGCCGAACCACTATAAAATCGCTGTCTCTTACTGTATTTTCTGTTATTTTAGCTGATATTTTGTTCCCGAACTGTTGGGTGGTGCTTTCACATTCACACTTCACACACCGGGGTGTTAGCGTTCGATTTTAAGCGTTAACATTTTTGGTGCTTTCACTGAGAATTGAAGTCAGGATACTTCCATCATTGCTCCGCAAAGGTTTATCGAAAGGAATTCTTTTAAAACCAGAAGTTTATTGGAAATAATGGCTCCTGGGAGAAAACGAAGTTCTGTAAGATCCGACAATGTTCAAGAGAATACCGCTACCTCTCCTCCTTCAAGTCAAGCAACTCCAACTGTTGGAGTTACACGAGCAGAATTGGACGCCGTAGTTTTGGGGTTGAATCAACAATTGAATGCCCAGAATGCACAGTTGGAGGCTCAGAATGCCCAGAACGCCCTGATCTTAAGTAAGTTGAATGATCTACTTGGGGCTAACCGTCAACAGGTTAATAATGATGGAAACCCTACTGCGGGAGTTCAAGATGGTGTAGGAGGGAACATTTCTCAAAGAGCCGCATACCCTCTGGTAAAGATACCCCTCCAGGCTGGAGGATCATGACCGCAGCCGACCCTCCGTGAACGGTTGTCAAGACAGAATTCGGAGAGAATGTCTTATGTTTGCCCTCTAGAGCCTTTAAATGATGAAGAATATTTCTCAGGCATGGTTTGTCAGATCATGAAGGAAAGTATGCGAAGGGATGAAGATGAGAAAGAATGTGGTTTTGCTCCAAGAAAAACTCCGTTTACTGAGAAAATCTTGAAGGCAGAATTCCCAAGAAAATTTGTTCCTCCTACTATTCCGGCATACAAAGGGACAAGCGATCCTAATGAGTTTCTGTATAAGTACATTGGCATATGACGGGTGCCACAGCGTCTGATGAAATCAAATGTCGATATTTCCCGGTATATCTGGAAGGTGTGGCTCTATTGTGGTTTACAAAGCTGCCGGTCAGGTCCATTGATCAGTTCTCCGATTTGACCAGGAAATTCAAGGAGCAATTTCGATTGTATGCTTCAAAAGCAAAGGATATAATGTCGTTGTCAAGTCTAGAGCAAAATCCAGGAGAATCCATCAGATCATTTTTGAATCGTTTTAACATAGCATTGGCTGAGGTCGATAATGCTGAGCCGTGCATGGTCCTAACATACTTGATGAGAGCAATTGACAAATCAAGCGAATTTGGAAAATGGTTGAAAATGAAAGAACCAAACTCGCTCGACAAATTCTACAAGAAAGCGGATGAATTCATGCGCTTGGAGAGCCTCCAAACACCGGCTAAGGCGGTATCAGTAGAAGCCGGGAACAATGGTGCTGCTTCGAACAAGAAAGAACCTAACACTCAGAAAAGGGGAAATGATGGGGGAAAGAAACAAGGAGATGCTAAGAAAGGCCGTCCTTTCAATTTCACGCCCTTGACCGATACCCCTGAGAACATCTTCTTTGCGACCAAGGGTGATGTCAATTATCCGACACCACCTAAAATGAGAGTGGGAAGTAAGATGGAAAAAAGTGGAAGGTTCCGCCGGTTCCACAACCAACCGCCATGACACCAACGATTTCCGTCATTTGAAAGAGGTAATTGAACAACTCTTGAAAGAGAACAAGCTCCAACAGTATGTGAAAAGGAATAGAAATGCCCCAGCCTCGTTGACTCAAGGACAACAAGTTCCCGCTCACCGTCCTGGCTCAAGTGAGAAGGCCGTAGAACATGAGTCAAAAAGACCTGTCATCAATATAATAACTGGAGGGCCTCACCCAGCAGGCAAAAGCTGGGGCGAGATGGAAAGGTATGCCCGGGCCTTGAGGCATGTACCGGCTGAAGAGAATGTTTTTGTATTGGAAAATGATGCACCTTTAAAGCAACAAAAGACTTCCACTGATGATATTGCATTCAGTGCCAGAGATTCTTTGGGTATCGAGGCTCCTACCATAGATCCTTTGGTCATATCCGCTGGTATTGGGCCGGCTACGGTGAGAAGAGTTCTAGTGGGTTGTGGAGCTTCATGCAACATTCTCTTCAAGAAGACTTTTGATCAGATGAAAATTCCAATGGCTGACGTTCAAGCTTCATCACTTAAGATTGCTGGGTTTGCTGGGGAACCCAAACAGCCAATGGGGACCATAGATTTGTTTGTGGAACTTGGAAAAAGGCTGAGGAAGGTGGCTCAAAAGCAAACCTTTATAATTGTTGAAGAATTCTCTGCCTACAATGCCTTTTTAGGCCGACCAACTCTTGCTGCATTCAAAGTTGTTCTTGCTCCATGGTGTCTGACTATAAAATTCCCCACAGATAATGGAGTTGGTGTGATTAAAGGAGACCAAGATGTGGGGCGAGAATGTTATCTTACAGAGTTGCGTGAATCAAGGAAAAGAGAAACGGAAAAAGGTGCGGCGGCTCCAGTCCGCATCAAAGAACCAACCTTGTAGCAATTACAGGGTGGACCCTGCACTGGTGAATATAGCGGCGTACAAAGAGAGATGGATCCAAGGAAAGCCGGTGCAGGGGAGAATAGGGTAGTACCGGTAGAGGTAACAGTGCCGGTACCCGTTGACCCAAAGGACCCAAACAAAGTGCTGAATGTGGGTTCGCAACTCAACACAACAGTTCAGAATGTTCTGATTTCATTTTTGAAGGCAAATTTGAATGTATTCGCTTGGACTCATGCTGACATGTGTGGAATATCCCCAGAAATTGCAGTACACACTCTGAACATTGATCCAAAGTTTACACCCATGAAATAGAAAATAAGAACTCAGGGTCCAAAAAGGTCAGCAGCATTGAAAGAAGAAGTGGATCGGCTCATGGAGAACAGTTTCATCAGAGAATCTACTTATCCAAATTGGGTATCAAATCTAGTGCTGGTTAAAAAAGCTAACGAAAAATGGAGAGTATGCATTGGCTTTTCAGATTTGAACAAAGCTTGCCCCAAAGACTACTTCCCGCTGCCCAGGATCGATCAGTTGGTGGATGGGACGGTGGGGCACGAATTATTACCTTTTATGGATGCATACTCCGGATATAACCAGATTATGATGCATGAGCCAGATCAAGAGGACACAAGCTTCATCACAGATGTTGGACTCTACTGCTACAAGGTCATGCCTTTCGGACTCAGAATGCAGGGGCAACTTACCAAAGGCTTGTTAATGCCATGTTTAAACCGCAGATTAGCAAGACAATGGAAGTTTATGTTGATGATATGCTAGTGAAGTCTAAGAAAGCAGTGGACCACATGGATCACTTAGCAGAGATGTTCGCAGTACTCCGAAAGTACAGAATGAAGCTTAATCGCTTGAAATGTTCATTTGGAGTGGAGTCCGGAAAGTTTTTGGGTTTCATTGTGAGCGCTAGGGGCATTGAAGCTAATCCTTCTCAGATCACTGCCCTGAGAGAGGTCAAAGCTCCTAGAACGAAGAAGAAATTGCAAAGTCTCAATGGAAAGGTTGCTGCCTTGAGTCAGTTCATTTCAAAAGCTACTGACAAATGCATTCCATTCTTTGATGCTCCAAAGAAAGGAAGAAAAAACTTTGAGTGGACTCCTGAATGTCAGAAAGCATTTGATGAGTTGGTTCGTCATATGGAAGTGCCTCCGATACTTTCAAAGCCTGATAATGGTGAAGATCTCTTCATATATTTGGCAATTTCATCTCATGCTCTCAGTGCAGTGTTGGTACGGGATGACGCAAGGATTCAACGCCCAGTCTATTATATCAGCAAGAGATTCACTGGGGCAGAGATGAACTATTCAAGGTTGGAAAAGCTGGCCTATTGTTTGTTAATTGCATCAAGAAAATTGAAGCCGTATTTCCAAGCTCATCCCATCATAGTCCTCACTGATCAACCTCTAAAGCAAGTCCTATTCTGTCCTGAGACTTCGGGCCGTCTTTTGAAATGCAATATTGAACTCAGCCAATATGACATCACTTATCATCCCCGGAAACCAATCAATGGACAAGCTTTAACAGATTTCATCGCAGAATGTACGGATAAAGGTGATAGTGAGGAAGAAGCCACTGATAACATCCCAATCCAATGGAAATTGTATGTCGATGGCGCAAGGAATGATTACTGTTCTGGAGCAGGGGTTGTCCTTGAAACCCCAGAAGGGCAATCGTTATGTTATGCACTGAGACTAGAATTTCCTTCGACAAATAATGAAGCAGAATATGAAGCTCTCATCGCTGGTTTAAGGATCGCTAAAGAACTAAACATCAAGGCATTGCAGATCTTCAGTGATTCTCAGCTTATTGTCTGCCAAGTCAAGAAGGAATTTCAAGCTAAAGGAGGGAATCTACCCGCCTATTTATCAAAAGCCTGGGAGCTTCTTGAAGATTTTGACCGTTATTCAATAAGCCATATACCCCGAGAAGAGAACATGAAGGCGGATTCTCTCGCAAAGTATTCAAGTACTGGTGAAGCTCAACTATTGGGATTAGTTCCCATCGAAGTCTTGTCAGCACCGAGCACAGATGAAATGGATGTTGATTGGATTATGAATGTATCCCAAGAGCAAGAATCATGGATGACTCTGATATTTGAATATTTGCTCAATGGTTCTTTGCCAGAAAGTTCAAAAGAACGACAGAAGCTGCTAAGGAAAGCCTCTAGGTATATGATCCAGGATGGCCGATTGTACAGACGGGGATTTTCAATGCCACTACTCCGCTATGTAACTAAAGAAGAAGCCAAGACAATTCTAACTGAAGTACACGGAGGGGAGTGTGGAGATCATATAGGTGGTCAAACTTTAGCAAAGAAGATTCTCCGTTATGGATATTTTTGGCCAGAGATTAATCAAGATGTTGGTGACTATTCCCGAAGTGTGATAAATGCCGGAGATTTGCCAAAATTACTAAAGCACCTTCCACTGAGCTAACACAAATGGTCAGTCCATGGCCATTTGCCATCTGGGGAATAGATCTCATTGGGCCTTTGCCGACTGCCAAATCGGGGATTAAATATGTTATCGTTGCTGTTGATTATTTCACTAAATGGGCTGAAGCTAAACCATTGGCTACCGTTACCTCTAAGAAAATGATAAGTTTTGTGACTAAAAATATCATTTGCAGGTATGGTGTGCCTCAAAAGATAATCACAGACAATGGTACGCAGTTCGAAAGTGAGGAATTCCAAGATTTCTGCAAACGATTCAAGATCCGAAAAAGCTTCTCAGCAGTGGCTCATCCGCAGGCAAATGGGCAAGTAGAAGCAGTAAACAAGATCATCAAATCAACCATCAAAAAGCAACTAGAAAAAACAAAAGGTGGTTGGGTCGATAAGTTACCACTTGCACTATGGGCATACAGAACAACCCACAAAACTGCGACTGGGCATACTCCATTTTCATTGGCATACGGATCAGAAGCAATGATTCCGATAGAAACGTAAGTTCCCTCACACAGAAGGATCCATTTTGATCAAGATGAGAATGAAAAACTGCAATTGGAAGCGCTTGACCTCCTTGATGAAAGAAGAGAAGAGGCTAAGCTTAGAATTGCAGCCCATAAGCAAAGGATAGCCAGGCACTTCAATTCCAAAGTTCGTCAGCGCAGCTTTAAAGTTGGGGACTTAGTCCTGAAGAGAATTACGGCAGCCACAGGTGTGTTTGGGCCAAACTGGGAGGGGCCATATGTCATAGGCACGAAACTTCTTGATGGCACATTCAAACTCACGACTGTCGAAGGAGAACCAATCCCAAGAGCTTGGAACAGCAATCATTTTCGTCCATATTTTACTTAAAAGATTTACTGAAATGTTGTAAAAGAATTACGAATATATGATTCTTGTATTGAAAGCAATTGTAAAGCAAGTGAATAATGAAAAGCTATAAAGTGGATGTAGGCCCAGCTTTTGGTCGAACCACTATAAATCTTATGTTCTCTACTACTACAAACTGCTTTGTCTTATTTCGACATATAAAATACGTTAATTGTGTTACTAAAAATGTCGATTTAATAATGCAGGCCATAAAAACTAAGCTTACCCATCACAAGACCAAGCGATCTCCGACATCACCCAGCAAGCAAACACTAAACCATTCAAAATTTCCATACTCAAATCCTACGAAGTGCTTCGAATAAAAGTTAGCGATGTGGCTGGAAGTGGACCATTTCTAACTAACTGCGTATGTTTGTACAAACGAGCATCCAGTTAAATAGTCTGTGTCTACCACCACCAATTCGCTTAACTATGAAGTATATTTCTTTGGATAAGGAAAATTTTTGGCAACTAAAAGGGGATGATACATGGAAAAGATAATGGGGATCGCCGACATGAATAGACATGAAAAGATAGCAAAGAGACATGGGCGAGCAAGCATCAAACAGCAAAAGACCTCTTCGGAGGCACAAGCCCTCTTCAGAGGCACAACTCTTCGGAGGATAAAGACCTCAAACGGGGCATGCCAGAAGACTTTCTCAACATGGTATGGAATGATCGGAAGCACCTTCCTAACAGGAAGGCAAAGCGCTTGTTTACTAGTTGAGACAGTTTGCGTAGACAAGCGTCCATGTAACTTGCGTCCGCCCCGTGAGTCCATTAGACAACCGGAGGCACCTTCCCCAGTGGAAGGCAAGGCGCTCGTTCACTAGTTGAGACAATCTATGTAAACAAACGTCCAAGTAACTTGCGCTCGCCCCGTGAATCCGGCCAACCATGAGAAAGAAACTTCCAGGTAGACTCGGAGGCCCATTTCACCATAATTGAAATGCTAAAAGACCTCAAGCGGGCCTCACCAGAAAAAGAGAGTTCTTTCTCAACATAATGTTGTGGACTGATCGGTGATATACTCCCGTGAGTCCATCCAACTAAGAGAACGAAGCTCCAAACTTCCAGGAAAAAGCCCTACTCAGAGGCACACATTTCACCGTGATCTGAAATAAAACTTCACACGAGTCGAAATGTGAAAAGCCCTCTTCGGAGGCCCATTTCACCACAGTTGAGAGCGGGCCTCGCCAGAAAACGAGAGTTCTTTCTCGACATAAAGTTGTGGACTGATCGGTGATACACTCCCGTGAATCCATCAAACTAAGAGAAAGAAGCTCCAAACTTCCAGGCAAAAGCCCTACTCAGAGGCACACATTTCACAGTGATCTGAAATAAAACTTCACATGAGTCGAAATGTGAAAAGCCCTCTTCGGAGGCCCGCTTCCCAGCGAACAGGGAAAAGATAAAAGCCTCTCCTAAGAGGCAGAAACAAAAGACCTCTTCCCAGAGGCACAATCAAACAAAAAGACCTCTCCCCAGAGGCACAATCAAACCCAAAGACCTCTTCCCAGAGGCACAATCAAAAACTCTCATCAGAGGCTCGAGCAGGTTGAAACCACTTTTTCTTTTTGAAAGGCCCACTGCACTATGAAGTGAAACTCACTAGCCAAAGCAAGAGTGACTTTTTTCAGAAAAAAAGAAAAAGAGGAGTGCAGAAACTTTGCAGTAAAAAAAAGGAAACCCTCTTTAAAGGCACACTTTAGCTTTCAAAGGAAGATTGGTTCATCTATTCTTGAAAATACTCTTCCTCGAAAAAGTTAAAGTGCCCTTCGGAGGCCCGCTCTACAACATAGGAGAATTCACTTTGTAAAAATGTATATATGCACAAAAGAAAAGGTGATATCTCCGAAGGTTGAAGCATAAAAACTCATATGAAACGAGGTGTACTATATTTTGAGCTGAATAATATTCCTCCAAGTATGGAATAATTATTCTTCAGAAAATAAGAGTACAAGTCCCCTCAAAGTTGAAAATATTGCAACGAGCTTATGGTATAGGGCCAACATGATATAGGTACATTGGTAAAAATAACGCTCCAACAGCATACCACAAGCTCACTGCAATATCATATAAAGAAACTTGTACAAAAACGAAGAGTAAATGCATTCTCAAATACAGACAAAAGTTTGTACAAACAGAAAGAATCATTTTATTCAATACCGTCAAAATTTTGTACAGGTACAGGTTTCAAAATAAAAAGAAAAGCGGAGGCCAGTACCCGCACAATCTCCGGCCAGTACATGCATAAAGCAAAAAGTAAAAATAAGGGGAAGCAGGGCTCGTTACTTCTTCTTGCCGCCACCTTTAGAACCTTCACCTGACCTAATAGGCAGTTTTTCAGGATGGCTTGGGAGAGTTGGGGATGAAGGAGAGAGGGTTACTGCTGGATCAACCTTCGCTTCCTCTTCAGAAACAAGAATGCTTTTCCTTTTCTTCTTGGAAGTGGTACGCTTCCTCCTCCTCCTTGAAGAAGTCTCACTTCCCGGGGTAACAAGAGCAGCCAGTTTTACGTCATCAGAAATAGTATGCTCCGGGGATTTGTCGACTCCTTCAAGTCCTTTGTCCTTCTAATCCTGCGAAGCGATTGGATCGTCCAAGCCTTGAAGGGCTCCTATTAATTCTTCCTGTGATCCCGGCTGGGAAATAGGAGTGATTTGAGGGAATGGAGGAGGGACAGCTGGAGGAGGAGAAGTCTGTGTGGCACTTGGCGTTTTTTCTACAGAAGAAGAAAAGCCAAAAATATTAGTATCTCTCGTGAAGAAAGGAGATAGCGGCTCATTGATGTTTAAGAAATAATCAAAAAGTTCGTCAAACTCATAAGGAGCAAACAAACAGTCCATTTGGGCAAGATTAACAGTAGAGTTACCTGGAGAAGTCGGCTTCCTAATGTAAACCTCATAAGCATGTGCTTCGGCGCTCTCTTTGCCTTCATCTCCACCCTGCGTGCTTGTGATCTCAGTTATAACTTTAATAGGGGATGGAGAATGAGAACCGGAGCATGTGATGTCAACATCGGCCGAAACCGAAGGAGGGACGGGGGCAGTTAATGGTGCTTCTTTCACAAAGTGCTGCTTCCCTGCCTCAGCTCGTGCTTTGGCAAGCTGCTCTTTTCCCCCGGCTAGAGCAGCTATGGCGTCATCATCTAGAAAGTGTTCTGCAAGAGATGCTTCAGCATAGCCGACGCCTGCACCTCCAAGCATGTCAAGAATTGACTCCCAAACCTCGGCCAGGGTAATCTCATACTTCGGTCCTAAGAATGAAAGGCTCCCACGCCCCATAATGCTATGCACGTAGAAGTCAAATAAAGTGGAGTTGACATTGGCTTTAGTCGCCTCATGCGACTGTTCAGCAGCCTGCCTTCCAGCGATAGCTTCATCACGTTCCTTCTCGGTCTTTAATAATTGGGCCTTTAGCCTCATAATCTCCAAATCCTGGGAGTTGACCTTCTCCCGTAACTCTGCAACGTCAGCACTATACCTTCCCGTTGTTTTCTGCTCAGCCTCAAGTTGTGCCTCGGCATGTCGCTGAGCAACGTGAGCATCGCGAACTTGCTTTTGAAGTACTTCATCTTTTTGAGTATATGAGGTAGAAGAAGTAGCAAGCTCTTGTTTAAGTTTTTCAACTTCTGCTTCAAGCTTCTCGTTGTAATCAGCGATGTTCCTCATCTCAGTATCATGCTGGCTTAAAGTTTTCTGCCACTCGGCCTTATCATTTTCCATGGTCAGCATGGCCTCTAAATTCACGCGGTTGACCCCTCTGAAACTCATCAACAAGCTTTTGCCACCCTGACATCCGCTCGATATCAAGTCTAACAGCATCAAGATTTTGCAGCATTGCTTGTTTGTCAATAGGAACCAACTCAAGATCGAACCGCACTCCCTTTAGGCACCAATGCGGGAACCGGCTTTGCAGAGTAGCCGGGCCTGGTCCAATTTGGAATTTAGGCCTATTGACTATTGTCTTATTGTCTGTCTTCCCGAGAGCAGGAGAGCCGGAAGGGATGTCAAGTGAGACGGGGGCAGCGGTCTTTTCAGAAGTTGTAGATGCATGCTTTTCACCGTGCCTGGCACGCTTACATGGGTCCTCAACTATATGACTTTTTCCCCAGTCGTCATGCGACTTTCTTTTGTGAGAGTCGTCACCTCTCTGGGAAGAATCATGTTGTTCCTCCCTTTCTCTCCTCTCATAACGCTCTTCTTGAGCCCTCCTCTCCTGAGCCTTTCGAGCGGCTCTCTCTTCGTCAGTTTCTCTATAAATGGGAAGGTAGCGCCTATAGTCATATTGATTACGCCTCCCGTAGCGTTGAAAGTCGTCATAATAAGAGCCGCTGCGTCCCATCGGAGAATCTGAAATTAAAAAAAAGACAAGTCTTAAAAGTCTTCAGAGAAAAGAAGTTAAGTACGAATAAGTGTTGAATATCCTATGTGTGTGTGGTGTGCAAACTACACGCGTCAGGCTACAAACCACTCTTCGGCACATGGGTGGTAGTGACTTGAGTGGCAGGCGTCAAAATTTGCTGAAAAGTGGACTTCGCCTCGACAACAGGAGAAGCAGCTTTAGGAACATCATCTTTAAAAAGTTCCTGTGAAGTTATGATTAGGTCGCTTAGCCCCTCAACAGTATCATCACCGCCATGCTCGACGGGAGTTTCTTTTCCAGACCAGCCGCATCTTCTGAGCAACGAAGAGTTTCTTCCTCCTAAATAACTGGGGCAAGTGATGATTTGCTAGATGGACCCGCAACATCGGTAAGTGTGGGGCACTTCACCAGTGAGGTTTCAGTAGAGGGATCCTTCGGCATAAGCTTTTCAGCAGGGGTTGAGACATCTGGTGCCTCCGTTGGAGAATCGGGGACTTCATGAGGCTGAGTGGAGAGAGAAGGGTGAAGAAGTCCGAACTAGTGAAGGAATTCGTCGTTCAACAAAAATTTCATGTCCCGCTCTTCAATCGGTACAGCCACAAGCCTCTCCAAAGTTGGCTTGTGGCTGGGATCTCTAGAAGGAGGGGGGGAGCGCTGAAATGAAAAAGAACGAAGTTAACACTTGGCAATTCGGACTTCGCAAAACTCAGCGAATAGAAGAAGTAAAGGTGGATGATCTTACTTCCTTTCCTCCACACAGCATAAAACCCCGGGGGGCAGCGGACAAAGAAGAACTGAGTTAAGAACCCATGAGCAGTGTCGGGAAGGCCAACGATCAATTTGCGATTTCGGCCGCTTCTCACGACGGTGATAGAAGGGTGATCCTTAGTCCTGGTAAAGGAGCACAAGAAGCAAATCTTGTCGAAGCTTGGAAGTCGATCAAATGTTCTCCTAAATAGCACACACAGCCCCATTAGAATGGCATAGCCATTGGGGTGTAGCTGGAATGGGGAGATGGCTAGTTGACGAAGAAAATTCTGAAGAAAGTTGTTGAAAGGGGGAATGGCCCCGCTCGGGCACATTTGCCGGTTGACCGCTACAAAGCCAGGAGGCGCCACATCAGCAGTGTTAGTTTTCTCAGGAAGAATGGCATCCGCTTCAGCAATGCCAAACTGAATGCATAACTGACAAAAAACTTTGTATGATGAATTGGTAGAGGCTCTCTCTGGAGGATTAACTATGGGAGCCGGAATAAGAGTGGCTTCTCCAGTCTGGGCTGTTATCTCTTCTTGTTGAGAAGTCATTCTACATAAGCAACTGGATATTCAAATGTGAAGGTGCACGTTTCCTAAAAGTGTGAAATGTTGTGCAGAACTAATAAAAATAACAAGTAAATATAACTGGAATTAAACTAGTCGACAGTTGGTCGATTACCAAATTTCAGGACTTGTTAATTTAAATTTCAGGTATAGTATTAGTGCAAACTGGGCAGTTTCAATTGACTATTTCAATATTGCTTTAATACTTTACTTGAATTTGATGATTTAAAAGCACTTCGTTCACACAATCTAATTAAGTTGATTATCTGTTGTTAACTAATATGCCATTTGATGTGGGCAGTCAGTGGCAGTATAATCATCCCAATTTTCTGTAAATGTTGTATCGAACAGATTGTTAGCTTGCAAGTCAAAGTGATCTGTGAAAGAATGCAGCAAAGTTTAACAGTTCAAAGTTTAACAATTCAAAGTTCAAGTAACAGTTCAAAGTTCAAGCTACAGTCCAAGGTTCAAGCAAAGTTTAAAAGTACAAGTTCTAAGTCGCCGATGACTCAAGTGCTAACTCGGCGACGACTTAAGCACTAACTCGTCCACGACCTAAGGGTTATTTGTTATAAGGCGAGTTAAGATAGGTCGTTTCAATCTTGAGTCGTTAATGCTTTAAGTCGGTTGTTTTCTAAGTCGTAAACCGTGGAAGATGAAGAAGCTTTAATTCAAAGCAACGAGAAATTCTCAAGTCCTAATTCGGCCCCGACTCAAAGCTTAAGTCGTAAAGTTGGCAAGTCGGTCCGGAGTTAAGTCGCGGAGGTTATTCGGTCGCTCAAAATTACTGAGTCGCGTCCAACCTAATGTTACACTTCCTTTGACCGGCCGACCTCTTCTTAAATCAGTAACCCGTCATCCTCCTAACCCGTTAACCCGTATAGGACAATATCGTCTCCTCTAAATTCGCAGATCAACTAACTCGAAATATGGTAACCCATCGTCTTCCCCTTGAAAGTCATCTAAAAACACGATCGAACCGCTCCAAGTTTGCCGGCAATCAATCGTAACGTGATTTGAGATGAAGCATGGTGTGAGGATCTGGATTGGGGTTAGAAAGTGGGAAGTCCATGATCGAAAGGTAGCGATAATCGTGAAATCGAGTGAGTAATGAGTTTACATACGCAGTGTGATGATAAAGATTGTAGGAACTTGATTGGTGACGAGGTAAACCAACTGATTCGTTTCTAGAGGCTTCGAAGGTCAATAATGGCGGAAGCAAACACGGAAGCAAGTAAGTGAAAAAGAAGCGACCTAAGCCTTTTGTATCTCAGGGCAGTGGAACTTGAATCGGCACACAAGTTAAGATAAGTCGAAGCACACGACCTACGACCTAGGCGTGTACTTCGAGGGGCAAATGTTAACCCTCAATTTTCTACGATTTAAGAACTGCACAACTCAAGCAAGGTATACGACTTAAGCAGAGTGCGCGACCTAACGAGTTGAAAGACTTGGCAACTTACGACATAGAGAAGTCTACGACTTAACGATTTAAAAGAGAAGGGATGGTTCACGACCTATGGCCTCCACGACTTAAGGTTTCTACGACTTAAGGAAGTAAACAGTCTACGACTTAAGGAAGTCCACGGCTCAAGGACAGGATGACTTAACGATTCAAGAGATGGCACGACTTAAGAAGGAAATGAGTTAACGACTTAAAGCTATCTGCGACTTACGACCTAGCACGTGTCATGAGCGACTTAAGCAAATGAAGCGCTGCTTCTTATTTAACACGGCGGCCTCATAACTCGTACACGATTCAGGACTTGGGTTATTATCTGAAATAAACGAGCTTACCAGTTAAGCCACGACTCACGACCTAGCTCGAGTCATCGACGACCTAAAGCTACTGAGTAAAAGTCCGATGCCGCGTCACTTATACAAGAGGATGTTGACTCATGGGCGACTTAGGACTTGTAACATAAATTCTGATAGATGAGTGAACCTTTGTGAGACCATGGGCTTGGCCAGATAAGTCGGCCACGAACTACCATAAGTCGATCACGACTTACGACCCAAGGGGGAAATTTCCGTATAAATACCCACCTACCTCAAGAATGAAGGGGACTTTTTTGGACAATCTCTTCAAGGGCCGATACTCTGCCAGTTTCTAAACCAACTATATACATGAAGTTTCAAAGAACACTACAAGCTACTTTGAAAGACTTTCACACGTCCGACATGGATTCAAAGACTTTCATCTATATCGAAGCTTAAGCTACTTGCTCAAAGTGTTTTGTAACTAAAGAGATTTGTACTTGAAGAGCATTGTATCGTTTTGTAACAAGATCAGTAATAAAGATACTTAAAGTGGACGTAGGCTACTCCTTAAGCCGAACCACTATAAAATCGCCGTCTCTTACTGTATTTTCTGTTATTTTAGCTGATATTTTGTTCCCGAACTGTCGGGTGGTGCTTTCACATTCACACTTCACACATCGGGGTGTTAGCGTTCGATTTTAAGCGTTAACACATGAGTATCAAGATTATCATGAGTTCAAAAATTGAAGTAATTTATTCTTTAATTAGAAATTTTGTTAAAACTCATAGAAAAGCACTGGCATGCCGATGGTGACACTATTCACCATGATAATCCTAGCCTCCCCTCCCCTCTCCAGTAAATATAGTTAAAACACATGGTAAACACATAAGTTAAATTCAAAAAAAATCAAAAAGATTTAGTAATTCTTTATAAACACTATTCACCCCCTCCCCTCTCTAGTGTTAATCCTAGCCTTAAGATCCGTAATCCGCGTTTCTTTCAATTGGTATCAGAGCAAGGTTTTCAAAGTTTCATAATCTGATTTTTGAAAAGTTTTCAAAATGGCTATCAACACCGGTACTGTTACTAACACTAGTATTCCTGTCACTAGTTCATTGGCGGAAGGTCAGTCTACTATCAAACCACCACTTTTTAATGGAAGTAACTATGCATATTGGACATGTAGGATGAAAATATACTTACAATATATAGGATTCGACACTTGGAATATTACACAAACTGAATATTCTGAACCCACAACTGATTTTGCATAGCAGACTGCTAAGCAAAAGACTGTTGCACAAAATAATTCTAAGCCAATGAATATTTTGTTCTGTTCACTAGATAGAAATGAATTGAATAGAGTGTCAGTTTGTAAGTCTGCATATGCAATCTGGAAAACTTTTCAAGTTACTCACGAAGGAACAAGCAAAGTTAAACAGACCAAAATTTCCATGCTCACAAATCAGTTTCAATTATTTAAAATGAATCCTAATGAGTCTATTTCAGATATGTATAGTAGATTTCATCATATTGTGCATTCTCTATTATCTTTGGAAAGGAATTTTCTAAAGAAGATCAAGTCAGAAAGATTTTAAATTTTCTTACTCCAGAATGGGATTCAAAGACACTTGTTATCGAAGAGGCAAATGACATCAGTACTTTAAAGATTGAAAAATTAATTGAAAATCTAATGTCGTACGAAGTTCAAATGATCGGGAGAAGAGAAAACAAAGCATCCGAAAAGAAATCAATGACATTCAATGCATTGACCGATAGATCAGATTCAAACATCGATAATGATGAAGAGATAGCCTTTATGACCAGAAATTTTAGGAAATTCCTGAAATACAGAAAGATGAATAATCTCAAGAGAAACAACTATAAGAACTCTGGAAATCAGAATATAGTGCCAAATAATGTCAAATGTTACAACTGTGATAAACCAGGCCATTTCAAAAGAGACTGTCTGTGTCCAGATAGGCAAAATCCTCCTATGAACAATGATCCAGCTAAGAAACGAAAGTTACATTTACTGCTCTCTAGATGAATCAGACTCGTCCTCAAGTGATGATGATCAGAAGACGGATAATTCGAATTTGTGTTTCACAGCTGTTCATGACTCCGACGAATTCAAAGAAACGGACTCAAAAAAAGGTACACGCTTACAATACAATCGGTTGAAATTTCTTACTTAGAATTAGTTGCTTAATATATTGATTGATTTTGAATTGGTGTGTTGTTTGAATTTTAAAATTTATTTTTTATTTTTTATTATTATCTTATTATTTTATTATTATTTTTATTATTTTTAATAGTATAATTTTCTAAAATATACTATAAATATTTCAGACATATATATATAGACATTAAAAATAATAAGTATGTATATATATATATATATATATATTAGAGAACTTAGGAAAAACAAATTATCAAAATTCACTGGCACATGTCGACATGGTCCCTACCATGATGTCAACATAGGTACCAGAATTTGAATTTCAAAATTTGAATTCAAATGTTTGAATTTCCCTCCACCTTTTCACTTCATTCAATTCTGTAGGTATCATATCTTTTCACTCTTATTTTCAAATTCAAACTCTCTCTTCAAAACTTCAAGCTCTCTACTCTCTACTTTAATGGCTTCTTCAAGCAACCCCTCCACCATGAGAATTTCCAGAAAAATAAAAGAGCAACTATTCAATGATCCGGAGGCAATAAAAGCATACATCAGTTATGCTAATTATGCCAAAGTCCATCCCGAAAAGTTTGCTATTTCTCTAGATTTCTCTTCTTATGAACTTGATTCTCTTTTTGCAAACAATGGAGTTCTTAGTCTTATTGATGCTTCCCAAAATGATTTTTTTTGCTATCCAAATCTTGGCAAAATTTTCTCTGCTAATTTAAACAGTGAATTCTATCATGGAAATGAGGATGAAATTTGGAGTAGTGTCAAAGACACTAGAATTGTTTTGAATTGTGATCTTTTGGGTTCCATTCTCAATTGCAAGTATACAGGAATGGATCTCTCTAATTTTAAAATCGATGAAAATGATCATGAGACATTTCATCACATTTTCGAACGGAATGATAATTTTCAATCAAAAATCGAAATTTCCAACCAAAGGCAAGAATTGTCAATCATCTTTTGCAACATACTTTGACCCCAAGATCAGGGAATTTTAACAATCCTACTTCAAATGTTTGCAAAGCTCTTTTTTCTATTTTTGGAAATTATGATATAAATCGGGCGCAAGTTTTTTTGGATGAACTTCGTCCTAAAAATCTTGAAATGGGTGAGAATACTTTATATCATGGAATTTATCTCACTAGGATCTTTAACTATTTTGGAGTGGATTTCAAAGGCGAAGAATTTGTTTCTAGAAAAATTTTCAATCATTCCAACATTTTGCTTATGAAAATTCCATTTGTTTTTCAACCTTATGAGACCCTTGCTGAAAAGGAAGAGCGTTTGGTTCATAAGGAAATGGAAGAAGAGGAAAAGGAAGAAGAAGAAGAAGGGGATGAAATGGAAATTGAAAACGAAGAAGGTGAAACCTCTTTGGAAAGCATTGACTATCCTCCTAATCCATCCACCAAAACCCTTCTCAAAAACCAAAAGACGATTGTTGAGAATCAACGGATTCTTAAACGATCCGTTAGTAAGAAGTTGGACAAAATTTCATCCAAGATGAACAAGTTCATTTCCAAAGTCAGCAAGAAACTTGGACTTTCTTCATCATCATCCTCCTCTAACTAGTTTTACCTTTTCGTATCTTGTTGTATGTGTTTTAGCTTGTTTTAATTCGAAAGTTCATGTAGTTTCGTATGTTCAATCATTTTATCATCTTAGTATGCAATGAAATCAAATTTTCTTTCTGTTATCTAGCTTGTCTTATCTCCATAATAAATGTCAGTATATTATATAAATATATATATATATACACACACACACACAATTATTCACAAAATCTAAATAGTCATTTTTTTCACTAACCCATGTCGACATACCCCCTATAACCATGTCGACATGTATTGGTCAGAAATGACAATTCATTTTGAATTTGAAATTTGAATAACAACCATATGTCTATTCATTTCAAATGAATTTCTACACCTATATATACCTATTTCTTTTAGAATTCTTCACTGGAAATTATTTACTATCTTCTAATTCTTCATTTCTTTCACAAATTCAATTATGGCTAAGCCAATTCATAATTTATCCGAAAATCTTGAACAAACTCTTAATTCGTTCAAGAGTATTCTCTCGTTCATTCTTCGTAACCAGCGACACTTAGAATTGAGTCAAATGCAGATGGTCAAGGAGCATGAAAGGCATTTAGATGCAATACGATGGATGATTTGCTCCCTACACAAGGATGATAACGAAGCACATCCTCCAGTCTCTCTCACCAACGACAATGATAATTGGGATGCTATTAAGGCAGATCCAATCTTTGGAGAAGAAGGATGGGTGGAAGTTCCACGTAACATTTGATTTTTATTTGTTTGCTTTGTTTGAATTGTTTGTTTGAATTAATTTGATTTGGTTTGGATTGACACTAGGTGTGGATTGATTTCTTAAATTGGTTTGATGGTTGCTACATAAAACATGTATATATACACACATTGAAATGTATATAATCCTTAATTAATTATCATGTTCATAAGGATAATTATTTCTTAATCTGTCTATTATATATTCTATTGTACGGTTTATTAGTGCAGGTATTCTAGTCCAAGAATGAGGGGGAGTTAGTTTTTGTTGATGACAAAGGGGGAGAAGTATAAAATAAGGTAATTAGACATAGATTAAGGTGGAGTTATTAGTTTTAGAGGGACTTATTAAGATAGAAATAAATATTTTATAAAAAAAGGTTGTCATCATCAAAAAGGGGGAGATTGTTAGTCCGTGAGATGATGGTTTTGATGACAACAAACTTAGAATAGATTATAAAATATAAATACTAACATTATAAGTTTAGGTAAATATGTATATGCATGATTTAACCATGCAGGTACCAAGAATGAAGACTGTACAGTATAGAGATTTAAGATATCAAGATTGAAGACTCATGAGTATCAAGATTATCAAGAGTTCAAGAATTGAAGTAATTTATTCTTTAATTAGAAATTTTGTTAAAACTCATAGAAAAGCACTGGCATCTTAAAATTCAATTTATTCGTGGAATGGAATCCACTTCGAGCCTGTTAAAGGGATGGAACCCTAAGTAGGATGGAACCTACGAAAAATCTAGTGGAACATTGTTTTGTACCCTCTAATTTTAATTCAAATGATTTTACAAAATTATCTTGTTTTCGAAATGATTTCAAAACTTTCCTTTTAAAAGATTCAAAACCCTCTATCCTGATTTTAAATAATTTTAGCCTCAAAATTATCTTTAATTCAAAGTCAAATTACTCCTGATTTTAAACTATCTTTTAAAATAATACATTTAACTTTTAATATTTATACTTAAGATTTAAATATAAAATCATAGTTAAATTTTATATTTTATTCTCTATATTTACTTATGTATTTTAACTATAGTTAAGTATATTAGAAAAGTTGAAAATAGTTTTAATAGAAGATTAAGGTTATTTTCAAAGAAAATCAAATCTTCAAAAATTGCTTTGAGATGTCGACATGCCTTTGGTGACCATGTCGACATAGTGTCAGTTGAGTTTAAAATTTAAATTTCAAAAGAAGTGTCTATTCGCCATAACTCTTCACGGATCGACATGGCTGTTGTTCTTCTATAAATAGGGGTTAGTTTCAATGAATTTTATATCAGATTTTCTGGTTTTTCACTCCTCTTCTTCTTCCACATTTCTTAATACATATTCTTACCATTTCTCTGCCGAAATCAACATTGAATCGAACTCGATCTTTTCTAGTTTGATTCTCTATCACTATCTTAACAAGGTTCTCAGTGCTATTCAGAGTTATAGGCTTCTTTGTAATCTATTAAGTGAGAAAAGGTGTGATTATGGCCTTGAAAATCAATCAAGCGAGATAAGGTGTGATTGTAGCCTTGGTAAATCAATTGGGTAAACTTGTGGCTCGGAAACCAAGTATCTCTGCCCAGAGGATCGTGATTCTGGAGGGTGTACCTCGTAGCCTTGAAACCGAGGGTGTAATTGTACCATAGCTTTTGAAAGGGAATCCGTACTTGTGTTGCAGGACTCGATGCAGGGTAACTCTGAACCGGTATAAAATCCGTTGTGTTCTTTCCTTTATTGCTTTTACTTTATTTCTGCATTTGTGTTTGTTTCTGCGGTCATATCTGTGTCTGTATATTGCATACATCCGTGTTCAATTCAAAAAAAATTCAAAAAGATCTAGTAATTCTTTATAAACACTATTCACCCCCTCTCTAGTGTTAATCCTAGCCTTAAGATTTGTAATCCGCATTTCTTTCAATTGGTATCAGAGCAAGGTTTTCAAAGTTTCATAATCTGATTTTTGACAAGTTTTCAAAATGGCTATCAACACTGGTTCCGTTACTAACACCAGTATTCTTGTCACTAGTTCATTTGTGGAATGTCAGTCTACTATCAAACCACCACTTTTTAATGGCAGTAACTATGCATATTGGGCATATAGGATGAATATATACTTACAATATATAGGATTGGACACTTGGAATATTACACAAACTGAATATTCTGAACCCACAACTAATTTTGCACAGTGGACTGCTGAGCAAAAGACTGTTGCACAAAATAATTCTAAGGAAATGAATATTTTGTTTTGTTCACTAGATAGAAATGAATTCAATAGAGTGTCAGTTTGTAAGTCTGCATATGAAATCTGGAAAACTTTTCAAGTTACTCACGAAGGAACAAGCAAAGTTAAACAGACCAAAATTTCCATGCTCACAAATCAGTTTCAATTATTTAAAATGAATCGAAATGAGTTTATTTCAGATAGTATAGTAGATTTCAACGTGTTGTGCATTCTCTAATATCTTTGGGAAAGGAATTTTCTGAAGAAGATCAAGTCAGAAAGATTTTAAATTCTCTTACTCCCGAATGGGATTAAAAGACACTTGTTATCGAAGAGGCAAATGACATCAGTACTTTAAAGATAGAAGAATTAATTGAAAATCTAATGTCGTATGATGTTCAAATGATCGAGAGAAGAGAAAACAAAGCATCTGAAAAGAAATCAGTGGCATTCAATGCATTGACCGATGGAGCAGACTCAAACGGCGATAATGATGAAGAGATAGCCTTTATGACCAGAAATTTTAGGAAATTCCTGAAATACAGAAAGATGAATAATCTCAAGAGAAACAACTATAAGAACTCTAGAAATCGGAATGTAGTGCCAAATAATGTCAAATGTTACAACTGTGATGAACCAGGCCATTTCAAAAGAGACTATCCGTATCCAGATAGGCAAAATCCTCCTATCAACAATGATCCAGCAAAGAAACGGAAGCTGCATTTACTGCTACTCTAGATGACTCAGACTCGTCCTCAAGTGATGATGATCAGAAGACAGATAATTCAAATTTGTGTTTCAGAGCTGTTCACGACTCCGACGAATACAAAGAAACGGATTCAAAAAAAGGTACACATTTACAATACAATTGGTTGAAATTGCTTGCTTAGAATTAGTTGCTTGATTGATTGATTGATTTTGAATTGGTGTGTTGCTTGAAATTTAAAATTTATTTTTTTATTTTTTATTTTTATTATTATCTTATTATTTTATTATAATTTTTATTATTTTTAATAGTATAATTTTCTGAAATATACTATAAATATTTCAGATATATATAGAGACATTAAAAATATTGAGTATATTTATATATATATATATATACATTAAAAATAATAAGTATGTTTTTGTGTGTATATATATATATATATATATATATTAGAGAACTTAGAAAAAACAAATTATCAAAATTCACTGGCACATGTCGACATGGTCCCTACCATGATGTCGACTTGGGTACCAGAATTTGAATTTCAAAATTTGAATTCAAATGTTTGAATTTCCCTCCACCTTTTCACTTCATTCAATTCTCTGAAAAGCTACCTTTTGACCTGAGAATATGTCCTTTGAGAATCTATTTATTCACTATCTTTTATCATATCTTTTCACTCTCATTTTCAAATTCAAACTCTCTCTTCAAAACTTCAAGCTCTCTACTCTCTACTTTAATGGCTTCTTCAAGCAACCCCTCCACCATGAGAATTTCCAAAAAACTAAAAGAGCAACTAATCAATAATCCGGAGGTAATAAAAGCATACATCAATTATGCTAATTATGCCAAAGTCCATCCCGGAAAGTTTGCTATTTCTCAAGATTTCTCTTCTTATGAACTTGATTCTCTTTTTGCAAACAATGGAGTTCTTAGTTTTATTGATGCTTCCTAAAATGATTTTGTTTGCTATCCAAATCTTGTCGAATTTTTCTATGCTAATTTAAACCGTTGATTTTGTCATGGAAATGGGGATGAAATTTGGAGTAGTGTCAAAGGACTAGAATTGTTTTGAATTGTGATCTTTTGGGTACCATTCTCAATTGCAAGTGTACGGGAATGGATCTCTCTAATTTTAAAATCGATGAAAATGATCGCGAGACATTTCATCACATTTTCGAAAGGAATGATAATTTTCAATTCAAAAATCGAAATTTTCAACCAAAGAAAAGAATTGCCAATCTTATTTTGCAACATACTTTGACCCCAAGATCGGGGAATTTTAACAATCCTACTTTAAAACTTTGCAAAGCTAATTTTTCTATTTTTGGAAATTATGACATAAATTGGGCGTAAGTTATTTTGGATGAACTTCGTCCTAAAAATCTTGAAATGGGCGAGAATACTTTATATCATGGAATTTATCTCACTCGGATCTTTAACTATTTTAAAGTGGATTTCAAAGGTGAAGAATTTGTTTCTAGAAAAGTTTTCAATCATTCCAACAATTCGTTTATGAAAATTCCATTTGTTTTTCAACCTTATGAGACCCTTGCCGAAAAGGAAGAGCGTTTGGCTCATGAGGAAATGGAAGAAGAGGAAGAGGAAGAAGAAGAAGAAGGGGATGAAATGGAAATTGAAAAGGAAGAAGGTGAAACCTCTTTGGAAAGCATTGACTATCCTCCTAATCCATCCACCAAAACCCTTCTCAAAAACCAAAAGACGATTGTTGAGAATCAAAGGATTCTTAAACGATCCGTTCGTAAGAAGTTGGACAAAATTTCATCCAAGATGAACAAGTTCATTTCCAAAGTCAGCAAGAAACTTGGACTTTGTTCATCATCATCATCATCCTTTAACTAGTTTTATCTTTTCGTATCTTGTTGTATGTGTTTTAGCTTGTTTTAAATCGAAAGTTCATGTAGTTTCATATGTTTAATCATTGTATCATCTTAGTATGCAATGAAATGAAATTTTCTTTCTATTATCTAGCTTGTCTTATCTCCAGAATAAATGTTAGTATATTATATAAATATATACATACACAATTATTCACAAAATCTAAATGGTCGTTCTTTTCACTAACCCATGTCGACATACCCCCTATGACCATGTCGACATGTACTGGTCAGAAATGACAATTCATTTCGAATTTGAAATTTGAACAACAACGATATGTCTATTCATTTCAAACGAATTTCTACACTTATATATATACCTATTTCTTCCAAAATTCTTCACTGAAAATTATTTCCTATCTTCTACTTCTTCATTTCTTTCGCAAATTCAATTATGGCTAATCCAATTCATAATTTATCCAAAAATCTTGAAGAAACTTTTAATTCGTTCAAGAGTATTCTCTTGTTCATTCTACGTAACCAGCGACACTTAGAATTGAGTCAAATGCAGATGATCAAGGAGCAAGAAAGGCATTTAGATGCAATACGATGGATGATTTCCTCCCTATACAAGGATGATAAGGAAGCACATCCTCCACTCTCTCTCACCAATGACAATGGCAATTAGGATGCTATTAAGGCAGATCCAATCTTTGGATAATAAGGATGAGTGGAAGTTCCACGTAACGTTTGATTTTTATTTGTTTGCTTTGTTTGAATTGTTTGTTTTAATTAATTTGATTCGGTTTGGATTGACACTAGGTGTGGATTGATTTAGTAAATTGGTTTGATGGTTGCTACATAAAACATGTATATATATATATACACATTGATATGTATATAATCCTTGATTAATTATCATGCTCATAAGGACAACTATTTCTTAATATATCTGTTATATATTCTATTGTATAGTTTATTACTGCAGGTATTCCTGTCCAAAAATGAGGGGGAGTTAGTTTTGTTGATGACAAATGGACAGAAGTACAAAATAGGGTAATTAGGCATAGATTAAGGGGGAGTTATTAGTTTTAGAGGGAGTTATTAAGATAGAAATAAATATTTTATAAACAAAGGTTGTCATCATCAAAAAAGGGAGATTGTTAGTCCCTGAGATGATGGTTTTGATGACAACAACCTTAGAATAGATTATAAAATATAAATACTAACATTATAAGTTTAGGTAAATATATATATGCAGGATTTAACCATGCAGGTACCAAGAATGAAGACTGTACAGTATAGAGATTTAAGATATCAAGATTGAAGACTCATGAGTATCAAGATTATCAAGAGTCCAAGAATTGAAGTAATTTATTCTTTAATTAGAAATTTTGTTAAAACTCATAGAAAAGCACTGGCATCTTAAAATCCAACTTATCCGTGGAATGGAATCCACTTCGAGCCTGTTAAAGGGATGGAACCCTAAGTAGGATGGAACCTACGAAAAATCTAGTGGAACACTGTTTTGTATCCACTAATTTCAATTCAAATGATTTTACAAAACTATCTTGATTTCAAAATGATTTCAAAACTTTCCTTTTAAAAGATTCAAAACCCTCTATCCTGATTTTAAATAATTTTAGCCTCAAAATTATCTTTAATTTCAAAGTCAAATTACTCCTGATTTTAAACTATCTTTTAAAATAATATATTTAACTTTTAAATATTTATACTTAAGATTTAAATATAAAATCATAGTTAAATTTTATATATTATTCTCTATATTTACTTATGTATTTTAACTATAGTCAAGTACATTAGAAAAGTTTAAAATATTTTTAATAAAAGATAAAGGTTATTTTCAAAGAAAATCGAATCTTCAAAAATTGCTTTGGGATGTCGACATGCCTATGGTGACCATGTCGACATGGTGTTAGTTGAGTTCAAAATTTAAATTTCAAAAGAAGTGTCTATTCGCCATAACTCTTCACGAATGGACATTGTTGTTGCTGTTCTATAATAGGGGTTAGCTTCAACGAATTTTATATCAGATTTTTTGGTTTTTCACTCCTCTTCTTCTTCCACATTTCTTAATACATATTCTTACCATTACTCTGTCGAAATCAACATTGAATTGAACTCGATCTTTTCAAGTTTGATTCTCTATCACTATCTTAACAAGGTTCTCAATGCTATTCAGAGTTATAGGCTTCTTAGCAATCTATTAAGTGAGAAAAGGTGTGATTGTGGCCTTGAAAATCAATCAAGCGAGATAAGGTGTGATTGTAGCCTTGGTAAATCAATTGGGTAAACTTGTGGCCCTGAAATCAAGTATCTCTACCCAGAGGATTGTGATTCTGGAGGGTGTACGTCGTAGCCTTGAAATCGAGGGTGTAATTTGTACAATTACTTTTGAAAGGGAATCTGTACTTGTGTTATGGGACTGGATGTAGGGTAACTCCGAACCAGTATAAAATCCTTTGTGTTCTTTCCTTTATTGCTTTTACTTTATTTCTGCATTTGTGTTTGTTTCTTTGATCATATCTGTGTCTGTTTTTTTCATACATCCGTGTTCAATTCAACATAAATTCAAAAAGATTTGGTAATTCTTTATAAACACTATTCACCCCTTCCCCCCTCTAGTGTTAATCCTAACCTTAAGATCCGTAATCCGCATTTCCTTCAACTACCCTATTAATAAAGAGTCAGACCCCACAAAGCTAAGATTTATGGCAAAACCAAAGCTCTAATACCAACTGCAACGACCCGCCCCTTTTGTACGCTTTAAATCGACGATAAACCACACACGCCAGACTCAAACCATAAAAAAGAGCGGATTTTTATTGTAGTGAATAAGTAAAGCAGAGAAAGAAGTAAAACAAAACAGAATCTCACAACGGAATGACAAAATATAATAATCAAATAACAGTTCATGAAGTTGTTTTACAAAACATTTGATTATACTTATACAACATAGATCAGAGTTACACATAGCAGAGAATAATAAATAATATAGCGGAATACGTAATGTAGTGAAATATAATAAATAACAATAATACAATCTTCGTCTTCCTCCTCCAGCAATAAGGTCTTTAGATCCTGAAATGCTCAGGTTGACCCGAGCGAATTGAAAAGACAAAACACTCAAGTCAGAACTAAAAGATCTTATGTAAGTTAAATCAACGATAAATAGTATGAGTGGAATGACGTCAGAGATGTATACGAGATTTGACATCTCCTATCCAGTGCCCAACGTGAGTGTATGAACTTAAGAGACATTCGGGATTTACATCTCCTAAGGATCCGTTAAACTATCTACTATGTAGTAATATACGCTATTATAATAATGTCTAAAAGTAAAATAAACTTACTTTAAAATAGCGTTAAGGAGTGACCCAATTTTCCCCTTAATACGTAATAGTCCCAGTAGTCTATCCAGTATCAGCGCATCTCCAGATCGGAAGACTACCCTAAATACTTCACAGTCTATGGGAGAAATCCAAACTCGTATAAGGCACGCTAGGGTAGGTGACACAGCACAACTAGGCAATGCCAGGGTAGATATACCAATTACGCTTCCGGGCCGGTGGTAGCACGCAAATACCGCCCACCTTGAGCCACAACCCCAAATCAAAAATCAACGGCCACCAAATCAATCCAAAAGACAGAGTATAATATCGAAGGAGCATGTGATCAGAGGAGCTACCTCACTAGCCCGTCGATCGCTTCAGTTTTAGCCACCGTATGCCGACTCATAGTAGTCGGGTCCACGTATATACCTCAAAGGAACGCCGCCACCATCCTACTTCATTCTGGAATCTCCGCCGCATACACGGTAGTTAAAGTGGTTTGGAGTTGGCAGAGAGTATGAGAACTTCCGATCCCGGTCTCTTTAACAACCAAATGTTATTATAGCATCGCAGTCATTTCAAAACAATTTATACTTTAAAACCAAAATACCACTGCCCATTCTAAAACCATATCAATACGATATCATTTCCATTTCAAAACCAAATACGATCTCATTTCCATTTCAAATATATCCGTTTCCAAAATCATAGTACTTCAAAGTTATAGAACTTTCGAAACCAAAACATTTGAAATTATGACACTTTCAAAACATAATACTTTGAAATTCATAATTTTGGAAACATAACTTCCACCCCTTAAACAGTTTAGATATAAAGATGGTATATATAATAAAATAGTTTACAAAGAAAAATAGTTTCTCAAATTCCACCAATCAATTTCAAATCAGCTCAAATTCCAAAATTCAAATTTAATCAAATCTCAATTCATAAAGTTCAACTCAATTCAGTTTTCAATAAACCATTTCAATTCATATCGATTTCAAATATAGATTTGAACCTCAAATAAATCATTTCAATTTTCATATATTTCACAACTTTAGATATTCCACCATTCAGAACTAAATTTTTAACTTCATATATAACTTAATTTAACTTCATTATTATTCAGTTTTAAAATATTTACTTAACAAATCAAATACTTTTAAATAAAGCCCAAATTCCAAATCACTAGATGTTCCTTCAATTAATTTAAAATTGAAATATTCATTTTAAATCATTTTAAACAAATCAATTTATAAAAATCATGTCTTTTAAAATTTCAAATTTAATAAATTTCAGATCATTTATTTGAGTTCAATTCTTAAATAAATTCAATTTCAAACAAATTTCAAATTTATCTTCCAACTTTAATTTATTTAAATCGGTATAAAATCTATATTAAAATATAATTTATATACTTAACCATATTATCTTCCATAAAATAAAACTTATTATCAACTTATTTTATATTAAACCAAATTTATACATAGCTTAAAATCAAGAATAAAATAACATTTATATAATATCTAAAATCAATATTTATATAATACCACATATATCTTTACAAAACCATAGAAATCGTTTCAAAAATATATTTTTATATATAGACCACGATGTCTATATATAATTTTCTATCCTACGGTCAAGTGATACGGATATTTATCATTTTAACCCGCAGTCTAATATTTTACGGTTGTATATCATTTTAAACCGCAATCCCGAATCAATAATAATCCATAATGAACTTGCAATTTATAACAATATAAACTAAACATCCATTCAACCAACATCAACAATCAACATCCATCACAATCATCATCCAAAACAATCCATAAATATCAATATAGAAACTAATAATAAATAATAGGATTTGACTAGCAGTTTATATGCAATACTAAATTGATTTGTTCAAATAAATTCAATTTAGCTGAGATGATGATTAAATCTACCAAAAAGTCATAAATAAATTCAAAATCATAAATTAATTTAACAAACATAAGAAATTTTAGAAGTTGTGAGTGGGTTAAAACACTCACTTTGAATTTAAATTGAATTTAAATCCAATTTAAGCCCAAAATTCAAATAGTCTCAGAATCTGTCCAAACAAATGCAAAAATGTCCAGAATTTTCATATGATCCGAGCGCAGAAAACTTTGCACGAAACGGATCTCGTATGTAACAGTTATCAATATAAGAAGCTAAACAATTTTATATTTACAAGCTAAAATAGAATAAATAAAAACAATCCCACCTGTACGAGATGTCCACGTCACGTGCACGGTTTCCTAGTGAAACCCTAACATCTTGTTCGATCACGATACCTGAAGCCGCCACCAAAATCTTGCGCCGTGCCTCCAGAAATCGATCGCCGTGGCTACGGCGCCACCACCCCGAGCTAGGCCTGAGACCCCAGACCTCCGCCAACTCCCCTACATCCATCCACGACATCGCAAACAAAAACCAATGACCTAAACAAAAGCCACCATCGTTATGAAGCCAAACCCTACTCGAATTTTTCACGAACATCTAGTCGCAGAAATGGCAAACCAGACACGCTGATGAACATCGCAAGGCCCTCTCCACGCCGCAGTTTCGTCGATTTGACGATCAAGTGAAGTTCATCGTCGAGCGATGAATGGCCAAAAACAGATTAATAATTTCTGGCTACACCTAAACCCAGATTGAAAAATGAATCATATGTTTGACTTGCGCTCATCGAGAGCATCAAATCCATATATAATTCGATATATATATTGAAGAGTTTGAATTTTTGGATTTGAATTTGATTTGTAGTTGGATCTAGAATTTGTTTGTGTGCCATTGGACTAAGGAGTTGAGAAGGAGATGTACGTACAGACAAATGAGAATAAGGAGTAGGCTAGGGTTTATAATAAGGTATATATAGACAAAGCTGAAAATAGAATAGATGGACTCGATTTGATTGAATGATAATGACCCGAAAAGCCCGTTTCGACTTCGGAACCAAAATGCATCAACCAATATATCAAATTAGACGTTTTAGAATATTTTAAAAACAATGGAATAGGTTTAAAGTCCAGATTCTATCATATGAAGAAGTTATGCCAAAATCATCTTATTTCCAATTGATTTCAACTAATTTCAATTAAATTGATTTCAAGGCGTTTCGAGTCCGTACAATCAAACAACAAGTCTGATTGCTACGAAACTTGAAATCCTATAATAATTTACTGTTACGGATCCGATGAAACTGGTTTCATCAAAATCCAAGTCAGTTTCCAAAGTGGCAATATTTCAGTTAATTAAACAAATAAATATTAAATCAATTAAATCAAAATTTCCAAAATCCAATTCCATAATTAACAAATCTTATCGTTTTTTATTTCTTAAACAATTACAGTACCTTAAACAATTTAGATATCAACTTAAAGTTAATTAATTTACTAACTTACAGTGTTTCTTCAATTGTACTTAAATTAAAATAATTCATAAGTAATTCCAAATAAATTGGTTTGGTTCAAATTTTCAATTCTTCTATTATATCCATTATTACCTTATAACATATTTAACATTGGTTTTACGTTTCATTATGCTGATATACTTCAAATTTCATCTTTATTTGTATTAACTATTTTATTTCCATTTATTGTGTAGTAACTGCTATAATTCAATTATATTGAAATTTGTCAAATATATACATTTATCATAATTACAATCTCATTAAATTTATTCAACTTGGTTTCATTTTTTTCTTATCTTATGAATAAAATATACATTTCCATTCATTCTATTACATTCAAGCTTACAATTACAGCCCTAACTCACATTAATGAACATTTTTTAATATTTAAATATAGTTGATTCCCAATTAATTTCGTTGACAAATCAAATAGGTAATTTATAATAATTGTTATCATAACCTTTAATTTACTCTTAAGTTTATTATATATTCAACTAATTATTATAATTACCTACATAGTGCTGAATCCATCCAATTACCATTAATTATACTAATTCATTTATTTACAACACTTACCCCCATTTACTTATATTCCATTTGTAACCAAATGTGTAACAACCCGCATATTTGCTGATGTTATATTTAAATATTTTATTTAAATAATTTTTTTTGATACTCGGAATTTAGTCCGAAAAGCTACTTTTTGCATACGGTCGAATTAGGACTCGGGACCACTCCTATTGAGTTTAAAATGCCGTTTGCGACCTTTTTGAGTATAAGCTTCGATATGTTTGGAGAAAGTTGATTTTTGCTACTTTTTCACTTAGGGTTTTGATTTGGGCTGAGCCCACTTATGTATTCAGTCTCAACCCCTCTCCTCCTCATTTACTTCATTTCCAATTCCTAATACTCAAGCTTTAGCAACAATGGTGGGAGAGGTGAGAAATTAAAACTCAAGCCCTAGTTTTCTTTTGCAAATCAAGTTCTAGCTCCAAACTAATAGAAGAACCCATTGGTAAGCTTCTCTTCTTCTTCTCCAAATCAATCTCTTATCAATTTCAGAAATTCCTAAACCTAACTTTGGGAATGTTCTTCTTTTAAAGCTTAGAATCAAGCTTCTTGAGTTGGATTTGAAGAGTGGTTGATTCTCCTTTGCTTTCAAGCATCTTCTTCAATCGTTTGGGTTCAAGGGTGAGATTTTTATCTCACGTCTATGACTATAATTATCTTTGGTTGTTGGGTATGAATTCGTAACACTTCTTCATGTGCATTTGCTTTTGGTTTGGATTGGTTTTGTGAATATTCCAATTTTTGGGTTTTTAAGTCAAATTTGTGTGAAAATCCTTTTATGGGTGTTTGATCATGCTTTTGGTGATGCATCGAGGAGTATATAGGGCCGGGTTGCCGATTGGCATAAACCCTTAGAGCCAATGTTCATCCGGTTGCATTTTGGAAGAGTTTGCCCTTTATTTGAATAGGCTGAAAACAGCCCAGGCATGATTCAGTCGACTGAATCTTCTGTTCATCGACTGAACATGGAACCCGAAAGTTTCCAGGCATGATTCAGTCGACTGAATCTTCTGTTCAGTCGACTGAACCTGGAAACAGAAATTTCCTGAACCTGGAAAATTTCCAGGTATGTTAACCCCGTTCCAGCCTACGAGTTAAAGGAGTTAACGAGTTAAGGCCTGGGATGAGCCACGACTTAAGGTGTTTAACGGCTCAGGAAGGATCTACGACTCAGGAAGCCTCACGACTCATTAAGTCACGGATTCAATAAGTTAATGACCTAAAGCTCAAAGCGACTTAAAGGGTTACGACTCAAGGGGTTAACGGTTCACAAGGCAGGACCGACTCAATGCATTACCGACTCATCAAAGGTATTGCCTCAGCGACTCAACAGGTCCACGACTCATCATAAGAAACGACTCAAGAGGATTGACGACCTAAGAAATGACTTGATGACTCATAACTCAGGATGACTCGTCCGCGACTTAAAGCCACTGAGTCGTGTTCCGTTGCTGCAATGCATATCCCAGTAAGAATTGACTCGCCAACGACTCAGATAAGCTAGCGAACTATTGAGAGACCAAAGGCTTAAGCAGATAAGCCGGCCACGACTCAACTTGACTCGGCCACGGCTTAGCCTAAGTCGGTCACGACTCAGGACTTGGGCGAAAAACTTCTATCCAGATTTGCCTATAAATACATGGCCACCCCCAACATTCAGGGGACTTTTTGGCTCATTCATTTCAAGCGCCGTTACTCTGCTGCATTCTGAACTACTTCAACACGTTCAAGGAACTTCACGAAGAAATCAAACATGTCAAACATGTGTTCAAAGATTTGGATCGACATTGAAGTTTAGGCTACTTGTTCTAAGTCACTTGAAACTCAAAGTGTGTTGTAATCAAAGTGTAAGTGCATTGACTTGTAACCAAATCGTCAATAAAGATATTCAAAGTGGACGTAGGCTATCTCTTAAGCCGAACCACTATAAAATTGCTGTTGTTTACTGTCTTTTCACTACTATCTGCTTATAATCTGTTCCCGAGCTATCGGGTGGTGCTTTCACGATCTCACTTCATACACCGGGGTGTTAGCGTTCAAATTTTAGCGTTAACAAGGTACAGGTTCAGTCTACTAAAAACTCTGTTCAGTCGACTGAACCTGCTGTTTGAGTCCAATTTGCCTTTTTGGATTGAATTTCCAATGTTAATCGATTCGTGTTGATTCCCTTTTGTTATTATCACTTATTATCGACTTTGATGACATTTTCTTCGTGATTTATGGGAATATCCATTTTGATGGATTCGGTATCGATTTCTTTGGATTTTTTCACGTCTTCGAATGTGAACTTTAGTGATTGATTGTTCCTACAATCTTCTTTGTGATTTGTCACTTTAAAAATATAAAGGTTTCAATATTAGTAGTAAATATCAAAATTCTTTCATCAAAACGATTTCAACACTATTTTATTACAAAGCTCGTTTTCTCAAACCGATTTCCAAGCTATTAGTATATACAAACCTTTACCTCACTCGTATGAGAAATCTAATTAAACGACTTAGTAAAACAAGTGGTATGATACGCTTGCGTTTACTTCGTCGGTTAATTCTTGGACTTGTTCGATTGAACTTCTTGTGACAATTTTCTAGTGGATATCTACAATTTGTTCGTAAATATTTAAGTTAAGCTAGTGGTTATGGGACATGAAGCTAAGCTCATATATTTACTAGCTTACTGTAATTGACACTTCTTGATGATCATGACGATCATTTTTGTGATTTAGACTAGCAATGTGCGATGTCTCTTTGTCTACGAGGGAGACTAAACCCCGTTTGTGTGAGTTTCAACTCACATATTTGGGGTAGCGCCCCATGGTCTTCGGGCCGTTCGTGTGTCAAAAATTAATGGCTAGCTACCATGCGATAGCGTCTCGTTCGTGTGATACATATGTTGGTGAGTTTTCATGCTCCCGTTCGTGTGATAGGCCTCCCCCCTATTTTGTGTGATTTCTGGATTTCGTGTGTCGAATTCTGGAATTTTCTTCTTCACCTATTTTTGTGATTTCTATTGATATGATTTATCAATTTTTGTGCATAGGTGAATTCGTGTGTCATTGACTGGATTTCTTGAGATGATTTCTAGAATTTATGCTTCTCCAATTTTCGTGATTTCCATTGATAAGTTTTATCAATATTTGTGTATTGGTGAATTTTTGTGTCATTGACTTTTGTGATTAACATTGATATAATCGTCAATATTTATGGTTTAGTGAACGAAATAAGGAGTATGACATTTCCTTTGATTCTTGTGTAGATTTGGTGATATTGATTAATCTCTTGTTGATTCTCAATTACTTATGTATATCACAGCTTGGCATTGTGATTATTATGTGTTTAGTCATATCTCTTACTCTATATCGTTTCATCTGATATTTATAGTTAGACTAATCCGTTTATTATTTTCTTATTAAATAATACTCGGGTCAAACCGAGATGTTACAGGTGCTTCTGCTTGACTTCTTCCCAGGGATTTATTACGCTGACTTTTGGGCAAACTACGTAGATTAGTAGTTTATTTTGTTGTATACACTTGAGATATAGACTCATAGTCGTATTCTTTTGTATAGCACGTGTTGCTATTCTTCTGTATTATTGTGGATCTTTTTGACCACTACTCTGATATACACTTCCATGTGTTAAGTATATATTCATATCTTCTTCCGCCTTTGTGATATGAATTATCTGTGACTGATTTATGTTATGTTTATTTCCGTATTTGTTTCCGAAGATATTATAGCCACTGTGTAGTAGCTTTGAGTTTGTGTTGGTATGTCGGATTTCCTCTTGATAAAGTATTGCATGTTATACCATCTGACATATCGATGCTCGCACAAAGCAATTACACGGATGGTCGCTCCTCAACAGCCTTATTCTCCGTGCTAGTTGACAGCATTCACCGTAATGTTCTTGGCTAGCGTGGGTATGTGGCGCAGCGGATATTAACGAAACGATATGGATCAATGAAAGAAGCAAACGGTGGATTGAAGATACTGAAATGCCCAAATTCGTTGATCACAAAGATACCGAATTCTAGCTATCTTCGACACGTTGACCGCGCACGATACCGTGAAAGAAGATCTACAATTCTTCAAACGTTGATCAAGCGCACTTGATACCGTGAATTAGCTTCAACAATCGTTGAATCGAGCGCACTCGATTAACCGAAAGTGGAGATAGGAGATCACACTCAACTACCAATTTAGATGAAAGCACACAGCAATCAAACGAAATTTTATTCAACAATCAACCACCTCTGAATTGTACAACACACTCCCTATTTATAGCATTTCACCATCTGACCCTTAAGTCGTTGCCGACTTAACTCCTCTTGAGTCGTTGCCGACCTAACTGACTCACATAACACTACATACCTGCACTTATGTACCACATATGACTCAATTACAACCATTTGTACACGGCTTACGACTTGCAATACACGGCCGACCTAACTAGGTACGACCTAAAAATACAACCAACATATATACGCGGCCGACCTAACTACTTGCCGACCTACGACCTATTGGCGTAAGCAACACGTTACAACACAAACGACTCCGGTCACAACGACTTACGACTTATCTTGAGTCGGCAGCGACTTAGCTTAATCCTACCCCAGAATTACAACACAACACATAGGTCGGTGATGATTCATCCCACGGTTTCGTCTTGTTAGGTCGTTGGCGGGTTATCACAACTCTGTTAGGTCGCTCGCGATCTAAATCCACGTCAGTTTGCACTACACCGTTAGGTCGTTCGCGTCCTAAGGCCTTGTTAACTTGTGCCGTTTCTTGGTTAGCTCGCCTTGCCCCTTCGTTAGCTCCTGTAGCCGTAGGTCGTAAACGACTTAAAGCTTCCGAACAACCTAAGGCTTCCTCCTTAGCATGTGGCTCCCTTTCATGTGACTTGTTAGGTCATGGACGACCTAAGACTTCCTCCTTAGCTCGTGGCCGACCTAAGCCTTCAGATCGTGGCCTACTTAAGCTTGGTCGATCTGTAGCTCGCGCTGCATCATCCTCCCCCGGTTGACAGAAATTCAACTTCGAATTTTCACCATCTTTTCCCACAACAATTTCATCTCCATGATACGGAATTAAATATTTGACGTTGAAAACATCAGAAGTATGAACATCTTCTGGTAACTTCAATTGATACGCATTCTCAATGATTTTCTTTAGAATTTCAACTGGACCAATTTTCCGCACCTTAAATTTATCGTACGTTCCTACCGGAAAACGATCTTTTGTCAACACGCGTAAACCAAATCACCTTCGTTAAATTCAACACTTCGTCGTTTCAAATCTGCAAATCTCTTATATTTCTCATTCGACTTCTCCAATCGCTCCTGAACGATTTTATGACACTTAGTCGATTCATCAACAAAATCTATAGCTCTATTAACCGTCCCCTTCGGTTGTGGTTCTACCGTTAAGTCCAACGGTCCCCTTGGTAAAATTAAAAATACAATCTGAAATGGACTGAATCCCGTACTACGATTCACTGCATGATTATGAGCAAACTCTGCTTGGCAAAACTTCATGTCCCAACTCTTCAGATTGTCCTTCACAAGCCATCGCCACAAATTTCCCAATGATCTGTTGACAACTTCTGTCTGTCCATCTGTTTGTGGATGATACGCAGTACTGAACTTCAACTTGGTTCCCACCATCTTCCACAAACTTAACCAAAAGTGACTTAGAAAGCGAGTATCTCTATCCGACACAATAGACTCTGGCAATCCATGAAGTCGATATATCTCTTTGAAAAATAACTGAGCAACATGAACAGCATCTGCCATCTTCTTACAAGCGACAAAATGTACCATCTTCGAGAAACGATCCACTACAACATATATCGAGTCATTTCCCCTTTGCGTTCTCGGCAAACCTAATACGAAATCCATACTAACGTCCATCCAAGGTTTTGTAGGTACAGGTAAAGGCATATACAACCCCGCATTTGTAGCTGTCCCTTTCGAAACTTGACAAACATGACATCTCTGAACAAACCTTTCAACTTCCTTCCTCATCGATGGCCAACAGTAGGATTGAGAGATTAACTGTAATGTTCGGTCTCTACCCACATGTCCTTCCTCATGAAGCTCCTTTACTATCTTCATTCGCAAGCTACAATCCGGTACACACAATTGATTCCCCTTAAATAAGAACCTATCAATCAACACAAATTCATCAGAACTTCCCTCCTTAACTTTCTCAACAAATTTCTTAAAGTAAGAATATTCTTCAATCAGTTCTGGCAATAATTCAAACCCTGTCACCTCAATCTTCATTGTAGTAAACAAGTGATTCCTTCTGCTCAATGCATCTGCTACACGATTCGTAATTCCCGATTTATGTTTCACAACAGACGTAAATTGCTGTAGATAGGCAATCCATGATGCATGCCTTGCTAAAATCTTGTCCTGCACCTGCAAATGCTTCAAAGCTTCATGGTCTGTGTAAAGAACAAACTCCTTATGGAACAGATAGTGTCTCCAATGTTTCACTGCTTGCACTACGGCATAAAACTCCACATCATACGTACTATATCTCATCTTTACCCCTGATAATTTCTCGCTAAAGTATGCAATAGGACGCCCCTTCTGACTCAACACTCCTCCAATCCCAACCTTAGAAGCATCAGTGTGTAACTCAAATAATAACTGAAAGTCTGGTAATACAAGAATTGGTGCTGTCGTCAAAAGTCCTTTAATTTGTTCAAAAGCAAACCCTGCTTCCTCCGACCAAGAAAACTGTTTCTCTTTCATACATCAGTAACTGGAGCCATCACGCTACTGAAGTGTGGAATAAACCTTCGGTAGAATGATGCTAGCCTATGAAAACTTCTCACTTCTGTAATTGTCCTCGGTTGTGGCCAATTCCTGACTGGTTCAACTTTATTCTGGTCCACCTGTATACCTTCCTTCGAAACAACATAACCCAGAAATAAAACACTATGCGTCATAAATATGCATTTCTTCATAGCAGCATAAAATTGTTCCTCACGAAGAATATTTAGCACTTCCCTCAAATGTTGAACATGCTCCTCCATACTCCTGCTATATATCAAAATATCATCAAAATATACCACCACGAATTTCCCAATGAATGGTCTAAAGATTTGATTCATCACCCGCATGAATGTACTAGGTGCATTTGATAAACCAAATGGCATAACCAACCATTCGTATAGACCCTCCCTGGTTTTAAAAGCAGTCTTCCACTCATCACCTGGTCTAATACGAATTTGATGATATCCGCTCTTCAAATCAATCTTTGAGAATATAGCAGCCCCACTCAACTGATCTTGTAAATCATCCAACCTCGGCATTGGGAATCTGTACCTCACAGTGATCTTATTCAATGCTCGACTGTCCGTGCACATCCTCCACGTCCCATCCTTCTTCGGTACTAACAAAGCTGGCACAGCACACGGACTCAAACTCTCCCGCACTCGCCCCTGTTCAAGCAACTCTTCCACCTGCCTCCTTAACTCTTCATGTTCCTTCGGACTCATTCGCTAATGTGGTCTATGCGGTAATACTGCTCCCGGAACAAGATCGATTTGATGTTGAATGTCTCTCAGTGGCGGTAACTCCTTAGGCAACTCTTCTAAAAATACATCCTCAAATTCTTTCAAAACTGGTTTCGCTTCTTCTGGAATTTCAACCTTTTCACTGCTCTCATGCCCTATCAACAAGTACACTTCAGGTTCCTCTTCGACTTCCTTAACAAACTCCTTCAAAGATAATAAGGTTTCAGCTCTTCAATCTCCTCCAACTTGCTTTCCTTCTGTTGTTGCTTCTTAGGAACTAAAATAATCTTAGTATCTTCAAACATGAAACTGTAACTATTACCACCACCATCGTGTTGTACTACTCTATCAAACTGCCATGGTCTGCTCAACAACAGATGACACGCATCCATGTCTACAACATCACACCAGATTTCATCTTTGTACTTCTTCCCAATTGAAAAATTAACACGAGCTCTTCGTCCAACTTTCACCTCACCTCCCTTCCTTAACCATGCTAACTTGTATGGTTTAAGATGCTTCTCAGTTTTCAACTCCAACTTCCTCACTGCCTCTGTAGAGATAATATTATCACAACTTCCAGCATCAATAACAAACTTACAAACTCTTCCTAGAATAGTACAGGTAGATTGAAAAATGTTGTGCCTCAACCAACTATCTTCCTCCTCTTGCTTCGGTGTCAAGCAACTTCTCCTCATCATTAGATTATATCCTTCATCTCCCGACAATAAGTCTTCTTCCTCAACTGGTAATGAATTAGTACATTCCGCCTCTCCATCTTCAGCCTCTTCAACTTCTGCAACCATGGTTCTCTTCTTTGGCTTTGGACATTCATTGCTTTTGTGACCCACTTCTAGGCAATTGTAACACTTGAAACCACTGTTAACCTTCGCCTTCTCAGCCTCCTTCACCACTGGTTTACTGATAGGTTTAGACATATTAGAACTTCCACTGGCACCCTTCACTGGATTATTGGAATTAGTAAACACACCACCTCCACGCCTTCCTTGCTTCTCCTAAGCCAACGCTTTCTGATGTGCTTCCGCCACAGATCTTGGATCGAACATATTCACCATACCCTGGATCTGCATTCTCAATCCTCCAACAAATCTAGCAGTCAGCTGTTCCTCTGTCCCCATAATATCATTTCGAGCAATCAGTTGATAAAATTCATCAGCATAATCATTAACAGTCTTCGTCCCTTGCCTCAGATTCTGCAACCTCTGATACATGAGTGATTGATAGTTGTAAGGTAAAAATGTAGCTCTCAAAAACTTCTTCATCTTATTCCAAGATTCAATCTTTGACTTTCCCATTCTCTCCCTTGTAAGTTTGGTTTGCTGCCACCATGCTAAAGCTCTTCCCCTCAACCTAGTAGCAACCAACTTCACTCTTCTATGCTCAGGAACCTCCTTGAATTCAAAAATCTCTTCAACTTTAGACAACCAATCAAGAAATTCTTCAGCTACCATTCCTCCTTTGAATTCTGGAATTTCCATCTTCATACCCGACTCCCATCGTCGATCATCCTCAACATCAAAATCAAATGTATGTCTATATCGATCTCGCCTTTCTTCATCTCTATAATCATGCAAGGTCCTTCTACCCTGTCTGTCCATATCGGGATGTGATTCATTTTCAAACTCACGAGAAGTTCTCCGCTCTTCATGTCCATAGTCATGGTGATCTCTTCTTGACGAAATTGATGTCTCTCTTCTTTCTCTAAAAGATTGCGGTGATACCCTTCTCGCTTCCGTAACCGATGGCGAAACTCTGTTTCCTCCATGGTTCGAGATTGGTGATCTCCTCCTTTGATTTTGATTCAAATCATTCATCAACTTCTCTAACTTTCCAATGCCTTCATCAAATTTCTCATTGATACGTTGTTCCATTTTCTCGGCTTCTTCTCTTCTATACAACGCTTCAACATTTTGATGACGATTAGATCTCCTTGGCGGCATGATTGAACTTCACAATCTTCAAACTTCACAACTTTCCAAACCCCACAAACAAACAAAGCACGGCTTCAAACTTCAAAACAATCTTCACCAAGGCTCGGCTACTTCTCACAAGTATACACGGCCTTCCCTCAACAAATGATACCAAACTGATACACGGCCCAAACTTATCACAAAGTGATGCTCAACTATCACTTCACTTAAATCAAATTCAAACAACTTCCACACTTTGATCCAAAATAGAATGGATCGAAAGCTTCTTGTTAACCCCGTTCCAGCCTACGAGTTAAAGGAGTCAACGACTTCAGGCCTGGGACGAGCCACGACTTAAGGGGTTTAAGCAACTTAAGGAAAGTACCCACTCAGCTGGTAGCGACTCAATTGGCTGACGAGCTAAGGCTCAAGGCGACTTAGAGGAATGGAACGACTCATGGAGGTTAGCGGTTCATGATACAGGCCGACTCATTGAGTTACCGACTCAACGAAGTTCACGGCTCATACGAGACGACTCAGGAAGCCTCACGACTCATCGAGTCACCGACTCAATAAGTCAATGACCTAAAGCTCAGAGCAACTTAAAGGGTTACGACTCAAGGGGTTAACGGTTCACAAGGCAGACCGACTCAGTGCATTACCGACTCATCAAGGCTATCGCCTCAGCGACTCAACAAGTCCACGACCCATCATAAGAAACGACTCAAGAGGATTGACAACCTAAGAAGATAAGTCCCTAAGTCGCTTCACCTATGCACCGCTACCTGATAAGTCGTCAACGACTTAACGACTCATGACTCAGAATGACTCGTCCGCGACTTAAAGCCATTGAATCATATTCCATTGCCACAGTACCTATTCCTATGAGAACTGACTGGTAGGCGACTCATGACTTGGAATTCTGGAAAGCGAACTATTGAGAGACCAAAGGCTTAAGCAGATAAACCGGCCACGACTCAACTTGACTCGGCCACGGCTTAGCCTAAGTCGGTCACGACTCAGGACTTGGGCGAAAAACTTCTATCCAGATTTGCCTATAAATGCATGGCCACCCCCAACATTCAAGGGACTTTTTTGGCCGATTCATTTCAAGCGCCGTTACTCTTCTGCATTCTAGACTACTTCAACACCTTCAAGAAACTTCACGAAGAAATCAAACATGTCAAACATGTGCTCAAAGATTTGGATCGACATTGAAGTTTAGGCTACTTGTTCAAAGTCACTTGAAACTCAAAGTGTATTGTAATCAAAGTGTAATTGCATTGACTTGTAATCAAATCGTCAATAAAGATATTCAAAGTGGACGTAGGCTATCTCTCAAGCCGAACCACTATAAAATTGCTGTTGTTTACTGTTTTTTCACTATTATCTGCTTATAATCTGTTCCCGAGTTATCGGGTGGTGCTTTCACGATCTCACTTTATACACCGGGGTGTTAGCGCTCAAATTTTAGCGTTAACATTTTTGGTGCTTTCACTGAGAATTGAACTCAGGCGAGTTATCATCATTGCTTCACAGAGGTTTGTAGAGAGAATTTCCTTGAAAACCAGAAGTCTATCCGAGATTATGGCTCCTGGAAGGAAAAGTAGATCTGTCAGATCTGGGAATATTCAAGAGGGAACCTCCGCTTCCCCTATATCGAATCAAGCCACTCGAGCTGTCGGAGTTACAAAGGCAGAGCTGGATGCTGCGATCTTAGGGCTGAACCAACAGATAAATGCCCAAAATGCACAATTCGAGGCTCAGAATGCCCAGAATGCTCTAAATCTGAATAGGTTGAACGATTTGCTTGGGGCAAACCGTCAACCAGCAGGTAATGAAAGGAATTTTGCTGGCAACATTCATGATGCTGAAGAAAGAAATGCTCCTGAAAGGGCTGCTAGCCCCTTTGAACAAACACTTCCAGAGGTTGGTGGATCTAGAGCTCGACATGATGAGGAGTATCTTTCTGGAATGGTCCGACAAATTATGAAAGAGAGTATGCAGAGGGTTGAAGACGAGAAAGAATGGGGTTTCGCCCCAAGTAAAACTCCGTTTACTGAGAAAATCTTAAAGGCTGAATTCCCAAGGAAGTTTGTCCCTCCAACCATTCCAGCTTACAAGGGTACAATTGACCCGAACAAATTCTTATACAAGTATGATTGGAACATGACAGGTGCCAGAGCCTCTGATGAAATAAAGTGCCGATATTTTCCTGTGTATCTCGAAGGTGTAGCTCTGCTTTGGTTCACCAAACTTCTAGTCCGATCTATCGATCAGTTTTCTGACTTAACCCGGAAGTTCAAGGAGCAGTTCGGACTATACGCCTCAAAAGCCAAGGATATCATGTCACTGTAAAGTTTGGAGCAGAATCCAGGGGAGACTATCAGATCTTTCTTAAACCGCTTTAATATAGCACTAGCTGAGGTGGACAATGCAGAACCGCGAATGATATTGACTTATCTGATGAAGGGTATTGACAAGTCGAGCGAGTTTGGGAAATGGCTAAACATGAAGGAACCAAATTCCCTTGAAAAGTTCTATCAAAAAGCAGATGAATTCATACGCTTAGAAAGCCGTCCCGTACCGGTAAAGGCAGTGTTGGAAAAATCCGAAGATAACACTGTTGTTCCACGCAAGAATGAATCTGTAGGGCAAAAAAGGGAAAATAACAACGGGAAGAAGCAGAGTAATCTGAAGAAGCCCCGATCCTTCAAGCCATCAGAATATACTCCTTTATCAGATACGCCGGAACGTATCTACCTTGCCACTAAAGATTCTATTAACTTTCCTAATCCTCCTCCTCTAAGGACCGGGAAAAAGGCTATACAGAGTGGGAAGTTCTGCCGCTTCCATAATCAACCCGGTCACGAAACCGACGAATGCCGCCAGTTGAAAAATCTGATTGAAGGGTTGCTAAGGGAAAACAAACTGCAGCAATTTGTGAAAAAGAATAGCAACAATCCTGCTTCATCTAGTCAGGGGCAACAGGCTCCTACTCATCAGCCTAGGACGACTGAGAAGGCTGTAGGGCATGAATCTGGAAGGCCCATTATCAATGTCATTACAGGAGGACCTCACCCAGCGGGCAGAAGCTGGGGTGAGATGGTAAGGTATACCCGAGCTTTAAAGTATGTACCGACAGAGGAAGATGTATTCGTTTTGGAAGGTGCTATGCCCTTGAAGCAACAAAGAACTCTTGATGATGATATTGTATTCAAAGCTAGGGATTCCGCAGGTATTGAGGCTCCTACCTTGGACCCCTTAGTCATCTCGGCTGGTATCGGGCCAGCTATTGTCAGAAGAGTTCTCATTGATTGTGGCTCATCCTGCAATATCCTCTTCAAGAAAACATTCGACCAAATGAAGATCCCTATGGCTGATGTGCAAGCTTCATCGCAGAAAATCGCTGGCTTCACTGGGGAGCCAAAACAGCCGGTAGGAACCACTGATTTGTTTGTGGAACTTGGAGAAGGAGAGAGAAAAATGGTCCGCAAGCAAACTTTTGTGATTGTCGACGAATTTTCTGCTTACAATGCTTTCCTTGGTCGTCCAACTATGGCAGCGTTTAAAGCTGTTCTTTCCCCGTGGTGCCTCACTATTAAATTCCCTACAGACAATGGAGTAGGAGTTATAAAAGGGGATCAAAATGTTGGGCGAGAGTGTTATCTGACAGAGCTACGAGAAACCAGAAAAACAGAAATGGGAAAGAATGCGGCAGCCCCAGTCCGCATCAAAGAACCAGCCTTGTAGCAATTACAGGGCGGACCCTGCACTGGCGAGCACAGCGGAGCAAGGAAAGAGATGGACCCTAGAAAAGTCAGTGCAGGGGAAAATAGAGTGGTACCAGTGGAAACGACAATACCAATACCTGTTGACCCAAAGGACCCAAACAAGGTGTTGAATGTGGGTTCACAACTTAATGTGTCAATTCAGAATATCTTAATATCTTTCTTAAAGACAAATCTGGATGTTTTTGCTTGGACACATGCCGATATGTGCGGAATATCCCCAGAAGTTGCAGTGCATGCTCTAAATATTGATCCAAAATTTACACCCGTGAAAGAGAAACGGAGAACTCAAGGTCCAGAAAGGTCGGCGGCATTAAAAGAAGAAGTTGATCGGCTCATGGAGAATAATTTTATCAAAGAATCTACCTATCCGAATTGGGTTTCAAATCCAGTACTGGTTAAGAAAGCCAACGGAAAATGGAGAGTATGCATCGATTTTTCAGATCTAAACAAGGCCTGCCCCAAAGACTGCTTCCCATTACCCAGAATCGACCAACTGGTAGACGGAACAGCGGGACACGAATTGTTATCTTTTATGGATGCTTACTCCGGGTATAACCAGATCATGATGCATGAGCCAGATCAGGAGGATACGAGCTTTATCACCGACACTGGTCTTTGCTGCTATAAAGTTATGCCCTTCGGGTTGAAGAATGCAGGGGCAACATACCAAAGGCTCGTTAATGCTATGTTCAAACCGCAACTGGGCAAGACTATGGAAGTCTACGTCGATGACATGTTAGTAAAGTCTAAGAAAGCAGTGGATCACATAGAACACTTAGCAGACATGTTCGCAGTCCTCCGGAAATACAGAATGAAGCTCAATCCTTTAAAATGTTCATTTGGAGTGGAATCCGGCAAGTTTGTAGGTTTCATCGTGAGCGCTAGGGGCATTGAGGCCAGTCCAGCTCAAATTACTGCATTGAAAGAAGTCAAAGCTCCTAGAACAAAGAAGGAATTGCAAAGTCTCAATGGAAAAGTCGCCGCCTTGAGTCGGTTCATTTCTAAGGCCACAGATAAATGCATCCCATTCTTTGACGCCCTAAAGAAAGGAAAGAAAAACTTCGATTGGACTCCCGAATGCCAAAAAGCCTTTGATGAGTTGATTCCCCATATGGAAACGCCTCCAATACTTTCTAGGCCTAGCGATGGCGAGGATCTTCTTATATACTTGGCAGTATCATCTCATGCTTTAAGTGCAGCGCTGATACGAGAAGACAAAAGGATTCAACATCCAGTTTACTATATCAGCAAAAGACTCACTGGGGCAGAGATGAATTACTTTATGTTGGAAAAACTCGCCTATTGCCTACTAATTGCATCTAGAAAGTTGAGGCAATATTTTCAAGCTCATCCTATCAGAGTCCTCACTGATCAACCTTTAAAGCAAGTCCTGTTTCGCCCTGAGACTTCGGGTCGTCTTCTAAAGTGGAATATTGAACTCAGTCAGTATGACATCACTTATCATCCCTGGAAAGCAATCAATGGACAAGCTTTAGCAGATTTCATCGCAGAATTCACAGATAAGGGTAACAGTGAGGAGGAAACAGACGACGATTCCACAATCCAATGGAAGTTATATGTTGATGGTGCGAGAAACGACTACTGTTCTAGAGTCGGAGTTGTACTTGAGACCCCTGAAGGCCGATCATTATGCTATGCGCTAAGATTGGAATTTCCTTCAACAAACAATGAAGCAGAATACGAAGCCCTTATCGCTGGCTTAAGGATTGCTAAAGAATTAAACATCCGAGCGTTACAGATATTCAGTGATTCTCAGCTTATTGTATGCCAAGTCAAAAAGGAATTCCCAGCAAAAGGGGGAATCTGCCCGCCTACTTGTCAAAGGCTTGGGAACTCCTGGGTGATTTTGATCATTACATGATAAGTCACATTCCTCGAGAAGAAAACATGAAAGCAGATTCTCTCACAAAGTATTCTAGCACAGGCGAAGCTCAATTTCTGGGGTTAACTCCAGTGGAGGTCCTGTCGACTCCTAGCATTGATGAGATGGACATTGTTTGGATCATGAGCATGTCTCAAGAGCAAGAATCATGGATGACTCCGATAACAAAATATCTGCTCAATGGATCCTTACCAGGGAACTCAAAAGAACGACAAAAGCTACTGAGAAAAGCCTCTCGATATATAATCCAGGATGGCCAATTATACAGACGGGGATTCTCAATGCCATTACTTCGGTGTGTATCCAGGGAAGAGTCCAAAGCAATCCTAGCGGAGGTACACGGAGGAGAATGTGGTGATCATTCAGGTGGCCAAACATTAGCAAAGAAAATTCTCCGATACGGATATTTTTGGCCAGAAATTAATCGAGATGCAGCAGAGTATTCCCGAAAATGTGACAGATGCCAAAGATTCGCCAAAATTCCTAGAGCTCCTTCCACTGAACTCACACAGATGGTCAGTCCATGGCCGTTTACAATATGGGGGATAGACCTTGTAGGACCGTTACCAATTGCCAAATCTGGAATTAAATATGCCATTGTTGCTGTAGATTATTTTACTAAGTAGGCAGAAGCTGAACCGCTGGCCACTATCACCTCAAAGAAGATGATAGGTTTTGTGACCAAAAACATCATTTGTAGATACGGTGTGCCTCAAAAAATAATTACAGACAATGGTACTCAGTTCGAAAGTGAAGAATTCCAAGATTTTTGCAAGCGATTCAAAATCCGAAAAAGCTTCTCAGCAGTGGCTCATCCGTAGGCAAACGGGCAAGTGGAAGCCGTGAATAAAATTATTAAGTCAACCATCAAAAAGCAACTTGAAAGAGCAAAAGGTGGTTGGGTCGATAAGCTACCACTGGCACTATGGGCATACAGAACCACTCACAAAACTGCGACTGGGCACACCCCGTTTTCATTAGCATACAGGTCAGAGGCAATGATTCCGGTAGAAATAGAGGTCCCTTCACATAGAAGAATCCATTTCAATCAAGCAGAAAACGAAAAGCTACAACTTGAAGCGCTAGATCTCCTTGATGAAAAAAGAGATGAGGCTAATCTCAGAATTGCAGCTCATCAGCAAAGGATAGCCAGACATTTCAATTCCAAAGTTCGCCAACGCAACTTTGAGATTGGAGACCTAGTCCTGAAGAGAATTATGACAGCGACAGGCGTGTTTGGGCCAAATTGGGAAGGACCGTATGTCATAGGTCAGAAGCTTCTTGACGGCACATTCAAACTCACTACTGTTGAAGGAGATCAAATTCCAAGGGCATGGAACAGCAATCATTTGCGTCCATACTTTACATGAAAATTTTGTTGAAATATTGTAAAAAGGATTATGAATGTATGATTCTTGTAATTGGAGGCAATTGTAAAACTGATGCAAGTAAATAATGAAAAAATATAAAGTGGATGTAGGCCCAATTTCCTGGCCGAACCACTATAAATCTTGTGTTCCTTATTATTATTACATGTTTGCTTTATTTTCGATATAAAAAGTACATAGAATGTATTGCTGAAATGTCGATTTAAATTTTTGTAGACAATGGAAGTGAAACTTGCACATAATAAGACCAAGTGATTCTCGCCAAATTTCAAGTCACAAAAGCTCCGAATTCAAATCCTAGATAGGAAATACTTCAATTGAACGGCTTATGATTTCGATAGAAATGGGCCTTTGCTAATAAATTGAGATCGTTTGAACAAGCAAACATCCAATTAAGAAGCTGGTGCTCGTTCTCACGAACTTGCCTGACAATGAAGTACACTTCCTTGGATTAAACAAGTTACTTGTAAAAAAAAAAAAAAAAAAAAAAGAAGGTCGCTGAAAAGGCATAAGCAAGTGGACAAGGGAACAACCAAAGCCATCATCGGCAGCACAAGTCCTCTTCGGAGGCATAACTCTTCGGAGGATAAAGACCTCTAATGGGTCATACGCCACAAAAAAGAAAGTTCTCTACTCAACAAAAAAGATTGGAGGAGTCATGACCCTCCAACCATGAGAGAGTAACTTCCAGGCGATGAAAACCCTCTCTGAGGCACATTTCACCAGGAGTTGAAGTGTTACAACCGCTCTTCGGAATTTCACTTCACCAGAGTTGAAATGCAAACAAAATAAAGACCACTTCGGAGGCACATTTCACCAGGCGTTGAAGTGTAACAACCGCTCTTCGGAATTTCACTTCACCAGAGTTGAAATGTAAACAAAATAAAAGCCCTCTTCGGAGGCACATTTCACCAGGAGTTGAAGTGTTACGACCGCTCTTCGGATTTTCACTTCACCAGAGTTGAAATGCAAACAAAATAAAGACCTCTTCGGAGGCACATTTCACCAGGAGTTGAAGTGTAACAGCCGCTCCTCGGAATTTCACTTCACCAAAGTTGAAATGCAAAACAAAATAAAGACCTTTCTGGAAGCCCACGTTTCACCGAGATTGAAATAAAACTTCCAAGTGTTGAAACGTGGAAAGGCTTTCTTCAAAGGCACAACTCTTTGGAGGTACACGTTTCGCCAAGATTGAAATAAAACTTCCAAGTGCTGAAACGTGGAAAATCCCTCCTCAGAGGTACAACCCCATCCCGGGGACACAATAAAAAATAAAGACCTTTCTGGAAGCCCACGTTTCACCGAGATTGAAATAAAACTTCCAAGTGTTGAAACGTGGAAAGGCTTTCTTCAAAGGCACAACTCTTTGGAGGTACACGTTTCGCCAAGATTGAAATAAAACTTCCAAGTGCTGAAACGTGGAAAATCCCTCCTCATAGGTACAACCCCCTCCCGGGGACACAATCAAAAAGAAAGACTTCTTCGGAAGCCCACGTTTCACCGAGATTGAAATAAAACTTCCAAGTGTTGAAACGTGAAAAGGCTTTCTTCGAAGGCGCAATTCTTTGGAGGTACACGTTTCAGCAAGATTGAAATAAAACTTCCAAGTGTTGAAACGTGAAAAATCCCTCCTCAGAAGTACAAATTTCTATTTCAAAAAAAAAAAAAAATATCCTCATCAAGGGCATACTTTAACTTTCAAAGGAAGAGTGATTTACCTATTCTAGAAAATAACCTTCCTCAAAAAAAAAGAAAAAAGAAAAAAAAAAGAGAGGAAGAAAGTTAAAGTACCCTTCAGAGGCCCGCTTTACCACATAGAAGAATTCACTTGGCAAAATGCACACATAAGTAAAAAAAAAAAGTGATTTCTTCGAAGGACAAAGCGTAAGGATTTATGTGAAGGAAGTTGTACTCTACGAAAAATTTCTTCAAGAATGAAGTAAATACTCTTCAGAAAATAAGAGTGCAAGTCCCCTCAAAGTATAAAATATTGCAGCAAGCTTATGGTATGGGGGCAACATGGTATAGTTACATACAAAATGGTATAGCTATATCGGTAAAATACGCTCAAGCAACATACCACAAGTTCACCGCAATATCATATAAATAAACTTGTGCAAAAATGAATAATAAATGCATTCTCAAATTCAAACAAGAATCTGTACAAATAAAGGGTCATTTTATTCAATTGCAGATACAGGTTTCAAAATAAAAAAAGCAGGGGCCGATGCCTGCACAACATCCGACCATTACACAAAAAAGGAGTCAAAAAGCCCGAAGTCCGACTCTTCACTTCTTCTTACCACCTTTGGACCCTTTGCCTGGCCGAATGATTAGTTTTTCAGGTCTATCTATAGGCACAAGGGAAGAAGGAGAGGGAGGTGCAACCGGTGCAACTTCTAGTTCCTCTTCAGTAGTGATGATTTTCTTCCCCCTCCTCTTCGATGTTCCGTGCTTCTTTCTTCTCTTCGAAGAAGACTCGCTCCCTGGAGTAACAAGAGCGGACAAAACTACGTCATCAGAAGGAGTCCGCTCCGGAGAGATCTCGCCTCCTTCAAGTCCCTCGTCCTTCTGCTCTTGCGAAGCGATAGGGTCATCCAAGCCATGAAGAGCCTCGATCTGCTCCTCTTGTGACCCGGGCTGTGAAGCAGAAGGAGGAGTCACCTGAAGAGACGGAGGAGGGATAACCGGAGGAAGTGAAGTCTGCACAGCACTTGGTGTTTCAACTGCAGAAGAAGAGAAATTAAAAATATTAGTATCTCCCCGAAAGAAGGGAGATATGGGTTCGTTGAGATTCAAGAAGTAATCGAGAAGCTCATCAAACTTTTGAGGAGTAAGCAAGCGATCCACCTGAATCGGACCAATGTCAAAATTACCTGAAGATGTTTGTTTTGTTAATTCAATCTCATAATTCTGAGCCCCGATATCCTCCAAAGCCTCATCATCAGTAGGGGTGATTACCCCGGTTCTTGTAGGAGGCAGCGAATGAGCATTGGAACCTGTAATGTCCACTTCGGAAGAAACTAAAGGACGTTCAGAAGTGGTAGGTGGTATTTCTTTCTCAGAACGTTCCCCTTCCGCCATTCCGGCCCGTACCCTGGCGAGTTGCTCTTTTCCCTTGGCAAGAGCGGCGCGGGCATCATCGTCGAGATAATGCTCTTCAAGAGCTGTCTCAGCGTAGCCAGCACCTTTACCACCTAGCATATCGAGTGCTGCCTCCCAAACTTCAGCTAATGTAATTTCATACTTAGGGCCTAGAAAGGCAAGGCTGCCACGCCCCAAATTGCTGTGCAAATAGAAATCAAATAATGTGGAGCTAATGTCAGCTTTGGTTGCTTGATAGGCCTCTTCGGCCGCGAGTTTACCAGCAACAGCCTCGTCACGCTCCTTTTCGGTCATAGCAAGTCGAGCTTTTAGCATCTCTATCTCCAAGCTTTGAGAGCCGGTCTGTTCTCGCAGCTGTAAAGTTTCAGCGCGATATTCTTCTATGACCTTCTCCTGGTGTGTAAGCTTATCTTCGACTGCCCTTTGACTGGCATGCGCATCTCGTACTTGTTGCTGAAGCATGCTCTCCTTTTGAGAATGGAAAGTAGATGAAGTAGCTAATTCTTCCTTAAGCTTTTCTACTTCCGCTTCCAGCTTTTCATTATAGGAAGCAATACTTCTCATTTCGGCGTCATGCTGTTCGAGAGTCCTCTGCCACTCAGCCTTATCGTTCTCCATTGTGAGCATGGCCTCGAGATTGGCTCGGTTAACCCTCTGAAGCTCGTCGACAAGTTTTTGCCAGTTCGACATTCTTTCAGTATCGGTCCTGACAGCGTCAAGATTTCGTAGCATAGCCGATTTGTCAAGAGGAACCAAGTCGAGATCAAATCGAACCCCTCTTAGGCACCACTGAGGGAATCGACTTTGAAGAGTGGGAGGACCTTGCCCAACTTGGTATGCGGGCCGGTTGATGATTGTTTGAATGTCGGAACGAACGGGGGCAGGAGATTCAGCAGGAACATTTTGAGAAACTGTCGGCATTGTTTCTTCAGTAAGTTTAGCCCGCTTGCTAGAAGAATCGTCCATGTGACCTTTACCTCTCTCATCGTGAGTCTTTCTTTTTTGGGTATCATCATCTCCGTGGGGAGGGTCATGTATTTCTTGTTCTCTTCGGTGACGTTCTTCATATGCTCGTCTCTCGTCTGCTTTCCTGATGGCCCTCTCTTCATCCGATTCTCTGTAAGAGGGGAGGTGACGCCTGTAATCATATTGGCTACGCCTCCCATAGCGTTGGAAATCATCATAATATGAACTGTTGCGCCCCATTGGAGAATCTGGAATAAAAATAATAAGCTTTAGAAATCTTTAAAAGCATAAGAAGATGAATGCGTAGAAGTGCTGAAAAATCCTAAGTGTTGTGCAACGTGTAAACTACACGCATCAAGTTACAGACCACTCTGTGGAGTAGAGGTAGTAATAACTTGAGTGGAAGGAGTTGACATTTGTTGTAGAGAAGATGTCGCCTCAATTACAGAAGAGATAGTTTTGGAAACATCATCTTTGAAAAGTTCTTGAGAAGTCACAATTAAATCGCTCAACCCCTCGAAAACATCATCACCATCATGTTTTTTGGGACTGGCTTTCTCAACTCCTTCGTCAGCAGATCTTCCGGAAGATCGTGGAGTTTCTTCCTCTTCGATAACTGGGGCAAGTGCAGACTTGTCAGACGGCCCCGCAATGTCTTTCGGAATTGAACACTTCACTAGTGGAGTTTCAATAGAGGTTCCTCCCTGTATGTGCTCTTTAGTAGAGACCGGGGCATCGGGGGTTTCCGCCGGAGAATCGGGAATTTCAGTTGGGATTTCACGAAGCTGAGTGAAGCGAGAGGAATGAAGAAGCCCATATTGATGTAGAAATCCATCATTTAACAAAAACTTTATACTCCTCTCTTCTGCCGCCACAGCGTTCAATCTCTCAAAAATTTGTTTATAGCATGGATCTCTAGAGGGAGGAGGAAGCGCTAAAACAGGAAAAAACAAAGAAGCCAAGTTAGCATTTAGCATCTCAGATTTCGAAAAGCCAAAGAATGGAGAAATGAAAACAGGAAAATCTTACTTCCTACTCTCCAGATGGCATAAAACCCTGGAGGGCAACGAACAAAGAAATACTGATTTAGAAATCCATGAACGCTTTCAGGAAGATCGGTGATGAGCTTGCGGTTTCGAGCACTCCTTATAACTACGATAGAGGGATGATCTTTAATTTTTGTGAATGAGCAGAAGTAGCAGATTTCCTCAAAGCTCGGTAATCGGCCCAGAACTCTACTAAATAGCACACATAACCCCATCAGAATGGCATGACCATTGGGGTGCAATTGGAATGGAGAGATAGATAGTCGAAGCAGGAACTACTGAAGGAAGTCAATGAAAGGTGGTATGGCACCGCTCAAGCACATTTGGCGGTTGACAGGAATAAAGCCAGAAGGGGGCCTATCTGCAGTATCATTTGGCCCCGGCAGTAAGGCATCAGCTTCGGCAATGCCAAACTGGATGAGCAATTGGTTAAACACCCGCTGATTCAGAGTTGTGGGAGTTCTCTCCGGAGGGTTATCCAACAAGTTGGCTACTGGGAAGACATCTTTAGCCTGGCCCATCGGTTCTTCTTGTTGAGATGTCATTCTACACAAGCAACTGGGTGTTCAAATGCGAAGGTGCACGTTTCCTAAAAGTGTGAAGTGTTGTGCAGAACTAATGAAAATAACAAGTAAATATAACTGGAATTAAACTGGTTGACGATTGATCGACTATGGTAATTTCAGAACTTGTTAATTTAAAGTTCAAGCATAATATTAGTGCAGGCTGGTCAGTTTCAATTGATTGTTTCAGTGTTGCTTTAATATTCTACTTGAAATCGATAGCACTTCGTTCACACGATTTGTTTAAGTTAATTATCTGTTATTAACTAATCTGTCATTTGATATGGGCAGTCGATGACAGTATATTCGTCCCAGTTTTCTGTGAATGTTGTATTGAACAGATTGTTAGCCTGCAAGTCAAAATAACCTGTGAATGAATGCAATAAAATTCAATAGTTCAAAGTTAATGCAATGGTCCAAAGTTCGAGCAGAATTCACGCAAGTCCTAACTCGTCAACGGTTCAAAAAATTTGAGTCAGCAGTGCCCTAAGTCGTAAGTCGTATAAAAAGGGAGAAGCTCTGGTTCAACTCAAGGCTTAGGCCGTAAGACGTAAGTCGTGAGTCGTGAGTCGTAAGCCGTGAGTCGTAAGTCGTATCTCGGCCACGACTCAAGGCTTAGGCCATGGATCATGTTCGGTTGGATCATGGTTGTTGGATCATACAAAAATGACCGAGTCGTACCAAAAGCAGTATTCGAATCAATCTGACCAACTAATCACCTAACTCCTAACCAGGTTGCCTTCTAACCCATAAACCATTTCACTCCTAACCCGTTAATCTTCCAACTTTTAACCCGTTAACCCAATAAAACTCTCAATAAACAACCCCGGTCTTATCACGCCGCTAAATCACCTCAAGACGAAAATCATCAGATCAAACAACCCTACATCCATTGATGGTTAGAATGACCGAACTCGCAAGACTCGAGGGAGTAAAATGAAGGTAGAGACAGAGCGCATAGGTTAACGATGATCGATAATCGGAAGGGAAGCAAGATTGCTTACGTAATGTGGTGTCAAAGATGATCAGAGGAGAGTCGAGTTGGAATCGCCTGTGACAACTTAGAGGTGCGTTAATGGCGGATGCGGTTTAGAAGATCGCTGATAAGAAGTGGGAGATAGGAGGAACGAGTCAAGCGTTTTATATCTGGAAGAGCTGAAACTCGAATCGGCACGCCCGGGTTATGATAAGTCGAAGCACACGACTTACGACTTAAGCGTGTGCTTCGAGGGGCAAATGTTAACCCCGTTCCAGCCTACGAGTTAAAGGAGTCAACGACTTAAGGCCTGGGACGAGCCACGACTTAAGGGGTTTAAGCAACTTAAGGAAAGGACCGACTCAGCTGGTAGCGACTCAATTGGCTGACGAGCTAAGGCTCAAGGCGACTTAGAGGAATGGAACGACTCATGGAGGTTAGCGGTTCATGATACAGGCCGACTCATTGAGTTACCGACTCAACGAAGTTCACGGCTCATACGAGACGACTCAGGAAGCCTCACGACTCATCGAGTCACCGACTCAATAAGTCAATGACCTAAAGCTCAGAGCGACTTAAAGGGTTACGACTCAAGGGGTTAACGCTTCACAAGGCAGACCGACTCAGTGCATTACCGACTCATCAAGGCTATCGCCTCAGCGACTCAACAAGTCCACGACCCATCATAAGAAACGACTCAAGAGGATTGACAACCTAAGAAGATAAGTCCCTAAGTCGCTTCACCTATGCACCGCTACCTGATAAGTCGTCAACGACTTAACGACTCATGACTCAGAATGACTCGTCCGCGACTTAAAGCCATTGAATCATATTCCATTGCCACAGTACCTATTCCTATGAGAACTGACTCGTAGGCGACTCATGACTTGGAATTCTGGAAAGCGAACTATTGAGAGACCAAAGGCTTAAGCAGATAAACCGGCCACGACTCAACTTGACTCGGCCACGGTTTAGCCTAAGTCGGTCACGACTCAGGACTTGGGCGAAAAACTTCTATCCATATTTGCCTATAAATGCATGGCCACCCCCAACATTCAAGGGACTTTTTTGGCTGATTCATTTCAAGCGCCGTTACTCTGCTGCATTCTAGACTACTTCAACACCTTCAAGAAACTTCACGAAGAAATCAAACATGTCAAACATGTGTTCAAAGATTTGGATCGACATTGAAGTTTAGGCTACTTGTTCAAAGTCACTTGAAACTCAAAGTGTGTTGTAATCAAAGTGTAACTGCATCGACTTGTAATCAAATCGTCAATAAAGATATTCAAAGTGGACGTAGGCTATCTCTCAAGCCGAACCACTATAAAATTGCTGTTGTTTACTGTTTTTTCACTATTATCTGCTTATAATCTGTTCCCGAGTTATCGGGTGGTGCTTTCACGATCTCACTTTATACACCGGGGTGTTAGCGCTCAAATTTTAGCGTTAACACTTCTAACTTGTTGCAACTTTAAGATGACCACGATGAACACCAACTTCAAACTCCTTGGCTCCAAGACTCGGCTTAGCTATGATTGTCTAAGTCTAGCTCTGATACCAAAACTGGCACAGCGGATATTAACGAAACGATATGGATCAAAGAAAGTAGCAAATGGTGGATTGAAGATACTGAAATGCCCAAATTCGTTGATCACAAAGATACCGAATTCTAGCTATCTTCGACACATTGACCGCGCACGATACCGTGAAAGAAGATCTACAATTCTTCAAACGTTGATCAAGCGCACTTGATACCGTGAATTGGCTTCAACAATCATTGAATCGAGCACACTCGATTAACCGAAAGTGGAGATAGGAGATCACACTCAACTACCAATTTAGATGAAAGCACACGCAATCAAACAAAATTTTATTCAACAATCAACCACCTCTGAAATGTACAACACACTCCCTATTTATAGCATTTCACAATCTGACCCTTAAGTCGTTGCCGACTTAACTCCTCTTAAGTCGTTGCCGACCTAACTGACTCACATAACACTACATACCCGCACTTATGTACCACATATGACTCATTTACAACCATTTGTACACAGCTTACGACTTGCAATACACGGCCGACCTAACTAGGTACGACCTAAAAATACAACCAACATATATACGCGGCCGACCTAACTACTTGCCGACCTACGACTTATTGGCGTAAGCAACACGTTACAAAACAAACGACTCCAGTCACAACGACTTACGACTTATCTTGAGTCGGCAGCGACTTAGCTTAATCCTACCCCAGAATTACAACACAACACATAAGTAGGTGGCGATTCATCCCACGGTTTCATCTTGTTAGGTCGTTGGCGGGTTATCACAACTCTGTTAGGTCGCTCGCGATCTAAATCCACGTCAGTTTGCACTACACCGTTAGGTCGTTCGCGTCCTAAGGCCTTGTTAACTCGTGCCGTTTCTTGGTTAGCTCGCCTTGCCCCTTCGTTAGCTCCTGTAGCCGTAGGTCGTAAACGATTTAAAGCTTCCGAACTACCTAAGGCTTCCTCCTTAGCACGTGGCTCCCTTTCACGTGACTTGTTAGGTCGTGGACGACCTAAGACTTCCTCCTTAGCCCGTGGCCGACCTAAGCCTTCAGGTCGTGGCCTACTTAAGCTTGGTGGATCTGTAGCTCGCGCTGCATCAGTATAGAGGTGGGGCGTCACAGCTTGGTATCAGAGCCAAACTTCGGAACAATATGGAATATTATAACAAGGATCATCGTCCTAAGTCTTTCTTAGGAGTCGTGCTTTAGGATTTTATTCGAGTCTTCGTACCGATTCATCCTATTTTCTTTTATGATTCCTTGTTTTATCTATCAAGATTGCATGATATTCATTAGTGAATAATCTTCTTCTTGTTCTTCTTTCTTTCCAAAGGAAGAGAAATGTCTAGACCAGGCCGTCCTAGAGCTGGACCATCTAGTGTTCCACCCCAAGATGGAGTTTTTATGACTGCTCAACAGCTTCTTGATTTAGTGATGAATGCTCAAGCAGCTGGAGCTAACCCGGAACCTACTCACCCAAAGTCGGGATTTGCACGCTTGTGCAGCGATTACACTAATTTGGGTGGGGAGCCATTCAAAGGTTCCGAAACTATTATTGAAGTACAGGCTTGGCTAAGGTCATGTGATCGAATCTTTTCTCGCATGAATCTTATTGACCTTCACCGAGTTCAGGTGGCCTCTAGTATGCTTCGAGAAAGAGCATTGGACTGGTACGAGCTTCTTATTTCTGAGATTAATGAAGCGGATCTCACCTGGGAGCAATTCCGGGAACGCTTCGAGTTGAAATTTGTACCAGAAGTAGAGAAAGTGACATTGGCTCGACGATTTATAGACCATGTTCAAGGTGAGTCCTCTGTGACTGATTACGTCGCCTCCTTCGAGTCGCTTTCCAAATATGGGGTTGAATACATCAACACCCCCTTTAAAGAAGAACCAGAGGTTCGTCTATGGCTTAAATAAAAATCTCAAGAAGCCATTACTTCTAAAATTAGAAGTTTCTTTCGACCAACTCGTTGATATTGCTCTTCGTCTTGAAGAGGCGGATAGGGAGAATGATGTTGAAGTGGTGGGTTCCAAACCAAACTTCAACAACAAGAAGAGGCCAAACAAATTCAAAGGCCCTTATCCCAATAAGAAAGGGAGGCAAGAAACTCCTGTTGAAAATACCTTTTCCTCTACTCAAGGGAAATGCTATAATTGTGGTTCGAAAGACCATTTTGCGAACAAGTGTTCAAAGCCTCGTACTTGTCGCTATTGCAAAAGCCCGGACCATTTTATGCATGTATGTCCCAAACTTCAAAATTGGAAGGAGGGAAAGCTTAATGTTGCTCAAGCCCCTGGCAACACATCTCGTGGCCAAGGTATTTCTCATTCTATTCTGGATGGAATTATTTTATTTCGTGATCATCCTATTCGAGTTCTTTTTGATACGGGTGCGTCCCATTCTTTTATATCAAAAGAACTTGTTGATACTTTTTCTTTGGATGTTTTGTGTTTAATGAATTCTTTGAGAATTGCGAATCCGGTTGGTGGATCCGCGACAATCAGTTTGTTGTGTAAAGACGTCGAGATTATTTTGTGTGATTTTTCTTTCCGAGCCGATTTGCATGTCATGCATTATTTAGGCTTTGGAATGATTTTGGGAATGGATTGGCTTAACCGTTATGAAGCTCATATCCTATGTCCTGAGCGGACTATTCATCTTCGACATCCTCAATCTGCTAAGAAGATTTCTATTAGTCTTAAAGATTCAGATTCCAGCTTGGTTGCATCTTTATATTCTTTAAATCCTCGTGATGGCGATAATGATGATGAGGAAGATATTATTTCTCTTATTCACGTCGTTCATGAATTTTCCAACATATTCGAGCCCGTTTTAGGATTACCACCTAAGCGAGCAATTGAGTTCAGAATTAATCTTATTCCTGGAGCTCAACCTATCATTCGTCCTCCGTATCGTATGTCCAATAAAGAAAACGAGGAGATGCATAAACAATTATCCGAATTGGAGACGAAGCAATTTATTCGCTCTAGTTCCTCGCCTTGGGGAGCTTCAACTATTTTTGTGAAGAAATCCGATGGAACACTTAGGCTTTGCGTTGACTACCGCAAGCTTAATGATCTTACTATCAAAAATAAATATCCTTTACCTCGGATTGATGATCTATTCGATCAACTTAGTGGTGCTAGAGTCTTTTCACAATTAGACTTAGCTACTGGATTTCATCAGCTTCGCATTACAGAGGATAGTATTCCTTTGACATCGTTCCGTACTCGTTATGGATCTTATGAATGGCTTGTTATGCCATTTGGTTTAACGAATGCCCCAGCTTATTTCGTTGACCTTATGAATAGAGTTTTCAAAGACTTCCTCGACCGGTTTGTTCTCATCTTTATCGATGATATTCTTGTGTATTCAAAAACCGAGGAGGAGCATGAAAACCATCTTCGGATTGTGTTGGAAACTCTTAGGAGTAATCGTTTAAAGGCAAAATTTTCTAAATGCCTTTTTGGCAATCTCGTGCGAAGTTTCTCGGTCATATTATTTCCGAATCCGGAATTTCCGTGGATCCTTCAAAGATTGAAGCGATTCAAGATTGGAAGAGACTGGAGATTGTGACAGAGATTCGCAGTTTTCTCGGATTAGCAGGTTATTACCGCCGTTTTGTCAAAGACTTTTCTAAGATTGTCGTGCCTCTCACCGGCTTAACGAAGAAAGGTGTTAAATATATTTGGTCGGACTAATGTGAAACTTCTTTCCAGAAACTTAAGGAACTTCTTTCTGTTTCTCCTATTCTTGTTATTCCCGAGGGGAATCAAGATTTCGTTGTTTATACCTATGCTTGTCGTGTTGGTTTGGGTGCCGTTCTTATGCAAAAGGAACGTGTTATTGCTTATGCTTCTAGGCAATTAAAGCCTGCTGAGACTAGATATGCCACTCATGATTTAGAGCTCGCGGCTATTGTTTTTGCTCTCCGGATTTGGCGTCATTATCTTTTAGGAGAGAAATTTGTTCTTTATGCCGATCATAAATCCTTGAAGTATTTATTCTCTCAAAAGGAACTTAATTTGCGTCAACAGCGTTGGCTCGAATTTATTGCACCATATGATCTTGATATTCTTTATACCCCCGGTAAGGGTAATCGTGTCGCCGATGCACTTAGCCGTAAACAACAGGCTGTTGTTTCTATGATGATATCCGAATGGAACGATCTCGAGATCTTATCCACTTGTGAGATTCGAGACCGCGTATCCGATTTATGCTCATCATTTGTTTTATGTAGCCTTGAGGCTCGTCCTTCTCTTTTAGACCGCATTCTTGAAGCTCAAAGGCTAGATCCCGAATTGGCTCTTCTTGGCCAAAATATTAAGGATAAAATTGATGTTGAAGGTTTGAAAGACTTTGATATCGATTCTCGTGGCGGCATTCGGAGATTTGGTAGACTTATTGTGCCAAATAATAGTGATCTTCGTAAAGATATTTTAGAAGATTCTGATCATTCTAAATTTACCATTCATCCCGGTAGTAGTAAAATGTACGCGGATATGAAGCGGCTTTATTATTGGGAGGGAATGAAACTTGACATCGCTAACTTCGTTAAGCGTTGCATGACTTGCCAACTTGTTAAGGCCGAACATCAAAGGCCCGGTGGGTTATTGCAACCTTTGGAAATTCCAATTTGGAAGTGGGACCAAATTTCCATGGATTTTATAGATGGCCTTCCCCGTTCCCGTTCGGGTCATGATAGCTTATGGGTGATTGTTGATAGACTTACTAAATCTGCCCATTTTATTCCCGTTCGGTCTAACCGAACCATTCCTCTTTTGGCCAAACTCTTCGTTAAAGAGATTGTTAAATTACATGGAGTTCCTACTTCTATTGTTAGTGATCATGATCCATTGTTTACTAGTGGATTTTGGAAGAGTCTTCAAAAAGCTTTAGGAACGAAGCTTAAGTTTAGCACCGCTTATCGTCCTCAGTCCGATGGACAAACCGAGCGTGTGAATCAAACTCTTGAAGATCTTCTTCGTGCATGTGTTCTTGATTTTGGTGGAAGTTGGGAAGATCATATTTCACTTGTTGAATTTTCCTATAATAATAGCTTCCAATCTAGTATTGGTATGGCACCTTTCGAGGTAATCTGTGAAAGGCCATGCCGATCTCCTTCTTGTTGGCTTGAGGCCGGTGAGAAGCTGGTTTTAGGTCTAGATTTTATTCGGGATTCGACAGAAAAGATTGATCTTGTTCGTCATAGGATGAAAGAAGCCCAAAGTAGACAAAAATCCTATGCCGATAGTCGAAGAAGGAAGTTAGAATTTTCTGTGGGAGATCTTGTGTTCATTCGTGTGTCACCTATGAAAGGTGTTGTACGTTTTAGTCGATCGGGAAAATTAGCGCCTCGATATATTGGGCCATTTCCTATCACCGAACGTATTGGTTCCATGGCTTATCGCCTTTTATTACCGGCTCAATTTTCTGCTATCCATGACGTGTTTCACTTTTCTCAACTTCGGAAATGTCTTCGAGATTCCGATTCTATTCTTAAGCCCGGTGTTGTGGAAGAAATTGAAGTTTCGCCTAATTTAACTTATGAGTAACATCCTATTCGAATTATTTCTTCGGAGGTCAAACGTCTTCGAAATAAAGATGTTCCGCTTGTGAAAGTTCAATGGTCTTCAAATCCTAAGGATTGTTCTTGGGAGTCTGGAGAGTTCATCGAGCGATCATATCCGGACTTACTTTCCCGTGCTCTTTGAGGTGAACTTCTTATTTCAAACTTCTTTTGTGTTGAATATGCTTTTATGGTTGTTACTATATATCTTCTTCTTAAATATTGCGAGGACGCAATTTCTTTAAGGAGGGGAGTCTGTAACAACCCGCATATTTGTTGATGTTATATTTAAATATTTTATTTGAATATTTTTTTTTGATACTCGAAATTTAGTCCGAAAAGCTACTTTTTGCATACGGTCGAATTAGGACTCGGGACCACTCCCATTGAGTTTAAAATGCCGTTTGCGACCTTTTTGAGTATAAGCTTCGATATGTTTGGAGAAAGTTTATTTTTGCTACTTTTTCACTTAGGGTTTTGATTTGGGCTGAGCCCACTTACGTATTCAGTCTCAACCCCTCTCCTCCTCATTTACTTCATTTCCAATTCCTAATACTCAAGCTTTAGCAACAATGGTGGGAGAGGTGAGAAATTAAAACTCAAGCCCTAGTTTTCTTTTGCAAATCAAGTTCTAGCTCCAAACTAATAGAAGAACCCATTGGTAAGCTTCTCTTCTTCTTCTCCAACTCAATCTCTTATCAATTTCAGAAATTCCTAAACCTATCTTTGGGAATGTTCTTCTTTTAAAGCTTAGAATCAAGCTTCTTGAGTTGGATTTGAAGAGTGGTTGATTCTCCTTTGCTTTCAGGCATCTTCTTCAATCGTTTGGGTTCAAAGGTGAGATTTTTATCGCACGTCTATGACTATAATTATCTTTGGTTGTTGGGTATGAATTCCTAACACTTCTTCATGTGCATTTGCTTTTGGTTTGGATTGGTTTTGTGAATATTCCAATTTTTTGGTTTTTAAGTCAAATTTGTGTGAAAATCCTTTTATGGGTGTTTGATCATGCTTTTGGTGATGCATCGAGGAGCATATAGGGCCGGGTTGACGATTGGCATAAACCCTTAGAGCCAATGTTCGTCCAGTTGCATTTTGGAAGAGTTTGCCCTTCATTTGAATAGGCTGAAAAACAGCCCAGGCATGATTCAGTCGATTGAATCTTCTGTTCATCGACTGAACCTGGAACCCGAAAGTTTCCAGGCATGATTCAGTCGACTGAATCTTCTGTTCAGTCGGCTGAACCTGGAAACAGAAAGTTTCATGAACCTGGAAAATTTCCAGGTACAGGGTTAGTCGACTGAAAACTCTGTTCAGTCGACTGAACCTGAGTCCAATTTGCCTTTTTGGATTCAATTTCCAATGTTAATCGATTCGTGTTGATTCCCTTTTGTTATTATCACTTATTATCGACTTTGATGACATTTTCTTCGTGATTTATGGGAATATCCATTTTGATGGATTCGGTATCGATTTCTTTGGATTTTATTCATGTCTTCGAATGTGAACTTTAGTGATTGATTGTTCCTACAATCTTCTTTGTGATTTGTCACTTTAAAAATATAAAGGTTTCAATACTAGTAGTAAATATCAAAATTCTTTCATCAAAACGATTTCAACACTATTTTATTACAAAGCTCATTTTCTCAAACCGATTTCCAAGCTATTAGTATATACAAACCTTTACCTCACTCGTATGAGAAATCTAATTAAACGACTTAGTAAAACAAGTGGTATGAAAAGCGTGCGTTTACTTCGTCGGTTAATTCTTGGACTTGTTCGATTGAACTTCTTGTGACAATTTTCTAGTGGAGATCTACAATTTGTTCGTAAATATTTAAGTTAAGCTAGTGATTATGGGACATGAAGCTAAGCTCATATATTTACTAGCTTACTGTAATTGACACTTCTTGATGATGATGACGATCATTTTTGTGATTTAGACTAGCAATGTGCGATGTCTCTTTGTCTACAAGGGAGACTAAACCCCGTTTGTGTGAGTTTCAACTCACATATGTGGGGTAGCGCCCCATGGTCTTCGGGCCGTTCGTGTGTCAAAAATTAATGGCTAGCTACTATGAGATAGCATCTCGTTCGTGTGATACATATGTTGGTGAGTTTTCATGCTCCCGTTCGTGTGATAGGCGCCCCCCCTATTTTATGTGATTTTTGGATTTCGTGTGTCGAATTCTGGAATTTTCTTCTTCACCTATTTTTGTGATTTCTATTGATATGATTTACCAATTTTTGTGCATAGGTGAATTCGTGTGTCATTGACTGGATTTCTTGAGATGATTTCTAGAATTTATGCTTCACCAATTTTCATGATTTCCATTGATAAGTTTTATCTATATTTGTGCATTGGTGAATTTGTGTGTCATTGACTTTTGTGATTGACATTGATATAATCCTCAATATTTATGGTTTGGTGAACGAAATAAGGAGTATGACATTTCCTTTGATTCTTGTGTAGATTTGGTGATATTGATTAATCTCTTGTTGATTCTCAATTACTTATGTATATCACAGCTTGGCATTGTGATTATTATGTGTTTAGTCATATCTCTTACTCTATATCGTTTCATCTGATATTTATAGTTAGACTGATCCGTTTATTATTTTCTTATTAAATAATACTCGGGTCATATCGAGATGTTGCAGGTGCTTCTGCTTGACTTCTTCCCAGGGATTTATTACTCTGACTTTTGGGCAAACTACTTAGATTAGTAGTTTATTTTGTTGTATACACTTGAGATATAGACTCATAGTCGTATTCTTTTGTATAGCACGTGTTGCTATTCTTCTGTAATATTGTGGATCTTTTTGACCACTACTTTTATATACACTTCCATGTGTTAATTATATATTCATATCTACTTCCGCCTTTGTGATATGAATTATCTGTGACTGATTTATGTTATGTTTATTTCTATATTTGTTTCCGAAGATATTATAGCCACTGTGTAGTAGCTTTGAGTTTGTGTCGGTATGTCGGATTTCCTCTTGATAAAGTATTGCATGTTATACCATATGACATATCGATGCTCGCACAAAGCAATTACACGGATGGTCGCTCCTCAACAGCCTTATTCTTCGTGCTAGTTGACAGCATTCACCGTAATGTTCTTGGCTAGCGTAGGTATAGAGGTGGGGCGTCACAAAATGCAACAATTTACATTATTTCATTATTGAGATTTCACTTCAATTGTAAATAATTAGTTTTAATTACCATTGCTACATTTCATTTTTAACATTCACTTCATTATAAATTATAAAAGTTTTTTTTTCTTTCCATATTAAATTACCAAAACTTACAAATTCAACAAATTTAATAATTGAAAATTTTAGGGTCGTTAGAAGAATTCCAGTGGTAGCTCAGGCCAACAACAACAATGCCAACAATTAGAAGAAGAGAAAGTACAATCGTAATGGAAAAAATCCAAGGCAAGGAAATTCTAGAGGAGGATCCCAAGGTAATTATTTGAAGGATGCTACATGTTACAATTTCCAACAAAATGGCCATCTAGTAACTAATTGCAAGAACCCCAAGGTTCATAGGTCACCAACAAACTGTTATAATTGTCATCAACTAGGGCACATGATAAAGGACTATCCAATTGTGAGGAGGGGAGAGCAAACCAGAGTATACGCTATAAAGGATGAACCTTCGACCTCTCAGGCTGTGAAGGGCAAAGGACTTTTGGATGGTAATCTTTTTATCAAAGATGTTTTAATTAGATTATTATTTGATATAGAAACTTATCATGGTTTCATTGCTAAAGAAACCGCAGATGAATCAAAACTTGACCCTAAGTTAGTTAATACCCCTATATGCGTCACGAATCCTATAGGTGGTACCACTAACCTTTGTATGAATTATGAAAAAGTGAAAATTTCCCACTCTTCCCATTAATTTTCTTTTGACCTATTTGTCTTAGATTTTATCGGAATCGAAATTTTACTCGATATGGATTGGATGGCTACGTATAATGCTGTTCTTGATTGTAATTGAAGAACGATATCTTTATGGACCAGCTTTGGGAAGTTTATAGAAATATCTTGTGAAGATCCTAGTCCAAGGAGGGATATTTTTTTTATTCCTCAGACTCATCCCAAAAAGAACTAGAAATGATACCTATTGTTAGAGAATTCCTAGACGTTTTGGAAGAAATAAAAAGTTTACCCCCACTCAAGAAATCAAGTTCCATATTGACTTGATTCTTAGTGTAGGGCCAATTAAACAACATGACCGAAGAATGGCTCTGAAGGAGAGGGATGAGCTAAATAACCAAACCTTGGAACTATTAAAGAAAGGGTTGGTAAGATGTAACCGTTCAAATTGGGGATCGGTAGTAGTTTTTGTTGCCAAGTCAGGTGGATTTTTAAGGTTGTGTGTAGGCTACCAGGATCAGAATGAACAAACGATTAAGAACAAGTACCCTCTTCCGCGAATAGATGCCTTATTTAATCAGTTACATGGTGCTTGAGTATTCTCGAAAACGGATCTAGCCATAAGATTCCATGAACTAAGAATCGTGGAAGAATGCATCCATCTAACTACATTAAAGGTCTAAATACTTTCTTCAAGTGGTTGGTTATGCCTTTTGGGCTGACCAATGCCCCTGCTTATTTTGTGGACCTCGTGAATATAGTATTTAGAGTTTACTCAACAAATTCATGTTAATCTTTATCGATGTATCCTTGTCCATTCTAAGAAAAAAGAACACGAAAGACATCTAGAAATTTTGTTGGAGATGTAACAACCCGCATATTTGTCGATTTTATATTCAAATATTTTATTTAAATATTTTATCGATACTCGAAATTTAGTCCGAAAAGCTACTTTTTGCATACGGTCGAATTAGGACTCGGGTCCACTTCCAATGAGTTCAAAACGCCGTTTGCGATCATTTTGAGTATAAACTTTGATATGTTTGGAGTTAGAGGAATTTTTCCACTTTTTACTTAGGGCTTTGGTTTGGGCTGAGCCCAAAAACTCCACTTATGTATTCAGTCCCAACCATCTCCTCTTCATTTACTTCCTTTCTATTTTCCTAATACTCAAGCTTTTATAAACAATGGAGAGTGGAATGGGAAATGGAAACTCAAGCCCTAGTTTTCTTTTGCAAATCAAACTCTAGCTCCAAACTAATAGAAGAACCCATTGGTAAGCCTTCTCTTCATCTTCTCCAACTCTTTCTCTCTTGAATTTCAGAAATTCCTAAACCTAACTTTGGGAATGTTCTTCTTTTTTAGCATAGATTCAAGCTCGTTTGAGTTGTGTTGAAGAGTGGTTGATTCTCTCTTTGCTTTCAAGCTTCTTCTTCATTTGTTTGGGTTCAAAGGTGAGATTTTTATCTCACATCGTTGTCTATAATGATCTTCGATTGTTAGGTATGAATTCCTAACACTTATTCTTATGCAATTTATTTTGTTTTGGATTGATTTGGTGTATATTCCAATTTTTGGTGTTTTGAAATAAAAATCTATGAAAATCCTTTTATGGATATTTGGACATTGACATTTGAGGCGTATCGAAGAGCCGTTAGGGCTGGGTTGTCGCTTGGCGTAAATCCTTAGTCCTTGTCGCTCGATCGATCGCTTCCGGTATCCATTTGGCCATTTTTGGCCTAGGTTCAGGGAATGCCCTGAACCCCAGTTTCAGACGTCTGAAACGTAGTATTTAGACGTCTGAATATTATTCTGGGAAGATTTCTATTCCCAGATTCAGACGTCTGAATATATGATTTCAGACGTCTGAATTGGTTCGTTTGGAACCAGAAAGGAAATAAGCTAAAAAGTGCCTATTTCACACGTCTAAAATCAAGGATTCAGACATCTGAATTCTGTTTTGGAAAATATTTTATTTTCCAGATTCAGATGTCTGAATCCTTGATTTCAGATGTCTGAATCTGCAGTCTTTTGCCTATTTGCCTATTTAGCTTGAATTTCCAACTTTAATCGATTCATGTTGATTCCCTTTTTGTTGTTATCATTTATTATTGACTTTGATGACATTTTCTTCGTGATTTTCGGGAATATCCATTTCGATGGATTCCGTAATCGATTTCTTTGGATTTTACTCACGTCTTCGTATGTGAATTTTGATGATTGATTGTTTCTACAATCATTTCTATGATTTGTCACTTTAAAAGTATAAAGGTTTCAATACTAGTAGTAAATATCAAAACTCTTTCATCAAAACGATTTCAACTCTATTTTCAATAACAAAGCTCTTTTCTTAAACCGTTTTCCAATCTACTAGTATATACAAACCTTTACCTCACGCGTATGAGAAATCTAATTAAACGGCTTAGTAAAACAAGTGGTATGAAACGCTTGCGTTAAATTCATCAGTTAATTCTTGGACTTGTTCGACTGAAACACTTGTGACAATTTTCCAGTGGAGATCTATAATTTGTTCGTAAATATTTAAGTTAAGCTAGTGGTTATGGGACATGAAGCTAAGCTCATATATTTACTTGCTTACTGTAATTGACACTTTTCTTTGATCATGACGATCATTTTGTGATTTAGACTAGCAATTGTGCGATGTCTCTTTGTCTGGGAGGGAGACTAGACCCCGTTTCTGTGTGATTTCGACTCACACATGTGGGGTAGCGCCCCATGGTCTTCGGGCCGTTCGTGTGTCAAAAATTAATGGCTAGCTACCATGAGATAGCGTCTCGTTCGTGTGATACATATGTTGGTGAGTTTTCATGCTCCCGTTCGTGTGATAGGCCTCCCCCCTTTTTATGATTTCTGGATTTCGTGTGTTGAATTCTGGAATTTATGCTTCACCAATTTTAGTGATTTTCATTGATATGATTTATCAATTTTTGTGCATTGGTGAATTCGTGTGTCATTGACTTGTTGTGAATACAAGTTTTGGGTATGATGCCCTTTTTGGATCTTTGTGAAGATTCTTGTGGTATTGAACGATCTTTTGTTGATCATCATTTGCATGCTTATAGTAGTATGCCATTATGGATATTATATGTTTATGCCATATCTTTTACTTTATATCATGTCATCTAATATTTATAGATAGACTGATCCGTTTATTATTTTCTTATAAATAATACTCGGGTCAGACCGAGATGTTACAGGTGCTTCTGTTTGACTTCTCTTCTGGGATTTGCTACTCTGACTTTTGGCTAACTATTTAGATTAGCAATTTTTGTTGTATACACTTGAAATATAGACTCATAGTTGTATTCTTGTGTATAGCACGTGTTGCCATTCATTTGTATTATTGTGGATCTTTTTGACCACTACTCTGATATACACTTTCATGTGTTAGTTATATATTCATATCTTCTTCCGCCTTTGTGATATGAATTATCTGTGACTGATTTATGTTACGCTTATTTCTATATTTGTTTCCGAAGATATTATGGCCACTGTAGTAGCTTTGAGTTTGTATCGGTATGTCGGATTTCCTCTCGAAATGAATTGCTTGTTATTCTATCTGACATATTGGTGCTCGCACAAAGCAATTACATGGATGGTCGCTCCTCAATAGCCTTATTCTCCGTGATAGTTGATAGCATTACCCCGTAGTGTCCTTGGCTAGCGTGGGTATAGAGGTGGGGCGTCACAGCTTTGTATCAAAGCCAAACTTCGAAATAATGTAGAATAATTTAACAAGGATCATCGTTCTAAGTCCTTCTTAGGAGTCGTGCCTTAGGATTTAATTCGAGCCTTCGTACCGATTCATCCTATTTTCTTTATGATTCCTTGTTTTATCTATCAAGATTGCTTGATATTCATTTGGTGAATAACCTTTTTCTTCTTCTTTCTTTCTTTCTTAAGTAAGAGAAATGGTTAGTCCTGGTCGTCCTAGAGCTGGACCATCTAGTGCTCCACCCAAGATGGAGTTTTTATGACTACCCAGCAACTTCTTGACCTTGTCACGAATGCTCAAGCAGCTGGATCTAATCCGGAACCTATTCACCCTAAATCTGGGTTTGCACGTTTGTGCAATGATTACACCAACCTGGGTGGGAAGCCATTTAAAAGTTCTGAAACTATTATCGAGGTCCAAGCTTGGTTAAGATCATGCGATCGAATCTTTTCTCGCATGAACCTTATCGATTTTCACCGTGTTCAGGTGGCCTCCAGTATGCTCCAAGAGAGAGCATTGGACTGGTACGAACTCCTTATTTCAGAAATTAATGAAGCGGATCTCACCTGGGAGCAATTCCGGGGACGCTTCGAGTTAAAGTTTGTACCAAAAGCTAAGAAAGTAACTTTGGCTCGACGTTTTATAGACCTTGTTCAAGGTCAATCCTCGGTGACAGATTATGTCGCATCATTCGAGTCGCTTTCCAAATATGGGGTTGAATAAATCAACACCCCATTAAAGAAGAATCAAAGATTCGTCTATGGCTTAATTAAGAATCTTAAGAAGCCATTACTTCTAAAGTTAGAGGTTCCTTTCGACCAGCTCATTATTATCGCTCTTCATCTTGAAGAGGCGGATAGGGAAAGTGATGTTGAAGTGGTGGGTTCCAAACCAAACATCAACAACAAGAAGAGGCCAAACAAATTCAAAGGCCCTTATCCCAGTAAAAAGGGTAAATAGGAAACTCCTGCTGCGAAGACTTTTTCCTCTACTGAAGGGAAATGCTTTAACTGTGGTTCCAGAGACCATTTTGCGAACAAGTGTTCAAAGCCCGTTGTTGTCGCTATTGTAAAAGCCCGGACCATTTTATGCATGTATGTACCAAACTTCAAAATAGGAAGGAGGGAAAGTTAAATATTGCTCAAGCCCCTGGCAACACATCTCGTTGTCAAGGTATATCTCATTCTATCCTTGACTGTGATATCCCGGAAATTTGAGGCAATATCAATTTAATAATCTGTGATAAAATTAAATTGATTTAATAATATTTGTTAATAATAATTTGAATTGATTTAATAATTTTCTTTTAAATAAATAATTAACTGATAGATTATCTTTTAAATGCCAATTAAATTGTTTTTCTATTTATAATATATATATATATATCTGTATATATTGTAAATAGGTAATCTTTGTTTTAAGTTTAATAAAATAAAGACATGATTTCTAACTCTAATATTTTTGGAAAATTAGGAATTTGATTTTTATTTAATAATAAATAAATAATAATATGATTTTAAAATACCCAAGATAAATTTAAATTGTTTAGAAATAAAATTTAGCTTAGAGTTTAAATTTAAATAAAAGGTTTTGTTTTGTTTTATAGCTTGATAAAATAAGTGACTTGTATTATAGAGAATAGTTCTTTTATAAATTATTCAATAATAAGTTATATTTAAACTATATCAATATTGTAATATCTTTGAAGATGGGTTTTATAATATAAATTGAAGTTGATATTTTAATATGTGTATATTTTTGAAAGAAGCTATGATTTGTAAATTTAAAATTAAGTCTTTCAAAAATGTTAAATAAAATAATAATTTATAAATCTTAACATAAGTATTTAATTATTTAAGTTTTAAAATAAAGTAACCTAAAAGTAAAATAAATATAAAGGTAAGAACAAATGTAAAGAAAAGAAAATGTACATGTACATAGGTATAAAAGCAAGCTAGACAAGTAAGTTTTATATGATGTAAGGTTTAATATCCAGGTAAGCAAATATGTATGCAATCTGTAAAGACAAATAAACAAAGTAAGAAAAGTAAAATATCTGAATACAAAATAGGTCTGTAGCTTGTAGATTAAGAATTAGACAGGCATAAACATAAAGTATAAAACAAAATATAGTATGCAGGTTAGAGAAAAGAAATGGTAAGATAACTAAAATATCTACATATGAAATGATTAAGTTAGCTAATTAGGAAACATAGGGTACATTAACAATTAATGCCTACTTTACTTAGCACAACCTTATGTCCATTCGAAATTTGTTCAAATCTTTTCAGCCTCCACAATAAAGCATATGGCCTGATACAAACAAAAGTAATATTGTACTTGCATGTGTTTAACCAGACAACACCTACCCTATACAAATCTATTTCTCTATATATATACTTAGCTTTCAGATTTATTCTAAACATATCAAACCAGAGGAAGATTTTATAACAAGCTTCTTCATTTTATTTTATTTTCATACAAACTCAAATATAAAAACTGGAAACACTATTCAACAAAACAAACAATGGGGTTGGAAGATTTAAAGCAAAACTGTTCCCAGTTTTAAAGAACAGGCTGTTTCAAAGCAAATGGTGCTCTGTCCCTTCTTTTTAATCAAAGTGAGTAACACCTTTCATTTTAAATACTTAAGCATATATATATGTTGTTAAATTTTGATCTGATATGAGCATATATATTGATGATTTTCTGTGTTTACATGTTACTGCATGTATATGTGTTTGACATCCTATAACCACCTCTGTTTTAAGGATAGCAACATCAAAAATTTAATGATTTAAGTATATTTTGTCTGTTGCAAATTCTTCTCTGAAACTTAGTTGTATTGCTATGTGATAAGTATGAGTACTGTATTATATATCTCTGGATTCTCTCTGTTTTAGTTTCAGGTTTAAAAATCCTCAACCAAATTCCTTTTTGTTCTTAATTCCAGCTTAACAAGACATAGGTTAACATAAACTGTTTGTATGAATGAAGACTTGAATTTAAATATTGTGAAAGAGTAAAACAATGTTCTTTGTTCTGGAAAACATAATATTACAGAAGAAAACTGAATTTAAGTTACAACTTCAATGAATTTAATTTATGAATTCAGGGTTACTTCAGTTTGATGATTGCTTAAGATCTCTGTTCAAGTTCCTTCATACAAATGTTTTAATTTCAAAAAAGTTTCCTCAAGATATAATTAATTGTGTGAGCTTAGTGTTAAGCCAATATAAGTTGTATATTCTAAACTAAATATTTAAAACATGTTTTAAGTTAAAACAGTTAGATCCTAATTTCTGAAAACTGATGTAATATATATTTTTAGGCATAGGTTGACCTGAGTTTTTAAAAGCAAATTTTTTAAAATAAATACAGTTCTTAGTGAAACCTGGACAGTGGGGTTGGGAAGATTATCCACTCTGGTTTGTTCATTTGTTTGCATCATTGGTTGTATCCACTGTTCCATTTAATCAAAGCATTGCTTTTATGTATTGCCTGTGTACTGTGTAACCACTGATCAACTAAATGTGACTGGGTATACTTGTGCGTGGTCTGCATCTATATTGTGTAGTAGTTTGAGCATTGATCTGGTTGAATTGATTATCTCACATGATTGGTTGAGCTGTTCCAGTTGCCACTCTAACTTGGTAATGCCATTTGAAGTCTGCACTGACCTGAAATGTACATGGGTTGGACCACTAAATTTTGTTTAGCATGTCTCTGTTTGTTTCCATGAATCTGGTGTTGCAGTGATCCTACCTTTGACTGAGTTTGATTTGTATTTCATGTTATTTCCTCTACCTGTACTCAGTTTGGGACTGAATTTCAAGCTTGTTATGGCCTCTGTCTTGGCAAATGCATGATTCTGTTTCACTGCTGTTTCCATGTTTTGTGTAGTTGAGATGTTGTCATTTTAAGCCTCGGGATGTACTCGAGTTTTTGTGCATAAGACTCGAAGCAATGACATTATTGACTCGAAGCACATTTGCTCTGGTCTCGGGTAGTATACATTTGCTACAGGTAGCTTGAAACTGCCTGCAGTTTTAAATTTTAAACTAAAATTAAAAACAAATTAAACTGCAAGCTAGTTATAATCAGTGTAAAATTAGTGTAAGGTGATTTAAATGGAAGTCAAATCTAGATTTAAGTTTAATTTAAAATTTTGTATTCATTTTGAAAGTTTCAGGTTTAAAACCTGACAGAAACTAAAAACCTGAACTATATGATTTAAACAATGTTTAAATCCTAGAGTGAAACTCAGTTTTTGAATACCTATCTTAAGGTTTTATAAATAGATTTGGATTTGAAAAATCAAGTTTTTAAAACAAAGTGTTGAAGGGAAGTTTAAATCAAAGTTCTTAACTCTGCAGGTTTACATCAGTTTTAAAATGTCTTTGGAAATTTAAATTTAAATTAAGATTTCAAACAATTGAATTTAAAGGCTTTCTTATTTAAGTTTCATGTATATGTAATTAAAGTTATTCACAAGATTATAAATTGAATTTAAACTTGATAAAGGTTTAAATAAATAATACTTTTGAATCTTAAAATCCAAATGGAATTCAAATTTAAAATTTTGGAAGGTAAAGTTTTAACACACATAGATATTAATGAAGTCATTAGTAAAGAAATAAATTATCTTAGGAATAACTAAGGAGTTAAAAATATTTAATGAATGAGTTAATTAATGAATGACTTATGTATTCAATTTATAAATAAATAATTTAGATTAATTTATAATTAGGAATTAATTAAGAAATAAATGTAGAAATGTAATCATGGTAATTAACTAAAGGATTATTAATTAAATTCATAAATGTGATTAATTTTGATAATTAATCAAAATTTATTAGATAATCCTTTATAAATTGTTTAATGTAATTGCTGGATAAAAGTAATGAAGAAATTAATTACTTATTGTAATTAATTTGATAAAATGATTTATTTAAGTTAATTAATTTAGTTTAATTAAGTTAAGAAATCATTTGATGATTTGATTTGTATAATCACTTAGTGTATTCAATGGAGCATAATTACTTGAGGAAGTAATTAATATAATTACTGAATGTAATTAGTGAAGTGGATGTTTAATAAAGTAATTGGGATAATTACTTTAGTAATTAATCAAGGGATTAATTAAATGGAGATAATTAGTTATGGGATAATTAATTTGGAAATAAGTAATTAAGGAAAGTTAATTACTGGTTGATATTAATCGAGGTGATAAATAATTATGTTTAATTAAAGTAATTAATAATGAAATTAAGAATATTTTAATTAAGAGTAATAATAAATAATGTAGTGATTAATTAAAGAAAATGTAATTAATTGTATTTAATTATAGAGGAAGTAATTAAATGTCGATTACTATGAATGATTTAGAATAATTAACTTGTAGAATTAATTAAAGACTAATTACTTATTGTAATTAGACGGTGATTAATTAAGTTAATCAAGATGAATATCTAGAGATTAATTAATTAAGTTGATATAAAATTAATTTATGATGGTATAAGCAGGATTTATAGATGAAGTAATTAATTTAATTTACTTTAATTAGAAATAGAAGTAGTTAATTTAATTCATTTTAAATTAATTACAAAATGGTATGATTATAAATCATTGCTTATGGATGAATGATAGTGATATTTCATTTGATGGTTGTACATTCGGATCTGACTTGAATACTATCTATGTGATATGGATGTTTGATTTAAAATATGATAATATTTAATTATCTGTTTTGATGATAATATGAATTATCTGTTTATGATGATGTGATTATCTATTGTGATATTATGAATTATCCATATGTGTATATATTGATGATATTGAATTGAACTGTTAAGACTAAATAGACAACTTGGCCTTAAAAGACACGTTTTGGATTTCGATGAGACCGGGATCGGGTTTTCCGCATTAGGAATATCCGAAAACCACATCGTTTCCAAATTAACGATAGGTCGTGAATCTGAAGGGAAGATGAAGATTCAGAATGCAAGGGTTATCGTCGTTAACTCTGAGGGTGATTCCAAAATGAGTGTAACGAGATAATGCCTTCGGTTTCGTTCGAACCCGGAACGAACTTGTATGGATTGAATGCTTTCAACACATCGTCAGGCGGGCGATGAGAATTCTAAGAAATGTATTCGATAAAGGTAATCATAGCCTCAAGCCTCATCAACCGGGAATGGCTAAAACAGGGGAGGTGCAGCAAGGTTAGGTGGGTCATGCCCAAGCAGGACAAGGATATTCCCCTGTCTAGATGTCCCTTTTATTTCGGCTTAGTGGGCAGTAGCGACGGCTATCTGCAGGGTTATCTTGTTCGGGACTTTTCAGTAAGGAATGGTTCCGGCCTTGTGTTGTAGGGGATGAAGGGAGTAATCCTCGGTACGGTGATCTAGGCCCCGTACTGTGACGGGCGGTACCCCAGTAGCTCTGCCATTGTATGGAATCCACAATCCAATAAGTGCCAACGGTTTTGATTGTATTACCCACTTTTGTGGCTAGTAGCTGGAATTTAATCATGTAACAATTTCGGCTATTTTCTATTTACTTGAAAACCCTAGACCTATTATAATATCACAGAATTTCCAATCAAATGTTTTGGTTAGCGTAAGGTAAAAACTTTTCCATGTTTATGTGTGGGAAGTCTTACGTGATACCTTTTATTTTCAAAGGATTTTCAAAGTTAAGCAAATTTAACCTGTTACTCATACCAGACCCATGTCTGACCCGGAGTTTATTTTTGTTTTTCATAAACTCTCGGGTACCCAAATTTTTACGGGTAGCCAAGGGATTCAGGTTAGCTTTGACGCAATCTGGAGGAGCAATGGAGCAGGAGGCTTCAGCGTTGTAGATATATATTTATAGTTCCGCTGTGTTGGTATCTCTGAGTCATTTGTTTGAGTTGAGTTGTATGAACTGGACAGGTGTTTATAACTGTCTAGTATATGATGTATTATCTGTATAACTCTGATTGATGTTGTATATTATGTAAATACTTATGTGATTTATTATAATTTATTCGTTCCGCTGTGAGATTCTGATGTTGTTGTTCTTTCTTCTCTATCTTTTCTATTTTCTCACCCCTTTCTTTCTTCTAGACGAAGCGGTTTTCTGGGCATAGAAAGCCGGGTCGTCACAGTTGGTATCAGAGCGCTAGGTTGAGTGAATACCTAGGCTCTTAAGTGTTTTCTTTCTTGAGAGAGCGTATTTGTAATTTTGATATATATATATATTTATTTATTTATTTCTACCTATTGTTGGGTTACCTGTTCAGGTTTTCCAATGAGTTATAAAGGTAGATAGGGTAGTAGTGTGTGTGACACGATTACCAATGGTTGGAATTTAAATGTTTGAGGTTGGAAGTATGTTTGTCGAGACTGTAGATCTAATACCGTCTCGAGTGAGCTTTGAGTGGGATAAGGATTTCATCGATCTCTGAAGGAAATCTTTTAAGATTCGAAGTTCATCTTTGAAGTGTAGTTTGGACGAGCTAGAGATTGGATTTGTCGGTTGAACAGAAGCATGTCACGATATCTTGATACATCAAGGTGTAGTAGCTGTGTGATGAGACACAATGACTATGGATGTCTCCGAAGATGTTTCCTTGGAACAAGTAGGAAGTGTATCTGCTTCGGTGTGGTGGCTGTGTTCAGCTGGGAGTTTCTGTTTGCTTTGAGGTCCGAAGAGCTTTAGATTAAGTAGTCTTTGGCTTCTGAGTCAGCAGTGGAGTTTAGAAGCTGCAGAGTAATTCCATTTCTTCGATGGGTTGGCCACATAGGTGTAAGCTGTTCTGATTTGTAGAGAGAGAGCAGTATCTTTGGAATTAGGCTGGATTGATCGCAAAAGTGACTTGCGATGGTTTGAGTATTCTCTTGTGAATTTTTCTGGATGTCTTCAGGAAGTTAAAAGTTTGGTCGGCATCTGAAGATTGAATTTGGTATCGACTGGATTTCCAGGCTTTGTGCCGATGGTTCAGCTTAGTAATAGGATGGTTTTTGAGTTTGGGAAAGTAGCTCAGATTTTGGATGAATTTCTGAGTTTTACTTTTGGATTTGTTGAGGTGTGTTGTCCAGTCTGTGTTCGACTTCAGCATTTCCATCTTTTCAGTCAGAGTTGCGCAGTGAAAGCATGGTGGCAGCTGTTTAGTTGGGAAGAAATTGGATGTTGCAGTGTTTGGATTGGAGAGTTCTACAGAAACTTTTTCAGGATCTGAGGCCAGATTGGAGTGCACCTGTTTAATTTCTTCTGGATAAGAGACGGACGAATTTGGATTCCGAAGTCGGAGATGTGATGCTGGATAAGTGTTTGGTCTTCAGGATTGAATTGTCAGTTTGGATAACCGGAATTCGTTGTGTTTCACGTATCTCTGAGGGAGTACGTGTAAGATCTATCTTGATTTTAGAACCACCAGTTCAGGGAGTTTTAGTTGTTGATTCAGGCTTGTCTGTAGTTTGATATCCCGTCTTATTTGTAGATCTAGATGAGTAGAAGTCTTGTAGCTTAGTAATATTGGTTGTTTGGATTCTATAGAGCGAGTAACCCGGTATTTATACTTAGGGAAACTCGAGACAATTCTGTCTGGAATTCTGTCTAGATAGTTAAATAGGTTTTATTGGATGAATTGGTTGCTATGGTTGTTAGCATATGATTAATATATGCTTGTGTTTTAAAATTAAATCTTAAATTAGATTATTAAATTACCTTTGTTTTAAATTTCGGGGATGAAATTCTTTTAAGGGGGGAAGAATGTGATATCCCGGAAATTTGAGGCAATATCAATTTAATAATCTGTGATAAAATTAAATTGATTTAATAATATTTGTTAATAATAATTTGAATTGATTTAATAATTTTCTTTTAAATAAATAATTAACTGATAAATTATCTTTTAAAAGCCAATTAAATTGTTTTTCTATTTATAATATATATATATATCTGTATATATTGTAAATAGGTAATCTTTGTTTTAAGTTTAATAAAATAAAGACATGATTTCTAAGTCTAATATTTTTGGAAAATTAGGAATTTGATTTTTATTTAATAATAAATAAATAATAATATGATCTTAAAATACCCAAGGTAAATTTAAATTGTTTAGAAATAAAATTTAGCTTAGAGTTTAAATTTAAATAAAAAGTTTTGTTTTGTTTTATAGCTTGATAAAATAAGTGACTTGTATTATAGAGAATAGTTCTTTTATAAATTATTCAATAATAAGTTATATTTAAACTATATCAATATTGTAATATCTTTGAAGATGGGTTTTATAATATAAATTGAAGTTGATATTTTAATATGTGTATATTTTTGAAAGAAGCTATGATTTGTAAATTTAAAATTAAGTCTTTCAAAAATGTTAAATAAAATAATACTTTATAAATCTTAACATAAGTATTTAATTATTTAAGTTTTAAAATAAAGTAACCTAAAAGTGAAATAAATATAAAGGTAAGAACAAATGTAAAGAAAAGAAAATGTACATGTACATAGGTATAAAAGCAAGCTAGACAAGTAAGTTTTATATGATGTAAGGTTTAATATCCAGGTAAGCAAATATGTATGCAATCTTTAAAGACAAATAAACAAAGTAAGAAAAGTAAAATATCTGAATATAAAATAGGTCTGTAGCTTGTAGATTAAGAATTAGACAGGGATAAACATAAAGTATAAAACAAAATACAGTATGCAGGTTAGAGAAAAGAAATGGTAAGCTAACTAAAATATCTACATATGAAATGATTAAGTTAGCTAATTAGGAAACATAGGGTACATTAACAATTAATGCCTACTTTACTTAGCACAACCTTATGTCCATTCGAAATTTGTTCAAATCTTTTCAGCCTCCACAATAAAGCATATGGCCTGATACAAACAAAAGTAATATTGTACTTGCATGTGTTTAACCACACAACACCTACCCTATACAAATCTATTTCTCTACATATATATACTTAGCTTTCAGATTTATTCTAAACATATCAAACCAGAGGAAGATTTTATAACAAGCTTCTTCATTTTATTTTATTTTCATACAAACTCAAATATAAAAACTGGAAACACTATTCAATAAAACAAACAATGGGGTTGGAAGATTTAAAGCAAAACTGTTCCCAGTTTTAAAGAACAGGCTGTTTCAAAGCAAATGGTGCTCTGTCCCTTCTTTTTAATCAAAGTGAGTAACACCTTTCATTTTAAATACTTAAGCATATATATATGTTGTTAAATTTTGATCTGATATGAGCATATATATTGATGATTTTCTATGTTTACATGTTACTGCATGTATATGTGTTTGACATCCTATAACCACCTCTGTTTTAAGGATAGCAACATCAAAAATTTAATGATTTAAGTATATTTTGTCTGTTGCAAATTCTTCTCTGAAACTTAGTTGTATTGCTATGTGATAAGTATGAGTACTGTATTATATATCTCTGGATTCTCTCTGTTTTAGTTTCAGGTTTAAAAATCCTCAACCAAATTCCATTTTGTTCTTAATTCCAGCTTAACAAGACATAGGTTAACATAAACTATTTGTATGAATGAAGACTTGAATTTAAATATTGTGAAAGAGTAAAACAATGTTCTTTGTTCTGGAAAACATAATATTACAGAAGAAAACTGAATTTAAGTTACAACTTCAATGAATTTAATTTATGAATTCAGGGTTACTTCAGTTTGATGATTGCTTAAGATCTCTGTTCAAGTTCCTTCATACAAATGTTTTAATTTCAAAACAGTTTCCTCAAGATATAATTAATTGTGTGAGCTTAGTGTTAAGCCAATATAAGTTGTATATTCTAAACTAAATATTTAAAACATGTTTTAAGTTAAAACAGTTAGATCCTAATTTCTGAAAACTGATGTAATATATATTTTTAGGCATAGGTTGACCTGAGTTTTTAAAAGCAAATTTTTTAAAATAAATACAGTTCTTAGTGAAACCTGGACAGTGGGGTTGGGAAGATTATCCACTCTGGTTTGTTCATTTGTTTGCATCATTGGTTGTATCCACTGTTCCATTTAATCAAAGCATTGCTTTTATGTATTGCCTGTGTACTGTGTAACCACTGATCAACTAAATGTGACTGGGTATACTTGTGCGTGGTCTGCATCTATATTGTGTAGTAGTTTGAGCATTGATCTGGTTGAATTGATTATCTCACATGATTGGTTGAGCTGTTCCAGTTGCCACTCTAACTTGGTAATGCCATTTGAAGTCTGCACTGACCTGAAATGTACATGGGTTGGACCACTAAATTTTGTTTAGCATGTCTCTGTTTGTTTCCATGAATCTGGTGTTGCAGTGATCCTACCTTTGACTGAGTTTGATTTGTATTTCATGTTATTTCCTCTACCTGTACTCAGTTTGGGACTGAATTTCAAGCTTGTTATGGCCTCTGTCTTGGCAAATGCATGATTCTGTTTCACTGCTGTTTCCATGTTTTGTGTAGTTGAGATGTTGTCATTTTAAGCCTCGGGATGTACTCGAGTTTTTGTGCATAAGACTCGAAGCAATGACATTATTGACTCGAAGCACATTTGCTCTGGTCTCGGGTAGTATACATTTGCTACAGGTAGCTTGAAACTGCCTGCAGTTTTAAATTTTAAACTAAAATTAAAAACAAATTAAACTGCAAGCTAGTTATAATCAGTGTAAAATTAGTGTAAGGTGATTTAAATGGAAGTCAAATCTAGATTTAAGTTTAATTTAAAATTTTGTATTCATTTTGAAAGTTTCAGGTTTAAAACCTGACAGAAACTAAAAACCTGAACTATATGATTTAAACAATGTTTAAATCCTAGAGTGAAACTCAGTTTTTGAATACCTATCTTAAGGTTTTATAAATAGATTTGGATTTGAAAAATCAAGTTTTTAAAACAAAGTGTTGAAGGGAAGTTTAAATCAAAGTTCTTAACTCTGCAGGTTTACATCAGTTTTAAAATGTCTTTGGAAATTTAAATTTAAATTAAGATTTCAAACAATTGAATTTAAAGGCTTTCTTATTTAAGTTTCATGTATATGTAATTAAAGTTATTCACAAGATTATAAATTGAATTTAAACTTGATAAAGGTTTAAATAAATAATACTTTTGAATCTTAAAATCCAAATGGAATTCAAATTTAAAATTTTGGAAGGTAAAGTTTTAACATACATAGATATTAATGAAGTCATTAGTAAAGAAATAAATTATCTTAGGAATAACTAAGGAGTTAAAAATATTTAATGAATGAGTTAATTAATGAATGACTTATGTATTCAATTTATAAATAAATAATTTAGATTAATTTATAATTAGGAATTAATTAAGAAATAAATGTAGAAATGTAATCATGGTAACTAACTAAAGGATTATCAATTAAATTCATGAATGTGATTAATTTTGATAATTAATCAAAATTTATTAGATAATCCTTTATAAATTGTTAAATGTAATTGCTGGATAAAAGTAATGAAGAAATTAATTACTTATTGTAATTAATTTGATAAATTGATTTATTTAAGTTAATTAATTTAGTTTAATTAAGTTAAGAAATCATTTGATGATTTGATTTGTATCATCACTTAGTGTATTCAATGGAACATAATTACTTGAGGAAGTAATTAATATAATTACTGAATGTAATTAGTGAAGTGGATGTTTAATAAAGTAATTGGGATAATTACTTTAGTAATTAATCAAGGGATTAATTAAATGGAGATAATTAGTTATGGGATAATTAATTTGGAAATAAGTGATTAAGGAAAGTTAATTACTGGTTGATATTAATCGAGGTGATAAATAATTATGTTTAATTAAAGTAATTAATAATGAAATTAAGAATATTTTAATTAAGAATAATAATAAATAATGTAGTGATTAATTAAAGAAAATGTAATTAATTGTATTTAATTATAAAGGAAGTAATTAAATGTCGATTACTATAAATGATTTAGAATAATTAATTTGTAGAATTAATTAAAGACTAATTACTTATTGTAATTAGACGGTGATTAATTAAGTTAATCAAGATAAATATCTAGAGATTAATTAATTAAGTTGATATAAAATTAATTTATGATGGTATAAGCATGATTTATAGATGAAGTAATTAATTTAATTTACTATAATTAGAAATAGAAGTAGTTAATTTAATTCATTTTAAATTAATTACGAAATGGTATGATTATAAATCATTGCTTATGGATGAATGATAGTGATATTTCATTTGATGGTTTTACATTCGGGTCTGACTTGAATACTATCTATGTGATATGGATGTTTGATTTAAAATATGATAATATTTAATTATCTGTTTTGATGATAATATGAATTATCTGTTTATGATGATGTGATTACCTATTGTGATATTATGAATTATCCATATGTGTATATATTGATGATATTGAATTGAACTGTTAAGACTAAATAGACAACTTGGCCTTAAAAGACACGTTTTGGATTTCGATGAGACCGGGATTGGGTTTTCCGCATTAGGAATATCCGAAAACCACATCGTTTCCAAATTAACGATAGGTCGTGAATCTGAAGGGAAGATGAAGATTCAGAATGCAAGGGTTATCGTCGTTAACTCTGAGGGTGATTCCAAAATGAGTGTAACGAGATAATGCCTTCGGTTTCGTTCGAACCCGGAACGAACTTGTATGGATTGAATGCTTTCAACACATCGTCAGGCGGGCGATGAGCATTCTAAGAAATGTATTCTATAAAGGTAATCGTAGCCTCAAGCCTCATCAACCGGGAATGGCTAAAACAGGGGAGGTGCAGCAAGGTTAGGTGGGTCATGCCCAAGCAGGATAAGGATATTCCCCTTTCTAGATGTCCCTTTTATTTCGGCTTAGTGGGCAGTAGCGACGGCTATCTGCGGGGTTATCTTGTTCGGGACTTTTCAGTAAGGAATGGTTCCGGCCTTGTGTTGCAGGGGATGAAGGGAGTAATCCTCGGTACGGTGATCTAGGCCCCGTACTATGACGGGCGGTACCCCAGTAGCCCTGCCATTGTATGGAATCCACAATCCAATAAGTGCCAACGGTTTTGATTGTATTACCCAATTTTGTGGCTAGTAGCTGGAATTTAATCATGTAACAATTTCGGCTATTTTCTATTTACTTGAAAACCCTAGACCTATTATAATATCACAGAATTTCCTATCAAATGTTTTGGTTAGCGTAAGGTAAAAACTTTTCCATGTTTATGTGTGGGAAGTCTTACGTGATACCTTTTATTTTCAAAGGATTTTCAAAGTTAAGCAACTTTAACCTGTTACTCATACCAGACCCATGTCTGACCCGGAGTTTATTTTTGTTTTTCATAAACTCTCGGGTACCCAAATTTTTACGGGTAGCCAAGGGATTCAGGTTAGCTTTGACGCAATCTGGAGGAGCAATGGAGCAGGAGGCTTCAGCGTTGTAGATATATATTTATAGTTCCGCTGTGTTGGTATCTCTGAGTCATTTGTTTGAGTTGAGTTGTATGAACTGGACAGGTGTTTATAACTGTCTAGTATATGATGTATTATCTATATAACTCTGATTGATGTTGTATATTATGTAAATACTTATGTGATTTATTATAATTTATTCGTTCCGCTGTGAGATTCTGATGTTGTTGTTCTTTCTTCTCTATCTTTTCTATTTTCTCACCCCTTTCTTTCTTCTAGACGAAGCGGTTTTCTGGGCATAGAAAGTCGGGTCGTCACATTGACGGTATTATTATATTTCGTGATCAACCTATTCGAGTTCTCTTTGATACGGGTGCATCCCACTCTTTTATATCAAAGGAACTTGTCGATACCTTTTCTTTAAGTGTTGTTGCTTTAATGACTTCCTTGAAAATTGTGAATCCGGTTGGTGGATCCGCAACTCTTAGTTTGCTTTGTAAAGATGTGGAGGTTATTTTATGCGATTTTTCCATCCTAGCCGATTTGCATGTCATGCATTAATTAGTCTTTGGAATGATTTTGGGAATGGATTGGCTTAACCGTTATGAAGCTCACATCCTACGTCCCGAGCGGACTATTTATCTCCGACACCCGCAATCTGTAAAGCAGATTTCTATTATTCTTAAAGATTCGGATTCTCCTTTGACTGCATCTTTATGTTCTTTAAATCCTTGTGATGACGATAATGATGATGAGGAAGATGTCATTGCTCTTATTCACGTTGTTCGTGAATTTTCCGACATATTTGAGCCCGTTTTAGGATTTCCACCTAAGCGAGCAATTGAGTTCAAAATTAACCTTATCCCTGGAGCTCAACCTATTACTCGTCCTCCTTATCGCATGTCTACTAAGGAGAATGAGGAGATGCGCAGACAATTATCCGAATTGGTGACGAAGCAATTTATTCGCTCTAGTTCCTCGCCTTGGGGAGCTTCGGCTATTTTCATGAAGAAATCCGATGGTACACTTAGACTTTGCGTCAACTACCGCAAGCTTAATGATCTTACTATCAAAAATAAATATCCTTTACCTCGGATTGATGATCTATTTGACCAACTTAGCGGTGCTAGAGTCTTTTCACAAATGGACTTGGCTACCGGTTTTCATCCGCTTCGTATTGCTGAGGATAGCATTCCTTTGACATCGTTCCGTACTCGATATGGATCTTATGAATGGCTTGTTATGCCATTTGCGTTAACGAATGCTCCAGCTTATTTTTTTGACCTTATGAATCGAGTTTTCAAAGATTTCCTCGATCGGTTTGTACTCATATTCATTGATGATATTCTTATGTATTCAAAAACCGAGGAGGAACAAGAGAAACATCTTCGGATTGTATTGGAAACTCTTAGGAGTAATCAATTGAGCGAAATTTTCTAAATGCCACTTTTGGCGATCTCATGTGAAGTTTCTCGGTCATATTATTTCCGAATCCGGAATTTTCGTGGATCCTTCAAAGATTGAAGCGATTCAAGATTGGAAGAGACCAGAGAGTGTGACAGAGATACATAGTTTTCTCGGATTGGCGGGTTATTACCGTCGTTTCATTAAAGACTTTTCTAAGATTGCCATGCCCCTTACTGGCTTGACTACGAAGGGAGGTAAATACATTTGGTCGGACAAATGTGAAGCCGCTTTTTAGAAATTGAAAGAACACCTTTCTGATGCTCCTATTCTTGTTATTCCCGAAGGGAATCAAGATTTTGTTGTTTATACTGATGCTAGTCACGTTGGTTTGGGTGCCGTTCTTATGCAAAAAGAACGTGTTATTGCTTATGCTTCTAGGCAATTGAAGCCGACCGAGACTAGATATGCCACACATGATTTAGAACTCGCGGCTATTGTTTTCGCTCTTTGGATTTGGCGTCATTATCTTTTAGGAGAGAAATTTGTTCTTTATACCGTTCATAAGTCTTTGAGGTACTTATTTGTCAAAAGGAACTTAATTTGTGTCAACGACGTTGGCTCGAGTTCCTTGCTTCTTATGATCTTGATATTCTTTATACACCCGGTAAGGGTAATCGTGTCGCCGATGCTCCTAGCCGTAAGCAACAAGCAGTTGTTTCTATGATGATATCTGAATGGAACGATCTCGAGATCTTATCCACTTGTGAGATTCGAGACCGCGTATTCGATTTATGCTCATCATTTGTTTTATGTAGCCTTGAGGCTCATCTTCTATTTTAGACCACATTCTTGTAGCTCAAAGGCTAGATCCAGACTTGGCTCTCCTTGGCCAAAATTTTAAGGATAGAATTGATATTGAAGGTTTGAAAGACTTTGATATTGATTCTCGTGGCGGCATTCGGAGATTTGGTAGACTTATCATGCCAAATATTAGAGATCTTCGAAAAGACATTTTAGAATATTCCCGACGTTCTAAATTTACCATTCATCCCGGTAGTGGTAAATGTATGCGAATATGAAGCGACTTTATTATTGGGAGGGAGTGAAACTTGACATCGCTAACTTTGTTAAGCGTTGCCTGACTTTCCAACTCGTTAAGGCCGAATTTCAAAGGCCCGGTGGGTTATTGCAACCTTTAGAAATTCCAATTTGGAAGCGGGACCAAATTTCCATGAATTTTATAGATGGCCTTCCCCATTCTCGTTCGGGTCATGATAGCTTATGGGTGATAGTTGATAGACTTGCTAAATCCGCCCATTTTATTCCCGTTCGGTCTAACCGAACCGTTCCTCTTTTGGCCAAACTCTTTGTTAAAGAGATTGTTAAATTACATGGAGTTCCTACTTCTATTGTTAGTGATCATGATCCATTGTTTACTAGTGGATTTTGGAAGAGTCTTCAAAAAGCTTTAGGAACAAAGCTTAATTTTAGCACCGCTTATCACCCCCAGTCCGATGGACAAACCGAGCGTGTAAATCAAACTCTTGAAGATCTTCTTCGTGCTTGTGTGCTTGATTTCGGTGGAAGCTGGGAAGATCATATTCCTCTTGTTGAATTTTCCTATAATAATAGCTTCCAATCTAGTATTGGTATGGCACCTTTCGAGGCACTCTACGGAAGGCCATGCCGATCTCCTTCTTATTGGCTTGAGGCCGGTGAGAAGCTGGTTTTAGGTCCAGACTTTATTCGTGATTCCACAGAAAAGATTGAAATTATTCGACATAGGATGAAAGAAGCCTAGAGTAGACAAAAATCCTATGCCGATAATCGAAGAAGGAGATTAGAATTTTCTGTTGAAGACCTTGTTTTTATTCGTGTTTCACCTATGAAAGGTGTTGTACGTTTCAGTCGGTCAAGAAAGTTAACATCTCGATATATTAGGCCATTTCATATCACTGAACGTATTGGTTCCGTGGCTTATCGCCTATCATTACCGGCTCAGTTTTCTGCCATGCATGACGTGTTTCACGTTTCTCAATTACGAAAATGTCTTCGAGATTTCGATATTGTTCTTGAGCCCGGTGTTGTGGAAGAGATTGAAGTTTCGCCTAACTTAACTTATGAGCAGCATCCTATTCGAATTATTACTTCGGAGGTCAAGCGCCTTTGAAATAAAGATGTCCCGCTTGTGAAAGTTCAATGGTCTTTAAATCCTAAGGATTGTTCTTGGGAATCCAGAGAGTTCATCGACCGAACACATCCGGACTTACTTTCCCGCGCTCTTTATGGTGAACCTTTTATTTCAGATTTCTTTTGTGTTGAATACGCACTCATGGTTGTTACTATATATCTTCTTCTTAAATATTGCGAGGACGCAATTTCTTTAAGGAGGGGAGTCTGTAACAACGCGCATATTTGTCGATTTTATATTTAACTATTTTATTTAAATATTTTATCGATACTCGAAATTTAGTCCGAAAAGCTACTTTTTGCATACGGTCGAATTAGGACTCGGGTCCACTTCCAATGAGTTCAAAACGTCGTTTGCGATCTTTTTGTATAAACTTTGATATGTTTGGAGTTAGATGAATTTTGCCATTTTTTACTTAGGGCTTTGGTTTGGGCAGAGCCCAATAACTCCACTTATGTATTCAGTCCCAACCCTCTCCTCTTCATTTACTTCCTTTCTATTTTCCTAATACTCAAGCTTTTATAAACAATGGAGAGTGGAACGGGAAATTGAAACTCAAGCCCTAGTTTTCTTTTGCAAATCAAACTCTAGCTCCAAACTAATAGAAGAACCCATTGGTAAGCCTTCTCTTCATCTTCTCCAACTCCTTCTCTCATGAATTTCAGAAATTCCGAAACCTAACTTTGGGAATGTTCTTCTTTTTGAGCATAGATTCAAGCTCGTTTGAGTTGTGTTGAAGAGTGGTTGATTCTCTCTTTGCTTTCAAGCTTCTTCTTCATTTGTTTGGGTTCAAAGGTGAGATTTTTTTTCACATCTTTGTCTATAATTATCTACGATTGTTAGGTATGAATTCCTAACACTTATTCTTGTGCAATTGATTTTGGTTTGGATTGATTTGGTGTATATTCCAATTTTTGGTGTTTTGAAATCAAAATCTATGAAAATCCTTTTATGGATATTTGGACATTGATATTTGAGGCGTATCGAAGAGCCGTTTAGGCTGGTTTGTCACTTGGCGTATATCCTTAGTCGTTGTCGCTCGATCGGTCGCTTCCGGTATCCATTTGGCCATTTATGGCCTAGGTTCAGGGAATGCCCTGAACCCCAGTTTCAGACGTCTGAACGTAGTATTCAGACGTCTGAATATTATTCTGGGAAGATTTCTATTCCCAGATTCAGACATCTAAATATATGATTTCAGACGTCTGAATTGGTTCATTTGGAACCAGAAAGGAAATAGGCTAAAAAGTGCCTATTTCACACGTCTAAAATCAAGGATTCAAACGTCTGAATTCTGTTTTGGAAAATATTTTATTTTCCAGATTCAAACGTCTGAATCCTTGATTTCAGACGTCTGAATCTGCAGTCTTTTGCCTGTTTTCCTATTTAGCTTGAATTTCCAACTTTAATCGATTCCTGTTGATTCCCTTTTTGTTGTTATCATTTATTATTAACTTTGATGACATTTTCTTCGTGATTTTTGGGAATATCCATTTCGATGGATTCCGTAATCGATTTCTTTGGATTTTATTCACGTCTTCGTATGTGAATTTTGATGATTGATTGTTTCTACAATCATTTCTATGATTTGTCACTTTAAAAATATAAAGGTTTCAATATTAGTAGTAAATATCAAAACTCTTTCATCAAAACGATTTCAACTCTATTTTCAATAACAAAGCCCTTTTCTTCAACCGTTTTCCAATATACTAGTATATATAAACCTTTACCTCACTCGGATGAGAAATCTAATTAAACGGCTTAGTAAAACAAGTGGTATGAAACGCTTGCGTTTACTTCGTCGGTTAATTCTTGGACTTGTTCGATTGAAACTCTTGTGACAATTTTCCAGTGGAGATCTACAATTTGTTCGTAAATATTTAAGTTAAGCTAGTGGTTATGGGACATGAAGCTAAGCTCATATATTTACTTGCTTACTGTAATTGACACTTCTCTTTGATCATGACGATCATTTTGTGATTAGACTAGCAATTGTGCGATGTCTCTTTGTCTGCGAGGGAGACTAGACCCCGTTTCTGTGTGATTTCGACTCACACATGTGGGGTAGCGCCCCATGGTCTTCGGGCCATTCGTGTGTCAAAAATTAATGGCTAGCGACCATGAGATAGCGTCTCGTTCGTGTGATACATATATTGGTGAGTTTTCATGCTCCCGTTCGTGTGATAGGCCTCCCTCCTTTTTATGATTTCTGGATTTCGTGTGTTGAATTCTGGAATTTATGCTTCACCAATTTTAGTGATTTTCATTGATATGATTTATCAATTTTTGTGCATTGGTGAATTTGTGTGTCATTAACTTGTTGTGAATACAAGTTTTGGGTATGGTGCCCTTTTTGGATCTTTGTGAAGATTCTTGTGGTATTGAACGATCTTTTGTTGATCATCATTTGCATGCTTATAGTAGTATGCCATTATGGATATTATATGTTTATGCCATATCTTTTACTTTATATCATGTCATCTCATATTTATAGATAGACTGATCCGTTTATTATTTTCTTATAAATAATACTCGGGTCAGACCGAGATGTTACAGGTGCTTCTGTTTGACTTCTCTTCTGGGATTTGCTACTCTGACTTTTGGCTAACTATTTAGATAAGCAATTTTTGTTGTATACACTTGAGATATAGACTCATAGTTGTATTCTTTTGTATAGCACGTGTTGCCATTCTTTTGTATTATTGTGGATCTTTTTGACCACTACTCTGATATACACTTAGTGTTAGTTATATATTCATATCTTCTTCCGCCTTTGTGATATGAATTATCTGTGACTGATTTATGTTACGCTTATTTCTATATTTGTTTCCGAAGATATTATAGCCACTGTGTAGTAGCTTTGAGTTTGTATCTGTATGTCGGATTTCCTCTCGAAATGAATTGCTTGTTATTTTATCTGACATATCGGTGCTCGCACAAAGCAATTACACGGATGGTCTCTCCTCAACAGCCTTATTCTCCGTGCTAGTTGACGGCATTACCCCATAGTGTCCTTGGCTAGCATGGGTATAGAGGTGGGGCGTCATAGGAGATGTTAAGAGATAACGTTCTTAAATCCAAAAGCACCACTTTTGGGAGAAGGTAAGATTCCTTGGACATATAATGTCAAAGGATGGGATTTCGATAGATCCTATAAAGGTTACACCTGTTTAAAGTTGGAAGCAGCCACAAACTCCTAATGAAATTTGTAGCTTCTTAGGTTTGGCAGGGTATTAAAGAAGATTACTTCAAGACTTCTCAAAGATTGCCTACCACCTAACGAAGTTGACCATGAAGGATGCTAAATTTTTCTGGACTCCTAAATGTGAAGAAGCATTCCACGAACTCAAAATGAGGTGAAAACCACTCCAATTCTAGCAATTATAAATGGAAATAGTGGAACCATTTATGCAGATGCTTATGACAGGGAGTTGATGCAGTTCTGATGCAGGAAGGGAAGGTGATCGCATATGCAAGTAGATAGCTAAAGACTCATGAGAAGAATTTTGCAACACACGACTTAGAATTATTAACCGAGATGTTCGCATTAAAAATATGGAGGCATTATTTGATGAGTAAGAATTTTTCATAGTTTATTTCCATAAAACATTGAATTGACCTTAGTAAAAAAAATCCCTCTTTTAATTAGGCTAAATGTTTGAGCTCTTTACGGATCATAAATCTTTTATATATCTTTTCACTCGGAAAGATTTAAACATGAGGCAACAACGTTGAATAGAATTTCTCCATCCTATGATCTATGTATTTTATATACACCGGGAAAGCCAAAGCAGATACGTTGAGTATGAAGAATGTTATTATTTCTTATTTTGTAGTAACTCCAATTCTTCTGGAAAAAATTACCAACAAGAGAAAAAAGATTGATTCCTAAATGAGATTATTAAAAAGAGCATAATTCAAGCTTTGAAGTAGATAATTGTGGGATATTGCGGTTGAATGGGAGAATTTGTGTTCCAAATGGGGAAAATCTTAGGCAGAAGGTGTTAGCTGAATGCCACAAATCTAAACTTAGCGTTCATCTAGGAGTCAGAAAAATATGTAAAGACATGAAGCACACGTGTAACAGCCCAAATTTTAGCAATATTTTATTCTTTATTTATAACTCTGGGGTTTTATTTTTCGAAAATTTGATTGTCTAAATTTAATTATAAATAATCACCCAAGATTTTTATTAGTGTGAAAATTCTAAAATTCTTATTATGGTTAAAACTTAACATTTTTTTTGAAGTTATAAATTTTTAATCTTTTGGTTTAATTTAAAATAATCGTAACAACGTTTATTTCACCTTTTGTTCTTTAAAAAAAATTGATTTCATACTTTTAAAAATTTAGTATTTTATATTTTACTTATATACATTTTTGAAATAAATTTCTTAGTAAATGTGTAAACAAATCATATTTTTATATAAGTAATAAATTTCCAAAACTTTGTGTATAAATAAACTGTTTAATTTCAGGTTTAAAATGCGCGTTATTTGATGGAATAAATAATGTATATATACATACAAGAAAACGTATAAAATTTAAATTCGTTATTTTCATTTTTTTTTGGACAAAAATTAGTGCGTCTGTTATACGCATTCTAATTTTATTCACTTTCCTTTTACCCTCCTGATTTAATAGGAACGTTATTTACAAATTTTATAACCGTTCACTTTTTTTAATTTCTTGCCATTATTCTCATCAACGCGAGCTTTAAATTTTAAACGCATTCAATATTGTTTAAAAATCTTATTCCAAAATCTAATCTTAGCTGACCGTTTCTTCTGCTTTAATTACGAAACCCATTTGCTTAAAATTTGTTAAAAATCTAGTAACCGTGTATAACAAGAAAAATCAGTGCTCAATTAAAATCGTCGCCTTTTTTTTATCAATATCTTATTTCTTGCCTATAACTGCTCATTAAAAATCAACGCTAGTTTAATTTACTTTCCATTTCAAAGCAAGTTGATTTATTGCCGTTTTTTCTTCTCCTTAAACCACGCTACCTCTCTGATCAAACATATATTTACTACATAAGAAAACGTACAAATTTAAAAGCGTTTGTTTGTTATAAATTGGGCGTATATTTTTACGTCAGTTTTACGCATGTCTCATTTTCTTACCTTGGATAATAATTAAATTTATCCATGGGCGTATTGTTATAAGTGGGAAAGAATTAAATTCCCTAACCATTCAATTAGTTTAAAATGTTTGCCTTGGATTCATGCGGAAATTTTTCTACCCTTTCCAATTGCCTCTCGTTTAAAATTGGTATAAAATCTTTAAAATCCAATCCAGCTCAAAATCAACTTTCCTCCTGCCTTTTTCTTTCGCCGTTATCAATGCGTGTTTGATTATAAAACACGATTCATTTCATACTTCTCTACCGTTCCTAAAGCAATTTATTTCATACCGTTTCCGCCACTCAATCAACGCAAATTACTCCCTTTAAATATAAAATGTGCCTCACCATTTACATGCAAATTATATTCACTTTCCTTTTTCCTTCTGATTTAATAGGAACGTGATCCACAAATTGCTAACCATTCCAAAATCTTTAAATTTCTTTCCATTTTTCCCTTGATGCACGCAAGCTTTTCTTCAAATGCTAAACACGTTTTCTTCCTTGCTTTAAAATTTGCATGCCATGATTTTTGCTTTCCCACTTTAACAATTGTGTTGTCACAAATAAATACAAACCACGTATCAAACTTCATCTGCATCTCATTTTTGGTTCCTCTCCTTCTTCCTTGCGTGTGAGCAAAGCATCAGGTAATGACCGAATTATTTTTCCTCCTTCTTTTTTTTCTTCTTTTCTTCATTGTTCTGTTCAAATTTTTGGCTCTACTATTTCACCACATGGCACCCACCCTCCTCCACAATCAAGAGCACCCTCCACAGTATAGACAGATTCTTGCTTATATCATTTATAACACGTTGGAAAAGGATGTAGGTGGCATCGCTGTTTTACTTCAGGTTTTAAACCAGTAAAAATATTCTCCTCAGCTTTGTTCGTTCAAGGTCTTACGTTAATAAGTATTTTGGTTTGAGAAAAAAATGCATTTGGCTAAGGCCTTGAAAAAATCATTTGCTCCACTTGTACTCTAAGATAGAGTAAATATGTTTGCACCACTTTTATAAAAATAGAAAATAAATGTTATCACATGTTAGACCATGCGTGTTTTGTTAGTCGCCTATGTTCTAGGAGAATGAGAAAATATTATTCAGGCACCACTTTTCTTTTATATATATAAAAAAGTAATAATAATAAGAATAAATAAATTAGATATTATAATATGTATAACGAAGCATATATTTTTTGTGTGGGCTAAAAACATTCGCATGATGTATATTTTAAAAGTTATTTTATAATGATAAAGTTTTTAAAAAAGTTTTAAAAGTTATTTTAACTGTTCAGTGTATAAAATATATATATAATGATAAAGTTTTAAAAGTTATTTTATACTTGTTGTTTCATATAAAAATGCATGACAGCTTATATATATATATATATATATATATATATATATATATATATATATATATATATATATATAACTCGTTGTTGAGTATATTAAGTGCATAAGAAAGTATAAAAAGGTATTATATATTCTCAACTACATATACGTTTGCAGTATAGTTATGTTATTAGCTTTTGAATATAAATATATAGCAAGAGTTTTTATATAACTGAATATTAATAAATATATAAGGTTGTTCTATGTGTTTATATTAAAACTGAAATTTTACAGTCACATATTTTGTTATAAGTGTATTGTTAAATATTATATTTATAGTCCTAACGTGTATTGTAATAAGTGTACTGTATACTATATTACATTACTATACATGGTATAATTTAAATATAGTCTAGTTTAAATGTATAATGGATATATGTTGATTATACAGAACGTATGGTCAATAGTTGTTTCTAAACTATTTATATTTTTGGAAAACGTATGTATATAATTTTAATGATAGTCAAAGTTAATATTAGTTAAGAAAATAATATTTTGGGATTTTATATATTTTGTTTCGGTCTACATCAAGCAGTTTCTAATCTATTTCATCGATCTCTATTTATCAGCTCTGTTCGTCCTATTCGTGCCAATCTTGTTCATTTTGGAAATTCGTTCTTGGATCCATAATCCATTTCGAATCTCTCTAGCCTCGAAAGGTGAGCAATCACTCACGATTAACGTTCTTGTATTTTTTTTAAATTTGATTTCAATTGAAACGACAATTGAAATATGATGCTGTAGTCATTTAAATTATTATTCATATGATATTTTCTGTAACTGTTCACTTGTGGGATATGACACCATATCCTGTTGTTTATATTTTATTTAAATTATTGATGATATATGCCTGTTATTATTTTATTGTATTTTCTGTTATCACTCTGCAAGTTCCCTGTAGTTTAGAAATCACTATGGGTTGAAATGATACATACCCGAACAGACTTTAGAATAGGAGAAAATCGTTATGGGTTGAAATGATAAACCCTAGCGATTTTCATTTAATTGAATTTGGGATTACGGGTTGAAATGATATCCACCCGTATATATTTAGTATACGGATTGAAATGATAAATATCCGTAGCACTTGACTATATGATAGGAAATATATACAGACACCGTTGGTCTATATAAATATTTTGAAAATAATTTCTATAATTTTGGAAAGAAATATATGGTTTAATAAATTTGATTCTTAAGATATTATATAAATGAAAAATATATAGATTTAGTAATAATATTTGATTTAAATTAGATTGATTTAATACATAAAATATGGTTAAGTATTTATGTAAATCTATATTTCAAATAGATTCTCTTGTAATAAATTGAATAATTAAGATTGGGAGATAAATTAGGGTTTATAAAAATGGTATTTAAATAAGGATTTATTAAATTAAATCGATTTGAAATTTTTGAATGGGAAATTTAAAGGGTATGATTTTATAACTGGATTTTTGATTTAAGTGATTTAATGAATATTTCACGTTTAAATGAATTAAAGAAAATATTGAGTAAAATGTAATTAAGGTTACTTAAATGATATTGAATCTAATAAGGGAGTATGTTAACCCCGTTTTCACCAATGAGTTAAGACTCAGGCCGACTCAACTTGTTATGACTTAAAGGAATGGAACGACTCATGGGGATTAGCGGTTCATGAGACAGGCCGACACAGTGAGTTACCGACTCAACGAAGTTTACGACTCATATGAGATGACTCAAGGCCTAGACCGACCCAACGACTCAGGGCTTGTAACGACTCAGTGGATCAACGACTCAACTGAACTGAGGAATTGCACGAGTTAAAGGATTGCGCGACTCACGACTTATTGGGATCAACGACTCAACGAGTTAATGCCTTAGAGGAGCAGAGTGGCTTAACTAGTTAACGGTTCACAAGGCAGACCGACTCAGTGCATTACCGACTCATCAAGGCTATCGCCTCAGCGACTCAACAAGTCCACGACTCATCATAAGAAACGACTCAAGAGGATTGACAACCTAAGAAGATAAGTCCCTAAGTCGCTTCACCTATACACCGCTACCTGATAAGTCGTCAACGACTTAACGACTCATGACTCAGAATGACTCGTCCGCGACTTAAAGCCATTGAGTTGTATTCCATTGCCACAGTGCCTATTCCTATGAGAATTGACTCGTAAGCGACTCATGACTTGGAATTCTGGAAAGCGAACTATTGAGAGACCAAAGGCTTAAGCAGATAAGCCGGCCACGACTCAACTTGACTCGGCCACGGCATAGCCTAAGTCGGTCACGACTCAGGACTTGGGCGAAAAATTCCTATCCAGATTTGCCTATAAATACATGGCCACCTCCAACATTCAAAGGACTTTTTTTGGGCTCATTCATTTCAAGCGCCGTTACTCTGCTGCATTCCGAACTACTTCAACACTTAAAGCTTTTGAGAGATAAAGAACGCCTCAAGGAACTTCACGAAGAATCATGCATGTCCAACATGAGTTCAAAGATTTGGATCGACATTGAAGTTTAGGCTACTTGTTCTAAGTCACTTGTAACTCGAAGTGTGTTGTAATCAAAGTGTAACTGCATCAACTTGTAATCAAATCGTCAATAAAGATATTCAAAGTGGACGTAGGCTCTCTCTTAAGCCGAACCACTATAAAATTGTTGTTGTTTACTGCTTTTTTTGCTATTATCTGCTTATAATCTGTTCCCGAGCTATCGGGTGGTGCTTTCACAATCTCACTTCATACACTGGGGTGTTAGCGTTCAAATTTTAGCGTTAACATTTTTGGTGCTTTCACTGAGAATTGAACTCAGGTGAATTATCATCATTGCTTCACAGAGATTTGTAGAGAGGATTTCCTTGAAAACCAGAAGTCTATCCGAGATTATGGCTCCTGGAAGGAAAAGTAGATCTGTCAGATCTGGGAATGTTCAAGAGGGAACCTCCGTTTCCCCTGTATCGAATCAAGCCACTCCAGCTGTCGTAGTTACAAAGGAAGAAGTGGATGCTGCAATCTTAGGGCTGAATCAGCAGATAAATGCCCAAAATGCACAATTCGAGGCTCAGGATGCCCAAAATGCCCTAATTCTGAATAGGTTGAACGATTTGCTTGGGGCAAACCGTCAACCGGCAGGTAATGAAAGGAACTTTGCTGGCAACATTCATGATGCTGAAGAAAGGAATGCTCCTGAAAGGGCTGCTAGCCCCTTTGAACAAACACTTCCTGAGGTTGGTGGATCTAGAACTCGACATGATGAGGAGTATCTTTCTGGAATGGTCCGACAAATCATGAAAGAGAGTATGCAGAGGGTTGAAGACGAGAAAGAATGGGGTTTTGCCCCAAGTAAAACTCCATTTACTGAGAAAATCTTAAAGGCTGAATTCCCAAGGAAGTTTGTCCCTCCAACCATCCCAGCTTACAAGGGGACAAGCGATCCGAACGAATTCTTATACAAGTATGATTGGCACATGACAGGTGCCAGAGCCTCTGATGAGATAAAGTGCCGATATTTTCCTGTATATCTAGAAGGTGTGGCTCTACTGTGGTTCACCAAGCTACCAATCCGATCTATTGATCAGTTTTCGGACTTGACCCGGAAATTCAAGGAGCAGTTCAGACTATATGCTTCAAAAGCCAAGGACATCATGTCGTTGTCAAGTTTAGAACAGGGTCCAGGGGAGACTATCAGATCTTTCTTAAACCGCTTTAATATAGCACTGGCTGAGGTGGACAATGCAGAACCGCGAATGATATTGACTTATCTGATGAGAGCTATTGACAAGTCGAGGGAATTTGGGAAATGGCTAAACATGAAGGAACCAAATTCCCTTGAAAAATTCTATAAAAAAGCAGATGAATTCATACGCCTGGAAAGCCGTCCTGTACCAGTAAAGGCAGTGTTGGAAAAAGCTGAAGATAACACTGTTGCTCCACGCAAGAATGAATCTGTAGGGCAGAAAAGGGAAAATAACAATGGGAAGAAACAAAGTAATCTGAAGAAGCCCCGATCCTTCAAGCCATCAGAGTATACTCCTTTATCAGATACGCCGGAGCATATCTACCTTGCCACTAAAGATTCTGTTGATTTTCCTAAACCTCTTCCTCTGAGAACCGGGAAAAAGGCTATACAGAGTGGCAAGTTCTGCCGCTTCCATAATCAACCCGGTCATGAGACCGACGAATGCCGCCAGTTGAAAAACCTGATTGAAGAGTTGCTAAGGGAAAACAAGCTGCAGCAATTTGTGAAAAAGAATAGCAACAATCCTGCTTCGTCTAGTCAGGGACAACAAGCTCCTGCTCATCAGCCTAGAACAAGTGAGAAGGCTGCAGGGCATGAATCTGGAAGGCCCATTATCAATGTCATTACAGGAGGACCTCACCCAGCAGGCGGAAGCTGGGGTGAGATGGAAAGGTATACCCGAGCTTTGAAGTATGTACCGACCGAGGAAGATGTATTCGTTTTGGAAGGTGCTATGCCCCTGAAGCAACAAAGAACTTTCAATGATGATATTGTGTTCAGAGCCAGGGATTCCACAGGTATTGAAGCTCCTACCTTGGATCCCTTAGTCATCTCGGCTGGTATCGGGCCAGCTATTGTCCGAAGAGTTCTCATTGATTGTGGCGCATCCTGCAATATCCTCTTCAAGAAAACATTTGACCAAATGAAGATCCCTATGGCTGATGTGCAAGCCTCATCGCAGGAAATTGCTGGCTTCACTGGGGAGCCAAAGCAGCCGGTAGGAACCATTGATTTGTTTGTGGAACTTGGAGAAGGAGAGAGAAAAGTGGTCCGCAAGCAAACTTTTGTGATTGTCGACGAATTTTCTGCTTATAATGCTTTCCTTGGCCGTCCAACTCTCTCAGCATTCAAAGTTGTTCTGGCCCCATGGTGCCTCACCATTAAATTTCCCACAGATAATGGAGTGGGAGTTATAAAAGGGGATCAAAATGCGGGGCGGGAATGTTATCTAACAGAGCTACGAGAAACCAGAAAAAGAGAAATGGGAAAGAATGCGGCAGCCCCAGTCCGCATCAAAGAACCAGCCTTGTAGCAATTACAGGGCGGACCCTGCACTGGCGAGCACAGCGGAGCAAGGAAAGAGATGGATCCTAGAAAAGTCAGTGCAGGGGAGAATAGAGTGGTACCAGTGGAAACGACAATACCAATACCTGTTGACCCAAAGGACCCAAACAAGGTGTTGAATGTGGGTTCGCAACTTAATGCGTCAATTCAGAATATCTTATATCTTTTTTAAAGGCAAATTTGGATGTTTTTGCTTGGACTCATGCCGATATGTGCGGAATATCCCCAGAAGTTGCAGTACACGCTCTAAATATTGATCCAAAATTTACACCTGTGAAACAGAAAAGGAGAACTCAAGGTCCAGAAAGGTCGGCAGCATTAAAAGAAGAAGTTGATCGGCTCATGGAGAATAATTTTATCAAAGAATCTACCTATCCGAATTGGGTTTCAAATCCATTGCTGGTTAAGAAAGCCAACGGAAAATGGAGAGTATGCATCGATTTTTCAGATCTAAACAAGGCCTGCCCCAAAGACTGCTTCCCATTACCCAGAATCGATCAACTGGTAGACGGAACAGCGGGACACGAATTGTTATCTTTTATGGATGCTTACTCCGGATATAACCAGATCATGATGCATGAGCCAGATCAGGAGGACACGAGCTTTATCACCGACGTTGGTCTTTACTGCTACAGAGTTATGCCCTTCGGGCTGAAGAATGCAGGGGCAACATACCAAAGACTTGTTAATGCTATGTTCAAACCGCAATTGGGCAAGACTATGGAAGTCTACGTCGATGACATGTTAGTAAAGTCTAAGAAAGCAGTGGATCACATAGAACACTTAGCAGACATGTTCGCAGTCCTCCGAAAATACAGAATGAAGCTCAATCCTTTAAAATGTTCATTTGGAGTGGAATCCGGCAAGTTTTTAGGTTTCATCGTGAGCGCTAGGGGCATTGAGGCTAGTCCAGCTCAAATTACCGCCTTAAAGGAAGTCAAAGCTCCCAGAACAAAGAAGGAATTGCAAAGTCTCAATGGAAAAGTCGCCGCCTTGAGTCGGTTCATTTCCAAAGCCACAGATAAATGCATCCCATTCTTTGACGCCCTAAAGAAAGGAAAGAAAAACTTCGATTGGACTCCCGAATGCCAAAAAGCCTTTGATGAATTGATTCGCCATATGGAAAGGCCTCCAATACTTTCTAGGCCTGGCGATGGCGAGGATCTTCTTATATACTTGGCAGTATCATCTCATGCTTTAAGTGCAGCGCTGATACGAGAAGACAAGAGGATTCAACATCCAGTTTACTATATCAGCAAAAGACTCACTGGGGCAGAGATGAATTACTCTAAGTTGGAAAAACTCGCCTATTTCCTACTAATTGCATCTAGGAAGTTGAGGCAATATTATCAAGCTCATCCTATCAGAGTCCTCACTGATCAACCTTTAAAGCAAGTCCTGTTTCGCCCTGAGGCTTCGGGTCGTCTTCTGAAGTGGAATATTGAACTCAGTCAATATGACATCACATATCATCCCCGAAAAGCAATCAATGGACAAGCTTTAGCGGATTTCATCGCCGAATTCACAGATAAGAGTAACAGTGAGGAGAAAACGATCAACGATTCCCCAATCCAATGGAAGTTATATGTCGATGGCACGAGAAACGACTACTGTTCTGGAGCCGGAGTTGTACTTGAGACCCCTGAAGGCCGATCATTATGCTATGCACTAAGATTGGAATTTCCTTCAACAAACAATGAAGCAGAATACGAAGCCCTTATCGCAGGCTTAAGGATTGCTAAAGAACTAAACATCCGAGCATTACAGATCTTCAGCGATTCTCAACTTATTGTATGCCAAGTCAAGAAGGAATTCCAAGCGAAAGGGGGGAATCTGCCCGCCTACTTGTCAAAGGCTTGGGAACTCCTAGGTGATTTCGATCATTACATGATAAGTCACATTCCTCGAGAAGAAAACATGAAAGCAGATTCTCTCGCAAAGTATTCTAGCACAGGCGAAGCTCAATTTCTGGGGTTAACTCCAGTGGAGGTCCTGTCGACTCCGAGCATTGATAAGATGGATATTGATTGGATCATGAGTGTGTCTCAAGAGCAAGAATCATGGATGACTCCGATAACAGAATATCTGCTCAATGGATCTTTACCGGAAAACTCAAAAGAACGAAAGAAGCTACTGAGGAAAGCCTCTCGCTATATGGTCCAGGATGGCCAGTTATACAGACGGGGATTCTCAATGCCGTTACTTCGATGTGTATCCAGGGAAGAGTCCAAAACAATCCTAGCTGAGGTGCATGAGGGAGAATGTGGTGATCATTTAGGTGGTCAAACTTTAGCGAAAAAGATTCTCCGATACGGATATTTTTGGCCAGAAATTAATCGAGATGCAGCAGATTATTCCCGAAAATGTGACAGATGCCAAAGATTCGCCAAGATTCCTAGAGCTCCTTCCACTGAACTCATGCAGATGGTCAGTCCATGGCCGTTTGCAATATGGGGGATAGACCTTGTAGGACCGTTGCCAACTGCCAAATCTGGAATTAAATATGCCATTGTTGTTGTAGATTATTTTACTAAGTGGGCAGAAGCTGAACCACTGGCTACTATCACCTCAAAAAAATGATAAGTTTTGTGACTAAAAACATCATTTGCAGATACGGTGTGCCTCAAAAAATAATTACAGACAATGGTACTCAGTTTGAAAGTGAAGAATTCCAAAATTTTTGCAAACGATTCAAAATCCAAAAGAGTTTCTCAGCAGTAGCCCATCCGCAGGCAAACGGGCAAGTGGAAGCAGTAAATAAAATTATCAAGTCAACCATCAAGAAGCAACTTGAAAGAGCAAAAGGTGGTTGGGTCGATAGGCTACCGCTGGCACTATGGGCATACAGGACTACCCACAAAACTGCGACTGGGCATACTCCGTTTTCATTGGCATACGGATCAGAGGCAATGATTCCGGTAGAAACAGAGGTCCCTTCACATAGAAGAATCCATTTCAATCAAGCGGAGAATGAGAAACTACAGCTTGAGGCACTAGATCTCCTTGATGAAAAAAGGGAAGAGGCTGAGCTCGGAATCGCATCTCATCAGCAAAGGATAGCCAGACATTTCAATTCCAAAGTTCGCCAACGCAGCTTTGAAATTGGAGATCTAGTTCTAAAGAGAATTATGACAACAACAGGTGTGTTTGGGCCAAATTAGGAAGGACCATATGTCATAGGTCAAAAGCTTCTGGACGGCACATTCAAACTCACTACTGTCAGGAGATCAAATTCCAAGAGCTTGGAACAGCAACCACTTGCGTCCATACTTTGCTTGATAGCTTTGTTGAAATATTGTAAAAAGAATTATGAATGTATGATTCCTGTAATTGAAAGCGATTGTAAAACTGATGCGAGTGAATAATGAAAGACTATAAAGTGGATGTAGGCCCAAATTCTTGGCCGAACCACTATAAATCTTGTGTTCCTTATTATTATTACATGCTTGCTTTATTTTCGATATGAAAAGTACATTAAATGTATTACTGAAATGTTGATTTAAATTTTTGCAGGCAACGAAAACAAAACTTGCACATTACAAGACCAAGTGATTCTTGTTATCATTCAACAAGCAAATTCCAAGTCGCAAAATTCCCGAGCTTAAATCCTAGATAAGAAGTGCTTCAATTGAACGGTCAATGATTTCGCCAAAAACGGGCTTTAGCTAATAAATTGAGAAGTTTGAACAAACAAACATCCAATTAAGAAGCTTATGTCCGTTCTCGTGAACTGGCCTAGCAATGAAGTACACTTCTTTGGATTAAACAGGCTACTTATAAGAGAAGGGAGTGCGAGCTTTTAAAAAAAAATATAGAGAATCACTGAAAAGGCATAAGCAAGTGGACAAGGAACAACTAAAGTCCTCTTCGGAGGCACAACTCTTCGGAGGATAAAGACCTCTAGCGAAGCATATGCCGCAAAAAAGAAAGTTCTCTACTCAACCAAAAAAGAGTGGAGGAGTCATGACCCTCCGACCATGAGAGAGTAACTTCCAGGCAATCTTCGGAGGCACATTTCACCAGGAGTTGAAGTGTTACGACCGCTCTTCGGAATTTCAATTCACCAGAGTTGAAATGTAAAACAAAATAAAGCTCTCTTCGGAGGCCCATTTCACCAGGAGTTGAAGTGTTACAACCGCTCTTCGAAATTTCACTTCACCAGAGTTGAAATGTAAAACAAAATAAAGCCCACTTCGGAGGCCCATTTCACCAGGAGTTGAAGTGTTACAACCGCTCTTCGGAATTTCACTTCACCAAAGTTGAAATGTAAAACAAAAGAAAGACCTCTTTGGAAGCCCACGTTTCACCGAGATTGAAATAAAACTTCCAAGTGTTGAAACGTGAAAAGGCTTCCTTCAAAGGCACAACTCTTTGGAGGTACACGTTTCACCAAGATTGAAATAAAACTTCCAAGTGTTGAAACGTGAAAAAATCCCTCCTCAGAGGTACAACTTTCTATGTTTCTAAAAAAAAAACCTCCTCCCGGAGACACAATCAAGAAGAAAGACCTCTTCGGAAGCCCACGTTTCACCGAGATTGAAATAAAACTTCCAAGTGTTGAAACGTGAAAAGGCTTCCTTCAAAGGCACAACTCTTTGGAGGTACACATTTCACCGGGATTGAAATAAAACTTCCAAGTGTTGAAACGTGAAAAAATCCCTCCTCAGAGGCACAACTTTCTATGTAAAAAAAAAATCCTCATCAAGGGCACATTTTAACTTTCAAAGGAAGAGTGATTTACCTATTCTGGAAAATAACCTTCCTCGAAAAGAAAAAAAAAGAGAAAGTTAAAGTACCCTTCAGAGGCCCGCTTTACCTCATAGAAGAATTCACTTGGTAAAACGTGTACATAAGCAAAAGAAAAGTGATTTCTTCGAAGAACAAAGCGTAAAGACTTATATGAAGGGAGTTGTACTCTACGAAGAATTTCTTCAAGAGTGAAATAATTATTCTTCAGAAAATAAGAGTGCAAGTCCCCTCGAAGTATAAAATATTACAGCAAGCTTATGGTATGGGGGCGACATGGTATAGTTATATACAATATGGTATAGCCACATCGACGAAAGTAATGCTCAAACAACATGCCATAAGCCCGCTGCAATATCATATACATAAACTTGTGCAAAAATGAATAATAAATGCATTCTCAAATTCAAACAAGAGTCTGTACAAATAAAGGATCATTTTATTCAATTGTATTGCAGATACAAGTTTCAAAATAAAAATCAGGGGCCGGCACCTACACAATTCTCGACCAGTACATGCAAAAGACAAGAAGCTAAAAGCTGGAATCTTCATTTCTTCTTGCCACCTTTAGACCATTTACCCGGCCGAATGGTTAGCTTTTCAGGTCGATCTGAAGGCATAAGGGAAGAAGGAGAGGGAGGTGCAACTGGTGCAATTTCCGGTTCCTCTTCAGTAGCAATGATTTTCTTCCCCCTCCTCTTCGATGTTCCGTGCTTCTTTCTTCTCTTCGAAGAAGACTCACTCCCTGGAGTAACAAGAGCGGACAAAACTACGTCATCAGAAGGAGTCCGGTCCGGAGAGATCTCGCCTCCTTCAAGTCCCTCGTCTTTCTGCTCTTGCGAAGCGATAGGATCATCTAAGCCATGAAGAGCCTCAATTTGCTCCTCTTGTGAACCGGGCTGTAAAGCAGAAGGAGGATCCACCTGAAGAGACGGAGGAGGGATAACCGGAGGAGGCGAAGTTTGCACAGCACTTGGTGTTTCAACTGCAGAAGAAGAGAAATTAAAAATATTAGTATCTCCCCAAAGGAAGGGAGATATGGGTTCGTCGAGATTCAAGAAGTAATCGAGAAGCTCATCAAATTTTTGAGGAGCAAGCAGGCAATCCACCTGAACCGGACCAATGTCAAAATTACCTGAAGATATTTGCTTTGTTAGTTCAATCTCGTAATTTTGAGCTCCAATATCCTCCAAAGCCTCATCATCAGTAGGGGTAATTACCCCGGTTCTTGTAGGAGGCGGGGAATGAGCACTGGAACCTGTGATGTCCATTCCAGGAGAAACTAAAGGACGTTCAGAGGTAGTAGGTGGTAATTCTTTTTCAGAACGTTCCTCCTCCGCCATCCCAGTCCGCACTCTGGCGAGTTTCTCTTTTCCCTTGGCAAGAGCGGCGCGGGCATCATCATCAAGATAATGCTCTTCAAGAGCTGACTCAGCGTAGCCAGCGCCTTTACCACCGAGCATATCGAGTGCTGCCTCCCAAACTTCAGCTAGTGTAATTTCATACTTAGCGCCTAGAAAGGCAAGGCTACCACGCCCCAAAATGCTGTGCAGATAGAAATCAAATAATGTTGAGCTAATGTTGGCTTTCGTTGCCTCGTGAGAATCTTCAGCTGCAATTTTGCCAGCAACGGCCTCATCACGCTCCGTTTCAGCTTTAGAAAGTTGAAGCTTAAGCATTTGAATCTCCGCCTCTTGGGATCTATTTTTCTTCCGAAGCTCTGCAATGTCGGCAACATAGCCCTCGCTAATTCTTTTTTGCACTTCGAGCCTGTCTTCGGCATCCTTTTGGTTAGCGTGGGCATCTCTCACTTGTTTGAGAAGCACTTCTTCTTTTTGAGAATAAGATGTAGAGGAAGCAACGAGCTCTTGTTTCAGTTCTTCAACTTTCGCTTCAAGCTCCTCATTGTAAGAAGCAATGCTCCTCATCTCGGTGTCATGTTGCTCGAGCACTTTTTGCCATTCGGCTTTATCATTCTCCATGGTGAGCATGGCCTCTATGTTTGCACGATTAACCCTCTGAAGCTCGTCAACAAGTTTCTGCCAGTTCGACATCCTCTCAATGTCAAGCTTAACGGCATCAAGGTTTTGTAACATGGAAGACTTGTCAATGGGGACCAAGTCAAGGTCAAACCTTACTCCCTTCAGACACCACTGAGGAAATCGTCTTTGCAAAGTGGCAGGACCCGGTCCAACTTGGAATTTGGGTCTGCTAATTATAGTTTGGATGTCCGACTTCTCGAGAGCGGGAGAGCCGGAAGGAATATCAAGCGAGGCTGGGGCGGTAACCTTTTTAGGAGTTATAGTGGTGTGCTTCTCACCATGTCACGCTCGCTTGCTCGAGTCTTCAACCATGTGACCTTTTCCTCTGTCATCATGGGTTTTTCTTTTATGGGAATCGTCACCTCTCTATGAAGAATCATGGTGCTCTTCCCTCTTCCTTCTTTTGTAGCGCTCCTCTTGAGCCCTCTTCTCTTGAGCCATTCGGGCAGCTCTTTCTTCATCAGATTCTCTGTAAGAGGGGAGGTAACGCCTATAATCATATTGGCTACGCCTCCCGTAGCGCTGGAAATCATCGTAGTATGAGCTGCTGCGCCCCATTGGAGGATCTGGAATAAAAAAATATAAGAAGCTTTAGAAATATTTAAAGTATAAGAAGATAAGTGCGTAGAAGTGCTGAAAAATCCTAAGTGTTGTGTAATGTGTAAACTACACGCATCAAGCTACAGACCACTCTGTGGAGTAGAGGTAGTGATAACTTGAGTAGGAGGAGTTGACATTTGTTGTAGAGAAGATGTCGCCTCAATTACAGAAGAGATAGTTTTGGTAACATCATCTTTAAAAAGTTCTTGTGAAGTCACAATTAAGTCGCTCAACCCCTCAAAAACATCATCACCGTCATGCTTTTTGGGACTTGCTTTCTCAACTCCTTCATCAGCGGATCTCCCGGAAGATCGTGGAGGTTCTTCCTCTTCGATAACTGGGGCAAGTACAGACTTTTCGGACGGCCCTGCAGCATCCTTCGGAGTTGAACACTTCGCTAGTGGAGTTTCTATAGAGGTTCCTCCCCGCATGTGCTCTTTAGTAGAGACCGGGGCATCAGGAGTTTCCATCGGAGAATCAGGAATTTCAGTTGGAACTTCACGAGGCTGAGTGAAGCGAGAGGAATGAAGAAGCCCGTATTGATGTAAAAATTCATCATTTAACAAAAACTTTATACTCCTCTCTTCTGCCGCCACGGCGTTCAATCTTTCAAAAATTTGCTTATAGCATGGATCTCTAGAGGGAGGAGGAAGTGCTAAAACAGGAAAAAAGAAGCGAAGTTAGCATTTAGCAACTCAGATTTCGAAAAGCTCAAGAATGGAGAAATAAAAACAGGAAATCGTACTTCCTACTCTCCAGATGGCATAAAACCCTGGAGGACAGCGAACAAAGAAAAACTGATTTAGAAATCCATGAACGCTTTCAGGAAGATCAGTGATGAGTTTGCGGTTTCGAGCACTCCTTATAACTACGATAGAAGGATGATCTTTAATTTTTGTGAATGAGCAGAAGTAGCAGATTTCCCCAAAGCTCGGTAATCGGTCCAAAAGTCTCCTAAATAGCACACATAACCCCATCAGAATGGCATGGCCATTGGGGTGCAATTGGAATGGAGAGATAGATAATCGAAGCAGGAACTGCTAAGGGAAGTCATTAAAAGGTGGGATGGCACCGCTCAAGCACATTTGGCGGTTGACAGCAATAAAGCCAAGAGGGGGCTTATCTGCAGTATCATTTGGTCCCGGCAGTAAGGCATCAGCTTCGGCAATGCCAAACTGGATGCGCAATTGGTTAAACACCCGCTGATTCAGAGTTGTGGAAGTTCTCTCCGGAGGGTTATCCAGTGGGTTAGCTATTGGGAAGACGTCTTCAGCCTGGCCCATCGGTTCTTCTTGTTGAGAAGTCATTCTACACAAGCAACTGGATGTTCAAATGCGAAGGTGCACGTTTCCTAAAAGTGTGAAGTGTTGTGCAGAACTAATGAAAATAAACAAGTAAATATAACTGAAGTTAAGATAGTTGGCAGTTGATCAATTACTAAATTTCAGGACTTGTTAATTTAAAGTTTCAGGTATAATGTTAGTGCAAACCGGTCAATTTCAGTTGACTATCTCAACATTGCTTTAGCACTCTACTTGGATTCGTTGGTTTAAAGTACTTCATTCACACAATCTATTTAAATTAATTATCTTCTATTGACTAATCTGTCATTAGATGTGGGCAATCAATGGCAGTATATTCGTCCCGATCTTCTGTGATTGTTGTATTAAACAGGTTGTATACTAGCAAATTGAAGCAATCTGTAAAACTAAAGTATGCAATAAAGTTTAACAGGTTAAAGTCCAGAAAATTTTTAGTTCAAAGCAGTGTGAAATTCTCCAAGTCCTGTCTCGGCCGCGACTCAAATCCTAGGTTGCATCTAATTGAGCCGGTCATAGGTTCAAACCACAAGGAGCAACTCGGTATGAAAAATAGTCCAAGTGTTGAGTCGTTCACGACCTATGACTTGAGTCGTTCACGACCTATGGCTTGAGTCGTTCATGGCCTATGGCTTAAGTCGTTCGCGGCAGATGGTTTGAGTCGTTCACGGTTCAAAGGATGAGTCGCGGTGAGGATCTAAAGGCCTGAGTCGCTCGTACGACCAAAAACCTAAGTCATCAAAAAACCAACGAGGTCATGAGAATCCTAGGTCATTTCCTCGACCGGTCATCTTCTCTCTAACCCATTAACCCGTTAAAGATCATTTCATCTCTTCCAAACTCGCAGAACAGATAATTCAAGGCACTATAATCTATTGTCCTCTCCTCACACCATCAGAAAATCACTCAGAAGACCAACTCGAATCGCCTCAAGCGCTGTTGTGTCATCGTGGACAATAACGACAGCATGGTCGATGGCAGTTGTAAATTGATCAAAAAATGCATGAGTCGCGATGGAACATGGCACAAAGATGCATTGGAGTCAGAAAAATGAGAAGTCCGGATTCGTAATTCAATAACAGTAAGGAATCGAGAGAGAATCAGACTCACTTACGCAATAAAGATTATTAGCAGGAAGTTGGAATAGAATTACTTTCGAAAGCTCGGAGGAATGTTAATGGCAGAAAACGACTTACGAGATTAGTAATGAGAAGAAGGAGGTAAGAGTGACGACTCAAGTCTTTTATACCAGAGTGGAGGAACATGAGTCGGCACATGCGAGTCAAGATGAGTCGAAGTACACGACCAACGACTTAGGTGTGAACTTCGAGGGGCAAATGTTAACCCCGTTTTCACCAACGAGTTAAGACTCAGGCCGACTCAACTTGTTATGACTTAAAGGAATGGAACGACTCATGGGGATTAGCGGTTCATGAGACAGGCCGACACAGTGAGTTACCGACTCAACGAAGTTTACGACTCATATGAGATGACTCAAGGCCTAGACCGACCCAACGACTCAGGGCTTGTAATGACTCAGTGGATCTACGACTCAACTGAACTGAGGAATTGCACGAGTTAAAGGATTGCGCGACTCACGACTTATTGGGATCAACGACTCAACGAGTTAATGCCTTAGAGGAGCAGAGTGGCTTAACTAGTTAACGGTTCACAAGGCAGACCGACTCAGTGCATTACCGACTCATCAAGGCTATCGCCTCAGCGACTCAACAAGTCCACGACTCATCATAAGAAACGACTCAAGAGGATTGACAACCTAAGAAGATAAGTCCCTAAGTCGCTTCACCTATACACCGCTACCTGATAAGTCATCAACGACTTAACGACTCATGACTCAGAATGACTCGTCCGTGACTTAAAGCCATTGAGTTGTATTCCATTGCCACAGTGCCTATTCCTATGAGAATTGACTCGTAAGCGACTCATGACTTGGAATTCTGGAAAGCGAACTATTGAGAGACCAAAGGCTTAAGCAGATAAGCCGGCCACGACTCAACTTGACTCGGCCACGGCTTAGCCTAAGTCGGTCACGACTCAGGACTTGGGCGAAAAATTCCTATCCAGATTTGCCTATAAATACATGGCCACCTCCAACATTCAAAGGACTTTTTTTGGGCTCATTCATTTCAAGCGTCGTTACTCTGCTGCATTCCGAACTACTTCAACACTTAAAGCTTTTGAGAGATAAAGAACGCCTCAAGGAACTTCACGAAGAATCATGCATGTCCAACATGAGTTCAAAGATTTGGATCGACATTGAAGTTTAGGCTACTTGTTCTAAGTCACTTGTAACTCGAAGTGTGTTGTAATCAAAGTGTAACTGCATCAACTTGTAATCAAATCGTCAATAAAGATATTCAAAGTGGACGTAGGCTCTCTCTTAAGCCGAACCACTATAAAATTGCTGTTGTTTACTGCTTTTTCGCTATTATCTGCTTATAATCTGTTCCCGAGCTATCGGGTGGTGCTTTCACAATCTCACTTCATACACTGGGGTGTTAGCGTTCAAATTTTAGCGTTAACAGAGTATTTCAAGACTAAATAATAATGAGGTTAAATCGAGATCTATATGAAACTGTTATATAGAACATTTAAATATTAAAGCCTTGAACTATATTGGAATTTAAATGGTTTATGTTGAGATTCGGATCTGTATTCGAAATCAACGTAGTTGAATTTGTTATTTAGCAACTAAATTGAATTAAAATGAAAATTTAGGTTGAACTAAATTTGAATTTGTTATTTAGAAAACTAAATTGAATGAAAATTTAGATGAAGCGTTGAATACTTAAAGTTTTGAAATATATGGAAATATAAAGGGGTATTAGTGATTATAAATCCGAATTTGAGATCGATAAAATTTAAGTGGTTATTTTAGAAATTGAGTTGAATTTAAATTGATTAATTGAGATTGAATTTAATTTGAATGGGAAGGCTGGGTTGATGTTGGAACGATTTGTTAATTTGAGGAGATTGAAAATACTTTACTGTATAAATTATTTAATATACATAAATACTATTTTGGGAAATATAGAGATATTTGAAGTGAAAATGAGATTTGGTTTGAAGTATAAGTTAAGCTGAAATGACCATGGTGTTATAGTGTATATTTCTACCTTGTAGAAAGTTCCATGGACCCTTAGAGGATGGTTATCCCAAACATCCTTTAAGTTATTTGTATTTCAGTTGATATTTCACTTGAGTTGGATGTGTTGATATAAGAATGTTAATCCTGACTCGAATGTTTTGTGTTTTTCTTTACGCTCGGGTCAGACTGAGTGATACAGCATTTGAGACTCACCTTTGGAGTTCGGAGCTTCATTTGGAAATCCAACTATTGATTCAGATTCCAGCCTTTCTAGTTGATTGGTTCAGAGAAGTCATCTGTTGCATTGGAGACTTCACTGCATTTGAACTATTCGGTTGTATTTTTCTAACTCTGATGTATACAGTAGCTTCATGAACTACTATTCTTTATCTATTCCGCTGCATTATATTACTCGTGATCTGTGATTGATTTATTTACTGTATATTTTAAGTTTTGCCAAATTTTAATTAACAATTCGGTATTTTGAATTATTCAAGTCGGATATGTATGGTTTTATTGTCGATTTGAATGGTCCATAATAGCAGGTCGTTACAGTTGGTATCAGAGCTTTGGCTCTAGGCAAAACGTAGCATATATGGTAAATTTGTTTACAGAATCACTTTCGCTCGAGTTGAATCTCTTCCTTTTGACTCGATTTCCTTTGAATTTTGGAATGTCCCTCGGTTCCGAAATTCGTTCTGTCTCTCCCTATTTATATTCATTTAATTCCGGAGTATCCCATAACTCCACTGAATGATTTGTAAAGGGGGTGAAAACTCCTTTTCAATTGGCATTGACTCATCGAAGATTTCTGTATCCTCGGTTTACGATGCTGCTCTATCTTGTTATGCCGAATTCTATAACTATGGCGATTGAATGTCGAATTGCCTCAGAATTCTACACCGATCTAATTGTGGAATCACGGTTGACCGGTAAAGGTCGCCCGCGATTTATAGAAGTATATCCATCTTCTATTTTGTAATTTAATTATCTCATCTTCGATCAAGTCTATATTCGAATCAGGATTCTATTGATTGGAGTTCCTCTAAATTAAATCGCTATCTTTGTTTTGAAATCCATTCTTGAATCATCCTTTGAAAATCGGGTTTTGTTTGTATTTTTGAAATTGTTTATAACGAAATTTTATTTTGATAACTATGATTTTTTATATATATAAAAGTGAAAATGTTTTCGATAAGGATTATGTACCTATATATATAAAGCAAATAAGAAATGTTATTCTATATAAAAAGGTTTTGAAAGGATTTGAAATTTTGAAAAATTATAAGAAATTGATTTGTATAAAAATGATTTATAACTGTAGAGTTAAATTTGAAATTCGAGAATTGAATTCTGGTATTTTGAAATTGGTTTTTAGATTTTGGAAAATATATAAAAATAATACGATTTAAAAGTATTTTTCCGAATAAGAAATGTTTCAAATGAGTTCAAATGAATTTCAATAATTTTGAAGAAATTTCAAAGAAGTTTTCAAGTAAATAGAAGTCCAGAACTCACTTATGTCGCTGGAAAATAATTTCGGTGATGAGCGCACGCATCATCAACATTGATTTTCGAGTTCCAGAATGTGGGAGATGCCATTTTAATAGCTTCGCTATGCAAGTGATTTTGTAAAACCGTTTTTGATTTCAAATTCCGAAGTATAATTTGATATTTTAGAAAGATATAATTATATATTTGAAACAATTTAAAATGTGACTGGTGTTCAGTCCTCGAGTTTCGGATTTAATAATTGATTTATTGATTTATTGTTGATTTTCAACTCTTGAATTGAAAATTTGATTTCCCTAACTATTTTGAATGTTTGAACACTTCCAAATCGAGATTAAATTTTCAAAGCTAAGAAATTTCGAAGAGTATAAATTGTTTGATAAAGAATATAAGTTTAGTTTTGAAATGTTTTGAAAAAAATAGTTGAATAATGGTTTTCAGAAAGGTAAATTGGATATTTCACGTAGAAATAGATAGTTTAAAAGTTTTAAAAAAAAGGATAATTATAAATTTGGAAACCATTTTGAGTATAATTGATTTTGAGAAAAATATTTGGTTTTGAAATTAAATTGGAATTAAAAACCAGTACTTATATGGTGACTTTGGAAATGAATTTATTTGACTTGAATTATGTAAATTTGGAAACTGGGATTATTTTCTAAGCCTATTATTTTGGGAACTTTGAAATTTAGATATTTAATTTGGAAGAAAATTGGTGAATCCATATATGATTTTGAAGCTGAATTGATATTGAAATAATTTGAAATTGAGAACCTTATATTATTAAGCACATGATTTGGGAGTGGTCGAACTTATATAAAATGGATTTGTATAAGTATGAAGTTGATTTGAAATCTATTGATTTGAAAGGTACTCAATTTGGAAAGAGAATTTTGTATAATCAAAGTCTATATAAGTATGACTTGATATACTATTGATTTGGAAAGTATTAGATTAGAAAAAGGAATCCTATATATATGGACTTTATATAAGTACGATATTTGAATGTGATTTGAAAGGTACTATATGATATATATTTTCGAAGTAAAGATATGGAAAGTGCCTTCTGCTTGATATCCTCTTTGTGGCCACATCGTGGATTCATTCTATCGATATTATTCTCTCCGAATTTTTGTTTTCCGGATGTAATACTCGAGTGTTCCCACCGTGGCGTAGCCCATGGTTTTTTTCTCTCGCGACTGCATAGCGCAATTGCCTGGCTGAGTCTGGCCTAGGGGTATGGATTGTTTTCTGGGGGATCCAGGCGTAACTATTATGTATCCTGCAATCTGTGTAGGTCGCGAATAGTAGTGAAACTGCCTGGCTGAGACAGCCTAGGGGTACGGATTGTTTCCTGGGGGACCCAGGCGTAACCATTGTGTATCCTGCACTCAACTAGTCATCATGGCGTAACTCGTAGGGCTGAGAAAGCTTACGAATATGGATTGTTTCCTGGGGGATCCAGGCGTAACCATTGTGTAACTGCGAACCATGGTCGGACAAAGGTTTTGGTTTGGTTGTTTTGTTTGGATTGTACTTTCCATATCTGTTTTAAAGGTTTTTCAAGTATTTTCACTGGGTGTTGAAACAAGTCTACTAAGTACTTGAAGAATTCTAGCTTTGCGCCTGATCAACGCACGGCCAGAGTCTGCAAGAATGAGGATAAACTTGTTGAAACATCGAGTTATAAAAGTATTTTCGAAAGGAAAATCTATTTCGATATAATAGTATTTTATTATAAAAGTATTATTATAAAAGTTTTTTTTCCAACAAAGAAATTGTAACAACCCGATATTTTCAGCCATTCGCATCCGCACATGTCGGACTTGAATTGCTCAAAATACCGCGTTGTAAATAAATTTGGAGCAAATGAAATACAATCACAGAATCACGGACACAGAAATATCAGAATAACTCGCAGCGGAAATAAAAATACCATAGTAGGTCATGAAGCTACTATAACAAACTCTCAAAACATAATACATAATATTAGTCTGAAACATATACAATAGAAATCTCAAATACATAGAAGTTTATAAATACTAGAGCTGAAATAGAACAACAAAAACTGAAAGGAAATAGATAACTAGACAAGCAGAATCTCCAGCGATTCCTAGCTCCAGAAAAGAAATCCAAAGCTAAGCTGTAAATACTCAGGCTGACCCGAGCGTAAAGTAAAACACAAAACACTCGAGTCAGGACAATATATACTTATATAATGTAAACCAACTCAAGTGAACTGTAGTAGAAATGCAAAATAACTTAAAGGATACTTGGGATCGCCCATCCTTTAAGAATCAGTTAAACTATAAATTAAATACATCCCGTGGTTAAAATTTCAAAATGGTATTTTATACTTCAAAATAAAATATCATTTCAAAATTCAATATCATTCAAAAATCCATTTCATAATATCAAAATATAATATCTTCAAAACCACATTCATTTTTTATTTAATTTAAATACCATTACAAAACACATTTCAAAATAGTTTATATTTTGAAACAAATTACTTCCTTTTAAATCATAAAATGAAGTTATTATATTTAATAATTAACTTATTAAATTTCCAAAATTTTAAATCTTTCCAAAGTTCATTCATTCCCTAAAATTTATCAAACAGTGAAAATTCACCTTTTCGCAGCATTTAGACAGTGCTACGGAAAGTTACTTTTAAAACAATTCAATTTAACAAAAGACAGGATTTAAATGCTATAATAGGGTTACTTTAGTTCAAATAAAACCTTACTTAAATTCATCAATTATAGCCCTTACTTAAATTTAGCCATTTAGTTCATTTTTATCAACTATAGCATTTACAAATGTCGTAATATCATTTACATTAGAAAATAATAGCATTTCAAAATTGCTATTAATTAAATTCCAAATATTCAATATAATTTCACAAACAATTAAATTTTTATTTAATTCATTTTTAACTTATACTTATACATTTTCACTTTTAAAACAATCATTTAAATACCCTTATATTCATGATTTTATAAGTGCAGTTTCCATTCAAAATCAAATTTAATAATAATTTACTTATTAAAATTCCAACATTAAATTTTAAATTCATTAAATTAAATTTAACTTACCACTTAAGTTTAAATTTTAAAATATAACTCAATTTCATTTTTATTTACTTAACTCAAAATTCACTTTTAAGCCAAATTCACAAATTTCCAATTTTAGCTATATTTCAAAATTTCAACTTAAATATTCATTCATTTCACATTTAGCTTTATAAAAAAATCATTAATATATTATAAAATCATTTTAAATTCTTTTAAATTCAAAATATCATAAATTTATCATATTTTCATATTTATTTAAATTCCATTTATCACCAAATTATAATTTCGAAAATAACTTACATTTCAGATTTTCTAATTTTACCATTTATTTATTTCACTTATAAAATTTTAGAAAATAAATAATGCTTTACAAAAATCATTTTTTTATCAAGTTTACATCAAAATATTATAATATTTACATTTCTAAAATATTTCAAATTTTAGAAAAACATATTTCAACAACGGGTCTGTATTTCATTTTCTAGCCTAGTTAAAGTGATACGGGTATATATCATTTCAACCCGTAATTTACGAAGAAAAACCGGATTTGATCTTTTCAAACCCGCAATCCCAAGTAAATGAAAATAATTGAAAATCATTCAGGCCTATCATTTCAGCCCATAATGATTTTCTCCAATTCTAAAGCCCGTTCGGGTATGTATCATTTCAACCCATAATGATTCTAATCTAAAGGGAACTTGCAGTGTGATAAACTGATAAAAATAACAGAACAACATAATATAACAGTAACAGATGTTATAACAGGTGCATAAGCATAGGTGATTATCATATAATCATAATATAGCAGGTGTAACATGATAATGCATTTTACAGATTCAAAAGGGGTCGATTTACTAGTTATATATGTACATATAGTCTGGTGAGAATAACACACTGTTTTGAGCTGGAGACACAACGAAGAATGCACGAATGAGATCCAAACAAGCACGATAACATGACACAAAGATGAGTGGAAGAGCCAAAGATTAATTCTCCTTGGATACATGAGACAAAACAAATAAATATAACATAAGTTTTCAACCCAAATTCAATTAAACAAAGCTAGAAATGAATACACAAAACATCACCGAAGTGTTTGCACTTGCTTTCTACCACCTATGCTTCAACTCCAGATCTGAAATGGCATGGCTAAAGGCATGGTTTGGATCTGGTTTGGGTTCTTAAAGGTCGGCGTAGCATGGCAAAATGATGGAGCAAAGATATATGAGCATGAACTAACACTACATGGCAAATATCATGGATTCCTATGCACTAGAGGGCTCGGCCAAGGCCAAGGAGGGCACGGCCAGGTCTGTAGTTGGCCGGAGGATGATGTGGTAGTGGGCTCAGGTCAGGAATTTGCTGGTAGTGGTGGTGTATGGTCGGCCAAAGTGATGGAGGAGGTGATGGAAGCAAGGTAGCCAGGCTATGTTGGATATAGGTGGAGTTTGCTTCATATTTTGGTGGATCATCAACATGGATGGCCTCGGCTCTGTAATGGCAGTGGAGAGGAGGGTATGGTGGCTGGAATAGGTGGTAGTGGAGGCGGCCAAGGTGCTGGAGATGGAGGGGCCGAACTGCATAAGAGATTGCAAGTGCAAAAATCAAGTAAATCAAGTAGAAAATGTAAAAAGAAATGAAAGTTTTTATCAAAATTTCTTCTTGGAGATCGCCGAAACTTTTTTTAGGGTTTGAGGGAAAATTATCACATGAGAAACAATGGAAGAGTCGGCTGAAACAAAGAGATATGGTCGGCAAATGATTAATGCAAGTGTTATTGAATTTGAAAAGACAAAGGAGGTGAAAAGACAATGGTATGTTAAAGGTCAAAACTCTTCATATTTCTCTAATTTCTTTTGCAAATTTTAATAAATGAAAAATTAATTATAATTACAGTTAAAAACACGAAAACATAGTAAATAAACAAAAATAAATAAATAAATATTAATTATATATAATTTAATTAATAAAAACAGCAAAAATTGCAAACTAGTCATGAAAATATGAAAATAAATGCAATGAAGTTTGGAAAATTTTTATGTACTTGAAAAATATTTGTAAATAAAGATAAGAACAGAAAATAAAAATGAATTCACAAAATACATAAATAAATATTAATTTAATATAATTTAATGAAGAAAATAGCAGAAAAATGGAAACTAGCCTTTAAAAATAGAAAATAAATGCAATAGACTTTGGGAAAAATTAAACGCCACTTTAATAAAGTTTAAAAGACAAAATATATATAACATGACATATTGACACATTTTAAAATAAAATATTACAATAAAAATATAGTTTATATTATTTAAAATAAACAGAATTGCTAAATAAAGCAAATTACACTCAATATTGGAATATACATAACTTTCACAATTTAAATCTGTTTTCAACGAAACGAAAAGCAGTATTCAAGTTATTAAGTCTATTTTCATAATAAAAGATAAAATTTAAGAATCAAAATATTTAAATTTGAAATTTAAAAATCAAAGTTTGACCCAAATTTACCGAAATCAACATTTTAGGAAAATATTCAATTTATACAATTTTGGAATTATAAATCACATAATAATCAAAGTTTATATTTAAAAATGAAAAGTTTGAAATGGAACCACTTAAAAAATTTAGAAATGAAATAAAGTCCAAATTAAAATATACATAAAAATCTAGGGTTGTTACACTCTTCCCCACTCAAATCTTTTCGTCCTCGAAAAGGAAGGAAGTGGAGAAACAACTAGAAAGAGAAATAGGTTGGAAGACATTCGAAAGAAGGTAGGGAGAAAGTAGCTAGGAGGGAAAGCAGGTTGAAAGACAAGGATGAACCATTATTTAAACCATTATACATTTCAATTAAAATTTCATAATAGTTATTTGATTCAAATTTGATGGTTCAAAGTAAACAATTTTTAAACATTTTAAAATCTTTAGAAGGGAAAATAACTGATCAAAATATTCTTTATATAGTACTTTATCAAGAAACATTTATCAAAATACTTTTATAACTCGATGTCTTAACAAGTTTACTTTCGTTCCTGCAGACTCTAGCTATGCGTTGATCAGGCGCAAAGCTAGAATTCTCCAGGTACTTGGTAGACTTGTTTCAACACCTAGTGAAAATAATGAAAACACTTCTAAAAACAGATATGGAAAGTACAATCCAAACAAATCAACCAAACTGAAACAGTTGTCTAACCATGGATCGGAGATACACAATGGTTACGCCTGGATCCCCCTAGGAAACAATCTGTATCCGTAAGCTTTCTCAGCCCTGCGAGTTACGCCATGATGACAAGTAGAATGCAGGATACACAATGGTTACGCCTGGATCCCCCAGGAAACAATCCGTACCCCCAGGCCATCTCAGCCAGGCATTTGCGCTACTAATGCGACCTACATAGAGTGCCGGATACACAATGGTTACGCCTGGATCACCCAGGAAACAATCCGTACCCCTAGGTCAGCTCAGCCTGGCAGTTGCGCTATGCAGTCGCGATCATAAAACCATGGAGATCACCATGGAATTCGATGGACACTCGAGTATTATATCCGGAAAACCCAAATCAAAGAGAGAGAATAATATCGATAGAGTGAATCCACAGTGTGGCCACAAAGCGGATATCAAGCAGAAGGCACTTTCCATATCTTTACTTCGAAAATATGCATCATATAGTACCTTTCAAAATCACTTTCAAATATCATACTTATATAAAGTCCATTTTATATAAGATTTCATTTCAAATAAAATACTTTTCAAAATACTAGTATATCAAATCACACTTATATAGATTTCGATTATATAAGATTTCACTTTTCAAAATTGGGTACCCTTTCAAATCAACAGTTCCAATTCAACAGTTTACTTATACAAATCATTTTTATATAAGTTCGATAGCTCCCAAATATAGTATTTAATAAAACAAGGTTCTAATTTTCAAACCATTTCGATATCAATTAAATTTTAAAATCAAATATGATGTCACCAAATCATTTCTTTCAAGTTATATATATTCAATTTCAAAATTTCTTAAAACAATAGGTTTAGAAGATACTCCTGGTTTCCAAATCAACAATATTTTTGGTCAAACACATTCATCTCCATTTTAAACCTATATTCACTTCAAAATCATAATACTTTCAAAGTTATAAATCTTTCGAAACCAAAATACTTGAAATCATTCTACTTTGAAAATCATACATTTGAAATCATAAAACATTCCCTTAATTCTTTACATTTCAAAATTTTATTCAATTAAACTTAAATCTACAATTTCTAATTTTAATTCAATTCAAACCATCGGTTCAATTCAATTTATTTTTCCAACAAAACTATTTCAAATATTATCAATTTTCAAATATAGATTTGATTCACAAAATAAACTATTCGGTCTTAACTATATTCAAGGCTTAAATATACCATATTTCAAAACTAAATTTTATAATTTCATATATCTCAAATTTTTACATCATTATTACTTAGCATTGAAACATTCATTTCATAAATCCATTATTTTTAAATAAACTCAAATTACAGGTAAACCAAATATCCTTTCATACTAATATAAGCTTCAATTATTGATCTATCAAAATCAATGGTTTTCAAAATCATTTTATACTCACATAAAGTTTTTCTTATATCAGGATCAAAATTTTCAAAAAAATAAATTTTGCAGCATGAAAAGCCATATGGGATTGGACATCCTTGCTTACTAAAAGATTTTTAATTAAGAATAGTTTTGTATATAAAATAGTTTTTATGAAAAATAGAATAAAACGGTTAGTTTAAGAAAAAGAAAAAATAGTTTTGAAAAATGGTTTTAAATTTGATAGTGGTTTTTCGTAAAAGAAAAAATTCCAATTAAATTACAAAGATATCCAACCCAACAACTTTCAATTTCAGCGTCAAGTATACCAATGATATTAGGATATAGGATGTACATATGTCATCATTTCGCAACATTACATTCGATCGCTCGCTCGATCACACAAGTTCGCTTTTGAACTAGTATTGCCCATTCGACTTCCCTAATGCGGACTTCGATATGGTTTCTCGACTAGAAGCCACCAGTCTCCTTGCACAGCCATATACTATGACAGAGAACTCTAGAATCAAGCCCAAAATCCATATCAAATATTCGCCATCAAGACTCAAATGAAAAATCCTAACACGAAATGGTGTAATTCACCTCGAACTTGTGTACTCAAACTTGGATCAAATTAATTATGCGAATGAAACAGCATACGTACAACTTATGTATCTATTCCAACTTGTTAAGTAAATAGTTTCCTAAAGATGTTACTAAGTTAAAACATTTAAAACTAAATTTTTCTCAAACATTTGAAGACTAATTTTTATCCAAAACATTTCAAAACTAAATTTCATATTAGTATAATTCAAAATGGTCTTATTTATTTACTTAACAAAACAGTTTCAACTTATAAAAATCATATTATTTCATACTTACAAACTAAACTTATATTCTTTATCAAATACCTTATAACTTTCAAAATATCTTAGCTTTGAAAAGTTAACCTTGATTTGGAAGTGCTCGAACCTTCAAAATAGTTGAAGAAATCATATTTTCAAATCCAAGAGTTAGAAATCAACACTAAATCAGTGAATCAATTTCAAAAGTTAGGTTTCAAAATCTGAAACTCGAGGACTGAACACCGGCTTACTTTAAATCTTTTCAAATATATATATATACAGATCTATCTTTCGAATATCAAACCATACTTTGAATTCTGAAATCAAAATTGGTTTCACAAAATCACTCGCATAGCAAAGCTACTAGAGTGGCCTCTCCCTCACTCAGAAACTCGAAAATCAATGTCGATGATGCATGCATTCATCACCGAAATTATTTTTCAGCGACATAAGTGAGTTCTGGACTTCAATTAACTTTGAAAAACTTCTTTGAAATTCCTTCGAAATCATTGAAATTCATTTGAATACATTTGAAACATTTCTTAAAAAAATAATATTTAAATCATATTATTATTATATATTTTCCAAAATCTTAAAACCGATTTCAAAACACCGGAATTCGATTCCTCGAAATTCAAATTCAAAACCCTTCAGTTATAAATCATTTTTGTATAAATCAAGTTCTTATAAATTTCAAAATTTCAAATCCTTTCAAAGCTTCCAATTTTCATTTTAAAAGGTATATAATCCTTATCGGAAACATTTCACTTTTTATATACAAAATATGGTCATCCTTAATAATTTCGATGTATGCACAATTTCAAAATACAACCAAACACAAATTTCCAAAGCATGATTCAAGGAAGGATTTCAAACAAACAAAGATTCAAAATTAGAGGAACTCTAATCAAATAGAATTCTAGTTCGAAGATAAACTCAAACGAAGATGAGATAATTTAATTATCGAACAGAAGATGGATAAGCCTATAAAAAATCACTGACAACCTTAATCGGTCAACCGTGACTTCCGGAATATAACCAATTTGGAAATCTGAGGCAAATCGACATTCGACCGCCAGATATAGGATCCAGATAGAGCAGTAGATAAATAGCATTGACATCCGAGGATACAGAAATCTCCGGTGGATCAATACCAATTATAAAGGAATTTAACCCCTTTACAAATCATTCAAAGATTTACGGAATCACCGCTCTTTAGAGAGATCATTCCAAAGTAGGGTCACGGAATGCCCAAAATCAAAAGGGTAAAAATAGGGAAGACAAGACTGGATTTCAGAACAAGTGGGAGCATTCCACAGTTCAAGGAATCCTAATCGATAAGAATCGTAACTAAGAGATTTCTAACAAGATGGATTCAGAAGGGATGAAGTTTAGAAAATCTTGGTTTCAAAATAAGAACAATTTTATACCAAAAATAATCTTTGAAAATACTTTAAAATCATTTGGAAATCATTTTATACTTCGAAAATACGTTCTCTCACAAAGAAAGGATTCTGAGATTGATTTCACTCATTCTAGGGTATTTCTACCCTATCTCTAATGAGTTTTTGCTCCGCAGGCTAAGGTTTGCCTAAAACCAAAGCTCTGATACCAACTGTAACAACCCGATATTTTCAGCCATTCGCATCCGCACATGTCGGACTTGAATTGCTCAAAATACCGCGTTGTAAATAAATTTGGAGCAAATTAAATACAATCACAGAATCACAGACACAGAAATATCAGAATAACTCGCAGCGGAAATAAAAATACCATAGTAGTTCATGAAGCTACTATAACAAACTCTCAAAACATAATACATAATATTAGTCTAAAACATATACAATAGAAATCTCAAATACATAGAAGTTTATAAATACCAGAGCTGAAATAGAACAACGAAAACTGAAAGGAAATAGATAACTAGACAAGCAAAATCTCCAGCGATTCCTAGCTCCAGAAAAGAAATCCAAAGCTAATCTGTAAATACTCAGGCTGACCCGAGCGTAAAGTAAAACACAAAACACTCGAGTCAGGACAATATATACTTATATAATGTAAACCAACTCAAGTGAACTGTAGTAGAAATGCAAAATAACTTAAAGGATACTTGGGATCGCCCATCCTTTAAGAACCAGTTAAACTATAAATTAAATACATCCCGTGGTTAAAATTTTAAAATGGTATTTTATACTTCAAAATAAAATATCATTTCAAAATTTAATATCATTCAAAAATCCATTTCATAATATCAAAATATAATATCTTCCAAACCACATTCATTTTTTATTTAATTTAAATACCATTACAAAACACATTTCAAAATAGTTTATATTTTGAAACAAAATACTTCCTTTTAAATCATAAAATGAAGTTATTATATTTAATAATTAACTTATTAAATTTCCAAAATTTTAAATCTTTCCAAAGTTCATTCATTCCCTAAAATTTATCAAACAGTGAAAATTCACCTTTTCGCAGCATTTAGACAGTGCTACGGAAAATTACTTTTAAAACAATTCAATTTAACAAAAGACAGCATTTAAATGCTATAATAGGGTTACATTAGTTCAAATAAAACCTTACTTAAATTCATCAGTTATAGCACTTACTTAAATTTAGCCATTTAGTTCATTTCTATCAACTACAGCATTTACAAATGCCGTAATATCATTTACATTAGAAAATAATAGCATTTCAAAATTGCTATTAATTAAATTCCAAATATTCAATATAATTTCACAAACAATTAAATTTTTTTTAATTCATTTTTACCTTATAATTATACATTTTCACTTTTAAAACAATCATTTAAATACCCTTATATTCATGATTTTATAAGTGCAATTTCCACTGAAAATCAAATTTAATAATAATTTACTTATTAAAATTCCAACATTAAATTTTGAATTCATTAAATTTAAATTACTACTTAAGTTTAAATTTTAAAATATAACTCAATTTCATTTTTATTTACTTAACTTAAAATTCACTTTTAAGCCAAATTCACAAATTTCCAATTTTAGTTATATTTCAAAATTTCAACTTAAATATTCATTCATTTCACATTTAACTTTATAAGAAAAATCATTAATATATTATAAAATCATTTTAAATTCTTTTAAATTCAAAATATCATAAATTTATCATATTTTCATATTTAATTTAAATTCCATTTATCACCAAACTATAATTTCCAAAATAACTTACATTTCAGATTTTCTAATTTTACCATTTATTTATTTCACTTATAAAATTTTAGAAAATCAATAATGCTTTACAAAAATTATTTTTTTATCAAGTTTACATCAAAATATTATAATATTTACATTTCTAAAATATTTTAAAATTTTAGAAAAACATATTTTAACAACGGGTCTGTATTTCATTTTCTTGCCTAGGTAAAGTGATACGGGTATATATCATTTCAACCCGTAATTTACAAAGAAAACCCGGGTTTGAACTTTTCAAACCCGCAATCCCAAGTAAATAAAAATAATTGAAAATCATTCAGGCCTATCTTTTTAGTCCATAATGGTTTTCTCCTATTCTAAAGTTCGTTCGGGTGTGTATCATTTCAACCCATAGTGATTCTAATCTAAAGGGAACTTGCAGAGTGATAAGCTGATAAAAATAACAGAACAACATAATATAACAGTAACAAATGTTATAACAGGTGTATAAGCATAGGTGAATATCGTATAATCATAATAAAGCAGGTGTGACATGATAGTGCATTTTACAGATTCAAAAGGGGTCAATTTACTAGTTATATATGTACATATTGTCTGGTGAGAATAACTCACTGTTTTGAGCTGGAGACACAACGACGAATGCACGAATGAGATCCAAACAAGCACGATAACACGACACAAAGATGAGTGGAAGAGCCAAAGATTAATTCTCCTTGGATACATGAGACAAAACAAATAAATATAACATAAGTTTTCAACCCAAATTCAATTAAACAAAGCTAGAAATGAATACACAAAACATCACCGAAGTGTTTGCACTTGCTTTCTACCACCTATACTTCAACTCCAGATCTGAAATGGCTCGGCTAAAGGCATGGTTTGGATCTGGTTTGGGTTCTTAAAGGTCGGCCTAGCATGGCAAAATGATGGAGCAAAGATATATGAGCATGAACTAACACTACAAGGCAAATATCATGGATCCTATGCACTAGAGGGCTCGGCCAAATCCAAGGAGGGCACGGCCAGGTCTGTAGTGGGCCGGAGGATGATGTGGCAGTGGGCTCAGGTCAGGAATTTGCTAGTGGTGGTGGTGTATGGTCGGCCAAAGTGATGGAGGAGGTGATGGAAGCAAAGTAGCCAGGCTATGTTGGATATAGGTGGAGTTTGCTTCATATTTTGGTGGATCATCAACATGGATGGCCTCGACTCTAGAATGGCAGTGGAGAGGAGGGTATGGTGGCTGGAATAGGTGGTGGTGGAGGCGGCCAAGGCGCTGGAGATGGAGGGGCCGAACTGCATAAGAGATTGCAAGTGCAAAAATCAAGTAAATCAAGTAGAAAATGTAAAAAGAAATGAAAGTTTTTTATCAAAATTTCTTCTTGGAGATGGCCGAAACTTTTTTTTAGGGTTTGAGGGAAAATTTTCATGTGATAAACAATGGAAGAGTCGGCTGAAACAAAGAGATATGGTCAACAAATGATTAATGCAAGTGTTATTGAATTTGAAAAGACAAAAGGAGGTGAAAGACAATTGTATATTAAAGGTCAAAACTCTACATATTTCTCTAATTTCTTTTGCAAATTTTAATAAATAAAAAATTACTTATAATTACAGATAAAAACACGAAAATATAGTAAATAAACAAAAATAAATAAATAAATAAATAAATAAATATTAATTATATATAATTTAATTAATAAAAACAGCAAAAATTGCAAACTAGTCATGAAAATATGAAAATAAATGCAATGAAGTTTGGAAAATTTTCATGTACTTGAAAAATATTTATAAATAAAGATAAGAACACAAATTAAAAATGAATTCACAAAATACATAAATAAATATTAATTTAATATAATTTAATGAAGAAAATAGCAGAAAAATGGATACTAGCCTTTAAAAATAGAAAATAAATGCAATATAGACTTTGGGAAAAATTAAACACCACTTTAATAAAAGTTAAAAGACAAAATATATATAACATGACATATTGACACATTTTAAAATAAAATATGACAATAAAAATATAGTTTATATTATTTAAAATAAACAGAATTGCTAAATAAAGCAAATTACACTCAATATTGGAATATACATAACTTTCACAATTTAAATCTGTTTTCAACGAAAAAAAGCAGTATTCAAGTTATTATGTCTATTTTCATAATAAAAGATAAAATTTAAGAATCGAAATATTTAAATTTGAAATTTAAAAATCAAAGTTTGACCCAAATTTACCGAAATCAACATTTCAGGAAAATATTCAATTTATACCATTTTGGAATTATAAATCACATAATAATCAAATTTTATATTTAAAAATGAAAAGTTTGAAATGGAAACACTTAAAAAATTTAAAAATGAAATAAAGTCAAAATTAAAATATACATAAAAATTTTGGGTTGTTACAGAAATTTTGTGTTAATATTTGAGATTAAAACTCTTATGGGTTGAAATTTACGATTCGTGCCCGATTCTATTCTTTGAATGTGCCTTATCTTCTCAGCTTTAGTTGTTCACCTATATTCCGTTTCCAGAATCTACCTTCCTTTCCTTTTTGAATATAATCTTTTAAATATTGCTTATCTGTATACTACATTGGTTAATAGAAAATTTTAGTGTTTTAAATATTTTGAAGTTATTAATTTAATAAAACATGTTTAAATAAAACGATTATTGATGTATCTATAATGTTGAAAGTATCTTAGGATAAAGTAGTAAAAAAAATTGAAGTATTAAAGAAAATTGATTTCCAAGTGAAGTTTTCAAATGAATATTTCAAGTAAAATTTATATAATTTTAAAATTTATTGTTTATCTTGTCTTTCAATCTATTTTCTTTATGGTTGTTTTAATTCTCCTACCTCCTTCCTTTTCGGAGACGAAAGTTTTGAGTGGGGGAGAGTGCAACAGCCCAAATTTTAGCAATATTTTATTCTTTATTTATAACTCTGGGGTTTTATTTTTCGAAAATTTGATTGTCTAAATTTATTTATAAATAATCACCCAAGATTTTTATTAGTGTGAAAATTCTAAAATTCTTATTTTGGTTAAAACTTAACATTTTTTTTGAAGTAATAAATTTTTAACCTTTGGTTTAATTTAATATATTCGTGACAATGTTTATTTCACCTTTTTTTCTTTAAAAAAAAATTGATTTTATACTTTTAAAATTTTAATATTTTATATTTACTTATATACATTTTTGAAATAAATTTCTTAGTAAATGTGTAAACAAATCATATTTTTATATAAGTAATAAATTTACAAAACTTTGTGTATAAATAAACTGTTTAATTTCGCGTTAAAAAGGCGCGTTATTTGATGGAATAAATAATGTATATATACATACAAGAAAACGTATAAAATTTAAATCCGTTATTTTCAATTTTTTTGGACAAAAATCACTGCGTCTGTTGTACGCATTCTAATTTTATTCACTTTCCTTTTACCCTCCTGATTTAATAGGAACGTTATTTACAAATTTTATAACCATTCACTTTTCTAATTTCTTGCCATTATTCTCATCAACGTGAGCTTTAAATTTTAAACACATTCAATATTGTTTAAAAATCTTATTCCAAAATCTAATCTTAGCTGACCGTTTCTTCTGCTTTAATTTCGAAACCCATTTGCTTAAAATTTGTTAAAAATCAAGTAACCGTTTATAACAAGAAAAATCAGTGCTCAATCAAAATCGTGGCCTTTTTTATCAATATCTTATTTCTTGCCTATAACTGCTCATTAAAAATCAACGCTAGTTTAATTTCCTTTCCATTTCAAAGCAAGTTGATTTATTGCCGTTCTTTCTTCTCCTTAAATCACGCTACCTCTCTGATCAAACCTAAATTTACTACATAAGAAAACGTATAAATTTAAAAGCATTTCTTTGTTATAAATTGGGCGTATATTTTTACGTCAGTTTTAAGCATGTCTCATTTTCTTACCTTGGATAATAATTAAATTTATCCATAGGCGTATTTTTTTAATTGGGAAAGAATTAAATTCCCTAACCATTCAATTAGTTTAAAATGTTTGCCTTGGATTCATGCGGAAAATTTTCTACTCTTTCCAATTGCCTCTCGTTTAAAATTAGCATAAAATCTTTAAAATCCAATCCGGCTCAAAATCAACTTTCCTCCTGCCTTTTTCTTTCACCGTTATCAACCCGTGTTTGATTATAAAACACGATTCATTTCATACTTCTCTACCGTTCCTAAAGCAATTTATTTCATACCGTTTCCTCCACTCAATCAACGCAAATTACTCCCTTTAAATATAAAATGTGCCTCACCATTTACATGCAAATTATATTCACTTTCCTTTTGCCTTCTGATTTAATAGGAACGTGATCCACAAATTGCTAACCATTCCGAAATCTTTAAATTTCTATCCATTTTTCCCTTGATGCACGCAAGCTTTTCTTCAAATGCTAAACACGTTTTCTTCCTTGCTTTAAAATTTGCATGCCTTGATTTTTGCTTTCCCACTTTAACAATTGTGTTGTCACAAATAAATACAAACCACATATCAAACTTCATCTGCATCTCATTTTGGGTTCCTCTCCTTCTTCCTTGCGTGTGAGCAAAGCATCAGGTAATGACCGAATTATTTTTCCTGCTTCTTTTTTTTTCTGTTCAAATTTTTGGCTCTACTATTTCACCACATGACACCCACCCTCCTCCACAATCAAGACCACCCTCCACAGTATAGACAGATTCTTGCTTATATCATTTATAAACACGTTGGAAAAGGATGTAGGAGACATTGTTCATTCAAGGTCTTAACGTTAATAAGTATTTTGTTTTGAGAAAAAAATGTATTTGGCTAAGGCCTTGAAAAAATCATTTTCTCCACTTGTACTCTAAGATAGAGTAAATATGTTTGCACAACTTTTATAAAAATAGAAAATAAATGTTATCACATGTTAGACCATGCGTGTTTTGTTAGTCGCCTATGTTCTAGGAGAATGAGAAAATATTATTCAGGCACCACTTTTCTTTTATATATATAAAAAAGTAATAATAATAAGAATAAATAAATTAGATATATATAATATGTATAAGGAAGCATATATTTTTTGTGTGGGTTAAAAACATTCGTATGATGTATATTTTAAAAGTTATTTTATAATGATAAAGTTTTTAAAAAAGTTTTAAAAGTTATTTTAACTATTCAGTGTATAAAATATATATATATAATGATAAAGTTTTAAAAGTTATTTTATACTTGTTGTTTCATATAAAAATGCATGACCGCTTATATATATATATATATATATATATATATATAACTCGTTGTTGAGTATATTAAGTGCATAAGAAAGTATAAAAAGGTATTATATATTCTCAACTACATATATGTTTGCAGTATAGTTATTTTATTAGCTTTTGAATATAAATATATAGCAAGAGTTTTTATATAACTGAATATTAATAAATATATAAGGTTGTTCTCTGTGTTTATATTAAAACTGAAATTTTACGGTCACATATTTTGTTATAAGTGTATTGTTAAATATTATATTTATAGTCCTAACGTGTATTGTAATAAGTGTACTGTATACTATATTACATTACTATACATGGTATAATTTAAATATAGTCTAGTCTAAATGTGTAATGGATATATGTTGATTATACAGAACGTATGGTCAATAGTTGTTTCTAAACTATTTATATTTTTGGAAAACGTATGTATATAATTTTAATGATAGTCAAAGTTAATATTAGTTAAGCAAATAATATTTTGGGATTTTATATATTTTGTTTCGGTCTACATCAAGCAGTTTCTAGTCTATTTTCATCGATCTCTATTTATCAGCTCTGTTCGTCCTATTCGTGCCAATCTTGTTCATTTTGGAAATTCGTTCTTGGATCCATAATCCATTTCGAATCTCTCTAGTCTCGAAAGGTGAGCAATCATTCACGATTAACTTTCTTGTATTTTTTTAAATTTGATTTCAATTGAAACGATAATTGAAATATGATGCTGTAGTCATTTAAATTGTTATTCATACGATATTTTCTATAACTGTTCACTTGTGGGATATGACACCATATGCTATTGTTTATATTTTATTTAAATTATTGATGATATATGCCTGTTATTATTTTATTGTATTTACTGTTATCACTCTGCAAGTTCCCTGTAGTTTAGAAATCACTATGGGTTGAAATGATACATACCCGAACAGACTTTAGAATAGGAGAAAATCGTTATGGGTTGAAATGATAAACCCAAGCGATTTTCATTTAATTGAATTTGGGATTACGGGTTGAAATGATATCCACCCTTATATATTTAGTATACGGATCGAAATGATAAATATCCGTAGCACTGACTATATGACAGGAAATATATACAGACACCGTTGGTCTATACAAATATTTTGAAAATAATTTCTGTAATTTTGGAAAGAAATATATGGTTTAATAAATTTGATTCTTAAGATATTATATAAATGAAAATTGTATATATAGATTTAGTGATAATATTTGATTTAAATTAGATTGATTTAATACATATAATATGGTTAAGTATTTATGTAAATCTATATTTCAAATAGATTCTCTTGTAATAAATTGAATAGTTAAGATTGGGAGATAAATTCGGGTTTATAAAAATGGTATTTAAATAAGGATTTATTAAATTAAATCGATTTGAAATTTTTGAATGGGAAATTTAAAGGGTATGATTTTATAGCTGGATTTTTTATTTAAGTGATTTAATGAATATTTCACGTTTAAATAAATTAAAGAAAATATTGAGTAAAATGTAATTAAGGTTACTTAAATGATATTGAATCTACTAGGGGAGTATTTCAAGACTAAATAATAATGAGGTTAAATCGAGATCTATATGAAACTATTATATAGAACATTTAAATATTAAAGCCTTGAACTATATTGGAATTTAAATGGTTTATGTTGAGATTCGGATCTGTATTCGAAATCAACGTAGTTGAATTTGTTATTTAGCAACTAAATTGAATTAAAATGAAATTTTAGGTTGAACTAAATTTGAATTTATTATTTAGAAAACTAAATTGAATGAAAATTTAGATGAAACGTTGAATACTTAAAGTTTTGAAATATATGGAAATATAAAGGGGTATTAGTGATTATAAATCCGAATTTGAGATCGATAAAATTTAAGTGGTTATTTTAGAAATTGAGTTGAATTTGAATTGATTAATTGAGATTGAATTTAATTTGAATGGGAAGGCTGGGTTGATGTTGGAACGATTTGTTAATTTGAGGAGATTGAAAATACTTTACTATATAAATTATTTAATATACATAAATACTATTTTGGGAAATATAGAGATATTTGAAGTGAAAATGAGATTTGGTTTTGAAGTATAAGTTAAGCTGAAATGACCATGGTGTTATAGTGTATATTTCTACCTTGTAGAAAGTTCCATGGACCCTTAGAGGATGGTTATCCCAAACATCCTTTAAGTTATTTGTATTTCAGTTGATATTTCACTTGAGTTGGATGTGTTGATATAAGAATGTTAATCCTGACTCGAATGTTTTGTGTTTTTCTTTACGCTCGGGTCAGACTGAGTGATACAGCATTTGAGACTCACCTTTGGAGTTCGGAGCTTCATTTGGAAATCCAACTATTGATTCAGATTCCAGCCTTTCTAGTTGATTGGTTCAGAGAAGTCATCTGTTGCATTGGAGACTTCACTGCATTTGAACTATTCGGTCGTATTTTTCTAACTCTGATGTATACAGTAGCTTCATAAACTACTATTCTTTATCTATTCCGCTGCATTATATTACTCGTGATCTGTGATTGTTTTATTTACTGTATATTTTAAGTTTTGCCAAATTTTAATTAACAATTCGGTATTTTGAATTATTCAAGTCGGATATGTATGGTTTTATTGTCGATTTGAATGGTCCAAAATAGCGGGTCGTTACAACACATGTCAGTCGAGAAGTATGTAAAGGGACATATCCGTTTATGTTTGCCAATGCATAAATCGTCAATAAGTCAATAGTGACCAACAAAAAATTGCAAGGTTGCTTCAACGTCTGGAAATTCCAACTTGGAAGTGGGATCGAATATCAATGGATTTTATTGATGGCTTACCTTGAACGAGGAAGGGGAATGAAGGCATTTGGGTAATCAAAGATTGTTTAACTAAAAATGCACACTTCATTCCAATCAAACCGATAAGAACTGCTACAAGCCTTGCAGAAATATATATGAAAGAGATTGTCTGAGTGCATGGAGTTCCAAGTAGTATAGTAGGCGATTGGGATCCAACCTTTACTAGTCACTTCCGAGAAGAATTACAGAAAGCTTTGGGAAGAAAGCTGAGTACAAACACTACATATCATCCCAAAACTGATGGATAGAAGGAAAGAGTCAATCGTGTTTCGGAAGATCTTCTAAGAGCTGATTGAATTAGGGGTAAGCCCTAGGGGCAATTATGTAATTTGTTACATATATCTAACTCGGTGAACAATCTCGTTTACAATAAAGGTGTTTCTTTCTATTATATACTTGATGTAATGTGGTTATATTAATAAAATAATTTAATTAGAAATATATTTAATATAAAATCCTAAATGGTATATTTTGTGATAGTAGTTACAAAGTGTTGTAACTGTGAGTAATTTATCATAATAAAATAAATATACCATTTTAAATATTCATAATCAAGACGCATCGAGACTGGATATCGGTGTATCCATTGATACTAGAGTGTAACGCTCTCCAAATGTTGGGTAGTATATTACTCATGACTGTTGGAGGCACCTAGGGGTTACATACTGATAGTTATTGGATAACTATGGAACGACTATCTTGATAGTTTCCTATTCGTTAATATAAATAAGGCCAAATAGAAAATATCGATGTTACTGATTTACACGTTTCTCTCAACTTGAGAATACTGTGGATCTTCAATATAAAATCTCATTTTGATTATAGCCAAATCATGGCATGACGTTCCATCGAGTGACTTTTGTTGGATCGAGTGGAAGTATTGGAAGTGAATCGCTATTCAAGAGAGAATTTGTCTCCTCGGTTAGATGGAGTTAGTATAATAGTCAATTCAAGTCAACTCAAAGTCAAAATCTCTAGCCAAAGTATTTTGGTTAATTATAATTGTTATTATTGAACAAAGGACTTTAAGTTTGGACTATAAAGTTGAATGTGGATGATACTGGAATTTTGACCATTACCAAATTCCATAAATCTAAAGTGATATTTTTTAACAAAGAGAATTGTTGTAAATAACTATCACTATTAGGTACCGCTTATCATAAGAAAAATTGGATTTTACCAAAAGATTTATCAGCGATAAATTCGGCCAAAATGTTACACCACCTGCTAGGTGACGTGTGAATGTTAATATTCAAATAGTCCGATACTAATCGCTAAATGAATTTACACCATTGGTTCGCACAACCATAATGATGAATTATCTGAAAAATCACATGATTTAATTAATTTATAAAATGTTGTAAATTGATTAAAATATTTGAGAACTATTAATTATTCTTTATTTGAAGTTTGAAAGTTTTTGATTATTTTAGGGCACTTATAAAAGTTATATTTGCGGCATTGATAAATGATATCGATGTAATTTAAAGATAATTACACAAAATGATTTATGGAAATTCTGTGTCATTTAGTGACATGATTTATGAAAATTTTATGTCATTTAATGACATGATATGTGGAAATTTTATGTTATTTGATGGTATATGTGTAAAGAATGGATTGGAGAGAGAAACATTCAATAGATTTAATTAGGAAAGTTATAATTAAAGAATGGAAAAAATTTCAGTCTTTTAAATAAAAACATATTCACTAATTCATTCTATACGTACAATCCTTTCTTTCTCTTTCTGTCCGTTTATTTCTCACCTTTTAACTTTTCATGTTAGATAACAAAACGATAAAATTTCCAAAATTATTTCAACTCCACATAAAAGCATAAAAAATGAATAAAACAGAAGTGGTTTGTCCATCTCTTGTAAGAATAGGATGGGGATGTTGAAGATCGGAGGAGATATCATCATTCAAGGTGTGACTTCTAGGCAACATCCTTAGGGAAGTCCATTTTTAAGATGTGCTTCAAGGCTTTGGGTAATAGGGTACGTTTTTCATTAATAGATAATGATGTTTCATGTAATATTTGTTGAAAAAGAAATTTAATCATCATAAATAGCATGTACATATCACTACCTCGTTTAAGTTGAGAATTGTTTATGTAGCTTAAATTTTTTGTTGAATCGGTCAATTGGTTTTTTATTAAATTAATCAAAATTAATGTTTATACATGTTTAAATATAATGTTTTGTTTTGGAACTAAGTTGTAAAAATTCAATTTAAAGTCGAATTTTAAGATCAAAAATTTTGTATGTTCAGTTTATCAATTAGGTTCTTATTTTGATAAACTAGTATAAATTGCACGTACATGCATCTAGTAGTTGGAGGTATTTATTTTTAATTTAACTAAAAAAATGGACGTATATGTGTTATAAGTGCAAATATTTTGATAATCGTAATACTTTTGTTTCAAGTTGTATTATTGGTGGCGTTGGTGGCAAATTAATAGTAAAATTCCGTTGATGGTAGTCTAGAAGGGGAGGTGGTGGAAGTTATGTACACCATTGATCGTATGGTTCCGTTGATGGAAGGGAGTATTTCTGGAATTTCAAAAAGACGTCGTGGAAATTTATTTATTGAATTCTTTTTATTAATAGTAGAGATTAGAATTAAAATTCATATATGTTTGAATACAATATTTTATTATAAACCTATGTTGTAAACATTCGATTCAAAGTATAATCCTTTAGATCTAAAATTTTGTATGTTCATATTGTTTTGATAGGACTTTACTTTAACAAATTAAGCTAAAATTTGTTTATGAATATTACAACATTTTATTGAAGGTTCATGTTTTAAATCATATAAAACAAAAATGTAAATTTAGATTGGAAAGTTTACATGTATGTATTTTGTGATTGTATTATTTTGGAAATTTAAAAAAAGAAAGATGTTTTGACGATAAATCTAAATTTTAGTTTGATTACTATAGTCTCTAATTTGTATTAATTTGGTATATTTTATTGAATATTACATACATACGATTAATGTTTTGACAATAAACCTACTTTTGAATTGATTACTATAAACCTCTAATTTTTATTAACTATAAAGATTTGATTTAATCTTATATGCACATGATTAATTTTACATATATGTTTGCATATGTAAAATTTATTACATGCATTTCAATTGTCAAAGTATTATTAGAACTTTTTTCGAAAGAAGGAAACAATTTAAATGAGGCAATAATATATACATATATACATACATGCATATATACAGATATATATATATATATATATATATATTCATCTGTTTATATCCTTATATTATGATGCCTATAATTTGTCATTTATATGCTCCATTAATTAAGTTTAAAAAATGGGAAATTGAGTCAATCATCGTTGTTGTTAACGCTAAAATGTGAACGCTAACACCCCGGTGTGTGAAGTGTAGTTGTGAAAGCACCACCCGATAGATCGGGAAAGAATTACAAGCAAGTAATAGCGGAAAAGCAGTAAACAACAACAATTTTATAGTGGTTCGGCTTAAGGGTGTAGCCTACGTCCACTTTAAGTACTTTTATTAATAATCCCATTACAAGCTGATACAATTCTTCTCAAGTACAATATACTTCAAGTTACAAGTGATTTGGAACAAGTCTTAAGTTTCAATGTCGATTAAAGTCCTTAAATTCATGTTGAATATGTGTGGTTTTCTTCGTGAAGTTCTTTGATGTATTCCTCTAATCTTGAAAGCTCTAAGTGTTGATGAAGTTCTCGATGCAGCAAGGTAACGGTGTATGAAGAGAATGTGCCCTCCCCCCCCCCCCAAAGTCCTTTGAATGTTGGAGGTGGTTGCCTATTTATAGAGAGTCCTGGTCTGAAATTTTTGCCAAGTCCTAAACCGTGGCCGACTCAAGTTGAGCCGTAGCCGACTTAAGGTGAGTCGTGACCGGTCTAAGGTCACCTCCGAGTCAACACCACCTCTTCTCAGTAATATGGCATCGGGCTTATATTAGGTCGTGGCCGAGTTAACTTGGTAAGTCGCAAGTCACGGTCCAAATGATAAGTCCTGGATCGTGAACGAGATAACTGGGGAGCTGGATCGGTTGTGACTTGGGTCGGCAACTATTCTAGGTCGCCAGCTTGGTAAGGCATTAGATCGGTAACTCGGTCAAGTCACTGAGTCGGTATCTTTTTTAGACCTTAGGTCGGCCTTCTTATTAAGTCGGCATCCTCTGAGTCTTAGGCCAGTACCCACGTTAGGTCGGCAACTGTTTTAGCCTTAACTCGGTATTTCTTAAGTCGGTATGCCTCTCAATCCTACTAGGTCGGTAACCCTTTGAATCTTAAGTCGGTCTCCCTGATAAGGCTGTTAGGTCGGCATAACCATTAGGCGTTAGGTCGGCACCCCTGTTGAGCCTTAGGTCGGCATCTCCTTGAGTCGCAGAGTCTAAACCGAGGCGGAGTTAACAATTGCCCCTCGAAGTATACGCCTACTGGTTAGGTCGTGTGCTTCGATAGTCCTTAACCCGTCCCCTCTTAGGTCGGTAGGTCGTACGCGAGCTAATAGTTAAGTCGCATGCGCCGCTCCAGATCCCTTCATTGCAAGATATAAATCACAACCCCTTCTTCTCTCTCATTACTTGCTCTCTCGATCCCGCCATTAAAAAATTTCTCCAAGCTTAAAAAAGGCGATTTTGCTCCATCAACCACCGATAATTATTACGTAAGCGAATTTTCCTCAATCATAGGTTATTGTTGGTCCACGAACTCCATTATTCACACCTAAACCACCACCTTGCATAATGCTTCATCATGAATTCCATTGCACCCATGGCCGATGGAGTTTATGTTGTTTGGATCGATTTTAACTGACCGATGATGAAGATGATTCAAGCTAGTTGAATTTGATTCGTGCTAGGGTTGTAAGGTGTTGATCTCGCGGCAGTTTCGAACTACTTGGTGGGACGATCCGATAGCTTGAATGAAACGAAGATTGTGGTTGATGGAATAGTTATTGGGTTATCGGGTCGATGGTCGTGGGATGTTGATTCGGGAACGAGTCAGTGAAATTGGATGAACTAGTCTTCGGCCGACCTAGCCCTTAAGTGAAGTGGTCTAAACTCTAAGTCGCGGCCGAGTTGACCCTTGGGGGAAATCTGCCGATTTAACCTTCTACTGATTTAACCTTGAACTGCGGCCGAATTAACCCCTAAGTCGTGGCCGAGTTAATCCCTTAAACCGTGACCGAGTTGACTCTTAAACCGCTGCCGAGTTAACACTTAAGCTTTGGGCATGCTGACTTTTTGAGAGCATAGATCCACTTTGAGTTTCTGACTTGAACTGTCAAACTAAGTTGCCTAAATTTTGAACTGCCCCAACTTTTAAATTTGCTTGAATCTCATTGTATTATTTCACAGATCGCATTAACTTATAAGCTGCTAACCTGATGAAAATAACAAACAAAGAAAACCAAGGCGAAAATACTGCCATTGACTGCCCACGTCAGATGACAGATTAGTTAAAACAAGACAGGCAACTTAATTATATTGCATGAAATGTTTGTGAATCAATCAATTAGAGTTAAACATTAATGCAAAGTATCAATAATCTGAACTGATTTATCTGCATCAACATCTTACTTGCATATTTAGGCTTAAAACAATAGTCCCCGAATTTCATAACTAACAAATGCTTGCTAGTTTTCATTCCAGTTATATTTGTTTGCTGCTTGATTGATTTTACACAACACTTCACACACTTTAGGAAACGTGCACCTTCATGTTTGAATACCCAGTTGTTTATGTAGAATGACTTCCCACCGAGAAGAAGAAGTGGTGACTCAAGAGGAAGAAACTTTCCCGATAGCTGTTCCCATAGAGAATCCTCCGGAGAGAACCTCGACTATTCTATCTTTGAGAGCGTTTATTCAGCTGCGCACTCAATTTGGCTTTGCCGAAAGTGATGTCCAACTCCCTGGGCCAAGTGATACTGCTGACAATCCTCCCCATGGTTTTGTTGCAGTCAACCGCCAAATGTGCTTAAGTGGGGCGATTCCTCCTTTTAACGACTTCCTTCGAATTCTTCTCCTTCGGTTGACGATCTCTCCGTTCCAACTTCATCCTAATGGCTATGCCATCTTGATGGGGTTGTGTGTTTTGTTCAGAAGAACTCTCGATCGCCTACCGAGTTTTGAAGAAATCCGTTATCTGTGCTCGTTTGCAAAGAGTAAAGATCATCCTTCCCTTATTATTGTGAGAAGTGCTAGAAACCGCAAGCTCATCTCCGATCTTACTGAAAGCGTTCATGGATTTTTGAACCAGTTTTTCTTTGCTCGCTGTCCCCCAGGGTTTTATGCCATCTGGAGAGTAGGAAGTAAGATTAGTGTTTCTATTTTTTCCGTTTTGAAACCTTTTCGAGATCCGAACTTTCAGTTGCTAATTTCATTCTTTGTTCCTTTCAGCACTTCCTCTCCCTTCTAGAGATCCAATTCATAAGCAAGTTTTTGAGAGGTTGAGTGCCGTGGCCGCAGAAGAGAGGAGCATAAAATTTCTATTGAGGGATGAATTTTTACATCAACATGGGCTTCTACACGCTTCTCGCTCTATGCATGCTCATGAAGTTCCAACGGAAGTCCCTGACTCTCCGATAAAGACTCCTGAGTCTTCGCTAGCGAAGTGCTCCACTTCTGTTGATGTTGCGGGGCCATCTGATAAACTTGCCCCGGTTATCGAAGAAGAAGAGCCTCTGGGATCTTCCCATCATTCACAAGATTCTGGTGAAAAGGCTAAAAAATCCAGTCCTGTCAAGCAAAGTAGGGACGATACCTTCGAAGGATTGAGCGACCTCTTTGCTACTTCACAAGAGATCTTCAAAGATGACCCTACTACTGCCGGGATTTCTTCTTCAGTAGTTGAAGCTACTTCTACTTTGCAACAGTCGCCGTCGACTCAAGAGTTGACGTTAACTATTGCACCCACAACCACTCCCCAAATAAAGAGTGGTTCGTAGATTAATGCGCGTAGTTTGCACATCACACACACTTAGAATTTCTCTTCACTTCTATGCACTTATCTTCTTGTACTTTAAAGATTTCTAAAGCTTATTATTTTAATTCCAGATTCTCCTATGGGGCGCAGCGGCTCGTACTATGATCATTTCCAGCGCTACGGGAGGCATAGCCAGTATGATTACAGGCGTTACCTTCCTTCTTACAGAGAGTCGGATGAAGAGAGGGCCATCAGGAAAGCCGATGAGAGACGAGCATATGAAGAACGTCGCCGAAGGGAACAAGAAAGACATGATCTTCCCCACAGAGATGATGATACCCAAAAGAGAAAAGCTCATGATGAAAGAGGAAAGAGTCACATAGACGATTCTTCTAGCAAGCGGGCTAGACTTACTGAAGAAACAACTCCTTCAGCTTCTGAACATGTCCCTGCTCAATCTCCTGCTCCCGCCCGCTCCGACATTCAAGCAATCATCAACCGGCCCGCATACCAAGTCGGGCAAGGTCCTCCCACTCTTCAAAGTCGATTTCCTCAGTGGTGCCTGAGAGGGGTTCGATTTGATCTCGACTTGGTTCCCCTCGACAAACCGGCTATGCTGCGAAATCTTGATACTGTCAGGACCGATATCGAAAGAATGTCGAACTGGCAAAAACTCGTCGACGAACTTCAGAGGGTTAACCGAGCCAATCTCGAGGCCATGCTAACAATGGAGAATGATAAGGCTGAGTGGCAGAAGACTCTTGAACAGCATGACGCCGAAATGAGAAGTATTGCTTCCTACAATGAAAAGCTGGAAGCGGAAGTAGAAAAACTTAAGGAAGAATTAGCTACTTCATCTACTTTCCATTCACAAAAGGAGAGCATGCTTCAACAACAAGTACGAGATGTGCATGCCAGTCAAAGAGCAGTCGAAGATAAGCTTGCATACAAGGAAAAGGTCATAGAAGAATATCGTGCTGAAACAGTACAACTGCGAGAACAGACCGGCTCTCAAAGCTTGGAGATAGAGTTGTTAAAAACTCGACTTGCTATGGCCGAAAAGGAGCGCGACGAGGCTGTTGCTGGTAAACTTGCGGCCGAAGAGGCTCATCAAGCAACCAAAGCTGACATTAGCTCCACATTATTCGATTTTTATCTGCACAGCATTTTGGGACGTGGCAGCCTTGCCTTTCTAGGCCCCAAGTATGAAATCACACTGGTTGAAGTTTGGGAGGCAGCACTTGATATGCTCGGTGGTAAAGGTGCTGGATATGCTGAGTCAGCCCTTGAAGAGCATTATCTTGATTATGAGGCCCGTGCCGCTCTTGCCAAGGGAAAGGAGCAGCTTGCCAGAGTGCGGGCCGGGGTGGCGGAAGAGGAGCGTTCTGAAAAAGAAGTACCGCCTACTACCTCTGAACGTCCTCTAGTTTCTCCCGAGGTGGACATTACAGGCTCTAGTGCTCATTCGCCGCTTCCTACAAAAACCGGGGTAATTACCCCTACTGATGAAGAGGCTTTGGAGGACATTGGGGCTCAGAATTATGAGATTGAACTGACGAAGCCAATATCTTCAGGTAATTTCGACATTGGTCCGATTCAGGTGGATTACCTGCTTATTCCTCAAAAATTTGATGAGCTTCTTGATTACCTCTTGAATCTCGATGAACCCATATCTCCCTTCTTTCGGGAAGATACTAACATTTTCAAATTTTCTTCTTCTGCAGTTGAAACAACAAGTGCCGTGCAGACTTCGCCTTCTCTGGTTATTCCTCCTTCATCTCTTCAGGTGACTCCTCCTTCTGCTTCACAACCTGGGTCACAAGAGGAGAAAATTGAGGCTCTTCATGGTTTGGATGACCCTATTGCTTCGCAGGAGCAAAAAGATGAGGGACTCGAAGGAGGCGAGATCTCTCCGGAGCGGACTCCTTCTGACGACGTAGTTTTGTCCGCTCTCGTTACTCCGGGGAGTGAGTCTTCTTCGAAGAAAAGGAAGAAGCATGGGACATCGAAGAGGAGGGGGAAGAAAATTATCACCACAGAAGAGGAACCGGAAATTGCACCAGTTGCACCTCCCTCCCCTTCTTCCCTTATGCCTTCAGACCAACCTGAAAGACCTGAAAAGCTAATCACTCGGCCGGGTAAAGGGTCTAAAGGCGGCAAGAAGAAATGAAGAGTTGAGCTTTTTGATTCCTTTTTTGTGTAATGGTCGGATGTTGTGCAGGCACCGGCCCCTGCTTTTTTATTTTGAAATCTGTATCTGCAATATCTGCAATTGAATAAAATGATTCTTTATTTGTACAGACTTTTGTTTGAATTTGAGAATGCATTTATTATTCATTTTTGCACAAGTTTATTTATACGATGTTGCGGTGAGCTTGTGGTATGTTGTTTGAGCGTACTTTACCGACATAGTTATACCGCTTTGTATGTAACTATACCATGTTGCCCCTATACCATGAGCTTACTGCAATATCGTATACTTTGAGGGGACTTGCACTCTTGTTTTCTAAAGAATAATTACTTCATTCTCGAAGAGAATTTTCGTAGAGTGCAACTTCCTTCATATAAGTTTCTACGCTTTGCCCTTCGAAGAAATCACTTTTTCCTTTTGCGTATGTATACATTTTGCCAAGTGAATTCTTCTATGTGGTAAAGTGGACCTCTGAATGTACTTTAACTTTCTTTCCCCCCTTTTTTTTTTTTGATAAAAATTTGTGCCTCTGAGGAGATATTTTTTCACGTTTCAACACTTGGAAGTTTTACTTCAATCTTGGTGAAACGTGGGCTTCTGAAGAGGTCTTTCTTTTTAATTGTGTCCCCGGGAGGGGGTTGTACCTCTGAGGAGGGATTTCTCACGTTTCAACACTTGGAAGTTTTATTTCAATCTTGGTGAAACGTGTACCTCCAAAGAGTTGTGCCTTCGAGGAAAGCCTTTTCACGTTTCGACACTTGGAAGCTTTATTTCAATCTCGGTGAAACATGGGCTTCCAGGAAGGTCTTTATCTTGTTTTGCATTTCAACTTTGGTGAAGTGAAATTCCGAAGAGCGGTTGTTACACTTCAACTCCTGGCGAATTGTGCCTCCGAAGAGGGCTTTTATTTTGTTTGCATTTCAACTTTGGTGAAGTGAAATCCCGAAGAGCGGTCATAACACTTCAACTCCTGGTGAAATGGGCCTCCGAAGAGGGCTTTTTATTTTGTTTGCATTTCAACTTTGGTGAAGTGAAATCTCGAAGAGCGATCATAACACTTCAACTCCTGGTGAAATGGGCCTCCGAAGAGGGCTTTTTACTTTGTTTGCATTTCAACTTTGGTGAAGTGAAAATCCGAAGAGCGGTCATAACACTTCAACTCCTGGTGAAATGGGCCTCCGAAGAGGGCTTTTATTTTGTTTGCATTTCAACTCTGGTGAAGTGTAATTCCGAAGAGCGGCTGTTACACTTCAACTCCTGGTGAAATGTGCCCCAGAGATGGTTTACATTGCCTGGAAGTTACTCTCTCATGGTTGGTGGGTCATGACTCCTCCAATCTTTTTTGTTGAGTAGAGAACTTTCTTTTTTGTGGCATATGTCCCATTAGAGGTCTTTGTCCTCCGAAGAGTTGTGCCTCCGAAGAGGAGCATTTTGCCTCTGAAGAGGGCTTTGGTCTCTGAGGAGAAGCATTTGGTCCCCGTAGAGAAGCATTTCGCCTCCAAAGAGGGCTTTGGTCTCTGAGGAGAAGCATTCGGTCTCCGTAGAGAAGCATTTCGCCTCCGAAGAGGGCTTTGGTCTCTGAGGAGAAGCATTCGATCCCCGTAGAGAAGCATTTCGCCTCCGAAGAGGGCTTTGGTCTTTGAGGAGAAGCATTTGGTCTCCGTAGAGAAGCTTTTTGCCTCCGAAGAGGGCTTCGGTCTCTGAGGAGAAGCATTCGATCTCCGTAGAGAAGCATTTCGCCTCCAAAGAGGGCTTTGGTCTCCGAGGAGAAGCATTCGGTCTCCGTAGAGAAGCATTTCGCCTCCAAAGAGGGCTTTGGTCTCTGAGGAGAAGCATTCGGTCCCCGTAGAGAAGCATTTCGCCTCCGAAGAGGGCTTTGGTCTCAGAGGAGAAGCATTCGATCCCCGTAGAGAAGCATTTCGCCTCCGAAGAGGGCTTTGGTCTCTGAGGAGAAGCATTTGGTCTCCGTAGAGAAGCTTTTTGCCTCCGAAGAGGGCTTCGGTCTCTGAGGAGAAGCATTCGGTCTCCGTAGAGAAGCATTTCGCCTCCAAAGAGGGCTTTTCACATTTCATCTTACGGGAGTATGTTGACCGGTTGTGGTGAAATGCGTGCCCCTAAGTAGGGTTATTGTCAGGAAGCTTGGAGTTTCCTTTTCTCGGTTGGATGGATTCTCGGGAGTGTGTCGACCAATAACTCCATGACTTTGTAACGAGAAAGACGCCTTTTTTTTCGGTGAAGCCCGCTTGAGGTCTTTATCCTCTGAGGAGTTATGCCTTCAAAGAGGGCTTGTGCTTCTGAAATATTCTTTTTGCTGGCTGACGCTTACTCTCGCATGTCTCTTTGTCGTTGATTCATGTTGACAATCCCCATTGCTTCGCAAGTGTCACCACTTTCAGCTGCCAAGCCTCTCCCTTACCCAAAGGAGTATATTTTATAGTTAAGCAAATTGGTGGTGGCAGATATAGGTTCTTTAACTTGCTGTTTGTTGGTTCAAGCATTTGTAGTTAGCTATATATGATCTGCTTCTATCCACCTTGCTTACTTTCGTCTGAAGTTCTCCTTTTGTAGGATTTGAATATGGGAATTTTGAATGGCTCAGTGCTTGACTGCTGGATGATGTCGCGGATCACTTGGTCTTGTGACTGGTAAGCTTTGTTTTTATGGCCTGCATTATTAAATCATTTTTTTTTAGTAACACGATTAACGTATTTCATATGCCGAAATAAAACAAAGCAGTTTATAGTAGTAGGGAACACAAGAATTATAGCGGTTTAGCCGAAACTGGGCCTATATCCACTTTATAGCTTTTGTTATTCGCCTGCCTTGCAATTGCCCTTAACAAGAGAATCATATATTTGTAGATTCTTTGCAATATTTCAGCAAAGTTTTCATGTAAAATATGGATGTAAATGGTTGCTGTTCCAAGTTCTTGTAATTGGTTCTCTTTTGACAGTTGTGAATTTGATTGATTATATTAGCAATTCCTTAGTGCCGTCTTTAAGTGTGCATCATCTTCTTCTGTTGGCGGGTGGTTTTAACTGAAGAAACATACTCTAGCCAAATCTTATTTGTTTGCTTAGAGTACTTCTTATTCAGGATTTGACCCTGGAATTCTGTTGTTTAAGGCTTGCTTTTGAATGCTACCAAGGGTTGCTTGATATTGCAATGAATCAGCTTGGTATTGATTGCCTGCAAATTTAGATCGATAATCTTAGTGATATTCTCAGAGTATTTCACATATCGAAATAAAATAAGCGACTTGTAATAATAGGGAAAGCAAGACTTATAGTTTTTATTATTTATTGGCATTGTTTTTACAACAGATTTTGATACAAGAATCATTGGATCAGCACTCTTTTACAAATTTGAAACAAAGTGTTCAAGTAAGGTATGGAAGCAATTGCTGCCCCAGGCTTTAGGGATTGAATCTTTTGGCATAAAAGGACTGGATGGCAACATCTTTCAGAATCGAAACTTCCTTTCACTTTGAAGGTCTCCTTGGAGCGTGAGCACGTCTTCCCGCCTCATCCAATTTTTCCCTGCCTGGTGAGGGCTTGCTGTGATGATACTGATGATAGGACCTTCATCTCCCTGTGCCACGGTTCTTTTATTTGAGCTACATTGTTGAGCGGGAACCAGCTGCACCTTAGAAGATGAGGAGTAGTTAATTCCATCTTTTTTCACATACTGTCGCAGTTCATTCTGCTTGATCAATTCTTCAATCTCCTTCCTTAGATGGCGACATTGGTTAGTTTCATGGCCAAGTTGATTGTGAAATTGACAGAATTTCCCATTGTCTGTCGCGCTTCTTCTCATCAGAGATGGTTTGGGGTACACAACAACATCCTTTGTTGCCAAGAAGATACTTTCCGGAGTGTCGGTCAAGGGAGTGAAGTCGGAGGGTATGAAGCGTCGAGCTTTTTTCAAGAGTTTCTGCTTTCTCCTTCCCCCATTCTTCTCTTTCTGTTCAATCATTTCCGGTATGTATTCTTCATCGTTACCAGGACTCAATGGGTAATCGTCAACTATTCTTTCAAAAGTTCGCCTTGACAAACGTTCGTGGATAGTTGGTCGTGGCCATGAATTCTCTGTTTGGGGGAATGTTCCAATAGTAATGCCAGTTGCTCGTTGAGGAGTATTCCATTCTTCTGAAACCTGGGCCTCTTTGGCAATGGTTTTTATATCACTTTCTAGTCGATGGACTTCTTCCTGCAATGCGTTCATCTTATCCAGTATCCTATTGCTTTGAACTTCCATGTGTTGATATATTCCATATATCACGGCGTTTAATTCAGCCCTTGTGACTCCAATACTTGAAGCTGTTTCACTTAGCGTGGGAAGAGCAATGGCATTGCTGCAAGTACCTTCAAACCTCAAAAACTTCCGTTTCCTTTCTGAAGCCATGATTTCTGTTAGAATTTTGTTGAACAATGGTTGAAGTTTGCCCTGAGTTCAATTCTCAGTGAAAGCACCAAAAATGTTAACGCTAAAATGTGAACGCTAACACCCCGGTGTGTGAAGTGTAGTTGTGAAAGCACCACCCGATAGATCGGGAAAGAATTACAAGCAAGTAATAGCGGAAAAGCAGTAAACAACAACAATTTTATAGTGGTTCGGCTTAAGGGTGTAGCCTACGTCCACTTTAAGTACTTTTATTAATAATCCCGTTACAAGCTGATACAATTCTTCTCAAGTACAATATACTTCAAGTTACAAGTGATTTGGAACAAGTCTTAAGTTTCAATGTCGATTAAAGTCCTTAAATTCATGTTGAAGATGTGTGGTTTTCTTCGTGAAGTTCTTTGATGTATTCCTCTAATCTTGAAAGCTCTAAGTGTTGATGAAGTTCTCGATGCAGCAAGGTAACGGTGTATGAAGAGAATGTGCCCCCCCTCCCAAAGTCCTTTGAATGTTGGAGGTGGTTGCCTATTTATAGAGAGTTCTGGTCTGAAATTTTTGCCAAGTCCTAAACCGTGGCCGACTCAAGTTGAGCCGTAGCCGACTTAAGGTGAGTCGTGACCGGTCTAAGGTCACCTCCGAGTCAACACCACCTCTTCTCAGTAATATGGCATCGGGCTTATATTAGGTCGTGGCCGAGTTAACTTGGTAAGTCGCAAGTCACGGTCCAAATGATAAGTCCTGGATCGTGAACGAGATAACTGGGGAGCTGGATCGGTTGTGACTTGGGTCGGCAACTATTCTAGGTCGCCAGCTTGGTAAGGCATTAGATCGGTAACTCGGTCAAGTCACTGAGTCGGTATCTTTTTTAGACCTTAGGTCGGCCTTCTTATTAAGTCGGCATCCTCTGAGTCTTAGGCCAGTACCCACGTTAGGTCGGCAACTGTTTTAGCCTTAACTCGGTATTTCTTAAGTCAGTATGCCTCTCAATCCTACTAGGTCGATAACCCTTTGAATCTTAAGTCGGTCTCCCTGATAAGGCAGTTAGGTCGGCATAACCATTAGGCGTTAGGTCGGCACCCCTGTTGAGCCTTAGGTCGGCATCTCCTTGAGTCGCAGAGTCTAAACCGAGGCGGAGTTAACAGTTGTTACCCTTTATTTATTTCCCATTTTTTCCTTCATGCGATCAGCATTCATTTAATTTTGTTTATATTCTATACCTTGCTCATTTAATTTAATATACATACATACATATATACCTATCATGTTGCACACTTATAGAATTTGCACCATAACATATTTGTTTATACTTACATTCATGCCATATTCTTTCGCTAATTAATGACATTTATATGATTAATCAATTTAATTAAAGAGAGGGAAATGAAAGGTTTCTTTCTCCAAATAAATAATGCGCTTCCTCGTTAATTGAATAAGTTAAGAGGAAGGAAATGAAAAGTCTTATTCTTTGAATAAATTTATGCCCCGTCGTTAATTGAATAATTTAAGAGAAAGGAAATGGAAAGTTTTCTTCTCTACACAAGTATGTACATAAGTATATTTGATATACTCTAATTTACGTGCATATTAAATTAAAGTAAAACTTTATTTATAGAATTAATTAAAATATTGATTTTATTTTATATAAAAGAAACTTAGAAAAGTTCCAAGTATATTTAGACTTCATTGGCCTGTTAATGGTCCAAAATGGTAATCATTTTGAAATTCACCCATTTCTTCCGCTGGGCTGGTGCAGCTCCAACAAAGGTACCAGAGCCCAATAGTCTATGCTGTCTAAATTAGTTATGTTCAGGCTAACTAATTAAGCTTGCTCTCTTAGTATGGTGTCTAGAAATGTGATGACTAGGATTGGAATTGGATAGTCAAGTACCCTGTCCTACCTGTACCTGCCTGGCCTAAAAGATGTTGTGAGCCCAAAGGTTACCCCTAATAGAAAATGCCCAATTTGAATTGGGACTTGGTCTGATTTTCAAAATAGTTTTGAAAATTAAGACATGATTTTAAATTTAAAAATTAAATTTAAAATAAAAACATGTTTATTGTAAAAGGTTATAATAGAACGTAAATTTTTGAAATGTTTGAAAAGATAATGAAAACTTCCAAATGTTTGAAACTATTTAAATATTAGTTTTGAAATTTAAAAATTTATTAATAAGATTAACTAACTAAATTAATTAAATGAGTTAATTAATTAATACTTATATGCACGTATTATACATGTTGATATATGTTATTTTAAAGTGTTTGAGATAACATAAGTATACATGTACATATAAAAGATAGATTTTGAAATTAATATGGTTTAATTAAAAAAATTAATTCAATAAATTAATTAAATTTTAATTAATTAGATATAAATACTCATATATTAAATATATATGTTATATTGTAAAGGTTATAGTATACGCTACAAAGGTTATTGTAAATATGTCCAATATAAATGTTGTGTAGGAATACTAATATAAAATTAATTAAAGTGTTAATTAAATAAAATTTAATTAAATAAAATATTATACATAAGACTGTCATATTAGTAATATGAAATATAAAAGTTCGATAACAATAAAACATGTATAATACGAATGTATAAACTAAAGGTGGAACATTAAAGAAATCCAAGGTGACTTATGGAATAAATACATATGTAAATGTACGTATACCGTGATTTCTGATTTGTTTTACAATTGAATCATGAGGGTATTTCATAAGAAATACATTATTCCATACGTTGATATCACTCGATATAATATATTAAAGATTATGAATCGTCAATATAATGTTGTCCTCTTCCATATATATATATATATATATATATATATATATATATTAATAAATTACTTGCATACTCCTTAGTTGTTGAGCAAACTCAAGTTAGGGATGTCATGTGTAGTATTATTAATATATTGAATAGACAAGGTAAGATAACTATATGTATTTGTTGAGCAAACTCAAGGTACATATACTATACTTAGGCCGTCACTATATAGAAATCTTAGAAATAATCATTTCTATATCAACTTAATAAATCTTTACTTAAAGGATTTAAAACAATTTAAAAGGTTAATTTCTTCAAAGTATCCTTTTCAAAACCAATTCTAGAATTTTATATATATATTTATATATATATATATATATATATATATATATATATATATATTTATATATTTATATATATTTATATATATATACACACACACACACACACACACATATATATATATATATTTCAAAGCTATTCAGAAATTTTATTCGGCTTTCCAGGGAGAATACACTTCCATTTAAAATGGTTCATTTAAACCAATTAAATAAATCCTTACCGATTTACTTTAAATTTACGTTCCAAATTCGTAAATTTATTTCCATACTTCCAAAATAAATCAATGTTCATTTTTAAGCAAATTTCCCTTTCCTTTATAAATTCCATGGTGATTTTAAATTAGCAAATACCCACTGATATACAATTTTCAAATCGATTTCAAATATTCACTTTCAACAATAATTAAAATTTTCAGTCGATTTCAAAATCAACCAAATCAAATTCCATATTGATTTTCCAAGAAATTAAACACCAAGTGTATTTCATTCTAATCTCAAATTGAAATCAATTTCTACTAAACCCCAAATCAATTTTCAATTTGATTCCAAATTCATTTCAAAACACCTAATAAATTTCCAAATGGATTTTCAAAACATTTAAATTCAACCACCAAAAATTAATTCCCAAATGGGTTTCAAATTTTATTTCCTTTTAAAAATAAATTCATTTTAAAGAAAACCAATTCTTTTATTTTTCAAACTCTTTAAAATCCGTATTTTGAGTAAATTCTTCAACCTTTGAATAATATTACTCGAAATCCATTTATTAAAGTTTTTCCGATATTTTTGAAATTTTATTCAATAATATTAAAAATAAAACTTTATTATTTTAGAATTCCTTCTTCTAAATTTATCCAATTCTCAAAAATAAATTTTAATATAAACTTTCAACCTGTATTTTCAAAAATCAAATTTTTTATTTATTTCCGGTATCCAACGATACCAAAATTATATTCGGCTAAATTTTAGCCTTCAACGATTTCAATCACAAAGATAATCACACAGAGGTTATAAATAATCAACACACGACATTGAAACAAATTCGATTATTTGAGGAATCCAGTTGGATCCCTCCAACCTGTTTCCCTGCATCCACGGATGTTAGCACAATACCAATCCCGTTTCAAGACGGGATATCGCGGTACATGGGTTTATAAAAAATATCATCCTCTATTATGCGGCGCAATAGTGTCTCGTCCGCAATATAATGCGGGAAATCAACTCTAAATACATATATAATACCAATTCCACTCCGAGGTGATACGCGTTTGAACAAAACCCAAAGCCGCCCCTTACTTTGAATTTTCGCGACCAATTTGAACGTCGAGATGTTGATCAGAGAATACCACGTCGAAGCCTATACTCGACTCCACCTCTAGCCAGTGACCGGCCCCTATCGGCTACCCCTATCACAAGGAAAAACGTGCGCAACCAAGCACGATCGTGGGCTCAAATCTCCTTCATCGTTGCGAATTGGATAATCATATCCGTATGGATTTGAAGGCCTCGAGGCCCTCTCTAATGTTGTAGTTGAACATTTTGCGTAATTATTTACGGATTATGAGAGATTAAGGGGAAAAGAAACGAACATATTCGGCCATTGAATATAGGTGGCGGCTGTAACTAGAAACCCTAGGGTTTGTGCAAAACAGAGAAAATGAGGTCCTTATATAGAAAATTGCCAAAACACTATTCATCCGAGATTTTTTCGAACTCCAAACGAAGCGTGCCGCCCGGCGTTTATAATGTTTTACCCCTATTCCGAACGCAATGGAATATATATCGAGAGCCAATTCGATCGTATTTGGAAGATAGGTTTTCAAATCGAATTATTTAAATTTAAAATTCACTTAAACCGATTTCTACGCGTTTTATCTTGCCCCGGACAAACCGTAAATCCGATTGACACCAAATTTGAAACCATATAATAATTTAACATTACGGATACAATGAAACTGGTTTCGTTGATATCCGAGACTTTATGACTATTTTTACTCGTCAATTAAATATTAAAATATTCAATTTCCACAAAGTAACTTTTAATTCAATTTAAAAAGTTTTATAACATCATTCTAACTCCAATATGATTTAATACAACTTTACAAATAAATTTTAATCACATTAAACCCAATTTCCAATTATTTCTGTAATTTTGAAATATTAATTTATCGATTTAATTATCCAATTAAATCTAGATATTCGAAATATAATCTATTCGACTTAAAAATTTTACTTGTTAATATTTAAAATGAAATAAATATACGAATTTCAAATGAAAGGAATTCTGGGTTTTTACAGGTAGACTGTGACCTATGGTAACATAACGAAAGTCGTGTGTGTTGCTGAGAGCCAACAGTCTACGTTTGATTTTATATCGGTAGACCGCGACCTATGGTAACATAGCGAAAGTCGTGTGTGTTGCTGAGAGCCAACAGTCTACGTTTGATTTTATATCGGTAGACTGCGACCTATGTAGGAGTGGAGAAGTTTCATTTTTGACAGCGAAAATCGAGGGGCGTTGATGGCTACAATTACATGGACTTTTGCTGCGATGGCAACATAACCCTGGAATGTAACTGCGATCCGTTGTAGGTTCCATGGCGTAATCGAGGAGCGCGGAGTGCCTACAGTTACATGGACTTTTGCTGCGATGACAACGTAACCCAGGATGTAACTGCGACCATGGATGGGGGTGATGATTTCTAGAGCATTCTCACCAAAGATATTTCCTCTATTTTCGAAAACTGTTTTCTATATTTTCAACAAAATGATTTTCCCAAGTATTTTTACTGGATGTTGAAACGGGTTTACCAAGTACTTATAGATTTTCAGTCCTACGCTTGATCAACGTATGACTGAATTTCTATGAGAACAAGGATGGACTGGTTGCGACATCGAGTTATAAGAAGAATTTTGTAAAGAGCTATTTTAATAGTATTATGCGAATTTAAAAGCATTTCTAACATTTTAAGATAAAAGTGTTGGAATTTTGGAAAAAATGAAAGAAATCCAAACTGGAAGTATGAAAAAAATTGAATTCAGGAAAATTTAATGAAGTGATTTTTTGTAATAAAAATCAAATATTGAATTTAAAGGGGGAGTCAACCAATTTTCTAAATAAATTATTTGATAGAGTATATTAATAAAATTTAACTCGGTTAAATAAAATGGATTGTAAGTTGATAATGGGGTTTGGAAATGAACTCGAAATATAAATAGAATTTGACTTGGATTTGATAATGAATTAAAATAAGTGGAGATGTTGTAAAAATAAAATTCAAGCGAGTTACAAATAATATTTAACGTAATTTGCTAGTAAACTAGTATAATGGAAGTGTTGTCAAATGAAATGAAAATGAATTATAATAGAAATGGTTCGAGTTGCAAACAAAACCCAGGCAAGTAGAAATAAATTGAGAATGGTTTGTATAAATAAAATAAATTCAGAAATGAATTAAATAGGTGAATTAAAAATCAAAAGTGGGGTGAATAAATGGGTTAATTGAATGAAATAATAAATGGATGAAGTCCGATTGAATAAAAATTAAATCAAAGTTTCAATTGGAATTGGGTTATCAGAACTTAAGTTGTGAGGCGTACTAATTTGAAGTAAAATTTCTTAAGTCAATAAAAGCTTGGTTTCGAGAAGAATGGAAGACCATTAAATAAAGTTTGGGTTAAATTTATTTGGAAAATGGATATTAATATAAGCATCGAATGTTGTCAAGCTCAATGAAATAGTTTAAAATGAAACTAATGCAGAGATGAAATGGAATGTGAATGTATGGTAGGTGTATAAATTAGAAATGAAATGGAATTAAATATAGAATGAGTTCAAATTAATTTAAAGTAGTTATAAACTAAAATGGATACTCTATTAGGCAAATGTCGTCGAATTTACATAAAAATAGTTGTCGTTTGACGTAAAACAAAAGTAATTAAAACTCTATAAGTAGGTAGAGATTAAATAAATTGATCTTATGATCAATTGAATTGAATATGAGCATGATTGGATTAAAAATAAATTGAATGTAAGAAATTGAGTTGTAAGCCATTAAAATTGAATGAAATGGCATATGAATTGGTTGGAAGCAATTGAATTAACTTTAAATCATATGAATGGCTTATGGAAAGTGTTTGGTGCTTGTTGCTTATGTAATGCATGTGTTTAGCTATTGTAAATAAGTGAAATGCTAATAAATTTTCTATATATGGCACTTACATATTTAAATTGAGTAAGTACAGGTACCTGATGGCCATTTGGCTGGATTTGGTTGCGTTAATTGCTAAAATAATAAGCCGCTTACTTAAAATGCTAAACACGGGTACGCCAACGCAATAAAAATAAGAAATATGAATTGTTTTTGTTTTTCCGACCTTGTGGGTCGATGTATATATATTTACATCTCTTGTCAAATTGCAAAAGCTCCTTCGTACAAAGGAGACTCTGGCAAAAAAATTCGAAAATTTTGGGAGCTAGAAAATTTTTGGAAAATTTTCCGTTAACAACAAAACGATTTCATAATGGAAATTGAACTAAATTAATGGACGAAACTAATTTAAATAATGATATAAATCAGTTATAAATGGAAGATAAAATTCAATATTCAGAATTGAAGATAAAATTGAATTCATATGGAAATGGGAAAACTAATTTGAATTGAAATATATATATGAAACCTATATAAGGAAAGGTATAAAATGATTTGGAAGGTTACGATTGGATATTATTGTTAAGTAGGATATGCAGGTATTATAAAGGGAAAAGAAAATTGGATTTGATTTCAGGAGATAATGTGAATTGCCTGACAAAAAGGTATGTATTCAAATTTCTGTATGAAATTGGATTGGGTTTTTGATCTAGCCACTTGACATTTTGTTTTCTTCTGAAATTTGAGAGCCCGTAGATGCATTTTGTAGTTGTACCGAGCTAGCCGCGCAAAGGAGACGCTGACGAAATTTTTTGAAAAAATTTAGGGAGTTAGAAAAAATTTGAGAAAATTTTGATAATTCAAGATTCGGTTTTAAATTGAAATTTGAATAATTGACCAAAAGGGTATTGTTTGAAAACTATGGAAGGTTTTGGGAAGTTGGTTGAGGTAATAGTGGATCTTTAATAAAGGATATGTTATGGCAAGTTGATATAACTGTTTGGTTTTGGAAAAAGTAAACGGGTATTCGACCATTCTTCCTAACTAGTAATTTCGAGGACGGAATTCTTCTAAGGGGGAGGAATGTGACGACCCGAAATTTTTAACAATTTAAAATGGAATAATTAATTGATTTTAAATATTTAAACGTTAAATTTTAACTTGAATTTCAAATATCAATATTTACTTGATAATTAAATTATTGAGCTATATAATTTGAAATTGGGTAAAATTTTGAATATGGAGTTTCAAGTCTGTTAAAAATAATTTGAAGGCTTATAAAATTTATATTGATAGCACTGAAGGTAGTGAAAGTGTTGAAATTGATTGTTAAGTTTTGAAAATTTTATCGTTTAAATTGATATTTAAAAATAGCCTTCTGAGGCACAGTTTCGGAATTCAATTAGATCCGTAATATTTTATTATTATCGGATTTCAATTTTCATAGTGTTTGGAGTGATCGTTTGGCCGTACGATAGGTAAACACGCTGAAAATTTAATCAAAATTTAATATAATAACTAGTCGAGATTTTTAGCTACGAATTCAAATCGATGCAAATTTAAATTTTAAATAAAATATCCATATATTGTTTTTATTGGTCAATCGTTCACATCAGAAACTTTTCAAAACTTTTCCCAACATCTCAAATCACTGTACACATTTTCTTTGTCTTTCCCTACACGCTAAGATATTTTCATTTCCTCTATTCTTCATTTAAAACCCTAGCCTCTCATTCTTTGCAACAATATCCACGGCCGAAGAAGAAAAATGGCCGAAGCCTTTGATTAAAAAAAATTAACAAAGGACTTAATCGTTCGATCGAGTCAGGAATGTGGGTGATGTATCGCTCTGAGGCAATCGCGAGTAGCTCGCGATGATGGCGAAGCGGAGATGGAGTCGATTTTGGGGCGCGTCGAGGCGATTCGTGAGGGCTTGGTTTGCGAGATGGGGGCCGCGGCGTTGATTGGTGGATCGCGTACGTAGGCGCGCATTTCTAGAAGAGTGGTAGCAAGGCGACTTGATTTGCAGGCAGCGTGCTAGGGTTTTCGAACGAGGCTGAGGCAAAGGCGAAGACGCCTCGACACGATTATGCGATGGACGAGGGCGATTGAGGAGCATCGGCTTGGCAATCATTGTTGGGAGGAGACATTGGTCAGTTGAACCTCGACAGTGGCAGAGTAGCGAGCAAGATTCAGAAAATATTTGCAGTGTAGGTATAAGTCATTTTTTTTAATTTTACTAAATTGTATGTACGGTGAAAAAAAATGAAAAGAAAGTATAAATACCGTGAGGTATATATATAGGCAGTTTTTAATGTGTATATATATACACAAAAGAAAGAGAAAATTATATATACATACATATACACATCTTATATCTACGAGTTTATTTTAAATAATGGATTTAGTAATAAATTTGTCTAATTAACTGTTTTAATTATTTTGTAACTTGAAATGTAATTATTTTGTTCCTATGAATTATTTATTTATAGGAAGATTTGCTAAAATAAATTATTTGTTAATTAAATTAAATTTATCAAATGAAGATAAATTATTCAAATTGTTTGATTATTAATAAGATCATTAATTGTTTATACAAGGTTATAACCCGGGAAACCAAGTCGAGAATGAAGTGGATTGCAAAATTTAAGGGGATAAGGTGAGTAAATCTCACTCCTTTGGATTTTTAACTAAATTTAAATGGTTAAATTTAAGTTGTTGGTTGCATGATTGAATTGATTTGATATGCACTGTGAACTGATGATCTGGTGATCTTGGTTTTGGTGGGTTCCCGAGTTAATTGTTGTTTGACTCGAAGTATTCGGGCTTTCAATTGTTTTAAACTTAAATCATTAATAAGAAAATATTTTCATTTTAAAATTAATAAGGGCTTAATGATTTGTGATTCATTAAATTAGTAGGGTAATTAAAATGGATAATTAGTTAATTCAATTAATTAATGATTTGGGTTAATTAATTTAGTAATTAAGGGTTTGAATTAATTAATTAAGGTTTAAGTTAATTTATTAAGTTTAACTAATTTAGAATAATCAATGGATGGTTTGATAGGTAATTACTTAATGTAATTAATAAAATATAATTTGTAACAACCCGCGTATTTTACGATTGAATATTTAAATATTTTATTTTAATATTTTATCGTTAGTCGGGTTTTAGTCCAAAAGGTTACTTTTTGTATACGGTCGAATTAGGACTCGGAACCACTTCCATTGGGTCTAAAACGTCGTTTGCGATCTTTTTGAGTATAAAGTTTGATATATTCGGAGTTAGTGGAATTTTGCCACTTTTTCACTTTAGGCTTTGGGTTTGGTTTTGCCCATCAGCCTAAACTATTTACTCTAGCTCAACCCCCTTCCCTTCATAACTTTACTTTCATTTCCTAACACTTATTCATGTGCATTTGCTTTTGGTGTGGATTGAATTGGTGAAAATCCCAATTTTCAGTGTTTTGGGTTCAAATCTTTAAAAATCCTAACTTTGATGCTTGAACACGATTTTGGCGATGCATCGAGGTGCCAATACGACCGGGTAGCCTAAGGCATAATCTCCTAGCGTCCGTGCTCGATCGGTTACAAATTGGGAGAGTTTTTGCACTTCCAACCATTAGGTCGCTCGGCCTGCAAATGCAAGATTCTCGGCCTGCAGTTAGGTCGTGCCAACATAGGTCGCAACCCTTAGGTCGTTAGGTCGCTCGGACCATTAAGTCGCGCTTGCACCTTAGGTCGTTGCTCGGCCTTGTATCCTTTAGGTCGTTAGGTAGTTGATCAACCTTCTTTACCCTTAGGTCGGTAGGTCACTCGGCCTTGTTTAGGTCGTTAGGTCGCAACCCCCTTAGGTCGCACTGCCTTGTTTACCCCTTAGGTCGTTAGGTCGCTAAGCTTGTAACTACACAGGTCGCTTGCACCTTAGGTCGCTAGGTCGCTTGGCCTACTCTCATCTCTTAGGTCGTTGCAACCCCTTTGGCCGCTCGGCCATATGCTGTATCTGTTAGGTCACTTGCTCTCATAGGTCGCGCCCATTTGACCACTTAGGTCGCTCGGCCTTCTTACGCCTTAGGTCATGCCATACTTAGGTCGCGCCACTCCTTAGGTCATTTGCAGCTAGGTCGCGCCACCCTTTAAGTCGTCCCTGCTTTAAGTCGTGTGTTATTTCTTGAGCCGCTGACTTCTTGTGTTGACTTATATTAAGTCGTAAGTTGTGGCTGTTAGGTCGCAAGGGTATTTCCACTTTGATGAATTTGGAATTGAATTCTTTGGATTGTATTCACGTCTTCGAATGTGAATTTTTGTGATTTATTGTTTCTACAATCATTTTTGTGATTTGTCACTCCATATCACTCGTACGAGAAATCTAATTAAATGGCTTAGTAAAACAAATGGCATGAGACGCTTGCATTTACTTCGCCGGTTAATTCTTGGACTTTATCGATTGAATCTCTTATGTCAATTTTCTAGTGAAAACTTACAATTTGTTCGTAAATATTTAAGTTAAGCTAGTGGTTATGGGACATGAAGCTAAGCTCATATATTTATTAGCTTACTGTAATTAACGCTTCTTGATGATCGTTGATGATCGTTTCTGTGATTTAGACTAGCAAATGTGCGATGTCTCATTGTCTACGAGGGAGACTAAACCCCATTTCTGTGGAGCTTCGGCTCAATTTGGTAGGGTAGCTATGACACCCCACCTCTATACCCACGCTAGCAAAGAGTATTAATAGATAATACCATCTGCTAGCACGGAGAATAAGGCTGTTTAGGAGCGACCATCTATGGCCTTGCTTTAATTATCTATTGAATACATCGACAATTGCCTTACCAAGCAGATCGACATATCCAATGAATACTTAAAACAAAACCATAGGTGGCTAGAGGATCTATCAGAACAGATATAACAACTCAAATGCAATATACATCACAGAACAGTAAACCATCATAAACACACATATACTGGTACAAAGCAGAGTATACAAAATAATACATGTCGAGTGGTATAGCTAACCACAATATACAGACGAGCCACAACTCTCGAAAAGGAATCCGAAAAGTGTTAACGTGCGTCCCATAACCACTCGTTCGCACTAAACGGTTTACTATCCGTCAGTCACTTTCACACTCAAAGCAGTACAAAGTTTACCTCATATCATCGATAAACCAAACCCGAAGGTCAAAACGATCAATCGAATAGGTCAAGGATTAATCGGAAAGATAAACGCACAGATTCATGGTCCGTGTTTTGCCCAACCATTTAATCACCCTTCCACTTCGCTCGAAGTGCGAAAGTGTGTATTTTAAATAGAATTTATAAATTGGAGAAACAAGCTTTTAAAGGCGATTTGAGAGATTATTTTATAAAAATCGTGAATGAAGTCAAAAGCAAGTTATCAAAGCCAAAGATGCAATAACAACCATTAAAAATCAAGTTGAATCGATGAGGTTTGGAAAATCTATCAAAACGATCAAAAACAGGCAAAACAGGCACAACAGCAGCAGGTCGGTCGGCCGCCTACAGGGCTCGGTCGACCGGACACTGTTCATAAAAACTCTCGGGAAGCAGGTCGGTCGACCGGCTACAGGGCTCGGTCGGCCGAACCTGATGATTTTGCACTTCCTTCCCTATTTCAATGAAATCCAAATTCTTCCAAATCGCGACCGTTCGAGCAATGGACCTAAGGAGCTTTAGCCAATAGATACCCAGCTCCATTAGCTCTCCGATTCGCGCCCAAAAACATGGCTAAACATCAAAGTTAGGATCTTTAGAGAATTAAACCCAAACACTAAAAATTTGGATATTCACCAATTCGATCCAAACCAAAACAATTGCATATGAACAAGGTGTTGGGAATTCATACCCAACATCTATGAAATCATAAGAAATAGATGTGAGTTCAAAACTCACCTTTTAACCTCACAAACAAAGATGATGAAGAAGCACAAAAGCAAGGAATCCACCAACTACACTCCACTTCAACACTACAAGCTTCAATCTAGAATCAAAGCAAGTATTTCCTAAGTTAGGGCTAGGAAAATTACAGAAATTGAAGAGGAGAAGAGATGGAGAAGATGGAGATGAACTTACCAATGGATTCTCTATGAATTTGGAGCAAGAAATCAAGATACAAAGGAGAACTAGGGCTTGCTAATTTTCTAATTTCCTTTCTCTTCCACCATTTCAGTTTTAAGCTTAAGAAATGAAATAAAATGGAGATGAATGAAGAGAAGGGGCTAAGCTAGAGGGTTAGTTAAGCTAGTGGGCTGAACCCAAACCCAAACCCAATAGAAAAAGTAGCCAAAATTCACAAACTCCAAACATATCAAAGATTATACTCAAAAAGGTCGCAAACGCCATTTTGGAACCAATGGAAGTAGTTTCGAGCTCCAATTCGGCCATTTGCAAAAAGTAACATTTCGGACCAAATCCGACTAACGACGCTATATTTAAATTAAACATTTAAATATAAAAATCGTTAAATATGCGGGTTGTTACAGATCTCCCCTCCTTACAAAATTGAGTCCCCGCGAATTCCTAGAGACGATATTTGTAACAACTACATACAATTAAAAAGAAAAGAAAATAGGCTTGAGATGAAAAGACATACTCACCGTTTCAAAGCAAGGAAAGAAAACCCGGATAAGATCGCTCAATAAATTCTCTGGTTTCCCAAGTACAATCATTGGGATTAGCGGACCATTGAACTTTAACGAGCGGCACGTCCTTATTCCGAAGGTGTCGCACCTCCGTGTCAAGCACGCGAATAGGTGGCTGTACAATCGATAAGTCCGGTGAGACCTCAAGCTCTTGCAAATCAGGAGAAGTAGTAACAGAATCCGACTCCTGAAGACACTTCCGAAGTTGAGAGACGTGAAACACGTCATGAATACCAGATAAATGAGCTGGAAGTGAAACTCTATATGCCACAGGGCCAATACGTTCAGTAATAGAAAATGGTCCTATATAATGAGGAGCCAATTTCCCAGTCGTACTGAACGCATAACCCCTTTCAAAGGAGAAACACGAATAAAAGCAAGATCACCGATCGAGAACTCGAGAGGCTTCCTACGGTTGTCCGCGTAGGACCTCTGGCGACTCTGTGCCTCTTTCATTCTCAACCAGATAAGATCAATCTTCTCGGAAGAATCACGAACAAAATCTGGACCAAGAATAAGCTTCTCCTCGGATTCCATCCAACAAGAAGGTGATCGACATGGCCTTCCGTATAAGGCTTAGAAAGGAGCCATACCAATACTAGACTGAAAACTATTATTGTAGGAGAACTCTACAAGAGTTAGGTGATTCTCCCGACTCCCACAAACATACTAACACAAAAGAATAACAGAATAAGAAGTTCACCATAAAGTGCACAAAGGGATAAGTCCGAACTTGATTGCTTAGAGAATTCTATGGATTCCTAAGCTCAAAATAATTTGGAACACCGACGTGGTACAAACAATACGTCAAATGAACCAAAGCTCAAAAAAAATGAAGTACAACAAAACGTCCGATGAACTTGGTAAAAAGATCATTCCATTCGGACATCAACTAAGAAACAATCACTTGCTGCTTACAACTAAATGCATTGGCAACACGATCCTCTTTTCAGGAATTAAAATATCAAGATCATAAGATGCTAGGAACTCGAACTAACATTAAGTTCCCTATGAGAAGATAAACATTTCACAATTATGATTGGTGAGGAGAGCAAAATCCCTCACTCAAAAGTAATGATGCCAAATACAAAAAAAAATATAAACAAAAAACGAAACAATAGCCGCGAGCACTAGATCATAGGTGGCATATCTAGTCTCGGTAAGCTTTAATGGTTTAGAAACATAAGTGATAACGCGTTCTCTTTTGCAAGGGAACGACATCCAAACCAATACGATTAGCATTGGTAAAAAGATAAAATCTTGGTTCTCTTTGGGAATCCCAAGATAAGAGTACTGGACAAGAGTCCTTTCAAATAATCTACTTTCTTAAAAGCTAAAACTTTCAAATAAAATTCTTTACCAAAAAGCTAAAGCTTCAAAATTTCAATTACCTTCATGAAATCATATTTCGAGAAAAAATTTCTTATTTCAAATCAATTTATTGTGTCAAATTGTCTCATCAAAGCATTTAGGAGATTCCTATCGATAACGTTGATCAAGCGCATCGACCAGAATTCTTAAAGCACTCAATGGGCAATACAATCACAAAACCATCTTTTATAAGATAAACATATTTCTAAAAACTTTAAAAAATTCACTTTGTTCGTTTTAAGAACAAAATCCCATTTATACTTATAAATAAATCTTATGAAAAAGATTTACAAAAATTTTAAATTGCTAATTTCCATCCAAAACCAATAAAATACTAAAATGGAATCATCGAGATATTCGTAGAATACACGATTCATAAAATGGATGAAATGAGCTGGACAAACTGAATGACACCACAAATTATTCATAAGAATTACAACGAGTGCGGAGAGCGGTAAGTGGAATGCCAACTTCCGTAACTCGTAGTCAAATGAAAACCGGTGGTAAGGTCGAGCTAAAAACACCATAACACTACAACAAAAGATTGCCTGGGTGATAATCCCAAGACAAGACCAGAAATACCAGAAAATTCTTAAACTACAAGAATGAGAGAAACAACACTTTCCTCATCATAAGGGCTTAAAGGAATAAAATGATGAGATCAAATTGGAAGCGAAATCATAAAGAAAATAGGGATCTGTTTAACAGATTGAAAATGTTAAGGATGAATAGTCCACTCGGGATATAGGATATGACTTCATAATAATTAAGTCAATCCTTTTTTTTTTAATATCAATTCCGAAGCCTAAGTAACGCATAACATGCAAATTGGCTCGGAAAGAAAAATCACATAAAATAATCTCGACATCAATAGAAGCAAATTGAGCATTGCGGATCCACCAATTCGGATTCGCAATTCTCAAAGAAGTGACCATACAAGAAACATCCAAAGACAAATTGTCGAAGAGCTTCTTCGATACGAAAGAAAGTGAAGCCCCCGTATCGAAGAGAACTCGAATACAATAGTCAAGAAATAAAATAGAACTTTCCTAAACAGATGGAGATGTACCTTTTCTCTGAGAAAAACCTCTAGAAGCATCTGTTACCTTTAGCTTGCCAGATAGAGGATTATTCGGAACAATAGGACAATTGAAAATACGATGGTCTTCCTTCTTGCAATAGTGGCAGAAGAAAGGCATAGGGCAAGCTCGAATCATATGATCAGGGGAACCACAATTGAAACACTTCCGAGTGGAAGGTGTTCCAGCAGACTGAGAATTAGATTCAACGGGCTTTTTCTTCTTGGAAGGGAAAAATTCCCGCTTATCCAATGGAAACTGCCTCTTGTTGGCGTTCTTGCGAACCTCAACATCATTCCCACAATCACACTCCTTCTCGAAGGCTTCGAGATGAAGTGCCGAATCAACCAACTCCTCAAAGGAAAGCTTAAGCTGGAGCATCAAAGATTTCTTAAGATATTTCTTAAGACCAGATACCAACTTTAGATTCTTCCTATACGAGGTACTAATGAATTCAAGACCATGCTTAGATAAGGCTTTGAAAGATGCAACATATTCAGAAACGGAAGACTCCCCTTGCTTCAACTCAAGGAAGCGACGAGTCAATAAAACTTTCTCCGATTCAAGAACGAACTTGAGCTCGAATCGCTCCCGAAATTGAGTCCAAGAAAGAGCAGACTCATCAAATTCAGCTAAAAGAAGCTCGTACCAATCAAGGGCTCGCTTTTGCAATAAGCTAGAAGTTACAAGATCTCTGTCATGGTCAGAAAGATCCATGCGAGAGAGAACATGCTCGTACATGCGAACCCAAGCTTGAACCTCAAGAACAATCTCGGAGCCTTTAAATGGTTTCCCTCCAAGATGAGAAAAATCACTGCACAAACGTGCGAAGGTGGACTTGCATGGAGGAGATGTTCGAGTAGGAGCTGGAGGCTGTGTGCTCCTAAACCACTCTAAAAACTGATCGGCAGACATATAGACGCCGTCCGGATGCGAGCCACTGGATTGCCCAGCATCCGAGCGTCGTCCTCCGTCTCTACCAGCCATAAGCTGAAAGTTAAGATAAGGAAAAGATTATTCACAAGGTAGATATTACAATATGGAATACTACGGAATTAAATGCATTCCTAGACGTATTTTCAATATCTATCTAACCTTGATGGAATAAAGAAACACGATGATTCAAGGATCTGTATCACTTGTACACTTTGATGTACCATAATATGTGCATCTATTCTGTGTTTATCATATTTTGTTCTAAACCTCGCTCTGATACCAAGCTGTGACAGCCCACCTCTATACCCACGCTAGCAAAGAGTATTAATAGATAATACCGTCTGCTAGCACGGAGAATAAGGCTGTTTAGGAGCGACCATCTATGGCCTTGCTTTAATTATCTATTGAATACATCAACAATTGCCTTACCAAGCAGATCGACATATCCAATGAATACTTAAAACAAAACCACAGGTGGCTAGAGGATCTATCAGAACAGAATATAACAACTCAAATGCAATATACATCACAAAACAGTAAACCATCATAAACACACATATACTGGTACAAAGCAGAGTATACAAAATAATACATGTCGAGTGGTATAGCAAACCACAATATACATACGAGTCACTAGAATACATATCAGAGTTATAACATAAAGGACTGCACAAAAAGCTAAGACAAAAAGGAGTCAGCGGAATAGTCCATGCGGAAGCAAAAGAGGCTAAGTCCAAAGCACCTAACCTGAAACATCTCGGTCTGACCCGAGTATAAAATACCCGGGTCAGTCTAGCTAAACAAATCAGTTAGATAAACTGAACAACAATAAACCTGCAAGGTTTCAAAGCATAACAAATATCTCTAAAGGAGATAACACAATCATCGAACGAAAGATGAATCATATGATAACAAGCCTCATATCATCGGCAACATATAGAAACAAAGGACGCAAATATCCCAAATCAAGCCAAAAAGGCAAATAACAAATACCAATAAGGTATACAAGTTCCACAAGGTAATCGTTATACATCATGCGGCTCAAAAAGACCAACACGATGGGCGATACCAAGGGAATATAATATCAATGAAACATATGATTGCTCGAGCTCAGTACTGTACAACAAGGATCCATGAGCCCGAAGGCTCCAAACCCAAATATCACCCATGAGGCACATAAGGCCAACATCAGAGCGATACTATATAGGGTGACAAACCCGAAGGCACAAACACAATATCACTCATGCGGCACATAAGGCCAACATCGGAGCGATACAATAGGGCGACAAGCCATAGTGGTGAAGGTCGAAGACCCAGTACTGGACACCACTAACTGGCGGAATGTGTCACAACTCTCGAAAAGGAATCCGAAAAGTGTTAACGTGCGTCCCATAACCACTCGTTCGCACTAAACGGTTTAGTATCCGTCAGTCACTTTCACACTCAAAGCAGTACAAAGTATACCTTATATCATCGATAAACCAAACCCGAAGGTCAAAACGATCAATCGAATAGGTCGAGGATTAATCGGAAAGATAAACGCACAGATTCATGGTCCGTGTTTTGCCCAACCATTTAATCACCCTTCCACTTCGCTCGAAGTGCGAAAGTGTGTGTTTTAAATAGAATTTATAAATTGGAGAAACGAGCTTTTAAAGGCGATTCGACAGATTATTTTATAAAAATCGTAAATGAAGTCAAAAGCAAGTTATCAAAGCCAAAGATGCAATAACAACCATTAAAAACCAACTTGAATCGATAAGGTTTGGAAAATCTATCAAAACAATCAAAAACAGGCAAAACAGGCACAACAGCAGCAGGTCGGTCGGCCGCCTACAGGGCTCGGTCGACCGGACACTGTTCATAAAAACTCTCGGGAAGCAGATCGGTCGACCGGCTACAGGGCTTGGTCAGCCGAACCTGATGATTTTGCACTTCCTGCCCTATTTCAATGAAATGCAAATTCTTCCAAATCGCGACCGTTCGAGCAATGGAACTAAGGAGCTTTAGCCAATAGATACCCAGCTCCATTAGCTCTCCGATTCGCGCCCAAAAACATGGCTAAACATCAAAGTTAGGATCTTTAGAGAATTAAACCCAAACACTAAAAATTTGGATATTCACCAATTCGATCCAAACCAAAACAATTGCATATGAACAAGGTGTTAGGAATTCATACCCAACATCTATGAAATCATAAGAAATAGATGTGAGTTCAAAACTCACCTTTTAACCTCACAAACAAAGATGATGAAGAAGCACAAAAGCAAGGAATCCACCAACTACACTCCACTTCAACACTACAAGCTTCAATCTAGAATCAAAGCAAGTATTTCCTAAGTTAGGGTTAGGAAAATTACAGAAATTGAAGAGGAGAAAAGATGGAGAAGATGGAGATGAACTTACCAATGGATTCTCTATGAATTTGGAACAAGAAATCAAGATACAAAGGAGAACTAGGGCTTGCTAATTTTCTAATTTCCTTTCTCTTCCACCATTTCAGTTTTAAGCTTAAGAAATGAAATAAAATGGAGATGAATGAAGAGAAGGGGCTAAGCTAGAGGGTTAGTTAAGCTAGTGGGCTGAACCCAAACCCAAACCCAATAGAAAAAGTAGCCAAAATTCACAAACTCCAAACATATCAAAGATTATACTCAAAAAGGTCGCAAACGCCATTTTGGAACCAATGGAAGTAGTTTCGAGCTCCAATTCGGCCATTTGCAAAAAGTAACATTTCAGACCAAATCCGACTAACGACGCTATATTTAAATTAAACATTTAAATATAAAAATCGTTAAATATGCGGGTTGTTACAGTAGCGACCCATGGTCTTCGGGCCGTTTTGCGGAGCTTCGACTCAAAATTAATGTTTAGCAACCATGGAATAACGTTCCATTTTGTGATACACGTGTTGGTGAGTTTTCATGCTCCCGTTTTGTGATAGGCCTCCCCCCTTTTTGTGATTTCTGGATTTCCATTGATGATTCTGGAATTTGTGTTTTTCACCAATTTACATGATTTACATTGATAAGTTTTATCAATATTTATGCATTGGTGAATTTGTATGTCATTTACTTTAGGATTGGCATTGGAATTATTGTCAATATTTGTAGTTTGGTGGTTTGGTAAATAAAGAGTATGACATTCCTTTTGATCTTTGAGAAGGTTTTCGTGATATTGATTAATCCCTAGTTGATTTCAATTGCATACTTATCACAGTATGGCTTTATGGTTATCATATATTTATGTCATATCTCTTATTCTATATCATTTTACCTGATATTTATAGCTAGACTGATCCGTTTATTATTTTCCTATTAAATAATACTCGGGTCAGACCGAGATGTTACATGTGCTTCTGCTTGACTTCACATTTGGGATTATCACCCTGACTTTTGGCTAACTACTTAGATTAGTAGTTTTTGTTGTATACATTTGAGATATAGACTCATAGATGTATCCTTATTCTTTTGTCTAGCACTTGTAGCTATTCTTTTGTGACATTGTGGATCTTGTTTGACCACTACTCTGATGTACACTTTCATGTGTTATATATTCATATCTATTTCCGCCTTTGTGATATGGATGTCTGTGACTGATTTGTGTTAAGCTTATTTCTATATTTGTTTCCAAAGAATATATATAGCCATTGGGTAGTAGCTTTGAGTTTGTATCAGTATGTCGGATTTCCTCCTGAAACCAGATGCTTGTTGTACTATCTGACATATCGGTGCTCGCACAAAGCAATTACATGGATGGTCGCTCCTCAACAGCCTTATCCTTCGTGCTAGTTGACGGCATTACCCCGTAGTGTCCTTGGCTAACATGGATATAGAGGTGGGGCGTTACAGCTTGGTATCAGAGCCAATCTTCGGAACAATGTAGAATAATCTAGTACGGATCATCGTCCTAAGTCCATCTTAGGAGTCGTGCTTTAGGATTTAATTCGAGTCTCCGTACCGATTTATCCTAATTTCTTTATGATTCCTTGTTTATCTATCAAGATTGCTTGATATTCATTTGGTGAATAACCTTATCCTTCTTCTTTATTTCTTTCAAAAGGAAGAGAAATGGTTTGACCTGGCCATCCCAGCGCCGGTCAATCTCGTGCTACTCCCCAAGATGGAGTATTTATGTCTGCCCAACAGCTTCTTGATCTAGTAAGGAATGCTCAAACAGCCGGATCTAATCCGTAGTCTACTCACCCTAGGTCTGGATTTGCACGTTTGTGCAGCGATTATGCCAATTTGGGTGGAAAGCCATTCAAAGGTTCTGAAACTATTATTGAAGTCCAGGCTAGGCTGAGATCGTGCGATCGAATCTTTTCTCGCATGAATCTTATTGATCTTCACCGTGTTCAGGTGGCCTCTAGTATGCTCTAAGAAAGAGCATTAGACTGGTATGAGCTTTTGATTTCTGAAATAAATGAAGCGGATCTTACTTGGGAGAAATTCCGGGAACGCTTCGAATTAAAATTTATGCCAGAAGCTGAGAAGGTGATTTTGGCTCGCCGATTCATTGACCTTGTTTAAGGTGAATCTTCCGTGACAGACTATGTCGCATCCTTCGAGACACTTTCTAAATACGGGGTCGAATATATAAACACCCCATTGAAGAAAAACCAACGATTTGTCTATGGCTTGAATAAAAATCTCAAAAAGCCATTACTTCTAAAATTAGAAGTTTTTTTTGATCGACTCGTTGATATCGCTCTTCGACTTGAGGAGGCAGATAAAGAAAGTGATGTTGAAGTTATGGGTGCCAGATCGAACTTCAACAACAAGAAAAGACCTAATAAGTTTAAAGGTCCTTATCCCAACAATAAGAAAGGGAAGCAAGCCTCTCTAGCAACTAAGACTTCTACCTCAAGTAGCGGGCAATGCTACAACTGTGGTTCTAAGGACCATTATGCGAAGAAGTGTTCAAAGCCTCGTACTTGTCGCTATTGCAAAAGCCCGGATCATTATTTATCTTCTTGTCCCAAACTTAAAAATAGGAAGGAGGGAAAGCTTAATGTTGCTCAAACGCCTGGCAACACATCTCGTGGTAAAGGTATTTTTCATTCTATCCTTGATGGCATTATTTTATTTCGTGATCATTCTATTCGAGTTCTTTTTGATGCGGGTGCGTCTCATTCTTTTATTTCAAAAGAACTTGTTGATACTTTTTCTTTGGATGTTTTGTGTTTGATGACTTCTTTGAGAACTGCGAATATGGTTGGTGGATCCGCAACAATCAATTTATTGTGTAAAGATGTCGAGATTATTTTGTGTGGTTTTTCTTTCCAAGCCGATTTGCATGTTATGCGCTACTTAGGCTTTGGAATGATTTTGGAAATGGCTTGGCTTAACCGCTATGAAGCCCAAATCCTATGTCCTGAGCGGACTACTCATCTTCGACATCCTCAATCTGTTAAGAAGATTTATATTGATCTTAAAGATTCGGATTCCAGCTTAGTTGCATCTTTATATTCTTTAAATCCTCATGATGACGATAATGATGATGAGGAAGATATTATTTCTCTTATTCACGTTGTTTGTGAATTTTCTGTCACATTTTAGCCCGTTTTAGGATTACCACCTAAGCGAGCAATTGAGTTCAGAATTAATCTCATCCCTAGAGCTCAACCTATTACTCGTCCTCCTTATCGTATGTCTAATAAAGAAGATGAGGAGATGCGTGAACAATTATCCGAATTGGAGACGAAGAAATTTATTCGCTCTAGTTCCTCGCCTTGGGGAGCTTCGGCTATTTTTGTGAAGAAATCCGATGGTACACTAAGGATTTGCGTTGACTATCGCAAGCTTAATGATCTTACTATCAAGAATAAATATCCTTTACCTCGGATTGATGATCTATTCGATCAACTTAGTGGTGCTAGAGTCTTTTCACAATTAGACTTAGCTACCGGTTTTCATCAGCTTCGTATTGCAAAGGATAGCATTCCTTTAACATCGTTCCGTACTCATTATGGATCTTATGAATGGCTTGTTTTGCCATTTGGTTTAACGAATGCTCCGGCTTGTTTCGTTGACCTTATGAATAAAGTTTTCAAAGACTTCCTTGATCGGTTTGTCCTCGTCTTTATTGATGATATTCTTGTGTATTCAAAAACCAAGGAGGAGCATGTAAAGCATCTTCGAATTGTGTTGGAAACTCTTAGGAGCAATCAATTAAAAGCAAAATTTTCTAAATGCCACCTTTAGCAGTCTCGTGTGAAGTTTCTCGGTCATATTATTTTCGAATCCAAAATTTCTGTGGATCCTTCAAAGATTGAAGCGATTCAAAACTGGAAGAGACCGGAGAGTGTGACGGAAATTCGTAGTTTCCTTGGATTGGCAGGTTATTACCGCCGTTTCATAAAGGACTTTTCCAAAATTTCTATGCCTCTTACTAGTTTGACAAGGAAGGGAGTTAAATACATTTGGTCGGACAAATGTGAAGCTTCTTTTCGGAAATTAAAAGAACTCCTTTCCAATGCTCCTATTCTTGTGATTCCCGAGGGAAACCAAGATTTTATTGTTTATACCGTTGCTAGTCGCCTTGGTTTGGGTGCCGTTCTTATGCAAAGGGAACGTGTTATTGCTTATGCTTCTAGGCAATTGAAGCTAGCCGAGACTAGATATGCCACTCATGATTTAGAGCTCGCGGCTATTGTTTTCGCCCTTCGTATTTGGCGTCATTATCTTTTGGGAGAAAAATTTATTCTTTACACTGATCATGAATCCTTGAAGTATCTATTTTCTCAAAAGGAACTTATTTTGCGTCAACAACGTTGGCTCGAATTTCTTGCAGCTTATGATCTTGATATTCTTTATATTCCCGAAAAGGGAAATCGTGTTGCGGACGCATTTAGTCGCAGGCAACAAGTAGTTGTTTCTATGATGATATCCAAATGGAATGATCTCGGAATTCTATCCACTTGTGAGATTCGAGATATTGTTTCCGATTTATGTTCATCTCTTGTTTTATGTAGCCTTGAGGCTCATCCTTCTCTTTTAGACCGCATTCTTGAAGCTCAAAAGCTAGATCCCGAATTGGCTCTACTTGGCCAAAATCTTAGGGATAAAATTGATATTGAAGGTTTGAAAGACTTTGATATTGATTCTCGTGGCGGTATTCGAAAATTTGGTAGACTTATCGTGCCAAATATTAGTAATCTTCGTAAAGACATTTTACAAGATTCTCATCGTTCTAAATTTACCATTCATCCCGGTAGTAGTAAAATGTACGCAGATATGAAGCGACTTTATTGGGAGGGAATGAAATCTGATATTGCTTACTTTTTTAAGTGTTGCATGACTTACCAACTTGTCAAGGCCGAACACCAAAGGCCCGGTGGGTTATTACAACCTTTAGAAATTCCAATTTGGAAGTGGGATCAAATTTCCATGGATTTTATAGACGGCCTCCCCGTTCTCATTCGGGTCATGATAGCTTATGGGTGATAGTCGATAGACTTACTAAATCCGCCCATTTTATTCCCGTTCGGTCCAATCGAACCGTTCCTCTCTTGGCCAAACTCTTTATCAAAGAAATTGTTAAATTGCATGGAGTTCCTACTTCTATTGTTAGTGATCGTGATCCATTGTTTACTAGTGGATTTTGGAAGAGTATTCAAAAAGCTTTGGGAACGAAGCTTAATTTTAGCACCGCTTATCATCCACAGTCCGATGGACAAACTGAGCGTGTGAATCTAACTCTTGAAGATCTTCTTCGTGCATGAGTTCTTGATTTTGGTGGAAGTTGGGAAGATCATATTTCTCTTGTTGAGTTTTCCTATAATAATAGCTTCCAATCTAGTATTGGTATGGCACCTTTCGAGGCACTCTATGGAAGGCCATGCCGATCTCCTTCTTGTTGGCTTGAGGCCGGTGGGAAGCTGGTTTTAGGTCCAGATTTTATTTGTGATTCCACAGAGAAGATTGACCTTACTCGTCATAGGACGAAAGAAGCCCAGAGCAGGTAAAGATCCTATGCAGATAACCGGAGAAGGAAATTAGAATTTCCTATGGGAGGTCTTGTGTTTATTCGTGTTTCACCTATGAAGGGTGTTGTACGTTTCAGTCGATCGGGAAAGTTAGCGCCTCGATATATTGGGCCATTTCCTATCACCGAACGTATTGGTTCCGTGGCTTATCGCCTTTTATTACCGGCTCAGTTTCTGCTATTCATGACGTGTTTCACGTTTCCCAATTACGAAAATGCCTTCGAGGTTTCGATTCTATTCTTGAGCCCGGTGTTGTGGAAGAAATTGAAGTTTCACCTAATTTAACTTATGAGAAACATCCTATCCGTATTATTGCTTCGGAGGTCAAGCACCTTCGAAATAAAGATGTTCCGTTTGTTAAAGTCCAATGGCCCTCAAATCCTAAGGATTTCTCTTGGGAATCTAGAGAGTTCATCGAGCGAACACATCCAGACTTACTTTCCCGTGCTCTTTGAGGTGAATTTCAAATTTCAAATTTCTTTTGTGTTGATATGCTTTCATGGTTGTTACCTTATATTTTCTTCTTAAATATTGCGAGGACGCAATTTCTTTAAGGAGGGGAGTCTGTAACAACCCGCATATTTTACGACTGAATATTTTAATATTTTATGGTTAGTCGGGTTTTAGTCTGAAAAGTTACTTTTTGCATACGGTCGAATTAGGACTTGGAACCACTTCCATTGGGTCCAAATGTCATTTGCAATCTTTTTGAGTATAAACTTTGATATGTTCGGAGTTAGTGGAATTTTGCCACTTTTTCACTTTGGTCTTTGGGTTTGGTTTAGCCCATTAGCCTAAACTATTTACTATAGCTCAACCCCCTTCCCTTCATAACTTTACTTTCATTTCCTAACACTTATTCATGTGCATTTGCTTTTGGTGTGGATTTAATTGGTGAAAATCCCAATTTTTAGTGTTTAGGGTTCAAATCTTTAAAAATCCTAACTTTGATGCTTGATCACGATTTTGGTGATGCATCTAGGAGCCAATACGATCGAGTAGCCTATAGGCATAATCCCCTAGCGTCCGTGCTCGATCGGTTGCAAATTAGGAGAGTTTTTGCACTTCAAACCCTTAGGTCGCTCGGCCTGCACATGCAAGATTCTCGTTTTGTAGTTAGGTCGCGCCAACATAGGTCGCAACCCTTAGGTCGTTAGGTCGCTCGGACCATTAAGTCGCGCTTGCACCTTAGGTCGTTGCTCGGCCTTGTATCCTTTAGGTCGTTAGGTCGTTGACCGGCCTTCTTTACCCTTAGGTCGGTAGGTCGCTCGGCCTTGTTTTGGTCGTTAGGTCGCAACCCCCTTAGGTCGCACGGTCTTGTTTACCCCTTAGGTCGTTAGGTCGCTTGGCTTGTAACAACATAGGTCGCGTGCACCTTAGGTCGCTTGGTCGCTTGGCCTACTCTCATCTATTAGGTCGTTGCAACACCTTTGGCCGCTCGGCCATATGCATTATCTGTTAGGTCGCGCCCATTTGACCACTTAGGTCGCTCGGCCTTCTTACGCCTTAGGTCGCGCCATACTTAGGTCGCGCCACTCCTTAGGTCGTTTGCAGCTAGGTCGCGCCATCCTTTAAGTCCTCCCTGCTTTAAGCCCTATGCTATTTCTTAAGCCGCTGACTTCTTGTGTTTACTTATATTAAGTCGTACGTTGTGGCTGTTAGGTCGCAAGGGTATTTCCACTTTGATGAATTTGGAATTGAATTCTTTGGATTGTATTCACATCTTCCAATGTGATTTTTTGTGATTTATTGTTTCTACAATCATTTTTGTGATTTGTCACTCCATCTCACTCGTACGAGAAATCTAACTAAACGGCTTAGTAAAACAAATGGTATGAAACGCTTGCATTTACTTCGCCGGTTAATTCTTGGACTTGTTCGATTGAATCTCTTGTGACAATTTTCTAGTGAAAACTTACAATTTGTTCGTAAATATTAAAGTTAAGCTAGTGGTTATGGGACATGAAGCTAAGCTCATATATTTACTAGCTTACTGTAATTGACACTTCTTGATGATCGTTGATGATCATTTTTGTGATTTAGACTAGCAAATGTGCGATGTCTCTTTGTCTACGAGGGAGACTAAACCCCGTTTCTGTGGAGCTTCGGTTTAATTTGGTGGGGTAGCGACTCATGGTCTTCGGGCCATTTTGTGGATCTTCGGCTCAAAATTAATGGTTAGCAACCATGGAATAGCGTTCCATTTTGTGATACACGTGTTGATGAGTTTTCATGCTCCCGTTTTGTGATAGGCCTCCCCCCTTTATGTGATTTCTGGATTTCCATTGTATGATTTCTGGAATTTGTGTTTTCACCAATTTTCGTGATTTACGTTGATAAGTTTTATCAATATTTATGCATTGGTGAATTTGTGTGTCATTAACTTTTGTGATTGGCATTGGAATTATTGTCAATATTTATACTTTGGTGGTTTTGTAAATAAAGAGTATGACATTCCTTTTGATATTTGAGAAGATTCTCATGATATTGATTAATCCCTAGTTGATTTTCAATTGCATACTTATCATAGCATGGCTTTATGTTATCATATATTTATGTCATATCTCTTATTCTATATCACGTTACCTGATATTTATAGCTAGACTGATCCGTTTATTATTTTTTTATTAAATAATACTCGGGTCAAACTGAGATGTTACAGGTGCTTCGCTTGACTTCACATTTGGGATTATCACCCTGACTTTTGGCTAACTACTTATATTAGTAGTTTTTGTTGTATACATTTGAGATATAGACTCATAGATGTATCCTTATTCTTTTGTCTAGCATTTGTAGCTATTCTTTTGTGACATTGTGGATCTTGTTTGACCACTACTCTGATGTACACTTTCACATGTTATATATTTATATCTATTTCCGCCTTTGTGATATGGATGTCTGTGACTGATTTGTGTTAAGCTTATTTCTATATTTGTTTCCAAAGAATATATATAGCCATCGGGTAGTAGCTTTGAGTTTGTATCAGTATGTCGGATTTCCTCCTGAAACCAGATGCTTGTTGTACTATCTGACATATCGGTGCTCGCACAAAGCAATTACACGGATGGTCGCTCCTCAACAGCATTATCCTCCGTGCTAGTTGATGGCATTACCCCGTAGTGTCCTTGGCTAGTGTGGGTATAGTGGTGGGGCGTCACATAATTACTTTGTGAAATTAATCAAGAGATTAGTTAAGATAGTTAATTAAGGAGTAATTAATTTATTTAATGAAGTAAATAAAAAGGTAGATAATTACAGGTTGAGATAAATCAAAAATGATTAATATTTGCGGTTTAATTAATGATTAATTATTTAATGTAATTAATTTAGCTTAGGTTAAATTGAAATATAATTGGAAATCATAAATTTATATAATTAACGATGTTATTAAAGATTGATTAATTAAGATTGATTAATCAATAATAAGTGATGTTAACACCGCTTTATCAGTTACTCAACGACCAAAAAGTGGTTCCGACCTAACGACTTAAGAGGTCACGACCTAACGACTTAAGAGGTTACGACCTAACGACTTAAGAGGTTACGACCTAACGACTTAAGAGGTTAATTATGACCTAATGACTTAAAAGGTTACAACCTATCGACTTAAGGAGTGGACGACCCAACCACTTAAGATGTGAGGCAACCTAACTGTTCAACGACCTAATTACTTAAAGAGGCTTGCGACCTAATGAGTTCAGTGACCCGGGGGTCCGCGACCTAGCGACCTAAGAGGGGAACGACCAAACTGTGTGTTCGACCTAAAAAGTACAGCGACTTAACGACCTAAGGAATGGGGCGACCCACGACCTAACAAGTTAAGGGACATTACAGTTTAATGACTTAGCCTAGGTCGCTAGGTTGGTTATCTCGGCCTTGCAAAGTTACTGGCTGCTCCCTTAGGTCGTCGTCGACTTACGACCGGCATTAGGTCGTTCACGATCTAGTACTTGGTAAATAAATGATGTCACTCCCTCTTAAGTCGCTACGGCCTATCAGCTAGTTCAGATGACAGTAGAAGGACCAGTTAAGTCGTAGCTCGCTTCCCCTTAACTCGCCAGCGACCTACGACCTATCTTAGGTCGTGCGCAACCTACACCTCACCCAGAAAATCTCCTATAAATACGACATATGCTCCAACATGAAGGGGAATTTTCCGATCATTTTCTTCAAAGCATCGAGACTCTGCCATCATCAAGCCGAGCCTTACTCCAACATTCGAAACTCACAAGAAGCTTCGGTCAACTTCAAACAGGGATTCAACATATTCAACCCTAAATTCGGAGAACTCTCTTGCATCGAAGTTTTTCTAGCTACTTGTCTTTTGAAGTGAATTGTAATTGAAGGAAATTGTAAAGGATTGTAATCATTTAAGCAATAAAAAAAGGATTAAAGTGGACGTAGGCTTGATTATAAGCCGAACCACTATAAACTCTGTGTCTCTTACTGTTTTTTCAGTGAATTACTGCTTTTTCTGATTCCCGTGTTAACGGGTGGTGCTTTCATTCAATCTCTATTTGCATCGGGGTGTTAGCGTCTGACTTTTTATGTTAACATTTTTGGTGCTTTCACTGAGAACCCAACTCAGGATACTGTCATCATAGCTTCACAGAAATTTGTAGAAAGGATCTCTCTAAAAACCAGGAGTTTATCGGAAATAATGGCCCCCGGAAGAAAACGCAAGTCTGTTAGATCCGACGATGTTCGCGAGACTACTGCCACTTCTCCTCCTTTAAGTCAAACAACTCCAACCGTCGGAGTTACACGGGCAGAGCTGGATGCCGTGGTATCTGGGATACATCGACAAATGGAAGCTCAGAATAACCTAATGATGGAAAGGTTGAATGCTTTATTTGAGGCAAACCGCCAGCCGGCAACTAAGGAGGGAAACCTTGCCGATGAAGTGCAGAATGTGGAAGGAAGGAATATCCCTCAAAGGCCAGCTGACCCAGTGGAAAGGACACCTCCCCAAGCCGGAGGATCGGGGCCGCAACCAACCCTCCGTGAACGATTGTCAAGACAGAATTCGAAGAGAATGGCTGATGTTTGTCCCGCTGAGCCTCAAAATAATGAAGAGTATTTCACAGACATGGTTCGTTAGATTATGAAGGAAAGTATACAGAGAAATAAAGATGAGAAAGAATGGGGTTTCGCTCCGAGCAAAACTCCATTCACTGAAAAGATCCAGAAGATAGAATTCCCAAGGAAGTTTGTCCCTCCAACTATTCCAGCTTACAAGGGAACGAGCGATCCTAATGAGTTTCTGTATAAGTATGATTGGCACATGACGGGTGCCAGAGCCTCTGATGAAATCAAATGCCGATATTTTTGGTATACCTAGAAGGAGTTGCTTTACTTTGGTTCACGAAGCTGCCGGTCCGATCGATAGACCAATTTTCTGATTTGACTCGGAAATTCAAGGAACAGTTTCGTTTGTATGCGTCAAAGGCAAAGGATATATTGTCGTTATCCAGCTTGGAGCAGAATCCTGGAGTATCCATTAGAGCTTTCTTGAATTGTTTCAATATAGCTCTGGTTGAAGTGGACAATGCGGAGCCGAGAATGATTTTGACGTACCTGATGAAGGCTATTGATAAGACAAGTGAGTTCGAGAGGTGGTGGAAAATGAAGGAACCAAATTCACTTGACAAGTTTTATAAGAAAGCCGATGAATTCATGCGCCTGGAAAGCCTCAAAACACCGGCTAAGGTGGTATCGACAGGGGCTGGAAATAGTAATGCTGTTCCGAATAAGAAGGAATCTGGCAATCAAAAGAGGGGGAACGATGCCCAAAAAAAGCAAGGAGATGCAAAGAAAGGACGTGCCTTCAATTTTACCCCTCTGCCTGATACCCCGGAAAACATCTACTTTGCAAACAAAGACACGGTCGAATTCCCCGCACCAGTTAAGCAAAGAGTTAATGGGAAAGCTAAAAAGAATGGAAGGTTTTGCTGGTTCCATAACCAACCCGGGCATGATACTAATGAGTGCCGTCACTTGAAGGAGGTGATTGAGGAACTATTGAAGGAAAACAAGTTCCAACAATATGTAAAAAGCAACAAGAATGGCCCAACCTCGTCAACTCAAGGACAACAGGTTTCTGTTCATCGTCCTAGCTCAAGTGAAAAGGCGGCAGCTCATGAATCAGAGAGGCCTGTTATAAATGTTGTTACAGGGGGCCCTCACCCAGCTGGCAGGAGTTAGGGTGAGATGGAAAGATACGCCCGTTCTTTGTAGTATGCACCGGTAGATGAAAGTGTTTTTGTGTTAGAAGATGCTGCACCCTTGAAGCAGCAGAAAACTTTTAATGATGACATTATATTCAGTGCTAGGGATTCGATGGGTGTTGAAGCTTCTACCATTGATCCTTTGGTCATCTCCGCTGGCATTGGGCCAGCTACTGTGAAAAGAGTTCTGGTTGACTGTGGAGCTTCGTGCAACATTCTCTTCAAGAAGACTTTTGATCAGATGAAGATTCCAATGGCTGACGTTCAAGCTTCATCACTGAAGATTGCTGGTTTTACTGGGGAGCCGAAACAGCTAATTGGGACTATCGATTTGTTCGTTGAGCTTGGAGAGGGGCAGAGGAAAGTGGCTCGAAAACAGACCTTTGTTATTGTTGAAGAATTTTCTGCCTACAATGCCTTCCTAGGCCGACCAACTCTGGCGGCATTTAAAGCTATTCTTGCCCCATGGTGTCTGATCATAAAATTCCCCACAGATAATGGATTCGGTGTGGTGAAAGGGGATCAAAACGCTGGACGGGAATGTTATCTTACAGAGTTGCGTGAAGCGAGGAAGAGAGAAATGGGAAAAGATGCGGCAGCCCCAGTCTGCATCAAAGAATCAACCTTGTAGCAATTACAGGGTGGACCCTGCACAGGCGAACATAGCAGTGCACGAAGAGAGATGGATCCCAGAAAAGCTAGTGCAGGAGAGAATAGAGTGGTACCAGTTGAAGTGACAGTGTCGGTACCTGTTGACCCGAAAGACCCGAACAAAGTGTTGAATGTGGGTTCGCAGCTTAGTGCAACGGTTCAAAATGTTTTGATATCATTTTTGAAAGCTAATCTGGATGTATTCGCTTGGACTCATGCCGATATGTGTGGAATATCTCCAGAAATTGCAGTACATACCTTGAATATTGATCCAAAGTTTACACCGGTAAAGCAGAAAAGGAGAACTCAAGGTCCTGAAAGGTCAGCAGCATTGAAAGAAGAGGTTGATCGGCTCATGGAGAATGGTTTTATCAGGGAATCCACTTATCCGAATTGGGTTTCAAATCCAGTACTGGTTAAAAAAGCTAATGGGAAATGGAGAGTGTGCATTGACTTTTCAGATCTAAACAAAGCCTGCCCCAAAGACTACTTCCCGTTACCCAGGATTGACCAGTTGGTGGATGGAACGGCGGGGCATGAATTGCTATCTTTTATGGATGCCTACTCCGGATATATCCAGATCATGATGCATAAGCCAGATCAAGAGGACAGAGCTTTATCATCGATGTTGGTCTTTACTGCTACAGAGTCATGCCTTTCGGACTTAAGAATGCGGGGGCAACTTACCAAAGACTTGTTAATGCCATGTTTAAACCGTAGATTGGCAAGACTATGGAAGTTTACATCGATGATATGCTGGTAAAGTCAAAGAAAGCGGTGGGCCAACTGGATCACTTGGCCGAGATGTTCTCAATCCTTCGAAAGTACGGTATGAAGCTGAATCCTTTGAAGTGTTCATTTGGGGTTGAATCTGGAAAGTTTTTGGGTTTCATTGTAAGTACAAGGGGCATTGAAGCTAATCCTGCTCAGATAACTGCCTTAAGAGAAGTCAAAGCTCCTAGAACGAAGAAGGAATTGCAAAGTCTCAATGGAAAAGTTGCTGCCCTGAGTCGGTTCATTTCCAAAGCTACAGATAAATGCATTCCATTCTTTGATGCTCTAAAGAAAGGGAGAAAAAACTTTGACTGGACTCTTGAATGCCAGAAAGCTTTCGATGAGCTGATTCGCCACATGGAAACACCTCCTATACTTTCTAAGCCCGACAATGGTGAAGATCTTTTTGTATATTTGGCGATCTCGTCTCATGCCCTCAGCGCAGCTTTGGTACGAGAGGATGCGAAAATTCAACGCTCGGTTTACTACATCAGCAAGAGATTCACTGGGGCAGAAAAGAACTATTCGAAGTTGGAAAAGCTTGCCTATTGTCTACTAATTGCGTCAAGAAAATTGAGGCCATATTTTCAAGCTCATCCAATCAAAGTCCTCACTGATCAGCCTCTGAAGCAAGTCCTCTTTCGCCCTGAGACTTCGGGTCGCCTCTTGAAATGGAATATTGAACTCAGCCAATATGACATCACTTATCATCCCCGGGGAGCAATCAATGGACAAGCTTTGGCAGACTTCATCGCGGAATGTACAGACAAAGGTGATAGTGAGGAAGTAGTGACCGATAATCCTTCAATCCAGTGGAAATTGTATGTTGATGGCGCAAGAAACGATTACTGTTCCGGGGCTGGGGTTGTGCTTGAAACCCCTGAAGGACGGTCACTGTGTTATGCTTTAAGATTGGAATTCCCTTCGACAAACAACGAAGCAGAGTATGAAGCTCTTATTGCCGGTTTGAGAATTGCTAAAGAACTGAACGTTAGGGCATTGCAGATCTTTAGTGATTCACAGCTTATTGTGTGTCAAGTCAAGAAAGAGTTTCAAACCAAAGGAGGAAATCTGCCCGCTTACTTGTCAAGAGCCTGGGAGCTTCTCGAGCACCTGGACCATTATACGATAAACCATATACCTCGGGAAGAGAACATGAAGGCAGATTCCCTCGCAAAGTATGCAAGCACTGGTGAAGCTCAATTATTGGGATTAGTTCCTGTGGAAGTACTGTCAACTCCAAGCATTGATGAAATGAATATTGACTGGATCATGACTGTATCATAGGAGCGAGAATCATGGATGACTCTGATACTCGAATACCTGCGCGACGGTTCTCTACCAGAAAACCCAAGAGAACGGCAGAAGTTGTTAAGAAAAGCATCCAGATTTGTAATTCAAGATGGCCGATTGTATAGGCGGGGATTTTCAATGCCATTACTCCGATGTGTGACTAAGGAAGAAGCTGAAACAATTCTAACTGAGGTACACGGAGGAGAGTGTGGAGACCATTCAGGAGGTCAAACTTTAGCAAAGAAAATTCTCCGTTATGGATATTTTTGGCCGGATATTAATCGTGATGCCGTGAATTACGCCCGAAAATGTGACCGATGCCAGAGATTTGCAAAAATCCCAAGAGAACCTACCACTAAGATAGCACACATGGTTAGTCCGTGGCCATTTGCTATTTGGGGAATAGATCTCATCGGGCCTCTGCCAACTGCAAATCCGGAATCAGATATGCTATTGTTGCTGTTGATTATTTTACTAAATGGGCTGAATCTGAACCCTTAGCTACTATTACCTCTAAGAAAATGATAAACTTTGTAACTAAGAATATCATTTGCATGTATGGAGTGCCTCAAAAGATAATCACAGACAATGGAACCCAATTTGAAAGTAACGAGTTCCAAGATTTTTGCAAGAAATTCAAGATCCAGAAAAATTTCTCAGCAGTGGCTCATCCGCAGGCAAACGGGCAAGTGGAAGCAGTAAACAAAATTATCAAATCAACCATCAAAAAACAGCTGGAAAAAGCAAAAGGTGGTTGGGTCGATAAACTTCCGCTAGCACTATGGGCATATAGAACTACACATAAAACTGCAACGGGGCACACTCCATTTTCATTGGCATATGGATCAGATGCAATGATTCCGGTAGAAATAGAGGTCCCTTCACATAGAAGAATCCATTTCAATCAAGCCGAAAATGAAAAGCTACAACTTGAAGCCCTTGACTTCCTTGATGAAAAAAGGGAAGAAGCTGAGCTCAGAATTGCGGCTCATCAGCAAAGAATAGCCAGTCACTTCAATTCCAAAGTTCGTCGACGTAGCTATGAAGCTGGGAATCTAATCTTAAAAAGAATTATGACACCTACAGGTGTGCTTGGACCAAACTGGGAAGGGCCGTATGTTAGAAGCCAAAAACTTCTTGATGGAACATTCAAACTTGTAACTGTCGAAGGAGACCCAATTCCAAGAGCTTGGAACAGCAATCATTTGCGCCCATATTTTACTTAAAGGCCTTAATGAAATATTGTAAAAGAATGATGAATGTATGATTCTTGTATTGAAAGCCGTTGTAAAGTCAGTGCAAGTGAATAATAAGAACTATAAAGTGGATGTAGGCCCAGTTTTTGGCCGAACCACTATAAATCTTGTGTTCTTTACTATTATAGACTGCTTTGCTTTATTTCGATATATAAAATACGCCAATTGTATTACTAAAATGTTGATTAATAATGCAGGACATAAAAACAAAGCTTACCCATCACAAGACCAAGCAATCCTCGACATCACCCAACAAGCAAATGCTAAGCCGTTCAAAATTTCCATACTCAAATCCTACGAAAGAAGCGCTTCGAACAAAAGTTAGCGATTCGGCTGGAAGTGGGCCATTGCTAACTAACTGTGAATGTTTGTACAAATGAGCATCCAGTTAAATAGCCTGTGTCTGCCACTACCAACTTGCTTAACTACGAAGTATGTTTCTTTGGACAAGGTAAATTGTTGGCAACTAAAAAGGAAGGGTATTTGGAAAAGATAACGGGGATCGCCGATATAAATAGATGGCAAAGAGACATGGGCAAGCAAGCACCTAACAGCAAAAGACCTCTTCGGAGGCACAAGCCCTCTTCGGAGGCACAACTCTTCGAAGGATAAAGACCTCAAACGGGGCATGCCAGAAGACTTTCTCAACAAAAAAAATGGTATGGAATGACCGGGAGCACCTTCCCGACTGGAAGGCAAGGCGCTTGTTTACTAGCTGAGACAGTTTGTGCAGACAAACGACCAAGTAACTTGCGTCCTCCCCGTGAATCCATACGATGATCGAAGGCACCTTCCCAAGTGGAAGGCAAGGCGCTTGTTCACTAGTTGAGACAATTTGCGCAAATAAGCGTCCAAGTAACTTGCGTCCGCCCCGTGAATCCGGCCAACCACGAGGAAGAAACTTCCAGGTAGACTCGGAGGCACGCATTCCACCGAGATTTAAAATAAAACTTCACAAGTGCTGGAATGTGAAAAGCCCTCTTCGGAGGCCCATTTCACCATAGTTGAAATGCCAAAAGACCTCGAGCGGGCCTCGCTAGAAAAAAGAGTTCTTTCTCGACATAAAGTTGCGGACTGATCGGTGGCACAGAACACTTGTGTCCGCCCCGTGAATCCATCCAACTATGAGAAAGAAGCTCCAAACTTCCAAGCAAAAGCCCTACTCAGAGGCACACATTTCACCGTGATCTGAAATAAAACTTCACACGAGTCGAAATGTGAAAAGCCGTCTTCGGAGGCCCGCTTCCCAGCGAACAGGGAAAAGATAAAAGCCTCTCCCAAGAGGCAGAAACAAAAAGACCTCTTCCCAGAGGCACAATCAAACAAAAAGACCTCTTCCCAAGGGCGCAACCGAACAAAGAAGACCTCTTCCCAGAGGCACAACCAAAAACTCTCTTCAGTGGCTCAAGCAGGTTTGAAGCCCCTTTTTCGGAAGGCCCAATGCACTATGAAGTGAAATTCACTTGCCAAAGCAAAAGTGACTTTTTTCAAAAAGTGAAGTGTAAAAACTTTACAACAAAAAAGAAAAGAAAGAGGAGACTCCTCCATTATGAAGTGCATTCTACTAAAATAGAAAAATATTTTCTTGGAACAGAAATATTATCCTATAAAGTACAAATGCAAACTTCCTTCAAATGGATGAGTTGTTCTTTAAAGGAAGAGTACAAGTCTTCTTGAAATAGAAGAGTTGTTCTCCGAAACTTTGCTAATGTGAAATAGATTGCAATAAATCATGGCATGGGGGCAATACAGTATAGTCATCACAAAAATGAAGACAATCCTCAATAAACATACCATAGGTTTACTGCAACCTCACATAAAGAGGATAAAGAAACTTGCATCAAAACAGAAAGTAAAAGCGTTCTCAAATACAGACAGAAATTTGTATAAGTAAAAGAACCATTTTATTCCATACTATGAGAATTTTATACATATGCAGGTTTCAAAGTAAATGAAAGCGGGGACTGGTACCCGCACAATCTCCAGTCAACACAAGCTTATATACATGCAAAAAAGCAAAAAGTAAAGCAAAGAAGGGAAAGCGGGACTCATCACTTCTTTCTCCCACCACCTTTAGAGCCTTCACCCGGCTTAATAGGCAATTTTTCAGGGCGGCTTGGGAGAGTTGGGGGAGAAGGAGAGAGAGCTAGTGCTGGATCAACTTCCGTTTCCTTTTTGGTAACAGAAATGCTTCTCCCTTTCTTCTTTGAAGTTGTACGCTTCCTCCTCCTCTTTGAAGAAAACTCACTCCCCGGAGTGACAAGAGCAGACAATTTTATGTCATCAGAAAGGGTTCGCTCCAGAGATACTTCACCTCCTTCAAGTCCTTCGGCCTTCTGCTCCTGCGAAGCGGTTGGATCGTCCAAGTCTTGAAGGGCTCCTATTAATTCTTCCTGCGATCCCGGCTGGGAAGTAGGAGTGATTTGAAAGGATGAAGGAGGAATAGCTGGAGGAGGAGAAGCTTCTATGACACTAGGCGTTTTCGCTACAGAAGAAAAGAAAAAAAATATTAGTATCTCCCGCGAAGAGAGGAGATAACGGCTCATCGAGTCTTAAGTAATAAGAAAGAAATTCATCAAGCTCGGCCGAAGCAAATGAGTAATCCGCTTGACCTGGTTCGACGTTAATATTACCTGGAGAAGTTGGTTTCCTAATGTCAACTTCATAAGCTTGTACTTCAGTGCTTTCTTCGTCTTCATCTCCACCCTGTGCACTTGTAATCTCAGTTATGACTTTAGCAGGGGACGGAGAATAGGAACCGGAGCCTGTGATATCAACGGCGGCCGAAATTGGAGGAGGGACAGGGGCAATTAATGGTGCTTCTTTCTCTGGATGCTCCTCTCTCATCGTCCTAGCACGCTCTCTAGAGAGCTGCTCTTTTCCTCTAGCAAGGGCCACACGAGCTCCGTCATCCAGATAATGTGCCTCGAGTTCTTCTTCGGCATACCCAGCATCTTTAAGCATATCAAGCGCAGATTCCCACACTTCAGCCAAAGTGATTTCATATTTGGGGCCCAAAAATGCGAGACTGCCACGCCCTAGGACACTTTGCAAGTAGAAGTCAAACAATGTCGAACTGACATTGGCTTTAGCGGCTTGATGAGCTTCTTCAGCTGCAATTTTACCGGCAACAGCCTCATCGCGCTCTTTCTCAACCATAGCAAGTCGAGTTTTTAATATCTCAATTTCGAGGTTCTGGGAGCTGTCTGTTGTCGCAACTGTGCAACTTCAACGCGATAATCTTCTACAACCTTTTCCTGCCACTTGAGTTTATCTTCGCCTCACGTTGGCTAGCATGAGCATCTCGCACTTGTTGCTGAAACACACTTTCCCTTTGAGAGTAGGAAGTGGAGGAAGTAGCAAGCTCCTCTTTAAGTTTTCCAACTTCCGCTTCAAGCTTTTCATTATAAGCGGCGATGCTTCTCATCTCTGTGTCATGTTGATCGAGAGTCTTTTGCCATTCGGATTTATCGTTCTCCATGGTCAACATAGCCTCAAGGTTCGCGTGATTCACTCTCTGGAGTTCGTCAACAAGTTTCTGCCAATTCGACATTCTCTCAATATCAAGCTTGACAGCATCAAGATTTTGCAACATGGCTGGTTTGTCGATTGGAACCAGATCAAGATCAAAGCGAACTCCCTTCAAGCACCAGTTTGGAAATCGGCTTTGAAGAGTAGCTGGGCCTGGTCCAACCTAATATGAGGGCCTGCCAATGATCGTCTGAATGTCGGTACGAGCGAGAGCGGGAGATTAAGGAGGTACTGAAGCAATGGGCTCTTTAAGAATGTCAGATGATGACTTTTCACCATGCTTGGTCCATTTGCTCGAATCTTTGGCGGCGTGGCTCTTTCCTTTGTCATCATGGGATTTTCGTTTGAGGGAATCACCCTCTCTGTGGGAAGAGTCGTGACGTTCATCCCCTCTCCCGTACCGTTCTTCGTATGTTCTTCTCTCTTGAGCTTTTCGAGCAGCCCTCTCTTCATCAGTTTCCCTATGAGGGGGAAGATAGCGCCTGTAATCATATTGACTGCGCCTTCCATACTGCTTAAAGACATCATAATACGAACCACTTCGCCCCATTGGAGAACCTAAAATTAAAAAAAAGGAATAACTTGAGAATCTTCAAATTACAAGGAGTTAAGTGCATATAGGTGCTGAAAAATCCAAAGTGTGTGCAACGTGCAGACTTCGCGCGTTGAACAACGAACCACTCCTCGATTGTGAAGGAATGATGGGGGTAGTAGCTAACATCAACTCTTGAGTCGACGGGATCTGTTGCAAAACAGAAGTTGCTTCAACCACTGAAGAGGAAACCCTAGTGGCAACAGGATCATCTTTGAAGAGTTCCTGTGAGGTGATAAACAGGTCGCTCAACCCTTCAAAAGTATTGTTCCCGCTTTGCTTCGCAGGACTTGTTTTCCTGACTCCTCCATCGCCGGACTTCCCTAAATGTTGGGGGGATTCTCGAGGCCTTTTTTCTTCAATGACCGGGGAAGGTGCAAATTTGCCAGATGACCCGCGACATCAGTAGAAGTAGAGCATTTCACCAGAGAAGCCTCAGGAGCAGGTTCTTTCAGTGTAGGCTCCTCAACAGAAACTGGGGCATCCGGTGCCTCGGCCGGAGAATCACGAACTTCGTAAGGCTGAGTAGAGCGGGAAGGGTGTAAGAGTCCAAATTGATGAAGGAACTCGTCTCTTCGCAAAAACTTGATACTTCTCTCCTCAGCCGCCACAGCGTTAAGCCTCTCAAAAGTCTATTTGTGGCTTGGATCTCTACAAAGAGGAGGAAGGACTGCAAAAGTAGAAAGCGAGGTTAACATTTAGCAATTTGGATCTCGCAAAGCTCAGAAGAGGAAAGAATGCGGATAAGTAAGCTTACCCCTTACTCTCCAGATACCTTAGAATCCCTAGAGGCAACGGACAAAGAAGAACTGGTTCAGGAAACCATGAGCGCTATCAGGGAGATCGGTGATAAGCTTGTGTTTTCTAGTGCTCCTCACATATATAATGGAAGGATGGTCTTTGTTTCTCGCAAATGTGCATAAATTGCAGATTTCTTCAAAGCTTGGGAGGCGATCAAGCGCCCTTCTGAAGAGAACGCATAATCCCATCAAAATGGCATAGCCATTGGGGTGCAATTGAAAAGGAGAAATAGCCAATCGGCGAAGGATTTGTTGGAGAAAACTGTTGAAAGGAGGAATGGCTACATAGGCACATTTGGCGGTTAACGGCAACAAACCCAAAGGGAGGACTGTCAGCGGAATCATTTGGCCCAGGGAGAATAACATGTGCTTCTATAATCTCAAACTGGGCACGTAACTGGTTAAACACCCGGTAACTCAGGGTAGTTGGAGTTCTTTCTGGTGGGTTGACCAGTGGACCAGCCATCGGGAGGGCCTCTCCAGTTGGCACTACTCCTTCTTCTTGATGAGAAGCCATTCTACATAAATAGCTGGATATTCAAATATGAAGGTGCACGTTTCTTAAATGTGTGAAGTGTTGTGCAAAACTAGTAGAGTGACAAGCAAACATGACTGAAATTAAATTAATAAACATGAAAAATTTCAGGACTTGTCCGAATACAAATGCAGTATTGATGCAAAAAATCCGCTCTAGTTGATTAATATCGCTTTACTACTTTACTTGAATTCGTTGATTTGTAGCATTTCATACGATTTCTTTAAGTTGATTATATTTTATCGACTAATCTGTCATTTGATGTGGGCAATCAGTGGCAGTATATTCGCCCTAGTTTTCTACAAATGTTATATTTAACAGGTTATTAGCATCGAATTTGGTATAATTTGTTAAGAAAGCATAGCAAAGTACATCGAAGATCAAACAATTCAAAGTTCAAGCAATTCAGAGTTTAGGCAATTCAGTCCGGCAGTTCAAGTTAAGCACTCAAGTTGAGATTATGCTTCTAAGTGTGAATTCAGGATGAGCATCCAAGTACTAAACCGTCCACGACCTAAGAGATCTCTTGCGAGTTAAGTTAAGTCGTTGGTCCTTTAAATCGTGAGGCATAGTAAGGAGAAAAGGCTTCAGTTCAAGGTGACGTGAATTTCTCTAAGTCCTAGCTCGGCCGCGACTCAAGGCTTATGTCGCATCTAGTTAAGTCGGTCAAAAGTTAAGTCGCGAAGGTTTATAGGTTGCCCAAAATTGCGGGGTCGTGTCCAAGCTAATGTCTCGCTTCACTCAACCGACGAACCTCCAATCTAATCGGTAACTCATCATCCTTTTAACCCGTTAACCCGTTAGCCTCTCCATCAACAGAAGCCCTCATTTTCTCATGCTATCGAATCATCCAAAAAACTAATTCGAAATCACCACAAATTCAATGCCCTGCCATTCTGAAGCAAATCAAAAATCAGTTAGCCTGAAGCATTTCAACCCATCGTCATCGTCTCATCAATCGTTCAAGGCCAAATCGAGCTAACTCAAGTTCATCAACTATTGATGTAACGAAATTCGCGATGAAACATTGCGTAAGGAGGTGGGTTAAGATTGAAAAGATGGAATTCATGACTCAATGATGATAAAGGATCGAGAAAGGAGCAGGTTCACTTACGCGATGTAATATCAAGGATAATCGGTGATTGATCGGATTGAAATCGCCTTTGGGAGCTTGGGAAAATGTTAATGGCAGAATCGAATGAGGAAGTAGGTAATGAGAAGAAAGAAGAGGATAGATGACTTATACATTACAGTGGAGGAACCTGAAGCGGCACCTACGACCTAACCTTTAGGTCGCACACGACCTAGCGACCTAGAGGGGAACGGGTTAAAGGATATCGAAGCACACGACCTAACCATTAGGCGTGTACTTCGAGGGGCAAATGTTAACTCCGCTTTATCAGTTACTCAGTGACCTAAAAGTGGTACCGAGCTTACGACTTAAGAGGTCACGACCTAACGACTTAAGAGGTTGCGACCTAATGACTTAAGAGGTTACGACCTAACGACTTAAGAGGTTATGACCTAACGACTTAAAAGGTTACGACCTAACGACTTAAGGAGTGGACGACCCAACGACTTAAGATGTGAGGCGACCTAACTGTTCAACGACCTAATTACTTAAAGAGGTTTGCGACCTAATGAGTTCAGTGACCCGGGGGTCCGCGGCCTAGCGACCTAAAAGGGGAACGACCAAACTGTGTGTTCGACCTAAAAAGTACAGCGACTTAACGACCTAAGGAATAGGGCGACCCACGACCTAACAAGTTAAGGGACATTATAGTTTAAATACTTAGCCTAGGTCGCTAGGTTGGTTATCTCGGCCTTGTAAAGTTACTGGCTGCTCCCTTAGGTCGTCGCCGACTTACGACCTGCATTAGGTCGTTCACGATCTAGTACTTGGTAAATAAATGATGCCGCTCCCTCTTAAGTCGCTACGGCCTATCAGCTAGTTCAGATGACAGTAGAAGGACCAGTTAAGTCGTAGCTCGCTTCCTCTTAACTCGCCAGCGACCTACGACCTATCTTAGGTCGTGCACAACCTATACCTCACCCAGAAAATCTCCTATAAATACGGCATATGCTCCAACATGAAGGGGACTTTTTCGATCATTTTCTTCAAAGCATCGAGACTCTGCCATCATCAAGCCGAGCCTTACTCCAACATTCGGTACTCACAAGAAGCTTCAGTCAACTTCAAACAGGGATTCAACATATTCAACCCTAAATTCGGAGAACTCTCTTGCATCGAAGTTTTTCTAGCTACTTGTCTTTTGAAGTGAATTGTAATTGAAGGAAATTGTAAAGGATTGTAATCATATAAGCAATAAAAAAAGGATTAAAGTGGACGTAGGCTTGATTATAAGCCGAACCACTATAAACTCTGTGTCTCTTACTGTTTTTCAGTGAATTACTGCTTTTTCTGATTTTCGTGTTAACGGGTGGTGCTTTCATTCAATCTCTATTTGCATCGGGGTGTTAGCGTCTGACTTTTTACGTTAACAAGTGACTTATGGGAAATTAACTAATTTAAATAATTAAGGATTACTGTAATTAATATAGTTAATTAACTTATGAAGTAATTAAGATTTCTTATTGTTTTTTGGTTAAGAATAATTAATATTGTGAAATTAACTAAAGTTAGTTACTTGAATATAATTGAAGGATAATTAATCCAGGGTGATTAATTAAGATGAATAATAAAGGGATGATTGATTAATTGATTTGAAATTAATTAATGAAAAGTGAAGAAATCTAAGTGATTAAGGTTAGAAATTCAATTAGAATTAATTAAATTAACTTTGGTAGCGATCAAGCTTTGCTTATGGATGATTGAATGGTATTGAATGCTTTGAATGAGTTGATATCTCTGATATGAAATGTTGTCTATTTCATTTGGATAACTTGGGTTAGGATGTCATGAGACTCGAAGAGACCAGGGTTGGGTATTAGAAAATACCCGAAACCACTTCGAATTTTTATAGATTGATATGTGAAATCTATAGGCTGGAATGAAATGATTTAAGTGAATTGGACTATTTAATCTAAATTTTGGTAATTAGAAAAATTGATGGTGAAAAAAGTTATGTCTATAACAAATTGTGGATTTGTAAATTGATATGAGTTACCCCAGGTTTTATATAAGTTGTATGCTTTGTATTCCATGTTAGATGGGTTTACTCACGCTGGTTTGCAGCCTGACCCCGGTGTTACTTTGGTGTAATGCTCGGGTTAGACCGAGTATTACAGATTTCCAGGTAGGTACATTCTGGAGCTTTAGAGGCGAGCTGGATGGCAAGAAAGTATAGAGTATTTCCGTTGTATTTATATTGTTGTATATTAGGATGACATGATGATTGTGTATATCCAGTGTCTGTATATATATGTAACTCTGATGTATTACAAATGTACTTTGACAGATACAGAATTCTTTTGTAAACTGTTATTATTTATTATTATATTTTATCCGCTGCGAATGTGAGATATTGATGTTTCTGATATTCTTCTTCTTCTATCTCTTTCTTCTTTTTCCTAACTATCTGGAATTTTCGGGTTCGAAAATTTTGGGTCGTTACAGACTATAGTTTGGTCGAGTGAAAATGTTGGAAGTAAAGCACTATTTAAGAGAGGATTCGTCTCCTCAGTTATATGGGGTTAGTATCATGGTCAACGCAAGTGAACTCAAAGTCAAAGTCTCTAACTAGTGAATGTTAATAATAATTGTTATTACGGAACCAAGGACTTTATGTTTGGACTATAAAGTTGAATGTGGATGATGTTGGAATTTTGACCATTACCAATTCCATAAATCTAAAATGATATAATTTTGACAAAGAGTATTGGTGTAAATAATTGTCACTATTAGGTACCGCTTATAATAAGTAAAACACGACTTTACCAAAAGATGTGTAAGGGATAAATTGGGCAAAAATGTCATACCACCTGCTAAGTGATGTGTGAACGTTAATATTCGAATAGTTCGATATTATTCGCTGACTGAATTTACACCTTTGAGTCGCGCAACCATAATGATGAATTAACTAAAAAAACCACTTGATTTGATTAATTTATAAAATGTTGCAAACTGATTAAATTAATTGATATTTGAGAAACACTAGTTATTATTTAGTTGATGTGAAAGTTTTTGTAATTATTTTAATGCATGTATAAAATTTATATTTGCGCGCATTGATATACGGCGTCGATGTAATTTGATGATAATTGCACGAAATGATTTATGGCAATTCTATGTCATTTCATGACATGATTTGTAGAAATTTTATTTCATTTGATGACATTCATGTAAAGAAAGGATTGAAGAGGGAAACAGCTAACAGAATTAATTAGGGAAGTTTTGATTAAAGAGTGAAAAAGGTTTCAATCTATAAAATAAAATATATTCTCTAATTCATTATGTACGTACAATTCATTCTTTCTCATGCAGTTTGTTTCATTCTCTCCACCTAACTTTTTATAGCAGAAAAAAAATTCCAAATTCTTTCAACTCCGAATGAAAACATAAAAAATAAATAAAACAAAAATGGTTCATCCATCTTTTGCAAGAATAGGATGGGGATCTTGAAGATCTGAAGAGATATCATCATTCAAGGTGTGACTTCTAGGAAACATCCTATGGGGAGTCAACTTTCAAGTTTTGCATCAAGGCTTTGGGCAATAAGGTATGTTTTTCATTAACAGATAATGATATTTGATGTAATGTCTGTTGAAAGAGAAATTTAATCGTCATAATTTGAATGTACATATCACTGCCTCATTTAAGTTGAGAATTGTTTGTGTAGCTTGAATTGTTTGTTGAATGAATCAATTGGTGCTTTATTCAATAAATCAAAACTAATATTTGTATATCTTTATATATAATGTATTGTATTCAAATTATGTTGTAAACATTCAATTTAAAGTCGAATTTTTAGATCAAAAATTTTGTATGTTCGATTTATCCATTGGGTTCTTATTTTGTTCAATTATAATTAAAATTTATATGTGTTTGAATACAATATTATATTATAGATCTATATTGCAAACATTCGATTCAAAGTATAATCCTTTAGATCTAAAATTTTGTATGTTCATATTGTTTTGATTAGATTTACTTTAACAAGTTAAGCTAAAATTTGTTTATGAATATTACAGCGTTTTATTGAAGATTCGTGTTTTAAATCTTATAAAACAAAATGTAATTTTAGATTTGAAAGTTTACATGTATGTATTTTATGTTTTTATTATTGTGGAAATTTAAAAAAAGAAAGATGTTTTGGCAATAAATCTAAATTTTAATTTGATTATTATAGTTTCTTATTTGTATTAATTAGAGATATTTTATTGAATATTACATACATACAACAAATATTTTGATAATAAACCTACTTTTGAAATGATTGCTATAAATGTCTAATTTTTATTAAGTAGAAAGATTTGATTTAATCTTATATACACACGATTAATTTTATATGTATGTTTGCATATACATATACATACATATATATATATATATATATATTACTGCATGTATATTATATTGTCAAAGTATGATTAGATTTCTTTCTAAAAGGAGGAAACAATTTAAATGAGGCAATATCCGAGTGAAATTGGACAAGAGCAAGAGCTTATATATATATTCGTCTGTTTATATCTTTATATTGTGATGCCTATAATTTGTCGTTTATGTACTGCCTTAATTAAGTTTACGAAATGGAAAATTGATTCAATCATTGTTGTTACCAATTATTTATTTCCATTTTTCCTTTATGTGATTAGCATACATTGTTATAATATAAATTGTAAATATGTTATATACTGTTTTGTATTTAGTCACACATCATGGGATTAGTTCTATCCCAAGCTCCTAGGCTTTTATATAAAGGTGCTAATGTAATGAAAATGTATAACTTATCTCTGAATGAATAAAATTGTTCTCTCTCTAATGGCTTCTGCTTTCTTTATTTTATAACATGTTATCAGCACGATCTCTAAACCAAAGGAAAATTTCAGATTTGAATATAAATCATCAACATGGTAAGCTATTTTATAACATGTTATCGCCACCCGAGCTCCATAGTACTACTGAATCCAGAATGATCTGATAACCTGACTCTAGGCTGCCCGTGTGGAAAATTATGGGCACCTAGAGTTTAGGAAGAGAACAATAAACTCCAGGTCAGTCATGGGACTGGTGTGAGAACTCAAAACAGTTATTTATCTTTTAAAACAACAACAACAACAAGGGAAGTGAAAAATATCCGCAATGCTTTTGGAAAATGAAACTACCATAAGGCCTCCCCGCACACACACAATGCAAACGCAGAATTGGAGGAGATTTCTCCTTATGATAGTCAAAGATGCTTAATACGCAAATTTCTTTGATATTATTATTATAAGTGCACAGTGGAAAACCTTTCGAAAGTATAATATAAATCTTAGCCAACATCCAACCATTATCTTATGCCTACTATAGCTACCATGTTCAATTGCAGGATACCGCCACATTCCATGGCAGGTTATACAACTAAAACTGTACAAGGTTTGTATTGTTTCTTTGGATTTCCAACAAATGGTCATGCTAAGGAACTTTCTACCGCCACATGGGTACGCCTCTGGCGGGACGTCCCGAGAACTTAACCAGCTCTCTGCCAACACAAGGCTGGACAACCTTTGTAACTAGGCAACTACTACACGAATATGCCACCCCCGGTCCTTTGGGAGCTTTATCCGAAGGCCCTCGATCACAAAGCAACAACCATATAGAAAATGAGATTGGAGCAACCACATAGGTTGTTAACTCCGCTTTATCAGTAACTCAGCGACCTAAAAGTGGTACCGACCTAACGACTTAAGAGGTTACGACCTAACGACTTAAGAGGTTACGACCTAATGACTTAAGAGGTTACGACCTAACGACTTAAGAGGTTACGACCTAACGACTTAAGAGGTTACGACCTAACGACTTAAGGAGTAGAAGACCCAATGACTTAAGATGTGAGGCGACCTAACTGTTCAACGACCTAATTACTTAAAGAGGTTTGCGGCCTAATGAGTTCGGTGACCCGGGGGTCCACGACGTAGCGACCTAAAAGGGGAACGACCAAACTGTGTGTTCGACCTAAAAAGTACAGCGACTTAACGACCTAAGGAATGGGGTGACCCATGACCTAACAAGTTAAGGGACATTACAGTTTAACGACTTAGCCTAGGTCGCTAGGTTGGTTATCTCGGCCCTGTAAAGTTACTGGCTGCTCCCTTAGGTCGCCGCCGACTTGCGACCTGCATTAGGTCATTCACGATCTAGTACATGGTAAATAAATGATGCCGCTCCCTCTTAAGTCGCTATGGCCTATCAGCTAGTTCAGATGACAGTAGAAGGACCAGTTAAGTCGTAGCTCGCTTCCCCTTAACTCGCCAGCGACCGACGACCTATCTTAGGTCGTGCGCAACCTATACCTTACCCAGAAAATCTCCTATAAATACGGCATATGCTCCAACATGAAGGGGACTTTTCCGATCATTTTCTTTAAAGCATCAAGACTCTGCCATCATCAAGCCGAGCCTTACTCCAACATTCGAAACACACAAGAAGCTTCAGTCAACTTCAAACAGGGATTCAACATATTCAACCCTAAATTCGGAGAACTCTCTTGCATCGAAGTTTTTCTAGCTACTTGTCTTTTTAAGTGAATTGTAATTGAAGGAAATTGTAAAGGATTGTAATCATATAAGCAATAAAAAAAAGGATTGAAGTGGACGTAGGCTTGATTATAAGCCGAATCACTATAAACTCTGTGTCTCTTACTGTTTTTTCAGTGAATTACTGCTTTTTCTGATTCCCGTGTTGACGGGTGGTGCTTTCATTCAATCTCTATTTGCATTGGGGTGTTAGCGTCTGACTTTTTACGTTAACATTTTTGGTGCTTTCATTGAGAACCCAACTCAGGATACTGTCATCATAGCTTCACAGAAATTTGTAGAAAGGATCTCTCTAAAAACCAGGAGTTTATCGAAAATAATGGCCCCCGGAAGAAAATACAAGTCTGTTAGATCCGACGATGTTCGCGAGACTACTGCCACTTCTCCTCCTTTAAGTCAAACAACTCTAACCGTCGGAGTTACACGGGAAGAGCTGGATGCCTTGGTATCTGGGCTACATCGACAAATGGAAGCTCAGAATAACCTAATGATGGAAAGGTTGAATGCTTTATTTGAGGCAAACCGCCAGCCGACAACTAAGGAGGGAAACCTTGCCGATGAAGTGCAGAATGTGGAAGGAAGGAATATCCCTCAAAGGCCAGCTGACCCAGTGGAAAGGACACCTCCCCAAGCCGGAGGATCGGGGCCGCAACCAACCCTCCATGAACGATTGTCAAGACAGAATTCGAAGAGAATGGATGATGTTTGTCCCGCTAAGCCTCAAAAAGATGAAGAGTATTTCTCAGACATGGTTCGTCGGATTATGAAGGAAAGTATGTAGAGAAATGAAGATGAGAAAGAATTGGGTTTCGCTCCGAGCAAAACTCCATTCATTGAAAAGATCCTGAAGGCAGAATTCCCAAGGAAGTTTGTCCCTCCAACTATTCCAGCTTACAAGCGAACGAGCGATCCTAATGAGTTTCTGTATAAGTATGATTGGCACATGACGGGTGCCAGAGCCTCTGATGAAATCAATTGCCGATATTTTCCGGTATACCTGGAAGGAGTTGCTTTACTTTGGTTCACGAAGCTGTCGGTCCGATCGATAGACCAATTTTCTGATTTGACTCGGAAATTCAAGGAACAGTTTCGTTTGTAAGTGTCAAAGGCAAAGGATATAATATCGTTATCCAGCTTGGAGCAGAATCCTGGAGAATCCATTAGAGCCTTCTTGAATCGCTTCAATATAGCTCTGGCTAAAGTGGACAATGCGGAGCCGAGAATGATTTTGACGTACGTGATGAATGCTATTGATAAGACAAGTGAGATCGGGAGGTGGTTGAAAATGAAGGAACCAAATTCACTTGACAAGTTTTATAAGAAAGCCGATGAATTCATGCCCCTGGAAAGCCTCCAAACACCGGCTAAGGTGGTATCGACAGGGGCTGGAAATAGTAATGTTGTTCCGAATAAGAAGAAATCTGGCAATCAAAAGAGGGGGAACGATGCCCAGAAAAAGCAAGGAGATGCAAAGAAAGGACGTCCCTTCAATTTTACCCCTCTGACTGATACCTTGGAAAACATCTACTTTGCAAACAAAGACACGGTCGAATTCCCCGCACCAGCTAAGAAAAGAGTTAATGGGAAAGCTGAGAAGAATATAAGGTTTTGCCGGTTCCATAACCAACCCGGGCATGATACTAATGAGTGCCGTCACTTGAAGGAGGTGATTGAGGAACTATTGAAGGAAAACAAGCTCCAGCAATATGTAAAAAGGAACAAGAATAGCCCAACCTCGTCAACTCAAGGACAACAGGTTCCTGTTCATCGTCCTAGCTCAAGTGAAAAGGCGGCAGCTTATGAACCAGAGAGGCCTGTTATAAATGTGGTTACATGGGGCCCTCACCCAGCTGGCAGGAGTTGGGGTGAGATGGAAAGATACGCCCGTGCTTTGAAGTATGCACCGGCAGATGAAAGTGTTTTTGTGTTAGAAGATGCTGCACCCCTGAAGCAGTAGAAAACTTTTAGTGATGACATTGTATTCAGTGCTAGGGATTCGATGGGTGTTGAAGCTCCTACCATTGATCCTGTGGTCATCTCCGCTGGCATTGGGCCAGCTACTGTGAAAAGAGTTCTGGTTGACTGTGGAGCTTCGTGCAACATTCTCTTCAAGAAGACTTTTGATTAGATGAAGATTCCAATGGCTGACGTTCAAGCTTCATCACTGAAGATTGTTGGTTTTACTGGGGAGCCGAAACAGCCAATTGGGACTATCGATTTGTTTGTAGAGCTTGGAGAGGGGCAGAGGAAAGTGGCTCGAAAACAAACCTTTGTTATTATTGAAGAATTTTCTACCTACAATGCCTTCCTAGGCCGACCAACTCTGGCAGCATTTAAAGCTATTCTTGCCCCATGGTGTCTGACCATAAAATTCCCCACAGATAATGGAGTCGGTGTGGTGAAAGGGGATCAAAACGCTGGACGGGAATGTTATCTTACAGAGTTGCATGAAGCGAGGAAGTGAGAAATGGGAAAAGATGCGGCAGCCCCAGTCTGCATCAAAGAATCAACCTTGTAGCAATTACAGGGTGGACCCTGCATAGGCGAACATAGCGGTGCACGAAGAGAGATGCATCCCAGAAAAGCCAGTGCAGGGGAGAATAGAGTGGTACCAGTTGAAGTGACAGTGTCGGTACCTGTTGACCCGAAAGACCCAAACAAAGTGTTGAATGTGGGTTCGCAGCTTAGTGCAACGGTTAAAAATGTTTTGCTATCATTTTTGAAAGCAAATCTGGATGTATTCGCTTGGACTCATGCCGATATGTATGGAATATCTCCAGAAATTTCAGTACATACCTTGAATAGTGATCCAAAGTTTACACCGGTAAAGCAGAAAAGGAGAACTCAAGGTCCTGAAAGGTCAGCAGCATTGAAAGAAGAGGTTGATCGGCTCATGGAGAATGGTTTTATCAAGGAATCCACTTATCCGAATTGGGTTTCAAATCCAATACTGGTTAAAAAAGCTAATGGGAAATGGAGAGTGTGCATTGACTTTTCAGATCTAAACAAAGCCTGCCCCAAAGACTGCTTCCCGTTACCCAGGATTGACCAGTTGGTGGATGGAACGGCGGGGCATGAATTGCTATCTTTTATGGATGCCTACTCCAGATATAACCAGATCATGATGCATGAGCCAGATCAAGAGGACACGAGCTTTATCATCGATGTTGGTCTTTACTGCTACAGAGTCATGCCTTTCGGACTTAAGAATGCGGGGGCAACTTACCAAAGACCTGTTAATGCCATGTTTAAACCGCAGATTGGCAAGACTATGGAATTTTACATCGATGATATGCTGGTAAAGTCAAAGAAAGCGGTGGACCACCTGGATCCTTTGGCAGAGATGTTCTCAATCCTCCGAAAGTACGGTATGAAGCTGAATCCTTTGAAGTGTTCATTTGGGGTTGAATCTGGAAAGTTTTTGGGTTTCATTGTATGTGCAAGGGGCATCGAAGCTAATCCTGCTCAGATAACTGCCTTAAGAGAAGTCAAAGCTCCTAGAACGAAGAAGGAATTGCAAAGTCTCAATGGAAAAGTTGCTGCCCTGATTCGGTTCATTTCCAAAGCTACTGATAAATGCATTCCATTCTTTGATGCTCTAAAGAAAGGGAGAAAAAACTTTGACTGGACTCTTGAATGCCAGAAAGCTTTCGATGAGCCGATTCGCCACATGGAAACACCTCCTATACTTTCTAAGCCCGACAATGGTGAAGATCTTTTTGTATATTTGGCGATCTCATCTCATGCCCTCAGCGCAGCTTTGGTACGAGAGGATGCGAAAATTCAACGCCCGGTTTACTACATCAGCAAGAGATTCACTGGGGCAGAAAAGAACTATTCGAAGTTGGAAAAGCTTGCCTATTGTCTACTAATTGCGTCAAGAAAATTGAGGCCATATTTTCAAGCTCATCCAATCAAAGTCCTCACTGATCAGCCTCTGAAGCAAGTCCTCTTTCGCCCTGAGACTTCGGGTCGCCTCTTGAAATGGAATATTGAACTCAGCCAATATGACATCACTTATCATCCCCGGAGAGCAATCAATGGACAAGCTTTGGTAGACTTCATCGCAGAATGTACAGACAAAGGTGATAGTGAGGAAGTAGTGACCGATAATCCTTCAATCCGGTGGAAATTGTGTGTTGATGGCGCAAGAAACGATTACTGTTCCGGGGCCGTGGTTGTGCTTGAAACCCCTGAAGGATGGTCACTGTGTTATGCTTTAAGATTGGAATTCCCTTCGACAAACAACGAAGCAGAGTATGAAGCTCTTATTGGCGGTTTAAGAATTGCTAAAAAACTGAACATCAGGGCATTGTAGATCTTCAGTGATCCACAGCTTATTGTGTGTCAAGTCAAGAAAGAGTTCCAAACCAAAGGAGGAAATCTGCCCGCTTACTTGTCAAGAGCCTGGGAGCTTCTCGAGGACCTGGACTATTATACGATAAACCATATACCTCGGGAAGAGAACATGAAGGCAGATTCCCTCGCAAAGTATGCAACCACTGGTGAAGCTCAATTATTGGGATTAGTTCCTGTGGAAGTACTGTCAACTCTAAGCATTGATGAAATGAATATTGACTGGATCATGACTGTATCACAGGAGCGAGAATCATGGATGACTCCGATAATGGAATACCTGCGCGATGGTTCTCTACCAGAAAACCCAAGAGAACGGCAGAAGTTGTTAAGCAAAGCATCCAGATTTGTAATTCAAGATGGCCGATTGTATAGGCGGGGATTCTCAATACCATTACTCCGATGTGTGACCAAGGAAGAAGCTGAAACAATTCTAACTGAGGTACGCGGAGGAGAGTGTGGAGACCATTCAGGAGGTCAAACTTTAGCAAAGAAAATTCTCCGTTATGGATATTTTTGGCCGGATATTAATCGTGATGCCGCGAGTTACGCCCGAAAATGTGACCGATACCAGAGATTTGCAAAAATCCCAAGAGCACCTTCCACTAAGATAGCACAGATGGTCAGTCCATGGCCATTTGCTATTTGGGGAATAGATCTCATCGGGCCTCTGCCAACTGCAAATCCGAAATCAGATATGATATTGTTGCTGTTGATTATTTTACTAAATGGGCTGAATCTGAACCCTTAGCTACTATTACCTCTAAGAAAATGATAAACTTTGTAACCAAGAATATCATTTGCAGGCATGGAGTGCCTCAAAGGATAATCACAGACAATGGAACCCAATTTGAAAGTAACGAGTTCCAAGATTTTTGCAAGAAATTCAAGATCCAGAAAAGTTTCTCAGCAGTGGCTCATCCGCAGGCAAACGGGCAAGTGGAAGCAGTAAACAAAATTATCAAATCAACCATCAAAAAACAGCTGGAAAAGCAAAAGGTGGTTGGGTCGATAAACTTCCGCTAGCACTATGGGCATATAGAACTACACATAAAACTGCGACGGGGCACACTCCATTTTCATTGGCATATGGATCAGATGCAATGATTCCGGTAGAAATAGAGGTCCCTTCACATAGAAGAATCCATTTCAATCAAGCCGAAATTGAAAAGCTACAACTTGAAGCCCTTGACTTCCTTGATGAAAAAAGGGAAGAAGCTGAGCTCAGAATTGCGGCTCATCAGCAAAGAATAGCCAGGCACTTCAAATCCAAAGTTCGTCGACGCAGCTATGAAGTTGGGAATCTAATCTTAAAAAGAATTATGACACCTATAGGCGTGCTTGGACCAAACTGGGAAGGGCCGTATGTTAGAAGCCAAAAACTTCTTGATGGAACATTCAAACTTGTAACTGTCGAAGGAGACCCAATTTCAAGAGCTTGGAACAGCAATCATTTGCGCCCATATTTTACTTAAAGGCCTTAATGAAATATTGTAAAAGAATGATGAATGTATGATTCTTGTATTGAAAGCCGTTGTAAAGTCAGTGCAAGTGAATAATAAGAACTATAAAGTGGATGTAGGCCCAGTTTTTGGCCGAACCACTATAAATCTTGTGTTCTTTACTATTATAGACTGCTTTGCTTTATTTCGATATATAAAATACGCCAATTGTATTACTAAAATGTCGATTTAAATGCAGGCCATAAAAACAAAGCTTACCCATCACAAGACCAAGCAATCCTCGACATCACCCAACAAGCAAACGCTAAGCCGTTCAAAATTTCCATACTCAAATCCTACGAAAGAAGGGCTTCGAACAAAAGTTAGCGATTCGGCTGGAAGTGGGCCATTGGTAACTAACTGTGAATGTTTGTACAAACGAGCATCCATTTAAAAAGCCTGTGTCTACCACCACCAACTCGCTTAACTACGAAGTATGTTTCTTTTGACAAGGGAAATTGTTGGCAACTAAAAAGGAAGGGTATTTGGAATAGATAACGGGGATCGCCGATATGAATAGATGGCAAAGAGACATGGGCAAGCAAGCACCAAACAGCAAAAGACCTCTTCGGAGTGATAAGCCCTCTTCGGAGGCACAACTCTTCTGAGGATAAAGACCTCAAACGGGGCATGCCAGAAGACTTTCTCAACAAAAAAAAATATGTATGGAATGACCGGGAGCACCTTCCCGACAGGAAGGCAAGGTGCTTGTTTACTAGCTGAGGCAGTTTTCGCAGACAAGCGTCCAAGCAACTTGCGTCCGCCCCATGAATCCATACGATGATCGGAGGCACCTTCCCAAGTGGAAGGCAAGACGCTTGTTCACTAGTTGAGACAATCTGCGCAAATAAGCGTCCAAGTAACTTGCGTCCGCCCCGTGAATCCGGCCAACCACGAGGAAGAAACTTCCAGGTAGACTCGGAGGCATGCATTCCACTGAGATTTGAAATAAAACTTCACAAGTGCTGGAATGTGAAAAGCCCTCTTCGGAGGCCCATTTCACCATAGTTGAAATGCCAAAAGTCCTCGAGCGGGCCTCGCCAGAAAAAGAGAGTTCTTTCTCGACATAAAGTTGCGGACTGATCGGTAGCACAGAACACTTGTGTCCGCCCCGTGAATCCATCCAACTAAGAGAAAGAAGCTCCAAACTTCCAGGAAAAAGCCCTACTCAGAGGTACAGATTTCACCGTGATCTAAAATTAAAATTCACACGAGTCTAAATGTGAAAAGCCCTCTTCGGAGGCCCGCTTCCCAACGAACAGGGAAAAGATAAAAGCCTCTCCCAAGAGGCAGAAACAAAAAGACCTCTTCCCAGAGGCACAATAAAAAAAAAGACCTTTTCCCAGAGGCGCAACCAAACAAAAAAGACCTCTTTCCAGAGGCACAATCAAAAACTCTCTTTAGAGGCTCAAATAGGTTGAAGCCCCTTTTTCGGAAGGCCCACTGCACTATGAAGTGAAATTCACTTGCCAAAGAAAAAGTGACTTTTTTCAAAAAGTGAAGTGTAAAAACTTTACAACAAAAAAAATAAAGAGGAGACTCCTCCAATATGAAGTGCATTCTACTAAAATAGAAAAATATTTTCTTGGAACAGAAATATTATCATATAAAGTACAAATGCAAACTTCCTTCAAATGGATGAGTTGTTCTTTAAAGGAAGAGTACAAGTCTTCTTGAAACAGAAGAGTTGTTCTCCGAAGCTTTGCTAATGTGAAATAGATTGCAATAAACCATGGTATGGGGGCAATAAGTATAGTCATCACAAAAATGAAGACAATCCTCAATAAACATACCATAGGTTTACTGCAACCTCACATAAAGAGGATAAAGAAAATTGCATAAAAACAGAAAGTAAAAGCGTTCTCAAATACAGACAGAAATTTGTATAAGTAAAAGAACCATTTTATTCCATACTATGAGAATTTTATACATATGCAGGTTTCAAAGTAAAAGAAAGCGGGGACTGGTAACCGCACAATCTCCAGTCAACACAAGCTTATATACATGCAAAAAAGCAAAAAGTAAAGCAAAGAAGGGAAAGCGGGACTCATCACTTCTTTCTCCCACCACCTTTAGAGCCTTCACCCGGCTTAATAGGCAATTTTTCAGGCCGGCTTGGGAGAGTTGGGGGAGAAGGAGAGAGAGCTAGTGTTGGATCAACTTCCTTTTCCTTTTCGATAACAGAAATTCTTCTCCCTTTCTTCTTTGAAGTTGTACGCTTCCTCCTCCTCTTTGAAGAAGACTCACTCCCTGGAGTGACAAGAGCAGGCAATTTTATGTCATCAGAAATGGTTCGCTCCGGAGATACTTCACCTCCTTCAAGTCCTTCGGCCTTCTACTCCTACGAAGCGGTTGGATCGTCCAAGTCTTGAAGGGCTCCTATTAATTCTTCCTGCGATCCCGGCTGGGAAGTAGGAGTGATTTAAAAGCATGAAGGAGGAACAGCTGGAGGAGGAGAAGCTTCTATGACACTAGGCGTTTTCCCTACAGAAGAAAAGCAAACAATATTAGTATCTCCCACGAAGAGAGGAGATAACGGCTCATCGAGTCTTAAGTAATAAGCAAGAAATTCATCAAGCTCGGCCGAAGCAAATGAGTAATCCGCTTGACCTGGTTCGACATTAATATTACCTGGAGAAGTGGGCTTCCTAATGTCAACTTCATAAGCTTGTACTTCAGTGCTTTCTTCGCCTTCATCTCCACCCTGTGCATTTGTAATCTCAGTTATGACTTTAGCAGGGGACGAAGAATGGGAACCGGAGCCTGTGATATCAACGTCGACCGAAATTGGAGAAGGGACAGGGGCAATTAATAGTGCTTCTTTCTCTGGATGCTCCTCTCTCATCGTCCCAGCACGCTCTCCAGCGAGCTGCTCTTTTCCTCTGGCAAGGGCCGCACGAGCTCCGTCATCCAGATAATGTGCCTCGAGTTCTTCTTCGGCATACCCAGCATCTTTAAGCATATCAAGCGCAGCTTCCCATACTTCAGCCAAAGTGATTTCATATTTGGGGCCCAAAAATGCGAGACTGCCACGCCGTAGGACACTTTGCGAGTAGAAGTCAAACATGTCGAACTGACATTGGCTTTAGTGGCTTGATGAGCTTCTTCAGCTGCAAGTTTACCGGCAACAGCCTCATCGCGCTCTTTCTCAACCATAGCAAGTCGAGTTTTTAATGTCTCAATTTCGAGGTTTTAGGTGCTGGTCTGTTGACGCAACTGTGCAACTTCAACACGATAATCTTCTACAACCTTTTCCTGCCACTTGAGTTTATCTTCGGCCTCTCGTTGGCTAGCATGAGCATCTCGCACTTGTTGCTGAAGCACACTTTCTCTTTGAGAGTAGGAAGTATAGGAAGTAGCAAGCTCCTCTTTAAGTTTTCCAACTTCCGCTTCAAGCTTTTCATTATAAGCGGCGATGCTCCTCATCTCTGTGTCATGTTGATCGAGAGTCTTTTGCCATTCGGATTTATCGTTCTCCATGGTCAACATAGCCTCAAGGTTTGCGCGATTCACTCTCTGGAGTTCGTCAACAAGTTTCTGCCAATTCGACATTCTCTCAATATCAAGCTTGACAACATCAAGATTTCGCAACATGGCCGGTTTGTCGATTGGAACTAGATCAAGATCAAAGCGAACTCCCTTCAAGCACCAGTTTGGAAATCGGCTTTGAAGAGTAGCTGGGCCTGGTCCAACCTGATATGAGGGCCTGCCAATGATCATCTGAATGTCGGTACGAGCGAGAGCGGGAGATTGAGGAGGCACTGAAGCAATGGGCTCTTCAAGAATGTCAGATGATGACTTTTCACCATGCTTGGTCCGTTTGTTCGAATCTTCGACAGCGTGGCTCTTTCTTTGTCATCATGGGATTTTCGTTTGAGGGAATCACCCTCTCTGTGGGAAGAGTCGTGACGTTCATCCCCTCTCCTGTACCGTTCTTCGTATGTTCTTCTCTCCTGAGCTTTTCGAGCAGCCCTCTCTTCATCAGTTTCCCTATGAGGGGGAAGATAGCGCCTGTAATCATATTGACTGCGCCTTCCATACTGCTTAAAGTCATTATAATACGAGCCACTTCCCCCGTTGGAGAACCTGAAAATAAAAAAAAGGCATAACTTGAGAATCTTCAAATTGCAAGGAGTTAAGTGCATATAAGTGCTGAAAAATCCTAAGTGTGTGCAACGTGCAGACTACGCGCGTTGAACTACGAACCACTCCTCGATTGTGAAGGAATGATGGGGGTAGTAGCTAACATCAACTCTTGAGTCGACGGGATCTGTTGCAAAACAGAAGTTGCTTCAACCACTGAAGAGGAAACCCTAGTGGCAATAGGATCATCTTTGAAGAGTTCCTGTGAGGTGATAAACAGGTCGCTCAACCCTTCAAAAGTGTCGTCCCCGCTCTGCTTGGCAGGACTTGTTTTCCTGACTCCTCCGTCAACGGACTTCCCTGAATGTTGGGGGGATTCTCGAGGCTCTTCTTCTTCAATGACCGGGGCAAGTGCAAATTTTCCAGATGACCCCGCGACATCAGTAGAAGTAGAGAATTTCACCAGAGAAGCCTCAGGAGCAGGATCTTTCAGTGTAGGCTCCTCAACAGAAACTGGGGCATCCGGTGCCTCGGCCGGAGAATCAGGAACTTCGTAAGGCTGAGTAGAGCGGGAAGGGTGTAAGAGTCCGAATTGATGAAGGAACTCATCTCTTAGCAAAAACTTGATACTTCTCTCCTCAGCCACCACAGCGTTAAGCCTCTCAAAAGTTTGCTTGTGGCTTGGATCTCTACAAAGAGGAGGAAGGACTGCAAAAGTAGAAAGCGAGGTTAACATTTAGCAATTTGGATCTCGCAAAGCTCAGAAGAGGAAAGAATAGGGATAAGTAAGCTCACCCCATACTCTCCAGATAGCGTAGAATCCCTGGAGGCAACAGACAAAGAAGAACTGGTTTAGGAAACCATGAGCGCTATCAGGGAGATCGGTGATAAGCTTGCATTTTCTAGCGCTCTTCACATATATAATGGAAGGATGGTCTTTGTTTCTCGCAAATGTGAATAGATAGCAGATTTCTTCAAAGCTTGGGAGGCGATCAAGCGTCCTTCTGAAGAGAACGCATAATCCCATCAAAATGGCATAGCCGTTGGGGTGCAATTGTAAAGGAGAAAGAGCCAATCGGCGAAGGATTTGTTGGAGAAAACTGTTGAAAGGAGGAATGGCTCCACAAAGGCACATTTGGCGGCTAACGGCAACAAACCCAATGGGAGGACTGTCAGCAGAATCATTTGGCCCAGGGAGAATAGCATCTGCTTCTATAATCCCAAATTGGGCGCGTAACTGGTTAAACACCCGGTAACTCAGGGTAGTTGGAGTTCTTTCTGGTGGGTTGACCAGTGGACCAACCATTGGGAGGGCCTCTCCAGTTGGCACTACTCCTTCTTCTTCATGAGAAGCCATTCTACATAAATAGATGGATATTCAAATATGAAGGTGCACGTTTCCTAAATGTGTGAAGTGTTGTGCAAAACTAGTAGAGTGACAAGCAAACATGACTGAAATTAAATTAATAAACATGAAAATTTTCAGGACTTGTCCGAATACAAGTGCAGTATTGATGCAAAAAATCAGCTCTAGTTGATTAATATTGCTTTACTACTTCACTTGAATTCGTTGATTCGCAGCATTTCATACGATTTCTTTAAGTTGATTATATTTTATCGACTAGTCTGTCATTTGATGTGGGCAATTAGTGGCAGTATATTCGCCCTAGTCTTCTGCAAATGTTATATTTAACAGGTTATTAGCATCGAATTTGGTATAATTTGTTAAGAAAGCATAGCAAAGTACAACGAAGTTCAAACAATTCAAAGTTCAAGCAATTCAGAGTTTAGGCAATTCAGTCCGGCAGTTCAAGTTAAGCACTCAAGTTGAGATTATGCTTCTAAGTGTGAATTCGGGTTGAGCATCCAAGTACTAAACCGTCCACGACCTAAGAGATCTCTTGCGAGTTAAGTTAAGTCGTTGGTCCTTTAAATCGTGAGGCATAGTAAGGAGAAAAGGCTTCAGTTCAAGGTGACGTGAATTTCTCTAAGTCCTAGCTCGGCCGCGACTCAAGGCTTATGTCGCATCTAGTTAAGTCGGTCAAAAGTTAAGTCACGAAGGTTTATAGGTCGCCCAAAATTGCTGGGTCGTGTCCAAGCTAATGTCTCACTTCACTCAACCGACAAACCTCCAATCTAATCAGTAACTAGTCATCCTTTTAACCCGTTAACCCGTTAGCCTCTCCATCAACAGAAGCCCTCATTTTCTCATGCTATCAAATCATCCAAAAAAATAATTCGAAATCACCACAAATTCAATGCCCTGCCATTCTGACGCAAATCAAAAATCAGTTAGCCTGAAGCATTGCAACCCATCGCCATCGTCTCATCAATCGTTCAAGGCCAAATCGAGCTAACTCGAGTTCATCAACTATCGATGTAACGAGATTCGCGATGAAACATTGCGTAAGGAGGAGGGTTAAGATTGAAAAAATGGAATTCATGAATCAATGATGATAAAGGATCGAGAAAGGAGAAGCTTCACTTACGCGATGTAATATCAAGGATAATCGGTGATTGATCGGATTGAAATCGCCTTTGGGAGCTTGGGAAAATGTTAATGGTAGAATTGAATGAGGAAGTAGGTAATGAGAAGAAAGAAGAGGATGGATGACTTATACATTACAGTGGAGTAACCTGAAGTGGCATGTACGACCTAACCTTTAGGTCGCACACGACCTAGCGACCTAGAGGGGAACGGGTTAAAGGATATCGAAGCACACGATCTAACCATTAGGCGTGTACTTCGAGGGGCAAATGTTAACTCCGCTTTATCAGTTACTCAGCGACCTAAAAGTGGTACCGACCTAACGACTTAAGAGGTCACGACCTAACGACTTAAGAGGTTACGACCTAACGACTTAAGAGGTTACGACCTAATGACTTAAGAGGTTACGACCTAACGACTTAAAAGGTTACGACCTAACGACTTAAGGAGTGGACGACCCAACGACTTAAGATGTGAGGCGACCTAACTGTTCAACGACCTAATTACTTAAAGAGGTTAGCGACCTAATGAGTTCAATGACCCAGGGGTCTGCGACCTAGCGACCTAAAAGGGGAACGACCAAACTGTGTGTTCGACCTAAAAAGTACAGCGACTTAACGATCTAAGGAATGGGGCGACCAATGACCTAACAAGTTAAGGGACATTACAGTTTAACGACTTAGCCTAGGTCGCTAGGTTGGTTATCTCGGCCCTGTAAATTTACTGGCTGCTCCCTTAGGTCGCCGCCGACTTACGACCTGCATTAGGTCGTTCACGATCTAGTACTTGGTAAATAAATGATGTCGCTCCCTCTTAACTCGCTACGGCCTATCAGCTAGTTCAGATGACAGTAGAAGGACCAGTTAAGTCGTAGCTCGCTTCCCCTTAACTCGCCAGCGACCGACGACCTATCTTAGGTCGTGCGCAGCCTATACCTTACCCAGAAAATCTCCTATAAATACGGCATATGCTCCAGCATGAAGGGGACTTTTTCGATCATTTTCTTTAAAGCATCGAGACTCTTCCATCATCAAGCCGAGCCTTACTCCAACATTCGAAACTCACAAGAAGCTTCAGTCAACTTCAAACAGGGATTCAACATATTCAACCCTAAATTCGCAGAACTCTCTTGCATCGAAGTTTTTCTAGCTACTTGTCTTTTTAAGTGAATTGTAATTGAAGGAAATTGTAAAGGATTGTAATCATATAAGCAATAAAAAAAAGTATTGAAGTGGACGTAGGCTTGATTATAAGCCGAACCACTATAAACTCTGTGTCTCTTACTGTTTTTTCAGTGAATTACTACTTTTTCCGATTCCCGTGTTAACGGGTGGTGCTTTCATTCAATCTCTATTTGCATCGGGGTGTTAGCGTCTGACTTTTTACGTTAACATAAGTTAAGCATCAGGGCTCCATACCTGACACCACCCTATTCCAGAAGGAAATGACGTACCCTAAAGGGCGCGACCCTCACAACCTTGCCGCATATTCCTGTTTCAACCATTTCCGGGGTGTGAGGTCTGACGAAGTCTCGTCCACAAAGCAATGCTTTTTCACAAAGCCATGCTTTTATCCAAAGCCATGCTTTTATCAACAAATTATCAATAAATAATCATCACACAGCAACACTCAACATGCCACATTACCAAATAGGGAGTATATCGCTGATAACCTTCAACTACAAAACTCTAAGCTCATACGTCTCGGCGAAGGGTGTTAAGCTAAGAGAATAAATTCTCCGCCACCAACAGAGATGTATTTGAAAGAAATCTGCTTTATATCTCAAAATGTAATGTCAGAAACATAACCATACAAGTCTATTCTGGGTTCAAACAGAACCGGCACTTCGAAAGAAGCCCTTGCAATCCGGGTATTCACAATCCCGATCGAATTTCCCATCACAAAGGAAATCTCTATACCGTAGCTAACGGTGCAGAGACAATCGATTGGTCATCCTATCGTTTTCACAAATACCCAGTCATCACCACCGGTCTTCAATGCCATCCATTACATCGTATCACTTATTCGGAATGGGTTATATAACCCAAAGGCCCTCTCCCGGCTAATCCGAATAGTGAACGAAATATTTTCAAAACACATGGATATTGGGATTTCAATTAAGTCACAACTTATTACCCAAACCCTTTCTTTCAAATGGTTTAAACAAATTACCATTTTAAATCTTTAAACAAAAGATTTACTTCACAAAGTTTACCCAGTTTCACAAAGATTTATTCCCAGATTCCCAGATAAGTTTCCATTTCAATTGGATTAACTCATTAAATCTTAAATCAAGATTTAACTTATAGTTTTCAAAACTATTCACAATTCAAGTCTTTTATAATATAAAAGATACACCATTTGAAATACTCCTTATTTCAAGTCAAGTTCAACAACCTTTCACAAAGATTAATTCATAGCCTTCAAAACAGTTTAATTCCAAATTTACTTTCTTTTAAAACAAATGGGAATTTCTTCCCTTATGTGAAAGATATTATTATTTGAAAACAGATAGTTTTCATTTTGGGAAAAACTGATTAAAAAATTTCATGAGTTAAAGCCACTCAAGTATAAACTTGGATTTAAATTTAAAATTTCCAAAACTATATTTTAAATGGTTGAAAACCCATATAAACACCTTTTACAACTTGTACCATCTTTTAGACCATAGTACCCAAAACACTGAATTCAAAATCTAAATCAAATGATTTAAATCCCAATTTTTACTAAGTTATTTAAAATAACTCTTATTATTTTTGAAATTCATTTTCAAAAACATTCAATCCCAATTCCAAAACTAATTTGGATTCTAAAATTCAATCTTTAGAATCGTCAAAAATCTATGACTTGACTGATTTCTACGTAAAATCCATATTTTGTGTGTGTATTGTGTAGTCCAAAGGTTTAACACAATAGTGCAACAACATTCAACCATCACAGATCAAAATATAACAATATATTTGATAAGCGGTATAAACTATAATGTTTACCTTTCATTCACAGATCATGGATATATATATATATATATATATATATATATATATCACAGAGTAACAAATTATAGATCACAACACACATCAGGATATATCACAAAGCATCACATATCAAAGATATCAAACAATTCAACACCCAATACAATTCAAACATCCACAAGTAGGATAAATTTAATCATCTGATTAATTTAAATCAAATAAATTTCTATGGATAAAATTTGCTAGTTATGGTAAATTAATAGCCAATTTATTATAAAAACATTTAATAAATTATCCTTTCATTGATCATTAATTAACTCTTAATTAATAGTTAATACTTGATTAATTATTCTTAATTAATTATCAAAACCAATTAATTTTTGCTTAATAAATTTCCAATGAATTTACAAAATCATTACTTTTTAAAATAAATTTCCTCAACTTATAATAACATAAATCGAAATCCATTTACTTAGACCTTTTTTTCGTAATTTGTAATTTTATTCAATATTGTTTCAAAAATAACTTTGTCTTTTTAAAACTCCTTTTGAACTTATCCAATTCTCAAAAAAAAATTCTATAAACTTTCAACTTGAAATTTCAAAAATCCAATTTTTATCTATTTTCGGTATCCAACGATACCAAAAATATATTCGGCTAACCTAAAGCCTTCAACAAACTCAACCACAAAGATAATCACACGGATTATAAATCAACCAACACACAACATAGGAAATAAATTCAAATGTTTAAGGAATCCTGTTGGATCCCTCCAACCTATTTCCCTGCATCCAAAGATGTTAGCACAATACCAATTCCACTTCGAGTTGAAATATCACGGTATATGGGATTTATAAAATATTATCCGCTATTATGCGGTGCAATAGGGTCTCATCCACTATATACTGCAAGAAATCAACTACAAATACATATATAATACCAATTCCATATCAAGTTGGAATTATCGCGGTACATGTGTTTAATAAATAACATCCGCTTAATATACGGCGTATAGGGTCTATTTCAAATAATAGATAATAATTTATCATCCAAGCATATAATCAACACAATCAAGAAATTTTAAATTTAACTATTTAAAATTTAAATCGAAAAAATTCGATTGAGTGAGAAGTTCTCACTTTGAGTTCCGATAACAGTTGTAGCTTTTTATTTCGAATAAAATTAAACGTGCGTTTAATTTTACCCGAAATTATCACTAGCTTCAAACGACTCCAAACAAGCTCCATAGTGTAGTGCTCGTCAAAACGAACCCGAGGCAATTCGTTTCGTGCGATTTCGACCTCGTATGACAAAGTTATGTTATTTCAAAGTTTGAACGAATTTAAATACAAATTAATTTCAACTTTTATTTTATTTTTATACCCTAATGAATCAGGGCCGCACGATCTACTATCTAAACATCACGGCCGTTGATTCCATTCATCTTCCCCAGGTCGAAGAAACGCACGCATGAAACAAGAAACCATAGCCGCCGAGAAACCCCAATAGTCGTGGCCAACTCGAGCATCTCCAGGTTGATCTGATTGCGCCATATGAATGCTTGACCTCGCCTCCACCCACGCCCAGAGGCCGACCCCACTCGGTTGTGCCTTTGCCTCAGAAAACAAACATGAACGACGCGCCTACATCACCAATTTGTCGTTGATCCACAATGTTGTTCACGATCATAGCCGTTGAATAGGTAGAGCTCGCTGGCCTCTTCGATGTTGTACTTGAACGTTTATGAAAGTAGTTTGTGGATTTGAAGAAAATTGAGGAAGATTGAAAGAGATTGTCGGCCATTGGAATTGTTAGAAGCGGCGGCTCTTGGTTGAAACCCTAGCAAGGTTTTAATTTGTGAAAATAGCAAACTTTATGTCCTTTTATAGAAAATTCTCAAATTACTATTCACTCAAAATTTTCCGAACTCCAAATCTCGTGCGGTGACCGGCATTCCTAGGGTTTACCCCGCGTTTCGGACACTGTGGAATAGGTATCGAGAGTCAATTCGATCATCTGTGCTAGTTACGGAAATAAACGATCAAATTTAAATTAAATCGATTAAACAAATTTATATGCGTTTTGGCTTGCCCTGGACAAACCGTAAATTCGATTAACACAAAATTTGAAACCTTACAATAATATAACATTACGGATCCGATGAAATTAGTTTCGTCGAAATCCGAGACTGTTTGAAAAATGGCTATTTTAACTCGTCAATTAAGTATTAAAATATTCAATTTTCACAAATTAACTTTTAATTCAATTTTAAAAGTTCACAAACATTGTTATAACTCAAATATGATTTAATATAACTTTATAAATCATTTTTATTCACATTAAACCCAATTCCCAATTATTTACGCAATTCCAAATATTAAATTATCGATTTAGTTATCCAATTAAATCTAGATATTGGAAATAAAACTTTTCGACTTATAAAATTTACTTGTTGATATCTAAAATCAATTAAATATCTGAATTTCAAATGACAGAAATTCTGGGTCGTTATAGGTTTTCATTTTGAAACTTTTTTGTTTGGATTTCGGTTTGAATGAGAACAATAGAAATGATTTTGCTACATGATTTATATTTCCAAAAGAATAATTTTATTATTTCTTAGAGAAACAAATAGAAGGATAATGCGTATCTAGAGGATCGTATTAAGTTTATACGAAAGAATAGGAACCTGAAGTTCGTTCGTGCAAAGGTGAAAGATTAAAGCTTTCATAAGCTGAAATAAAGCCTTGAAGAAAATAAGCGAGCAATTCCAGAAGAAGATGTTGATATGTCAAGAAGACATAACATAAAAACAATATGCTGGAATAACATTACAAATGTGGTAAATACTATTTCCTTGAAGAGAAATAGTATTATGATTCTCATGTTCGAATACAATTATGAACAGTCCTCTTGTTTCATTGTATTTATTTAACATTGGAGACCTGAAGTTCTCAAATAAAATTTATGCATATAAGTTTGTATTCCTAAAAGAAGGTTTATATATCGAAACTCAAATATATAATTTGAGATGTGAAGCTTTGAATTATTAGAAAAGCTAATTAAGATTATGGTAAATTCCCATTGCAATCAAACCTGAAGTTTGATAATGAAAATCAAGTTGTACCATTTAGGATCTAAAGTACTAAACAAAGACTTTGTTTTAAAGTAAAATTGGAACCTGAAATTCTAAAAAAAATTTACCAATGGTATTAACTACTAAACCAAATAAATGTATAGAAATTTGTTCACTCCAGAAGTGGTGATTATACTAATAAATAAAAAATCCCCAGAAGAGATTTCTATATTTAGTGATGATAAAATATCTCTAGAAGAGATTTGTTTATATATTGGTGTTTTTATTAAACCAAATAAATACATAGAAATATATCTACTCTCCTGCTCTCTATCTTTTTAATAGAAAATAAGGTGTTCTAACAGGAAGTTTATTTCCTAATTTTTTTTTCCTTCTTCCATTCATCCAATCATGCCTTTCAAAAGGTAAAATATGTAATATATAAAGTTTCTTTCCTTTGGCTCATCAAGTAAGTATTTTGGATTCCTCATAAAATAAATATTAACATGTGATGTACAAATTTTCTCTCTCTATACTTACAGTACGTAAATAGCACATATATTAATTCATATATTAATCGGTAGCAATTAATAAATCAATAAATAAAATTTACTGATTAATGAGAATGGTCCAACAAAGATGTGTTTGAATGTTTCATACATTTATTCTTCTTTTATATCTCTTATTGTAGACAAGGATCATAACATATATACATGGTATATATTTCTGTTTCTCACTATTACAGTTGTTATGAATTAATAAATGGTATTTAATATTACCTATTCATATTCTTATGTCTGCCTATATTATAAAAATAAACATGATAAAGTCAGCATAATTTTTTGATTATAATTCATCATTTCTCCACCAATCAACCCATATAAAGATCTTTCCATATTTTCAAGGGTAATTTTGAATTTTCAAGGAAATTAATGAATGAATAAATGAGATTGAATCTAGAGCTATCAAAAGGATGTAAATAAGAAATTATAGTCACTTTTTATAGATTATATTGGGTCGTCTTTTGCTATTTTGCAGTAATGTTTTTTTCTTTCACTACAACTACTATCAAATATGGCTTCTTATTTTATGAAATGCATTGATTATATACCCATAAACAATATTTTGATGCTTATGCATTTTTATTTCCAATTATAGTTGGTAATATGATAAATACAGCCAGGCTTGAGTTTAAAGCTTTGGACTTATTAAAATATAACTTTTTATCATAGATATTGGATGCTGACATCCAATTACAATCTCGTTGCTTAGAAAATGCCATAAAAATGATAATCCAGTAGGATAAAACAATGGCTCTTGTATTTTTAAGGTCTTATGTCCATGAAAAACTTAAAATGAAACATTTAACTGAAAAAGATCATCTTTATCTATGGAACTCCCTGAAGGAGCGTTATGACCACCAAAATATGGTCACACTTCTAAACACTAGACACGAGTGGTTGAACTTGAAGTTTCAAGTCTTTAAATCTATTAGAAAATACAATTCCTCTATATTTATAATTACTTATAAATTAAAATTATGTGAAAGGATTGCCTAATAATACTAACCTGAAGTTAGATCATTTCTTTGAAGTTGATGAAGGAAACTTCATTAATGATGAAGATCTAAGTGCAATAATAAATGATATGGTCGAATTGATCAATAATAGCAGCCTGAAGTCTGCTATGTGGATTTTATTTTATTTCAGTTCAATAAATCAGTTGGAAGTTGGTGCTTGTATTTTTTTCCTTTCATGACTAATTGAAATAATGTACCGATAATGTTCGCTTTAATCAGTAATCTATTTTAATTTTTTGGAAAGTACTAGCATTTATTTATGCTTACAAATTTTAATAGTTGACTAATCATGTTGTCTTTAATTTTTAAGATATGGACTATCAACATTTGAGTGATAATATATGCCTACTAGATAGTGCAACTACTCATATGATTTTGAAAAACCATAAGTTTTTCTCTGAACTATATGAAAATATTTTAGCTAAAAATTTCAACCATAGCAAATTTGCTAATATAATTGAAGGGTCTGTAAGAGCCCATGTTGGCTAGACTGCACCGATCAGAATCTATAAACAATCAACTAATAAGTCGACACAATACAAAACAATTTCATATTCACTAACAAATACACTCTCATATCTATTAATTCACTCAAACTCATTCTAGAGTACTGCTGACTCTATCTCTAATGAGTAATCCCCAACAGAGCCAAGGTTGTCACTTAACCATATGCTCTGATACCAAATGTAACGTATCGATTTTATCGAGATCCGAAGATCGGCATTCTCACGTCCACTGTATAAAGCCGCATAATCGAATGCCGAAAAATCGAACTGTTATGGTTAAAGAAGAAGAGGTAGAAGAAGAAAGAAAGAAAAGCAACAGAAACAACAACAGATTTTCACAATTGCAGCGGAACAACATATAATAGATAAATGAATAATCTTTAAATCAAAGAACTATACATTTTATACATTACATTATACTTACATTATCAGAGCGTACAACAACAATATACAACACAACAAAACAATGGAAAGCTGTAAAAACATGTGCTTATAAGTGAATCTACAGCGGTAAGATAATATCATATACAAGTGGTACGTCTCGCCAACCAGCTCGCCACCTGAGCTCCATAGCACTCCTGAATCTAGAATGACCTGATAACCTGACTTTAGGCTGCCCGTGTGAAAAATTATGGGCATCGAGAGTTTAGGAAGAGAACAATAAACTCCAGGTTAGTCATGGGACTGGTGTGAGAACTCAAAACAGTTATTTATCCTTTAAAACAACAACAACAAGGGAAGTGAAAAATATCCGCAATGCTTTTGGAAAATGAAACTACCATAAGACCTCCCCGCACACACACAATGCAAACGCAGAAATGGAGAAGATTTCTCCTTATGATGGTCAAAGATGCTTAATACGCAAATTTCATTGATATTATTATTATAAGTGCACAGTGGAAAACCTTTCGAAACTATAATATAAATCTTAGCCAACATACGACCATTATCGTATGCCTACTATAGCTACCATGTTCAGTAGCAGGTTACCGCCATATTCCATGGCAGGTTATACAACTAAAACCGTACAAGGTTCGTATTGTTTCTTTGGATTTCCAACAAATGGTCAGGCTAAGGAACTTCCTACCGCCACATGGGTACGCCTTTGGCGGGACGTCCCGAGAACTTAACCATCTCTCTTCCAACACATGGTCGGGTTACCTTTGTAACTAGGTAACTGCTACACGAATATGCCACCCCCCGGTCCTTTAGGACCTTTATCCGAGGTCCCTCGATCACAAAGCAACAACCACACAGAAAATGAGATTGGAGCAACCACATAGGTTAAGCATCAGGGCTCCATACCTGACACCACCCATTTCCAGAAGGAAATGACATACCCTAAAGGGCGCGACCCTCATAACCTTGCCGCATATTCCTGTTTCGACCATTTCCGGGGTGTGAGGTCCGACGAAGTCTCGTCCACAAAGCTACGCTTTTTCACAAAGCCATGCTTTTATCAAAAAATGATCAATAAATAATCATCACAAAGCAACACTCAGCATGCCACATTACCAAATTGGGAGTATATCGTTGATAACCTTCAACTATAAAACCTCTGAGCTCATACGTCTTAGAGAAGGGTGTTAAGCTAAGAGAATAAATTCTCCGCCACCAACAGAGATGTATTTGAAAGAAATCTGCTTTATATCTCAAAATGTAATGTCAGACACGTAACCATACAAGTCTGTTACGAGTTCGAACAGAACCGAAGGCACTTCAAAAGAAGCCCTTGCAATCCGGGTATTCACAATCCCGATCGAATTTCCCATCACAAAGGAAATCTCTATACCGTAGCTAACGGTGCTGAGACAATCGATAGGTCATCCTATCGTTTTCACAAATAGCCGTCTTCACCACCGGTCTTCAATGCCATCCATTACGTCGTATCACTTTTTCGGAATGGGTTATATGACCCCAAGGTCCTCTCCCGGCTAATCCGAATAGTGAACGCAATATTTTCAGAACACATGGATATTGGGATTTCAATTAAGTCACAACTTATTATCCAAACCCTTTCTTTCAAATGGTTTAAACAAATTACCATTTTAAATAGTTAGACAAAAGATTAACTTCACAAAGTTTACCCAGTTTCACAAAGATTTATTACCAGATTCCCAGATAAGTTTCCATTTCAATTGGATTAACTCATTAAATCTTAAATCAAGATTTAACTTATAGTTTTCAAAACTATTCACAATTCAAGTCTTTTATAATATAAAAGATACACCATTTGTAATACTCCTTTATTTCAAGTCAAGTTCAACAACCTTTCACAAAGATTAATTCATAGCCTTCAAAACAGTTTAATTCCAAATTTACATTCTTTTAACACAAATGGGAATTTCTTCCCTTATGTGAAAGCTATTATTGTTTGAAAACAGATAGTTTTCGTTTTAGGAAAAACTGATTAAAAATTTTCATGAGTTAAAGCCACCCAAGTATAAACTTGGATTTAAATTTAAATTTTCAAAAACTATATTTTAAATGGTTAAAAACCCATATAAACACCTTTTATAACTTGTACCATCTTTTAGACCATAGTATCCAAAACATTGAATTCAATTTCAAATATTGAATTCAAAATTTAAATCAAATGATTTAAATCCTAATTTTTATTAAGTTATTGAAAATAACTCTTATTATTTTTGAAATTCATTTTCAAAAACATTCAATCCCAATTCCAAAACTAATTTGGATTCAAAAATTCAATCTTTAGAATTGTCAAAAATCTGTGACTTAACTGATTTCCAAGTGAAATCCACATTTTGTGTGTGTATTGTGTAGTCCAAAGGTTTAACACAATAGCGCATCAAAATTCAACCATCATAGATCAAAATATAACAATATATTTGATAAGCGGTATAAACTATAATGCTTACCTTTGATTCACTGATCACAGATATGTATATATCACAGGTAAACAAATTACAGATCACAACACACATCAGGATATATCACAATGCATCACATATCAAAGATATCAAACAATTCAACATCTAATATAATTCAAACATCCACAAGTAGGATAAATTTAATCATCTGATTAATTTAAATCAAATAAATTTCTATGAATAAAATTTGCTAGTTATGGTAAATTAATAGCCAATTTATTATAAAAACATTTAATAAATTATCCTTTCATTGATCATTAATTAACTCTTAATTAATAGTTAATAATTGATTAATTATTCTTAATTAATTATCAAAACCAATTAATTTTTGCTTAATAAATTTCCAATGAATTTACAAAATCATTTCTTTTGAAACTAAGTTTCTTCAACTTATAATAACATAAATCGAAATCCATTTACTTAGACCTTTTTTCCGTAATTTGGAATTTTATTCAATATGGTTTCAAAAATAATTTTGTATTTTTAAACTCCTTTTTAACTTGTCCAATTCTCAAAAAAAAAACTATAAACTTCCAACTTGAAATTTCAAAAATCCAATTTTTATCTATTTTCGGTATCCAACGATGCCAAAAATATATTCGGCTAACCTATAGCCTTCAACAAACTCAACCACAAAGATAATCACACAGATTACAAATCAACCAACACATAACATAGGAAATAAATTCAAATGTTTGAGGAATCCAGTTGGATCCCTCCAACCTGTTTCCCTACATCCAAAGATGTTAGCACATGCCAATTCCACTTTGAGGAGAAATATCGCGATATAAGGGATTTATAAAATATTATCCGCTATTATGCGGCGAAATAGGGTCTCATCCGCTATATACTGCGGGAAATAAACTTCAAATACATATATATACCAATTCCATATCAAGTTGGAATTATCGCGGTATATGTGTTTAATAAATAACATCCGCTTAATATACGGCGTATAGGGTCTATTTCAAACAGTAGATAATAATTTATCATACAAGCATATAATCAACACAATCAAGCAATTCTAAAATTAACTATTTAAAATTTAAATCGAAATAATTCGATTGAGTGAGAAGTTCTCACCTTGAGTTCCGATAACAGTTGTAGCGTTTTATTTCGAATAAAATTAAACGTGCGTTTAATTTTACCCGAAATTATCACTAGCTCCAAACGACTCCAAACTAGGTCCATAGCATAGTGCTCATCAAAACGAACCCGAGGCAATTTGTTTCATGCGATTTCGACCTCGTATGACAAAGTTATGTTATTTCAAAGTTCGAACGAATTTAAATACAAATTAATTTCAACTTTGATTTTATTTTTATACCCTAATGAATCAGGGCCGCACGATCTACTATCTCAACATCACTACCGTTGCTTCCATTCGTCCTCCCAAGGTTGAAGAAACGCACGCATGTAACAAGAACCCATAGCCGCAGAGAAACCCCAATAGTCGTGGTCAACTCGAGCATCTCCACGTTGATCAGATTGCGCCATACGAATGCTTGACCTCGCCTCCACCCACGCCCAAAGGCCGACGCCACTCAGTTATGCCTTTGCCTCAGAAAACGAACATGAACGACGCGCCTACATCACCAATTTGTCGTTGATCCACAATGTTGTTCACGATCATAGCCGTTGAATAGGTAGAGCTCGCTGGCCTCTTCGATGTTGTAGTTGAACGTTTATGAAATTAGTTTGTGGATTTGAAGAAAATTGAGGAAGATTGAAAGAGATTTTTGGCCATTGGAATTGTTAGAAGTGGCGGCTCCTGGTTGAAATCCTAGCTAGGTTTTAATTTGTGAAAATAGCAAACTTTATGTCCTTTTATAGAAAATTCTCAAATTACTATTCACTCGAAATTTTCCGAACTCCAAATCTCGTGTGGTGATCGACGTTCCTAGGGTTTACCCCACGTTCCGGACACAATTGAATAGGTATCGAGAGCCAATTCGATCATCTGTGCTAGTTACGGAAATAAACGATCAAATTTAAATTAAATCGATTAAACAAATTTCTATGAATTTTGGCTTAACCCGGATAAACCGTAAATCTGATTGACAAGAAATTTGAAACCTTACAATAATATAACATTACGGATTCGATGAAACTGGTTTCGTCGAAATCCGAGACTGTTTGAAAAATGGCTATTTTAACTCGTCAATTAAATATTAAAATATTCAATTTTCACAAATTAACTTTTAATTCAATTTTAAAAGTTCACAAACATCGTTCTAACTCAAATATGATTTAATATAACTTTATAAATTATTTTTATTCACATTAAACCCAATTCCCAATTATTTACGCAATTCCAAATATTAAATTATCGATTTAATTATCCAATTAAATCTAAATATTGGAAATAAAACTTTTCGACTTATAAAATTTACTTGTTGATATCTAAAATCAATTAAATATCTGAATTTAAAATGACAGTCTGGGTCGTTACAATCTTCCCCCCTTAAAAGAATTTCGTCCTCGAAATTACCAAGTAAGAAAAAGTTTTGAAATCCATTAACTTTCGAAACAACCCGTTCAAATTTGATTTACAAATCTCTTAAGTGTTTAACTTTTCCAAAAATTCAATAGTTAAACTTCTTACAAAATATTTACTAAGTTTTCAAATCCATATATAGTTTTCTTTTCAAAATCAATTATATTGTTTAACCTTTAACTTCAAATCAAAACTTAGTGTTCACAAAAAAAAAATTCCCAAAATTTCCCAAAAAATTTCTAACGCCTTAAATTTTCAAAAAATTTCGCCATAACCTCCTTTGTATGGAGGAGCTTTTACAATATCATAATACATATAATTATACATACATCGACCCACACGGTCGGAAAACAGAAAAACAGTTCATATTTCCTATTTTTATTGCGTAGGCGTACCTTTTTAGCATTTTTAAGCAATGCAGTTATTTATTTAGCATTTTGCGCAACCAAATCCCGCTAACGGTAGCCCCGGTACCTGTACTTACTTAATATAAACACGTAAGTGTCATATATAAGAAGTTATTAACATTTTACTCTTTTAAACAACTACAACACATGCATATTAAAAGAAATGCATACTAAACAAGGTTTATAAGAAACTTATATGATTTCGACATTACTTGTAATTGTATACAACCAATTTATATACAACGACATTCATTTATTCATTTTCAGTTAGTTTACATTCACTAATTTACATTCACATTTTTTCACTTTCAATTCAAATCAATTTCTGTTCAATTTAAATTTACTTAACTTCCAATTTGAATTTAATTGCTTAAGCTTTCAATTTTATTCATTCAATTGTATATGAATTTTTTATTCAATCAATTAACAATAATCTAACAACCAATGTACATCCAATACAATCGAATTTATTCACTTTACATTCAACATTCATATTCACTTTGTTTACCTTCAATTTGGTTTAACATTCAATTAGCCTTAAACGAATTAACACTTATATCCATTATTCTATATCAATTCATTACATTCGATTGATTAATATTCAATTCATTAGTTCAATTACTAATTTATTTTACAAATAAAGTTGCATCTCCTTTATATAATTCAAGTTCATATTCATTTAATTCACTTCATTATTTTACTTCGATACCAAAATCAACTTCATTCAGCATCACTAAAGTTATAATCCATTTCAAATTGCCACTTATAAATCCAATTCAGATTCCAACTCCAAAGTAAATTCTATTTAACTTTTACCAAAGTCAATTTCGTCACTTATTTAGATTCATACCTCGTTTTGCTTAACAAAGTTGTTTAACCATTTTAATAATTGGTTTTACTTACATCTTCTCATTTAATAAGTTGTACAATTTATTATTCAACTTCCAAATCTGATTTAATTTATTTAACTTCCTTTAGTTAAATTTCACATCATATATTTTATTATACCAACTCAAATTTATTTCAACTTTACCAAAGTTAAAATTCTTTATTATTTCATATTATAAATTCAAAACTTGATAACTTATATTCATTAGTTTCAACTTGGATTTTAATTTCAAATTTTTTTATCACAACAAAATTCAATTTCAATTTACTATGGTAGCAAATCCATCACACAGAAACTCGAAAATGATACTGATGATGCTGCAGTCGTCACCCTTATTATTCCCCAGCAACAGTAGTGAATCCAATGCTTTAAATTCTTTTAAAAATTTCCTTTTATTCATAAATCACATTTATAAATCCTTTTCTCATATAATTTCACTATTTCACTTTTAATTTTGAAAAATAACTTCCAAAACAAACAGGATTCAAAATTTCCAAGTTCATAGTTCAAATTCATTTTTTTTTACAACTCATATTATAGTTTCACTTCTTATATATAAGATTATTTCTCAATTGTAAATCATATTAATTATAATTCCATACTTATAATTCATTTGCTTACATAATATCTTCTTTTACAATTGTTGCTTTTATTTAGATTATTCAAACAACTTTTGTTAACTTATACATATTCTTAAATTTTCAACAACCAAACAATGCAATTTATTATATACACTTTAATAACTCTGAAAAATTATTCCTTTATATATATAATATACGAGGTAAAATTATTTCACTTACCCAATTTAAAACCATACTATGTCGGTTTATCTCGTTTAAGAGTTTAGAAACCCCCTATCGATACAGTTAGCTAGACTGCACCGATCAGAATCTATAAACAATCAACTAATAAGTCAACACAATACAAAACAATTTCATATTCACTAACAAATACACTCTCATATCTATTAATACCCTCAAAATCATTCTAGAGTACTGCTGACTCTATCTCTAATGAGTAATCCCCAACAGAGCCAAGGTTGTCACTTAACCATATGCTCTGATACCAAATGTAAAGTATCGATTTTAACGAGATCCGAAGATCGGCATTCTCACGTCCACTGTATAAAGCCGCATAATCGAACGCCAAAAAATCGAACTGTTATGGTTAAAGAAGAAGAGGTAGAAGAAGAAAGAAAGAAAAGCAACAGAAACAATAACAGATTTTCACAATCGCAGCGGAACAACATATAATAGATAAATGAATAATCTTTAAATCAAAGAACTATACATTTTATACATTATATTATCCTTACATTATCAGAGCGTACAACAACAGTATACAACACAACAAAACAATGGAAAGTTGTAAAAACATGTGCTTATAAGTGAATCTACAGCGGTAAGATAATATCATATACAAGTGGTACGTCTCGCCATCCAGCTCGCCACCTGAGCTCCATAGCACTCCTAAATCCAGAATGACCTGATAACCTGACTTTAGACTGCCCGTGTGAAAAATTATGGGCACCGAGAGTTTAGGAAGAGAACAATAAACTCCAGCTCAGTCATGGGACTGGTGTGAGAACTCAAAACAGTTATTTATCTTTTAAAACAACAACAACAACGGAAGTGAAAAATATCCGCAATGCTTTTGGAAAATGAAAGTACCATAAGGCCTCCCCGCGCACACACAATGCAAACGCAGAATTGGAGGAGATTTCTCCTTATGGTGGTCAAAGATGCTTAATATGCAAATTTCTTTGATATTATTATTATAAGTGCACAGTGGAAAACCTTTCGAAGGTATAATATAAATCTTAGCCAACATACGACCATTATCGTATGCCTACTATAGCTACCATGTTCAATAGCAGGTTACCTCCACATTCCATGGCAGGTTATACAACTAAAACTTTACAAGGTTCGTATTGTTTCTTTGGATTTCTAACAAATGGTCAGGCTAAGGAACTTCCTACCGCCACATGGGTACGCCTCTGGCGGGACGTCCCGAGAACTTAACCACCTCTCTGCCAACACAAGGCCGGGTTACCTTTGTAACTAGGTAACTACTACACGAATATGCCACCCCTCGGTCCTTTAGGACCTTTATCCGAGGGCCCTCGATCACAAAGCAACAACCACACAGAAATTGAGATTGGGGCAACCACATAGGTTAAGCATCCGGGCTCCATACCTGACACCACCCTTTTCCGAAGGGAATACCCTAAAGGGCGCGACCCTCATAACCTTGTCGCATATTCCTGTTTCAACCATTTCCGGGGTGTGAGGTCTGACGAAATCTCGTCCACAAAGCTACGCTTTTTCACAAAGCCATGCTTTTATCAACAAATGATCAATAACTAATCATCACACAGCAACACTCAGCATGCCACATTACCAAATTGGGAGTATATCGCTGATAACCTTCAACTACAAAACTCTGAGCTCATACATCTCAGAAAAGGGTGTTAAGCTAAAAGAATAAATTCTCCGCCACCAACAGAGATGTATTTGAAAGAAATCTGCTTTATATCTCAAAATGTAATGTGAGACACGTAACCATACAAGTCTGTTCCGGATTCGAACAGAATCGAAGGTACTTCAAAAGAAGCCCTTACAATCCGGGTATTCACAATCGCGATCGAATTTCCCATCACAAAGGAAATCTCTATACCGTAGCTAAAGGCGCAGAGACAATCGATAGGTCATCCCATCATTTTCACAAATACCCGGCCTTCACCACTGGTCTTCAATGCCATCCATTACGTCGTATCACTTATTCGGAATGGGTTATATGACCCAAAGGTCCTCTACCGGCTAATCCGAATAGTGAACGCAATATTTTCAAAACACATGGATATTGGGATTTTAATTAAGTCACAACTTATTACCCAAACCCTTTCTTTCAAATGGTTTAAACAAATTACCATTTTAAATCTTTAAACAAAAAGATTTACTTCACAAAGTTTACCCAGTTTCACAAAGATTTATTCCCAGATTCCCAGATAAGTTTCCATTTCAATTAGATTAACTCATTAAATCTTAAATCAAGATTTAACTTATAGTTTTCAAAACTATTCACAATTCAAGACTTTTATAATATAAAAGATACACCATTTTAAATACTCCTTTATTTCAAGTCAAGTTCAACAACCTTTCACAAAGATTACTTCATAGCCTACAAAATAGTTTAATTCCAAATTTACTTTCTTTTAACACAAATGGGAATTTCTTCCCTTATGTGAAAGATATTATTAATTGAAAACAGATAGTTTTCATTTTGGGAAAAACTGATTAAAAAATTTCATGAGTTAAAGCCACTCAAGTATAAACTTGGATTTAAATTTAAAATTTCCAAAACTATATTTTAAATGGTTAAAAACCCATATAAACACCTTTTACAACTTGCACCATCTTTTAGACCATAGTACCCAAAACATTGAATTCAATTTCAAATATTGAATTCAAAATTTAAATCAAATGATTTAAATCCAAATTTTTACTAAGTTATTTAAAATAACTCTTATTATTTTTGAAATTCATTTTCAAAAACTTTCAATCCCAATTCCAAAACTAATTTGGATTCAAAAATTCAATCTTTAGAATTGTCAAAAATCTGTGACTTAACTGATTTCCACGTGAAATCCACATTTTGTGTGTGTATTGTGTAGTCCAAAGGTTTAACACAATAGTGCAACAACATTCAACCATCACAGATCAAAATATAACAATATATTTGTAACGACCCACAATTTCTGTCAATTAAAAATTATATATTTAATAAATTTCAAATATTAACAAGTCAAATTTATAAGTCGAATAATTTATTTTTCGAATATCTGGATTTAATTGGATAATTAAATCGATAATTTAATAATTGAAATTACAGAAAAAAATTGGAAATTGGGTTTAATGTGATTAAAAATGATTTATAAAGTTATATTAAATCATATTGGAGTTAGAACGATGTTTGTGAACTTTTAAAATTGAACTAAAAGTTAATTTGTGAAAATTGAATATTTTAATATTTAATTGACTAGTGAAAATAGCCATTTTTCAAACAGTCTCGGATTTTGATGAAACCAGTTTCATCGGATTCGTAGTGTCATATTATTGTAATTTTTCAAATTTCATGTCAATCGGATTTACCATTTGTCCGGAGCAAGCCAAAACGCATAGAAATTAGTTTAATCGATTTAATTTAAAATCGATCGTTTATTGCCGTAACTTGCACAGATGATCGAATTGGCCTCCGAAACCTATTCCGTTGTGTCCGTAACACGGGGTAAACTCTAGGAACGTCAGTCACCGCGTGAGATTTGGAGTTCGAAAAAATTGGAGATGAATAGTGTTTTGAGAATTTTCTATAAAAGGACCTTAACAACTCATTTTTGCAAAACCCTCTCTCTTCTTTCTTCAGCCAGCCCTAATTTTCAATGGCCATGGAAGCTCGAAACTTTTTTCCTTAATCTTTTCCAATCTACAAACCTTTACGCCTTGACTTCAACTGCAAAGTTGTAGAGGATCATGCGAGCTATCTATCCATACGGCTGTGATCAAGAATGGAGCCGCGAATCAACAGAAAATCGAGTGCAAAGTTCAAACGTTCGGCACGATTTTCGAGACCAAATGTAGCGCCGAGCATGACCGGATTCTCAATGGTGGTAGATGGAGATGTGGGCATTCGCGTGGAAGTCGCTGATCGGCATGGAAGTGGGCGTAATTGGTCGCGTTAGTTCATGATGGAGGCGGCAATGGGTTTTTGAATCGCGTGCGTTCTTGAACTGGGAACGGTCTTGAGGGAGAAAGCAAATCGCAGCCCAGATTGAAGAAAGGAAAATGAATGGCAGAGATGAGTTTTAGGTTAAAAATTAAAAGAAAGTTGTGAATTTAATTATATAATAATTCATGTAACATGAAAATTGCTATAACTTTTTGCTACGAGGTCGAAAACGCACGAAACAAATTGCTTTGGGTTCGTATTGTCGAGCACTACGCAATGGAACTGGATTGGTGTCATTTGGAGCAAGTGAGAATTTTGGGTAAAATTAAACGCACGTTTAATTTTATTCGAAATAAAACGCTACAATTGTTATCGGAAACTCAAGGTGAGAACTTCTCACTCAATCGAATTAGTATGATTTAAATTTTAAATGGTTAAATTTAAAATTGCTTGATTGTGTGATTGAATGATAATTTGTTATCTATTGTGTTAAATAGACATTATGCGCCGTATATTAAGCGGATGTTATTTATTAAAAATATATACTACGATAATTCCAACTTGTATGGAATTGGTATCATATATGCACTTGGAGTTGATTTTACCACATTATATAGCGGATGAGACCCTATTGCGCCACATAATAGCGGATAGTATTTTATAAATCCCATATACCGCGATATTCCGTCTCGAAGCGGAATTGGTATTGTGCTAACATCTTTGGATGCAGGGAAACAGGTTGGAGGGATCCAACTGGATTCCTCAAACATTTGAATTAGTTTCAATGTTGTGTGTTGATCTATTTATTGACCTATTTATAATCTACGTGATTATCTTTGTGATTGGAATCGTTGAAGGCTAAATTTTAGCCGAATATATTTTGTTATCGTTAGATGCCGAAAATGAATTAAATTGGATTTTTGAAAATTTAAGTTGAGAATTCATAATAAAAATTTAATTTTGGAATTTATTCATTTTAAATAAATAAACGTTGTAATTTTTATGTTATAAAATTTATGATTTTTGTGAAATATAACCGAAATGTGATTTTCAAAATAAGTAGTTGATTAATTTGTAAAATGGTTTGAATTGGGATTTTTGAATTATTATAAATGATTTATATAAAATATTTATAAAATTGATATTTATAAATTGAAATATTGGAATTATAAAACAAGTTTTTATAAGTGTTAAAATGAAATAAAAATGGATTTCATAAGTGAATGAAATCTATAGATTTATAAATTGTGAAGTTATAAAATGAATAGATTTTGTAAAATAAAAGATTTATAAGTAATTAACTTATAAATTGGATTTTGGCATGTAAATGGAATATGGATAGAATTTGTTAATAAAGTAATTTTATGAGTTGAAGTTGTTATAAAGTATAAATGGAATTTATAAACGTTGTTTTATAAATCCGAAATCGACTTATTTTGATAAGTTTAATTTTTTTAGCTTATTAAAGGAGATATATCCATGATTTTGGGACAGTGGATAATCCTTTAGATAAAATATGCAGAAATTGAATTTGGTTAATGAAGTATATCCACGATTTTGGGACAGTGGATAATCCTTTAGATAAAATATGTAGAAACTGAATTTGGTTAATGAAGTATATTCACGATTTTGGACGGTGAATAATATATTAAAGAAATATTTTGGGAAAGTGATATTTTAAAAAGAATTAAAATGTTTTAAAATGTGTTAAGTATCGAAACCATAGATTTCAACATTTATTGTTGAAATAGACGTTTTCGAGAAATAGAAGGAAATGGTGGACTATAACACTGTTGTTATAGTAAATGATTTCAGAAAGGAAATGTTTTATATAGTATTGGGATTAATATATCTATTTTAAGTTCGAATCCCTATACTAGTGATTTTGGGTTGTCGTAACGATGTTTTACGCAACATTCGTTGTAACGACCCGCCGCTCTGACCGCCTCTAGTCGGTAATTAAACCAACTCGAAACGTTCAAAATGACGGATTGTTGTTCAGTTTATAAAGTTTAAACAGAATCAGCCACAGAATCACAGAATAATCATAATATTATTCATAAATGAATTTTTCTTACATACATATATCAGAGTTTGTACAATGCATTAAATTTTTATACAGCGGAACAATTTATTTTCATTAAGTACAAGAAAATTTTCTGAAAACTGAAGTAAAGCTTTTAATCCCCCTCTCTCTAACTTCGCGGCCTGAAAATCTTCAAGCTGTAAAAATACTCGGTCTGACCCGAGCGTTAATTGCAAAACACAAAACACTCGAGTCAGGATTAATCTTAACTCAAGTGAATAAATTTGTAATGAACTGAATAAAATGGTAACAGAGATGACGAATCACATGAATCAATTTAAAATCTATTATGGATTTTTATATTAACAACTTCAAATTTTTATTCTCTGTCAATCCCGTGTGGCTGCAGTACACACGTATTCTTTGCACACATGTGCACTGCCTCGCCAACACGTGTGCAAGCGCAAATCGGACAAATCACTACAAAGAAAATGCTCAAGGCAAAACTAGTGCCAACTTGAACAAAAACAGTAAGCAAACAAACATGCAGCGGTTAGCATGCAACAGCAACATGCAAAACAGATCATGTACAAGGGCAGTGAAGCCTGTACAGTGAAACAAATGCAGGGAGCATCAGACACAACAAACACAGAGGCAACAGCGATGAATCGCAGAGCCAAACAAGTACAGGGGAACAGGTGATACAAGCTACAGTTAAGCATGTCATGGATAAACAGTACAATGCCACTGCAGATATAAGGTCAAAGACCAGATTACATCGAAGTGCAAGCGAACATGACAGGAAACAGTTCAATATGAACTAATGAAACAGTACGAAAATGCATCAGTGACCAAACACTACAAACTGCAACATGCTTGAAGACTGAAACATATCAGGTATGCAAACAACAATGGATATGAAGACTGAAACACATCAGACATGAAACACTTAATACGTGCAATAATGGGGATGAAGACTGATGAACAATATGCAACAGTGAATGGGGAGCAACTTGAGCTCAAGAATGATACAAAGTTGCGAGCATATGAAATGTAAATAACAAGTGTATCATGATACAAAGCCAGAGACTGAAATATCAAGTTCACATGCAAGTGCAGACCAATCAAAGACCCAGTGAAACAACTCAAGAGATCAACATCAATAAACCAAAGTGCAGACAAAAAATTTCATTTTCAAAACCTTGAATTAAGTCTTCAACTTAAACATGAATTTCATTAAACATGAAAACTGCAACTTCTCTGTTATAAAAACCTGCAAACTGTTTTAATTTTTATTTAAAACTGAATTTAATTTTAAGATTTCACTTAAAAAAAACTTTGAACTCAAAACTATATTTGAATTCAGATTCAAATATTACCTGAATCAAGTTTCAACTTAAAATATGAATTTATTCTAAAATTTAAAACTGCAAAGCTTCTCAGGCTTAAACCTGAATTGTTTTCAAGTCTTGATTCACACAGAATTTAAATCTTACATTTGATTTTTTTTTTAAAAACTGCAAAATCAATTCAGTTTAATCTTACATTTGATTAAATCTTAAATCTTTAAAATAAGAGTTTCATTCAAGATTTTAAAAACTGTAAAATTTCAGACTTTTAAAACCTGCAACCCATAAACCCGAGACACCTATGATCTTACTTCGAGTTAATCAATCCCCTGCTTCGGGTCAGAAGCACAAAAAAAAACTCGGGGAAACTGCAAACACTTCAGTGGCATATGTATATGTATGTAACATCATCACAATCTCATAGCAACAGCTAATAACTAATTTAACTTTAGTAAAAAGTTTACTCACATGCAAAGATTTTAAACTTGATCAAAAATCATATGTTTCTGAACTAAGAACAGAGAAGTTAGAAACCATAAATAAGTATTCTTCAAATAAACACAGACTTACTCACATGCATACATACATAACAGTTATCATCTCAGATTTTAAAATCAACCACATAATTATCTGCTTAGCTTAAATTTGTAAGTGTTTACTCACAGTGACATGCATATGCATAAATACATATTCACATAATGGTTCCAAGAACTTTAACATGCATCATTTTCACCAAATAATTGGTTTAAACTTGTCAATTTTGTTATTTTCAGATTATAAGATGTTCACAGACCTTTATAACTGAGGTCATTCATATATAGGCATGCAAGCATGATACACAGCAAAACATCCAACCATAGAGGGTTTTATAGGCACATATATACAACACATGCAGCAACATAAACAAGCAAAGTTTTTGGCATAGCATCTGTTCTTATCAGTTAAAAAAATTTAACAGCATCTGTTCTTATCAATTTAAAACAAAACAAATAGCATTTGTTCTTAACAGTTTAAATTAAACTCCAAATAGTGTCTGTTCTTATCAATTTTAAATAAATTTCAAGTAACAGCTGTTCTTAACAGTTTAAAATCAAAATTTACAGCATCTGTTTTTTTTTTAAAAAAAAAAAACAAATTACACAGAGTATCTGTCCTCAACAGTTTAATATCGAATTATCAGAGCAAACGATAGTAAATAACCCCAAATCATAGCATGCAAATTAACCGAGCAAATGGAAGCCAGAAAAAAATACCAATTCATAGCATGCTACCAAGCAACCAATTCAACAAATTTAAACACTTGAATACTGATTAATCGTGAGAGAACTCACCTTTGCAAACGAAATGAAGAGCACGCAAACGAATTGGGCACGCGAGCGAGATTGAAGTCGAAGCCCTAATTTCTGAAGGCGAACGAAGACGAACGGAGCCCTAAAATTGCAAAGAGGAGCGAAAGAAAAGTCACGAGGCTGCCATTTTTTTCTTTCTTCGTGTGTTTGATTTTGTGTAAAGGAGGAAAGGGGTTCGTGTTTTATGGGGAAGGAGATCGTGATTTGGGTATGGTTCACGGCATGGAACACGGCGTGAAAAATGGATCTGGTCTGTGGTAAGGTAGTGTATACCTATTATTTTATTTATTTATTTATTTATTTATTTATTTACTTTTTATCTTTTTCTTTTTTTTTTCTTTCAATTTAAATTCAATTAGTTTTGTTTTAAAATTATCTTGTTAAATTTTTTTCAAATGTAATTACATTATATTTTTCAAAGTTTTATAAATATGTTGTTTGAATTTTTACTATGTATATTTATTTATTGATTTTATATTGATTTAAAATCTTATTCTATTTTATTTAAATAAATGAAAAATGTTATTGAAACTAACTACAAATTTATTAATTTTCATAAATAATAATTCTTATACCTAAATTCTTTTTCTAAGTCATTAGCTCGAATTTTAGATACAACTTCAATATTCAATTTCAACTTCAAGGTTAAATTCAAATTTCTATTCAACTTTAAATAGATTAAATTCAAAAATTTAATCGTCAACTTCATAGTTTTATTGGAATTCAATTTAAAATTATCTCAAATATTTAAAATTAATTAAATATCTTCATTTTTAAATTGTTCAAAATTCAGGATCGTTACAATCTCCCCTACTTAAAAGAATTTCGTCCCGAAATTATAAGTTAGGAAAAACGATTGCTAAAATCTCACCGATATTTATATCCTACACAATTTTACCAAGTTTCAAACTCATAAATAAATATAGGATTCATTCCACTTATTTCATTTCACTAGTTTTGTTCATCAATTTCAATAATCAAGACACAAAAGTCTTTTATCAAATTTTTTCGACTTACAAAACTCAGATTTTTTTTTTTTAACTTTAAATCTTTCATGCTAAATATTTGCATAATATATCTTATCCAAAGCTGTGTGCTTTCAAAATATTCAAAAAGATCTTCTTCCTTAGTTCATTAAGTTAGAATTATGTAATTCTAATTTCAGATTATTGATTTTCTATCCAAAGTTTGAAAATACTTGATAACTCAAAGTTTAACAAGTCCATCGTCGTTCTCACAGACTTTAGGCATACGCTGGCCAGGCGCAAGACTAAAAATCTCCAAGTACTAAATATACTTGCTTCAACTCCCAGTGAAAATACTTTTTTAAAAATCTTTTAAAAATGGATATGGAAAGTCCGTTCCCCCATGGATCACAGTTTACCCGGCGGTTTCGCTACTATCTCAGTAGAATCGCTTGTAATCTCAGATTTCTCATCACTCCTGAATTTCGCCATGGTTATCGCCTTAGATCGCGGTCCACACGACGGTTACGCTACTATCTCAGTAGAATCGCTCGTAGCCTTAGGCATCACGCCCCTCGAATTACGCTTCGGTTTCCAGATCGCAGTTTACTCGGCGGTTGCGCCACTATCTCAGTGGAATCGCTTGTAACTGTAGGCATCACACCCCACGAATTACGCCAGCATCAATCACATAATCCCAAACACGATGATCCATCGTGGGGGATATCAAATCAGTCCCATTGGACATTCCACTAATGGAATTCTACGTAGCTACGATTTACAATGGACACTCCACCGAGTTCCAATCACTTTCACACATAATAAATGGAAGGTACGTTTCCATATCCTCAGTTTTTAGAAAACATATGTCATATACATATAGTACTTCATTTCACATTTCGTACTTATCATACCTATGTAAACTTACACAGGACTTTCATAATAATGACTTTCTAAACTGATAGTTTTCGATTATATTCACATATATAAGTTACGAAAACTCAATTCACATTCACAACAAATAGAGGATTCCAATTTTCCATCACGTTTAAAATTTTCCTCTAAATCGATTTGAAAATTTAAGGTTATCTCAAACCTAATTCACATTCACAATCCAATTCATTATCGACTTCACATTCGATTTGGATTTCACGTTACATCGTCAATTCTCAACACATAATTGATGTCTATCGATATATAACCTCTAAGCTCGTACGTCTCAGAGAAGGGTGTTAAGCTAAAAGAATAAATTCTCCGCCACCACAGATATATATTTAATAGAGATCAAATGCTATGTCATCAATTCACAATGTTAGACATACAATCCCAATCGACTATCCAAAATTCAAAGCTGAACTTATATTATTTTTGGTGTCAAAGTTAAACTCAATTTAACTCAAGATTCAATCTTTGAAAAATTTCCAAGTTGAACTAATCGTTCAAGTTTCTCAAAATAATATCTTTACAAGATATATAATTTTCACACTTAGCCATTTGAAACAAATTTCAAATATTCATTTCTCAATTTATCTTTAAAGGATAAAGTTTCAAACCTTTCATTTCATATTGGAAAACATTTCCATACTTATTCAATAATAAGTAATTCACAAATTCATTCATTTTCAACACTTTGAAAATATTCGATATACTTGAATAAAAATTAAGTATATATTTCTTTCTTTAAGGAAATCATTCTTTTAAACACATTTATTTGAGTTAAAACGAATGTTGCGTAAAACATCGTTACGACAACTCAAAATCACTAGTATAGGGATTCGGATTTAAGATAGATATATAAATCCCAATACTATAAACAACATTTCCTTCCGGAAACCATTTACTATAACAAAGTGTTATAGTCCACCATTTCCTTAATTTTCTCGAAAACGTCTATTTCAACAATTGAATGTTGAAATCTATGTATTCGATAGTTAATGCATTTTAAAACATCTTTAAAACTATTAACTTTTTCAACTTCAACTTAATTCAATAGTTTGAATTCAATAGTTTGAATTCTTCATACTTTTCACAATATCAGTTTTAAACCGATTTCAACTTTTCAATATTAAGTTTTCCACTTAATTTAATTCTCCGCACGTTTAAATTCAAATTCATCACTGAGTCTATTTAAACCTATAATGGATTATCATGTTGACAACTTCAAATTTGAAATCTAAATTCTATTTGAACTTTGCATTTACTCTCTATTTCAAAAAATAGTCAACTAGTTCTTTAGTAAATTGTTCATCAATTTAGTTCCATCAAATTCATATTTCCACATTAATCATTTTAGACATTAGTCTAAACTTCAAATATAAACTTCACATCAAAATTAGTTTGATTCCTACAGTTAAATCAACAATTAAATTTCATTTCATAATATCACTTCTCTAAAACATATCCGTTTTATTCAATAATATATTCACTGTCCAAAATCGTGAATATACTTTTCTATTCAATTCAGTGTTTCTACACTTTTTATTTAAAGGATTATCCACTGTCCAAAATCGTGGATAAAATTCCCAACCAACATTTACTATAACAATATTTAACTTAAAGGATAATTCGCTGTCCAAAATCACGAATATATCTTCTTTAATAACTTCTATTTTTCATTTATCAAATTCAATTGGTTTCGAATTTATAAACAATCTTCACAAATTCCATTTCTATTTATAAAACTTTGATTTATAAATCTTCTTATTGATTCAATTCAATTCAATTTATATACCTCAGTTATATACCAAAAGTTCATATTATAAGTTAAATACTTATAATCCATTCATTTATTTACTAACTTGTTCTTCACAACGTTTGAAATCAATTTCAAAAGAATTCAGAGTCAAATTCTCAAGTTATAGTTCAATAATCCGTTTGATTATAACCAAATTAACATATCATTTTATTTCACAATTATTACTCGAAATATTCAAAATATTTGATTTAAACCAATTTAAACCAATTCACTAATTCACTAGTTCTCTTAACTCATATTTCATTTTTATAAATCTCAATAATTCGATAATGAGTTTCCGAACGATCGAAACTCAAATCTAATGAGACCTCACCGAATATAAACTATCGCACACTCACATTTAGAGAGGGGAATTTTCAAAATAATTCTAACTTTCAAAATACCTTTTACTTTAAAGAAAACAATTTCATACTTCTTTAAATTTGAAAAGCACTTTCTTTATAGTGGTTCTAGTAACTATTCGTATTAAACATCATAAACTGAGCTTTGAGTAAACCAAAGCTCTGATACCACTTTTGTAACGACCCGCCGCTCTGACCGCCTCTAGTCGGTAATTAAACTAACTCGAAACGTTCAAAATGACGGATTGTTGTTCAGTTTATAAAGTTTAAACAGAATCAGCCACAGAATCACAGAATAATCATAATATTATTCATAAATGAATTTTTCTTACATACATATATCAGAGTTTGTACAATGCATTAAATTTTTATACAGCGGAACAATTTATTTTCATTAAGTACAAGAAAATTTTCTGAAAACTGAAGTAAAGCTTTTAATCCCCCTCTCTCTAACTTCGCGGCCTGAAAATCTTCAAGCTGTAAAAATACTCGGTCTGACCCGAGCGTTAATTGCAAAACACAAAACACTCGAGTCAGGATTAATCTTAACTCAAGTGAATAAATTTGTAATGAACTGAATAAAATGGTAACAGAGATGACGAATCACATGAATCAATTTAAAATCTATTATGGATTTTTATATTAACAACTTCAAATTTTTATTCTCTGTCAATCCCGTGTGGCTGCAGTACACACGTATACTTTGCACACATGTGCACTGCCTCGCCAACACGTGTGCAAGCGCAAATCGGACAAATCACTACAAAGAAAATGCTCAAGGCAAAACTAGTGCCAACTTGAACAAAAACAGTAAGCAAACAAACATGCAGCAGTTAGCATGCAACAGCAACATGCAAAACAGATCATGTACAAGGGCAGTGAAGCCTGTACAGTGAAACAAATGCAGGGAGCATCAGACACAACAAACACAGAGGCAACAGCGATGAATCGCAGAGCCAAACAAGTACAGGGGAACAGGTGATACAAGCTACAGTTAAGCATGTCATGGATAAACAGTACAATGCCACTGCAGATATAAGGTCAAAGACCAGATCACATCGAAGTGCAAGTGAACATGACAGGAAACAGTTCAATATGAACTAATGAAACAGTACGAAAATGCATCAGTGACCAAACACTACAAACTGCAACATGCTTGAAGACTGAAACATATCAGGTATGCAAACAACAATGGATATGAAGACTGAAACACATCAGACATGAAACACTTAATACGTGCAATAATGGGGATGAAGACTGATGAACAATATGCAACAGTGAATGGGGAGCAACTTGAGCTCAAGAATGATACAAAGTTGCGAGCATATGAAATGTAAATAACAAGTGTATCATGATACAAAGCCAGAGACTGAAATATCAAGTTCACATGCAAGTGCAGACCAATCGAAGACCCAGTGAAACAACTCAAGAGATCAACATCAATAAACCAAAGTGCAGACAAAAATTTCTTTTTCAAAACCTTGAATTAAGTCTTCAACTTAAACATGAATTTCATTAAACATGAAAACTGCAACTTCTCTGTTATAAAAACCTGCAAACTGTTTTAATTTTTATTTAAAACTGAATTTAATTTTAAGATTTCACTTAAAAAAACTTTGAACTCAAAACTATATTTGAATTCAGATTCAAATATTACCTGAATCAAGTTTCAACTTAAAATATGAATTTATTCTAAAATTTAAAACTGCAAAGCTTCTCAGGCTTAAACCTGAACTGTTTTCAAGTCTTGATTCACACAGAATTTAAATCTTACATTTGATTTTTTTTTTAAAAACTGCAAAATCAATTCAGTTTAATCTTACATTTGATTAAATCTTAAATCTTTAAAATAAGAGTTTCATTCAAGATTTTAAAAACTGTAAAATTTCAGACTTTTAAAACCTGCAACCCATAAACCCGAGACACCTATGATCTTACTTCGAGTTAATCAATCCCCTGCTTCGGGTCAGAAGCACAAAAAATCATCTCAGATTTTAAAATCAACCACATAATTATCTGCTTAGCTTAAATTTGTAAGTGTTTACTCACAGTGACATGCATATGCATAAATACAAATTCACATAATGGTTCCAAGAACTTTAACATGCATCATTTTCACCAAATAATTGGTTTAAACTTGTCAATTTTGTTATTTTCAGATTATAAGATGTTCACAGACCTTTATAACTGAGGTCATTCATATATAGGCATGCAAGCATGATACACAGCAAAACATCCAACCATAGAGGGTTTTATAGGCACATATATACAACACATGCAGCAACATAAACAAGCAAAGTTTTTGGCATAGCATCTGTTCTTATCAGTTAAAAAAATTTAACAGCATCTGTTCTTATCAATTTAAAACAAAACAAATAGCATTTGTTCTTAACAGTTTAAATTAAACTCCAAATAGTGTCTGTTCTTATCAATTTTAAATAAATTTCAAGTAACAGCTGTTCTTAACAGTTTAAAATCAAAATTTACAGCATCTGTTTTTTTTTTTTTTTAAAAAAAACAAATTACACAGAGTATCTGTCCTCAATAGTTTAATATCGAATTATCAGAGCAAACGATAGTAAATAACCCCAAATCATAGCATGCAAATTAACCGAGCAAATGGAAGCCAGAAAAAAATACCAATTCATAGCATGCTACCAAGCAACCAATTCAACAAATTTAAACACTTGAATACTGATTAATCATGAGAGAACTCACCTTTGCAAACGAAATGAAGAGCACGCAAACGAATTGGGCACGCGAGCGAGATTGAAGTCGAAGCCCTAATTTCTGAAGGCGAACGAAGACGAACGGAGCCCTAAAATTGCAAAGAGGAGCGAAAGAAAAGTCATGAGGCTGCCATTTTTTTCTTTCTTCGCGTGTTTGATTTTGTGTAAAGGAGGAAAGGGGTTCGTGTTTTATGGGGAAGGAGATCGTGATTTGGGTATGGTTCACGGCATGGAACACGGCGTGAAAAATGGATCTGGTCTGTGGTAAGGTAGTGTATACCTATTATTTTATTTATTTATTTATTTATTTATTTTATTTACTTTTTATCTTTTTATTTTTTTTTCTTTCAATTTAAATTCAATTAGTTTTGTTTTAAAATTATCTTGTTAAATTTTTCTCAAATGTAATTACATTATATTTTTCAAAGTTTTATAAATATGTTGTTTGAATTTTTACTATGTATATTTATTTATTGATTTTATATTGATTTAAAATCTTATTCTATTTTATTTAAATAAATGAAAAATGTTATTGAAACTAACTACAAATTTATTAATTTTCATAAATAATAATTCTTATACCTAAATTCTTTTTCTAAGTCATTAGCTCGAATTTTAGATACAACTTCAATATTCAATTTCAACTTCAAGGTTAAATTCAAATTTCTATTCAACTTTAAATAGATTAAATTCAAAAATTTAATCGTCAACTTCATAGTTTTATTGGAATTCAATTTAAAATTATCTCAAATATTTAAAATTAATTAAATATCTTCATTTTTAAATTGTTCAAAATTCAGGATCGTTACAATCGTTTTGACCCAAATAAATGTGTTTAAGAGAATGTTTTCCTTATATAATAAAATATATACTTAATCTGGATTTAAGTATATTGAATATTTTCCAAGTGTTGAAAATAAATAGATTTGTCAATTACATATTATTAAATAAGTATGGAAATGTTTTTCCAACATGAAGTGAATGTTTTGAGAGTTTATCTTTTAAAGATAAATTGAAAATGAATATTAGAAATCGATTTAAAAAAATCGTAAATTCATAGATATTTTGGAAATGTAAATTCAATATGGAATTTATAAAAGAAAGGAAAATTTGTTTAAAAATAAACGTTGATTTATTTTGAAGTGTGGGAATAAATTTATGGATTTGGAACATAAATTTAATAAATTAGTAAGGATTTATTTAATTGGTTTAAATGAACCATTTTGAAATGAAAGTTGTAAGGGTGTAAATTGATTTGTAATTGGTTTTCAAATGGTTGAAGTGTGGGAGATATATATATATATATTGTAAAGATATTTTTGGAAATAAATAATTTGGGAAATTATTTATAATCGGATGATGTTGTGAATATTTATTGATAGTTAAATAACCCACTATCAATACTGACCTTTAAATAGGTATTTGTTGTGAATTGGTTGAAATTGAATGCTACACTTATTTTGAAATTATTGCGCTCGTTATTCGGATAACCCATTCCGAATAGTGATACGACGTAATGGATAGCATTAAAGACCGGTGTTGAAGACTGGGGTTGAAGACCGGGTATTTGTGAAAATGATAGGATGACCAATCGATTGTCTCTACACCGTTAGCTACGGTATGGAGATTTCCTTTGTGATGGGAAATTCGATCGGGATTATGAATTCCTGGATTGCAAGGGCTTCTTTTGAAGTGCCTTCGGTTCTGTTCGAGCCTGGAACAGACTTATATGGTTACATGTCTGACATTACATTTTGAGATATAAAGCAGATTTCTTTCAAATACAATTCTGTTGGTGGCGGAGAATTTATTCTCTTAGCTTAACACCCTTCTCTGAAACGTACGAGTTCAAAGGTTTTGTAGTTGAATGTTATCAGCGATATATTCTCAACTTGGTAATGTGGCATGCTTGGTGTTGCTGTGTGATGATTATTTATTGATCGTTTGTTGATCAAAGCGTTGCTTTGTGAAAAAGCATAGCTTTGTGGATGAGACTTGCTTGTCTTAGTGAAACGTGATGGGGGGTTCTCGCTTCGCGGTTAGGTGGCGAACGGGAGACTCTTACCCCTACATGTCCACTCTTAGTGAATAGAGGTTGGTTAGGCGTAAGCCATACGGTGGACGTAATGATGTCGATTTTTGGAAGTCGAAGAATCGGTTCATGACAACGTGGTATCAGAGCATATGGTTAAGCGACAACCATGGCTCTGTTGGGTGTTACTCATTAGAGATAGAGTCAGTAGTACTCTAGAATGAGTTTGAGTGTAATAATAGTTATGAGCGCGTATTTGTTAGTGAAAATAAAATATTTTTATATTGTGATGATTGGTTTGTTGAGTGGTATATGGATTCTGGTCGGTATAGTCTGTACAACTCTATCGATAGGGATCTCTAAACACTTGTTCAGAACAATTCGGCACGATATCGTATTAAATTTGGTAAATGAAATAATTTTACCTAGATTATATTTTTTATAAAGAAAATAATTTTTCTGAAATTATTAAAGTATATAAAAATTGATTGTTTGGTTGTTGAAAGTGTAAAAATGTATAAGTCAATAAAAGTTGTTTGAATAAGTTAAATAAAAACAACAGTTGTAAAAGAATGAATTGTATAAGTAAATGAATTATAATTATGGAATTATAATTAAATTGATTTACAATTGTAAAATAATCTTATATAAATAGTGAAATTATATGAGGAAAAAATTTTATAACTGTGATTTATAAATAATGAAAAGGGAAATTTTGAAAGAATTTAAAGCACTGAATTCACTATTGTCACTGGGAAATAATAAGGGTGATGACTGCAACATCATCAGTATCATTTTCAAGTTTCTATGTGAGGGATTTGCTACCATAGTAAATTGAAAATTTAAGTTTTGTTGAGATAAACAAATTTGAAAATTAAAAAAAAATCCAAGTTGAAATTGATGAATATAAGTGAAATGAATTTTGAACTTATAGTATGAGATAATAAATTTAGCTTTGGATAAGTAAATGGATTTGGAAGTTTAAATATATAAGTTGTATAACTTATAGAATGGGAAGGATAAATAAAACCAATTATTAAAATGATTAAACAATTTTATTAAGTAAAATGAAATATGAATTTGAATGTTGATATGAATTTGACTTTGGTAAAAGTTAATTAAAATTGGAATCTGAATTGAATTTATAAGTGGAAATTTAAGTGAAGTTAAACAAATGATGTTTAAAGGAAATATAACTTAAGTAAAACTGAATGAAGTTGATTTTGGTATCGAAGAAATTAATCAAGAGAAGTGATGATTTTGAACTTGAGTTATATAACTGAAATTCAATCTTATATTGTTAAAGGAATTAGCAATTGAATTAATGAAGGGATCGAATGTTAATCAATTGAATGTAAATAAGATGATACGCAGTAATGAATGTAAGTGTTAATTCATTGAAAGCCAATGTAATTAGAAGTTGAATAATTGAATGAAAATCAATTAAATGTTAAACCAATTAAAATTAAAAGTGTTGAACCAAATTGAATGTTGAAAGTAAATTGAATGGATTTGGTTATGTTGGTTATGTTGGTTATGATTTGGTTGTTATATGATTGTTAGTTGATTGTATATGAATTCATTAAGTGTTAATGAAATTAAATTAGTGAATAAATGAATATTTGTAAAGTCCAATGTTAACAAATCAAATGTGATTAAAATGAAAAACCAATTCATTAAATATTAATGAGAAATGAAAGAATATTGATTAGGTAATTGATTTGATGGATGCTAGTTGGATGATAGTTGTTTGGTGGTTCAATTTATTGTTTTTGTTGCATTTGCTATATTGGCATATGTAGTTGTTATGTTGCTATATGTTGTATATTGATATTATTTTCATATATGCATGTTTCATATGGTTTGTTGAGTGTTTAGTAGGTGCGGATCGCGCTTGCTTCGCATTTGGAGCTCGCTTTCGCGCTATATTAGCCGTATATGCTCGCTAATAAATAAGGTACATATCTCGGATTACATATCGTACTTTTGCACCTTTTTTCCCTGTGGGATGCCTCATCACTTGATGAGATGTATATTCGTGATATATACACTGTCATTTTTTTCGGATCGAGCCGCGCAAAGGAGACTGGCGAATTTTTCCGAAAATTTAAGGCGTTAGAAAATTATTGGGAATTTTGGAAAATTTTGAAAACTATAACTAAGTATGATTTTAAAACTTAGCAAATTTATTGTATGAAGTTTAACTATGATTTTTGGGAAAGTTAAACACTTAAGAGATTTGTGAATCAAACTTGAACGGTTTGTTTTGAAAAGCTAATGGATTTCGAAACTCTTTCTTACTTGGCAATTTCGAGGACGAAATTCTTTTAAGGGGGGAAGTTTGTAATGACCCAGAATTCCTGTCAATTAAAAATTATATATTTAATTAATTTCAAATATTAACAAGTCAAATTTATAAGTCGAATAATTTATTTTTCAAATATCTGGATTTAATTGGATAATTAAATTGATAATTTAATAATTGTAATTACAGAAAAAAGTTGAAAATTGGGTTTAATGTGATTAAAAATGATTTATAAAGTTATATTAAATCATATTGGAGTTTGAACGATGTTTGTGAACTTTTAAAATTGAATTAAAAGTTAATTTGTGAAAATTGAATATTTTAATATTTAATTGTCTAGTGAAAGTAGCCATTTTTCAAACAGTCTCGGATTTCGACGAAACCGGTTTCATCAGATCCGTAGTGTCACATTTTTGTAAGGTTTCAAATTTCGTGTCAATCGGATTTACCGTTTGTCCGGAGCAAGCCAAAACGCATAGAAATTAGTTTAATCGATTTAACTTAAAATCGATCGTTTATTGTCGTAACTCGCACAGATGATCGAATTGGCCTCCGAAACCTATTCCATTGTGTCCAGAACGTAGGGTAAACCCTAGGAACGCTAGTCACCGCGCGAGATTTGGAGTTCGAAAAAATTGGAGATGAATAGTGTTTTGAGAATTTTCTATAAAAGGACCTTAACATCTCATTTTTGCAAAACCCTCTCTCTTCTTTCTTCAGCCGGCCCTAATTTTCAATTGCCATGGAAGCTCGAAACTTTTTTCCTTAATCTCTTCCAATCTACAAACCTTTACGCCTCGACTTCAACAGCAAACTCGTAGAGGATCATGAGAGCTATCCATCCATACGGCTGTGTTCAAGAATGGAGCCGCGAATCAACAGAAAATCGAGTGCAAAGTTCAAACGTTCGGCACGATTTTCGAGACCAAATGCAGCGCCGAGCTCGACCGGATTCTCGGCGTTGGTAGATGGAGACGTGGGCATTCGCGTGGAAGTCGCTGATCGGCATGGAAGTGGGCGCAGTTGGTCGCGTTAGTTCGTGATGGAGGCGGCAATGGGTTTATGAATCGCGTGCGTTCTTGAACTGGGAACGGTCATGAGGGAGAAAGCAAATCGCGGCCCGGATTGAAGAAAGGAAAATGAATGGCAGAGATGAGATTTAGGTTCGAAATTAAAAGAAAATTGTGGATTTAGTTATATAATAATTCGTGTAACATTAAAATTGCTATAACTTTTTGTTACGAGGTCGAAAACGCACGAAACGTATTGCGTTGGGTTCGTATTGTCGAGCACTACGCAATGGAACGGATTGGAGTTGTTTGGAGCAAGTGAGTATTTCGGGTAAAATTAAATGCACGTTTAATTTTATTAGAAATAAAACGTTACAACTGTTATCGGAAACTCAAGGTGAGAACTTCTCACTCAATCGAACTAGTTCGATTAAAATTTTAAATAGTTAAATTTAAAATTGCTTGATTGTGTGATTGAATGATAATTTGTTATCTATTGTGTTAAATAGACATTATGCGCCGTATATTAAGCGGATGTTATTTATTAAAAACATATACCGCGATAATTCCAACTTGTATGGAATTGGTATTATATATGTACTTGGAGTTGATTTTCCCGCATTATATAGCGGATGAGACCCTATTGCGCCGCATAATAGCGGATAGTATTTTATAAATCCCACATACTGCGATATTCCGTCTCGAAGCGGAATTGGTATTGTGCTAACATCTTTGAATGCAGGGAAACAGGTTGGAGGGATCCAACTTGATTCCTCAAACATTTGAATTGGTTTCAATGTTGTGTGTTGATCTATTTATTGATCTATTTATAATCTGCGTGAATATCTTTGTGATTGGAATCTATTTATAAGTCTTAAAATGAAATAAAAATGGATTTCATAAGTGAATGAAATCTATAGATTTATAAATTGTGAAGTTATAAAATGAATAGATTTTGTAAAATAAAAGATTTATAAGTGATTAACTTATAAATTGGATTTTGGCGTGTAAATGGAATATGGATAGAATTTGTTAGTAAACAAATTTTATGAGTTGAAGTTGTTATAGAGTATAAATGGAATTTATAAACGTTGTTATATAAATCCAAAATCGACTTATTTTGATAAGTTTAATTTTTTTAGCCTGTTAAAGGAGATATATCCACGATTTTGGGACAATGGATAATCCTTTAGATAAAATATGTAGAAATTGAATTTGGTTAATGAAGTATGTCCACGATTTTGGGACAGTGGATAATCCTTTAGATAAAATATGTAAAAATTGAATTTGGTTAATGAAGTATATTCACGATTTTGGACGGTGAATAATATATTAAAGAAATATTTTGGGAAAGTGATATTTTAAATAGAATTAAAATGATTTTAAAATGGTTTAAAATGTGTTAAGTATCGAAACCATAGATTTCAACATTTATTGTTGAAATAGACGTTTTCGAGAAATAGAAGGAAATGGTGGACTATAACACTGTTGTTATAGTAAATGATTTCCGAAAGGAAATGTTTTACATAGTATTGGGATTTATATATCTATTTTAAGTTCGAATCCCTATACTAGTGATTTTGGGTTGTCGTATCGATGTTTTATGCAACATTCGTTTTGACCCAAATAAATGTGTTTAAGAGAATGTTTTCCTTATAGAATAAAATATATACTTAATTCAGATTTAGGTATATTGAATATTTTCCAAGTGTTGAAAATAAATAGATTTGTGAATTACTTATTATTAAATAAGTATGGAAATGTTTTTCCAATATGAAGTGAATGTTTTGAGAGTTTATCTTTTAAAGATAAATTGAAAATGAATATTAGAAATCGATTTAAAAAAATCGTATATTCATAGATATTTTGGAAATGTAAATTCAATATGGAGTTTATAAAAGAAAGGGAAATTTGTTTAAAAGTAAACATTGATTTATTTTTAAGTGTGGAAATAAATTTACGGATTTGGAACGTAAATTTAATAAATCGGTAAGGATTTATTTAATTGGCTTAAATGAACCATTTTAAAATGAAGTTGTAAGGGTGTAAATCGATTTGAAATTGGTTTTCAAATGGTTGAAGTGTGGGATATATATATATATATATATATATATATATATATATATATATATATATATATATATATATATTGTAAAGATATTTTTGGAAATAAATAATTTGGGAAATTATTTATAATCGGGTGATGTTGTGAATATTTATTGATAGTTAAATAACCCACTATCAATATTGACCTTTAAATAGGTATTTGTTGTGAATTGGTTGAAATTGAATGCTACACTTATTTTGAAATTATTGCGCTCGTTATTCGGATAACCCATTCTGAATAGTGATACGACGTAATGGATAGCATTGATGACCGATGTTGAAGACCGGGTATTTGTGAAAATGATAGGATGACCTATCGATTGTCTCTACACCGTTAGCTATGGTATGGAGATTTCCTTTGTGTTGGGAAATTCGATCGGGATTGTGAATACCTGGATTGCAAGGGCTTCTTTTGAAGTGCCTTCGGTTCTGTTCGAGCCCGGAACAGACTTGTATGGTTACGTGTCTGACATTACATTTTGAGATATAAAGCAGATTTCTTTCAAATACCATTCTGTTGGTGGCGAAGAATTTATTCTTTTAGCTTAACACCCTTCTCTGAAACGTACGAGTTCAGAGGTTTTGTAGTTGAATGTTATCAGCGATATATTCCCAAATTGGTAATGTGGCATGCTGAGTGTTGCTGTGTGATGATTATTTATTGATCATTTGTTGTTCAAAGCGTGGCTTTGTGAAAAAGCGTAGCTTTGTGGACGAGACTTCGTCAGACCTCACTCCTTGGAAATGGTCAAAACAGGAATATGCGGTAAGGTTATGAGGGCCGTGCCCTTTAGGGTATGTCATTTCCTTCTAGAAAGGGTGGTATCATGGTATGGAGCCCAGATACTTACTCATATTGACAAACTATATTTATTACTGTGTGATGTTGGTTATCGAGCGCTCGGATAAACGTCCAAAGGGATCGGGGAATGAAATATTCGTGTAGTAGTTACCTAGTTACAGAGGTAACCCGGCCTTGTGTTGGCAGAGATCTAACCGTAACATTAGGTTCTCGGGACGTCCCGCTAGAGGCGATCCCAATGGCAGTAGGAAGTTCCTTAGCCTGACCATTTGTTGTAAATCCAAAGAAACAATACGAGCCTTGTACGGTTTTAGTTGTATAACCTGCCATGCAGCGTGGCGGTAACCAGCCACAAAACATGGTAGCTATAGTAGGCATAAGTGCGAAATGCCTATGCTGGCTAAGATTTATATCTTTACTTTTGAAATGATTTTTCCTACACTATGCACTAGTAATAATATCAAATGTTTCTTTTTAATGCGCATCAAGCATCTTTGACTATCATAAAGAGAAATCTCCTCCGATTCTGCATTTACATTGTGTGTGTGTGTGCGGGAGGCCTTATGGTAGTTTCATTTTCCAAAAGCATTGCGGTTATTTTTCACTTATATTGTTGTTGTTTTTTTAAAGATAAATAACTGTTTTAAGTTCTCACACCAGTCCCGTGACTGACCTGGAGTTTATTGTTCTCTTCCTAAACTCTAGGTGCCCACCAATTTCCACACGGGCAGTCTAGAGTTAGGTTATCGGGTTATTCTGGATTTAGGAGTGCTATGGAGCTCAGGAGGCAAGCTGGATTGCGAGACGTATCACTAGTATATACTATTTCTTTTCTGCTGTTTGTTGTTGTAAACTCTGATAATGTAATGTAAAGTGATGTAATGTAATAACTGATATAGTATCATTGTTTTAAAGATGTTCATTTATCTATTATATGTTGTTCCGCTGCGATATGTGAGATTCTGATATTGTTTCTGTTCTGTTTCCTTATTTCTTCTGTCTTTTTCTTCTACCTCTTCTTTTTAACCCTCATGGTTCGGTTATACGGCGTTCGATTGTTCAATAGTTGATAAAGTGGACGTATTGATGTCGATTTTCGGAAGTCGAAGAATCGGTTCATGACAATATTTGATAAGCGGTATAAACATAACGCTTACCTTTCATTCACAAATCACAGATATACATATCACAGATAAACAAATTACAGATCACAACACACATCAGGATATATCACAAAGCATCATATATCAAAGATATCAAACAATTCAACATCCAATATAATTCAAACATCCACAAGTAGGATAAGTTTAATCATCTGATTAATTTAAATCAAATAAATTTATATGAATAAAATTTGCTAGTTATGGTAAATTAATAGCCAATTTATTATAAAAACATTTAATAAATTATCATTTCATTGATCATTAATTAACTCTTAATTAATAGTTAATACTTGATTAATTATTATTAATTAGTTATCAAAACCAATTAATTTCTGCTTAATAAATTTCCAATGAATTTACAAAATCATTACTTTTTAAAATAAATTTCTTCAACTTATAATAACATAAATCGAAATACATTTACTTAGACCTTTTTTTCCGTAATTTGGAATTTTACTCAATATGGTTTCAAAAATAACTTTGTCTTTTTAAAACTCCTTTTGAACTTATCCAATTCTCAAAAAAAATTCTGTAAACTTTCAACTTGAAATTTCAAAATCCAATTTTTATCTATTTTGGGTATCCAACGATACCAAAACTATATTCGGCTAACCTATAGCCTTCAATAAAACTCAACCACAAAGATAATCACACGGATTATAAATCAACCAACACACAACATAGGAAATAAATTCAAATGTTTGAGGAATCCTGTTGGATCCCTCCAACCTGTTTCCCTGCATCCAAAGATGTTAGCACAATACCAATTCCACTTCGAGGTGAAATATCACGGTATATGAGATTTATAAAATATTATCCGTTATTATGCGGCGCAATAGGGTCTCATCCACTCTATACCGCGGGAAATCAACTACAAATACATATATAATACCAATTCTATATCAAGTTGGAATTATCGCGGTATATGTGTTTAATATATAGCATCCGCTTAATATACGGCGTATAGGGTCTATTTCAAACTACAGATAATAATTTATCATCCAAGCATATAATCAACACAATCAAACAATTTTAAATTTAACTTAAAATTTAAATCGAAACAATTCGATTGAGTGAGAAGTTCTCACCTTGAGTTCCGATAACAGTTGTAGCGTTTTACTTCAAATAAAACTAAACGTGCGTTTAATTTTATCCAAAATTATCACTAGCTTCAAACGACTCCAAAGCAGCTCCATAGCGTAGTGCTCGTCAAAACGAACCCGAGGCAAGTCGTTTCATGCGATTTCGACCTCGTATGACAAAGTTATGTTATCTCAAAGTTTGAATGAATTTAAATACAAATTAATTTCAACTTTTATTTTATTTTTATACCCTAATGAATCAGGGTCGCATGATCTACTATCTAAACATCACGGCCATTGCTTCCATTCGTCTTCCCCAGATCGAAGAAACGCACGCATGAAACAAGAACCCATAGCCGTCGAGAAACCCCAATAGCCGTGGCCAACTCGAGCATCTCCACGTTGATCAGATTGCGCCATACGAATGCTTGACTTCGCCTCCACCCACGCCCAGAGGCCAACCCCACTCGGTTGTGCCTTTGCCTCAGAAAAAAAACATGAACGACGCGCCTACATCACCAATTTGCCGTTGATCCACAATGTTGTTCACGATCATAGCCGTTGAATAGGTAGAGCTCGTTGGCCTCTTCGATGTTGTAGTTGAACGTTTATGAAATTAGTTTGTGGATTTGAAGAAAATTGAGGAAGATTGAAAGAAATTTTTGGCCATTAGAATTGTTAGAAGCGACGGTTCCTGGTTGAAACCCTAGCTAGGTTTTAGTTTGTGAAAATAGCAAACTTTATGTCCTTTTATAGAAAATTCTTAAATTACTATTCACTCGAAATTTTCTGAACTCCAAATCTCACGCGATGACCGGCATTCCTAGAGTTTACCCCGCATTCTGGACACAATGGAATAGGTATTGAGAGTCAATTCGATCATCTGTACGAGTTACGGAAATAAACGATCAAATTTAGATTAAATTGATTAAACAAATTTCTATGCGTTTTGGCTTGCCCTGGACAAACCGTAAATCCGATTAATACGAAATTTGAAACCTTACAATAATATAACATTACGGATCCGATAAAACTAGTTTTGTCGAAATCCGAGACTGTTTGAAAAATGGCTATTTTAACTCGTCAATCAAATATTAAAATATTCAATTTTCACAGATTAACTTTTAATTCAATTTTAAAAGTTCACAAACATTGTTCTAACTCCAATATGATTTAATATAACTTTATAAATCATTTTTATTCACATTAAACCCATTTCCCAATTATTTACGCAATTCCAAATATTAAATTATCGATTTAATTATCCAATTAAATCTAGATATTGGAAATAAAACTTTTCGACTTATAAAATTTACTTGTTGATATCTAAAATCAATTAAATATCTGAATTTCAAATGACAGAAATTCTGGATCGTTACAGGTTTTCATTTGATTGATTGTGATCTCAGATATGACATGAATAGTATCTATGTGATATGGATGCCTAGTTTAAGTATGATAATTTTTAATTATCTGTTTGGATGATAATATTGATTATCTATTTCTGAGATGATGTGATTATCTATTGTGATATTATGAATATTCTATCTGTGTGTATATTGATAATATTGAATTAAACTGTTAAGACTAAATAGACAACTTGGCCTTAAAAGACACGTTTTGGATTTCGATGAGACCGGGATCGGTTTTCCACATTTGGAACATCCGAAAACCACATCGATGCCAAATTAACGATAGGTCGTGAATCTGAAGTGAAGATTTAGATTCAGATTGCAAGGGTTGCCGTCGTTAACTCTGAGGGTGATTCCAAAATGAGTGTAACGAGATAATGCCTTCGGTTTAGTTCGAGCCCGGAACGAACTTGTATGGATTGAATGCTTTCAGAACATCGTCACGTGGACGATGAGCATTCTAAGAAATGTGTTCTCTAAAGGTAATCGTAGCCTCAAGCCTCATCAACCCTGGAATGGCTAAAACAGGGGAGGTGCAGCAAGGTTAGGTGGGTCATGCCCAAGCAGGACAAGGATATTCCCCTGTCTAGATGTCCCTTTATTTTCGGCTGTGTGGGCGGTTGATTGCAACAACTACCGTGGTTATCTTGTTCGGGACTGTTAAGTAAGGAATGGTTCCGGCCTTGTGTTGTAGGGGGGTCGGGAGTGATCCTCGGTACGTTGATCTAGGCCACGTACTGTGACGGACGGTACCCAAGTAGCCCTGCCATTGTATGGAATCCACAATCCAATAAGTGCCAACGGTTTTGATTGTATTACCACTTTTGTGGCTAGTAGCTGGAATTTAATCATGTAACAATTTCGGCTATTTTCTATTTACTTGAAAACCCTAGACCTATTATAATATCACTGAATTTCCTATCAAATGTTTTGGTTAGCATAAGGTAAAAATTTACCCATATTTATGTGTGGGGAGTCTTACGTGATACCTTTTGTTTTCAAAAGAATTTTCAAAATGAAGCAACTTTAACCTGTTACTCACACCAGATCCATGTCTGACCCGGAGTTTATTTTTGTTTTTCATAAACTCTCGGGTACCCAAATTTTTACGGGTAGCCAAGGGATTCAGGTTAGCTTTGACGAATTCTGGAGGAGCAATGGAGCAAGAGACTTCAGCGTTATAGATATATATATATAGTTCCGTTGTGTTGGTATCTTTGAGTTATTTGTTTGAGTTGTGTTGTAATAACTAGACAGGTGTTTATAACTTTCTAGTATGTGATGTATTATCTGTATAACTCGGATTGATGCTGTATATTATGTAAAAACTTATGTGATTATTATGATTTATTCGTTCCGCTATGAGATTCTGATGTTGTTGTTCTTTCTTCTCTATCTTTTCTATTTTCTCACCCCTTTCTTTCTTCAAGATGAAACTGTAACAGCCTAAATTTTTAACAAGTATTTTTCACTTGTATTTTAAAAACTTTGGGGTTTATTATATAAAAATCTAAATTTTAAAATGATTAAAAATAAAAACAATTGACTTTTTAATTAAATAATAAGATCACTGAAAATTTTGACATGGTTAAGAATTAACTTTAATTTGGGGTTTTTGTCGAAGATGGTAAATAACGTAATTTCTATCAAAATCAAGTTTTAATTAAGAAAACATTAATAGCTTAGGTGGTTAAGACAGCTGGGCTGTTCACGACAGGTCACGAGTTCGAGTCTCAGCACGGTCAGAATTTCAATTTTTTTTTAGTGTATAAATGAACTGGGTAATTACGCCTTAAAAAGGGCGCGTAAATTTAGGGATAAATACCGTATATATATATAAGATTATATATAAGAAAACGTATAGAATTTTAATCCGTTATTTTTCTCTTTCCAGTAAAATTTACTTCCCAATTTATATACACATTAATTTGATTAAATCATTTCCTAAAAGTCTAACATAAACTAAAAGTTTTGAAGTTTTTAAATTTTGTTAAAAGACAACTCAAATTAGCAATGTTAATAAAAAATGAATTTTGTATATTTAAAATACAAAAATTGTAAGCGAATTTAATTAAATTAATAACTTTGTAAAATTCAGTGTTTTACAGACTGTTAAATTTCGCATTTAAAAAGGGCATGCATTGTAATGATATAAGTAACGTAAAAACGTATAAATTAAAAACGTTACTTTTGTATAAATTTTGGGTGTTTTGTATTGCGTCAGTTTGGCGTATTGTAAAAATCATATTTATATCTATATGGAATAAAATATCAGTCAGTATCTTCTATAGCAAACGTTAACTCTTTTTCATAGCTTTCAATTGGGTTTTAATTTTTGTATATGACTTTAAATTCCAAAATCTTTGCCAATTCTTGCCTTTCATTTAATAAAGATCAAAATTTCATATAGCTGATCACGCAACTATTAAATGGTATAAAATGTTGAAATCAAATTTTCATAAATTGGCAGCATAAATCACGCATATAAAATAACGTGCAAACTAAAGAAACTGGAAAGTAATCAACGCATGCATTTAATCAAGATTTTCGTATAACTGGCAATAATAAATCACGCAACTTTCTGGTCTGCCTAAATGTTTATTACCACTTGCCATTCTTGCCTGTTTGTTTGGTCCCCTATATTTCGCAAGCCTTATCCACGAATACATAAGAAAGAATTTTATAAATTAAGAATCAATCTCTTGCCTAAATTCACGCATCATTCTAGGAATTCATTAAATCAAAATTTTGTATAGTCTATTCAGTTCAAAGCAAATTATATTTGATTACTGTTTTCCTATAATCACGCAAGCCTCCCATATACATTATTGTGCAACTCGCATCTCAGAAGATCTCACGTGCCTTCATAACTCTCAACTTGTTTTCTTATATATATATAAAGCCTCACACAAAAACTTTATATTGCATCTAAAATTTGCCTTCTTCTTCTTTTGTACTGAAGCCTCTATCAGGTAATGGTTTTACTTTTTCTTTTCTTCTTTCAGTTTTTCCCTTTCTTCTTCTTGTTGTTCTCTGTTTCCATTTTGCCTTGCTCGGCTACTTCTCCACCACGTCACGTCCCTCTAAGTTTTCATAACCGAGCTTATATCCCGAACAAGCCCATGGTTAATATATTATAATATTTTTCTAAGAATTATTAAGTATTTTTGAAATAAAATTTATGTAATTTAACTAAAAATTTGACTTAAGGCTTTAAAATTTTAAAGGTGTTTTGTTTTCTATAAGTTAAATTTTTGTAAGTTATTAATTGGTTTTAAAGTGAATTTAAAGATTTTATTTACGATAAATGACATAATAATTAAATTTGATTTAATATGGAGTTGAAATCTAACCTAGAAATTTTAATAAAAGTTATTTCCGAAAATGGATATGTTTGGTATAATAAATAATGTACTTTGAATTGATAAAATGAAAGACGGTTGAAATGGAATATTTAGGAATAACTTTTATTTAACTTGAATCATAGTTGAATTGATGTCTAAATGAATAAATTTGTGAAGAAAATTTAGTGTATATTAACTATAAAAAGGAAAAAAAAATTATGGAACGGATGTGTTTTGTAAGTAAGTAATTGAAAATGTTGTTTTCAAATGGAAAGGTGAAATTTCCATTTATGACTTAACTTGAAAATTGGAAATTGGGTTTTAAATAAAATTGTTAAGTTAAGTAAATAAATGAGAATTTAGTTTTATTTAGGAAGTGGGTATTTTTAAATTAAGTGTAAAGTTATTTGGAAATATATATATACAAGTTAAGTAAAATTGGGAAATTCTGACTTACAAATGATTCATGATAAATTTGGATATCTTATTTATAAAATTTATTTTATTTAATCATAAGATAAATGGTATCCAAATGAACATTTTTCTGAAGCGGGAATATGATTTTATAAGTTAAGAATGGTTGAAAATTTAAATTTTTATGTTTCTGAATTCGAAAATGTTTTGAAATTAAAGTGGCAGAGACGTGTTGTATTTATGAACAGAGAGAGTTTGCATTAGGCAGAGACGCAAGTTTTGTGTAAATACATATTTTTCAAACTAGATAAGTTGGACATGCCGTTTGGAAAAAAAAGAAAAAAAAATATAAAAAAAATTATATATATAATAATAATAATAAATAGTATTGCCAAGCCTATGAAGTTGGGGTCGGGATGTGGGGTGAGGCAGTCGAGCAAAAGTTGAACCAAAATTTCTTTTACTCCATTCGTTCCAGTTGTTTCAAAATATTTGCTTTAACCGTAAATTGAAGTCGCGTATTGGTTTTATTTGGATTTTCTTCTAGATTTTGATCAAGTCGTTGCTTCCGCTGTGAATTGATCGTGCTTTCTATACTCTTATTTCGGGATTTTCGTTTTGAATCAAATTTTTCTGCAGCATTCAGGTGAGTATTTCTCACCAGACAAACATACCTATATATCCATGATTTATCACAAGTGTATTTGTAAATTATTTATTAAATTTTATCTGCCTGTGATATAACGTATGATGTTAAACCTCATTTTAAATTGACACCTCATCAGTTGTTTATCAATTGTAATATTTTTGCAGTTATACAATGTAATGCTTATTTACTGATTTAATCATCACTGTAAGTTCCCTGTAAATTTGAGATCGTTATAGGCTGAAATGATAGGCCTGAACGATAATCATTTATCCATTTATTTAATTGTTTAATTGTTTATTTGTTAACTTGGGATTGCGGGTTTGAAATGATAGAACCCGGGATTTTGTAAATTGCGGATTGAAATGATATAAATCCGTATCACTTGACCTAGGCTAGAAAACTATATACAGACCCGTGGTTTATATAATATTTTTCTGAAATGTTTAAAAATATTTTAAATGGGAATTTATAATATTCTGGTTCAAATGTATTTAAAGGATTCTTATAAAATTTATAATGACTTTTGAATAAGTCAAAATGTTAAATAAATAAATGTTTAAGTAAAATTTTTGGAATATAACTTATTTTGGGAAATTCTAAAATTTTGTAAAAGGTGAGTTTTAGTTAAGAAAATAATTGATAATAAGTTATATTTGGGAATTTAAAATTTGATTGTTAAGTTAATAATTTATTACAGCACTTAAATGCTGTCTTTTATAAATAAACTGTTTGACTTACAGACTTTACGTGGCATTTCATAAATGTTACGGAAACTGAATTTTCGGATTGTTTAAAATAAATGGAAATAATCTTTGGGAAAAGGGCTTAAATTTTTGGAATTTAATATGTAATTAATAAAAAAATAAGGAATTGACTTTAAATGGTTTTAAATGGAAGAATTTAACTTTTAAATGTGAGTTGAAAGGCAAATTAATTTCTAAATAAATTGAATAGATTTAAATTGTATTTTATAGTAAATAAAATGACTGATGTTTAAATAAATGATGGTTGAAATAATATTATGGTATTGCAATGTATTTGAAACTTTGATTTTTAAAGTATAAATACCATTTCTAAAAGTTGTAACCACGGGTTATAATAACGTTTGGTTGTTAAAGAGATCGGGATCGGATATCTGGCACACTCTCTGTCGATACCGAAAACCACTTTGACAACCGTGTACGCGGTGGAGATTCCAGAATGAAGTAGGATGGTGGTGACGTTTTCTATGAGGTAAATACGTGGACCCGACTCCCGTGAGTTGGCATAAGGTGGCTAAAACAGGAGCGATTGACGGATTAATGAGGTAGCACCTCTGATCGGACGCACTTCTTCGTATGCCATTCTATTACTTTTGTGATTGCTTGGAGCGCACCTTTGATTTGGGAGTGTTGTTCGAGGTGGGCGGCAGCTGCGCGCTGCGCGTTTCCATCGGTCCGGAAGCGTAATTGGTATATCTACCCTGGCATTGCCTAGTTGTGCCATGTCACCTACCCTACCGCGCCTTATACGATTTTGGTTTTGTACCATACCTATGGAGTGCCCTCTGACGACGCCCATTCCGGGGGAGATTACGGTACTGTATAGACTATGGGAATATATTATGTGTTAAGGTGGAAAATGTAAAGCCTTAACGCTATTTAAAAGTAAGTTTATTTTACAAATAGACACTATTATAATAGCGAAGTATTACTACATAGTAAATAGTTTAACGGATCCTTAGAGGATGGGCGGTCCCAAGCATCCTTTAAGTTAGTTGCTTTATATTACAGTACACTTGAATTACCTAACACTATATAAGTATGTATGTCCTGACTCGAGTGTTTATGTTTTATTTTACGCTCGGGTCAGCCTGAGTTGCAGTTCAGTCATCATCCCGGAGCTAGAACTTCTGTAGATCCTTTCAAGTTGTTGGCTTCTTTCTGTCCGTTATCTTATTTATGAAATCAAGACTTTGGGATTTTTTGGATTTTCTATTTGATGATTTAAACTATATTTGGGATGAAAGACTTTGTAATTTTTATTTGATTGAGACTATTTATAGTGGCTTCATGAACCACTAAGTATTTTTAAATTCCACTGCGAGTATTCTGATTCTGTGTCTGTGATTCTGTGATTAATTATTTACTGTATATTTTGAGATTTGCCAAATTTTAATTACAACGCGGTATTTTGAACGATTCAAGTCTGACATGTGCGGATGCGAATGGTTGAAAATATGGGTCGTTACAGTTTGGTATCAGAGCTTTGGCTCTAGGCAAAACTTAGAATGTACGGTAAATTTGATTTACAGAATCACTTTCATTCGAGCTCGAATCTCTTCCTTTTGATTCGATTTCCTTTGAATTTTGGAACGTTCCCTACGGTTTCGAAGTTCATTCGTGTCCCTCACTATTCATTTTCTTTCGATTCTGGAGTATCCCATAACTCCACTTCGGATGATCTTTATAGTGAATTGGCGGTCTCACCAATATTCTAATAAAGGAGTGAAATTCCTTTACCATTAGCATTGATTCACCAGAGATTTATATTTAACCTCGGTTTAGATGCTAGTATCTTTGATTATTCCGAACTCTATCTCTTCGGATCGAATGGTAAATCTACATTTGATCTGACTCTTTAAGTCACGGTTGACCAGGTTAAGGTTGTCCGTGATTTATATAAACTTATCTAGTTCCTTATTCTGTTATTTAATCATCGGATCTTCTGATTCCAATTTATCTTTAAATCAAAATTCTCTTTGATTTGAATCCATCAAATTTAAATCTCTATCCTTACTTTGAAAAATTTATTCCTATATTTGGGAAAAATCTAATATTATATATAAGTATAATTTTCAGAATTTTATAATTAATTTAACTAGTTGTCAAGAGATAATAGTTTTGATTTTATTTATGGTTTTATAGACTATGTGTTTTGTCTAATATAAATAATTGAATGGTTATAAATTAATTTGGAAACAAAAATGAATTTAAAACCAGAACTTGAGAATTCAATTTTCGATGGTTTCAAACCTTGTGTTAAAATTTTAAAGGGAGATATTATTTAAAATATTTTCGAATAAAAATTTGTTTCCAAAGAATTTTAAAGGTTTAAAAATCAGTGCTCTTCTCCTTGTCGCTAGGAAATAATTTTGGTGATGACAGCAACATCATCGACATTCATTTTCGAGTTTCGAAGTGAAAAGACCATTATGTAGTCTGGCTACAGTGTTACCTTGAGAATTTAATTGATTTGAATCTCTAAAATATGACTTGATTTATAATATATAGATATATGATTTAAATTTGATTTGACATATTATGTACATATATTTATTTGGGTTGAAGGGAATTAGAAATTTAATTATTAAATTTTATCTTGAGGAATAATTTCAATTTAAAAAAAAATCAAATTTTTGAATAAATAATTCCAACTTGAGATATTTGAATTTGAAAGTTTTATTTGTATAATACTCAATTTCATTTCAATATAACCTACCTTGATTTTCAGAAGTTAACAATGTAATTGGATATTATACAATATAAAAAGATTTATAAATAAAATTTGAGTGCTTGTAATAAATGTTATACACTTAAATTCTAGTTATAAAAAGATTAACAGAGGTAAATAAAATAAAAGGGTAATGGAATAATTTTCAATATAAAATGATGTTAAGGAACTGAGAATAAATTTAAACAGTTGTAATAAGTGTAAACATATTTGACATAGATAAGAAAAATATTTTAAGAGAAATAAATTTAGTTATAGTTTGGAATAAAGAAGGAACTAAATGGAGAATTTAGTTTATTTTGGGAAATGGAAAATTTACTTTAACAATTAAGTTAAATTACCATTTCAAATTTGGATTAAAATTAAACATTTTAAATTAGAATGTTATAATACCTTGTGTAAAATTTGGATTAAAAAAAAATGAATGATTTTTTTTAGTGTAGGGATATTATACAAGTAAATATGTAAATAAATAAATGTTAAAATTTTAAGTATAAATAGACGAAATTAATGATTAATTTAAAATTGAATTTTTATTGTTTAGATTAATGATTCTAATTTAAGTTTCAATTTAGTTTTCTTTCAGGTTGTTTCTATTCCCCTACCTTCTTTCTTTTCGAGGACGAAAAGTTTTGAGTGGGGGAGAGTGTAACAGCCCAAATTTTTAACAAGTATTTTTCACTTGTATTTTAAAAACTTTGGGGTTTATTATATAAAAATATAAATTTTAAAATGATTAAAAATAAAAACAATTGACCAAATTTTTAATTAAACAATAAGATCACTGAAAATTTTGACATGGTTAAGAATTAACTTTAATTTGGGGTTTTTGTCGAAGATTGTAAATAACTTAATTTCTAGCAAAATCAAGTTTTAATTAAGAAAACATTAATAGCTTAGGTGGTTAAGACATCTGGGCTGTTCATGACAGGTCACGAGTTTGAGTCTCAGCACGGTCAGAATTTCAATTTTTTTTTAGTGTATAAATGAACTGGGTAATTACGCGTTAAAAAGGGCGCGCAAATTTAGGGAATAAATACCGTATATATATATATATATATATATATATATATATATATATATATATATATATATATATGATTGTATATAAGAAAACATATAGAATTTTAATCCGTTATTTTTCTCTTTCCAGTAAAATTTACTTCCCAATTTATATACTCATTAATTTGATTAAATCATTTCCTAAAAGTCTAACATAAACTAAAAGTTTTGAAGTTTTTAAATTTTGTTAAAAAATAACTCAAATTCGCAATGTTAATAAAAAATGAATTTTGTATATTTAAAATACAAAAATTGTAAGCGAATTTAATTTAAGTAATAACTTTGTAAAATTCAGTGTTTTACAGACTGTTAAATTTCGCATTTAAAAAGGGCATGCATTGTAATGATATAAGTAACGTAAAAACGTATAAATTAAAAACGTTACTTTTGTATAAATTTTGGGTGTATTGTATTGCGTCAGTTTGGCGTATTGTAAAAATCATATTTATATCTATATGGATTAAAATATCAGTCAGTAGTTTCTATAGCAAACGTTAACTCTTTTTCATAGCTTTCAATTGGGTTTTAATTTTTGTATATGACTTTAAATTCCAAAATCTTTGCCAATTCTTGCCTTTCATTTAATAAAGATCAAAATTTCATATAGCTGATCACGCAACTATTAAATGGTATAAAATGTTGAAATCAAATTTTCATAAATTGGCAGCATAAATCACGCATATAAAATAACATGCAAACTAAAGAAACTGGAAAGTAATCAACGCATGCATTTAATCAAGATTTTCGTATAACTGGCAATAATAAATCACGCAACTTTCTGGTCTGCCTAAATGTTTATTATCACTTTCCATTCTTGCCTGTTTGTTTGGTCCCCTATATTTCGCAAGCCTTATCCAGGAATACATAAGAAAGAATTTTATAAATTAAGAATCAATCTCTTGCCTAAATTCACGCATTATTCTAGGAATTCATTAAATCAAAATTTTGTATAGTCTATTCAGTTCAAAGCAAATTATATTTGATTACTGTTTTCCTATAATCACGCAAGCCTCCCATATACATTATTGTGCAACTCGCATCTCAGAAGATCTCACGTGCCTTCATAACTCTCAACTTGTTTTCTTATATATATATAAAGCCTCACACAAAAACTTTATATTGCATCTAAAATTTGCCTTCTTCTTCTTTTGTACTGAAGCCTCTATCAAGTAATGGTTTTACTTTTTCTTTTCTTCTTTCAGTTTTTCTCTTTCTTCTTCTTGTTGTTCTCTGCTTCCCTTTTGCCTTGCTCGGCTACTTCTCCACCACGTCACGTCCCTCTAAGTTTTCATAACCGAGCTTATATCCCGAACAAGCCCATGGTTAATATATTATAATATTTTTCTAAAAATTATTAAGTATTTTTGAAATAAAATTTATGTAATTTAGCTAAAAATTTGACTTAAGGCTTTAAAATTTTAAAGGTGTTTTGTTTTCTATAAGTTAAATTTTATAAGTTAATAATTGGTTTTAAAGTGAATTTAAAGATTTTATTTACGATAAATGACATAATAATTAAATTTGATTTAATATGGAGTTGAAATCTAACCTAGAAATTTTAATAAAAGTTATTTCCGAAAATGGATATGTTTGGTATAATAAATAATGTACTTTGAATTGATAAAATGAAAGACGGTTGAAATGGAACTTTTTGGAATAACTTTTATTTAACTTGAATCATAGTTGAATTGATGTCAAAATGAATAAAGTTGTGAAGAAAATTTAGTGTATATTAACTATAAAAAGGAAAAAAAAAATTATGGAACGGATGTGTTTTGTTAGTAAATAATTGAAAATGTTGTTTTCAAATGGAAAGGTGAAATTTCCATTTATGACTTAACTTGAAAATTGGAAATTGGGTTTTAAGTAAAATTGTTAAGTTAAGTAAATAAATGAGAATTTAGTTTTATTTAGGAAGTGGGTATTTTTAAATTAAGTGTAAAGTTATTTGGAAAAATATATATACAAGTTAAGTAAAATTGGGAAATTCTGACTTACAAATGATTCATGGTAAATTTGGATATTTTATTTATAAAATTTATTTTATTTAATCATAAGATAAATGGTATCCAAATGAACATTTTTCTGAAGCAGGAATATGATTTTATAAGTTAAGAATGGTTAAAATTTTAAATTTTTATGTTTCTGAATTCAAAAACGTTTTGAAATTAAAGTGGTAGAGACGTGTTGTATTTATGAACAGAGAGAGTGTGACGCCCCACCTCTATACCCACGCTAGCCAAGAACACTCCGGAGAAGTGCTGTCAACTAGCACGGAGAATAAGGCTGTTGAGGAGCGACCATCCATGTAATTGCTTATCACACGGTGGCTATAAATAATCTTCGGAAACAAACATTGAAATAATCATATCACAAATCAGTCACAGATATCCATATCACAAAGGCGGAAGAAGATATGAATATATAACTAACACATGAAAGTGTACATCAGAGTAGTGGTCAATAAGATCCACGATAATACAAAAGAATAGCAACACGTGCTATACAAAAGAATACAACTATGAGTCTATATCTCAAGTGTATACAACAAAAACTGCTAATCTAAACAGTTAGCCAAAAGTCAGAGTGATGAATCCCTGGGAAGAAGTCAAGCAGAAGCACCTGTAACATCTCGGTCTGATCCGAGTATTATTTAAGAAAATAATAAACGGATCAGTCTAGCTATAAATATCAGATGACATGATATAACATAAAAGATATGGCATAAACATAAACATCCATAACGACATACCACTATAAGTATGTAAACAATGATCAACAGAAGATCAATCAATAAGAGATAATCAATATCACAAGAATCTTCTCAAAGATTCGAAGGGGGCATCATACCCTAAACTTGTACTCATAACAAGTCAATGACATAAATTCCAGAAATCAACACGAGAAATCCAGAAATCATAAAAAGGGAAAGAGGCCTATCACATGACGGTCCGAAGACCATGGGGAGCTACCCCACATGTGTGAGTGGAATCACACAGAATGAGGTCAAGACTAACCAAAAAGCAGAAAGGTATGTGTGAATGGAATCACACAAGTGGTGTCTAGTCTAACCTTGCAATGAAAGAGACATCGCGCAATTGCTAGTCTAATTCATAAAGCGATCATCAAGATCAACGAGAAGTGTCAATTACACTAAGCTAGTAAATATAGAAGTTTAGCTTCATGTCCCATAACCACTTGCTTAACTTAAATATTTACGAACAAACTGTAAATCTTCACTAATAAAATTGTCACAAGAGGTTCAATCGAACAAGTCCAAGAATTAACCGACGAAGTGAACGCAAGCGTTTCATACCACTTGTTTTACTAAGTCGTTTAATTAGATTTCTCATCCGAGTGAGGTAAAGGCTTGTATATACTAATAGATTGGAAAACGGTTTAAGAAAAGAGCTTTGTTATTAAAAATAGAGTTGAAATTGTTTGTTAAAAGAGTTTTGATATTTACTACTAGTATTGAAACCTTTATATTATAAAGTGACAAAACACATAAGCAAGTGTAGAAACAATCAGTCACAAAGATCGCATACGGAGATGCGAATAAAATCCAAGGAAATCAGCTCAATATTTTTCAGATAAGATCCCCTACGGAGGGGGGGTCCGGGGGGGGGGGGGGTGGCAACCCCCCAAGGTGGGGGTGCGGGGGCAACGCCACCGCTTACGGGGTTCGACCTGCCCGGTCAGGTCGCGGGGGTCCAGGGGGCAGCGCCCCGACCAAAACGGTACGACCTAGTGAAGACAAAATGAGGTCTAACGACCTAAGGGGAATAGGGTCGAGCGACCTATAAAACTCGCGACCTAAAAGTTAGCAAGGTCGAACGACCTATAGAGGCATAGGGTGCAGCGACCTAAAACATCGCGACCTAGTGACCTAACGGTTTAAGGGTCTTGCGACCTAACTGGAAACAAGGTCCAAACGACCTAACGACTTAAAGTGAAACCTGGCTGAGCGATATAAGGTCGGAGACGACCTACGACTTAACTCCGTGTGAGCGACCTACGACCTATGGTTGCTACGACCTAACGAGTTCCAATAGTAAAGGCTTAAGGTCTAACGACCTAAGGGGTACGACCTAAGGTCTTACGACCTAAGGTGTTGAGGTTGGACGACCTAACCAAATTGCATAGGCCATACGAGCTAAGGCCTAACGACCTAACTCCGAACGAGCTATACGCGAGTGACCTAGGGCGCTAACTCGCAAACGACCTAACGTTAACTCGCGAACGACCTAACTCCAGACGTGCCTTTTCAACGCGTGCGAGCTGAAGACCTGCCGACCTACGACCTAACTCCAGACGTGCCTTTTCAACGCGTGCGAGCTGAAGACCTGCCGACCTACGACCTAACTCCAGACGTGCCTTTTCAACGCGTGCGAGCTGAAGACCTGCCGACCTACGACCTAACTCCAAGCGACCTAAGTCCTAGGTCGTGAGCGACCTAACTGCGAGTGAGCAAAAATGGCCAGAGCCAAAGCAGAGCGACCTAACGGCCATACGACCTACGACCTAAGGTCCTGAGCGACCTAACTCCGAAAACACGAAAATGGCCAGAACGACCTAGGGGTTAACTCGTACGCGACCTACGACCTAAGGTCCACACGACCTAACTCCGAGCGAGCTAAAAACGGCCAGAACGACCTAAATGCAGAAATTTCTCCCAAACACCAAAAATCGGAGTTTTTCGCCAATCCAATCCAAACCAAAAGCAAATATGCATGCTAAAGTGATAGGGAATCATTCCCAACAGTCCAATATAGTTATAGACTAGAATTGTGAGATAAAAATCTCACCTTTGCACTAAAATTTATGAAGATGAAGCTTGAAAGCAAGGAGAAGAAAGGAGAAGCAATCCAAAGCTTGAATCCAATATCTTCTACTTGAATTTGGAGTTGAATGTTGGATTTGCAATTGAATTTGTGTTTGGAGTTTTAATTTCCAACTCTTTTCACCATTAATGCCCAAGCTTGAGTTAGTTAGGAAATTTATGAAGAGTGAGGAGAAGAGGGTTGGAACTTGGGCTTAATAGGCTAAACTAACCCAAAGTCCAAAGCGGGAAAAGTTAGTGAAATTTCACTAACTCCAAACCTATCGATGTTTATACTTAAAAAGTTGTAAACGACATTTCGAACTCAATGGAAGTGGTCTCGAGTCCTAATTTGACCGTTTGCAAAAACTAGCTTTTCGGACCAAAATCCGATTAACGAGTTAATATCTAAATAAAATATTTAAATACAAACTCGATAAATATGCGGGTTGTTACAGACTCCCCTCCTTAAAGAAATTGCGTCCTCGCAATATATATAAGATGGAATTAAAAAGTAACAACCATAAAAGCATATTAACACAAGAGGGATTTTGAAATAAGAAGTTCACCTCAAGGAGCAGGAGTAAGCAAGTCCGGATGTGTACGCTCGATGAATTCTCTGGATTCCCAAGAACAATCCTTAGGATTTGAGGACCATTGAACCTTCACAAGCGGAACATCTTTATTTCGAAGTCGTTTAACCTCAGAAGCTATAATTCGAATAGGATGCTGCTCATAAGTTAAATTCGGCGAAACTTCAATTTCTTCCACAACAGCAGGCTCAAGAATAGAATCGGAATCCCGAAGGCATTTCCGTAATTGAGAAACGTGAAATACATCATGCATAGCAGAAAACTGAGCCGGCAATGTAAGGCGATAAGCCATGGAACCAATACGTTCAGTGATAGGAAATGGCCCAATATATCGAGGCGCTAACTTCCCCGATCGACTGAAACGTACAACACCCTTCATAGGTGAAACACGAATAAAAACAGGATCCCCAACAGAAAATTCTAATTTCCTTCTTCGATTATCGGCATAGGATTTTTGTCTACTCTGGGCTTCTTTCATCCTATGTCGAATAAGTTCAATCTTTTCCGTGGAATCACGAATAAAGTCTGGACCTAAAACCAGCTTCTCGCCGGCCTCAAGCCAACAAGAAGGAGATCGGCATGGCCTTCCGTAGAGTGCCTCGAAAGGTGCCATACCAATACTAGATTGGAAGCTATTATTATAGGAAAATTCAACAAGTGAAATATGATCTTCCCAACTTCCACCAAAATCAAGCACACAAACACGAAGAAGATCTTCAAGAGTTTGATTCACACGCTCGGTTTGTCCATCGGACTGGGGGTGATAAGCGGTGCTAAAATTAAGCTTCGTTCCTAAAGCTTTTTGAAGACTCTTCCAAAATCCACTAGTAAACAATGGATCACGATCGCTAACAATAGAAGTAGGAACTCCATGCAATTTTACAATTTCCTTGACAAATAATTTGGCCAAAAGAGGAACGGTTCGGTTAGACCGAACCGGAATAAAATGGGCGGATTTAGTAAGTCTATCAACAATCACCCATAAGCTATCATGACCCGAACGAGACCGGGGAAGGCCATCTATAAAGTCCATGGAAATTTGATCCCACTTCCAAATTGGAATTTCTAAAGGTTGCAATAACCCACCAGGCCTTTGATGTTCGGCCTTGACAAGTTGGCAAGTCATGCAACACTTAACAAAGTTAGCAATATCATATTTCATTCCCTCCCAATAATAAAGTCGCTTCATATCAGCGTACATTTTACTACTACCGGGATGAATGGTGAATTTAGAACAATGGGAATCTTCTAAAATATCTTTACGAAGATCTCCAATATTTGGTACGATAAGTCTACCAAATTTTCGAATGCCGCCATGAGAATCAATATCATAGTCTTTCAAACCTTCAATATCTATTTTATCCTTAACATTTTTGCCAAGAAGAGCCAATTCAGAATCTAGCCCTTGAGCTTCAAGAATGCGGTCTAAAAGAGAAGGATGAGCCTCAAGGCTACATAAAACAAGCGATGAGCATAAATCGGATACGCGCTCTCGAATCTCACAAGTGGATAAGATCTCGAGATCGTTCCATTCGGATATCATCATAGAAACAACTGCTTGTTGCTTACGGCTAAGAGCATCGGCGACTCGATTACCCTTACCGGGGGTATAAAGGATATCAAGATCATAAGGTGCAAGGAACTCGAGCCAACGCTGTTGACGTAAATTAAGTTCTTTTTGAGAAAATAAATATTTCAAAGACTTATGATCCGTGTAAAGAATAAATTTCTCTCCCAATAGATAATGACGCCACATTCGAAGGGCGAAAACAATAGCCGCGAGCTCTAGATCATGTGTGGCATATCTAGTCTCGGCCGGCTTCAATTGCCTAGAAGCATAAGCAACAACACGTTCTTTTTGCATAAGAACGGCACCCAAACCAACGTGACTAGCATCGGTATAAACAACAAAATCTTGATTCCCCTCGGGAATAACAAGAATAGGAGCATCAGAAAGAGTTCTTTCAATTTCTGAAAAGAGGCTTCACATTTGTCCGACCAAATGTATTTAACTCCCTTCTTAGTCAAGCCAGTAAGAGGCACGGCAATCTTAGAAAAGTCTTTAATAAAACGACGGTAATAGCCCGCCAATCCGAGAAAACTACGAATCTCTGTCACACTCTCCGGTCTCTTCCAATCTTGAATCGCTTCAATCTTTGAAGGATCCACAGATATCCCGGATTCGGAAATAATATGACCGAGAAACTTCACACGAGATTGCCAAAAGTGGCATCTAGAAAATTTCGCCTTTAATTGATTACTCCTAAGTGTTTCCAATACAATCCGAAGATGTTTCTCATGTTCCTCCTCGGTTTTTGAATACACAAGAATATCATCAATGAATATGAGAACAAACCGATCGAGGAAATCTTTGAAAACTCGATTCATGAGGTCAACGAAATAAGATGGAGCATTCGTTAACCCAAATGGCATAACAAGCCATTCATAAGATCCATATCGAGTACAGAATGATGTCAACGGAATGCTATCCTCAGCGATACGAAGCTGATGGAAACCGGTAGCCAAGTCCAATTGTGAAAAGACCTTAGCACCACTAAGCTGATCGAATAGATCATCAATCCGAGGTAAAGGATATTTATTTTTAATAGTAAGATCGTTAAGCTTGCGATAATCAACGCAGAGCCTCAGAGTACCATCGGATTTCTTTACGAAAATAGCCGAAGCTCCCCAAGGCGAGGAACTAGAGCGAATAAATTGCCTCGTCTCCAACTCAGATAATTGTTTACGCATCTCCTCATTTTCCTTATTGGACATGCGATAAGGAGGACGAGTAATAGGTTGAGCTCCAGAAACAAGATTAATTCTGAACTCAATTGCTCGTTTAGGTGGCAAACCTAAAACGGGCTCGAATATGTCGGAAAATTCACGAACAACATGAATACGAGAAATAATATCATCTTCATCATCATCATCGTCATCACGAGGATTTAAAGAATATAAAGATGCCACCAAACAGGATTCTGAATCTTTAAGATTAACAGAAATCTGTTTAACAGATTGTGGATGTCGGAGATGAATAGTCCGCTCAGGACATAGGATATGGGCTTGATAACGGTTAAGCCAATCCATTCCCAAAATTATTCCAAAGCCTAAGTAACGCATGACATGCAAATCGGCTAGGAAAGAAAAATCACATAAAATAATCTCCACATCTTTACAAAGCAAACTAAGAGTTGCGGATCCACCAACAGGATTCGCAATTTTTAAAGAAGTCATCAATGCAGTAACACTTAAGGAAAAAGTGTCTACCAGTTCCTTTGATATAAAAGAATGGGATGCACCCGTATCAAAGAGAACTCTAATAGGTTGGTCATGAAATAAAATAATACCATCAAGAATGGAATGAGAAATACCTTGGCCACGAGATGTGTTGCCAGGGGCTTGAGCCACATTTAACTTTCCCTCATTCCTGCTTTTACGTTTGAGGCATTGATGTATAAAGTGATCTGGGCTCTTACAATAGCGACAAGATTTGGGCTTAGAGCACTTATTCGCATAATGATCCCCAGACCCACAGTTGAAGCAACTCGCACCACCAGGAGAAGGAGACTTTGCCGCAGGGATTGCCTGCTTACCCTTTTTGTTGGGATAAGGACCCTTGAATTTGTTTCACCTCTTCTTGTTGTTGAAGTTTGGTTTAGCGCCTTCCACTTCAACATCACTCTCTCTATCAGCCTCTTCAAGACGAAGAGCGATATCGACGAGTTGATCAAATGCGACTTCTAGTTTCAGGAGCGGTGGCTTCTTAAGACTCTTATTTAAGCCATAAACGAACCTCTGGTTCTTCTTCAATGGGGTGTTGATGTATTCAACCCCATATTTGGAAAGCGACTCGAAGGCTGCGACGTAATCAGTCACAGAGGATTGACCTTGAACAAGGTCTATAAAACGTCGAGCCAAGGTTACTTTCCCAGCTTCTGGTACAAACTTTAACTCGAAGCGTCCCTGAAATTGCTCCCAGGTGAGATCCGCTTCATTAATTTCTGAAATAAGGAGTTCGTACCAGTCCAATGCTCTCTCCTGGAGCATGCTGGAAGCCACCTGAACGCGGTGGAGATCGATAAGATTCATGCGAGAAAAGATTCGATCGCATGATTTTAACCAAGCCTGGACCTCGATGATATTTTCCGAACCTTTGAAGGGCTTCCCACCCAAGTTGGTGTAATCGCTGCACAAGCGTGCAAATCCCGACTTTGGGTGAGTAGGTTCCGGGTTAGCTCCAGCTGCTTGAGCATTAGTTACTAAATCAAGAAGCTGTTGAGCAGTCATAAAAACTCCATCCGGAGGAGCAGCACCAGATGATCCAGTTCTGGGACGGCCTGGTCTAGACATTCTCTTCCTTAAAGAAAGAAAGAAGAGAAGTAAGAAGGTTATTTACCAATGAACATCAAGTAATCTTGATAGATAAAACAAGGAATCATAAAGGAAATAGGATGAATCGGTACGAAGACTCGAATTAATCCTATGGTATGACTCCTAAGATAGACCTAGGACGATGATCCTTGTTAAGTTATTCTACATTGTTCCGAAGTTTGGCTCTGATACCAAGCTGTGACGCCCCACCTCTATACCCACGCTAGCCAAGAACACTCCGGAGAAGTGCTGTCAACTAGCACGGAGAATAAGGCTGTTGAGGAGCGACCATCCATGTAATTGCTTATCACACGGTGGCTATAAATAATCTTCGGAAACAAACATAGAAATAATCATATCACAAATCAGTCACAGATATCCATATCACAAAGGCGGAAGAAGATATGAATATATATCTAACACATGAAAGTGTACATCAGAGTAGTGGTCAATAAGATCCACGATAATACAAAAGAATAGCAACACGTGCTATACAAAAGAATACAACTATGAGTCTATATCTCAAGTGTATACAACAAAAACTGCTAATCTAAACAGTTAGCCAAAAGTCAGAGTGATGAATCCCTGGGAAGAAGTCAAGCAGAAGCACCTGTAACATCTCGGTCTGATCCGAGTATTATTTAAGAAAATAATAAACAGATCAGTCTAGCTATAAATATCAGATGACATGATATAACATAAAAGATATGGCATAAACATAAACATCCATAACGACATACCACTATAAGTATGTAAACAATGATCAACAGAAGATCAATCAATAAGAGATAATCAATATCACAAGAATCTTCTCAAAGATTCGAAGGGGGCATCATACCCTAAACTTGTACTCATAACAAGTCAATGACATAAATTCCAGAAATCAACACGAGAAATCCAGAAATCATAAAAAGGGAAAGAGGCCTATCACATGACGGTCCGAAGACCATGGGGAGCTACCCCACATGTGTGAGTGGAATCACACAGAATGAGGTCAAGACTAACCAAAAAGCAGAAAGGTATGTGTGAATGGAATCACACAAGTGGTGTCTAGTCTAACCTTGCAATGAAAGAGACATCGCGCAATTGCTAGTCTAATTCATAAAGCGATCATCAAGATCAACGAGAAGTGTCAATTACACTAAGCTAGTAAATATAGAAGTTTAGCTTCATGTCCCATAACCACTTGCTTAACTTAAATATTTACGAACAAACTGTAAATCTTCACTAATAAAATTGTCACAAGAGGTTCAATCGAACAAGTCCAAGAATTAACCGACGAAGTGAACGCAAGCGTTTCATACCACTTGTTTTACTAAGTCGTTTAATTAGATTTCTCATCCGAGTGAGGTAAAGGCTTGTATATACTAATAGATTGGAAAACGGTTTAAGAAAAGAGCTTTGTTATTAAAAATAGAGTTGAAATTGTTTGTTAAAAGAGTTTTGATATTTACTACTAGTATTGAAGCCTTTATATTATAAAGTGACAAAACACATAAGCAAGTGTAGAAACAATCAGTCACAAAGATCGCATACGGAGATGCGAATAAAATCCAAGGAAATCAGCTCAATATTTTTCAGATAAGATCCCCTACGGAGGGGGGGTCCAGGGGGGTGGCAACCCCCCAAGGTGGGGGTGCGGGGGCAACGCCACCGCTTACGGGGTTCGACCTGCCCGGTCAGGTCGCGGGGGTCCAGGGGGCAGCGCCCCGACCAAAACGGTACGACCTAGTGAAGACAAAATGAGGTCTAACGACCTAAGGGGAATAGGGTCGAGCGACCTATAAAACTCGCGACCTAAAAGTTAGCAAGGTCGAACGACCTATAGAGGCATAGGGTGCAGCGACCTAAAACATCGCGACCTAGTGACCTAACGGTTTAAGGGTCTTGCGACCTAACTGGAAACAAGGTCCAAACGACCTAACGACTTAAAGTGAAACCTGGCTGAGCGATATAAGGTCGGAGACGACCTACGACTTAACTCCGTGTGAGCGACCTACGACCTATGGTTGCTACGACCTAACGAGTTCCAATAGTGAAGGCTTAAGGTCTAACGACCTAAGGGGTACGACCTAAGGTCTTACGACCTAAGGTGTTGAGGTTGGACGACCTAACCAAATTGCATAGGCCATACGAGCTAAGGCCTAACGACCTAACTCCGAACGAGCTATACGCGAGTGACCTAGGGCGCTAACTCGCAAACGACCTAACGTTAACTCGCGAACGACCTAACTCCAGACGTGCCTTTTCAACGCGTGCGAGCTGAAGACCTGCCGACCTACGACCTAACTCCAGACGTGCCTTTTCAACGCGTGCGAGCTGAAGACCTGCCGACCTACGACCTAACTCCAAGCGACCTAAGTCCTAGGTCGTGAGCGACCTAACTGCGAGTGAGCAAAAATGGCCAGAGCCAAAGCAGAGCGACCTAACGGCCATACGACCTACGACCTAAGGTCCTGAGCGACCTAACTCCGAAAACACGAAAATGGCCAGAACGACCTAGGGGTTAACTCGTACGCGACCTACGACCTAAGGTCCACACGACCTAACTCCGAGCGAGCTAAAAACGGCCAGAACGACCTAAATGCAGAAATTTCTCCCAAACACCAAAAATCGGAGTTTTTCGCCAATCCAATCCAAACCAAAAGCAAATATGCATGCTAAAGTGATAGGGAATCATTCCCAACAGTCCAATATAGTTATAGACTAGAATTGTGAGATAAAAATCTCACCTTTGCACTAAAATTTATGAAGATGAAGCTTGAAAGCAAGGAGAAGAAAGGAGAAGCAATCCAAAGCTTGAATCCAATATCTTCTACTTGAATTTGGAGTTGAATGTTGGATTTGCAATTGAATTTGTGCTTGGAGTTTTAATTTCCAACTCTTTTCACCATTAATGCCCAAGCTTGAGTTAGTTAGGAAATTTATGAAGAGTGAGGAGAAGAGGGTTGGAACTTGGGCTTAATAGGCTAAACTAACCCAAAGTCCAAAGCGGGAAAAGTTAGTGAAATTTCACTAACTCCAAACCTATCGATGTTTATACTTAAAAAGTTGTAAACGACATTTCGAACTCAATGGAAGTGGTCTCGAGTCCTAATTTGACCGTTTGCAAAAACTAGCTTTTCGGACCAAAATCCGATTAACGAGTTAATATCTAAATAAAATATTTAAATACAAACTCGATAAATATGCGGGTTGTTACAGAGAGTTTGCATTAGGCAGAGACGCAAGTTTTGTGTAAATACATATTTTTCAAACTAGATAAGTTGGACATGCCGTTGGAAAAAAATATAAAAAAAATATAAAAAAAATTATATAAATAATAATAATAATAATAAATAGTATTGTCAAGCCTATGAAGTTGGGGTCGGGATGTGGGGTGAGGCAGTCGAGCAAAAGTTGAACCAAAATTTCTTTTACTCCATTCGTTCCAGTTGTTTCAAAATATTTGCTTTAACCGTAAATTGAAGTCGCGTATTGGTTTTATTTGGATTTTCTTCTAGATTTTGATCAAGTCGTTGCTTCCGCTGTGAATTGATCGTGCTTTCTATACTCTTATTTTGGGATTTTTGTTTTGAATCAAATTTTTCTGCAGCATTCAGGTGAGTATTTCTCACCAGATAAACATACCTATATATCCGTGATTTATCACAAGTGTATTTGTAAATTATTTATTAAATTTTATCTTTCTGTGATATAACGTATGATGTTAAACCTCATTTTAAATTGACACCTCATCAGTTGTTTATCTATTGTAATATTTTTGCAGTTATACAATGTAATGCTTATTTACTGATTTAATCATCACTGTAAGTTCCCCGTAAATTTGAGATCGTTATAGGCTGAAATGATAGGCCTGAACGATAATCATTTGTCCATTTATTTAATTGTTTAATTATTTATTTGTTAACTTGGGATTGCGGGTTTGAAATGATAGAACCCAGGATTTTGTAAATTGCGGATTGAAATGATATAAATCCGTATCACTTGACCTAGGCTAGAAAACTATATACAGACCCGTGGTTTATATAATATTTTTCTGAAATGTTTAAAAATATTTTAAATGGGAATTTATAATATTCTGGTTCAAATGTATTTAAAGGATTCTTATAAAATTTATAATGATTTTTGAATAAGTCAAGATGTTAAATAAATAAATGTTTAAGTAAAAATTTTGGAATATAATTTATTTTGGGAAATTCTGAAATTTTATAAAAGGTGAGTTTTAGTTAAGAAAATAATTGATAATAAGTTATATTTGGGAATTTAAAATTTGATTGTTAAGTTAATAATTTATTACAGCACTTAAATGCTGTCTTTTATAAATAAATTGTTTGACTTACAGACTTTAGGTGGCATTTCATAAATGCTACGGAAACTGAATTTTCGGATTGTTTAAAATAAATGGAAATAATCTTTGGGAAAAGGGCTTAAATTTTTGGAATTTAATATGTAATTAATAAAAAAATAAGGAATTGACTTTAAATGGTTTTAAATGGAAGAATTTAACTTTTAAATGTGAGTTGAAAGGCAAATTAATTTCTAAATAAATTGAATAGATTTAAATTGTATTTTATAGTAAATAAAATGACTGATGTTTAAATAAATGATGGTTGAAATAATATTATGGTATTGCAATGTATTTGAAACTTTGATTTTTAAAGTATAAATACCATTTCTAAAAGTTGTAACCACGGGTTATAATAACGTTTGGTTGTTAAAGAGACCGGGATCGGATATCTTGCATACTCTCTGTCGGTACCGAAAACCACTTTGACAACCGTGTACGCGGTGGAGATTCCAGAATGAAGTAGGATGGTGGTGACGTTTTCTATGAGGTAAATACGTGGACCCGACTCCCGTGAGTTGGCATAAGGTGGCTAAAACAGGAGCGATTGACAGATTAATGAGGTAGCACCTCTGATCGGACGCACTTCTTCGTATGCCATTCTATTACTTTTGTGATTGTTTGGTGCGCACCTTTGATTTGGGAGTGTTGTTCGAGGTGGGCGGCAGCTGCGCGCTGCGCGTTTCCATCGGTCCGGAAGCGTAATTGGCATATCTACCCTGGCATTGCCTAGTTGTGTCGTGTCACCTACCCTAGCGCGCCTTATACGATTTTGGTTTTGTACCATACCTATGGAGTGCCCTCTGACGGCGCCCATTCCGGGGGAGATTACGGTACTGTATACACTATGGGAATATATTATGTGTTAAGGTGGAAAATGTAAAGCCTTAACGCTATTTAAAAGTAAGTTTATTTTACTAATAGACGCTATTATAATAGCGAAGTATTACTACATAGTAAATAGTTTAACGGATCCTTAGAGGATGGGCGGTCCCAAGCATCCTTTAAGTTACTTGCTTTATATTACAGTACACTTGAATTACCTTACACTATATAAGTATGTATGTCCTGACTTGAGTGTTTATGTTTTATTTTACGCTCGGGTCAGCCTGAGTTGCAGTTCAGTCATCATCCCGGAGCTAGAACTTCTGTAGATCCTTTCAAGTTGCTGGCTTCTTTCTGTCCGTTATCTTATTTATGAAATCAAGACTTTGGGATTTTTTGGATTTTCTATTTGATGATTCAAACTATATTTGGGATGAAAGACTTTGTAATTTTTATTTGATTGAGACTATTTATAGTGGCTTCATGAACCACTAAGTATTTTTAAATTCCGCTGCGAGTATTCAGATTCTGTGTCTGTGATTCTGTGATTAATTATTTACTGTATATTTTGAGATTTGCCAAATTTTAATTACAACGCGGTATTTTGAACAATTCAAGTCCGACATGTGCGGATGCGAATGGTTGAAAATATCGGGTCGTTACAGAAACGGTTTTCTGGGCTTAGAATCCCGGGTCGTCACAGTTGGTATCAGAGCGCTAGGTTGAGTGAATACCTAGGCTCTTGAGTGATTTCTTTCTTGAGAGAATGTATTTGTAATGTTGATATATAATATATATATTTATTTATTTCTACCTATTGTTGGGTTACCTGTTTGGGTTTTCCAATGAGCTATAAAGGTAGATAGGGTAGTGGTGTGCGTAACACGACTACCAATGGTTGGTGTTTGAATGTTTGAGGTTGGAAGTGTAATTGTCGACACTATAGACCTAATACCATCTCGAGTGAGCTTTGGATGGTGTAAGGATTTCATCGGTCTCTGAAGGAAACCTGTTAAGGTTCGAAGTTCACTTTTGAAGCGTAAGTTTGGCTGAGCTAGAGTTTGGATCTGTCGGTTGGGCAGAAGCAAGTCATGATATCTTGATATATCGAGGTATAGTAGCTGTGTGATGAGACACAGTGACCATGGATGTCTCCGAATATGTTCTTTGGGACAAGTAAAGAAGAGTGTCTACTTCGGTGTTGTCGCTGTGTTCAGCTGGGTAGTTCTATTTGGTTTGAGGTCCGAGTTTCTCAAAGAGCTTTGGATTAGGAAGTCTTCTGGCTTAGCAGTTATTCTTGGGGTAACTTCAGAAGCAGCAGAGTAGATCCATTTCTTCGATGGATTGGCCACATAAGCGTAAGCTGTTCTGATTGGTAAAGAGAAAGCAGTATTTTTGGAATTAGGCTGGATTGATCGCAAAAGTGACTTGCGATAGTTTGAGTGTTATCTTATGTTTTAGAGATATTTTCTAGATGTCTTCTGGAAGTTATTGTTTTGTCAGCATCTGGAAATTGAGTTTGGTATCGACTGGATTTCCAGGAGTGGTACCGATGGATCAGCTTAGTAATAGGATGATTTTTGAGTTTGGTAAAGCAGCTCATATTTTGGAGGAACTTCTGAGTTTTATTTATGGATATGTGAATTTTATTTTTATGTGTTGTCCAATCTATGCTTGAGTTCATCATCAGCATTTTCATCTGTTCAATCAGAGTTGCGCAGTGGAAGCATGGTAGCAGCTGTTTTAGAGTGGAAGCAATGGGATGATTGTAGTGTTTGGATTGGAGAGTTTTACAGGAAATTTTTTCAAGATCTTAAGGCCAGTTTGGAGTGCACTTGCTTTATCTTTTCTGGATGTGAGAAGTGTGATCTGTTTTCTGATTGTGGAACAGAGTTTGTGTTTTGAGTTTGATTGATGTTGGAAAGATCATTTTGTTGGATTGTCCTTGGTTCAGTTTGTTTCTAAGGACAGCAACAAGAGTTAAGCTGATCAGAAAGAATGTAGACAGCCCAGGATCGTCAGAGAGTTTTGTGGATGAGAGACGGAGCGATTTGGATTCTGAAATCGGGGATTTGATTTTGGTTAAGTGTTTGGCCTTCAGGATTGAGTTGTCAGTTTGGATAACTGGAATTCTATGTGTTACACGTATCTCTGAGGGAGTACGTGTAAGATCTATCTCTAGTTGTAGAACCAGCAGTTCTGGGAGTTTTGGGTTGCTGATTCAGACTTGTCTGTAGTCGAATATCCTGTCTTGTTTTGTAAATTTAGGTGAGTGGGCTCTGTAGCTCAGTAGTATTGGTTGTTTGGGATCTGTAGAGCGAGTATTCCGGTGTTTATACTTGGGGAAACTCGAGAAAATTCTATCCGGAATTTTTGTCTGCATAGTTAGATTTGTTTGTTTAGATGAATTGGTTGCTATGGTTGTTAGCATATGATTAATAAATGCTTGTGTTTTAAAATAAATATTTAATTAGATTATTAAATTACCTTTGATTTAAATTTCGGGGACGAAATTCTTTTAAGGGGGAAGGAATGTGATATCCCGAAATTTATGGCAATATCAATTTAATAATCTACATTAAAAATTAAATTGATTTGATAATATTTGTTAATAAGATTTGAATCGATTTAATAATCTTCTTTTAAATAAATATTTATCTAATAATTTTTCTTTTTAAAAGCTAATTTAAATTGTTTCTATGTATATGTATATATGTATAAATTTGTATATATTATATATAAATAAGCTCTGTTTCAAATTAATAAATAAAGGTATGTTTTCTAATTCTAATATTTTTGGTAAATTTGGAAATTTGATTTAATTTAGTATTAAGCTATTAAATAGATAATCATATGTTTTTATTTACTCAAGATAAATTTAATTTGTTTAGAAATAAATTCTAGCCTAGGCTAAAATTTAAATAAAAAGATTGTTTTGTTCTTTTTACTTTAGCTTTATAAAATAAGTAATTTATTTATGTAGTGATTTAATTTATGAATTATTTTAAATTAATAATGAGTTATTTTTAAACAATAACAATAATGAAATATCTTTAAAATGGATTTTAAATGAATCGAAATTTGTTATTTTAAACTTATGTATATACACACACACACACACATACTTTGAGAAGCTATGATTTGGAATATAAAATAAAATCATCCAAGAATGTTTATGATAAAATAAATTTTATAAAATATTTAAACAAAACAAAATAAAACAGCTATGTACATAGGATAAAAAGCATGCCCAGACAAGTGAAAATAAAAGTTTTGAATGCAAAAACAAATCAGGTAAGTATAGAAGCAAAACAGGTAAAAAGAAATGCAAAGTAAAGTAAGTTAAGAAACAATAAGTAAATAAAGTAATAAACCAAACAAATGACTAAAACAATTTTTATAATATGAATGTAAAACACAAAAGCATAAGAAATATACAAGTAGCTTGTAAATAAAGATTCAGACAAGTATGAACATCAAGTATAAAACAAAATAAAAAAATGAGTACAAGATCATAAATTGCATAGGACAAAATAAAGCAAGAAAAAAAATATATGATGCAGGCAAGAAAAGAATGCAAAGCAAAGTTACAAAACAAAGTAAAAAAATATTTGCTTGTAAAAGAAATGCAAAATAAAAATATCTGAACATAAGATTTATGGGAGACATAAAGTACAACAAAACATATATAGGCAAATGAATAAGATAGGTGTAGCTGCAATATAGTATGCAGGAGAGAAAAAAAATGTAAAGCAAAATATCTTTGTATACATAAAATAAGGTTAGTAGGAAACATAAAGTACTTAAACAATAAATGCTTTATTTCTTAACAGCTAACAAAATGATTTCTAATTTTTTTTTACATCATTTCAGCCTCCCTAATAAAAGATCTGGCCTGATAAAACAAAACACAAGTAGTATCTGCAAATTGCTAACCTAGATGTCACCTTCCCCTGAGACTTCTTTATATATGTCATATTATTTTTTTTAGTTCGTTCACTAAACATATCCAACCTGAAACAATGGAAAACATTTTCATTTATACAAAATCAAGTAATATTTACAACTGAAGATAGGCAAGAAGTTTAGGAAGATCACAGCAAACAAATTCTTAGTTTTAAAGTTCAAACTGTTTCAGACAAAAGGGTGCTCTGTTCATTTTCAAACCTAGGTGAGTAACTTCAAATTTTAAATAACTTAAGTAGTAATCTGGTTGCATAGATTTTTTAGAAATATTATGTTTGAATGCAAGTATATATTGGTGCTTTTCTCTGTATTTACATAGAAATGTATGGTATAAATGTTCTTTTTTAATTCTGGGTACTCTCTGTTCGTATTTCCAGGTTCTCGTTTGATTTTAATCCGATATCTCTTAATGTAATCCTTATTAAAGCTTAAGTTTCAAGTAAAACTTGTGTATTTCATCACCAATTTTATTTTTAAATTTTTATTTTAGTTAAAGAAATATGGTTTGTCTCTGGTAATCAAAATAACAGACCAAACTTTAAATTAGTGAAAATCCTAACATTATGATTCAATGTTTCAGGCATGCAATCTGAAACTCCATCCAAACTTATGATTTTTAAAACTAAAACTATAAATTTTAGTTAAGTATCGAAGGGGTAGTTTGGGTTTGAACGAAAGTGGGTTATTGTCGATTTGTGGGTGATCAAGTGGACCTGAGTGCTCGGGGTTCTCTGTGGTGAGGGACAAGTGATTGGAGGGTCGAGGAAAAATGGTGGTAGGTGGTGCAGTTAGGCGTGGTGGCGACGGCGACGAAATTCTTTCTGTAAACCTAATTTTTGACTGGGTTGTAGTTTGGGTCTGTTCGTTTTCCCTGGTGCATCGAGTTCAACGGGGGTTTGGGAATTGGTAGAGGGGTGAAAGGCGAAGCCGTTGCCGGTGGTGGTGGTTCTCTGGAGGTCGGAGGAGGAGGGGGGCGAGGTGTTGACAGGTTTCGAGATGGGGACATGCTCGTGGTTCCAGGTTTGAGAGTGGAAGCTTGTTTTTGCCACGAGCAAGTGGTGTAGCTTTGGGCGGTCGTGGTCGTATCTGGTGATGCTCGGCGGCGTGTTGGAGTGCCAGTGGGTGGCCGGAGGTGGCTGGGGTCACGGTGCACCGTGCCCATTGCAGTTCTGTAGGAATTTGTGGGAGCAGGGTTTTTGGGCTCGGAAAAGACTCATGATATTCGAGTGTTTAACTCGAAGCGTGGGAGGTGAAGACTCGAAGCAAGCTGAGTTTTGTTATGAGGCAGTGGATGGTTCTAGGTTTTAATGAACCTGATTTTCCCAGGTTTAAATTTTGTCCAAAATTTCTTAAACAGGATTTTATGCTGTGTTTCAAATTTAAGGGTTAAAGTATAAATTCAAATGGAATTTTGAATCTAAGGTTTTATAAATAAATTTGGATTGTGAATCAAGAATTAAAAATCAAATTTTTTAAAAGTAAGCTAAACCAAAATTTTAAATTCAAAGTTAACTAATGAATTCAAGTTTCTCTTGAATTCAAATCTGAAATTTAAATCAGTTTTTAAGTCTAAATATATAAAATAAGTTCACATAAAATATTTTTGAAAAGTAAATTTGTTTCAAATTAATATTTGAATTGATTTTGGGTATAGTTCTTTTATAAAGGAATTTTTGAATGGAAAGTAAATAAAGGGTTTTAACTTAAATTTGCAAGTTAAAATATTAATGTCTTTTGGAAGTTTAAATTAAAAAAAAAAAGATTTAAGTAGTTTAATTTAAAGGCTTATCTTATGCAAGTAATAAATGTTATTTACATTTATTTAAATGATTATAAATTGAATTTAAATTTGGTAGAAGTTTAAACAATAATCATTTTGAGTCTTAAATTCAAAATGGAATTTGAATTTAAATTTAAAATGTAACATTAATGAAGTCATTAATAAAGAGATAAATTATCTTAGGAATAGTTAAGATATTTAAATGATTAAATGAATAAGTTAATTAAGGAATAACATGTGTATTTAATTTATAAATTAATAATTTAGATTAATTTATATTAGAGATTAATTAAGTAGTGAATTAAGTAATGTTATTAATTACTGAAGTTAATTAACTAAGGATTATTAATTAATTAATGTGATAAATTTTGATAATTAAGTAAATTAGATTAATTTAAATAATCTATTATAAATTGTTATGTGTAATTACTTGATAAAAGTAATTAAGAGATTAATTACTTTTTGTAATTAATTTTGATAAAATGATTAATTTAAGTTAATTAATTAAGTTTAATTAATTTAAGAAAATCATTTGATAATTGATAAGTATAACTACTTAGTGTATTCAATGGAGCATAATTACTTAAGGAAGTAATTAATGTTAATTACAGAATGTAATCAGTAAAAAAATGATGTGTTAATGGAGTAATTTGGATAATTACTTTTGTGATTAATCAGTGGATTAATTAATGGAGATAATTAATTATGGGATAATTAATGTATTAATATAAGTAATTAATGATAATTAATTACTAGAATATTATTAATCAAGGATGATTAATAATTGAGTTAAATTAAAGATGAATCATTTAATGTAAATTAATTTAACCAAAGAAATTTAATTTAAATCTAAATTAAAGATCATTTATTAATTATTAATGATGTAATTAAGAATTGGTTAATTAAGGAATAATCAATAATGGGGTGATTAATTTATGTAATTAATTAAGAATAAATGTAATTAAGTAAATGAAGTGATTAAATGTTAATTACTATAAATGATTTAGGATAATTAATTTGGGAAATTAAATAAAGACTAATTACTTATTGTAATTAGAAATGATTAATCAAAGGTGTTTAATCAAGATGAATATCTATAGATTAATTAATTAATTTGATTTACAATTAATTAATGCTTTGTATAAGCAGGATTTATGGAATGAAGTAATTAATTTAATTTATTTTAAATTAATTAGTGATAGAAGTAGTTAATTTAATTCATTTTAAATTAATTTTAGATTGTGATTCATAAATCATTGCTTATGGATGAATGATATTGATATTTCATTTGATCGATTGTGATCTCAGATATGACATGAATAGTATCTATGTGATATGGATGCCTAGTTTAAGTATGATAATTTTTAATTATCTGTTTGGATGATAATATTGATTATCTGTTTATGAGATGATGTGATTATCTATTGTGATATTATGAATATTCTGTCTGTGTGTATATTGATAATATTGAATTAAACTGTTAAGACTAAAAAGACAACTTGGCCTTAAAAGACACGTTTTGGATTTCGATGAGACCGGGATCGGTTTTCCACATTTGGAACATCCGAAAACCACATCGATACCAAATTAACGATAGGTCGTGAATCTGAAGTGAAGATGAAGATTCAGATTGCAAGGGTTGTCGTCGTTAACTCTGAGGGTGATTCCAAAATGAGTGTAACGAGATAATGCCTTCGGTTTAGTATGAGCCCGGAACGAACTTGTATGGATTGAATGCTTTCAGAACATCGTCAGGTGGACGATGAGCATTCTAAGAAATGTGTTCTCTAAAGGTAATCGTAGCCTCAAGCCTCATCAACCCTGGAATGGCTAAAACAGAGGAGGTGCAGCAAGGTTAGGTGGGTCATGCCCAAGCAGGACAAGGATATTCCCCTGTCTAGATGTCCCTTTATTTTCGGCTGTGTGGGCGGTTGATTGCAACAACTGCCGGGGTTACCTTTTTCGGGACTGTTCAGTAAGGAATGGTTCCGGCCTTGTGTTGCGGGGGGTCGGGAGTGATCCTCGGTACGTTGATCTAGGCCACGTACTGTGACGAGCGGTACCCCAGTAGCCCTGCCATTGTATGGAATCCACAATCCAATAAGTGCCAGCGGTTTTGATTGTATTACCCACTTTTGTGGCTAGTAGCTGGAATTTAATCATGTAACAATTTCGGCTATTTTCTATTTACTTGAAAACCCTAGACCTATTATAATATCACTGAATTTCCTATCAAATGTTTTGGTTAGCGTAAGGTAAAAACTTACCCATGTTTATGTGTAAGGAGTCTTACGTGATACCATTTGTTTTCAAAAGAATTTTCAAAATTAAGCAACTTTAACATGTTACTCACACCAGACCCATGTCTGACCCGGAGTTTATTTTTGTTTTTCATAAACTCTCGGGTACCCAAATTTTTACGGGTAGCCAAGGGATTCAGGTTAGCTTTGACGAATTACTTCAGCGTTATAGATAAATATATAGTTCCGCTGTGTTGGTATCTTTGAGTTATTTTTTTGAGTTGTGTTGTATTAACTAGACAGGTGTTTATAACTATCTAGTATGTGATGTATTATCTGTATAACTCGGATTGATGTTGTATATTATGTAAAAACTTATGTGATTATTATAATTTATTCGTTCCGCTGTGAGATTCTGATATTGTTGTTCTTTCTTCTCTATATTTTCTATTTTCTCACCCCTTTCTTTCTTCAAGACGAAACGGTTTTCTGGGCTTAGAATCCCGGGTCGTCACAATTGTAATGAAAATCTTGATATAATTCATGATGAGTAGATTACTTCCTATTTTTAAGTATCGTTGTAATGAAACTTTTAATATACATTGAAATGTTAGTTGCGATATGCAAAAATTATTCCTAAAGAATATAAATAACTATGATGATTATAAAGAATACAAAGAACATGAAATATAGACTACAACCTTCTTCCAAGTATTGTTGTAATGAAAATCTTGATGCACTTTAAGATGAGTAGATTGCTTCCTACTTTTAAGTACTGTTGTAATAGAACTTTTAACATTCATCAAAGATGTAGTTGCAATATGCAAAACTGACTTTAAGCATAAAAATGAAAACACATGATGTGTTTTGCATAAAGGTAGAAATTGCATAAAACGCAAATCATATTTGGATTGGAAATTTTGACTGTATCGAAGGAAACTATTAATAATGTATTATTAATGAGATACATATTTATGGATCCATTAGTATCTATAACCAATTTAAGTTATCGAAAGACGAACACGAATTCAGAGGAAACTTTAAATGGGGGAGCATCCATAAGTATTTTATAATGCACTCTTTTTCCTTAACTAAGATTTTCCCAACTGGTTTTTATTAGTACGGTTTTAATGAGGCATTATCTTGATCTAGAAGTATCAACTCCCCATTAACATTTGAAAATAAGTTACAATGTGCTCTTTTCCCTTATTTAAGATTTTTCCCACTGGGTTTTTCTTAATAAGGTTTTAACGAGGCATTGTCTTGATCTAGAAGAATCAAACGTATTTTCAAGAAATAACATCTCAAATATGTTATTTAAGTTAAATTGTATTTTTATCCATGACTAAGGTTTTTCCAATCGGGTTTTCCTTGAAAGGTTTCAATGAAGTATTATATTAATCCAAAAGTATCAAACTCTTTTTGATGCTGTAAATTATTGAAATATCTGATACTATATTGTACTCATTTTCCTTCACTAAGAGTTTTCCCATGGGGTTTTTCTTAGTATGGTTTTAATGAGGCATTAGTTTGATCCAGAAGTATCAAACTTCATTTGAAGAAATGAGGAAATAAGATATGTCATTGTGCTCTTTTTTTTCGCTAAGATTTTTCCCATTGGGTTTTTCTTAGTAAAGGTTTTAATGAGGCATTATATTGATCCTGAAGTATCAAACTCTTAGAAGGAATATCATTGTATGATATCTACGATCTCAAGTTGCACTCTTTTCCTCGTTCAAGGTTTTTCCATTAGGTTTTCCTAATAGAGGTTTTTTTTAATGAGGCAACGGGCAATATCTAGATCGACTGAACAAATAAGTGCAAGCAAGATAACAATGAGGGCAAGCAATCATCATACACATTACAAAAGAGATAATTTCAAGTTATCAGAGGATTCTAGATTTTGAAGACGCATATTCAAGGGGGAGTGTTATAATATAAATTGTGAATATGTTATATACTATTTTTTATTTAGTCCCACATCGTGGGATTAATTCTATCCCAAGCTTCTAGGCATTTATATAAATGTGCTAATGTAGTGAAAAAGTATAACTTATCTCTGAATGAATAAAATAGTTTTCTCTCTAATGGCTTCTGCTTTCTTTATTTTATAACATCCATTTAATTTTGTTTATATTCTACATCTTGCCATCGATTGATAACACCTATCAAGTTGCACTTATAGAATTTACACTATAATATATATATTTTTATACTTACATTCATGCCATATTCATTTTGCTAATTAATGACATTTATATGATCAATCAATTTAATTAAAGAGAGAAATGAAAGGTTTTTTTCTACATATATATAATGTGCCCTCTCATTAATTGAATAAGTTAAGAGAAAGGAAATGAAAAGTTTTATTTTTAAATAAATTTATGCCTCGTCATTAATTGAATAATTTAAGAGATAGGAAATGAAAAGTTGTCCTCTCTAAATAAATTTAATAAGTTACTGTTGCACATAAGTATGTACATAAGAGTATATTTGGTATACTCTAATTTACATGCACATTAAATTCAAGTAAAACATTATTTATAAAATTAATTAAAATATTTATTTTATTTTATTTAAAAGAAACTTAGAAAAGTTCCAAGAATATTTAGACTTCATAAGCCCGTTAATGGTCCAAAATGGTCAAATTTTTGAAATTCACCTATTTCTTCTGCTACAGGATGGCCCAGTTCCAACAAGAGCATGTATTTTAGACTTTGGAGGTTCATGGAAAAATCATTTACATTTAGTAGAGTTCTTATACAACAACGGTTATCAAACTAGTGTCGGCAGGGCATAGTACAAAGCTTTACATGGTCGCCCATGCAAGTCACTAGCATGTTGGATCGAGATGGGAGAATGGTTAATACTTGGTTCTGATATGATACAAGAAGTTTCAGAGAAGTTTGATATACAAAAAATATAAAGGAAGCCTAGAGCAGGCAGTAAAGTTATGTAGACCAAAGGCGTAGAAATCTAGAATTCTCAGTTGGAGATTCTATCCTTTTGAAAATCTCTCTGATGAGAGGAGTAATTAAGTTTGGAAGGGCCGGGAAGTTAGCACCTCGATATATTGGATTTTTTCTCATTCTTGAATAAATCGGCCCACTAGCTTATCGAGTGCAATTGCTATTGTCGGGAGTGCATAAGATTTTTCATGTATCTCATTTGCCGAAACATATGCATGACACAGAGTAAATCATAGAAACGATTAAGGTGGAACCAAATTTGACAGTTATTACACAGCATGTTCTAATCGTTGATCTTGATGAGAAACAATTAAGGAGGAAGGTCGTAAGGTTAGTCAAAATTCAAAGAAGTGGAGTCCTGAGGATTGCACTTGGGAAACGAAAGATAGAATGAGGAAGGCATATCCTGAGTTTCGGATTGATGTGTAGATTGTATAAATTGTACGTCATAGTGTACTCATGTCTATGGTGTAGTCACTTATTCATATTTTTGTGCATATTCCATCTTATCGAATATATTTCCTTTTGAGATATCTTCTTCTTATCTTAAATTTTGAGGACGAAATTCTTTTAAGGAGAGGAGAATGTAACAACCCAAAATTTGACCACTTTAAAGTATAACATTTAAATTGATTTCAAATATAAAATATATAATATTTTATGATTCAAAAAAATCAGATAGGATCTGGAGATAGAAATTTACATAAAAAAAGAACCGTTGCTTATATCGACAAAAGTGAGAAAAGTCTGCTTTCAAAAAATTAAGTTTTAATGGCTAAATAAATTACTTTAATTATACTGAGAGGATCTTTTATTTTTAATAACTGTATACAAATCTATTTTCAAGTTTTGTTTACATAAATATGTAGTTTAACAAAAACGTCAACATGTGATCGTAAAACAGTTTATTAAAAATCAATGTTTTTTCAATCAAAAGTTATCACAATGTTGTTGCATCTTTATTTATTTATGTACACATATATTGTTTAAATAAGGTAAGTATTAAATAATTCACTAAATAAGATTAGTTTTCATAAAAAAGTGCAGAAAATTCTGGAAATCACCAACAAAAAGTTAGCGCTAATAGACAAAAGTATCAAAATCAAATCTAAAAAAAATATCTCGCTTTATTTTACTTAACACCTAAGTGATTAATACATAAACTAGAGATGCGAAAGATGATATTAAGTGATGAAAAATGTAGTTTACTTAAAGATGAAGTAATGGGCATTTTGATCATTTTGCATAATAATATTTTGTTCCAAACTTTCTCCTATAAATACCACCCACTTCTTCACTTTTTTCACACTTCTTCTTCTTTTTCAATCTTTCTCTCTTCATTTTCACGGCTTTCCACGTTAATTAAATAATGCCAACATTCAATCCAAAAATTTACTAAAACAAATATCCATCCGAACAACACGAAACCACACCCAAACCCCCTCTTCCCCTTCCCCCTCCCACAGCCTCACCCCCCAACCCACGGTCGAGTACATTTCTTCCCCTAGCCAACCATCCTCCTCCACTCCAAGTCCAAGCCAAGCCATTAGAGATGAGCATGAAAGGATTCATGAACTAAAAATCTCATGTAGCGGAGCTATAGCCGATTCTCTGATTGAAATCAGAAGAAGAAAAAACTGAGAACGCCTAATTATATATATGGATGTAATGATGTGATATGATTGTACAAATATTTATTTATGATTTTGATCATCGTATATTGTTTATCTCATGTGAATATGTAAACAAGTCACAATATACACGTCATCATTTCACATGGAAAACACTTTTCGGATGAATTTGAAAAGTAGTATGGAATCATTTAATACCTTCTAAAATGATTGAAAATGTTCTAGAAATGTTTCACGAACATACAAACTTGTTCCGGTTTTGAATGAAAATCAAAAGGTGAGCCAAAACTACGCGCATCGTGTAAGGGTAATTCGTGATTTACCATCGAAGAATTTAAATAAGTTTACAGAATGAGATTTAGCTTGGAATCCTTTGAGATAAGAATTTTCCAGACTATTATATCCCTAGTTTTATAGTTTAGAAATAAAATCAAGATTTCACCTTTTAGGTTCTAAAATATGTCCAAATCAAATTTTTTAAAAAAAATCACGCTTTTGCAGTAAAACTACCAGATAAAATTCTTTGATATGAATATTTTTAAATGTTTAAAAATATGAAATAAGTTTAATAAATCAAATAAAATGGTTTGAAAGAAACTTTAATTGAAAAATATGGATTTTTAAATATTAGTAGAGTTGTTTTAAATCGAATCAGCTTTTAACACTTTTCGTAGCACTTTTCTACTACCGTTTTAATATCTTTAGAAATGAAGTTTCAAACCTACGTATTCTTTCCCAAATCTTTTACCAGTGTTTTCAAATAAATGAATAAGTGTTTTAAATAATGATTTGGAAGTTTTATAAACCATTTCTAAAATAAAAATGGAAGGAGTATGCAGAAACGACCAATACGCTTGCCCCGCCTATGAGATCTAGAATGGTAAAACGAGGTGTGTAACTAAGGTTAGGGACTGAGCAATCAGTGCCCTGAACTTACCTGGCCTCTTTTTCTCTTTTTAGGCGAGGCGTGGAACAGGTCGAAGGGAAATCTCGGATGCTCTAAAATAATTTTTTCCAATATGACATTTAAATAAAAGATTTGGAAATACTTTCCTAAGTAAAAAACGAATTGATTTTGAATTATTCCAAGATTTTAAAAAAAAAGTAATTTACCAAATGATTCCAAAACGGAAGGTTGAAATGGTTCCATACTTACTAAAAGAATATTTTAAGATATATATCTCTCGAAGATATTTTGATAAAGAGATGAATGAAACAAACAACAATCATCTACTTGTAAAACACCATTTTTATTGATGATTGGATTTCGAAGAAACCAGGGTCCGATTTGAAAAATCCCTATCTGGAAAACCACTTTGAACCAATTTACATTCGAAATAAAGCATGTTGAAGATAAGAGTATGAAAAATGGAGATATTCATAATGTAGAGCTGTTTGTTACTAGTCCCTCGAGGTAAAATTTACCATATCATATATTTATAGTAGCAAGTAGTGCTCCGCTAAGAAAATCTTCAAAGTGCAATGACTAATCACTGTTGATCCTAAGGATGATTCCCAAAAAAGGATGTTGTAGGAGGAGTGTCTTCGATTTCATTCGGTCCGAGAACAAACTTGAATGGACGAATGTTTGACGTTGCAATTTAAAATCACATTAATTGATCTCTACGAACCTATATATACTTAGTGGCGGACAAGACAACTTCTCTTAGCTTAACACACTTTCCTGAGACGTACGAGCTAAGAAGTTATGCATTTGTAGAAATCAGCTGTGTGATTATGGAATGATAATGTGGCATTCAAAGAAGAAAAATGGTGTGCTATGTGAAAGGTAATCGTCGCCTCAAGCCTCACAGCCGAAAATGACTGGAACAGGGTAGATGCGGCAAGGCTATGTGGTTTGCAACCATTAGAGTATGACCATCCCATTCAAGATATATTTATTCCCGCTATGACGTCAGGTATTAAATTAATGCGATGTATGCGAAGAGCTCTTGGATAGGTCGGTAAAGAACGGGGTTGTGACGACCCGCCCTTTCGACCCTCGAAAATCGACATAATTACGCTGATTGTATAACATGTCGAACGATCAAATGCTGGAAAGACTGATTATTAAGGGGAAAGAAAGTAAGTAGAAGGAAGAAGAAACTAATCAAAACAGAATCTCACAGCGGACTAAATAACATACAATATAAATAGTTATTTACACAAATTAAAACTGTCATATACATATCTCACATCAGAGTACACAAATCAATAATTACCAGCTTGGTCAGCTATAACAACATGCCCTCACAATTGCTGAAAATTTCAACAAACACTACAGCGGAACAAAATCAAATACGAGTAATACATCACTGTCTCCAGCTCGTCTCTTGATCTCCATAGCGTCCTAATCTGAACCTGTAATACCCGGTCTGACCCGAGCATTATAATAAAATAACACCTGAGTAGGTCTGGAAAACCAGTGTGAGAAAACGCATTCAATTTGAATTATTAAATTTATCAAAATCCTTTGAAAATCAAAGGTATCTCGTAAGACCACGCCACACATAAACACGATAGGTTTTTATCTTATGATAACCAAAACATTTCACATCAAATCCTTTGATATTATATTAGTGTATAAGTACAAATACTTACTCAAATAGCTGAAATTGTTGCATTAATTAAATTCCAGCATACTAGGCTCTACAACCAAAACCGTAAAGGCACGTTTTGGAGAATGGATTCCATACGAATGACTAGGTACTGGGATATCACATATCACAATACAATATGACAAGAGAGATAAAAATATATACATCGACCCACATGGTCGGAAAACAAAGTATATATATCGATATATTATCATTTCTTTATTTTTATTGTGTAGGTGTACCTTTATTTAGCGTTTTTAAGCGAGTAGCTTATTTAATATGCATTTACGCAACCATAATCTATCTAAACAGCTTCTTGTACCTGTACTTATTCAAAATACACATAAGTTCCATAAACATGAAATTTTATAACATTCCATTCTTTTAACGAACCTAACACATGTTTTCTATAAACAACATATTATAACATGTATTTCTCAAATGCGTAACAAGTACAAGCTTCAATATTCAATTATCTATTTCCAATCAATGTATATTCACTTCTATTCAATTTCAAATTGATTCACAATCAATTTATTTGCATTCCATTCATTATTGACTTCCATTATATGCAAATCCATTTTATTAACTTCAATTTAATATTTTTAAATTGACTCTAAATCAAGTTGCCTAATTTCCCTTTGATTCCTATTTATGCTATTCACCAAACCTTGTTCGCTTCATGCTGTAGTAAACAACATTCCAATCTATGTTAACTTATTTATGAATCATTTCACAAATAATGACTTAAGTTTAGTTTCCATGACAATCAAATTCTAATTCCGTTTAAATTGATTCTCATTCAATTTAGCTCAGGTTCATGCACTTACATTTCTATTAACTTTACTTCCCACTAATATTACATCTTTTCCATTCACTTTCATTTACTTGCATAGATTTATTCACTTCATTTTATAGCAAACGACATTTCATTTTAAGCTAATTTATTTATAAACCATTTCAAAAAATTATTTCTAGGGTCTATTATAAGCATTCCATATCGTACTTAATTTCATATTCAACTTATAACTTAAGTTCATACCCAAACTATACTCCAAAATCATATTTCAAAATCATATTTAATTCATTTACTCCTAAATTGAATTCATTTCTTGTTGTCAATTTCTTAACCATTTAACTTGGTCATACATTTTCACTTTTCCAATTTAGTAAGCTATACAACTTATTTACTCACAATTCCCCGAATTTCCACTTAAGTTTAGTCACATTCAATTTATAACATATAGTCATAGCAACACTTCATAATTCGTATTTATATTAAAATTACCAAATTCCAATTCACCCTCCATTTAAAATTCAAATTTTTGAATTTTCCATTTCTTTACTATAATATCACCATTTTTATTTTGGTTTTACCATTTCATTTCTCAGTACATAAGTTCAAGAACTTATTTACTTAAAATCCCATTTTACATTTCAGCTTTATATTCCATTCAATTCAAATCAAACTTCAATTTTATTTAACTTATCTTAAGTTAAATTTCAATCTATCTTATTCACTTTAATTTACTCAAGTTAAATTTTAATTCCATGATTAAAAATTACATTTTCCTTTCTTATCTATATCAACTTCAAATTGTAGGTTCAGTAACTGATTTTCACTGATTTTACATATCATTTAAATGGAAATCCCATAATTCAATCACCCGGTCTTATTTCCAAAACATTTTGAAATCATAATATACATATATCAATTTTGTATATCAAATCATGCTTTCGGATTTCCAAAACAACTTGGTTTTACCCAAAACAATTTTCTTTTGAAATTTCTATACAAAACTTGTTTATCAAACAAGTCCAAAGAAAATATTCATAGTCAATCATTATGGTAGCAATCCGTCACTTAAAAACTCGAAAATGAATACTAATGATGCAGCTTTCATCACCAGAATTATTTTCCAGTGGCTGAAGTGAGTTCAGTGCTTCCTTACTTCCAAAATTCATTTAAAACAATTTCTATTCAGAGATATCTCCAAAATACTATTACTATTGTTCCTTTCAAACCACTTTAGAAGACATTACCAAAATCTCTAAGATTTAAAAATTCCCAAACATTTTTTTCAAACCAATTTAAAACATTTTACAAAATTTTTGGGGTTTAAATTCCGGTTTGAATCCAATTTGAGTTATACTCCTTTGTATAAATCATTCTTATATAATTTTTATTTGGTCATATATAAAACCATTTCAAATTTTATAATCTTATTTTGAGTATAATAATAACAACCAAACATTTCAAATATACACTATAATAATTTCATAAAATTATTTCATCAATAACAAAATATAGTTTGGGTAAAATTATTTCATTTACCCACTTCAAAATAATACTATGTCGGTTTACCTTATTTAAGAGTTTAGAAACCCCTATCGATAAGCTTGTACTTTCCATACAGACCAGAATTCATAAACACTCAACGTATAAGTCAACACAATATAAAAACATTTTATATTCACTAAAAAAATATATGCTCATATCTATTAACACACTCAACTCATTCTAGAGTACTGCTGACTCTATCTCTAATGAGTATTCCCCACCAAAGCCTAGGTACATCGCCTACCTAAGCTCTGATACCAACTGTGATGACCTGCCCTTTCGACCATCGAAAATCGACATAATTACGATCATTGTATAACATGCCGAATGATCGAGTGCCGAAAAGACAGATTGTTGATGGGAAAGAAAGTACATGGAAGGAAGAAGAAACTAATCAAAAAAGAGTCACACAGCGGACTGAACATACAATATAAACAGTTCTTTACACAAATCAAAATTGTAATATACATAACTAACATCAGAGTACACAAATCAATAATTACCAGCCTAGACAATTATAACATCCTGCCCTTACAATTGCTGATAATTTCAACAAACACTACAGTGGAATAAAATCTAATACGAGTAATACATCACGGTCTCTAGCTCGTCTTCTGAGCTCCAAAGTATCCTAACCTTAGCGTGTAATACTCGATCTGACCCGAACATTATAATATAATAACACCCGAGTCGGTCTGGAAAAGTAGCATGAGAAAACACACTCAATTTGAATTATAAAAGTTATCAAAATCCTTTAAAATCAAATGTATCTCGTAGGACCACGCCACACATAAACACGACGAGTTTTTACCTTACGATAACCAAAGCAGATCATATCAAATCCTCTAACATTATAATAGTGTCTAAGTATAAATACTTATTCAAATAGCTGAAATTGTTTCATTACTTAAATTCCAGCATGGTAGGCTCTACAACCAAAACCGTAAAGGCACGTATTGGGGAATGGATTCCATACGAATGATTAGGTACTGAGGTATCACCTGTCACGTTACATGTCTAGAAACAATGTACCGAGGACCACGCCAGGATCCCCTGCTACACAAGTCCGGACTATCCCTAACTAGGATAAACCGAATATGCTATCACCCCGGGTGTTCCCACCTTTTCCGAGCTCGTTCCATGAATCGTAGTAATGATATTCGAGGGTATCTAGAAAGGTGATAAACATACCCTAATTGGGTGCGACCCACTTAGCCTTGCCACATCTCCCCTGCTTTTAAGTCATTCCCGGTTGATGAGGTTAGAAGCTACGATTACCTTTTTAAAGGAATTTTCACTTAGAATGCTCATTGTCCTTCGATGATGATATACTGATGGCATTCATCCATACAAGTCTGTCCTAGGTCCAAACAGAAACGAAGGCACTATTCCTACTACATCCATTTTGGAATCACCCTCAAGATTAGTAGCGGTAAACCCTTGCATTTCACTGCTCCATCTTCGACTCCATGCTCTTGTTTTCACATCGAAAATGTACTTGTTGGGCCGATAACTTGTCTAATCTCGGTCTCTTCGAAACAACGTTCGATATTTCCGGTAAACTCAATCCCGATTCTTTAGGAAATAAACAGACAAAAATAAGATCGAAGATTACCTCCTAACCGTTAATGGATGGATTTCCTTATCAACGTCCTAGAAGGACGAAACGAGTTTATACGTACAGTATAGCACCTCGAACGGTAACTATATCATATAATTCCCATGTTTTCCCTAGATATTCCCAAAGTTATATTTAGGTCCAGGTCTAATAGTCGGTTATTTAAACCATCAAATAAATAATCATTCAACCAAATATTTCCTTTTCCGCTAAGAACTCCAAATCTCTTTTTAATTTAATTTTAATAAATTAAATCTCTTTATCCAAAATATACGTATTTATCTTATCGAATTTAGTAAATTCACAAACTAACTTTTTCAAAATATTAAAACCCTTTAAAGTAATAAGGAAAGTACCACTGCGGTATCAACCATGTATTCACAACTCAATGGTTACGTTTCTATCTAAAAGAAATCCAAAACTTAACTGCAGGCACTCACTGCCTCTGATTACGCCATGAAAGTATACCATTACTTTCCACAAATTTTATTTAATAATTATCCCAAAAATGCTTATAAGTTTCTAAAATAAATTTTTTGAGTTTAACCTAAGCAAATGTACTTAAATAAAAGTTATTATACAAAGCCATATTAATATTTAATAATTTATCTTATAATACAACAATGCTAACTAATTCTCAAATAATAATAAATCATTGACAATCGTTATAAGGTAACTAATTAATAATGAAATATGCTTTAAACAATTTAAAATAATTAAATAACTAATTTTTGGAATATTTTTAACACTTTTAAAAGTCCCCTAGTTAATATTACAAATCCTCTTTTTAAACAAACCCAATTTCTCGATTCTAATTTCATTTCGTAAATTTGAAAATCTTACATGAGTTCCCGTATAACCAATTTTATACTTATTTTAAAATTCACTTCCATCTTTCCAATCTATTAAAATCTCGATTTTTAAAATCTTTTATATTTAGACAAGCACCACTTAAGAATTTATTATTTAAAAACCCTTTATGTATTTTATTCCAAAATCCCTAATTACAATATTCCCAAAATAGTTAAATACAATTTCAAAACCATTTATTTTATCCAATTAATTCATCCAAAACTCTATATAGATATTTTACTTCAAAATCCTTATTTACAATTCTTTACCAATTTAAACCATATGTTATTGGTATTTAAAAAAAACCAAAATCTAGCTCAAAACTGTCATAGCATCCAATCAATTTAAATCACACGGTAACCTGTCACAGATTATTCCAACAAAACATATATCACCATATATGAGATTAAATTCAACATTTTTGAGGAATTCTGTTGGATCCCTCCAATGTATTTTCCCTACATCCACAGATGTTAATACAACATAAAAATACCAATTCCGCTTCGAGGCGGAATATCGCGGTATATAGGGTCATCCGCTATTATACAGGGGACATAGGGTCTCATCCGATATATATATATATATATATATATATATATATATATATATATATATATATATATATATGCGGGAATATATCAATCACCTCAATATATATATATATATACTACAATATATAATATCAAATTCAATTGATAAAAATGTATCAATTAAACCAATCAATCATTAATTAATTTGAATTATTTAAAATTAATATCAAGAGTCCAAAACTGAGTGAGCTTAACTCATTTTGAGTTTTTAATTCGCCAAACGTTCAAATTTTAAATTAAATTGAACACGTTCGATTTAACCCAAAATTTTAGCTAACTCCGATCAACTCCAAATCTGTTCCAGCACGTAGTGCTCGTCGCCACAATTCGGTCGCCGCTTGTTTCGTCTGATTCCAACCTCGTATGACAAAGAAACGAATTTTTGAAATGCTAAATATAAATTTTATAAGTAATTTCCTTTTTTATTAAAATACATCGCAGCCGTATGTTCAGGATGGAGAAATCTGGACCGCGTGCTCATTTCCTTCACGTCGTTCCTTCCGGTAATTCGCGTTCAAGATAACCCATCACCGCCTTCGATCCATCCACTACCGCGGCCAACACGATCACCTAGAAGATGATCCAACACCACCACGTGAAAGCTCGTCGCGAGCTCCATCTTCACCATGAAACCGGTTGAACTCGGCTATGCCTAGTTCTTGAAAACTGTGCACGAACAGTCGGCCTTCGAGCGACCTTCGTCGTCAATCTACTCAACTCCACTCGATTGCCAGCGTTGGATGTGAAGAGCTCGAGGAGCTCTTCAATTTCGGGTTGAAGCTTTCTCACGAAAGTTTGTGGATTTGAAGAAAATCGAAGGAGAAGTTCATGCGATTTCGACCATTGAAATATAAATGCGGGCGTGTTGTAGATATTACGGTTAGGGTTACTGTTGCGAGTATATATATACGTGCATATAATATTTTATTATTATTTTCACAATTCACGTGCTTTTTCGAACGAACTCCAAATGAGATGTGCCGCCTAATGTTTATGATGTTTTACCCCTATTTCGAGCACAATGGAACATGTTTCGGGCCTAATTCGATCGTATGCGGAATATAGCTTTTCGAATCGAATTAAAAATATTAAATTTCCCATATTAAACTCAACGTGTTTTTGTCCCGTATAACCAAACGATAACTCAAACGATAACTCCAGATGCTACGAAATTTGAAATCCGATAGTATTTAACTATTACAGATCCAATGGAACTGGTTTTGTCAAATTCCAAGACTGTGCCCCGGAATGCTATTTTAACGCGTCGATTAAATCGAAAAATTTCCAAAATTGATAAAATTGCTTGAAATTTCCATTTTAAAAACTTACCAGCACAATTATTATTCAAATAGAATTTATATACATATTAGAAATCATTCTGATTTACATTAAATCAAAATTCCGTTATTTACCCTATTACCATATATTAAATTTCATTATTAAATTAATATATAAATTTCAAATTTGAACTTATCGATTTTTAATTCCATTCAAAAGTCCTCTATCATTACTCTAATTCAAACAGAGTTTAAAATCAACTTTATGCAAACAGAGTTTAAAATCAACTTTATTAATCATTTCCATTCACATTTAACTCCAGACCCCAATATTTACTCACTTTCAAATATTAAATTTATATTTACCAAATCCAATTAATTGATATATTTGAAATTTTAAACTATTTCACTGATTCTTCCATGTTAAAAATTAATTAATTTAGTTTCCGCTATATCTAGTTTGTTTATACCAATAAATGTGGAAGCGGACAATTATAACTGTTCCTAGCTGGGTTAGTTCATACTATAATTCTAACGTACCTTAATGAGAGTGGTTATATGTACTATCTATCTGTATAATTAATCGAATGTGAAATTTGTGTTTATCTTCTATTTTTACTTTACTTTACCCCTCATAATCTGCATCACCGACACTTGGGTTTACGACACGTGAATACCGTGAATGTATTAGTGTCGATTCCTGAGGATCGAGGAGATGGGTTGTCATGGATGATCTACAAGATTTTAGTCTTGAACAGTGGAAATTGTTGAGAAAGAATAGACGATTGTGTGTTTCAAATGTTAAGGACCTAAGGAAAGAAGTTCTTAAAGAATATCATCGATCCAAATTTATAGCTCATCGTGGAGGAACCAAGATATATCAAAATATAAAGAGAAGCATCTACTGTAAAGGTATGAAGAAGAATGTTGGCTTGCTTGTGTTGAAGCTTTGTAATTGTTTGTTTCTATTTTTATTTCATGCTCCTTTTTTTAATTAATTGAAGCATTGAGGATTAAATTAGTAATGCTTCCCATTCTCTTGATTTAATTGACCATCTACCAAGGCCGGATTAGGCCTAGCGGGCCAAGATTTAAGAATTAGTATTCATGCTTAGTGGCATGCAAACATTTAAAAATCATTTACTGAAAGTCGATGTAATTGTGTATTCCTGTAGAAATATAATTCTTGGAATAAAAATATTACCCTCAAACATTAGAAGACGGACGTGATTATCAACAATTAGGACCGTCGATGGATTCCTGAAAAATCAAAAATCCATCCATATTCGTATCCGAAAAACGAATAAATATCCTATATTCGAAAAAACTGATGCGAATGTCATTCAAAAATTATCTGTCCAGTTTTTTATAAGTTTATAGTTAATATTATGTGTATTTTAATACAACTATATATATATATATATTGTTCTATTAATTATATTATACGCATTAATCACTCAAAACTATTTATCATCATATTTATTTATTTTAACACTTTAATAATCAATGAGATTGAAAAAGATTTATGTTAAATTGAAATTTTCCATTTATGATTCTTCAATCTACCGTGTAGGATAATTATCCAATATCCATCCGTATTCGCGGATATCCGATATTTGAAAATAATTTTGAATGCAAATGTGAATATGATACTATCTGCATCTGAAAATAGGTCTATCATCAACTTCGCTTTATTTGACTCTATACATTACAATCAAGCTTTCAAGATGATCTGAATCAAATACATAATAAACACACTTGTAAAGTGCATCGTTCATACATACATAACTTTGCATCTATGAAATCAGCTAGCATGAAATTACTTGTAGATCGTTATGATATTGAACCTTCAGCCGTGTCTAATAAGTATTTTGAACATAGACCTTTTTCATCCGCATTTTTAATATATTGACGTATGAAGATATATTGTGACAACAGCATAGCAGTAGCATGGAGATTTAACGAATGAATTTACTTTGGCATTCTCATTCTCATTTTCACTTCTAAATTGCATTTCACCCATGTCATTTTCTTCCAACAGGCTGCAGCAAAAGCAAAAAATGTAGATAAATTACGTAGAGTGCACACTTAATAAAGTATAAACATTAGGTTTAGAATTGAGTTTTATGCCTTGCTTTCAATATGTTTGACGTGTATAACAACAGTAGGAAGAAAGGAAGTACAGTTTTCTGTGTTTTTTTATATTTTTCGGATAATAAGAAAAATATTATTTTCAATTCTTTACGATAAAACCATTTTCCATACCGATCAAACACTTCGTAGTTTAATAAAAATCCAAAATTGAAATCTTCAAATCAAACCAGAACTAAGTTCATATTTTAAAAGGAAAATTTTAATTTAGGCCAGTTTTGAAGATAACAAATTTATACCACATTGAAAACTTATTACAAATATAGGCAGGTTTCTACTACGTTGGCCTGAGTCAACTCTCTTTCTTGACGCAATTTGAAAATGCACCATGAAGCTTCTTTGTTTTTAAATGCGACGCGATTTCAAATGGAGCCTATAAGAATTGATGGGAAAAAATAAGACATAATTTGGCTCAGATCCCGATTAAGTTTCAAAACAAAGAAAACATCCTCTCCAAAATAAACCTATGTTTCTAGTCCATATTTTCAAATCAGCCCCCACCAAAAGACCCAAATACCCTTCACATTTTTAGCATTTCAAACGTGCATAACTTTCTGTAAAAATATCGAATCAGCATACATTTTCACTAAAAAAATGATAAATTTTACAATCTTTAAAATAAGATTTGTTGTTGATACCAAAAAATCATATTTGCATTAAAGCTGCAATTATTCCATATATTTGTAGAGAATTCTGCAATTTTAAAAAACAACAATTTTTCTTCAAATGTTGGCAATTATTCATATAAGTGGAGACTTGTATAGAATTATATGGAATAATTGCATACTTCTCTGCCATTATTCCATATAGTTGTCGACTGTTCTGCAGTTATTCCGTATACTTCATTTTATGCAATTATATGAAATAATTATCAATTTTTCTTCCAATTTCAGCAATTATTCCATATAATTGCAGACTTTTATGCAATTATAGAGAATAATTGTAATATGCAATTATATAAAATAATTGCAGAATTTTCTGCTATTATTCCATATTACTGCAGACTTTTCTGCAATTATTCGTATACTTGCTATTTTCTACAATTATATGAAATAATCATCAATTTTTCTTCAAATGTCAACAATTATTCCATATAATTGCATACTTTTATGCAATTATATCGAATAATTGTAGAAAAGTCTGTAGTTATTCTAAGTAATCGCAGAAATGTGCAATTATACCATATAATTGCAAACTTTTCTGCAATTATTTTATATAATTGCTGAATCGTTTGTAATCATACTGACATGTCGTTTTTACATATGCAAAATGACATTCATTAGAAAGATAATAAAATTTGTGATTTAATGGTGAAAACTGTTTGCTAATCTGTCGTTTCTACAAAAGTTGTTGTGTAACCAACGTTCAAACCATGGAACGGAAAGGTATCTTAGGGTTGCAATATTTGAAAATATGGATGTAATTATTTAGAAGTATGTTTTGTATATTAAGTTTGATTTTGGAGATGTGTTCTTTATTTTCACAAAAAATAACCTCATCTTGACTCCATTTGAAATGGAGCTAATAAGAGCAACAATTTTCATTGGCTCCATTTGAAGAAAAAATAAAGTACCGCATGCTTTGCCATTTTTGGTTGAACTTTCGTCCAAAAAATACACACAAAACGATGTATTTTTAAAAACCAACTAATTCAGAAAATGACGCTTACATATAAAATAGAAAACAAATTTATTTTGGTTTTTTGTGTTTTGAGAAATAACAAAGAATGAAAGAAAATACATCCCCTCCGCCGTCCCTCCATCATCGTCACAACAGCTTAAAATTTTAAACTTATCTTTCGTTGTTCTCATATTTTGTTGTGAAGGTTGAAAACGCAAAACACAAAATAAAACCATATATGCCATAAAATTTATAGCGTATTTTGAAAATGCGTCATATGAGAGCAACAATTCAGCGTCAACATGGCAGAAACATACCTACATTTGTAATAAGCTTTCAAAGTGACCTAAATTTGTTATTAGTTTTCAAAATTAGGCTAAATTTATAATATAAAAAAATCTATTTTTCCCAAAAAAAAAAGAGTACAATACAGTTATTTGAAACTGATTAACATGGCCATGATTATTTTCTACAAATTTAAACAGTCACATTCTGATACTGGGAAAGTTTTCTTCTTGTTATTTTATGGATCTTATTTTCAATTTATCACCCTTGTTAATTTATGCAGTGATGATCTTCCTTTTTTGTAGTTTCTGGGATGTTTACACCGGTATATATTTTGATAACTGCGTGTATGTTATACTTTTGACAAACAATAAGAAGAAAAGGAGTAGATTGCTTGAGTTGAGTTACCTTTTAAATGTATTCTTTTCATAACTGTAACCAACCCAATACTCTATCCGTTAGTTCTTATCAATGTATCAATATTCTATATCAAGTGGTGTTATGTTTTATATCCCATGGAGCCAAAAGATATAATTACTTTATCATCATTTCTTCTTCGCCCTTGTAGATATACCGATGCAGCTAAAAAATTCGCTGAGCTTTCTTTTCAAACAAATCAAAACACTCCATTTGAACTGAACCCAAAACTTGGAATCAGCTTTCTACAGATTTTTCAGAACATCTCCAAGTACATACGCCCACCGAGTCCAATGAGTTCCACCCTATTTTTTTAGAATAGAAAAATATACATGATTGTGAGAATAATAACAAATAAAAAGATAATAACACCCATTCAGTCGACTAAATACCCTGACAAAATACAGCAAAAGGGTCTCTCAATTGTCCATCACAAGACATTTCGCTTGTACTTCCATTAACAAATGTCCCATCCGCAAATATAACCTGATATTATATGCATGCATACATAAATTTAAATACACAACACACACATGCATACATATACGCATGCACGCATACATGTATGCATGTGTTTGTATGTACGTCAATATACCAGGGTTCAAAGTTCCGATTACGTTCCGATCGTCGGCATGAATTTTCTGTTTCTTTTGGAATTTTCGAAAATTCCATTTGAGTTCCCGTTAGCGGATTACTTTTATCATGAATACATTTGTAAGTAGTTAATGCTGACAAAAAAATATATTACATCATTCATATTATGCAAATTTCATAAAGCTTTTTTAAAAAATTATTAAAGGTTGCTGCACATTTTATTAAAATCTTTATACAAATTATATGATACAAACATTTTATTATCAGTTTTAACCCAACTTGGCCCGGTCCAAAAGCTCAAAACCCATATCACTATCTCAAAACCTTTGTAACATTCCTGAGCTTGCCCTAACCATTTTTCATTCCAATTTGATGATTCAAAGCGAGAACAAAGTAAAAAGGAAAAAAGAAAAAAGAAAAAAGAAAAATCTACCATGCAGCTCCCATTCGATGCTTCCCAAATCCGATTTCATATCATGTTCGACGCTGGTACTAGAGCAGTTCACAAGTTCAATTCACCTAGTGTTTGAAATCGAGGAAGATAACTTCAAAAAAAGTAATATTCGGGTTTATTTTGCTTCTGTGAATCAATTTCTCCACTAACCTTTTCCTTTGCCACTAAATCCCGAAACAAGAATTTTATAAAATTCCATTTTGGACCAAGCCAGAATCGGAACAAAAATGACGGAAATCCAACATGTCGGACGGATTTTAAAACCTTGCAAAATAAACACATTACATGCATACGAGCAGGTACTACGTACGTTATACTTTCAGATGCTGAATAATCTAATAATATATTGTATTTGTGTTTTGGTGAATGAAGAGCAGAATATTTGAAATGCTTATCAGATAAACTTGGTAACCGTTATACAAGTTAATTTTAAGAAATAAAATATGCGATTTTTCAAAAATTGTAGTGACAGCTAAAAATATTTATTGATAATTTTGAACTGAACAAACCTCATATGCATAACCGAGAGTAAAACCAGCAGTTGGCTTGATAAAGGAACCTACTGGACTGCATCTCTGTACTGCCTCGCAAAATGAAATAAGTCCTGCTCTACTTCCTAGTTGCACTGCCCGAGATTAAGCTACATCCCGTATGTAATCTTTAAAAAATGACGAAATTCATCGAATTGGACATCTTAACAATAATACGTAATGGGGTCTGAATAAAATTAGTCATGTTAAGGGCACCACGATCATCTCCTGCAGTTGTCCAGAAAAATGTAATAAACTTCAAGAATTTTACACTTGAATGCCCATTTTGTTCAACATATAGTGCGAAATGAAGTAAAGATCGTTCAACTAAACATTGTTGATGAAATCATTTTTCCCATTTTCGATAATTGGCAGCCAAACAGTAAAAGCTCATTCATAAGGACATTGGGGACGAGTTCTTCATAACATACAAACGGTTGATAATGCTAGTGTTATGAAGTGTTAAAGAGTGGGATATTTTCTGCAATTATTATATATAATTGCTGAATCGTTTGCAATCATACTGACATGTCTTTGTTTATACATATGCAAAATGACATTCATTAGAAAGATAATAAAATTTGTGATTTAATGGTGAAAACGCTTTGTTAATCTGTCGTTTCTACAAAAGTTATTGTGTAACCAACGTTCAACCATGAAGCAGAGGGGTATCTTAGGGTTGCAGTATTTGAAAATATGGATATAATTTTTTTTAGAATAATGTTTTTTGTATCAAGTTTGATTTTAAGGATGTGAGGAGTTCCTCATTTTCACATAAAATAACCTCATCTTGACTCCATTTGAAATGGAGCTAATAAGAGCAACAATTTTCATTGGCTCCATTTGAAGAAAAAATAAAGTACTGCATGGTTGACCTTTCGTCCAAAAAATACACACGCAACGATGTATTTTTAAAAACCAACTAATTCAGAAAATGACGCTTACATATAAAACAGGAAACAAAATTATTTTGTTTTTTGTATTTTGAGAAATAACAAAAAAATGGAAGAAAATACGTCCCCTCCACCGTCCCTCCATCATCGTCACAACGGCTTAAAATTTTAAGCTTATCTTTCGTCGTTCTCGTATTTTGTTGTGAATGTTGAAAACGAAAACACAAAATGAAATCAAATATGCCCTAAAATTTATAGCGTATTTTGAAAATGAGTCATAAGAGTTCAGCGTCAACATGGCAGAAACATATACCTACATTTGTAATAAGCTTTCAAAGTGGTCTAAATTGGTTATTAGTTTTCAAAATTAGGCTAAATTTGTAATAAATAAAAAAATCTACTTTTCGGAAGAAAAAGAAAAAGAAAAAAAGAGAGAGTACAAAACAGTGAATTGAAACTAGATTGACATGGCCATGATCATTTTCTACAAATTTAAACAGTCACATTCTAATACTGGGAAAGTTTTCTTCTTGTTATTTTATGGATCTTATTTTCAATTAATCACCCTTGTTAATTTATGCAGTGATGATCTTCCTTTTTTGTAGTTTCTGGGATGTTTACACCGTTGTATATCTTGATAACTGCGTGTATGTTGTATTTTTGACAAACAATAAGAAGAAAAGGCGTAGATTGCTTGAGTTGAGTTACCTTTTAAATGTACTCTTTTCGTAACTGTAACCAACCCAATACTCTATCCGTTAGTTCTTATCAATGTATCAATATTCTATATTAAGTCGTGTTATGTTTTATATCCCATGGAACCAAAAGATGTAGTTACTTTACCATTATTTCTTCCTCGCACTTGTAGATATACCGATGCAGCTAAAAATTCGCTGAGCTTTCTTTTCAAACAAATCTCCATTTGAACCTATAAGAAAATGTCTTCAGAAGAGTAAATCATCGAGATATAATAGGGTGAAGGTAAAGCACATCCAACCGTTGCTTTAGCATCTGAGGGATCAAGTAATAATTCTGTTGTTAAAGTGAGCATATTGTATTCGGCCTATAAAGCCCATGTCTCTGTAATAGTGTATATATATTGTGCTACAGGCTCAACGAAACTGTAATGAAAACAAATCATATTATCATTTCTTTTCAAAACTTCAGTGTTCATAAAATACAAATTTGCATCATTCTGTTCATCAATCAGTTTTCTTAAAATTCTTTTATAGTATCAGAGCATATTGCTTAACAGCAGTGCAAGATCTAATAAAATCAGTAAGAGGTGTGAAAACTCATCAGAAAGTTGATCAGAATCATCATCTGAGTTTCACATATTCTTCTCATCAGATATCATATCATCATTTGAGAAGAGAACTCAAGGCAACTGCATTTGCCGTGCCAGATCATTAAAATACTGGATGCAAAAGAATCACCACTGAGTTCAGAAGAAACAGAAATCAAAAAGGAGCAGAACAGAATCAGAATCAAGAATTTAAAACTCATCAGCAAATTCAAGAAAAGTGCCATCCAAAGGAAAGAAATCATCAGAATATCAATCATCACCTGATTTCTCTCTGGTTGCACTTACCTGACTGAATCTTGATCAGATCTTGATTCCTATTCCTGCTCAAAGAACTACTGTCTCTTTCTTTTTCTTTTCTTTTTTCTCACAACTCTTGTGTCAGAAATCTCAAAATCATCATGGGAGATGAAGCTAATTCTTCAGCACCTACTAATGGCAGTAGCTTGCAACATACTGTTTCAAATGTTGAAAAACTGGTTAAAACCACCATCAGCCCTCAAAGCCAACTCGTAACAGTTCATCTCAGCGAGGACAACTATCTACTATGGAAACTGCAGATCGAAACTGCTCTACAGGGATATGGTCTTGATGAGTACATTCAAGAAACCATCACTGTTCCTCCAATGTTCATTGCTGATCAACAAAACAAAATGATCAGTAATGAAGAATATATCAACCATCACAGACAAGATAGACTAATATGTTCATGGTTATTGTCATCTATTAACACAAATCTTCTTACTCATGTGATAGGTTGTAAAACAGCTTATGAAATATGGTCTACAATAGAAAGAGTGTTCAACTCTCAATCTGCAGCAAAGGTGTTATATTACAAAAGACAACTTCACAATATCAGAAAGGAAAGTCACAACATGAGAGAGTACTTGTTCAAAATCAAATCAATCTGTGATGCACTTGAAGCAGTGAATCAAAAAGTATCAGATTCTGAACAGATTATGACAATTCTAAATGGGCTTAGTGAAGAATATGAAGCAGTAGTGGCAGTTTTAACATCTCAGAGAAATTTACCATCCATTGAAGATGTTCACTCAATCTTACTGTCTCATGAAGCAAGAATTGATATCAAGAAGCCTCAAGAATCAGATCTATCAATTAACTTTGCTGCCAATCACAAAGGAAAAACACAAAACAGTAATAGGAGTGATCGATTCCCTCAAAGAGGTGGCTACTTTAACAGATCAAGGGGTAGAGGCAGATGGAACAATAATAATAGACCAAAATGTCAAATATGTGAGAAGATAGGACATACAGCAGCAAAGTGTTACTTCAGATTAAATCTCAATTATGTACCAGGACAAGCACAAAATACACAAAGAAATGCAAATCACAGTGCAAATGTGGCTCATCTACAACCTGAATCAAGTAACCAATCAGAGATGAAGAACTCTCAAATTGAAACCATAAGGTCAGACCACATTCAAGATGAAGATTGGTATCCTGACTCAGGTGCCACTAATCACATTACAAATAATTTGAGCAACTTAAATCTTGGAAGCAAGGAATACAAAGGTATGAATTCTATTCATATGGGTAATGGCAAATCTATTGCAATTACACACACTGGTAAGTCATACATCATGGGAAAGAAACAATTATACTTGAATAATCTTTTAAGAGTCCGGCATATTAAGAAAAACTTACTAAGTGTGTCTCAATTTGCAAAAGATAACAGTGTGTACTTTGAATTTTATCCACACAACTGCCTAGTTAGGGACATTCTAACTAAGGAGATACTCTTGCAGGGTAAACAGTGTAAAGGACTGTACAAATTCAAAGTGGATAATTCAAGAAACTCTGTCTCTAAAAGAAAGTGGTGTAATAATTCTGAACTCAAACAACAAGAAATGAATGAGACATTTGACAAGTGGCATTGTAAACTTGGGCATCCAAATGCCAACATTGTAAAGCATGTAATGAATAAAAATAATATTTCTACTGATGGTATATCTTTACCATACATATGCACCTACTGTCAATTAGGTAAAAGTCATAAATTACCCTTTTCAACTTCTGAAACTTGTTATAGTAAACCTCTTGAACTTGTTGCTACTGACTTATGGGGACCTGCCCCAATTTATACTGATTATGGATACAAATACTATATATCATTTGTGGATGCATTCTCTAGATATGTGTGGATATACTTTCTGAAATCAAAAAGTGAAACACACAATGCAGTAGTGCAGTTTATAGCACAAGCAGAGAATCAAACAAACTGCAGAGTCAAAATCATGCAAACTGATAGTGGAACTGAATATCTACCACTGAAGGAATACTTTAAAGAAAGAGGGATCAATCATAGATCAACATGCCCATATACCTCAGAACAAAATGGGCTAGTTGAAAGAAGACATAGACAAATTGTTGAAACTGGCCTTACTCTTCTTGCACAAGCATCCATGCCAAAGAAATTTTGGCCAGATGAGTTTTCCACAGCAGTCTATTTAATCAATAGACTACCATCAAAGGTTTTAAAATTGAAAAGTCCTTTAGAAATTTTAACCAAAACCAGTCCTAATTATCATGATCTAAAAGTATTTGGTTGCTTATGTTTTCCTTACACTAGACCATATAATTGTCACAAGTTAGATTTTAGATCATCTCCATGTACTTTTATAGGTTATGCCAGTAACAAAAAGGGTTACAAATGTCTAAGCAGTAATGGAAGAATATTTATCTCTAGACATGTAGTATTCAATGAAACAATATTTCCTTTTAAAGAAACAAACATCAAGGTAAACAATAAAGTGTATAATGCAAGAGAATCCATACCCTCTACATCTAATCCATTTATTGAGATAATTCAGGGTGAATCAAAGTCAACTAAAAGCACAGACTATCATGAAGATGTATGCTCAGATTTTCAGAGAATAGAAACAAGCATTGAACCAGATATGGCAAATGATCAAAGAAGTTCAACTAACTTATCTGATGAAGACTCACAACAAAAAACAGCTGAGGAACAAAACATTCAAACCAGCATGCAAAGGACTGAATCCAACATCCAACACGAAAGTGAAAGAACTACACAGCAGCAAAACATTGGCAAACAGAGTCATCATATGATCACCAAATCTAAAAGTGGAATTTTCAAACCAAAAGTTTATCACACTGTCTTAGATCCTGAAGAGCCAACAACATATGATCAAGCCATACAAAATAAAAATTGGAAGAATGCTATGGATGAAGAATATCAAGCACTAATAAAGAACAGGACTTGGAATCTTGTTCCTAAGCCAAAGAATAAAAATATAATTGGATGCAAATGGACTTACAGGTTAAAAAGAAATGCAGATGGTACAATTTCTAAGTACAAGGCAAGGGTAGTAGCTAAGGGTTATTCACAACAGAGTGGTTTTGATTTTACTGAAACATTTTCACCTGTAGTGAAACCTGCTACCATAAGAATTGTTATTACTATAGCCTTGCATAGAAATTGGGCCATCAGGCAATTAGATGTAAATAATGCCTTCCTAAATGGAATTTTGCAGGAACAGGTTTACATGGAGCAGCCTCAAGGCTTTAAACAAAGTGGGAAAGAAAATTATGTATGCAAACTACATAAAGCAATTTATGGCTTGAAACAAGCGCCAAGAGTGTGGTTTGAGAAACTAAAAGAAACAATGGTCAAACTTGGTTATAATTCAACCAAGTCTGACAACTCACTGTTTACAAAATTCTGTAAGGACATAACAATATTTGTACTAATCTATGTCGATGACTTTATTATTACAGGTAACAGTGAACAGGAAATCAACAACTTGATAAAACATCTTAACACAGAGTTCAGCATTAAGGATCTTGGCAACTTAACTTATTTTTTGGGGATTGAAGTAAAAAGGCCCACTGATGCATCTATTCATTTAAGTCAAAAGAAATACATTACAGAGATTCTACACAAAGCAAGAATGCATGAAGCCAACTGTATTTCAACACCAATGGTTAGCAATTTACAGCTATCAAAATTTAAAGGAGAAGCATTACTCAATGACAGAGAATACAGAAGCATAGTTGGAGCACTTCAATATGCTACAATTACTAGGCCAGATATTGCATATAGTGTGAATAAAGCAAGTTAGTTTATGCAGAATCCAACAGACATTCACTGGAAAGCAGTTAAGAGAATATTGAGATATCTCAAAGGAACACTTAATTATGGGTTAATTCTAGATGCAAGCAAATCTATCAGCATAAATGGATATGCAGATGCAGACTGGGCTAATGACCCTGACGACAGAAAATCAACCACTGGGTATTGCATTTACTTAGGCAACAGTCTAATATCGTGGTGCTCAAAGAAACAACCCACGGTATCAAGGTCAAGTACTGAAGCCGAGTTCAGGAGTGTAGCAAATGCTACAGCAGAGATCATGTGGGTTGAATCTCTACTTGGGGAGTTACATGTCAAGACTGAAAATAAAACAACCATCTGGTGTGATAATCAAAGTGAAGTGCACCTTACAGCTAATCCTATTTTACACTCAAGAACAAAACATGTTGAGTTGGATATTTACTTCGTTCGTGAACAAGTAGAGAAAGGGAAACTGTACGTCAATCACATACCTTCAACTTACCAAACTGCTGATATATTAACAAAGCCTCTTTCAAGGGACAATTTTAATCGATTCAGAGAAAGATTGAAGGTCAGAAACATCAATGACAATTCACATATTACAAATATATGAACTGCCATGGATCTGCCGAAGCTTGTTTTCATCATACCAGCAGAAGTCACTTCAAACATCTGCGCAACCACACCCATCATGAAAAGATCCAACTTTGCTCTGTTACATGCAACCACAAACCATTGCTGATGCATCTAGAAAAGATTGAACTTTAAATCAGGTGGATCTGAGGAAAAATCATCGTTGAACTTCTAATCAACTGTCAATCTAGGTCGACAATTGACTAGTGCTTCATCCTGATCTCAGATCTATCGCAATCACCCATAAATTTCCCTCAAGGAGCTATCTTTTTTTTTGAATCGCCGCAAACTCTAGTTACGCTAGGGTTTGAGGGGGAGTATAAGAAATTGTCTTCAGAAGAGTAAATCATCGAGATATAATAGGGTGAAGGCAAAGCACATCCAACCGTTGCTTTAGCATCTGAGGGATCAAGTAATAATTCTGTTGTTAAAGTGAGCATATTGTATTCGGCCCATAAAGCCCATGTCTCTGTAATAGTGTAAATATATTGTGCTACAGGCTCAACGAAACTGTAATGAAAACAAATCATATTATCATTTCTTTTCAAAACCTCAGTGTTCATAACAATACAAATTTGCATCATTCTGTTCATCAATCAGTTTTCTTAAAATTCTTTTAGAACCGAACCCAAAACATGGTATCAGCTTTCTACAGATTTTTCAGAACATCTCCAAGTACATACGCCAACTGAGTCCAATGAGTTCCACCCTATTTTTTTAGAATAGAAAAATATACATGATTGTGAGAATAATAACAAATAAAAAGATAATAACACCCTTTCAGTTGACTAAAAAACCCGACAGAATACAGCAAAAGGCTCTCTCAATGGTCCATAATAAAACATTTCGCTTGTACTTCCATTAATAAATGTCCCATCCGCAAATATAACCTGATATTACATGCATGCATGCATAAATTTACATACATAACACACATACATTCATACATACTTAAGTACATGCATACATATATGCATGTATTTGCATACATACTTAAATACATGTATGCATGTGTTTGTATATACGTCAAAATACCAGGGTTCAAAGTTCCAATTCCGTTCGTCGGAAAATTTTGGATTTTTTGTTTCTTTTGGAATTTTCAAAAATTCCATTTTGAGTTCCGGTTAGCGGATCCGTTAATTTTTTCATGAATACATTAAATAGTTAATGCTGACAAAAAAATTATTACATCATTCATATTATACAAATTTCATAAAGCTTTTTTAAAAAATTATTAAAGGTTGCTGCAAATTTTATTAAAATGTTTATAGATACAAACATTTTATAGTCAGTTTTAATCCAACTTGGCCCAGTCCAAAAGCTCAAAACCCATATCACTATCTCAAAACTTTGTAACATTCCTGAGCTTGCCCCAACCATTTTTCAGTCCAATTTGATGATTCAAAGTAGGAACAAAGTGTTAAAAAAAAAAATCTACCATGCAGCTCCGATTTGATGCTTTCGAAATCCGATTTCACATCATGTTCGAAGCTGGTACTAGAGCATTTCACAAGTTCAATTCACCTAATGTTTGAAATCGAGGAAGATAACTTCATAAAAAGGTAATATTGGGGTTTATTTTGCTTCTATGAATCAATTTCTCCAGTAACCTTTTCCTTTGCCACTAAATCCCGAAACGAGAATTTTATAAAATTCCATTTTGGACCAAGCCAGAATCGGAACAAAAATGACGGAAATCCAACATGTCGGACGGATTTTAAAACCTTGCAAAATAAACACATTACATGCATACGAGCAGGTACTACACGTTATACTTTTAGATGTTGAATAATCCAATAATATATTGTATTTGTGTTTTGGTGAATGAAGAGCAGAATATTAGAAATGCTTATCACATAAACTTGGTAACCGTTATACAAGTTAATTTTAAGAAATAAAATATGCGATTTTTCAAAAATTGTAGTGACAGCTAAAAATATTTATTGATAATTTTGAACTGAACAAACCTCAGATGCATAACCGGGAGTAAAACCAGCAGTTGGCTTGATAAAGGAACCTACTGGACTGCATCTCTGTACTGCCTCGCAAAATGAAATAAGTCCTGCTCTACTTCCTAGTTGTACCGCCTGAAATAAAGCTACATCACGTATGTAATCTTTAAAAAAAAGACGAAATTCATCGAATTGGACATCTTAACAATGATACGTAATGGGGTAGGAATAAAATTAGTCTTGTTAAGGGCACCACGATCATCTCCTGCAAATATCCAGTACATAATAATTAACTTCGAAAATTTTACACTGGAATTCCCATTTTGTTCAACATATAGTGCGAAATGACGTAAAGATCGTTTAACTAAACATTGTTGATGAAATCATTTTTCCCATTTTCGATAATTAGCAGCCAAACAGTAAAAGCTCATTCATAAGGACATTGGGGACGAGTTCTTCATAATATATATACAAACGGTTAATAATGCTAATGTTATGAAGTGTTAAAGAGAGGGATATTTTCTGCAATTATTGTATATAATTGCTGAATCGTTTGCAATCATGCTGACATGTCTTTGTTTATACATATACAAAATGACATTCATTAGAAAGATAATAAAATTTGTGATTTAATGGTGAAAACGATTTGCTAATATGTCGTTTCTACAAAAGTTATTGTGTAACCAACGTTTAACCATGAAGCAGAGGGGAATCTTAGGGTTGCAGTATTTGAAAATATGGATGCAATTTTTTTTTGAAGTGTTTTGTGTATCAAGTTTGATTTTAAGGATGCGAGGAGTTCCTCATTTTCACAAAAAATAACCTCATCTTGACTCCATTTGAAATGGAGCTAATAAGAGCAATAATTTTCATTGGCTCCATTTGAAGAAAAAATAAAGTACCGCATGGTTTGCCATTTTTGGTTGACCTTTCGTCCAAAAAATACACACGCGACCATGTATTTTTAAAAACCAACTAATTCAGAAAACGACGCATACGTATAAAACAGGAAACAAATTTATTTTGTTTTTTGTATTTTGAGAAATAACAAAAAAATGGAAGAAAATACATCCCCTCCACCATCCCTCCATCATCGTCACAACGGCTTAAAATTTGAAGCTTATCTTACGTCGTTCTCGTATTTTGTTGTGAATGTTGAAAACGCAAAACACAAAATGAAACCAAATATGCCCTAAAATTTACAGCGTATTTTGAAAATGAGTCATAGGAGTTCAGCGTAACCATGACAGAAACATGCCTACATTTGTAATAAGCTTTCAAACTGGCCTAAATTGGTTATTAGTTTTCAAAATTAGGCTAAATTTGTAATTAAAAAAAATCTACTTTTCTGAAGAAAAAGAAAAAGAAAAAAAAAAGAGTACAAAACAGTGAATTGAAACTGATTGACATGCCCATGATCATTTTCGACAAATTTAAACAGCACATTCTAATACTGGGAAAGTTTTCTTCTTGTTATTTTATGGATCTTACTTTCAATTAATCACCCTTGTTAATTTATGCACTGATGATCTTCCTTTTTTGTAGTTTTTGGGATGTTTACACTGTTGTATATCTTGATAACTACGTGTATGTTGTATTTTTGACAAACAATAAGAAGAAAAGGCGTAGATTGCTTGAGTTGAGTTACCTTTTTAAATGTACTCTTTTCATAACTGTAACCAACCCAATACTCTATCCGTTAGTTCTTATCAATGTATCAATATTCTATATTAAGTCGTGTTATGTTTTATATCCCATGGAGCCAAAAGATGTAGTTACTTTACCATTATTTCTTCCTCGCACTTGTAGATATACCGATGCAGCTAAAAAATTCGCTGAGCTTTCTTTTCAAACAAATCTCCATTTGAACCGAACCCAAAACATGGAATCAGCTTTCTACAGATTTTTCAGAACATCTCCAAGTACATGCGCCAACTGAGTCCAATGAGTTCCACCCTATTTTTTTAGAATAGAAAAATATACATGATTGTGAGAATAATAACAAATAAAAAGATAATAACACTCATTCAGTTGACTAAATAACTCGACAGAATACAGCAAAAGGCTCTCTCAATGGTCCATCACAAGACAATTCGCTTGTACTTCCATTAATAAATGTCCCATCCACAAATATAACCTGATATTATATGCATGCATACATAAATTTACATACATAACACACATACGTTCATACATACTTAAATACATGCATACATATACGCATGCACACATACATGTATGCATGTGTTTGTATATACGTCAAAATACCAGGGTTCAAAGTTCCGATTCCGTTCCGTTCGTCGGCAAATTTTGGATTTTCTGTTTCTTTTGGAATTTTCGAAAATTCCATTTTGAGTTCCGGTTAGCGGATCCGTTAATTTTTTCATGAATACATTAGTAAATAGTTAATGTTCATTTTTTCATGAATACATTAGTAAATAGTTAATGCTGACAAAAAAATTATTACATCATTCATATTATACAAATTTCATAAAGCTTTTTTAAAAAATTATTAAAGGTTGCTGCAAGTTTTATTAAAATGTTTATAGATACAAACATTTTATAGTCAGTTTTAACCAAACTTGGCCCAGTCCAAAAGCTCAAAACCCATATCACTATCTCAAAACCTTTGTAACATTCCTGAGCTTGCCCCAACCATTTTTCATTCCAATTTGATGATTCAAAGCGGGAACAAAGTGTAAAAAAAAAAAAAGTTTCTACCGTGCAGCTCCCATTCGATGCTTCCTAAATCCGATTTCATATCATGTTCGAAGCTGGTACTAGAGCATTTCACAAGTTCAATTCACCTAATGTTTGAAATCGAGGAAGATAACTTCCAAAAAGGGTAATATTCGGTTTTATTTTGCTTCCAAAATTGTGCACTACAAAGGAGACAAGACTACAATCCAGAGATTAGTATTAATATTTTATTATATTGAGTCTTAGAATATTGTTAAAATCATTCCTCAAGAATCATCATTCACATTCAAATAAACCTGCTTGCATATTTTAATCAAAATCAAGTTTAAAAAAATGCATGGAGCAGAGATCGAACCCTGGTCACTAGTTTGGAAGGCAAGTACTCTAACCAAATGAGCTACCACTATTTTTGTTTAACAATAGGTCGGCTGACCCACCAGTATCTTTGGTCGACCGACCCTGTAGTCAGTGCACAGATACTCTCTGTTTTTGTACACGATTTCTGTAACGACCCGCTATTTTGGACCATTCAAATCGACACTAAAACCGTACATGTACGACTTGAATAATTCAAAATACCGAATTGTTAATTTAATTTGGCAAAACCTAAAATATACAGTAAATAAACCAATCACAGATCACAGACACAGAGTAATATAATGCAGCGGAATAGAAAAATAGTAGTTCATGAAGCTACTATATGCATCAGAGTTTAAAATAAAATACATCAGAATCTCTGGAATACAGAAAAGTCTTCAGTACGAGCCGATGACTTCTCTGAACCAGTCAATCTAGAAAACTGAAAGCTGAAACGATAGTTGGATCTCCAAATGAAGCTCCAATCTCCAAAGGTGAGTCTCTAAAGCTGTATTACTCGGTCTGACCCGAGCGTAAAGCAAAACACAAAACACTCGAGTCAGGATTAACATTCGTATATCAATAAATCCAACTCAAGTGAAATATCAACTGAAATACAAATAACTTAAAGGATGTTTGGGATGACCATCCTCTAAGGGTCCATAGAACTATCTACAGGGTAGAAATATACACTATTACATCGTGGTCATTCACTTAATTTATACTTCAAACCCAAATGTCAAATTCACTTCGAATAATTATATTTCCCAAATAGTATTTATATATATTAAATGATGTATATGGTAAAGCACTTGCAATTTCCTTAACTTAACAAATCGTTCACATCAACCTGACCTTTCCATTTAAATTAAATTCAATCTCAATTATAAATCTCAAATCTGGATTTGATATCCTAATTACCCTTTCCATTTCAATATGTTTCCATACTTTAAGTATTTAATATTTCCCCTAAATTTCCCAATCTAGTTCTCTAAATACAAATTTCCAGACTTCGTTCAACCTCAATTTCCATTAAATTCAATTAGTTATCTACATAACAAATTCAACTATCTTGGTCCCAAATACATACCAAATTTCTAAACCATTTAATTTCAATACAGTTCATGGCTTAAATACTTAGATGTTAAATTTAACAGTTTCATATAGATTCTTGGTTTTTACATCATTATTATTTAGTTTGAACCTTCCCTTATTCAATACCATTTTAGTGACTTTAAATTACATCTTTCTCAAGATTTCTCAAATTTTATTAAACGTGAAATATCTCATTCGATAAATTTCAAATTGATTTAAATAAATAAATCCTTATCTAAACATCATTTTACAATAACCCAAATCTATTTCTCAACCTTAATTTTTCAATATTATTGCAACATTTATCCGAATAAAATTTACATAAATTATTTATCATAATTTATGTATTTAATCAAATCTTGATTAACTAGATATAATTAACTCTATATTTATCATTACCCTTTATAGATGTATTTAAGAATTTACATTTAATAAGACCATAGATTTTTTTTTTCATATGGTCAAAGTGTTATGGCTATTATCATTTCAATACGTACACTAAATGTATACGGGTGGATAGCATTTCAACCCGTAATCCCAAATTTAATTAAACGAAACCCGCTTGGGCCTATTTTTCAACCTATTTTAATTCAAAAATCAAACATAACAAAGGGAACTTGCAGTGTGATGACAGGGATAGTGTCAAAGTAAGTAAACAAGCAATAACAACAATCAATAACAATTCAATAGATTAAATCAAATAACTCCGAAATGATCTTATTAATTCGCATTGTTATTTTTATAATTATTTCTAAAATCTACACTATCATTTCATGTAGATTACAGATTATTACATTTCAGTTTTTCAATTGTCGTTCCATTTCAATTTCAGTTTAGTATTACAACAGTTAATCCAAACTATGTTCAAAGCTTTAAAGTATAACTTATCAATTCCTACGACAATTAATGGGTCAAATTAAACTAATCAAATTTACATATGGCGGGGTCAGGTTTAATCAATCAAGGTCCATCGTATATAATCCGTTTTCTTTGTAAACTATACCACCTCAAATCTTACTAGCAAACTAGTTATCATTTAACAATAGTAATTAACATCCAATTTAAACGACAATCAATCAATCAGTAAATTTTCAACCAATCTGTATTATTATCACATAAATAATTAACCGATAATGGTGTCAGGTGTCATAGGTGAACAGATACAAATGATAGCAGTCGTAACAGTAAACAACTAACAACAGCATATTTCAATTGACGTTTCAATTGAATCAAATTTAATAAATAAAAGAACGTTAATCGTGAGTGATTGCTCACCTTTCAAGGCTAGAGATGAACGAGAATACAGAAGGTGATACGGATATGCACACTGCTACGGATACTGAAATTAAATTTCAAATCCAAGCAAAACAAAATCGGCACGAATTCGATCAAAGCTAATTGAAACGGATCAGATCAGAACTGAAACGATGAAGATAAATGGTATAAGCGAACTTTTATAATTCATGTACTGAACAAATCTGATATGCAGACACGACCTAAATACTTAATAACTTAAGGACATATTCTATAAAATGTAACTCAATGTATATACACAAATACACTTACAGTAACCTAACTTATTATAACATCAACCATATTATATTACTTATTGTTATACCATATATGAACTAACAGCCGATACTCACACATATAAACTAATGTAAACTTAGTTTATAAAATATGTATTTATACAAAATACTTACAATTTTAAAAATACTTACATTTTTTTAAAAAAATACTTACATACGTAAATAACATATTTATAAAACAAAACTATATAACAACTTATAAAATAATCCATAAAATTTTTGTTATTATAATGCACTGCAAGTCTGTACTCCACCTATATGAACATACTTAAATTATATGCGTACTAACAAAATAGACAAAGACTTCTTCAAATGAACACATGTACTGTCCTTTCCTCCATTTTTAAAAACTGTGACATATATAAACGGCAAAACAATATATTATAAATAAATAAATCACCTTTACTAACCATGCGTATAAACAGACCATACCACTTTTAAAATTTTATATGCGTAAATAAAGTCATATATATATAACTTAACTTATACATCTTAAAACCTATAAATTACGTGAACATCAACATGTATAAAATTTAATCAGAACGAAAATTTACTAAAAAAAAAAATCTATATAAAATACCACTTTAAAATATAACAGCTGTGCGTATATGTATAATGTATACTTTAAAACTTACGTAGACGTACATCTCATAAAGCTCATATACATATACTTTTGTCTATAACTAACCTATATATATATATATATATATATCTTTGAAGGAAAAACAATTTGATACTTTAAAATTATTTAAGTAAAATATGCAAACAATTTACTACACAAATATATGCAGACATTCTATACTCATATATATAAGACTAACGTGACCTAAACCCAAACTAATCATATGTTATCCTAACTAAGCACGCATACGTTCAAATAATTGCATTTAAAAAAATTGTGCATACAAATAAAGGTGGCTACTCACCAGTTGAAGTGGGAGATGCAGTGGTACCCGAGGCGGAGGTGAGAGTGCGGAGGTGATGAACGAGAGAGGATAGAGGGATGGAAGGCGGCTGCTGCCTGTTATTTTATGCGTTTTTTATGTGTGTGTGTTTTTTTTTTGTAGGAGAAGAACAGATCTGAGAGGCTTCAGGTAAGGGAAAAATATGTTTATAGAATGAAGAAAGAAAGTAGGAATGTAGAGATGCTGTGATATATATATATATATATATATATATATATATATATATTTTTTGCAGAAGTCTTTAGAATCATGATGGAAGAAAGAAATTAAGGTGAGAAAAGTGCAGCTTATCAAATTATATAAGAAACATAGTGAAACGTACATAAATAAATGTCCTGTAGTGGTGTAAAGTAACGCACTAAAATTAAGGGAATAACAAAGGAAAGGACATTTTGAAAGCAAGAAAATGAACAGAGAAAGGAATAAATAAATTATATAGACACATACGTTTCTGACAAAGTTATAAATAGAAATAAAGAAGAGAGAGAGAAAAAGAAATGAAGAGTTATATTAAAACAGAGAAGGAAAGGTGCGTGAATCCATAGAGTTATATATATATAGGTCGAGTAATAAATGGATTTGTTTGCATGGGAGAGTTCTGGAAAGAAGATGGTGGAAATTTGAGAGCAAAATAAAAGGAGGCGGAAGGAAAAAATATATGAACAGATCTAGAAAGATGATGGTAGATTTTTACACATGCAAAAGAAATGGTTTCTCCCGAAATAAATGGTCACTCGTTTGAAACCAGATAAACAAATAAAGTAATCTATTGTTTCTTGCAAGTTATACGTTTTCTTAATTTTATTTATTTCCTAGGTCCCAATACGTAGGCAATTATACTATGGAGATTAATTATTATCAAACGTTACAAAATTCAAAAGCAAAAGAAACGTTTCGATTTCTAAATGATAAAAGCAAAAGATTAGAACGTATGCCATAAATTAAGCAACAAACGTTGATTCTAAATTTACTAATAATTAGGAGTAGAAACGTTTGATGATGAAATCAGGAAACAAATACTAATAGCAAAACGGCGATGAGTTGAATGAACAGAGAATTCAAAAGTTCAATTGAGCTGTTTGAAATAAAGCACATAACGTTAGCATTGAATTGGGAGTTATAAAACAATGTATTATAAATAGGAAATTATAAAAGTAACGTATGCTATTGGAATAGAAGCCAAAAGGGAAATGAACTTAGAGCTACCGGAAACGTATCTCTTAAGTGAAATGAATGTAAGAGAAACGGTCAAATAATGTTTATAGCTGTAAATTTAAAGTAATAAATTTATATTGGGTAGCACGGTTTAAATCGAAACGAAATAAGGAGAAGCTAAGGAGGCACAATTTATGGTGTCATTAAAACGAACAAATTTATTGCTTCCGTTGTACACTGGGTTCCGAAATACAGAAATAAATATACTTTTGAGATCAGCACGACGAGGCGCTCACAATGGTATACAGTTATCAGTGGTATGATTGAGTTATAAAAATTCGAATTTTTCACTAGTAGAAAAAAAATGCAGTAGAATGCAGAAAATAAGAACGACGAAGCTATAGAAGACCGGATTTTGAAAAACTAGAGATGACGCCTTTCTCAGATGAGGATTTAGAATTTTTCTATGTAAAATATTCTGCATTAGAATTTTTTTTTTTATTATCAACAATTATTAGCTAGCTTGAATTTAATAGAATTACATAATAAATAAATTTTCATAAAATAAATTGAAATTTTGCCATCTGCTATGTTTAATTGGACGTAATCCATATATTAACTTTTTATTTGCAAATTAATTTATTTAAAAATTTCACCATAATCCAATTAAATACGTTAATAAAACGATAAAGTTTATTAAAATCTTACAGGTCGTTACACTCTCCCCCACTCAAAACTTTTCGTCCCCGAAAAGGAAGGAGGTAGGAGAATAACGGCTAGTTTTCTGAAGAGTTGCGATTGTTAAATGAAGAGATATGTCCCTCAATTCAAGAGATACGGACACAACTTTTGATTGAAACTCTTCATGAAAGATTGTAACTATTCTACAACTATATAAACATGTTCAATTTACATCTTGTTTGCGCAAAAAATGGGCAAACACCTCCAAGTCGTATGATTTAGTCGATTTTTAAGTTGTTCTTAGGGATTTGGATGATTTATGCAAATATGTAAAAAGCAGCGACTAAACTGTAAAAGACACACAGATTTATATTGATTTGGCCAGAACGTGCCTACGTCCACTTTATATGTTATTCTCCTTTTCTCTTCAGATTACAAGTACAAAGCTTTGATTACAAGAGTATTAAAGTTGTTTGAAAGTTCTATCCGTATTTTAGCTCCCAAACTTGTCTTCCATTGTTGTACCCCTGCCCCTTTATTTATAGAGTGAGGTTGGGGGTCGGGGTCCTGCATGTATATAGCTGCTGGTGGGCCTGGGCTGAAGCAATCTAGCCTGGCACATCTGGTTCGGCGGAGCTTGGTTCGGTCGTAGCTGGGATGGTTGGACCGGTGGTAGGTTGGTCCGGTGGTAGGTTGAGTGGAGTGTTGGTCCGGTGGTAGGTTGAGTGGAGTGTTGGTCCGGTGGTTTACTTGGTAGTGGATGGAAAGGAGGTTGATTCGGTGGGAGGTGGAAAGGCCTCTGGTTCGGCATGTGGTGCCTTGGGTTTGATTCGGCAAGTAGCGAGGCGAGGTCTGGTTCGGTCATGGAGATGAGATGGTTCGATGGAGGCTGAGGTTTGGCTCGGCAGTGGAGTTTTGGATTGGTAGGACGTTGGTCCGGTACCGAATGGTCCGGTACCGAATGGTTCGTTGGCCTTCTCCTCGTGCTGGTTCGGTAGCGAAGGAGCATGGTTCGGCTTTGGTATGTGTACCGGATGAGCTTAGGTACCGGATGGAATGGAACGAATGAAGTGGGCGAACCCAGATGAAACGGATGCTTCTTGGTCTCGAGATATCCTGAGTGAGAATGAACACTTGCACTTGAATCATGAGTGAAATCCCAGACTTATATACGCTTGCTTGCTTCTTCTTGGTTCGGTCGTGGTGGAAACGCACATAACATTGATGTTCCAGTTTTGACCAAAAATGGGATAACACTTTGCCCCCCAAAATATGACTTGCGGTAGGAAGGCGTGTTTTGTAATGCCATGAGCTGGATGTTCATGTCCTGTTGATGTCCTGCAAAGGAATTTATAGTTTTATGTGATCTCAAATGACGACCGTTCGGGATCGAGATATTTGAGATGAAGTGCGACCGTTCATGGTCAAGCGCCTGACTTCAAATGACGATCGTTTGGGATCGAGCCATTCGAGGCGAAGTGCGACCGTGCGCGGTCAAGTGGCGGACCTCAAATGACGACCGTTCGTGATCGAGCCATTCGAGGTGAGGTGATTTGTGCCGTTCGAGGCGAGTTGTGACCGTTCGAGGTCGTTCGAGGCGAATTGTGACCGTTCGAGGTCGGGTGCCGTTCGAGGCGAGTTGTGACCGTTCGAGGTCGGGTGCCGTTCGAGGCGAATTATGACCGTTCGAGGTCGGGTGCCGTTCGAGGCGAACTGTGTGCCCGGGAGGGACTTAATATTACCGATACCAGGTTCACGTTCGAGTGGGTCCCTTGATCGTTTGTCGGAGTGGTTTATCGCCATCTCAGAGCATGCCTAAGGATCGTTCGCGACCCCGTACATGTGTAAGTAGCTTAGCCATTTCAGGATTATCAGAACCAAATATCCATTCAACCAATGAGTTTTAAAATAGAAATGTCCAAAGGAACAAAGCCTAAATGTCCAAATCAAAACGAAACAAAAGCAAAGCAAGGATGTTAAAGTGTAAATTCTCACAACGATAGGGTTAATAGCCATTCAGAGCATGCCTGTGTACCGTTCGTGATCTCGTACATGTGTAAATGATTAACCCACGTTAGTGAGAGATTTACTACTTGTTCATCGTTATTTCAATTAATTGATAACCAAATGGTGTCCTTGTGCAGGGCCACCCCTGGCTGATGTAGACGGTGGTCGTTCCGGCTCCACTGCTGGAGTTCGCCTCCTCACATACCGAAGTAACATACCGTTCCGAATATGGCCCTCCACCTTATCCTTCAGATGCCTGCAATCATTGGTGTCGTGACCGTTCAGTTCGTGGAATAAGCAATATTTGTCTGACTTTCTCTCGTCAACAGTGGGGTCCCTTCGTATTGGTTTACGGTATGGAACTTGCTCTCGTGTATCTTGGTAGATTCGCTCCAAACTCTCATTCAGCTCTGAATAGGTGGTGAATCGTGGCTCTCTTCGTAGCCGCTTTGTCCTGTCATCATTATCCTCACCCTTTCTCTTTCCTTTGCTAGTCTCCGCACCCTTTCCAGGTGGGTTTCCGCTCTTGATTGCGTAAACGTCATCTTCTTCCTCTCTTTATGCACTAGCATCTTCCAAACGCAGAAACTTTTCAGCCTCATGATAGAATTCTCCCAGATTCATAGGCGGGTCCTTGGTTAATGAATTCTTGAACTTTGTACTATCAGCTATTCCAGATACAGCCGCCATCATGACCATGGATGGATCTGGTCGATCCACTGATGCCGCCGCCGCATTAAATCGCGTTAGAAAGCTCCTCAAAGTCTCTCTAGTTTTCTGCTTCAAGGTTGCCAAAGTCATCACATTCTTGGGTCTCGCAATATGAACCCTGAATTGCCTCATGAATCTCTCAGTTAAATCTGCCCACGTTCCTATGGAGCCGCTCTCCAGTTGCCTAAACCATAACGCTACAATGTCCGTCAAATACAGTGGAAAGCACCGGGCCATGATCTCCTGTGATGCCCCCAGCACTTCCATGTGCCTCATATACTTAGTAAGATGGACCACAGGGTCTGTCCTCCCGTCGTACATCTCTACTGATGGTAGCTTAAATTCTGGTGGGTTCCTAGCCATCCTAATCGCAGAAGAAAAAGGACTCATGTTTACATCTTCCAAGGCTCTGTTTACTAAACCCCCTCTCATAGCTCTTCTAACCATCTCTGCTAATCTGTCATTGTCTCCAAGCTGTAGTCCTCATTCACTGCCTTCGACTTGCCCCCCGAGTCTGCGGGAGTTTTCATGTGTATGCCTCCCTGGCTGAACGTTCATTCCTCTATTGCTACCAGGTGGCTCGGATGCCCCCATCTCTCTTCCCGGGGTCGGATCAACATGCTCTGCGTGAGTGCCCCCTAGCTCTGGTGCTACGCCAGATGGTCCTGCTCCGTTCTGAACTCCAGTTGCTCCTTGGTTTTGTGCTCCAAGTTTCCCAATTTGCTGAAGCAAGTTCTGGATCATCTCTTCTTGTCTTCTCATCATAGCCTCCATCTCATCCCTGGTGATGAAGGCTGAAGCTTGGTTTGCTCCTGAGGAAGCCTCTTGACTCCCTTCCTGTTGACTCTGCTCTGGCCTTGGCCTTCTGCTTGATTGTATCGCCATGACTCTTCCAATCTGAATCTCTAAACTCTCAAATTCAACTTCCAAGCGGTAGGTCCCTGAGTTCAATTCTTAGTGAAAGCACCAAAAATGTTTGCGCAAAAAATGGGCAAACACCTCCAAGTCGTATGATTTAGTCAATTTTTAAGTTGTTCTTAGGGATTTGGATAATTTATGCAAATATGTAAAAAGCAGGGACTAAACTGTAAAAGACACACAGATTTATAGTGGTTCCGCCAGAACGTGCCTACGTCCACTTTATATGTTATTCTCCTTTTCTCTTCAGATTACAAGTACAAAGCTTTGATTACAAAAGTATTAAAGTTGTTTGAAAGTTCTATCCGTGTTTTAGCTCTCAAACTTGTCTCCCATTGTTGTACCCCTACCCCTCTATTTATAGAGTGAGGCTGGGGGCAGGGGTCCTGGATGTATATAGCTGCTGGTGGGCCTGGGCTGAAGCAATCTAGCCTGGCACATCTGGTTCGGCGGAGCTTGGTTCGGTCGTAGCTGGGATGGTTGGACCGGTGGTAGGTTGGTCCGGTGGTAGGTTGAGTGGAGTGTTGGTCCGGTGGTAGGTTGAGTGAAGTGTTGGTCCGGTGGTTTACTTGGTAGTGGATGGAAAGGAGGTTGATTCGGTAGGAGGTGGAAAGGCCTCTGGTTCGGCATGTGGTGCCTTGGGTCTGATTCGGCAAGTAGCGAGGCGAGGTCTGGTTCGGTCATGGAGATGAGATGGTTCGGTGGAGGCTGAGGTTTGGCTCGGCAGTGGAGTTTTGGATTGGTAGGACGTTGGTCCGGTACCGAATGGTCCGGTACCGAATGGTTCGTTGGCCTTCTCCTCGTACTGGTTCGGTAGCGAAGGAGCATGGTTCGGCTTTGGTATGTGTACCGGATGAGCTTAGGTACCGGATGGAATGGAACGAATGAAGTGGGCGAACCCAGATGAAACTGATGCTTCTTGGTCTCGAGATATCCTGGGTGAGAATGAACACTTGCACTTGAATCATGAGTGAAATTCCAGACTTATATACGCTTGCTTGCTTCTTCTTGGTTTGGTCGTGGTGGAAACGCACATAACATTGATGTTCCAGTTTTGACCAAAAATGGGATAACACTTCTACAATCACCGATTCTTGTTTATAATTCTGCAATCTATTCTCTATTTATTTCTGCAAATAAAAGCATTCATTCTAATTCAATATCTCTAGAATCTCTGAATTAATTTATGTACTTCGATTCTACGAGGTTATCTTCCTTTTAAATCTTCACATACACTACATATTCTTGAGGATTTGATTATAGGAAAGTTGTACTATCAAAAGACAATCGGTGTTATTCAGAACACATTCGTCAACAAACTATTTGTATTGAAGTTAAAGTCCTCTTCGGCTGTTGAGGCAGAAAAATTCCTGTTCGGCTGCTCAGGTGTCGTATACCTATTCCTCCGGGTGAAATGAGGGGTTTAGTTTTAAATCCAGAGGGTATTCTGGGACTGGACGTAGAACGGGAAGTTCGAACCAGTATAAAAATTCCTGGTGTGCTTACTTTAATTTTTATTTTACTACTATTATCAGTTTCCGCATTTATATACCATATTGCACGATCCTTAGTACTACACGTTCACTCATTTGGTATCAGAGCAAGGCATCCTATAACCGTCACAAAGTTATTTGATATTTATTTCTAGTAATACGGCAATGACACAAACTAACGATTTTGGAACTAACACTAATACTAATTTCAGAGAGGGTCAATCAACTTCACGACCTCCATTTTTTAATGGTATAAATTATAGTTATTGGTCAACTAGAATGAGAATCTATATACAATCTAGTAGATTTGATATCTGGAATATTATACAAAGAGAGTACATAACTCCTGCTGGAGAATACTCAACTTGGAGTAACACACAAAAACTAGATGTTGCATCAAATGCAAAGGCTATGAATATTTTATTTTGTGCATTAGATAGAAATGAATTCAATAGAGTTAGCATGTGCACTTCAGGTTATGAAATTTGGAGAACACTTAAGATAACACATGAAGGTACGAACAAAGTTAAATTAAGCAAAATATCTATGTTGAAAAATCAATTTGAAAATTTCAAAATGAGGCCAAATGAATCTATAAATGACATGTACTCTAGATTTCAGGATATTTATCATGCTTTATTATCACTAGAACAAAAGTTTACTGATTTTGATGTTGTTACAAAAATCTTAAACTCTTTAACGGACGAATGGGAAAGAAAAGTCTTAGCCATTGAAGAAGCAAGTGATTTGTCAACATTAAAACCAGATGAATTGATAGGTAATCTAATGTCCTACGAAGTAAATTTGTAGGCAAAAAGAAATGGAGCACAAGAAAAGAAAATTGTGGCTTTTCAAGCAGAAAAAGATGATTCTGACTCAGATAATGAAGATATAGCAATAATCGCTAAAAATTTCAAAAAGTTTTTGAAATTCAACAGAAATAAATTCAGGGAAACAAAAAAAATTCCAACAACATTTCTAATAGCAGCAAACCATCATCTTCAGCAATGGAATTTTGTGAATGTCAGAAAGGTCACATGAAGAAGGATTGTCCAGAACGCAAAAAGAGCAATTTTAAGAAGGACAAAACCAAACGAAGAGCTTTTTCTGTCACTTGGGACGACACTGACTCATCATCCTCTTCCGAGAGTGAAAGTGATAATGAACAAGCAAATGTGTGCTTCATGGCTTCATCAGACTATGTAAGTAATTTTACTTTTGAAGATTTAATTGAAATAAATTCTGAATTAGTAAATGTAACAAAGCAACTTAAAAAGAAAAATAAGGAGTTGCAAAGAAAATTAGATAGAACAGTATTAGAAGTAGATATGCTGAAAGATGAGAAGAAAATATTAGAAGAAGAACTTGAAAATTCTCAACAATCAAATTCTAAATTATCCTCTCAAATTTCGTCAATATCTGAATAACTAGAAATTCAAAAGTATAAAAATGATGATTTACTTTTCAAAAATAATAGTTTAAACTCTAAGATTAAGGATTTAGAGTTAGAAAAATCTAGTCTTAAAATAAAATTTGATGATATATCTAAAAATGTATCTAATTTTAATAAAGGGAGAGAAAATTTATCCAGGATTATTGAAAATTCTCAACCTGCTTCAAATAAGAAGGGATTAGGTTATGTTGAGAATTCAAAAACTCACAATGATAAAAGTGGTTTAGGATATAATAAAACCGATCGTAGAAATAGCACTAGATATGCTTTCATGTATAGTAAAAATGATAGTGCTAGTACTAAATTTCGAGTAAAGCCTAAATCCAATTTTTATAGAAATTCAAATACTACTATGACCTATAATGTTGATAATTTCTTTAGAAGTACAAAATCATTAACAGGAAATATGAATAAAAATTATCTAAGTATATGGGTTCCAGTTAATTGGAAAAATAGAGAAAAATACATTGATGATTATTTTGATATGGTAGTTAATAATGAAAATTATATTTATAAAGGTTCAACCACACCCAAATGGGTATGGTTTCCTAAAATTTAGGAAATTATAAGAAGCCTGGGTATCGCATGCTTTAAATGTTAATTTTTCTGATACCTTACATTATAAGTAGTAGTTATTTTGTTTTATGTTGTTCTATGTTAACACTTATGTGAAATATAATTTATATCATCAGTTAAACTCTCCTTTTTGTCGATGACAAAGGGGGAGAAATATATAAAAGCTAACAAGTTTTTGCAGAAAAGTCGCCATATATTCAGGGGGAGAATTACAATATATACTATTTCGTCACATAAGTATTGTCATCAATCAAAAAGGGGGAGAATGCTGATTCATGAGTTTTGATTCATGACACAAGCTTCAGAGATCATAAGACGAACTACAAAGAGAACACTATACAAAGGCGACAAAAAAAGAATAAAAGTAAATTGTGCACTACAAAGGAGACAAGACTACAATCCAGAGATTAGTATTAATATTTTATTATATTGAGTGTTAGAATATTGTTAAAATCATTCCTCAAGAATCATCATTCACATTCAAATAAACCTGCTTACATATTTTAATCAAAATCAAGTTTATAAAAAATGCATGGAGCAGGGATCGAACACAGGTCACTAGTTTGGAAGGCAAGTACTCTAACCAAATGAGCTACTACTATTTTTGTTTAACAACAGGTCGGCTGACCGACCAGTATCTTCGGTCGACCGACCCTGTAGTCAGTGCACGGGTACTCTCTGTTTTTGTACACAATTTCAAACTCAGCTGACCGGCCAGTTTTTCCGGTCGACCGACCTGCATATAACGGCTAGTTTTCTGAAGAGTTGCGATTGTTTCATGAAGAGATATATCCCTCAATTCAAGAGATACGGACACAACTTTTGATTGAAACTCTTCATGAAAGATTGTAACTATTCTGCAACTATATAAACATGTTCAATTCACTTCTACAATCACCGATTCTTGTTTATAATTCTGCAATCTATTCTCTATTTATTTCTGCAAATAAAAGCATTCATTCTAATTCAATATCTCTAGAATCTCTGAATTAATTTATATACTTCGATTCTACGAAATTATCTTCCTTTTAAATCTTCACATACACTACATATTCTTGAGGATTTGATTATAGGAAAGTTGTACTATCAAAAGACAATCGGTGTTATTCAGAACACATTCGTCAACAAACTATTTGTATTGAAGTTAAAGTCCTCTTCGGCTGTTGAGGCGGAAAAATTCCTGTTCGGCTGCTCAGGCGTCGTATACCTATTCCTCCGGGTGAAGTGAGGGGTTTAGTTTAAATCCAGAGGGTATTCTGGGACTGGACGTAGAACGGGAAGTTCGAAGCAGTATAAAAATTCCTGGTGTGCTTACTTTAATTTTTATTTTACTGCTATTATCAGTTTCCGCATTTATATACAATATTACACGATCCTTAGTACTACACGTTCACTTTCATGATTGTGAACAAGTAATAAGTACTATGATAATAATATAAAAAAAGATGTAAATATCCTCTTTTTTAGCCTTTTAAACCATCTTTAGATTGTTTGATAACATATCCATATGAAGATTATAATCACTCTAGATTTTTAGTACAATTTTACAAAATAGCAAAGTATAACCATTTGCAATAACATTTGCATTAGATACTAGTTTGATTTTCCGTCCATATATCAAAAACAACATCCGCATAGCACATGTATAGAGTTGACTGGTACATTAACTGATGTACTAGTAAAGTCCACATTTTTTAAGCTTGTAAGCATATTATCGAAATATTGAACTTTTTACAGCGGCAGCAGTCAGGTGTGTAACTGACTCGTACATGGCACAACTATATGTTGCGCCTATAAAAGCATACTATATAGCTCGATAGATTAAGCTCATTAGGGCCAGAACCTTATTCATATAATAAACTTAACTATTCATTGCACTTCTGTACAATACAGTATACACGCAACCCGAAGTTACGCATGGTATATGTCTTTCCATTTTGGCCCACTCCCATTCTTCCTTATTTATCCCCTACTTGATCAAAATTCATCAATAGTCATAATAATAATAATTTTCAATACAAAAGATCTGAAGCAATTTAATTTAAACATAAGGGAAATGACTCTTTCATCTACACAACATGAAACTGGTAATCCCTACAACCCAAGTTTATTAAAAATACTTTTTTAGTCTATTTATGGTATTTTTGTACTATTGTTAACATGTGAATGCAAAATACCTGTTATACCATAATTTTTACTCAATTATATTCCACTTTTAACCAAAGCCAAAATCCAAAAGGAAAATTCCAAAATATTCGTTGCATATGAATATTGAAAGTTTCAACCCATCAACTTTAAGCTCGAAAGCTTTACTGTGTATTTAACTTTTCATAACTATCGAATATCGGTGAGAACTTTGAATATACCATCGTACCCTTCGGTATCTTGATGCGAAGGCTGAACTCCCATACTGAAGTATCGAGTCAAGCATATTACAAAGACCCAAAGAACGTATCTAGACTATGATGCAAACCAAAGACCACAGATGTCACTCGTCCTGAAAGCAATGGTTACCAAGTTGGCCATAAACCGAAAATGTAGGACTCAAGGCGGGCTTTCGATAGAAAGCATAAGTCACAAGATCAGCTTCGTACCGAAAGACTAAAAGCATCAAGGTGTGCTAATAGTTTTGAGACTGTGCATTGCCTTCAGATCATATACCTAAAGAAACAGCCTCGGACGGCCATAACCGAGAGTGTAGGCTAAAAACATCTAGTTTAGCAGATGAGATCAAAGATGTCTCTATTCAAGGCCGAAAGCACCTCAATACAAAATCGAGACCCCACAAAGCTAAGATTACATTTTACATATCACAAATCACAACACTTTGAATGTCACATTACAACTTCCGTTGACTACTAATTGTCTTCCACAAAAATACAATCATTGAGCTCGTACGTCTTAAGGAGGGTGTTAAGCTAATAGAAGTTGTCTTCCCTGCCACCACGGATGTACTTTAGTAAAAACAAATGTATGTAATCTTAGCAATGCAATGTCAGACACTCGTCCATACAAGTTTTCCCGGAACAGGACAAACCGAAGGTACTCTTGTATCACATCATGTTCGGAAATCCCTAGAATTAGTGGCGAATCATCCTTGCATTGGATATTTCATAAGGAAGAGACCACTGCTACTATATGTATATTGGGATTTTAACACTAAACGATCAACAAGCAATCCTTCACTATGAAAATCCTAAATATCAATATCATCGAGCAACCTGCACAATCGTCGCATATATGTTAGTCCAAAATGGTTTTTAGATAAATATGATTCTGGTCTCTTCGCACCAACAACGCAAAAGCGTTTCTCAACTTCACATAGAAACTAAGTCTCATAGACTTATCACGTCTCCAACTTTCAACTCGCTATCCTTCGGCCAAGAAGGGAGCTTGATAGATTAGGGTAATCACTCTGCACTACACGAATCAACATTCTTAACAAAAATGATATTTAAGCCTACACAGTCAGTTTCGTACTAGGTGTATGGCTAATAAGTTTCCACATCAAGTTGAGGAACTAAAATGGCCAAATTTGATAGTTGGTTATTTAACTATCAAAGCAACAGACAAAATCTAGTATTTAAGTAATCACTTGGGCTTATTTTTATTAATTGTTTATAAATCAAATCACTTTCCATTTATTCACTTCAAAATATCTTTTAAAAAGAAAATATTTCAAACAATTTCACTTATTGGATATTTGAAAATATATTCATATACTTATTTTAATAATCATCTTATTCTCAAACCATTTAAATTCTTTTTTATAATATCACTTTTCAAAACATTCATTTTATTTAAAAGATTATTCACTGTCCAAAATCGTGAATATAATTCTCTTACCAAATTCATTACTTCTACACATTTAATTTAAAGAATTATTCACTGTCCAAAATCGTGAATATAATTTTTTTAATATACTTTCAAATTTAACTTATCAAATTAAATTGATTTCAGCTTTACAAAACAGTATTTACGAATTCTATTTATAACTAATAAACACTTCCATATATTAAATTCGATTTCAACAAATTTCCATTTCTATCTCATTTATAAGTCAAAATCTAATTATAGGTTAATTTACTTATAAATCTTCTTTATTTGCAAATTCATTCTTTTTAAATCTTATTATTTATAAAATCCATTATAAATTCATTTCTAAGTTTCAATTGCAAATCCATATACAAATTTGATTACAATTCCATTTCTAATATTTATAAAACACTTTTATAATATCAAACCATTTATAATAAGTTAAAAATCCCAATTTAACTTACAAAATAATTGACTTCATATTTAAAAAAAAAATCATATTTTGATTATATTTCACAAGAGCCATAATTTTTATAACATAAAACTTATAACTTTTATGTATTTAAAATAAATTCGTTTCTTTAACAATTCGAAATTTATATATTTTCAAAAATAAATTTGAAATCCTTAATAAATTGAAATCATTAATCTAATATATTTTTTAAATTTTCAAAATATGGCCTAATGCTGCGAAAGCGCTAAATAAGGGCATTCACATCAATCACATCAATCATGGCATCCAAATATCATATATCACATGATAACATCATATATAACAATATTTATAAATAAAAATCAACAACGGTGAGGAATCCAGTTGGATCCCTCCAACCTATAACCTGCAACAAATATACATATTAGAAAATATGTACAATGTCTGCTTCGAGGCAGACACCCGTACAAAACGCCATCCGCTCGTACACGGGAGCGTATATGATCTCATCCGCTAAAATATGCGGTAACATATCCAAACCAATCAATATATATATAATATATCATATCTCATCCAAAAAATCACCAATCATCATAAATAAAATTTATTCCCACTTACACAAAAATATAAGCGAGTCAGAAAGAGTGAGTTGTACTCACTTTGGTTGCAGTCGTCGTTGTAGCGTTTTATTTCGATTAAAATTAAATGAGCATTTAATTTTAACCAAAACTTTCACTAGCTTTTAATCAATCAAAATCATCTCTAAAATGTGGTGCTCATCAATACGAACCCAACGCAACTTGTTTCGTGTGATTTCGACCTCGTATGAAGAAGTTACCACATTTACAAGTTTACACGATTTAGATTATAATTAATTATAAATTAATTTACAATTTTATATATATATATATATATACATATATATATATATATCCAACCAATCGCAGCCACTCATTCATCACAAGCAAATCACGACCGTCGTTTCTTTTCCCCCTTCTTCTTCGTTTACAGGTCGAAGAAACAAACCCATAGCACGCGACCAAAATTCGAACGCCGCTCCACCTACGATTGCTTCGATGACTATCAGGGGCCACCACCATATAGCCCATCCCCACGCGCATCATCTCCCCCGGTCCGGTCGAGCTCGGTCGCCCCACTGCCGAGATCTAACCCCTTGAACGCATGGCAAGCACGAGGCGATTTCGCCTCGATCATTGTGTGAAATCTCATCACCACCGTTGGATTTGTAGTACTCGACGAGCTCGACGTTTTTGCTTTAGGAAGTTTTTTTTAACAAACCTTAAATTTCTATAATTAAAAATTGTTAATTTAATAAGTTTTGTAATTTAATGTTGGAAGAAATAAAAATTTGTGATTTAATAATAAGAATATAACTGAAGTAAAGTGAAATAGTATTAATTTAAGGTAATTTATAATTGCTCTAAATGTAATTCCAATTAATTAAAAGGGTTAAAGAGTTATAATCGGTATAGGTTGTAAATAAATTATAGTAATGTATGTGTTAATTGATAATTGGATTTAAATATTAATTGATAATTCAAATGTTGATTAATTAATGAAATAAGGAGTAATTAATTGTAATTGATAATAGTAGTGGGGTAGTAATAGTTATAACAATTATTTGTAAATAATAAAAGTACAAATGTTATAAAATGTAGTAATGGTGACGATTGTTGTTTGTTGCCAATATATTTAATCAATTGAAATTAAATGCAATTAAATGTTACATTAATGTGAGTTAAGACGATAACTGAAATTTGTTAACGTAATAAAATGAATAGAAATGTTAACTTTATTCATAAGGTAATAATTGATTTAATAAAAGAATGAAACCAAGATAAATAAATTAATTGGGATTCTAAATTATTATTAATGTTAAAATTGAAAAAAATTCAATAAAATTAAAATATAGTAGTTAATACAAATAAAAGATGGAAATTGTAGCATATTAGTGAAATAAGACATCAACAAATATTAGCTATGTTATTAGAGTATTAATAGATTGAATATAATGATTGAATACGAAGCTTTGAAATCAAGTTGATCAAATTATTGGAATTTAAATTATAATAATTAGGATTTATTGCAATTAAATGTACTAAAATATTACGCTAACGTAAATAAAGATGAAATTGGAGATATTAGTATAATAAGATATAAACCATTATAATTATATCCATAAGATAACAATTGATTGTATAATAAGATGGAAAGTCAAATGAACGGAATTATTGGAATTTTAATTTGTAGTTACTGAATTTATTGAAATTGAGATTGAATACTGTAAATTGTGCAATATTCAATAAAACTGATATAGAAATTTGTTTTAAAGGATTATAAATGTCTAAGTAGTCAAAAAAGGATGAAAATTAGTTAGTTTACAAATATTGAATAAAAAAGTGATTAATACATTTAATATTAATTTATTTAATTATTGTGAAAATAGTCATTTTGGCCACTAACTCGGATTTCGACGAAACCAGTTCCATCAGATCCGTAACGGTGAATTATTATAGGGTTTCAAGTTTCGTAGTGATCGAAATTTCTGATTGATCGTACGGGCTTGAAACGCGTAGAGATCAATTGAATTGAATTCAATTGAAATAAGCCGATTTTAAAATCTAACTTCTTCATACGTTGGAAAAAGGACGTGAAACCTGTTCCATTGAGTTTAAATATATCGAAAACATTCATTTTGATATATGAGATGATCTATTTTCGTTTCGGAGTCAGAACGGGCTTTTTGGGTCGCGTAGTCGTTTCGATCCAACCCTGCCTATATATAGGCTGTTATAAACCCTGGTTGTTTCTTATATTATTATTTTTGTTCGTACATCTTCTTCCTCCTTCTCAAACTGAATTCCCAAATTCCAAAACCTAATTTCAAAAAAAAAACCAACAAAATTTTTTTCTCCAGGTTTACTTCGAGTTGGGAAGAGGTTTACTTTGAGTTTCAAAGGAGAACCCTGCAGCGACTTGGGATCGGAGAGAGTTTGAGGCCAAACAAGGCGGATCTGAGCGCGCTTCGAGTTCCAAAGGCGAAAACCCCAAAGCAATATTGGGTCAGGAGCCGAATGACTCGGGTCTGGGGTCATTTTGTCAAAAACTTAGAACAAGCACCGGGCAATTGAGACGGTGACCCAAAGTAAGACATTAAATCGAAATTTTTCAATCTTCTAATGTTAATAACTTTTGCATATGAGCTCGGATTCACGCGCTATTTTTTCCGTTGGGATCGTATCGGAATTCCGGACATTTTGATATGGGTTTGGACAAATTTTGAGACTGTTTGAATTGTGGGCCTAAATTGTATTTTAATTTGATTTAAAATCGAAGGTGAGTGTTTTAAGTCAATCACAACTACCAAATAATCTTATGCTAGTTAAATTAAATTTATGATATGATTAGAAATTTATTTATTGATGTTTGGTATGTTTAAATTGTCATTCTGGTTAAATTTGACTTTTATTGCATTGATCATCATTAATTAAATATTGAATTTTTAAATTGTCAATTTTATACATGTATTAATTATCAGTTATCTATTGATGTTTATTGATTTATTCGGATGATGATTGTGATGTATGTTTGATTGTTGGTATTGGATGACTGGATGTTGTATTTTATATCGTTATAATATTGCAAGTTCCGAGTAGGTTGAAATTATACATACCAGAATGATCTACATATTAGGGGAAAATCGTTATGGGTTGAGATGATAGACTCGAGCGATTTTATGGACTTTATTTAAATTCGGGATTGCGGTTTGAAATGATATATAACCGTAAAATTTAAATTGCGGATTGAAATAATAAATATCCGTATCACTTGACTCTAAGGTAGAAAATTATATGCGGACACCGGTTCGGTTAAATTAAATGATTCGTAAATCTTTAAAATTTGAATTCAGTTAACTGGTATTTTGAAAAAGAATTGATTTATGTAAACTTATTATTTTCGAAAATCCAAATGTAAATGTGGAAATTGGAATTTATTTAATGAATTGTTCAAAGGATTTAAATTTGAAAATTTCAAAGTTGAAGTGTCGAATAAAATGAACTTATCGGAATTGAGTTATTGGAAATGTTTGGATAACTTTGAAATCTATTTCAGACTAGTTTAAACTATTCTAATCCTTTAAAACTATTTTAATTTATTTAATCTATTATAACATATTTAACCCAATTTAATCTATTTTAAACTAATTAAATTTATTTAATCTATTTTAAATCTATTTAATACAATTTAAATCTATTTAATCTATTTTAAATTTATTTAATCTATTTTAAATCTATTTAAATAAAAATTTAAACCCATTTAGTCTATTTTAAATCTATATAAATAATTTTAAATCTAATTTAACCTAATTTAAAAATCTGTATTAAACTATTTTACTATTTCAATCTTTTTTTTTTGAAAACCCAGAAGAACCCGGCAGGCCGGTAAACTCCTAAAGAGGGTATAGTAAAGTCGTCCGCTGATCTAAGCCTGCATACCCCGGGTAAATTTATATAGGATATGGAAGCGCATGATAGGAATCGAACATGCGTCTTTTTACCAGAACTCAAGCCTCCTTTCTACTGTGTTGCACCCGGGGACAAACTATTTCAATCTATGTTAAAGCTATTTTAACTATCTAAACTATTTCTACATTTCAGACGTGTAAAGTTGGAGTATTTATATTCAAATCCTTGACTTTAAATCGAATATGGTTAAATAATGTAATAACCTAAGTTGAGAATAAAGTGACATGTTTGAGTTAATAAGATGATTTTGAAATGAGGAATTAATTAACATATCTTATCGATCAATGCAAGTGAATATGATTTTTCAAAGTGAATATATTTTGAAGGTGAATATGATTTCGAAAGAAATAAAATTTAAAATCGAATATGATATTTTTATATAAATTGTAAGTCGACTTTTTAAAATGTAAAAGAACCATCCGGTGTGAAATAAGTGTTCGGTTGTTAAAGAGACTGGGATCAGATATTGTCATACTCTCTGCCAATACCGAAAATCACTTTAACAACTGTGTACGTGGTGGAGATTCCAAAAACGAAGTAGGATAGTTTTGCGAACGATTTCTGTATGACGTGACCCTGACTCCCGTGAGTCGGCTTAGATGTGACTAAAACAGGAGCAATGTCAGGCCAAGTGAGGTCATTCCTCCTATCGGACACATTTCTTCGATACCATATATATTGCTATGTGATTGATTTGATGGCCACCCTTTGATTTTGATTATGGAAGTGTGTTCCGAGGTGGACGGTAGTAGCTGTTATGCGTTGCCACCAGTCCGGATCCGCAATTGGTATATCTACCCTGGCATTGCCTCGAGTGTCGTGTTCACATGCCCTAGAGCGCCTTTACGAGTTTGTTTTGTACCATACCTATGGAGTGCCCTCTGGGTAAACCTTTAGTTTACGGAGAAGCGTACGGTACTGTATAGACTATGCGAATATATAAAATGTGTTAAAGGGGATATGGGTAACGCCTTAACGCTATTTTGGTACCTTTACTTTACTGTAGACATATTATAATAGTGTATTATACTACATAGTAGATAGTTTAACGAATCCTTAGGAGATGTGAATCTCGAATATCTCTTAAGTTATTGCACTCACGTTAGACACTGGATAGGAGATGTCAAACCCCGTAAACATCTCTGACGTCGTCGCACTCATATTTACCATTGATTTAACTTACATAAGATCTTTTAATTCTAACTCAAGTGTTTTGTCTTTTCGGTTCGTTCGGGTCCGCCTGAGCATTTCAGGGTTGAAGACCTTATTTCTGGAGGACGAAGACGAAGATTTGTACTATTATTATTTATTATATTTATTCCACTGCATAATGTTGTTCCACTGCCTTTATTTATCTATCATGTTTTATGTAACTTTGATTTTTGTTGTAAAAGAATATTCCAATGTATTTAAAAACAGCTTCATGAACTGTTATTCGATTATTATATTTTGTCATTCCGCTGCGAGATTCTGTATTTGTTTTATTTCTTTCTCTTTTTCTTATGTACCCTATAACAATATGCCTTTTTTTACTGGTTTTAGTCTTGAATGTGTGTCTGCTTAAAAAGTCCAAAAAGGCAGGTCGTTACAGTTGGTATCAGAGCTTCGGTTTAGCGATAACCTTAGCTCTGTGGGGTCTAATATATTAAAATACTTTTTTAGTTTATTTATGGTATTTTTGTTGTTAACATGTGAATGCAAAATACCTGTTATACCATAATTTTTACTCAATTATATTCCATTTTTGACCGAAGCCGAAAACCAAAAGGAAAATTCCAAAATATTCGTTGCATATGAATATTGAAAGTTTCAACCCGTCAGCTTTAAGCTCGAAAGCTCTACTGTGTATTTAACTCTTCATAAATATTGAATATCAGTGAGAACTTTGAATATACCATCGTACCCTTCGGTATCTTGATGCGAAGGCTAAACTTCCATACTGAAGCATAGAGCCAAGCATATTACAAAGACCTAAAGAACGGATCTAGACTATGATGCAAACCGAAGACCACAGATGTCACTTGTCCTGAAAGCAATGGTTACCAAGCTGGCCTTAAATCGAAAATATAGGACTCAAGGCGGGCTTTCGATAGAAAGCACAAGTCACAAGATCAGCTTCATACCGAAAGACTAAAAGCATCAAGGTGTGCTAATAGTTTTGAGACTGTGCATTGCCTTCAGATCATATACCTAAAGAAACAGCCTCTGACGGCCATAATCGAGAGTGTATGCTAAAAGCACCTAGTTTAGCAGATGAGATCAAAGATGTCTCTATTCAAGGCCGAGAGCGCCTCAATGCAAAATCGAGATCAACAGCTAAGATTGCCTTCGAATACATCAACGATTCAAATAGTCCAAATCTTATACAAAGCATGTGGGTCAAGACACCAAAGCTATACACAGATATGTCAATCGTAAATCCACATCAATCTGCAAGCAGCCAGATGACGACACATGTTCAAATCTCAATCCTACAAACGGGCCAAGTCAGCAATCCATAAGAAAAGCTCTCCACCAATGATGAAGCAACAAGATGCCTATAAATACAAGGCACAAACCCCATATACGGGATTATGATTATAATCGTGAAGGACTGACAATATACTGCCCTAATCACTTGTAATCATTTTAAAATTTCAGACTTCAAGCTTTTCGCCAAAGATTGCTAATTGCGGACGTCACTAATTTGACATTGTAATATCATTTTTGGATCAAGTAATAAGTACTAAATAAGCTTCTCAACAATGGATGTTTGGGCATGCTCCCTAACCACTATAAATTTTCGCATTTTTACTTTCGGCATTTATCTTCTTACTACTTTTGGTCTAGGCTTTCAGCCTTCGACCGTATTTCCCTTTTTGAACTCTTACTTCTGAATTTTTGCCTTCAAATCCTTGAGGCATGGACTATGACCAAAAATCACTTCAATATTTTTGTGATGGAAGAAGAGGCATCCAACATCCGTCTTAATCTACTACATTTATTTGTTAGCTAACCAATCTACAACCTGAAAATGAAGTCTAATCTATTTATTCAAAGGAAAAACCTTGGTCTCCAACGGCTGAGGAAGGCATCCCTAAAACTCCAGTCGGAACTGATAAACCACACTGTTGCATTAGGATTTGCTCCTTCATTTATTGTTAATGAACGGTTTTGACAAATGACGATGGCTTTCATGGAAAATACAACAAAATGTTTGGATGAATACCAAGTTACAATGAGAAAGACCATCGAGATTGTTAAAAAAAGCTCGTGTTGTTCTCAACTATGACGAAAGTCACCCACCGAAAGCTGACTGAAGCCTCGGTAAACAACAAATGACCAAAGAAGAACTTGAACCTGAATCTGTTAGAGATGTTGCTATCAAGGTTGGAGAAGAAGCATCCCGAACAGCTAAAGGTCAACCCTAAAAGGTCCCAACTCTAAGCTACGAAGGGATAAGGATCTGTGGGCCTATTATTGTGGGCCTATTATGGTTCCATTTGAAAGCACAAGTGTTTATATTGAACCTGTTGATCGTCTAAGTCTTCGCGGAGACCAAAATACCAAAAGGTTGCTGCTGAAACCGATTGAACAAGTACAAAAACTTCATGAAGAAAGATCCTGTTATTACATGAAACCAAAAATTAAGAACCATTCTCTGTTGAAATTATGAGAGCCCCATTGCCGATAAGATTTAGAATCTCGAAGCTTTCTTATGATAGATCTACAGACTTTGAAAACCATGTTGATCTGTATGAGATTCAAATGAAGGCCATTCGGGCCACAAATGAAATTAAGTGCATATTTTTACTGACAACTTTCACCAAACCTGCACTAAAATGGTTTCGGTACTACCCTATAAACTTGATGCATGCATTCATGGGATCAACTGACTATGGAATTTAAGACTCAATTCATTGATTCGAGAGGCACTGGAACAGGATGAGCCAATTAGCTGATATTCGATAAGGGAAAGGAGAATCTCTAAGCATTATTGTAAGAGGTTTAATAATACCGATGCTAAAGTAAAAGGCATAACTATATAGTCAAATTGATAGCTCACTTCGGAGTTATGGAGAAATACCTCATTTTGGAATGACTTCATAAGACAAGAGTGCACGTCCATAAACGAGTATTTTTACAAAGCTCGTGAAGAAAACCGAACTGAGGAATCAAAGAAGGCTTCGAGCAATGGTCGAGAATGGACAAACGAAAGCTAGAATCCAAGTTGTGGAAACTCTTCCATTAACTCATTCATGTTCCCAGATTTGTGCACTAACCTAGAATAGAATAAAGTATCTAGCATTGAAAAAGATAGACTAACCAGAATCCAACTGAAAGGGCACGTACTGTTCTTATCATAAACAAAATGGTCATCGTACAGAAGAATGTGGATTCCTTAAAATCTTTATCAACAAACTCTTGAAAGCAGCAAACTTATGAATTTCTAATAATCAAGAACCCTAGTTTGAACCAGAAAATACGCAGCAATCGGCACAGATGCCTAGATCTTTGCCAACACCGTGAAATTTTTTCAATGTAATATTCGGAGGACCGGACGTGGCCGGTCCAGCAACACTAGATGGAAAATATATAACAATGAGGCCAAGGGGGCAAAAGAAACAATGTTTAAACAAGGCAGGTTCGAGAAGATGAAGAAGCTTGAGCCAAGGATAATCTTCAGAGATCTTGATAAACAGGGTTCTATCACCATCACAATGGTCCCCTCGTGATTACCGCTTATATTGTTCTCTTGGAAGTTTCCAAAATTATGGTGGATATCGGAGCAGTCGTAAACGTCATCTTTAAACATGCATTCAATAAAATGAGCTAACCTGGAAGCTTTCTTAAGCCTAGCTAGGCACCGACCTACTGTTTCAACGACGAAGGGGACATTCCTCAGGAATGCAATCTTATGGTAAAAATTGGCTCTGGGTCATGCTTTAAGATATTTGAAATTATGTTTGTTATAATGAAGTACCCTGGGTGATAATGCATTCTTTGGAAGGCTCACTTTTGATGCCATCAACGGATATGTTTCGAACAAACACTTTTGCTGAAATTCCCCATTAACAACATTGAGGGGTGTGTAAGGGAAGATCAGTGGGCCTCAAGGCAATTGTACTATGCAAAGTTTGAACATGATCAATAAAAGAAAAAATTTGGTGTATGAGAATGATGTCAAACTAAAAGAAACTGATGGTCCCTTCGAAAACAAAGAATGAACCGAAGGAAGACAAATAACTTGATCTACAGACCCACATCAAAAAACAATCCTCATTGAGAATGAAACTGAAAAATCTATTAATTATGCTTACTCTAGAGTTAGAGATAAGACAAAAATTCTTAAGAATTCCACCAAAACATGACAATGCAACCATATGAAAGATAGTCTAAATGCCATGTCATTGAAAACAACATGACAAGATATTGTTGGGCCAAAATAGCAAAATTTTCGATCGGAAAAGAAATTGTGCTTACATAGCGCAAGAGATTACATATATTTTGTTAGCACTATCCGGTCATCAAAAAAACTAGCCTTTTGCCTGATAATTACAGCAAGGAAACTTCGGCCTCACTTCCAGGCTCATCACATCGAAGTTCTAACAGATCGGCCTTTATGGCTAGTATTCAGCAAACACGAGACCTCGGGTAGGCTAATCAAATGGGATATAGACTTTTACTCGTATATTCTTAGAAATTCTATAAAAGGACAAATAATAATTGGTTTTATTTTTGAATGTAAAAGTTTCGATGCCGAGATCTCAAAAGATAACAAAGACAAACGGTTTTCTTGGCAATGCTATGTTGATATAGCCTCCAATGAGCGGGGGCAGAAGCCGAGTATGTACTAATCACTCTAAACAACCATCAAATTACAACGTCGTAAAGCTCGACTTTTCGGCCATAAACGACGTGGCACAATACGAGTCTTTAACAGTCGCGTTAAAAATGGCAATCTCCCTCAATATTTCCAAAATCAGAGTATACAGTGACTCGGCTAATTGTCAACCAAGTTCTCGTCAACTATCCGTCATGGAACCCGAGATTCTCTCTTTATGCAAAACAAGTAAAGCAACTACTCGATGCTTTCACAAGCTATAACATCGAGAACATCCCCGAGACCGAAACACAACAGTTGATGCCTTTGCTAAATGTGCAAGCTCCTGAGATGTTCAAAAATACAAATTCATTGTGGTAGAGGCACTTGAGAAAGCTAGCATATAAGTGCCAAGGAAAATTCTGCTCATAACTCGAGCTCGAGCAGTCCGAACTAAAACCTCATAGCCGGCAGAGGCTGAAGAAAATTTGACGACTCCGTATATCTAATATCTTGGTGAAAATATTTTGCTTTTGATTTTTCTGAAGCTAGACCCACATAATATAATGCTCCTAATTTTACTATTGCACATGGAGTCATGTACATACGAAATTATGCAATTCCCTACTTATGGTGTGTTACTACCATCGAAAGCAAAATATTATTAGAAGATGTCAACAATGGCATATGTGGATGTCATTCCAAAGGCCATAAGCAGGCCAAAAAGATACTCAGACGATTTTTCTATTTGTCTATATTAAACCTGAATCTGTTATAGATGTTGCTATCAAGGTTGGAGAAGAAGCCTCTCGAACAGCTAAAGGTCAACCTTAAAAGGTCCCAACTCTAAGCTACGAAGGGATAAGGATCTGTGGGCCTATTATGGTTCAGTCTGAAAGCACAAGTGTTTATATTGAACCTGTTTATCGTCTAAGTCTTCGCGGAGACCAAAATACCAAAAGTTTGCTGTTGAAATCGATTGAACAAGTACAAAAACTTCATGAAGAAAGATCCTGTTATTACATGAAACCAAAAATTAAGAACCATTCTCTGTTGAAATTATGAGAGCCTCATTATCGATAAGATTTAGAATCTCGAAGCTTTCTTATGATAGATCTATAGACTTTGAAAACCATGATGCGCTGTGTGAGATTCAAATGAAGGCCATTCGGGCCACAAATGAAATTAAGTGCAGATTTTTACCGACAACTTTCATCAAACCTGCACTAAAATGGTTTCAGTATTACCCTATAAACTTGATGCATTCATGGGATCAACTTACTATGGAAGTTATGACTAAATTCATTGATTCGAGAGGCACTGGAACAAGGATGAGTCAATTAGTTGACATTCGACAAGGGAAAGGAGAATCTCTAAGGATTATTGTAAGAGGTTTAATAATATCGATGCTAAAGTAAAAGGCATAACTATACAGTCAAATTGATAGCTCACTTTAGAGTTATGGAGAAACACATCATTTTAGAATGACTTCATAAGACAAGAGTGCAAGTCCATAAACGAGTTTTTTTACAAAGCTCGTGAAGAAAACCGAATTGAGGAATCAAAGAAGGCTTCGGGCAATAGTCGAGAATGGACAAACGAAAGCTAGAATCCAAGTCGTGGAAACTCTCCCATTAACCCACTCATGTTCCCAGATCTGTGCACTAACCCAGAATAGAATAAAGTATCCAGCATTGAAAAAGGTAGACTAACCAGAATCCAACTGAAAGGGCACGTACTCTTCTTATCATGACAAAATGGCCATCGTACAGAAGAATGTGGATTCCTTAAAATCTTTATCAACAAACTCGTGAAAGCGGCAAACTTATGAATTTTTAGTAATCAAGATCCCTAGTTTGAAGCAGAAAATAGGCAGCAATCGGCACAGATGCCTAGATCTTTGCCAACACCGTGAAATTTTGTCAATGTAACATTCGAATGCCCGGACGTGGCCGGTCCAGCAACACTAGATGGAAAATATATAACAATAAGGCCGAAGGGCCAAAGAAACAATGTTTAAATAAGGCAGGCTCGAGAAGATGAAGAAGCTTGAGCCAAAGATAATCTTCAGAGATCTTGATAAACAGGGTTTTGTCACCATCACAATGGTCCCCTCGTGATTACCGCTTAACTTGGTCTCTTGGAAGTTTCCAAAATTATGGTGGATATCAGAGCAGTCGTAAACATCATCTTTAAGCATGCATTCAATAAAATGAGCTTACCTGAAAGTTTACTTAAGCCTAGCTAGGCACCAGCCGACTGTTTCAATGACGAAGGGGACATTCCTTCTCAGGAATGCAATCTTCTGGTAAAAACCGGTTCTGTGTCATGCTTTAAGATATTTGAAATTATGTTTGTTATAATGAATGTACCCTCGGTGATAATGCATTCTGTAAAGGTCCGCAAATCCGTACTCCTTTGAGCTGGCAACATTCCACAACAACCCAGCCAAAGAGGAACAAGCTTACGAGTTTTTAGGGTTAAAGAAAAAAAAAAGATAGAAGAAGGGAGAGAAAGATAGAACAGAACAGAAGAAACAACAGAACAATATCAGAATCTCACAATCGCAACGGATCAACATATAATAATAAATGAATAATCTTTAAACAAAGAACTATATCGGTTATTACATTACATCATTTTACATTACATCATCAGAGTGTACAACAACAAACAACAACAAACAACAGAAAAGAAATATTATATACTAGTAATACGTCATGCCATCCAGCTTGCCTCCTGCAACTTCTGAATTTCAGAATATCCTGATAAACCTGACTCTTGACTGCCCGTGTGGAAATTGGTGGGCACCCAGAGTTTAGGAAGTAAAACAATAAACTCCGAGTCAGTCATGTGACTGGTGTGAGAACTAAAACAGTTTATCTTTAAAACAAAGAACAGGATAATTTTAAAACAGATTCGCAATGCTTTTTAGAAAATGAGACTACCATAAGGCCTCCCGCACACACACACAATGCAAACGCAGAATCGAAGAAGATTTCTCCTTATGATAGTCAAAGATGCTTGATACGCATTAAAAAGAAACATTTGATATTATTACTAGTGCATAGTGTAGGAAAAAGTTATTTCAAAAATAAAGATATAAATCTTAGCCAGCATAGGCATTTCGCACTTATGCCTACTATAGCTACCATCCAAACAGTGGGGCGTCACCATAAGTGAATGATAGGTTCTACAACTAAAACCGTACAAGATCGTATTGTTTCTTTGGATTTCCAACAAATGGTCAGGCCAAGGAACTTCCCATTGCCACATGGGTACGCCTCTGGAAAGACGACCCGAGAACCAAACCGGATCTCTGCCAACACAAGGCCGGGTTACCCCTAACTGGGTAACTACTGACACGAATATGTCATCCCCGATCGTAACTGATCTATCCGAGGATCCTCGATTTCCAACAACCACAAAGCAATAAATTTGTAGCAACAACATAGGTTAAGTATCTGGGCTCCATACCATGACACCACCTCTATCTAGAAGGAATGACATACACTAAAGGGGCACTACCCCCTAATAACCTTGCTGCATCATTCCTGTTTTGACCATTTCCGTGGTGTGAGGTCCGACGAAGTCTCGTCCACAAAGCCACGCTTTATACAAAAGCTGTGCTTTGGGTCAACAAATGATCAAAGTAATGATCACCAAGATAAATGATCAAACAAATGATCATATCACAAATGATCAAACAATGATCATCCCACAGCAACACTCAGCATGCCACACTACCAAATTGGGAGTATATCACTAATAACCTTCAACTACATAACCTCTGAGCTCGTACGTCTCAGAGAAGGGTGTTAAGCTAAGACAATAAATTCTCCGCCACCAACAGAAATATATTTGAAAGAAATCAGCTTTATATCTCAACTTGTAATGTCAGACATACAATCCATACAAGTCTGTTCCGGGCTCGAACAGAACCGAAGGCACTTACAAAGAAGTCCTTGCATTCCGGATAATTTGTAATCACGTCCGGACTTTCCGTCACTAAGGGTGATAAAACCTCTATATCGGAGATCAGCCGATGCAGAGCAACTCAACGGTAATCCTTCCGTTTTCAAAAATATCTGGTCTTCAACACCGGTCATCGAATGCAATCCATTACGACGTATCACATATTCGGAATGGGTTATACGACCCCAAGGTCCTTTCCCGGCTAACCCGAATAGTAAGCGCTTATTCAAAAATAAGTGTGGCATTCAAATTCAAGCAATCACAACAAATACCTATTTAAAGGTAAATATTGATAGTCGGATTATTTAACTGTCAATAGGCATGCTCAACATCACCAGATTCCAAATCATTTTCCAAATTATTTATTTTCTAAAATATCTTTACAAGATATATATATTTTCCACACTTCAACATTTGAAAACTAATTTTCAAATCACTTTTCACCTTTACCACTTTTGAAAACAAATTTCAATCATTTTCCTTATGCGAAATACTTTCATTTCAACATGGTTCATTTAAACCAATTAAATAAATCCTTACCGATTTACTTTATATTTACGTTCCAAATCCGTAAATTAATTCCCACACTTCAAAAATAAATCAACGTTTATTTTTAAACAAATTCCCCTTTTCATTTATAAATTCTATAATGAATTTACATTCCAAAATATACGATTTCAATTATTCATTTTCAATTTATCTTCAAAAGGATAAATTCTCAAAACGTTTCATTTCACATTGGAAAAACATTTCCATACTTATTTATTAATAAGTAATTCACAAATCCATTTATTTTCAATACTTAGAAAATATTCAATATACTTAATATCGAAATTAAGTATATATTTCATTTTTTAAGGAAAACATTCACTTAAACACATTTATTTGAGTCAAAACGAATGTTGCATAAAACACCGTTACGACGACCCAAAATCACTAGTATAGGGATTCAAAATTAAAATAGAAATATAAATCCCAATACTATACAAAGTATTTCCTTTCGGAAACCATTTACTATAACAACAGTGTTATAGTCCACCATTTTCTTATTTCTCGAAAACGTCTATTTCAACAATGAATGTTGAAATCTATGTATTCGATTTATAATACATTTTAAAACATCGTTAAAACGATGAACTTCATTTTCTAATATTCATTTTCCCAAGCATATCCATTTTATTTGATAATATATTCACTGTCCAAAATCGTGAATATACTTCTTTAACCAATTTCAACTTTCAATTTATCAAATTCCATTGATTTCGAATTTATAAACAATGTCTATAAATTCCATTTCTATTTATAAGCTTCGATTTATAAATCTCCTTTATTAATCCAATTCAATTTATATAACTCAATTATATGCCAAAAGTCCATATTATAAGTTAAATGCTTGTAATCCATTTATTTACAAAATCGTTCTTTTAAAACTTCACGAATTATAAACCTTATTACTTATAAGATTTCATTTATAACCCTATTTTCAACATTAATAGAACTCCTTTTAAAATTCTATTATTTCGATTTATAAAATATATATTTTATAAATCTCAACTATAAACCATTTTTGCTTCATCAAAGATTTCAATTTAAATGCAAAAATCCGATTTATAAGTTAATTCCTTAAAATCTTTTGTCTTACAACATCTATTCATTTTATAAATTCACAATTCATAAATCTATAAATTTTCATTCACTTATGAATCCATTTATACTTCATTTTAACACTTATAAACACTCGTTTTATAATTCCAATATTTTTAATTTTAAAATATCAAATTTATACATCTTTCATATAACCCGTTTAAAATAATTCAAAAATCCCAATTTAACTATTTTATAAATCTATTAACTACTTATCTCAAAAATCACCTTTTGGTTATATTTCATAAAAATCTTAATTTTTATAACATAAAATTTATAACATTTTAATTATTTAAAATGAATCAATTCAAAAATTTAATAAAACATATACTTTAAAAAATCACTTTAAAAATTCTTTTAAAAACCAAAATCATTACTTTAAAACTTCAAAATTGGATCCAATGATGCAACAACACCAAGTAGTCAATCACGACATCCAAATATCATATATCGATATGATAATCAACAAATATCAAAATATCTGTAAATAAATCAATACAGTTGAGGAATCCAGTTGGATCCCTCCAACCTGTTTCCCTGCATCCAAAGATGTTAGCACAATACCAATTCCGTTCCAGTACGGAATTATCGCGGTATATAGGATTTATAAAATATATTATCCGCTTAATAGACGGCGCAATAGGGTCTCATCCGCTATACAATGCGAGAAATCAACTCCAAGTACATAAATAATACCAATTCCATACAATTTGGAATTATCGCGGTATATGTTTTTAATAAATAACATCCGCTTACTAACGGCGCGTAATGTCTATTTCAATCAACAACGGATAATAATTTATCATTCAGGCATACAATCAATAATTTTAAATCTAACTATTTAAAATTTAAATCGAAACAATTCGATTGAGTGAGAAGTTCTCACCTCGATTCCAATTTAGTTTCCTCGTTTTATTTCGAATAAAATTAAATGCGCGTTTAATTTTACTCGAAATTCTCACTATCTCCAAGCGACTCCAAACCAACTCCATTGCGCAGTGCTCGTCAATACGATTCGATTGCAACTGGTATCGTCCAAAACGGACCTCGTATGAGCAAGTTACAACATTTCAAAATTTGATCAATTTTATAACATATGAATTTACAAAAATTTTATATTTCCAAACCCTAGAATGGATCCTAGCCGCACAATTTCAACACCCCAGATCAGCCGTCCCCTTCCTTTCTTCCCCCCTCCCAGATACGCGCGTATGCATTAGGGTTTAGAAACCCATAGCTGCCAAACTTCCTTCAATTTTCGAGGCCACCACATTCGCCTTTTCATCGATCACACACTCCCATTCCACTCGCCATCACGCGCTCTACCACCACCATACGTGCGGCAGAACTCGGCTCTCCCCCCATCTCGAATTTCGTGCATGAACGGTAGGAAGTCGCGGCCCCCTTTCTCTCTCCCCGTTGCTCCATTTACAATCACAACCGTTCATCTTCAAGATCTCGCCACCCTCTTCATTTTTGTAGTTGAAGTCGAAGTCTATCGGGAAGTGGATGAGGAGATAATTGAGGAGAAACGATGGAAGATGCCGGCCATTGATTATGTTGATGGCGGCCTGACCTAATTAGGGTTTCTGAATTGCAAATGGTGAAAGATGAGCCCTTTTATAGAAAAAACGACGTACACTATTCATCGAAAATTTTCCGAACTCCAAACGAAGCGTGTCGGTTGGCGTTTCTAGGGTTTATCCCGCGTTTCGGACACAATGGCACAGGTTTTGAAAGCTAATTCGATCATCTGTGCGAGTTACGGCAATAAACGATCGATTTTAAATTAAACCGATTTAAATCAATTTCTAGGCGTTTTGGCTTGCCCTGGACAAACCGTAAATCCGATTGACACGAAATTTGTATCCTAACAATAATATCACATTACGGATCCGATGAAACTGGTTTCGTCGAAATCCGAGACTTCTTGAAAAATGACTATTTTAACTCGCCAAATTAATATTAAAACAATTTCGATGCGTTTCGAGCTGCCACGGTCATACGAAAACTCCGATTGCTAAGAAAATTAAAATCCGATAATAACAAACTATTACAGATCCAATGGAACTACTTTCGTCCAATTCTGAAACTGTTCGAAAATTGGCTATTTTTCAGTCGATAATTAAATATTAAAATATTCAATTTTCACAAATAAACTTTTAATTCAATTTTAAAAGTTCTATAACATCTCTATAACTTCAACATAATATAATAAAATTTTACAAATCAATTCTAGTCATATTTAACCCAATTTCTAATTATTTCTGCAATTTCAAATATTAAATTATCATTTTAATTGTCCAAATTAAATCTAATATTCGAAAAATAAATTATTCGACTTATAAATTTCGCTTATTAATATTTAAATTCAATTAAATATTCAAATTTTAATTAACTAAAATTTTGGGTTGTTACACATTCTTTGAAAGGTTTGCTTTTAATGCCATCAATGGATATAATTCGAACAAACACTTTTGCTGAAATTCCCCATTAAGAACATTGAGGGGTGTGTAAGGGAAGATCAGTGGCCCCAAGGCAATTGTAATGTGCAAAGTTTGAACATGATCAATAAAAGAAAAAATTTGGTGTATGAGAATGATGTCAAACTAAAAGAAATTGATAGTCCCTTCGAAAACAAAGAAAGAACCGAAGGAAGACAAATAACTCGGTCTACAGATCCACGTCGGAAAACAGTCCTCAGTGAGAATGAAACTGAAAAATCTATTAATTATGCTTACTCTAGAGTTAGAGATAAAGACAAAAATTCTTAAGAATTCCACCAAAACATGACAATGCAACCATATGAAAGATAGTCTAAATGTCATGTCGTTGAAAACAATATGACAAGATATTGTTGGGCCAAAATAGCAAATTTTTCGATCGAAAAAGAAATTGTGCTTACATAGTGCAAGAGATTACATATATTTTGTTAGCACTATCCGGTCATCAAAAAACTAGTCTTTTGCCTGATATTTACGGCAAGGGAACTTCGGCCTCACTTCCAGGCTCATCACATCGAAGTTCTAACAGATCGGCCTTTATGGCTAGTATTCAGCAAACCCAAGACCTCGGTTAGGCTAATCAAATGGGATATAGACCTTTACTCGTATATTCTTAGAACTTCTATAAAAGGACGAATACTAATTGGTTTTATTTTTGAATGTAGAAGTTTCGATGCCGAGACGTCAAAAGATAACAAAGACAAACGGTTTTCATGGCAACGCTATGTTGATATAGCCTCCAATGAGCGGGGGCACAAGCCGAGTATGTACTAATCACTCCAAACAACCATCAAATTACAACGTCGTAAAGCTCGACTTTTCGGCCATATATGACGTGGCACAATACGAGTCTTTAACAGTCGCGTTAAAAATGGCAATCTCCCTTAACATTTCCAAAATCAGAGTATACGGTGACTCGGGTAATTGTCAACCAAGTTCTCATCAACTATCCGTCATGGGACCCGAGATTCTCTTTACGCAAAACAAGTAAAGCAACTACTCGATGCTTTCACAAGCTATAACATCTAGAACATCACCGAGACCGAAACACAACAGTTGATGCCTTTGCTAAATGTGCAAGCTCCTGAGATGTTCAAAAAAAACAAATTCATTGTGGTAGAGGCACTTGAGAAAGCTAGCATACAAGTGCCAGGGCAAATTCTGCTCATAACTCGAGCTCGAGCGGTCCGAACTAAAACCTCATAGCCAGCAGTGGCTGAAAAAAAATCTGATGACTCCGTATATTTAATATCTTGATGAAAATATTTTGCTTTTGATTTTCCTGAAGCTAGACCCACGTAATATAATCCTCCTAATTTTACTATTGCACATGGAGTCATGTACATACGAAGTTATGCAATTCCCTACTTATGGTGTGTTACTGCCATCGAAGGCAAAATATTATTAGAAGATATCAACAATGACATATGTGGAGATCATTCCAAATGCCATAAGCAAGCCAAAAAGATACTCAGACGATTTTTCTATTTGTCTATATTCACTGGCGTAGGCAGGATGTAATGTTGGCATGGGCACAAAGTAAAATAGGTTTCGACTGCGACAACCTCTGTTGTGATTTATTTTAATGGCATTGATATTTAACAAAATTTACACAAGAAACTTGTATGACTAAATTAAGATAAATAATACCTTGAGCATTTAATAGACTTGAGTTTATTGCAAAAATGATCAATAATTGATTTTTCAAAATACACGCATCATAAAAAACATAAAGAAAACCGAAATAATTACGCGTTTTACAAATTTTTTGAGTTTTGAATTCCACGAGGGATAGCTCAATTGAAGTTTTTAAAAGAAAAAGGGTACCGCGGTAGATTGTTTGATGAAGAGTATGTTGTCTGATGGAGAAGGAAAAAGAATGTGGACGTCTCAAAAGATCGGAAAACCAAAAAAGGCTGGACTCATTCTTTTATTTTCTTTAGACATGCTCTTTTATTTTCTTTAGACATGCTCTTTTTTTTCTTCAGATTTTTATTTTTCATTTTTTTTTTCAAGACTTGGGTAGGCACGTGCCTACCCCATTCACAAAAGGGCTCCGCCCCTATCTATATTAAACTCTGACGCATTAGAGTACACAAAGCAGTTGATAAATGTCGGTTCTATGCTAAGATGCAGAGAGCTCCACCAAGTGAGCTAAGTCCCATGATGAGCCCATAGTCATTCGAGAATTGAGGGTTTCTCTCATAGGTCGTTAAGTTTTGCAACAGTAGCAATTGATTATTTCATAAAATGGGTTGAAGCCGAGCCCTTAACAACAATGGTGACACACCAGTTGATTAAGTTCGTCATGAAAAACATAATTACGATATTTGGTCTTCCATGCAAGATCATAATAGAAAACGATATGCAATTCGTAAATCAAGAATTTGCTAAACGCTGCCGAGATCATGGCATAATCCAGAGTTTCTCTTCAGTGGCTTATCCGTAGGCCAACGGTGTCGTAGAAGCACCCAACAAAACAATCAAAAATTGCCTAAAGAATTGCTTGAATGGAGCTAAAAGTAACTGGACATATGAATTACCATTCGTATTATCTGCTTACCAAACAAGCTCCAAGACTTCAGCAGGACATACTCCATTTTCCCTAATATATTGTTATGAAGTCATGCTCCCGTCAAAACTCGAAGGAGCTTCTCACCGAAGACTACTACAATGCCCAACAAAACGCAAAACTCAAAGATGAGTCATTTGATTTCTTTCGCGAACTCCGAGACAAGGCTGCCCTACGAATGGCAGAATACATTCGACGAATGACTCGGTACTATAATGATTATAATCAATGGGTGTGAACTCGAAAGTTCTAAAAGAAGGGATCGCGTCCTCTGTAAAATCATATCAAACACAAAGGATTCAACAGATGGACCTCCTGGCCCTAACTGAAAAGGACTCATCATCATCCATGACATCATTCCCTTGGAAGCATATCGATTAAAGAGCCTAGATGGCAACATAATACCCCAGACATGGAATGCAAAACATTTAAAACAGTACCACAACATAAGGCTGATGTAGGCATGAGTCTTAGTATTTTTTAGCCATCGTCAAGTAGCAGCATGCAACTATAATGATTTCAAGTGCATTAAAGTTGCAAGTTCCTTTGAAAATATCAAATTTGCTAGCCACAACTGAGTAATATCATATGATTTAATTACTTCCAGAAATATCGAGTTGTTAGCCACAGTTGAGTAGTGCAATGCGGTGATAAAGACTTGATGCGTCTCATTTGTTCATCATGGCCAAGTAGTTTCATGCATGGCCAAGTAGTTTTATGCATGAGCGAGTCATGATCAAATAGTACTGTTAGCCATAACTAAGTAGTTTCATGCAAGAGTGAGCCATGTTCGAGAAGTGTATGTAATTATAGACCTAAAGTTGCCACTAGTAGTTTTCCAAGGGGCAAACATGTAAGACTCGGTCTCAATGACCGAAGCATGTTGTCGAACGTTTAATAAAATAAACTATTCCCATACGGCTGTCAATTTTCAGTATATGTTACGGTTCCGGATCTAGCATCGAAATCTAAAATGATGTTGCTTTTGATCACTGCAATCCTAGTAAAGTTGCATCTCTTTAAGCAACGGCTTTGAGCTTCTCGACGTTATCGGTTGTCCGAAAGCTTTAACCACAAAACCAATTCGACTTCAACCTCAAAAAGAAAAATTACCGAAAGGCCATGCTTTGGCTCTACAGTCCATGTAGTAAGCTGATGAGCTCTGACTCAATGAATCACTGTAGTAGATTCTAAGGGTGGGTCTATTACATAAGATATAAATTATATTCATGATTAGCTCACATCCGAAGTAGAAAAAAAATTATCGTAATATTTTGAAATTGAAACAAGTATTTAAACAGCTGAACCCTCGACGGGATTAGAACACAACTTTCTCATAATATTCGCACATGCCTAGAGTATCAGCCAGAACACATAGGGTCATCTACAAAAAATCCTCACGGATGGCGGCAAGTAACCCAAGGAGTTAAACCACGAGTGGCTTAGACCGGTTCTCCTAATCTAACACACCTAGCGTGGACCACATTACATCAAGTTATAGTCATCCTTTCCACAGTTTAATTGATGTCCCCTATCCTTGAAAATCCTCACTAAACAATAAGATTAGACTTTCAAAATCATCATTAAACAATGAGATTAGACTTTCAAAATTCTCATTATACAATGATGTTAAAATTCCAAAACACCTTACTATGGGGTTAGATTTTCAAATTCATATACAAATCTTCATTATACGATGATGAAGTTAGTTTTTCAAAATCCTCATTATATGATGAGGTTGGATTTTCAAAAACCATCACTATACTATGAAGTTGGATTTTCAAATTCATATATAAATCCTCACAATACAATAATGTAACATTTTCAAAATCCTCAAAATACGATGAGGTTAGATTCAAAACCCTCGCTATACTATGAGGTTGGATTTCCAAATCAAATACAAGTTTCGATATGCGATGATATTAGATATTCAATTCCATAAGCAAAATCTCCATTATACGATATAAGATTAGATTTCAAAACTCTGTCGGACATTGATCAGTTTAAAGCTATAGGATCCTAATACAGGCTAAAGAAATAGCAGAATAGCAAAGTGCAAAAGTATGATCTCGTTCTTCCAACAAAATGCAAAGTTCACTCCGTATTAATCACGCATAGTTAACTTTAAAGCACATGTTCGGCCTTTGACTGTGTAAGCTGGAATACGAAAGGAAATTTTCACAGTATTCACTCCACATGAATACCAAAAGTTTTAGCACTTTGACTTTTGCTCGAAAGCTCTATACTATATTTAACTTCTCATAAATATTGAATATCAATGAAAACTTTGTATATAGCTTCGTATAGCTGCACATAACCCTGAGAGATACGCTTGATGATGTTTGTTGAGATTGAAGTAGAATTCAATAATATGGTTACACTTACCTGAGCAACGTCGGAAAAGGAGTACTGTTTGATAATTTCAGAAATATATACCAAACAACCCAGGCGTACCTGCACCGTGTCATGTCGAGGCTGCCATGGTAGTGGCTGCACCTTGTAACCTTTAGAAGCCATAACTTCTGCAACTAACAAGCTTCCCTACAAAAATTGAAGCTAGTAATATCAATATTGGCACATAAAAAATGAACAATTATATTGGTGGGTTTTCCAATTTGTTAAAGGACTAATGAAAGTCCCTTGAATAGTATACCAGATAATATTTTGCTCGTCGCTGGGGAACACAAGTCGACCAACTATATAGTTTTATTTCATGCCATACAAAATGTGCATTAACCATTACAAGTTTAACAAACAAACAAAATCTAAGCATGACTTGTTTATTTGAGAAAACTCAAAATCTTCAAGTATCAAAATAGGTGAAAAAAAGGTAGATCGCTATAACATACTATGTAAAATATCTATACTTATGAACCTTGATTGCTTCTCCGACCATTTGGGGTGCAAGAAATATTCCTTGAAATAGAGCACACATCACTTCACCAGTTGTAGAACCACATTCAACACCTAAACCAGGAGCAGAAAGACGAGCAGCTGCTGACTCAACCCAAGTCTTCTTTCCAGCCACTTAACCTCCGCAAGGAGCAATTGTTCCACCAGGATTCTTTATTAGACTCCCAACTATCAAGTCTACTCCCTGTAAAGGAAATTAAAAGTTTGCAGGCTTTACAGAGAAGGGCTATATGGTGTTACTTACATGGTGATTTTAGTATAAATTCCTATATTTATGCTGATACCTTCAAATTACTTTAGTTCCAGTAACTGCTTGTTTTTCATAAGGTTAGGCTAGTGAAGCTTTGAAATACTAAACAGGGTTTTAAAGTGTATCACTATGGTTAAAATAATGTATTATGATCTTATATGTAGTAGTCGAGGGGAAACCCGTATGTTTCATACCACCATCGGAGGCTCATAAATTTCCACAAATTCCCCATAACAGTTATCCACCATAACCATGCAGTCTGGTTTTTGCCTCTGTAAGAAAATGATAGTAACATGGTCAAAGTCACGATTTGAGCCATTTAACTAACAAAATGTTCACATAAAAATCTGTGTCGCCGGATGAATTTCAAGTGTGAAATCTTATTATGCAATCAGAGTCATTCATATATTCACTTCAGATACATGAATATAAGATTAGTAGAATTGACATGTTTGAACCAACATCATGCTCTTCTCCTATCCATATAATGAACTGTTAGAATATGTCGAGGAAAGTTACAGTTCTATTGGTGCAAATCCAATATAAATCTATTGTAATCAGATGTAACTGTGACATCTTTAGGTCTATGTCCAGTTAACTATTGAGAAAACTTAAGTCGCACATATATTCATGTAAGACGAGGAATCAAGCAGGCCTAAACAATATTATCATCTTCAGATTTCACAAATCATCAAACCAAATAAATAAATAAATAAATAAAGCCCCCTTGCTTTGATCATCTGCATAGCTCTTTGAATATCTTCTATGCTCAAACTTCTACGCCATGAATAGCCACATGACCTTTATATGAGGGCACATTTAGTCTTAAGCCCGACTGCATCAGAAAGACAATCCCAGTTCAGACCACCATCTTCAGCAAGCTAAAGCCAAAATTTCATCATAATAAATAGAATCTGTTTGTCATAATTAGGGAATCAAAAAGTTATTGATATGCCTAAAGTTTAATGAAACCCAGGCGTTTCCAAGGTCATCCAAATCAAAATACATGAATGTCCCTTTTGTTGCAACAATTTTCTTATGCTTATGCAGTTACAGCTCTGCTAAAGCCCTGCAAAAGCGCTTAGCGCTTTTCAAGCACTACATTTTTGTTCCACCAAAGAATGACACAATACCCCAGTATCAATAGAAACCGAGTCAAATAAATATAAAAATGATGAAAACAAAGAAAAAGAGAACAAAACATAAAGTTTTTATAGTGGTTCGGCAAATCTCCGACTAACATCCATTTAATATTTTTACTGAATAATTCTTTCCAGAATACAGTAATTTACCATCAGTTTCCGACTGCAATCTAGTAGATCTCGGATTTGTCTAGGAAGTTTAAAAGGAGGAGAAGAAGACCGATCCCTTTTCAGTTGAAGATAGATTGTTCTTTATACACAAATCCTAGCACGAATTTGATCATTACAAATTTAAACGAGTCATTTCCTTCAGATCCAAAGAACAGGTCGGCATGCACATTTCCCAAGAATACAAAACAACTTGGTACCAATCTATTTTCGTGAATCCAAACTTCAAGCTTTGCTCCATAGTCGTCCCCAACTTCACTCTGCATGCAATCCAAGATCGTCATAACGATTGGCATCGACCTAAACAAGTCGGTACCGACTTGTTTTCATAGTTCAAATCTCCAAGTACTCTTCATAGCATAAGCTCCTAAGTCCAAAGCACGCAAATTCATGCAACAGAAAATAGATCAGTACCGAGTTGTTTCGTTTGGCTCAATCATGGTCAATTTTGCTATGCTCCTCCACTTTGTCATTCTTGATGGCTTCTAAATCTATGATTCCATTCCCTTATCGTCATGCAGTTCAGTTTATTTGTTTGAGTTTGTTCAGAGACTCTGAAAAATTTGGTTGAAACAACTTTTACAACTTAGCATGGGTAAATGGGGGATCCGCTTAAACCGCCGTATTATACCATTAAGTCGGCTAAATCAAGGGTTCACCCATTTTAGCATTTTTAATTTAAAGGAACAATTTAACAAGTTCTCGTTTAAACTTGGTTAACTAAAGCTAAGGAATGGGTTCAAGTTGAAGCCCAAACGCTCAAAATAAGTTAGAGCATCGATTCATGCCCCAAAGTCTGAACTAAATGGACCCAAGCATTCATGGGTTTTATTAAATAGAAGTAAACAATGTGTTTTTTCTACATCAATCATGTGGGACAAATAATAAAACCATTTTGATAGCTAAATTTTATATTTTGTACAGCTTTTTGCATCTCCGCTATTTTCTGCAATATCCCTTATATATTCTGCACTATAGCTTTTTTCACATCCACCATTATAAACTGCTAAGTGCTTTAACTATATAGTCTTGTGCCTTGGTATTTTCATGAAAATATGTCAACTAATTGCTATATTGCGCATACATGCTTAAAGTGAAGACGGTATTGTTAGTTAAAGGTCGAAAATTGATTTTGCAGGGGTCAAATGCAAAGCTTTAAAGCTATTTTTCTTCTAGTATCATAGCAACATAAATGAAACTTTTTCGCAATTCAGTTGAAACTTACTGGGACTTCTCTACACATTATTCCAAAGTCTTTGAATGACCCAGTTCGTGAGGAGTTTCTAATTCCAATCACTTCCTCCAAAGTATCATAAGGAGCACCAGCAACTGCAAGAAGCTGGTATATTAAATTAGACAGAGACTTTCATTAAGAAATATTTAGTAAAAAAATAAAATGGTCAAATTATGAGAATCAATCACCTCATCCCCGGGCCTTAAGAAAGCGAACAGAGCACATGTGATGGCATGTGTTCCAGAGAAAAACTGCATAAGTATTTTTTTTCCTGGTTAATATAAAGAGCAATATATTTTTTTCTATCCAACATTTGAGAAGAACGGGGTAACAACCTGTGAGCGAACAATTGCAGATTCAGCTCGAACAATTTCAGAAAAAAGTTTGTCTAGTGCTTCACGCCCTCCACCCTCATCATGACCATCCAGTACATCCAGCAAAATGCTAGCGAGTAAAAGGTTCAGTTATTCAATCATAGATGATAGTACAGAGCTATGAAACTCCACAAGAATTTTTGTATATAAACTGAAAAAATAATAGAAGATTAATAGTTATTATCTTAGGACATCTAACTAGAAAAAATGGAAAAGTGATGCTAAAATTGAGAGAAAGTGGAAAAGAGATGCTTAAATTGAGAGTCAACAACATGCTACAGGAAAAATATGCCACTTTCTGACAGAAAAGAAAATAGTCTAGCGCTGGCAAGTACTCTATACTTACAAAACCAATTGGCCTTTCTACTTTATTTATATTTTGATATTTCACACCATAATTGCTACATTGGAAGTTTGGGTAAAGATTTCATCTCCTTAATTGAACTACTTCTAGTGAAACACTACTCAAGGAAGGATTCATCTCCTTTGTTGTAACAGTTTAATATCACTGCAATTGATACTCGACAGTCTCGACTTAAAGTCAAAATCTTTAACCAGAGTGAATCGATTAATCGATAAATGTTATCAGATTGAACCAAGATTTTAAAGTGGCACTACATGATTAACTACACATATTGTTGAAGTTTTTGACCACTGGATATATTAATGATATAGTGTCGACGAAAAGAAAAACACAAAATATCGTATTTGAGGTGTAGATTGAAAAAGATTATAAAAATCAGATTTCGTCCTAATGATTTACAAGCAACAGAACTCGTATCTGATATTGTACTTCAGCAAAATTCATATAGGCTTTAACATTTATGTTATATATACATACATACATACATATATATATATATATATATATATTACCAAGTACTGAGTTCACATCAGGGAGTCAACACAACAGTGTTGCTCGCAATTTTCCAAATTCAACTTTTTTTAACTAATCTATAAATGTTATAAATTAATAGTATAAATTAATAATTGTACTAAATTTTTCATATCTTATTTAAACAGAATCTTAAAATTAATTAAAAATATATATAATTGTTATATATTAATTTTACTAAATATATGGGCTGAAATAAATATTTGATTGATTAATATATGATGTTAAATGGGTCCAACATCATGGAATTGGTGAACGGGAGGCATACATGGGTAGGTAAGAGGTTTGAATGAGTTTTTGGACTTTGATCAGATCAAGATCTTAAAAAAAGGAAAATGTGGAAATATTTATGATACATGTTAGCTATAAATAGCTAACCTTCTCTCATTTTTTACAGAATTTGCACACCAAGCTAGGAGAAAGCAACTACATTCCGAGGAGGAAAAGCTAACATCACAACGTGCCAACAACCGACGGATTTAAGATAAATGTTTACTTTAAAATAATTATACTTACATATACATACATATATATATATATATATATATATATATATTGATGCATCTGTGTTAAAATGCTTTTGTTCATATATATAAAAAAACGATATTAAATCATTTTGATATATACGCATATATTAATACATATATATTATTTATTTAAAAAAAACATTTTTTTTGGTTCAGTCATAACTTTAACATATACATATATTTCAAACAAACATAATTTTAAAATCATACATATATACGCATGTATAAATGCTCACGGGGTTTCAAAATAAAAAATAAAAATAAAAACTTTCAGCGTTGATTGTAATATAAATATATATGTATATGTTTTAAAACAACATAAATTTGAAGTGATATATATATATATATATATATATATATATATATATATATATATATATATCTCGGGTTTAATAAAAAAGTCTTTTAACCTTGTTAAAAAAACTATGTTTATACCGGTACTCCTGCACGTGCGATACACGTGTATATAGAAAAAAAAACATCTCGTTTTTTTTTTAGAAATACCTTTTGGTAAAAATATTTGATGGAATAGGTAAGTAGCAACATAATTTTTATTTCAAATGAAAAATATAAAGAAACAATTGTAATTTTTTATTGGAACCGAGTTTCGATCCTGTAGCCTTATTTACATTTCAAAATTTCCGTTTGAAAATAGATATTGATTTTTGACTTTGTGGGATACGTGTGTGTATTATATTTATATACACACATACACATATATAATTTTGCAAGTTAAACATATAAATATATTACATTATCCCAAAAAACTATTTATATATACATATCGCTATAAAAATGCAAAATAAATTAAGAAGAAACTATATTAACTTTAAACATGTATTTTCATCTATACTACGTCAGTATAAATCTCAATGATCACAAACACCCTACATTGTTCATTTCATATATTTCTTAGTTTACTTACATTATAAGTTGATATTCATATTGTGAATATGAATCTTTAACAAAAAACTAATTAAAGTTTAAATTAAAGATAATTTAAATTTAATTTACAAATATATTAAATAAACAAAACATTAAATAAAATTTTCAAATAATAAACTCTCATTTTATCAAATATTCACTAAATATTATCCGGTGCAAACAAGCACTCATAAAACATAAAATAAACATCTAGTGTAAAATCAATAAAAGGAATTACAAATTTCTCCTTCGTTAGCAAAGCACCCAATTCAACAATGGTATCAAAGCATGCTTTGTGTTAACATGAATAATTAACCAAACGTAAGTAAGGCAATCACTTGAAAAGTCAAATTATGTAGGTGTTTAACACAAGACAAGGGTTTCTGACTAAGGAGAATGTTACTCCAATTAAACAACTTCTTAAAAATGAAAACCTCACATCGCTTAGCCCTTACCTGGCTCATCGGAGTGATCTGTTTGCTAACACCATTTTAATAGTCAAATGTGAATTCAAACTATTCATTGATGTCCCTTTAGTAACATCATTTTAAAGTAGGGTATTAACAAGAAGAAATCGAGGTGTCCTAACCACTAATGCACTGTCGCAATATGATTCACAGACGTTTAATAGAAGTACAATTTTATGTGCCAAAAGTAACTTGTGCTGTCTTACACACTCTTCACATTCTTAGTCATGCCAATGGTTTTGTGATATGGTTACCAAATAGTTTGTAAGATCATTGTCAAGGGATGAAACCAATCTATACAAATTGATGTTTAAAGGAAAAACATGAAAGAATTAGCAAAGAGCTAACATGAGAGCCGACTCTAGCATTCTGAAACGCCTTAAGCACACGATTGCTAATTTGCGCCACTAAATTATCTACTTCCCTAAATTCCTTATACAAAGAATCCACTGCTTCCTCCACCTGTTCATCGTTAACGAACAAAAATTGAGATCATTAAACAACAGATAATGGTCTAATCTGAAAATTAGGGCTCGGATGACCTCTGGTGAAAAGGATTGCGCAGGATAAGGTGACCCAGCGCAAGAGAAGGATTTGGCTGGCAAGAAATGGGGGGTGGGATAAGTGACTGGGGAGGAATATTTTAATGATACCGTAGTGAATGAATTGAGGTGACATTGTGCGGTGTAAGAAGCGGAGGGGGAAACGGAGAAGAAAGTCACTGACATGCTCGTTCGTTTTTTACTCGATGGGACAACATTGGATGTTTAACCGGTGCTACCGTGCGGGAGTGCCCTAAGATCAAGCTTACATGTCATTGAAATTGAAAACTGAATAAATCCAAGTCCTATATGTCAACTAATCTATTAAATAACACTTTTCTATATGGCATCGTTATTTTTGCAAAATGAACAGTGAACGTTGGCGTCTACATCTGACGTGTCAAGTGTGGGTCTCACTGCTGTCCAGTTCAAACGAACCGTTCGCATGGACGCGTCACTCGCTATATATACCATTCCATTTCTCAACCAAATCACCAAAAAAAAAACCTAAAAATCCAAAAATTCAATAATTTCTACAAGATTCGTAGTCGATTTTTTCAGATAAATTATTTTATATTTGTGTTTTTTGTATTATTATCTACCATATGTATATTTTTCATATTTTTTTGAATTATTTTTTTTAAAACTTTTTTCAAAATGTCTAGCCACTATGCTTCTTCTTCTGTCAGAACCATCGTCGACTGGAATGCCGACATGACAAACGCGTTCATCGATGTTTGTTTCGAAAATATTGATACGCGTGTTCACCGTATTGCACAGTGATATGAAAATATCACAGTCATGTTCAACATAAGAACTGGTTTGGATTACAATGTTAGGCAAATGAAAAACAAGTTCGATAATCTAAAACGTGAGTGGAGCCCATGGAACAAGCTGCTACAGGTTTCAGGTTGTTAACGCTAAAATTTGAACGCTAACACCCAGGTGTATGAGTTGTAGTTGTGAAAGCACCACCCGATTACTCGGGAACGGATTACAAGCAGATAATAGCAGAAAAGCGGTAAACAACAACAATTTTATAGTGGTTCGGCTTAAGGGTATAGCCTACGTCCACTTTAAGTACTTTTATTAATAATCTCGTTACAAGCTGATACAATTCTTCCCAAGTACAATACACTTTGAATTACAAGAGACTTAGAACAAGTAGCCTAAACTCCGATGAAGATGAGAGTTTTCGAATCCATGTTGGATGTATGTGATCTCTCCTTGAAGTTGTTTGTAGCGTTCTTAGTGTCTTGAGAGCTTCAAGTGTTAAATTGGTTCGGAATGCAGCAGAGTATCGGCGCTTGAAGAGAGTGAGCCCAAAGTCCTTTGAATGTTGGAGGTGGCCTTGTATTTATAGGAGTTTTCAGCCTTAAGTCGTGAGTCGTACCCGGCTCATGCCTGACTCGTGGCCGAGTCAAATTAGGTCGTGGCCGACTCATAGAATCATCCCTTCACTCCTCCAATGCTTACTCCTCTGCTGGATTTTATGACAAGTCTTGAGTCGTGTCCGAGTCAATCTCCCTTGGCATAGGCATTGTGGCAATGGGTTACGACTTAACGACTTTAAGTCGTGGGCGAGTCATGGTGAGTCGTCTCATGTTAACTCAAGGCCGAACTACTGGCTTGGTCGAAAGAGATAAGTCGTTCTCGAGTCAATCCGAACATAACTCCTTTTATGCTAGCATAAGTCGTATACGACTCATCATGGCCGTAGCTACTCAACGAGTTATCTCATTTCAGTATGGTTTTGAACTTGTCCCTGAAGCCTTAGGTCGTATCACCCTTTAAGTCGTAAACTTTCATGAGTCGTTAATGTCTTACCTTGCTGGCCTTTAAGTCGCCTTGGACTTTAGGTCGTTAACTCGTTGAGTCGGGGACTAGATGAGTCGCTGAGGTTGTTGAGCCGGGGTCTTGCTGAGTCGGCCCTTTCTTACGAACCGCTAATCCCTTGAGTTGTATATCCAATGAGTCGGTGAGGACCTTAAGTGGATGAGTCGGTACCAGATGTGTCGGTCCTAGATGAGTCGGATCTAGATAGATGAGTCGTTCTTCCATCTACATGGATGAGTCGGTATTAGTTGAGTAAATGAGTCGGTCCAAGTTTCAGCGGGGTTAACATTTGCCCCTCGAAGCACGCGCCTAAGTCGTAGGTCGCGTGCTTCGACTTATCTCAACCCGCATGTGCCGACTCATGTCCTACTACCTTAGTACAAAAGGCATGAATCTTTACTTTCATTTTCTTCTTCTCATACCAATCTCCTAGATCGCTTCTGCCATTAACACTTCTTCGAGCTTCCCAAGACGATTTCAACTCAATCCACCTTCAATTTTTTCGGGCATCACACTACGTAAGCAATCCTGCTTTCCTTCCGATTGTCAATCATCATCGACTCTTGCGTTTAGTTTTCCACTTCCGGTTCGTTCCTTCGAGCTTTACGAGTTTGGTTGGACTGATAACCGATGAATTTGGGTTTGCTTGATTTGTCTTGTGGCGATTCGTCATTCGAGGCGATTCTGTATCGTAATAGGATTAAAGTTGTAATTTTTGGAGATGCCATTGGGTTAACGGGTTATGGGTTAGGATTTGGAAATGGGACTTGGAGATCTTCTTGCTGCTTAGAACTAGAGTTTTCTTTTCTTTTCACCACGACTCACGATTCAGAGCGCTGCCGACTCAAAACACCAACGACCTAAAATTAAATCGACTCATCCTAGCTTGCCCCCCAATCCTTAGGTCGTGGACGAGCTAGCCAGAGAATCGATGATTTGTCTTGACCCGTAGGAAAAACTCTTGAGTTGTTGGCGAGTTAGCACTTAAGGCGCTGCCGAGTTAGCATTCGAGTTGTGTATAATTTAGCTCTTGAGTCATTTACGACCTAGCACTTGAGTCGTTTACGACTTAGCACTTAAGTCGTCTACGACTTAGCACTACTCTGCTTGAACTTTGAACTGCTGCTTGAATTTCAAACTGTTGAACTCTGCTGCATTCTAGGTTAACAATCTGTTTAATATGATATTTACAGAAAATTGGGACGAATATACTGCCATCGACCGCCCACATCAAATGACAGATTGATTAATAACAGATAATTAACTTAAATAAATTGTGTGAACGAAGTGCTATCGATTTCAAGTAGAATATTAAAGCAACACTGAAATAGTCAATTGAAACTGACCAGCCTGCACTAATATTATGCTTGAACTTCGAATTAACAAGTTCTGAAATTACCGTAGTCGATCAATCGTCGACCAATTTAATTCCAGTTATATTTACTTGTTATTTTTATCAGTTTTGCACGACACTTCACACTTTTAGAAAACGTGCACCTTCATATTTGAATATCCAGTTGCTTGTGTAGAATGACATCTCAGGAAGAAGATGCAACAGTTCAGACGGGAGAGGCAACTGTTCTTCCGGCTCCACTAGTTAATCCTCCCGAAAGAGTCCCTACCACACTATCATACAAAGTTTTTCGCCAGTTGTGTGCTCAGTTTGGCATTGCTGAATCGGATGCCATTCTTCCTGAGAGAAGTAACACTGCTGACATAGCACCTTCTGGCTTTGTGACGGTTAACCGACAAATGTGCCTAAGTGGGGGCGTTCCTCCTTTCAATGACTTTTTCCAACAACTTCTTCGTCAATTGGCCATTGCTCCATCCCAGCTACACCCCAACGGCTATGCCATTCTAATGGGGTTGTGTGTGTTATTTAGGAGAACACTTGATCGACTTCCGAGCTTTGATGAAATTTGTTACTTATGCTCCTTTACCCAGACCAAAGATCATCCTTCTATTACCGTTGTGAGAAGCGCCCGAAACCGTAAATTAATTGTTGGCCTTCCTGACACTGCTCATGGGTTTCTAACCCAGTTCTTCTTCGTTCGTTGCCCCCCGGGGTTTTATGCTGTGTGGAGGGAAGGAAGTAAGATCATCCATCCTTACTTCGTTTGTTATCTGACCTTTGTGAGACTGACCTGCTAAGTGTTAACTCTGCTTCTTTTTATTTTCAGCGCTGCCTCCTCCCTCTAGGAATCCTAGTCACAAGTCGACTTTTGAGAGGCTTAAAGCCGTGCCGGTTAAGGAGAGAGATATTCAATTTCTGTTGAAAGATGAATTTTTGCATCAGTACGGACTTTTGCATACTTCTCGTTCTACGCGTCCTCATGAAATTCCAGACTCCCCGGCTAGAGCGTTGGATGCCTCAGTTTCTACTAGCACATCCATATCAAAAGGACCTGCTCCTGAGGCTTCGCTAGTGAAGTGTTCCACTTCTGTTGATGCTGTGGGGCCATCTGACAAACTTGCCCCGGTTATCGAGGTAGAAGAGCCTCAGGGATCTTCCCATCATTCACAAGAATCTGGTGAAAAAGCTGAGAAATCCAGTCCTGTTAAGCAGAGCAGGGACGATACTTTCGAAGGACTGAGCGACCTCTTTGCTACTTCGCAAGAGATCTTTAAAGACGATCCTATCACGCCGGGATTTCTTCTTCAGTAGTTGAAGCTACTTCTACTCTGCAACAGTCGCCGTCGACTCAAGAGTTGACGCTAACTATTACACCCACAACTACTCCCCAATTAAAGAGTGGTTCATAGATTGATGCGCGTAGTTTGCACATCACACACACTTAAAATTCCTGGCACTTTTATGCTCTCTCTTTTTTTTTAACATTTGAAAGATTCTCAAGTTTTGTTTCTTTTTTTTTTTTAATTTTAGGTTTTCCAATGAAGCGAGGCAGCTCGTACTATAATGACTTTCAGCGATACGGGAAACACAGCCAGTATGGCTATCAATCCTATCCTCCTATTCATAGAGAGACTAATGAAGAAAGGGCTGCCCGGAAGGCTCGGGAAAGACGTGATTATGAAGAACGCTTTGGAAGACCAGATAGTCGACATGATTCCTCCCACAGAGAGAGTGACTCCCTTAAACGCAAATCTCATGATGATAGAGGGAAGAGTCACACAACTGATGACTCGAGCAAACGGGCCAAAATTATTGAGGAGCCAATGCCTGCGCCTTCAGAGAAGATTACTGCTCCTACTTCTTCTCAATCTCCTGCCCCTTCCCCTACTGATATCCAAGCAATCATCAATAGGCCATCTTACCAAGTTGGACCAGGTCCAGCCACTCTTCAACGCCGATTTCCTAATTGGTGTTTAAAAGGAGTTCGCTTTGACCTTGATCTGGTTCCCATAGATAAAAGTGCTATGTTACGGAACCTTGATGCAGTCAGAACCGATATTGAGAGGATGTCATCTTGGCAGAAACTCGTTGATGAGCTCCAAAGGGTGAATAGGGCCAATCTCGAAGCTATGCTTACCATGGAGAACGACAAAACTGAATGGCAAAAGATCCTTAAACAGCATGATGCAGAAATGAGGAGTATTGCCGATTATAATGAGAAACTTGAGGCAGAAGTTGGGAAACTTAAAGAGGAGCTTGCTACTTCTTCCACTTCTTATTCTCAAAGGGAGAGTGTGCTTCTTCAACAGGTGCGGGATGCTCATGCCGCGCAAAGGGATGCTGAGGCCAAGGCTGATGGGTTGGAGCAGATTATAGAGGGCAACCGTACTGATATTATTCAGTTACGAGGACAAACTGGCCTTCAGGCTGTAGAGATTGAAAAATTGAAAGCCCAGTTATCCAAAGTCGAGAGAGAGCGGGATGAGGCTGTTGCGGGTAGAATTGCAGCTGAAGAGGCCCATGAAGCTACCAAAGCTGATATTGGCTCGACACTATTTGATTTCTACTTGCAGTGTATATTAGGGCATGGCAGTCTTGCATTCCTGGGCCCCAAGTATGAGATTACCCTGGCCGAAGTGTGGGAGGCCGCACTAGATATGTTTAAAGGGGCCGGATACACTGAAGAGGAGTTGGAGGTGCACTACTTAGACTTTGAGGCTCGCGCAGCCCTTGCCAGAGGGAAGGAGCAACTTGCCAGATTACGAGTTGAAATAGTGGGGGAAGAGCATCAAGAAGAAGAAACAAATTTGACTGCTCCTGTCCCTCCTTCAACTTCGGCCGATGCGGGTATTATTGGCTCTAGCTCTTATGTACCGATCCCTGCTCAAACTGATACCGGGGCCAAAATTACTCAAGCCACAGATGAATCGCAAGAGAGTGCTGAAGCTCCGGACTATGAAATTGACGTAATAAAGACAACTTCTGTAGGTAATTCCACTGTAAGTTTCGCTCAAGTGGATTGCTCATTTATTTCACATGGGTTTAATGAGCTCCTTGACTATTTTCCCAACCTTGATGAACCTTCATCTCCTCTCTTTACTGACTTTAACCTCTTTTCTTCTGTAGAGAAAGTATCAAGCACCGCTCAGATTTCTCCTCCTCCGGTTATCCCTCCTCCGTCTTCCCAGGTGGCTCCTCCTTCTGCTTCACAGCCCGGGTCGCAAGAGGAACAAATAGAGGCCCTTCATGGTTTAGACGATCCCATCGCTTCGCAAGAGCATAGAGACGAGGGACTTGAGGGAGGTGAGATATCTCCGGAGCGGACTCCTTCCGATGACATAACTTTGTCTAAACTTGTCACTCCAGGAAGTGAGTCTTCCTCAAAGAGGAGGAAAAAACACGGAACGTCAAAGAGGAGGGGGAAGATAATCGCTGTTACTGAAGTGGAGCCAGAAGTTGGACCAGCTGCGCCTACCCCTCCTCCTTCTTCCCTTGTGCCAACTGACCGACCTGAAAAGCTAATCATTCGGCCGGGAAAAGGGTCCAAAGGTAGTAAAAAGAAGTGAAGATTTTAGCTTTTTGCCTTTTGTATGTACTGGTCGAGAATTGTGCGGGTACCGGCCCCCGCTTTTCTTTATTTTGAAACCTGTACCTGCATTTCAATTGAATAAAATGATCCTTTGTTTGTACATACTTCTGTTTGAATTTGAGAATGCATTTATTATTCATTTTTGCACAAGTTTATTTATATGATATTGCAGCGGGCTTATGGTATGTTGTTTGAGTATTACTTTACTGATACAGCTATACTATTATACCATGTTGCCCCCATACCTTAAGCTTGCTGTAATATTTTATACTTCGAGGGGACTTGCACTTTTATTTGCTAAAGAATAATTATTTTATTCTTTAAAGAAAATTTTTGTAGAGTACAACTCCCTTCGTATAAGTTTCTACGCTTTGTCGTTCGAAGAAATCACTTTTTTCTTTTGCTTATGTGCATATTTTACCAAGTGAATTCTTCTATGTGGTAAAGCGGACCTCTGAAGGGTACTTTAACTTCTTTTCTTTCCTCTTTTTTTTTTTTTTTTTTTTTTTAAAGATCATTTTCCAGAGTAGGTAAATTACTCTTCCTTTGAAAGTTAAAGTACGCTTTTGATGAGGATTTTTTTTTTATATACAAAGTTGTACCTCTGAGGAGGGATTTTTCACGTTTCAACACTTGGAAGTTTTATTTCAATCTCGGTGAAACGTGTACCTCCAAAGAGTTGTGCCTTTGAAGAAAGCCTTTTCACGTTTCAACACTTGGAAGTTTTATTTCAATCTTGGTGAAACGTGGGCTTCCGAAGAGGTCTTTCTTCTTGATTGTGCCTTCGAAGAGGTCTTTCCTTTGAATTGTGTCCCCGGGAGGGGGGTTGTACCTCTAAGGAGGGATTTTTCACGTTTCAACACTTGGAAGTTTTATTTCAATCTTGGTGAAACGTGTACCTCCAAAGAGTTGTGCCTTCGAAGAAAGCCTTTTCACGTTTCAACACTTGGAAGTTTTATTTCAATCTCGGTGAAACGTGGGCTTTCAGGAAGGTTTTTATTTTGTTTTTGCATTTCAACTTTGGTGAAGTGAAATTCCGAAGAGCGGTTGTTACACTTCAACTCCTGGCGAAATGTGCCTCCGAAGAGGGCTTTTATTTTGTTTACATTTCAACTCTGGTGAAGTGAAATTCCGAAGAGCGGTCATAACGCTTCAACTCCTGGTGAAATGGGCCTCCGAAGAGGGCTTTTATTTTGTTTGCATTTCAACTCTGGTGAAGTGAAATCCCGAAGAGCGGTCATAACACTTCAACTCCTGGTGAAATGTGCCTCAGAGAAGGTTTTCATCGCCTGGAAGTTACTCTCTCATGGTTGGAGGGTCATGACTCCTCCAATCTTTTTTGTTGAGTAGAGAACTTTCTTTTTTGTGGCGTATGACCCATTAGAGGTCTTTATCCTCCGAAGAGTTGTGTCTCCGAAGAGGACTTGTGCTGCCGATGATGGCTTTGGTTGTTCCTCTGTTCACTTGCTTATGCCTTTTCAATGATCCTCTGCCCCCCCCCCCCCTTTTTTTTTACAAGTAACTTGTTTAATCCAAGGAAGTGCGCTTCATTGTCAGGTAATTTCGTGAGAACGAGCACTAGCTTCTTAATTGGACGTTTGTTTGTTCAAACGATCTCAATTTATTAGCAAGGACCTGTTTCTGTCGAAATCATAGGCCGTTCAATTGAAGTACTTCCTATCTAGGATTTGAATTCGGGGCTCTTGTGACTTGAAATTTGGCGAGAATCACTTGGTCTTTTTATGTGCAAGTTTCACTTCCATTGTCTGCAAAAATTTAAATCGACATTTCAGCAATACATTCTGTGTACTTTTTATATCGAAAATAAAGCAAACATGTAATAATAATAAGGAACACAAGATTTATAGTGGTTCGGCCAGGAAATTGGGCCTACATCCACTTTATATTCTTTCATTATTTACTTGCATCAGTTTTACAATTGCTTTTAATTACAAGAATCATACATTCATAATTCTTTTTACAATATTTCAACAAAATTTTCAAGTAAAGTATGGACGCAAATGGTTGCTGTTCCATGCCCTTGGAATTTGATCTCCTTCAACAGTGGTGAGTTTGAATGTGCCGTCAAGAAGCTTCTGACCTATTACATATGGTCCTTCCCAATTTGGCCCAAACACACCTGTCGCTGTCATAATTCTTTTCAGGACTAGGTCTCCAGTCTCAAAGCTGCGTTGGCGAACTTTGGAATTGAAATGCCTGGCTATTCTTTGCTGATGAGCTGCAATTCTGAGATTAGCCTCATCTCTTTTTTCATCAAGGAGATCTAGTGCTTCAAGCTGTAGCTTTTCGTTTTCTGCTTGATTGAAATGGATTCTTCTGTGTGAAGGGACTTCTATTTCTACCGGAATCATTGCCTCTGACCCGTATGCCAATGAAAACGGGGTGTGCCCAGTCGCAGTTTTGTGAGTGGTTCTGTATGCCCATAGTGCCAGTGGTAGCTTATCGACCCAACCACCTTTTGCTCTTTCAAGTTGCTTCTTGATGGTTGACTTAATAATTTTGTTCACGGCTTCCACCTGCCCGTTTGCCTGCGGATGAGCTACTGCTGAGAAGCTTTTTCGGATTTTGAATCGCTTGCAAAAATCTTGGAATTCTTCACTTTCAAACTGAGTTCCATTGTCTGTAATTATTTTTTGAGGCACACCGTATCTGCAAATGATGTTTTTAGTCACAAAACTTATCATCTTCTTTGAGGTGATAGTGGCCAGTGGTTCAGCCTCTGCCCACTTAGTAAAATAATCTACAGCAACAATGGCATATTTAATTCCAGATTTGGCAGTTGGTAACGGTCCTACAAGGTCGATTCCCCATATCGCAAACGGCCATGGACTGACCATCTGTGTGAGTTCAGTGGAAGGAGCTCTAGGAATTTTGGCGAATCTTTGACATCTGTCACATTTTTGGGAATACTCCGCTGCATCTCGATTAATTTCTGGCCAAAAATATCCATACCGGAGAATTTTCTTTGCTAATGTTTGGCCACCTGAATGATCGCCACATTCTCCTCCGTGTACCTCTGCTAAGATTGCTTTAGACTCTTCCCTGGATACACATCGAAGTAATGGCATTGAAAATCCCCGTCTGTATAACCGGCCATCCTGGATTACGTATCGAGAGGCTTTTCTCAGTAGCTTTTGTCATTCTTTTGAGTTCCCTGGTAAGGATCCATTGAGCAGATATTCTATTATCGGAGTCATCCATGATTCTTGCTCTTGAGACATGCTCATGATCCAATCAATGTCCATCTCATCAATGCTAGGAGTCGACAGGACCTCCACTGGAGTTAGCCCCAGAAATTGAGCTTCGCCTGTGCTCGAATACTTCGCGAGAGAATCTGCTTTCATGTTTTCTTCTCGAGGAATGTGGCTTATCATGTAATGATCGAAATCACCCAGGAGTTCCTAAGCCTTTGACAAGTAGGCGGGCAGATTCCCCCCTTTTGCTTGGAATTCCTTTTTGACTTGGCATACAATAAGCTGAGAATCACTGAATATCTGTAGCGCTCGGATGTTTAATTCTTTAGCAATCCTTAAGCCAGCGATAAGGGCTTCGTATTCTGCTTCATTGTTTGTTGAAGGAAATTCCAATTTTAGTGCATAGCATAATGATCGACCTTCAGGAGTCTCAAGTACAACTCCGGCTCCAGAACAGTAGTCGTTTCTCGCACCATCGACATATAACTTCCACTGGATAAGGGAATTGTCGACCGTTTCTTCCTCACTGTTACCCTTCTCTGTAAATTCTGCAATGAAATCCGCTAAAGCTTGTCCATTGATTGCTTTCCGGGGATGATAAGTGATGTCATACTGACTGAGTTCAATATTCCACTTTAGAAGACGACCCGAAGTTTCAGGGCGAAACAGGACTTGCTTTAAAGGTTGATCAGTGAGGACTCTGATAGGATGAGCTTGAAAATATTGCCTCAATTTCCTAGACGCAATTAGTAAGCAATAAGCGAGTTTTTCCAACTTAGAGTAATTCATCTCTGGCCCAGTGAGTCTTTTGCTGATATAGTAAACTGGATGTTGAATCCTTTTGTCTTCCCGTATCAGCGCTGCACTTAAAGCGTGAGATGATACTGCCAAGTATATAAGAAGATCCTCGCCATCGCCAGGCCTAGAAAGTATTGGAGGCGTCTCCATATGGCGAATCAATTCATCAAAGGCTTTTTGGCATTCGGGAGTCCAATCGAAGTTTTTCTTTCCTTTCTTTAGGGCGTCAAAGAATGGGATGCATTTATCTGTGGCTTTGGAAATGAACCGACTCAAGGCGGCAACTTTTCCATTGAGACTTTGCAATTCCTTCTTTGTTCTAGGAGCTTTGACTTCTTTCAAGGCAGTAATTTGAGCTGGACTAGCCTCAATGCCCCTAGCGCTGACGATAAACCCTAAGAACTTTCCGGACTCGACCCCAAACGTGCATTTCAGAGGGTTAAGCTTCATTCTGTATTTCCGGAGGACTGCGAACATTTCTGCCAAGTGTTCAATGTGATTCGCTGCTTTCTTAGACTTTACTAACATGTCGTCGACGTAGACTTCCATAGTTTTGCCCAATTGCGGTTTGAACATAGCATTAACAAGTCTTTGGTAGGTTGCCCCTGCATTCTTCAATCCGAAGGGCATAACTCTGTAGCAGTAAAGACCAACATCGGTGATAAAGCTCGTGTCCTCCTGATCCGGTTCATGCATCATGATCTGGTTATATCCGGAGTAGGCATCCATGAAAGATAGCAATTCATGCCCCGCTGTTCCATCTACCAGTTGATCGATCCTGGGTAAAGGAAAGCAATCTTTGGGGCAGGCCTTGTTCAGATCTGAAAAATCGATGCACACTCTCCATTTTCCATTAGCTTTCTTAACCAGCACAGGATTTGAAACCCAATTCGAATATGTAGATTCTTTGATGAAGTTATTTTCCATGAGTCGATCAATTTCCTCTTTTAATGCTGCTGACCTTTCTGGACCTTGGGTTCTTCTTTTCTGTTTTACTGGTGTAAACTTTGGGTCAATATTCAGAGCGTGTACTGCAACTTCTGGAGATATTCCACACATATCAGCATGAGTCCAAGCGAAGACATCCAGATTTGCTTTCAGGAAAGATATCAAGATATTCTGAATTGACACATTAAGCTTTGAACCCACATTCAACGCCTTATTCGGGTCCTTCGGGTCAACAGGTACCGGTACTGTTGTTTCAACCGGCACTACTCTATTCTCCCCTGCACTGGCTTTTCTGGGATCCATCTCTTTCCGTGCCCCGCTATGCTCGCCAGTGCAGGGTCCGCCCCGTAATTGCTACATGGCTGGCTCTTTGATGCGGACCGGGGCGGCCGCATCCTTTCCCATTTCCCTTTTTCTTGACTCTCGCAACTTTGTCAAATAGCACTCTCGCGCAGCATTTTGATCCCCTTTTATAACTCCTACTCCATTGTCTGTAGGGAATTTAATAGTGAGGCACCATGGGGCTAGAATAGCTTTGAACGCTGCAAGCGTTGGACGGCCAAGGAAAGCATTATAAGCAGAAAATTCATCGACAACCACAAATGTTTGCTTGCGGACTACTTTCCTTTCTCCTTCCCCAAGTTCTACAAGCAGATCGATGGTTCCTATTGGTTGCTTTGGCTCCCCAGTGAAGCCAGCGATCTTCTGCGATGAGGCTTGTACATTTACCATCGGGATTTTCATTTGGTCGAATGTCTTCTTGAAGAGGATATTACATGATGCTCCGCAGTCAATGAGAACTCTTCTGACAATGGCCGGTCCGATACCAGCTGAGATGACCAAGGGATCTAGGGTAGGAGCTTCGATGCCTGTGGAATCTCTGGCTCTGAAAATAATATCATCACTGAAAGTTTTCTGTTGTTTCAGGGGCGTAGTGTCTTCTAAAACAAAGACGTCTTCTTCGGCTGGAACATATTTCAAAGCCCTGGTATATCTCTCCATCTCACCCCAGCTCTTTCCAGCTGGGTGAGGTCCTCCTGTAATGACATTGATAATGGGCCTTCCAGATTCATGCCCCGTAGCTTTCTCACCTATCCTAGGCTGACGAACAGGAGTCTGTTGCCCCTGACTTGACGATGCAGGATTGCTGCTATTCTTTTTCACAAATTGCTGCAGCTTGTTTTCTCTTAGCAATTCTTCAATCAGATTTTTCAACCGGCGGCATTCATCGGTCTCATGACCGGGTTGATTATGGAAGCGGCAGAACTTCCCACTTTGTATAGCCTTTTTCCCGGTCCTCAAAGGGATAGGTTTAGGGAGGTCAACCGAATCTTTAATGGCAAGGTAGATACGCTCCGGCGTATCTGATAAAGGAGTATACTCTGATGGCTTGAAGGATCGGGGCTTCTTCAGATTACTCTGTTTCTTCCTATTGTTATTTTCCCTTTTTTGTCCTACAGATTCATTCTTGCGTGGAGCAACAGTGTTATCTTCAGCTTTTTCCGACACTGCCTTTACTGGTACAGGACGGCTTTCCAGGCGTATGAATTCATCTGCCTTTTTGTAGAACTTTTCGAGGGAGGTTGGCTCTTTCATGTTTAGCCATTTCCCAAATTCGCTCGACTTATCAATAGCCCTCATCAGATAAGTCAATATCATTCGCGGTTCAACATTGTCCACCTCTGCCAGCGCTATATTAAAGCGGTTCAAGAAAGATCTGATAGATTCACCAGGGTTCTGTTCTATACTTGACAATGACATGATGTCCTTGGCCTTTGAAGCATATAGCCTGAACTGTTCCTTGAACTTTCGGGTCAAGTCTGAAAACTGATCAATAGATCGGACTGGCAACTTGGTGAACCACAGTAGAGCCACACCTTCAAGGTATACAGGGAAATATCGGCACTTTATCTCGTCAGAGGCTCTGGCACCTGTCATGTGCCAATCATATTTATACAAGAATTCATTCGGATCACTTGTCCCTTTGTAAGCTGGGATAGTTGGAGGGACAAACTTCCTTGGAAATTCCGCCTTTAGGATTTTCTCAGTAAATGGAGTTTTACTTGGGGCGAAACCCCATTCTTTCTCATCTTCAACCCTTTGCATACTTTCTTTCATGATTTGCCGGACCATTCCAGAAAGATACTCCTCATCATGTCGAGTTCCAGATCCACCAACCTCAGGAAGCGTTTGCTCAAAGGGACTGGCAGCCCTTTCTGGAGCATTCCTTTCATTAGCATCATGAATGTTGCCAGCATAATTCCTTCCATTACCAGCCGGTTGATTGTTTGCCCCGAGCAAATCATTCAACTTATTCAGAATTAGAGCATTTTGGGCACTCTGAGCCTCTAATTGTGCATTCTGGGCGTTTATCTGCTGGTTCAGCCCTAATATTACAACATCCAACTCCGCTTTCGTAACCCCAACAGACGTAGTGGGTTGATTAGGTACAGGGGAAGCGGATGTTCCCTTTTGAATGTTCCCAGATCTGACAGATCTACTCTTCCTTCCAGGAGCCTTAATCTCAGACAGACTTCTGGTTTTCAAGGAAATTCTCTCTACAAATCTCTGTGAAGCAATGATGATAATTTTTCCTGAGTTCAATTCTCGGTGAAAGCACCAAAAATGTTAACGCTAAAATTTGAACGCTAACACCCAGGTGTATGAGTTGTAGTTGTGAAAGCACCACCCGATTACTCGGGAACGGATTACAAGCAGATAATAGCAGAAAAGCGGTAAACAACAACAATTTTATAGTGGTTCGGCTTAAGGGTATAGCCTACGTCCACTTTAAGTACTTTTATTAATAATCTCGTTACAAGCTGATACAATTCTTCCCAAATACAATACACTTTGAATTACAAGAGACTTAGAACAAGTAGCCTAAACTCCGATGAAGATGAGAGTTTTCGAATCCATGTTAGATGTATGTGATCTCTCCTTGAAGTTGTTTGTAGCGTTCTTAGTGTCTTGAGAGCTTCAAGTGTTAAATTGGTTCGGAATGCAGTAGAGTATCGGCGCTTGAAGAGAGTGAGCCCAAAGTCCTTTGAATGTTGGAGGTGGCCTTGTATTTATAGGAGTTTTCAGCCTTAAGTCGTGAGTCGTACCCAGCTCATGCCTGACTCGTGGCCGAGTCAAATTAGGTCGTGGCCGACTCATAGAATCATCCCTTCACTCCTCCAATGCTTACTCCTCTGCTGGATTTTATGACAAGTCTTGAGTCGTGTCCGAGTCAATCTCCCTTGGCATAGGCATTGTGGCAATGGGTTACGACTTAACGACTTTAAGTCGTGGGCGAATCATGGTGAGTCGTCTCATGTTAACTCAAGGCCGAACTACTGGCTTGGTCCAAAGAGATAAGTCATTCTCGAGTCAATCCGAACATAACTCCTTTTATGCTAGCATAAGTCGTATACGACTCATCATGGCCGTAGCTACTCAACGAGTTATCTCATTTCAGTATGGTTTTGAACTTGTCCCTGAAGCCTTAGGTCGTATCACCCTTTAAGTCGTAAACTTTCATGAGTCGTTAATGTCTTACCTTGCTGGCCTTTAAGTCGCCTTGGACTTTAGGTCGTTAACTCGTTGAGTCGGGGACTAGATGAGTCGCTGAGGTTGTTGAGCCGGGGTCTTGCTGAGTCGGCCCTTTCTTATGAACCGCTAATCCCTTGAGTCGTATATCCAATGAGTCGGTGAGGACCTTAAGTGGATGAGTCGGGACCAGATGTGTCGGTCCTAGATGAGTCGGATCTAGATAGATGAGTCGTTCTTCCCTATACATGGATGAGTCGGTATTAGTTGAGTAAATGAGTCGGTCCAAGTTTCAGCAGGGTTAACACAGGTAGCTATTGGAACGAAGAACATGACACGGTCGGTGGATCCGACGAGTGGTGGGATACAACTGCAATAAGGTATCGCAAATACGAACATGCCGCGCCTGCTCGTTTTAGGCAGTTGGACGTGATTTTTGATGGCTGCATCCAAACTAACAAATGTCAATTCATAATTCCAGCAGATCCACCTGTTCAGCAATAGTTCAACACACAACTTCATGCCGACTATCTTAGGGGTGATGTTGCAGAGATCTCCAATCGTAGAGCGCCTAGACAGCAACGGCCCACTGGTGGTCCTTTTAGGTCTGTTGGCAGTTCTTCGCATGATCTGACTCTTACTAGGTGTATGGAAGTAAAGCAAGAGAATGACGATTATGAAGAATAGGAGGTCGTGATTTGTTTGGCTGAGTATGATAGTAGAGCTTTCAATCCTTTGCATGCCCTGCTGGACAACCCTTAGCAGCTTAGGAAAGCTGTTATTTATCTTATTGCCTAGATGAGAAGGAGAATGTAGTTTGTTTTTTCTTTATTTTATTTTTTGCATTTTTATTTGGTACTTTTATTTCTTAATTTGTGTTGTGAATTTTGAACTATGAATTTTTATTTCTGCATTCGAATTCTATATTCTGTATTTTGTCTTCAAAAATAATCAACGTAGATAAATAATAACATAAACAAATAATAAAATAATAATTTTGCCCCTTTCGCATTGCCCCTTTCGTAAAAAGAATGCATTCACTTTTCGCGAACTTACCACTTTCTCAGCCCCTTTCGTTTGCCACTTTCGGTCCAAAAATGAACGTACCCTAAATCTATAAGTCTGTCTTTAAAATATGAAATTAAAAGTTGTCTTCCCATCTTGTCACGTGGTTGATTTCTCTTGAAAGAGTACAACATCAGTTAGCAATTTACATTGAATATAGTAGTATAATTTATATTTTAAAAAAATAAATTTAATGTTTGATATGCAAGTGTGTTAGGAAAATCATAAATTTAAATACTATATCTTTGGGTAAAAACAACAAAAATTGGGGTTAGTAATTTGTTAAAGTTCTCATAAGTGGATAACTAAAAACACGGGGATAGTCCAACATCATTGTCCTAGTGGTTAAGCGTTCAGGCTTTGGTCCGTATGGTAATAAGTTCGAATCATGCATAGTGTGATCGGAGCACTGAACATAAGTTGACTTGTTCTATGTTATATACTATTTAAGACTTGTAGTACTGCTATGTGTTACCATCTAAGTTCCCAATTTAGAAAAACCAATATAATATTCCTTGAGTAAAGAATAAGCAAACAAACTAAAAACAGAAAAATTAAGCGGAAAGAAAAATATAATTGTCGTATGTCTAATCAAGATTGTGATAGACAGATGTTTATTAAATTGTCAATGTTAGTTCAAGATTAAATAATTATGAGAAAGAATATTTCAAAAAGATATCAGAAAAAATATTACGATGGCAAGAAGATTGGTTGATCTTATGATAATTGATCGATCCAATTTGATAATTTTTCTCGAGTTCATTTTGAAAACGTAAAACTAAAGCAAGTTTGTAATTTTTCAAAAATGCAGTATCTTACATATAAAATTGGTTTGAGTTAATAAATTTTGTATAGCAATAAAAGAAGAAAAATAAAAACCATTAATTACCCCTAAATCGATGTGTAGAAAAAGAAAATAAATAAGAAAAGAAATCAAAATTAATCTAAAATAGATTGTTGATAGGAGCTCATAACCCAACTCAACAAAATCATGAATTAAGTAAAGATAGCCGATCATAACATGAAATCATATTTTATAATAAATTTGAAACAAAAAATTAACGAATTCACCGGTTTGATTTTAAAAATTCAACTAAAAACATGGTATGAATAGTAAAATTTGAATTGATTGGGATTAATTAAATCTAATACGTAATTTCTCATTGAAGGTTTAACTCTCAATTAATATTCCTTTGTTAACATTCACATTTAATTGAACTAAAACACCATAATTAGTAATGTATTAAATTCTAAATACTACTAATTTGTAAAGTTTGAATGATATCCAAAATTAAGTAAATGAACAATGTACTGTAAGATTGATAAAGTCATATTTATTACACACACAAACGTGCACTGATTTTTACGTCGTAATATAATATCTTATAATAAGAAAAATAGGGATACGTTACCACAAATTGAAAAATCACTTGAAAATTAATCCTTCAATTCTTTGAAATATCGATTATGTTGGGCGAATTTTCACCCAGAAGACCTCGAGACCAAGAAGCCACAGTTTCACCCGGGCTTGCAACCTCCACCTCGTTCGATGAACACAAGGCTCGGTACAAGCATGGAAGTCAATCCGGCATTCCCATTCGGCAGAGTTACGTCCGGCCTCTCCCTGTTATGCCGGATCGGAATCCATTCGGCAAAGCCCAACCATTGGTCCATTCGGCAAAAGCAAGGCATAAGGCATTTCCATCCGGCACATCCCATTCGGTAGCCGGACCATACCCCACCGAACCAACCATCACCCCACTACCGAACCAACTCCACGGCCGGACCAAACAAGTACCGAACCACCTCACTGCCGGTCCACCTCCACACTCATTACCACCGGTCCACACTTATTGCCGGACCACGCCTACCATCGGACCAAACTCCATGCCGAATGACCTCCGCCGAACCAGGTGATTACCATTCCAGATTGCTTCAGCCCGGGCCCACCAGCAGTTATATACTTCCAAGACCCCTGCCCCCTACCTCATTCTATAAATAGAGGGGCAGGGGTACAACAATGGCGGACAAGTTTGAGAGCTCAAGTAAGGAAGGAACTTTCAAACTACTTTCATACACTTGTATACAACGCATTGTACTTGTAACCTGAAAGAAAGAAGATAATAACATATAAAGTGGACGTAGGCACATTCTGGCCGAACCACTATAAATCTGTGTGTCTTTTACATTTCAGCCCCTACTTCTCTCATATTTACATACTCATCTAAAATTATTGAAAATCACATATAATCAACTAAATAATACGACTTGGAGGTGTTTGTCCATTTTTTGTGCAAACATTTTTGGTGCTTTCACTGAGAGTTGAACTCAAGCTTCATCTTCTCCCACTCAACCTTTTTCCTAACGACATCACTCGTTGCTTAGAAATCATGCCTTCCAAACAGAGAAGGGATGTTAACAAAGGAAAGAACATCGCAACTAGCAGCCTTCCAGATCCAGCAATCACAGATCAGCCCACTTCAACAGCAGTACCAGATGAAAATCAGGAAAATCCAACTGGTCCCGCAACGGAACAACCAATCACTAGGGCAGATCTGGACAGGGTTGTGGCTGAAGTAACTAACCGCTTCACATCCCAACAAGAAACTTTGGTGGACCAACTCATGACACGCTTAAGGGACGCTGAAGAGTCCAACCGCAACACTGAATCATGGGGTGAATCCCAATCCGGAGGATCCCGGAGGCAACAAAGGTCTTCACTCTTCGAACAAGCTATCAACAGGAAAAACGATGATAGGGGCCGCGCCCGGACTCAGCCCGAATTCCGACTCGAGGAAGCCCTTGGAACCGAACCTAGCGGGGGAGGCACCAGGCGAGGGTCGGATATAGCTGAGCCAGTCATGCCACCTAATCATAGAAACCCCGCTGAACGGAGCCGAGCTAGAACCCAGCTCGAAGTTGACCCCATGGATGTGCTCGAAACAGAACCCCATAGGGGAAGATCAAGGCAGGGGGCAACTGTAGCTGGTCCTAGCGTGCATCCAAGCAGCCAAAGACAACCACTGGATAATGCTAGAGGTGATAGACTGTACCATCCCTACAGGTCATCTGGACGAGATAGATCCCGCAGGGAAGAACCGAGCTCATTTTTGTCCGCTCCAAGTTCTGACGAGCGGATGGCACGATTATTCAGAGAATGTGTCCAACGGGAGCAAAGGGACCGGGGAATAGGCGCTAGGGTCACCAGTCCCTTTACCCGAAATATCGAAACTGCCATCACTCCCCGGGAATGGAAAATGCCAACCATGGAACCTTACAAAGGAACTTCCGACCCCATCGTACACCTGCAGAGATACACCCAGCATATGCTCATGAGTGGAGCAACAGAAGGAGTATTATGTAAATGCTTTCCGCTATTCCTATCAGATCTAGCTACCTCCTGGTTCTGCCATCTACCCCAAGGATCCATCAACTCATGGGAGATGTTAAAAGAAAGGTTTATTAGCCAGTTCCGCATCCATGTGGAACAACCCAGGGATGCTTATTCTCTATCCAATGTCAAACAGAAAACCGGAGAGACGCTGCAACAATATCTAACACGGTTCAACGCCGCAGCGGCAGCAGTTCAAGATGCCGATGAAAAACTCACTCTAATGGCCCTCTGTAGTGGTGTGCATCCAGACACCAAGTTTGCCAGAAGATTAACTAAGGAAAAACCAGCTACCTTGCCTGATTTCTTCCATGAAGCTGGAAAGTATATGAGACTTGAAGACGCTGCTACGGAGAGGCAGCCAGGGCAACAAGGCAAGATAATCCAGGACAAGGTTCCCACTGCAGCTAAGGACGCTCGAAGAAATGAATCTAGAGACAATGCTGGGGGCAGAAAGGTTGAGAAGCGCCAATATCGACCAGGGCCAAGATTTGACTCCTACACTCCTTTGAATGAAACAATCGAAAACATCTACCTAGCCACTCAGGGCGAACTCGGATACAAGCGCCCCCCGCACAAGAAAGAATCAGATAACGCACTCAAGTCCGGAAAGTTCTGTCGCTTCCACGAATCCCACGGACATGACACCAATGAATGCCACCATCTTCGGGACTTGATCGAAGAACACATTAGAAGAAGAAGACTGGAACGTTATGTGAAAAGTCAGAACAGGACTCCAACTCCTGCCAATGAGAACTCAAAGCAACCCCTCCCAGAAGTAGGCGGAGGGAGTCGCAACAATCACAACACCAGTGGCTCTAGTCAAGAGAAGATAGTAGTCCTTACCATCTCAGGAGGACCACACATTGCCGACAGAAGTTGGGCAGAGATGGAAAGGTACGGCAAGTCGCTTAGAAATGCCGAAGGATATGTTAACTCCATTACGGAGGAACGCCACCCGAAACGAAAAGAAAACGACGACATCATATTCAGTAGGCGTGATTTGGAAGGAAGACAGTACCCACATATGGATCCTATGGTCATCTCTGCCTGGTTCGGTCCAGCTAAAGTTTTTCGGATTCTAATAGACACAGGAAGCTCCGTAAATATCCTATTCAGACATGCTTTCGACAAAATGAAGTTATCAATGAAGGATGTATCCCCCTGTGACAAACCACTGCACGGTTTCACTGGAGATGCAAAAATGCCCCTCGGGCAACTTGACCTCTTCGTCGAAATAGGAAGTCATCCCCGCTCCGTTGTGCGAAAACAAACGTTCGTACTAATAGAAAACCACTCGGCTTACAACGCTTTCTTGGGAAGACCAGCCTTGTCTGACTTTCAGATTGTATTAGCCCCCTGGTGCCTGAAAATGAAATTTCCAACAGACAACGGAGTAGGAGAAGTAGAAGGAGATCAAGGTGCTGCCCGAGACTGCTACGTAACTGAACTTCGCAATAACCGCAGAAAGAATAAAGGAAAAGATGCAGAGACTACTCTCTGCATGAAAAGCTTGGAGGCATAGCAACTAAAGAAAGCCCCTCCTCTTCGATACACAAGCGATCCCTTCAATGAACTAGACCCCAGGGATAAAGAGGAGGAGGCTACCGCCGAGCCTGCAGAGGCTATGGAATTCGTATCGGTAGATAAGCATGATTCAAGTAGACTATTAAAAATCGGATCTCAGCTGAAAACGGAATTGAAGGATCGACTCATTGACTTTCTCCGCCACAACTTAGATGTATTTGCGTGGACCCATGCCGATATGACAGGAATCTCCCCAGACGTAGCATGCCACATGTTGAACATCGATCCCACCAAGGTACCAGTAAAGCAGAAAAAGAGGAGCATGGGGGCAGAGCGATCAGCAGCCCTTGATGAGGAAGTAAAAAATCTACTTGCTAATGACTTCATACGGGAAGCCATCTACCCAGAATGGATCGCTAACCCAGTGCTAGTAAAAAAGGCCAATGGAAAGTGGCGAACATGTATTGACTTCTCCAATCTGAATGACGCTTGCCCGAAAGACTGCTTCCCACTTCCCCGAATTGACCAACTCGTGGACAGCACAGCTGGGCACGAACTCCTATCTTTTATGGATGCATACTCCGGATATAACCAGATCCCCATGCACGCTCCCGATCAGGACCACACTAGCTTCATCACCGACCGCGGATTATATTGTTACAAAGTCATGCCTTTTGGACTCAAAAATGCTGGAGCTACCTATCAACGCCTCGTCAACAAAATGTTCGCAGAACTGATAGGACGTACTATGGAAGTGTATGTGGATGACATGTTGGTGAAGTCCAGGAAAGCCAACGACCATGTAAGCCATCTGGACGATATGTTTCGGGTACTTCGCCGATATGGAATGAAGCTGAATCCTCTAAAGTGCTCCTTCGGAGTATCATCGGGAAAATTCTTAGGATTCATCGTCCACGCCAGAGGAATCGAAGCAAACCCTGAACAAATCCGAGCTTTAAAAGAAATAAGGATGCCTTCCACTCGAAAAGAAATGCAGAGCCTAAACGGAAAGGTGGCCGCCCTAAGCAGATTCATTTCCAAGGCAACTGACAAGTGTGTCCCTTTCTTCGAAGCACTCAAGAAAGACAAAGGGAGGTTCGAGTGGACCGACGAATGCTTAAAAGCCTTCCTCAACCTCATCGAACACCTTCAGAGACCACCAGTACTCTCAACTCCAAATGAAGGTGAAGTGTTATACCTATACCTCGCTGTATCATCTCATGCTCTAAGCGCCGCCTTGGTAAGAGAAGAAGACCGCACACAACGCCCGGTTTACTTTGTAAGTAAGAGATTTACAGGGGCAGAGGCCAGATATCCTAAACTTGAGAAATTAGCATATTGTTTATTGATCGCGTCACGAAAACTGCGCCACTACTTCCAGTCTCACTCCATCAGGGTTCTAACCGATCAACCACTGAGACGAGTGCTCCATCGTCCTGACACTTCTGGGCGACTCCTCAAATGGTGCATCGAACTAAGTCAGTATGATATCACCTACCATCCTCGTACCGCTATCAAAGGACAAGCCATGGCTGATTTCATTGCCGAATTCACTATAAACGAAGGCGAGGAACAATCTGAAGTAGCAAAAAACATCAAGTGGAACCTCTTTGTAGACAGAGCATCGAACGAACAAGGCTCGGGGGCAGGTATTGTGATCATCACCCCCAGGGGAAGAAAGTTGTACTATGCATTGAGATTGGAGTTCACGGCCACTAACAACGATGCTGAATATGAAGCAGTAATAGCGGGATTGGAACTGGCGCTAGAAATTGGAATCAATTCCTTATGTATTCATAGTGATTCTCAGCTTATCGTAAACCAGGTACTAGGAGAATTCCAGACTCGAGGAGAACGACTCACAGCATACCTAAAGAAAACCAAACTGCTGCTCGATCAATTGGACCATTATCTAATCAAACACATTCCTCGAGAAGAAAACCAAGAGGCAGATGAACTTGCAAAGCAAGCTAGTATGAAGGACAGCACCATTCCCGGAGCACCAGCAATCTCAAGGCAGCTAGCCCCAAGTTTCGAACAAGTAAATCTGATAACTGCAATCGAAGAAGGAACCTGGATGACCCCTATCCGGAAATATTTGCAAGATGGCATACTACCCGACAGGCGTGACGAAGCCAAGAAGATCTTGAGAAAAGTTCCCCACTACACAATACAAGAAGGCATCCTCTACCGGCGTGGCTTCTCTGGCCCCTTATTAAGATGCGTCGCCGGAAGGGAAGCCAAGGAGATATTAACAAACATCCATCAGGGAGGATGCGGAGATCACACTGGAGGACAGACTTTGGCAAGAAAGATACTCCGATATGGATATTACTGGCCCACACTAAACAAAGATACCCTAGACTTCGTTAAGAAATGCGACAGATGTCAGAAGTTCGCCAAGATCCCTCGACTGCCCACAAACGAAATTACTCAAATGACCAGCCCTTGGCCCTTTGCTGTATGGGGAATCGACTTAATTGGCGAACTGCCAACGGGCCGAGGCGGAGCCAAATATGCTATAGTGGCAGTCGATTATTTCACCAAATGGGTGGAAGCGGAACCTTTAAATAAAATATCTTCAGCAAAAGTTATCAACTTCTTGATCAAAAACATTCTGTGCAGGTATGGAATCCCCCTCAAGATCGTATCAGACAACGGACTCCAATTTGACAGCGAAGAATTTGCCGACTGGTGCCAAGAGCATGGAATTCATAAAAGCTTCTCATCAGTAGCTTACCCTCAGGCAAACGGACAAGTTGAAGCTGTCAACAAAATTCTCAAAACCCTAATCAAGAAGAAACTTGAAAAGTCAAAAGGCGCTTGGGTGGACGAACTTCCTACGGCACTATGGGCATACCGCACATCTTTCAGAACATCAACGGGACATACTCCTTTCTCTTTGGCATATGGATCGGAGGCAATGCTCCCAGTTGAGACTATTGTGCCTTCCCACCGTAGGATCCACTACAACCCAGAAGAAAACGAAGAACTCCTCCTCATGTCTTTGGATCTGATTGAGGAAAGGAGAAACGATGCAGCACTCAAAGCAGCAGCTCACAAACAAAAAGTGGCAGCACTATACAATTCCAAAGTCAAGCATCGCAGCTTACAAGAAGGAGATCTTGTCCTCAGGCGAATCTTTCCGCGCCCCGGGGCACTGGACCCCATCTGGGACGGACCATATGTAATTCACAAAGATCTCCACAACGGAGCTTACATTTTGTCAACAGTGGACAGAGAGGTGTTCCAGAGGGCATGGAACATCCGACACCTCCGTCGATACTTTTCTTAACTTGTACTGCCCATGTGAAGTGAATTAACAAAGAGAATTAGTGGACGTAGGCATTTTCGTGCCGAACCACTTTAAAAAATCTTGTCTCTTTTTAACTTGTTCCTTTATGTCTTGGCTACTTGTTAAGTTTTATCCCTTTCTGTTGAACAAAATCCTATGGCATCTCCACTCAAGACGCACCGCGGCCTCATCTAGACTAGGCCTAACAGGTATGCCACGATTCTATGCACTCGCCAATGAGACTCTTTTGCTCCAGCATCCCTCTGCTGCGGGTTAACTCATTGCGCGCCTGCCCTCAAAGCCAACTGTAATGAGCCGATTATAAGTCATCATAAAGGCCGACTATAGCCGATGGCAGCTCATTACGGCGTTCGGCTCGTCGGTAACCGTGAACCTACTTTAAGCCCCAACATAAGGTGTGGCCAGCCAGGGGTAGTTCACGGCCAACGGCACCCACGCTAGCCGGCCACGGTAATCGAATAATACCCACGATTACGGACCATAACGGTTCGGGTAGTTACCGTGCGCGATCTCGGCTCCGATGTGTCTTAAGTGCGGCTGTGGTAAAAAAGAAAACTCCCCGCGGAGGCGTAAGATGGGTGACAAATGTCTCCAAGACCCACAGCTAGGGAAAGTGACTACAAAACCCGTTTGCCACGAACTTAAGCACATCGACGGCCTTCCGTGACTGGAAGTTTTACTTTTACTATATTTCCATTTCATTTAAATATTTTTCTCCTATCCTGTATAACAAACTCTAAAGTACAGGAAACCAAATAGGAAGCATTCACTCATGAGGCTCTAAGCCTGCGTGCTGGGTAGCAGGGCGCTCGGCTATACCCGTGAACAGTTACACAAGACACTCAAAGCTGACGCCTGCGAATAAAACATAAAGGGCGGTACTCTCTTCTCTTGTACATAAATGCGTAACTATAACTTATTCATACACTGACATTGCAAAACGTGAAATTATATTTCAAGCAAAAACTTAACATCAAACACAAGTGGAATCACAGGCATATACATAATTATACTTCTCACACAGCACATAAAGATAGCAACAACATTTAAACATGACAAATTCAGCTTATATTATAAGATCACACGAAGTTATTCTTTGCAAATAATTTTATTACAGTTGCATATCAAAGACTAACATGAACAGTGATAAAAAAGAAACAAAAAGATGGCAGATGCATCCACACTCCATCACCAACTCCCCCAGCCTACTTAGCCGCAGGATCGGAGCCCCCAGCATGTGGATCTGAAGTCCCACCTGTCCAGATCAGAAGAGGAATTCATTAAACGAACGATCAAGTTATGAAAACACGGAGAGAAAAGAAAGGGAAAAGAATAACTCACCAGCATCCGCCGCTTGATCCTCATCATCCAACTGCACGCCCGCTTCCTCTGCAGCGAGTAGCCGCATCCCCTCCTTCACCGCCGCTTGCTCCTCCTTTGAGAACTGAGCAGTAACCGCACTCAAGTTGAAAGCCTCTCCGCCTTCCTTACCCGCATTCACCCTGGCCTCCTCTAAAGCCTGGAGATACACCTTGGCCATGACCCGAGGGTAATCGTCCATCCAAGACAAGCCGCCCTCCTTCCAAGTGTGGAAGTACATATCCTGCAACATCTCATCCATCATCCCCTCGTTTTCCTCAAACTCCCTCACCCGGGCCTCGGAAGCTTGCAACTTGGCGATGGCGACGTCCCTCTCTGATTGGTATCTCAAGCAGTCAGCCTGGAGTGACCTCCTCATTTCCTCTTCCTTCAACTTGAGGGACCTCCTCATCTCCTCCATCTCCTCCTTCAACTCGGCCTGAGCCATCTCCGCAGCCTCGAGCCTCCCTGACAACTCCTCTACCCGCTCGAGATCCGCATTTCGAACCTCATCCACCGTTGCGATAGCTATGTTGATCCGTTCCCTGCAAGCGACCTCCATCTTCCGTAATTCCGCCCTACTGGCCTTCTCCATGGTCTCTTTCAGACGCTTGGAGGCTTCCTCATGCTGGGAAATCTGGATGGCTTGGTCGGCGAGTTGCTTGGCCTGATCGGCAACCTTTAACCTCAACCGAATGTTAGCACTCCCGATCTCTTCCCCGGCCTTGACCAACTTAGCATGATGCTCCATTAACTTCTTGGTCTCTGCGGCCACCCGGTCGATATTAGCCTTGGCCTCATCCCCCATGGTGACTACCCGTGTAGTAAGTAAATCAAGATCTAAAGATTTGGCCTCGTCCAGCACTCTTACCATGGGGTTGCGGGGAAGTAGGTGCTCGCCCGTGGTCTCATCGAATGAAATGTCCCGAAAACTTGGGTCTAAATCAGGATGGCCGGCAAAAGGGTCACGAGGCACGGGGCGAGGCACATCGGGACGCCTTATATGAATGACAGTAGAACTCTTGGAAGGAGGAGGAGGGGGGCAGGGCTCCGTGCTCTCCTCCATAGTATCACGAGGAGGCTGAGTAGGGGGAGGCAGAGTAGGAAGCTGCGAAGCAGAAGAAGACTCAAATAAGGAACGGCTCCGCTTCCTTTTCTGAATGCCCTCTTCGATGACCCCAAGAAGAGGGCGGTACTTGACTACGTCCCCAGTGCGATCAGTAGAAGGTTTCGCGGAAGCTCTCCTCGACTTAAATTGTTCAAGGCGGTGTCGAACATCCGACGTTTTACCCGCCTGGCCTGCCCCTGAAATAAAGAACAAGTGTTACGAACATACAATAATCCGCAATTCAAAAAATGTGCTAAGTTAAAAAGAAAGAAAAGTGAGGAGACACATCTATTATACAAACCCGGCGGAGGAGTGGGAAACTGCAATAAGTCCTGGATCTCATTCCAGGACGGAAGTGAACCGTAAAAAATTTCTAAGTCCCTATCGAAAATGGAATCGGCAGAAGACAAAAGTTCACCTTGCGTCGCCGGAGTCACCCTAGCTGAAGCCACAGCTTTGCCGGTTTCCTTTGCCTTCTCCGTTTCTTTCTCCTTTTCCTTCTCCGTTTCCGACTCTCCCTCCGACTCCCCGAAGGCCCGACGGAGAGCCTCATCCAGTTCGAGGTCTTGCTCAGAGGTTAGAGCGGCAACACCACTACCACCTTGGCCGTCGCCATCTCCTCCACCCTCCGACCCTTCTCCAACTTCGCCTCCTTCCTCCTCTTCCACACCTTCCTCCTCCGGGACAGTCGGGCAAGTACTTGGAGAAGGGCCATCGGACTTCTTCAGTTTCTTCCCCCCAACCGCAGGACGCGCTGCGAAAGGCTCCCTCTTACCGCTCTTTACCGTAGCCCCCTCCTTAGCTTTAGCAGCCCTCTCCTCAGCCGTATCCCTTTGCTTAACCACGGACTGGTGCGGTAAGATCAAATTATACTCCAAGAGAGTTGCGTTCCTGATCAAGAAAGAGGCCGACCGGTCCCGTGCCGGAATAGCCTTTAGTTCAGCAGCCATTCGCACTAAGGAATCGTCCTCCACGACTGCAATACCACCTGTCGCTAGCCAGAAATAGAAGCATGTCAGAAAAAACACTACAGTCAAAACGCATGAAAAATATAAATGAAATCAATCTTACAGCCGGAAGTGAAAAGGCGGAAAGAAACAGCATCGTCCTTGACGAAGAACCACTCCTTCTTGAACATGGTGAACTTGGAATACAAGTCCAGAACTGGTTTGAAGGGTACGGCCGCCTCCAGACTAATATACGGAGACCCCTTCTTATAGCCTCTCAGGTTGTACAAGTATCGGATTTCCCGGTTAGAAGGAGGACGCCCGTACCTCCTCTGGAAGATGACAAAGAGGCTCACCAGGATAGCATATGAGTTAGGCTGAAGCTGGAAGGGAGCCACCTTCAAATATGTGGTGAAGCTTACTATCCAAGCGTTGATAGGAGGAATGGCCCCACACATGCAATGATATCGGCTATAGGCAAAATACCCCTCGGGAGGGTTGTACGGCATGACACCAGCCTCCGGCAGCAACATAAGCGCTCTGTCAATCCCGAAGGAACGGGATATGACATCAAGTTGCTCCTCTTTCAGAGAGCTAGGATAGCAATCAGGAGGAGAGACAAGAAGCTCCTGGGGACCATACCCATCGACTAGTGACCTCGGAGCAGGTCCGTGCTGTGCTGGATCTGGCTGAGCTGGGGGCACGGCAGAAGTTTCTCCGCTATCCCTGGATTTCTTCTTGCCCGATCGAGTTTCAACTTTGCGAGACATTTATCTGCATACACAAAAGTAAAAAGCATGATGTTAGAACGACAGTATAAACAAACAAGCATACATAAGTCCGGAGTTCCACTCAAAGTCCAGACACAAAGTTCGTTCGGCACTGGAGGTTCAAGACCATTCGGCACTAGGGTCTTACGTTCATTCGGAAGTACAAGTTCATTCGGCAATGGGATCTGACTTCCATTCGGCAATGGAATCTGAGGTTCATTCGGCAAAGAAAAGCTTCCGTGCCCATTCGGCATAAGCCCATCCGGTTATAGAGTTCATTCGGTAAAAGAGTATATACCTGGTTCGGCGAATAATTGATTCGGCAAATAGTTGGTTCGGTGGGCTTTTGATTCGGCTTCCTCTTGTTCGGTAGAGAAAAACTAAGGGGGGTGTAGCCTCTATATATAGGCGAGCTCTGGAATACCGGACGAGAACCTACTGCCGGACCAACCCCATGCCGGACGAGAACCTATCACCGGACCAACAACAACCGGACCAACAACAACCGGACCAACTATGTACCGAATGAAACCTTCCATACCCAACCAACCTCCAAACGAATAAGAATATATGCCTACTCGAAACCGAATGAAACTGTCTCTACCAGCAGAAGCTAGAAACAGGGGGCATGTAGGGCGCCTCACTCAGATAAGTCCCGAACCCCAGATCTTACTAATAAAATAAAGAATATGATAACAATGGATAAGTCGTGAATCTCTCACTAACATGGGTTAATCGTTCACACGTGCACGCGACCACGAACGGTCCATAAGCACGCTCTGAATGGCTATTAACCCTATCACCGTGAGAATTTACACTTTGACATCCCTTTTTAAGCTCACCGGTTAAAAGGATCCTTGATTCTGATAATTATGAAATGGCTAAGCTACTTACACATGTACGGGGTTGCGAACGATCCCTAGGCATGCTCTGAGCTGGCAATAAACCATCTTCACAAACATAGACCGGGCATCGACGATGCCGAGCCCCTTCGGGACTCACTCTCTCGTCCTGAACGGCACAGTTCACTTCATCTCGAATATTTCGATCATGAACGGCCGTTATTCGAAATCACACTAAAACTGTAAATTCCTTTGCAGGACATTAACAGAATACGAGCGTCCGATCGCTGGCGTTACAAAGCCAATCTTCCTGCCACAAGAAAAACAAAGCGCGACACATGCAAGCACGTGCCCCACTTTGGGGGGCAAATGTTGGGCGAATTTTCACCCAGAAGACCTCGAGACCAAAAAGCCACAGTTTCACCCGGGCTTGCAACCTCCACCTCGTTCGATGAACACAAGGCTCGGTACAAGCATGGAAGTCAATCCGGCATTCCCATTCGGCAGAGTTACGTCCGGCCTCTCCCTGTTATGCCGGACCGGAATCCATTCGGCAAAGCCCAACCATTGGTCCATTCGGCAAAAGCAAGGCATAAGGCATTTCCATCCGGCACATCCCATTCGGTAGCCGGACCATACCCCACCGAACCAACCATCACCCCACTACCGAACCAACTCCACGGCCGGACCAAACAAGTACCGAACCACCTCACTGCCGGTCCACCTCCACACTCATTACCACCGGTCCACACTTATTGCCGGACCACGCCTACCATCGGACCAAACTCCATGCCGAATGACCTCCGCCGAACCAAGTGATTACCATTCCAGATTGCTTCAGCCCGGGCCCACCAGCAGTTATATACTTCCAAGACCCCTGCCCCCTACCTCATTCTATAAATAGAGGGGCAGGGGTACAACAATGGCGGACAAGTTTGAGAGCTCAAGTAAGGAAGGAACTTTCAAACTACTTTCATACACTTGTATACAACGCATTGTACTTGTAACCTGAAAGAAAGAAGATAATAACATATAAAGTGGACGTAGGCACATTCTGGCCGAACCACTATAAATCTGTGTGTCTTTTACATTTCAGCCCCTACTTCTCTCATATTTACATACTCATCTAAAATTATTGAAAATCACATATAATCAACTAAATAATACGACTTGGAGGTGTTTGTCCATTTTTTGTGCAAACAGATTATATGAACTCACTCTAAAACCCAGCAATATATAAAATGAATAGTAAAGTTAATCTCCAATAACGAAATAAACAAAACTTATTTGAAACTTTCAATATTATAATATAATGTCCCACAATAAAAAGACAAGTTAAAACAAAAGCGAAAAATAACAGAAAATCAATAACTTAATTCTTTGAATTATCAGTTCCATTAACTTAGGCCAAAACCTCAGCAGTTTAAATAAAAAGAAACAGGATCAATTGAGAATGAGCTAATAATCATTCTTTAATCGTTATTTTTCAGAATGGAAAAATCAAATATGAATTTGAGAAACAAATGGAAGGTGTTACATGACTTTGTTGAGAATTTCACTTGAAAAGAATAATGATCAATATCGATGAATTACAAAATGGTTGAAAGAAGAAGCACATTGAATTACCTGACTGGTTTAGAAAATTGAAAAAGAATTATTGATTTAAGTAAATGAATAAGTAACTAGGGAGGAATGAATAATATGTTTCGAAGTAGAGATCCATATGGGATGAATACTATTTAAGTTAAGAATAAATAAACGAAAAAGACGACTATTGATCTTTTCTCCATTACATGCTTGTGACTTAAACATTAGTGGTTAAGTGGTCAATGGTAATTTTCTATAAGGAATAATGGAGATTTTGTTGAAGCTAAAGTAAAACTAATCTTTAAATTAATAAGAATTCAGGCTTAAGATTTACTCTTTATTCAACTTTTTATATAATAAAATAGATAACGTACATAAAATAGGTTTGAAGAGGAAAAGTAAGCTAAAGAATTTTGAAAAAAAGAACAATTGCCAATGGCATTGACTTGTATTTATTGAAGCAATAGAAAAAAAATTGAAAAAACAATTTTAACGAACTTTTGAAGCAAATAGATTTATGTGGTTTTTAAGTTTTTGATTTACAATTGAAGTTAAAAGTATGATTGGAAAAGGGAGCAAGGGAATTTAAGGTAGAATGAGAATGTGAAAAGATAATAGCTTACGGTTTTAACGTGGTGTAGAATGGATAGATTAGTGACTAAATGACGTATAAGTGTATAACCATAAAGGGAAATGTTAAATATTGGATTAAATTAAGGTATTGCACATATTTTTCGCAAGCAACTAGCAAGCCCAATTAAAGGTAATCTGGCTCAATCAACCAGTCTTACTGATCCGTGGTTAGCCCGGTCAAGGGTCAGTCCAAACACATTATCTCAAACTAGCCCTTAACCCAGCTAGGCGTCGAGGTAAAGCCCAACCTCTTCAAGCAACCTTCACATAAACAAGACCAGGACCGAGCCCGAATTAGTCTCGCCAGGCTCCTCTACATTGGACTTCTAGCAGCAGCTAAAGAACACTACGGTTCGCCCGACCCCTATCTAAGCCTGTGTGGACAAGTAACATATCAGGAAGGAATAGCCCCGCCCTCAAACATGGCTTCAGTACATCCACATCCAGCCGGCACCTGGCCTTCCTCCCAGATGCCCCACGCCTGGTCCATTTGTAACGACCCGTAAATTTCGACGATTTAATTTATTTAATAGAATTTTGTAATAAAAATTTAGTAGAAATAATAAAAGGTGATAAATATATATCGAACGCTAATTTAACAATGGTAATTTAAGCCTTTGTTTGTAATATGAATAAATTTTTCAATAAAAATTGGTGTAAGTATTGTACCTGAATATAATGGGAAGATAGAGAATATAGGTAAGGCATTTAATTAGTTAAGTGTAAATTTATGGGTATAATAACAATTCGTATACATTACCTAATTAATCTGTCAATTAATTTGTTAAAAAAATCAAAACCTTTTAATTTGGTAAATAATTTGATGCGTATTGATAAGCGTTACTTCAACGATTAATTTTAAAGTGATGGGAAGAAAATAAGTAAAGTTATGCAGTAATAAATAAATAAAAATATTGCAATAAATAGGAAACTGACATAACATTTATTTATATGAACGTTACTTATTGATTTGAGAGTAACGGAAGTGTGAACGTAGAATAAAATAAGCGTAGATTTATGTTAGGTAATTATTGAGAATATGGGGAATAAGTTGAAATAATATTAATTAAAAATTTATGCGTAAAACATGTTATGTAAGATATATTGATTCCATTTAATAAATTGAGGATTAATATTATCGAAGAGGATTAAATATGGTCTCAGTGTAAATTTAGATAAGTTTTGAAATAAAGACTAATTCCATTCAGAAGATGACAATGGGTGCAATATTTTGATTTGTAAGCAATAGTAATAGGTTACATGTTTAATTGGTTGATAGAATTTGAATTGAAATAAATGTTAATACACTAAATAAAGGTTACATTAATATGATAAGTAATATAATGTCCAGAAGTTTAATATAGAGTGTGTTAAGACGTAGAAATGAAAATTAGGAAGTAGTTGGAATTAAATGAAATTTTAGGTGTATTTATGAGAAATTTACGTACAATTAAAGAGGCGAATGAAATAAATACCAACCAATTTTAGTGAATAACGGGATCTAAACCTAAATAAATAAATTCCTTGAAATTTAAGTTTTAATTTTTCATAAATTGGATTTGTACTTTAATATTGAAAATTTTGGGATTATTCAAAAATAAATTATTGTAGGAAGTTGTTAAAGGATTCTGAATTTACCAAGTTGTCCAAACTCACAAAATTTGCAAATAATTAAAGTTGGATTGTAAATCTGATTCAATTAACCTATTATTAATTTATTTGTTTGGAATATAAAAAGTAATGATAGGGTTAATTGAAATTAAGGGTAGTTTAATTTGTATGTTATTTGGGATTAAGGCTAGATGGGTGGATATTAGGAGTTATATACTTAGATCATTCAATTTATTTGGATAACATTGTAATAAATGTAATTAAATGTACATTTACGTGAAATATAATATCATGCTTAATAGATTGCTAAGTTGTATATATTAAAGGGAATTTTATTAATTGTTTTTAAAAAACCTTAATTAATGTGGTTGATAAATTTAATATAAGAAAAACCAATGAAATTCTTGGGAATAATGTAGGTTAATATGAGTTAGTAGTTAGGGTAGTGACTAAAATTGGTAATACATTGCAATTAATGTTAATAGTGCTGACATAAGCTAATAAATTTAAATGTTAATGCAATACCAATTTATGTATTTAAGGTGATTGTGAAATTGGAATTTGATAAATGCAGTAACTAACTCAGGGCAAACAGATTTTATGGAATCAATAAAAGATAGGTAAATTTAATGATTGTTTGGTTGTAATTTAAGCATGAATGGGAATAAATCGGGCAATAGTGAGAATTATTAATTATTACCCATCAATTTATTTAGAATCTAAATCAAATGCAACATTCGTTGTTATTTGTAGCTTATAGGTGGAAATAATGTAAACTTTATTCAGAATATGATAATTAGTTAGATTAAAAGAATGGAAGGTAGGATATATGGATTCATTTGGATTTAGAACATGATAATTTGAATTTATTGAATTTATTGGAAACTGAATAGAACATTTTATGTGATCGAAATTAAAGTTGGAATTCGGAGATGTTTTAGGAATTCCCATCTATGGGATACCAATAGATAGGATAATTAAATGAAAGGTCAACCAAAGGATTTCTGCAAAGTTAATTTATAATTTGTAGATAAAATAAAATTGAAGTTTTACGCTGAAGTTAATAATGTACTCAGTGTTAACCCCGTTTTGCCAACGAGTTAAGGCCTGGGCCGGCTCATCAGATAAGGTTTTCAGCGACTCAGTGGATCTACGACTTAAGGTATTTCAAGACTCAACTGATTGCCGACTCAACGAATTGAGGAGACGCACGAGTTAAAGAATTGAACAGTTTACGACTTAAGGAGGTGAACGGTTTACGGCTTAAGGATAGAACGACTTAATGAGTTGACAGACTAAGCGACTCACAACTCAGATAAATCTGCGACTTAAGGCCTCTGCGACTTAAGATATGTCATGTCTCAGGGGAGGTACACGAGTTAAGGAGTCTACGAGCTAAAGAGCCTACGAGTTAAAAGCTTACGAGTTAAGGAGCTAACGACCTAACAGGATTAAGACCTAAGCGACTTAGGGAATGTCACGACTTAAGAAAGTCCACGACTTAAAGACGTTACGACCTAAGACTTAGAGAGAAAGTTCAATACCATGCCGTAATAAGATGACTCGTTGACGACTTACGACCTAGTTTAAGTCGTACACGACCTAAAACTGCAGAGCCAAGATTTTAGTGCTGCCTCACTTTAAACCGTGACCTCTTAACTCACGAACGAGTTAGGACTTGTGTCCAGATGAACGAAGAGAAGCTCAGAACCACTACACTTGCTCCACTGCCTGCTGACTCTTGAACCTTGAGTCGAGTGCGACTTACGACTCTCCATGAGTCGTACACGACTCATGACTTGCGAAAACCTCTACCTAGAATTCTCTATAAATAGAGGGCTAACTCCAACATAGAGGGGACTTTTGGATCATTCTCTTCGTGACATCAAGGCTCTACTATCTTCAAGACAATCTAAACTCCATAACTTCAAACTGACGCAAGATTTTTAGACCAAACTTCACACAGAGATTCGACATATTCAATCATGGATTCAAAGAACTCTGTCACGACGAAGTCTTCTCTAGCTACTCGTCTTTTTGAATTGAGTTGGATTGTAATTGAAAGAGATTGTAATAAGTTGTAATTCAGTCAGCAATAAAAAGGATTGAAGTGGACGTAGGCTTGATCATAAGCCGAACCACTATAAAACTGCTGTTGTTTACTGTTTTTTCTGCAATTTTCTGCTTATACTCTATTCCCGAATCATCGGGTGGTGCTTTCACAACTACACTTTTACACACCGGGGTGTTAGCGTTCAAATTTTAGAGTTAACATTTTTGGTGCTTTCACTGAGAACTGAACTCAAGAGAATTATCATCATTGCTCCACGAAAGTTTGTTGGAGGAATCTCTCTGAAAACTAGAAGTTTATCTGAAATCATGGCTCCAGGGAGAAGGAGTAGATCTGTTAGATCTGGAAATGTTCAAGAGGGAACCTCCACTTCCCGAGTACCTAATCAAGCCACTCCACCTGTTGGGGTCACAAAAGCGGAGTTGGATGCTGTAATCTTAGGGCTGAACCAGCAGATAAATGCCCAAAGTGCACAATTGGAGGCTCAGAACGCCCAAAATGCCCTAATTTTGAATAAGTTGAACGATTTGCTTGAGGCAAACCGTCAACCAACGGGTAATGAAAGGAACTTTGCTGGCAACGTTCATGATGCTGAAGAAAGAAACATTCCTGAGAGGGCTGCCAGCCCCTTCGAGCAGACATTTCCTGAAGTTGGTGGATCTAAAGCTCGAAATGATGAGGGGTATCTTTCTGAAATGGTTCGACAAATCATGAAAGAGAGCATGCAAAGGAATGAAGACGAGAAGGAATGGGGTTTCGCTCCAAGTAAAACCCCGTTTACCGAAAGGATCTTAAAGGCTGAATTCCCAAGGAAGTTCGTCCCTCCAACTATTCCAGCTTACAAGGGAACAAGTGATCCGAACGAATTCTTGTATAAGTATGATTGGCACATGACAGGTGCCAGAGCTTCTGATGAAATAAAGTGTCGATATTTTCCTGTATATTTGGAAGGTGTAGCTCTGCTTTGGTTCACCAAGTTACCAATTCGGTCTATAGATCAGTTTTCTGACCTAACCCGGAAATTCAAGGAGCAGTTCAGACTATATGCTTCAAAAGCCAAAGATATCATGTCGTTATCAAGTTTAGAACAGAATCCAGGGGAAACTATCAGATCTTTCTTGAATCGCTTTAATATAGCGCTGGCCGAGGTGGACAATGCAGAACCACGGATGATCTTGACTTATCTGATGAGGGCCATCGACAAGTCAAGCGAATTTGGAAGATGGCTAAACATGAAGGAACCAAATTCCCTTGAAAAATTCTACAAGAAAGCAGATGAGTTCATACGCCTGGAAAGCCGTCCTGTACCGGTAAAGGCAGTATTGGAAAAAGCTGAAGATAACGTTGCTGCTCCACGCAAGAATGAATCTGTAGGACAGAAAAGGGAAAATAACGATGGGAAGAAACAGAAAAATCTGAAGAAGCCTCGTTCCTTCAAGCCATCGGAATATACTCCTTTATCAGATACGCCGGAGCGTATTTACCTTGCCACTAAAGATTCTGTTGATTATCCTAAACCTCCCGTTCTGAGAACCGGGAAAAAAGCTATACAAAGCGGCAAGTTTTGCCGCTTCCATAATTAACCCGGTCATGATACCGATGAATGACGCCAATTGAAAATTTTGATTGAAGAATTGATAAGGGAAAACAAGCTGCAGCAATTTGTGGAAAAGAATAGCAGCAATCCTGCTTCGTCTAGTCAGGGGCAACGAGCTCCTGCTCATCAACCCAGGACAAGTGAGAAGGCTGCAGGGCATGAATCCGAAAGGCCTGTTTTCAATGTCATTATGGGAGGACCTCACCCAGCAGGCAGGAGCTGGGGTGAGATGGAAAGGTATACCCGGGCTTTGAAGTATGTACCGGCCGAAGAAGATGTCTTTGTTTTGGAAGATGCTACGCCCCTGAAACAACAAAGAACTTTCAATGATGATATTGTGTTCAGAGCCAGGGATTCCACAGGTGTTGAAGCTCCTACCTTGGATCCCTTAGTCATCTCGGCTGGTATCGGGCCAGCTATTGTCAGAAGAGTTCTCATTGATTGTGGCGCATCCTGCAATATCCTCTTCAAGAAAACAATCGACCAAATGAAGATCCCTATGGCTGATGTGCAAGCCTCGTCGCAGAAAATCGCTGGCTTCACTGGGGAGCCAAAACAGCCGATAGGAACCGTTGATTTGCTTGTAGAACTTGGAGAGGGAGAAAGAAAAGTAGTCCGCAAGAAAACTTTTGTGATTGTCGACGAATTTTCTGCTTATAATGCTTTCCTTGGCCGTCCAACTCTTGCAGCGTTCAAAGCTGTTCTGGCCCCATGGTGCCTCACCATTAAATTCCCCATAGACAATGGAGTGGGAGTTATAAAAGGGGATCAAAATGCTGGGCAGGAGTGTTATCTGACAGAGCTGCGAGAAGCAAGGAAAAGAGAAATGGGAAAGGATGCGGCAACCCCAGTCCGCATCAAAGAACCAGCCTTATAGCAATTACAGGGCGGACCCTGCACTGGCGAGCACAGCGGAGCACGAAAAGAGATGGATCCTAGAAAAGCCAGTGCAGGGGAGAATAGAGTGGTACCAGTGGAAACGACAGTACCAGTACCTGTTGACCCGAAGGACCCAAATAAGGTGTTGAATGTGGGTTCACAACTTCATGTGTCGATTCAGAATATCTTAATATCTTTTTTAAAAGCAAATTTGGATGTTTTTGCTTGGACTCATGCCGATATGTGCGTCCCCAGAAGTTGCAGTACACGCTCTGAATATTGATCCAAAATTTACACCTGTGAAACAGAAAAGGAGGACTCAAGGTCCAGAAAGGTCAGCAGCATTAAAAGAAGAAGTTGATCGGCTCATGGAGAATAATTTTATCAAAGAATCTACCTATCCGAATTGGGTTTCAAATCCAGTGCTGGTTAAGAAAGCCAACGAAAAATGGACAGTGTGCATCGATTTTTCAGATCTAAACAAGGCCTGCCCCAAAGACTGCTTCCCGTTACCCAGGATCGATCAACTGGTAGACGGAACAGCGGGACATGAATTGTTATCTTTTATGGATGCCTACTCCGGATATAACCAGATCATGATGCATGAGCCAGATCAGGAGGACACGAGCTTTATCACCGATGTTGGTCTATACTGCTACAGAGTTATGCCCTTCGGGATGAAGAATGCGGGGGCAACCTACCAAAGACTTGTTAATGCTATGTTCAAACCGCAATTGGGCAAACTATGGAAGTATACGTCGACGACATGTTAGTAAAGTCTAAGAAAGCAGTGGATCACATAGAACACTTAGCAGAAATGTTCGCAGTCCTCCGGAAATACAGAATGAAGCTTAACCCTTTAAAATGTTCATTTGGGGTGGAGTCCGGAAAGTTCCTAGGTTTCATCGTGAGCGCTAGGGGCATTGAAGCTAGTCCAGCACAAATTACCGCCTTAAAAGAAGTCAAAGCTCCTAGAACAAAGAAGGAATTGCAAAGTCTCAACGGAAAAGTCGCCGCCTTGAGTCGGTTCATTTCCAAAGCTACTGATAAATGCATCCCATTCTTTGACGCTCTAAAGAAAGGAAAGAAAAACTTTGATTGGACTCCCGAATGCCAAAAAGCCTTTGATGAATTGATTCGCCATATGGAAACGCCTCCAATACTTTCTAGGCCCGGCGATGGTGAGGATCTTCTTATATACTTGGCAGTATCATCTCATGCTTTAAGTGCAGCACTGATACGAGAAGACAATAGGATTCAACATCCGGTTTACTATATCAGCAAAAGACTCACTGGGGCAGAGATGAATTACTCCAAGTTGGAAAGACTCGCCTATTGCCTACTGATTGCATCGAGGAAGTTGAGGCAGTATTTCCAAGCTCATCCTATCAAAGTCCTCACTGATCAACCTTTAAAGCGAGTCCTGTTCCGCCCTGAGACTTCGGGTCGTCTTCTAAAGTGGAACATTGAGCTCAGTCAATATGACATCACTTATCACCCCCGAAAAGCAATCAACGGACAAGCTTTAGCAGATTTCATCGTAGAATTCACAGATAAGGGTAACAGTGAGGAGGAAACGATCGATGATTCCCCAATCCAATGGAAGTTATATGTTGATGGCGCGAGAAATGACTACTGTTCTGGAGCCGGAGTTGTACTTGAGACCCCTGAAGGTCGGTCATTATGCTATGCACTGAGATTGGAATTTCCTTTAACGAACAATGAAGCAGAATACGAAGCTCTTATCGCTGGCTTGAGAATTGCTAAAGAACTAAACATCCGAGCATTACAGATCTTCAGTGATTCTCAGCTTATTGTATGCCAAGTCAAGAAGGAATTCCAAGCGAAAGGGGGAAATCTGCCTGCCTACTTGTTAAAGGCTTGGGAACTCCTGTGTGACTTCGATCATTACACGATAAGTCATATTCCTCGAGAAGAAAACACGAAAGCAGATTCTCTCACAAAGTACTCTAGCACAGGCGAAGCTCAATTTCTGGGGTTGACTCCAGTGGAAGTCCTGTGGGCTCCAAGCATTGATGAGATGGATATTGATTGGATCATGAGCGTGTCTCAAGAGCAAGAATCATGGATGACTCCAATAACAGAATATCTGCTCAATGGCTCTTTACCGGAAAATTCAAAAGAACGACAGAAGCTACTGAGGAAAGCCTCTCGCTATGTAGTCCAGGATGGCCAATTATACAGACGGGGATTCTCAATGCCGTTACTTCGATGTGTATCCAGGGAAGAGTCCAAAAAAATCCTAGCTGAGGTGCATGGGGGAGAATGTGGTGATCATTTAGGTGGTCAAACTTTAGCAAAGAAGATTCTCCGATACAGATATTTTTGGCCAGAAATTAATCGAGATGCAGCAGACTATTCCCGAAAATGTGACAGATGCCAAAGATTTGCCAAAATTCCTAGAGCACCTTCTACTGAACTCACACAGATGGTCAGTCCATGGCCGTTTGCAATATGGGGGATAGACCTTGTAGGACCGTTACCAACTGCCAAATCTGGAATCAAATATGCCATTGTTGCTGTAGATTATTTTACTAAATGGGAAGAAGCTGAACCACTGGCTACTATCACCTCTAAAAAGATGATAAGTTTTGCGACTAAAAGTATCATTTGCAGGTATGGTGTGCCTCAAAAGATAATTACAGACAATGGTACTCAATTCGAAAGTGAAGAATTCCAAGATTTTTGTAAACGATTCAAAAACCAAAAAAGCTTCTCAGCAGTAGCTCATCCGCAGGCAAACGGGCAGGTGGAAGCAGTAAATAAAATTATCAAGTCAACCATCAAAAAGTAACTCGAAAGAGCAAAAGGTGGTTGGGTCGATAAGCTACCACTAGCACTATGGGCATACAGAACTACCCACAAAACTGCGACTGGGCATACTCCGTTTTCATTAGCGTACGGGTCAGAAGCAATGATTCCGGTAGAAACAGAGGTCCCTTCACATAGAACAATTCATTTCAATCAAGCAGAGAATGAAAAACTACAGCTTGAGGCACTAGATCTCCTTGATGAAAAAAGAGAAGAGGCTGAGCTCAGAATCGCAGCTCATCAGCAAAGGATAGCCAGACATTTCAATTCCAAAGTTCGCCAACGCAGCTTTGAGATTGGAGATCTAGTCCTGAAGAGAATCATGACGGCGACAGGTGTGTTTGGGCCAAATTGGGAAGGACCATATGTCATAGGTCAGAAGCTTCTTGATGGCACATTCAAACTCGCTACTGTCGGAGGAGATCAAATTCCAAGGGCTTGGAACAGCAATCACTTGCGTCCATACTTTACTTGATAGCTTTGTTGAAATATTGTAAAAAGAATTATGAATGTATGATTCTTGTAATTGAAAGCAATTGTAAAACCGATGCAAGTGAATAATGAAAGACTATAAAGTGGATGTAGGCCCAAATTCTTAGCCGAACCACTATAAATCATGTGTTTCTTATTATTATTACATGTTTGCTTTATTTTCGATATGAAAAATACATTAAATGTATTGCTGAAACGTCGATTTAAATTTTTGCAGACAATGAAAATAAAACTTGCACATTACAAGACCAAGTGATTCTGGTTATCATTCAGCAAACAAATTTCGAGTCACAAAAGTCCCGAATTCAAATCCTAGTTAGGAAGTGCTTTAATTGAACGGCCAATGATTTCGCCGGAAATGGGCTATTGCTCATAAATTGAGATCGTTTGAACAAACAAACATCCAATTAAGAAGCTTATGCCCGTTCTCGTGAACTTGCCTAACAATGAAGTACACTTCTTTGGATTAAACAAACTACTTGTAAGAGAAGGGAGTGTGAGCTTGAAAAGAAAAACAGAGGATCGCTAAAAAGGCATAAGCAAGTAGACAAGGAACAACTAAAGCCCTCTTCGGAGGCACAAGCCCACTTCGGAGGCACAACTCTTCGGAGGATAAAGACCTCTAACGAGGCATACGCCGCAAAAAAGAAAGTTCTCTACTCAACAAAAAAGATTGGAGGAGTCATGACCCTCCAACCATGAGAGAGTAACTTCCAAACAAAATAAAAGCCCTCTTCGGAGGCCCATTTCACCAGGAGTTGAAGTGCGACAGCCGCTCTTCGGAGTTTCACTTCACTAGAGTTGAAATGCCAAACAAAATAAAAGCCCTCTTCGGAGGCCCATTTCACCAGGAGTTGAAGTGCGACAGCCGCTCTTCGGAGTTTCACTTCACAAGAGTTGAAATGCAAAACAAAATAAAATCCCTCTTCGGAGGCCCGTTTCACCAGGAGTTGAAGTGCGACAGCCGCTCTTCGGAGTTTCACTTCACCAGAGTTGAAATGCAAAAAAAAGCCTCTCCCAAGGGGCAGAAACAAAAAGACCTCTTCCCAGAGGCACAATAAGACAGAAAGACCTCTTCCCAGAGGCAGAAATGAAAAGACCTCCTCCCGGAGGCACAATCAAGCAGAAAGACCTCTTCGGAGGCACACGTTTCACCAAGATTGAAATAAAACTTCCAGGTGTTGAAACGTGAAAAAGTCTTCCTCAGAGGTGCAACTTTTCAAAGAAACAAAAATCAAGAAGCCCTTTACTGTGGCAAGTAAAAAAAAAAAATCCTCATCAAAGGCACACTTTAACTTTCAAAGGAAGAATGAATTATTATTCTAGAAAATTCTCTTCCTCAAAAAGAAGTCGAAGTACCTTTCAAATACCCGCTTTACTACATAGAAGATTTCATTCAGTAAAATGTGTATATGCACAAAATAAAAAGTGATATCTTCGAAGGATGAAGCGTAAAAACTTATTTGTGCTCTGTTTTTTAACGAGATAATATTCCTCCAAATGTGGAATAATTATTCTTTAAAAAATAAAAGTACAAGTTCCTCATAAAAAAAAATATTACAATGAGCTTATGGTATAGGGGCAACATAGTATAACTACATCGGTAAAATTGCGCTCGAACAATATATACCACAAGCTCACTGCAATATCATATAAATAAACTTGTATAAAAATGAATAATAAATGCATTCTCAAATTCAAACAGGAGTTTGTACAAATAAAGAATCATTTTATTTAATTCTGTTACAATTTCTTACAGATGCAAGTTTCGAAATAAAGAATGCGAGGGCCGGTACCCGCACAATTTCCGGTCAGTACATGCAAAAAAGGCAAAAAGCGATATGAAAGCCACAGAACCAGAGCCATCATTTCTTCTTCCGTCCACCTTTTGAGCCCGCACCCGGCCGAATAACCAACTTCTTAGGCCGGCTTGTAAGAGTAGGGGATGAAGGAGAAAGGGGCTCAGTCGGGCTTTCTTCTGTTTCTTCTTCGCCAGTTAAGGATCCCTTTTTCTTCCTCTTCTTGGAAACTCCCTGCTTTACTCTCTTCTTGGAGGAAGACCCACTCACTGGAGAAAGAAGTTTAGATAACGGTTCAGCGTCGGGGTCAGTCGCCTCTGGAGTCTTCTCACTCCCTTCAGTTTCTTCTCCTTTGTGTTCTTGTGAAGCAGTGGGATCGTCTAAGTCTTGAAGAGCTTCTATTTGCTCCTCTTGTGATCCCGGTTGCGAGGCGGAAGGAGGAGTCACCTGAATAGATGGAGGAGGAATAATTGGAGGTGGGGAAGCTTGAACAATGCCCGACGTTTTCTCTACAGAAGGAAAAAAGTTCAAGTCAGTAAAAAGCGGAGATGAAGGTTCGCTGAGATTCAAGAAGTAGTCAAAAAGCTCATCAAGCTCGTAAGAAACAGATGAGCAGTTTACTTGGGCAAGATTGTCAGTAGGGTTACCTACAGAGGTCGGTTTCCTGACGTCAACTTCGTAAGCCTGCGCCTCGGCACCCTCGTCGCCTTCATCTCCACCTTGTATGCTTGTAATCTCGGTGGTAACTTTAGTAGGAGATGGGGAGTGGGAACTGGAACCGATGATATCAATTTCGGCTGAAGGAGAAGGTTGAATCGGAACAGTTGAGATAATTTTTCCTGAATATTCTCCTACCGCTGTTTCGGCCCTTAATTTTGCAAGCTGTTCCCTCCCCCTGGCGAGAGCGGCGCGAGCATCATCATCAAGATAATGCTCCTCAAGAGCTGACTCAGCATAACCAGCGCCTTTACCGCCGAGCATATCGAGTGCGGCCTCCCAAACTTCAGCCAGAGTAATTTCATACTTGGGGCCTAGAAAGGCAAGGCTACCGCGCCCCAAGATGCTATGCAGGTAGAAATCAAATAATGTTGAGCTGATGTTGGTCCTCGTTGCCTCGTGAGATTCTTTAGCCGCAATTTTGCCGGTAACGGCCTCATCACGCTCCCTTTCAGCTTTGGAAAGTTGAAGCTTAAGCATTTGAATCTCCGCCTCTTGGGAGCTGTTCTTCTTCCGAAGCTCTTCAATATCAGCAACATAGACCTCACTAATTCTTTTCTGCACTTCAAGCCTGTCTTCAGCATCTCTTTGGTTGGCATGAGCATCTCTCACTTCTTTTAGGAGCACTTTTTCTTTTTGAGAATAGGAAGTAGAGGAAGCAGCAAGCTCTTGTTTCAGTTCCTCAACTTTTGCTTCAAGCTCTTCATTGTAAGAAGCGACGCTCCTCATTTCAGTGTCATGTTGCTCAAGAACCTTTTGCCATTCGGCTTTGTCATTTTCCATAGTGAGCATGGCCTCTATGTTTGCACGATTAACCCTTTGGAGCTCGTCAACAAGTTTTTGCCAGTTTGACATCCTCTCAATATCAAGCTTGACGGCATCAAGGTTTCGTAACATGGCAGACTTGTCGATAGGAACCAAGTCAAGGTCGAACCTTACTCCCTTCAGACACCATTGTGGAAACCGACTTTGCAAAGTGGCCGGGCCCGGTCCAACTTGGAATTTGGACCTGCTAATTATTGTTTGGATGTCTGTCTTCCCGAGAGCGGGAGAGCCGGAAGGAATGTCAAGCGAGGTGGGGGCAGTAACCTTTTCAGGAGTTGTAGAAGTGTGCTTCTCACCATGTCGGGCTCCCTTGCTCGAATCTTCAACCATATGACTTTTTCCTCTGTCATCATGGGATTTTCTTTTATGGGAATCGTCGCCTCTCTACGAAGAATCGTGGCGCTCCTCCCTCTCTCTTCTTTCATAACGCTCCTCTTGAGCCCTCTTCTCTTGAGCCTTTTGGGCGGCTCTTTCTTCATCAGATTCTCTGTAAGAGGGGAGGTAATGCCTGTAATCATATTGGCTATGCCTCCCGTAGCGCTGGAAATCATCATAGTAGGATCCGCTGCGCCCCATCGGAGGATCTGAAATAAAAGAGAGCTAAATTTTAGAATTCTTCAAAGTACAAAAAGTCAGGAGCATAAAAGTACTGAAAAATTCTAAGTGTGTGTGATGTGCAAACTATGCGCATCAAACTACGAACCACTCTTTAATTGAGGAGTGGTTGTGGGTGTAATAGTTAGCGTCAACTCTTGAGTTGACGGAGTCTGTTGCAGGATAGAAGTCGCTTCTACTACTGAAGAAGAAACCCCGGTAGTGATAGGATCATCTTTAAAGATCTCTTGCGAGGTGGCAAAGAGGTCGCTCAGCCCTTCGAAAGTATCGTACCTGCTTTGCTTGACAAGGCTAGTTTTCTCGGCTTCTTCGCCAGATTTCTGTGAACGTCGGGGAGATCCCTGAGGCTCTTCTTCCTCAATAACCGGGGCAAGTTCGTCAGATGGCCCCACAACATCAACAGAAGTGGAGCACTTCACTAGCGAAGCCTCGGGAGCAGGTCCTTTTGGTATGGATGTGTCTGTAGAAACTGGGGCATCCAACGCTCTAACCGGGGAGTCTGGGATTTCATGAGGATGTGTAGAACGAGAAGTATGCAAAAGTCCGTACTGATGCAATAACTCGTCTTTCAACAGAAATTGAATGTCTCTCTCCTCAACTGGCACGGCCTTGAGCCTTTCGAAAGTTGGCTTATGACTGGGATCCCTAGAAGGAGGGGGGAGCGCTGAAAAAAAAAAAAGAAGAAGCGGAGTTAACACTTAACAATTCAGTCTCACAAAAGTCGGATAACAAACATAGTAAGAATGGTTAATCTTACTTCCTTCCCTCCATACAGCGTAAAACCCCGGGGGACAGCGGACATAGAAAAATTGAGTCAAAAACCCATGAGCGCTGTCAGGAAGACCGATGATCAGTTTACGATTTCGAGCACTTCTCACGACAGTAATAGAGGGGTGATCTTTAATCCTGGTGAAAGGGCATAGGAAGCAAATCTCGTCAAAGCTTGGGAATCGATCAAGCGTCCTCCTAAACAGTACACACAACCCCATTAAAATGGCATAACCATTGGGGTGTAATTGGGATGGGGCGATGGCCAATTGACGAAGAAGCTGTTGGAAAAAGTCATTGAAAGGAGGAACGCCCCCACTCAGGCACATTTGTCGATTGACCGTTACAAAGCCAAGGGGTGCTATGTCAGCAGTGTTACTTCTCTCGGGAAGAATGGCATCTGATTCAGCAATGCCAAACTGAGCGCACAATTGGCGAAAAACTCTGTACGATAAAGTAGAAGAGGCTCTTTCGGGAGGATTGACCAGAGGAGCCGGAATTACAGTTGCCTCTCCAGTCTGAACCGTTGTATCTTCTTCCTGAGAAGTCATTCTACACAAGCAACTGGATATTCAAATGTGAAGGTGCACGTTTCCTAAAAGTGTGAAGCGTCGTGTAAAACTAATAAAAATAGCAAGTAAATATAACTGGAACTAAACTAGTCGATGATTGATCGGCTACAAAATTTCAGAACTTGTTAATATAAAGTTCAAGCATAATATTAGTGCAGGCTGGTCAGTTTCAATTGACTATTTCAGTGTTGCTTTAATATTTTACTTGAAATTGATGAAAGCACTTCATTCACACAATTTATTTGAGTTAATTATCTGTTATTAACTAATCTGTCATTTGATGTGGGCAGTCGATGGCAGTATATTCATCCCATTATTCTGTAAATGTTAAATTAGGCAGGTTATTAGCATTAAAGTTAATGAGATCTGTAAATAAGTGCAACAAGTTCAGAAATGTTATCTCAGCAGTTCAAGTTGAGAGTACAATTCAACAATGTCATGTTCATTCTAAATGAAAGGTATTCAAGTCCTTAGATCGCAGGAACGACTTAAGCTAGCACGGGGATTATTTAGGTCGTCCAGACCAAGTCAAACGACTTAACATAAGTTGAACTTCTTAAATCGCATTGTTCAAGGCCACACAGTCAAAAATTATCCAAGTCTTAACTCGGCCGCGACCTAAAACCTCAAAAATTATCCAAGTCTTAACTCGGCCGCGACCTAAAACCTCTGCCGTAGAAAGTTAGGTCGTTAAGTCGCTCTGCTTTAAGCTTTATGTTATTCAGGCAAGATAGATCGCAAGCGAATTAGGTCGCAAGTGAGTCAGGTCATGAGCAAGCTAGGTCGCAAGTAAGTTGGGTCGCGTGTTTTATGATCAAGCCGATAAACCTAAGGACGGCCGAAGTTCCTCAACCAATTATTTCTTAACCCCCTTTGCTCCTCTCCACTCAGCAAACGATCTAACGAACATACCCGTTAACCCAAAAACATACTATCACCTCTACCACAAAATCCATCTTCCCACCACCAAATCACCCAAAATCGACTCAAACCACCTTAAATTCGTCATGGATCCAGTATGCTGCTACAATAATGTTGCAACCGAAGGCGGACGAGGATCGGTTGTGACATGATTCATGGCGAAGCGTGGTGTACAAAGCTGGATTACAGACGGCAAGTGGGGAATTTGCGATTTGATGATGAACATGGTTAAATTTTTGATGGAATTTACTTACGCAATATAATGGTGGAGATGATTGATGATCGAATGATGAGAATTTTCTTCGAGAAGCTCAAAAACTTGTTAATGGCGGAAGTATGCAACTGAAGAGATAAAGTAATGAGAAGAAACGACCTGAGCCATTTATACCTCGGGGTAGTGGAAGATGAGTCGGTACGTGCGAGTCAAGATGAGTCGAAGTACACGACCTACGACTTAGGCGTGTACTTCGAGGGGCAAATGTTAACCCCGTTTTGCCAACGAGTTAAGGCCTGGGCCGGCTCATCAGATAAGGTTTTCAGCGACTCAGTGGATCTACGACTCAAGGTACTTCAAGACTCAACTGATTGCCGACTCAACGAATTGAGGAGACGCACGAGTTAAAGAATTGAACGGTTTACGACTTAAGGAGGTGAACGGTTTACGGCTTAAGGATAGAACGACTTAATGAGTTGAAAGACTAAGCGACTCACAACTCAGAGAAATCTGTGACTTAAGGCCTCTGCGACTTAAGATATGTCATGTCTCAGGGGAGGTACACGAGTTAAGGAGTCTACGAGCTAAAGAGCCTACGAGTTAAAAGCTTACGAGTTAAGGAGCTAACGACCTAACAGGATTAAGACCTAAGCGACTTAGGGAATGTCACGACTTAAGAAAGTCCACGACTTAAAGACGTTATGACCTAAGACTTAGAGAGCAAGTTCAATACCATGCCGTAATAAGATGACTCGTTGACGACTTACGACCTAGTTTAAGTCGTACACGATCTAAAACTGCAGAGCCAAAATTTTAGTGCTGCCTCACTTTAAACCGTGACCTCTTAACTCGCGAACGAGTTAGGACTTGTGTCCAGATGAACGAAGAGAAGCTCAGAACCACTACACTTGCTCCACTGCCTGCTAACTCTTGAACCTTGAGTCGAGTGCGACTTACGACTCTCCATGAGTCGTACACGACTCATGACTTGCGAAAACCTCTACCTAGAATTCTCTATAAATAGAGGGCTAACTCCAACATAGAGGGGACTTTTGGATCATTCTCTTCGTGACATCAAGGCTCTACTATCTTCAAGACAATCTAAACTCCATCACTTCAAACTCACGCAAGGTTTTTAGACCAAACTTCACACAGAGATTCGACATATTCAATCATGGATTCAAAGAACTCTGTCACGACGAAGTCTTCTCTAGCTACTCGTCTTTTTGAATTGAGTTGGATTGTAATTGAAAGAGATTGTAATAAGTTGTAATTCAGTCAGCAATAAAAAGGATTGAAGTGGACGTAGGCTTGATCATAAGCCGAACCACTATAAAACTGCTGTTGTTTACTGTTTTTTCTACAGTTTTCTGCTTATACTCTGTTCCCGAATCATCGGGTGGTGCTTTCACAACTACACTTTACACACCGGGGTGTTAGCGTTCAAATTTTAGCGTTAACACTCAGCATTTAAGCAACGTCTTAAATTGTCTAAATTTGAATAAACAATGAAGTAATTAATAATAATTATTAATAAAATCCAAAATTTGGTAACCCATTTTCAAATTCATGATAATTAGTGTTGGTATAGGCTATTTATTTAAGTAACACTGCGATGCCAAAAAAATGGATTGGAAGTAATTGCGAAATATAAATAAAATATTTTAGTAGGGAATTCAAATGTATATATATGTAGAAATGTGGATTTTTATAGTATGAAAACTTAGTCAATGTACAATAGTTAACTCTATTGAGAATGAATAAAAATCTAAGATAATTATTACGGTAATTTAGAAATTTAGTTGAAAATGGAAACTTATCTATGAATTTAGAATTTAATGAAATTGTGAATTTATATTGAAACTTATAAATGAAGCATCTAAATTTACATTTGTAAATACGTTTAAAATTCAATGTAAACGTCTGAGGAAGAAATTAATTTATTTACTAATCCGTAACGTATCCAATTAATATAAAATATTCTGGTGGGCCAACAACCGTTTTGCGCGTTTATGATTCGTGCCCACCTATCCTATTTCACTTTGTCTATTTATAGGCTGTGTAAACCCTAGCCTCCATCTATCTTCATTTCTCTCTGTGTGTTCTTTTCTTCAACTTCTTCTCTTCCAATGGCTGCAAAATTTCTAGATCCAATTACAGTCCAAACTAAAAATAAAAATAAAAAAATATTTCAAACTCCTCTAAAAATTCCAGAAAAATTATATGTCATAATTCTCGAAGAGCGTAATCTGTTGGTACTGTCCGTTTTTTTTATTGGTGCTGTAGCGTGCTCGAATTTGAGAAGAAGGACGTGGCCTGTGACGTGGCCTGGTGATGGGGTATATTTGTTTATTTTGTTTTATTTAATTTTTGTTTGAATCGAAATTTTCGAATAACTTTCTCATACGTAGTCCGATTCACGCGAGATTTTTTTTGTTAGGATCATAACTAAATTCCAGATCTGTTGACGCTGGTTTGGACCAATTCAGAGACCGTCGAATTTTTGAGTTTAAATTGAATTTAAATTCGATTTAAATTCAAAAGGTGAGTGTTTTAACCCACTCACAACTTCTAGAATTTCTTATGTTTGTTAATTTGACTTAAGATATGAGTAGAAATTTATTTATGACTGTTTGGCATGTTTTATTCATTATTTCTATTTAAACGCATTTATTTAATATAACTGTTTTTGATTATTGCATGTAAATTGACAGCAAAAATTTATTTATTTGCATATAAACTGATAGTTAAACAGTTAATAAATTTATTTTGAATATAAACTGTTAGTTAATGACTGTCTTTTATTTCCTGTTATATTGTATATGTCATATATTGATGTTTGTTAAATTGATGATGATTGAAATAAATTGATGATGATTGAAATAAATTGGTGGATGTTGGTATTGGTTGAATGGATGATGTGTTCTATCTTATGTAAACTACAAGTTATCATGCATTTCCATTTCATTCGGGATTGCGGTTTGAAATGATATACAACCGCATTTTATTTTAAATTGCGGATTGAAACGATAACATCCGTATCACTTGACCATAGGGTAGAAAATTTTATACAGGCACCGCGGTATATATATAAAATTATTTTCTGAAATGTTTTTCTATGGTTTTTGCAAAGCTATATATATGTGGTTTATGGGTTTTTGATTTGGTTATTAATAAAGGTTATTTATATATAGTAATTTCCGATTTTAAGCTTTGTATAAATTGTTTTGAAGTATAAAATAAAGTTTGATTTTTAAGATCAAATACGATTAAGCATTTATTTAAAATTTAAGATCTGGAGTTTTATTGACTTAAATGAGAATAAGGTCGGAAGATGAATATTGAGTAAAATTTGGAATTAAATAAAAAGGTTATAAATTTTTAAAGGGTATGATTTTTATAACTTGATTTTTGTGTAGAGTGATTTAAATGAATATATCAAGTTTAATAAATTGAAAGATTATCCAGTTATGTGAAGTTAAAGGTTTTACTTAAATTATATTGAATTCATTAAGTAAACATTTCAAGTCTAAATAAGAAGTAATTGAATTTGATACATATGGATTTGTCAAATGAGTTGTTTTTGAAATGGTGAAATATTTAAAGCCTTGAAACATAAGAATTGAAATGGTATTTGGAAGTGTAAATCGATATTTGAAATTGATTTGTGAAATCTAAAGAAGCTATTTTGTTTTATAAAAATAGTTTAATATTTAACCATTTAAGAGATGGAAATTTGTTTCAAAGCTATGTTTTTCAAGGTAGTATAATTTGGAAATATTATGTTCAAGAGTTTGATTTCTAAATATTTTACTTTGGAAACCCTATGATTTTGGAAGGAATATATATTGGAAATAAATGATATCGTATTGATTTGGGGTTTTAAAAATATAAATGATATCGTATTTATATGGGTTTAAAATGGATATTTTATTCTGGTTTTAAAGTATAAACTATTATGAAAAGACCGCGGTGTTATAATAACGATTGGTTGTTGAGGAGACCGGGATCGGAAGTTGTCATACTCTCTGCCAACTCCGAAAACCACTTTAACAACCGTGTACGCGGTGGAGATTCCAGAATGAAGTAGGTTAGTGGCGGCGTTTCCTTTAAAGGTAAATACGAGGACCCAACTCCCGTGAGTTGGCATAAGATGGCTAAAACAGGAGCGATCGACGGGTTAATGAGGTAGCCCCTCTGATCGGACACTTCCCTTCGATACTATACTCAGACTTTGGATTTTCGGTGGCCACCTTCACTTTTGATTTCTTTGATGTGGGTAGTTTGTCCGAGGTGGGCGGCAGCTGCGCGCTGTGCGTTTCCATCAGCCCGGAAGCGTAATTGGTATATCTACCCTGGCATTGCCTAGTTGTGCCGTGTCACCTACCCTAACGCGCCTTATACGATTTTGTTTTGTACCATACCTATGGAGTGCCCTCTGACGACGCCCAGTACGGGGGAGATTACGGTACTGTATAGACTATGGGAATATATAAATGTGTTAATGTGGAAAATGTAAAGCCTTAACGCTATTTAAAAGTAAGTTTATTTTACAATTAGACACTATTATAATAGCGCAATATACTACATAGTAAATAGTTTAACGGATCCTTAGGAGATGTAAATCACGAGCATCTCTTGAGTTACTGCACTCATATTTATTTCTGTTAATGTAACTCACATTAGATCTTTTAGTTCGGACTCGAGTGTTTTTGTCTTTCCAAATTCGCTCGGGTCAGTCCGAGCGTTTCAGGATTGAAGATTTTATTTTCGGAGGAAGAAGATGAAGATTTTATTATTATTACTATAGTTAATATGGTTTCACTACACTCATATTGTTCCGCTGCATTGTTATATGGTATGTGTACTCTGATATGTGTTGTATAAATAAATCAAAGGTTTTTGTAAACAGATTTATGAACTGTATATTTGGTTATTATATTTTATCCTTCCGCTGTGAGATTCTGTTTCTTTCTCTATTTTCTTACTTATCCCATAACAATCCGCCCTTACGTATGGTTTGAATTGGCACATGTGTCTGTTTAAATCGTGCAAAAAGGCAGGATGTTACAGTTGGTATCAGAGCTTTGGTTTAGCGATAAATCTTGGCTTTGTGGGGTTAGACTCTTTATTAATAGGGTAGTAATACCATATGGGAGTCACTGAGTGTATATATGAGAGAGCGTATTTGTTAGTGTTATAAAAAGGTTTTAATATTGTGTTAATTTGTTCCGTTTCGTATTTATAAATTCTGGTTGGTGCATGGGACGCTATGACATCAATAGGGATTTCCAAACACTTAATAGGACAGACCGACATAATATTTGTTTTTAATATACGTGAATGAAAATTTTTTGCCTATTATATTTTTATATATAAAATAAAAAAATTTAATTGATATTTATATTTGGCTGCAATAGATTGATTGTTAGGCAATAAAGTGTAAATAATAATAGAAATAAGATTGAAAAATAAGATAAATGAAATTTGGAAATTTAGAACTTAAGTCCGGGGGTTTTCTTTTGAATGTTTTTGAAATATATTAATAATTTTGTTTATAAGTATTTTCTGATATAAATATTAATATAATTCGAAAGAATCGTTTTAAAGAAGATTTTTGAGAAAATAAGTTTTGTACTTTCCTCTCCGTCGCTGGAAAATAATTTCGGTGATGGCGGCCGCAACATCGACTTTCATTTTCGAGTTTCGAAAGGGAAAGGCCACTGTAGTAGTTCTACTGCAGATTCATTTTCGAAAAAGATATAAATTTTTAATTGTTTTGAATAAAATTAGAGGTATATAAGTTAGAAGAATATATTTATCTAATATTTCAAAATAATTTGAAATTTAACCCGGTATTTAATTCTTAAATTTCCATTAATTAATTGTTTAAATTATTGTAGTGAAATAAAAGGTAAGTGATTAATAAATTGGAACCTCTAATTTAGGTAAGAGATTTAATGCAAAGTTATAAAGAGGAAATTTGAAATTTGTAACATATGAGATAAAGAGTAATATTGTTGAACATTAAATTTAATTAAAAGATGAGATAAAACTTGTATAAGTTCATTTGCATTTTCTTTAACTGTTCGTCGACGGAAATTCTATCGGTTTAGAAAATCATCGAACGAATTTTGAAATAAAATTTATACCGTAAGCGCACGGTGTACGAATGTAGCACGTGGCGAATACGGGTCGACCTGCAGGGAATTGATGATTTTAAAATTCTATTCAATCAAATTAACCAAAGTTGGAAGAGTGATTAACTAAAAAAAAAAGAAGAACGACAAAAGAAAATAGATAAAAATATGAGAGTGTTAAGACAATTTAGAGGCAATTTCCACTCTCTAGATCACATAAATCAACAAAATGAAGTTATGATCTCTCTTTTTTCTTGTCATTAGTGAATTAGTTGATGTGCTTATCATAAGTATGGTATATTTGTGCTATTAATTAGCTCAATATAAACCATCAAACTATAACACAACCACTAATACACTTTTAAATCTCATAAAATATGACAACAAAGTTGAAAGCCAAATTTATTTTAAGCATGACCTATTAACTATTAATTAGAAATATAAGCCATCAAATTTTAATTTCAATAACCACTTCTTTGCCATAATCATATGTAGATGAAGAGGCAATTTGTGTTTTGTTTGTTTAAGCATAGCCTATTTGTTATAAACAACATAGACTATCAAATTCAAAGCTAAACAACATCATTAAACCACTTCAATCATTCTCATTAAGCATAAAAAGAGAGCATAAACATCAAATTAAGTTGAAGCTACATGATTAGAGAGCTTCATTACCCTAAATTGAAGGGGTTTAGCCTCTCATATTTGTTATCATATGAAAAAATGTAGCTTGCAACATGAGAGAAAAAGAAAAGGAAAAGAGAGCAAAGTGAAATGGAAAACTATTCTAATTGCATAAAGGAAAATCTACACTACTTGCATAAAAAGAAATGAACATGTAATTAAAAAGAAACAATAATTAACATTGCATAAAAGAGAAGAATTACATAAGAGAAGAAATGGCTAAGTAGCCATGGAAAGAAAGAGAGATTTGATTTATTTTCTAAACTAAAACTAATTAACTAAGAGAAGAGATGGCTACGTGAAACATAAGGGGTATTTATACAAGTTAGAAACCCTAATGTATATTTTTGGGGAGTACCCAAAATGCCCTTAGAGGAAGTGTGGTGGCCAAGTTATCATTAGCTTTAATAATCCCCCACTTAAATGTACATGAAGCTTTAAATGTCTTTTAGCATGTGCATTAGCCTTTAATTTGTACATTAGGTAGTGGGTAGGTGGGGTCCTCCATGTTCTTCACTTTGAATTATTTCCATCTTCATTCCTTTGTATTCATTTTGTGCATGCAAATTCCTTCATGAACCCACTTGTAATTGAGTGTAATTTCCTACAAAATAATATAAAAATTTCCAATTAAATTTTCTCAAATTAATATATGCACAAAAATGACCATTTTGCCCCTGGATGAAGATGAATATGTGACAATTTCAAATAATATGAATTTTGGTTTAAACAAGTTAAAATACCCAATATGATCATTTATTTAATTTAAAAAGAATAAATATGGTGGTAAAAATATGCACATTTACGTGCACATCAAATACCCCCACACTTATCTTTTTATTCGTCCTCGAATAAAGAAAAACTAAGATAAATCCGTTTTCGTATGGAGCACGATTGTATTGAGTGTATGCAACAAGCCATTAAACCTCTGGGTGTCCCCAGTAGGACGAGTGTTGTCTCGTGAGGGTTTTCAGCGGATATTTCCCACAAAATCCAAATGTAGGATGAAAATATTTACAAAATGCAAGATTTGTTTACAAAGAGAATAATGCAAGTTTTTGAAATATTTACAAATGAAGGATTTATTTTTAAATTGACACAACTAAGTTAAATATAGGTTTTGGTTATTATCTTGAAAATTTATGTCATTTACTCATCAATATTTCCAATAAAAACGAAGTTATCATAACAAATAAACTATAGTTTAACTCGTTGTTTTGGTTAATAACACAGTGTAACTATGAAATGGATCCTTGTTGATTATCAAAGTTTATCAAAGTGGTATTTTCATTTCTTTTCAATAACAAATCAAATCAAATAAGTAAAAATAGTGCTAAGATTTCAATTGCTTGCTCTCTCATTATTTGCAAGAAAAATTACACACCTAGCTCAGGTAAACTGAGGCCAGATATACCACCCATGCACTGCCTTTCGGGCTTATGTGAGGGGGGTACAGAGCATGGCAAGTGCACACACTTTCGTGCATACACCTATCGACCGTAGGTGATTTTTATTAAGTCTATTTTTTTACATGTGTTCCATACATGCATAACCGCGAGGACTTTTAAATGAGTATAAAAGCACATAATCAAAGATTCCAAGTAATTCACCCATGCATAACCGTGAGGACTTTTAAATGAGAGTGAATACTTGGATGTTATTATTTTTTATTTTTATATTTTTTTTAAAAGAGAGAGAGTTTTGCAAAATCATCTTAGAAAAATTTAACTTAGAAGACAAAAAAATGTTATATCCTTTACTTTAAATTCACCACTTTTACAACAAAGATTTTCAATTAGGATGTATTTCATAATTAACACGTATGATCTTCCTATATACTAGTTAAACCATTGTTATTTATAATCAAACTTCATTTTTATTCTTGTTAAGACAAATAAATTTTCCATAATTTCAATTTAATAAACCAAAACCATATTTATCCTATAGTGTTTCTTCAAAAATAAATCAAAAATGCTAAAAAAAATCTTCTTTTGTTTTTGGAATTTTTTTTTTTGAGTTTTTGGAAGAAAAATTAATCCTGAAAAATCAAGTAGAAGATGAGTCTCCCCCCACACTTGATTTTGACTGTGTCCCCACAGTCAACCCAAATGGAAGGAGAAAAATAAAATAAAAATCCAATATTTACATGAAAGATTACTATTTACAAGAGATGAGAAAGTATATAGTCAAAAAGTAAATGAAACGGCCTTCCAAAGACCAATTCATTTGTCTCGTCAAATGTGTGAGACACGGCTTAAGCACGAAAAACCAAATTGTAAAAGAATTTGAAGTTGATTGTCGATTTGGAAAAACGAATGTCGTTTTATTAAAAATCGTACGAGTTGTTTTATTTTCGATGATTTTCAGGGTCAACAAAACAATTGATTAAAGTTCAAGTTTATTTTCACCAATTTGAAATTCAAGCTTATCATTGAAAACATTTTCACAATTATTGATTTCAAAATCAAAATGGTGATTTTCATCTTCCCCTTCGGAATTTAACAACTCGTCATCCAAAAGTCCAAAAATTCATGTTCATTAAACTCGTCTTCCTTTATTGGATTATCAACAACTTTATTACATGTCTCAAGTTCAAAATTCAAAGTTGGTGTATTCAAATTTTCAGAAAAAGGAAGATCGAAATTTAAATCGAGTTTCTCACCCTCAAAAGAATTGAAATCCAACACAATTACCGTCTTTTCAACAACTTCGTTAAGATCATCAGTTTCAGTTTCAAAAGTTGTTGTTTGAAAATCATCGATTTGGGAAAAAGATGGATTATCGTTTGACTCGTCACACATTGAAACTTGATTTTGTTTCTCACGAAAATTTTCCAATGTTTTAATCAACAAATTCGTGTGATCATCGTAAATTTCATTCACTTGCTCAACAAAGTCAAATTTGTAATTATTAACTTGAAAATTTTCGGTTTGGACTTGTTGAGAACAAGAATTGTCAATTTCGATAAACGGTAGATTATTATTTGATTCTTCGTGGGTTGAGATTTGATTATGATTTTCACGATAATTTTTGTATTTTTCAAGTAATAAATCCCCGTTATCTTTTTCCATTTCGTCAACAAAATCAAATTCATGATTACTAATTTGAAAATTTTCACTTTGAATTTGTTGATAACCAAAGTTTTCAATCGTATCGCAATTGAAACTATTCCCATTGCCATATTCGTTTGAAAAGTTGTTTCCATTTTCATGTTGAGTTTGAAATTCATTTTGTAGTTCGAAATTAAATTGGCATGGGTTATAATCGTAATCGTTTGAATTTTGAATTGAATTCAAATTTTGAAATCCTTGACTCGAGTTATTACACAAATAAGAATTACATAAATCATTTATCTCTTGATTTTTTCGTGTAGAAAGTTCGAGTAAAGATGAAATCATGTCAATGCTATTTTCAAGAGTCGAAGGTTGTTCATCATTTTGAAAATTTTGTTGTTCGAAATTTGAATTATTTACACAAAATTTGTTGTTAAGATATCCATACGAATTTGGACTAAACTCATATGGATGATATTGATTTTCACCGTTAAATTCAAGTGAGTAAGAAAAAGGAAACTTTGACATTTTCAAGATTTCTTTTTTTTTTGGTTTTTTTTATAAAGAAAATATTTGCAAGTAGAATTTATTTTTCAAAATGGAAATTTGATTTTTTTTTTGTTTTTGAATTTTCAATTTTTTTGGCTTTTGAAAAGATTTTATAATTTTTAATTTTTTTTTGGATTTTTGTTTTTCTAATTTTTCTGGATTTTTGAAATTTCAAAGGAAAAGGATTTAAAAATTTCAAAGAAAAAGAAAAGGAATATTTAAAAAAAATTAGTTTTGGATTTTGAATTTTTTTTTTGTTTTTTTCTAAAATATGCATGAACAAATGCAACTAAATGAATGCAAGGGTTAATTACAAATGATTTATCCTAAGTTAACCCAAAATTGTATATTCACAAATTGTCTTAGATAAACAAGATAGTTCTCAGCCAGGTAACGGGCAGGATTTAACGGTGCACCACAAATCGCCGTAGCAATGCAGCCGAAGGTTTAAATACCTTCTGAGGAACAATCACCATAATATTTACGAATCACCGTAATATTTATAAATGGTTATTACTCTACCGTAGCCTAGACACCAAGAAATTAAATTGTTCAAAAAAGACAAATTGTCAATATACAATTAAGTGTTATCGATGTCTAACCATTATTATTAATCAAAATCTAAGATGAAATACAGAACAGAAACTAAACGTGTATTAACAATGCAACTACGAATGAATTTTTTTATTTTTTTAAAATGCAAATGCAAGCAACTAACAATTCAATTCAAATAAAACTACAAATGAAAGTAGAATTTTTTAGCAAGCAGAGCAATTTATTTTGGCTAGCTAAGGAAGCAATTTTCAGCAAGCTATTCTTCCTTTTTTTTCTGCTTTGGCAACCTGAAAATTAAAAACTAAGATATATACAATTTTTTTTTTTGAAAGGAAACTTAAAAGTAGGGTTTTACTTAAAAAAAAATAAAAAAAATTAAATATATACAATGTCAAAGAAGAAAGTAAATCAAAGAAAAACAAGTGAAACCAGAATGAACAAACAGAAAACAACACTAATCGAATTTTTTTTTAATACAAAACAAAATAAGAATATAAACAAAAACTTAAGAAAAAAATTACTCAGCCTAAACAGCCAAACCCGACCCAATAAAAAAATTTCACAATAATTCACAGCTCGCACTTACTTCAAGCTCAAAACACGTTCTCAAATCCTCAGCAAATCCAATTCCCAATCCAAATTAAATTCACAAAAGAAAATTCAATTTACGAAACTAATTCAACATTTCTTATGTTTGAAGGATGCCAGAGTTCACTGTTCGAATGGTGACTTCGCAGTTTCACTTGGGTTTGGAGGAGGTGGCGATTGCGAATGTGGAAGTGATTGCGTTGGGGAAGAGGCGGTGGTGGGAGGAAGTGCGGAGGATATAGGAACTTTGGCGAATTGCTTGTGAGGTGTATCAGGTGTTGCTTGACTGGGTAAGCAGTGGATGAAGTCGCGAGCAACGTATGGCTGTAGGTGGGGTTTGCTGCGGTGGTGGAGGCTGTGGTTGAAGTGTCTGTACAGGTGATGAAGTTGCGGTGCAATTCGATTTCTGTTCGTAGCAAAGGGAAGTTGAAGTAGAGGCTGCAGGTTTGAAGGAAGTCTGTTTGACAGTGTTGGTTAATGATGTAGAACTGTTGCAGTTTGTTGATGATGTAAGTGTGGGCAATGTCTGTGCAATGTAATGGAGAATGAAGTAGTGGTATGGAGTAGGTGTTTAGATTGATAAGTAGAGGACAGAGGAGATGATGGTTTGATGTTGGGGCAGTGTCAGGGATGTTTGTGATGTTTTTTGTGGGGGTAGTTATGGAGTTGGAAGTGGAATGTGCACAGGGTAGTTGTTGATGTGAACACTATTGATGGTTTGTGAACTGATGAATTGAGTTGGTTGTGTTTGTTTGGAAGAGCTGCTGTTGTGATAGTGGATGCAAGTGAGGAGTAGCAAGTAGATGTGAGTAACTGGTGGTGGTAGGGGGGCAGTATGGTGAGTGGATATGGGTGTGATGTTGCAGTAATTCGGGTAGCTTGGTGCTTGATGGTTTGGAGATGTCAGGTTGTGAAGGTGGTTATCTGGTAACAGCAGTGATGCTGTATAGGTAGGGGATGGTGCAGACAGAAGATGTTGGGGTGAGTTTGGAAGTTGTTTTGCACTTGCAATGATGGGTGGCAGGGTATTGAATGGGAGGTTTAAAAGAGATTGTCAGTTGCAGTTGCGTGTGAATCGGGGGAGGTTGTGGTGAGGCAAGTTGTGAAATGTAGTAGGTGAGATGTTGATAAGGTGATGGATTGTGTTTATGGTAAGGGAAGGAGCAATTGAGTTTTGTGGTATCTGTTGATTGATGTAGGGGGGTGCAGGTTGAAGGTGGAAGGTGTTGGTGGAACTTGATGATGGTCAGTAGTTGCTTGAAGTGGTGGAACAGTGGGTATGGTGATTCAGCAGGGGGTTTCTAGAGATGAGGAGTGATATGGCCGAGTGGATTTGTTGTTGCCGTGGATGAAGTATGGTTGGAAGAAATGAAGTGTGGCAGTAACAGTTGTAACTGCACAACAGAGATGTAAAAACTGAAGTGCACACAGTTTATAAAAATTGTGACAGTGTATTCACAGTAATATGCACAATGAAATGTAAAGGCAATTTGAAATTCAAATGTAAAAAAAAAAGATGTAAAAGCAAATGCAGAGAGTAAAACTTTTTGTTTTTGAAATTGTGTATTTTTTTTTTGGAATAATATGCAAATGCAACTAAAAACTAGAACAACATGCACACAAACAAAATGTCACAAAAAGAACACACGGACAAATTTTTTTTTTTTTTGAAAATGCAAACACACGAAAATCAAACAAAAATAATTCAAAGAATAGAAAATCAAAATCAAAACAACTCCCCGGCAATGGCGCCAAAAACTTGTTCGTCGATGGAAATTCTATCGGTTTAGAAAATCGTCGAACGAATTTTGAAATAAAATTTATACCGCAAGCGCACGGTGTACGAATGTAGCACGTGGCGAATACGGGTCGATCCGCAGGGAATTGATGATTTTAAAATTCTATTCAATCAAATTAACCAAAGTTGGAAGAGTGATTAACTAAAAAAAAGAAGAAAAATGACAAAAGAAAATAGATAAAAATATGAGAGTGTTAAGACAATTTAGAGGCAATTTCCACTCTCTAGATCACATAAATCAACAAAATGAAGTTATAATCTCTCTTTTCTTGTCATTAGTGAATTAGTTGATGTGCTTATCATAAGTATGGTATATTTGTGCTATTAATTAGCTCAATATAAACCATCAAACTATAACACAACCACTAATACACTTTTAAATCTCATAAAATATGACAACAAAGTTGAAAGCCAAATTTATTTTAAGCATGGCCTATTAACTATTAATTAGAAATATAAGCCATCAAATTTTAATTTCAACAATCACTTCTTTGCCATAATCATATGTAGATGAAGAGGCAATTTGTGTTTTGTTTGTTTAAGCATAGCCTATTTGTTATAAACAACATAGACTATCAAATTCAAAGCTAAACAACATCATTAAACCACTTCAATCATTCTCATTAAGCATAAAAAGAGAGCATAAACATCAAATTAAGTTGAAGCTACATGATTAGAGAGCTTCATTACCCCTAAATTGAAGGGGTTTAGCCTCTCATATTTGTTATCATATGAACAAATGTAGCTTGCAACATGAGAGAAAACGAAAAGGAAAAGAGAGCAAAGTGAAATGGAAAACTATTCTAATTGCATAATGGAAAATCTACACTACTTGCATAAAAGGAAATGAACATGTAATTAAAAAGAAACAATAATTAACATTGCATAAAAGTAAAGAATTACATAAGAGAAGAAATGGCTAAGTAGCCATGGAAAGAAAGGGAGATTTGATTTATTTTCTAAACTAAAACTAACTAACTAAGAGAAGAGATGGCTACATGAAACATAAGGGGTATTTATACAAGTTAGAAACCCTAATGTATATTTTTTGGGAATACCCAAAATGCCCTTAGAGGAAGTGTGGTGGCCAAGTTATCATTAGCTTTAATAATCCCCCACTTAAATGTACATGAAGCTTTAAATGCCTTTTAGCATGTGCATTAGCCTTTAATTTGTACATTAGGTAGTGGGTAGGCGGGGTCCTCCATGTTCTTCACTTTGAATTATTTCCATCTTCATTCCTTTGTATTCATTTTGTGCATGCAAATTCCTTCATGAACCCACTTGTAATTGAGTGTAATTTCCTACAAAATAATATAAAAATTTCCAATTAAATTTTCTCAAATTAATATATGCACAAAAATGACCATTTTGCCCCTGGATGAAGATGAATGTGACAATTTCAAATAATATGAATTTTGGTTTAAACAAGTTAAAATACCCAATATGATCATTTATTTAATTTAAAAAGAATAAATATGGTGGTAAAAATATGCACATTTACGTGCACATCATTAACATATATAACTTACCAAATATAAAAAAGTTGAAATGTTTAATAAGAAATGTAGTAGAAATTTGTACAAGTAATAGTAGGTAATGAAGCATTCAATTAATTTGCTGTATTCAATAACTTAAGATATAATTGAAATTTTACCAAGTAATTATAAATAAAGGTAAGCATGATAGATAGATGATTATAAAACTTAAGGAATTAAAGTAAATAAATAAGGACATGCTATTATAAATGAATGAATAATTATAACAAAATATAAGGAACCAGCATGACCCGAGTTAATGGAATTGAATAATTGTAAGTAATAAGTAAAAATGAATGAGCAAACCTTTGATAAGTAAATGTGAATGAGAAAAAAATCACTATATAAACAAAAAGGGAAATAAAAAAACTAAAGCATGAAATTTATAATAAGTTAGTTTGGTTGCTGGTTTGAATTGTTATTGTTTGATTTATGGTTGGTTGGGTAAGGAAATTTGAAGTTGTTGGATGAATAAATAATCTATTTTGTTCCATCTAAGACTGTTGAGTAAATGATGCACTTGATAGTTATTTTTCATTCCGTACAATTTCAAGTTTGAACCCAAACAACTATTTGATTGTGTGATTGTATGGTTGTTTTGTAATTCTATGTATGCTGTTCGAGGAAATTGATGGTTGTTGTATTAATTTGAATGATTAGTAATTGAAACTACTTAGATATTTAAATTTTGGACTTAGAAATATTTTGAAATGTTCTCCAAACTCTAATAAATTTAAGTATAAAAAGATAATGTTGTAAATTTGTATATTTTAAGAAAAGTAACAGATATTGTAAATTTAATTGTTTATATGGTAATGTTTTGAATAAGATATGTAGATTCTAAATCCTTCTTTTCCCTTCTTTTTCCTTTTCGGGGACGAAAAGTTTTGAGTGGGGGAGAGTGTAACGACCCGTAAATTTCGACGATTTAATTTATTTAATAGAATTTTGTAATAAAAATTTAGTAGAAATAATAAAAGGTGATAAATATATATTGAACGCTAATTTAACAATGGTAATTTAAGCCTTTGTTTGTAATATGAATAAATTTTTCAATAAAAATTGGTGTAAGTATTGTACCTGAATATAATGGGAAGATAGAGAATATAGGTAAGGCATTTAATTAGTTAAGTGTAAACTTATGGGTATAATAACAATTCGTATACATTACCTAATTAATCTGTCAATTAATTTGTTAAAAAAATCAAAACCTTTTAATTTGGTAAATAATTTGATGCGTATTGATAAGCGTTACTTTAACGATTAATTTTAAAGTGATGGGAAGAAAATAAGTAAAGTTATGCAGTAATAAATAAAGAAAATATCGCAATAAATAGGAAACTGACATAACATTTATTTATATGAACGTTACTTATTGATTTGAGAGTAACGGAAGTGTGAACGTAGAATAAAATAAGCGTAGATTTATGTTAGGTAATTATTGAGAATACGGGGAATAAGTTGAAATAATATTAATTAAAAATTTATGCATAAAACATGTTATGTAAGATATATTGATTCCATTTAATAAATTGAGGATTAATATTATCGAAGAGGATTAAATATGGTCTCAGTGAAAATTTAGATAAGTTTTGAAATAAAGACTAATTCCATTCAGAAGATGACAATGGGTGCAATATTTTGATTTGTAAGCAATAGTAATAGGTTACATGTTTAATTGGTTGATAGAATTTGAATTGAAATAAATGTTAATACACTAAATAAAGGTTACATTAATATGATAAGTAATACAATGTCTAGAAGTTTAATATAGAGTGTGTTAAGACATAGAAATGAAAATTAGGAAGCAGCTGGAATTAAATGAAATTTTAGGTGTATTTATGAGAAATTTACGTACAATTAAAGAGGCGAATGAAATAAATACCAACCAATTTTAGTGAATAACGGGATCTAAATCTAAATAAATAAATTCCTTGAAATTTAAGTTTTAATTTTTGATAAATTGGATTTGTACTTTAATATTGAAAATTTTGGGATTATTCAAAAATAAATTAATATAGGAAGTTGTTAAAGGATTCTGAATTTACCAAGTGGTCCAAACTGACAAAATTTGCAAATAACTAAAGTTGGATTGTAAATCTGATTCAATTAACCTATTATTAATTTATTTGTTTGGAATATAAAAAGTAATGATAGGGTTAATTAAAATTAAGGGTATTTTAATTTGTATGTTTTTTGGGATTAAGGCAAGATGGGTGGATATTAGGAGTTATATACTTAGATCATTCAATTTATTTGGATAACATTGTAATAAATGTAATTAAATGTACATTTACGTGAAATATAATACCATGCTTAATAGATTGCTAAGTTGTATATATTAAAGGGAATTTTATTAATTGTTTCTAAGAAACCTTAATTAATATGGTTGATAAATTTAATATAAGAAAAACCAATGAAATTCTTGGGAATAATGTAGGTTAATATGAGTTAGTAGTTAGGGTAGTGACTAAAATTGGTAATACATTGCAATTAATGTTAATAGTGCTGACATAAGCTAATAAATTTAAATGTTAATGCAATACCAATTTATGTATTTAAGGTGATTGCGAAATTGGAATTTGATAATTGCAGTAACTAACTCTGGGCAAATAGATTTTATGGAATCAATAAAAGATAGGTAAATTTAATGATTGTTTGGTTGTAATTTAAGCATGAATGGGAATAAATCAGGCAATAGTGAGAATTATTAATTATTACCCATCAATTTATTTAGAATCTAAATCAAATGCAACATTCGTTGTTATTTGTAGCTTATAGGTGGAAATAACGTAAACTTTATTCAGAATATGATAGTTAGATTAAAATAATGGAAGGCAGGATATATGGATTCATTTGGATTTAAAACATGATAATTTGAATTTATTGAATTTATTGGAAACTGAATAGAACATTTTATGTGATTGAAATTAAAGTTGGAATTCAGAGATGTTTTAGGAATTCCCATCTATGGGATACCAATAGATAGGATAATTAAATGAAAGGTCAACTAAAGGATTTCTGCAAAGTTAATTTATAATTTGTAGATAAAATAAAATTGAAGTTTTACGCTGAAGTTAATAATGTACTCAGCATTTAAGAAACATCTTAAATTGTCTAAATTTGAATAAACAATGAAGTAATAAATAATAATTATTAATAAAATCCAAAATTTGGTAACCCGTTTTCAAATTAATGATAATTAGTGTTGGTATAGGCTATTTATTTAAGTAACAGTGCGATGCCAAAAAAAATGGATTGGAAGTAATTGCGAAATATAAATAAAATATTTTAGTAGGGAATTCAAATGTATATATACATAGAAATGTGGATTTTTATAGTATGAAAACTTAGTCAATTTACAATAGTTAACTCTATTGAGAATGAATAAAAATCTAAGATAATTATTACGGTAATTTAGAAATTTAGTTGAAAATGGAAACTTATCTATGAATTTGGAATTTAATGAAATTGTGAATTTATATTGAAACTTATAAATGAAGCATCTAAATTTACATTTGTAAATACGCTTAAAATTCAATGTAAATGTCTGAGGAAGAAATTAATTTATTTACTAATCCGTAACGTATCCAATTAATATAAAATATTCTGGTGGGCCAACAACCGTTTTGTGCGTTTATGATTCGTGCCCACCTATCCTATTTCACTTTGTCTATTTATAGGCTGTGTAAACCCTAGCCTCCATCTATCTTCATTTCTCTCTGTGTGTTCTTTTCTTCAACTTGTTCTCTTCCAATGGCTGCAAAATTTCTAGATCCAATTACAGTCCAAAATAAAAATAAAAAATAAAAAAATATTTCAAACTCCTCTAATAATTCCAGAAAAATTATATGTCATAATTCTCAAAGAGCGTAATCTGTTGATACTGTCCGTTTTTTTTTATTGGTGCTATAGCGTGCTCGAATTTGAGAAGAAGGACGTGGCCTGTGACGTGGCACGGTGATGGGGTATATTTGTTTATTTTGTTTTATTTAATTTTTGTTTCAATCGAAATTTTCGAATAACTTTCTCATACGTAGTCCGATTCACGCGAGATTTTTTTTGTTAGTATCGTAATTAAATTCCAGATCTGTTGACGCTGGTTTGGACCAATTCGGAGACTGTCGAATTTTTGAGTTTAAATTGAATTTAAATTCGATTTAAATTCAAAAGGTGAGTGTTTTAACCCACTCACAACTTCTAGAATTTCTTATGTTTGTTAATTTGACTTAAGATATTAGTAGAAATTTATTTATGACTGTTTGGCATGTTTTATTCATTATTTCTATCTAAACGCATTTATTTAATATAACTGTTAATTAATTTGATTATTGCATGTAAATTGACAGCAATAATTTATTTATTTGCATATAAACTGATAGTTAAAAAGTTAATAAATTTATTTTGAATATAAACTGTTAGTTAATGACTGTCTTTTATTTCCTGTTATATTGTATATGTCATATATTGATGTTTGTTAAATTGATGATGATTGAAATAAATTGATGATGATTGAAATAAATAGGTTGATGTTGGTATTGGTTGAATGGATGATGTGTTCTATCTTATGTAAACTGCAAGTTATCATGCATTTTCATTTCATTCGGGATTGCGGTTTGAAATGATATACAACCGCATTTTATTTTAAATTGCGGATTGAAACGATAACATCCGTATCACTTGACCATAGGGTAGAAAATTTTATACAGGCACCGCGGTATATATATAAAATTATTTTTTGAAATGTTTTTCGATGGTTTTTGCAAAGCTGTATATATATGGTTTATGGGTTTTTGATTTGGTTATTAATAAAGGTTATTTATATATAGTAATTTCTGGTTTTAAGCTTTGTATAAATTGTTTTGAAGTATAAATAAAAGTTTGATTTTTAAGATCAAATACGATTATGCATTTATTTAAAATTTAAGTTCTGGAGTTTTGTTGACTTAAATGAGAATAAGGTCGGAAGATGAATATTGAGTAAAATTTGGAATTAAATAAAAAGGCTATAAATTTTTAAGGGGTATGATTTTTATAACTTGATTTTTGTGTAGAGTGATTTAAATGAATATATCAAATTTAATAAATTGAAAGATTATCCAGTTATGTGAAGTTAAAGGTTTTACTTAAATTATATTGAATTCATTAAGTAAACATTTCAAGTCTAAATAAGAAGTAATTGAATTTGATACATATGGATTTGTCAAATGAGTTGTTTTTGAAATGGTGAAATATTTAAAGCCTTGAAACATAAGAATTGAAATGGTATTTGGAAGTGTAAATTGATATTTGAAATTGATTTGTGAAATCTAAAGAAGCTATTTTGTTTTATAAAAGTAGTTTAATATTTAACCATTTAAGAGATGGAAATTTGTTTCAAAGCTATGTTTTTCAAGGTAGTATAATTTGAAAATATTATGTTCAAGAGTTTGATTTCTAAATATTTTACTTTGGAAACCCTATGATTTTGGAAGGAATATATATTGGAAATAAATGATATCGTATTGATTTGGGGTTTTAAAAATATAAATGATATCGTATTTATATGGGTTTAAAATGGATATTTTATTCTGGTTTTAAAGTATAAACTATTTTGAAAAGACCGCGGTGTTATAATAACGATTGGTTGTTGAGGAGACCGGGATCGGAAGTTGTCATACTCTCTGTCAACTCCGAAAACCACTTTAACAACCGTGTACGCGGTGGAGATTCCAATATGAAGTAGGTTGGTGGCGGCGTTTCCTTTAAAGGTAAATACGAGGACCCAACTCCCGTGAGTTAGCATAAGATGGCTAAAACAAGAGCGATCGACGGGTTAATGAGGTAGCACCTCTGAACGGACACTTCCCTTCGATACTATACTCAGACTTTGGATTTTCGGTGGCCACCTTCACTTTTGATTTCTTTGATGTGGGGAGTTTGTCCGAGGTGGGCGGCAGCTGCGCGCTGCGCGTTTCCATCGGCCCGGAAGCATAGTTGGTATATCTACCCTGGCATTGCCTAGTTGTGCCGTGTCACCTACCCTAGTGCGCCTTATACGATTTTGTTTTGTACCATACCTATGAAGTGCCCTCTGACGACGCCCGGTACGGGGGAGATTACGGTACTGTATAGACTATGGGAATATATAAATGTGTTAATGTGGAAAATGTAAAGCCTTAACGCTATTTAAAAGTAAGTTTATTTTACAATTAGACACTATTATAATAGCGCAATATACTACATAGTAAATAGTTTAATGGATCCTTAGGAGATGTAAATCCCGAGCATCTCTTGAGTTACTGCACTCATATTTATTTCTGTTAATGTAACTCACATAAGATCTTTTAGTTCTGACTCGAGTGTTTTTGTCTTTCCAAATTCGCTTGGGTCAGTCCTAGCGTTTCAGGATTGAAGATTTTATTTCCGATGGAAGAAGACGAAGATTTTATTATTATTACTATAGATAATATGGTTTCACTACACTCATATTGTTCCGCTGCATTGTTATATGGTATGTGTACTCTGATATGTATTGTATAAATACATCAAAGGTTTTTGTAAACAGATTTATGAACTGTATATTTGATTTTTATATTTTATCCTTCCGAGATTCTGTTTCTTTCTCTATTTTCTTATTTATCCCATAACAATCCGCCCTTACTTATGGTTTGAATTGGCACGTGTGTCTGTTTAAATCGTGCAAAAAGGCGGGATGAATACCGCATGCAATGATACTTCAAAGGGGTCGAATTCTGGTTGCATTCTAGTTCAACTTTCATTATTATTTCAGCTTAGAAATTCTCTCACAACAAATAAAAACCCTAAGCCCCTGATATCAGCTACTCTCTTAGCCTTAAGTACTTTATTTCTTGTTAATCTCTTATAATTCCCCATTGTTGCAAGAAAACTTCATAGTGGACGTAGGCAACTCACCGTTCTATATCTTGTGTTATTTACCTTTCAGTTGAGTATTTAACTCCTCATTTTCCATTTAAGCCTAGTGATTAGCAAGTAGCATTTGCTCTTCATAGTGCATTAGTTTCATTCCGAGGTTGAACAGAAAACTAGTCAACATGCCTTCATCAAAAGGAGGGATACCCTAAAAGCTCTCCACTTTTCACACTTTTCAACTTCAAAATGGTTTAGTCTGACTTGTTACCATAGACAACCTTCCACTGTTCAAATGTAACAACTCCAATGGGCACGAAAATAATGGCAACACTCTCGCTAATGTTGTCCAGCCCAACCAAGGCTTGGAGAAAGAAAGATGGCATGTAATGAGGCCTATGAAGTCAATGGAAGAGGACATGGTTGGATGCTCAAGCTACCATCAACTTCGTCTCACCAGCTCCTCCAATAATCGACATAGTCGACCTACCTGCTCGTAGACTGATGCCTCTCGACGACTACGATCTCCTTAACACAATCAAGGCCCAGGAGAGGGTGGTGCCAGACACTCCAATGATGAATGTCCCCCTCAACCTCAAGAGGTACACTGCATGCATGCCTAATCGAATTAATCTCTCCCCGGGTATTGCCTCGCCAGTTTGGCTAAACTGTCGCTGTCCCCATAGCGGAACAACCACCAGCTCCTGGTCAACCTCAAACTTCTACATTTGACCATCTTAATGGCAACCCTCTGCCATCAGTAGAGTGTGCATGATGCTCCCTTGGGGCACTTCCTATTTCATTAAGATGTGGCAAAAAGTAAGCAAAGGAAAGAGCGGGCAGCGCATTCCAGGTCCCCTGGTCAGTGCATAGGAGGAGATCCCCGGCTCATGCTCGTCATTCTTTGTTTCGTCATCGATCTCCTACTCTGCCTTGACGTGGACTTAGCCTTCAGCCTATAGTTGGCCAAAACATCTTGCAATAGGCCGATGCCGGCCCTAGGGAAGAAATGCATGCCCTCTGCCCATAGTTCAACAAAATGCAAGCCCACGGCACTGGGGCGAGGCATTCTCATATGATGGGAATAGGGAATCGTTCTCGGATGAAATTCTGGATGTTACATTCATCGATGGTATGCCATGCCGCCGATTGATAAGTACAATGGGAGACAGACTCGTGTGACCACGTCACGACATTCAACTCCATCACCCATGTTGGATTGCTTTCTAGCTCTGCCAAGTATCTACTTTTCCCCTCCACCCTTGTAGTACCGGATTCCTATTGGTTCTTGCACCTACGATCAAGTAGCCTAAACCCTTGGGACCAACTATGCATGAACTTCAAAATTTATTTCTTTATGTCCCGCATGCATGTAATGTTAGCCAATAAATTAGGCAATATCAGGCAGGGTCTTTCTAAGAGCCTGCGGTCTTATGTCGGTTGCTTCGACAAAGAATCCACCGAAGCTAGGGGTGCGGATGTTAATAGCTTGGTCCTGGCCCTATGTTTAAGGGTTTGATACGAATCCAGGATGTGGAGAGAACTCCAGAAATACTCAACTTCATCCGTAACCGACTTCTATCATCAAGGGAACGACATGATGAGGATGGAAGATGTAGATAGTTCAGACAACGAGGCGAGGCGTCCTACCCAGACCAGTCTTTATAACAACATCGATCGCGACAACATCAGTCGTTAGACCGATGCCTGAAGGCATCTAGAGAATGGTGCTCCATGTAAGCCCAAGTATAATAATTACTCACAGTTAAAAAGGGACATCGCTACCATTTACTTTGCCACCAAGAACCAGGTGCAATATCAAAGGTCTGCCACCATTAGGACGGGAAGCAAGAGGACCTTGGAGCAAAAGTAAGTACCACGAGTTCCATCGAGTCAACAACAACTCCACAATAGACTGCCATGTGATTAAGGACGGGAATGAAAGGCTCATCTAGGAATGCATACTTTTGGAATTTTTTCATCAACAGGTCGAACAAAGGGAAATTGTGAAGAACTATTGAATTATCCACCTCGACCCAATAACACCAATGTCCAAGCCATCATTGAGATCTTAACCATATGCATGGATTGCATGTGGTAAGCAGCAGCTAGGGACCCCGTCCTGGTATTAGAGGGTAGTAATTAGAGGGCAGGTTTACTAGTTAGTGTCAAAGGTGCCCTGACTGGAATTGGATCGATCCACTAGCTTCACGGTCGAAGACAACGTAGCAGTCTCCTACCCCCATCACGACCCCGTGGTCATCACTCTTGGCTTGGCCAACTCAAATATGCATTGGGCCTTCGTGGATGGGGGTAACTCAGTCAACGTTATGTTCAATAATGTGGTTGAAGCTCTCAAGCTTTCTGCCTCCAACCTCACCCCTTACGCCTTCCATATTCATGACTTGGGGGTGTAGGGATTATTCCGATTGGCATAACCTAATTTGTAACAACATTCGGCCAAGAGCCCCATAATGTGAAGATCCAAGTAAACTTTGTAGTAGTTGATTGACTATTTGCTTATAATCTGTTACTAGGATGATTGGTACTTGCCAAGCTCGATGCCATTGTTTCTTGCAACCACCTCATCATGAAGTTCCCACTCCAAGATGGGATCGCCGAGATGGGGGCAACCAGTATAAGGCAATGGAATATTATGGAACTTTCCTTAGGTGTGGCGACCACCTTATGTCCTTGTACCCAATATACTTGAAGAATGTGTTGAAACGGTAACCAACTGATGTAGGACGATTATCAAGGGTGAAATAACAAAAATCAAAACATAAAATGTAGTATATCTCATATTGCTTCAAATAAATATAATATTTACATAGATATAAAACATGCAAGATAAACAAGTATAACTAAATGAACCAAAACAAATATCGTCACAATAGCCACACGAAATAAGTGGAATAGAGTTTATACATCATCAAAATAAACTCAAGAGAAATTTGACTCTAAATAAGATAAAGCACTACTAAAGCTCCATGGTGTTGCACAGCGGAATAAACAACAAACTGTAATAATATATACAATAGTGTCAACCTCCTACTCATCCTCTGAACAACTCCATGTGCTAAACTCAAACTTGCTATTTGGTCTACTCATTTAAGAGTACCAGGGATAATAATAAGCAAAGCATAAAACCTCGAGTTAGACAAGAGCCTGGTGTGAGCAATAAATAATCTCAAAATACAATGAAAACCGATATGATAGAGAGCATAGGGTATGGAAAATCATACCTGACATGTCCTTACATCCAAAGAGTTATCGCATAACACAATATATGTTATACTACTATCAATATCACATGGGCATACTACACTAAGTTTTATGGTTGTCATGGTACCTATCTCAAGATTACCCGTCACAAGACATCCAACAATCACACCAATAATAACAATCATAACAAGCATAAGTTAAACACGCAATGACAGCCTTCCTCGAGGTATCGTATCACTATGTCTATCGTCAAGGTCTTACCTCGTCGCGTATTGTCACAACCCTTCCTAAGGTCCTTACGTCATCACAATTATCGCCGATGTTCCACTTCACCGTAACTATCCTCGAAGTCCTACTTCTCCATTATCCTCACTGAAGTGTCACTTCACTATGATCCTTTTCAGAGAGTCTCACTCCATTATAACTTTCTCAAAGTTCTCCCTTCATTATGAACTTTTCAAATTATTCTCGAAGTCTCACTTCGCTAAAATCACTTTTGGTGTCCCACCCCATCATGATGACTCACCCCTATGACCTTTCAGGCTAGCAAAATCACTTTTCAAGGTATTCTTGGATACATGATAACTCACCCTACGACCTCTCAGGCCAGCAAAATCTCATGCCATAATTAAATTCACCGTTCTTTCGGATACCTATCTCATAGTTACCGTCCTCAGGACAAGCTAGATCGTCTCATAGTCCAGGGTACATAGGTGCGCGTCCTCACATACCCCTACCCTTAGGAATAACCATCATATCAAGAGTTATCAACAATCACTTTAGCATCCAACTCGATCCAAAACGTCTTGTGCTCGTCTACATTGCCTCTCCTTGTCCAATGTGTATCCCCAGACTACTCTAGTCCAATCCTTCACTTCCCAACTGAAATACTTAATCAAACGGCTCACGTAGTCGAAGTTTGAGATATCTCTACATGCCTATGTAATGTTGTAGGTTCATCTCGTCATAATCTTGTAGCCATTACATCGAGGTACCATGCCATAGCTTCATAAAACTACCAGATAAAACTCTTTGAAATGAATATTTTTAAACGTTTAAAAATATGAAATAAGTTTAATAAATAAAATAAAATGGTTTGAAAGAGATTTTAATTGAAAAATATGGATTTTTAAATATTAGTAGAGTTGTTTTAAATCGAATTAGCTTTTAATACTTTTCATAGCACTTTTCTGCTGCCGTTTCAATATCTTTAGAAATGAAGTTTCAAATCTAAGTATTCTTTCCCAAATCTTTTACAAGTGTTTTCTGATAAATGAATAAGTGTTTTAAATAATGATTTGGAATTTTTATAAACCATTTCTAAAACAAAAATGGAAGGAGTATGCGGAAATGACCAGCACGCTTGCCCCGCCCATGAGATCTAGAAAGGTAAAACGAGGTATGTAACTAAGGTTAGGGATGGAGCAATCAGTGCCCTGAACTTACCTGACCTATTTTTCTCTTTTTAGGCGAGGCGTGGAACATATCAAAGGGAAATCCCGGATGCTCTAAAATAATGTTTTTCCAATATGAGATTTAAATAAATGATTTGGAAATACTTTCCTAAGTAAAAAATGAACTGATTTTGAATTATTCCAAGATTTAAAAAAATAATTAAATTTACCAAATGATTCCAAAAAGGAAGATTGAAATAATTCCATACTTACTAAAAGAATATCTTATATATATCTCTCGAAGATATTTTGATAAAGAAATGAATGAACCAAACAACAATCATCTACTTATAAAACAACATTTTTATTGATGATTGAATTTCGAAGAAACCAGGGTCGGATTTGAAAAATTCCTATCTAAAAACCACTTCGAACCAATTTACGTTCAAAGTAAAACATGTTGAACATAAGAGTATGAAAGATGGAGATATTCATAATGTAGAGCAGTTTGTTACTAGTCCCTTGAGGTAAAATTTACCATATCATATATTTATGGTAGCAAGTAGTGCTCTGCTATGAAAATCTTCAAAGTGCAATGACTAATCGCTGCAGATCCTAAGGATGATTCCCAAAATAGGATGCGGTAGGAGGAGTGTCTTCTGTTTCATTCGGTCCAAGAACAAACTTGTATGGAAGAATGTTTGACGTTGCAATTTAAAATCACATTAATTGATCTCTACGAACCTATATATACTTGGTGGCGGACAAGACAACTTCTCTTAGCTTAACACCCTTTCCTGAGATGTACGAGCATAGAAGTTATGCATTTGTATAAATCAACTATGTGATTATGGAATGACAATGTGGCATTCAAAGAAGAAAGATGGTGTGCTATGTGAAAGGTAATCGTCACCTAAAGCCTTAGACCCAAAAATGACCGGAACAGGGTAGATGCGGTGAGGCAATGTGGTTTGCAACCGTTAGGGTATGATCATCCCCTTCAAGATATATTTATTCCCGCTATGACGTCGGGTATTAAATTAATGTTGTGTGTGCGAAGAGAGCTCTTAGATAGGTTGATAAAGAAGGGGTTGTGACGACCCACCCTTTTGACCCTCGATAATCGACAGAATTACGCTAATTGTATAACATGTCGAACGATCGAGTGCCAGAAAGACTGGTTGTTGAGGGGAAAGAAAGTAGGTAGAAGGAAGAAGAAACTAATCAAAACAGAATCTCACAGCGGACTGAATAACATACAATATAAATAGTTCTTTACACAAATCAAAACTGTAATATACATATCTCATATTAGAGTACACAAATCAATAATTACCAGCTTGGACAGCTATAACAACCTGCCCTCACAATTGCTGATAATTTCAACAAACACTACAGCGGAATAAAATCAAATACGAGTAATACATCACCATCTCCAGCTCGTCTTCTGAGCTCCATAACATCCTAACCTGAACCTGTAGTACTCGGTCTGACCCGAGCATTATAATAAAATAATGCCTGAGTAGGCCTGGAAAACCAGTGTGAGAAAACACATTCAATTTGAATTATTAAATTTATCAAAATCCTTTGAAAATCAAAGGTATCTCGTAAGACCACGCCACATATAAACACGATGGGTTTTTACCTTACGATAACCAAAACATTTCAGATCAAATCCTCTGATATTATAGTAGTGTATAAGTACAAATACTTATTCAAATAGTTGAAATTGTTGCATTAGTTAAATTCCAACATACTAGGCTCTACAAGCAAAACCGTAAAGACACTTATTGAAGAATGGATTCCATACGAATGACTAGGTACTGGGGTATCACGTATCACATATCACAGTACAATATAACAAGAGAGATAAAAATATATACATCGACCCAAACGGTCGGAAAAAAAAGTATATATCAATATATTATCATTTCTTTATTTTATTGCATAGGCATATCTTTATTTAGCGTTTTTAAGCGAGCGGCTTATTTATTATGCATTTACGCAACCATAATCTATCCAAACAGCTTCTTGTACCTGTACTTACTCAAAATAGCACATAAGTTTCATAAACATGAAATTTTATAACATTCCATTCTTTTAACGAACCTAACACATGTTTTCCATAAACAACATATTATAACATGTATATCTCAAATGCGTAACAAGTACAAGGTTCAATATTCAATTATCTATTTCCAATCAATGTATATTCACTTTTATTCAATTTCAAATTAACTCACAATCAATTTATTTGCATTCCATTCATTATTGACTTCCATTATATGCAAATCCATTTTATTAACAACAATTTAATCTTTTTAAATTGACTTTAAATCAAGTTGTCTAATTTCCCTTTCATTCCCACTTATGCTATTTACCAAACCTTGTTCACTTCATGTTGTAGTAAACAATATTCCAATCCATGTTAACTTATTTATGAATCATTTCATAAATAACACTTAAGTTTAGTTTCCATGACAATCAAATTCTAATTCCTTTTAAATTGATTCTCATTCAATTTATCTCAGATTCATACATTTACATTTCTATTAACTTAACTTCCCACTTATATTACATCTTTTCCATTCAATTTCATTCACTTCGCATCGATTTATTCACTTCATTTTGTAGTGAACGACATTTCATTTTAAGCAAATTTACTTATAAACCGTTTCAAAAAAATTATTTCTAGGGTCTATTATAAGCATTCCATACCGTACTTAAGCTCATATTCAACTTATAACTTAAGTTCATACCCCAAATACACTCCAAAATCATATTTAATTCATTTGCTCCTAAATTGAATTCATTTCTTATTGTCAATTTCTTAACCATTTAACTTGGTCATTCTTTTTCACTTTTCCAATTTAGTAAGTTATACAACTTATTTACTCACAATTCCCCGAATTTCCACTTAAGTTTACTCACATTCAATTTATAACATATAGTCATATAAACTTCATAATTCATATTTATATTCAAATTACCAAATTCCAATTCACCCTCCATTTAAAATTTAAAATTTTGAATTTTCCATTTCTTTACTATAATATCACCATTTTTAGTTTGGTTTTACCATTTCATTTCTCATTTCATAAGTTCAAGAACTTATTCACTTAAAATCCCATTTTACTTGCCTGAGTCCATTTGCATTTTATAAATCATAACTCTGGATTATATACATCACTTAATAGCTTAAGTTTATCCATTTCATTCAATAATTATAACTTATAATTATATAACCATTTTACATTTTAGCATTATATTCCATTCAGTTCAAATCCAACTTCAATTTTATTTAACTTATCTTAAGTTAAATTCCAATCTATCTTATTCACTTTAATTTACTCAAGTTAAATTTTAATTATAGGATTAAAATTTACATTTTCCTTTCTTATCTATATCAACTTCAAATTGTAGGTTCAGTAACTGATTTTCACTGACTTTACAAATCATTTAAATGGAAATCCCAAAATTCAATCACCCGGTCTTATTTTCAAAACGTTTCAAAATCAAAATATACATATATCACTTTTGTACGTCAAATCATGCTTTCAGATTTCCAAAATAACTTGGTTTTACCTAAAACAATTTTTTTTGGAATTTCTAAACAAAACATGTTTATCAAACCAGTCCAAAGCTAATATTCATAGCCAATCATTATGGTAGCAATCTGTCACCTAGAAACTCGAAAATGAACACTAGTTATGCAACCGTCATCACCAAAATTGTTTTCCAACGACTGAAGTGAGTTCAGTGCTTCCTTACTTCCAAAATTCATTTAAAACAATTTCTTTTCAGAGATATCTCCAAAATACTGTTACTATTGTTCCTTTCAAACCACTTTGGAAGACATTTCCAAAAGCTTTAAGATTTAAAAATTCCCAAACATTTTGTTCAAACCCAATTTAAAACATTTTCCAAAATTTTCGGGGTTTAAATTCTGGTTTGAATCCAATTTTAGTTATACTCCTTTGTATAAATCATTCTTATATAATTTCTATTTGGTTATATATAAAACTATTTTAGATTTTATAATCTTATTTTGATTATAATATTAACAACCAAACATTTCAAATATACACTATAATAATTTCATAAAATTATTTCACTAATAACAAAATATCGTTTGGGTAAAATAATTTCATTTACCCACTTCAAAACAATACTACGTCGATTTACCTTGTTTAAGAGTTTAGAAACCCCTATCGATAGGGTTGTACCTCCCGTATCGACTAGAATTCATGAACACTCAATCGATAAGTCAACACAATATAAAAACGTTTTATATTCACTAACAAGTACAAACTCATATCTATTAACACACTCAACTCATTCTAGAGTATTTCCCGACTCTATCTCTAATGAGTAATTCCCCACCAAAGCCTAGGTACATCGCCAACCTAAGCTCTGATACCAACTGCGATGACCCGCCCTTTCGACCTTTGAAAATCGACATAATTAAGATCATTGTATAACATGCCAAACGATTGAGTGTCGGAAAGATAGATTGTTGATGGGAAAGAAAGTATACAGAAGGAAGAAGAAACTAATCAAAAAAGAATCACATAGCGGACTGAATAACATACAATATAAATAGTTCTTTACACAAATCAAAACTGTAATTTACATATCTCACATCAGAGTACACAAATCAATAATTACCAGCCTGGACAATTATAACAACCTGCCCTCACAAATGCGGATAATTTCAACAAACACTACAGCGGAATAAAATAATATACGAGTAATACATCTCAGTCTCTAGCTCGTCTCCTGAGCTCCATAGTATCCTAACCCGAACCTGTAATACTCGGTCTGACCTGAGCATTATAATATAATAACACCTGAGTCAGTCTGGAAAAGTAGCATGAGAAAGCACACTCAATTTGAATTGTTAGAGTTACCAAAATCCTTCGAAAATCAAATATATCTCGTAAGACTACACCACATATAAACAAGACGAGTTTTTACCTTACGATAACCAAAGCAGTTCATTCAAATCCTCTGACATTATAATAGTGTCTAAGTACAAATACTTATTCAAATAGCTGAAATTGTTTCATTAATTAAATTCCAGCATACCAGGCTCTATAACCAAAACCGTAAAAGCATGTATTGGAGAATGGATTCAATACGAATGAATAGGTATTGGGGTACTACCCGTCACAGTACATGTCTAGAAACAATGTACCGAGGACCACGTTGGGATCCTCTGCTACACAAGACCGGATTATCCCTAACCAGAATAAACCGAATATGCTATCACCCTGGGTGTTCCTACCCTTTCCGAGCTCCTTCCATGAATCGTAGTAATAATATCTGAGGGTATCTAGAAAGGTGATAAACATACCCTAATTTGGTGCGACCCACTTAGCCTTGCTGCATCTCTCCTGCTTTTAAGTCATTCCCAATTGATGAGGCTAGAAGCTACGATTACCTTTTAAAGGAATTTTCACTTAGAATGCTCACTGTCCTTTGATGACGATGTACTGATGGCATTCATCCATACAAGTCTGTCTTGGGTCCGAACAGAACCGAAGGCACTATTCCTACTACATCCATTTTGGAATCACCCTCAAGATTAGTAGCGATTATCTCTTGCATTTCCCTGCTCCATCTTTGACTCCATGCTCTTGTTTTCACATCGAAACCGTACTCGTTGTATCGAAGTGGTTTTCAGATAACTTGTCTGATCCGGATCTCTTCGAAACGACATTCGATATTTTCGGTAAACTCAACCCCGGTTCTTTAGGAAATAAATAGACGAAAATAAGATCGGAGATCACCTCCTAACCATTAGTGAATGGATTTCCTTATCAACGTTCTAAAAGGATGAAACGAGTTTATACGTACAATATAACACCTCGAACAGTAACTGTACCATATAATTCCCATGTTTTCCCCTAGATATTCCCAAAATTATAATTAGGTACAGATCTGATAGTCGATTATTTAACTATTAAATAAACAATCATTCAACCAAATATTTCCTTTTCCGCTTAAAAGCTCCAAATCTCTTTTTAATTTAATTTTAATAAATTAAATCCCTTCATCCAAAATATACGTATTTATCTTATCGAATTTAGTAAATTCACAAACTATCGTTTTCAAAATATTGAAACCCTTTAAAATAATAAGGAAAGTACCACTGCAGTATCAACCATGGATTCAAATCTCAATGGTTACGTTTCTATCTCAGAGAAATCCAAAACTTAACTGCAGGCACTCACTGCCTCTGATTACGCCATGAAAGCATACCATTACTTTCCACAAATTTTATTTAATAATTATCCTAAAAATGCTTATAGGTTTCTAAAATAAAATTTTCAAGCTTAACCTATGCAAATGTACTTAAATAAAAGTTATTATACAAAGCCATATTAAAATTTAATAATTTATCTTTTAATACAACAATGTCGACTAATTCTCAAATAATAATAAATCTTTAACAATCGTCATAAGGTAACTAATTAATAATTAAATATGCTTTAAACAATTTAAAATAATTAAATAACAAGTTTCCGGAATATTTTTAACACTTTCAAAAGTCTCCTAGTTAATATTAAAATCCTCTTAACAAACCCAATTTCTCGATTCCAATTTCATTTCGTAAATTTAGGAATCTTACATGAGTTCCTGTATAACCAATTTTATACTTATTTTAAAGATCACTTCTATCTTTCCAATCTATTAAAATCTCGATTTTTAAAACCTTTCATATTTAGACAAGCACCACGTAAGAATTTATTATTTAAAAACCCTTTATGTATTTTATTCCAAAATCCCTGTTTACAATATCCCCAAAATAGTTAAATACAAATTCAAAACCAATTAATTTATCCAAAACTCTATATAAATATTTTACTCCAAAATCCTTATTTACAATTATGTACCAATTTAAACCATATGTTATTGATATTTAAAAAAAAACCAAAATCTAGGCCAAAACTGTCATAGCATCCAATCAATTTAAATCACACAGTAACCTGTCGCAGATTATTCCAACAAAACATATATCACCATATATAAGATTAAATTCAACATTTTTGAGGAATTCTGTTGGATCCCCCTAACCTGTTTTCCCTACATCCACAGATGTTAATACAACATAAAAATACTAATTCCGCTTCAAGGTGGAATATCGTGGTATATAGGGTCATCCACTATTTTACGGGGGGCATAGGGTCTCATTCGCTATATATATGCGGGATATCAACCACTCCAATATATATACTACTTTATATAATATCACATTAAATTGCTAAAAATGTATCAATTAAACCAATCAATCATTAATTAATTTGAATTATTTAAAATAAATACCAGCAGTCCAAAATTGAGTGAGATTAACTCATCTTGAGTTTTTAATTCGCCAAACGTTCAAATTTTAAATTAAATCGAACACGTTCGATTTAACCCAAAATATTAGCTAACTCCGATCAACTCCAAAGATGTTCTAGCACGTAGTGCTCGTCACCATAATTAGGTCGCCGCCTGTTTCGTCTGATTCCGACCCAGTATGACAAAGATACGAATTTTTGAAGTTATGAATATAAATTTTACAAGTAATTTATTTTTTTATTAAAATACATCACATCAGTACGCTCAGGATGAAGAAATATGGACCGCGTGCTCATTTGTTTCACGTCGTTCCTTCCGGTAAGTCGCGTTCAAGATAATCCATCGCCGCCTTCGATCCATCCGCTACCGCGGTCAACACGATTACCTAGAAGATGATCCAACACCACCACGCGAAAGCTCGTTGTGAGCTCCATCTTCACCATGAAACCAATTGAACTCAGCTTTGCCTAGCTCTTGAAAACTGTGCACGAAAGGCCGGCCTTCGAGCGACCTTCGTCGTCAATCTACTCAACTCCACTCGATCGCCATCATTGGAAGTGAAGAGCTCGAGGAGCTCTTCAATTTTCGTGTTGAAGCTTTGTCACGATCCGAAATTCAATGTTCGAAAATTGACACTAAATACCTCACTTGCATTCGACTGCCAAAAATTCAAACATCAAACTCCAGTCGGATGGAGCTTATAACAGCATTATATGAATATAAAACAGCGGAAACAGAATGAATATCAGCGTTACATCACAGATACAACATCATCATAGTATCCATTAATAAATCAGAGTATTTTTAATACATATGCCACAACTCCAAATTGAACATCATAATAGAACAACAAGTGACCATATATCCAAAAAGTCTTCAAAGGAATGATGCTATGGTGAACTCCAAAAAAGTAAGCACCTTGATATCCAAAGCTTCCAAAATATCTCCAGGATAAGAGATTCCAAAATACTGCTAACACCAGAACGCGAAAACCTGCTACTAGGTTGCCCGTGTGAAAATGATGGGCACCCAGAATTTAGAAAGAAACAATAAATTCCGGGTCAGTCATGAGACTGGTATGAGTAAACAAAAACAGTTGCTTTTAAATAAAACAAGATTTATAAAAGAAAATTCGTTATGCTTTTGGAAAATAAAACTACCATAAGGCCTCCCGGCACACACACAATGCAATCGCACACTTGGGGGAGATTTTCCCTTATGATAGTCAAATATACTTAATACGAGAAAAATCCTTTGATATTATTGCTAGTGCATAGTGTGAAAACATTTCAAAAGTATAATATTAATCTTAGCAAGCATAGGTACCATTATACTATGCCTACTATAGCTGCCACGTGAAATGACAGGTTCTACAACTAAAACCGTACTGGGTTCGTATTGTTTTGTTTGGGTTTCCAACAAATGGTCAGGCTAAGGAACTTCCTACTGCCATATGGGTACGCCTCTGGAGGGACGTCCCGAGAACTTAACCAGTACTCTGCCAACACAAGGCCGGGGTACCTCTGTAACTAGGTAACTACTACTCGACTATGCCATTCCCCGGTCGTTTGCGACCTTTATCCGAGGGTTCTCTGCCACAAAGCAACAACCACACAGTAAAAGAGATTGAAGCAACCACATAGGTAAATATCTGGGCTCCATACCATGACATCACCTTTTTCCAGAAGGAAATGACATACCCTAAAGGGCACGACCCTCATAACCTTGCCGCATCTTTCCTGTTTCAACCATTTCCGGTTGTGAGGTCCGATGAGGTCTCGTCCACAAAGCTACGTTTTACACGAAAGCCATGCTTTGATCACAAATGATCATCAACACACAGCAGCACTTAGCATGCCACACTACCAAATTGGGAGTATATCGCTGATAACCTTCAATTACATAACCTCTGAGCTCGTATGTCTCAGAGAAGGGTGTTAAGCTAAGAGAATAAATTCTCCGCCACCAACAAATATGTATTTGAAAGAAATCTGCTTTATATCTCAAGGTGTAGTGTCAGACACATAACCATACAAGTCTGTTCCGGGTTCGAACAGAACCGAAGGCACTTCGTCCAATAAAGGAAGAAGCCCTTGCAAATCCGGGTATCCACAATCCCGGTCGAACTTCCCATCACTTAGAAATATCTGTACCGTAGCTACTCAGTGCAGAGACAATCGATAGGTTATCCTATCGTTTTCGAAGACACCCGGTCTTCACCACCGTCTTCAAATGCTATTCATTTCGACATATCACTATTCGGAATGGGTTATATGACACAAATGTCCTCTTCTGGCTAAACTGAATAGTGAGCATTTAATTTTAAAACACGTGGATGTATCAATCACAAAGATTCACATTCAGGGTTCGATGTGGGTTTCGGATAACCAACTGAAATCCGACTCCCTGTCGCATCGAAGTTTAAATGCCGTTTTACGGGCATAAAAGGGTTTTCACATACACACAGAACAAATCACAAATCCCAGTTCAGCATAAAGCAATTCACATAACACAGTATCACAATCACAACAGATATACCAATCCAGTACACAATATTTGATAATAGTTAATCATCTTCAATTAAGGTGAATGTGATTTAAATGAATTAACCACATAATTATTTTTATTAATTATTATTATTTTATTTTTAAATCAATGATTAATTTTCTTAATTATAAGTTCATTCATAAAGAGAAAATTCAGAAACTCCATGAATTAAAAATCATTATATCTTTATTAACTTTAAGATAAACTCATTCTTATAAATGATTTAGTTATCACTCACAAACATGTTAGAAAACATTTCTTTCAAATTTACTGCTTAAATTTCATTTTCATTTCAAATTATAAAATGAATACCAATTTATCCTCTATAAAGTTAAAAACTAATTCTGAAAACCTTCAAATAGTTTATACTTCAAAACCAGAATAAAAATTCCATTTCAAAACTATGAATACGATATCATCTTAAAACCCAAAACAATATGATATCATTTTATCCAAATATATTTCTTTTCCAAAAATCATACTGCTTTAAAATTTAAAATATCTGGAAACCAAATATTTGACTTATACTTTCAAAGCATAATATTTCGAAATTCATATATTTTAAAACCATAACTTCTAAGACTTGAATGGTTTGGATATTCAACGGTATATAAAATAAATGGTTTGACTTTAAGGTTACTTTGTAAAGAAAATAATTTCCATGGCTTTACAAATATATTTCTTTATTTAAAGTCTAAACCAAAATTTAAATATCACTTTCAAGCTCCAAACCACTTCAATTTCTATATATATATATATATATATATATATATATATATATATATATATATATATATATATATCCATTTGGAGTATTAATATTTCAAAACTAAAGTTGGAATTTATTCCTTCAACCAAATTAAATGTTCTATTATTTAGTCTTGAATATTTACATAAAAATCCATAAATAAAACTTCAATTTCTAGCAATTAAATATTTTCTTCAATTAAATTATACTAGAATATTCATTTTAAATATATCTTGGAAAAACTCCAGTTATAAATATCATACCTGAAAATTTCCAAACTTAAACATATAATATAAATTATCAAATTCCATTTTCTCAAATTTTCCATTTTTATTTAACAGATTTATACACAGCCTAAATTCAAAAATTTTAACTTCATATGTATATATGTAGAAGAATAATATTTATAAAATATCAAAACTTAAAAAATTTTATAAACCGTATCCCATCCAAACCATAGAAATCACTTTAAAATATTTTATATATAGACCACGGTGCCTGTATATAATTTTCTATCCTATGGTCAAGTGATACGGATGTTTATCATTTCAATCCGCAAATTAAAAAGAAAAATTTGCGGTTGTATATCATTTCAAACCACAATCCCGAATGGAACGAAAAATGCATGATAACTTGTAGTTTAATGATTTAAAATAAAACATCCATTCATCCATCATAAATCACAATCATCATCCAACAACAAAACAATATCAATATATATCCGATAATATATAACAGGTAATAACTGGCAGTTATTCAAAAATAAATTTAACAACTATTAAACTAACAGTTTATCTGCAAATAAATAACTATAACTGTCAATCTATATGCAGTAATAAAATTTAATGAACAGTTATATTAAATAAATGCGATTTAACAGATATGATGAATAAAACATGCCAAACAGTCATAAATAAATCTCTACTCATATCTAAAATAAATTTAACAAACATAAAAACTTTTAGAAGTTGTGAGTGGGTTAAAACACTCAACTTTTGGATTTAAATCGAATTTAAATTCAATTTAAACTCAAAAATCCAACGGTCTCCAAATCTGTCCAAACTAGTGTCATCAGATCCGGAATTTAATTACGATCCTAACAAAAGAAATTTCGCGCGAAACGGGTAACGTATGAAAAAGTTGTTCAATTTTAATGAGTTGAAACAAAAATTAAATAAAACAAAATTAAACAACAACCTAATTAAAGCTTTCCACGTCATAAAGCTTCTTCTCAACTCACGTATGCTCGTCCAGGGAATGAACCCATTTCAACGCACGCCCTCCCCATCTTTGACCGTGCCTTTAGACCGCCCCAGGCCACCAGATGGTGACGCGCCTCCACCATTACGACTTCCCTAGCCGAGCTCTACAATACCCAGAAACCAATTTGCAAATAGTCGCTCCAAATCAAAACGCCCAAATTGACTTAGGTTTCGAATTTCCTGATTTTGACCGCGATTTGCCGCTGACTCGAGTATCGATTTTGAAAACAGAGACTGCGCGTAGATTCGTATGGATGAAATCTACAACATTTTTTTTTTTTTGGAATTTTTCTGAGATGTTTGAATTTTCATTTGAAATTTGAATAGAAATAGATCTAGGCTTGCATCCATTTGAGGAGGAGAAGGAGTTGAAGAAAAGAACGTACAGACAAATGATAGAAGATGGAGGCTAGGTTTTTTTTTTGATCGTCTGTTTATAGATAGATCGCAAAAGAATAGGTGTGCACGAATTTTAACGTGCAAACTGGAGTGGTCCCAAAAGATAAATAATATTAATTACACACGTTACGGATTTAGGAAATAAATAAATTCCTTATCATTTACATTTTATTTTAACGTATATACAAATGTAAATCTAGACGTTTCGTTTACGTTTCAAAATATATCCACAATTTTATTAATTTCCAAATTGATCTAAACAAATTTAGATGTAAATTAAAAGCTGATAAGTCTATCCAATGCAGTGTTAATTTCTCCACTTCCTTATATTTAGAAATTATAAATTAAGTTTTCAAAAACCTATTTTTGATTGTCAAACTTTTATATACTCATCTTTTACCAGTAATAAGGATGCATTAACATTTGTTCATGCTTTCACCTTATTATCCTCAACTTCCATTTTAATTTTCAATAATTATAATTGTTGAATGTTGATACTTTAATTAAATTTATACATCTTGTTTTCTATAATTTATATCAACAAATGGTCCAATTATAAATAGAATTAGCATTAATTTCGTCTTATAGGATTAACTACTCCAATTACAAAACAAATCTACGCTAACTGCACGATTTAAGTCAATTTTGTAATTGAGTCTACATTAAACGTTATAAATTATAAATTGGAATCTCAATAAATTCGCTTATTGATTTAAAATCTTTCTATTCAGTAAATAGACATTTTATGGGTATAAATAACATTTGAATTATAACACATGTCATTAGTGCATGTTTCATTTCTTATAAACTCCCCTTTATTAACTAGAACACATTAACCAAAACAAAATAATTAATTTAGATTTATTTCAATCGATTGCCATTCTTAACTTAACATACTCAAAATGGCTAACCTAAATAATTGTTACCCTTTTACATTCAAATTCACTTACAACCATCATTACAACAATGTTGCCATAGATTTAGATTTAATTAAATAAATTAGATAAATGGGTAAAGTTTTGTAATTATCACTAATGCCAAATATATATGCATTAATTACTACTTATTATTATGAATTCATTTATTAATTTACTAGTTGCCTTTGTCTTCTTATATCCTATTTACTACCAATCTTTCTATTTAGTTATAGTTTATCAATATATATATATATATATATATATACACACACACCTAGGCAAATCAAGTTCTTGTCTTTTCTGTTATTTCAATTAAATCGGGTATGCACAAATAAATTGTTTATAACTTATTCTTACAAAATTATTTACATGCATTCAGTTACACCTAATTTAATGCATTAATTTTCATTTATAAATTAAAGGTTTTTCCTTTAAAAACTTTTATTACTAACCATACTCCAACCTCTACAGGACATTGATTTATTAAATTTGCACTTATTATGCATACTTTTAGCAACTCATATATACTTTGCGTCTATTCCCCAAATTTCACATTCTATTGTTACATAATTTGCATTGATTACTATTTATTATTATTGCTTTACTGATAAATTAGATATTTGCATTGGTTTTGCTTATACTAAATTATTTTCCCATAATAAATAAGGTTTCAAAACAATCAATAACATTTCCTTAGCCCAAACCCCGTTTACCAATTATTTTCCTTCAATAATTCATGTTGCTATAAATACGTACATTTACACTTTATAGTTATTCTAATATATTTATTCCAACACTCTTAACCCTTATCTTTACTTTCACCCACTTGTAACATAAATTTTTATTTTCAAATTTATTCCCATTTGCGGTTAATCAATGTTATTTTACATTAACCAATTTTAATATTCACCTTTAATTTCACATCTTCAAAGTATATCTAGGAAAAATCTTTCCACCACTTAATTTACTGAATCTTATGCAGTCTTACTATAAATAGGTTTTAAATTACCATTACTGTACATTCAATTACTATCCAAAGTATTTATTCATAAATCAATTCGATATATACGTTTGTTTCCTTCTATTTGATTTATACCTAGTATACATTTTTCTAAATCCTGTTTCATTACCTTCATTAAATGGTTATCGCATTGAGATCAAATTTATTAGCTTATATTGCATTATTACCATTAATTAAGATTGGCTTAAAAAAAATTATATTCGGTACTCTAAATAAATAACATATTATTCCATACTTACTCATTGTTTTCACATATTCCATTCAAAATTTAAACCACAATATTTACATTATTTTATTGAATTGGAAATCTCATTTTAAATTATTAACTTTTAATAAGAACAAATGGCAACACCAAATTCCTAACATTCATTTTATTAAAAATTATGGAAAATATGACAAATTTAGTTAACGAAATTTTCGGGTCGTTACACTCTCCCCCACTCAAAACTTTTCGTCCCCGAAAAGGAAAAGAAGGGAGAATAAAGAATTAAATAACAATACATCTTATTCAAAATATTTAACTTATAAACAGTAATTTACTAAATTTATTACCTTAAATAAAATATACCCGTTTTATAATCATTATATCCTTTTATACTTAAATAATTAAAGTTTGGAAAACATTTTCAACATAATTCTAAGTCCAAAATTTACGGAAAATTTTGGCAGAGTCTCCTTTGTACGGAGAGGCTCGTGAAAATTTAATACCAAAATATAACAAAGTATCATATAGAATATTCAATATAGTATATCCCAACACGGGAAGAAATAGCGCTACAAAACGTAAACCGGGAACGTACCTATTTGTTGGGCAAATTACGCTTAATTTATGGAAACAAAAGCAGTAACAATTGCTTCCATACCTGCATTTCACTTATATGATCTAAAAAGGTTAACTATTTATATAAAGTGAAATATTTTCATGGTTTCAACGACTAACAACAATCAATTTCAACAAACAGTATACACAACAAAACAAAACAACCATTCAATCAAACAAGCAAATAGTTGTTCGGGTTCAAAACTTGAAATGGTACGGAATGAAAAATAACTATCCAGTGCATCATTTACTCAACAGTCTAAGATGGGACAAAAATAGATTATTTATTCATCCAACAACTTCAAATTTCCTTACCCAGCCAACTATAAAGTAAACAATATCGATTTAAACCAACAAATCAATTCAACTTATATAAATTCATTACATACTTTAATTGTTTGATTTCCTTTCTTTTATTCAACCCACATAAATTTTCCTTTTTATAATTTACATTTATTTCTAACAAACTTCAAATTTTATATCTCATTCAATGGTTGTTTCCTTATTTCTACTTATTACTTACCATTATTTTTATTTTATTTAGGTTATGTAAGTCTCTTTTATTTGTATTACATTTAATGCACTTCTCAAATTCAATCATTTATTAAATGCTTACATGTTATTATATTATATTACAGTAACCCTTTTTTTTAATTACACTTAAATTCTTAACCTTATAACCTCCATTCTTATAAATAAAGGATTTTATTAATTTATTACCTAAGGTTTACAGTCATTTATTTATATTACCTACTTTCCATTTTATTCAACTAGTAGCATTTAAATCATACTAAATTTTATAACCATACACATCAATCCTTATTTATTAAAGAGTTTCGTTTTATTTACTTAAGTTTAAATCACCTATTTATAATACTTACCTTTAATTATGGTAAAATTTCAATTATAACTTAAGTTTATAACATTAAATTCTCATTTAACAGCAATTCATTGAATACTTCATTATTTCCAAAATTTCTACTTGTATAATATTCTATTCCGATCACTTGTTTAACATTTCAACTTTTCGTATTTGGTAAGTTATATATGTTAAAGAAAATGCAAAAGAACTTATACAAGTTTTATCTCTTCTTTTAATTAAATTTAATGTTCAACAATATTACTTTTTGTCTCATATGTTAAAATTTTCAAATTTCCCTTTATAAATTTGCATAAATTTTCTTACCTAAATTAGAGGTTTAAATTCATTAATTACTTACCTTTTATTTCACTAAAATAATTTAAACTATTGATTAATGGAAATTTAAGAATTAAATACCGGGTCAAATTTCAAATTATTTTAAAAATAATAGATAAATAATTTCTTACAACTCTTATATCTCTAATTATATTTAAAACAATTAAAATTTTAAATAATTTCAAAATAAATCTGCAGTAGAATTTACCACAGTGGCCTTTCCCCTTCGAAACTCGAAAATGAAAGTCTATGATGCGGCCGCCATCACCGAAATTATTTTCCAGCGACAAAGAGGAAAGTACAAAACTTATTTTCTCCAAAATCTTCTTTAAAACAATTCTTCCGGATTATACTGAAATATTTATATCGGAAAATATTTATAACAATATTATTATACTTCAAAATCCTTTGAAAGCAAATTTCAAAATCCCGGACTTAAGTTCTAAAATTTCCAAATTTCATTGATTTTAAATTCAATCTTATTTACCTATTATATATAAATTTTATTCCTAACACCTAATCTATTGCAACAATATATATATATATATAATATCATTTAAAAATTTATTTTATATATAGAAAATATAATAGGCAAAATTATTTCATTCACCTATATTAAAACAGATATTATGTCGGTCTGTCCTATTAAGTATTTAGAAATCCCTATTGATGACACAGCGTCCCATGCATCAACCAGAATTTATAAATACAAAACGGAACAGATTAACACAATATTAAAATCTTTTTATAACACTAACAAATACGCTCTCTCATATATATACACTCAGCGACTCCCATAGGGTATTACTACCCTACTAACAAAGAGTCAAACCCCACAAAGCCAAGGTTTATCGCTAAACCAAAGCTCTGATGCCAACTGTAACATCCCGCCTTTTCGCACACTTTAAACCGACACACATGACGATTCAAACCATACGGAAGGGCGGATTGTTATGGGGTAAATAAGAAAAAACAGAGAAGAAATAAAACAAAACAGAATCTCATAGCGGAAGGATAAAATATAATAATCAAATATACAGTTCATGAAACTGTTTTACAAAATATTTTATTTTACTTGTATAATGAATATCAGAGTTACCCATAACAATACTATCAATGCAGCGGAATTAAATGGTGTAGCGAAATAATATAGTGGATACTAGTAATACAAATCTTTGTCTTCGTCCTCCAGAGCTAAATCCTCAAATCCTGAAACGCTCAGACTGACCCGAGCGAATTTGAAAAGACAAAAACACTCGAGTCAGAACTAAAAGATCTTATGTGAGTAAAATTAACAGAAATAAATATGAGTACAGTAACTCAAGAGATGCTTGGGATTTACATCTCCTAAGGGTCCGTTAAATTATTTACTATGTAGTATATTGCGCTATTATAATAATGTTTATTTATAAAATAAACTTACTTTTTAATAGCGTTAAGGGGTTACCCATATAGCACTTAACACGGAATATATTCTCATGGTCTATACAGTACCGTAATCTCCCCCGTAATGGGCGTCGTCGGAGGGCACTCCATAGGCATGGTACAAAACAAAACTCGTAGTAAAGGCTCGGTATGGTAGGTGACTCGGCACAACTAGGCAATGCCAGGGTAGATATACCAATTGCTATCCGGACTGGTGGAAACGCGCAGCGCACAGCTGCCGCCCACCTCGAACAAACTCCCCCAAAATCAAAAATAAAAGTGGCCACTGAATCAGTCCAAAGTCAAAGTACAATATCGAAGAGGAGTGTCCGATCAGAGGAATGACCTCATTGGCCCGAGAATCGCTCCTGTTTTAGCCACCTTATGCCAACTCACGGGAGTCGGGTCCACGTATTTACCTCACAGGAAACGCCGCCACCAACCTACTTCATTCTGGAATCTCCACCGCGTACATGGTTAGTCAAAGTGGTTTTCGATATCGACAGAGAGTATGTCCATATCCGATCCCGGTCTCTTTGCCAACCATTCGTTATTATAACACCGCGGTCATTTAAAATAGTTTATACTTTAAAACCAGAATAAAAATTTCCATTTCAAAACTATGAATACGATATCATCTTAAAACCCAAAACAATATGATATCATTTTATCCAAATATATTTCTTTTCCAAAAATCATACTGCTTTAAAATTTAAAATATCTGGAAACCAAATATTTGACTTATACTTTCAAAGCATAATATTTCGAAATTCATATATTTTAAAACCATAACTTCTAAGACTTGAATGGTTTGGATATTCAACGGTATATAAAATAAATGGTTTGACTTTAAGGTTACTTTGTAAAGAAAATAATTTCCATGGCTTTACAAATATATTTCTTTATTTAAAGTCTAAACCAAAATTTAAATATCACTTTCAAGTTCCAAACCACTTCAATTTCTATATATATATGTGTGTGTATATATATATATCCATTTGGAGTATTAATATTTCAAAACTAAAGTTGGAATTTATTCCTTCAACCAAATTAAATGTTCTATTATTTAGTCTTGAATATTTACATAAAAATCCATAAATAAAACTCCAATTTCTAGCAATTAAATATTTTCTTCAATTAAATTATACTAGAATATTCATTTTAAATTTATCTTGGAAAAACTCCAGTTATAAATATCATACCTGGAAATTTCCAAACTTAAACATATAATATAAATTATCAAATTCCATTTTCTCAAATTTTCCATTTTTATTTAACAGATTTATACACAGCCTAAATTCAAAAATTTTAACTTCATATGTATATATGTAGAAGAATAGTATTTATAAAATATCAAAACTTAAAATTTTTTATAAACCGTATCCCATCCAAACCATAGAAATCACTTTAAAATATTTTATATATAGACCACGGTGCCTGTATATAATTTTCTATCCTATGGTCAAGTGATACGGATGTTTATCATTTCAATCCGCAAATTAAAAAGAAAAATTTGCGGTTGTATATCATTTCAAACCACAATCCCGAATGGAACGAAAAATGCATGATAACTTGTAGTTTAATGATTTAAAATAAAACATCCATTCATCCATCATAAATCACAATCATCATCCAACAACAAAACAATATCAATATATATCCGATAATATATAACAGGTAATAACTGGCAGTTATTCAAAAATAAATTTAACAACTATTAAACTAACAGTTTATCTGCAAATAAATAACTATAACTGTCAATCTATATGCAGTAATAAAATTTAATGAACAGTTATATTAAATAAATGCGATTTAACAGATATGATGAATAAAACATGCCAAACAGTCATAAATAAATCTCTACTCATATCTAAAAAAAATTTAACAAACATAAAAACTTTTAGAAGTTGTGAGTGGGTTAAAACACTCACCTTTTGAATTTAAATCGAATTTAAATTCAATTTAAACTCAAAAATCCAACGATCTCAAAACCTGTCCAATCCAGCGTCATCAGATCCGGAATTTAATTACGATCCTAACAAAAGAAATTTCGCGCGAAACGGGTAACGTATGAAAAAGTTGTTCAATTTTAATGAGTTGAAACAAAAATTAAATAAAATAAAATTAAACAACAACCTAATTAAAGCTTGCCACGTCATAAAGCTTCTTCTCAACTCATGTATGCTCGTCCAGGGAATGAATCCATTTCAACGCACGCCCTCCCCATCTTTGACCGTGCCTTTAGACCGCCCCAGGCCACCAGATGGTGACGCGCCTCCACCATTACGACTTCCCTAGCCGAGCTCTCCAATACCCAGAAACCAATTTGCAAATAGTCGCTCCAAATCAAAACGCCCAAATTGACTTAGGTTTCGAATTTCCTGATTTTGACCGCGATTTGCCGCTGACTCAAGTATCGATTTTGAAAACAGAGACTGCGCATAGATTCGTATGGATGAAATCTACAACATATTTTTTTTTTTTTTGGAATTTTTCTGAGATGTTTGAATTTTCATTTTCATTTGAATAGAAATAGATCTAGGCTTGCATCCATTTGAGGAGGAGAAGGAGTTGAAGAAAAGAACGTACAGACAAATGATAGAAGATGGAGGCTAGGGTTTTTTTTTTGATCGTCTGTTTATAGATAGATCGCAAAAGAATAGGTGTGCACGAATTTTAACGTGCAAACGGGAGTGGTCCCAAAAGATAAATAATATTAATTACACACGTTACGGATTTAGGAAATAAATAAATTCCTTATCATTTACATTTTATTTTAACGTATATACAAATGTAAATCTAGACGTTTCGTTTACGTTTCAAAATATATCCACAATTTTATTAATTTCCAAATTGATCTAAACAAATTTAGATGTAAATTAAAAGCTGATAAGTCTATCCATTGCAGTGTTAATTTCTCCACTTTCTTATATTTAGAAATTATAAATTAAGTTTTCAAAAACCTATTTTTGATTTTCAAACTTTTATATACTCATCTTTTACCAGTAATATGGATGCATTAACATTTGTTCATGGTTTCACCTTATTATCCTCAACTTCCATTTTAATTTTCAATAATTACAATTGTTGAATGTTGATACTTTAATTAAATTTATACATCTTGTTTTCTATAATCTATATCAACAAATGGTCCAATTATAAATAGAATTAGCATTAACTTCATCTTATAGGATTAACTACTCCAATTACAAAACAAATCTACGCTAACTGCACGATTTAAGTCAATTTTGTAATTGAGTCTACATTAAACGTTATAAATTATAAATTGGAACCTCAATAAATTCGCTTATTGATTTAAAATCTTTCTATTCAGTAAATAGACATTTTATGGGTATAAATAACATTTGAATTATAACACATGTCATTAGTGCATGCTTCATTTCTTATAAACTCCCCTTTATTAACTAGAACACATTAACCAAAACAAAATAATTAATTTAGATTTATTTCAATCGATTGCCATTCTTAACTTAACATACTCAAAATGGCTAACCTAAATAATTGTTACCCTTTTACATTCAAATTCACTTACAACCATCATTACAACAATGTTGCCATAGATTTAGATTTAATTAAATAAATTAGATAAATGGGTAAAGTTTTGTAATTATCACTAATGCCAAATATATATGCATTAATTACTACTTATTATTATGAATTCATTTATTAATTTACTAGTTGCCTTTGTCTTCTTATATCCTATTTACTACCAATCTTTCTATTTAGTTATAGTTTATCAATATATATATACCTAAGCAAATCAAGTTCTTGTCTTTTCTGTTATTTCAATTAAATCGGGTATGCACAAATAAATTGTTTATAACTTATTCTTACAAAATTATTTACATGCATTCAGTTACACCTAATTTATTGCATTGATTTTCATTTATAAATTAAAGGTTTTTCCTTTAAAAGCTTTTATTACTAACCATACTCCAACCTCTACAGGACATTGATTTATTAAATTTGCACTTATTATGCATACTTTTAGCAACTCATATATACTTTGCGTCTATTCCCCAAATTTCACATTCTATTGTTACATAATTTGCATTGATTACTATTTATTATTATTGCTTTACTGATAAATTAGATATTTGCATTGGTTTTGCTTATGCTAAATTATTTTCCCATAATAAATAAGGTTTCAAAACAATCAATAACATTTCCTTAGCCCAAACCACGTTTACCAATTATTTTCCTTCAATAATTCATGTTGCTATAAATACGTACATTTACACTTTATAGTTATTCTAATATACTTATTCCAACACTCTTAACCCTTATCTTTACTTTCACCCACTTGTAACATAAATTTTTATTTTCAAATTTATTCCCATTTACGGTTAATCAATGTTATTTTACATTAACCAATTTTAATATTCACCTTTAATTTCACATCTTCAAAGTATATCTAGGAAAAATCTTTCCACCACTTAATTTACTGAATCTTATGCAGTCTTACTATAAATAGGTTTTAAATTACCATTACTGTACATTCAATTACTATCCAAAGTATTTATTCATAAATCAATTCGATATATACGTTTGTTTCCTTCTATTTGATTTATACCTAGTATACATTTTTCTAAATCCTGTTTCATTACCTTCATTAAATGGTTATCACATTGAGATCAAATTTATTAGCTTATATCGCATTATTACCATTAATTAAGATTGGCTTAAAAAAAATTATATTCAATACTCTAAATAAATAACATATTATTCCATAATTACTCTTTTTTTCACATATTCCATTCAAAATTTAAACCACAATATTTACATTATTTTATTGAATTGGAAATCTCATTTTAAATTGTTAACTTTTAATAAGAACAAATGGCAACACCAAATTCCTAACATTCATTTTATTAAAAATTATGGAAAATATGACAAATTTAGTTAACGAAATTTTCGGGTCGTTACATATCCAACGTGGAAATCGCATCGTACTCGAAATCCCGGCCATTAGAGAGCTTGAAACTCCGGTCAACTCTTCGTCGACATCCCTTCTGCCATCTCCCAACACCACGAATCACTCGATCCATCATAGACGACGAACGAATCGAAATATTCTGCCTCGCCCAAAACTAGGTTTACGAACTTAAAATGCTCGCCGCCGCCGCCACGTTCATCTGCCAACCATCACACTATTTTTCCCATACCCTCTGATCAATCCTCCACCTTCAGCCAAGATCACGACTTCCACGAATCAGTCGATCACCAGATATCGTCAAAACTATGAAATCAAAGCAAGTCCAAACTGCTCTCTCACCCTTGATCTAAAAATTATGATTCTTACTTTAAAAATCCTGTTTTGGTATACGAATTCAGTTTACATACCTGAATTCATAAATTAAGAAGTTCGAACTTTGACTCTTTAAAAGTTTTGCTCAGTTTCTTTCTTCCCAGAGTTATTAACAAGTCGATTTAACTTAAATAAATTTTAAATCTTGAATATATGCTATAACAAACAATTTTTGTTTTAACGCTAAGTTCTAATAGCAAGTAGAATAAGAGGAAGTGATTTTTGAATCTACTTAGAATTTCAGACAGAGATCATATATGAATAACAGCCTGCACACCATCATCCATTCATTCAAATATACACAGAGAGTTCATATATGTATATAACCATACTTATCACAGATGTAACTTGCAACAGATTTATACTTTAAATTTGTTTAGGAGTGGTGTTACTCACCTTGATTCCAAACTGAACAGAGTTTACTATGTTGAAATAGGCTATGAAAATTGCAAGCTGAAATCTTCCTCTTTAATTCTCTGGTTTGAGTTGAGCTGGAGTGTTGTTTAAATTGAATTTTGTTTAAGTTTTAGATGGCACTTACTTCAGATTTTCTTAGCTTTGAATGAACGAACTGAAATGGAGAATTTGATATATAGAGAGAAGTTTACAGGGGATATATTTGTACAGGGCGATTATATGGTTTTGTACAATATATCAGAGATATTTTTTTTAATCTTGTTTGACTAAGCGGGTTCTTCTTGGTGGCTGATTAGATACATTTTGGGCTAGCATTAATTACTATTGTCTTGTTTCACACTTCATGTTTATCCCCTTAATTGTTTGTGCATAGATATTTGTATTTTCTTCTTATGTCTACATACATATCCTATTTTGTTTGAATGTAGTTGAATGTATAAAAAAAATTCTTGTCTTATGGCTTTATAATATAAATGAATTTCTATAGTTAATATGTTTTTATAATTTTTCTAATGTATTCACTTTATATTTTAATTTATCTTATATATATATATATATATATATATATTTCTAATTTAAATATGTATTTCTAACTTAAATGCTTATTGTCTTGTTTCTCTATACATACATACATACATATATATATATATATATATATATATATATATATATTATTTATTTTGTAACTTTTCAAATTAAATTCCAAAAGTTCAAATAAGTTACTAAAATTTAAATTAATAAATTTTGGGATGTTACAAATATCCCCCTTAAGAAAATTTCGTCCTCGAAATTTGAAAGAGAGAGAAAAGCAACAAAGAATATACGAATTCAGAAAAGGATATAGAAATGGCTTACCAGTTTAAGCCGAGATATCCACTCTGCAATTGGGATATGATTTCCGCATATTATATTCAGTTTTCAAGTACAGTCCTTTGGATTGCCACTCCACTGAACTTTAACCAGCTTCACAACTTTGTTTCTCAATCGCTTTTCATCACGATCTACAATCCTTATTGGTTCTCTTCTAATTGTTAAATTGGGAGTGATTTCGAGATCCTGTTGAGCAGCTTCTTCAATAATACAGTTTGGATCATGCACATACTTTCGGAGATGAGAAATGTGAAACACATCATGCAAGCCAGACAACCAGCTAGGCAGCTGCAGTCGATAGGCTAAAGAACCGATCCTCTCCAGAATAGGAAAAGGACAAATATACCGTGGTGCCAGCTTACCGGTCTTCCCAAACCTTAATATTCCTGGCATAGGAGATACTTTGAGAAAAACAGAGTCTCAAATCTGGAATTCCAAATCCCTTCTTATGCGATCATAATAACTCTTTTGACGACTCTGAGCCGTCTTCAATTTCTTCCATATAAAATCAACTTTCTTTGTGGCTTCTTTAATCATATCTGGTCCAAGGACGAGTCTATCACCTGCCTCGATCCAGCATGCGGGTGATCGACACGGACGACCATATAAAGCTTCAAAAGGAGCCATCTCTATACTGGCCTGATAGCTATTGTTATATGAGAATTCGACCAGATGTAAATGGTCCTCCCAAGAACCACCAAAATCAAGTATACAAGCACGCAATAGGTCTTCTAAGATTTAGTTAATCCTCTCAGTCAGCCCATCGGATTGTGGGTGATAAGCAGTGTTGAAATTCAGTTTTGTTCCCAATGCGTCTTGAAATGCCTCCCAAAATCTACTAGTGAAGAACGGATCACGATCACTCACTACACTGCTAGAAATACCGTGGAGACGGGCAATTTCTTTCACATATAATTCGGCTAAACTTGCTCCCGTGCGGGTAGATTTCACTGGCAAAAAGTGGGCAGTCTTAGTCAAACGGTCCACAATAACCCAAATTGCTTCATTGCCTTTTCGAGTATGAGGCAACCCGTCGATGAAATCCATCGATACTTGGTCCCATTTCCAATTTGGTACCTCCAAAGGCTGCAGTAAACCCGCCATTTTCTTTTGATCGCTTTTGATTTGTTGGCAAGTAGCACAGCAACTCACATATATAGATATGTCTCTTTTCATTGCCTTCCACCAGAAAGTTCTTTTGATATCTCTATACATTTTATTGACTCCTGGATGGATGCAAAGCTTAGATTTGTGACATTCATCCAAAACTTCGCGTTTCAGATCAGGGAAGTCTGGGACACATATTCTGCCTTTCATCTTTATAACTCCATAATCATCAATTGCAAAACTAGAATCTTCACCTCGATGAATTCTCCCATATATTTCCTGAAGAAACGTGTCCTCTTTTTGCTTCTTGGCGACCTTTTCAAGAAGAGTAGGAGCAATGACAAGGTGAGCAAGAATAGCATGCTTTCTACTCGAGGCGTCGACAAACACATTGGCTTTCCGGGCGTATATAAAATATCTAGGTCATAAGATGCTAGAAATTCCAACCAACGTTGTTGCAGCAGATTCAGATCTTTCCGGGTGAAGAGATATTTCAAAGATTTATGGTCGGTGAATAATTCGAAATTTTCACCTAGATAAAGAGAGTTCATTAGATATATTGTTAAGTTAAGTTAATTTCGTAAATTGCTAAGAAAGCTGAAAAGATTCTTACCCAGAAGATAATGTCGCCATATTTTCAAAGCGAAGATAACAGCTAAGAGCCCCAAATCATTGGTTGGATAGTTTCTTTCATGAGGACGTAATTGTCTACTTGCGCAAGCAATTACCTTCTCATTCTGCATTAATACCGCACCCAAACCATCACCGCAAGCGTCGGTATAAACAGATAATCCCTGGTTCCCGTTGATAATAGCGAGAACACGAGCGGTGGTTAATCTCTTCTTCAACTCCTGAAAAGCTTCATCACATTTCGGAGTCCAATTGAATTTTACATCCTTCATTGTTAGCTTAGTCAACGGACTAGCAAGCTTAGAAAAGTCCTGAACAAATTTCCGATAATAACCCGCTAAACCCAAAAAGCTTCGAACTTCTTTTGGGGTAGCGGGTTTTCTCCAATCAAGAATCGCGGAAATTTTGCTAGGATCAACAGAAATTCATTCTTCATTAACAATATGGCCGAGAAATTTAACTTCTTTGACCCAAAAGTGGCATTTAAAATTTTTTGCGAATAGAATATTTCTCCTTACTATCTCAAAAACGATTATAAGATGCTCGGCATGCTCCTCTTGGGTCTTGGAATAGACCAAAATATCATCAATAAACACGAGCACAAATTTATTCAATACTTCCCAGAATACACGAGTCATAAGATCTACGAAGTATGCTGGAGCATTGGTTACCCGAAAGGCATGATTAACCATTCGTAGAACATATTAGGACCCCTGAAAGCGGTCAAATGAACACAATCTTTGGCAATTCGTAGTTAATGGAACCCCTAGGCTAGATCCATCTTCGAAAAGAAACGAGCGTCGTGCAATTGATCAAACAGATCATCAATTCTGGGTAGAGGAAATTTATTCTTGAGAGTCAGCTTATTGAGATCGCGGTAATCTACACACAAGCTCAAAGATCCGTCCGATTTAGCAACAAACACGACTGCTGAACCCCATTCAGAAACACTAGGACGAATTAATCCTTTTTCTAGTAAATCCCTGGTTTGCTGAACTAATTCAACCCTTTCCCAGGGTGCCATCCTGCGACTTGCATGAACGACAGGATGAGCGTTGGGTACTAGGTCAATTCTGAATTCTATTTCTCGGTGTGGAGGTAAGGATTTCACTTCTTCGAACACGTCCGGATAATATCTAACAATGGGTATAGACTCCAGACTGGGTTTGGGATAACCCAAGTTATACATCAACCATTCTCTTTTAGGACTGGGATCTTCACAAGAAATCTCAATAAAATCTCCAAATTTGGTTTTAATCGAAATCAATCGATTATTGCAATCCAATTTGGCTTTATATTTTGCTAGCCAATCCATTCCGAGTAAGACTTCAAACTCGTTAAAATCAAGGACAAAGAGACTAATAGGGAATTGATAACAAGAATATGAGACAGGAACGTCTCTACATCAAAGACAAAGGGTCGCGGGACCTCCAACTGGATTCTTTACGCATATAGGCTCATCAACAAAATCAGGTTCAAGATTCAATTCATTAATGGCTTGCTGAGAGATAAAACTATATGTAGCGCCCGTGTCAAATAGAACTCTAACAATTCTATCATAAATAGTAAGATTACCTTCCAGAACTCCTTTTCCTTTTTCTGCTTTGGAAGATGCAAGTTGGTCTTTGACTGTGTACACCTTAGCTGTCTAAGCTTGCTTCATGACAGGGCAGTCTTTAACTTCGTGTCCTAATTTCCGACAATAATAACATTTCCTGGGCTTCGCTTGAACGGGTTGATTGACTTGTCTCTTAGGCTTCGTATATCTGCTAGAATAATGGCCCTTCTCCAAGCAATTATAGCAAGTAACATTCTCTACTGTGCTTCCTCGATTGCTCTTCTTTTTCTCCTTACTCTGCCATGGTTTCTTGCCTCCAAATTTCCGCTTCTTCCAATTTTGGTTGCCCGAATTTCCTTTTTCCACCGGGGCTTCTTGCATATCAAGTGTAGCATATCTGTACCCCATATCAACCAAATCTGAAAAGGATTCGTTGACGTGGCCAGTCATTCTTTCGTGGAATTTCTTATTCATCCCACGAATGAACCTTTCATTCTTCTTTAAAGGCGTGTTCACTAATTCTGGTCTAAAACGAGACAATTCATTAAATTTGTTTAGATACTCCTCGAATGATAAACTCCCCTGCTTTAAGTCCATGAATTCCTGGTACATTCGAGATATTCCTGCTGATGGCATATAGCGTTTCTCAAATACTTCTTTAAATCTCTCCCAAGTAAACTTGTCTTCTGGCTTATCTACAGTGACTGTCTCCCACCAGGCTAAGGCTTCTTCTTGAAGTTGCCAAGAAGCTATGAGTCGCATCTGATCGTCTTGCAACTTTAGCCCTCTAAAGATTCTTTCACATGATCTAATCCATGCTTGGGCCTCAACAATCGACTCCTTGCCGGTAAACGGCTTACCACCAAGCCTTGAAAAATTCTTATATAAATCAGCCAGATTTGGCTGATTCGGAATAGATAAAGCTGCTTCTGCCACTGGGGGAACTTGGCTAGGTGCTGTGGCATTTCCTTGACCTCTAGCTCTTCCTCTTCGTTCGCTCATTCTTACTATATGTAATTAGTAAGAAAATTGGTTTAGATATTCGGACGAGATATTTTAAGGAATATCAGCAGTAAAAGGAAATAGACTAAGAAAATTTGGAGTTTCGGTCACGGTTATACTCATTCTAGGTTATACTTCACCCTATCTCTAATAAGCCATCTAATGTGTTATACTCCGTAGCTAAAATTATTACTCAACCTTCAGCTCTGATGCCACTTTGTAACGGTCTAGGCTTTTCAACCATCGACAGCGGCCAATCTCGACTGGTAGGCTTTTCAACCATCCCATCCCCGCCGTGGCAGATACTGGTACCCTGCCCTTGCTTTACGGCCAGCCTTTCGACTGTCACGCCTAACCGGCTAACCAACCCCTTAAAGAGGACATGCGGGGGTAAGCGTCTCCTGCTCGCCACTAAATAAAAAGCGAGAACCCCCATCACTTTTCACCTAGATAAGCAAGGTCAGTCATGGGACTGGTATGAGTAAACAAAAACAGTTGCTTTTAAATAAAACAAGATTTATAAAAAAAATTCGTTATGCTTTTGGAAAATGAAACTACCATAAGGCCTCCCGACACACACACAATGCAATCGCACACTTGGGGGAGGTTTCCCCTTATGATAGTCAAATATGCTTAATACGAGAAAAATCCTTTGATATTATTTCTAGTGCATAGTGTGAAAACATTTAAAAGTATAATATTAATCTTAGCCAGCATATGTACCATTATACTATGCCTACTATAGCTGCCATGTTAAATGACATGTTCTACAACTAAAACCGTACTGGGTTCGTATTGTTTTGTTTGGGTTTCCAACGAATGGTCAGGCTAAGGAACTTCCTACTGCCACATGGGTAAGCCTTTGGCGGGATGTACTGAGAACTTAACCAGCTCTCTGCCAACACAAGGCCGGGTTACCTCTGTAACTAGGTAACTACTACTCAACTATGTCATTCCCCGGTCGTTTGCGACCTTTATCCGAGGGCCCTCTACCACAAAGCAATAACCACATAGTAAATGAGATTGAAGCAACCATATAGGTAAATATCTGGGCTCCATGCCATAACATCACCTTTTTCCAGAAGGAAATGACATACCCTAAAGGGCGCGACCCTCATAACCTTACCGCATCTTTCCGGTTTCGACCATTTCTGGGTTGTGAGGTCCGACGAGGTCTCGTCCACAAAGCTACGCTTTACACGAAAGCCAAGCTTTGATCACAAATGATCAACAAATGATCATCAACACACAGCAGCACTTAGCATACCACACTACCAAATTGGGAGTATATCGCTGATAACCTTCAATTACATAACCTCTGAGTTTGTACGTCTTAGAGAAGGGTGTTAAGCTAAGAGAACAAATTCTCCGCCACCAACAGATATGTATTTGAAAGAAATCTGCTTTATATCTCAAGGTGTAGTGCTAGACACAACCATACAATTCTGTTTCGGGTTCGAATAGAACCGAAGGCACTTCGTCCAATAAAGCAAGAAGCCCTTGCAAATCCGGGTATCCACAATCCCGATCGAACTTCCCATCACTTAAGGAATCTCTATACCGTAGCTACTCGGTGCAGAGACAATCGATATGTTATCCTATCGTTTCGAAGACACCCGGTCTTCACCACCGTCTTCAAATGCTATTAATTTCGACGTATCACCATTCAGAATGGGTTATATGACACAAAGGTCCTCTCCCAGCTAAACCGAATAGTGAGCTTTTAATTTTAAAACACGTGGATGTATCGATCACAAAGATTCACATTCAGGGTTCGATGTGTGTTTCAGATAACCAACTGGAATCCGACTCCCTGTCGCATCGAAGTTTAAATGACGTTTTACGTCAAAAAAGGGTTTTCACATACTCACAGAAACAAATCACAAATCCTAGTTCAGCACAAAGCAATTCGCATAACAAAGTAACACAATCACAACAGAAATACCAATCCAGTACACAATTTTTGACAATAGTTAATCATCATTAATTAAGGTGAATGTGATTTAAATGAATTAACCACACAATTATTTTTATTAATTATTATTATTATTATTATTTTATTTTTAAATCAATGATTAATTTTCTTAATTATAAGTTAATTCATAAAGAGAAAATTCAGAAATTCCATGAATTACAAATCATTATATCTTTATTAACTTTAAGATAAACTCATTCTTATAAATGATTTAGCTATCACTCACAAATATGTTAGAAAACATTTCTTTCAAATTTACTGCTTAAATTTCATTTTCATTTCAAAATATAAAATGAATACCAATTTATCTTCTATAAAGTTAAAAACGAATTTTGAAAACCTTCAAATTCATATGTTTAAGTAATATTTTTGTTATAAGAGAAATTTTAGAAAGTTAAATTAAATTCTTTTTTAAGTTCACATATTTAAAGTATACCTTTACGTTTAAACATATTTAAACATTTAAAGTTATAAACTTTATTTAATTTCAAAATCTAGAATTCAAATTTAGATTTAAGATCTAGGTTTCAAATTTAATTTAACTTTGTTTAAATTCTTTCTTTACAAATTTCAAATTCATTTGAATCCAAATTCTTATAAAATTCACTTAATTTCTTAAACATCTTTATGTTATTAAAACAATTAAAAAAAACTTTATCTATTCACAAACTAAGTTTCCAAACTAAACTTGAATTTATATTTTAAACTTTGATTATAAACTCAGTTTAAAACTTAATTTATAATTTTAAAATTTTATTCAAAATTTCAAAATAGGAACAGGTTTAACCCTGTAACACATTCTACCCGAGCCAGACAATATTTGCTTCGAGTCAAACGTTGAAAATCTTCGAGCCCAACATCAATACGCTCGAGAATTACTCGAGACTTTTCCCTGCTCAACTAAAAATTTGCCCATACCTAAGAAGTGCACCGTGCACGTGCACTTCGCCACAAATCACCTCCAAATGACACCACATCGTCGAGCAAGTCGGCGATCAGCCACCAACCAATTCCGGAGCATCAGACTTCGTCATCCACTCGAAAATCGAATTCGAGTTAAAATCCCAAACCTGGAAACACGAATGGCATCACCTATCCAACCTGGAAATCGCGTCGTACTTGAAATCCCGACCATCAGAGAGCTTGAAACTTCGGTCAACTCTTCATCGACATCCCTTCTACCATCTCCCAGCACCACGAATCACTCGATCCATCATAGACGACGAACGAATCGAAATATTCTGCCTCGCCCAAAACTAGGTTTACGAACTTAAAACGCTCGCCGCTGCCACCACGTTCATTTGCCAACCATCATACTATTTTTCCCATAACCTCTGATTACTCCTCCACCTTCAGCCAAGATCCTGACTTCCATGAATCAGTCGATCACCAGATATCGCCAAAACTGTGAAATCAAAGCAAGCCCAAACTGCTCTCTCACCCTTGATCTAAAAAATTAAGATTCTTACTTTAAAAATCCTGTTTTGGTATACGAATTCAGTTTACATACCTGAATTCATAAATTAAGAAGTTCGAATTTTGACTCTTTAAAAGTTTTGCTCGGTTTCTTGCTTCCCAAAGTTATTAAAAAGTTGATTTAACTTAAATAAATTTTAAATCTTGAATATATGCTATAACAAACAATTTTTGTTTTAACACTAAGTCCTAATAGCAAGTAGAATAAGAGGAAGCGATTTTTGAATCAACAATCTTACTTAGAATTTCAGACAGAGATCATATATGAATAACAGCCTGCACACCATCATCCATTCATTCAAATATACACAGAGAATTCATATATGTATATAACCATACTTATCACAGATGTAACTTGCAACAAATTTATACTTTAAATTTGTTTAAAAGTAGTGTTACTCACCTTGATTCCAAACTGAACAGAGTTTACTATGTTGAAACAGGATGTGAAAATTGCAAGCTGAAATCTTCCTCCTTGATTCTCTGGTTTGAGTTGAGCTGGAGTGTTGTTTAAATTGAATTTTGTTTAAGTTTTAGATGGCATTTACTTCATATTTGCTTAGCTTTGAATGAACGAACTGAAATGTGAGAAGTTGATATATAGAAAGAAGTTTACAGGGGATATATTTGTACAAGGTGATTATATGGTTTTGTACAATATATCAGAGATATTTTTTTTATCTTGTTTGACTAAGCGGGTTCTTCTTGGTGGCTGATAAGATACATTTTGGGCTAGCACTAATTACTATTGTCTTGTTTCACACTTCATGTTTATCCCTTTAATTGTTTGTACATAAATATAAATCATAGATATTTATATTTTCTTCTTATGTCCACAAACATATCCTATTTTGTTTGAATGTGGTTGAATGTGTTAACCCTCGATTTTCTACGACTCAAAAACTGCACGACTCAAACAAATTACGTGACTTAACGAGTCAAGGATTGGCCGACTTAAAGTAGTCAACGACTTAAGAAAGTGGACGGTCCACGACTCAAGTTATGGACGACCTAACGGTTTAGCGAGTTAAAGGACTTGGTGACTTACGACATAGAGAAATCTGTGACTCAACGGTTTAGAAGAGAAGGGATGCTCCACGACCTAAGGCATCCACGACCTAAGGTTCCTACGACTTAAGAGGGTATACAGTTTACGACTTAAGGAAGCCCACGACTCAAGAACAGGATGACTTAACGGTTCAAGAGAGAGCACGACTTAAGAAGGAAATAAGTTAACGACTTAGAGCTATCTGCGACTTACGACCTAGCATGTGTCGTGAGCGACTTAAGCAAATGAGGCGTTGCTCCTTACTTAACACAGTGACCTCTTAACTCGTACACGATTCAGGACCTGGGTTATTATCTGAAGGGAACAAGCTTATCAGTTAACTCGTACACGACTCACAACCTAGCTTGAGTCGTCCATGACCTAAAGCTACTGGGTGAAGGTTCAGTGCCGCATCAAAAGGACCAGTTGACTCATTTGCGACTTAGATGATGACTCGTGTGCGACTTAGAACTTGTACAAATGAACTTTTGTGAGACCATGGGGCTGGGCCAGATGAGTCGGCCACGACTTACCTTAGACCGGTCACGACTTACAACCTAAAGGGGGGATTTCCCTATAAATACCAACCTACCTCAAGCATGAGAGGGACTTTTTGGGCCGATATCTTTAAGCGCCGATACTCTGCTGAATTCTCGACTCACTCGACACTTCAAGTACGACAGGCATCTCAACTAACTTCGAGAGGAAATCTAACGCAATCTACATGGATTCAAAGAATTCTTCTACACCAAAGTTCTAGTTGTTTGTCTCATCAGAATTGTAATCGTCGATTGTTGTAAAGTTGTAACTGATTCAGCAATAAAGAGAATTAAAGTGGACGTAGGCTTACCCTAAGCCGAACCACTATAAAAACTGTTGTCTTTTCTGCTTTCTCTGTGACTTTTCTACTTGTTTTTAGTTCCCGTGTTCACGGGTGGAGCTTTCGCTCAACTTCAATCTACACCGGGGTGTTAGCGTCTGATTTTTTACGTTAACATTTTTGGTGCTTTCATTAAGAGCCCAACTCAGGAAACTTCCACCATTGCTCCGCAAAGGTCTGCTGAAAGGATTTCTTTTAAAACCAGAAGTTTATTGGAAATAATGGCTCCTGGGAGAAAACGAAGTTCTGTAAGATCCGACAATGTTCAAGAGAATACTGCTACCTCTCCTCCTTCAAGTCAAGCAGCTCCAATTGTTGGAGTTACATGAGCAGAGTTGGACGCCGTAGTTTTGGGGTTGAATCAACAATTGAATGCTCAGAATGCGCAGTTGGAAGCCCAGAATGCCCTGATCTTGAGTAAGTTGAATGATCTGCTAGGGGCAAATCGTCAACCGGTTAATAATGATGGGAACCATACTGTGGGAGTTCAGGATGTTGAAGGGAACATTTCTCAAAGAGCCGCAGACCCTGTAGAAAAGACTCCTCCTCAAGCTGGAGGATCAGGGCCGCAGCCGACCCTCCGTGAACGATTGTCAAGGCAGAATTCAGAGAGAGTCGCTGATGTGTGCCCTCCGGAGCCTCTAAACGATGAAGAGTATTTTTCGGGTATGGTTCGTCAAATCATGAAGGAAAATATGCGAAGAGATGAAGAGATGAAGAGATGAAGATGAGAAAGAGTGGAGTTTTGCTCCAAGCAAAACTCCATTTACTGAAAAGATCTTGAAGGCAGAGTTCCCAAGGAAATTCGTTCCCCCTACTATTCCGGCTTACAAGGGGACGAGTGATCCTAACGAGTTTCTGTATAAGTACGACTGGCATATGACTGGTGCCAGGGCGTCTGATGAAATTAAATGTCGATATTTCCCGGTGTACCTCGAAGGTGTGGCTCTATTGTGGCTTACAAAGCTGCCGGTCAGGTCCATCAATCAGTTCTCCGATTTGACCAGGAAGTTCAAGGAGCAATTTCGATTGTATGCTTCTAAAGCAAAGGATATAATGTCACTGTCAAGTTTAGAGCAAAATCTGGAAGAATCCATCAGGTCATTTTTGAATCGTTTTAACATAGCTTTGGCCGAGGTAGATAATGCTGAGCCACGCATGGTCCTAACATACTTGATGAGGGCGATTGATAAATCGAGTGAATTTGGAAAATGGTTGAAAATGAAGGAACCAAACTCACTTGATAAATTCTACAAGAAAGCGGATGAATTCATGCGCTTGGAGAGCCTCCAAACACCGGCTAAGGTGGTATCAGCAGAAGCCGGGAACAATGGTGCTCCTTCGAACAAGAAAGAACCTAACACTCAGAAAAGGGGTAATGATGGTGGAAAGAAACAGGGAGATGCTAAGAAAGGCCGTTCTTTCAATTTCACACCCTTGACCGATACCCTTGACCGATACCCTTGAAAACATCTTCTTTGCAACCAAAGATGATGTCAATTATCCGACACCACCAAAAATGAGAGTTGCGATTAAAATGGAAAAAAGTGGAAGGTTCTGCCGGTTCCACAACCAGCCCGGCCATGACACCAACGAATGCCGTCAGTTGAAAGAGGTAATTGAACAACTCTTGAAGGAAAACAAACTCCAGCAGTATGTGAAAAGGAACAGAAATGCCCCAGCTTCGTCAACTCAAGTACAACAAGTTCCCGCTCACCGTCCTGCCTCAAGTGAGAAGGCCGTAGAGCATGAATCGGAAAGACCTGTTATCAATATAATAACTGGAGGACCTCACCCAACAGGCAAAAGCTGGGGCGAGATGGAAAGGTATGCCCGGGCCTTGAGGCATGTACCAGCTGAAGAGAATGTTTTTGTTTTATAGAATGATGCGCCTTTAAAGCAACAAAAGACTTCCACAGATGATATTGTGTTCAGTGCCAGGGATTCTTTGGGTATCGAGGCTCCGACCATAGATCATTTGGTCATATCCGCTGGCATTGGGCCGGCAACTGTGAGAAGAGTCCTAGTTGATTGTGGAGCTTCATGCAACATCCTCTTCAAGAAGACCTTCGATTAAATGAAAATTCCAATGGCTGACGTTCAAGCTTCATCACTTAAGATTGCTGGGTTTGCTGGAGAACCCAAACAGCCGATTGGAACCATAGATTTGTTTGTAGAACTCGGAAAGGGACTGAGGAAGGTGGCTCGAAAGCAAACCTTTATAATTGTTGAAGAATTCTCTGCCTACAATGTCTTTTTAGGCCGACCAACTCTTGCTGCATTCAAAGCTGTTCTTGCCCCATGGTGTCTAACTCTAAAATTCCCCACAGATAACGGAGTTGGTGTGATTAAGGGAGACCAAGATGCGGGGCGAGAATGTTACTTTGCAGAGTTGCGAGAATCAAGGAAAAGAGAAATGGGAAAAGGTGCGGCGGCTCCAGTCCGCACCAAGGAACCAACCTTGTAGCAATTACAGGGTGGACCCTACACTGGCGAATGTAGTGGAGCACGAAGAGAGATGGATCCAAGGAAAGCCAGTGCAGGGGAGAATAGGGTAGTACCGGTAGAGGTAATAGTGCCGGTGCCCGTTGACCTAAAGGACCCAAACAAAGTGCTTAATGTGGGTTCACAACTCAACGCAACAGTTCATAATGTTCTGATTTCATTTTTGAAGGCTAATTTGGATGTATTCGCTTGGACTCATGCTGAAATGTGCGGAATATCCCCAGAGATTGCAGTACACACTCTGAACATTGATCCAAAGTTTACACCTGTCAAACAGAAGAGAAGAACCCAGGGTACTGAGAGGACAGCAGCGTTAAAAGAAGAAGTGGATCGGCTCATGGAGAACGGTTTCATTAGAGAATCTACTTATCCAAATTGGGTATCAAATCCAGTGCTGGTTAAAAAAGCTAACGGAAAGTGGAGAGTGTGCATTGACTTTTCAGATCTGAACAAAGCCTGCCCCAAAGACTATTTCCCGCTGCCCAGGATCGATCAGTTGGTGGATGGGACGGCAGGACATGAATTGTTATCTTTTATGGATGCATACTCCGGATATAACCAGATTATGATGCATGAGCCAGATCAAGAGGATACGAGCTTCATCACAGATGTTGGTCTCTACTGCTACAAGGTCATGCCTTTCGGACTCAAGAATGCAGGGGCGACTTACCAAAGGCTTGTTAATGCCATGTTTAAACCACAGATTGGTAAGACAATGGAAGTTTATGTTGATGATATGCTAGTAAAGTCTAAGAAAGCTGTGGACCACATGGATCACTTGGCAGAGATGTTTGCAGTACTCCGTAAGTACAGAATGAAGCTTAATCCCCTGAAATGTTCATTTGGAGTGGAGTCCGGAAAGTTTTTGGGTTTCATTGTGAGCGTTAGGGGCATTGAAGCCAATCCAGCTCAGATCACTGCTCTGAGAGAGGTCAAGGCTCCTAGAACGAAGAAGCAACTGCAAAGTCTCAATGGAAAGGTCGCTGCTTTGAGTCGGTTCATTTCCAAAGCTACTGACAAATGCATTCCATTCTTTGATGCTCTGAAAAAAGGAAGAAAAAACTTTGAGTGGACTCCTGAATGTCAGAAAGCATTTGATGAGTTGGTTCGTCATATGGAAGTGCCTCCGATACTTTCAAAGCCTAACGGTGGTGAAGATCTCTTCATATATTTGGCAATTTCGTCTCATGCTCTCAGTGCAGTGTTGGTACGGGAAGACGCAAGGATTCAACGCCCAGTCTATTATATCAGCAAAAGATTCACTAGGGCAGAGATGAACTATTCAAGATTAGAAAAGCTCTTCTATTGTTTGTTGATCGCATCAAGAAAATTGAGGCCGTATTTCCAAGCTCATCCCATCAAAGTCCTCACTGATCAACCTCTAAAGCAAGTCCTATTCCGTCCTGAGACTTCGGGCCGTCTTTTGAAATGGAATATTGAACTCAGCCAATATGACATCACTTACCATCTCCGAAAAGCAATCAATGGACAAGCTTTGGCAGACTTCATCGCAGAATGTACAGATAAGGGTGATAGTGAGGAAGAAGTCACTGATAGCGTCCCAATCCAATGGAAATTGTATGTCGATGGCGCAAGTAATGATTACTGTTCCAGGGCAGGGGTTGTCCTTGAAACCCCAGAAGGGCGATCGCTATGTTATGCGCTGAGACTAGAATTCCCTTCGACAAACAATGAAGCCGAATATGAAGCCCTCATCGCTGGTTTAAGGATTGCTAAAGAATTAAAGATCAAGGCATTACAGATCTTCAGTGATTCTCAACTTATTGTTTGCCAAGTCAAGAAGGAATTTCAAGCTAAAGGAAGGAATCTACCCGCCTATTTATCAAAAGCCTGGGAGCTCCTTCAAGATTTTGACCGTTATTCGATAAGTCATATACCCCGAGAAGAGAACATGAAGGCGGATTCTCTCGCAAAGTATTCGAGTACTGGTGAAGCTCAGCTATTGGGATTAGTTCCCGTCGAAGTCTTGTCAGCTCCAACCACAGATGAAATGGATGTTGATTGGATTATGAATGTATCCCAAGAGCAAGAATCATGGATGACTCCGATACTTGAATATTTACTCAATGGTTCTTTGCCAGAAAGTTCAAAAGAACGACAGAAGCTGATGAGGAAAGCCTCTAGATATATAGTTCAAGATGGTCGTTTGTACAAACGAGGATTTTCAATGCCATTACTCCGATGTTTGACAAAGGAAGAAGCTAAGACAATTCTGACTGAAGTACACGGAGGGGAATGTGGGGATCATACAGGTGGTCAAACTTTAGCAAAGAAAATCCTCCGTTATGGATACTTTTGGCCAGAAATTAATCAGGATGCTGCTGACAATTCCCAAAAGTGTGATAAATGCCAGAGATTCGCTAAAATTCCTAGAGCACCTTCCACTGAGCTAACACAAATGGTCAGTCCATGGCCGTTTTCTATCTGGGGAATAGATCTCATTGGGCCTTTGCCGACTGCCAAATCGGGAATTAAATATGCTATCGTTGCTGTTGATTACTTCACTAAATGGGCTGAAGCCGAACCATTGGCTACTATTACCTCTAAGAAAATGATAAGTTTTGTGACTAAAAATATCATTTGCAGGTATGGTGTGTCTCAGAAGATAATAACAGACAATGGTACTCAGTTTGAAAGTGAGGAGTTCCAAGATTTCTGCAAACGATTCAAAATCCGAAAAAGCTTCTCAGCAGTGGCTCATCCGCAGGCAAACGGGCAATGGAAGCAGTAAACAAAATCATCAAATCAACCATCAAAAAGTAGCTGGAAAAAGCAAAAGGTGGTTGAGTCGATAAGTTACCGCTTGCACTATGGGCATACAGAACCACTCACAAAACTGCGACTGGGCATACTCCATTTTCATTGGCATATGGATCAGAAGCGAAGATTCCAGTGGAAACTGAAGTCCCCTCACACAGAAGGATCCATTTTGATCAAAATGAGAATGAAAAATTGCAATTGGAAGCACTTTACCTCCTCGATGAAAGAAGAGAAGAGGCTAGACTTAGAATTGCAGCTCACCAGCAAAGAATAGCCAGGCACTTCAATTCCAAAGTTCGTCAGCGCAGCTTTGAAGTTGGGGACTTAGTCCTGAAGAAAATTATGACAGCCATAGGTGTGTTTGGGCCAAACTGGGAAGGACCATATGTTATAGGCGCGAAACTCCTTGATGGCACATTCAAACTCACAACTGTCGAAGGAGAACCAATCGCAAGAGCTTGGAACAGCAATCATTTGCGTCCCTATTTTACTTGAAAGCATTGCTGAAATGTTGTAAAAGAATTACGAATATATGATTATTGTATTGAAAGCAATTGTAAAGCAAGTGAATAATGAAAAGCTATAAAGTGGATGTAGGCCCAGCTTTTGGCCGAACCACTATAAATCTTGTGTTCTCTACTATTATAAACTGCTTTGTTTTATTTCGACATATAAAATACGTTAATTGTGTCACTAAAATGTCGATTTAATAATGCAGGCCATAAAAGCAAAGCATACCCATCGCAACACCAAGCGATCTCCGACATCACCCAGCAAGCAAACACTAAACCATTCAAAATTTCCATACTCAAATCCTACAAAAGAAGTGCTTCGAACAAAAGTTAGCAATGTGGATGGAAGTGGACCATTTCTAACTAACTGCAAATGTTTGAACAAACAAACAACCAGTTAAATAGCTTGTGTCTACCACCACGAACTCGCTTAACTATGAAGTATATTTCTTTGGATAAGGAAAATTATTGGCAACTAAAAAGGGATGACACTTGCAAAAGACAACGGGGATCGCCAACATGAATAGATGGCAAAGAGACATGGGCGAGAAAGCATCAAACAGCAAAAGACCTCTTCGGAGGCACAAGCCCTCTTCGGAGGCACAACTCTTCGGAGGATAAAGACCTCGAGCGGGCTAAACCAGAAAAAGAGAGATCTTTCTCGATACAAAGTTGCAGACTGATCGGTCGATACACTCCCGTGAATCCGTCCAACCGAGAGAAAGAAACTCCAAACTTTCAGGCAAAAGCCCTACTCAGAGGTACACGTTTCACCGAGATTGAAATAAAACTTCCAAGTGTTGAAACGTGAAAAGCCCTCTTCGGAGGCCCATTTCACCACAGTTGAAATGCTAAAAGACCTCGAGCGGGCTAAACCAGAAAAAGAGAGATCTTTCTCGATACAAAGTTGCGGACTGATCGGTCGATACACTCCTGTGAATCCGTCCAACCGAAAGAAAGAAACTCCAAACTTCCAAGCAAAAACCCTACTCAGAGGCACACATTTCACCGTGATCGGTGATACACTCCCGTGAGATGAAATGTGAAAAACCCTCTTCGGAGGCCCGCTTCCCAGCGAACAGGGAAAAATAAAAGCCTCTCCCAAGGGGCAGAAACAAAAGACCTCTTCCCAGAGGCGCAATCAAACAAAAAGATCCCTTCCCAGGGGCACAATCAAACAAAAAACCTCTTCCCAGAGGTGCAATCAAACAGAAAGACCTCGTCGGAGGCACACGTTTTACCGAGATTGAAATAAAACTTCCAAGTGTTGAAACGTGAAAAGCCCTCCTCGGAGGCACACGTTTCACCGAGATTGAAATAAAACTTCCAAGTGTTGAAACGTGAAAAAGCTCTCCTCAGAGGTACAACTTTTCAAAGAAGCATTTCACCAGAAATGCAAAGCAAAGATCAAAAGCCCTCCACCGAGGCGCAATATAAAAAAAAAAGCCCTCTTCAAAGGCACACTTTAGCTTTCAAAGGAAGACTGGTTCTTCTATTCTCGAAAATACTCTTCCTCAAAAAGAAGTTAAAGTGCCCTTCAGAGGCCCGCTTTACCACATAGAAGAATTCACTTGGTAAAAATGTGTGAAAGCACAAAAGAAAAAGTGATATCTTCGAAGGATGAAGCGTAGAAACTCATATGGAGTGAGCTGTACTCTATTTTGAGCAGAATAGTATTCCTCCAAGTATGGAATAGTTATTCTCCAGAAAATAAGAGCACAAGTCCCCTCGAAGTATAGAATATTGCAACGAGCTTATGCTATAGGGGCAACATGGTATGACTACATTGGTAAAAATTACGCTCGAACAACATACCATAAGCTCACTGCAATATCATATAAAGAAACTTGTACAAAAATAAATAGTAAATGCATTCTCAGATACAGACAGAAGTTTGTATAAACAAAAAGAATCATTTTATTCAATACTGTCAAAATTTTGTACAGGTACAGGTTCCAAAATAAAAAGAAAAAGAAAAGTGGAGGCCGGTACCCGTACAATCCCCGGCCAGTACATGCAAAAAGCAAAAAATAAAGATAAATCGAAGCAGGACCCCTTACTTCTTCTTGCCACCACCCTTAGAGCCTTCACCTGACCTAATAGGCAGCTTTTCAGGACGGCTTGGGAGAGTCGGGGATGAAGGAGAAAGGGTTACTGTCGGATCAACTTTCGCTTCCTCTTCAGAAACAAGAATGTCTTTCCTTCTCTTCTTGAAAGTGACACGCTTCCTCCTCCTCCTTGAAGAAGACTCACTTCCCGGAGTAACAAGAGCAGATAATTTTATGTTATCAGAAGTAGTTCGCTCCGGTGACTCATTGCCTTCTCCAAGCCCTTCTCCCCCATGTTCTTGAAAAGCAATAGGATCATCTAAGCCATGAAGACCTTCTATTTGCTCCTCTTGCGACCTGGGTTGAGAGGCGGACGGAGGAGTGACTTGGAGAGGCGGAGGAGGAATAATTGAAGGAGGAGGAGTCTGAACAATGCTCGATGCTTTCTCTACAGAAGAAAAGAAGTTAAAGTCAGTAAAGAGAGGAGATAAAGGCTCGCTGAGGTTCAGGAAATAGTCGAGAAGCTCATCGAACTCATAGGAGCAAATGAGCAGTGTACTTGGGCAAGATTAATAGTAGAGTTACCTGGAGAAGTCAGCTTCCTGATATCAACCTCATAAGCCTGTGCTTCGGCGCTCTCTTCGCCTTCATCTCCACCCTGTACACTTGTAATCTCAGTTGTAACTTTGACCAGGGATGGAGAATGAGAACTGGAGCCGACAATGTCGATTTCGGCCAAAGGTGAAGGCTGGACTGGAATAGTTGAAGTAGTTTTTCCTAACCGTTCCCCTTCTGCCATTTCGGCTCTTAATTTTGCAAGTTGTTCTTTTCCCTTGGCGAGAGCGGCGCGAGCAACGTCATCCAAGTAATGCTCCTCAAGAGCTGATTCGGCATAGCCAGCACCTTCACCGCCAAGCATGTCAAGTGCGGCCTCCCACACTTCAGCCAGAGTAATTTCATATTTGGGGCCTAGAAAGGCGAGACTACCGTGCCCTAAGATGCTGTGCAGGTAGAAGTCAAATAATGTCGAGCTGATGCTGGTCTTCGTTGCCTCATGAGATTCTTCAGCTGCAATTTTACCGGCAACGGCCTCATCACGCTCTCTTTCAGCTTTGGAGAGTTGAAGCTCAAGCATTTCGATCTCTGCCTCTTGAGAGTCGGTTTTCTTCCGAAGCTCTGCAATATCAGCAATATAGCCCTCATTGATTCTTTTTTGCACTTCAAGCCTGTCTTCGACGTCTTTTTGGCCGGCATGAGAATCTCTCACTTGTTTCTGAAGCACCTCTTCTTTTTTAGTGTAAGAAGTAGAAGAAGTGGCGAGTTCTTCTTTAAGTTTCTCGACCTTCGCCTCAAGCTCTTCATTATAAGTAGTGATGCTCCTCATCTCGGTATCATGCTGCTCAAGAACCTTCTGCCATTCAGCTTTGTCATTCTCCATAGTAAGCATGGCCTCGAGATTCGCACGGTTTACCCTTTGAAGCTCGTCGATAAGCTTTTGCTAGTTCGACATCCTTTCAATATCAAGCCTGACGGCATCGAGATTTCGCAGCATGGCAGGCTTGTCAATAAGGACCAAGTCAAGATCGAACCGCACTCCCTTTAGGCACCAGTGCGGGAACCGGCTTTGCAGAGTAGCCGGGCCTGATCCAACTTAGAATTTAGGCCAGCTGATTATTGTCTGAATGTCTGTCTTCCCGAGAGCAGGAGAGCCAGAAGGAATGTCACGTGAGACGGGGGCAGTGACATTTTCAGGAGTTGTAGAAGCATGCTTTTCACCGTGCCGTGCACGCTTGCTTGGGTCCTCAACTATATGTCTTTTTCCCCGATCATCATGCGACTTTCTCTTGTGAGAATCGTCACCTCTCTGGGAAGAATCATGGTGCTCCTCCCTTTCTTTTCTCTCATAACGCTCTTCTTGAGCCCTTCTCTCCTGAGCCTTTCGAGCGGCTCTCTCTTCAGCGGTTTCTCTGTGAACGGAAAGGTAGCGCCTATAATCATATTGACTACGCCTCCCGTAGCGCTGAAAGTTGTCATAGTAAGAGCCGCTGCGTCCCATCGGAGAATCTGAAATATAAAAAAAACAAGTCTTAAAAGTCTTCAGAGAAAAGAGGCGTAACTGTAAATTCTTCAAAGTACAAAGAATTAGGTGTATGAAAATGCCGAAAGATTCTAAGTGTGTGATGTGCATACTACGCGCATCAAACTACGAACCACTCTTCGATTGCGGAGTAGTCGTGGGGGTAGTAGTTAATGTCAACTCTTGGGTCGACGGAGCTTGTTGCAAAGAAGAAGTCTCTTCCACTACTGAAGAAGAAGCCCTAGTAGTGACAGGGTCGTCTTTAAAAAGCTCTAGTGAGGTGACAAAGAGATCGCTCAACCCTTCGAAAGTGTCGTCCCCGCTCTGCCTGACAGGGCTTGTTTTTCCGACTTCTTCGCCAGACTTCTGTGAATGTTGGGGAGATCCCTGAGGCTCTTCTTCCTCAATTACTGGGGCAAGTGCGAATTTGCCAGACGACCCCGCAACATCAACAGTAGTAGAGCACTTCACCAGAGAAGCCTCGGAGGCAGGTTCTTTTGGTATGGGTTCGTCAGAATAATCTGGGGCATCTAATGCTTTAGGTGGGGAGTCTGGAACCTCATGGGGGTGTGTGGAGCGAGAAGGGTGAAGAAGTCCGAACTGGTGAAGGAATTCGTCGTTCAAAAAAATTTCATATCCCGCTGTCAACCGGTATAGCTACGAGCCTCTTCAGAGTTGGCTTGTGGCTGGGATCTCTAGAAGGAGGGGGAAGCGTTGAAATGAAAAAATGAAGTTAACACTTGGCAATTCGGACTTCACAAAACTCAAAGTATAGAAGAGGTAGAGGTAGATGATCTTACTTCCTTCCCTCCACACAGCATAAAACCCCGGGGGGCAGCGGACATAGAAGAATTGAGTTAAGAACCCATGGGCAGTGTCAGGGAGGCCAACGATCAATTTACGATTTCGGGCGCTTCTCACGACGGTAATAGAAGGATGATCCTTAGTCCTAGTAAAGGTGCATAGGAAGCAAATCTCGTCAAAGCTTGGAAGTCGGTCAAATGTTCTCCTAAATAGAACGCACAACCCCATTAGAATGGCATAGCCATTGGGGTGTAGCTGGAATGGGGAGATAGCTAGTCGACGAAGAAGATTCTGGAGAAAGTTGTTGAAAGGGGGAATGGCCCCGCTTAAGCACATTTGCCGGTTAACCGCTACAAAGCCGGTAGCCGCCACATCAGCAGTGTCACTTTTCTAAGGAAGAATGGCATCTCCTTCAGCAATGCCAAACTGACCACGCAACTGACGAAAAGTTTTGTACGATAAGGTGGTAGGGGCTCTTTCTGGAGGATTGACTAATGGAGCTGGAATAGGAGTGGCATCTCCAGCCTGTGCTGTTATATCTTCTTGCTGAGAAGTCATTCTACACAAGCAACTAGATATTCAAATATGAAGGTGCACGTTTCCTAAAATATGTGAAGTGTTGTGTAAAATCAACAAAGCAATAAGCGAATAAAACTGGAATGAAAACTAGAAAGCATTTGTCAATTATGAAGTCCAGGGTTTGTTGTTTTAAAATATGAAAGAGAAATGTAAATGCAAACAAATCAGTTCAAGATAGCAATGCTTTGCATTAATATTTCACTTTAGTTGATTGGTTCACAGCATCTCATACAGTATGTTTAAGTTGATTACTCTATGTTGACTAATCTGTCATTTGATATGGGCAGTCAGTGACAGTATATTCGTCCCAATTTTCTGTAAATAGTGTATTGAACAGATTGTTAGTTAACACAAGTCAAAAGTGATCTGCGAAAGAATGCAACAAAGTTCAAGCAACAATTCAAAGTTCAAACAAAGCTTAAAAGTACAAGTGCTAACTCGCCAACGACTTAAGAAATTTTTTCTACGGGTTAGGTTGAGTCATTGGTTCTCTGGCTAACTCGTCCGCGACCTAAGTCGTTAAGTTAAGATAGGTCATGTCAATCTCGAGTTGCTGGAACTTTAAGTCGGCTGCGCTCTAAGTAGTAAGTCGTGGAAGATAAAAAAAACTTCAATGCAAAGAAACGAGAAACTCTCAAGTCCTAACTCGGCCACGACTCTTGGTTTAAGTCGTAAGGTATGTTAAGACGGTTCATAGTTAAGTCGCTAAAAGTTGCTGGGTCACGCAGAGGTGCCAAATTATACCTAAGGCGACATTCCACTCTCTTTAGAAAACATACCCTCTTACTCCTAACCCGTTAACCTTCTAACCCGTTAACCTCCTAACCCGTTAACCTTCTAACCCGTTAACCTCCTAACCCATTAACCATCTAACTCCTAATCCGTTACTCACAGTGGATAACCCTAGTTCTACCACACTACTAGATCGCCTCAAATCATGAATCACTGCAAGATAGATTGAACCGCCTGCCCTAAGTCCATCAGTATAACAAAATTCGCGAGGGTTAAGGGGGAAAATCGGAGACAAAGATCAACGATGATCGGCAATTGGAAAAGAGGCAAAATCTCTTACGCAGTGTGACAATGAAGATTATAGGAACTTAATTGGTTGCGAGGTAAACTGGTTGGATCTGTTTCTCAAAGCTTCAAAGGTCAATAATGGCGAAAGAAAACACGGAAACAAGTAAGTGAAGAAGAAGCGACCTAAGCCTTTTATATCTCGAGGCAGAGGAATTTGAACCGGCACACGAGTTAAGACAAGTCGAAGCACACGACCTACGACCTAGGCGTGTACTTCGAGGGGCAAATGTTAACCCTCGATTTTCTACGACCCAAAAACTGCACGACTCAAAAAAATTACATGACTTAATGAGTCAAGGATTGGCCGACTTAAAGTAGTCAACGACTTAAGAAAGTGGACGGTCTACGACTCAAGTTATGGACGACCTAACGGTTTAGCGAGTTGAAGGACTTGGTGACTTACGACATAGAGAAATCTGTGACTCAACGGTTTAGAAGAGAAGGGATGCTCCACGACCTAAGGCATCCACGACCTAAGGTTCCTACGACTTAAGAGGGTATACAGTTTACGACTTAAGGAAGCCCACGACTCAAGAACAGGATGACTTAACGGTTCAAGAGAGAGCACGACTTAAGAAGGAAATAAGTTAACGACTTAGAGCTATCTGCGACTTACGACCTAGCATGTGTCGTGAGCAACTTAAGCAAATGAGGCGCTGCTCCTTACTAAACACAGTGACCTCTTAACTCGTACACGATTCAGGACCTGGGTTATTATCTGAAGGGAACAAGCTTATCAGTTAACTCGTACACGACTCACAACCTAGCTTGAGTCGTCCATGACCTAAAGCTACTGGGTGAAGGTTCAATGCCGCATCAAAAGGACCAGTTGACTCATTTGCGACTTAGATGATGACTCGTGTGCGACTTAGGACTTGTACAAATGAACTTTTGTGAGACCATGAGGCTGGGCCAGATGAGTCGGCCACGACTTACCTTAGACCGGTCACGACTTACGACCTAAAGAGGGGGGATTTCCCTATAAATACCAACCTACCTCAAGCATGAGAGGGACTTTTTGGGCCGATCTCTTTAAGCGCCGATACTCTGCTGAATTCTCGACTCACTCGACACTTCAAGTACGAAAGGCATCTCAACTAACTTCGAGAGGAAATCTAACGCAATCTACATGGATTCAAAGAATTCTTCTGCACCAAAGTTCTAGTTGTTTGTCTCATCAGAATTGTAATCGAAGATTGTTGTAAAGTTGTAATTGATTTAACAATAAAGAGAATTAAAATGGACGTAGGCTTACCCTAAGCCTAACCACTATAAAAACTGTTGTCTTTTCTGCTTTCTCTGTGACTTTTCTACTTGTTTTTAGTTCCCGTGTTCACGGGTGGTGCTTTCGCTCAACTTCAATCTACACCGGGGTGTTAGCGTCTGATTTTTTACGTTAACAGAATGTATAAAAAAAATTCTTGTCTTATGGCTTTATAATATAAATGAATTTCTATAGTTAATATGCTGTTATAATTTTTCTAGTGTATTCCCTTTATATTTTAATTTATCTTATATATATCTATTTCTATTTCTAATTTAAATATTTATTTCTAACTTAAATGCTTATTGTCTTGTTTCTCTATATACATATATATATATATATATATTATTTATTTTGTAACTTTTCAAATTAAATTCCAAAAGTTCAAATAAGTTACCAACGTTTAAATTAATAAATTTTGGGATGTTACAAGCTTTCTCACGAAAGTTTGTGGATTTGAAGAAAATCGAAGGAGAAGTTCATGCGATTTCGGCCATTAAAATATAAACGGGGCGCGCTGTAGACATTAGGGTTAGGGTTACTGTTGCGAGTATATATATATATATATAATATATACATAATATGTATATATATGCACATAATATTTTATTATTATTTTCACAATTCGCTTGCTTTTTCAAACGAACTCCAAATGAAATGTGCCGCCTAATGTTTATAATGTTTTACCCATATTCCGAACACAATGGAACATGTTTCGGGTCAAATTCGATTGTATGTGGATGATAGCTTTTCGAATCGAATTAAAAATATTCAATTTTCCATATTAAACTCAACGTGTTTCTGTCCCATATAACCAAACGGTAACTCCAAATGCTACGAAATTTAAAATCTGATAGTATTTAACTATTACAGATCCAATGAAACTGGTTTCGTCGAATTCCAAGTCTGTGGCGCGGAAGGCTATTTAACGCGTCAATTAAATCGAACAATTTTCAAAATTGACAAAATTGCTTGAAATTTCCATTTTAAAAACTTATCAGCCCAATTATTATTCAAATAGAATTTATATTCATATTAGAAATTATTCCGATTTATGTTAAATCAAAATTCCATTATTTACCCTATTACTACATATCAAATTTCATTATTAAATTAATATATAAATTTCAAATTTTAACTTATCGATTTTTAATTCCATTCAAAAGTCCATTATCATTATTCTAATTCAAACAGAGTTTAAAAATCATTTCCATTCACATTTAACTCCAGACCCCCATATTTACTCAATTTCAAATATTAAGTTTATATTTACCAAATCCAATTAATCGATATATTTGAAATTTTAAACTATTTCACTGATTCTTCCATATTCAAAATTTATTTATTTATTTTCCGCTATATCTAGTTTGTTTATACCAGCAAATGTGGAAGCTGGCAGTTATAACTGTTCCTGGCTGGGTTAGTTCATACTATAATTCTGACGTACCTTAGTGAGAGTGGTTGTATGTACTATCTGTATAATTAATCTAATGTGAAAATTTGTGTTTATCTTCTATTTTTACTTTACTTTACCCCTGATAATCTGCCTCACTGGCACTCGGGTTCACTGCCTGTGAATACCATGGATGTATTAGTGTCGATTCCTGAGGATTGAGGAGACAAGTTGTCATAGATGATCTAAAAGATTTTAGTCTTCACCAAAGGAAATTGTTGAGAAAAAAGGACGGTTGTGTGTTTCAAATGTTATGGACTCAAGGAAAGAAGTTCTTAAGGAATATTATCGATCCAAATTTACAGTTCATCATGGAGGAACCAAGATGTATCAAAATATAAAGAGAAGCATCTACTGGAAAGGTCTGAAGAAGAATGTTGGATTGCTTGTGTTGAAGCTTTGTAATTGTTTGTTTCTATTTTTATTTCATGCCCTTTTTTTTAATTAATTGAAGCAGTGAGGATTAAATTAGTAATGCTTCCCATTCTCTAGATTTAATTGACCATCTACCAAGGCCGGATTAGGCCTAGCGGGCCAAGATCTAAGAATTAGTATTCATGCCTAGTGGCATGCAAACATTTAAAAATCATTTACTGAAAGTCGATGTAATTGTGTATTCCTGTAGAAGTATAATTCTTGAAATAAAAATATTACCCCCAAATATTAGAAGACAGACGTGATTATCAACAACTAGGACTGTCGATGGATTCCTGAAAAATCAAAAATCCATCCATATTCGTATCCGAAAAGCGAATAAATATCATATGTTCGAAAAACCTGATGCGAATGTTATTCAAAAATTATATGTCCAGTTTTTTATAAGAATATAGTTAAAATTATGTGTATTTTAATACAACTATATATATATTGTTCTATTAAATTAGAAGTTTATATTATACGCATTAACCACTCAAAACTATTTATCATCATCATATTTATTTATTTTTAACACTTTAATAATCAGTGAGATTGAAAAAGGTTTATGTTAAATTAAAATTTTCCATTTATGATTCTTGATTTATCAATCTACCGTATAGGATAATTATTCGATATCCATCCCTATCCGCGGACATCCGATATTCAAAAATAATTTTGAATGCAAACATGAATATGATACTATCCGCATCTGAAAACAGTTCTATCATCAACTTCCCTTTATTTGACTCTATATATTGCAATCAAGCTTTCAAGATGATCTGAATCAAATACATAATAAACACACTTGTAAAGTGCATTGTTCACACATACGTGACTTTGCATCTATGAAATCAGCTAGCATGAAATTACCTGTAGATCGTTATGATATTGAACCTTCGGTTGTGTTTAATAAGTATTTTGAGCATAGACCTTTTTTTCATCCCCATTTCTAATATATTGACGTATGAAGATATATTGTGACAACAGCATAGCAACAACATGGAGATTTAAGTCGTACACGACCTAAAACTGCAGAGCCAAGATTTTAGTGCTGCCTCACTTTAAACCGTGACCTCTTAACTCACGAACGAGTTAGGACTTGTGTCCAGATGAACGAAGAGAAGCTCAGAACCACTACACTTGCTCCACTGCCTGCTAACTCTTGAACCTTGAGTCGAGTGCGACTTACGACTCTCCATGAGTCGTACACGACTCATGACTTGCGAAAACCTCTACCTAGAATTCTCTATAAATAGAGGGCTAACTCCAACATAGAGGGGACTTTTGGATCATTCTCTTCGTGACATCAAGGCTCTACTATCTTCAAGACAATCTAAACTCCATCACTTCAAACTCACGCAAGGTTTTTAGACCAAACTTCACACAGAGATTCGACATATTCAATCATGGATTCAAAGAACTCTGTCACGACGAAGTCTTCTCTAGCTACTCGTCTTTTTGAATTGAGTTGGATTGTAATTGAAAGAGATTGTAATAAGTTGTAATTCAGTCAGCAATAAAAAGGATTGAAGTGGACGTAGGCTTGATCATAAGCCGAACCACTATAAAACTGCTGTTGTTTACTGTTTTTTCTGCAATTTTCTGCTTATACTCTATTCCCGAATCATCGGGTGGTGCTTTCACAACTACACTTTTACACACCGGGGTGTTAGCGTTCAAATTTTAGAGTTAACATTTTTGGTGCTTTCACTGAGAACTGAACTCAAGAGAATTATCATCATTGCTCCACGAAAGTTTGTTGGAGGAATCTCTCTGAAAACTAGAAGTTTATCTGAAATCATGGCTCCAGGGAGAAGGAGTAGATCTGTTAGATCTGGAAATGTTCAAGAGGGAACCTCCACTTCCCGAGTACCTAATCAAGCCACTCCACCTGTTGGGGTCACAAAAGCGGAGTTGGATGCTGTAATCTTAGGGCTGAACCAGCAGATAAATGCCCAAAGTGCACAATTGGAGGCTCAGAACGCCCAAAATGCCCTAATTTTGAATAAGTTGAACGATTTGCTTGAGGCAAACCGTCAACCAACGGGTAATGAAAGGAACTTTGCTGGCAACGTTCATGATGCTGAAGAAAGAAACATTCCTGAGAGGGCTGCCAGCCCCTTCGAGCAGACATTTCCTGAAGTTGGTGGATCTAAAGCTCGAAATGATGAGGGGTATCTTTCTGAAATGGTTCGACAAATCATGAAAGAGAGCATGCAAAGGAATGAAGACGAGAAGGAATGGGGTTTCGCTCCAAGTAAAACCCCGTTTACCGAAAGGATCTTAAAGGCTGAATTCCCAAGGAAGTTCGTCCCTCCAACTATTCCAGCTTACAAGGGAACAAGTGATCCGAACGAATTCTTGTATAAGTATGATTGGCACATGACAGGTGCCAGAGCTTCTGATGAAATAAAGTGTCGATATTTTCCTGTATATTTGGAAGGTGTAGCTCTGCTTTGGTTCACCAAGTTACCAATTCGGTCTATAGATCAGTTTTCTGACCTAACCCGGAAATTCAAGGAGCAGTTCAGACTATATGCTTCAAAAGCCAAAGATATCATGTCGTTATCAAGTTTAGAACAGAATCCAGGGGAAACTATCAGATCTTTCTTGAATCGCTTTAATATAGCGCTGGCCGAGGTGGACAATGCAGAACCACGGATGATCTTGACTTATCTGATGAGGGCCATCGACAAGTCAAGCGAATTTGGAAGATGGCTAAACATGAAGGAACCAAATTCCCTTGAAAAATTCTACAAGAAAGCAGATGAGTTCATACGCCTGGAAAGCCGTCCTGTACCGGTAAAGGCAGTATTGGAAAAAGCTGAAGATAACGTTGCTGCTCCACGCAAGAATGAATCTGTAGGACAGAAAAGGGAAAATAACGATGGGAAGAAACAGAAAAATCTGAAGAAGCCTCGTTCCTTCAAGCCATCGGAATATACTCCTTTATCAGATACGCCGGAGCGTATTTACCTTGCCACTAAAGATTCTGTTGATTATCCTAAACCTCCCGTTCTGAGAACCGGGAAAAAAGCTATACAAAGCGGCAAGTTTTGCCGCTTCCATAATTAACCCGGTCATGATACCGATGAATGACGCCAATTGAAAATTTTGATTGAAGAATTGATAAGGGAAAACAAGCTGCAGCAATTTGTGGAAAAGAATAGCAGCAATCCTGCTTCGTCTAGTCAGGGGCAACGAGCTCCTGCTCATCAACCCAGGACAAGTGAGAAGGCTGCAGGGCATGAATCCGAAAGGCCTGTTTTCAATGTCATTATGGGAGGACCTCACCCAGCAGGCAGGAGCTGGGGTGAGATGGAAAGGTATACCCGGGCTTTGAAGTATGTACCGGCCGAAGAAGATGTCTTTGTTTTGGAAGATGCTACGCCCCTGAAACAACAAAGAACTTTCAATGATGATATTGTGTTCAGAGCCAGGGATTCCACAGGTGTTGAAGCTCCTACCTTGGATCCCTTAGTCATCTCGGCTGGTATCGGGCCAGCTATTGTCAGAAGATTTCTCATTGATTGTGGCGCATCCTGCAATATCCTCTTCAAGAAAACAATCGACCAAATGAAGATCCCTATGGCTGATGTGCAAGCCTCGTCGCAGAAAATCGCTGGCTTCACTGGGGAGCCAAAACAGCCGATAGGAACCGTTGATTTGCTTGTAGAACTTGGAGAGGGAGAAAGAAAAGTAGTCCGCAAGAAAACTTTTGTGATTGTCGACGAATTTTCTGCTTATAATGCTTTCCTTGGCCGTCCAACTCTTGCAGCGTTCAAAGCTGTTCTGGCCCCATGGTGCCTCACCATTAAATTCCCCATAGACAATGGAGTGGGAGTTATAAAAGGGGATCAAAATGCTGGGCAGGAGTGTTATCTGACAGAGCTGCGAGAAGCAAGGAAAAGAGAAATGGGAAAGGATGCGGCAACCCCAGTCCGCATCAAAGAACCAGCCTTATAGCAATTACAGGGCGGACCCTGCACTGGCGAGCACAGCGGAGCACGAAAAGAGATGGATCCTAGAAAAGCCAGTGCAGGGGAGAATAGAGTGGTACCAGTGGAAACGACAGTACCAGTACCTGTTGACCCGAAGGACCCAAATAAGGTGTTGAATGTGGGTTCACAACTTCATGTGTCGATTCAGAATATCTTAATATCTTTTTTAAAAGCAAATTTGGATGTTTTTGCTTGGACTCATGCCGATATGTGCGTCCCCAGAAGTTGCAGTACACGCTCTGAATATTGATCCAAAATTTACACCTGTGAAACAGAAAAGGAGGACTCAAGGTCCAGAAAGGTCAGCAGCATTAAAAGAAGAAGTTGATCGGCTCATGGAGAATAATTTTATCAAAGAATCTACCTATCCGAATTGGGTTTCAAATCCAGTGCTGGTTAAGAAAGCCAACGAAAAATGGACAGTGTGCATCGATTTTTCAGATCTAAACAAGGCCTGCCCCAAAGACTGCTTCCCGTTACCCAGGATCGATCAACTGGTAGACGGAACAGCGGGACATGAATTGTTATCTTTTATGGATGCCTACTCCGGATATAACCAGATCATGATGCATGAGCCAGATCAGGAGGACACGAGCTTTATCACCGATGTTGGTCTATACTGCTACAGAGTTATGCCCTTCGGGATGAAGAATGCGGGGGCAACCTACCAAAGACTTGTTAATGCTATGTTCAAACCGCAATTGGGCAAACTATGGAAGTATACGTCGACGACATGTTAGTAAAGTCTAAGAAAGCAGTGGATCACATAGAACACTTAGCAGAAATGTTCGCAGTCCTCCGGAAATACAGAATGAAGCTTAACCCTTTAAAATGTTCATTTGGGGTGGAGTCCGGAAAGTTCCTAGGTTTCATCGTGAGCGCTAGGGGCATTGAAGCTAGTCCAGCACAAATTACCGCCTTAAAAGAAGTCAAAGCTCCTAGAACAAAGAAGGAATTGCAAAGTCTCAACGGAAAAGTCGCCGCCTTGAGTCGGTTCATTTCCAAAGCTACTGATAAATGCATCCCATTCTTTGACGCTCTAAAGAAAGGAAAGAAAAACTTTGATTGGACTCCCGAATGCCAAAAAGCCTTTGATGAATTGATTCGCCATATGGAAACGCCTCCAATACTTTCTAGGCCCGGCGATGGTGAGGATCTTCTTATATACTTGGCAGTATCATCTCATGCTTTAAGTGCAGCACTGATACGAGAAGACAATAGGATTCAACATCCGGTTTACTATATCAGCAAAAGACTCACTGGGGCAGAGATGAATTACTCCAAGTTGGAAAGACTCGCCTATTGCCTACTGATTGCATCGAGGAAGTTGAGGCAGTATTTCCAAGCTCATCCTATCAAAGTCCTCACTGATCAACCTTTAAAGCGAGTCCTGTTCCGCCCTGAGACTTCGGGTCGTCTTCTAAAGTGGAACATTGAGCTCAGTCAATATGACATCACTTATCACCCCCGAAAAGCAATCAACGGACAAGCTTTAGCAGATTTCATCGCAGAATTCACAGATAAGGGTAACAGTGAGGAGGAAACGATCGATGATTCCCCAATCCAATGGAAGTTATATGTTGATGGCGCGAGAAATGACTACTGTTCTGGAGCCGGAGTTGTACTTGAGACCCCTGAAGGTCGGTCATTATGCTATGCACTGAGATTGGAATTTCCTTTAACGAACAATGAAGCAGAATACGAAGCTCTTATCGCTGGCTTGAGAATTGCTAAAGAACTAAACATCCGAGCATTACAGATCTTCAGTGATTCTCAGCTTATTGTATGCCAAGTCAAGAAGGAATTCCAAGCGAAAGGGGGAAATCTGCCTGCCTACTTGTTAAAGGCTTGGGAACTCCTGTGTGACTTCGATCATTACACGATAAGTCATATTCCTCGAGAAGAAAACACGAAAGCAGATTCTCTCACAAAGTACTCTAGCACAGGCGAAGCTCAATTTCTGGGGTTGACTCCAGTGGAAGTCCTGTGGGCTCCAAGCATTGATGAGATGGATATTGATTGGATCATGAGCGTGTCTCAAGAGCAAGAATCATGGATGACTCCAATAACAGAATATCTGCTCAATGGCTCTTTACCGGAAAATTCAAAAGAACGACAGAAGCTACTGAGGAAAGCCTCTCGCTATGTAGTCCAGGATGGCCAATTATACAGACGGGGATTCTCAATGCCGTTACTTCGATGTGTATCCAGGGAAGAGTCCAAAAAAATCCTAGCTGAGGTGCATGGGGGAGAATGTGGTGATCATTTAGGTGGTCAAACTTTAGCAAAGAAGATTCTCCGATACAGATATTTTTGGCCAGAAATTAATCGAGATGCAGCAGACTATTCCCGAAAATGTGACAGATGCCAAAGATTTGCCAAAATTCCTAGAGCACCTTCTACTGAACTCACACAGATGGTCAGTCCATGGCCGTTTGCAATATGGGGGATAGACCTTGTAGGACCGTTACCAACTGCCAAATCTGGAATCAAATATGCCATTGTTGCTGTAGATTATTTTACTAAATGGGAAGAAGCTGAACCACTGGCTACTATCACCTCTAAAAAGATGATAAGTTTTGCGACTAAAAGTATCATTTGCAGGTATGGTGTGCCTCAAAAGATAATTACAGACAATGGTACTCAATTCGAAAGTGAAGAATTCCAAGATTTTTGTAAACGATTCAAAAACCAAAAAAGCTTCTCAGCAGTAGCTCATCCGCAGGCAAACGGGCAGGTGGAAGCAGTAAATAAAATTATCAAGTCAACCATCAAAAAGTAACTCGAAAGAGCAAAAGGTGGTTGGGTCGATAAGCTACCACTAGCACTATGGGCATACAGAACTACCCACAAAACTGCGACTGGGCATACTCCGTTTTCATTAGCGTACGGGTCAGAAGCAATGATTCCGGTAGAAACAGAGGTCCCTTCACATAGAACAATTCATTTCAATCAAGCAGAGAATGAAAAACTACAGCTTGAGGCACTAGATCTCCTTGATGAAAAAAGAGAAGAGGCTGAGCTCAGAATCGCAGCTCATCAGCAAAGGATAGCCAGACATTTCAATTCCAAAGTTCGCCAACGCAGCTTTGAGATTGGAGATCTAGTCCTGAAGAGAATCATGACGGCGACAGGTGTGTTTGGGCCAAATTGGGAAGGACCATATGTCATAGGTCAGAAGCTTCTTGATGGCACATTCAAACTCGCTACTGTCGGAGGAGATCAAATTCCAAGGGCTTGGAACAGCAATCACTTGCGTCCATACTTTACTTGATAGCTTTGTTGAAATATTGTAAAAAGAATTATGAATGTATGATTCTTGTAATTGAAAGCAATTGTAAAACCGATGCAAGTGAATAATGAAAGACTATAAAGTGGATGTAGGCCCAAATTCTTAGCCGAACCACTATAAATCATGTGTTTCTTATTATTATTACATGTTTGCTTTATTTTCGATATGAAAAATACATTAAATGTATTGCTGAAACGTCGATTTAAATTTTTGCAGACAATGAAAATAAAACTTGCACATTACAAGACCAAGTGATTCTGGTTATCATTCAGCAAACAAATTTCGAGTCACAAAAGTCCCGAATTCAAATCCTAGTTAGGAAGTGCTTTAATTGAACGGCCAATGATTTCGCCGGAAATGGGCTATTGCTCATAAATTGAGATCGTTTGAACAAACAAACATCCAATTAAGAAGCTTATGCCCGTTCTCGTGAACTTGCCTAACAATGAAGTACACTTCTTTGGATTAAACAAACTACTTGTAAGAGAAGGGAGTGTGAGCTTGAAAAGAAAAACAGAGGATCGCTAAAAAGGCATAAGCAAGTAGACAAGGAACAACTAAAGCCCTCTTCGGAGGCACAAGCCCACTTCGGAGGCACAACTCTTCGGAGGATAAAGACCTCTAACGAGGCATACGCCGCAAAAAAGAAAGTTCTCTACTCAACAAAAAAGATTGGAGGAGTCATGACCCTCCAACCATGAGAGAGTAACTTCCAAACAAAATAAAAGCCCTCTTCGGAGGCCCATTTCACCAGGAGTTGAAGTGCGACAGCCGCTCTTCGGAGTTTCACTTCACTAGAGTTGAAATGCCAAACAAAATAAAAGCCCTCTTCGGAGGCCCATTTCACCAGGAGTTGAAGTGCGACAGCCGCTCTTCGGAGTTTCACTTCACAAGAGTTGAAATGCAAAACAAAATAAAATCCCTCTTCGGAGGCCCGTTTCACCAGGAGTTGAAGTGCGACAGCCGCTCTTCGGAGTTTCACTTCACCAGAGTTGAAATGCAAAAAAAAGCCTCTCCCAAGGGGCAGAAACAAAAAGACCTCTTCCCAGAGGCACAATAAGACAGAAAGACCTCTTCCCAGAGGCAGAAATGAAAAGACCTCCTCCCGGAGGCACAATCAAGCAGAAAGACCTCTTCGGAGGCACACGTTTCACCAAGATTGAAATAAAACTTCCAGGTGTTGAAACGTGAAAAAGTCTTCCTCAGAGGTGCAACTTTTCAAAGAAACAAAAATCAAGAAGCCCTTTACTGTGGCAAGTAAAAAAAAAAAATCCTCATCAAAGGCACACTTTAACTTTCAAAGGAAGAATGAATTATTATTCTAGAAAATTCTCTTCCTCAAAAAGAAGTCGAAGTACCTTTCAAATACCCGCTTTACTACATAGAAGATTTCATTCAGTAAAATGTGTATATGCACAAAATAAAAAGTGATATCTTCGAAGGATGAAGCGTAAAAACTTATTTGTGCTCTGTTTTTTAACGAGATAATATTCCTCCAAATGTGGAATAATTATTCTTTAAAAAATAAAAGTACAAGTTCCTCATAAAAAAAAAATATTACAATGAGCTTATGGTATAGGGGCAACATAGTATAACTACATCGGTAAAATTGCGCTCGAACAATATATACCACAAGCTCACTGCAATATCATATAAATAAACTTGTATAAAAATGAATAATAAATGCATTCTCAAATTCAAACAGGAGTTTGTACAAATAAAGAATCATTTTATTTAATTCTGTTACAATTTCTTACAGATGCAAGTTTCGAAATAAAGAATGCGAGGGCCGGTACCCGCACAATTTCCGGTCAGTACATGCAAAAAAGGCAAAAAGCGATATGAAAGCCACAGAACCAGAGCCATCATTTCTTCTTCCGTCCACCTTTTGAGCCCGCACCCGGCCGAATAACCAACTTCTTAGGCCGGCTTGTAAGAGTAGGGGATGAAGGAGAAAGGGGCTCAGTCGGGCTTTCTTCTGTTTCTTCTTCGCCAGTTAAGGATCCCTTTTTCTTCCTCTTCTTGGAAACTCCCTGCTTTACTCTCTTCTTGGAGGAAGACCCACTCACTGGAGAAAGAAGTTTAGATAACGGTTCAGCGTCGGGGTCAGTCGCCTCTGGAGTCTTCTCACTCCCTTCAGTTTCTTCTCCTTTGTGTTCTTGTGAAGCAGTGGGATCGTCTAAGTCTTGAAGAGCTTCTATTTGCTCCTCTTGTGATCCCGGTTGCGAGGCGGAAGGAGGAGTCACCTGAATAGATGGAGGAGGAATAATTGGAGGTGGGGAAGCTTGAACAATGCCCGACGTTTTCTCTACAGAAGGAAAAAAGTTCAAGTCAGTAAAAAGCGGAGATGAAGGTTCGCTGAGATTCAAGAAGTAGTCAAAAAGCTCATCAAGCTCGTAAGAAACAGATGAGCAGTTTACTTGGGCAAGATTGTCAGTAGGGTTACCTACAGAGGTCGGTTTCCTGACGTCAACTTCGTAAGCCTGCGCCTCGGCACCCTCGTCGCCTTCATCTCCACCTTGTATGCTTGTAATCTCGGTGGTAACTTTAGTAGGAGATGGGGAGTGGGAACTGGAACCGATGATATCAATTTCGGCTGAAGGAGAAGGTTGAATCGGAACAGTTGAGATAATTTTTCCTGAATATTCTCCTACCGCTGTTTCGGCCCTTAATTTTGCAAGCTGTTCCCTCCCCCTGGCGAGAGCGGCGCGAGCATCATCATCAAGATAATGCTCCTCAAGAGCTGACTCAGCATAACCAGCGCCTTTACCGCCGAGCATATCGAGTGCGGCCTCCCAAACTTCAGCCAGAGTAATTTCATACTTGGGGCCTAGAAAGGCAAGGCTACCGCGCCCCAAGATGCTATGCAGGTAGAAATCAAATAATGTTGAGCTGATGTTGGTCCTCGTTGCCTCGTGAGATTCTTTAGCCGCAATTTTGCCGGTAACGGCCTCATCACGCTCCCTTTCAGCTTTGGAAAGTTGAAGCTTAAGCATTTGAATCTCCGCCTCTTGGGAGCTGTTCTTCTTCCGAAGCTCTTCAATATCAGCAACATAGACCTCACTAATTCTTTTCTGCACTTCAAGCCTGTCTTCAGCATCTCTTTGGTTGGCATGAGCATCTCTCACTTCTTTTAGGAGCACTTTTTCTTTTTGAGAATAGGAAGTAGAGGAAGCAGCAAGCTCTTGTTTCAGTTCCTCAACTTTTGCTTCAAGCTCTTCATTGTAAGAAGCGACGCTCCTCATTTCAGTGTCATGTTGCTCAAGAACCTTTTGCCATTCGGCTTTGTCATTTTCCATAGTGAGCATGGCCTCTATGTTTGCACGATTAACCCTTTGGAGCTCGTCAACAAGTTTTTGCCAGTTTGACATCCTCTCAATATCAAGCTTGACGGCATCAAGGTTTCGTAACATGGCAGACTTGTCGATAGGAACCAAGTCAAGGTCGAACCTTACTCCCTTCAGACACCATTGTGGAAACCGACTTTGCAAAGTGGCCGGGCCCGGTCCAACTTGGAATTTGGACCTGCTAATTATTGTTTGGATGTCTGTCTTCCCGAGAGCGGGAGAGCCGGAAGGAATGTCAAGCGAGGTGGGGGCAGTAACCTTTTCAGGAGTTGTAGAAGTGTGCTTCTCACCATGTCGGGCTCCCTTGCTCGAATCTTCAACCATATGACTTTTTCCTCTGTCATCATGGGATTTTCTTTTATGGGAATCGTCGCCTCTCTACGAAGAATCGTGGCGCTCCTCCCTCTCTCTTCTTTCATAACGCTCCTCTTGAGCCCTCTTCTCTTGAGCCTTTTGGGCGGCTCTTTCTTCATCAGATTCTCTGTAAGAGGGGAGGTAATGCCTGTAATCATATTGGCTATGCCTCCCGTAGCGCTGGAAATCATCATAGTAGGATCCGCTGCGCCCCATCGGAGGATCTGAAATAAAAGAGAGCTAAATTTTAGAATTCTTCAAAGTACAAAAAGTCAGGAGCATAAAAGTACTGAAAAATTCTAAGTGTGTGTGATGTGCAAACTATGCGCATCAAACTACGAACCACTCTTTAATTGAGGAGTGGTTGTGGGTGTAATAGTTAGCGTCAACTCTTGAGTTGACGGAGTCTGTTGCAGGATAGAAGTCGCTTCTACTACTGAAGAAGAAACCCCGGTAGTGATAGGATCATCTTTAAAGATCTCTTGCGAGGTGGCAAAGAGGTCGCTCAGCCCTTCGAAAGTATCGTACCTGCTTTGCTTGACAAGGCTAGTTTTCTCGGCTTCTTCGCCAGATTTCTGTGAATGTCGGGGAGATCCCTGAGGCTCTTCTTCCTCAATAACCGGGGCAAGTTCGTCAGATGGCCCCACAACATCAACAGAAGTGGAGCACTTCACTAGCGAAGCCTCGGGAGCAGGTCCTTTTGGTATGGATGTGTCTGTAGAAACTGGGGCATCCAACGCTCTAACCGGGGAGTCTGGGATTTCATGAGGATGTGTAGAACGAGAAGTATGCAAAAGTCCGTACTGATGCAATAACTCGTCTTTCAACAGAAATTGAATGTCTCTCTCCTCAACTGGCACGGCCTTGAGCCTTTCGAAAGTTGGCTTATGACTGGGATCCCTAGAAGGAGGGGGGAGCGCTGAAAAAAAAAAAAGAAGAAGCGGAGTTAACACTTAACAATTCAGTCTCACAAAAGTCGGATAACAAACATAGTAAGAATGGTTAATCTTACTTCCTTCCCTCCATACAGCGTAAAACCCCGGGGGACAGCGGACATAGAAAAATTGAGTCAAAAACCCATGAGCGCTGTCAGGAAGACCGATGATCAGTTTACGATTTCGAGCACTTCTCACGACAGTAATAGAGGGGTGATCTTTAATCCTGGTGAAAGGGCATAGGAAGCAAATCTCGTCAAAGCTTGGGAATCGATCAAGCGTCCTCCTAAACAGTACACACAACCCCATTAAAATGGCATAACCATTGGGGTGTAATTGGGATGGGGCGATGGCCAATTGACGAAGAAGCTGTTGGAAAAAGTCATTGAAAGGAGGAACGCCCCCACTCAGGCACATTTGTCGATTGACCGTTACAAAGCCAAGGGGTGCTATGTCAGCAGTGTTACTTCTCTCGGGAAGAATGGCATCTGATTCAGCAATGCCAAACTGAGCGCACAATTGGCGAAAAACTCTGTACGATAAAGTAGAAGAGGCTCTTTCGGGAGGATTGACCAGAGGAGCCGGAATTACAGTTGCCTCTCCAGTCTGAACCGTTGTATCTTCTTCCTGAGAAGTCATTCTACACAAGCAACTGGATATTCAAATGTGAAGGTGCACGTTTCCTAAAAGTGTGAAGCGTCGTGTAAAACTAATAAAAATAGCAAGTAAATATAACTGGAACTAAACTAGTCGATGATTGATCGGCTACAAAATTTCAGAACTTGTTAATATAAAGTTCAAGCATAATATTAGTGCAGGCTGGTCAGTTTCAATTGACTATTTCAGTGTTGCTTTAATATTTTACTTGAAATTGATGAAAGCACTTCATTCACACAATTTATTTGAGTTAATTATCTGTTATTAACTAATCTGTCATTTGATGTGGGCAGTCGATGGCAGTATATTCATCCCATTATTCTGTAAATGTTAAATTAGGCAGGTTATTAGCATTAAAGTTAATGAGATCTGTAAATAAGTGCAACAAGTTCAGAAATGTTATCTCAGCAGTTCAAGTTGAGAGTACAATTCAACAATGTCATGTTCATTCTAAATGAAAGGTATTCAAGTCCTTAGATCGCAGGAACGACTTAAGCTAGCACGGGGATTATTTAGGTCGTCCAGACCAAGTCAAACGACTTAACATAAGTTGAACTTCTTAAATCGCATTGTTCAAGGCCACACAGTCAAAAATTATCCAAGTCTTAACTCGGCCGCGACCTAAAACCTCAAAAATTATCCAAGTCTTAACTCGGCCGCGACCTAAAACCTCTGCCATAGAAAGTTAGGTCGTTAAGTCGCTCTGCTTTAAGCTTTATGTTATTCAGGCAAGATAGATCGCAAGCGAATTAGGTCGCAAGTGAGTCAGGTCATGAGCAAGCTAGGTCGCAAGTAAGTTGGGTCGCGTGTTTTATGATCAAGCCGATAAACCTAAGGACGGCCGAAGTTCCTCAACCAATTATTTCTTAACCCCCTTTGCTCCTCTCCACTCAGCAAACGATCTAACGAACATACCCGTTAACCCAAAAACATACTATCACCTCTACCACAAAATCCATCTTCCCACCACCAAATCACCCAAAATCGACTCAAACCACCTTAAATTCGTCATGGATCCAGTATGCTGCTACAATAATGTTGCAACCGAAGGCGGACGAGGATCGGTTGTGACATGATTCATGGCGAAGCGTGGTGTACAAAGCTGGATTACAGACGGCAAGTGGGGAATTTGCGATTTGATGATGAACATGGTTAAATTTTTGATGGAATTTACTTACGCAATATAATGGTGGAGATGATTGATGATCGAATGATGAGAATTTTCTTCGAGAAGCTCAAAAACTTGTTAATGGCGGAAGTATGCAACTGAAGAGATAAAGTAATGAGAAGAAACGACCTGAGCCATTTATACCTCGGGGTAGTGGAAGATGAGTCGGTACGTGCGAGTCAAGATGAGTCGAAGTACACGACCTACGACTTAGGCGTGTACTTCGAGGGGCAAATGTTAACCCCGTTTTGCCAACGAGTTAAGGCCTGGGCCGGCTCATCAGATAAGGTTTTCAGCGACTCAGTGGATCTACGACTCAAGGTACTTCAAGACTCAACTGATTGCCGACTCAACGAATTGAGGAGACGCACGAGTTAAAGAATTGAACGGTTTACGACTTAAGGAGGTGAACGGTTTACGGCTTAAGGATAGAACGACTTAATGAGTTGAAAGACTAAGCGACTCACAACTCAGAGAAATCTGTGACTTAAGGCCTCTGCGACTTAAGATATGTCATGTCTCAGGGGAGGTACACGAGTTAAGGAGTCTACGAGCTAAAGAGCCTACGAGTTAAAAGCTTACGAGTTAAGGAGCTAACGACCTAACAGGATTAAGACCTAAGCGACTTAGGGAATGTCACGACTTAAGAAAGTCCACGACTTAAAGACGTTATGACCTAAGACTTAGAGAGCAAGTTCAATACCATGCCGTAATAAGATGACTCGTTGACGACTTACGACCTAGTTTAAGTCGTACACGATCTAAAACTGCAGAGCCAAAATTTTAGTGCTGCCTCACTTTAAACCGTGACCTCTTAACTCGCGAACGAGTTAGGACTTGTGTCCAGATGAACGAAGAGAAGCTCAGAACCACTACACTTGCTCCACTGCCTGCTAACTCTTGAACCTTGAGTCGAGTGCGACTTACGACTCTCCATGAGTCGTACACGACTCATGACTTGCGAAAACCTCTACCTAGAATTCTCTATAAATAGAGGGCTAACTCCAACATAGAGGGGACTTTTGGATCATTCTCTTCGTGACATCAAGGCTCTACTATCTTCAAGACAATCTAAACTCCATCACTTCAAACTCACGCAAGGTTTTTAGACCAAACTTCACACAGAGATTCGACATATTCAATCATGGATTCAAAGAACTCTGTCACGACGAAGTCTTCTCTAGCTACTCGTCTTTTTGAATTGAGTTGGATTGTAATTGAAAGAGATTGTAATAAGTTGTAATTCAGTCAGCAATAAAAAGGATTGAAGTGGACGTAGGCTTGATCATAAGCCGAACCACTATAAAACTGCTGTTGTTTACTGTTTTTTCTACAGTTTTCTGCTTATACTCTGTTCCCGAATCATCGGGTGGTGCTTTCACAACTACACTTTACACACCGGGGTGTTAGCGTTCAAATTTTAGCGTTAACACTCAGCATTTAAGCAACGTCTTAAATTGTCTAAATTTGAATAAACAATGAAGTAATTAATAATAATTATTAATAAAATCCAAAATTTGGTAACCCATTTTCAAATTCATGATAATTAGTGTTGGTATAGGCTATTTATTTAAGTAACACTGCGATGCCAAAAAAATGGATTGGAAGTAATTGCGAAATATAAATAAAATATTTTAGTAGGGAATTCAAATGTATATATATGTAGAAATGTGGATTTTTATAGTATGAAAACTTAGTCAATGTACAATAGTTAACTCTATTGAGAATGAATAAAAATCTAAGATAATTATTACGGTAATTTAGAAATTTAGTTGAAAATGGAAACTTATCTATGAATTTAGAATTTAATGAAATTGTGAATTTATATTGAAACTTATAAATGAAGCATCTAAATTTACATTTGTAAATACGTTTAAAATTCAATGTAAACGTCTGAGGAAGAAATTAATTTATTTACTAATCCGTAACGTATCCAATTAATATAAAATATTCTGGTGGGCCAACAACCGTTTTGCGCGTTTATGATTCGTGCCCACCTATCCTATTTCACTTTGTCTATTTATAGGCTGTGTAAACCCTAGCCTCCATCTATCTTCATTTCTCTCTGTGTGTTCTTTTCTTCAACTTCTTCTCTTCCAATGGCTGCAAAATTTCTAGATCCAATTACAGTCCAAACTAAAAATAAAAATAAAAAAATATTTCAAACTCCTCTAAAAATTCCAGAAAAATTATATGTCATAATTCTCGAAGAGCGTAATCTGTTGGTACTGTCCGTTTTTTTTATTGGTGCTGTAGCGTGCTCGAATTTGAGAAGAAGGACGTGGCCTGTGACGTGGCCTGGTGATGGGGTATATTTGTTTATTTTGTTTTATTTAATTTTTGTTTGAATCGAAATTTTCGAATAACTTTCTCATACGTAGTCCGATTCACGCGAGATTTTTTTTGTTAGGATCATAACTAAATTCCAGATCTGTTGACGCTGGTTTGGACCAATTCAGAGACCGTCGAATTTTTGAGTTTAAATTGAATTTAAATTCGATTTAAATTCAAAAGGTGAGTGTTTTAACCCACTCACAACTTCTAGAATTTCTTATGTTTGTTAATTTGACTTAAGATATGAGTAGAAATTTATTTATGACTGTTTGGCATGTTTTATTCATTATTTCTATTTAAACGCATTTATTTAATATAACTGTTTTTGATTATTGCATGTAAATTGACAGCAAAAATTTATTTATTTGCATATAAACTGATAGTTAAACAGTTAATAAATTTATTTTGAATATAAACTGTTAGTTAATGACTGTCTTTTATTTCCTGTTATATTGTATATGTCATATATTGATGTTTGTTAAATTGATGATGATTGAAATAAATTGATGATGATTGAAATAAATTGGTGGATGTTGGTATTGGTTGAATGGATGATGTGTTCTATCTTATGTAAACTACAAGTTATCATGCATTTCCATTTCATTCGGGATTGCGGTTTGAAATGATATACAACCGCATTTTATTTTAAATTGCGGATTGAAACGATAACATCCGTATCACTTGACCATAGGGTAGAAAATTTTATACAGGCACCGCGGTATATATATAAAATTATTTTCTGAAATGTTTTTCTATGGTTTTTGCAAAGCTATATATATGTGGTTTATGGGTTTTTGATTTGGTTATTAATAAAGGTTATTTATATATAGTAATTTCCGATTTTAAGCTTTGTATAAATTGTTTTGAAGTATAAAATAAAGTTTGATTTTTAAGATCAAATACGATTAAGCATTTATTTAAAATTTAAGATCTGGAGTTTTATTGACTTAAATGAGAATAAGGTCGGAAGATGAATATTGAGTAAAATTTGGAATTAAATAAAAAGGTTATAAATTTTTAAAGGGTATGATTTTTATAACTTGATTTTTGTGTAGAGTGATTTAAATGAATATATCAAGTTTAATAAATTGAAAGATTATCCAGTTATGTGAAGTTAAAGGTTTTACTTAAATTATATTGAATTCATTAAGTAAACATTTCAAGTCTAAATAAGAAGTAATTGAATTTGATACATATGGATTTGTCAAATGAGTTGTTTTTGAAATGGTGAAATATTTAAAGCCTTGAAACATAAGAATTGAAATGGTATTTGGAAGTGTAAATCGATATTTGAAATTGATTTGTGAAATCTAAAGAAGCTATTTTGTTTTATAAAAATAGTTTAATATTTAACCATTTAAGAGATGGAAATTTGTTTCAAAGCTATGTTTTTCAAGGTAGTATAATTTGGAAATATTATGTTCAAGAGTTTGATTTCTAAATATTTTACTTTGGAAACCCTATGATTTTGGAAGGAATATATATTGGAAATAAATGATATCGTATTGATTTGGGGTTTTAAAAATATAAATGATATCGTATTTATATGGGTTTAAAATGGATATTTTATTCTGGTTTTAAAGTATAAACTATTATGAAAAGACCGCGGTGTTATAATAACGATTGGTTGTTGAGGAGACCGGGATCGGAAGTTGTCATACTCTCTGCCAACTCCGAAAACCACTTTAACAACCGTGTACGCGGTGGAGATTCCAGAATGAAGTAGGTTAGTGGCGGCGTTTCCTTTAAAGGTAAATACGAGGACCCAACTCCCGTGAGTTGGCATAAGATGGCTAAAACAGGAGCGATCGACGGGTTAATGAGGTAGCCCCTCTGATCGGACACTTCCCTTCGATACTATACTCAGACTTTGGATTTTCGGTGGCCACCTTCACTTTTGATTTCTTTGATGTGGGTAGTTTGTCCGAGGTGGGCGGCAGCTGCGCGCTGTGCGTTTCCATCAGCCCGGAAGCGTAATTGGTATATCTACCCTGGCATTGCCTAGTTGTGCCGTGTCACCTACCCTAACGCGCCTTATACGATTTTGTTTTGTACCATACCTATGGAGTGCCCTCTGACGACGCCCAGTACGGGGGAGATTACGGTACTGTATAGACTATGGGAATATATAAATGTGTTAATGTGGAAAATGTAAAGCCTTAACGCTATTTAAAAGTAAGTTTATTTTACAATTAGACACTATTATAATAGCGCAATATACTACATAGTAAATAGTTTAACGGATCCTTAGGAGATGTAAATCACGAGCATCTCTTGAGTTACTGCACTCATATTTATTTCTGTTAATGTAACTCACATTAGATCTTTTAGTTCGGACTCGAGTGTTTTTGTCTTTCCAAATTCGCTCGGGTCAGTCCGAGCGTTTCAGGATTGAAGATTTTATTTTCGGAGGAAGAAGATGAAGATTTTATTATTATTACTATAGTTAATATGGTTTCACTACACTCATATTGTTCCGCTGCATTGTTATATGGTATGTGTACTCTGATATGTGTTGTATAAATAAATCAAAGGTTTTTGTAAACAGATTTATGAACTGTATATTTGGTTATTATATTTTATCCTTCCGCTGTGAGATTCTGTTTCTTTCTCTATTTTCTTACTTATCCCATAACAATCCGCCCTTACGTATGGTTTGAATTGGCACATGTGTCTGTTTAAATCGTGCAAAAAGGCAGGATGTTACAGTTGGTATCAGAGCTTTGGTTTAGCGATAAATCTTGGCTTTGTGGGGTTAGACTCTTTATTAATAGGGTAGTAATACCATATGGGAGTCACTGAGTGTATATATGAGAGAGCGTATTTGTTAGTGTTATAAAAAGGTTTTAATATTGTGTTAATTTGTTCCGTTTCGTATTTATAAATTCTGGTTGGTGCATGGGACGCTATGACATCAATAGGGATTTCCAAACACTTAATAGGACAGACCGACATAATATTTGTTTTTAATATACGTGAATGAAAATTTTTTGCCTATTATATTTTTATATATAAAATAAAAAAATTTAATTGATATTTATATTTGGCTGCAATAGATTGATTGTTAGGCAATAAAGTGTAAATAATAATAGAAATAAGATTGAAAAATAAGATAAATGAAATTTGGAAATTTAGAACTTAAGTCCGGGGGTTTTCTTTTGAATGTTTTTGAAATATATTAATAATTTTGTTTATAAGTATTTTCTGATATAAATATTAATATAATTCGAAAGAATCGTTTTAAAGAAGATTTTTGAGAAAATAAGTTTTGTACTTTCCTCTCCGTCGCTGGAAAATAATTTCGGTGATGGCGGCCGCAACATCGACTTTCATTTTCGAGTTTCGAAAGGGAAAGGCCACTGTAGTAGTTCTACTGCAGATTCATTTTCGAAAAAGATATAAATTTTTAATTGTTTTGAATAAAATTAGAGGTATATAAGTTAGAAGAATATATTTATCTAATATTTCAAAATAATTTGAAATTTAACCCGGTATTTAATTCTTAAATTTCCATTAATTAATTGTTTAAATTATTGTAGTGAAATAAAAGGTAAGTGATTAATAAATTGGAACCTCTAATTTAGGTAAGAGATTTAATGCAAAGTTATAAAGAGGAAATTTGAAATTTGTAACATATGAGATAAAGAGTAATATTGTTGAACATTAAATTTAATTAAAAGATGAGATAAAACTTGTATAAGTTCATTTGCATTTTCTTTAACTGTTCGTCGACGGAAATTCTATCGGTTTAGAAAATCATCGAACGAATTTTGAAATAAAATTTATACCGTAAGCGCACGGTGTACGAATGTAGCACGTGGCGAATACGGGTCGACCTGCAGGGAATTGATGATTTTAAAATTCTATTCAATCAAATTAACCAAAGTTGGAAGAGTGATTAACTAAAAAAAAAAGAAGAACGACAAAAGAAAATAGATAAAAATATGAGAGTGTTAAGACAATTTAGAGGCAATTTCCACTCTCTAGATCACATAAATCAACAAAATGAAGTTATGATCTCTCTTTTTTCTTGTCATTAGTGAATTAGTTGATGTGCTTATCATAAGTATGGTATATTTGTGCTATTAATTAGCTCAATATAAACCATCAAACTATAACACAACCACTAATACACTTTTAAATCTCATAAAATATGACAACAAAGTTGAAAGCCAAATTTATTTTAAGCATGACCTATTAACTATTAATTAGAAATATAAGCCATCAAATTTTAATTTCAATAACCACTTCTTTGCCATAATCATATGTAGATGAAGAGGCAATTTGTGTTTTGTTTGTTTAAGCATAGCCTATTTGTTATAAACAACATAGACTATCAAATTCAAAGCTAAACAACATCATTAAACCACTTCAATCATTCTCATTAAGCATAAAAAGAGAGCATAAACATCAAATTAAGTTGAAGCTACATGATTAGAGAGCTTCATTACCCTAAATTGAAGGGGTTTAGCCTCTCATATTTGTTATCATATGAAAAAATGTAGCTTGCAACATGAGAGAAAAAGAAAAGGAAAAGAGAGCAAAGTGAAATGGAAAACTATTCTAATTGCATAAAGGAAAATCTACACTACTTGCATAAAAAGAAATGAACATGTAATTAAAAAGAAACAATAATTAACATTGCATAAAAGAGAAGAATTACATAAGAGAAGAAATGGCTAAGTAGCCATGGAAAGAAAGAGAGATTTGATTTATTTTCTAAACTAAAACTAATTAACTAAGAGAAGAGATGGCTACGTGAAACATAAGGGGTATTTATACAAGTTAGAAACCCTAATGTATATTTTTGGGGAGTACCCAAAATGCCCTTAGAGGAAGTGTGGTGGCCAAGTTATCATTAGCTTTAATAATCCCCCACTTAAATGTACATGAAGCTTTAAATGTCTTTTAGCATGTGCATTAGCCTTTAATTTGTACATTAGGTAGTGGGTAGGTGGGGTCCTCCATGTTCTTCACTTTGAATTATTTCCATCTTCATTCCTTTGTATTCATTTTGTGCATGCAAATTCCTTCATGAACCCACTTGTAATTGAGTGTAATTTCCTACAAAATAATATAAAAATTTCCAATTAAATTTTCTCAAATTAATATATGCACAAAAATGACCATTTTGCCCCTGGATGAAGATGAATATGTGACAATTTCAAATAATATGAATTTTGGTTTAAACAAGTTAAAATACCCAATATGATCATTTATTTAATTTAAAAAGAATAAATATGGTGGTAAAAATATGCACATTTACGTGCACATCAAATACCCCCACACTTATCTTTTTATTCGTCCTCGAATAAAGAAAAACTAAGATAAATCCGTTTTCGTATGGAGCACGATTGTATTGAGTGTATGCAACAAGCCATTAAACCTCTGGGTGTCCCCAGTAGGACGAGTGTTGTCTCGTGAGGGTTTTCAGCGGATATTTCCCACAAAATCCAAATGTAGGATGAAAATATTTACAAAATGCAAGATTTGTTTACAAAGAGAATAATGCAAGTTTTTGAAATATTTACAAATGAAGGATTTATTTTTAAATTGACACAACTAAGTTAAATATAGGTTTTGGTTATTATCTTGAAAATTTATGTCATTTACTCATCAATATTTCCAATAAAAACGAAGTTATCATAACAAATAAACTATAGTTTAACTCGTTGTTTTGGTTAATAACACAGTGTAACTATGAAATGGATCCTTGTTGATTATCAAAGTTTATCAAAGTGGTATTTTCATTTCTTTTCAATAACAAATCAAATCAAATAAGTAAAAATAGTGCTAAGATTTCAATTGCTTGCTCTCTCATTATTTGCAAGAAAAATTACACACCTAGCTCAGGTAAACTGAGGCCAGATATACCACCCATGCACTGCCTTTCGGGCTTATGTGAGGGGGGTACAGAGCATGGCAAGTGCACACACTTTCGTGCATACACCTATCGACCGTAGGTGATTTTTATTAAGTCTATTTTTTTACATGTGTTCCATACATGCATAACCGCGAGGACTTTTAAATGAGTATAAAAGCACATAATCAAAGATTCCAAGTAATTCACCCATGCATAACCGTGAGGACTTTTAAATGAGAGTGAATACTTGGATGTTATTATTTTTTATTTTTATATTTTTTTTAAAAGAGAGAGAGTTTTGCAAAATCATCTTAGAAAAATTTAACTTAGAAGACAAAAAAATGTTATATCCTTTACTTTAAATTCACCACTTTTACAACAAAGATTTTCAATTAGGATGTATTTCATAATTAACACGTATGATCTTCCTATATACTAGTTAAACCATTGTTATTTATAATCAAACTTCATTTTTATTCTTGTTAAGACAAATAAATTTTCCATAATTTCAATTTAATAAACCAAAACCATATTTATCCTATAGTGTTTCTTCAAAAATAAATCAAAAATGCTAAAAAAAATCTTCTTTTGTTTTTGGAATTTTTTTTTTTGAGTTTTTGGAAGAAAAATTAATCCTGAAAAATCAAGTAGAAGATGAGTCTCCCCCCACACTTGATTTTGACTGTGTCCCCACAGTCAACCCAAATGGAAGGAGAAAAATAAAATAAAAATCCAATATTTACATGAAAGATTACTATTTACAAGAGATGAGAAAGTATATAGTCAAAAAGTAAATGAAACGGCCTTCCAAAGACCAATTCATTTGTCTCGTCAAATGTGTGAGACACGGCTTAAGCACGAAAAACCAAATTGTAAAAGAATTTGAAGTTGATTGTCGATTTGGAAAAACGAATGTCGTTTTATTAAAAATCGTACGAGTTGTTTTATTTTCGATGATTTTCAGGGTCAACAAAACAATTGATTAAAGTTCAAGTTTATTTTCACCAATTTGAAATTCAAGCTTATCATTGAAAACATTTTCACAATTATTGATTTCAAAATCAAAATGGTGATTTTCATCTTCCCCTTCGGAATTTAACAACTCGTCATCCAAAAGTCCAAAAATTCATGTTCATTAAACTCGTCTTCCTTTATTGGATTATCAACAACTTTATTACATGTCTCAAGTTCAAAATTCAAAGTTGGTGTATTCAAATTTTCAGAAAAAGGAAGATCGAAATTTAAATCGAGTTTCTCACCCTCAAAAGAATTGAAATCCAACACAATTACCGTCTTTTCAACAACTTCGTTAAGATCATCAGTTTCAGTTTCAAAAGTTGTTGTTTGAAAATCATCGATTTGGGAAAAAGATGGATTATCGTTTGACTCGTCACACATTGAAACTTGATTTTGTTTCTCACGAAAATTTTCCAATGTTTTAATCAACAAATTCGTGTGATCATCGTAAATTTCATTCACTTGCTCAACAAAGTCAAATTTGTAATTATTAACTTGAAAATTTTCGGTTTGGACTTGTTGAGAACAAGAATTGTCAATTTCGATAAACGGTAGATTATTATTTGATTCTTCGTGGGTTGAGATTTGATTATGATTTTCACGATAATTTTTGTATTTTTCAAGTAATAAATCCCCGTTATCTTTTTCCATTTCGTCAACAAAATCAAATTCATGATTACTAATTTGAAAATTTTCACTTTGAATTTGTTGATAACCAAAGTTTTCAATCGTATCGCAATTGAAACTATTCCCATTGCCATATTCGTTTGAAAAGTTGTTTCCATTTTCATGTTGAGTTTGAAATTCATTTTGTAGTTCGAAATTAAATTGGCATGGGTTATAATCGTAATCGTTTGAATTTTGAATTGAATTCAAATTTTGAAATCCTTGACTCGAGTTATTACACAAATAAGAATTACATAAATCATTTATCTCTTGATTTTTTCGTGTAGAAAGTTCGAGTAAAGATGAAATCATGTCAATGCTATTTTCAAGAGTCGAAGGTTGTTCATCATTTTGAAAATTTTGTTGTTCGAAATTTGAATTATTTACACAAAATTTGTTGTTAAGATATCCATACGAATTTGGACTAAACTCATATGGATGATATTGATTTTCACCGTTAAATTCAAGTGAGTAAGAAAAAGGAAACTTTGACATTTTCAAGATTTCTTTTTTTTTTGGTTTTTTTTATAAAGAAAATATTTGCAAGTAGAATTTATTTTTCAAAATGGAAATTTGATTTTTTTTTTGTTTTTGAATTTTCAATTTTTTTGGCTTTTGAAAAGATTTTATAATTTTTAATTTTTTTTTGGATTTTTGTTTTTCTAATTTTTCTGGATTTTTGAAATTTCAAAGGAAAAGGATTTAAAAATTTCAAAGAAAAAGAAAAGGAATATTTAAAAAAAATTAGTTTTGGATTTTGAATTTTTTTTTTGTTTTTTTCTAAAATATGCATGAACAAATGCAACTAAATGAATGCAAGGGTTAATTACAAATGATTTATCCTAAGTTAACCCAAAATTGTATATTCACAAATTGTCTTAGATAAACAAGATAGTTCTCAGCCAGGTAACGGGCAGGATTTAACGGTGCACCACAAATCGCCGTAGCAATGCAGCCGAAGGTTTAAATACCTTCTGAGGAACAATCACCATAATATTTACGAATCACCGTAATATTTATAAATGGTTATTACTCTACCGTAGCCTAGACACCAAGAAATTAAATTGTTCAAAAAAGACAAATTGTCAATATACAATTAAGTGTTATCGATGTCTAACCATTATTATTAATCAAAATCTAAGATGAAATACAGAACAGAAACTAAACGTGTATTAACAATGCAACTACGAATGAATTTTTTTATTTTTTTAAAATGCAAATGCAAGCAACTAACAATTCAATTCAAATAAAACTACAAATGAAAGTAGAATTTTTTAGCAAGCAGAGCAATTTATTTTGGCTAGCTAAGGAAGCAATTTTCAGCAAGCTATTCTTCCTTTTTTTTCTGCTTTGGCAACCTGAAAATTAAAAACTAAGATATATACAATTTTTTTTTTTGAAAGGAAACTTAAAAGTAGGGTTTTACTTAAAAAAAAATAAAAAAAATTAAATATATACAATGTCAAAGAAGAAAGTAAATCAAAGAAAAACAAGTGAAACCAGAATGAACAAACAGAAAACAACACTAATCGAATTTTTTTTTAATACAAAACAAAATAAGAATATAAACAAAAACTTAAGAAAAAAATTACTCAGCCTAAACAGCCAAACCCGACCCAATAAAAAAATTTCACAATAATTCACAGCTCGCACTTACTTCAAGCTCAAAACACGTTCTCAAATCCTCAGCAAATCCAATTCCCAATCCAAATTAAATTCACAAAAGAAAATTCAATTTACGAAACTAATTCAACATTTCTTATGTTTGAAGGATGCCAGAGTTCACTGTTCGAATGGTGACTTCGCAGTTTCACTTGGGTTTGGAGGAGGTGGCGATTGCGAATGTGGAAGTGATTGCGTTGGGGAAGAGGCGGTGGTGGGAGGAAGTGCGGAGGATATAGGAACTTTGGCGAATTGCTTGTGAGGTGTATCAGGTGTTGCTTGACTGGGTAAGCAGTGGATGAAGTCGCGAGCAACGTATGGCTGTAGGTGGGGTTTGCTGCGGTGGTGGAGGCTGTGGTTGAAGTGTCTGTACAGGTGATGAAGTTGCGGTGCAATTCGATTTCTGTTCGTAGCAAAGGGAAGTTGAAGTAGAGGCTGCAGGTTTGAAGGAAGTCTGTTTGACAGTGTTGGTTAATGATGTAGAACTGTTGCAGTTTGTTGATGATGTAAGTGTGGGCAATGTCTGTGCAATGTAATGGAGAATGAAGTAGTGGTATGGAGTAGGTGTTTAGATTGATAAGTAGAGGACAGAGGAGATGATGGTTTGATGTTGGGGCAGTGTCAGGGATGTTTGTGATGTTTTTTGTGGGGGTAGTTATGGAGTTGGAAGTGGAATGTGCACAGGGTAGTTGTTGATGTGAACACTATTGATGGTTTGTGAACTGATGAATTGAGTTGGTTGTGTTTGTTTGGAAGAGCTGCTGTTGTGATAGTGGATGCAAGTGAGGAGTAGCAAGTAGATGTGAGTAACTGGTGGTGGTAGGGGGGCAGTATGGTGAGTGGATATGGGTGTGATGTTGCAGTAATTCGGGTAGCTTGGTGCTTGATGGTTTGGAGATGTCAGGTTGTGAAGGTGGTTATCTGGTAACAGCAGTGATGCTGTATAGGTAGGGGATGGTGCAGACAGAAGATGTTGGGGTGAGTTTGGAAGTTGTTTTGCACTTGCAATGATGGGTGGCAGGGTATTGAATGGGAGGTTTAAAAGAGATTGTCAGTTGCAGTTGCGTGTGAATCGGGGGAGGTTGTGGTGAGGCAAGTTGTGAAATGTAGTAGGTGAGATGTTGATAAGGTGATGGATTGTGTTTATGGTAAGGGAAGGAGCAATTGAGTTTTGTGGTATCTGTTGATTGATGTAGGGGGGTGCAGGTTGAAGGTGGAAGGTGTTGGTGGAACTTGATGATGGTCAGTAGTTGCTTGAAGTGGTGGAACAGTGGGTATGGTGATTCAGCAGGGGGTTTCTAGAGATGAGGAGTGATATGGCCGAGTGGATTTGTTGTTGCCGTGGATGAAGTATGGTTGGAAGAAATGAAGTGTGGCAGTAACAGTTGTAACTGCACAACAGAGATGTAAAAACTGAAGTGCACACAGTTTATAAAAATTGTGACAGTGTATTCACAGTAATATGCACAATGAAATGTAAAGGCAATTTGAAATTCAAATGTAAAAAAAAAAGATGTAAAAGCAAATGCAGAGAGTAAAACTTTTTGTTTTTGAAATTGTGTATTTTTTTTTTGGAATAATATGCAAATGCAACTAAAAACTAGAACAACATGCACACAAACAAAATGTCACAAAAAGAACACACGGACAAATTTTTTTTTTTTTTGAAAATGCAAACACACGAAAATCAAACAAAAATAATTCAAAGAATAGAAAATCAAAATCAAAACAACTCCCCGGCAATGGCGCCAAAAACTTGTTCGTCGATGGAAATTCTATCGGTTTAGAAAATCGTCGAACGAATTTTGAAATAAAATTTATACCGCAAGCGCACGGTGTACGAATGTAGCACGTGGCGAATACGGGTCGATCCGCAGGGAATTGATGATTTTAAAATTCTATTCAATCAAATTAACCAAAGTTGGAAGAGTGATTAACTAAAAAAAAGAAGAAAAATGACAAAAGAAAATAGATAAAAATATGAGAGTGTTAAGACAATTTAGAGGCAATTTCCACTCTCTAGATCACATAAATCAACAAAATGAAGTTATAATCTCTCTTTTCTTGTCATTAGTGAATTAGTTGATGTGCTTATCATAAGTATGGTATATTTGTGCTATTAATTAGCTCAATATAAACCATCAAACTATAACACAACCACTAATACACTTTTAAATCTCATAAAATATGACAACAAAGTTGAAAGCCAAATTTATTTTAAGCATGGCCTATTAACTATTAATTAGAAATATAAGCCATCAAATTTTAATTTCAACAATCACTTCTTTGCCATAATCATATGTAGATGAAGAGGCAATTTGTGTTTTGTTTGTTTAAGCATAGCCTATTTGTTATAAACAACATAGACTATCAAATTCAAAGCTAAACAACATCATTAAACCACTTCAATCATTCTCATTAAGCATAAAAAGAGAGCATAAACATCAAATTAAGTTGAAGCTACATGATTAGAGAGCTTCATTACCCCTAAATTGAAGGGGTTTAGCCTCTCATATTTGTTATCATATGAACAAATGTAGCTTGCAACATGAGAGAAAACGAAAAGGAAAAGAGAGCAAAGTGAAATGGAAAACTATTCTAATTGCATAATGGAAAATCTACACTACTTGCATAAAAGGAAATGAACATGTAATTAAAAAGAAACAATAATTAACATTGCATAAAAGTAAAGAATTACATAAGAGAAGAAATGGCTAAGTAGCCATGGAAAGAAAGGGAGATTTGATTTATTTTCTAAACTAAAACTAACTAACTAAGAGAAGAGATGGCTACATGAAACATAAGGGGTATTTATACAAGTTAGAAACCCTAATGTATATTTTTTGGGAATACCCAAAATGCCCTTAGAGGAAGTGTGGTGGCCAAGTTATCATTAGCTTTAATAATCCCCCACTTAAATGTACATGAAGCTTTAAATGCCTTTTAGCATGTGCATTAGCCTTTAATTTGTACATTAGGTAGTGGGTAGGCGGGGTCCTCCATGTTCTTCACTTTGAATTATTTCCATCTTCATTCCTTTGTATTCATTTTGTGCATGCAAATTCCTTCATGAACCCACTTGTAATTGAGTGTAATTTCCTACAAAATAATATAAAAATTTCCAATTAAATTTTCTCAAATTAATATATGCACAAAAATGACCATTTTGCCCCTGGATGAAGATGAATGTGACAATTTCAAATAATATGAATTTTGGTTTAAACAAGTTAAAATACCCAATATGATCATTTATTTAATTTAAAAAGAATAAATATGGTGGTAAAAATATGCACATTTACGTGCACATCATTAACATATATAACTTACCAAATATAAAAAAGTTGAAATGTTTAATAAGAAATGTAGTAGAAATTTGTACAAGTAATAGTAGGTAATGAAGCATTCAATTAATTTGCTGTATTCAATAACTTAAGATATAATTGAAATTTTACCAAGTAATTATAAATAAAGGTAAGCATGATAGATAGATGATTATAAAACTTAAGGAATTAAAGTAAATAAATAAGGACATGCTATTATAAATGAATGAATAATTATAACAAAATATAAGGAACCAGCATGACCCGAGTTAATGGAATTGAATAATTGTAAGTAATAAGTAAAAATGAATGAGCAAACCTTTGATAAGTAAATGTGAATGAGAAAAAAATCACTATATAAACAAAAAGGGAAATAAAAAAACTAAAGCATGAAATTTATAATAAGTTAGTTTGGTTGCTGGTTTGAATTGTTATTGTTTGATTTATGGTTGGTTGGGTAAGGAAATTTGAAGTTGTTGGATGAATAAATAATCTATTTTGTTCCATCTAAGACTGTTGAGTAAATGATGCACTTGATAGTTATTTTTCATTCCGTACAATTTCAAGTTTGAACCCAAACAACTATTTGATTGTGTGATTGTATGGTTGTTTTGTAATTCTATGTATGCTGTTCGAGGAAATTGATGGTTGTTGTATTAATTTGAATGATTAGTAATTGAAACTACTTAGATATTTAAATTTTGGACTTAGAAATATTTTGAAATGTTCTCCAAACTCTAATAAATTTAAGTATAAAAAGATAATGTTGTAAATTTGTATATTTTAAGAAAAGTAACAGATATTGTAAATTTAATTGTTTATATGGTAATGTTTTGAATAAGATATGTAGATTCTAAATCCTTCTTTTCCCTTCTTTTTCCTTTTCGGGGACGAAAAGTTTTGAGTGGGGGAGAGTGTAACGACCCGTAAATTTCGACGATTTAATTTATTTAATAGAATTTTGTAATAAAAATTTAGTAGAAATAATAAAAGGTGATAAATATATATTGAACGCTAATTTAACAATGGTAATTTAAGCCTTTGTTTGTAATATGAATAAATTTTTCAATAAAAATTGGTGTAAGTATTGTACCTGAATATAATGGGAAGATAGAGAATATAGGTAAGGCATTTAATTAGTTAAGTGTAAACTTATGGGTATAATAACAATTCGTATACATTACCTAATTAATCTGTCAATTAATTTGTTAAAAAAATCAAAACCTTTTAATTTGGTAAATAATTTGATGCGTATTGATAAGCGTTACTTTAACGATTAATTTTAAAGTGATGGGAAGAAAATAAGTAAAGTTATGCAGTAATAAATAAAGAAAATATCGCAATAAATAGGAAACTGACATAACATTTATTTATATGAACGTTACTTATTGATTTGAGAGTAACGGAAGTGTGAACGTAGAATAAAATAAGCGTAGATTTATGTTAGGTAATTATTGAGAATACGGGGAATAAGTTGAAATAATATTAATTAAAAATTTATGCATAAAACATGTTATGTAAGATATATTGATTCCATTTAATAAATTGAGGATTAATATTATCGAAGAGGATTAAATATGGTCTCAGTGAAAATTTAGATAAGTTTTGAAATAAAGACTAATTCCATTCAGAAGATGACAATGGGTGCAATATTTTGATTTGTAAGCAATAGTAATAGGTTACATGTTTAATTGGTTGATAGAATTTGAATTGAAATAAATGTTAATACACTAAATAAAGGTTACATTAATATGATAAGTAATACAATGTCTAGAAGTTTAATATAGAGTGTGTTAAGACATAGAAATGAAAATTAGGAAGCAGCTGGAATTAAATGAAATTTTAGGTGTATTTATGAGAAATTTACGTACAATTAAAGAGGCGAATGAAATAAATACCAACCAATTTTAGTGAATAACGGGATCTAAATCTAAATAAATAAATTCCTTGAAATTTAAGTTTTAATTTTTGATAAATTGGATTTGTACTTTAATATTGAAAATTTTGGGATTATTCAAAAATAAATTAATATAGGAAGTTGTTAAAGGATTCTGAATTTACCAAGTGGTCCAAACTGACAAAATTTGCAAATAACTAAAGTTGGATTGTAAATCTGATTCAATTAACCTATTATTAATTTATTTGTTTGGAATATAAAAAGTAATGATAGGGTTAATTAAAATTAAGGGTATTTTAATTTGTATGTTTTTTGGGATTAAGGCAAGATGGGTGGATATTAGGAGTTATATACTTAGATCATTCAATTTATTTGGATAACATTGTAATAAATGTAATTAAATGTACATTTACGTGAAATATAATACCATGCTTAATAGATTGCTAAGTTGTATATATTAAAGGGAATTTTATTAATTGTTTCTAAGAAACCTTAATTAATATGGTTGATAAATTTAATATAAGAAAAACCAATGAAATTCTTGGGAATAATGTAGGTTAATATGAGTTAGTAGTTAGGGTAGTGACTAAAATTGGTAATACATTGCAATTAATGTTAATAGTGCTGACATAAGCTAATAAATTTAAATGTTAATGCAATACCAATTTATGTATTTAAGGTGATTGCGAAATTGGAATTTGATAATTGCAGTAACTAACTCTGGGCAAATAGATTTTATGGAATCAATAAAAGATAGGTAAATTTAATGATTGTTTGGTTGTAATTTAAGCATGAATGGGAATAAATCAGGCAATAGTGAGAATTATTAATTATTACCCATCAATTTATTTAGAATCTAAATCAAATGCAACATTCGTTGTTATTTGTAGCTTATAGGTGGAAATAACGTAAACTTTATTCAGAATATGATAGTTAGATTAAAATAATGGAAGGCAGGATATATGGATTCATTTGGATTTAAAACATGATAATTTGAATTTATTGAATTTATTGGAAACTGAATAGAACATTTTATGTGATTGAAATTAAAGTTGGAATTCAGAGATGTTTTAGGAATTCCCATCTATGGGATACCAATAGATAGGATAATTAAATGAAAGGTCAACTAAAGGATTTCTGCAAAGTTAATTTATAATTTGTAGATAAAATAAAATTGAAGTTTTACGCTGAAGTTAATAATGTACTCAGCATTTAAGAAACATCTTAAATTGTCTAAATTTGAATAAACAATGAAGTAATAAATAATAATTATTAATAAAATCCAAAATTTGGTAACCCGTTTTCAAATTAATGATAATTAGTGTTGGTATAGGCTATTTATTTAAGTAACAGTGCGATGCCAAAAAAAATGGATTGGAAGTAATTGCGAAATATAAATAAAATATTTTAGTAGGGAATTCAAATGTATATATACATAGAAATGTGGATTTTTATAGTATGAAAACTTAGTCAATTTACAATAGTTAACTCTATTGAGAATGAATAAAAATCTAAGATAATTATTACGGTAATTTAGAAATTTAGTTGAAAATGGAAACTTATCTATGAATTTGGAATTTAATGAAATTGTGAATTTATATTGAAACTTATAAATGAAGCATCTAAATTTACATTTGTAAATACGCTTAAAATTCAATGTAAATGTCTGAGGAAGAAATTAATTTATTTACTAATCCGTAACGTATCCAATTAATATAAAATATTCTGGTGGGCCAACAACCGTTTTGTGCGTTTATGATTCGTGCCCACCTATCCTATTTCACTTTGTCTATTTATAGGCTGTGTAAACCCTAGCCTCCATCTATCTTCATTTCTCTCTGTGTGTTCTTTTCTTCAACTTGTTCTCTTCCAATGGCTGCAAAATTTCTAGATCCAATTACAGTCCAAAATAAAAATAAAAAATAAAAAAATATTTCAAACTCCTCTAATAATTCCAGAAAAATTATATGTCATAATTCTCAAAGAGCGTAATCTGTTGATACTGTCCGTTTTTTTTTATTGGTGCTATAGCGTGCTCGAATTTGAGAAGAAGGACGTGGCCTGTGACGTGGCACGGTGATGGGGTATATTTGTTTATTTTGTTTTATTTAATTTTTGTTTCAATCGAAATTTTCGAATAACTTTCTCATACGTAGTCCGATTCACGCGAGATTTTTTTTGTTAGTATCGTAATTAAATTCCAGATCTGTTGACGCTGGTTTGGACCAATTCGGAGACTGTCGAATTTTTGAGTTTAAATTGAATTTAAATTCGATTTAAATTCAAAAGGTGAGTGTTTTAACCCACTCACAACTTCTAGAATTTCTTATGTTTGTTAATTTGACTTAAGATATTAGTAGAAATTTATTTATGACTGTTTGGCATGTTTTATTCATTATTTCTATCTAAACGCATTTATTTAATATAACTGTTAATTAATTTGATTATTGCATGTAAATTGACAGCAATAATTTATTTATTTGCATATAAACTGATAGTTAAAAAGTTAATAAATTTATTTTGAATATAAACTGTTAGTTAATGACTGTCTTTTATTTCCTGTTATATTGTATATGTCATATATTGATGTTTGTTAAATTGATGATGATTGAAATAAATTGATGATGATTGAAATAAATAGGTTGATGTTGGTATTGGTTGAATGGATGATGTGTTCTATCTTATGTAAACTGCAAGTTATCATGCATTTTCATTTCATTCGGGATTGCGGTTTGAAATGATATACAACCGCATTTTATTTTAAATTGCGGATTGAAACGATAACATCCGTATCACTTGACCATAGGGTAGAAAATTTTATACAGGCACCGCGGTATATATATAAAATTATTTTTTGAAATGTTTTTCGATGGTTTTTGCAAAGCTGTATATATATGGTTTATGGGTTTTTGATTTGGTTATTAATAAAGGTTATTTATATATAGTAATTTCTGGTTTTAAGCTTTGTATAAATTGTTTTGAAGTATAAATAAAAGTTTGATTTTTAAGATCAAATACGATTATGCATTTATTTAAAATTTAAGTTCTGGAGTTTTGTTGACTTAAATGAGAATAAGGTCGGAAGATGAATATTGAGTAAAATTTGGAATTAAATAAAAAGGCTATAAATTTTTAAGGGGTATGATTTTTATAACTTGATTTTTGTGTAGAGTGATTTAAATGAATATATCAAATTTAATAAATTGAAAGATTATCCAGTTATGTGAAGTTAAAGGTTTTACTTAAATTATATTGAATTCATTAAGTAAACATTTCAAGTCTAAATAAGAAGTAATTGAATTTGATACATATGGATTTGTCAAATGAGTTGTTTTTGAAATGGTGAAATATTTAAAGCCTTGAAACATAAGAATTGAAATGGTATTTGGAAGTGTAAATTGATATTTGAAATTGATTTGTGAAATCTAAAGAAGCTATTTTGTTTTATAAAAGTAGTTTAATATTTAACCATTTAAGAGATGGAAATTTGTTTCAAAGCTATGTTTTTCAAGGTAGTATAATTTGAAAATATTATGTTCAAGAGTTTGATTTCTAAATATTTTACTTTGGAAACCCTATGATTTTGGAAGGAATATATATTGGAAATAAATGATATCGTATTGATTTGGGGTTTTAAAAATATAAATGATATCGTATTTATATGGGTTTAAAATGGATATTTTATTCTGGTTTTAAAGTATAAACTATTTTGAAAAGACCGCGGTGTTATAATAACGATTGGTTGTTGAGGAGACCGGGATCGGAAGTTGTCATACTCTCTGTCAACTCCGAAAACCACTTTAACAACCGTGTACGCGGTGGAGATTCCAATATGAAGTAGGTTGGTGGCGGCGTTTCCTTTAAAGGTAAATACGAGGACCCAACTCCCGTGAGTTAGCATAAGATGGCTAAAACAAGAGCGATCGACGGGTTAATGAGGTAGCACCTCTGAACGGACACTTCCCTTCGATACTATACTCAGACTTTGGATTTTCGGTGGCCACCTTCACTTTTGATTTCTTTGATGTGGGGAGTTTGTCCGAGGTGGGCGGCAGCTGCGCGCTGCGCGTTTCCATCGGCCCGGAAGCATAGTTGGTATATCTACCCTGGCATTGCCTAGTTGTGCCGTGTCACCTACCCTAGTGCGCCTTATACGATTTTGTTTTGTACCATACCTATGAAGTGCCCTCTGACGACGCCCGGTACGGGGGAGATTACGGTACTGTATAGACTATGGGAATATATAAATGTGTTAATGTGGAAAATGTAAAGCCTTAACGCTATTTAAAAGTAAGTTTATTTTACAATTAGACACTATTATAATAGCGCAATATACTACATAGTAAATAGTTTAATGGATCCTTAGGAGATGTAAATCCCGAGCATCTCTTGAGTTACTGCACTCATATTTATTTCTGTTAATGTAACTCACATAAGATCTTTTAGTTCTGACTCGAGTGTTTTTGTCTTTCCAAATTCGCTTGGGTCAGTCCTAGCGTTTCAGGATTGAAGATTTTATTTCCGATGGAAGAAGACGAAGATTTTATTATTATTACTATAGATAATATGGTTTCACTACACTCATATTGTTCCGCTGCATTGTTATATGGTATGTGTACTCTGATATGTATTGTATAAATACATCAAAGGTTTTTGTAAACAGATTTATGAACTGTATATTTGATTTTTATATTTTATCCTTCCGAGATTCTGTTTCTTTCTCTATTTTCTTATTTATCCCATAACAATCCGCCCTTACTTATGGTTTGAATTGGCACGTGTGTCTGTTTAAATCGTGCAAAAAGGCGGGATGAATACCGCATGCAATGATACTTCAAAGGGGTCGAATTCTGGTTGCATTCTAGTTCAACTTTCATTATTATTTCAGCTTAGAAATTCTCTCACAACAAATAAAAACCCTAAGCCCCTGATATCAGCTACTCTCTTAGCCTTAAGTACTTTATTTCTTGTTAATCTCTTATAATTCCCCATTGTTGCAAGAAAACTTCATAGTGGACGTAGGCAACTCACCGTTCTATATCTTGTGTTATTTACCTTTCAGTTGAGTATTTAACTCCTCATTTTCCATTTAAGCCTAGTGATTAGCAAGTAGCATTTGCTCTTCATAGTGCATTAGTTTCATTCCGAGGTTGAACAGAAAACTAGTCAACATGCCTTCATCAAAAGGAGGGATACCCTAAAAGCTCTCCACTTTTCACACTTTTCAACTTCAAAATGGTTTAGTCTGACTTGTTACCATAGACAACCTTCCACTGTTCAAATGTAACAACTCCAATGGGCACGAAAATAATGGCAACACTCTCGCTAATGTTGTCCAGCCCAACCAAGGCTTGGAGAAAGAAAGATGGCATGTAATGAGGCCTATGAAGTCAATGGAAGAGGACATGGTTGGATGCTCAAGCTACCATCAACTTCGTCTCACCAGCTCCTCCAATAATCGACATAGTCGACCTACCTGCTCGTAGACTGATGCCTCTCGACGACTACGATCTCCTTAACACAATCAAGGCCCAGGAGAGGGTGGTGCCAGACACTCCAATGATGAATGTCCCCCTCAACCTCAAGAGGTACACTGCATGCATGCCTAATCGAATTAATCTCTCCCCGGGTATTGCCTCGCCAGTTTGGCTAAACTGTCGCTGTCCCCATAGCGGAACAACCACCAGCTCCTGGTCAACCTCAAACTTCTACATTTGACCATCTTAATGGCAACCCTCTGCCATCAGTAGAGTGTGCATGATGCTCCCTTGGGGCACTTCCTATTTCATTAAGATGTGGCAAAAAGTAAGCAAAGGAAAGAGCGGGCAGCGCATTCCAGGTCCCCTGGTCAGTGCATAGGAGGAGATCCCCGGCTCATGCTCGTCATTCTTTGTTTCGTCATCGATCTCCTACTCTGCCTTGACGTGGACTTAGCCTTCAGCCTATAGTTGGCCAAAACATCTTGCAATAGGCCGATGCCGGCCCTAGGGAAGAAATGCATGCCCTCTGCCCATAGTTCAACAAAATGCAAGCCCACGGCACTGGGGCGAGGCATTCTCATATGATGGGAATAGGGAATCGTTCTCGGATGAAATTCTGGATGTTACATTCATCGATGGTATGCCATGCCGCCGATTGATAAGTACAATGGGAGACAGACTCGTGTGACCACGTCACGACATTCAACTCCATCACCCATGTTGGATTGCTTTCTAGCTCTGCCAAGTATCTACTTTTCCCCTCCACCCTTGTAGTACCGGATTCCTATTGGTTCTTGCACCTACGATCAAGTAGCCTAAACCCTTGGGACCAACTATGCATGAACTTCAAAATTTATTTCTTTATGTCCCGCATGCATGTAATGTTAGCCAATAAATTAGGCAATATCAGGCAGGGTCTTTCTAAGAGCCTGCGGTCTTATGTCGGTTGCTTCGACAAAGAATCCACCGAAGCTAGGGGTGCGGATGTTAATAGCTTGGTCCTGGCCCTATGTTTAAGGGTTTGATACGAATCCAGGATGTGGAGAGAACTCCAGAAATACTCAACTTCATCCGTAACCGACTTCTATCATCAAGGGAACGACATGATGAGGATGGAAGATGTAGATAGTTCAGACAACGAGGCGAGGCGTCCTACCCAGACCAGTCTTTATAACAACATCGATCGCGACAACATCAGTCGTTAGACCGATGCCTGAAGGCATCTAGAGAATGGTGCTCCATGTAAGCCCAAGTATAATAATTACTCACAGTTAAAAAGGGACATCGCTACCATTTACTTTGCCACCAAGAACCAGGTGCAATATCAAAGGTCTGCCACCATTAGGACGGGAAGCAAGAGGACCTTGGAGCAAAAGTAAGTACCACGAGTTCCATCGAGTCAACAACAACTCCACAATAGACTGCCATGTGATTAAGGACGGGAATGAAAGGCTCATCTAGGAATGCATACTTTTGGAATTTTTTCATCAACAGGTCGAACAAAGGGAAATTGTGAAGAACTATTGAATTATCCACCTCGACCCAATAACACCAATGTCCAAGCCATCATTGAGATCTTAACCATATGCATGGATTGCATGTGGTAAGCAGCAGCTAGGGACCCCGTCCTGGTATTAGAGGGTAGTAATTAGAGGGCAGGTTTACTAGTTAGTGTCAAAGGTGCCCTGACTGGAATTGGATCGATCCACTAGCTTCACGGTCGAAGACAACGTAGCAGTCTCCTACCCCCATCACGACCCCGTGGTCATCACTCTTGGCTTGGCCAACTCAAATATGCATTGGGCCTTCGTGGATGGGGGTAACTCAGTCAACGTTATGTTCAATAATGTGGTTGAAGCTCTCAAGCTTTCTGCCTCCAACCTCACCCCTTACGCCTTCCATATTCATGACTTGGGGGTGTAGGGATTATTCCGATTGGCATAACCTAATTTGTAACAACATTCGGCCAAGAGCCCCATAATGTGAAGATCCAAGTAAACTTTGTAGTAGTTGATTGACTATTTGCTTATAATCTGTTACTAGGATGATTGGTACTTGCCAAGCTCGATGCCATTGTTTCTTGCAACCACCTCATCATGAAGTTCCCACTCCAAGATGGGATCGCCGAGATGGGGGCAACCAGTATAAGGCAATGGAATATTATGGAACTTTCCTTAGGTGTGGCGACCACCTTATGTCCTTGTACCCAATATACTTGAAGAATGTGTTGAAACGGTAACCAACTGATGTAGGACGATTATCAAGGGTGAAATAACAAAAATCAAAACATAAAATGTAGTATATCTCATATTGCTTCAAATAAATATAATATTTACATAGATATAAAACATGCAAGATAAACAAGTATAACTAAATGAACCAAAACAAATATCGTCACAATAGCCACACGAAATAAGTGGAATAGAGTTTATACATCATCAAAATAAACTCAAGAGAAATTTGACTCTAAATAAGATAAAGCACTACTAAAGCTCCATGGTGTTGCACAGCGGAATAAACAACAAACTGTAATAATATATACAATAGTGTCAACCTCCTACTCATCCTCTGAACAACTCCATGTGCTAAACTCAAACTTGCTATTTGGTCTACTCATTTAAGAGTACCAGGGATAATAATAAGCAAAGCATAAAACCTCGAGTTAGACAAGAGCCTGGTGTGAGCAATAAATAATCTCAAAATACAATGAAAACCGATATGATAGAGAGCATAGGGTATGGAAAATCATACCTGACATGTCCTTACATCCAAAGAGTTATCGCATAACACAATATATGTTATACTACTATCAATATCACATGGGCATACTACACTAAGTTTTATGGTTGTCATGGTACCTATCTCAAGATTACCCGTCACAAGACATCCAACAATCACACCAATAATAACAATCATAACAAGCATAAGTTAAACACGCAATGACAGCCTTCCTCGAGGTATCGTATCACTATGTCTATCGTCAAGGTCTTACCTCGTCGCGTATTGTCACAACCCTTCCTAAGGTCCTTACGTCATCACAATTATCGCCGATGTTCCACTTCACCGTAACTATCCTCGAAGTCCTACTTCTCCATTATCCTCACTGAAGTGTCACTTCACTATGATCCTTTTCAGAGAGTCTCACTCCATTATAACTTTCTCAAAGTTCTCCCTTCATTATGAACTTTTCAAATTATTCTCGAAGTCTCACTTCGCTAAAATCACTTTTGGTGTCCCACCCCATCATGATGACTCACCCCTATGACCTTTCAGGCTAGCAAAATCACTTTTCAAGGTATTCTTGGATACATGATAACTCACCCTACGACCTCTCAGGCCAGCAAAATCTCATGCCATAATTAAATTCACCGTTCTTTCGGATACCTATCTCATAGTTACCGTCCTCAGGACAAGCTAGATCGTCTCATAGTCCAGGGTACATAGGTGCGCGTCCTCACATACCCCTACCCTTAGGAATAACCATCATATCAAGAGTTATCAACAATCACTTTAGCATCCAACTCGATCCAAAACGTCTTGTGCTCGTCTACATTGCCTCTCCTTGTCCAATGTGTATCCCCAGACTACTCTAGTCCAATCCTTCACTTCCCAACTGAAATACTTAATCAAACGGCTCACGTAGTCGAAGTTTGAGATATCTCTACATGCCTATGTAATGTTGTAGGTTCATCTCGTCATAATCTTGTAGCCATTACATCGAGGTACCATGCCATAGCTTCATAAAACTACCAGATAAAACTCTTTGAAATGAATATTTTTAAACGTTTAAAAATATGAAATAAGTTTAATAAATAAAATAAAATGGTTTGAAAGAGATTTTAATTGAAAAATATGGATTTTTAAATATTAGTAGAGTTGTTTTAAATCGAATTAGCTTTTAATACTTTTCATAGCACTTTTCTGCTGCCGTTTCAATATCTTTAGAAATGAAGTTTCAAATCTAAGTATTCTTTCCCAAATCTTTTACAAGTGTTTTCTGATAAATGAATAAGTGTTTTAAATAATGATTTGGAATTTTTATAAACCATTTCTAAAACAAAAATGGAAGGAGTATGCGGAAATGACCAGCACGCTTGCCCCGCCCATGAGATCTAGAAAGGTAAAACGAGGTATGTAACTAAGGTTAGGGATGGAGCAATCAGTGCCCTGAACTTACCTGACCTATTTTTCTCTTTTTAGGCGAGGCGTGGAACATATCAAAGGGAAATCCCGGATGCTCTAAAATAATGTTTTTCCAATATGAGATTTAAATAAATGATTTGGAAATACTTTCCTAAGTAAAAAATGAACTGATTTTGAATTATTCCAAGATTTAAAAAAATAATTAAATTTACCAAATGATTCCAAAAAGGAAGATTGAAATAATTCCATACTTACTAAAAGAATATCTTATATATATCTCTCGAAGATATTTTGATAAAGAAATGAATGAACCAAACAACAATCATCTACTTATAAAACAACATTTTTATTGATGATTGAATTTCGAAGAAACCAGGGTCGGATTTGAAAAATTCCTATCTAAAAACCACTTCGAACCAATTTACGTTCAAAGTAAAACATGTTGAACATAAGAGTATGAAAGATGGAGATATTCATAATGTAGAGCAGTTTGTTACTAGTCCCTTGAGGTAAAATTTACCATATCATATATTTATGGTAGCAAGTAGTGCTCTGCTATGAAAATCTTCAAAGTGCAATGACTAATCGCTGCAGATCCTAAGGATGATTCCCAAAATAGGATGCGGTAGGAGGAGTGTCTTCTGTTTCATTCGGTCCAAGAACAAACTTGTATGGAAGAATGTTTGACGTTGCAATTTAAAATCACATTAATTGATCTCTACGAACCTATATATACTTGGTGGCGGACAAGACAACTTCTCTTAGCTTAACACCCTTTCCTGAGATGTACGAGCATAGAAGTTATGCATTTGTATAAATCAACTATGTGATTATGGAATGACAATGTGGCATTCAAAGAAGAAAGATGGTGTGCTATGTGAAAGGTAATCGTCACCTAAAGCCTTAGACCCAAAAATGACCGGAACAGGGTAGATGCGGTGAGGCAATGTGGTTTGCAACCGTTAGGGTATGATCATCCCCTTCAAGATATATTTATTCCCGCTATGACGTCGGGTATTAAATTAATGTTGTGTGTGCGAAGAGAGCTCTTAGATAGGTTGATAAAGAAGGGGTTGTGACGACCCACCCTTTTGACCCTCGATAATCGACAGAATTACGCTAATTGTATAACATGTCGAACGATCGAGTGCCAGAAAGACTGGTTGTTGAGGGGAAAGAAAGTAGGTAGAAGGAAGAAGAAACTAATCAAAACAGAATCTCACAGCGGACTGAATAACATACAATATAAATAGTTCTTTACACAAATCAAAACTGTAATATACATATCTCATATTAGAGTACACAAATCAATAATTACCAGCTTGGACAGCTATAACAACCTGCCCTCACAATTGCTGATAATTTCAACAAACACTACAGCGGAATAAAATCAAATACGAGTAATACATCACCATCTCCAGCTCGTCTTCTGAGCTCCATAACATCCTAACCTGAACCTGTAGTACTCGGTCTGACCCGAGCATTATAATAAAATAATGCCTGAGTAGGCCTGGAAAACCAGTGTGAGAAAACACATTCAATTTGAATTATTAAATTTATCAAAATCCTTTGAAAATCAAAGGTATCTCGTAAGACCACGCCACATATAAACACGATGGGTTTTTACCTTACGATAACCAAAACATTTCAGATCAAATCCTCTGATATTATAGTAGTGTATAAGTACAAATACTTATTCAAATAGTTGAAATTGTTGCATTAGTTAAATTCCAACATACTAGGCTCTACAAGCAAAACCGTAAAGACACTTATTGAAGAATGGATTCCATACGAATGACTAGGTACTGGGGTATCACGTATCACATATCACAGTACAATATAACAAGAGAGATAAAAATATATACATCGACCCAAACGGTCGGAAAAAAAAGTATATATCAATATATTATCATTTCTTTATTTTATTGCATAGGCATATCTTTATTTAGCGTTTTTAAGCGAGCGGCTTATTTATTATGCATTTACGCAACCATAATCTATCCAAACAGCTTCTTGTACCTGTACTTACTCAAAATAGCACATAAGTTTCATAAACATGAAATTTTATAACATTCCATTCTTTTAACGAACCTAACACATGTTTTCCATAAACAACATATTATAACATGTATATCTCAAATGCGTAACAAGTACAAGGTTCAATATTCAATTATCTATTTCCAATCAATGTATATTCACTTTTATTCAATTTCAAATTAACTCACAATCAATTTATTTGCATTCCATTCATTATTGACTTCCATTATATGCAAATCCATTTTATTAACAACAATTTAATCTTTTTAAATTGACTTTAAATCAAGTTGTCTAATTTCCCTTTCATTCCCACTTATGCTATTTACCAAACCTTGTTCACTTCATGTTGTAGTAAACAATATTCCAATCCATGTTAACTTATTTATGAATCATTTCATAAATAACACTTAAGTTTAGTTTCCATGACAATCAAATTCTAATTCCTTTTAAATTGATTCTCATTCAATTTATCTCAGATTCATACATTTACATTTCTATTAACTTAACTTCCCACTTATATTACATCTTTTCCATTCAATTTCATTCACTTCGCATCGATTTATTCACTTCATTTTGTAGTGAACGACATTTCATTTTAAGCAAATTTACTTATAAACCGTTTCAAAAAAATTATTTCTAGGGTCTATTATAAGCATTCCATACCGTACTTAAGCTCATATTCAACTTATAACTTAAGTTCATACCCCAAATACACTCCAAAATCATATTTAATTCATTTGCTCCTAAATTGAATTCATTTCTTATTGTCAATTTCTTAACCATTTAACTTGGTCATTCTTTTTCACTTTTCCAATTTAGTAAGTTATACAACTTATTTACTCACAATTCCCCGAATTTCCACTTAAGTTTACTCACATTCAATTTATAACATATAGTCATATAAACTTCATAATTCATATTTATATTCAAATTACCAAATTCCAATTCACCCTCCATTTAAAATTTAAAATTTTGAATTTTCCATTTCTTTACTATAATATCACCATTTTTAGTTTGGTTTTACCATTTCATTTCTCATTTCATAAGTTCAAGAACTTATTCACTTAAAATCCCATTTTACTTGCCTGAGTCCATTTGCATTTTATAAATCATAACTCTGGATTATATACATCACTTAATAGCTTAAGTTTATCCATTTCATTCAATAATTATAACTTATAATTATATAACCATTTTACATTTTAGCATTATATTCCATTCAGTTCAAATCCAACTTCAATTTTATTTAACTTATCTTAAGTTAAATTCCAATCTATCTTATTCACTTTAATTTACTCAAGTTAAATTTTAATTATAGGATTAAAATTTACATTTTCCTTTCTTATCTATATCAACTTCAAATTGTAGGTTCAGTAACTGATTTTCACTGACTTTACAAATCATTTAAATGGAAATCCCAAAATTCAATCACCCGGTCTTATTTTCAAAACGTTTCAAAATCAAAATATACATATATCACTTTTGTACGTCAAATCATGCTTTCAGATTTCCAAAATAACTTGGTTTTACCTAAAACAATTTTTTTTGGAATTTCTAAACAAAACATGTTTATCAAACCAGTCCAAAGCTAATATTCATAGCCAATCATTATGGTAGCAATCTGTCACCTAGAAACTCGAAAATGAACACTAGTTATGCAACCGTCATCACCAAAATTGTTTTCCAACGACTGAAGTGAGTTCAGTGCTTCCTTACTTCCAAAATTCATTTAAAACAATTTCTTTTCAGAGATATCTCCAAAATACTGTTACTATTGTTCCTTTCAAACCACTTTGGAAGACATTTCCAAAAGCTTTAAGATTTAAAAATTCCCAAACATTTTGTTCAAACCCAATTTAAAACATTTTCCAAAATTTTCGGGGTTTAAATTCTGGTTTGAATCCAATTTTAGTTATACTCCTTTGTATAAATCATTCTTATATAATTTCTATTTGGTTATATATAAAACTATTTTAGATTTTATAATCTTATTTTGATTATAATATTAACAACCAAACATTTCAAATATACACTATAATAATTTCATAAAATTATTTCACTAATAACAAAATATCGTTTGGGTAAAATAATTTCATTTACCCACTTCAAAACAATACTACGTCGATTTACCTTGTTTAAGAGTTTAGAAACCCCTATCGATAGGGTTGTACCTCCCGTATCGACTAGAATTCATGAACACTCAATCGATAAGTCAACACAATATAAAAACGTTTTATATTCACTAACAAGTACAAACTCATATCTATTAACACACTCAACTCATTCTAGAGTATTTCCCGACTCTATCTCTAATGAGTAATTCCCCACCAAAGCCTAGGTACATCGCCAACCTAAGCTCTGATACCAACTGCGATGACCCGCCCTTTCGACCTTTGAAAATCGACATAATTAAGATCATTGTATAACATGCCAAACGATTGAGTGTCGGAAAGATAGATTGTTGATGGGAAAGAAAGTATACAGAAGGAAGAAGAAACTAATCAAAAAAGAATCACATAGCGGACTGAATAACATACAATATAAATAGTTCTTTACACAAATCAAAACTGTAATTTACATATCTCACATCAGAGTACACAAATCAATAATTACCAGCCTGGACAATTATAACAACCTGCCCTCACAAATGCGGATAATTTCAACAAACACTACAGCGGAATAAAATAATATACGAGTAATACATCTCAGTCTCTAGCTCGTCTCCTGAGCTCCATAGTATCCTAACCCGAACCTGTAATACTCGGTCTGACCTGAGCATTATAATATAATAACACCTGAGTCAGTCTGGAAAAGTAGCATGAGAAAGCACACTCAATTTGAATTGTTAGAGTTACCAAAATCCTTCGAAAATCAAATATATCTCGTAAGACTACACCACATATAAACAAGACGAGTTTTTACCTTACGATAACCAAAGCAGTTCATTCAAATCCTCTGACATTATAATAGTGTCTAAGTACAAATACTTATTCAAATAGCTGAAATTGTTTCATTAATTAAATTCCAGCATACCAGGCTCTATAACCAAAACCGTAAAAGCATGTATTGGAGAATGGATTCAATACGAATGAATAGGTATTGGGGTACTACCCGTCACAGTACATGTCTAGAAACAATGTACCGAGGACCACGTTGGGATCCTCTGCTACACAAGACCGGATTATCCCTAACCAGAATAAACCGAATATGCTATCACCCTGGGTGTTCCTACCCTTTCCGAGCTCCTTCCATGAATCGTAGTAATAATATCTGAGGGTATCTAGAAAGGTGATAAACATACCCTAATTTGGTGCGACCCACTTAGCCTTGCTGCATCTCTCCTGCTTTTAAGTCATTCCCAATTGATGAGGCTAGAAGCTACGATTACCTTTTAAAGGAATTTTCACTTAGAATGCTCACTGTCCTTTGATGACGATGTACTGATGGCATTCATCCATACAAGTCTGTCTTGGGTCCGAACAGAACCGAAGGCACTATTCCTACTACATCCATTTTGGAATCACCCTCAAGATTAGTAGCGATTATCTCTTGCATTTCCCTGCTCCATCTTTGACTCCATGCTCTTGTTTTCACATCGAAACCGTACTCGTTGTATCGAAGTGGTTTTCAGATAACTTGTCTGATCCGGATCTCTTCGAAACGACATTCGATATTTTCGGTAAACTCAACCCCGGTTCTTTAGGAAATAAATAGACGAAAATAAGATCGGAGATCACCTCCTAACCATTAGTGAATGGATTTCCTTATCAACGTTCTAAAAGGATGAAACGAGTTTATACGTACAATATAACACCTCGAACAGTAACTGTACCATATAATTCCCATGTTTTCCCCTAGATATTCCCAAAATTATAATTAGGTACAGATCTGATAGTCGATTATTTAACTATTAAATAAACAATCATTCAACCAAATATTTCCTTTTCCGCTTAAAAGCTCCAAATCTCTTTTTAATTTAATTTTAATAAATTAAATCCCTTCATCCAAAATATACGTATTTATCTTATCGAATTTAGTAAATTCACAAACTATCGTTTTCAAAATATTGAAACCCTTTAAAATAATAAGGAAAGTACCACTGCAGTATCAACCATGGATTCAAATCTCAATGGTTACGTTTCTATCTCAGAGAAATCCAAAACTTAACTGCAGGCACTCACTGCCTCTGATTACGCCATGAAAGCATACCATTACTTTCCACAAATTTTATTTAATAATTATCCTAAAAATGCTTATAGGTTTCTAAAATAAAATTTTCAAGCTTAACCTATGCAAATGTACTTAAATAAAAGTTATTATACAAAGCCATATTAAAATTTAATAATTTATCTTTTAATACAACAATGTCGACTAATTCTCAAATAATAATAAATCTTTAACAATCGTCATAAGGTAACTAATTAATAATTAAATATGCTTTAAACAATTTAAAATAATTAAATAACAAGTTTCCGGAATATTTTTAACACTTTCAAAAGTCTCCTAGTTAATATTAAAATCCTCTTAACAAACCCAATTTCTCGATTCCAATTTCATTTCGTAAATTTAGGAATCTTACATGAGTTCCTGTATAACCAATTTTATACTTATTTTAAAGATCACTTCTATCTTTCCAATCTATTAAAATCTCGATTTTTAAAACCTTTCATATTTAGACAAGCACCACGTAAGAATTTATTATTTAAAAACCCTTTATGTATTTTATTCCAAAATCCCTGTTTACAATATCCCCAAAATAGTTAAATACAAATTCAAAACCAATTAATTTATCCAAAACTCTATATAAATATTTTACTCCAAAATCCTTATTTACAATTATGTACCAATTTAAACCATATGTTATTGATATTTAAAAAAAAACCAAAATCTAGGCCAAAACTGTCATAGCATCCAATCAATTTAAATCACACAGTAACCTGTCGCAGATTATTCCAACAAAACATATATCACCATATATAAGATTAAATTCAACATTTTTGAGGAATTCTGTTGGATCCCCCTAACCTGTTTTCCCTACATCCACAGATGTTAATACAACATAAAAATACTAATTCCGCTTCAAGGTGGAATATCGTGGTATATAGGGTCATCCACTATTTTACGGGGGGCATAGGGTCTCATTCGCTATATATATGCGGGATATCAACCACTCCAATATATATACTACTTTATATAATATCACATTAAATTGCTAAAAATGTATCAATTAAACCAATCAATCATTAATTAATTTGAATTATTTAAAATAAATACCAGCAGTCCAAAATTGAGTGAGATTAACTCATCTTGAGTTTTTAATTCGCCAAACGTTCAAATTTTAAATTAAATCGAACACGTTCGATTTAACCCAAAATATTAGCTAACTCCGATCAACTCCAAAGATGTTCTAGCACGTAGTGCTCGTCACCATAATTAGGTCGCCGCCTGTTTCGTCTGATTCCGACCCAGTATGACAAAGATACGAATTTTTGAAGTTATGAATATAAATTTTACAAGTAATTTATTTTTTTATTAAAATACATCACATCAGTACGCTCAGGATGAAGAAATATGGACCGCGTGCTCATTTGTTTCACGTCGTTCCTTCCGGTAAGTCGCGTTCAAGATAATCCATCGCCGCCTTCGATCCATCCGCTACCGCGGTCAACACGATTACCTAGAAGATGATCCAACACCACCACGCGAAAGCTCGTTGTGAGCTCCATCTTCACCATGAAACCAATTGAACTCAGCTTTGCCTAGCTCTTGAAAACTGTGCACGAAAGGCCGGCCTTCGAGCGACCTTCGTCGTCAATCTACTCAACTCCACTCGATCGCCATCATTGGAAGTGAAGAGCTCGAGGAGCTCTTCAATTTTCGTGTTGAAGCTTTGTCACGATCCGAAATTCAATGTTCGAAAATTGACACTAAATACCTCACTTGCATTCGACTGCCAAAAATTCAAACATCAAACTCCAGTCGGATGGAGCTTATAACAGCATTATATGAATATAAAACAGCGGAAACAGAATGAATATCAGCGTTACATCACAGATACAACATCATCATAGTATCCATTAATAAATCAGAGTATTTTTAATACATATGCCACAACTCCAAATTGAACATCATAATAGAACAACAAGTGACCATATATCCAAAAAGTCTTCAAAGGAATGATGCTATGGTGAACTCCAAAAAAGTAAGCACCTTGATATCCAAAGCTTCCAAAATATCTCCAGGATAAGAGATTCCAAAATACTGCTAACACCAGAACGCGAAAACCTGCTACTAGGTTGCCCGTGTGAAAATGATGGGCACCCAGAATTTAGAAAGAAACAATAAATTCCGGGTCAGTCATGAGACTGGTATGAGTAAACAAAAACAGTTGCTTTTAAATAAAACAAGATTTATAAAAGAAAATTCGTTATGCTTTTGGAAAATAAAACTACCATAAGGCCTCCCGGCACACACACAATGCAATCGCACACTTGGGGGAGATTTTCCCTTATGATAGTCAAATATACTTAATACGAGAAAAATCCTTTGATATTATTGCTAGTGCATAGTGTGAAAACATTTCAAAAGTATAATATTAATCTTAGCAAGCATAGGTACCATTATACTATGCCTACTATAGCTGCCACGTGAAATGACAGGTTCTACAACTAAAACCGTACTGGGTTCGTATTGTTTTGTTTGGGTTTCCAACAAATGGTCAGGCTAAGGAACTTCCTACTGCCATATGGGTACGCCTCTGGAGGGACGTCCCGAGAACTTAACCAGTACTCTGCCAACACAAGGCCGGGGTACCTCTGTAACTAGGTAACTACTACTCGACTATGCCATTCCCCGGTCGTTTGCGACCTTTATCCGAGGGTTCTCTGCCACAAAGCAACAACCACACAGTAAAAGAGATTGAAGCAACCACATAGGTAAATATCTGGGCTCCATACCATGACATCACCTTTTTCCAGAAGGAAATGACATACCCTAAAGGGCACGACCCTCATAACCTTGCCGCATCTTTCCTGTTTCAACCATTTCCGGTTGTGAGGTCCGATGAGGTCTCGTCCACAAAGCTACGTTTTACACGAAAGCCATGCTTTGATCACAAATGATCATCAACACACAGCAGCACTTAGCATGCCACACTACCAAATTGGGAGTATATCGCTGATAACCTTCAATTACATAACCTCTGAGCTCGTATGTCTCAGAGAAGGGTGTTAAGCTAAGAGAATAAATTCTCCGCCACCAACAAATATGTATTTGAAAGAAATCTGCTTTATATCTCAAGGTGTAGTGTCAGACACATAACCATACAAGTCTGTTCCGGGTTCGAACAGAACCGAAGGCACTTCGTCCAATAAAGGAAGAAGCCCTTGCAAATCCGGGTATCCACAATCCCGGTCGAACTTCCCATCACTTAGAAATATCTGTACCGTAGCTACTCAGTGCAGAGACAATCGATAGGTTATCCTATCGTTTTCGAAGACACCCGGTCTTCACCACCGTCTTCAAATGCTATTCATTTCGACATATCACTATTCGGAATGGGTTATATGACACAAATGTCCTCTTCTGGCTAAACTGAATAGTGAGCATTTAATTTTAAAACACGTGGATGTATCAATCACAAAGATTCACATTCAGGGTTCGATGTGGGTTTCGGATAACCAACTGAAATCCGACTCCCTGTCGCATCGAAGTTTAAATGCCGTTTTACGGGCATAAAAGGGTTTTCACATACACACAGAACAAATCACAAATCCCAGTTCAGCATAAAGCAATTCACATAACACAGTATCACAATCACAACAGATATACCAATCCAGTACACAATATTTGATAATAGTTAATCATCTTCAATTAAGGTGAATGTGATTTAAATGAATTAACCACATAATTATTTTTATTAATTATTATTATTTTATTTTTAAATCAATGATTAATTTTCTTAATTATAAGTTCATTCATAAAGAGAAAATTCAGAAACTCCATGAATTAAAAATCATTATATCTTTATTAACTTTAAGATAAACTCATTCTTATAAATGATTTAGTTATCACTCACAAACATGTTAGAAAACATTTCTTTCAAATTTACTGCTTAAATTTCATTTTCATTTCAAATTATAAAATGAATACCAATTTATCCTCTATAAAGTTAAAAACTAATTCTGAAAACCTTCAAATAGTTTATACTTCAAAACCAGAATAAAAATTCCATTTCAAAACTATGAATACGATATCATCTTAAAACCCAAAACAATATGATATCATTTTATCCAAATATATTTCTTTTCCAAAAATCATACTGCTTTAAAATTTAAAATATCTGGAAACCAAATATTTGACTTATACTTTCAAAGCATAATATTTCGAAATTCATATATTTTAAAACCATAACTTCTAAGACTTGAATGGTTTGGATATTCAACGGTATATAAAATAAATGGTTTGACTTTAAGGTTACTTTGTAAAGAAAATAATTTCCATGGCTTTACAAATATATTTCTTTATTTAAAGTCTAAACCAAAATTTAAATATCACTTTCAAGCTCCAAACCACTTCAATTTCTATATATATATATATATATATATATATATATATATATATATATATATATATATATATATCCATTTGGAGTATTAATATTTCAAAACTAAAGTTGGAATTTATTCCTTCAACCAAATTAAATGTTCTATTATTTAGTCTTGAATATTTACATAAAAATCCATAAATAAAACTTCAATTTCTAGCAATTAAATATTTTCTTCAATTAAATTATACTAGAATATTCATTTTAAATATATCTTGGAAAAACTCCAGTTATAAATATCATACCTGAAAATTTCCAAACTTAAACATATAATATAAATTATCAAATTCCATTTTCTCAAATTTTCCATTTTTATTTAACAGATTTATACACAGCCTAAATTCAAAAATTTTAACTTCATATGTATATATGTAGAAGAATAATATTTATAAAATATCAAAACTTAAAAAATTTTATAAACCGTATCCCATCCAAACCATAGAAATCACTTTAAAATATTTTATATATAGACCACGGTGCCTGTATATAATTTTCTATCCTATGGTCAAGTGATACGGATGTTTATCATTTCAATCCGCAAATTAAAAAGAAAAATTTGCGGTTGTATATCATTTCAAACCACAATCCCGAATGGAACGAAAAATGCATGATAACTTGTAGTTTAATGATTTAAAATAAAACATCCATTCATCCATCATAAATCACAATCATCATCCAACAACAAAACAATATCAATATATATCCGATAATATATAACAGGTAATAACTGGCAGTTATTCAAAAATAAATTTAACAACTATTAAACTAACAGTTTATCTGCAAATAAATAACTATAACTGTCAATCTATATGCAGTAATAAAATTTAATGAACAGTTATATTAAATAAATGCGATTTAACAGATATGATGAATAAAACATGCCAAACAGTCATAAATAAATCTCTACTCATATCTAAAATAAATTTAACAAACATAAAAACTTTTAGAAGTTGTGAGTGGGTTAAAACACTCAACTTTTGGATTTAAATCGAATTTAAATTCAATTTAAACTCAAAAATCCAACGGTCTCCAAATCTGTCCAAACTAGTGTCATCAGATCCGGAATTTAATTACGATCCTAACAAAAGAAATTTCGCGCGAAACGGGTAACGTATGAAAAAGTTGTTCAATTTTAATGAGTTGAAACAAAAATTAAATAAAACAAAATTAAACAACAACCTAATTAAAGCTTTCCACGTCATAAAGCTTCTTCTCAACTCACGTATGCTCGTCCAGGGAATGAACCCATTTCAACGCACGCCCTCCCCATCTTTGACCGTGCCTTTAGACCGCCCCAGGCCACCAGATGGTGACGCGCCTCCACCATTACGACTTCCCTAGCCGAGCTCTACAATACCCAGAAACCAATTTGCAAATAGTCGCTCCAAATCAAAACGCCCAAATTGACTTAGGTTTCGAATTTCCTGATTTTGACCGCGATTTGCCGCTGACTCGAGTATCGATTTTGAAAACAGAGACTGCGCGTAGATTCGTATGGATGAAATCTACAACATTTTTTTTTTTTTGGAATTTTTCTGAGATGTTTGAATTTTCATTTGAAATTTGAATAGAAATAGATCTAGGCTTGCATCCATTTGAGGAGGAGAAGGAGTTGAAGAAAAGAACGTACAGACAAATGATAGAAGATGGAGGCTAGGTTTTTTTTTTGATCGTCTGTTTATAGATAGATCGCAAAAGAATAGGTGTGCACGAATTTTAACGTGCAAACTGGAGTGGTCCCAAAAGATAAATAATATTAATTACACACGTTACGGATTTAGGAAATAAATAAATTCCTTATCATTTACATTTTATTTTAACGTATATACAAATGTAAATCTAGACGTTTCGTTTACGTTTCAAAATATATCCACAATTTTATTAATTTCCAAATTGATCTAAACAAATTTAGATGTAAATTAAAAGCTGATAAGTCTATCCAATGCAGTGTTAATTTCTCCACTTCCTTATATTTAGAAATTATAAATTAAGTTTTCAAAAACCTATTTTTGATTGTCAAACTTTTATATACTCATCTTTTACCAGTAATAAGGATGCATTAACATTTGTTCATGCTTTCACCTTATTATCCTCAACTTCCATTTTAATTTTCAATAATTATAATTGTTGAATGTTGATACTTTAATTAAATTTATACATCTTGTTTTCTATAATTTATATCAACAAATGGTCCAATTATAAATAGAATTAGCATTAATTTCGTCTTATAGGATTAACTACTCCAATTACAAAACAAATCTACGCTAACTGCACGATTTAAGTCAATTTTGTAATTGAGTCTACATTAAACGTTATAAATTATAAATTGGAATCTCAATAAATTCGCTTATTGATTTAAAATCTTTCTATTCAGTAAATAGACATTTTATGGGTATAAATAACATTTGAATTATAACACATGTCATTAGTGCATGTTTCATTTCTTATAAACTCCCCTTTATTAACTAGAACACATTAACCAAAACAAAATAATTAATTTAGATTTATTTCAATCGATTGCCATTCTTAACTTAACATACTCAAAATGGCTAACCTAAATAATTGTTACCCTTTTACATTCAAATTCACTTACAACCATCATTACAACAATGTTGCCATAGATTTAGATTTAATTAAATAAATTAGATAAATGGGTAAAGTTTTGTAATTATCACTAATGCCAAATATATATGCATTAATTACTACTTATTATTATGAATTCATTTATTAATTTACTAGTTGCCTTTGTCTTCTTATATCCTATTTACTACCAATCTTTCTATTTAGTTATAGTTTATCAATATATATATATATATATATATATACACACACACCTAGGCAAATCAAGTTCTTGTCTTTTCTGTTATTTCAATTAAATCGGGTATGCACAAATAAATTGTTTATAACTTATTCTTACAAAATTATTTACATGCATTCAGTTACACCTAATTTAATGCATTAATTTTCATTTATAAATTAAAGGTTTTTCCTTTAAAAACTTTTATTACTAACCATACTCCAACCTCTACAGGACATTGATTTATTAAATTTGCACTTATTATGCATACTTTTAGCAACTCATATATACTTTGCGTCTATTCCCCAAATTTCACATTCTATTGTTACATAATTTGCATTGATTACTATTTATTATTATTGCTTTACTGATAAATTAGATATTTGCATTGGTTTTGCTTATACTAAATTATTTTCCCATAATAAATAAGGTTTCAAAACAATCAATAACATTTCCTTAGCCCAAACCCCGTTTACCAATTATTTTCCTTCAATAATTCATGTTGCTATAAATACGTACATTTACACTTTATAGTTATTCTAATATATTTATTCCAACACTCTTAACCCTTATCTTTACTTTCACCCACTTGTAACATAAATTTTTATTTTCAAATTTATTCCCATTTGCGGTTAATCAATGTTATTTTACATTAACCAATTTTAATATTCACCTTTAATTTCACATCTTCAAAGTATATCTAGGAAAAATCTTTCCACCACTTAATTTACTGAATCTTATGCAGTCTTACTATAAATAGGTTTTAAATTACCATTACTGTACATTCAATTACTATCCAAAGTATTTATTCATAAATCAATTCGATATATACGTTTGTTTCCTTCTATTTGATTTATACCTAGTATACATTTTTCTAAATCCTGTTTCATTACCTTCATTAAATGGTTATCGCATTGAGATCAAATTTATTAGCTTATATTGCATTATTACCATTAATTAAGATTGGCTTAAAAAAAATTATATTCGGTACTCTAAATAAATAACATATTATTCCATACTTACTCATTGTTTTCACATATTCCATTCAAAATTTAAACCACAATATTTACATTATTTTATTGAATTGGAAATCTCATTTTAAATTATTAACTTTTAATAAGAACAAATGGCAACACCAAATTCCTAACATTCATTTTATTAAAAATTATGGAAAATATGACAAATTTAGTTAACGAAATTTTCGGGTCGTTACACTCTCCCCCACTCAAAACTTTTCGTCCCCGAAAAGGAAAAGAAGGGAGAATAAAGAATTAAATAACAATACATCTTATTCAAAATATTTAACTTATAAACAGTAATTTACTAAATTTATTACCTTAAATAAAATATACCCGTTTTATAATCATTATATCCTTTTATACTTAAATAATTAAAGTTTGGAAAACATTTTCAACATAATTCTAAGTCCAAAATTTACGGAAAATTTTGGCAGAGTCTCCTTTGTACGGAGAGGCTCGTGAAAATTTAATACCAAAATATAACAAAGTATCATATAGAATATTCAATATAGTATATCCCAACACGGGAAGAAATAGCGCTACAAAACGTAAACCGGGAACGTACCTATTTGTTGGGCAAATTACGCTTAATTTATGGAAACAAAAGCAGTAACAATTGCTTCCATACCTGCATTTCACTTATATGATCTAAAAAGGTTAACTATTTATATAAAGTGAAATATTTTCATGGTTTCAACGACTAACAACAATCAATTTCAACAAACAGTATACACAACAAAACAAAACAACCATTCAATCAAACAAGCAAATAGTTGTTCGGGTTCAAAACTTGAAATGGTACGGAATGAAAAATAACTATCCAGTGCATCATTTACTCAACAGTCTAAGATGGGACAAAAATAGATTATTTATTCATCCAACAACTTCAAATTTCCTTACCCAGCCAACTATAAAGTAAACAATATCGATTTAAACCAACAAATCAATTCAACTTATATAAATTCATTACATACTTTAATTGTTTGATTTCCTTTCTTTTATTCAACCCACATAAATTTTCCTTTTTATAATTTACATTTATTTCTAACAAACTTCAAATTTTATATCTCATTCAATGGTTGTTTCCTTATTTCTACTTATTACTTACCATTATTTTTATTTTATTTAGGTTATGTAAGTCTCTTTTATTTGTATTACATTTAATGCACTTCTCAAATTCAATCATTTATTAAATGCTTACATGTTATTATATTATATTACAGTAACCCTTTTTTTTAATTACACTTAAATTCTTAACCTTATAACCTCCATTCTTATAAATAAAGGATTTTATTAATTTATTACCTAAGGTTTACAGTCATTTATTTATATTACCTACTTTCCATTTTATTCAACTAGTAGCATTTAAATCATACTAAATTTTATAACCATACACATCAATCCTTATTTATTAAAGAGTTTCGTTTTATTTACTTAAGTTTAAATCACCTATTTATAATACTTACCTTTAATTATGGTAAAATTTCAATTATAACTTAAGTTTATAACATTAAATTCTCATTTAACAGCAATTCATTGAATACTTCATTATTTCCAAAATTTCTACTTGTATAATATTCTATTCCGATCACTTGTTTAACATTTCAACTTTTCGTATTTGGTAAGTTATATATGTTAAAGAAAATGCAAAAGAACTTATACAAGTTTTATCTCTTCTTTTAATTAAATTTAATGTTCAACAATATTACTTTTTGTCTCATATGTTAAAATTTTCAAATTTCCCTTTATAAATTTGCATAAATTTTCTTACCTAAATTAGAGGTTTAAATTCATTAATTACTTACCTTTTATTTCACTAAAATAATTTAAACTATTGATTAATGGAAATTTAAGAATTAAATACCGGGTCAAATTTCAAATTATTTTAAAAATAATAGATAAATAATTTCTTACAACTCTTATATCTCTAATTATATTTAAAACAATTAAAATTTTAAATAATTTCAAAATAAATCTGCAGTAGAATTTACCACAGTGGCCTTTCCCCTTCGAAACTCGAAAATGAAAGTCTATGATGCGGCCGCCATCACCGAAATTATTTTCCAGCGACAAAGAGGAAAGTACAAAACTTATTTTCTCCAAAATCTTCTTTAAAACAATTCTTCCGGATTATACTGAAATATTTATATCGGAAAATATTTATAACAATATTATTATACTTCAAAATCCTTTGAAAGCAAATTTCAAAATCCCGGACTTAAGTTCTAAAATTTCCAAATTTCATTGATTTTAAATTCAATCTTATTTACCTATTATATATAAATTTTATTCCTAACACCTAATCTATTGCAACAATATATATATATATATAATATCATTTAAAAATTTATTTTATATATAGAAAATATAATAGGCAAAATTATTTCATTCACCTATATTAAAACAGATATTATGTCGGTCTGTCCTATTAAGTATTTAGAAATCCCTATTGATGACACAGCGTCCCATGCATCAACCAGAATTTATAAATACAAAACGGAACAGATTAACACAATATTAAAATCTTTTTATAACACTAACAAATACGCTCTCTCATATATATACACTCAGCGACTCCCATAGGGTATTACTACCCTACTAACAAAGAGTCAAACCCCACAAAGCCAAGGTTTATCGCTAAACCAAAGCTCTGATGCCAACTGTAACATCCCGCCTTTTCGCACACTTTAAACCGACACACATGACGATTCAAACCATACGGAAGGGCGGATTGTTATGGGGTAAATAAGAAAAAACAGAGAAGAAATAAAACAAAACAGAATCTCATAGCGGAAGGATAAAATATAATAATCAAATATACAGTTCATGAAACTGTTTTACAAAATATTTTATTTTACTTGTATAATGAATATCAGAGTTACCCATAACAATACTATCAATGCAGCGGAATTAAATGGTGTAGCGAAATAATATAGTGGATACTAGTAATACAAATCTTTGTCTTCGTCCTCCAGAGCTAAATCCTCAAATCCTGAAACGCTCAGACTGACCCGAGCGAATTTGAAAAGACAAAAACACTCGAGTCAGAACTAAAAGATCTTATGTGAGTAAAATTAACAGAAATAAATATGAGTACAGTAACTCAAGAGATGCTTGGGATTTACATCTCCTAAGGGTCCGTTAAATTATTTACTATGTAGTATATTGCGCTATTATAATAATGTTTATTTATAAAATAAACTTACTTTTTAATAGCGTTAAGGGGTTACCCATATAGCACTTAACACGGAATATATTCTCATGGTCTATACAGTACCGTAATCTCCCCCGTAATGGGCGTCGTCGGAGGGCACTCCATAGGCATGGTACAAAACAAAACTCGTAGTAAAGGCTCGGTATGGTAGGTGACTCGGCACAACTAGGCAATGCCAGGGTAGATATACCAATTGCTATCCGGACTGGTGGAAACGCGCAGCGCACAGCTGCCGCCCACCTCGAACAAACTCCCCCAAAATCAAAAATAAAAGTGGCCACTGAATCAGTCCAAAGTCAAAGTACAATATCGAAGAGGAGTGTCCGATCAGAGGAATGACCTCATTGGCCCGAGAATCGCTCCTGTTTTAGCCACCTTATGCCAACTCACGGGAGTCGGGTCCACGTATTTACCTCACAGGAAACGCCGCCACCAACCTACTTCATTCTGGAATCTCCACCGCGTACATGGTTAGTCAAAGTGGTTTTCGATATCGACAGAGAGTATGTCCATATCCGATCCCGGTCTCTTTGCCAACCATTCGTTATTATAACACCGCGGTCATTTAAAATAGTTTATACTTTAAAACCAGAATAAAAATTTCCATTTCAAAACTATGAATACGATATCATCTTAAAACCCAAAACAATATGATATCATTTTATCCAAATATATTTCTTTTCCAAAAATCATACTGCTTTAAAATTTAAAATATCTGGAAACCAAATATTTGACTTATACTTTCAAAGCATAATATTTCGAAATTCATATATTTTAAAACCATAACTTCTAAGACTTGAATGGTTTGGATATTCAACGGTATATAAAATAAATGGTTTGACTTTAAGGTTACTTTGTAAAGAAAATAATTTCCATGGCTTTACAAATATATTTCTTTATTTAAAGTCTAAACCAAAATTTAAATATCACTTTCAAGTTCCAAACCACTTCAATTTCTATATATATATGTGTGTGTATATATATATATCCATTTGGAGTATTAATATTTCAAAACTAAAGTTGGAATTTATTCCTTCAACCAAATTAAATGTTCTATTATTTAGTCTTGAATATTTACATAAAAATCCATAAATAAAACTCCAATTTCTAGCAATTAAATATTTTCTTCAATTAAATTATACTAGAATATTCATTTTAAATTTATCTTGGAAAAACTCCAGTTATAAATATCATACCTGGAAATTTCCAAACTTAAACATATAATATAAATTATCAAATTCCATTTTCTCAAATTTTCCATTTTTATTTAACAGATTTATACACAGCCTAAATTCAAAAATTTTAACTTCATATGTATATATGTAGAAGAATAGTATTTATAAAATATCAAAACTTAAAATTTTTTATAAACCGTATCCCATCCAAACCATAGAAATCACTTTAAAATATTTTATATATAGACCACGGTGCCTGTATATAATTTTCTATCCTATGGTCAAGTGATACGGATGTTTATCATTTCAATCCGCAAATTAAAAAGAAAAATTTGCGGTTGTATATCATTTCAAACCACAATCCCGAATGGAACGAAAAATGCATGATAACTTGTAGTTTAATGATTTAAAATAAAACATCCATTCATCCATCATAAATCACAATCATCATCCAACAACAAAACAATATCAATATATATCCGATAATATATAACAGGTAATAACTGGCAGTTATTCAAAAATAAATTTAACAACTATTAAACTAACAGTTTATCTGCAAATAAATAACTATAACTGTCAATCTATATGCAGTAATAAAATTTAATGAACAGTTATATTAAATAAATGCGATTTAACAGATATGATGAATAAAACATGCCAAACAGTCATAAATAAATCTCTACTCATATCTAAAAAAAATTTAACAAACATAAAAACTTTTAGAAGTTGTGAGTGGGTTAAAACACTCACCTTTTGAATTTAAATCGAATTTAAATTCAATTTAAACTCAAAAATCCAACGATCTCAAAACCTGTCCAATCCAGCGTCATCAGATCCGGAATTTAATTACGATCCTAACAAAAGAAATTTCGCGCGAAACGGGTAACGTATGAAAAAGTTGTTCAATTTTAATGAGTTGAAACAAAAATTAAATAAAATAAAATTAAACAACAACCTAATTAAAGCTTGCCACGTCATAAAGCTTCTTCTCAACTCATGTATGCTCGTCCAGGGAATGAATCCATTTCAACGCACGCCCTCCCCATCTTTGACCGTGCCTTTAGACCGCCCCAGGCCACCAGATGGTGACGCGCCTCCACCATTACGACTTCCCTAGCCGAGCTCTCCAATACCCAGAAACCAATTTGCAAATAGTCGCTCCAAATCAAAACGCCCAAATTGACTTAGGTTTCGAATTTCCTGATTTTGACCGCGATTTGCCGCTGACTCAAGTATCGATTTTGAAAACAGAGACTGCGCATAGATTCGTATGGATGAAATCTACAACATATTTTTTTTTTTTTTGGAATTTTTCTGAGATGTTTGAATTTTCATTTTCATTTGAATAGAAATAGATCTAGGCTTGCATCCATTTGAGGAGGAGAAGGAGTTGAAGAAAAGAACGTACAGACAAATGATAGAAGATGGAGGCTAGGGTTTTTTTTTTGATCGTCTGTTTATAGATAGATCGCAAAAGAATAGGTGTGCACGAATTTTAACGTGCAAACGGGAGTGGTCCCAAAAGATAAATAATATTAATTACACACGTTACGGATTTAGGAAATAAATAAATTCCTTATCATTTACATTTTATTTTAACGTATATACAAATGTAAATCTAGACGTTTCGTTTACGTTTCAAAATATATCCACAATTTTATTAATTTCCAAATTGATCTAAACAAATTTAGATGTAAATTAAAAGCTGATAAGTCTATCCATTGCAGTGTTAATTTCTCCACTTTCTTATATTTAGAAATTATAAATTAAGTTTTCAAAAACCTATTTTTGATTTTCAAACTTTTATATACTCATCTTTTACCAGTAATATGGATGCATTAACATTTGTTCATGGTTTCACCTTATTATCCTCAACTTCCATTTTAATTTTCAATAATTACAATTGTTGAATGTTGATACTTTAATTAAATTTATACATCTTGTTTTCTATAATCTATATCAACAAATGGTCCAATTATAAATAGAATTAGCATTAACTTCATCTTATAGGATTAACTACTCCAATTACAAAACAAATCTACGCTAACTGCACGATTTAAGTCAATTTTGTAATTGAGTCTACATTAAACGTTATAAATTATAAATTGGAACCTCAATAAATTCGCTTATTGATTTAAAATCTTTCTATTCAGTAAATAGACATTTTATGGGTATAAATAACATTTGAATTATAACACATGTCATTAGTGCATGCTTCATTTCTTATAAACTCCCCTTTATTAACTAGAACACATTAACCAAAACAAAATAATTAATTTAGATTTATTTCAATCGATTGCCATTCTTAACTTAACATACTCAAAATGGCTAACCTAAATAATTGTTACCCTTTTACATTCAAATTCACTTACAACCATCATTACAACAATGTTGCCATAGATTTAGATTTAATTAAATAAATTAGATAAATGGGTAAAGTTTTGTAATTATCACTAATGCCAAATATATATGCATTAATTACTACTTATTATTATGAATTCATTTATTAATTTACTAGTTGCCTTTGTCTTCTTATATCCTATTTACTACCAATCTTTCTATTTAGTTATAGTTTATCAATATATATATACCTAAGCAAATCAAGTTCTTGTCTTTTCTGTTATTTCAATTAAATCGGGTATGCACAAATAAATTGTTTATAACTTATTCTTACAAAATTATTTACATGCATTCAGTTACACCTAATTTATTGCATTGATTTTCATTTATAAATTAAAGGTTTTTCCTTTAAAAGCTTTTATTACTAACCATACTCCAACCTCTACAGGACATTGATTTATTAAATTTGCACTTATTATGCATACTTTTAGCAACTCATATATACTTTGCGTCTATTCCCCAAATTTCACATTCTATTGTTACATAATTTGCATTGATTACTATTTATTATTATTGCTTTACTGATAAATTAGATATTTGCATTGGTTTTGCTTATGCTAAATTATTTTCCCATAATAAATAAGGTTTCAAAACAATCAATAACATTTCCTTAGCCCAAACCACGTTTACCAATTATTTTCCTTCAATAATTCATGTTGCTATAAATACGTACATTTACACTTTATAGTTATTCTAATATACTTATTCCAACACTCTTAACCCTTATCTTTACTTTCACCCACTTGTAACATAAATTTTTATTTTCAAATTTATTCCCATTTACGGTTAATCAATGTTATTTTACATTAACCAATTTTAATATTCACCTTTAATTTCACATCTTCAAAGTATATCTAGGAAAAATCTTTCCACCACTTAATTTACTGAATCTTATGCAGTCTTACTATAAATAGGTTTTAAATTACCATTACTGTACATTCAATTACTATCCAAAGTATTTATTCATAAATCAATTCGATATATACGTTTGTTTCCTTCTATTTGATTTATACCTAGTATACATTTTTCTAAATCCTGTTTCATTACCTTCATTAAATGGTTATCACATTGAGATCAAATTTATTAGCTTATATCGCATTATTACCATTAATTAAGATTGGCTTAAAAAAAATTATATTCAATACTCTAAATAAATAACATATTATTCCATAATTACTCTTTTTTTCACATATTCCATTCAAAATTTAAACCACAATATTTACATTATTTTATTGAATTGGAAATCTCATTTTAAATTGTTAACTTTTAATAAGAACAAATGGCAACACCAAATTCCTAACATTCATTTTATTAAAAATTATGGAAAATATGACAAATTTAGTTAACGAAATTTTCGGGTCGTTACATATCCAACGTGGAAATCGCATCGTACTCGAAATCCCGGCCATTAGAGAGCTTGAAACTCCGGTCAACTCTTCGTCGACATCCCTTCTGCCATCTCCCAACACCACGAATCACTCGATCCATCATAGACGACGAACGAATCGAAATATTCTGCCTCGCCCAAAACTAGGTTTACGAACTTAAAATGCTCGCCGCCGCCGCCACGTTCATCTGCCAACCATCACACTATTTTTCCCATACCCTCTGATCAATCCTCCACCTTCAGCCAAGATCACGACTTCCACGAATCAGTCGATCACCAGATATCGTCAAAACTATGAAATCAAAGCAAGTCCAAACTGCTCTCTCACCCTTGATCTAAAAATTATGATTCTTACTTTAAAAATCCTGTTTTGGTATACGAATTCAGTTTACATACCTGAATTCATAAATTAAGAAGTTCGAACTTTGACTCTTTAAAAGTTTTGCTCAGTTTCTTTCTTCCCAGAGTTATTAACAAGTCGATTTAACTTAAATAAATTTTAAATCTTGAATATATGCTATAACAAACAATTTTTGTTTTAACGCTAAGTTCTAATAGCAAGTAGAATAAGAGGAAGTGATTTTTGAATCTACTTAGAATTTCAGACAGAGATCATATATGAATAACAGCCTGCACACCATCATCCATTCATTCAAATATACACAGAGAGTTCATATATGTATATAACCATACTTATCACAGATGTAACTTGCAACAGATTTATACTTTAAATTTGTTTAGGAGTGGTGTTACTCACCTTGATTCCAAACTGAACAGAGTTTACTATGTTGAAATAGGCTATGAAAATTGCAAGCTGAAATCTTCCTCTTTAATTCTCTGGTTTGAGTTGAGCTGGAGTGTTGTTTAAATTGAATTTTGTTTAAGTTTTAGATGGCACTTACTTCAGATTTTCTTAGCTTTGAATGAACGAACTGAAATGGAGAATTTGATATATAGAGAGAAGTTTACAGGGGATATATTTGTACAGGGCGATTATATGGTTTTGTACAATATATCAGAGATATTTTTTTTAATCTTGTTTGACTAAGCGGGTTCTTCTTGGTGGCTGATTAGATACATTTTGGGCTAGCATTAATTACTATTGTCTTGTTTCACACTTCATGTTTATCCCCTTAATTGTTTGTGCATAGATATTTGTATTTTCTTCTTATGTCTACATACATATCCTATTTTGTTTGAATGTAGTTGAATGTATAAAAAAAATTCTTGTCTTATGGCTTTATAATATAAATGAATTTCTATAGTTAATATGTTTTTATAATTTTTCTAATGTATTCACTTTATATTTTAATTTATCTTATATATATATATATATATATATATATTTCTAATTTAAATATGTATTTCTAACTTAAATGCTTATTGTCTTGTTTCTCTATACATACATACATACATATATATATATATATATATATATATATATATATATTATTTATTTTGTAACTTTTCAAATTAAATTCCAAAAGTTCAAATAAGTTACTAAAATTTAAATTAATAAATTTTGGGATGTTACAAATATCCCCCTTAAGAAAATTTCGTCCTCGAAATTTGAAAGAGAGAGAAAAGCAACAAAGAATATACGAATTCAGAAAAGGATATAGAAATGGCTTACCAGTTTAAGCCGAGATATCCACTCTGCAATTGGGATATGATTTCCGCATATTATATTCAGTTTTCAAGTACAGTCCTTTGGATTGCCACTCCACTGAACTTTAACCAGCTTCACAACTTTGTTTCTCAATCGCTTTTCATCACGATCTACAATCCTTATTGGTTCTCTTCTAATTGTTAAATTGGGAGTGATTTCGAGATCCTGTTGAGCAGCTTCTTCAATAATACAGTTTGGATCATGCACATACTTTCGGAGATGAGAAATGTGAAACACATCATGCAAGCCAGACAACCAGCTAGGCAGCTGCAGTCGATAGGCTAAAGAACCGATCCTCTCCAGAATAGGAAAAGGACAAATATACCGTGGTGCCAGCTTACCGGTCTTCCCAAACCTTAATATTCCTGGCATAGGAGATACTTTGAGAAAAACAGAGTCTCAAATCTGGAATTCCAAATCCCTTCTTATGCGATCATAATAACTCTTTTGACGACTCTGAGCCGTCTTCAATTTCTTCCATATAAAATCAACTTTCTTTGTGGCTTCTTTAATCATATCTGGTCCAAGGACGAGTCTATCACCTGCCTCGATCCAGCATGCGGGTGATCGACACGGACGACCATATAAAGCTTCAAAAGGAGCCATCTCTATACTGGCCTGATAGCTATTGTTATATGAGAATTCGACCAGATGTAAATGGTCCTCCCAAGAACCACCAAAATCAAGTATACAAGCACGCAATAGGTCTTCTAAGATTTAGTTAATCCTCTCAGTCAGCCCATCGGATTGTGGGTGATAAGCAGTGTTGAAATTCAGTTTTGTTCCCAATGCGTCTTGAAATGCCTCCCAAAATCTACTAGTGAAGAACGGATCACGATCACTCACTACACTGCTAGAAATACCGTGGAGACGGGCAATTTCTTTCACATATAATTCGGCTAAACTTGCTCCCGTGCGGGTAGATTTCACTGGCAAAAAGTGGGCAGTCTTAGTCAAACGGTCCACAATAACCCAAATTGCTTCATTGCCTTTTCGAGTATGAGGCAACCCGTCGATGAAATCCATCGATACTTGGTCCCATTTCCAATTTGGTACCTCCAAAGGCTGCAGTAAACCCGCCATTTTCTTTTGATCGCTTTTGATTTGTTGGCAAGTAGCACAGCAACTCACATATATAGATATGTCTCTTTTCATTGCCTTCCACCAGAAAGTTCTTTTGATATCTCTATACATTTTATTGACTCCTGGATGGATGCAAAGCTTAGATTTGTGACATTCATCCAAAACTTCGCGTTTCAGATCAGGGAAGTCTGGGACACATATTCTGCCTTTCATCTTTATAACTCCATAATCATCAATTGCAAAACTAGAATCTTCACCTCGATGAATTCTCCCATATATTTCCTGAAGAAACGTGTCCTCTTTTTGCTTCTTGGCGACCTTTTCAAGAAGAGTAGGAGCAATGACAAGGTGAGCAAGAATAGCATGCTTTCTACTCGAGGCGTCGACAAACACATTGGCTTTCCGGGCGTATATAAAATATCTAGGTCATAAGATGCTAGAAATTCCAACCAACGTTGTTGCAGCAGATTCAGATCTTTCCGGGTGAAGAGATATTTCAAAGATTTATGGTCGGTGAATAATTCGAAATTTTCACCTAGATAAAGAGAGTTCATTAGATATATTGTTAAGTTAAGTTAATTTCGTAAATTGCTAAGAAAGCTGAAAAGATTCTTACCCAGAAGATAATGTCGCCATATTTTCAAAGCGAAGATAACAGCTAAGAGCCCCAAATCATTGGTTGGATAGTTTCTTTCATGAGGACGTAATTGTCTACTTGCGCAAGCAATTACCTTCTCATTCTGCATTAATACCGCACCCAAACCATCACCGCAAGCGTCGGTATAAACAGATAATCCCTGGTTCCCGTTGATAATAGCGAGAACACGAGCGGTGGTTAATCTCTTCTTCAACTCCTGAAAAGCTTCATCACATTTCGGAGTCCAATTGAATTTTACATCCTTCATTGTTAGCTTAGTCAACGGACTAGCAAGCTTAGAAAAGTCCTGAACAAATTTCCGATAATAACCCGCTAAACCCAAAAAGCTTCGAACTTCTTTTGGGGTAGCGGGTTTTCTCCAATCAAGAATCGCGGAAATTTTGCTAGGATCAACAGAAATTCATTCTTCATTAACAATATGGCCGAGAAATTTAACTTCTTTGACCCAAAAGTGGCATTTAAAATTTTTTGCGAATAGAATATTTCTCCTTACTATCTCAAAAACGATTATAAGATGCTCGGCATGCTCCTCTTGGGTCTTGGAATAGACCAAAATATCATCAATAAACACGAGCACAAATTTATTCAATACTTCCCAGAATACACGAGTCATAAGATCTACGAAGTATGCTGGAGCATTGGTTACCCGAAAGGCATGATTAACCATTCGTAGAACATATTAGGACCCCTGAAAGCGGTCAAATGAACACAATCTTTGGCAATTCGTAGTTAATGGAACCCCTAGGCTAGATCCATCTTCGAAAAGAAACGAGCGTCGTGCAATTGATCAAACAGATCATCAATTCTGGGTAGAGGAAATTTATTCTTGAGAGTCAGCTTATTGAGATCGCGGTAATCTACACACAAGCTCAAAGATCCGTCCGATTTAGCAACAAACACGACTGCTGAACCCCATTCAGAAACACTAGGACGAATTAATCCTTTTTCTAGTAAATCCCTGGTTTGCTGAACTAATTCAACCCTTTCCCAGGGTGCCATCCTGCGACTTGCATGAACGACAGGATGAGCGTTGGGTACTAGGTCAATTCTGAATTCTATTTCTCGGTGTGGAGGTAAGGATTTCACTTCTTCGAACACGTCCGGATAATATCTAACAATGGGTATAGACTCCAGACTGGGTTTGGGATAACCCAAGTTATACATCAACCATTCTCTTTTAGGACTGGGATCTTCACAAGAAATCTCAATAAAATCTCCAAATTTGGTTTTAATCGAAATCAATCGATTATTGCAATCCAATTTGGCTTTATATTTTGCTAGCCAATCCATTCCGAGTAAGACTTCAAACTCGTTAAAATCAAGGACAAAGAGACTAATAGGGAATTGATAACAAGAATATGAGACAGGAACGTCTCTACATCAAAGACAAAGGGTCGCGGGACCTCCAACTGGATTCTTTACGCATATAGGCTCATCAACAAAATCAGGTTCAAGATTCAATTCATTAATGGCTTGCTGAGAGATAAAACTATATGTAGCGCCCGTGTCAAATAGAACTCTAACAATTCTATCATAAATAGTAAGATTACCTTCCAGAACTCCTTTTCCTTTTTCTGCTTTGGAAGATGCAAGTTGGTCTTTGACTGTGTACACCTTAGCTGTCTAAGCTTGCTTCATGACAGGGCAGTCTTTAACTTCGTGTCCTAATTTCCGACAATAATAACATTTCCTGGGCTTCGCTTGAACGGGTTGATTGACTTGTCTCTTAGGCTTCGTATATCTGCTAGAATAATGGCCCTTCTCCAAGCAATTATAGCAAGTAACATTCTCTACTGTGCTTCCTCGATTGCTCTTCTTTTTCTCCTTACTCTGCCATGGTTTCTTGCCTCCAAATTTCCGCTTCTTCCAATTTTGGTTGCCCGAATTTCCTTTTTCCACCGGGGCTTCTTGCATATCAAGTGTAGCATATCTGTACCCCATATCAACCAAATCTGAAAAGGATTCGTTGACGTGGCCAGTCATTCTTTCGTGGAATTTCTTATTCATCCCACGAATGAACCTTTCATTCTTCTTTAAAGGCGTGTTCACTAATTCTGGTCTAAAACGAGACAATTCATTAAATTTGTTTAGATACTCCTCGAATGATAAACTCCCCTGCTTTAAGTCCATGAATTCCTGGTACATTCGAGATATTCCTGCTGATGGCATATAGCGTTTCTCAAATACTTCTTTAAATCTCTCCCAAGTAAACTTGTCTTCTGGCTTATCTACAGTGACTGTCTCCCACCAGGCTAAGGCTTCTTCTTGAAGTTGCCAAGAAGCTATGAGTCGCATCTGATCGTCTTGCAACTTTAGCCCTCTAAAGATTCTTTCACATGATCTAATCCATGCTTGGGCCTCAACAATCGACTCCTTGCCGGTAAACGGCTTACCACCAAGCCTTGAAAAATTCTTATATAAATCAGCCAGATTTGGCTGATTCGGAATAGATAAAGCTGCTTCTGCCACTGGGGGAACTTGGCTAGGTGCTGTGGCATTTCCTTGACCTCTAGCTCTTCCTCTTCGTTCGCTCATTCTTACTATATGTAATTAGTAAGAAAATTGGTTTAGATATTCGGACGAGATATTTTAAGGAATATCAGCAGTAAAAGGAAATAGACTAAGAAAATTTGGAGTTTCGGTCACGGTTATACTCATTCTAGGTTATACTTCACCCTATCTCTAATAAGCCATCTAATGTGTTATACTCCGTAGCTAAAATTATTACTCAACCTTCAGCTCTGATGCCACTTTGTAACGGTCTAGGCTTTTCAACCATCGACAGCGGCCAATCTCGACTGGTAGGCTTTTCAACCATCCCATCCCCGCCGTGGCAGATACTGGTACCCTGCCCTTGCTTTACGGCCAGCCTTTCGACTGTCACGCCTAACCGGCTAACCAACCCCTTAAAGAGGACATGCGGGGGTAAGCGTCTCCTGCTCGCCACTAAATAAAAAGCGAGAACCCCCATCACTTTTCACCTAGATAAGCAAGGTCAGTCATGGGACTGGTATGAGTAAACAAAAACAGTTGCTTTTAAATAAAACAAGATTTATAAAAAAAATTCGTTATGCTTTTGGAAAATGAAACTACCATAAGGCCTCCCGACACACACACAATGCAATCGCACACTTGGGGGAGGTTTCCCCTTATGATAGTCAAATATGCTTAATACGAGAAAAATCCTTTGATATTATTTCTAGTGCATAGTGTGAAAACATTTAAAAGTATAATATTAATCTTAGCCAGCATATGTACCATTATACTATGCCTACTATAGCTGCCATGTTAAATGACATGTTCTACAACTAAAACCGTACTGGGTTCGTATTGTTTTGTTTGGGTTTCCAACGAATGGTCAGGCTAAGGAACTTCCTACTGCCACATGGGTAAGCCTTTGGCGGGATGTACTGAGAACTTAACCAGCTCTCTGCCAACACAAGGCCGGGTTACCTCTGTAACTAGGTAACTACTACTCAACTATGTCATTCCCCGGTCGTTTGCGACCTTTATCCGAGGGCCCTCTACCACAAAGCAATAACCACATAGTAAATGAGATTGAAGCAACCATATAGGTAAATATCTGGGCTCCATGCCATAACATCACCTTTTTCCAGAAGGAAATGACATACCCTAAAGGGCGCGACCCTCATAACCTTACCGCATCTTTCCGGTTTCGACCATTTCTGGGTTGTGAGGTCCGACGAGGTCTCGTCCACAAAGCTACGCTTTACACGAAAGCCAAGCTTTGATCACAAATGATCAACAAATGATCATCAACACACAGCAGCACTTAGCATACCACACTACCAAATTGGGAGTATATCGCTGATAACCTTCAATTACATAACCTCTGAGTTTGTACGTCTTAGAGAAGGGTGTTAAGCTAAGAGAACAAATTCTCCGCCACCAACAGATATGTATTTGAAAGAAATCTGCTTTATATCTCAAGGTGTAGTGCTAGACACAACCATACAATTCTGTTTCGGGTTCGAATAGAACCGAAGGCACTTCGTCCAATAAAGCAAGAAGCCCTTGCAAATCCGGGTATCCACAATCCCGATCGAACTTCCCATCACTTAAGGAATCTCTATACCGTAGCTACTCGGTGCAGAGACAATCGATATGTTATCCTATCGTTTCGAAGACACCCGGTCTTCACCACCGTCTTCAAATGCTATTAATTTCGACGTATCACCATTCAGAATGGGTTATATGACACAAAGGTCCTCTCCCAGCTAAACCGAATAGTGAGCTTTTAATTTTAAAACACGTGGATGTATCGATCACAAAGATTCACATTCAGGGTTCGATGTGTGTTTCAGATAACCAACTGGAATCCGACTCCCTGTCGCATCGAAGTTTAAATGACGTTTTACGTCAAAAAAGGGTTTTCACATACTCACAGAAACAAATCACAAATCCTAGTTCAGCACAAAGCAATTCGCATAACAAAGTAACACAATCACAACAGAAATACCAATCCAGTACACAATTTTTGACAATAGTTAATCATCATTAATTAAGGTGAATGTGATTTAAATGAATTAACCACACAATTATTTTTATTAATTATTATTATTATTATTATTTTATTTTTAAATCAATGATTAATTTTCTTAATTATAAGTTAATTCATAAAGAGAAAATTCAGAAATTCCATGAATTACAAATCATTATATCTTTATTAACTTTAAGATAAACTCATTCTTATAAATGATTTAGCTATCACTCACAAATATGTTAGAAAACATTTCTTTCAAATTTACTGCTTAAATTTCATTTTCATTTCAAAATATAAAATGAATACCAATTTATCTTCTATAAAGTTAAAAACGAATTTTGAAAACCTTCAAATTCATATGTTTAAGTAATATTTTTGTTATAAGAGAAATTTTAGAAAGTTAAATTAAATTCTTTTTTAAGTTCACATATTTAAAGTATACCTTTACGTTTAAACATATTTAAACATTTAAAGTTATAAACTTTATTTAATTTCAAAATCTAGAATTCAAATTTAGATTTAAGATCTAGGTTTCAAATTTAATTTAACTTTGTTTAAATTCTTTCTTTACAAATTTCAAATTCATTTGAATCCAAATTCTTATAAAATTCACTTAATTTCTTAAACATCTTTATGTTATTAAAACAATTAAAAAAAACTTTATCTATTCACAAACTAAGTTTCCAAACTAAACTTGAATTTATATTTTAAACTTTGATTATAAACTCAGTTTAAAACTTAATTTATAATTTTAAAATTTTATTCAAAATTTCAAAATAGGAACAGGTTTAACCCTGTAACACATTCTACCCGAGCCAGACAATATTTGCTTCGAGTCAAACGTTGAAAATCTTCGAGCCCAACATCAATACGCTCGAGAATTACTCGAGACTTTTCCCTGCTCAACTAAAAATTTGCCCATACCTAAGAAGTGCACCGTGCACGTGCACTTCGCCACAAATCACCTCCAAATGACACCACATCGTCGAGCAAGTCGGCGATCAGCCACCAACCAATTCCGGAGCATCAGACTTCGTCATCCACTCGAAAATCGAATTCGAGTTAAAATCCCAAACCTGGAAACACGAATGGCATCACCTATCCAACCTGGAAATCGCGTCGTACTTGAAATCCCGACCATCAGAGAGCTTGAAACTTCGGTCAACTCTTCATCGACATCCCTTCTACCATCTCCCAGCACCACGAATCACTCGATCCATCATAGACGACGAACGAATCGAAATATTCTGCCTCGCCCAAAACTAGGTTTACGAACTTAAAACGCTCGCCGCTGCCACCACGTTCATTTGCCAACCATCATACTATTTTTCCCATAACCTCTGATTACTCCTCCACCTTCAGCCAAGATCCTGACTTCCATGAATCAGTCGATCACCAGATATCGCCAAAACTGTGAAATCAAAGCAAGCCCAAACTGCTCTCTCACCCTTGATCTAAAAAATTAAGATTCTTACTTTAAAAATCCTGTTTTGGTATACGAATTCAGTTTACATACCTGAATTCATAAATTAAGAAGTTCGAATTTTGACTCTTTAAAAGTTTTGCTCGGTTTCTTGCTTCCCAAAGTTATTAAAAAGTTGATTTAACTTAAATAAATTTTAAATCTTGAATATATGCTATAACAAACAATTTTTGTTTTAACACTAAGTCCTAATAGCAAGTAGAATAAGAGGAAGCGATTTTTGAATCAACAATCTTACTTAGAATTTCAGACAGAGATCATATATGAATAACAGCCTGCACACCATCATCCATTCATTCAAATATACACAGAGAATTCATATATGTATATAACCATACTTATCACAGATGTAACTTGCAACAAATTTATACTTTAAATTTGTTTAAAAGTAGTGTTACTCACCTTGATTCCAAACTGAACAGAGTTTACTATGTTGAAACAGGATGTGAAAATTGCAAGCTGAAATCTTCCTCCTTGATTCTCTGGTTTGAGTTGAGCTGGAGTGTTGTTTAAATTGAATTTTGTTTAAGTTTTAGATGGCATTTACTTCATATTTGCTTAGCTTTGAATGAACGAACTGAAATGTGAGAAGTTGATATATAGAAAGAAGTTTACAGGGGATATATTTGTACAAGGTGATTATATGGTTTTGTACAATATATCAGAGATATTTTTTTTATCTTGTTTGACTAAGCGGGTTCTTCTTGGTGGCTGATAAGATACATTTTGGGCTAGCACTAATTACTATTGTCTTGTTTCACACTTCATGTTTATCCCTTTAATTGTTTGTACATAAATATAAATCATAGATATTTATATTTTCTTCTTATGTCCACAAACATATCCTATTTTGTTTGAATGTGGTTGAATGTGTTAACCCTCGATTTTCTACGACTCAAAAACTGCACGACTCAAACAAATTACGTGACTTAACGAGTCAAGGATTGGCCGACTTAAAGTAGTCAACGACTTAAGAAAGTGGACGGTCCACGACTCAAGTTATGGACGACCTAACGGTTTAGCGAGTTAAAGGACTTGGTGACTTACGACATAGAGAAATCTGTGACTCAACGGTTTAGAAGAGAAGGGATGCTCCACGACCTAAGGCATCCACGACCTAAGGTTCCTACGACTTAAGAGGGTATACAGTTTACGACTTAAGGAAGCCCACGACTCAAGAACAGGATGACTTAACGGTTCAAGAGAGAGCACGACTTAAGAAGGAAATAAGTTAACGACTTAGAGCTATCTGCGACTTACGACCTAGCATGTGTCGTGAGCGACTTAAGCAAATGAGGCGTTGCTCCTTACTTAACACAGTGACCTCTTAACTCGTACACGATTCAGGACCTGGGTTATTATCTGAAGGGAACAAGCTTATCAGTTAACTCGTACACGACTCACAACCTAGCTTGAGTCGTCCATGACCTAAAGCTACTGGGTGAAGGTTCAGTGCCGCATCAAAAGGACCAGTTGACTCATTTGCGACTTAGATGATGACTCGTGTGCGACTTAGAACTTGTACAAATGAACTTTTGTGAGACCATGGGGCTGGGCCAGATGAGTCGGCCACGACTTACCTTAGACCGGTCACGACTTACAACCTAAAGGGGGGATTTCCCTATAAATACCAACCTACCTCAAGCATGAGAGGGACTTTTTGGGCCGATATCTTTAAGCGCCGATACTCTGCTGAATTCTCGACTCACTCGACACTTCAAGTACGACAGGCATCTCAACTAACTTCGAGAGGAAATCTAACGCAATCTACATGGATTCAAAGAATTCTTCTACACCAAAGTTCTAGTTGTTTGTCTCATCAGAATTGTAATCGTCGATTGTTGTAAAGTTGTAACTGATTCAGCAATAAAGAGAATTAAAGTGGACGTAGGCTTACCCTAAGCCGAACCACTATAAAAACTGTTGTCTTTTCTGCTTTCTCTGTGACTTTTCTACTTGTTTTTAGTTCCCGTGTTCACGGGTGGAGCTTTCGCTCAACTTCAATCTACACCGGGGTGTTAGCGTCTGATTTTTTACGTTAACATTTTTGGTGCTTTCATTAAGAGCCCAACTCAGGAAACTTCCACCATTGCTCCGCAAAGGTCTGCTGAAAGGATTTCTTTTAAAACCAGAAGTTTATTGGAAATAATGGCTCCTGGGAGAAAACGAAGTTCTGTAAGATCCGACAATGTTCAAGAGAATACTGCTACCTCTCCTCCTTCAAGTCAAGCAGCTCCAATTGTTGGAGTTACATGAGCAGAGTTGGACGCCGTAGTTTTGGGGTTGAATCAACAATTGAATGCTCAGAATGCGCAGTTGGAAGCCCAGAATGCCCTGATCTTGAGTAAGTTGAATGATCTGCTAGGGGCAAATCGTCAACCGGTTAATAATGATGGGAACCATACTGTGGGAGTTCAGGATGTTGAAGGGAACATTTCTCAAAGAGCCGCAGACCCTGTAGAAAAGACTCCTCCTCAAGCTGGAGGATCAGGGCCGCAGCCGACCCTCCGTGAACGATTGTCAAGGCAGAATTCAGAGAGAGTCGCTGATGTGTGCCCTCCGGAGCCTCTAAACGATGAAGAGTATTTTTCGGGTATGGTTCGTCAAATCATGAAGGAAAATATGCGAAGAGATGAAGAGATGAAGAGATGAAGATGAGAAAGAGTGGAGTTTTGCTCCAAGCAAAACTCCATTTACTGAAAAGATCTTGAAGGCAGAGTTCCCAAGGAAATTCGTTCCCCCTACTATTCCGGCTTACAAGGGGACGAGTGATCCTAACGAGTTTCTGTATAAGTACGACTGGCATATGACTGGTGCCAGGGCGTCTGATGAAATTAAATGTCGATATTTCCCGGTGTACCTCGAAGGTGTGGCTCTATTGTGGCTTACAAAGCTGCCGGTCAGGTCCATCAATCAGTTCTCCGATTTGACCAGGAAGTTCAAGGAGCAATTTCGATTGTATGCTTCTAAAGCAAAGGATATAATGTCACTGTCAAGTTTAGAGCAAAATCTGGAAGAATCCATCAGGTCATTTTTGAATCGTTTTAACATAGCTTTGGCCGAGGTAGATAATGCTGAGCCACGCATGGTCCTAACATACTTGATGAGGGCGATTGATAAATCGAGTGAATTTGGAAAATGGTTGAAAATGAAGGAACCAAACTCACTTGATAAATTCTACAAGAAAGCGGATGAATTCATGCGCTTGGAGAGCCTCCAAACACCGGCTAAGGTGGTATCAGCAGAAGCCGGGAACAATGGTGCTCCTTCGAACAAGAAAGAACCTAACACTCAGAAAAGGGGTAATGATGGTGGAAAGAAACAGGGAGATGCTAAGAAAGGCCGTTCTTTCAATTTCACACCCTTGACCGATACCCTTGACCGATACCCTTGAAAACATCTTCTTTGCAACCAAAGATGATGTCAATTATCCGACACCACCAAAAATGAGAGTTGCGATTAAAATGGAAAAAAGTGGAAGGTTCTGCCGGTTCCACAACCAGCCCGGCCATGACACCAACGAATGCCGTCAGTTGAAAGAGGTAATTGAACAACTCTTGAAGGAAAACAAACTCCAGCAGTATGTGAAAAGGAACAGAAATGCCCCAGCTTCGTCAACTCAAGTACAACAAGTTCCCGCTCACCGTCCTGCCTCAAGTGAGAAGGCCGTAGAGCATGAATCGGAAAGACCTGTTATCAATATAATAACTGGAGGACCTCACCCAACAGGCAAAAGCTGGGGCGAGATGGAAAGGTATGCCCGGGCCTTGAGGCATGTACCAGCTGAAGAGAATGTTTTTGTTTTATAGAATGATGCGCCTTTAAAGCAACAAAAGACTTCCACAGATGATATTGTGTTCAGTGCCAGGGATTCTTTGGGTATCGAGGCTCCGACCATAGATCATTTGGTCATATCCGCTGGCATTGGGCCGGCAACTGTGAGAAGAGTCCTAGTTGATTGTGGAGCTTCATGCAACATCCTCTTCAAGAAGACCTTCGATTAAATGAAAATTCCAATGGCTGACGTTCAAGCTTCATCACTTAAGATTGCTGGGTTTGCTGGAGAACCCAAACAGCCGATTGGAACCATAGATTTGTTTGTAGAACTCGGAAAGGGACTGAGGAAGGTGGCTCGAAAGCAAACCTTTATAATTGTTGAAGAATTCTCTGCCTACAATGTCTTTTTAGGCCGACCAACTCTTGCTGCATTCAAAGCTGTTCTTGCCCCATGGTGTCTAACTCTAAAATTCCCCACAGATAACGGAGTTGGTGTGATTAAGGGAGACCAAGATGCGGGGCGAGAATGTTACTTTGCAGAGTTGCGAGAATCAAGGAAAAGAGAAATGGGAAAAGGTGCGGCGGCTCCAGTCCGCACCAAGGAACCAACCTTGTAGCAATTACAGGGTGGACCCTACACTGGCGAATGTAGTGGAGCACGAAGAGAGATGGATCCAAGGAAAGCCAGTGCAGGGGAGAATAGGGTAGTACCGGTAGAGGTAATAGTGCCGGTGCCCGTTGACCTAAAGGACCCAAACAAAGTGCTTAATGTGGGTTCACAACTCAACGCAACAGTTCATAATGTTCTGATTTCATTTTTGAAGGCTAATTTGGATGTATTCGCTTGGACTCATGCTGAAATGTGCGGAATATCCCCAGAGATTGCAGTACACACTCTGAACATTGATCCAAAGTTTACACCTGTCAAACAGAAGAGAAGAACCCAGGGTACTGAGAGGACAGCAGCGTTAAAAGAAGAAGTGGATCGGCTCATGGAGAACGGTTTCATTAGAGAATCTACTTATCCAAATTGGGTATCAAATCCAGTGCTGGTTAAAAAAGCTAACGGAAAGTGGAGAGTGTGCATTGACTTTTCAGATCTGAACAAAGCCTGCCCCAAAGACTATTTCCCGCTGCCCAGGATCGATCAGTTGGTGGATGGGACGGCAGGACATGAATTGTTATCTTTTATGGATGCATACTCCGGATATAACCAGATTATGATGCATGAGCCAGATCAAGAGGATACGAGCTTCATCACAGATGTTGGTCTCTACTGCTACAAGGTCATGCCTTTCGGACTCAAGAATGCAGGGGCGACTTACCAAAGGCTTGTTAATGCCATGTTTAAACCACAGATTGGTAAGACAATGGAAGTTTATGTTGATGATATGCTAGTAAAGTCTAAGAAAGCTGTGGACCACATGGATCACTTGGCAGAGATGTTTGCAGTACTCCGTAAGTACAGAATGAAGCTTAATCCCCTGAAATGTTCATTTGGAGTGGAGTCCGGAAAGTTTTTGGGTTTCATTGTGAGCGTTAGGGGCATTGAAGCCAATCCAGCTCAGATCACTGCTCTGAGAGAGGTCAAGGCTCCTAGAACGAAGAAGCAACTGCAAAGTCTCAATGGAAAGGTCGCTGCTTTGAGTCGGTTCATTTCCAAAGCTACTGACAAATGCATTCCATTCTTTGATGCTCTGAAAAAAGGAAGAAAAAACTTTGAGTGGACTCCTGAATGTCAGAAAGCATTTGATGAGTTGGTTCGTCATATGGAAGTGCCTCCGATACTTTCAAAGCCTAACGGTGGTGAAGATCTCTTCATATATTTGGCAATTTCGTCTCATGCTCTCAGTGCAGTGTTGGTACGGGAAGACGCAAGGATTCAACGCCCAGTCTATTATATCAGCAAAAGATTCACTAGGGCAGAGATGAACTATTCAAGATTAGAAAAGCTCTTCTATTGTTTGTTGATCGCATCAAGAAAATTGAGGCCGTATTTCCAAGCTCATCCCATCAAAGTCCTCACTGATCAACCTCTAAAGCAAGTCCTATTCCGTCCTGAGACTTCGGGCCGTCTTTTGAAATGGAATATTGAACTCAGCCAATATGACATCACTTACCATCTCCGAAAAGCAATCAATGGACAAGCTTTGGCAGACTTCATCGCAGAATGTACAGATAAGGGTGATAGTGAGGAAGAAGTCACTGATAGCGTCCCAATCCAATGGAAATTGTATGTCGATGGCGCAAGTAATGATTACTGTTCCAGGGCAGGGGTTGTCCTTGAAACCCCAGAAGGGCGATCGCTATGTTATGCGCTGAGACTAGAATTCCCTTCGACAAACAATGAAGCCGAATATGAAGCCCTCATCGCTGGTTTAAGGATTGCTAAAGAATTAAAGATCAAGGCATTACAGATCTTCAGTGATTCTCAACTTATTGTTTGCCAAGTCAAGAAGGAATTTCAAGCTAAAGGAAGGAATCTACCCGCCTATTTATCAAAAGCCTGGGAGCTCCTTCAAGATTTTGACCGTTATTCGATAAGTCATATACCCCGAGAAGAGAACATGAAGGCGGATTCTCTCGCAAAGTATTCGAGTACTGGTGAAGCTCAGCTATTGGGATTAGTTCCCGTCGAAGTCTTGTCAGCTCCAACCACAGATGAAATGGATGTTGATTGGATTATGAATGTATCCCAAGAGCAAGAATCATGGATGACTCCGATACTTGAATATTTACTCAATGGTTCTTTGCCAGAAAGTTCAAAAGAACGACAGAAGCTGATGAGGAAAGCCTCTAGATATATAGTTCAAGATGGTCGTTTGTACAAACGAGGATTTTCAATGCCATTACTCCGATGTTTGACAAAGGAAGAAGCTAAGACAATTCTGACTGAAGTACACGGAGGGGAATGTGGGGATCATACAGGTGGTCAAACTTTAGCAAAGAAAATCCTCCGTTATGGATACTTTTGGCCAGAAATTAATCAGGATGCTGCTGACAATTCCCAAAAGTGTGATAAATGCCAGAGATTCGCTAAAATTCCTAGAGCACCTTCCACTGAGCTAACACAAATGGTCAGTCCATGGCCGTTTTCTATCTGGGGAATAGATCTCATTGGGCCTTTGCCGACTGCCAAATCGGGAATTAAATATGCTATCGTTGCTGTTGATTACTTCACTAAATGGGCTGAAGCCGAACCATTGGCTACTATTACCTCTAAGAAAATGATAAGTTTTGTGACTAAAAATATCATTTGCAGGTATGGTGTGTCTCAGAAGATAATAACAGACAATGGTACTCAGTTTGAAAGTGAGGAGTTCCAAGATTTCTGCAAACGATTCAAAATCCGAAAAAGCTTCTCAGCAGTGGCTCATCCGCAGGCAAACGGGCAATGGAAGCAGTAAACAAAATCATCAAATCAACCATCAAAAAGTAGCTGGAAAAAGCAAAAGGTGGTTGAGTCGATAAGTTACCGCTTGCACTATGGGCATACAGAACCACTCACAAAACTGCGACTGGGCATACTCCATTTTCATTGGCATATGGATCAGAAGCGAAGATTCCAGTGGAAACTGAAGTCCCCTCACACAGAAGGATCCATTTTGATCAAAATGAGAATGAAAAATTGCAATTGGAAGCACTTTACCTCCTCGATGAAAGAAGAGAAGAGGCTAGACTTAGAATTGCAGCTCACCAGCAAAGAATAGCCAGGCACTTCAATTCCAAAGTTCGTCAGCGCAGCTTTGAAGTTGGGGACTTAGTCCTGAAGAAAATTATGACAGCCATAGGTGTGTTTGGGCCAAACTGGGAAGGACCATATGTTATAGGCGCGAAACTCCTTGATGGCACATTCAAACTCACAACTGTCGAAGGAGAACCAATCGCAAGAGCTTGGAACAGCAATCATTTGCGTCCCTATTTTACTTGAAAGCATTGCTGAAATGTTGTAAAAGAATTACGAATATATGATTATTGTATTGAAAGCAATTGTAAAGCAAGTGAATAATGAAAAGCTATAAAGTGGATGTAGGCCCAGCTTTTGGCCGAACCACTATAAATCTTGTGTTCTCTACTATTATAAACTGCTTTGTTTTATTTCGACATATAAAATACGTTAATTGTGTCACTAAAATGTCGATTTAATAATGCAGGCCATAAAAGCAAAGCATACCCATCGCAACACCAAGCGATCTCCGACATCACCCAGCAAGCAAACACTAAACCATTCAAAATTTCCATACTCAAATCCTACAAAAGAAGTGCTTCGAACAAAAGTTAGCAATGTGGATGGAAGTGGACCATTTCTAACTAACTGCAAATGTTTGAACAAACAAACAACCAGTTAAATAGCTTGTGTCTACCACCACGAACTCGCTTAACTATGAAGTATATTTCTTTGGATAAGGAAAATTATTGGCAACTAAAAAGGGATGACACTTGCAAAAGACAACGGGGATCGCCAACATGAATAGATGGCAAAGAGACATGGGCGAGAAAGCATCAAACAGCAAAAGACCTCTTCGGAGGCACAAGCCCTCTTCGGAGGCACAACTCTTCGGAGGATAAAGACCTCGAGCGGGCTAAACCAGAAAAAGAGAGATCTTTCTCGATACAAAGTTGCAGACTGATCGGTCGATACACTCCCGTGAATCCGTCCAACCGAGAGAAAGAAACTCCAAACTTTCAGGCAAAAGCCCTACTCAGAGGTACACGTTTCACCGAGATTGAAATAAAACTTCCAAGTGTTGAAACGTGAAAAGCCCTCTTCGGAGGCCCATTTCACCACAGTTGAAATGCTAAAAGACCTCGAGCGGGCTAAACCAGAAAAAGAGAGATCTTTCTCGATACAAAGTTGCGGACTGATCGGTCGATACACTCCTGTGAATCCGTCCAACCGAAAGAAAGAAACTCCAAACTTCCAAGCAAAAACCCTACTCAGAGGCACACATTTCACCGTGATCGGTGATACACTCCCGTGAGATGAAATGTGAAAAACCCTCTTCGGAGGCCCGCTTCCCAGCGAACAGGGAAAAATAAAAGCCTCTCCCAAGGGGCAGAAACAAAAGACCTCTTCCCAGAGGCGCAATCAAACAAAAAGATCCCTTCCCAGGGGCACAATCAAACAAAAAACCTCTTCCCAGAGGTGCAATCAAACAGAAAGACCTCGTCGGAGGCACACGTTTTACCGAGATTGAAATAAAACTTCCAAGTGTTGAAACGTGAAAAGCCCTCCTCGGAGGCACACGTTTCACCGAGATTGAAATAAAACTTCCAAGTGTTGAAACGTGAAAAAGCTCTCCTCAGAGGTACAACTTTTCAAAGAAGCATTTCACCAGAAATGCAAAGCAAAGATCAAAAGCCCTCCACCGAGGCGCAATATAAAAAAAAAAGCCCTCTTCAAAGGCACACTTTAGCTTTCAAAGGAAGACTGGTTCTTCTATTCTCGAAAATACTCTTCCTCAAAAAGAAGTTAAAGTGCCCTTCAGAGGCCCGCTTTACCACATAGAAGAATTCACTTGGTAAAAATGTGTGAAAGCACAAAAGAAAAAGTGATATCTTCGAAGGATGAAGCGTAGAAACTCATATGGAGTGAGCTGTACTCTATTTTGAGCAGAATAGTATTCCTCCAAGTATGGAATAGTTATTCTCCAGAAAATAAGAGCACAAGTCCCCTCGAAGTATAGAATATTGCAACGAGCTTATGCTATAGGGGCAACATGGTATGACTACATTGGTAAAAATTACGCTCGAACAACATACCATAAGCTCACTGCAATATCATATAAAGAAACTTGTACAAAAATAAATAGTAAATGCATTCTCAGATACAGACAGAAGTTTGTATAAACAAAAAGAATCATTTTATTCAATACTGTCAAAATTTTGTACAGGTACAGGTTCCAAAATAAAAAGAAAAAGAAAAGTGGAGGCCGGTACCCGTACAATCCCCGGCCAGTACATGCAAAAAGCAAAAAATAAAGATAAATCGAAGCAGGACCCCTTACTTCTTCTTGCCACCACCCTTAGAGCCTTCACCTGACCTAATAGGCAGCTTTTCAGGACGGCTTGGGAGAGTCGGGGATGAAGGAGAAAGGGTTACTGTCGGATCAACTTTCGCTTCCTCTTCAGAAACAAGAATGTCTTTCCTTCTCTTCTTGAAAGTGACACGCTTCCTCCTCCTCCTTGAAGAAGACTCACTTCCCGGAGTAACAAGAGCAGATAATTTTATGTTATCAGAAGTAGTTCGCTCCGGTGACTCATTGCCTTCTCCAAGCCCTTCTCCCCCATGTTCTTGAAAAGCAATAGGATCATCTAAGCCATGAAGACCTTCTATTTGCTCCTCTTGCGACCTGGGTTGAGAGGCGGACGGAGGAGTGACTTGGAGAGGCGGAGGAGGAATAATTGAAGGAGGAGGAGTCTGAACAATGCTCGATGCTTTCTCTACAGAAGAAAAGAAGTTAAAGTCAGTAAAGAGAGGAGATAAAGGCTCGCTGAGGTTCAGGAAATAGTCGAGAAGCTCATCGAACTCATAGGAGCAAATGAGCAGTGTACTTGGGCAAGATTAATAGTAGAGTTACCTGGAGAAGTCAGCTTCCTGATATCAACCTCATAAGCCTGTGCTTCGGCGCTCTCTTCGCCTTCATCTCCACCCTGTACACTTGTAATCTCAGTTGTAACTTTGACCAGGGATGGAGAATGAGAACTGGAGCCGACAATGTCGATTTCGGCCAAAGGTGAAGGCTGGACTGGAATAGTTGAAGTAGTTTTTCCTAACCGTTCCCCTTCTGCCATTTCGGCTCTTAATTTTGCAAGTTGTTCTTTTCCCTTGGCGAGAGCGGCGCGAGCAACGTCATCCAAGTAATGCTCCTCAAGAGCTGATTCGGCATAGCCAGCACCTTCACCGCCAAGCATGTCAAGTGCGGCCTCCCACACTTCAGCCAGAGTAATTTCATATTTGGGGCCTAGAAAGGCGAGACTACCGTGCCCTAAGATGCTGTGCAGGTAGAAGTCAAATAATGTCGAGCTGATGCTGGTCTTCGTTGCCTCATGAGATTCTTCAGCTGCAATTTTACCGGCAACGGCCTCATCACGCTCTCTTTCAGCTTTGGAGAGTTGAAGCTCAAGCATTTCGATCTCTGCCTCTTGAGAGTCGGTTTTCTTCCGAAGCTCTGCAATATCAGCAATATAGCCCTCATTGATTCTTTTTTGCACTTCAAGCCTGTCTTCGACGTCTTTTTGGCCGGCATGAGAATCTCTCACTTGTTTCTGAAGCACCTCTTCTTTTTTAGTGTAAGAAGTAGAAGAAGTGGCGAGTTCTTCTTTAAGTTTCTCGACCTTCGCCTCAAGCTCTTCATTATAAGTAGTGATGCTCCTCATCTCGGTATCATGCTGCTCAAGAACCTTCTGCCATTCAGCTTTGTCATTCTCCATAGTAAGCATGGCCTCGAGATTCGCACGGTTTACCCTTTGAAGCTCGTCGATAAGCTTTTGCTAGTTCGACATCCTTTCAATATCAAGCCTGACGGCATCGAGATTTCGCAGCATGGCAGGCTTGTCAATAAGGACCAAGTCAAGATCGAACCGCACTCCCTTTAGGCACCAGTGCGGGAACCGGCTTTGCAGAGTAGCCGGGCCTGATCCAACTTAGAATTTAGGCCAGCTGATTATTGTCTGAATGTCTGTCTTCCCGAGAGCAGGAGAGCCAGAAGGAATGTCACGTGAGACGGGGGCAGTGACATTTTCAGGAGTTGTAGAAGCATGCTTTTCACCGTGCCGTGCACGCTTGCTTGGGTCCTCAACTATATGTCTTTTTCCCCGATCATCATGCGACTTTCTCTTGTGAGAATCGTCACCTCTCTGGGAAGAATCATGGTGCTCCTCCCTTTCTTTTCTCTCATAACGCTCTTCTTGAGCCCTTCTCTCCTGAGCCTTTCGAGCGGCTCTCTCTTCAGCGGTTTCTCTGTGAACGGAAAGGTAGCGCCTATAATCATATTGACTACGCCTCCCGTAGCGCTGAAAGTTGTCATAGTAAGAGCCGCTGCGTCCCATCGGAGAATCTGAAATATAAAAAAAACAAGTCTTAAAAGTCTTCAGAGAAAAGAGGCGTAACTGTAAATTCTTCAAAGTACAAAGAATTAGGTGTATGAAAATGCCGAAAGATTCTAAGTGTGTGATGTGCATACTACGCGCATCAAACTACGAACCACTCTTCGATTGCGGAGTAGTCGTGGGGGTAGTAGTTAATGTCAACTCTTGGGTCGACGGAGCTTGTTGCAAAGAAGAAGTCTCTTCCACTACTGAAGAAGAAGCCCTAGTAGTGACAGGGTCGTCTTTAAAAAGCTCTAGTGAGGTGACAAAGAGATCGCTCAACCCTTCGAAAGTGTCGTCCCCGCTCTGCCTGACAGGGCTTGTTTTTCCGACTTCTTCGCCAGACTTCTGTGAATGTTGGGGAGATCCCTGAGGCTCTTCTTCCTCAATTACTGGGGCAAGTGCGAATTTGCCAGACGACCCCGCAACATCAACAGTAGTAGAGCACTTCACCAGAGAAGCCTCGGAGGCAGGTTCTTTTGGTATGGGTTCGTCAGAATAATCTGGGGCATCTAATGCTTTAGGTGGGGAGTCTGGAACCTCATGGGGGTGTGTGGAGCGAGAAGGGTGAAGAAGTCCGAACTGGTGAAGGAATTCGTCGTTCAAAAAAATTTCATATCCCGCTGTCAACCGGTATAGCTACGAGCCTCTTCAGAGTTGGCTTGTGGCTGGGATCTCTAGAAGGAGGGGGAAGCGTTGAAATGAAAAAATGAAGTTAACACTTGGCAATTCGGACTTCACAAAACTCAAAGTATAGAAGAGGTAGAGGTAGATGATCTTACTTCCTTCCCTCCACACAGCATAAAACCCCGGGGGGCAGCGGACATAGAAGAATTGAGTTAAGAACCCATGGGCAGTGTCAGGGAGGCCAACGATCAATTTACGATTTCGGGCGCTTCTCACGACGGTAATAGAAGGATGATCCTTAGTCCTAGTAAAGGTGCATAGGAAGCAAATCTCGTCAAAGCTTGGAAGTCGGTCAAATGTTCTCCTAAATAGAACGCACAACCCCATTAGAATGGCATAGCCATTGGGGTGTAGCTGGAATGGGGAGATAGCTAGTCGACGAAGAAGATTCTGGAGAAAGTTGTTGAAAGGGGGAATGGCCCCGCTTAAGCACATTTGCCGGTTAACCGCTACAAAGCCGGTAGCCGCCACATCAGCAGTGTCACTTTTCTAAGGAAGAATGGCATCTCCTTCAGCAATGCCAAACTGACCACGCAACTGACGAAAAGTTTTGTACGATAAGGTGGTAGGGGCTCTTTCTGGAGGATTGACTAATGGAGCTGGAATAGGAGTGGCATCTCCAGCCTGGGCTGTTATATCTTCTTGCTGAGAAGTCATTCTACACAAGCAACTAGATATTCAAATATGAAGGTGCACGTTTCCTAAAATATGTGAAGTGTTGTGTAAAATCAACAAAGCAATAAGCGAATAAAACTGGAATGAAAACTAGAAAGCATTTGTCAATTATGAAGTCCAGGGTTTGTTGTTTTAAAATATGAAAGAGAAATGTAAATGCAAACAAATCAGTTCAAGATAGCAATGCTTTGCATTAATATTTCACTTTAGTTGATTGGTTCACAGCATCTCATACAGTATGTTTAAGTTGATTACTCTATGTTGACTAATCTGTCATTTGATATGGGCAGTCAGTGACAGTATATTCGTCCCAATTTTCTGTAAATAGTGTATTGAACAGATTGTTAGTTAACACAAGTCAAAAGTGATCTGCGAAAGAATGCAACAAAGTTCAAGCAACAATTCAAAGTTCAAACAAAGCTTAAAAGTACAAGTGCTAACTCGCCAACGACTTAAGAAATTTTTTCTACGGGTTAGGTTGAGTCATTGGTTCTCTGGCTAACTCGTCCGCGACCTAAGTCGTTAAGTTAAGATAGGTCATGTCAATCTCGAGTTGCTGGAACTTTAAGTCGGCTGCGCTCTAAGTAGTAAGTCGTGGAAGATAAAAAAAACTTCAATGCAAAGAAACGAGAAACTCTCAAGTCCTAACTCGGCCACGACTCTTGGTTTAAGTCGTAAGGTATGTTAAGACGGTTCATAGTTAAGTCGCTAAAAGTTGCTGGGTCACGCAGAGGTGCCAAATTATACCTAAGGCGACATTCCACTCTCTTTAGAAAACATACCCTCTTACTCCTAACCCGTTAACCTTCTAACCCGTTAACCTCCTAACCCGTTAACCTTCTAACCCGTTAACCTCCTAACCCATTAACCATCTAACTCCTAATCCGTTACTCACAGTGGATAACCCTAGTTCTACCACACTACTAGATCGCCTCAAATCATGAATCACTGCAAGATAGATTGAACCGCCTGCCCTAAGTCCATCAGTATAACAAAATTCGCGAGGGTTAAGGGGGAAAATCGGAGACAAAGATCAACGATGATCGGCAATTGGAAAAGAGGCAAAATCTCTTACGCAGTGTGACAATGAAGATTATAGGAACTTAATTGGTTGCGAGGTAAACTGGTTGGATCTGTTTCTCAAAGCTTCAAAGGTCAATAATGGCGAAAGAAAACACGGAAACAAGTAAGTGAAGAAGAAGCGACCTAAGCCTTTTATATCTCGAGGCAGAGGAATTTGAACCGGCACACGAGTTAAGACAAGTCGAAGCACACGACCTACGACCTAGGCGTGTACTTCGAGGGGCAAATGTTAACCCTCGATTTTCTACGACCCAAAAACTGCACGACTCAAAAAAATTACATGACTTAATGAGTCAAGGATTGGCCGACTTAAAGTAGTCAACGACTTAAGAAAGTGGACGGTCTACGACTCAAGTTATGGACGACCTAACGGTTTAGCGAGTTGAAGGACTTGGTGACTTACGACATAGAGAAATCTGTGACTCAACGGTTTAGAAGAGAAGGGATGCTCCACGACCTAAGGCATCCACGACCTAAGGTTCCTACGACTTAAGAGGGTATACAGTTTACGACTTAAGGAAGCCCACGACTCAAGAACAGGATGACTTAACGGTTCAAGAGAGAGCACGACTTAAGAAGGAAATAAGTTAACGACTTAGAGCTATCTGCGACTTACGACCTAGCATGTGTCGTGAGCAACTTAAGCAAATGAGGCGCTGCTCCTTACTAAACACAGTGACCTCTTAACTCGTACACGATTCAGGACCTGGGTTATTATCTGAAGGGAACAAGCTTATCAGTTAACTCGTACACGACTCACAACCTAGCTTGAGTCGTCCATGACCTAAAGCTACTGGGTGAAGGTTCAATGCCGCATCAAAAGGACCAGTTGACTCATTTGCGACTTAGATGATGACTCGTGTGCGACTTAGGACTTGTACAAATGAACTTTTGTGAGACCATGAGGCTGGGCCAGATGAGTCGGCCACGACTTACCTTAGACCGGTCACGACTTACGACCTAAAGAGGGGGGATTTCCCTATAAATACCAACCTACCTCAAGCATGAGAGGGACTTTTTGGGCCGATCTCTTTAAGCGCCGATACTCTGCTGAATTCTCGACTCACTCGACACTTCAAGTACGAAAGGCATCTCAACTAACTTCGAGAGGAAATCTAACGCAATCTACATGGATTCAAAGAATTCTTCTGCACCAAAGTTCTAGTTGTTTGTCTCATCAGAATTGTAATCGAAGATTGTTGTAAAGTTGTAATTGATTTAACAATAAAGAGAATTAAAATGGACGTAGGCTTACCCTAAGCCTAACCACTATAAAAACTGTTGTCTTTTCTGCTTTCTCTGTGACTTTTCTACTTGTTTTTAGTTCCCGTGTTCACGGGTGGTGCTTTCGCTCAACTTCAATCTACACCGGGGTGTTAGCGTCTGATTTTTTACGTTAACAGAATGTATAAAAAAAATTCTTGTCTTATGGCTTTATAATATAAATGAATTTCTATAGTTAATATGCTGTTATAATTTTTCTAGTGTATTCCCTTTATATTTTAATTTATCTTATATATATCTATTTCTATTTCTAATTTAAATATTTATTTCTAACTTAAATGCTTATTGTCTTGTTTCTCTATATACATATATATATATATATATATATATTATTTATTTTGTAACTTTTCAAATTAAATTCCAAAAGTTCAAATAAGTTACCAACGTTTAAATTAATAAATTTTGGGATGTTACAAGCTTTCTCACGAAAGTTTGTGGATTTGAAGAAAATCGAAGGAGAAGTTCATGCGATTTCGGCCATTAAAATATAAACGGGGCGCGCTGTAGACATTAGGGTTAGGGTTACTGTTGCGAGTATATATATATATATATAATATATACATAATATGTATATATATGCACATAATATTTTATTATTATTTTCACAATTCGCTTGCTTTTTCAAACGAACTCCAAATGAAATGTGCCGCCTAATGTTTATAATGTTTTACCCATATTCCGAACACAATGGAACATGTTTCGGGTCAAATTCGATTGTATGTGGATGATAGCTTTTCGAATCGAATTAAAAATATTCAATTTTCCATATTAAACTCAACGTGTTTCTGTCCCATATAACCAAACGGTAACTCCAAATGCTACGAAATTTAAAATCTGATAGTATTTAACTATTACAGATCCAATGAAACTGGTTTCGTCGAATTCCAAGTCTGTGGCGCGGAAGGCTATTTAACGCGTCAATTAAATCGAACAATTTTCAAAATTGACAAAATTGCTTGAAATTTCCATTTTAAAAACTTATCAGCCCAATTATTATTCAAATAGAATTTATATTCATATTAGAAATTATTCCGATTTATGTTAAATCAAAATTCCATTATTTACCCTATTACTACATATCAAATTTCATTATTAAATTAATATATAAATTTCAAATTTTAACTTATCGATTTTTAATTCCATTCAAAAGTCCATTATCATTATTCTAATTCAAACAGAGTTTAAAAATCATTTCCATTCACATTTAACTCCAGACCCCCATATTTACTCAATTTCAAATATTAAGTTTATATTTACCAAATCCAATTAATCGATATATTTGAAATTTTAAACTATTTCACTGATTCTTCCATATTCAAAATTTATTTATTTATTTTCCGCTATATCTAGTTTGTTTATACCAGCAAATGTGGAAGCTGGCAGTTATAACTGTTCCTGGCTGGGTTAGTTCATACTATAATTCTGACGTACCTTAGTGAGAGTGGTTGTATGTACTATCTGTATAATTAATCTAATGTGAAAATTTGTGTTTATCTTCTATTTTTACTTTACTTTACCCCTGATAATCTGCCTCACTGGCACTCGGGTTCACTGCCTGTGAATACCATGGATGTATTAGTGTCGATTCCTGAGGATTGAGGAGACAAGTTGTCATAGATGATCTAAAAGATTTTAGTCTTCACCAAAGGAAATTGTTGAGAAAAAAGGACGGTTGTGTGTTTCAAATGTTATGGACTCAAGGAAAGAAGTTCTTAAGGAATATTATCGATCCAAATTTACAGTTCATCATGGAGGAACCAAGATGTATCAAAATATAAAGAGAAGCATCTACTGGAAAGGTCTGAAGAAGAATGTTGGATTGCTTGTGTTGAAGCTTTGTAATTGTTTGTTTCTATTTTTATTTCATGCCCTTTTTTTTAATTAATTGAAGCAGTGAGGATTAAATTAGTAATGCTTCCCATTCTCTAGATTTAATTGACCATCTACCAAGGCCGGATTAGGCCTAGCGGGCCAAGATCTAAGAATTAGTATTCATGCCTAGTGGCATGCAAACATTTAAAAATCATTTACTGAAAGTCGATGTAATTGTGTATTCCTGTAGAAGTATAATTCTTGAAATAAAAATATTACCCCCAAATATTAGAAGACAGACGTGATTATCAACAACTAGGACTGTCGATGGATTCCTGAAAAATCAAAAATCCATCCATATTCGTATCCGAAAAGCGAATAAATATCATATGTTCGAAAAACCTGATGCGAATGTTATTCAAAAATTATATGTCCAGTTTTTTATAAGAATATAGTTAAAATTATGTGTATTTTAATACAACTATATATATATTGTTCTATTAAATTAGAAGTTTATATTATACGCATTAACCACTCAAAACTATTTATCATCATCATATTTATTTATTTTTAACACTTTAATAATCAGTGAGATTGAAAAAGGTTTATGTTAAATTAAAATTTTCCATTTATGATTCTTGATTTATCAATCTACCGTATAGGATAATTATTCGATATCCATCCCTATCCGCGGACATCCGATATTCAAAAATAATTTTGAATGCAAACATGAATATGATACTATCCGCATCTGAAAACAGTTCTATCATCAACTTCCCTTTATTTGACTCTATATATTGCAATCAAGCTTTCAAGATGATCTGAATCAAATACATAATAAACACACTTGTAAAGTGCATTGTTCACACATACGTGACTTTGCATCTATGAAATCAGCTAGCATGAAATTACCTGTAGATCGTTATGATATTGAACCTTCGGTTGTGTTTAATAAGTATTTTGAGCATAGACCTTTTTTTCATCCCCATTTCTAATATATTGACGTATGAAGATATATTGTGACAACAGCATAGCAACAACATGGAGATTTAACGAATGAATTTACTTTCAGCTTCGGCATTCTCATTCTCATTTTCACTTCTAAGTTGCATTTTACCCATGTCATTTTCTTCTTGCAGGTTGCAGCAAAAGCAAAAAATGTAGATAAATTGCATAAAGTGCACACTTAATAAAGCATAAACATTAGGTTTAGAATTTTGAGTTTTATGTCTTGCTTTCAAAATGTTTGGCGTGTATAACAACAATAGGAAGAAAGGAATTAAAGTTTTCTGTTTTTTTTTAATATTTTTCGAAAAATAAGAAAAATATTATTTTCAATTCTTTATGATAAAACCATTTTCTAAACTAATCAAACACTTCGTATTTTTATAAAAAAACCCAAAATTGAGATCTTCAAATCGAACCAGAACTCAGTTCTTATTTTAAAAGGAAAATTTTAATTTAGGTCAGTTTTAAAGATGAATAACAAATTTAGACCACTTTGAAAACTTATTACAAATATAGGCATGTTTCTACTACGTTGGCCTGAGTCAACTTTCCTTCTTGACGCAATTTGAAAATGCACCACGAAACTTCTTTGTTTTTAAATGCGACGCGATTTCAAATGAAGCCTATAAGAATTGATGGGGGAAAAATACGACATACTTTGGCTCAGATCCCGGTTATGTTTCAAAACAGATAAAATATCCTCCCCACAATAAACTTACGTTTCTAGTCCATATTTTCAAATCCGCCCCCACCAAAAGACACAAATACCCTTCACATTTTTAGCATTTCAAATGTGCATAACTTTTTGTAAAAACATCGAACCAGCATACCATTTTCACCAAAAAAAAATGATAAATTTTACAATCTTTAAAATAGATCCGTTGTTGATACCAAAAAATCATATTTGCATTAAAGCTGCAATTATTCCATATATTTATAGAGAATTCTGCAATTTTAAAAAACATCAATTTTCTTCAAACGTCAGCAATTATTCATATAAGTGCAGACTTTTGTACAATTATATGGAATAATTGCATACTTCTCTGCTATTATTCCATATAGTTGTCGACTGCTCTATAGTTATTCCATATACTTTCTATGACGACCCGACTTTCCTTCCACAGAAAGACCATGCATCATCAACAAAAAAGAAAGAGGTAGAAATAGAATAGATAGAAGAAAGAACTCAACAATATCATAATCTCACAGCGGAAACGAAAGAAAATATAATATATCACATAGATATTACATAGTCAATACATCAGAGTTACACAGATTACAACAACATTTCACATTTAGACAGTTATAAAGATCTGTCTAATACATTACATTCAAGGTACAACAGGCAAAGACTTCAACACAGCAAAAATAGATAGATATAGCCATGTCTGGACTCCTGCTCCATGCTATCCAATATTCATTGTAACAGCCCAATTTTTTTTACAAGTATTTTTCACTTGTATTTTTTTTAAAAAAAAAAAAAAAACTTTGGGGTTTATTTAAAGTGATTAAAACAAAATATGAAAAAAAAAAATTATTAGGACTAACTAATAAGATCTCTGAAAAAATCAAGTTTTAATTAAGAAAACATTTATAGCTTAGGTGGTTAAGACATCTGGGCTATTCACGATAGGTCACGAGTTCGAGTCTTAGCACGGTCAGAATTTCGAATTTTTTTTTTTTATGTATAAATGAACTGGGTAATCACGCGTTAAAAAGGGCGCGTAAATCTAGGGAATAAGTACCGTGTATATATATATATAAAATATGAAGAATGTAAACCAATTTAAATTTTAGTTAAGTATTATTTTTAAAGGATTTAGTGTATTTATAAACTGTTAAATATCGCGTTTAAAAGGACGCGTAAAATTTATGGTAAGTAATGTAATAAAACGTGTAAAATTTAAAACGTTATTTTATATATATATTTTTGATGTTTTGTATTACGTCAGTTTGACGTGCTTTTAAAATCATATATAAACACCTTTATGGATTAAAACATCAGTTAGTGATTTTTAAGACGAACGTTACTTTTGGTTGTAACTGACAGTTTGGTTTTAAATAAAATGTGTATATACGTTTCCATTTCCAAAAGCTTTGAAAAATTTTTGCCGTCATTTAATTAAATCAAACTAAAAAAATAATAATATATCAATTCTCATATAATTGGAACGGTTCATATTTTGCCATTCCTCTGATCACGAAACTTTATCTGCCTAAATCTACAATCACGCATATATCATTTGAAAGAAAATCAATTTTGCCTTCCTTTGCGCGTGACACAAAATTTTATTCTTTTAACATTTTTGGCATTTGCCTCTTACCTTTTTGTTTCTTGAGCATGTCACTGTATTCATTTATTCACGCAACCTAAATGGACTAATATATTTGATTGCCTAAAAATCAACTCATGCATTCAAATTTAACCTTGCATATCTTTTCAAATTCTCACATTCCTATTTATATCTCTCTGTTTCCACTGCCTTTATTTTGCAAGATAAAATTTTTTCGTTCCTATAATCACGCATATAAAATAAAAAAATCGTATTTAAATATCTTTATGGAGAAAAATATCAGTCAGTGATTTTAAGACGGACGTTATTTTGTTTTAAAGGACCGTTTGATTTCTTTTAATAAATGGTATACGTTCTTTGCCTAAAGCTTACATAAATATTCACCTTTTCATTTATGGGTATCAAACTAAAATCAAGATTTTAGCTAAAATAAAATGGATCACACGTGAGCAACATTAGTGCATTTGTATATATGTAACGTTCGCATTTTTGCTTATTCCTCTTACCCTCTGTTGTCATCAGCTTTACCAAACATCACGCTTGCCCTTCCTTTGATCAATATTCCCCTTAAGTAACGTACAAACTTTATAAATCAAACCATGTATCACGCAAGTCATTTATTTCCCATAATCCAAGCTGCCATTTTCTCTGCCTTTTTGTTTATAAATTTTCAAATACTGATCAAACTTTATACGTTGGAAAAAAAAAAAATTTATCCTTTTGCAAAACTGAAATGAGTTAATCACGCCACATCCCTTGATCACTGCCTTGCCGTTTCACAAATTCGTGTATAAATATGCCAGAGATCCACATCTCAACAAAAAGAAAAAAAAAACTCACCACTCTTCAAAGCATTGCAAATTTTCCTCTGGCAATTTCGTTCGAAGCATCAGGTAATTGTCTTATTGTTTTCTCTTTCTTTTCCTTCCAGTTTTTCCTTTCCTCAGTTTTTTTTTTTCCTCATTTGATATGCTCGGCCACTCCAACCCATCTACTTCACCCGATCTAGTTGACAAACTTTGGAAATTTATGAGTCATCACATCTGTAGAAATCTAATATGTGTGTGCAAAGAGATGGTGTAGTTGACCCAGATTTAATTTAATGCTAGCTTAAAGTTTACGCGTACTATCACTACGAAAAATGGGTTATTCATTGTATATATCATACTTAGTTTTGGGTCAAACAAAATATAAAGTCAATAATGTTCATTGAAAAAAAAAAACAAAAAGAAAAAAGAAAAAGAAAAAAAAAGAAGAAAAAAAAAAGAAGAAAGAAATATATATGTAAAACAGAGGAAGGAGAGGAAGGGAAGAGGGAGAGGAGAGATTTGAGGGTACATGTACATGCGTGTATCAGTGAGAAGCTTTGCCTTTTTGCATATATTAGATAATTTACCTGTACTAAATGCATATCATATAGGAAGCAGTGCCTGCATATTTTTAACATAAATATAGTTCAGACCATATAGTGTGTGTGCAAGCATCTATTAAAAAGATCCATGCATTTAGTCGAAAGATTGGGCGAATTGTGCATGTGATATATATATTTATAAAAAAAAAAAAAAAACACACACTGATTTCATTTGTAAATTAAATGCTTACAATTTATAAGCTTTCATTCCAAACAATATTTCAATTTGTACCGGACATTGATTTAATTCAATTTACTATTTAATATTATTAATTCATTAACTAAATTCACTACTTACCTTTGTTCTCTTATATGCAACTCTTAGCCTAATATAACAATTTACAACACTTCAATTTATTCGTCATTTTGTTTCAACTGTAAATACTTAGCCTTATATTCCCATGGTTTCATTTCCTTCTCAACATTTGCTTCATTATTAATTTTAAAATCTTTATTTCTTCTAAAGTAAATTTGCGTAAATCTTATTTAAATGACAAAATTTAATTAACGAAAATGACAGGTCGTTACACATATAAAAAAAAAAGGAGAATATTTATAATTTAGTAATGATATAATAAAATTTTATAAAGGAAGTAACGTGCAGATCAAATAATGTACTATCCATGCATTAGTTTGTAGTATAGGCTGGGTGAAAACTTTTGCATGTGTACACGCAAATCTAGTAGGAAATAGGCAGTGTGTTTTTGCGTGAAGGGAAAAAAATAAGGGAGTGAAGTATTTGCATTTCTTTGGGTTACAGTGAGCGTACATTCTTAGTTGATATAGGCTTGGGCCGTGACCTTATGCATACTTCCAGTTGAAGTTTAGTAATGTGGTGGTTGTGCGTTTTGTTTAATTAAATAATAGAGTATATATATAAAAGGTAGAAAAAAAAAGATTTTATTTTGGGCCGAGTTGTTCGTCAAGTAGGGTGGTGTAGTGGTCGAGCGTATCGTGCCAAATTTCTTTGACTCTATTCGTTCCAATTGTTTCAAATATTTGCGTTGACCATAAATTTTAAAAGTCACGTATTCGGTATTTGGATCTTGTTATAGATTTGAATCTAGGCGTGACATCCAGGGAAATTTGATCGCTACCCTCTGTGCGTTTCTTTTTTTTTGGTGGATTTTTCATTTTCGCTTGAATCAAATTTTCTGCAGCTTTCAGGTGAGTTTTTCTCACCAGACATATGTACATATATTGTGTAAATTATCGCAAGTGTATGTGTAAACATTCTATTTAGATATTATCTGTCTGTAGTATGATGAAGAATGATGAACCCATTTAAATTGACATCTCATCAGTTATTTATCTGTTATATTATTTCTGCAGTTATATTATTAATTGTTATTTACTGCTTAAATCACCACTGCAAGTTCCCTGTTAAAGTTGGATTGTTATGGGCTGAAATAATGATTATTGTTAAACTAGTCTGTTAACTGCTTAACTGATAACTTGGGATTGCGGGTTTGAAATGATAGAACCCGGGGTTTTGTAAATTACGGGTTGAAATGATATAAATCCGTATCACTTGACCTAGGTTAGAAAATTTTATACAGGCCCGTGGTCCTTATAATATTTTCTGAAATATTTAAATTTATTTTGGAAGTTAAATATTTGATTTAATATCTTTAAAGGATTTTTTTTTATTTTTATTTTTGAATGAGTTATAAATGTTAATAAATAAATAAATATTCGAATAGAATTTTGGAATATAACTTATTTTGGAAATTCTGGATTTTGAAAAATAAGCTTTCAGTTAATAAATAAATAGATAAATAAGTTATATTTGGAAATATTTATTTAGTTAAACAAATCTGCTACAGCATTTTAAATGCTGTCTTTTTGAAATTGGACTAGTTTTACCCGTAACTTTAGGTAGCATTTCCTAAGTGCTACAGAATCTAGAATTGATTGTTTTAAAACTCATGGAATTTGATAAATTTTATTTTATGTTAAGTTTGGAAAATCTTAAGATATGATATTTATAACTGGATTTTCCTTAATAAATTTAAGATGAATATTCTAGTATTAAGTGAATTTTGAAGATATTAAATGACTAACATTTGGAGTTTATTTATGGAATTTATGGGAATATTCAAGACTAAATAATAAAACATTGATTTGTTGAAAGAATAAAATCCAAACTTAGTTTTGAATAGGAAATACTCCAATTGGATATATATATATATATATATATATATATATAGGAATTGTAATGGATTTGGGGACATAAAGTGATATTTAAATTATGGTTTAAACTTTAAATAAAGAAATATATTTGTAAAGCTATATAAATTATCTTCTTTACAAAGTAACCATAAAGTTAAACCATTATTCTATATACCGTTGAATATCCAAACCATTTGTGTGTTGGGAGTTATGGTTTTAAAGTAAAAATTCCAAATATTATGTTTTGAAGATATAATTCAAATATTTGGCTTCCAGATATTATAAATTTTAAGCAGTATGGTTTTTGGAAAGAATTATATTTGAATATAACGATATCATATTGTTTTTGGGTTTTAAAATGATATCGTATTTATAATTTTGAAATGGAAATGTTTATTCTGGTTTTAAAGTATAAAATGTTTTAAATGACCACGGGTTATAATAACGATGGGTTGGCAAAGAGACCGGGATCGGATATGGACATACTCTCTGTCGATACCGAAAACCACTTTGACCAACCGTGTACGCGGTGGAGATTCCAGAATGAAGTAGGTCGGTGGTGGCGTTTCTTGAAAGGTATATACGTGGACCCGACTCCCGTGAGTTGGCTTAAGGTGGCTAAAACAGGAGCGATTCTCGGATTAATGAGGTAGCTCCTCTGATCGAACGCACTTCTTCGTATACCATTCTATTGCTCTTGTGATTGTTTGGGTGCACCCTTGATTTGGGAGTGTTGTTCGAGGTGGGCGGTCGCTGCGGCTTCGCGTTACCACCGGTCCGGATAGCAATTGGTATATCTACCCTGGCATTGCCTCGTTGTGCCGTGTCACCTACCATATCGAGCCTTGTACGAGTTTGGTTTTCTCCCGTAGCCCGTGTGGTATCCTCTAGTTGCTTCCCGAGTAGGAGGAGCTATGGTATTGGATGGACTACTGGGACTATTACGTGTTAAGGTGGAAAATGTAAAGCCTTAACGCTATTTAAAAAGTAAGTTTATTTTATAAATAGACACTATTATAATAGCGCAATATACTACATAGTAAATAGTTTAACGGATCCTTAGAGGATGGGCGGTCCCAAGCATCCTTTAAGTTACTTGTTCTATATTACAGTACACTTGAATTAGCTTACATTATATAAGTATGTATGTCCTGACTCGAGTGTTATGTTTTATTTTACGCTCGGGTCAGCCTGAGTTGCAGTTTCAGTTTTTCTCTCCGGAGCTAGGTCATCCCGTAGATCATTCGTGCTGCCGGAAGCTTTTCAGTCCCTATCTTATCTGCAATCAAGACTTTGGAGGAATCTGTTTCTATTTATGTCTACAGCTGTATTGCAGATTCTAAACTATGTAAATTCTTTTTGGTTAAAAGTTTTATGGTGGCTTCATGAACCACTAAATATTTTATTTCCGCTGTGAGTTCTGATATCTGTGTATATGATTCTGTGATTTTATTTACTGCATATTCTGAGTTTTGCCAAAATTATTCTACAACGCAGTACTTTGAACACTTCAAGTCCGACATGAGCGGATGCGAAGGGTTGAAAATATTGGGTTGTTACATTTGGTATCAGAGCTTTGGCTCTAGGCAAAACTTAGAATGTATGGTAAAATTGATTTACAGAATCACTTTCATTTGAGCTTGAATCTCTTCCTTTTCGAATTTTGGAACGTTCCCTGCGGTTCCGAAGTTCATTCGTGTCCCTCACTATTCATTTTTCCGATTCTGGAGTATCCCATAACTCCACTTCGGATGATCTTTATAGTAAATTGGCGGTTTCGCCAATATTCTAATATAGGGGTGAAACTCCTTTACAACTAGCATTGATTCACCGGAGATTTATATTTATCCTCAGTTTAGATGCTAGTATCTTTGGTTATTCTAAACTCTATCTCTTCAGATCGAATGTAGATTTACCCTAGAAAATCCACATCGATCTTATTCTTTAAGTCACGGTTGACCCGGTTAAGGTTGCCCGCGATTTATATAAACTTATCTGGTTCCTTATTCTGTTATTTAACCATCGGATCTTCTGATTCCAACTTATCTTTAAATCAAAATTCTCTTTAATTTGAGTCCTTCAAAATTTGAATCTCTATGCTTGTTTTGAAAAAAAATTTATTCCTATATTTGGGAAAAATCTAATATTATATATATAAGTATAATTTTCAAAATTTAACTAGTTGTTTAGAGATAATAGTGTTTGATTTTATTTATGGTTTTGTAAACCATTGGTTTTGTCTTATATAAATAATTGAACTATAAAACATGGTTATAAATTTATTTAGAAACAAAAAAATGAATTTAAAACAAGAATTTAAGAATTTAATTTCTGATAGTTTCAAACCTTGTGTTTAAAGTCTTAAAATGATATATTATTTAAATTATTTTCGAATATAAATTTGTTTCCAAAGAATTTTAAAAGTTTTAAAAATTAGTGCTCTTCTCTTTGTCGCTGGAAAATAATTTCGGTGATGACTACAACATCATCGACATTCATTTTCGAGTATCAAAGTAAAGAGACCACGTTGTAGTTTTGTTTCAAAAATTTAATTGATTTGAATTTCTAAATATGACTTAATTTATAATATATATAGATATATGATTTAAATTGATTTGACATATCCTATATGTATGTATTTATTTATCTTTAAAGGGTTTGAAATTAATTGGAAATTTAATTCATAAATTTATGTTAAAAGGTGATTCTAATGATAAAATAAAGTCAAATTTGGAATGAATATTTAAACTTGAATAATATAGTTGGAAAATTTTACTTGTATAAATTGCATGCCAATATAACTTACCTAAATCATTCATAAATTAACTATGTAATTGGATAATGTATAATATAAAAGGATTTATAAATAAAATTTGAGTGGTTATAATAAATGTTATACACTTAAAGTTTCAGTTACAACAAGACAAACAGAGGCAAATAGAAATAAAATAATAATTGAATAATATACAATATCAAATGGTGTTAAAGGAAATTTAGAAATATATTGGAATAGTTATATTAAATATAATCTACTTTATATGTGCGATAGATATATTAAGCAGAATATATTTAATAATAATCTGGAATAAAGAAAATTAAATTTGTTGAATAAAAGATGATTATTATAAATGACTATACAAATTTTGATTTTAGAAAATAATTGGATAATAAGATAATTAATTTGGAAATAGTTAAGATTGATTTAACTTCTGTAAAAATCAAATGAATTAAATCAATTACTGAATATTAATTAATTTAAATTGAAATTATATGGTTTAGAAATTGAGAAAAGATGAGAAAAATAGTGAGAAAAATAAATTTAATTTGGAATAAAGAAGAAACTAGATGGGGAATTTAGCCTATTTTGGGAAATGGTAAATTTACTTTAAAAAATTAAGTTAAATTACCATTTCAAATTTGGATTAAAATTAAACATTTTAAATTAGAATGTTATAATACCTTGTGAAAAATTTGGATAAAAAAAAAATATGAATGATTTTTTTATGTGTAGGGATATTATACAAGTAAATATGTAAATAAATAAATATTAAAATTTTAAGTATAAATAGATGAAATCAAAGATTAATTTAAAATTGAATTTTATTGTTTAGATTAATGATTCTAATTTAAGTTTTAATTCAGTTTTCTTTCACGTTGTTTCTATTCCCCTACCTTCTTCCTTTTCGAGGACGAAAAGTTCTGAGTGGGGGAGAGTGTAACAGCCCAATTTTTTTTACAAGTATTTTTCACTTGTATTTTTTTTTTTTAAAAAAAAAAACTTTGGGGTTTATTTAAAGTGATTAAAACAAAATATGAAAAAAAAAATTATTAGGACTAACTAATAAGATCTCTGAAAAAATCAAGTTTTAATTAAGAAAACATTTATAGCTTAGGTGGTTAAGACATCTGGGCTATTCACGACAGGTCACGAGTTCGAGTCTTAGCACGGTCAGAATTTCGAATTTTTTTTTTTTATGTATAAATGAACTGGGTAATCACGCGTTAAAAAGGGCGCGTAAATCTAGGGAATAAGTACCGTGTATATATATATATAAAATATGAAGAATGTAAACCAATTTAAATTTTAGTTAAGTATTATTTTTAAAGGATTTAGTGTATTTATAAACTGTTAAATATCGCGTTTAAAAGGACGCGTAAAATTTATGGTAAGTAATGTAATAAAACGTGTAAAATTTAAAACGTTATTTTATATATATATTTTTGATGTTTTGTATTACGTCAGTTTGACGTGCTTTTAAAATCATATATAAACACCTTTATGGATTAAAACATCAGTTAGTGATTTTTAAGACGAACGTTACTTTTGGTTGTAACTGACAGTTTGGTTTTAAATAAAATGTGTATATACGTTTCCATTTCCAAAAGCTTTGAAAAATTTTTGCCGTCATTTAATTAAATCAAACTAAAAAAATAATAATATATCAATTCTCATATAATTGGAACGGTTCATATTTTGCCATTCCTCTGATCACGAAACTTTATCTGCCTAAATCTACAATCACGCATATATCATTTGAAAGAAAATCAATTTTGCCTTCCTTTGCGCGTGACACAAAATTTTATTCTTTTAACATTTTTGGCATTTGCCTCTTACCTTTTTGTTTCTTGAGCATGTCACTGTATTCATTTATTCACGCAACCTAAATGGACTAATATATTTGATTGCCTAAAAATCAACTCATGCATTCAAATTTAACCTTGCATATCTTTTCAAATTCTCACATTCCTATTTATATCTCTCTGTTTCCACTGCCTTTATTTTGCAAGATAAAAATTTTTCGTTCCTATAATCACGCATATAAAATAAAAAAATCGTATTTAAATATCTTTATGGAGAAAAATATCAGTCAGTGATTTTAAGACGGACGTTATTTTGTTTTAAAGGACCGTTTGATTTCTTTTAATAAATGGTATACGTTCTTTGCCTAAAGCTTACATAAATATTCACCTTTTCATTTATGGGTATCAAACTAAAATCAAGATTTTAGCTAAAATAAAATGGATCACACGTGAGCAACATTAGTGCATTTGTATATATGTAACGTTCGCATTTTTGCTTATTCCTCTTACCCTCTGTTGTCATCAGCTTTACCAAACATCACGCTTGCCCTTCCTTTGATCAATATTCCCCTTAAGTAACGTACAAACTTTATAAATCAAACCATGTATCACGCAAGTCATTTATTTCCCATAATCCAAGCTGCCATTTTCTCTGCCTTTTTGTTTACAAATTTTCGAATACTGATCAAACTTTATACGTTGGAAAAAAAAAAATTTATCCTTTTGCAAAACTGAAATGAGTTAATCACGCCACATCCCTTGATCACTGCCTTGCCGTTTCACAAATTCGTGTATAAATATGCCAGAGATCCACATCTCAACAAAAAGAAAAAAAAACTCACCACTCTTCAAAGCATTGCAAATTTTCCTCTGGCAATTTCGTTCGAAGCATCAGGTAATTGTCTTATTGTTTTCTCTTTCTTTTCCTTCCAGTTTTTCCTTTCCTCGGTTTTTTTTTTTCCTCATTTGATATGCTCGGCCACTCCAACCCATCTACTTCACCCGATCTAGTTGACAAACTTTGGAAATTTATGAGTCATCACATCTGTAGAAATCTAATATGTGTGTGCAAAGAGATGGTGTAGTTGACCCAGATTTAATTTAATGCTAGCTTAAAGTTTACGCGTACTATCACTACGAAAAATGGGTTATTCATTGTATATATCATACTTAGTTTTGGGTCAAACAAAATATAAAGTCAATAATGTTCATTGAAAAAAAAACAAAAAGAAAAAGAAAAGGAAAAAAAAAAGAAGAAAAAAAAAAGAAGAAAGAAATATATATGTAAAACAGAGGAAGGAGAGGAAGGGAAGAGGGAGAGGAGAGATTTGAGGGTACATGTACATGCGTGTATCAGTGAGAAGCTTTGCCTTTTTGCATATATTAGATAATTTACCTGTACTAAATGCATATCATATAGGAAGCAGTGCCTGCATATTTTTAACATAAATATAGTTCAGACCATATAGTGTGTGTGCAAGCATCTATTAAAAAGATCCATGCATTTAGTCGAAAGATTGGGCGAATTGTGCATGTGATATATATATTTATAAAAAAAAAAAAACACACACTGATTTCATTTGTAAATTAAATGCTTACAATTTATAAGCTTTCATTCCAAACAATATTTCAATTTGTACCGGACATTGATTTAATTCAATTTACTATTTAATATTATTAATTCATTAACTAAATTCACTACTTACCTTTGTTCTCTTATATGCAACTCTTAGCCTAATATAACAATTTACATCACTTCAATTTATTCGTCATTTTGTTTCAACTGTAAATACTTAGCCTTATATTCCCATGGTTTCATTTCCTTCTCAACATTTGCTTCATTATTAATTTTAAAATCTTTATTTCTTCTAAAGTAAATTTGCGTAAATCTTATTTAAATGACAAAATTTAATTAACGAAAATGACAGGTCGTTACACATATAAAAAAAAAGGAGAATATTTATAATTTAGTAATGATATAATAAAATTTTATAAAGGAAGTAACGTGCAGATCAAATAATGTACTATCCATGCATTAGTTTGTAGTATAGGCTGGGTGAAAACTTTTGCATGTGTACACGCAAATCTAGTAGGAAATAGGCAGTGTGTTTTTGCGTGAAGGGAAAAAAATAAGGGAGTGAAGTATTTGCATTTCTTTGGGTTACAGTGAGCGTACATTCTTAGTTGATATAGGCTTGGGCCGTGACCTTATGCATACTTCCAGTTGAAGTTTAGTAATGTGGTGGTTGTGCGTTTTGTTTAATTAAATAATAGAGTATATATATAAAAGATAGAAAAAAAAAGATTTTATTTTGGGCCGAGTTGTTCGTCAAGTAGGGTGGTGTAGTGGTCGAGCGTATCGTGCCAAATTTCTTTGACTCTATTCGTTCCAATTGTTTCAAATATTTGCGTTGACCATAAATTTTAAAAGTCACGTATTCGGTATTTGGATCTTGTTATAGATTTGAATCTAGGCGTGACATCTAGGGAAATTTGATCGCTACCCTCTGTGCGTTTCTTTTTTTTTGGTGGATTTTTCATTTTCGCTTGAATCAAATTTTCTGCAGCTTTCAGGTGAGTTTTTCTCACCAGACATATGTACATATATTGTGTAAATTATCGCAAGTGTATGTGTAAACATTCTATTTAGATATTATCTGTCTGTAGTATGATGAAGAATGATGAACCCATTTAAATTGACATCTCATCAGTTATTTATCTGTTATATTATTTCTGCAGTTATATTATTAATTGTTATTTACTGCTTAAATCACCACTGCAAGTTCCCTGTTAAAGTTGGATTGTTATGGGCTGAAATAATGATTATTGTTAAACTAGTCTGTTAACTGCTTAACTGATAACTTGGGATTGCGGGTTTGAAATGATAGAACCCGGGGTTTTGTAAATTACGGGTTGAAATGATATAAATCCGTATCACTTGACCTAGGTTAGAAAATTTTATACAGGCCCGTGGTCCTTATAATATTTTCTGAAATATTTAAATTTATTTTGGAAGTTAAATATTTGATTTAATATCTTTAAAGGATTTTTTTTTTATTTTTGAATGAGTTATAAATGTTAATAAATAAATAAATATTTGAATAGAATTTTGGAATATAACTTATTTTGGAAATTCTGGATTTTGAAAAATAAGCTTTCAGTTAATAAATAAATAGATAAATAAGTTATATTTGGAAATATTTATTTAGTTAAACAAATCTGCTACAGCATTTTAAATGCTGTCTTTTTGAAATTGGACTAGTTTTACCCGTAACTTTAGGTAGCATTTCCTAAGTGCTACAGAATCTAGAATTGATTGTTTTAAAACTCATGGAATTTGATAAATTTTATTTTATGTTAAGTTTGGAAAATCTTAAGATATGATATTTATAACTGGATTTTCCTTAATAAATTTAAGATGAATATTCTAGTATTAAGTGAATTTTGAAGATATTAAATGATTAACATTTGGAGTTTATTTATGGAATTTATGGGAATATTCAAGACTAAATAATAAAACATTGATTTGTTGAAAGAATAAAATCCAAACTTAGTTTTGAATAGGAAATACTCCAATTGGATATATATATATATATATATATATATATATATATATATATATATATATATATAGGAATTGTAATGGATTTGGGGACATAAAGTGATATTTAAATTATGGTTTAAACTTTAAATAAAGAAATATATTTGTAAAGCTATATAAATTATCTTCTTTACAAAGTAACCATAAAGTTAAACCATTATTCTATATACCGTTGAATATCCAAACCATTTGTGTGTTGGGAGTTATGGTTTTAAAGTAAAAATTCCAAATATTATGTTTTGAAGATATAATTCAAATATTTGGCTTCCAGATATTATAAATTTTAAGCAGTATGGTTTTTGGAAAGAATTATATTTGAATATAACGATATCATATTGTTTTTGGGTTTTAAAATGATATCGTATTTATAATTTTGAAATGGAAATGTTTATTCTGGTTTTAAAGTATAAAATGTTTTAAATGACCACGGGTTATAATAACGATGGGTTGGCAAAGAGACCGGGATCGGATATGGACATACTCTCTGTCGATACCGAAAACCACTTTGACCAACCGTATACGCGGTGGAGATTCCAGAATGAAGTAGGTCGGTGGTGGCGTTTCTTGAAAGGTATATACGTGGACCCGACTCCCGTGAGTTGGCTTAAGGTGGCTAAAACAGGAGCGATTCTCGGATTAATGAGGTAGCTCCTCTGATCGAACGCACTTCTTCGTATACCATTCTATTGCTCTTGTGATTGTTTGGGTGCACCCTTGATTTGGGAGTGTTGTTCGAGGTGGGCGGTCGCTGCGGCTTCGCGTTACCACCGGTCCGGATAGCAATTGGTATATCTACCCTGGCATTGCCTCGTTGTGCCGTGTCACCTACCATATCGAGCCTTGTACGAGTTTGGTTTTCTCCCGTAGCCCGTGTGGTATCCTCTAGTTGCTTCCCGAGTAGGAGGAGCTATGGTATTGGATGGACTACTGGGACTATTACGTGTTAAGGTGGAAAATGTAAAGCCTTAACGCTATTTAAAAAGTAAGTTTATTTTATAAATAGACACTATTATAATAGCGCAATATACTACATAGTAAATAGTTTAACGGATCCTTAGAGGATGGGCGGTCCCAAGCATCCTTTAAGTTACTTGTTCTATATTACAGTACACTTGAATTAGCTTACATTATATAAGTATGTATGTCCTGACTCGAGTGTTATGTTTTATTTTACGCTCGGGTCAGCCTGAGTTGCAGTTTCAGTTTTTCTCTCCGGAGCTAGGTCATCCCGTAGATCATTCGTGCTGCCGGAAGCTTTTCAGTCCCTATCTTATCTGCAATCAAGACTTTGGAGGAATCTGTTTCTATTTATGTCTACAGCTGTATTGCAGATTCTAAACTATGTAAATTCTTTTTGGTTAAAAGTTTTATGGTGGCTTCATGAACCACTAAATATTTTATTTCCGCTGTGAGTTCTGATATCTGTGTATATGATTCTGTGATTTTATTTACTGCATATTCTGAGTTTTGCCAAAATTATTCTACAACGCAGTACTTTGAACACTTCAAGTCCGACATGAGCGGATGCGAAGGGTTGAAAATATTGGGTTGTTACATTCATCAAGCCAAAACCTGATCACTTGGCTACTCGTAAAAATTTAAGTACCCAAGAATTTAAGAAAAAAGCTATCCAGAGTTTCTCAAGACAAACTCTGGCATTCCCACTCTACTGAACCTTAGCTAGCTATACCACTATGATCCAGAACTTCCTCTCACTCCGATCCATAGATCTGAACCAAATATCAGACCACACTTAAAACCAGCTCTCCATCAGATCCTTCTGAACCGCAGATCCCAACTAAGATGGATCATTCACGTATTTCCTCAGACGAGATACGTGAAAAACAACATGAATACCAGCCATCCAAACTGGCAATTCAATCCTGAAGACCACAACCACTAATCTCCTCAAGCACTCGGACAGACCAATACATCTTGGAGCAAATTTTCTCGTCTTACCAAATCTTATAACTCCTTTAAATCGGGAAACTTTGACAAAGACTAAATCCTTTGATCCCAAATTCCAATTGCCTTGTTTCTTGTCCACATATCCTTTTGACGATCCTGCACTGCTCTCAATAAGCTCCACCTTCACAGATGCTTCTCGGATCAAAACTGGACCAAGAACCAGACGATCTCTCGACTCTACACAACGGAATGAGAATCTACCACGTCTTCTAAACTAAACTCCATAGGGTGCCATCTAGATACTCGACTGATAACTATACGAGAATTCCATTCAATGCAGATGGTCCTCCCAAGATCCGTCAAATCCAAAACACAGCCCTCAGCATAATCTCAAAAATTCTATTCAGCCTTTCCGTCTGACCGTCGATCTTGGGAATGATAGGCTGAACTCAAACTCAAATTCGAACCCAAAGCTGATCACAAAGCCTTCCAAAATCTAGCGGAGAAGATAGGACTACCGTCGCTAACAATGCTGACTGAAACACCAAGCAGTCGGACAAACTCTTTCAAGAAAAACTTAGCCAAAGATGTTGCAGTACGGGTTGCCATGACCGGAATAAAATGGACGCTCTTAATTAACAGGTCTTTAATTACCCATATTCCATCGTTTCCCTCTTTGGTCCTTGGCAAACCGTCGATGAAATCCAAATAAATCACTTCCCACTTCCATTTCAGAACTTCCAAAGGCTATAACAATCCTGCGGTCTTCTGCTGATCACCTTCACCTGCTGACAGGTCACACATTCATTGACGAAAGCAGCAGCAACATCCTTCTTCAAGCTCAGCCACCAGAAGACTTTCTGACAGAACTCCTTGCCTCAAATCCTTGATATTCGGAACACAAATCCTTCCGATGATCTTCAATGTTCCTTGGCCATCAATCTCAAAACTGGAATACTGCCCATTCTTGTCTCAATCCATCCACTTCTGGCACACACAAACATCCGTGTAGACCTCTAACTTGCTCTTGCCATAAGAAATAGCTAGAACATAAACACTGGTCAGCCTTGCCTTCAAATCCGAGAAAGCCTCTTCACACTCGGGTCCACTTTAACTTTGCTCCTTCCCGAGTCAACTTGGTTAAGTGCGAAGAAACCTTAGAAATATCCTTGATAAACTTCCTGTAGAACCCTGCCAACTCCAGAAAACCGCGGTTGCTTCCACTCCTGAATAATAGCTACCCTGGCTGGATTTACAGAAATACCCTCTTAAGAAACAATATGCCTCCTGAAAGAAATCTTGGGTCTGCTGTACCAACTCTTCTCTCTTCTTCAGCGCCATCCTTCACTAGGCTGAGCAACAGGTACAGCTCCCGAAACTGAGACGATCCGAAACTCTATCTTCCGATGAGGGCAAACCTTCACTTCCTCGAAATCATCCGAAAAATCTCATCTTGATGGACTCTACGCCTTCTGGAGTTGCCTCACTTCCAATGCAGAAGATTACTCAAATGAACTCCAGAATCATCGCAAATCACTTTTGCGATTCCTTCCAACTCATTCTCCAAAGAAACAATTTTTATACTATCCATCCAATCCATATCCAGAATAAGATCAAACCCTTTAAAATCCAATACCGATGGATCACCAGAAAACTATGGGGGAGATAAGAAAATCTTAACCCTCTACAGATCTTATCTAACTTGGTTACACCGCCTATAGGATTAGATACAAAGATAGGACGGTCAACCAAACAAAGAGAAAGATAAAACTTTTCTAGAACTCATGTTGGAAATTCGAACAGATACCCAACAAATTTAGATAGATATATAATTATTTTAAAATTACAAATACGCGCTTTCAAGATATACACTACTCCAGAGCCTAGGTATTATCTCAACCTATGCTCTGATACCAAGTGTGAAGACCCGGCTTTCATTCCACAGAAAGACGCATCATCAATAAGAAAGAAAGAGGTAGAAATAGAATGGATAGAAGAAATAACTCAACAATATTAGAATCTCACAACGGAAACGGAAGAAAATATAATATATCACATAGATATTACATAGTCAATACATCAGAGTTACACAGATTACAACAACATTTCACATTTAGACAGTTATAAAGATCTATCTAATACATTACATTCAAGATACAACAGGCATAGATTTCAACACAACGGAAATAGATAGATATAGCTACGTCCGGACTCCTGCTCCATGCTATCCAATATCCGTCAAGCCAAAACCTGATCACTTGGCTACTCATAAAAATTTGAGTACGCAAGAGTTTAAGAAAAACAGAAATAAACTCTGGGTCAGACATGGGTCTGGTGTGAGTAAACGAGTTAAAGTTATTTAACTTTGAAAACCTTTAAAAATAAAGGTATCATGTAAGACTTCCCATACATAAACATGGGTAAGTTTCTACCTTACGCTAAACAAAATATTTGATAGGAAATCCAGTGATATTATAATAGGGTCTAGGGTTTTCAAATAAATAAGAAATAGCTGAAATTGTTACATGATAAATTCCAGCATATTAGCCACAAAGTGGGTTATACAATCAAAAACGTAAAGGGCACGTAGGAAGAATGAGTTTCCATCAATGGCAGGGCTACTGGGGTACCGCCCGTCACGGTACGTGGCATAGATCAACGTACCGAGGATCACTCCCGACCCCCTGCAACACAAATCGGAACCATTCCTTATTGAACAGTGCCGAATAAGACAACCCCACAGTTGGCTGCAGATCAAACTGCCCACTAAGCCGAATAAAAGGGAAATCTAGACATGGAAAGCTCTTATCCTACTTGAGCGCGATTCACTTAGCCTTGCTGCATCTCCCCTATTTTAGTCATTCCCGATTTATGAGGCTTGAAACTACGATTACATTTATAGAACACATCTATCTTAGAATGCTCATCGTCCATCTGACGATGTTCTGAAAGCATTCAATCCATACAAGTTCGTTCCGGGTTCGAACGAAACCGAAGGCATTATCTCGTTACACTCGTTTTGGAATCACCCTCAGAGTTAACGACGATAACCCTTGCACACTGAAACTCCATCTCGATCTTCACTTTGAGATGTCATGACCTATCGTTTAACTTGGATCGATGTGGTTTTCGGATAACCGAATTTGATATCCGATCCCGATCTCATCGAAATCCAAACGTATCTTAAAGGTCTAAGTTGTTTAAGGTTAAACAATTCATTTCAATTCAATTCAATATTTTGAATTCACACAGCATTTAACACAGATAAATATCACATATTTATCATGATATATCATATCACAGAACATCACAGCATATCATCCAATAATATCATCCAATTCAGACATTCTACACAAACAATTATCCATAAACAGGAATTATTATCCCATATCATAATTAATTTAATCAACTTAAATTAAATTAATTACTCAAGAATTAATCACCTAATCCTGCTCAATTTATCATTAATTAATTACAGACAAATTAATTAATCATCACTTTAATTAATCATTCCTTAATCAATCATCCTTGATTAATTATACTTTAATATTTTATCAATCAATTAATTAATCTCTGATCACAGATATCCTTTAATTATCAATTAATAAACCTTAATTATTAATTAATATTCTTCAATACAAAGTAATAAATCCTTAATTACTTTTATAATCAATTAATTAAACTTTAATCAACTGATTAATTATCCATTAACTATTAATTAATAACCTTAATTATTAAACAATATCTCTCAATGCAAATTAATTAATCCACAATTACTCTTATAATCAATTAATTAATCATTAATTAACTAATTAGTTATTCCTTAATTATTAATTAACAACCTTAATTACAAATTAATTAATCCATAATTATCAGTTAATCAATCCTTGATTAACAGTTAACCCATCTTTAATTAATCTTCAATTATAGATTAATTATCCTTTAATTATTAATTAATAAAACCTAATTATTAATTAATAAAACTTAATTACAAATTAAGTACTTCTTAATTACTAGTTAATTAATTTCTAATTACTCAAATTAACCACTCACTAATTACTTAATTAATCAATCTTAATTACTTGATTAATTAATTCTTAATTATACTTAGTTACATAATTAATTAATCTCTAATCATTAGTTAATCAATCTTAATTATTTAATTAATAATTCTTAATTACAAATTAATTAACCTTTAATTAATTAACTTATAACCCTTTAATTATTAATTATTAATTATTAATAAAACAAATCAATCAATTTCTCTTAATTAATTACTTAATTAATCCCTTATTCATTAATTAACCAAATTAATTAATTATACTTAATTTCCTAAATTAATTTAACTAAACTCAAGACATTAAATCTTCATTATCTTAAGATAAAACATTATCTTGTTAATGCCTTTTATTGCCATTAACATTTAAACCATTTTATCTTTAAAATTAACTTTACTTAATTAAATCAATAATTAAGTTTTTTTTTTTAAAAATAAAATAATCATTTATCTTGCTAAATTAAAGTTAACAAAATTTCCTTTTAATACTTTAAACATTATCAAGTGGTAGTTTAAAATTAATTCCAATTTAAATTTTAAAACTTGCTTTTATAAAAATCTTAAACTTTCATTTTAAATTAAGTTTTAAAATCACTTTAAATTTTACAAAATTTAAATTAAACAAATTTCCAAAACTTCTTAATCAATAGTTAAAGAAAACAATTATAAAAAGAGTAAGTTTAAATAAGAAAGTTTTAAACTAGATTTAAATTTAAATTTCAAAACATTTTAAAAACTGCCTATCACTGCTGCTTCGAGTCAAACCCGAAGACCCCTCGGGTCTAACCCGAGTTTCTTCTGCTTCTCCCCCTTGTTTCAAAAACTTAAACTTATTTTAAGTTTTAAAAACCTACAGGCTAAACACTCACGTAACTACTCGAGTTCAAACTCGAGTCATATTCCCAAAAACACGATCCCACCTTCGAGTTGAAACCCCAACCCAAACAACAGACATCAATTCTCCCCTGTGCACCTACACAGTAGACTTCGACGTCGGTGATCACCTCCAATAATTTCGACATACCGTCCATCACCATAGCATCAATGCCCGATCATCCAAACACATGCCCAAGCTTCAAATCAAAATCGAGCAAGGTGGTTGAAACTGGAACCCAAAACCTCACCAGAAATCTGCCTCGATCACTCACATCCGACCACCAGAGTCGCTGCACTTCCGGCCTCGCAATCTCTGACCATCCCCGAAGCCATTCCCATTGGTCCGGTGAAGCTCGAACCACCAGAGCGAATCAGTGATCCATTTACCCAACGTGACCAAATTAGGGTTAAAAACTAAATCCACTTGCCGTCGACGCCACGACGATCAAGCACCCCTCTAGCCAACTTTTCCGAACTCCCTGATCCTTCCTCTACCCCCAGCCAAGATCCCGACCCCCAGCAACAGCCGATCACCAAAGGTCACTTAGAAACCAATTTCCAGACAAACTAAAATTTCTCACTCAAAACAACATTATAAATCATGATTTCCTTTTTAAAATTCATAGTTTTCAAATTCTATTTAGGTTATATTCCTGAATCAGTAATTTAAGATAATTGATTTTTAACATGATTATAATATTTATTGTCTTTTTCCATTTTTCAGATATTATTCCAACTGGTTGTTCTTAAAATTATTTTTAAAATCTAGATCCTACAAATGCAAACAACTTTTGTTTGAATAACTGGGTCTAAAAGGATTTAGGGGTTTAGATCTTGATTTTTGAAAATTTTAAAGTGTAAAAAATCAAGAACAGAGCAAATACCTTGTTTCGGACATGCACACTTACATATATTTATAAACACAGAGATATCAATCATATATACACAACAAAAGCATCATTCATCTCAAATATTTTCATAAGCAACGGACTAAAATTTACTTAGCTTTTAATTTAAAAAGTTTACTCACTGATTTAAAGAGGCAGAGGCTTGAAAAGCAGAGATTTGAAAACTGAATTTGCTGATTCCTTTTTAAAACTGAAAAGCTTTTGATTTAAACCCTGGAACTTCATAATGTTGCTTGAGAAGATTGCTTGACATTGTACTTCAGGTTTGCATTTGAAAATCTGTTACAGGCTTGGCTTTTTGAACAGAAAAAGTGTTTACAGGCTTTGACCTTTTCTGGTTTTTGAACTTGAGCTTATATTGATTTCAGATTGCATTTTTGAAGATGTAACAAGCCTGAGTCCTTTAATCTGTTTGAGGAATTTTACGAGCTTGAGATGAAATGGTTATAGGGTTGAACTGTTTTTAAGGAAGTGATTACTTGAAAATGAATTTATAGACTTGGACTTGAACTGTTTTGATTATTGAGTTTGGAAAAGTTTTGATTTTTAGTTTGAGGAAGGTTTTCAGGTTTGATTCATGATCATTTTCTGGTTTGAGAGAGATAGTTGAATAGGTTGAGTTTCTTTGAAAGTGAGGGGATAAGAAAAAAAACAAATGAGAGGAGATGAGAGTTTATATAATGTTTATTAAAATTTATTAAAATTTAAGAAAAATAAAAATAAAAGGACACTTGCTCAAATGTTTAACACTGTCATTACCATTCTTTAATTAAACAACACATGTATTTACAAACTTTATTAACCTAACACTTGTAATTTTATCATTTTTATTTATTTTTAATAGATATTAAAAGCTTTTATATTAATTTTCCAAATTAATAAATGCATTTCTAAATAAATAAATGCTTTCTTAATTTTATAAAAATAAAATCTTTAAAAGAAAATAAAATAAAACCAATTAGATTCTAAATAAAATTATATAAAATATAATAAGGGGATTTTAGGCTCAAGAAAAAAGTTATAGAAAAATTTAGTTTCAGTGACAAGAAGTTTGCTTTTTAGGCTGAATAACACTTTTTAGTGTAAATCATAGAATGATAGTTGTAACTATCATTTTCTGTTTACATTAAAATATGTCCTTTAGACTAAAAAGCAAACTTGCTGTCCGTGAGACTAAATTTTTTCGCAACTTCTTCCCTACGCCCATTTTCCTAATATAATTAATCCATTTTAAAGGTTAATATAAAACTTTTTGTATTTATTTTACAATTTAATAAACACTATCTTAATTTGTATAAGTAAATTCTTTTTACGGGAAACTAATCCTATTTTAAATAAAAACTTATTCATATAATTTTATATCCAAAATAATTTCCAAGATATATACCCATTTAAATTCAAATTTAAATCTAAATTCAAACTCAAATTCAATTTAAAAATTTAATTTAAAATCAACTTAAATAAATATTAATTTTAAACAAACACAAATTAAGTTGAATATAATAACTTTATTTAAAAATCTATTTTTAAAATCAATCTCAAATATATACATAAACAAACACCTTATTAACTCAAAAATAATAATTCTATTTAAAAAAAATCTATTTATAACTATATTTAAAATCATCACATTATTAATTATTGTTTGAAAATAACAATTTTTTAACAATTTTAATTTATAAGTAGATTATCACATTTTAAATTCCTTGAAATTCTGAGATATCACACCTTCCATTTTATGCAATTATATGAAATAATTATCAATTTTTTTTCAAATGTCAGCAATTATTCCATATAATTGCAGACTATTATACAATTATACGGAATAATTGCAATATGCAATTATATGAAATAATTGCAGACTATTCTGCTATTATTCCATATTATTGCAGCCTTTTCTGCAATTATTCATATACTTGCTATTTTCTACAATTATATGAAATAATCATCAATTTTTCTTTAAGTATCAGTAATTATTCCATATAATTGCATACTTTTATGCAATTATATCGAATAATTGCAAAAAAGTCTGCAGCTATTCCAAGTAATCGCAGAAATGTGCAAGTATACCATATAATTGCAGACTTTTCTGCAATTATTGTATATAATTGCTGAATCGTTTGCAATCATACTGACATGTCGTTGTTTATACATATGCAAAATGACATTCATTAGAAAGATAATAAAATTTGTAATTTAATGATGAAAACGATTTGCTAATCTGTAGTTTCTACAAAAGTTATTGTGTAACCAACATTCAACCATGAAGCAGAAGGGTATCTTAGGGTTGCAGTATTTGAAAATATGGATGTAATTTTTTTAGGAGGATGTTTTATGTATCAAGTTTGATTTTAAGGATGTGAGGAGTTCCTCATTTTCACAAAAAATAACCTCATCTTGACTCCATTTGAAATGGAGCTAATAAGAGCAACAATTTTCATTGGCTCCATTTGAAGAAAAAATAAAGTACCGCATGGTTTGCCATTTTTGGTTGACCTTTCGTCCAAAAAATACACACGCGACGATGTATTTTTAAAAACCAATTAATTCAGAAAATGACGCTTACATATAAAACAGGAAACAAATTTATTTTGTTTTTTGTATTTTGAGAAATAACAAAAAAATGAAAGAAAATACATCCCCTCCACCGTCCCTCCATCATCGTCACAACGGCTTAAAATTTTAAGCTTATCTTTCGTCGTTCTCATATTTCGTTGTGAATGTTGAAAACGCAAAACACAAAATGAAACCAAATATGCCCTAAAATTTATAGCGTATTTTGAAAATGCATCATAGGAGTTCAGCGCCAACATGGCAGAAACATACTTACATTTCTAATAAGCTTTCAAAGTGGCCTAAATTGGTTATTAGTTTTCAAAATTAGGCTAAATTTGTAATTAAAAAAAAATCTATTTTTCTGAAGAAAAAGAAAAAGAAAAAAAGAGAGTACAAAACAGTGAATTGAAACTGATTGACATGGCCATGATCATTTTCTACAAATTTAAACAGTCACATTCTAATACTGGGAAAGTTTTCTTCTTGTTATTTTATGGATCTTATTTTCAATTAATCACCCTTATTAATTTATGCAGTGATGATCTTCCTTTTTTGTAGTTTGTGGGATGTTTACACCGCTGTATATCTTGATAACTGCGTGTATGTTGTATTTTTGACAAACAATAAGAAGAAAAGGCGTAGATTGCTTGAGTTGAGTTACCTTTTAAATGTACTCTTTTCATAACTGTAACCAACCCAATACTCTACCCGTTAGTTCTTATCAATGTATCAATATTCTATATTAAGTCGTGTTATGTTTTATATCCCATGGAGCCAAAAGATGTAGTTACTTTACCATTATTTCTTCCTCGCACTTGTAGATATATACCAATGCAGCTAAAAAATTCGCTGAGCTTTCTTTTCAAACAAATCTCCATTTGAACCGAACCCAAAACTTGGAATCAGCTTTCTACAGATTTTTCAGAACATCTCCAAGTACATACGCCCACTGAGTCCAATGAGTTCCACCCTATTTTTTTAGAATAGAAAAATATACATGATTGTGAGAATAATAACAAATAAAAAGATAATAACACCCATTCAGTTGACTAAATAACCTGACAGAATACAGCAAAAGGATCTCTCAATGGTCCATCACAAGACATTTCGCTTGTACTTCCATTGATAAATGTCCCATCCGCAAATATAACCTGATATTATATGCAAGCATACATAAATTTACATACATAAGAAACATACATTCATGCATACTTAAATACATGCATACATATACGCATGCACGCATACATGTATGCATGTGTTTGTATATACGTCAAAATACCAGGGTTCAAAGTTCCGATTCCGTTCCGATCGTCGGCAAATTTTGGATTTTCTGTTTCTTTTGGAATTTTCGAAAATTCCATTTGAGTTCCGGTTAGCGGATCCGTTAATTTTTTCATGAATACATTAGTAAATAGTTAATGCTGACAAAAAAAAATATTACATCATTCATATTATACAAATTTCATAAAGCTTTTTAAAAAATTATTAAAGGTTGCTGCAAATTTTATTAAAATGTTTATAGATACAAACATTTTATAGTCAGTTTTAACCCAACTTGGCCCAGTCCAAAAGCTCAAAACCCATATCACTATCTCAAAACCTTTGTAACATTCCTGAGCTTGCCCCAACCATTTTTCATTCCAATTTGATGATTCAAAGCGGGAACAAAGTGTAAAAAAAAAAAAAAAAGTTTCTGCCGTGCAGCTCCCATTCGATGCTTCCTAAATCCGATTTCATATCATGTTCGAAGCTGGTACTAGAGCATTTCACAAGTTCAATTCACCTAATGTTTGAAATCGAGGAAGATAACTTCCAAAAAGGGTAATATTCGGTTTTATTTTGCTTCTGTGAATCAATTTCTCCGGTAACCTTTTCCTTTGCCACTAAATCCCGAAACGAGAATTTTATAAAGTTCCATTTTGGACCAAGCCAGAATCGGAACAAAAATGACGGAAATCCAACATGTCGGACGGATTTTAAAACCTTGCAAAATAAACACATTACATGCATACGAGCAGGTACTACACGTTATACTTTCAGATGTTGAATAATCTAATAATATATCGTATTTGTGTTTTGGTGAATGAAGAGCAGAATATTTGAAATGCTTATCAGATAAATTTGGTAACCGTTATACAAGTTAATTTTAAGAAATAAAATATGCGATTTTTCAAAAATTGTAGCGACAGCTAAAAATATTTATTGATAATTTTGAACTGAACAAACCTCAGATGCATAGCCGGGAGTAAAACCAGCAGTTGGCTTGATAAAGGAACCTACTGGACTGCATCTCTGTACTGCCTCGCAAAATGAAATAAGTCCCGCTCTACTTCCTAGTTGTACCGCCTGAAATAAAGCTACATCACGTATGTAATCTTTAAAAAAAATGACGAAATTCATCGAATTGGACATCTTAACAATGATACGTAATGGGGTTGGAACAAAATTAGTCTTGTTAAGGGCACCACGATCATCTCCTGCAAATGTCCAGTACAAAATAATTAACTTCAAAAATTTTACACTGGAATGCCCATTTTGTTCAACATATAGTGCGAAATGAAGTAAAGATCGTTCAACTAAACATTGTTGATGAAATCATTTTTCCCATTTTCGATAATTGCCAGCCAAACAGTAAAAGCTCATTCGTAAGGACATTGGGGACGAGTTCTTCATAATATATATACAAACGGTTGATAATGCTAGTGTTATGAAGTGTTAAAGAGAGGGATATTTTTAGAATACGCGTTAAAGAGCGTAAAAAAAGGTGCTCTTAACAACACTCTAAAATAATTCCCAATATGGTCGGTCCGCAAAATTTGAAGGCTTAGGATAAGCTTATTTAATATCGGTAACAATAAAATATCGGTCAAGAACCAATATATAACATTACAAAAATACAGGGACAATATTCGAGAATACTATGGTATTACCCGTATGTTTGTTAACAAGTTATAAGAACTATGATAATAATAATAAAAAGATGTAAATATCCTCTTTTTTAGCATTTTAAACCATCTTTAGATTATTGGATAACATATCCATATGAAGATTATAATCACTCTAGATTTTTAGTACAATTTTACAAAATAGCAAAGTATAACCATTTGCAATAATAGTTGCATTAGATACTAGTTTGATTTTCCGTCCATATATCAAAAACAACATCCGCATAGCACATGTATAGAGTTGACTGGTAATTTAATTGATGTACTAGTAAAGTCCACATTTTTTAAACAAGCTTGTAAGCATATTATCAAAACATTGAACTTTTTACAGCGTCAGCAGTCAGGTGTGTAACTGACTCGTACATGGCACAACTATATGTTGTGCCTATAAAAGCATGCTATATAGCTCGATAGATTAAGCTCATTAGGGCCAGAACCTTATTCACATAATAAACTTAACTAGACAAGCACCATTGTTCAAGTGGTTAATTGATTCGGCTTTGGTGCAAGAGGTCACAAGTTCGAAACTTGCTTTCGAACGTTTATTGACATGAAATATGTTGTCTCAATGATTTGCTGTATATAAAGTACCATTTCAAAAAAAAAAAACTTAACTATGTATTGCACTTCTGTACGATACAAGTATACACGCAACCCAAAGTTACGCATGGTATATGTCTTTCCATTTTGGCCCACTCCCATTCTTCCTTATTTATCCTCTGCTTAATCAAAATTCATAAATAGTCATTATAATAATAATTTTCAATACAAAAGATCTGAAGCAATTTAAACATAAGGGAAATGACTCTTTCATCTACACAACATGAAACTGATAATCCCTACAACCCAAGTTTATTTAAAATACCATTTTAGTTTATTTATGGTATTTGTGTACTGTTGTTAACATGTGAATGCAAAATACCTGTTATACCATAATTTTTACTCAATTATATTCCATTTTTAACCGAAGCCGAAATCCAAAAGGAAAATTCCAAAATATTCGTTGCATATGAATATTGAAAGTTTCAACCCGTCGGCTTTAAGCTCGAAAGCTCTACTATGTATTTAACTTTTCATAAATATTGAATATCAGTGAGAACTTTGAATATACCATCGTACTCTTCGGTATCTTGATGCGAAGGCTAAACTTCCATACTGAAGCATAGAGCCAAGCATATTACAAAGACCCAAAGAACGGATCTAGACTATGATGCAAACCGAGGACCACAGATGTCACTCGTCCTGAAAGCAATGGTTACCAAGCTGGCCTTAAACCGAAAATATAGGACTCAAGGCGAGCTTTCGATAGAAAGCATAAGTCACAAGATCAGCTTTGTACCAAAAGACTAAAAGCATCAAGGTGTGCTAATAGTTTTGAGACTCTGCATTGCCTTCAGATCATATACCTAAAGGAACAGCCTCCGACGGCCATAACCGAGAGTGTAGGCCAAAAGCACCTAGTTTAGCAGACGAGATCAAAGATGTCTCTATTCAACGCCGAGAGCGCCTCAATGCAAAATCGAGACCTCACAAGCTAAGATTACCTTTCACATACCACATATCACAAATCACAACACTCTGAATGCCACATTGCAATTTCCGTTGACTACTAATTGTCTTCCACAAAAATACAACCATTGAGCTCGTACGTCTCAAGGAGGGTGTTAAGCTAATAGAAGTTGTCTTCTTTGCCACCACTGATATACTTTAGTAAAAACAAATGTACGTAATCTTAGAAATGCAATGTCAGACACTCGTCCATACAAGTTTTTCCAAAACAAGACAAACCGAAGGTAATCTTCTACCACATCCTGTTCGAAAATCCCTAGGATTAGTAGCGAATCATCCTTGTATTGGATATTTTAACACCAAATGATCAACAAGCGGTCCTTCACTATGAAAATGTTAAATATCAATATCATCGAGCAACCTGCACAATCGTCGCATATATGTTGGTCCAAAGTGGTTTTTAGATAAATATGATCTCGGTCTTTTCGCACCAACAACGTAAAAGTGTTTATTAGCTTCACATAGAAACAAAGTCTTGTAGACTTATCACGTCTCCAACTTTCAACTCGTTATCCTTTGGCCAAGAAAGAAGCTTGATAGATTGGGGTAATCACTCTGCACTACACGAATCAACATTCTCAACAAAAATGACATTCAAATTTACACAGTCAGTTACGTACTAAGTGTATGGCTAATAAGTTTCCACATCAAGTTGAGCAACTAAAATGACCAAGCTTGATAGTCGGTTATTTAACTATTAAAGCAACAAATAAAATCTACTATTCAAGTAATCACTTGGCCTTATTTTTATTAATTGTTTATAAATCAAATCACTTTTCAATTATTCACTTCAAAATATCTTTTAAAAAAATAATATTCCAAACCATTTCACTTATTGGATATTTGAAAAATATATTCATATACTTATTTTAATAATAAGTAAATTTCCAAATCATCTTATTCTCAAACCATTTAAATTCTTTTTTGTAATATCACTTTTTAAAACATTCATTTTATTTCGTGAATATAATTCTCTTACCAAATTTATTACTTCTACCCATTTAATTTAAAGGATTATTCATTGTCCAAAATCGTGAATATAATTCCTTTAATATACTTTCAAATTTAACTTATCAAATTAAATTGATTTCAGCTTTACAAAACAACGTTTACGAATTCTATTTATAATTTATAAACACTTCCATATATTAAATTACGTTTCAACAAATTTCCATTTCTATCTCATTTATAAGTCAAAATTTAATTATGGTTAATTTACTTATAAATCTCCTTTATTTGCAAATTCATTCTTTTTAAATCTTATTATTTATAAAATCCATTATAAATTCATTTCTACATTTCAATTGCAAATCCATATACAAATTTGATTACAATTCCATTTTTAATATTTACAAACCACTTTTATAATTCCAGTACTTTTATTTATAAAATATCAATTTTATAAATCTTATATATAAACTATTTATAATAAGTTAAAAATCCCAATTTAACTTATTTTAACAAAATAATTGACTTCATATTTAAAAAAAATATTTTGATTATATTTCACAAGAGCCACAATTTTTGTAACATAAAAATTATAACTTTTATGTATTTAAAATAAATTCATTTCTTTAACAATTCAAAATTTATATATTTTCAAAAATCACTTTGAAATCCTTATTAAATTGAAATCATCAATCTAATATTTTTTTAAATTTTCAAAATATGGCCCAATGCTGCGAATAAATAAGGGCATTCACATCAATCATGGCATCCAAATATCATATATCAAATGATAACAGTATATATAACAATAAAATAAAAATCAACAACGGTGAGAAATCCAGTTGGATCCCTCCAACCTGTAACCTGCAACAAATATACATATTAGAAAATATGTACAATGTCCGCTTCGAGGTAGACGCCCGTACAAAAGTTTATTCGCTCATACACGGAAACGTATAGAGTCTCATCTGCTAAAATATGAGGTAATATATCCAAACAAATCAATATATATAATATATATCATATCTCATCAAAAAATCACTAATCAGCATAAATAAAATTTATTCTCACTTGTATAAAAATATAAGCAAGTCAGAAAGGGTGAGTTGTACTCACTTTGGTTGCAGTCGTCGTTGCAGCGTTTTATTTCGATTAAAATTAAATAAGCGTTTAATTTCAACCAAAATTTTCACTAGCTCCCAATCAATCAAAATCAGGTCTAAAATGTAGTGCTCACCAATACGAACCCAACACAACTTGTTTCGTGCGATTTCGACCTCGTATGAAGAAGTTATTACATTTACAAGTTTACGCGATTTAGATTATAATTAATTATAAATTAATTTACAATTTTATATATATATCCAACCAATCGTAGCCACACATTCATCACAAGCAAATCACGACCGTCGTTTCTTTTCCCCCTTCTTCTTCGTTTACAGGTCGAAGAAACAAACCCATAGCACGCGATCAAAATTCGAACGCCACTCCACCTAGGATTGCTTCAACGACGATCAGGGGCCACCGTCGTGTAGCCCATCCCACGCACATCATCTCCCCTAGTCTAGTTGAGCTCAGCCACCCCAGTGCCGAGATCTAACCCTTGAACGCATGGCAAACACGAGGCGATTTCGCCTCGATCGTTGTGTGAAATCCCATCACCACCGTTGGATTTGTAGTACTCGATGAGCTCGACGTTTTTGCTTTAGGAAGTTTTCATTAACGATCCGTAAATTTCGATAATTAAAAATTGTTAATTTAATATGTTTTGTAATTTAATGTTGGAAGAAATAAAAATTTGTGATTTAATAATAAGAATATAACTGAAGTAAAGTGAAATAGTATTAATTTAAGGTAATTTATAATTGCTCTAAATGTAATTCCAATTAATTAAAAGGGTTGAAGTGTTATAATTGGTATAGGTTGTAAATAAATTGTAGTAATGTGTGTGTTAATTGATAATTGGATTTAAAGTAATTGATAATTCAAATGTTGATTAATTAATGAAATAAGGAGTAATTAATTGTAATTGATAATAGTAGTGGGGTAGTAATAGTTATAACAATTATTTGTAAATAATAAACTTACAAATGTTATAAAATGTAGTAATGGTGACGATTGTTGTTTGTTACCAATATATTTAATCAACTGAAATTAAATGCAATTAAATGTTACATTAATGCGAGTTAAGACAATAACTGAAATTCGTGAACGTAATAAAATGAATAGAAATGTTAACTTTATTCATAAGGTAATAATTGATTTAATAAAAGAATGAAACCAAGATAAATAAATTAATTGGGATTTTAAATTATTATTAATGTGTAAAATTGACAAAAATTAAATAAAATTAAAATATAGTAGTTAATACAAATAAAATATGGAAATTGTAGCATATTAGTGAAATAAGACATCAACAAATATTAGCTATGTTATTAGAGTAATAATTGATTGAATATAATGATTGAATACGAAGCTTTGAAATCAAGTTGATTAAATTATTGGAATTTAAATTATAATAATTAGGATTTATTGCAATTAAATGTAGTAAAATATTACGCTAATGTAAATAAAGATGAAATTGGAGAATATTAGTATAATAAGATATAAACCATTATAATTATATCCATAAGATAACAATTGATTGTATAATAAGATGGAAAGTCAAATAAATGGATTTATTGAAATTTTAATTTGTAGTTACTGAATTTATTGTAATTGAGATTAAATACTGTAAATTGTGCAATATTCAATAAAACTGATATAGAAATTTGTTTTAAAGGATTATAAATGTCTAAGTAATCAAAAAAGGATGAAAATTGGTTAGTTTATAAATATTGATTTAAAAAGTAATTAATTCATTTAATATTAATTTATTTGATTAACGTGAAATAGCCATTTTGGCCACTGACTCGGATTTCGACGAAACCAGTTTCATCGGATCTGTAACGGTGAATTATTGTAGCGTTTCAAGTTTCATAGTGATCGGACTTTCCGTTTGATCGTACGGGTTGAAACGCGTAGAGATCAAATTAATTGAATTCAATTAAAATAAGCTGATTTTAAAAGCTAACTTCTTCATACGTTGGATTAGGACGTGAAACATGTTCCATTGAATTTAAAAAATCGAAAACATCCATTTTGATATATGAGATGATCTATTTTCGTTTCGGGGTCAGAACGGGCTTTTTGGGTCGCGTAGTTGTTTCGATCCGACCATGCCTATATATAGGCTATTATAAACCCTGATTGTTTCTCATATTATTATTTTTGTCCGTACATCTTCTTCCTCCTTCTCAAACCGAATTCCCAAATTCCAAAACCTAATTTAAAAGAAAAAACCAACAAATTTTTTTCTCCAGGTTTACTTCGAGTCGGGAAGAGGTTTAATTCGAGTTTCAGAGTAGAAAACTCTACGGCAATTTGGGGTCAGAGAGAGTTCGAGGTCAAACAAGGCGGATCTGGGCGCGCTTCAAGTTCCAGAGGCGAAAACCCTAAAGCGGCATTGGGTCAGGAGCCAAATGACTCGGGTCTCGGATCATTTTGGCAAAAACTCAGAACAAGCACCGGGTAATTGAGGCGTGACTCAAAGTAAGACCCGTAGTCGAAATTTTTCAATCTTCTAATGTTAATAACTTTTGCATATGAGCTCGGATTCACGCGCTATTTTTTTCGTTGGGATCGTATCAGAATTCCGAACATTTTATGTGGGTTTGGACGAATTCTGAGACTGTTTGAATTTTGGGCCTAAATTGGATTTTAATTCGATTTAAAATCGAAGGTGGGTGTTTTAACCCACTCACAACTACTAAATTATCTTATGCTAGTTAAATTAAATTTATGATGTGATTAGAAATTTATTTATTGATGTTTGATATGTTTAAATTGTCATTCTGGTTAACTTTGACTTTATTGCATTTGATCATCGTTTAATTAAATATTGAAATTTTAAATTGTCAATTAAATACATGTATTAATTATCAGTTATTTATTGATGTCTATTGATTGATTTGAATGATGATTGTGATGTATGTTTGATTGTTCATATTGGATGACTGGATGTTGTATTTTATATCGTTATAATATTGCAAGTTCCCAATAGATTGAAATGATACATACCGGAATGATCTATAGATTAGGGAAAAATCGTTATGGGTTGAAATGATATTCTCGAGCGATTTTATGGACTTTATTTAAATTCCGGATTGCGGTTTGAAATGATATATAACCGTAAAAATTTTAATTGCAGATTGAAATGATAAATATCCGTATCACTTGACCCTAGGGTAGAAAATTATATATGGACACCGATTCGGTTAAATTAAATGATTTGTAAATCTTTAAAATTTGAATTCGGTTAACTGGTATTTTGAAAAAGAAATTGATTTATATAAACTTAATTATTTTCGAAAATCCAAATGTAAATGTGGAAATTGGAATTGATTTAATGAATTGTTCAAAGAATTTAAATTTGGAAATTCCAAAATTGAAGTGTCAAATAAAATGAACTTATCGGAATTGAGTTATTGGAAATGTATGGATAACTTTGAAATCTATTTCAGACTAGTTTAAACTATTTTAATCATTTAAAACTATTTTAATTTAATCTATTATAACATATTTAACCCAATTTAATCTATTTTAAACCAAGTAAATTTATTTAATTTATTTTAAATCTATTTAATATAATTTAAATCTATTTAATCTATTTTAAATTTATTTAATCTATTTTAAATTTATTTAATCTATTTTAAATCTATTTAAATAAAAAATTAAATCCATTTAATCTATTTTAAATCTATATAAATCATTTTAAATCTATATAAATCATTTTAAATCTAATTTAACCTAATTTAAAAATCTGTATTAAACTATTTTACTATTTTAAACTATTTCAGTCTATTTTAAACTATCTAAACTATTTCTACATTTCAGACGTGTAAAGTTGGAGTATTTACATTCAAATCCTTGACTTTAAAGCGAATATAGTTAAATAATGTAATAACCTAAGTTGAGAATAATGTGACATATTTGAATGAATAAGATGATTTTGAAATGAGGAATTAATTAACATATCTTATTGATCAATGCAAAGTGAATATGATTTTTCAAAGTGAATATATTTTGAAGGTGAATATGATTTCGAAAGAATTAAAATTTGAAATCGAATATGATATTTTTATATAAATTGTGAATCAACTTTTTAAAATGTAAAAAAACCATCCGGTGTGAAATAAGCGTTCGGTTGTTAAAAAGATCGGGATCGGATATTGTCACTCTCTGCCAATACCGAAAACCACTTTAACAACTATGTAGGTGGTGGAGATTCCAAAAATGAAGTAAGATGGTTTGGCGAATGATTTCTGTATGAGGTATGACGTGACCCTGACTCCCATGAGTCAGCTTAGATGTGACTAAAACAGGAGCCATGCCGGGCCAAGCGAAGTCATTTCTCCTATCGGACACACTTCTTCGATACCATATCTATTGCTTTGTGATTGATTTGGTGACCACCTTTGATTTTGATTATGAGAGTGTGTTCCGAGGTGGACGGTAGTAGCTGCTATGCGCTGCCACCAGTCCGGATCCACAATTGGTATATCTACCATGGCATTGCCTCGAGTGTCGTGTTCACATGCTTTACAACACCTTCTACGAGTTTGTTTTGTACCATACATATGGAGTGCCCTCTGGGTAAAGCTCTAGTTTACGGAGGAGCGTACGATACTGTATAGACTATGAGAATATATAAAATGTGTTAAGGAGGATATGGGTAACGACTTAACACTATTTTAGTACTTTTACTTTACTGTAGACATGTTATAATAGCGTATTGTACTACATAGTAGATAGTTTCACGAATCCTTAGAAGATGTGAATCCCGAACATCTCTTAAGTTATTGCACTCACGTTAGACACCGGATAGGAGATGTCAACCCCCGTAAACATCTCTGACGCCGTCGCACTCATATTTACCATTGATTTAACTTGCATAAGATCTTTTAGTTCTGAATCAAGTGTTTTGTCTTTACTGTTCGCTCGGGTCCGCCTGAGCATTTCAGGATTGAAGACCTTATTTTTGGATGACGAAGACGAAGATTTGTACTATTATTATTATTTATTATATATTTATTCCACTGCATCATGTTGTTCCACTGCCTTTATTTATTTATTCATGTTTTATGTAACTTTGATTTTTGTTGTAAAAGAATATTCCAATATATTTATAAACAGCTTCATAAACTGTTATTTGATTATTATATTTTGTCATTCCACTGCGAGATTCTATATTTGTTTTATTCTCTCTTTTTCTAATTTACCTCATAACAATCTGCCCTTTTTACTGGTTTTAGTCTTGCATGTGTGTATGCTTAAAACGTCCAAAAAGGCATGTCGTTACAGTTGGTATCAGAGCTTCGGTTTAGCGATAACCTTAGCTTTGTGGGGTCTGATATATTAAAATACTTTTTTAGTTTATTTATGGTATTTTGTACTGTTGTTAACATGTGAATGCAAAATACCTGTTATACCATAATTTTTACTCAATTATATTCCACTTTTAACCGAAGCCGAAATCTAAAAGGAAAATTCCAAAATATTTGTTGCATTTGAATATTGAAAGTTTCAACCCGTCCGCTTTAAATTCGAAAGCTCTACTGTGTATTTAACTTTTCATAAATATTGAATATCAGCGAGAACTTTGAATACACCATCGTACCCTTCGGTATCTTGATGCGAAGGCTAAACTTCCATACTGAAGCATAGAGCCAAGCATATTACAAAGACCTAAAGAACGGATCTAGACTATGATGCAAACCGAGGACCACAGATGTCACTCGTCCTGAAAGCAATGGTTACCAAGCTGGCCTTAAACCGAAAATATAGGACTCAAGGCGGGCTTTCTAAAGCACAAGTCACAAGATCAGCTTCGTACCGAAAGACTAAAAGCATTAAGGTGTGTTAATAGTTTTGAGACTGTGCATTGCCTTCAGATCATATACCTAAAGAAACAGCCTCTGACAGCCATAACCGAGAGTGTAGGCTAAAAGCACCTGGTTTAGCAGATGAGATCAAAGATGTCTCTATTCAAGGCCGAAAATGCCTCAATGCAAAATCGGGATCAACAGCTAAGATTGCCTTCAAATACATCAACGATTCAAATAGTCCAAATCTTATACAAAGCATGAGGGTCAAAACACCATAGCTATACACAGATATGTCAATCATAAATCCACATCAATCTGCAAGCAGCCAGATGAACACACATGTTCAAATCTCAGTCCTACAAGCGGGCCAAATCAGCAATCCATAAGAAAAGCCCTCCACCAATGATGATACAACAAGATGCTTATAAATACAAGGCGCAAACCCCATATACGGGATTATGATTAGACTCGTGAAAGACTGACAATATATTGCCTTAATCATTTGTAATCATTTTAAAATTTCAGACTTCAAGGTTTTCGACAAAGATTGCTAATGGCAGACATCACCAATCTGGCATTGTAATATCATTTTTGGGTCAACTAATAAGTAATAAATAATCTTCTCAACAGTGGATGTTTGGGCACGCTCCCTAACCACTATAAATTTCCGCATTTTTACTTTCGACGTTTATCTTCTTACTACTTTTGGTCTAGGCTTTCAGCCTTAGACCGTATTTCCCTTTTTGAACTCTTACTTCTGAAGTTTTGCCTTCAAATCCCTGAGGCGTGGACTATGACCACAAAACACTTCAATGTTTTTGCTGATGGAAGAAGAGGCATCCAACATCCATCTTAATCTACTACATGTTTTATTTGTTAGCTGACCAATCTACAACCTGAAAATGAAGTCTAATCTATTTATTCAAAGGAAAAACCTTGGCCTCCAACGGTTGAGGAAGACATCCTTAAAACTCCAGTCGGAACTGATAAACCAAACTGTTGCGTAAGGATTTGCTCCTTAATTCATTGTTAATGAACAGTTTTGACAAATGACGATGGCTTTCATGGAAAATACAACAAAATGTTTGGATGAATACCAAGTTGCAATGAGAAAGACCATTGAGATTGTTAAAAAAGCTGGTATTGTTCTCATCCATGATGAAAGTCACCCACCGAAAGCTGACTAAAGCCTCGGTAAACAACAAATGACCACAGAAGAACTTGAATCTGAATCTGTTACAGATGTTGCTATCAAGGTTGGAGAAGAAGCCTCCCGAACAGCTAAAGGTCAACCCTAAAAGGTCCCAACTCTAAGCTACGAAGGGATAATCATATGTGGGCCTATTATGGTTCCGTTTGAAAGCACAAGTGTTTATATTGAACCTGTTGATCGTCTAAGTCTTCGCGGAGACCAAAATACCAAAAGGTTGCTGCTGAAACCGATTGAACAAGTACAAAAACTTCATGAAGAAAGATCCTGTTATTACATGAAACCAAAAATTAAGAACCATTCTCTGTTGAAATTATGAGAGCCCCATTGCCGATAAGATTTAGAATCTCGAAGCTTTCTTATGATAGATCTACAGACTTTGAAAACCATGTTGATCTGTATGAGATTCAAATGAAGGCCATTCGGGCCACAAATGAAATTAAGTGCATATTTTTACTGACAACTTTCACCAAACCTGCACTAAAATGGTTTCGGTACTACCCTATAAACTTGATGCATGCATTCATGGGATCAACTGACTATGGAACTTAAGACTCAATTCATTGATTCGAGAGGCACTGGAACAGGGATGAGCCAATTAGCTGATATTCGACAAGGGAAAGGAGAATCTCTAAGCATTATTGTAAGAGGTTTAATAATATCGATGCTAAAGTAAAAGGCATAACTATATAGTCAAATTGATAGCTCACTTCGGAATTATGGAGAAATACCTCATTTTGGAATGACTTCATAAGACAAGAGTGCACGTCCATAAACGAATTTTTTTACAAAGCTCGTAAAGAAAACTGAACTGAGGAATCAAAGAAGGCTTCGAGCAATGGTCGAGAATGGACAAACGAAAGCTAGAATCCAAGTTGTGGAAACTCTTCCATTAACTCATTCATGTTCCCAGATTTGTGCACTAACCCAGAATAGAATAAAGTATCCAGCATTGAAAAAGGTAGACTAACCAAAATCCAACTGAAAGGGCACGTACTGTTCTTATCATAAACAAAATGGTCATCGTACAGAAGAATGTGGATTCCTTAAAATCTTTATCAACAAACTCTTGAAAGCAGCAAACTTATGAATTTCTAATAATCAAGAGCCCTAGTTTGAACCAGAAAATACGCAGCAATCGGCACAGATGCCTAGATCTTTGCCAACACCGTGAAATTTTTTCAATGTAATATTCGAAGGACCGGACGTGGCCGGTCCAGCAACACTAGATGGAAAATATATAACAATGAGGCCAAGGGGGCAAAAGAAACAATGTTTAAACAAGGCAGGTTCGAGAAGATGAAGAAGCTTGAGCCAAGGATAATCTTCAGAGATCTTGATAAACAGGGTTCTATCACCATCACAATGGTCCCCTCGTGATTACCGCTTATATTGTTCTCTTGGAAGTTTCCAAAATTATGGTGGATATCGGAGCAGTCGTAAACATCATCTTTAAACATGCATTCAATAAAATGAGCTAACCTGGAAGCTTACTTAAGCCTAGCTAGGCACCGACCTATTGTTTCAATGACGAAGGGGACATTCCTCAGGAATGCAATCTTCTGGTAAAAATTGGCTCTGGGTCATGCTTTAAGATATTTGAAATTATGTTTGTTATAATGAATGTACCCTGGGTGATAATGCATTCTTTGGAAGGCTCGCTTTTGATGCCATCAACGGATATGTTTCGAACAAACACTTTTGCTGAAATTCCCCATTAACAACATTGAGGGGTGTGTAAGGGAAGATCAGTGGGCCTCAAGGCAATTGTACTATGCAAAGTTTGAACATGATCAATAAAAGAAAAATTTTGGTGTATGAGAATGATGTCAAACTAAAAGAAACTGATGGTCCCTTCGAAAACAAAGAAAGAACCGAAGGAAGACAAATAACTTGATCTACAGACCCACATCAAAAAACAATCCTCATTGAGAATGAAACTGAAAAATCTATTAATTATGCTTACTCTAGAGTTAGAGATAAGACAAAAATTCTTAAGAATTCCACCAAAACATGACAATGCAACCATATGAAAGATAGTCTAAATGCCATGTCATTGAAAACAACATGACAAGATATTGTTGGGCCAAAATAGCAAAATTTTCGATCGGAAAAGAAATTGTGCTTACATAGCGCAAGAGATTACATATATTTTGTTAGCACTATCCGGTCATCAAAAAAACTAGCCTTTTGCCTGATATTTACAGCAAGGAAACTTCGGCCTCACTTCCAGGCTCATCACATCAAAGTTCTAACAGATCGGCCTTTATGGCTAGTATTCCGCAAACACGAGACCTCGGGTAGGCTAATCAAATGGGATATAGACCTTTACTCGTATATTCTTAGAAATTCTATAAAAGGACAAATACTAATAGGTTTTATTTTTGAATATAGAAGTTTCGATGCCGAGACCTCAAAAGATAACAAAGACAAACGGTGTTCTTGGCAACGCTATGTTGATATAGCCTCCAATGAGCAGGGGCAGAAGTCGAGTATGTACTAATCACTCCAAACAACCATCAAATTACAACGTCGTAAAGCTCGACTTTTCGGCCATAAACGACGTGGCACAATACGAGTCTTTAACAGTCGCGTTAAAAATGGCAATCTCCCTCAACATTTCCAAAATCAGAGTATACAGTGACTCGGCTAATTGTCAACCAAGTTCTCGTCAACTATCCGTCATGGAACCCGAGATTCTCTCTTTATGCAAAACAAGTAAAGCAACTACTCGATGCTTTCACAAGCTATAACATCGAGAACATCCCCGAGACCGAAACACAACAGTTGATGCCTTTGCTAAATGTGCAAGCTCCTGAGATGTTCAAAAATACAAATTCATTGTGGTAGAGGCACTTGAGAAAGCTAGCATACAAGTGCCAAGGAAAATTCTGCTCATAACTCGAGCTCGAGCAGTCCGAACTAAAACCTCATAGCCGGCAGAGGCTGAAGAAAATTTGACGACTCCGTATATCTAATATCTTGGTGAAAATATTTTGCTTTTGATTTTTCTGAAGCTAGACCCACATAATATAATGCTCCTAATTTTACTATTGCACATGGAGTCATGTACATATGAAATTATGCAATTCCCTACTTATGGTGTGTTACTGCCGTCGAAGGCAAAATATTATTAGAAGATGTCAACAATGGCATATGTGGATGTCATTCCAAAGGCCATAAGCAGGCCAAAAAGATACTCAGACGATTTTTCTATTTGTCTATATTAAACTCTGACGCATTAGAGTACACAAAGTAGTTGATAAATATCGGTTCCATGCTAAGATGCCGAGAGCTCCACCAAGCGAGCGAAGTCCCTTGATGAGCCCATAGCCATTCGAGAATTGGGGATTGTTCCCATAGGTCGTTAAGTTTTGCAACAGTAGCCATTGATTATTTCATAAAATGGGTTGAAGCCGAATCCCTAACAACAATGGTGACACATCATTTGATTAAGTTCGTCATGAAAAACATAATTACGATATTTGGTCTTCCATGAAAGATCATAATAGAAAACGATATGCAATTCGAAAAGCAAGAATTTACTAAACGCTGCCGAAATCATGGCATAATCTAGAGTTTCTCTTCAGTGGCTTATCCGCAGGCCAACGGTGTCGTAGAAGCACCCAACAAAACAATCAAAAATTGCCTAAAGAATTGCTTGGATGGAGCTAAAAGTAACTGAACATATGAATTACCATTCGTATTATCGACTTACCAAACAAGCGCTAAGACTTCAACAGGACTCTAATATATTGTTATTAAGTCATGCTCCCGGCAAAACTCGAAATAGCTTCTCACCGAAGACTACTACAATGCCCACAAAACGCAAAACTCAAAGATGAGTCATTAGATTTCTTTCCCGGACTCCGAGACAAGGCTGCCCTAAGAATGGCAGAATACATTCAACGAATGACTTGATACTATAATCAACGGGTGTGAGCTCGAAAGTTTTAAAAGAAGGGATCGCGTCCTCAGTAAAATCATATCAAACACAAAGGATGCAACAGATGAACCTCCTGGCCCTAACTGGAAAGGACTCATCATCATCCAAAGACATCATTCCTTTGGGAGCATATCGATTAAAGAGCCTAGATGGCAACATAATACCCCAAACATGGAATGCAAAGCATTTAAAACAGTACCACAACATAAGGCTGATGTAGGTATGAGTCTTAGTATTTTTTAGCCATCGTCAAGTAGCAGCATGCAACTATAATAATTTCAAGTGCATTAAAGTTGGGAGTACTTACGAAAATATCAAATTTGTTAGCCACAACTGAGTAATATCATACGATATAATTACTTCCAGAAATATCAAGTTGTTAGCCACAGTTGACTAGTGCAATGCAGTGATAAAGACTTGATGCATCTCATTTGTTCATCGTGGCCAAGTAGTATCATGCAAGAGCGAGTCATGGTCAAATAATACTCTTAACCATAACCAAGTAGTTTCATGCAAGAGTGAGCTATATTCGAGAAGTGTATGTAATTATAAACCTAAAGTTGCCACTAGTAGTTTTCCAAAGGGCAAACATGTAAGACTCGGTCTCAATGACCGAAGCATGTTGTCGAACGTTTAATGAAATAAACTTTTCTCATACGGCTGCCAATTTTCAATATATGTTACGGTTCCGGATCTAGCATCGAAACCTAAAATGATGTTGCTTTTGATCACTGCAATAATAGTGAAGTTTCATCTCTTTAAGCAACGGCTTTGAGCTTCTCGACGTTATCGGTTGTCCGAAAGCTTTAACCACAAAACCAATTCGACTTCAACCTCAAAAAGAAAAATTACCGAAAGATCATGTTTTGGCTCTACAGTCCATGTAGTAAGCTGATGAGCTCCGACTCAATGAATCATTGTAGTAGATTCTAAGGACGAGTCTATTACATAATATATAAATTATATTCATGATTAGCTCACATTCGAAGTAGAAAAAATTTATCGTAATATTTCAAAATTGAAACAAGTATTGAAACAGCTGAACCCTCGACGGGATTAGAACACAACTTTCTCATAAAAATTCACACATGCCTAGAGTATCAGCCAGAACAATAGGGTCATCTACATAAAATCCTCACAGATGGCGGCAAGTAACCCAAGGAGTGAAACCACGAGTGGCTTAGATCGGTTCTCCTAATCTAACACACCTAGCGTGGACCATGTTACATCAAGTTATAGTCAACTTTTCCACAGTTTAATTGATGTCCCCTATGCTTGAAAATCCTCACTTAGACTTTCAAAATCCTCATTAAACAATGAGATTAGACTTTCAAATTCTCATTATACAATGATGTTAAATTTCCAAAATACCTTACTATGAGGCAATATTTTCAAATTCATATACAAATCCTCGTTATACAATGATGAAGTTAGTTTTTCAAAATCATCATTATATGATGAGGTTGGATTTTCAAAAACCATCACTATACTATGAAGTTAGATTTTCAAATTCATATATAAATCCTCACACTACAATAATTTAACATTTTCAAAATCCTCAAAATACGATGAGGTTAGATTCAAAACCCTCGCTATACTAAGAGGTTGGATTTCCAAATCAAATACAAATTTCGATATGCGATGATATTAGATATTCAATTCCATAAACAAAATCCCCATCATACGATATAAGATAAGATTAGATTTCAAAACTGTCGAACATTGATCAGTTTTAAAGCTATAGGATCCCTAATACAGGCTAAAGAAATAGCAGAATAGCAAAGTACAAAAGTATGATCTCATTCTTCCAACAAAATCCAAAGTTCACTCCGTATTAATCACGTGAAGTAAACTTTAAAGCACATGTGCTATATCATAATTTTTACTCGGTTATATTCGGCCTTTGACTGTGTAAGCTGGAATACGAAAGGAAATTTTCACAGTATTCATTCCACATGAATACCAAAAGTTTTAGCACTTTGACTTTTGCTCGAAAGCTCTATACTATATTTAACTTCTCATACATATTGAATATCAATGAAAACTTTGTATATAGCTTTGTATAGCTTCCTTAAGTATCTTAGTCCGAAGGCCAAACTTCCATACTAAAGCATAGACAAGATAGATGTCAATATAATATTAAGACCCAAAGAATGGACTTATAATGTGATGCGAACTGAGGACCATGGGTGTCACTAATACCGAAAGCAACGGTCATCAAGCCGACCTTAAACCGAAAATATAGGCCTCAAGGCAGGCCTTCAACTAAAAGCATAAGTCACAAGACTAGCTTCATACCAAAAGATTAAAAACATCAAGGTGTGCTAACAGTTCCGAGGCAACACGTTGTCTTCAGATCGTATACCTAAAGAAACAACCCTAGGAGACTATAACCAAGAGCATAGACCAAAAGCACATAGTTTAGTATCGAGGTTTCAAATGTCGAATTTATATCTCGACTGAAATGAAGAAGATTTAAAACTCGGATAACCAACCAAACTGTCAAATCTCGAATTTCGAAGAAAATCTCGTATTTCGATTTGAGTGAGATAACGAGATTTAAAATCTTGTTTAATATACAAGGCCAAAGTTGTCCCTATTCAAGGACGAGAGCGTCTCAATGCAGAACCGAGATCAACAGCTAAGATAGCCTCTATATACATCAACGACTTAATTAGCCTAAATCTTATACGAAGTATATGAATTAAGACATCTATAGATACATACGGATATCTCACATCATTAATCTACAAGCAGACAAATGACGATACATGTTCAAATCTTAGTCTTACTGGCAGGCCAAGTCAGCAATCCATAAGAACACACTCCACCAATTATAGAGCAACAAGATGCATATAAATGAAAGACGCAGACCCAAGGTTTTAAATCTCAAATTTTGGTCACGTCTCGTCTCGTAAATTCTACACACAATATCTCATATCGGACAAGATCCCGGTGAGAAGTGTATCTCAGGTTTACATTACGGATTTTGAAGTCCATCTCGAGACTATCTCAAAGTAACTTAAGCGTCCAAAATCGATAAAGAATTTTATGATAATTGTGACCTAAATATAAAATTATTAACATACAATTTGTTAAAAAACAATAATACGGAAAAAAAAATTTAGAGGAGAGTGGTTACATGATTATTTTGATATTGACCGAATAAATTCTAGTCATTTGTTTATTAAAAATAAAAAATAAACAAAAAGTCATTTTTTGCACTCATTAAAAAATAAAAAATAAAATTAGAGTGTTAGTAAAAGGTCATCAGAGCGCAATTTCTTTTGGACCCACATAAGAAGTTAAAGAAATATGTAAACGGAAAAACATCTTCGAATGAGATCTTTTATTAAGATTTATCTCAAATTCCAGTTGAGATATTAATATATCGGACGAGATGAGTGTCGAATATGGTATAAAGAAAATTTAATGTCTCTTTTCGCTAGATCATGTCTCGCTCAAGTTCGAAAATGAGATCTCGAATGAGATCTTGAATGAGATAAATGAGATCTGAAACCATACGCAGACCCCATGTATAAGATTCTAATTGGACCACTGAAAGACTGATAATATATTGCCCTTATCACTTGTAATCATTTTAACTTTTTTAGACTTCAAGCTTGTCGACAAAGATCATTTATGGCGGACATCGCCGGTCTGACCTTGTAAGGCCATTTTCAACTCAATTGACAGAGTACTAAAGAATTTTCTCAACAGTGAATAGGGACAAACTCTCGGACCACTATAAATTGTCGTGTTCTTACTTTCAACATTTTTCTTCTTACTTCTTTTGATATAGGCTTTCTGCATTCGTCCGTATTTCCTTTTCTGAATTATTACCTTTCAAGCTTTGCCTTCGGATCTTTAGGGTGTTGGACTCTGACAAATATCACTCCAACAATACCCATTTTGTTCTACGTTGATGTTTATTGCAAAATACATGCAAACTAACTGATGTGAATGCAAAATCCCTTTTGGTTCTCTAATTTAGAGTTTCCAATCTCCTTCATCTTGGATGAGATCTCTTTTTTGCATTTGAAAGAAACAAAAGTTCAAATATAATTTTGATCATGTTTGACACTCATCACACCCAAGATATTAGAATTTCAACCCGAGATATGGACCAAGATGTCAATCTAAGATCTCGCTTGAAATCCATGATTTGAAACCTTATTTGATTCTTATTATTTTTTTCATATGTAGAACCAGAGATTAAACGTGTAGATGCTAGTGCATTCGTTATATTTACAAAATGGACATCAAACGAATTTCATAAGGTTGATGAAGGTAAAATAGATAATTTTCTTACTTGCTTTCATGCATATTAGAAGTAAATACCTTATTGACTTATAGGTTGTTTTAATACTTATTTGAAGTTGCAAAATCACACTCAATGTTTTGAAGAATTAAGTGATCAATTTTCCGATCTTAAAATACATAAGTTGCTTATACAAGTCGGTTTTTTGCACTCTGAAGATCAAATATATTCGACTTGACAAACTTTTTATTGCCACCTTATATGATACACGGAAATTAGAGGCTAGGACTTTTCATTGCACAGTTGAAAAAAAAAGGGTACTACTTTAGCAGATGTGTATTACTAGATCTCTCTATTTATCGGTGATTATATTGAAGTTACTGATATTGATGAGTTTTGTGAAGAGTTACTATGCACGATTATACTTGATAATGTCAATTCAATAATAATAGAATAATTAAAATTATTTTTATGCTATGACTCTTTAAAATGTATTTACATTTGAATATATTACAAAAAATGATATTTTGAATACATTAATAAGTGTTGACGTTACGCGTGTATGGTCATGGACTCATATTTTTTATCGGTCCTCCAAACGTTTTACCTTATGGAGTTTGGTATTTTTTTGTTTGAATCGCCAACTTTGAGTATCATATTCAAACAATATTAAACTAAACTTTCGTGTGTTTATTCCTTATATAGATAGACAAGTGATGGGCATTGGGTAGATAATCCAAATCGTCGACAAGATAGAAGTGGCTAATGCAGTAATTTGGGTCATAAGAGAAGATCCCATGGGAAAAATAGAGAATTTGTATTTATTTATTTTTACCACTATATTTATGTAATATTCAAGTTTAGTTTGAGCATATTGAAATTTATGTTTATTCATATTTCATTTGTGTATGAAATTTATGTTTATCTAAAATTAAAATTTAATTAGGCATGCGATGTGTTGATGTGATATGTTTATGCATCAGGTGAAATTATGAAATTATTGCTGTAACATGACAATATGTAGTCAATGTACTATGTTATATGATAATGTATTAAGGGTTGAACTGATTAATACTCAGGCTGTAGTGACAGGAATGAAGATACGATCCATCTATAGTTGCATATACGGTGAAAAGCATACATGACTAGCAACTTATAGCTGCGCAAAAAAGATGAACAGACAAGTACTTAACTTCAGTGCATCTTATAGATGTGTTATGTAGTGAAGACAGATCAGGCATCTAAAAGTTGTGATTAAGAAAGTTATAATATTGCTTGGTTGAAAGTTACGCTTTGTAGTGTAGACTTACTAGTGCAATCCATAATTGCACATATACCCAAACAACTATAAAATGCTAACTTGATCACTGATTAAACATAGAACGTTACCGTGGTAAGTTTCGAAATCAACCTATTTTGCTAATAAGTTTTCTTGAGTAGCTTATATAAAAATTTGTCATTTAACAAATATATTGCCCTAAGTCTAGTATATGAAATACCAATGACACATTTTGATATTACATGCACGAAGAAACATGTAAAAAAGTGAATCCTTTAATAAGGACGATTTATATTTGTATTCAATCTAAAAAGAATATAGTGAATAAAAGCAACATCAAAACCAATTTTTGATATAAATTTTTTAAGAAAAAATTTCAAACATAATACATACATACCTACCTACATTTGTGTGTGTGTTACACATACATTTTTTTAATACTGACTGAAATAGACTGACAAATTTTCTATCTACCCTCAAACTTCCTAAAATGCTCTTATATGCGAAAAAGGTGTCACGATTTGAATATCAATCATGGCAAAAACTAACATATATTTTGAAAAATTAATATATGTGCATGTATGTATGTACAAAAGTATTAAAACGTGAAAAACGTACATGAGATGCTATTTTACTCGCAAGACATAAGCTCAAAACATTGAGGCGTAAGTTTTTCGGGTAAGCATTGAGACACGAGTTATTATTGCTTTGTTATTATTAATATTTGATTAATACGTAAAAGTTAACAATTCATTAAAAACTGTAAATACATACAATATAACAACCACTTAATTTTAAAGAGTTTATTCCTGATGATTCTTTAGGTTTCATTCATAAAACTATAAAATAAATTTAAGCACTCGATAACGCACGCGCACGGGCACGGGCATGCGCACGGGCTCGGGCGGGAGCGCGCGCGCGCACGCACACACATATAAATCTTGAAAATTTCGTATTCACTTTTTAGCTCGGCTATTATATGTATTTTTTTTTATCCTCTTCTATTTGTCTTCAATTTTTTTCCCTAGATTTGAAAATGATTTTTGATCGATTTTAGTGGAATCGATCTCAATTACAAACAGTAGAAAATAATGTAAGTTATTATTTTATTTATTTTTTCTTATACCAATTCAAAATGATGCGCAAAATTTATCCGAATATTCAGTGATGTTTATTCAAAAAAATTCTTTAAATAACAATTAGAAAATTCATTACATAACTTTCAATCGTTTCTTAAAAAACAACCTTACTTAATCATCCAAGATGAAGGAGATTGAAAACTCTAAATTAGAGATGCCAAGGCACGTCTTTCACCACATTAATACACATAGCATCAAGAGGTGGTCGCATGGCTGAACCCCAAGTTAAACCGTAACGGATGCAGAATACAAACCTTAATGATGACAATTCTTTTATTTACACCAATTTATGTGAAAGTGCACTAAAAAAAATCACTGCAGTAAAAAATCAGGAAACTACATGGAGTTGGTGTTCAGGGCAATGGCCTTTTGAGCCCCTTATTGTCATCCTTAATTACTAATTTTCTACATCTTTCCAGACGAACAAATTGGTGAAATTGTGTTAACAATAAACCCCAATTGAGACAGTGAGGCATGCATGTGGTGACCCGCAAATGTGTGCAGTTGGATATAATTTCAAATATGTGCGGGGAAAACATGCAATAGTGATATACAATATTTTGCCAAAGCAGCTGTTTTTAAAATATATTGATTAAGTAGAAATCATTTGTAGAAGTTTTATTTTCTCTTCCATCAATGTCTAAACCTATATTGCTGCACATAACCCTGAGTGATATGCATGATGATGTTTGTTGAGATTGAAGTAGAATTCAATAATATGGTTACACTTACCTGAGCAACGTCGGAAAAGGAGTACCGTTTGATAATTTCAGAAATATATACCAAACAACCCAGGCGTACCTGCACCGTGTCATGTCGAGGCTGCCTTGGTAGTGGCTGCACCTTGTAACCTTTAGAAGCCATAACTTCTGCAACTAACAAGCTTCCCTAAAAAAATTGAAGCTAGTCATATCAATATTGGCACATAAAAAATGAACAATTATATTGGTGGGTTTTCCAATTTGTTAAAGGACTAATAAAAGTCCCTTCAATAGTATACCAGATAATATTTTGCTCGTCGCTGGGGAACACAGGTCGACCAACTATATTGTTTTATTTCATGCCATACAAAATGTGCATTAACCATTATAAGTTTTAACAAACAAACAAAATCTAAGCATGACTTGCTAATTTGAGAAAACTCAAAATCTTCAAGTATCAAAATAGGTGAAAAAAAGGTAGATCGCTATAACATATTATATAAAAGATCTATACTTATGAACCTTGATTGCTTCTCCGACCATTTGGGGTGCAAGAAATATTCCTTGAAATAGAGCACGCATCACTTCACCAGTTGTAGAACCACATTCAACACCTAAACCAGGAGCAGAAAGACGAGCAGCTGCTAACTCAACCCAAGTCTTCTTTCCAGCCACGTAACCTCCGCAAGGAGCAATTGTTCCACCAGGATTCTTTATTAGACTCCCAGCTATCAAGTCTGCTCCCTGTAAAGGAAATTAAAAGTTTGCAGGCTTTACAGAGAAGGGCTATATGGTGTTACTTACGGTGATTTTAGTATAAATTCCTATATTTATGCTGATATCTTCAAATTACTTTAGTTCCAGTAACTGCATGTTTTTCATATGGTTAGGCTAGTGAAGCTTTGAAGTACCAAACAGGGTTTTAAAGTGTATCACTATGGTTAAAATAATGTATTCTGATCTTATATGTAGTAGTCGAGCGGAAACCCGTATATTTCATACCACCATCGGAGGCTCATAAATTTCCACAAATTCCCCATAACAGTTATCCACCATAACCATGCAGTCTGGTTTTTGCCTCTGTAAGAAAATGATAGTAACATGGTCAAAGTCACGATTTGAGTCATTTAACTAACAAAATGTTCACATAAAAATCTGTGTCGTCAGATGAATTTCAAGTGTGAAATCTTATTATGCAATCAGAGTCATTCATATATTAACTTCAGATCCATGAATATAAAATTGGTAGCATTGACATGTTTGAACCAACATCATGCTCTTCTCCTATCCGTATAATGAACTGTTAAAATATGTCAAGGAAAGTTACAGTTCTATTGGTGCAAATCCAATATAAATCTATTGTAATCAGATGTAACTGTGACATCATTCCTAAAGAGCATCTCTATGTCCAGTTAACTATTGAGAAAACTTAAGCCGCACATATTTTCATGTAAGACGAGGAATCAAGCAGGCCTAAACAATATTATCATCTTCAGATTTCACAAATCATCAAACCAAATAAATAAATAAATAAATAAAGCCCCCTTGCCTTGATCATCTGTATAGCTCTTTGAATATCTTCTATACTCAAACTTCTACGCCATGAATAGCCACATGACCTTTGTATGAGGGCACATTTAGTCTTGAGCCCGACTGCATCAGAAAGACAATCCCAGTTCAGACCACCATCTTCAGCAAGCTAAAGCCAAAATTTCATCATAATAAATACAATCTGTTTGTCATAATTAGGGAATCAAAAAGTTATTGATATGCCCAAAGTTTAATGAAACCCAGTCGTTTCCAAGGTCATCCTAATTTAAAATACATGAATGTCTCTTTTGTTGCAACAATTTTCTTGTGCTTATGCAGTTACAGCTCTGCTAAAGCCCTGCAAAAGCGCTTAGCGCTCTTCAAGCACTACATTTTTGTTCCACCAAAGAATGACACAATACCCCGGTATCAATAGAAACCGAGTCAAACAAATATAAAAATGATGAAAACAAAGAAAAAGAGAACAAAACGTAAAATTTTATACTGGTTCGGCAAATCTCCGACCAACATCCATTTAATATTTTTTACTGATGAATTCTTTCCGGAATACAATAATATACCATCAATTTCTGACTGCAATCTAGTAGATCTCGGATTTGTCTAGGAAGTTTAAAAGGAGGAGAAGAAGACCAATCCCTTTTCAGTTGAAGATAGATTGTTCTTTATAGACAAATCCTAGCACGAATTTGATCATTACAAATTTAAACGAGTCATTTTCTTCAGATCCGAAGAACAAGTCGGCATGCACATTTCCCAAGATTAAAAAAACAACTCGGTACCGATCTATTTTCGTGAATCCAAACTTCAAGCTTTGCTCCATGGTGGTCCCCAACTTCACTCTGCATGCAATCCAAGATCGTCATAACGATTGGCATCGACCTAAACAAGTCGGTACCGACTTGTTTTCATAGTTCAAATCTCCAAGTACTCTTCATAGCATAAGCTCCTAAGTCCAAAGCACGCAAATTCATGCAACAGAAAATAGATCCGTACCGAGTTGTTTTGTTTGGCTCAATCATGGTCAATTTTGCTATGCTCCTCCACTTTGTCATTCTTGATGGCTTCTAAATCTATGATTCCATTCCCTTATCATCATGCAGTTCAGTTTATTTGTTTGAGTCTGTTCAGAGACTGTGAAAAATTTGGTTGAAACAACTTTTACAACTTAGCACGGGTAAATGGGGGATCCGCTTAAACCCCTGTATTATACCATTAAGTCGGCTAAATCAAGGGTTCACCCATTTTAGCAGTTTTAATTTAAAGGAACAATTTAACAAGTTCTCTTTTAAACTTGGTTAACTAAAGCTAAGGAATGGGTTCAAGTTGAAGCCCAAACGCTCAAAATAAGTTAGAGCATCAATTCATGCCCCAAAGTCTGAACTAAATGGACCCAAGCATTCATGAGTTTTATTAAATAGAAGTAAACAATGTTGTTTTTCTACATCAATCATGTGGGACAAATAATAAAACCATTTTGATAGCTCAATTTTATATTTTATACAGCTTTTTGCATCTCTGCTACTTTCTGCAATATCCCTTATATATTCTCCACTATAGCTTTTTTCACATCCACCATTATAAACTGCCAAGTGCTTTAACCATATAGTCTTGTGCCTTGGTATTTTCATGAAAATATGTCAACTAATTGCTATGTTGCGCATACATGCTTAAAGCGAAGACGGTATTGTTAGTTAAAGGTCTAAAATTGATTTTGCAGGGGTCAAATGCAAAGCTTTAAAGCTTTTTTTTTTTCTAGTACTAGTATCATAGCAACATAAATGAAACTTTTTCGCAATTCAGTTGAAACTTACTGGTACTTCTCTATACATTATTCCAAAGTCTTTGAATGACCCAGTTCGTGAGGAGTTTCTAATTCCAATCACTTCCTCCAAAGTATCATAAGGAGCACCAGCAACTGCTAGAAGCTGGTATATTAAATTAGACAGAGACTTTCATTAAGAAATATTGTAGTAAAAGAATAAAATGGTCAAATTATGAGAATCAATCACCTCATCCCCGGGCCTTAAGAAAGCAAACAGAGCACATGTGATGGCATGTGTTCCAGAGAAAAACTGCATTATTTTTTATTTTTTATTTCTCTGGTTAATTTAAAGAGCACTATATTTTTTCTATCCAACATTTGAGAAGAACGGGGCAACAACCTGTGAGCGAACAATTGCAGATTCAGCTCCAACAATTTCAGCGAAAAGATTGTCTAGTGCTTCACGCCCTCCACCCTCATCATGACCATATCCAGTACATCCAGCAAAATGCTAGCGAGTAAAAAGTTCAGTATTCAATCATAGATGATAGTACAGAGCTATGAAACTCCACATGAATTTTTGTATATAAACTGAAAAAATAATAGAAGATTAATATTTATTATCTTAGGACATCTAACTAGAAAAAATGGAAAAGAGATGCTAAAATTGAGAGAAAATGGAAAAGAGATGCTTAAATTGAGAGTCAACAACATGCTACAGGAAAAATATGCTACTTTCTGACAGAAAAGAAAATAGTCTAGCAGGATATTGCCTAGCGCTAGCAAATACACTTTGGACTTTACAAGGTAACTACTTAAAAAACCAATTGGTCTTTCTACTTTATTTATATTTTGATATTTCACATCATAATAGCTACATTGGAAGTTTGGGTAAAGATTTCATCTCCTTCATTGAACTTTTCTAGTGAAACACTACTCAAGGAAGGATTCATCTCCTTTGTTGTAGAAGGTTAATATCACTGCAATTGATACTCGACAGTCTCGACTTAAGGTCAAAATATTTAACTAGAGTGAATCGATTAATCGATAAATGTTATCAGATTGAACCAAGGTTTTAAAGTGGCACTACATGATTAACTACAGATATTGTTGAATTTTTAGCCACCGGATATATTTATGATATAGTGTCGACGAAAAGAAAAACACAAAATATCGTATTTAAGGTGTAGATTGATAAAAATTATAAAAATCAGATTTCGTCCAAATGATCTATAAGCAACTGAACTCGTATCTAATATTGTACTTCAGCAAAATTCATATAGGCTTTAACATTTACGTTATATATATACACACACACACACACACACACACACACACACACACACACACACACACACGTATATATATGTGTGTGAATATTAGACACTCATCCTTAATAGCAAACTTAATTCACTAAAACTCCTCCCGCGAGAAAACATAATTTGCAGGTCCTGTTTTTCATTTCACCTGTTTTTTTCCCTAAAATACCACTCCGCTTCTTGCACGATTGATTTTAATAACGAGTTTATCTTTCTTGATTTCATCTTCTTCTTCATTGGCGAACTTATGTTTCTTGATTTTATCTTCTTCTTCAATGGCGAGCTCAGCTTTCTCGATTTCAATGGAAAACTGTAATTATACACAATAGTTGCAGAAATGTCTGCAATTATACACAATAGTTGCAGAGAATTCAGCAACTATATGCAATAGTTGCAGACATTTCTGCAAGTATATGCAATAGTTGCATTTCTGCAATCATATGAAATAGTTGCAGAAATGTCTGCAACTATATGCAATAGTTGCATTTCTACAAATATGCAATAGTTGCAGAAATGTCTGCAACTATATGAAATAGTTGCAAATAGTTGCGGACAGAAATGTCTGCAATTATTTACAAATGTTGTAAATTTGAAAAAAAAATCGAAAGTGTTCAAAATTTGTTGAAGTGTCTGCAAATATATGAAATAATTGCACCTTTACTACAAATATGAATTTTGGTATCAACAATGGATCTCATTTTAAAGATCATAAAATTGTATTTTTTTGGTGAAAAAGGGTATGTTGATCCGATTTTTCTACATAAAGTTATGCGCGTTTAAAATGTTAAAAACATAAAAGGTATTTGGATCTTTTTGCGTCCGCGAATTTGAAAATAGAGACCGGAAATGTAAGTTTAGTTTGGGAATAATGTTTTCTCTATTTTGAAACTTATCAGGGATGTGAGCCAAACTTACCCTATATATATGTATGTATGTATGTATGTATGTATGTATGTATGTATATTACCAAGTACCGAGTTCACACCAGGGAGTCAACACAATAGTGTTGCTCGCAATTTTCCAAATTCAACTTTTTTTAATTAATTTATAAATGTTATAAATTAATAGTATAAATTAATAATTGTATTAAAATTTTCATATCTTATTTAAACAGAATCGTAAAATTAATTAAAAAATATATAATCGTTATATATTAATTTAACTAAACATATGGGCTGAAATAAATATTTAATTGATTAATATATGATGTTAACTGGGTCCAACATCATGGAATTGGTGATGGGGAGGCATATATGGGTAGGTAAGAGGTTTGAACGAGTTCTTGGACTTTGATCATATCAAGATCTTAAAAAAGGAAAATGTGGAAATATTTATGATACATGTTAGCTATAAATAGCCCACCTTCTGACGCAGCGGATTTAACACTTTTACGTGCTAATAATGCTTTGATTCAAATTGACGCAAATTTTCTTCCTCACGAAATGATTTCGTGTCAAGTAAACCTGATAGAACGATAAGTGCCCAAATCCGTTGATCTCTCGAGATACCGGATTCTAGCTATCTTCAACACGTTGATCGCGCACGATTCCGCGTTAGAAGATATACGATTCTTCGACGTTGATCTCGCGCACGAGATTCCGTGAATCGGCTTCAAATTCGTTGATTCGAGCGCACTCGAATATCCGAAGATGGAAGAAGAAGGAGATCACACTCAACTTCAACAAAAGTGGCAAAAGCACACAAACAAATTTTATTCAAAATCAACTCCTCTTTTACAATAACAACACACCCATATTTATAGAAATTTACAACACAGGCCGGGCGACTCAACACACGCGACCTACGGCCTAACACATTACATCCATGCGACTTAACACTCCACGACATAACAACATACGACCCACGACCTAACAGTTACAACACACATATGCGACATAACAGAATACAACATCACGTGACTTAACAAAATGCAACATCACGCAACTTAACACAATGCGATATAAGGAAAATACAACACGAATGACTTAACATCATACAACATAACGACATACGACCTAAGGCATCAGCGACTGAAGAGAACAATGTGGTTTGCTGAACGGCTTAAGAGATGCATGCGGCATATGTTGGTTGGCTCGCGAACGACTTAGGAACTGCGACATCAAGTGAGCGACTTAAGGAAGCAACATCAGGAGCGACTTATAGAAATAAGCGACATAAGATACCAACGACCTAAAGAAGATAGCGGCATAAAGAACTGCGGCATAGGGCAAGCGACTTATCATAGTGACTTAACTCGTTAGGTCGCTCAGGCGACTTATCATGGCGACTTAACTCGTTAGGTCGCTCAGGCGACTTATCATAATGACTTAACTCGTTAGGTCGCTCAGGCGACTTATCATGGTGACTCAACTCGCTAGGTCGCTCAAACAACTTATCATAGGGCGATGTATCATCCTCCACTGCATCATCCTCTCCTGGTTGAAAAGAATTCGTCATCGGATTTATACTTTCCTCTTCTTCAACGTACTCAGTCTCATGATATGGGATCAAGTGTTTGACGTTGAAAACGTTAGCAGTATGGATATGATCCGGCAATCTCAACTGATACGCATTCTCATTAATCTTCTTTACGATTTTCAAAGGACCAATCTTTCTAGCAGCTAGCTTGTTGTAAGCACCAATGGAAAATCGATCTTTAGTCAATACTGTATATACAAAATCTCCTTCTTTGAATTCAACATGTCATCGTTTGATATCTACGGATTGCTTATATTTCTCATTCGCCTTAAGCAATCGTTCCTGCACAACCTTGTGGCATTCTTGCAATTCATTCACAAAATCGCTACCTCGTTTGATCACTCCTTTCTACTGTGGTAGTATAGATAAATCCAATGGTCCCTTCGGAAGTGTTGAATAAACAACCTGGAATGGCCTGAAACCAGTGCTACGATTAACTGCATGGTCGTGTGCAAACTCAGCTTGACACAGCTTGAAATCTCAACTCTTCAAATTGTCATTCACGAGGCATCTCAACAGATTACCCAGGGATCTATCCATAAATTCTGTCTGTCCATCCGTCTGTGGATGATAAGCACTACTAAATTTCAGCTTTGTTCCGATCATTCTTCATAGACTCGTCCAAAAATGACTCAGAAAACGAGTGTCTCTATCTGATACATTAGATTCAGGCAACCCATGAAGACGATAGATCTCTCTGAAGTACAACTGTGCAACATTAACTGCATCTGCCGTCTTCTTACATGCAAAATGTAACATTTTTGAAAAATGATCAATCACCACATAGATAGAATCATTGCCACGTTGCGTCCTCGGCAAACCCAATACAAAGTCCATACTAACATCCACACATGGTTTAGTAGGTATAGGCAATAGCAAATATAAACCTGCATTTGTCGAGGTCCCCTTTGAAACTTGACAAATATGGCACCTCTGAACAAACTTTTCAACTTCTTTTCTCATTGACAGCCAAAAATAAGACTTTGCGATCAACTGCATAGTACGGTCGCGGCCCACGTGTCCTTCTTCATGCAATTCTTTGATAATTTTCATTTGTAAACTGCAATCTGGAATACACGATTGATTTCCTTTGAATAGAAAACCATCAACCAACATATATCCATTCATACTTCCCTGTTTGACTTTTTCTAGGATCTTGGAAAAATAAGAATCTGATGTAAGTAAATCTGGAAGTAAATCAAAACCCACCACCTCTACTCGCAAGGTTGTTAGTAAACTACTCCTCCTACTCAATGCATCAGCAACGCGATTAGTTACTCCAAACTCGTGCTTCACGACGAATGTAAATTGCTGCAAATAAGCTATCCACGATGCATAGCTGCAATTTTATCATGCCCTTGCAAATGTTTCAATGCTTCATGGTCCGTATACAAAACAAATTCTTTGTGGAACAAGTAATGTCTCTAATGCTTCACAGCCTGCACAATAGCATAAAACTCCACATCATAAGTATTGTATCTCATCTTTGCTCCAGAAAGTTTTTCACTGAAATAGGCAATTGGACGACCCTTCTGACTCAACACTCCTCCAGTTCCAACATTCGATGCATCCGTATGTAACTCAAATAGTAACTGAAAATCTGGCAATACTAGAATCGGTGCTGAGGTTAAAAGTTCCTTGATTCACTCAAAAGCAAATCCTGCCTCTTTCGTCCATGAAAACTTCTTTCCTTTCATACAATCTGTAACAGGAGCCATCACACTACTAAAGTGCGGTATAAATCTTCGATAAAATGAAGCTAACCCATGAAAACTTCTGACTTCTGTTATAGTTTTGGGCTGTGGCCAATTTCTGATTGCGGCTACTTTACTTTGGTCCACTTGTATCCCCTCCTCAGACACAACATAACACCCAGAAATAAAACACTTGGCGTCATGAACACGCATTTCTTCGTCGCTGCATAGAACTGTTCTTGACGAAGAATAGTTAACACCTATCGCAAGTGTTGAATATGCTCCTTTGTGCTTGCACTATAGATCAAGATATCATCAAAGTAAACAACAACAAACTTCCCAATGTAAGGTCTGAAAATTTGATTCATCACCCTCATAAATATACTTGGTGCATTGGATAGACCAAACGGCATAACCAGCCATTCATATAATCCTTCCCGAGTCTTGAATGTTGTCTTCCATTCATCGCCTGGTCTAATGCAAATCTGATGATAACCACTCTTAAGAACGATCTTTGAAAAAATTACAGACCCGCTAAGTTGATCCAGTAGATCATCAAGTCTTGGCATAGAAAATCTGTATCTGACAGTTATTTTGTTGAGTGCCCTGCTATCTGTACACATTCTCCATGAATCATCTTTTTTCGGCACAAACAAAGCTGGCACAGCACAGGGACTGAGACTCTCTCGAACACGCCCTTGCTCAAGCAACTCCTCAACCTGTCTTCTCGACTCTTCATGCTCTTTTAGACTCATACGATAATGTGGCATATGCGGTAAAACAGCACCTGGCACTAGATCAATTTGCTGTTGTATGTCCCTCAATGGCGGTAATTCCTTGGGCAATTTCGCAGGAAAAACATCTTCAAATTCATCCAACACCGGTTTAACCTCCGTAGGAATTTCAACATCTTCACTTGCTTCATACCCAATCAACATAAACAATTCAGCACTATCTTTCACTTTTTCAACAAATTCCCTCGAAGATAATAGACTAGTTGATTCCACCTTCTTCTCTGACTTGTTTTCACCTTGTTCACGCTTCTTAGAAACTAATGTGATTTAAGTACCTTCAAACATGAAACTGTAGCTGTTGGTGCGACCATTATGTTGTACAGCTCTATCATATTGTCATGGTCTTCCCAATAATAAATGACACACATTCATGTCAACATCACACCATATATCATCTTTGTACTTCTTCCCAATAGAAAATGTAACAAAAGTTTGTCTTCCCACTGTCACTTCTCCATCTTTCTTTAGCCATGCCAGCTTATAAGATCTAGGATGTTTTTCAGTCTTCAACCCTAACTTCGTGACGGCTTCTTCAGAAATAATGTTATCACAGCTTCCCGCATCAATAACAAACCGAATAACCTTCCCCAAGATAGTACATGTAGACTGAAAGATATTGCTTCTTAGCCAACTAGAATCATTCTCATGCTTTGGCACTAAACAAGATTTCCTTATCATCAAGTTACACCCTTCATCTCCTGACACAACTTCTTCATCATCATCAAACTTCGATGGTTGAGAATAATCAATTTCAGCTTCCACATCCTCATACTCACATTCCTCTGCAACTAATGCTCTCTTCTTTGGCTTTGTACATTCATTGCTTTTGTGGCCAAACTCCTGACAATTATAGCACTTGATACTGTCATTGACCTTTGCTTTAGCGGCTTCTCTGACAATTGGTTTACCGACTGCCTTGGAAACATTAGCACTGCTACTAGCACTCTTATTCTGATTGTTGGAATTTATAAACACACCACCTCCTCGTCTCCCTTGTTTCTCCCAAGCTAGAGCTTTCTGATGTGCTTCAGCAACAGACATTGGACTAAACATATTCACCATGTTTTGAATTTGCATTTGTAACCCTCCAATATATCTAGTTGTTCCTCTGTTTCCATGATATCGTTCCTTGCAATCAATTGATAGAATTCATCTGCATAATCATTCACCGTCCTCGCCCCTTGTCTCAAATTCTGCAAACGTTGATACATAAGAGATTGATAATTGTACGGCAAGAAAGTCGCTTTCATCATCTTTCTCATCTTCTCCCAAGTAACAACTTTTGATTTCCCCATTCTCTCCCGAGTTAGTTTAGTTTGTTGCCACCAAGCCATAGCTCTTCCCCTCAATTTTGTAGCAACTAATTGAACTCTGCGATTCTCAGGCACTTCTTTGAATTCCAAAATTTCTTCAACATTAGACAACAAATCAAGAAATTCTTCTGCTTGCATACCACCTTTGAATTCTGGAATTTCCATCCTCATACCTGATTCCCATTTACGATCATTTTCTGAATCAAGATATCGATTTCGCACTTGGTCTCGATCTCGATAATGAATACTTCCTCTATCACCATATTCCTCAAAATCATATGTATGTCGATATCGATCTCTACCATCTACATCTCTACGATCATACATGTCCCTTCTATCATGTCTTTCAGTGTGACGCCCCACTCCGAGAGCCTCGTTAACAAAGAGTATTACATAGATAATACTGTCGGCTAACGCGGACAATAGAGTATAATGGAAGTGACCATGTGCAATCTCACCTTAACTATTCACTAAATAAGTCGAAAAGTAGAAACACATTAGAATTCGACCTATTCAATAAATATTTAAAGCAAAACTACAATGGCTATAGGATCTATCAGAAGAAAATATAACTCAAATGTAATATACATCACAGAACAGTCAATCATAATATACACATACACCGATACACAACAGAGTATACAAAATAATACATGTCAGGTGGTACAGGAGACCACAATATACAGACGAGACGAAAGAGTATAAATCAAAGTTACAGCAGATAAGGACTACAAAAGACGCTATAACAAAATGAAGCTAGCGAATAGTCCATGCGGAAGCAAAATAGGCTAAGTCTCCAAAAGCACCTAACCTGAAACATCTCGGTCTGACCCGAGTATAAAATACCCGGATCAGTCTAGATAACAAATCAGTTAGATTAACTGAACAATAATTAACCTGCAAGGTCATACAGTATAACAAATATCTCTAGAGGAGATAACACAATCATCAACAAGAAATGAATCATATAGAGCAAGCCTCATATCATCGGCAACATATACAAACAAATGATACAAATATCCCAAAACAAGCCAGAAGGCAAATAACAAATACCCATAAGGTATACAAGTTCCACAAGGTAATCGCTATACTCCATGCGGCTCACAAAGACCAACACCGAAGGGCGATACCAAGGGAATATACATATCAATGAAACATCATGAAATTTTGCTCGAGCTCGGTACTGTACAAACAAGGATCCATGAGCCCGAAGACTCCAAACCCAAGTATCACCCATGCGGCACATAAGGCCAACATCAGAGCGAAACTATATAGAGCAACAAACCCGAAGGCACACACCCGAAGGCAACATACCCGAAGGCAACAAACCTAGGGAGACAGTCCGAAGACACTATCCCAGAGGCAACAAACCGTAGTGGTGAAGGTCGAAGACCCAGTACTGGACAACAATAACTGGCGGAATGTGTCACAACTCTCGAAAAGGAATCCGAAAAGTGTTAACGTATGTCCCATAACCACTCGTTCGCACTAAACGGTTTACTATCCGTCAGTCCCTTTCACACTCAAAGCAGTACAAAGTTTACCTCATATCATCGACAAACCAAACCCGATGGTCAAAACAATCAATCGAATAGGTCAAGGATTAATCGGAAGGATAAACGCACAGATTCATGGTCCGTGTTTTGCCCAACCATTTAATCACCCTCCCACTTCGTTCGAAGTGCGAAAGTGTGTGTGTTTTAAATAGAATTTATAAATTAGAGAAACGAACTTTTAAATGCGATTCGAGAGATTATTTCATAAAAACCCGTGGATTAAAATTAAAAGGAACCATCAAAGTCAAAACAATTGATAATCATACATAGGATCATCATGAATCAATTCAAATTGAAAATTCAATCCCAAAAGGCAAAGTGGGCTGAAACAGCAGGTTCAGTCGACTGAACAGAGTTTTTCAGTCGACTGACCATGTACCTGGAAATTTTCTAGGTTCAGGAAACTTTCTGTTTCCAGGTTCAGTCGACTGTGCAGAGTTTTTCAGTCGACTGAATCATGCCTGGAAACTCTCGGGTTTCAGGTTCAGTCGACTGTGCAGAGTTTTCAGTCGACTGAATCTTGCCTGGGCTGTTTTCCAGCCTTATTCAAATGAAGAGCAAACTCTCCCAAAATGCAATCGGACGAACATTGGCTCTAAGGGCTTATGCCAATCGACAACCCGGCCCTATATGTTCCTCGATGCATCACCAAAACATGATTAAAACATCAAAGTTAGGATTTCAAAGATTTTAACCCAAAACACTAAAAATTAGATTATTCCTCAATTCAACCCAAACCAAATGCAAGTGCATATGAACAAGCTGTTAGGAATTCATATCTAACATCAATGAAATCAAGAGAAGTAGATGTGAGTTCAAAACTCACTTTTTTACACAAAACAAAGAAGATGAAGAAGCACAATTGCAAGGAATCAACCAACTACACTCCACTTCAACACTACAAGCTTCAATCTAGAATCAAAGAAAGTATTTCCTAGGTTAGGGTTAGGAAAATTACAGAAATTGAAGAGGAGAAGAGATGGAGAAGATGGAGATGAACTTACCAATGGATTTTCTATGAATTTGGAGCAAGAAATCAAGATACAAAAGAGAAACTAGGGCTTGCTAATTTCTAATTCTCTTCCCTTTCCCCCATTTCAGTTTTTAGCTTAAGAAAGAAATGAAATGAAGATGAAATGAAGAGAAGGGTTGAGCTAGGGGGTTAAGTGGGCTAGTGGGCTGAACCCAATCCCAAACCCAATAGGAAAAGTAGCCAAAATTTCACAAACTCCAAACATATCAAAGATTATACTCAAAAAGATCGCAAACGCCATTTTGGAACCAATGGAGGTGGTTTCGAGTTTCAATTCGGCCATTTGCAGAAAGTAACATTTCGGACCCCAAAATCCGAATAACGATGCTATATTTAAATCAAACATTTAAATATAAAATCGTTAAATATGCGGGTTGTTACAGATCTCCCCTCCTTACAAAATTGCGTCCCCGCAATTCCTAGAGACGATATTTGTAACAACTACATACAAAAGAAAGAATAAACTTTAGACACAGAAATAGACTTACCATTACGAAGCAAGGATAGAAAACCTGGATAAGATCGCTCAATATACTCTCTGGTTTCCCAAGTACAGTCATTGGGATTAGCGGACCATTGAACTTTAACGAGCGGCACGTCCTTGTTCCGAAGGTGTCGCACCTCCATGTCAAGCACGCGAATAGGTTGCTGTACAAAAGATAAGTCCGGTGAGATCTCAAGCTCTTGCAAATCAGGAGAATCAATTACAGAATCCGATTCTCGAAGACACTTCCGAAGTTGCGAGACGTGAAACACGTCATGAATGCCAGATAAATGAGCTGGAAGTGAAACTCTATAAGCCACAGGGCCAATACGTTCAGTAATAGAAAACGATCCTATATAACGAGGAGCCAATTTTCCAGTCGCACTGAAACGCATAACCCCTTTCAAAGGAGAAACACGAATAAAAACAAGATCGTCGATCGAGAACTCGAGAGGCTTCCTACGGTTGTCCGCATAGGATTTCTGGCGACTCTGTGCCTCTTTCATCCTCAATCGAATAAGATCAATCTTCTCAGAAGAATGACGAACAAAGTCCGGGCCAAGAATAAGCTTCTCCCCAGATTCCAACCAACATGAAGGTGATCGACATGGCCTTCCGTATAAGGCTTCGAAAGGAGCCATACCGATACTAGACTGGAAACTATTGTTGTAGGAGAACTCTACAAGAGGTAGGTGATCCTCCCAACTACCACCGAAATCAAAGATACAAATACGGAGAAGATCTTCCAAAATATGATTCACCCGTTCAGTCTGTCCGTCAGACTGCAGATGATAAGCTGTAGAAAAATTAAGCTTTGTTCCCAAAGCTTGTTGAAGACTCTTCCAAAAATGACTCGTGAATAAAGGATCACGATCACTCACAATAGAACTAGGAACACCGTGAAGTCTCACGATTTCCTTGACATACAACTTAGCCAAATGCGAAGCTGTCCTATTAGACTTAATAGGGACAAAATGAGTAGATTTGGTGAGGCGGTCAACAATAACCCAAATACTAGAATGACCTGATCTCGAACGAGGTAGGCCGTCAATAAAATCCATAGAAACTTGATCTCATTTCCACAATGGAATCTCAAGAGGTTGAAGAAGTCCAGAAGGACGCTGATGTTCGGCCTTCGCGCGTTGACATGTCATGCAGTTGCTCACATAACTCGCCACATCGCGCTTCATGCCTTCCCAATAATAAAGACGACGCATATCGGCATACATCTTACTACTACCGGGATGAATGGTATACTTAGAACGATGGCAATAATCAAGAATGTCATGTCTAAGTGCAAAATCAGAAGGCACAAAAAGACGGTTCTTCTTACGAAGACACCCATGAGAATCAATGCTAAAATCTTGCAGCGCCTCATCACAAGATTCAGACTCACAAAGCTGAATAAAATGCAACAAATCAGGATCACGCCGCTGAGCATCGGCAATACGATCCAATAAAATAGGTCGAGCTCCCAAACTAAATAATAGAATAGGAGAACCAGAAGATGAACCTCGATCACGAATTTCACAAAAAGATAGAGTCTCAAGAATATTCCATTCGGCAAGCATCATAGAAATAACAGCCGAATGTTTGCGACTAAGCGCATCTGCAACACGATTACCCTTACCAGGGGTAAACTGGATATCAAAGTCATAGGAAGCAAGAAACTCGAGCCAACGCTGTTGTCTCATATTGAGTTCCTTTTGAGTAAACAAATACTTCAAAGATTTATGATCGGTATAGAGAATGAAGCGCTCGCCCAATAAATAATGTCGCCAAATCTTCAAGGCAAAGACAATGGCGGCTAACTCAAGATCATGAGTGGCATAGCGAACTTCATTCGGACGCAGTTGCCTAGAAGCATAAGCAACTACCCGATCTCTCTGCATAAGCACAGCACCAAGACCACTACCACACGCATCGGTGTAGACAACAAGATCATGATTCCCTTCGGGAACCACAAGAATAGGAGCATTAGTGAGAAGTTCTTTCAATGTCTGAAAGGAAGCTTCACACTTGTCGGACCAAATAAAACGAATGCCTTTCCGAGTAAGGCAAGTGAGAGGAAGCACAACACGGGAAAAGTTCTTAATGAACCGTCGGTAATAACCCGCCAATCCAAGGAAACTACGAATCTCATGCACATTCTCAGGCCTCTTCCAATTCTGGATGGCTTCGATCTTTGAGGGATCGACAGAAATGCCATCGGAAGATACAACATGGCCTGAGAACTTAACCTTATTCTCCCAAAAGCAGCACTTGGAGAATTTGGCTTTAAGCAGATGACGACGAAGAGTACTCAAGACAATTCTCAAGTGATTAGCATGCTCAGCTTCAGACTTAGAATAAATAAGGATATCATCAATGAAGACGAGAACAAACTTATCGAGATATTCCCGGAATACCCGATTCATGAGGTCAACAAAGAAAGCAGGAGCGTTCGTCAAACCGAACGGCATAACGAGCCACTCAAAGGAACCATAACGAGTGCGGAAAGCGGTAAGAGGTATGCTATCCTCCGCGACTCGTAACTGATGAAAACCTGTGGCAAGGTCAAGCTGAGAAAAGACCTTGGCACCACTCAATAGATCGAACATATCATCGATCCTAGGCAATGGATACCTATTTCTAATGGTCAACTCGTTAAGCTTGCGATAGTCAATGCAAAGCCTAAGAGTTCCATCAGACTTCTTCACAAAAACGACCGCGGATCCCCACGGAGAAAAACTGGACTAAATCAACTGCTTGGACTCGAGCTCTACAAGCTGCTTCTTGAGTTCCTCATTTTCCTTTGTAGACATCCTCGTGGGAGGACGACTAACTGGCTGCGCGCCTGAAATGAGATCAATGCGGAACTCAATTGCCCGTTTGGGTGGCAAACCCGAAACAGGTTCAAAAACATCAGAAAAGTCACAAGCAATAGGAATACGAGATACATCATCACCATCTCACGAATCAAGAGAATACAAAGTCATCTCGGAATTATCCACATCCCGAAGAACAAGAGATAACTGAGAAGGTGAATCAGGATGACAAAAATATAAAATTCTCTCGGAACAAATAATCCTGGCACGTACCTCACTAGCCAGTCCATACCAAAAATCATATCAAAACCCAAATGAGAAACAACGTGCAGATTCGCACGGAAGGAAAAGCCACATAAAACAATCTCAATATCATCACAAAGCAAACTAAGGGTCGCGGATCCCCCAATAGGATTCGCAATCCTTAAAGAAGTAACCATACAACAAATATCCAAAGATAAATCATCTACAAGCTTCTTCGATACGAAAGAATGTGAAGCACCCGTATCGAAAAGAACTCGTATACTATGATCATGAAATAGAATTGAACCCTCCAAAATAGATGGAGTCATACCTTTGGATTGAGAAGGACCTCCAGAAGCATTAGCCACATTGAGCTTGCCAGATTTTGCATTAGCAGGAGCAGTAGGACAAGCAGAAACATGATGACCTTCCTTCTTGCAATTACGGCAGAAGAGAGGCTTTGGACAAGCTCGAATAATATGATCCGGAGAACCACAATTAAAATACTTTCGAACGAAAGGTGTTCCGGAAGATTGAGGCTGAGAGCTAGGACCACCGGTCTTCTTCTTCTTATAAGGAAAAGGCTTCTTCTGAATTGGAAACTGCTTCTTGTTAGGGTTTCTGGAAACCTCAACATCAACATCACTATCACACTCCTTCTCGATGGTCTCGAGATGAAGCGCTGAATCAACCAATTCCTCAAAAGAAAGTTTAAGCTGGAGCAACAAGGACTTCTTAAGATATTTCTTAAGGCCAGAAACAAACTTCAAATTCTTCTTATAAGAAGTGCTGATGAATTCAAGACCATACTGAGATAAAGCCTCGAACGATGCGACATACTCAGAAACAGAAGATTTCCCTTGCTTTAACTCAAGGAAGCGACGGGTCAATAGAACTTTTTCAGATTCAGGAACGAACTTGAGTTCAAACCGTCCCCGAAACTGAGTCCAAGAAAGAGTAGCCTCATCAATTTCAGCTACAAGAAGCTCATACCAGTCAAGAGCACGCTCTTGTAATAAGCTAGAAGTTACAAGAACTCTATCATGGTCAGAAAGATCCATGCGAGAGAAAATACGCTCGCACGTGCGAAGCCAAGCTTGGACTTCAAGAACAGACTCGGAGCCCTTAAACGGCTTTCCTACAAGATAAGCAAAATCACTGCACTGACGTGCAAAAGCAGACTTGCGAGGTGGAGACACTCGAGGAGGAACGAGAGGCTGAGTGCTCCTAAACAATTCCAAAAATTGATCGGCAGACATATATACGCCATCCGGATGCGAGCCACTAGATTGCCCAGCATCCGAACGTCGACCCCTGCCTCTTCCAGACATAAGCTGAAAGTAAAATAAGAACAAGATTATTCACAAGGTAGATATTACAATATGGGATACTACGGAATAAAATGCATTCCTAGACGTATTTCCAATATCTATCTAACCTTGATGGAATAAAGAGACACGATGATTCAAGGATCGGTATCACTTGTACACTTTGATGTACCATAATATGTGCATCTATTCTGTGTTTATCATATTTTGTTCTGAACTCAGCTCTGATATCACGCTGTGACGCCCCACTCCGAGAGCCTCGTTAACCAAGAGTATTACATAGATAATACTGTCGGCTAACGCGGACAATAGAGTATAATGGAAGCGACCATGTGCAATCTCACCTTAACTATTCATTAAATAAGTCGAAAAGTAGAAACACATTAGAATTCGACCTATTCAATAAATATTTAAAGCAAAACTACAATGGCTATAGGATCTATCAGAAGAAAATATAACTCAAATGTAATATACATCGCAGAACAGTCAATCATAATATACACATACACCGATACACAACAGAGTATACAAAATAATACATGTCAGGTGGTACAGGAGACCACAATATACAGACGAGACGAAAGAGTATAAATCAAAGTTACAGCAGATAAGGACTACAAAAGACGCTATAACAAAATGAAGCTAGCGAATAGTCCATGCGGAAGCAAAATAGGTTAAGTCTCCAAAAGCACCTAACCTGAAACATCTCGGTCTGACCCGAGTATAAAATACCCGGATCAGTCTAGATAACAAATCAGTTAGATTAACTGAACAATAATTAACCTGCAAGGTCATACAGTATAACAAATATCTCTAGAGGAGATAACACAATCATCAACAAGAAATGAATCATATAGAGCAAGCCTCATATCATCGGCAACATATAGATAAGAAGTGAAACTATATGAATATATTTATGAATATGAGTTATAATAAAAAAGAATTCAAAGTTAAATGAAATTTACTTTAGAATTGGAATCTGAATTTATTTATAAATGGGAATTTAAGTTAAGTAAAAACAAGTGATGTTTAAATGGAATATAACTTAAGTGATATGGAATGAAGTTGATATAGTTATCAAAGTAAATTAATAAAATTAAGTGAAGGATGTGAACTTGAGTATACAAGTAAGGTATACAAGTTCCACAAGGTAATCGCTATACTCCATGCGGCTCACAAAGACCAACACCGAAGGGCGATACCAAGGGAATATACATATCAATGAAATATCAAGAAATTTTGCTCGAGCTCAGTACTGTACAAACAAGGATCCATGAGCCCGAAGACTCCAAACCCAAGTATCACCCATGCGGCACATAAGACCAACATCAGAGCGAAACTATATAGGGCAACAAACCCGAAGGCACACACCCGAAGGCAACATACCCGAAGGCAACAAATCTAGGGAGACAGTCCGAAGACACTATCCCAGAGGCAACAAACCGTAGTGGTGAAGGTCGAAGACCCAGTACTGGACACCACTAACTGGCGGAATGTGTCACAACTCTCGAAAAGGAATCCGAAAAGTGTTAACGTAAGTCTCATAACCACTCGTTCGCACTAAACGGTTTACTATCCGTCAGTCCCTTTCACACTCAAAGCAGTACAAAGTTTACCTCATATCATCGACAAACCAAACCCGAAGGTCAAAACAATCAATCGAATAGGTCAAGGATTAATCGGAAGGATAAACGCACAGATTCATGGTCCGTGTTTTGCCCAACCATTTAATCACCCTCCCACTTCATTCGAAGTGCGAAAGTGTGTGTGTTTTAAATAGAATTTATAAATTAGAGAAACGAACTTTTAAATGCGATTCGAGAGATTATTTCATAAAAACCCGTGGATTAAAATTAAAAGGAACCATCAAAGTCAAAACAATTGATAATCATACATAGGATCATCATGAATCAATTCAAATTGAAAATTCAATCCCAAAAGGCAAAGTGGGCTGAAACAGCAGGTTCAGTCGACTGAACAGAGTTTTTCAGTCGACTGACCATGTACCTGGAAATTTTCTAGGTTCAGGAAACTTTCTGTTTCCAGGTTCAGTCGACTGTGCAGAGTTTTTCAGTCGACTGAATCATGCATGGAAACTCTCGGGTTTCACGTTCAGTCGACTGTGCAGAGTTTTCAGTCGACTGAATCTTGCCTGGGCTGTTTTCCAGCCTTATTCAAATGAAGAGCAAACTCTCCCAAAATGCAATCGGACGAACATTGGCTCTAAGGGCTTATGCCAATCGACAACCCGGCCCTATATGTTCCTCGATGCATCACCAAAACATGATTAAAACATCAAAGTTAGGATTTCAAAGATTTTAACCCAAAACACTAAAAATTGGATTATTCCTCAATTCAACCCAAACCAAATGCAAGTGCATATGAACAAGGTGTTAGGAATTCATACCTAACATCAATGAAATCAAGAGAAGTAGATGTGAGTTCAAAACTCACCTTTTTACACAAAACAAAGAAGATGAAGAAGCACAATTGCAAGGAATCAACCAACTACACTCCACTTCAACACTACAAGCTTCAATCTAGAATCAAAGAAAGTATTTTCTAGATTAGGGTTAGGAAAATTACAGAAATTGAAGAGGAGAAGAGATGGAGAAGATGGAGATGAACTTACCAATGGATTCTCTATGAATTTGGAGCAAGAAATCAAGATACAAAAGAGAAACTAGGGCTTGCTAATTTCTAATTCTCTTCCCTTTCCCCCATTTCAGTTTTTAGCTTAAGAAAGAAATGAAATGAAGATGAAATGAAGAGAAGGGTTGAGCTAGGGGGTTAAGTGGGCTAGTGGGCTGAACCCAATCCCAAACCCAATAGGAAAAGTAGCCAAAATTTCACAAACTCCAAACATATCAAAGATTATACTCAAAAAGATCGCAAACGCCATTTTGGAACCAATGGAGATGGTTTCGAGTTCCAATTCGGCTATTTGCAGAAAGTAACATTTCGGACCCCAAAATCCGAATAACGATGCTATATTTAAATCAAACATTTAAATATAAAATCGTTAAATATGCGGGTTGTTACATTCAGCATCACGATATGGTTCATCTTCAAATCCATGATGAGTTCGTCTTTCTTCATCTCGATACTCACGGTGTTCTCGCCTCATTGAAACTGATGATTCTCTTCTATCTCGATAAGACTGGGGTGACATTCTCCTTTCTCCTGAAACTGATGGTGAAACTCTGTTTCTACTATGGTTCGAAACTGGTGAAATTCTCCTTTGACTTCGATTCATGTCGTTCATCAACTTCTCTAACTTTTCAATACCTTCATCGAACTTCTCATTGATTCGTTGCTCCATCTGCTCAGCTTCTTGTCTTCTATATACATCCTCAACATTATGATAACAATTAGCACGTCTCGAAGGCATGATCTTCAAACAATCTCGTTTCCGTCTCCAATCTAATTTTGAAATGGCTTAAATCTGGCTCGGCTCTGACTTGGATCTGAACTGCACGGCTCTGAATTGATATAGATTCGATATGGCTCTAACTTTGGTTCGGCTCAAACCTCCCTTGATCTTACTTAGCTCTGATACCAAATGAGTGACGCAGCGGATTATAACTTTGACGTGTTAATAATGCTTTGATTCAAATTGACGCAAATTTTCTTCCTCACGAAATGATTTCGTGTCAAGTAAACCTGATAGAACGATAAGTGCCCAAATCCGTTGATCTCTCGAGATACCGGATTCTAGCTATCTTCAACACGTTGATCGCGCATGATTCCGCGTTAGAAGATCTACGATTCTTCGACGTTGATTTCGCGCACGAGATTCCGTGAATCGGCTTCAAATTCGTTGATTCGAGCGCACTCGAATATCCGAAGATGGAAGAAGAAGGAGGTCACACTTAACTTCAACAAAACTGGCAAAAGCACACAAACAAATTTTATTCAAAATCAACTCCTCTTTTACAATGACAACACACCCCTATTTATAGGAATTTACAACACAGGCCGGCGACTCAACACACGCGACCTACGGCCTAACACATTACATCCATGCGACTTAACACTCCACGACATAACAACATACGACCCACGACCTAACAGTTACAACACACATGCGACATAACAGAATACAACATCACGCGACTTAACACAATGCAACATCACGCGACTTAACACAATGTGATATAAGGAAAATACAACACGAACGACTTAACATCATACAACATAACGACATACAACCTAAGACATCAGCGACTTAAGAGAACAATGTGGTTTGCCGAACGGCTTAAGAGATGCATGCGGCATATGTTGGTTGGCTCGCGAACGACTTAGGAACTGCGACGTCAAGTGAGCGACTTAAGGAAGCAACATCAGGAGCGACTTATAGAAATGAGCGACATAAGATACCAGCGACCTAAAGAAGATAGCGGCATAAAGAACTGCGGCATAGGGCAAGCGACTTATCATAGTGACTTAACTCGTTAGGTCGCTCAGGCGACTTATCATGGTGACTTAACTCGCTAGGTCGCTCAAAGGACTTATCATAGTGACTTAACTCGTTAGGTCGCTCAGGCGACTTATCATGGTGACTTAACTCGCTAGGTCGCTCAAACGACTTATCATAGGGAGCTGTATCATCCTCCACTGCATCACCTTCTCTCATTTTTTACATAGAATTTGCACACCAAGCTAGGAGAAAGCAACTACATTTCGAGGAGGAAAAGCTAACATCACAATGTGCCAACAACCGACAGATTTAAGATCAATGTTTACTTTAAAATAACTATACATATACATACATACATACATATATATATATATACACATACATGTGTGTATTAAAATGCTTTTGTTCATATATAAAAAAAATCGATATTAAATCATTTTGATATATACGCATATATTAATACATATATATTATTTATTTAAAAAAACATTTTTTTTGGTTCAGTCATAACTTTAATATATACATATATTTCAAACAAACATAATTTTAAAATCATACATATATACGCATATATAAATGCTGATGGGGTTTCAAAATAAAAACTTGCAGCGTGGATTGTAATATAAATATATGTATATGTTTTAAAACAACATAAATTTGAAGTGATATATACATACATATATATATAAATCTCGGGTTTAATAAAAAAGTCTTTTAACCTTGTTAAAAAAACTATTTTTATAGCAGTACTCATGCACGTGCGATACACGTGTATATAGAAAAAAACATCTTGTTTTTTCTTTTAGAAATACCTTTTCGTAAAAATATTTGATGGAATAGGTAGCAACATAATTTTTATTTCAAATGAAAAATATAAAGAAACAATTTTAATTTTTATTGGAATCAAGTTTCGATCCTGTAGCCTTATTTACATTTCAAAATTTTCATTTGAAAATAGATATTGATTTTTGACTTTATGGGTTACATGTGTATTAGATTTATATACACACACATACATATATATAATTTTGCAAGTTAAACATATAAATATATTACATTATCCCAAAAAAACTATTTATATATACATATTGCTATAAAAATGCAAAATAAATTAAGAAGAAACTATATTAGCTTTAAACATGTATTTTCATCTTTACTATGTCAGTATAAATCTCAATAATCACAAACACCCTATATTGTTCATTTCATATATTTCTTAGTTTACTTACATTATAAGTTGACATGCATATTGTGAATATGAATCTTCAACAAAAAACTAATTAAAGTTTAAATTAAAGACAATTTAAATTTAATTTACAAATATATTAAATAAACAAAACATTAAATTAAAATTTTCAAATAATAAACTCTCATTTTATTAAATATTCACTAAATATTATCCGGTGCAAACAAGCACTCATAAAACATAAAATAAACGTCTAGTGCAAAATCAATAAAAGGAATTACAAATTTCTCCTTCATTAGCAAAGCACCCAATTCAACAATGGTATCAAAGCATGCTTTGTGTTAACATGAATAATTTACCAAACGTAAGTAAGGAAATCACTTGAAAAGCCCAATTAGGTAGGTGTTAACACAAGACAAGGGTTTCTGGCTAAGGAGAATGTTACTCCAATTAAGCAACTTCTTAAAAATGAAAACCTCGCATCGCTTAGCCCTTACCAGGCTCATCGGAGTGATCGTTTACTAACACCATTTTAATAGTCAAATGTGAATTCAAACTATTCATTGATGTCCCTTTAGTAACATCATTTTAAAGTAGGGTATTAACAAGAAGAAATCGAGGTGTCCTAACCACTAATACACTGTCGCAATATCATTCACAGACGTTTAATAGAAGTACAATTTTATGTGCCAAAAGTAATTTGTGCTGTCTTACACACTCTTCACATTCTTAGTCATGCCAATGGTTTTGTGATATGGTTCCCAAATAGTTTGTAAGATCGTTGTCAAGGGATGAAACCAATCTATACAAATTGATGTTTAAAGGAAAAATATGAAAGAATTAGCAAAGAGCTTACATGAGAGCCAACTCTAGCATTCTGAAATGCCTTAAGCACACGATTGCTATTTTGCGCCACTAAATTATCTACTTCCCTAAATTCCTTATATAACGAATCCACTGCTTCCTCCACCTGTTCATCGTTTACGAACAAAAATTGAGATCATTAAACAACAGATAATGGTCTAATCTGAAAATTAGGGCTCGGATGACCTCTGGTGAAAAGGATTGCGCAGGATAAGGTGACCCAGCGCAAGAGAAGGATTTGGGTGGCAAGAAATGCGGGGTGGGATAAGTGACTGGGGAGAAATATTTTAATGATACCGTAGTGATTGAATTGAGGTGACATTGTGCAGTGTAAGCAGCGGAGGGGAAAACGGAGAAGAAAGTCATTGACATGCTCGTTCGTTTTTTACTCAATGGGACAACATTGGATGTTTAACCGGTGCTACCGTACGGGAGTGCCCTAAGATTAATGTCAACTAATCTTTTGAATAACATTTTTCTATAGAGTACCGTTCTTTTTGCAAAATGGACAGTCAACGTTGGCGTCTGTGTCTGACGCCTCAAGTGTGGGCCTCACGCTGCTGTGCAGTTCAAACGAACCGTTCGCTTCCGACGCGTCCGACACGAAATGTTCGTTTCCAACCGCCGCATACCCCTTCACTCTCTATATATATTGTTAACTCCTCTTTCCCACGACTCAAGGATCTAACGAGTTAAATGCGGAAATGACCTAACGACCTAAAGCATGAGCGAGCTAACAGATACGATCTAGCGGCCTAAAGCATAAAGTGACTCAGCAAGGACTGCGACCTAACGAGTTAATGATCCAGCGAGTTAATGAGATAAAGCACCCAACGAGCTAACAAGAGCAGCAAGATAAGCGACCTAATGACCTAAAGACCTCTAACGACCTAACGGGTTAAGACAGAATAAGCCCGCGTGCATAATACCTCTTCATTAGGTCGCGACCTAAGCCGACCGAGACAACTCCTTATGCCGCAACTTCCTATGCCGCTTCTCCTTAGGTCGCTACGACCTACCAACTTGTTCAAGTGACCAAGTGCAACCCTGTTAAGACATAGCCCATGCTCCGTAGGTCGCTCACAACTTACGACCTATCCCTAGGTCCCTCACGACTTACGACTTGTCCAGATTTCTCCCTATAAATACATTGTCTACTCCACCGAAGAGGGGACTTTTGGGCTCACTTCTGCAACGCCTACACTTTTCTGTTTTCTCGACTCATCTGACACTTCAAACACGAAAGACACTTCAACGAACTTCAAGAAGAGATCTAATACATTCAACATGAATTTGAAGAATTCTTCTACATCGGAGTTCTAGCTACTTGTCTAAGTGGTGTTGTAATCGGAGATTGTTGTATAAGTTGTAAATGAATCAGCAATAAAGGAGATTAAAGTGGACGTAGACTTAACTTGAAGCCGAACCACTATAAAACTGTTGTCTCTTTACTTGATTTTCTGTTATCTTCTGCTTATCTCTAGTTCCCGTACCAACGGGTGGTGCTTTCACATTTTTACTACTTACACCGGGGTGTTAGCATTCAATTCTAGCATTAACATTTTGGTGCTTTCACTGAGAACATCGAACTCAGGGTGTTTTCATTATTGCTTCGCAAAAGTTCGTGGAAAGAATCTCTCTCAAAACCAAAAGACTATCAGGGATCATGGCTCCTGGAAGGAAGCGCAGATCTACTAGACCCGGTGATGCCCATGAAAATACTGCCACTTCTCCTTCGTTGAGTCAAACAGCTCCAAGTGCTGGAATTACACGGGCAGAGCTGGATGCTGCAGTGTCTGGGCTATATCGGCAAATGGAAGCCCAGAACACTTTAATGCTTGATAGGTTGAATGCTTTGCTGGGAGCTAACCGTCAACCAGTGAATAATGAAGAAAACTTTGATGATGGTGTTCATAATCCTGAAGAGAGGAATATTCTTCAAAAGGCAGCTAGCCCCGCTGAAGAGGCACCTCCCCAGAATGGAGGATCAAGGCCACAGCCGACTCTCCGCGAACGCTTGTCCAAGAAAACTTTCGAGAAAATGGCTGAAGTCTGTCCCGCAGAGCCTTTGAATGATGAGGAACATCTCTCGGGAATGGTTCGACAGATTATAAAAGAAAGTATGTAAAGGGAAGAAGATGAAAAAGAATGCGGGTTCGCTCCAAGCAAAACTCCGTTCACCGAAAGGATTCTGAAGGCGGAGTTCCCAAGGAAGTTTGTTCCCCACACCATTCCGACTTATAAGGGAACAAGCGACCCTAACCAGTTCCTATATAAGTATGATTGGCATATGAATGGTGCTAAAGCATCGGATGAGATCAAATGCCGGTACTTTCCGGTATACTTGGAAGAAGTGGCTCTACTCTGGTTCACAAAGCTACCGGTCTGGTCTGTAGACCAGTTCTCCGATTTAACTTGGAAGTTTAAAGAACAATTCAGGTTGTATGCTTCAAAGGCGAAGGACATAATGTCATTGTCCAGCCTGGAACAGAATCCCAGAGAATCTATTAGATCTTTCTTAAACCGCTTCAACATAGCCTTGGCTGAAGTTGACAATGCAGAGCCACAAATGGTTTTGACCTACTTAATGAGGGCTATCGACAAATCGAGTGAGTTTGGGAAATGGTTGAAGATGAAGGAACCAAATTCGCTTGAGAAATTCTACAAGAAAGCTGACGAGTTCATGCGCTTGGAAAGTCTTCTTGCGCCGGCGAAAGTGGTATTGACGGAGTTAAGAATAACACTGCTGCTCCTACCAAAAAGGAATCCTGAAGTCAGAAGAGGGAGAATAACGGTGGGAAGAAGCAGAAGGATGTAAAGAAACCTCGCTTCTTAAAACCTTCAGATTTCACCCCTTTAACTGATACTCCGGAGAATATCTTTTTCGCTACCAAAGATGTCGTGGAATATCCTAAACCACCTGAGTTGAAGGTTGGGAAAAAGGCTGTTCAAAGTGGGAGATTTTGTCAGTTTCATAATCAATCCGGTCATGATACTAACGAATGTCGCCATTTGAAAAGTTTGATTGAAAACTGCTGAGAGAGAACAAGCTGCAGCAATATGTTAAGAGAAATAGGAACAACCCAACTTCATCTACTGAGGGCCAGCAACTTCCTGCTCATCCATCTGGCTCGGGTGAGAGGACTACCACGCATGAATCGGAGAGGCCTGTTATTAATGTAATCACGGGAAGTCCTCACCCGACAGGCAGAAGCTAGGGCGAGATGGAAAGATATGCTCGTGTTTTGAAATATACCCCAGCAGAAGAGAATGTTTTTGTGATGGAAGACGCTGCACCTTTGAAGCAGCAAAGAACTTTTAATGATGAGATTGTGTTCACGGCCAGGGACTCTATGGGTGTTGAAGCTCCTAATAGGATCTCTTGGTCATGTCTGTAGGCATCGGGCCTGCTATTGTAAGAAGGGTGCTTGTTGATTGCGGCGTCTCTTGTAATATCCTCTTCAAAAAGACATTCGATCAAATGAAGATTCCTATGGCTGATGTTCAGGCTTCATCGCAGAAGATTGTTGGGTTCACTGGGGAACCAAAGCAGCCAATTGGAACTATTGATTTATTTGTGGAGCTTGGAGAGGGACAGAAAAAGATGGTTCGAAAGCAGACTTTTGTGATTGTTGGTGGATTTTCTGCTTACAATGCCTTCCTAGGCCGGCCAACTCTTACAGCATTCAAGGCAATTCTCGCCCTGTGGTGCCTCACTATGAAGTTCCCCACGGATAATGGCGTCGGTGTTATTAAAGAGGATCAGAATGCTGCGCGAGAATGTTATCTGATAGAGTTGCGGGAAGTAAGGAAGAGAGAGATGGGAAAGGATGCGGCAGCTCCACTCCGCATCAAGGAACCAACCTTGTAGCAATTACAGGGTGGACCCTACACTGGCGAGCATAGTAGTGCACGAAAAGAAATGGATCCAGAAAAGCCAGTACAGGGGAGAATAGAGTGGTGCCAATGGAAGTAACGGTGCCAGTACTTATTGACCCGAAAGATCCAAACAAGGCACCGAATGTGGGTTCTCAACTTAGTGTGACGGTTCAAAATATTTTGATATCATTCTTGAAAATAAATCTGGATGTATTCGCTTGGAGTCATGTCGATATGTGTGGAATATCTCTAGAAATCGCAGTACACACTCTGAATATTGATCCGAAATTTATACCTGTGAAGCAGAAAAGAAGAACCCAGGGTCTAGAAAGGTCAGCAGCATTAAAGGAAGAAGTAGATCGGCTCATGGAGAATGGTTTCATCAAAGAGTCCACTTATCCAAATTGGGTTTCTAATCCGGTGCTGGTTAAAAAAAGCTAATGGAAAGTGGAGAGTATGCATCGACTTTTCAGATTTAAACAAAACCTGCCCCCAAAGACTGCTTCTCGTTACCAAGGATTGATTAATTGGTGGATGGAGCAGCCGGGCATGAATTGTTGTCTTTTATGGATGCTTACTCCGAATGTAACCAAATCATGATGCATGAGCCAGATCAGGAGGACACGAGCTTCATCACTGATGTCGGTCTTTACTGCTACAGAGTCATGCCTTTTGGACTGAAGAATGCGGGGGCAACTTACCAAAGACTTGTTAATGCTATGTTCAAGCCACAGATTGGCAAAACTATGGAAGTTTACGTTGATGATATGTTGGTGAAATCAAAGAAGGTAGTGGACCATATGGATCACTTGGCAGAAATGTTCGCAGTCCTCCGAAAGTATGGAATGAAGCTTAATCCTTTGAAATGTTCATTCGGGGTAGAGTCCGGGAAATTTTTGGGTTTCATTGTGAGTGCTAGGGGAATTGAAGCTAATCCTGCTCAAATTACTGCTCTGAGAGAAGTCAAAGCCTCTAGGACAAAGAAGGAATTGCAGAGCCTCAATGGGAAAGTTGATGCTTTGAGTCGGTTTATTTCCAAGGCCACGGATAAATGCATTCCATTCTTTGATGCTCTGAAGAAAGGAAAGAAAAACTTTGAATGGACTCCGAAATGTCAAAAAGATTTTGATGAACTAATTTGTCACATGGAAGCGCCTCCAATACTTTCTAAGCCCAACAACGGTGAAGATCTTTTCATATATTTGGCGGTTTCGTCTCATGCTCTCAGTGCGGCATTAGTACGGGAAGATGCAAAAGTTCAGCGCCCGGTCTACTAAATTAGCAAAAGATTTACTAGGGAAGCTGTGACGCCCCACCTCTATACCCACGCTAGCCAAGAACATTACTGTGAATGCTGTCGACTAGCACGGAGAATAAGGCTGTTGAGGAGCGACCATCTGTATAATTGCTTTGTGCGAGTACCGATATACCGGATAAAAATATAACTTTTCATCTCAAGAGGAAATCCGACATACCGACACAAACTCAAAGCTACTACACAGTGGCTATAATATCTTCGGAAACAAATATAGAAATAAACATAACATAAATCAGTCACAGACAATTCATATCACAAAGGCGGAATAAGATATGAATACTTCACTAGGAAGTGTACATCAGAGTAGTGGTCTAAAAAGATCCACAATATCACAAAAGAATAGTTACACGAACTACACAAAAGAATAAGTATACATTAAGGAGTCTATATCTCAAATGTATACAACAAAATAACTACTAATCTAAGTAGTTAACCCAAAAGTCAAGGAGTTAATCCCGGATGAGAAGTCAAGCAGAAGTACCTGTAACATCTCGGTCTGACCCGAGTATTATTTAATAAGAAAATAATAAACGGATCAGTCTAACTATAAATATCAGATGAAACAATATAGAATAAGAGATATGACTAAACACGTAATAATCACAATGCCAAGCTGTGATATATATATATATACTTAGTTGATAATCATCAAGAGATTAATCAATGTCACCAAATCTACACAAGAATCAAAGAAGTGTCATACTCATTATTTCGTTCATCAAACCACAAATATTGACGATAATATCAATGTCAGTCACCAAAGTCAAAGACGCACAAATTCCAGAAGACTACACAAGAAATCCAGAAATCACAAAAGTCAATGACACACAAATTCACCAATGCACAAATATTGATAAAACTTATCAATGGAAATCACGAAAATTGGTGAAACACAAATTCTAGAAATCTACACAAGAAATCCAGAAACCACAAAAACAGAGGGGGGGAGGCCTATCACAAACGGGAGCATAAAGCTCACCAACACGTGTATCACAAACGGAACGCTAATTCCATGGTCGCTAACCATCACAAATTGAGCCGAAGCTCCACAAACGGCCCGAAGACCATGGGTTGCTACCCCATCACAAATTGAGTCGAAACTCCACAAAACGGGGTTTAGTCTCCCTCGCAGACAAAGAGACATCGCACGTTGCTAGTCTAAATCACAAAGATGATCGTCATGATCAACGAGAAGTGTCAATTACACTAAGCTAGTAAATATATGAGTTTAGCTTCATGTCCCATAACCACTTGCTTAACTTAAATATTTACGAACAAACTGTAAATCTCCACTAGAAAATTGTCACAAGAGGTTCAATCGAACAAGTCCAAGAATTAACCGACAAAGTAAACGCAAGCGTTTCATACCACTTGTTTTACTAAGCCGTTTAATTAGATTTCTCATACGAGTGAGGTAAGGGTTTGTATATACTAATAGATTGGAAAACGGTTTTCTAAACGAATTTGGTATTAAAAGAGTATTGAAATCGTTTGAGTAAAGAGTTTTGATATTTACTACTAGTATAGGAAACCTTTATATTTTTAAAGTGACAAATCACGAAGAAGGTTGTAAGAACGATCAATCACAAAAATTCACATACGAAGACGTGAATAAAATCCAACAAAATCGATAAAGGATCCATCGAAATGGATATTCAAAAATCCCTAAAAAAAGTCATCAAAGTCATAATAGATGATAACAACAAATAGGATTATCACGAATCGATTTAAATTAGGATTTCAATCCAAAAAGGCAAATTGGACTCAAACAGCAGGTTCAGTCGACTGAACAGAGAATTTCAGTCGACTGACCCTGTACATGGAAATTTTCCAAGTTCAGAAAACTTTCTGTTTCCAGTTTTAGTCGACTGTGCAGAGTTTTTCAGTCGACTGAATCATGCCTGGAAACTCTCGGGTTTCAGGTTCAGTCGACTGAACAGAGATTTCAGTCGACTGAATCATGCCTGGGCTGTTTCAGCCTTATACAAATGAAGAGCAAACACTTCCAAATTGCAATCGGACGAACATTGGCTCTAAGGGTTTATGCCAAACGGCAACCCGGCCCTATATGCTCCTCGATGCATCACCAAAAGCATGATCAAACATCCATAAAAGGATTTTACACAAATTTGTCTTAAAAACCCAAAAATTGGAATATTCACAAAACCAATCCAAATCAAGAGCAAATGCACATGAAGAAGTGTTAGGAATTCATACCCAACAACCAAAGATAATTATAGTCATAGATGTGAGATAAAAATCTCACCTTTTCACAAAAATCGAACAAGAAGAAGCTTGAAAGCAATTGGATAATCAACCTCTCTTCAACTCAACCCAAATGAGCTTGAATCTAAGCTCAAAAACAAGAACATTCCCAAGATTAGGTTTAGGAATTTCTGAAATTGGGAAGAGAATAAGTTGGAGAAGAAGAAGAGAAGCTTACCAATGGGTTCTTCTTGAGTTTGGAGCAAGGAATTTGATTTGCAAGAGAAACTAGGGTTTTGGAATTTTAATTTCCAATCTCTCCCACCATTAACACTCTAAAAACTGAAATGAGAAGAGAATGAGGGTGAATGGGGAAGAGTGGCTCAGATTTGAGCATAAGTTAACATAGGATTGAGCCCAAAAACCAAACCCAAAGTAAAAAGTAGCAGAAATCAACTTTCTCCAAACATATCGAAGCTTATACTCAAAAAGGTCGCAAACGGCATTTTAAACTCAATGGGAGTGGTCCCGAGCCCTAATTCGACCGTATGCAAAAAGTAGCTTTTCGGACTAAAATCCGACTACCGATAAAATATTTAAATAAAATATTTAAATATAAAATCGACAAATGTGCGGGTTGTTACAGACTCCCCTCCTTAAAGAAATTGCGTCCTCGCAATATTACAAGAAGAAGATATATAGTAACAACCATAAAAGCATATTCAACACAAAAGAAGTTTGAAATAAGAAGTTCACCTCAAAGAGCACGAGAAAGTAAGTCCGGATGTGTTCGCTCGATGTACTCTCTAGATTCCCAAGAACAATCCTTAGGATTTGAAGACCATTGAACTTTAACAAGCGGGACATCTTTATTTCGAAGTCGCTTGACTTCCGAAGCAATAATACGAATAGGATGTTGCTCATAAGTTAAATTAGGCGAAACTTCAATCTCTTCCACAACACCGGGCTCAAGAATAGAATCGGAATCTCGAAGACATTTCCGAAGTTGAGAAACGTGAAACACGTCATGCATAGCAGAAAACTGAGCCGGTAATAAAAGGCGATAAGCCATGGAACCAATGCGTTCAGTGATAGGAAATGGCCCAATATATCGAGGCGCTAACTTTCCCGATCGACTGAAACGTACAACACCTTTCATAGGTGAAACACGAATGAACACAAGATCTCCCACAGAAAATTCTAACTTCCTTCTCCGGTTATCGGCATAGGATTTTTGTCTACTCTGGGCTTCTTTCATCCTATGACGAATAAGATCAATCTTTTCTGTAGAATCCCGAATAAAATCTAGACCTAAAACCAGCTTCTCACCGGCCTCAAGCCAACAAGAAGGAGATCGGCATGGCCTTCCATAGAGTGCCTCAAAAGGTGCCATACCAATACTAGATTGGAAGCTATTATTATAGGAAAATTCAACAAGTGAAATATGATCTTCCCAACTTCCACCAAAATCAAGAACACAAGCACGAAGAAGATCTTCAAGAGTTTGATTCACACGCTCGGTTTGTCCATCGGACTGGGGATGATAAGCGGTGCTAAAATTAAGCTTCGTTCCCAAAGCTTTTTGAAGACTCTTCCAAAATCCACTAGTAAACAATGGATCACGATCACTAACAATAGAAGTAGGAACACCATGCAATTTAACAATTTCTTTGATAAATATTTTGGCCAAAAGAGGAACGGTTCGATTAGACCGAACGGGAATAAAATGGGCAGATTTAGTAAGCCTATCAACAATCACCCATAAGCTATCATGACCCGAATGAGAACGGGGAAGGCCATCTATAAAATCCATGGAAATTTGATCCCACTTCCAAACTGGAATTTCTAAAGGTTGCAATAACCCACCGGGCCTTTGATGTTCGGCCTTAACGAGTTGGCAAGTCATGCAACGTTTAACGAAGTTAGCGATGTCAAGTTTCATTCCCTCCCAATAATAAAGTCGCTTCATATCCGCGTACATTTTACTACTACCGGGATGAATGGTAAATTTAGAGTGATGAGAATCTTCTAAAATATCTTTACGAAGATCACCAATATTTGGCACGACAAGTCTACCAAATTTCCGAATGCCGCCACGAGAATTGATATCAAAGTCTTTCAAACCTTCAATATCCATTTTATCCCTAATATTTTGGCCAAGAAGAGCCAAGTTGGGATCTAGCCCTTGAGCTTCAAGAATGCGGTCTAAAAGAGATGGATGAGCCACAAGGCTACATAAAACAAACGATGAGCGTAAATCGGAAACACGGTCTCGAATTTCGCAAGTGGATAAAATCTCGAGATCGTTCCATTCGGATATCATCATAGAAACAACAGCTTGTTGTTTACGGCTAAGAGCATCGGCGACACGATTACCCTTACCGGGAGTATAAAGAATATCAAGATCATATGGTGCAAGAAATTCGAGCCAACGCTGTTGACGCAAATTAAGTTCTTTTTGAGAGAATAAATATTTCAAAGACTTATGATATGTGTAAAGAACAAATTTCTCTCCTAAGAGATAATGACGCCAAATCCGAAGAGCAAAAACAATAGCCGCAAGCTCTAAATCATGAGTGGCATATCTAGTCTCAGCAGGCTTTAATTGCCTAGAAGCATAAGCAATAACGCGTTCCTTTTGCATAAGAACGGCACCCAAACCAATGCGACTAGCATCGGTATAAACAACGAAATCTTGATTCCCTTCGGGAATAACAAGAATAGGAGCATCAGAAAGAAGTTCTTTTAATTTCTGAAAAGAAGCTTCACATTTGTCCGACCAAATGTATTTAACACCTTTCTTCGTCAAGCTAGTGAGAGGCACGGCAATTTTAGAAAAGTCTTTAATAAAACGACGGTAATAGCCCGCCAATCCAAGAAAACTACGAATCTCTGTCACATTCTCCGGTCTCTTCCAATCTTGAATCGCTTCAATCTTTGAAGGATCCACGGAAATTCCGGATTCAGAAATAATGTGACCGAGAAACTTCACACGAGATTGCCAAAAGTGGCACTTAGAAAATTTTGCCTTTAATTGATTACTCCTCAGAGTTTCCAACACAATCCGAAGATGTTTTTCATGCTCCTCCTCGGTTTTAGAATACACAAGAATACCATCAATAAAGATGAGAACAAATCGATCAAGAAAATCTTTGAAGACTCGATTCATAAGGTCAACGAAATAAGCAGGGGCATTCGTTAACCCAAATGGCATCACAAGCCATTCATAAGATCCATACCGAGTATGGAACGATGTCAAAGGAATGCTATCCTCTGCAATACGAAGCTGATGAAAACCGGTAGCCAAGTCCAATTGTGAAAAGACTCTAGCACCACAAAGTTGATCGAATAGATCGTCAATCCGAGGTAAAGGATATTTATTTTTGATAGTAAGATCATTAAGCTTGCGGTAGTCAACGCAAAGCCTAAGTGTACCATCGGATTTCTTCACAAAAATAGCTGAAGCTCCCCAAGGCGAGGAACTAGAGCGAATAAATTGCTTGGTCTCCAATTCTGATAATTTTTTACGCATCTCCTCGTTTTCTTTATTGGACATACGATAAGGAGGACGAGTGATAGGTTGAGCTCCCGGAATAAGATTAATTCTGAACTCAATTGCTCGTTTAGGTGGTAATCCTAAAACGGGCTCGAATATGTCGGAAAATTCACAAAGGACGTGAATAAGAGAAATAATATCACCCTCATCATCATCATCATCATCACGAGGATTTAAAGAATATAAAGATGCAACCAAAGCAGAATCTGAATCTTTAAGAATAACAGAAACCTGATTAACAGATTGAGGATGTCGAAGATGAATAGTCCGCTCAGGACATAGGATATACGCTTCATAACGGTTAAGCCAATCCATTCCCAAAATCATTCCAAAGCCTAAATAACGCATGACATGCAAATCGGCTCGGAAAGAAAAATCACACAAAATAATCTCGACATCTTTACACAATAAATTGATTGTTGCGGATCCACCAACCGGATTCGCAATTCTCAAAGAAGTCATTAAACACAAAACATCCAAGGAAAAAGTATCAACAAGTTCTTTTGATATAAAAGAACGGGACGCACCCGTATCAAAAAGAACTCGAATAGGATGATCACGAAACAAAATAATTCCATCTAGAATAGAATGAGAAATACCTTGGCCACGAGATGTGTTGCCAGGGGCTTGAGCAACATTTAACTTTCCCTCCTTCTTGCCCTGAAGCTTGGGGCATGAAGATATAACATGACCGGGAACTTTGCAGTAGCGACAAGAAAGAGACTTTGGGCACTTGTTCGCATAATGGTCCTTTGAACCACAATTATAGCATTCCCCACGACCAAAGGAAGAAGTCTTTGCCACGGAGGTTGCTTGCTTCCCTTTCTTATTGGGATAAGGGCCTTTAAATTTGTTTGACCTCTTTCTGTTGTTGAAGTTTGGTTTGGAACCCACCACTTCAACATCATTCTCTCTATCCGCCTCTTCAAGACGAAGAGCGATATCAACGAGTTGGTCGAAAGAAACTTCTAACTTTAAAAGTAATGGCTTCTTGAGGCTTTTGTTTAAGCCATAAACGAATCTCTGGTTCTTCTTAAGAGAGGTGTTGATGTATTCAACCCCATATTTGGAAAGCGACTCGAAGGAGGCGACGTAATCAGTCACGGAGGACTCACCTTGAATAAGGTCTATAAATCGTCGAGCCAACGTCACTTTCTCTGCTTCTGGTACGAATTTTAACTCGAAGCGTTCTCGGAATTTCTCCCGGGTGAGATCCGCTTCATTAATCTCAGAAATAAGAAGCTCGTACCAATCCAATGCTCTTTCTCGGAGCATACTAGAGGCCACCTGAACTCGGTGAAGGTCAATAAGATTCATGCGCGAAAAGATGCGATCGCATGTTCTAAGCCAAGCTTGTACTTCAATAACAGTTTCGGAACCTTTGAATGATTCCCCACCCAAATTAGTGTAATCGCTACACAAGCGTGCAAATCCCGACTTTGGGTGAGTAGGTTCCGGGTTAGCTCCAGCTGCTTGAGCATTTGTTACCAAATCAAGAAGCTGTTGAGCAGTCATAAAAACTCCATCCTGGGGCGGAGTGCTAGATGGCACGGCTCTGGGGCGGCCTGGTCTAGACATTTCTCTTCCTTAAGAAAGAAGGAAGAAGAAGAAAAAGGTTATTCACCAAATTGAATATCAAGAAATCTTGATAGATAAACAAGGAATCATAAGAAAAATAGGATGGAACGGTACGAAGACCCGAATAAAATCCTAAAGCACAACTCCTAAGAAAGACTTAGGACGATGATCCTTGTTATAATATTCCATATTGTTCCGAAGTTTGGCTCTGATACCAAGCTGTGACGCCCCACCTCTATACCCACGCTAGCCAAGAACATTACTGTGAATGCTGTCGACTAGCACGGAGAATAAGGCTGTTGAGGAGCGACCATCTGTATAATTGCTTTGTGCGAGTACCGATATACCGGATAAAAATATAACTTTTCATCTCAAGAGGAAATCCGACATACCGACACAAACTCAAAGCTACTACACAGTGGCTATAATATCTTCGGAAACAAATATAGAAATAAACATAACATAAATCAGTCACAGACAATTCATATCACAAAGGCGGAATAAGATATGAATACTTCACTAGGAAGTGTACATCAGAGTAGTGGTCTAAAAAGATCCACAATATCACAAAAGAATAGTTACACGAACTACATAAAAGAATAAGTATACATTAAGGAGTCTATATCTCAAATGTATACAACAAAATAACTACTAATCTAAGTAGTTAACCCAAAAGTCAAGGAGTTAATCCCGGATGAGAAGTCAAGCAGAAGCACCTGTAACATCTCGGTCTGACCCGAGTATTATTTAATAAGAAAATAATAAACGGATCAGTCTAACTATAAATATCAGATGAAACGATATAGAATAAGAGATATGACTAAACATGTAATAATCACAATGCCAAGCTGTGATATATATATATATATATACTTAGTTGATAATCATCAAGAGATTAATCAATGTCACCAAATCTACACAAGAATCAAAGAAGTGTCATACTCATTATTTCGTTCATCAAACCACAAATATTGACGATAATATCAATGTCAATCACCAAAGTCAAAGACGCACAAATTCCAGAAGACTACACAAGAAATCCAGAAATCACAAAAGTCAATGACACACAAATTCACCAATGCACAAATATTGATAAAACTTATCAATGGAAATCACGAAAATTGGTGAAACACAAATTCTAGAAATCTACACAAGAAATCCAGAAATCACAAAAACAGAGGGGGGGAGGCCTATCACAAACGGGAGCATAAAGCTCACCAACACGTATATCACAAACGGAACGCTAATTCCATGGTCGCTAACCATCACAAATTGAGCCGAAGCTCCACAAACGGCCCGAAGACCATGGGTTGCTACCCCATCACAAATTGAGTCGAAACTCCACAAAACGGGGTTTAGTCTCCCTCGCAGACAAAGAGACATCGCACGTTGCTAGTCTAAATCACAAAGATGATCGTCATGATCAACGAGAAGTGTCAATTACACTAAGCTAGTAAATATATGAGTTTAGCTTCATGTCCCATAACCACTTGCTTAACTTAAATATTTACGAACAAACTGTAAATCTCCACTAGAAAATTGTCACAAGAGGTTCAATCGAACAAGTCCAAGAATTAACCGACAAAGTAAACGCAAGCGTTTCATACCACTTGTTTTACTAAGCCGTTTAATTAGATTTCTCATACGAGTGAGGTAAGGGTTTGTATATACTAATAGATTGGAAAACGGTTTTCTAAACGAATTTGGTATTAAAAGAGTATTGAAATCGTTTGAGTAAAGAGTTTTGATATTTACTACTAGTATAGGAAACCTTTATATTTTTAAAGTGACAAATCACGAAGAAGGTTGTAAGAACGATCAATCACAAAAATTCACATACGAAGACGTGAATAAAATCCAACGAAATCGATAAAGGATCCATCGAAATGGATATTCAAAAATCCCTAAAAAAAGTCATCAAAGTCATAATAGATGATAACAGCAAATAGGATTATCACGAATCGATTTAAATTAGGATTTCAATCCAAAAAGGCAAATTGGACTCAAACAGCAGGTTCAGTCGACTGAACAGAGAATTTCAGTCGACTGACCCTGTACATGGAAATTTTCCAGGTTCAGAAAACTTTCTGTTTCCAGTTTCAGTCGACTGTGCAGAGTTTTTCAGTCGACTGAATCATGCCTGGAAACTCTCGGGTTTCAGGTTCAGTCGACTGAACAGAGATTTCAGTCGACTGAATCATGCCTGGGCTGTTTTTCAGCCTTATACAAATGAAGAGCAAACTCTTCCAAATTGCAATCGGACGAACATTGGCTCTAAGGGTTTATGCCAAACGGCAACCCGGCCCTATATGCTCCTCGATGCATCACCAAAAGCATGATCAAACATCCATAAAAGGATTTTACACAAATTTGTCTTAAAAACCCAAAAATTGGAATATTCACAAAACCAATCCAAATCAAGAGCAAATGCACATGAAGAAGTGTTAGGAATTCATACCCAACAACCAAAGATAATTATAGTCATAGATGTGAGATAAAAATCTCACCTTTTCACAAAAATCGAACAAGAAGAAGCTTGAAAGCAATTGGATAATCAACCTCTTTTCAACCCAACCCAAATGAGCTTGAATCTAAGCTCAAAAACAAGAACATTCCCAAGATTAGGTTTAGGAATTTCTGAAATTGGGAAGAGAATAAGTTGGAGAAGAAGAAGAGAAGCTTACCAATGGGTTCTTCTTGAGTTTGGAGCAAGGAATTTGATTTGCAAGAGAAACTAGGGTTTTGGAATTTTAATTTCCAATCTCTCCCACCATTAACACTCTAAAAACTGAAATGAGAAGAGAATGAGGGTGAGTGGGGAAGAGTGGCTCAGATTTGAGCATAAGTTAACATAGGATTGAGCCCAAAAACCAAACCAAAGTAAAAAGTAGCAGAAATCAACTTTCTCCAAACATATCGAAGCTTATACTCAAAAAGGTCGCAAACGGCATTTTAAACTCAATGGGAGTGGTCCCGAGCCCTAATTCGACCGTATGCAAAAAGTAGCTTTTCGGACTAAAATCCGACTACCGATAAAATATTTAAATAAAATATTTAAATATAAAATCGACAAATATGCGGGTTGTTACAGAAGAGACGAATTATTCAAAGCTAGAAAAGCTCGCCTATTGCCTACTGATAGCTTCCAGAAAGTTGAGGCCATATTTTCAAGCTCATCCTATCAAAGTCCTCACTGATCAGCCTCTAATGCAAGTCCTATTTCGCCCTGAGACTTCGGGTCGTCTTCTGAAGTGGAATATTGAACTCAGCCAATATGACATCACTTACCAACCCCGAAGAGTAATCAATGGACAAGCTTTAGAAGATTTCATTGCAGAATATACAGATAAAGGCGACAGCGAGGAAGAAGTTACTGATGACATCCCGACCCGATGGAAATTATATGTTGATGGCGGAAGAAACGACTATTGTTCTGGAGCCGGGGTTGTGCTTGAAACCCCTGAAGGGCGATCATTGTGCTACGCATTGAGATTGGAATTTCCTTCGACAAATAATGAAGTAGAATATGAAGCTTTTATTGCCGGCTTGAAGATTGCTAAAGAACTGAATATCAAAGTGTTGCAGATCTTCAGTGATTCCCAGCTTATTGTATGCCAAGTCAAGAAAGAGTTTCAAACTAAAGGAGGAAATCTGCCTGCTTACTTGTCAAGGGCCTGAGAACTTCTTGATGATTTCGATCATTATACGATAAGTCATATACCCCAGGAAGAGAACATGAAGGCAGATTCTCTCGCAAAGTATTCAAGCACTGACGAAGCTCAATTACTGGGATTGGTTCCTGTAGAAGTCTTGTCAGCCCCAAGTATTGATGAAATGGAGATTGACTGGATCATGACAGTTTCTCAAGAGGAGGAGCTGTGGATGACCCCAATCAAAGAATATTTACTTAACGTCTCCCTTCCAGAAAATTCAAAGGAGCGTCAGAAGCTGTTAAGGAAAGCCTCAAGATACGTAATTCTAGACGGTCGGTTGTACAGAGGGGGATTCTCAATACCATTACTCCGATGTGTAACCAAGGAAGAGGCTAAGACAATTTTAGCTGAAGTTCACGAAGGAGAGTGTGGGGATCATTCAGGTGGTCAAATTCTAGCAAAGAAAGTTCTCCGCTATTGGTATTTTTGGCCAGACATTAATCGTGATGCTGCTAGCTACGCCCGAAAGTGTGACCGATGCTAGAGATTTGCAAAAATCCCAAGAGCACCTTTCACCGAGCTAACGCAGATGGTCAGTGCATGACCATTTGCTATTTGGGGAATAGATCTCATCGGGCCTTTGCCAACGGCCAAGTCTGGAATCAGATATGCTATTATTGCTGTTGATTATTTCACTAAATGGGCTGAATCCAAACCATTAGCTACTATTACCTCTAAAAAGATGATAAACTTTGTGACTAAGAATATCATTTGCAGGTATGGTGTGCCTCAAAAGATAATCACAGACAATGGTACCCAATTCGAAAGCGAAGAGTTCCAGGATTTTTGCAAGTGATTCAAGATCCAAAAAAGCTTCTCAGCAATGGCTCATCCGCAGGCAAACGGGCAAGTGGAAGCAGTAAAAAAAATTATCAAGTCAACTATCAAAAAATAGCTGGAAAAAGCAAAAGGTGGTTGGGTCGATAAGCTACCACTAGCACTATGGGCATACAGAACTACCCACAAAACTGCGACTGGGCACACTCTATTCTTATTAGCATATGGATCAGAAGAAATGATTCCGGTGGAAATAGAGGTTCCCTCACACAGAAGAATTCATTTCAACCAAGCTAAAAATGAAAAGTTGCAACTTGAAGCACTTGACTTCCTTGATGAAAGAAGGGAAGAGGCACAACTCAGAACTGCAGCTCATCAGCAAAAGATTGCCAGGAACTTCAATTCCAAAGTTCGCAGACGCAGCTTTGAGATTGGGGATCTAGTCTTGAAAAGGATCATGACAGCAATAGGAGTGTTTGCGCCAAACTGGGAAGGGCCGTATGTCATAGGCAAAAAACTTCTTGATGGCACTTTCAAACTGACAACCGTCGAAGGGGATCCAATTCCAAGAGCTTGGAACCGCAATCACTTGCGTCCATATTTTACTTAAAAGCTTTTCTTAAATTTGTAAAATGATTATGGATGTATGATTCTTGTATTGCCAGCTATTGTAAAACTAGTGCAAATGAATAATAAGAACTATAAAGTGGATGTAGGCCTAGTTCTTGGCCGAACCACTATAAATATTGTGTTCTCTACTATTATAAAATGCCTGTTTTGTCTCGATGTGTAAATACTTTAAATGTATTGCTAAAATGTCGATTTAACATTGCAAGCCCTTAAAACAAAGCTTACCCATCACAAGGCCAAGCGATCCCTGAAATCACTCAATAAACAAATGTCAAGCCACAAAAATTCCAGATTCCAAATCCTATATAAGGAGTGCTTCATGCAAACAGTTAGTGATTCCGTTGGACTCGCTTAACAATGAAGTACACTTCTTTGGATAAGACAAACTGCTTGCAAAAGAAAGGAACATGTGCTTGGAAATGATAATAGGGAATCGTTAATGAGCAAATGACGAACAGACAAGGGCGAGCAGACAGAAAACAGCCAAAAAGGAGTCCTGCCTCTCCACAAAAAGGTTGGTGGAACCATCGGAGAGTCACCTTCCCAAAGCGAAGGCACCAGGCCCTTGCTAGCTGATTGCGATCGTTTGAGTAAACGAACATCCGGTTGGATAGCTTGCGTCTGCCCCGTGGATCCACTTAACCGTGAGACGCAACCTTCATGGCGAGCCAACCACCCAAAGACCTCTTCGGAGGCATAACTCTTCGGAGGATAAAGACTTCTAACGAGGCATGCCGAAAAAAGAAAGTTCTCTTCTCAACCAAAAAAGATTGGTGGAATCACCGAGGGCCATTGTTAACTAGTTGCGATCGTTTGTGCAAACGAACATCCAATTAAGTAACTTGCGTCTGCCCCGTGAATCCATTCAACCTTGAGAAAGTAACTTCCAAGCAATCAAATAAAGACCTCTTCGGAGGTACAAGACCTCTTCGGAGGCATAAGTCCTCTCTCGAGGCACCACAAGCCCTCTTCAGAGGCACTCGCCTTCACCAAAGGCACACCTACCCTCTTCGGAGGCAGAAGACCTCTCCCAAGGCACCACAAGACCTCTTCGAAGGCACATGACCTCTTCGGAGGCACGTCCCAAGAAAAGCATTTTCAAGCGAACGAAGCAAAAAGCCCTCCAACGAGGCACAAAAAAAAGCCCTCTTAGGAGGCACACTACATCTCTCAAGGGAAGATCAATTTCCCCATCTTGGAAATATTCTTCCCCAGAAGTTGTAGTGCCAATTCAAAGCCTTCTTTGGAAACTCGCTTCACCCCGTAGGAGAATCCACTTGTCAAAAAATAAAAGCGACTATCTCCGAAAGTGAAGTGTAAAGACTTTTTTAAACAAAAGAGAGAGAAGACTTCTCCAATACAAGGCACACTCTACTAAAGCAGAGTAACATTTCCTCAAAATGGAAAAATTATTCTCTAAAGAAAGAGTGCAAGCCTTCTCAAAATGGAAAAATTATTCTCTAAAGAAAGAGTGCAAGCCTTCTCAAAATGGAAGAAGTGTTCTCCAACTTAAGAGTGCAAATCTTCTCGAAATAGAAGAATTGTTCTCCAAATCTTCTCGAAACAGAAGAATTGTTCTCCAACTTAAGAGCACAAGTCTTCTCGAAACAGAAGAATTGTTCTCCAACTTAAGAGCACAAGTCTTCTCGAAACAGAAGAACTGTTCTCCAACTTAAGAGTACAAGTCTTCTCGAAACAAAAGAACTGTTCTCCAAAGTTTTATCAAATGAAAGAAACTGCAATAATTCGTGGTATGGGGGCAATACAATACAATATAGCTACATTAATAAAAGCAACGCTCAAGCAACATACCACAAACTTATTGCAATATCACAATGAAGAAACTTGTGTGAAAATAAGGAATAAATGCATTCACAAATACAGTCAAAGATTGTACAAGTAAAAAGAATCATTTCATTCCATACTATAAATTTTTTATACATGTGCAGGTTTCAAAAGAGCGGGGACCGGTGCCCGCACAAATTCCCGTCAATACAAGCCTTTATGTACAAGCAAAAAGAAAAACAAGAAGGGTAGAACGAGACTCATTATTTCTTCTTCCCGCCACCTTTAGAGCCTTCGTCTGGCCTAATGGTTAACTTTGGGAGCCGGCCTGGACGAGTCGGGGAAGAAGGAGATAGAGTTACAGCTGAGTCTACTTCCGCCTTCTCTTCGCTAGCAGAAGTGCTTTTCCTTTTCTTCTTCGAAGTTACACGCTTCCCCTTCTTCCTTGAAGAAGACTCGCTGCCCGGAGTGATAAGTGCAGACAGCTTTGTGTCATCATGAAATTGCTCCGGAGTCTTTTCACCTTCTTCAAGTTCCTCAGCCTTCTACTCTTGCGAAGCAGCCGGGTCGTCCAAGCCTTGAAGAGCTTCTATCAATTCTTCTTGTGACCCCGGTTGAGAAGCAGAAGGAGGAGTAATTTGAAGAGACGGAGGTGGAACAGCTGGAAGAGGAGAAGCCTGCGTGGCACTTGGCGTTTTCACTACAGAAGAAGAGAAGTTAAAGTCAGTATTCCCTGCAAAGAGAGGAGATAGCGGCGCGTCAAGGCTTAAATAATAATCAAAAAGTTTATCAAGCTCATGAGAAGCGAACAAGAAGTCCTCTTGAGCTAAATCAACGTTGAAGTTACCTGGAGAAGTTGGCTTTATCACGTCAACTTCAAAGCCTTGTGCTTCAGTGCTTTCTTGAGCCTCATCTCCAGTATGAGCAGTTAAAATTTCAATGTCAGCTTTGGCAGGAGGCGAGGAATGGGAACTGGAGCCAATGATATCAATGTCGGCCGAAACCGAAGGAAGAGTCGGGTCGGTCGAATGCGCCTTCCCTAAAGATTCTCCTTCCGTCGTTCCGGCTCGCTCTTTAGCAAGTTGCTCCTTCCCCTTGGCAAGGGTGGCACGTGCATCATCATCCAGATAGTGTGCCTCAAGATCTGCTTCAGTATAGCCAGCGCCTCCAAGCATATCAAGTGCGGCTTCCCACACTTCGGCCAAGGTAATCTCGTATTTCGGGCCCAAAAATGAAAGGCCACCGCGCCCCAAGACGTATGTATATAGAACTCGAATAAGGTAGAGCTAATGTTGGCCTTGGTTGCTTCATGAGATTCTTCGGCTGCTGCTTTACCGGTGATAGCTTCATCACGCTCTTTTTCAACTTCAGAAACTCGAGCTTTAACATTTCAATCTCCAAGTTCTAGGAGCTGGTTTTTTCTCACAACTGAGCACCATCAGTTCGGTAGCCTTCTACAACTTTCTGCTATGCTTCGAATTTGGCTTCAGTGCCTCTTTTCCCGGCATGAGCATCTCTCACCTGTTTTTGAAGCACTTCTTCCTTTTGAGTATAGGAAGTGGAAGAAGTGGCAAGCTCTTCTTTAAGTTTTTTAATTTCCGCTTCAAGCTTCTCATTGTAAGCGGTGATATTCTTCATCTCTGCATCATGCTGGTCGAGAGTTTTCTTCCATTCGGACTTATCACTCTCCATGGTTAACATAGCCTCAAGATTCAAGCGATTCACCCTTTGAAGCTCGTCAACTAGCTTTTGCCATCCCGAAATTCTCTCAATGTCAAGTTTAATAGCGTCGAGATTCCTTAGCATGGCTTGCTTGTCAATAGGAATCAAGTCCAAGTCGAAGCGCACTCCTTTTAAACACCAGTGTGGAAACCGGCTTTGAAGTGCAGGCGGGGCATTCTGAATTTGATACGGAGGACTGTTGATGATCGTTTGAATATCCGCTCCTTGAAGGGCAGAAGAGCTGGAAGGGATTTCCAAAGAGATGGGAGCAGCGGGCTTTTCAGAAATTGCAAGCGCCAGCCTTTCACTAAGCTTGGCCCGCTTACTTGGATCTTCAGCGATATGACTTTTCCCTTTGTCATCATGAGATTTTCTTTTGTGGCAATCATCATCTCTTTGGGAAGAATCATGTCGTTCATCCCTTCTCCCATAATTCTCCTCATAAGCCCGCCTTTCGCGAGCTTTTCTTGCAGCCTTTTCTTCGTCGGTCTCCATAGAGGTAGGAAGATACCGCTTTGGATCATAAGAGTCGCGTCTTCCATAACGCTGAAAGTCATCATAGTATGAGCTGCTACGCCCCAATAGAGAACCTAAAAATGAAGAAGAGACAAGTTCAGAAATCTTCAAAGCAAAGAAGTTAAGTGCACAAAGCTGCTAAAATCTTAAGTGTGTGTGGCGTGTGAACTACGCGCGTCAAGCTACAAACCACTCTTCGGCTTAAGAGTTATCTCTTGGGTTAATGGAGTTGCTTGCAAAACTGATGTCACTTCAACTGCTGGAGAAGCAAGTTTAGAAGCAGTAGTATCATCTTTGAACAGCTCACGTGAAGTAACCACCAAGTCGCTCAACCCCTTAAAAATGTCGTCACCGTCATGCCTAGCGGGACTCTTTCTCTCAGCTCCTTCATCAGCAGCCTTCCCGGAGTGTTGAGGAGGTTCCTCTTCTTCGATAACCGGGGGAAGTACAAATTTGCCGGATGACCCCGCAACGTCAACAGAAGCAGAACACTTCACCAATGAAGCCTCGGCAGTAGGTTCCTTCGGTGTAAGTTCTTCGGCGGAAAGTAGGGCATCTGGGGTCTCTGCTTGAGAACCAGGAGCATCATGAAGCTGGATAGAACGGGAAGAATGCAAAAGTCCGTATTGATGCAAAAATTCATCCTTCAGCAAAAATTTAACGCTTCTTTCCTCAACCGCCACAACACTTAGTCTTTCAAAAGTCGGCATATGATTGGAATCTTTAGAAAGAGGAGGAAGTGCTGTAAAAGTAAAGAATGAAGTTAGCACTTAACAACTCGGATTTTGAAAGGTTCAGAAATGGAAAGAATGGAGATAGGCAAGCTTACTTCCTACTCTCCAAATACTGTAGAATCCTGGGGGGCAACAGACGAAGAAAAATTGGTTCAAAAACCCGTTGGCGCTTTTAGGAAGATCAGTGATCAATTTATGGTTCCTTGCACTTCTCACAAGTATTATAGAAGCATGATCTTTATTCTTCGCAAATGTGCATAAGTAACAAATTTCTTCAAAGCTTGGAAGACGGTCGAGTGTCCTCCTGAACAGTACACATAGTCCCATCAAGATGGCGTAGCCATTGGGGGTGCAATTGGAAGGGAGAGATAGTCAGTCGGAGAAGGAGCTGTCGAAGAAAATCGTTAAAGGAAGGAATAACTCCACTCAAGCACATCTGGCGATTAACTGCAATGAAACCAAGAGGTGGCCTGTCAGCGGTATCGTTTACCCCAAGAAGCAAAGCGTCTGCCTTAGCAATACCAAACTAAATACATAATTGTTTGAACACCCGTTGATTCAGAGTAGTCGGAGTTCTTTCCGGGGGATCATCCAAGGGGTTAGCTATTGGGAAGACTTCTTCGGCTTGTCCTACTATCCCTTCTTGAGAAGTCATTCTACACAAGGAACTGGATATTCAAATATGAAGGTGCACGTTTCCTAAATGTGTGAAGTGTTGTGCAATACTAATGATAAGCAGATATAACTGAAATTAAACTAATAGGCATTTGTCGATTATAAAGTTTCAGGGCTTGTTATTTTAGGTCCAAGTACAAGTGCAGTGTTGATGCAAACAAATCAGCTTTAGTTGATTAATTTTGCTTTGCTTTAATACTTCACTTGAATTTGTTGATTCATAGCACTTCATTCATATAATTTCTTTAAGTTGATTATTTTTTATCGAGTAATCTGTCATTCATGTAGGCAGTCAGTGGCAGTATATTCGCCCTAGTTTTCTACAAATGTTGTATTTAACAGGTTGTTAGCATTAAAAGTTAATATAATCTGTAAAGAAGTGCAACAAGTTCACGCAGTTTATCTCAACAGTTCAAGTTGAAAATTCAGTTAAGTGTTGTCCAATTTTTACAAGCAGTCAAGCTCAAACGACTTAGCATAGGTCGAAGCCCCCTTAAGTCGCACTGTTCAAGTCAAAAAGTTCAACAGTGTCATGCTCCTACAAGTTAAAGTTATGCTCCAAGACAAGGTAGTGCATTTTATCTAAGTATTAGCTCGGCCGCGACCTAAAACTTATGTCGCAAGGAGTTAAGTCGCTGATTTGTTAAGTCGCTTGGCTTCTCTTAGGTCGCAAGGGTTTTTAGGCCGTTCGGTTTCTTAGGTCGCAAATTAGTAGGTCGTTCGGCTTCTCTTAAGTCATAAGGGTTCTTAAGTCATTTGATCCACTAGGTCGCTCCTGGAGTAGCTCAACGATCTCAAGCTATCTCCCATCAAAAATCCTAAGTCTCGCACTCCATTCACGCACTGCCATGTGTTCGTCTCCCCTGCCTCACCAGAAATACAACGGCATAACCTAAAACCCATTAACCCGTTAAGGATCTCCTCATCTCCTCCAAACTCACAAACCAGTTAACTTGAGACACTATAACCCATCATCTTCTCCTCGCATCATCAAAAATCACCCGAACCGAATCAAGACATCTCAAGTCCATCAGAAATTGATCGTAACGTGATTCACGATGAAGCGCGGCATATGAAATTGGATCAGAGAAGAAAAATGGGGAATCCAGATTCGTGATCGTGGATTGGACAAAAAACGGATCCACTTACATGATGAAGTAGTAAAGATGATCGGCGACCGGTAAGTTCGAGCTTGTCTTTGAAGGTTCGGAAGGTTCTTCAATGGCGGTTTTGAGAGTTGGAGCAAGTAAAGAGAAGAAGGGGCAATGTGCGACTTATATACTGGGGCAGTGGAATCTAAATCGGTGCACACGACCTAAATCCCTTATTAAGTCGCTCACGACCTAACAACTCAGTAAGGAGCGAGTTAAGAAGTATCGAAGCACACGACCAAGTCTCCAGGCGTATGCTTCGAGGGGCAAGTGTTAACTCCTCTTTCCCACGACTCAAGGATCTAACGAGTTAAATGTGTAAATGACCTAACGACCTAAAGCATGAGCGAGCTAACAGATACGACCTAGCAGCCTAAAGCATAAAGTGACTTAGCAAGGACTGCGACCTAACGTGCTAATGGTCTAGCGAGTTAATGAGATAAAACACCCAACAAGCTAACAAGAGCAGCAAGTTAAGCGACCTAATGACCTAACGACCTAAAGACCCCTACGACCTAACGACCTAGCGACCTAACGGGTTAAGACAGAGTACGCCCGCGTGCATACTACCTCTTCATTAGGTCGCTCGCGACCTAAGCCGACCGAGAGAACTTCCTATGCCGCAACTTCCTATGCCGCTTCTCCCTAGGTCGCTACAACCTACCAACTTGTTCAAGTGACCAAGTGCAACCCTGTTAAGCCGTAACCCATGCTCCGTAGGTCGCTCACGACTTACGACCTATCCCTAGGTCGCTCGCGACCTACGACTTGTCTAGATTTCTCCCTATAAATACCTTGCCTACTCCACTGAAGAGGGGACTTTTGGGCTCACTTCTGTAACGCCTACACTTTGCTGTTTTCTCGACTCATCCGACACTTCAAACACGAAAGACACTTCAACGAACTTCAAGAAGAGATCTAATACATTCAACATGAATTTGAAGAATTCTTCTACATCGGAGTTCTAGCTACTTGTTTAAGTGGTGCTGTAATCGGAGATTGTTGCATAAGTTGTAATTGAATCAGCAATAAAGGAGATTAAAGTGGACGTAGGCTTAACTTGAAGCCGAACCACTATAAAACTGTTATCTCTTTACTTGATTTTCTATTATCTTCTGCTTATCTCTAGTTCCCGTACCAACGGGTGGTGCTTTCACATTTTTACTACTTACACCGGGGTGTTAGCGTTCAATTTTAGAGGTAACATATAACATTCCATTTCTCAACCAAATCACCAATAAAAAAAACCTTAAAATCCGAAAATCCAACAATTTCTACCAGATTCGTCGTCGATTTTTTCAGATAATTTTTTATATTTGTGTTTTTTGTATTATTATCTACCATATATATTTTTTTCATATTTTTTTGAATTATTTTTTTAATTACTTTCGTCAGAATGTCTAGCGACTACGCTTCTTCTTCTACCAGAATCATCGTCGACTAGAATGCCGACATGACAAACGTGTTCATCGATATTTGTTTCGAAAATATTGATACGCGTGCCCACCGTATTGCATAGTGGTATGAAGATATCACAGTCATGTTCGACGTAAGAACTAGTCTGGATTACAACGCTGGGCAAATGAAAAATAAGTTCGATAATCTAAAACGTGAGTGGAGCCCATGGAACAAGTTGCTACAGGTTCCAGGTAGCAATTGGAACGAAGAACAAGACACGGTCGATGGATCCGACGAATGGTGGGATACAACTGCAGCAATGTATCGTAAATATAAACATGTCGCGCCTGCTTGTTTTAGGCAGTTGGACGTGATTTTTGATGGCTGCATCCGAACTAACAAATGTCAATCCATAATTCCACCAAATCCACCTGTCCAGCTACAATTTGACGCACAGCTTCATGACGACTATCTTAGGGGTGATGTTGTAGAGATCTCCAATCGCAGAGCGTCTAGACGGCAACGGTCCACTGATGGACCTTCTAGGTCTGTTGGCAATTCTTCACATGATCTGACTCTTGCTAGGTGTATGGAAGCGAAGTAAGAGGATGATGATTATGAAGAATGGGAGGTCGAGATTTGTTTGGCTGAGTATGATAGTAGAGGTTTCAATCCTTTGCATGCCCTGCTGGACAACCTCGAGCAGCTTAGGAAGGCTGTTATTTATCTTATTGCCCAGTTGAGAAGGAGAATGTATTTTGTTTTATCTATATTTTATTTTCTGCATTTTTATTCGGTACTTTTATTTCTGCATTTGTATTGTAAATTCTAAACTATGAATTTTTATTTCTGTATTTGTATTCTATATTCTGTATTTTTTCTTTAAAAATAATTAACGTAAATAAAATAATAACATAAACAAACAATAAAATAATAACTTTTCCCCTTTCGCATTGCACCCTTCGTAAAAAGAACGCGTTCCCTTTTCACGAACTTACCATTTTCGCAGCCCCTTTCGTTTGTCCCTTTCGGTTTAAAAAAGAATGTACCCTAAATCTATAAGTTTGTCTTTAAAATATGAAATTAAAAGTTGTCTTCCCATCTTGTCATGTGGTTGATTTCTCTTAAAAGAGACAACATCAGTTAGCAATTTACATTGAATATAGTAGTATAATTTATATTTTAAATAAATAAATTTAGTGTTTGATATACAAGTGTGTTAGGAAAATCATAAATTTAAATACTATATCTTTGGGATAAAACAATAAAACTAGGGTTAGTAATTTGCTAAAAAAATTCATAAGTGGATAACTAAAAACATGGGATAGTCCAACACCATTGTTCCAATGGTTAAGCGCTCAGGCTTTGGTCCGTATGGTAATAAGTTCAAATCATGCGTAGCGTGATCGGACCACTGAACGTAAGTTGACTTGTTCTATGTTATATACTATTTAAGACTTGTAGTACTGCTGTATGTTACCATCTAAGTTCCCAATTTAGAAAAACCAATAAAATATTCCTTGAATAAAGAATAAGCAAACAAAATAAAAATCGAAAAATTAAGTGGAAAGAAAAATATAATTGTCGTATGTCTAATTTAAGATTGTGATAGACAAATGTTTATTAAATTATCAGTGTTAGTTCAAGATTAAATAATTACGAGAAAAAATATTTCAAAAAGATATCAGAAAAAAATATTACGATGGCAAGAAGATTGGTTGATCTTATGATAACTGATTGATCCAATTTGATAATTTTTCTCGAGTTCATTTTGAAAACGTAAGACTAAAGCAAGTTTGTAATTTTTCAGAAAATGCAGTATCTTACATATAAAATTGGTTTGAGTTAATAAATTTTGTATAGCAATAAAGAAGAAAAATAAAAACCATTAATTACCCCTAAATCGATGGTTTAGAAAAAGAAAATAAATAAGAAAAGAAATCAAAATTCATCTAAGATAGATTGTTGATAGGAGCTTATAACCCAACTCAACAAAATCATGCATTAAAGACAGGCGATCATAACATGGAACCATATTTTATAATAATTTTGAAACAAAAAATTAACGAATTCACCAGTTTGACTTTAAAAATTCAACTAAAAACATGGTATGAATAGTAAAATTTGAATTGATTGAGATTAATTAAATCTAATACGTAATTTCTCATTGAAGGTTTAACTTTCAATTAATATTCTTTTGTTAACATTCACATTTAATTGATGTTGGGCATGTTTTCACTAGACCGGTATTACCGAACCAGAGAGGGGGAAGATACCACCGAGCCAAAAGCAAGGAGATACCACCAAGCCACCTACCACCGAATCAACCTACTTCTCACCTCTAAGGCACTGCCGAACCAACACACTCCCCCACCTGCCGAACCAATCTACTTCACCTACCACCGAACCAATCTACTTCACCTACCACCGAACCACTCACCACCGGACCAAGCTACGCCCTCACCACCGGACCAACCCACATACCATTCACTACCATACCAGAGGCATACCACCACTACCGAACCAACATGAGGAAGGTGTTACCAGACCAACGCCGCCAGGCCAGAATACATCAGCCCGGGCCCACCAGCAGCTATATACATCCAAGACCCCTACCCCTAGCCTCACTCTATAAATAGAGGGGCAGGGGTACAGCAATGGCAGACAAGTTTGAGAGCTCAAGCACGGATAGAACTTTCAAACAACTTTCAGTTACTTGTAATCAAAGCTTTGTACTTGTAATCTGGATAGAAAAAGGAGAATAACATATAAAGTGGACGTAGGCACATTCTGGCCGAACCACTATAAATCTGTGTGTCTTTTACAGTTTAGTCCACCTATTTTATATATTTGCATAAATCACCCAAATCATTAAGAACAACATATAATCAACTAAATCATACGACTTGGAGGTGTTTGCCCATTTTTTGTGCAAACATTTTTGGTGCTTTCACTGAGAGCAGGAGCTCGAAGCTTCAGCTTTTCCCACTTAACCCTTTTCCTATCAGCATCGTTCATTGCTTGGAAAACGTGCCTCTCGGATGGAAGAAAGATGCTAATAAAGGAAAGAACATCGCAACTAGTAGTATCTCAGATCCAGTGATAAGAGATCAAGACAATCGTCCGGTTCCAACAGCAAATGGAAATCATGCAAATCCGACAGCCCCTGCTACGGAACAACCAATTACAAGGACAGATCTGGATAGGGTTGTGGCTGAAGTAACTAACCGCTTCGCATCTCAACAAGAAGCCTTGGTGGACCAACTCATGTCACGCTTAAGGGATGCTGAAGAATCCAACCGCAACACCGAATCATGGGGTGAGTCCCGGTCTGGAGGATCTGGAAGATGATAAAGGTCTTTCTTCTTCGAAGAGGCTAACAACAGAAACAGGAATGGTAGGAGCCGAGCCCGGACTCAGCCCGAATTCCGACCCGAGGAAACACTTGGAACCGAACCCAACAGGGGAGGTACCAGGCAGGGGTCGGATGTAGCTGAGCCTGCCATGCTACCTAACCATGGAAACACCAATAGAGGGGACCGAGCTGGAGTCTAGCCTGAAGTTGGACCCGAGGAAGTGCTGAGAACAGTACCCAGCAGAGGAAGATCAAGGCAAGGGCCAACTGTGGCTGACCCCTGCATGCCCCCGGAAGACCAGAGGCAGTCATTGGAGAATGTTAGGAGTGATAGACGATACCATCCTTATAGGTCATCCGAACGGAATCAATCCCATAGGGAAGAACCAAACTCATTCCTATCCGCTCCAAGTTCTGATGAAAGGATGGCGCGATTGTTCAGAGAGTGCGTCCAACGGGACCAAAGGGATCGGGGGATAGGCGCTAGGGTAACCAGCCCCTTCACCTGCAATATTGAAACGACCATCACCCCCCGGGAATGGAAAATGCCAACAATGGAACCTTACAAGGGAACCTCTGACCCCGTTGTACACTTGCAGAGATACACACAGCATATGCTCATGAGCGGAGCAACAAAAGGAGTGTTGTGTAAATGCTTCCCACTATTCTTGGCAGATCTAGCTACCTTCTGGTTCTGCCATCTACCCCAAGGATCCATCAGCTCATGGGAAATGTTGAAAGAAAAGTTCATCAGCCAGTTCCGCATTCATGTGGAACAACCCAAGGACGCTTATTCCCTATCTAATATCAAACAGAAGCCCAGAGAGACAGTGCAACAATATCTAACCCGATTCAACGCCGCAGCGGCCGCAGTCCAAGATGCCGATGAGAAACTTATCCTAATGGCCCTCTGCAGTGGTGTGCATCCGGATACTAAATTTGCTAGGAGATTAACGAAAGAAATCCCAGCTACCTTACCTGATTTCTTCCATGAAGCCGAGAAGTATATGAGGCTTGAAGACGCTGCCACTGAGAGGCAGTCAGGGCAACAGACTAAGGCAACTCCAGACAGGGTTCCCGTTGCAGCAAAGGACGTTCGAAGAAATGACTCTAAAGACAATGCTGGGGGCAGGAAGGGAGAAAAGCGTTTATATTGGCCAGGACCGAGGTTTGACTCTTACACTCCTTTGAATGAAACAATCGAAAACATCTTCCTGGCCACCCAAGACGAAGTTAGATACAAGCGCCCCCCACACAAGAAGGAATCAGATAACACAGTTAAGTCTGGAAAGTTCTGTCGCTTCCACGAATCTCATGGGCATGACACAAATGAATGCCATCATCTCCAGGACTTAATTGAAGAACACGTCAGAAGGAAGAGGCTAGAGCGCTGTGTAAAAGGTCAGAACAGGACTCAAACTCCTACCAATGAGAACCCAGGGCTATCCCTCCCAGAAGTAGGCGGAGGAAATCGCAACACCAACGACTCTAGTCAGGAGAAGATAATGGTCCATACCATATCAGGAGGACCACACATCGCCGACAGAAGCTGAGCAGAGATGGAAAGATATGGAAGGTCGCTTAGAAACAATGAAGGCTGCATTAATTCTGTTACAGAAGAACGCCACCCGAAACGGAAAGAGAATGATGACATCACATTCAGTAGGCGTGATCTAGAGGGAAGGCAGTACCCTCACATGGATCCTATGGTCATCTCTGCCTGGTTCGGTCCAGCCAAAGTTTTCCGAATTATAGTAGACACTGGAAGCTCAGCAAATATCCTATTCAAGCATGCTTTCGACAAAATGAAGCTGTCAATGAAGGATGTGTCTCCCTGCAACAAACCGCTACATAGTTTCACTGGAGATGCGAAGATGCCCCTTGGGCAACTGGACCTCTTTGTCGAAATAGGAAGTCATCCCCGCTCCATTGTGCGAAAACAAACATTTGTGCTAATAGAGAACCACTCGGCCTACAACGCCTTTTTGGGAAGACCAGCCTTGTCTGACTTCCAAATTGTCCTAGCCCCGTGGTGCCTGAAGATGAAATTTCCAACAAATAACGGAATAGGAGAAGTAGAGGGAGATCAAGACGCCGCTCGAGATTCCTATGTAACTGAACTTCGCAATAATCGCAGGAAGGATAAAGGGAAGGATGCAGAGACTTCTCTCTGCAAGAAAAACTTGGAAGCATAGCAACTAAAGAAAGCCCCTCCTCTTCGATATACCAGTGATCCTTTCAACGAATTAGACCTCACGGACAAAGAGGAGGAGGCCATCGCCGAGCCTGCAGAGGCTATGGAATTTGTATCTGTAGACAAACACGACCCAAGTAGACTGCTGAGAGTCGGGTCTCAGTTAAGAGCGGAATTGAAGGATCAACTCGTCGATTTTCTTCGCCACAACTTGGATGTATTTGCATGGACGCACGCTGACATGACTGGAATCTCCCCAGACGTAGCATGCCACGTACTGAACATCGATCCCACCAAGGTGCCAGTAAAGCAGAAAAAGAGAAGCATGGGGGCAGAACGATCAGCAGCCCTCGAGGAAGAAGTAAAGAACCTACTTGCCAATAACTTCATACGAGAAGCCATATACCCAGAATGGATCGCCAACCCGGTACTGCTAAAGAAGGCTAATGGGAAGTGGCGAACATGCATCGACTTTTCCAACTTAAATGACGCTTGCCCGAAGGACTGCTTCCCACTCCGCCGAATCGATCAACTCGTGGACAACACAGCCGGACACGAACTCTTATCCTTTATGGACGCATACTCAGGATATAACCAGATCCCTATGCATGCCCCCGATCAAGACCACACTAGTTTCATCACTGACCGGGGATTGTACTGCTACAGAGTAATGCCTTTTGGACTTAAAAACGCCGGAGCTACTTATCAACGCCTCGTCAACAAGATGTTTGCGGAACTAATAGGATGAACCATGGAAGTTTATGTGGACGACATGCTAGTAAAGTCAAGAAAAGCCAACGATCACGTAAGCCACCTGGATGAGATGTTTCAAGTGCTTCGTCGATATGGAATGAAGCTGAATCCTCTAAAGTGTTCCTTCGGAGTATCATCAGGAAAGTTCTTAGGATTCATCGTCCATGCCAGAGGAATTGAAGCGAACCCTGAACAAGTCCGGGCTCTGAAAGAAATCAGGACACCTTCCACTCGAAGAGAAATGCAAAGCCTAAATGGAAAAGTGGTCGCCCTGAGCAGATTCATCTCTAAAGCAACTGACAAGTGTGTCCCCTTCTTCGAAGCTATAAAGAAAGACAAGGGAAAGTTCGAATGGACTGACGAATGCGTAGCAGCCTTCCACAACCTAATAGAACACCTCCAGAGACCACCAGTACTCTCAACTCCAAATGAAGACGAAGAACTATACCTATACCTTGCCGTATCGTCCCATGCTTTAAGCGCCGCTTTGGTGAGAGAAGACAACCGCGCGCAGCGGCCCGTATACTTTGTAAGCAAGAGATTTACACGGGCAGAAGCCAGATACCCTAAACTTGAGAAGCTAACATACTGTCTGCTAATCACGTCACGGAAACTGCGACACTATTTCCAATCTTATTCCATCAGAGTTTTAACCGATCAACCGCTAAGGCAGGTACTCCATTGCCCCGACACTTCTAGGCGACTACTTAAGTGGTGCATTGAACTGAGTCAATATGATATCACCTACCATCCTCGCACCGCCGTCAAGGGACAAGCCATGGCCGATTTTATTGCCGAATTCACTACCAATGAAGGTAAGGATCAATCTGAAATAACAAAAGATATCAAGTGGAATCTCTTTGTAGATGGAGCATCAAACGAACAGGGCTCGGGGGCAGGTATTGTGCTAATCACCCCCAGAGGAAGGAAGCTGCACTATGCCCTAAGGTTGGAATTCGCTGCCACCAACAACGATGCAGAATATGAAGCAGTAATAGCAGGACTAGAACTTGCTTAGAAATTGGAGTCGGTTCTTTATGTGTTCATAGTGATTCTCAACTTATCGTAAACCAAGTACTAGGAGAATTCCAGATTCGAGGAGAACGACTCACAACATGTCTAAAGAAGACCAAGCCGTTGCTCGATCAATTGGATCACTATTTAATCAAACACATTCCTCGAGAAGAGAATCAGGAGGTCGACGAACTGGCAAAGCAAGCTAGCATGAAGAACAACACCATTTCCGGAGCAGTAACCATCTCGAAACAACTAGCCCCAAGTTTCGAGCAAGAAAATCTGATAGCTGTAATCGAAGGAGAAACTTGGATGACTCCTATCCAGAAATATTTACAAGATGGCACACTGCCCGACGGGCGTAACGAAGTTAAGAAAATTTTGAGGAAAGCTTCCCGCTACACAATACAAGAAGGCATCCTCTATCGGCGCGGCTTCTCTAACCCCTTATTAAGGTGTGTCGCTGGAAGGGAAGCCAAGGAAATCTTATCCAACATCCATCAAGGAAGTTGCGGAGATCACACTGGTGGGCAGACTCTGGCAAAGAAGATACTCCGATATGGATATTACTGGCCCACCTTGAACAAAGACGGCCTAGACTTGGTCAAGAGATGTGACAGATGTCAGAAATCTGTTAAGATTCCTCGACTACTAACAAACGAAATTACTCAAATGACCAGTCCTTTGCCCTTTACGGTATGAGGAATTGACCTGATTGGCGAACTGCCGATGGGACGAGGCGGAGCCAAATATGTATAGTGGCAGTCGACTATTTCACCAAATGGATGGAAGCGGAACCTTTAAATAAAATATCTTCGGCGAAAGTTATTAACTTCTTGATCAAAAATGTTCTATGCAGGTACGAGGTTCCGCTCAAAATCATATCGGACAATGGACTTCAGTTTGACAGCGAGGAGTTCACCGACTGGTGCCGAGAGCACGGAATTCACAAAAGCTTCTCATCTGTGGCTTATCCCCAGGCAAATGGACAAGTCGAAGCTGTCAACAAAATTCTCAGAACTCTGATCAAGAAGAAGCTTGAAAAGTCAAAAGGCGCTTGGGTGGATGAACTTCCTATGGCACTTTGGGCCTACCGCACGTCTTTCAAAACATCACCAGGGCATACTCCCTTCTCTTTAGCATACGGATCGGAGGCCATGCTCCCAGTTGAAACTGTAGTGCCCTCCCACCGTAGGATCCACTACAACCCAGAAGAGAATGAAGAACTCCTACACATGTCTTTGGACCTAATTGAAGAAAGAAGAAATGATGCAGCACTTAAAGCGGCAGCTCACAAGCAAAAATGGCAGCACGATACAACTCCAAAGTCAAACACTGCAGCTTACGAGAAGAAGATCTTGTTCTTAAACGGATCTTCCCACGCCCCAGAGCGCTAGATCCAATCTGGGACGGACCCTATGTAATTCATAAAGATCTCCACAACGGAGCTTATATTTTGTCAACAGTGGACGGAGAGGTGTTCCAGAGGGCATGGAACATCCAACACCTTCGTCGATACTTTTCTTAACTTGTACTACCCATATGAAGTGAATTAACGAAGAGAATCAGTGGACGTAGGCATTTTCGTGCCAAACCACTTTAAAAATCTCGTCTCTTTTTAACTTGTTCCTTTATATCTTGGCTGCTTATTAAGCTTTATCCCTTTTTTGTTGAACAAAATCCTGTATAACGGCATTTCCATTCTGGACACTTCGCGACACAACCTCACCTGGACAAGACCTAACAGGTACTATATGAATCTATGCCCTCGTCAATGAGACACTTTTGCTCCAGCATCCCTCTGCTGCGGGTTAACTCATTGCTCGCGACGGCCCTCAAAGCCAACTGTAATGAGCCGATCATAAGCCACCGAGAAGGCCGACTATAGCCGAGGCAGCTCATTACAGCGTTCGGCTCGCCGGCGACAGTGAACTGATTATAAGCCCCAACATAAGGTGTGGCCAGCCAGGGGCAGTTCACAGTTGACGATCAGCACCCACGCTAGCCGGCCATGGTAAATCAAATAATACCCACGATTACGGGCCATAATGGCCCGGGTAGTTACTGTGCGCGATCTCGGCTCCGATGTGTCTTAAGTACGACTGTGGTAAAAAAAGAAAACTCCCCGCGGAGGCGTAAGATGGGTGACGAATGTCTCCAAGACCCACAGCTAGGGAAAGTGACTACAAAACCCGTTTGCCACGAACTTGAGCACATCGAAGGCCTTCCGTGATTGGAAGTTTTACTATTCCTTATATTTTCATTTTATTTATAAAAACTTTCCTCCTATCCTCTATAACAACCCTTAAAGTACAGGACACCAAATAGGATGCACTCGCTAATGGGAATGAGAACTCTCAGCTGGATGACGGGTCACTCAACCCGTATTCGATCACACAAGGCATTCAAAGCTACCATCTATAACTAAAAATCGAAAGGGCGGTACTTTCTTCTCTTGTATACAAATAAGTAGCTTTGATATATTCACACATAACATTAACATTGCAAGACATGAAATTGTACTTTAAGCAAGAACTTGACATCAAACACAATTGAATCACTAGTGCATGCACAGCTATATTTCTTATGCAAAACATCAAAATAATGACAGCATCCAAATATGACAGAATCAGCTTATGTTATAAAATTACATGTAAAAAATAAAGTCGTTCGTTGCAATGACATAATTACAACCTGAAAGTACATTAATGTTTTGGAACTAGTATATACAGGAATGTCAAGTAAGACCAAAAATATCCGGATCAAGCCAAAATAGTCGGCAGCATCAAAACTTCATCTCTATCCTTCTGACCCCCCAAGATCTACTTGACCGCAGGATCAGATCTCCCAGCATGCTGACCAGAGGTCCCACATGTCCAAGTCAGGAGAAGAATCTATTAGATAAACGTTAAGCAACCAAGATATGAGAAGGCTAAAAGGGAAGACTTACCAACATCCGTTCCTTGATCGCCGTCTCCCAACTGCACGCCTACCTCCTCAGCCGCAAGCAGCCGCATGCCCTCCTTCACCGCCACTTTCTCTTCCTTAGTAAACTGGGCCGTAACCACATCCATCCTGAAGGCCATACCACCCTCCTTATCCGCATCAGCCTTGGCCTCTTCCAGAGCCTGAAGATAAATCCTGGCCATGATCCGGGGATAGTCATCCATCCAGGATAAGTTGCCCGGCTTCCAAGTACGGAAATACATATCCTGGAGCATCTCATCCATCATCCCCTCGTTTTCCTCAAACTCCCTCATCCGGACTTCAGAAGCCAACAGCTTTGCAACGGCAGCATCCCTTTCCGATCGGTATCGCAAGCGGTTAGCCTGAAGGGATTTCCTCATCGCCTCCATCTCCTCCTTCAGTTTGGCTTGAGCAAGCTCCGCGGCTTCAAGCTTCCCGGATAACTCCTCTACCCGCTCGAGATCTTCCTTCCGAACCTCGTCTACCGTTGCAATGGCCATATCGATCCGTTCCTTGCAGATGGCGTCCATTTTTTGTAGCTCGGCTCTGCTAGCCTCTTCCATGGTTTTCTTTAGCCGTCTGGAGGCAGCCTCGTGTTGAGAGATCTATATGGCCTGATCGGCGAGTTGCTTAGCCTGGTCGGCAACCACTAGCCGCAATCTTATGTTGGCACTCCCAGTTTCCTCGCCGGCCTTGACCAGTCGGGCGTGATGCCCCATCAACTTCCTAGTCTCCTCAGCAACCCGATCAATATTTGGCTTGACTTCATCCCCAATAGCTACAATCCGAGTAGTAAGCAAATCAAGATCCAAGGACTTGGCCTCATCAAGCACCCTTACCATAGGATTGCGAGGGAGAAGGTGCTCACTCGTAACCTCGTCAAAGGAAATATCATGAGAACTCGGGTCTAGATCTGGATGACCCACGAATGGATTACGAGCCAAGCCGGGACGATCAATATGAGTAACGGTAGGATTCTCTAATGGATGCGGAGAGGGTATGAACTCAGTATCCTCCTCCGTGATATCTTGAATAGGATGGGTTGGAGGCTGAGGGCCAGGTGAAGGTTCGAATAAGGAGCGCCTCCTCCTTTTCTTTTGAATATCCTCTTCAATAACTTCGAGAAGAGGACGGTAGCCGACTACGTCCCCGGAACGATTAGTCGGAGGCTTTGGTTTAGCGGAAGCTTTGAGGAGTTTGAATTGTTCGAGGCGGTGCCGAATGTCTGATGTCTTGGCCGCCTTATCCATTCTTGAAATCAAAACCAAGTGTTACAAGCACGCATGGGAGTATAATCCAAGAAACATGTGAAGTTAAAAGAGGAATCAAGAATTCACCTTGAACCACCAGAGTTGCCCTAGCTGAAATGCTCTCAGAAGATGGACCGGCACCAGTCCCGGCCTTATCAGTTTTCTTTGGTTTCTCCACCGAGGCCGATCCTTCCTCCAACCCCTCGAAAGCCTAGCGTAAAGCATCATCTGTCCGCTCTTGGATCTCCCCCGCTTGCCCAGAAGACAAAGCCCCGACGCCATCACCGCTCTGTCCTTCGCTACCATCACCACCATCACCTTCTCCATCACCTCCGCTCTCCTCCTCGCCTCTTTCCTCCTCTACACTTTCCTCCTCCGGTACATCGGGACATGTTCTAGGGGAGGGTCCATCGGATTTCTTGAGCTTCTTCCTCCCGACGACTGGAGGTATTAAGAAGGGTTTCCTCTTACTGCTCTTTGTCATGGCCCCTCCTTTGGCTTTGGCAGCCCTTTCCTCGGTTGTGTCTCTCTGCTTGACCATAGACTGACGTGGTAAAATCAAGTTGTGCTGCAGAAGAGTGGCATTCCTGATCAGGTAAGAAGCTGACCTCTCCCTTCCCGAAATGGCTTCTATCTCCGCAGCCATCTGAACCAGGCGATCGTTCTCCACGACCGCAAAGCCACCTGTCGCTAGCAAGAAATAAAAACACATAAGAAGAAGCATTTCAGTCAGAACGGAAATTATAAATAAGCTTCAACTTACAGCCGGAGGTGAAGCGACGAATAGAAATAGAGTCGTCCTTGACGAAAAACCATTCTCTCTTGAACATGCTGAACTTCGAATATAAATCCAGGACCGGCTTGAAGGACACGGCCGATTCCAAGCTGATGTATGGAGACCCCTTCTTGTAGCCCCTCAAGTTGTACAAATATCGGATCTCCCGGTTGGAAGGAGGGCGCTCATATTTTCTCTGGAAAATGACGAATAGGCTCACCAATATGGCGTAAGAGTTGGGCTGAAGCTGGAAAGGGGCCACCTTCAGGTAGGTGATGAAGCTGACTATCCAAGCATTAATCGGAGGAATGGCCCCGCACATGCAATGGTACCTGCTGTAAGCGAAATATCCTTCAGGAGGGTCATACGGCATAACTTCATTCCCTGGCAGCACCATGTGTGCTCTATCAATCCCGAAAGAATGAGATATAACATCAAGCTACTCCTCTTTGAGGAGCTAGAAAAATAGTCAGAGGAGAGTTCAAGAGCTCCTGAGGGCCATATCCATCCACTAGTGATCTCGTGGTGGGTCCTTGTCGTCTCGGTCCTGGCTGGGTTAGGGGCACAACAAGGGACTCTCTTCTGTCCGTAGATTTCCTCTTATCTGATCGAGTTTCCACTTTATGAGACATTTATCTGCAACTCAAGAAAGTACATCATTAAAACGGAAGGTATAAACATGTAAGTATATGTAGTCTGGAATTTCACTCGTGATTCAAAACATAAAAATTCAAGTATATAAGGTCCATTCGGCACTCAAATCCCCAAGTTTCATTCGGAAATTCAAAAATGAAAGTTCATTCGGTATTCGAACCCCTGTCCCATTCGGTCGTCCAGCCATAAAAGTTCATTCAGCAAAAGCAAACTCACCTGGTTCGGTAGTTTAGTGTGATTCGGTGCTCGGTTGATTTGGCTGTTTGGAACAGTCAAGTTTGGTTCGACACTCAGTTGATTCGGCTATCTCACTCGGTAGGGAATAAAGAAAGCATGACACCCGTACTTATAGGCAAATGGGAGCGACCGGACAACTGGTTCGACACACAGGACCGGATGAGAATGTCTAAGCAAAAACAAAGCGCGGTATATGCAAGCATATGCCCCCACTTTGGGGGGAAAGTGTTGGGCGTGTTTTCACTAGACCGGTATTACCGAACCAGAGAGAGGGAAGATACCACCGAGCCAAAAGCAAGGAGATACCACTGAGCCACCTACCACCGAATCAACCTACTTCTCACCTCTAAGGCACTGCCGAACCAACACACTCCCCCTGCCTGCCGAACCAATCTACTTCACCTACCACCGAACCAATCTACTTCACCTACCCCCGAACCACTCACCACAGGACCAAGCTACGGCCTCACCACCGGACCAACCCACATACCATTCACTACCGAACCAGAGGCATACCACCACTACCGAACCAACGTGAGGAAGGTGTTACCGGACCAACGCAGCCAGGCCAGAATACATCAGCCAAGGCCCACTAGCAGCTATATACATCCAAGACCCCTACCCCCAGCCTCACTCTATAAATAGAGGAGCAGGGGTACAGCAATGGCAGACAAGTTTGAGAGCTCAAGCACGGATAGAACTTTCAAACAACTTTCAGTTACTTGTAATCAAAGCTTTGTACTTGTAATCTGGATGGAAAAAGGAGAATAACATATAAAGTGGACGTAGGCACATTCTGGCCGAACCACTATAAATCTGTGTGTCTTTTACAGTTTGGTCCACCTATTTTATATATTTGCATAAATCACCCAAATCATTAAGAACAACATATAATCAACTAAATCAGACGACTTGGAGGTGTTTGCTCATTTTTTGTGTAGACAATTGAACTAAAACACCATAATTAGTAATGCATTAAATTCTAAGTACTACTAATTTGTAAAGTTTGAATGATATCCAAAATTAAGTAAATGAACAATGTATTTGATGTCAGTTCTGTAATATTGGTAAAGTCACATTTATTACACACACAAACATGCACTGATTTTTACGTTGTAATATAATATCTTATAATAAAAAAGTAGGGATATGTTACCACAAATTGAAAAATCACTTGAAAATTAATCCTTCAATTCTCTGAAATATCGATTATATGAACTCACTCTAAAACCCTAGCAATATATAAAACAAACAGTAAAGTTAATCACCAATAATGAAATAAACAAAATTTATTTGAAACTTTTAATATTATAATATAATATCCCACGATAAAAAATAATGAAAAGTTAACACAAAAGTGAAAAATAACAAAAAATAAATAACTTAATTCTTTGAATTATCAGTTCCATTAACTTAGGCCAAAACCTACAACAGTTTAAATAAAACAGAAACAGAATCAATCGGGAATGAGCTAATAATCATTCTTTAATCATTATTTTTCAGAATGGAAAAATCAAATCTGAACTAGACAAACAAATGGAAGGTGTTACATGATTTTGTTGAGAATTTCACTTGAAAAGAATAATGATCAATATCGATGAATTACAAAATGGTTGAAAGAAGAAGCACACTGAATTACCTGACTGATTTAGAAAATTGAAAAAAAAATTGATTGAAGTAAATGAAGAAGTAATCAGGGAGGAATGAATAATATGTTTTGAAGTTGAGATCCGTATGGGATGAATACTATTTAAGTTAAGGATAAATAAACAAAAAAGATGACTATTGAGCTTTTTTCTGTTACATGCTTGTACTTGAACATTAATGGTTAAGTGGTTAATGGTAATATGCTGTAAGGAATAATGGAGATTTTGTAGAAGCTAAAGTAAAACTAATCTTTAAATTAATAAGAATTCAGGCTTAAGATTTACTCTTTATTCAACTTTTTATATAATAAAATAGATAAAGTACATAAAATAGGTTTTAAAGAGGAAAAGTAAGCTAAAGAATTTCGGAAAGAAGATCAAGTGTCAATGGCATTGACTTGTATTTATTGAAGCAAGAGAAAAAAATTGAAAAAAATAATTTAATGAACATTTTAAGCAAATAGATTTATGTGGTTTTTAAGTTTTTGATTTTACAATTGAAGTTAAAAGTATGATTGGAAAAGGGAGCAAGAGAATTTAAGGTAGAATGAGAATGTGAAAAGATAACAGCTTACGGTTTTAAGGTGGTGTAGAATGGATAGATTAGTGACTAATTGATGTATAAGTGTATAACCACAAAGGGAAATGTTAAATATTGCATTAAATTAAGGTGTTGCACATATTTTTCACAAGCAACTAGTAAGCCCAATTAAAGGTAATCTGACTCAATCAATCAGTCTTACTGATCCGTGGTTAGCCCAATCAAGGGTCAGTCCAAACCCATTATCTGAAACTAGCCCTTAACCTAGCAAGGCGTCGAGGTAAAGCCCAACCTCTTCAAGCAACCTTCACATAAACAAGACCAAGACCTAGCCCGGATTACTCCCGCCTGGCTCCTTTACATTGGACTTCTAGCAGTAGCTAAAGAACACTACGGTTAGCCCGACCCCTATCTAAGCATGTCTTGGCAAGTAACACATCAGGAAGGAATAGCCCGCCCTCGATCATGGCTTCAATACATCCATATCCAGCCGGCACCTGGCCTTCCTCCCAGATGCCCCATGCCCGATCCAATTCTCATCTTCCCCATGTGGTCCTTAGCTAAATTCCAAACCTCTTCTATGTTGCCAACTCTGATCGGCCAACTAGGCCATATGGGTACTCAAGTGAAAGCCAAAGGTGTCAACTCATCCAGCATAGCACCACCAATGGGGCGGTTGACCTGATGGGGTTTACCATCTGCATTAAATGTACATATAATGCAAACTCATGCCTGTATAGAGGGGTGATGAGTGCTTTCTCATACACTAATTATCTTCTGACTTACTTTACAACTATCGACCATCTACCTCTACATTCAGATCAACGGTCGAGCCTGATTCCCGCCTTTTCTTACAGCACAATTTCATCCATATATTATCCATTCCAGCAACTATGAATACTGCATGCAATGATAATTCAAAGGGGTTAGATTCTGGTTGGATTCTAGTTTAACCATCGTTATTATTTCAGCTTAGAAATCCTCTCACGGCAAATACAAACCCTAAGCCCCTGAGATCAGCTACTCTCTTAGTCTTAAGTACTTTATTTCTTATTGATCTCTTATAATTCCCTATGGTTGCAAGAAAAATTCATAGTGGACGTAGAAAACTCACCATTCTATATCTTGTTCTATTTAGCTTTCAGTTGAGTATTTAATTCCTCATTTCCATTTAAGCCCAGTGATTAGCAAGTAACCTTTGCTCTTCATTATGCATTAGTTTCATTCCAAGGTTGAACAGAAAACTAGTCAACATGCCTTCGCTAAAAGGAGGGATACCCCTAAAAGCTCTCCATTTTCCACACTTTTCAACTTTGAAATATTTTAGTCTGACTTGTTACCATAGACAATCTTCCACCGTCCAAATGTAACAACTCCAATGGGCACAAAACTAATGGCAACACTCTCGCTAGTGTTGTCCAGCCCAACCAAGGCTTGGACAAAGAAAGATGGCATGTAATGAGGGCTGCGAAGTCAATGGCAAAGGACATGGTTGGATGCTCAAGCTATCATCAACTTTGTCTCACCAGCTCCTCTAACAATTGACATAGTCGACCTACCTCCTTGTAGACTGATGCCTCTCAGCGACTACGATCTCCTTAACACAATCAAGGCCTAGGAGAGGGTGGTGCTAGACACTCCAATGATGAATGTCCATATCAATCTCAAGAGGTACACCGCATGCGTGGCTAATCGAATTAATCTCTCCCTGGGTATTGCCTCGCCAGTTTGGCTAAACTGTCGTCGTCCCCTTAGCGGAACAACCACCAGCTCCTAGTCAACCTCGAACTTCTACATTTGACCATCTAAATGGCAACCCTCTGCCATCAGTAGAGTGTGCATGGATCCCTTGGAGTACTTCCAATTTCATTGGGATGTGGCTAAAAGCAGGCAAAGGAAAAAGCGGGTAGCACATTCCAGATCCCCTAGTCGGTGCATAGGAGGAGATCCCCGGCTCATGCTCGTCATTCTTTGTTTCGTCATTGATCTCCTACTCTTCCCTGACATGTACTTAGCCTTTAGCCTATAGTTGGCCAAAACATCCTGCAATAGGCCGTTGCCGACCCTAGGGAAGAAATGCATGCCCTCCACCCACAGTTCAACAAAATGCAAGCCCACAGCACTGGGGCGAGGCATTCTCATATGAAGGGAATGGGGAACCGTTCTCCGATGAAATTCTGGATGTTACATTCATCGATGGTATACTTTGTCGCCGATTGATAAGTATAGTGGGAGTATAGACCCATCTGACCACGTCACGACATTCAACTCCATCACCTATGCTGGACCGCTCTCTAGCTCTGCCAAGTATCTACTCTTCCCCTCCACCCTTGTAGTATAGGACTCCTGCTGGTTCTTGCACCTACGATCAAGTAGCCTCAACCGTTGGGACCAACTATGCATGAACTTCAAAATTTATTTCTTCATGTCTTGTATGCACGTGATGTTAGCCAGTAAGTTGGGCAATATTAGGCAAGGTCCTTCTAAGAGCCTACGGTCTTATGTCAGTTGCTTCAACAAAGAGTCCACCGAAGCTAGGGGTGCGGACGTTAATAGCTTGATCCTGGCCCTATGTTCAGGGGTTTGATACGAATCCAGGATGTGGAGAGAACTCCAGAAATAGTCAACTTCATCCTTAACCGACTTCTATCATCGGGCGAACGACATGATGAGGATGGAAGATGCAAATATTTCGGACAACCAAACAAGGCGAGGCGTCCTACCAAGACCATTCTTTATAACAACAACGATCGCGGCAACATCGGTCGTTAGATCGACGCCTAAAGGCGTCCAGAGAATGGCACTCCCTATAAGCCCAGGTATCACAATTACTCACACTTAAAAAGGTACATCTCCACCATCTACTTTGCCACCAAGAACCAGGTGAAGTATCAAAGGTCCGCCACCATTAAAGACGAGAAGCAAGAGGACCTTGGAGAAAAAATAAGTACCATGAGTTCCATCGAGTCAACGACAACTCCATAATAGACTACCGTGTGATTAAGGATGAGAATGAAAGGCTCGTCTGGGAATGCATACTTTTGGAATTGGTTCATCACCAGGTCGAGCAAAGGGCAAACCGTGAAGAACTATTGAATTATACACCTCGGCCCAATAACACAAATATCTAAGCCATCATTGAGATCTTCACCATATGCAAGGATTGCATGTGTTAGGCAACAACCAAGGGCCTCGTCCTGGTATCGGAGGGTAGCAGGTATTGTTTGCACCAAAAATGGGCAAACACCCTTCGGAAGTTTTTGAAGAGATGGTAAATAAAGGACTTGAATTGGAAATAGGGACTATCTAACAAAAACTCCAAATCACAGAAAAATGAATTGCGCAGAAGACAAGGATTTAGAGTGGTTCGGCTATGCGCTTACGTCCACTATGAAGTTTTTTCACTTTATTTCTTAATACTTGAAGATTACAAGTGCTTTTCAGCAAATTACAGCGGGAAATGGACTTAGACTCCAAATTGACAGCAATTGAGACAGCATGGAGTGATCCTGGCAGCGTTTAGACTTGTTCTTCTTCCCCAAATTCTCCGACCCCCCTTCTGAATGACCACGGGGCTCTATTTATAGGTGTGGAAGGCCAAAATCCCGCCTAAATCATGGAGAGACTGCTTGGCACGTGACGGGGGACCCACAGGCCCGAGTTCTTGAAGTGCGTGCCCAGTTTGTGATCGATTCGAAGTGAACTTCGAATCGATCAAAAAAATCGTCCAATTGCGATGAAACTTGGCGTGGACGTTCTTCGTCATGTAGACAAACTTCTGTAAAAATTTCATGGGATTTGGATCAGTAGATTTGGAGTTATGATCGGTTCGAAATTGGGTGTTCGTCATGCTGGTTGCTTCGACTCCACTGATTCATTCGAATCCATAGTTCGACTCCATATGGTTCGAATCCATGCTTTTGTATGCGATGTGGATGGATTCGAAACCGATGGCTGATGGAGTCGAAGCTTGGATGGATTCGAGGCTTCTGATGGATTCGAAGCTTAGTGATGGATTCGGAGCTTCTGTTGGATTCGAAGCTTGGATGGATTCGAAGCTTCTGATGGATTCGAAGCTTCTGATGGAGTCGAAGGTTGTGATGGACTCGAATTTGTGATGGATTCGAATGTCGCCTCTTCCTATGGGTTCGAATATGATGGGTTCGAAATATATGGTTTCGAACACGATGGTTTCGAACACGATGGGTTCGAATATGATGGGTTCGAACATGATGGGTTCGAACCGAGCAATGTGCACCTTCTCAACTTGAATTCATCATAACTTGAGCGTACGACCTCGGATTGACTTGAAATTTGAAATGCTGGCTTCTATGGTCTTTCTTGTCATGCCCTATCAATTGCGGCCCGATCCGGGCTCGGACAAAATTCATCGATATCCATAGCGAAGAGAAGTGCAACCAATCTCTGAGACGAACTGCCCTTTGTTTTTGGCCAATCTTTTGGTATCACGGCTTTGCCAAAAAGCGGGATAACATTTTGCCCCCCAAAGTACGTCTTGTGGGAACATGACGTGCTTTGAATAGCTGCCATTTCTTTCTGAAAAATCATTGCCCTCTTTTTGTTGAGACTCATATACCGTATCGCCGTAACCTTGCCTTGATATGATTGATTACTGTGCGACTGTGCTTAATCGTTGGCTATCGTTGCTATAACAGGGTGAATATTTGATCCCTGTGAATGTTCAAAATCGAACGTTAGTTCGTTATGTGTGCACATACATTAGCTCCGCCCTTATTAACGTCATGTGTCCATGAGTCATGTCGGTCTTTGTTTGCTGCCGAACTCCGTCCCGGTTTTCTCCTGAATCGATTTTAGATTCAAGCCAAAGTGTTGCTAATTAGTGGTTTTTGATGGGTTCGAAGCTTAGAAGGATTCGAAACTCCCGATGGATTCGAAGCTTAGATGGATTCGAATCAATGATGGATTCGAGGACCCTGATGGACTCAAAGCCCTTGATGGATTCGAAACTTGGATGGATTCGAATCAGTGATGGGTTCGAAGACTCCGATGGATTCGAAACTGGGATGGATTCGAAAGTGGTCGTTCGAATCGATGGGAGTTGAAGTGACACTAATCCCTCTTGGAATCCGTATAAATATATGAGGTTGACTTCATTTTCACTTTTTACCTTTTACCATTGCTTTAGCTGCTTCTCTGAATCGATTTCCCAGAGCCAAATCAAACGTGCTTTTTCACGAATCGACCAAATTCCTTCTAGCTTCCATTTGTGATCAAACTAAATCAGGTAATCAAGGGGTCGATTCGGTTTTGAGAATGATAGATTAATCTTTTTTGGCATTGATTCAACCCCTCCTTCTGGAAATTTTTGGAGAGTGACGAGGTTTGAACGAAGTAGGCCGACTCCATGGAACTGAGGAATGCAAACCTTTGAGCCGTATCGATCAGGGGTGCGCGCTTTGAGTTGGTTTCGAATGGGTAGCTTCGAACCGATGATCGCAGGAGAACACAACAAAAAAGGCGTGCTGTGATGGATTCGAAACAGTGGCATTCTGATCGATTCGAAGGAGCTCACTACTGATCGATTCGAAGCAATGACACGTTCATCGATTCGAAGGAGTTCAACTCCGATGGATTCGAAGCTAGGTGGGACTTCGTGGATTCGAACCGCCCTTGATGGATTCGAAGGAGCCCGACTTTGATGGATTCGAAGTCAGGTGGGGCTCCATGGGTTCGAACCGCCCTTGATGGATTCGAAGGAGCACGATTTCGATGGTTTCGAAGCTCCATGGATTCGAACCGCTCTTGATGGATTCGAAGGAGCCCGACTTTGATGGATTCGAAGTCAGGTGGGGCTCCATGGGCTCGAGCTGCGTTGATTCGAGGTTCACCGATCTGACTCGTGTCGAATCATGTTGATCGATTCGAACGTTCTTGCTTCTGAACTATGACCACTTTTAAATCGAACTTTTAACGAACTCACTAAATTTTTAGCATATCTGATTCCGACGAGCTTCGTCCTTCGCATGATCAAAGTTGACCTGACCTGTCTTTTTGAGCTCGTCGATGGCACCGTGACTTAAACGAATCCACAATTGAATTGGCCAGCAGTATCCGAAGGACGCGAAAGCGACGGTCAGTGATGACGGTCGTTTTCGTTCTCTGATTCAAAAGCCTAGTCGTTCAGATACCGCGTTTTACTCTTGTAAAATTTGTTTTAGTTATGTATTCGCATTGCACGACATATCCATATGCTTCACACCGGGGAATATACGGGCTTTCTTCGTTTTTAACGCTGCTTTCTCGTGAGTTAGTTAGTTATGGAGTCTTCGGGTTCTGAACAACAAGAGTTACAAAGCTTGCCTCCTCTGATGCTAGAAATTCCAGAGATCATTCCTGAAGTAATAGATCCTGCTCCGGACGAATTGCCGGAGGCCTTATTTATCGAGGATCCCATAGATTCCGTCCGATCTAATATTTCTGGAGCATTATTGGGTCGGATATGTTCGAAGCATAGCTTATCCCCGGATGATGTTTTTCTACCGGGAGTTGATGATAGGCCTCACAATCCACCCGAGGGCTATACTGCTTTTTATCGCCACGCTTGTGCGGCTGGAACTCTCCCCCCGTTTAACCAATATATCAGGGAGATGCTATCGTTCATTGGAATCGCTCCCGCACAACTTCACCCTAACGGACACGCGTTACTGAACAGTGTTTTCATCTTATTCATGGACCGCCTTTTTCGTCCGCCTAGGCCAGCTGAAATTAGACATATATTCAACTTCAAGAGCAGGGGTGATAGTCCATCGTTCACCTTTCTGGAGGCAGTTAGAAATTGCCAGATTGTGACGGGAGCTTGGACCAGACTCAGTTACTTTAAGAATGAATGGTTCTTTGTCCGATGCCCCCCAGGATTCGCTAGGCGATGGCTGTCCAGACGTAAGTATCGTAAATCGTGTTAGCCTTCTTTAATGGTCATTGTCACCACTTGAACTGACATCAGGTTTTTTTTTTTTTTTTTTTGCAGCTATCATATCAAGGCCAGACGGTGGTCGATACAGAAACATCATCCGAAGTCTACAAGAGGTTCCGAGTGACCTGCGGCACATTGACTTGGTCTTAACCGATGATAACTTAAGGACGCTGGGCTTAATTGAGACGAACCAGAGTATTGTCGTTGAAGGGTTTGTGAAATCGGCTCCGAAGGCAAAGAAGAGGACCGGTGTAGCGATAAGAGGAATGGGCGATGATGAGAGGACGCCTACTGACACCGAGCTAGCGGCTGATTTTCCCCAAGCAGGAAAAAAAACGGAAAGGCAAGGCCGTTGTTCCTAAATTTGCGAGACGGAAGTCCGTAATCGTGTCTCGCTTGACTTCTGGAATTATTTCTTCTGACTCCGCTCTTTGTCAATCAGGAAACATTTTCACAGGGCTGGATGACGTTCCCATACCGGAGTGCGTTTCTCTTTATCACAAGTCCGGGCTGGTTGAGCTCCGGGAAGCGTTAGACATAAGCGGGCTTTTACCCATTAGTGCAGTCGAAACCTCTGGTTGGTCGGGGGCTTTGCACATTTGCATACACTCTCATGACACTACATGACTGCTTCACTCGCCTTACTGATTTTTCCTGGAACTTAACTGAACTGTATCTCTTTTCCAGGTAACATGGCTGGTCGTCAGACTACATTGGACAAACTCCGGAGAGTGCATCACCCCTCAACCTATTATGAATCTCGTCGTGGAGGCCCCGATCGTGATCGTGACCGGAGGTAATATGGCCAGGTGTATTATGCAAAGGATCATCGCCGTGGTAACTCCAGCCAGGAACGATCAGACAGAGATCGTAGGCATCGCTCCCTATCTCGATCTCCTCCGCAATCCCGAAGTCATGTCCAGGCATCCGAGCCTCTGCGACATCAGTCATCTTCGCAGGTTTCGAGGCCTGAGCCACATCATTCTCGAACCGGGGTCGCAACGTCTATGTCTGGGGAGGAGACCCTTGATGAGTCTTCTGGCGAAGGGGCCATCAGGCTTGCACAACTGAGGAAAGATTTTCCAGAGATTTGCTTTGATGCTTGTATTTTTCCTCCCAATCTTAAAAGAATTCCCGATGATGCCGCGACTTCGGCGCTCAACTATACCCGTGACTTTTTTGCTCAGTACAAAGAATGGTACAAAGCGGCTGTTAAGGCTTCCAAAGCTGCCTTCGACCGGGCCCAAATCATTGAGAAGCTAGAGGCCGACTTGGCTCAAAAGAGTCGCATCGTCGACATACTCCAATCTGAGGCGGAATCTTCCCGCATAGGCCGAGGTCGAGTCGTTACAGAAGGTTGATGAGACATTAGCTGAAATGGCGAAAATGCAACAGGCACATTGTACTTTAGTTGAAGACTTAGGTCATCGATACAAGAACGTTGAATCTGAGCGGGATGCGGCAGTGAAGGAACTAGAGGAGCTAAAGGCTAGGTTTGCTGACATGAATAAAGAAAAAGACGACGCGAACGTGGCTGCGCAAGAGGCGTGTGAGCAGGCTGTATCTTTTCGGGCCGAGCGCGATGTGGCAATTGCAAGGGTTAAGGAGGTTGAATCGGAGTTGGAGGATAGAGTCCAAGCAGAGAGGTTCAAAATGGAGGCCGAATTTGACGATCTTTTGGACACATATAATGCCAATGTATTGGAGCATAGAAATCTCTCCTGGCTAGGGGATTACTCGATGCCTCTCTACAATGCTTGGAAGAAATTAGTGGAAAACAAGAGGATGTCTTGTCCGGATTCGGTATTAGATGAGTTTGAGCTCGAGTCACGTCTGCTCAGCGAGGATGAGAGGAGGACCCTTCATGAAGCAATCATTTCTGTTGAAAAAGAAAGACTTGTCGTCCATCGAACGGAGGTTGGCGAAGGTTCGGGTATCGTGCACCATAGCGAGAATACTGAAGTCCCTGTTTCGACTTCACCCGAAGCTGCTGCCGTGGTTGATTCACAAGTTATTCCCGCCTACAATCCGGACCAACCGGAACTTTCCTCGGGCAAGACGCTCGTCCCCGAGCTTGTTCAAGCTCCAAGGCAAGGTAAAGTAGGTATTTCCCTTTACGTCTTAAAACATTGATTTTCGAGGGAATTTCTTGGTCTGATAGCTCTAATTTTGGTTGTTTAGTGACCGAGAGTGTCGCACCCGTGCTCCCTGTCCTTTCGGCTTTACATCCTACACGTGGAGTTATTGTCACCGAGGCGATTTCAACTGCCGCCATGGTTGGTGATACGGGAGAAGGAGGCTCAATATCATTCGATGTTCAAATGTTTGAAGAGCTATTTGGTCATCCTCTTGACCCCATGCCCGACCTCTCTTTTGTGACGAGCGGAGCTGCTTCTGTTTCTGGTTCGATCGTGACGACCACCGGCGTACCTAGCGCACCTCAACTGTCTCGAGAGGAGGAGATTTTAGCAGAGATAAGTGCCGAGATGGCCAAGACAGTGACAGTTGGCCCCGATGGTGACGCCGTTCCTTCAAGCTTATCTTCTCTAATGATGATTTCTCCTGGTGGCACAGTAACCGTCTCGAGTGTTGCTGAACAAGTATCCGTTACTGCTCCCGTGCCCCTGGCTCGTCCTTATAAAAGGATCTCCATCCCTTCCAGTTCTGAGGAAGATGTTGATATCATGCCGGAATCGGAGGATGTTCCAAAGAAAGGCAAAAAGTCTCGTATGAAGCCAGGCAGTGGGTCTAGCGGCTCAACTCCGAGGAAGAAGCACCGGAGGAAGAAAGAGTGAGCCCCTCGCTTTGTCGTGAGATTTACAGATAACAATTCTTTTGCCTTTTCTTTTGTTCTTTCTTGGGCCATGTGTATGTATGGATGCGGCCTCCACTTAATTGAAACATCTTTACTTGCCATGTAATCAAACTTGTTTTTGTTGGTTGATGAAATGGGAAGTTACGCTTTTCTTCTTATCTGAATGCCTTGCAGTATTTGTGTTGTATCCGCTTGGTATTTATATAGCTTCGTGTCGTGATTTAATGAATGAGTCGGATTCTGAGTATATTATTACTTAAGCCAGCGATTAGCACCCAGCTTTTTGCCCCTTAGTTGTGGGGAGTAATACTCATATTCTGGTGGCTGATTGCGTTTATTGCAAGCCCTGAACACATGCCTCCCCCCCTTCTGGGGATTCATGACAATTTGAGATTGATAATCTGTCTTGCATTCCAGGAATATGAGGGTTATCGATGTTTACACTCCATTCCACGCTATGGGAATTGGGAGTTGATATTGATATCTCGGCCCGTATTTCGGGAACTTCGAATTGTTACTTGTACTTTGATTCGTGCTTCAGGGATCTGGATTAAATGTTTATACTCCAATTCGTACTCTGGGAAGTTGGAGTCCGTTCGCGCTTTGGAAACAACTTATTGGATGTTTTATACTCCGATTCATACTCTGGGAAGTTGGAGTCCGTTCGTACTCTGGGAACGATTTATTGGATGTTTTATGCTCCAATTCACATTCTGGGAAATTGGAGTCCGTTCGCGCTCTGGGAACGACTTATTGGACGTTTTATACTCCAATTCACACTCTGGGAAGTTGGAGTCCGTTCGCGCTCTAGGAACGACTTATTGGACGTTTTATACTCCAATTCACACTCTGGGAAGTTGGAGTCCGTTCGCGCTCTGGGAACGACTTATTGGACGTTTTATACTCCAATTCACACTCTGGGAAGTTGGAGTCCGTTCGTGCTCTGGGGACGACTTATTGGACGGTTTATACTCCAATTCACACTCTGGGAAGTTGGAGTCCGTTCGCACTCTGGGAACGACTTATTGGATACTTTATACTCCAATTCACACTCTGGGAAGTTGGAGTTAGTAAAAGGATTGTCGTGTATCAATCCCTGTGAATGCTGGTATTGTGTTTTGCCCCCGAGCTCGGGTCTTATTTAGTAAGTCACTGGTCGTATCACAGTTACTCCCTATTTAGATAAATCCCACCGTGTGATGGAATTTAGCTCTTCGTGCAATGTGATATTATGTGCTATTTTCAGTGAATCACAACTTTTAGCTCGAAGAGATGGCGTTTTATTGCTGAAACAAAAGAAGCATGACAACATCAGTTGCCTTATTACAAGTTCAAATTTCAAAATGCGAAAAACAAAATGCTAAGGAAGAAATTGATAGAAAGACAAATAAAGCCTGTTAGGTGTAGTAGGGACGGAGGCTTCCGCTATTCCATGCTCTTGGTAAAGTGAGACCATCAACGGTCGATAACTTGAACGTGCCATCTCTGAGTTTTTGTGAAATCATATACGGCCCTTCCCAATTTGGGTTCATGTGCGAAGGGACCGGGTAAACTCTTTTGAGTACCAGGTCGCCGGATTCAAAAGTCCGTGGGCGGACCTTGGCGTTGTATATTCGAGCGACTCGACTTCGATATGCAGCTGCCCTCACGTCGGCTTCTTCACGTTTCTCATCAAGCAGATCTATGGATTCAGCAAGTAATATAGCATTCGTTTTCGGGTCGTAGTATGTCACACGGTGAGAGTGAACTTCCATTTCGACCGGGATAACTGCTTCGGAGCCATAGGATAGAGAAAAAGGGGTGTGTCCGGTCGCAGTTTTGTGAGTTGTTCTGTATGCCCACAGAGCCATTGGTAGTTCATCGACCCATTTGCCCCCGGCTTTCTCCAATCTTTTCTTCAATATAGACTTGATAACCTTATTGACGGCCTCGACCTGACCGTTTGCTTGTGGGTGCGCTACTGCTGAGAATCCCTTATGGATGTGAAATCGCAGACAGAAATCCATGAATTCAGTACTGTCGAATTGGGCTCCATTATCGGTGATAATAGTATGCGGGAGACCAAACCGGCAGATGATGTTGCGCACCACGAAGTTGATCACCTTTTTTGTTGTTATTGTTGCAAGGGGCTCAGCCTCAGCCCATTTGGTGAAGTAATCAACCGCAACTATGGCGTACTTTGCACCCCCTTTAGCTAAAGGCAATGCACCGATTATATCCATCCCCCACATTGCAAATGGCCACGGGCTGACCATTTGGGTTATTTCAGAAGGCGGGGCTCTAGGGATCCGAGCGTGTCTCTGGCATTTATCACACCTCTTGGCATAATCCATAGCATCGCGGTTAACGGTAGGCTAGTAATATTCGTTTCGAAGTATTTTCTTGGCAAGCGCTTGCCCCCCAGTGTGATCGCCACATTCTCCTTCGTGCACCTCACGCAACACTCGCCTGATTTCGTTATGCGCGATACACCGGAGAAGAGGAACAGAGTAACCTCTTCGATACATAACTCCGTATTGAATGACAAATCGTGACACCTTTCGAAGAATCTGTCTTCTTTCGCTTCGTCGTTCGGGCAGTGTGCCATGCTTAATATAATCTTGGTAGGGAGTCATCCATGATTCCTTCTCGGATGTAGCTTCTAATGTGAATTCATTTTCCGTTCGATCAATGCTCGGAGAGGATAATGTCTCGACAGGGACGAGTCCCAAGTGTTGAGTTTCGCCGGTACTTGCCAGCTTTGCCAATGAATCGGCTTTCTGATTGTGCTCTCGGGGTATGTAGAAAATGGTATAATAATCAAACTGATCCAGTATTGCTCGGACCCGGGCTAGATAAGCGGCTAGCCTTCTATCCTTGGCCTGATATTCACCCCGAACTTGACATACCACCAACTGGGAATCGCAGTAGATTTCCACAGCGATAATTTTCAGGTCTCGGGCCAACTTCAACCCGGTGAGCAAGGCTTCGTATTCAGCTTCGTTGTTGGTTGCCCGAAAATCAAACTTTAAGGCGTAGCAGATGGATCGGCCCTCGGGGGTCTCAAGCACAATCCCTGCGCCTGAGCATCGATCGTTGGATGCGCCATCAGTGTATAGTTTCCATATATCTTCGGGGGAGTCACTAGTTTCGGGTAAGTCTTCAGGAACAGTGAATTCGGCAATGAAATCTGCCAAGACTTGACCGTGTATGGCTCTCCTTGGAACATATGCGATGTCGAATTGACTCAGCTCAATGTTCCACTTTAGTAACCTGCCAGACGTCTCAGGTCGTGTGAGGACCTGTCGTAACGGTTGGTCGGTGTATACAATGATAGGGTGAGCCTGAAAATATGGACGGAGCTTCCTCGAGGCGATGACTAGGCAGTATGCCAACTTTTCTAGCCTTGGATAATTTTTCTCGGCCCCGGTTAATCGTTTACTGACGTAATAGACTGGTTTTTGTATTCGGTCTTCCTCACGAACCAATGCAGCGCTAACAGCGTTTTCAGATACAGCCAGATAAAGGTATAATTGCTCGTGATCAACAGGTTTTGAAAGAATCGGTGGTGTGGAAAGATGCTGGATTAGTGATCGAAACGCGCCCTCACATTCCGTAGTCCATTCAAAGTTTCGTTTCCCTTTTCGGATCAGATCGAAAAAGGGTATGCATTTATCTGTTGATTTCGAGATGAACCTGCTCAGCGCTGCAACCTTTCCGTTGAGACTCTGAACCTGTTTTATGGTCCTCGGGGTTTGAAGATTCCTGATTGCCCAGATCTTTTCGGGGTTGGCCTCTATTCCTCGGGCGTTGACGATGAATCCAAGGAACTTTCCGGAAGCAACCCCAAAATGACATTTTAATGGATTTAGCTTCATCCCATATCTCCGGAGGACATCGAACATTGACTCCAAGTCCTTGACATGATCAATGGAGTATCATGATTTTACCAACATGTCATCCACATAAACCTCCATGGTTTTCCCGATCTGATCGGCAAACATCCGGTTGACTAAGCGTTGGTAAGTTGCTCCGGCATTCTTTAAACCAAAAGGCATGACCATGTAGCAGTATAGTCCTAGGTCAGTTACAAAGCTTGTATGTTCTTGATCGGGCACATGCATGGGTATCTAATTGTACCCGGAGTAAGCATCCATGAAAGACAATAATTCGTGTCCGGCCGTCGAATCCACAAGTTGATCGATTCGAGGAAGTGGGAAACTGTCTTTTGGACAAGCCTTATTTAAGTCAGAGTAGTCGACGCACGTTCTCCATTTTCCATTTGGTTTGCGGACAAGTACAGGATTGGATACCCATTCCGGGTATAAAGCATCTCGGATAAACCCATTCGTCTTTAACTTATCGACTTCTTCTTTGAGGGCGGCAGATCTCTCTGGATCCATACCGCGTCTCTTTTGCTTGACCGGGATGTATCACGGGTCAATATTTAAGGTGTGGCTCGCGATGTCCGACGAGATTCCACACATATCGGAGTGCGTCCAGGCGAATACGTCTAGATTCCCTTGGAGAAATTCGACCAATTCCTGTTGTACTTGTAGGTTTAGCTGAGACCCAATTTTCAATATTTTCGAATCGTTATTGTCATCAATTGGAACATCGATCGTCAGCTCGGCTGGAGAAGCTTGATTTTCTTTGGATTCATCATTATCTTCAGTGTCTCGAGGGTCAAGATCCTTCTGGAATTGGTCGTGGTGCCCGGGCCGAGGCCCAGGCGCTAATTGTCAATCGTCGGCAAAGCGGACGCGGAGAGATTCCCCCACGCCCTTTCCCTTCTCCTTCCTTTGCGCTTTTCGTAGTTCAGCAACATAACAGGCTCTCCCGGCAGCCTGGTCCCCTTGAACGACCCCAATCCCGTGGTCAGTAGGGAACTTTAGAGTCAGACACCACGGGGCAATTGCTGCCCTAAATTCTGCAAGGGCTGGTCGGCCCAGAAAGGCATTATAGGGTGAATGGATATCCAGGACAACAAACTGTAACATTCGGACTCTACGGCGTTCTCCGTTTCCCAATTCTACTGGCAATTCCACCATCCCGGTAGGTATATTAGCACTTCCATCGAAGCCGTGGATCCTATATTGACAAGGCTTTAGATCCTTAGCTTCCATCTTCATCTGATCATATGCCCCTTTAAACAAGATGTTTACTGAGCTTCCACTGTCTACCAGGATCCTCTTCATCCAAGCAGGACCAACCTGTGCGGATATGACCAGTGGGTCTATGGTCGGGGCTTCGGCTTTGTCAGCATCTCGGTTTCTAAAGATGATATCATCCGTCATCGTCTTCTGTTGTTTAGCCGGAGTCCCTTCATCAAGTGTACTACAGCTTTCAAAACTTACGTGCCTGATCGAATTGGCGTATGATTCCATTTCCCTCCAACTTCGATCCGCTGGATGAGGGCCACCACTGACTGTATTTATGACCAACCTTCCACTTGTACGGGCGGGCTCTTCCTGTTTTTCTTGGTTCTGCGCACGATTTTGGTTTGACGGGCCCACACCGCCGGTTTGTGGTGCTCGCACAAATTGATCCAACTTCCTCTCTCTGATCAGTTTTTCAATAAGGTCTTGCAGATGCCTGCAGTCATTGGTGTTGTGTCCATAGCTTTCGTGAAATCTACAAAACTTCCCCGTTTGAATCTGTTTCTCCGATGATAATTTCGGAGTCGGCTTCTTATATTGCATTGCATTACAGGTTTGTAGATATACGTTTTCCAATGTCGTATTCAGTGGTGTATAGTTTTCAAACATTTGCGCCCTACGTCGGGGGCCACGGTTCTGATCCTGCTTCTTATTCCTATTATCGCCATTCCTTGGCTGGGTTTGCTTGTTCTGAATATTCAACTGCACCCTTCCTGAGCCCTCTCCTGGCTGTTTAACCGCCACATTGCTTTGAACCCCCTCCTTGTTGGGCCTTGCGTCGTCCTGCTTCCTAGATTGTTTCGCATCCTCACGCCTTAGGAATTGGGCGGCTTTGGAATAGAAACGATCCAACGACGCGGGAGGTTTTCCAGCTAGCCAGTTTCCAAAATCAGAGTCGGGGTCAATCCCCTTAGTAAGAGCCATCAAGATTGAATTATCATTGGGGTTAGTGATTTCTGCGCAGGCGGCGTTGAATCTTTCCATGTATCGCCTGAGTGTTTCCCCGGGAACTTGAGTGACACTAGATAAAGTGTTTACGTCTTTAAGCCTGGCGATGTGCATACGGAACTGTTCGATAAACTTGGTCGCCAACTGGTCAAACGAGGAGATAGACCGTGGTGGTAATCGTGTAAACCACATTGTCGCAATCCCCCCCAAGGAAATAGGAAAACTACGGCGCTTTACTGCATCATCAGCTCTTGCAGCAGTCATTGACCACTCGTACTTTAGAATATGCTGGCTAGGGTCGGAGTTTCCTTCATACATGGGCAAAGCCGGCATTCTGAATCGCCGGGGAGGCTCAGCATATAATATGTCATCGGTGAACGGGGTGTGACTTCGAGAGATCCCCCAATCGTCATTCGTCAAACCTTGACTTTCGCGAACCATTTGGCGGACCATAGCTGAGAGATCAGGTGTTGCTGTATTTGAAGGGTGTCGAGCCAAAGTGTGGTCGGGCTCCACAGTGCGAGGTGGGATCGGGCGCTGTCGACGATCCGAATCTCGCCTCCTTGGCTCGACATCTTCCGGGATATTCGGTCCTGGGACACGTTCCTGTGGGTGGCAGTTTGGACTGGAGTGATTTCGGGTGTCGACTCCTGTGCCAACTGCGGTGGCTTGGTTATCTGCGGTGTGCTGTGGCACAGTGCCTCCTCGAGAGGAGGGTCCCGTATGAAAACTGGCGGAGGGGCCAACTCTTATTTGCCCTACAGTCAATGTCTGCCGGAGGCCAGAAGCATGCGCATGATTTCCGTCTAGCCTGGGGCGCGTAGATCTGCCGTTATAGTCGGATGAGGCAGAGCTTTCCGCGGAAGAATGCGGAGCGTGGTCCCTCTTTGATCTCCTTCGCCCTTGATGGTTTAGTTGGTTAGCTAATTCAGCATTGATACGTAGCTGCTCAGTTAGCTGTTGTTGGCTTTTAGTTAATTCCTGCAGTAATGTTTGGAACTCCTGTCTTGTAACCGGACCCGACTGATCCGCTTGCCCAACGGCATCCTGATTGGCTGACTGTAGCTGTGCGGGATTCTGCCTATCCTGACCTTCTTGGTTACCAATGTTGGAAGTGGTTCTCGTACTAACCATCTTGTAGGTTAGACTCCTATCCTAGATTTTGAGCAAACCTGAAAAGAATGGGTGGAATCTGAATTTGAAGTCTGGATCTCCCTCTTAGATTTGTGCAATCCGGTATCGAAGATAGATCCACGGAGCGGGAGAAAGAACTGGTTCTTTTTCTCTTTCTCAGTGAAAGCACCAAAATGTTTGCACCAAAAATGGGCAAACACCCTTCGGAAGTTTTTGAAGAGATGGTAAATAAAGGACTTGAATTGGAAATAGGGACTATCTAACAAAAACTCCAAATCACAGAAAAATGAATTGCGCAGAAGACAAGGATTTAGAGTGGTTCGGCTATGCGCCTACGTCCACTATGAAGTTTTTTCACTTTATTTCTTAATACTTGAAGATTACAAGTGCTTTTCAGCAAATTACAGCGGGAAATGGACTTAGACTCCAAATTGACAGCAATTGAGACAGCATGGAGTGATCCTGGCAGCGTTTAGACTTGTTCTTCTTCCCCAAATTCTCCGACCCCCCTTCTGAATGGCCACGGGGCTCTATTTATAGGTGTGGAAGGCCAAAATCCCGCCTAAATCATGGAGAGACTGCTTGGCACGTGACGGGGGACCCACAGGCCCGAGTTCTTGAAGTGCGTGCCCAGTTTGGGATCGATTCGAAGTGAACTTCGAATCGATCAAAAAAATCGTCCAATTGCGATGAAACTTGGCGTGGACGTTCTTCGTCATGTAGACAAACTTCTGTAAAAATTTCATGGGATTTGGATCAGTAGATTTGGAGTTATGATCGGTTCGAAATTGGGTGTTCGTCATGCTGGTTGCTTCGACTCCACTGATTCATTCGAATCCATAGTTCGACTCCATATGGTTCGAATCCATGCTTTTGTATGCGATGTGGATGGATTCGAAACCGATGGCTGATGGAGTCGAAGCTTGGATGGATTCGAGGCTTCTGATGGATTCGAAGCTTAGTGATGGATTCAGAGCTTCTGTTGGATTCGAAGCTTGGATGGATTCGAAGCTTCTGATGGATTCGAAGCTTCTGATGGAGTCGAAGGTTGTAATGGACTCGAATTTGTGATGGATTCGAATGTCGCCTCTTCCTATGGGTTCGAATATGATGGGTTCGAAATATATGGTTTCGAACACGATGGTTTCGAACACGATGGGTTCGAATATGATGGGTTCGAACATGATGGGTTCGAACCGAGCAATGTGCACCTTCTCAACTTGAATTCATCATAACTTGAGCGTACGACCTCGGATTGACTTGAAATTTGAAATGCTGGCTTCTATGGTCTTTCTTGTCATGCCCTATCAATTGCGGCCCGATCCGGGCTCGGACAAAATTCATCGATATCCATAGCGAAGAGAAGTGCAACCAATCTCTGAGACGAACTGCCCTTTGTTTTTGGCCAATCTTTTGGTATCACGGCTTTGCCAAAAAGCGGGATAACAGGTATTATATGGTAGGTTTACTAGTTAGTGTCCTAGGTGTCCAAGGTGCCCTGACTGGAACTGATCGATCGATTAGCTTCATGGCTGAAGACAATGTAGTAGTCTCCTACCCCTATCACGACCCCGTGGTCATTACTCTTGACTTGGCTAACTCAAATATGCATCGGGCCTTCGTGGATGGGGGTAACTCAGTCAACGTCATGTTCAATAATGTGCTTGAAGCCCTCAAGCTTCCTGCCTCCAACCTCACCCCTTACGCCTTCGATATTCATGGCTTGGGAGCGTAGGGATTATTCTGATTGGCATAACCTAATTTGTAACAACATTTAGCCAAGAGCCCCTTATTGTGAAGATCCATGTAAACTTTGTATTAGGTGATTGACTATTTGCTTATAATATGTTAATAGGATGATTGGTACTTGCCAAGCTAGATGCCATTGTTTCTTGCAACCACCTCATCATGAAGTTCCCACTCAAAGATGGGGTCGGCAAGATCGGGGGCAACCAGTAGAAGGCGATAGAATATTATGGAACTTTCCTTAGGTATGGCGACCACCATACATCCTTGTACCCAATATACTGGAGAATGCGTTGAAACAGTAACCAACTGATGTAGGACGATTATCAAGGGTGAAATAACAAAAATCAAGACATAACATGTCGTATATCTCATATCGCATCAAAGTAAATATAATATTAACATAGATATAAAACATGCGAGATAAATAAATATAACTAAGTGAACCAAAACAAATACCAGAATGTAAGGTCCACAATAGCTACACAAAACAAGTGGAATAGAGTTTATACATCATCAAAATAAACTCAAGAGGAATTTGTCTCTAAATAGGATAAAGCACTACTAAAGCTCCACGGTGTTGCACATCGGAATAAACAACAAACCAAAAAAAATACAATAGTGTCAACCTCCTGCTCGTCCTCTAAACAACTCCATGTGCTAAAATCAAACTTGTTATCTAGTCTACTCATTTAAGAGTACCAGGGATAATAAGAAGCAAAGCATAAAACCTCGAGTTAGACAACAGCCTGGTGTGAGCAATAAATAATCTCAAAATACTATGAAAACCATATAGCAGAGAGCATATGGTACAGAAAATCATACCTGATATCTCCCTACATCCAAAGAGTCATCACACAATACAATATATGTTATACTACTATCAATATCACATGTGCATACTACACTAAGTTTTATGGCTGTCAGGGTACCTATCTCAAGATTACCCGTCACAAGACATCCAACAATCACACCAATCATAACAATCATAAAAAGCATAAGTTAAACACGCAATGACAACCATCCTCGGGTATCATATCACTATGTCTATCGTCAAGGTCTTATCATGTCGTGTATTGTCACAACCCTTCCTAAGGGCCTTACGTCATCACAATTATCGCCAAAATTCCACTTCACTATAACTATCCTCGAAGTCCTACTTCTCCATTATCCTCACCGAAGTGTCACTTCACCATGATCCTTTTCAGAGAATCTCATTCCATTATAACTTTCTCAAAGTTCTCCCTTCATCATGACCTTTTCAAGGTATTCTCAAAGTCTCACTTCGCTAAAATCACTTTTGGAGTCTCAACCCATCATAATGACTCACCCTACGACCTCTTAGGCTAGCAAAATCACTTTTCAAGGTATTCTTGGATGATAACTCACCCTACAATCTCTTAGGCCAGCAAAATCTCATACCATAATTAGATTCATCGTTCTTTCGGATACTTGTCTCATAGTTACCGTCCTCAGGACAAGCCAGATCGTCTCATAGTCTAGGGTACATAGGTGTGCATCCTCACATACCCCTATCCTTAAGAATAACCATCATATCAAGAGTTATCAATAATCACTTCAGCATCCAACTCGATCCAAAACGTCTCATGCTCGTCTACATTGCTTCTCCTTGTCCAATGTGTATCCTAGACTACTATAGTCCAATCCTTCACTTCCCAACTTAAATACTCAATCAAACGCCTCACATCGTTGAAGTTTGAGATATCTCTACATGCCTATCTAATGTTGTAGGTTCATCTCGCCACAATCTTGTAGTCGTTACGTTGAGGCACTATGCCTTAGCCTCATCATTTATCGTCGGTCTTCATCGTCTTGTTGTCATTGAAAATGAATGTCAAACAATCAAATGAACAAATTCAGCATGACCTATAGAAAACTTTTAGCATCGCATGGAAATTTGGTCAAAATGGGCCACATCAATTCAATTCGGTACCGATCTAATCAGATCGGTATCAATATGAATTGCTTAGCCAAATTTGGCTAAGTACTACACATCGATCCCTTGCTTCCTTTAGCTTGCCTAGAACTCCTTTCCTCTGTATCACACTCCCTAATTCTTCAGCACCTACCCTAAGCCTCAAAAAGATGTCGGTACTAACCGAAAGAGGTCAGTACCAATCCACAAATCTTCCCCAAACTTTGGGGTTAGATCCACACTTCTGTTTTCTAGCCTTCTCCAAAGTATTTCCTGAAGTTTAATAGCCTAAGTCCTCAAACTACCACTTCTACCGACCAGATCTACAAACTCCACCAACTTGAATTTGAGCAACTAAATCGCATCCAATCTTCATGGGACCATATATGTAGCTCCCTAAACTCCCCTTAACAACATCCCCATGTTTCTTCATATTTTGACAATTTTGGTGTCATTTAATCCAAACGACGTACCACTTTTCTAGCTATGCAAAACAACTAGCAAAAACATTAAAGCAATCAATACAATTACTATACATCGTCATACATCATTCAAACAGTACATAAAATTCCTTCAAACATGTTTTACTAGCCTAAATTGTTATAGATCTTGTTTTGTACAAAACAACAATTCTAGTTGATAAGCGATATAAATCATATTAAAATATAGATCTATCTTTTTAAACTATGTTCTAGGGTGTTGTACATATTAGATGTAAGTTTTCAAACAATTTCTACTATAATATTCATACCAAAAATCATACTTTTACAACATAAATAAGTATAATATAGTGAGAGAGATAAAATCACTCAACTTTTATCAAAACACACAAATGCCTAAGCAAATTTGATATGGAACAGCAGCTACACCAATTTTGAAGCTCCAAAATAGCAGATATATTATCTCCTTATTATGTTAATCTACCTTAGATTCACTAATTAATTGGATTGGAGAAAATTTTGTTTTTAGCTAAAGAAAAAGGGAAATGACAAATGGCTGCTGGGAGAAAGAGTAATAACCCTAATTTTCGAATTGGGCTAATGGACTATATTAATTACTCCACAATTACTCACTAATCTGCTCAAAACTAGTCAGAACTACAAACAACCATAACTTCTAACTGATAAGTCCAAATCCTTAGTATGACTACTCTACGGAAAGAGACACCATCATCCCAATCTATTAAACATGGTTTCAAATCTTAGTTCGAATCCTATCCAAAGTTATAGGCTCTTCAATATTTTTAGTGTTAAATCTATTGAAAAATTCTAGAGATGAAAAATATCACTAGTTAATATTTCCTAAAATTATAGGGTCATATGACCTAAAATAAATTTAAAAATAATATTTCACGATTCTTCACTACGTAAAATATGGGTCGTTAATTAGGCAAGCAAAGAAAGAAGTTCTCATGCTACAACTAGAGCACCCAATAATTAATGGTGAGTTTCTTAACAAGTCTCGCGAGCCGACCGACACCCAAGTTTTTTTCCAAGGCTACCCTAACCCCGAAGCGGTAGCGGTAGCTCCCACTCTCTCATAGTTGGTTGGCTTGTCCGAGAGCCAAGGGCATCATTACCTTGACCTCAACCTTTTATTTCAAATAAGCTTTCAACTACAGTGTGGAAAGTTATGTATATTTATTTGTTTTTGTTCTATAAATTTATAAGGTCGGGCTGCGTACAGCCCGCCTCACCCTCACATATCCCTTGCTAGCGACCAAACCCATGCGCTCAGATTCGGGTCAAAATCAATAGTTGCTTCATACATAGTAACGTGTCACCTAGGAGTACCCCACATATCGTGCGCTCAGGTTTGAGCCTGGTCTCACCTTCGACTCAACAATTTGACTGATTGAAGACCGAGAGAACTCGCAAGCAAACTTGTGATTTAGCTCATGCCGGTGCAAAACGACGCTCTACATCCGACTATTACTGAGCCACCTCAACGGCTTTCGCTTCGGGATCAATGGTCGTCTTGTACCCTACAATGTGTCATCTAGGAGGACCCCATAACTCATGTGCTTAGGTTCGAGCTAGGGCTTGTCTGCCACTCAAAGTTCAAACGTTTGAGGCCCGAAAGGGCTCGTGTGCAAACTTGGTTACATTAACAGCTGTATCCAGGTTGCCTTATTTTCAAATTAATACTTTTCACAATCCTAAAAAAAGAAATTTATGCCAAAAATACTGGTATTGGCTATCTGAATTACCCAACTTGACAGGCTACATGAGTGACCAGACAACACAACAAATTTCCCAAATCAAAGTTTGCAGCAAAACATTTGTTCCATCCAATTCAATAAGTATGGGGACATATGCTACCCCACAGAGCTTACAATGATGATTATTATTGATAGTTAAAAAGAAGAAGCACGTAAAGAACTCTTCAGAAGCCGGTCGGTTGGCATTCTTATCACTAACTAGAAAGCATTTGGCCGGATCGATTGAAGAACATCAAATACTTTGACTGACCAAGAACTTGAAGAAAGGGGAGTGTGCTATCTAATCCAGTGCTTTCCCATTAATTCTTGCAAGAGATCGCAGAAAGCCATCGAGCAACTTCACCAAGGGACAAACCAAGGCCGTAGCTGAGACATCAAGAACTGAAACTACAACCCCTTCCAAAATGATCAAACCAAGACTTTAAATTTTGGAATGATATTTTGGAGATAGGTGTTAAAGTTCATAATTTTCAGAAATATTATGAATTTAATATGAATTTTCTAAGTTGGGAAAATAATAAATTTTGGGTTTTAATTATTTAAAATAAGGAAAATAATTATTTTGCTCTAAAAGTTTTATACGATGTTAAAGAGGTTAATTTAGAGTTTAGAAAAAAATTTCCCAAGTATTTACAATTTGATATAAATTGTTTTATGAGAGTGGTTTAATTGTAAAAAGTAGATAATGGAAAAATTAATATAAATTTAATATTTTAGGAAATAAGATGAAATTTCTGTTTGTTTTGCTGCAACTTTTGTGACGATCTTGGTTAAACAATAAGAATTTTACAAAGAAATCGGTTTGGTAAAAAGTTATTCCTTTTAAAGAAAATAAACCAGTTTGCAAATATTTATAGAAGTGCCAGTATCAATTTGTGTTAACCCCTATTTATCAATATGCGGTAGCTATCTTTTATTAACATGTGATAGCTTTGTTATGTCAACATGCGATAGTAGTATATTTTAATCAACTTATGATAGTTATTATTTAATTTACTCGCGATAACTATCATTTTTACCAATATGCGATAGTTATTATTCAATCAACTTGTTATAGCTATATGTTTTTAACTTGCGTTAGATATTATTTAATCAACTTGCGATAGCTATTTTTTAATTAATTTGTGATAGCTATATGTTTTTAACTTGAAATAGCTATTATGTTTTCAACTTGTAATAGCTATATATTTTGTCAACTTACGATTGCTTTATTTTAGTTGATATGCGATAACTATAGTTGTTGGCATGCGATAGCTTCATATAGTTTAGACATGTGATAAATATGATTTAATTGACACGCATGGCCTATGTTATCAACATGTGATAACATGGTATGTTTCAATGTACGATAGCACAAGGTTATGGAAAGGAAGATTGCTATTTTTATGACATTTGATAGTTTTATCTCTATGTTGAGCTAAGTTTTCCTTAAACAGAAATACGGTTTTGTTAAGTATGTTGGCAAAGTTTTCAAATAAAAGAAAAGACGTTTTAGCCAATATTTAAAGAGTTTTTGTAAAGGAAAGTATTACTTTGCCATAAGTAAATTTATATAAAAATGACTATCATATGAACATATATTTATGATGGATGATGACGTAAAACATGTTTAATTTTGTATCTTGATCAGTTATTATTTCATATGCTAAATTTTTGGCATGCTCACTTATAGGTAATATGTTATCACCCATAACTATGACCTTGGTGATTTGGAAACTGGTGACCAGTTAGGGCTGTTCCAATATTAGGCATGGTCAAACATAAACTTCTGAGTGAGTAGAATTGCATCCATGAGGTCAAAAGACATGACTTATGGATACCTTAGAACTAGATTTTTAGGTGGTGATTGGGTAGGGTCACGCCCAATCCTTTAACCATTAAGCCTAGGATTAGTCAGGTCTACGATTCAATGCTTATGGCTTTATCGAACATTGAGGCTAAAATTTTGGAGTTACGCATAGAAAGGAACTCGTATCACCATTGTTTTTCTTTTGTTGGACAGAAGCCGAAGTTATTTACTCTTATTGGACAAGAGATTTTGAATTATCTAGTTATATTTTTAGCCCGGGTCAGCTCGATAAGTATTTATTGGCCTGATAAGACTAATATAGGTTCATAGTAACCCTAGAAAAACTGAGCCATGGACTATTTTATGGGATTGGGTAAGTATGAGAATGTGTAATCCTTTGACCCTAGCGAATGACGGATTATTCACTTTGACACATTGTGTGTGATAATAATGATATGATATTATGGTGATGTTCTAATCATTTTGGTTGTAGATATGTTATGACTTATGTATAGATTATAAAGGTATTAGTGAGGGGAACCATTTCCATGCTTCAGCTGGGTGGTCTCGCTAGTTTCCTAATTTGTTTGAGATGGTATATTATTATTCACTTCAGACTTTTTATCCGACCCGAAGTTTTTGATTTTTCCTTGAACTCTTGGGTACTCAATTGAAATTGGGTAGGCTGAGAGTGGGGTTCCCAAGTTAGATGTACGAACTTTTGGAGACATATAGGAGGCAAGCTACTATTTAGGAGTATTATTTCCACTATGTAGTTTAACTTCTTTTATTTATTGTTAAATGCATGTACAGATGGGTATTGTAACCATCTAAGTAGTTAAAATTCTAACCATTCAGAGGATATCTTCATATGTCGCTCATGGAACTATATTTGTAATTATTATATTTTATCTAAACGATGTAATCGTGGGGTTATGTGATGTAACTTAAATGTAATGAATCTGCAAATTAATGAAAGAATTTGTTTTAAAATTTTCAATTCTTCGTACTTGATGTTATTGATATAGTAACTGATCTCATTTTGTCATTGGAAAATAATGCTAAGGATGATTGCAGCATCATTAGTATCTATTTTTGAGCCTTAGAATGTGGGATGTCACAGAAACTCCACTTTGATTATAGTTGAATCATGGCATGGCAACCATGAAGCGACTTAGCTAAGTTTGAAATGAAGTATTTGAAGTGAAACACTATTCAATAAAGAATTCATCTCCTCGATTATGTAAGCTTTGTATCATAATCAACTGTAGTCAACTCATAGTTAAAGTCCCTGGCTAGTGCGATATGGTTAATAATAATTGTTATTATTGAACCAATGACTATATTTAGCCTAACTGAGTTGAAAATGATGATGTTATGATTTTGACCAAAACCAAATTTTGTAAGTTCAAAACTGATGAAGAGAATTGATGTACATAACGGTAACTACCAAATACCACTTAAAGTAGCAAAAGTAGATTTTACCAAAAAGACATGTAAGTGGTAAATTTAGCCAAACAGTCATTGTAACGCCCGGCCTCTATACCCATGCCAACCAAGAGCAATACTAAGTATTACTGTCGGAAAGCATGGAGAATGAGACTCGATAGGGCTAAATGTTGTACTCATTCCCTTGAATTAACACTGGCACGAGAAATTTTTCGATTTTTTCCTTTTATATCTAATTGTAAATCAACATAAAAAAATTCTTATGTAAACTTTTCATACATAAAACGCGTTTTATCTCATGTAATTAGTTACCATTCTTTCATAAAAAAAAACTTATCATTTTCAATGTTTAATTTAATTTATTTTTTTTTAAATAGTTTAGCTTAATAAAATGGTTCATTTATTAAAATAAATTACACTACCTCAGGAAGGAACAATTTATAACTCCAAATAAAAGCGTACGAATTTGTTACCATTTATTTTCCTCTCAACGCTATTAATATTAAATTCTCATTTTTTCCCATTTATCTATTATTTTATTTTTTTAATAAATATTTAATTATTTATTATTATTAACTAATTAATTATCAATTTATTAAGTTGATTCCCAATTTAGTATCCCTAAAAGTCGGGTTGTTACAGTCATACTACTAACTAAGGTGAAGTGTGAATGTTAATGTTCGAGTTATTTGATATTAATCGTTCATTTAATTTATACCTACGAATCGCACAACTGTAATGACGAATATTCTGAAATACCACATGATTTAATTGATTTATTGTTGTTGTAAATTAATTGAATTAATTAATAGTTATGAAGTATTAATTATTAAATTTTATTTTATTTTTGGTAGTCATTAGTAATTAATCAGATGCGTATATATAAGTTATGTATATACTTATAGGTACACGATTTCAACAAAAAATTAAATTTGGCTTAAAATAATTATTTACTAAGTGGGCTTGGGACTTTGAAGTCCCAAAGATAGTCAACCTAGGTGCACATGTGAGTGGTTTTGCGAGTTTATTTTTTTTGAAAAGGTAATAAAAGAATAAGTAAAAGAAGGTGATATTTTCTCCTCTTTTACCACTTCTTAATGCCACTTAAACCAACTCAACGCGTATTAACTTTTTCTCCTTCTGTTTTCAAGCTTAGCCATGAGTTTTTGGAGAGCCATAGCTAAAATTTTCATGAGAAAAAAAATCAAATAAAATCAAATAAATACAAAATGCGGTGCTTAAGATCTTATAATCTCTGGAGGTGGTTCGGTTGAATTTAGTTGTTCATTCATACAAGGTGTAAATTACAGGCTTTTCATTAGATAATCTTTTAATCTTAATATAAAGCATATAAATCAGTATGCTTATATAGATTAGAGTATTCTATATATTTTATAATGAATTTATATATGCATCTGTTTTCCGATTTAATATATGTATTCAAATTGATTTAGAAACTAAAAAACCATAACAACATCGTTATAATAAATATATATTTCGACCACTATATTTTAAATAAATAAATAATAATTTTCAGAATTTAAAACTAGTTTTTATTAGCTAAAATAATTTTATAACATATTAAATACATATATATACACACTATGTATATCAAATTTTTTAAAATTATTTTACTAATATATATGCTTTTGACTAAAAATTTATTATTATAATTTATTTCCATGAATTCATAATTAGAAAATAATTTTACATTCATTTCTAAATACATGAACGCGTACATATGTTTCATAAAAGAAAAAGAAAAGTCCGTAAGGATGGATAGAATTTAAAAAAAACCATATGGCTAAAAATAAATAGATGTATATGTATATATTTATATTTATTCACTTATTTTAACAATACTGTTATTACATTTATAAATGAATATAATTATATAGAATTGAATGTAGTAATATATATATATATATATATATATATATATTCAGATATAAAATAAATTTCATGAATATATATACTTTATACAATTTTAATTTAAAGTTTATAAATAGATATTTTGTTTAAAACTCAAAATCTGAATTTCGGTTTTTCTAAGTCAAAACAATATTTTATGATATTAATTTAAACTTCAAAATATATACTGATTTTTCCAAATTTAATCCTAATTAAAAAACATATATGATTATTATTTTATGTATAATTTCAAAATAAAACATTAAACAATAAAAGGTATATATAAATGGTTAATGTGTTTGTTGCAGTATAAATACCAACACCTATAAACATACACAATAACTATGCACACCATTTACGTGTTACACATGCACTATACATATATGAGTGTATTTGATATGCTCAAAATAACATACTTAATTTAAATTAAACTCCTTTTTATACCTAATTAAATAAAATAAGATTATATTTAAAATAATGATACATGGGATCTATGACTTCATAATCCCAACAAAGATCCGAAATTGGAAAAGAAATTGAAATCCACCCATTTAACCTACTACAACCTGGTCTGGTTCCTTTTAATGTAATAATGCTCAATAGACTATGTGGTCTAATTTAGCAATATGGGAGCTAGCTGATTAAAGGCTACATATTCGTAGAGTGTTTGTAGAGGTAGAGTCTAATGTTAGGATTGGGTAATCAAGAACTCTACCCTACCTAGCTACTGTTCTGACCAGAAGGATGATGTAAGCCAAAAGGTTATCCAAAATATAAAAACCTGAATTGATTTGGTCCTTGGACTAATTTTTCAAAATATGTTTTGAAAATTTAAGTTATGTTTCAGTTATAAAAGTTAAGTTTAAAAATATAAAAGAAAATGTTATAAATGTAAAGAAATATTTTTCGAAATATTTTTTTGAAAATTATTAAACTAATTCTAAAATTTTTATTTTAATTATTTAATTAATTGACTTAATTAATTAAATTAACATATATAATGACATGTGTATCTATCTTAAAATGTTTAAGGTAAATAATAATTAAATGTGAATTTAAAAAATGTTATTTTTAACTATAATTTTTTTAAATAATTAATTTGATTAAAAGGTAATTAATAAATAATAAATGTATACTGATATTTGAATATATTTACATAAATTTTATAGTCTTTTTTCCTTTAAATCGTTAAGGATGAATAAATTAAGATTTAATGGTTGAAATTTAAATTAAATTAAATCAAGTGTTAATTAAATAAATAATTAACTTAATTAAATACTATTTAATGAACGTAATTAAAATTAGATTAAATATGATTAAACTAAATAGAGTGGAACTATAAGTGTCCTAATTTAGGTTTAAGGAATAAATACACACATATATTATGTATGCCGTGATTTCAAATATGTTTGACACTTTATCGCGAGGATATTTTATAACAAATACATTATTCCCTAAGTCGATATCACTTAAATATAAATATTAATGATTATGAATTTTTAATATAAATGTTGTCCTCTACCATTTATATATTAATAAGATACTTGCATACTCTCTGGTTGTTGAGCAAACTAAAGCTAGAGATGTTATATATAGTATTATTAATATATATTGATAGATGAAGTAAGATACATGTATGTATTTATTGAGAAAACTCAAGGTACATACATTGTACCTAGGCGTTGCAAAATGATAGGTACAAATGAATAATCTCTTTTGATTTGTTGAGCAAACTCAAAGTGAGATTAGGACAATGATCAAGGGTTAGAAGTTGTATACGATACAATTGATAACGTGTCATCCATTGCTGCGCGCCTATGATTTGTTGAGAAAACTTAAGGTCGGAATCTCAGTGCAAGTGAGTTCTAATAATCACTAGAAAAGTCGAAAGACTTTGTGACAATTGCCGTATACCCTCAATACCCAATATACCTGGATAATGTGTTATACCAATATTCGCTGATGTAGGATAATAGTCAAGCGGTAAAAGCAAACAAACTCTAATGGATAACTTGTCATATACCTCACAATGCAAAGTTAAAATATAATAGTCATCACTGTTGTAAAATAAGCGAGGCAGAGATATAACTATATACAAACCATCGCAAATCGACGAACATGTTCGATACACTTATACGAAGTAGTGATACAGTTTATACAACTGATAAATAAACTCAACTATGTGCCTCTAGTATAAGTAAGCACTAATAAAGCTCCATAGTGCTCACAGTGTAATAAAGTAGTAATAAGCCCAAGTAGTAATACTTTAAAGTAAAGCCTCCTGCTAGTCCATCTACACAGTGCCACGTGCTATCCTACACCTTCTTTTTAGTCTACTCATTTAATAGTACCCAAGAGAATAAGAAGTAAAACATAAAACCTCGAGTTAGAAAATAGTTAGGTGTAAGCGATAGACAATCTCAAAGTACTATGAAAGTTAACATAATATAAGGCATAAGATACGGTGAATCACACCTGACCAGTCCTTGCATTTAATGAGTTAACGGATAACATTAATATATGTTAAACTGCTATGATCACCTTCATATTAGGGTACTACAAGTCTAATAATGTCGGATGTTTGGCTATCCAAGTAACAATACCTACGTTATGTGACATCTCTAGGGTGATAGGACAAGCATACAAAACGTAGCATCGATCAAACAATCCTCACATCACCTGGGTGTGTTGATGTAATATAACTTGTTTGACCCAATCATTAGCTAGAAACTTAAATCAAAGTCTCAGTTTCTCGGTTCTCGAATCCATTCCACTTCGTAAGGCTAGGAACTAGACTTGAAATCATTAAGTCCAGGCTAATCCAGTGACATGAGGTCTGGGCACAATCATAAACCAGGTGGTTGTCCCATATACCCTGATTATGCGAGCACTTTGGAAACCTCTGATCGTCAATGTTCCTTTTGGACATGTCTCCATAATAGAATGCGATCAATTTTCCATTCCATTCATCTCTATAGTAGAACACAACTATAATTATACCTACAAACTCCCCTCATCGAACACATCTTTATGGATCATCATCATAACTCCAATCGTTGAATTGTTGTCATCGGAATATCCGTCTACACCATCATAAGTTATAGAGTCACCTGATCGATGTTTCCGAGTCGTCATGTCAAAGTCTCACCTCATTGCTTCACTATTAAAATCACTATTCGTAGAGTTGTAACATCAAAATTAGGCATCAAACGAACGAACACTGCATGAACTCCAAAATCCGTGCACTAGTCGCCTTTGGACCCCACATGGTTGTCATCGACCATAATATGGTCTGATCTTATATGTTTGTCACCGACCATATTACTTAGCCAAATATTGGCTAGGTTTCTAGACTCAACCTCTCATCAAACTCAAAATGGCCTAGAGTAACCCCTTCATTAGCCTGATGCAATATCACTCAGTGTTGAGTGGTCTATCTCCTTAAATAAATTCTAATTCCACTACATCCCCGTTCTTCTTGGCTTGAAGCAAAGCTCGTGTTTCATCATCCTAGTCCCAAAGTCGAGCATCAAAAATGCCAAAGCAGCCCAAACCAAACAATTTGTTACCAAAAGGTCTTCAACCCTAAAATTTTCTAAGTACTAAACCACGTTACTTTCTTACCTTGCCCAAAGTTTCACTCATGCACCACCTATTTTGCTCGAAGTCTCTTCTCAAAATCTCCGAAGCTACTACATCACGACCTATTTTTGCACTACCACTAAGTGGTTTTCAACCTCACAAAAGCTCTGCCGTTTAACTCCAATACTCCTATGATCAAAGACATAGAGCACTATACCTCTAAGAAAATCATAGATTAGCCGCATTCAGTTCTAAGCACTTTAGCTTATTGATTCTCACAATTGATGACCACTCTCAAAACACATACAAACGAATTAAAACACAAACAAGCGACCTCATATAATAATTACATATCATCTATACATCACATAAAAGAATCCAAACATGATTCAAACATTTATATCATCCGAGACCTGACCATATACATAAATGATGAGTGGTATGACAATATGGTTAAAAAATAATCAAAATACATATTTATCTTTTTAAAACCATTTAAAATTTGATTAAGATTATATCTAAGTTCGAAAACATTATAACATTTAGATCCGTCCTAAAACCATCATTTTTACTATATGAACATGTATAAAATAGTAAGATATGCAAAATCACTCACCTAAGTCAAACCAAACACAAATACCTATGAAAATCTAAAGTGAACAACGCCTTTACAGATCTTAAGGTAACCAAATTAGTAGAAAAGCTAATCCCTTCACTAATTACCCCTAAGTGATGTGATTTAGGTAAGAAAAGTAAGGAAAATGGATGCTTTTTTTCTAGAAAGGAGATTAATGGACGTTGGAACTATTTTTGGAAAGTGCAAAATGAATAGGAGAATGTCTCATCAGCCTCACTTGGTTCTAATCCTGTAATGGTCCATTAGGCTTAGCCTAAACCTCACTCCCACTAAATTGTCCAAAAACTATCCTAACTTTAAACAGCCATATCTCTTAAACGGTATGTCCAGAAATCTATTATGACCACTCTATAGGAAGTGAAATCATCATATCTTGCCGATAGAAGTGGTGGCAAACCCAAATTGTTCATATCAGAAGTTATAGGTCTTACAAGTTTCTAGGGTAAAAAATGTCACTATTCAACATTACCTAAACTTATAGCATCGTACAATCCAATATAAATTTAGAAATAATATTTTACGATCCTTCAATGTGTAAAATATGGGTGGTTACACTCTCTCCCTTTTTGAGTACTAAGATACTCTATATAAACATCAAATATGAAGCTAATGACAAAATGGAAATCTTACCAATAGAGGAGGTCATCGTACCCTCCTTGGTCTCACATATGCAATTACCTTCACTTTTACTCCATCGAACCTTTATTAACTCCACCAGTTTCCTTCTAAGAAGTTTTGTATCACATCCGTTGACACTAACTAGTCTATATGATTATGAGGCTTTTGGTTCAATCTCGATATCAGCACATTGATCTAGTGAACTAGTAACACCGGAGACATGCACAAACTTCATCAAATGAGAAACGATGAGTACATTATGCACACCCTCCATCTCTGGGGGTAAGTCAGCTCTGTAGCAAGGTTCCCAAGTTTCTCAAGTGTTGGGAAAGGACCTACGTATCTCGACGCCAACTTCACCTAGTACAAAATAAAACTACATTCCTCAATGGAGAGACCAAAATAAGCACCATATCATCGACATAGAACTCCATATCTCTACGTCTCTTATCAGCATAACACTTTTATGTATCTTGAGCAGCTTTTATTCATTATCGAATGATCTCGATCTTCTCTAAAGTATCTCTTATCGTATCTGGTCCCAATATCAGTTTCTCGCCTGCCTCTCACCAACATGAAGGAGTGTTGCATGGCTGATAAATATAGTGCCTCAAAGGTGCCATACGATGCTAAACTAGTAACCATTATTGTATGCGAGCTCTACTAAATGTAATTGATCATCACACGAGACATGAAAATCTAGAGTGCAAGCTCGCAAGAGATCTTTCATGGTTCACCCACTTTGTTCGCTTATCGGTCTGTGGGTGATAAGTTATACTTAGATGAAGCACTGTCTCTAACGCCTCTTGTACGATCATCCAAAACCCACTAGCGTACAAGGGACTCGGTAACTCACAACGCTATTTGGAACACCATGGAATCGCATCATCCGTTTCATATACAACTCGGCTATTAACAAGAAAACTTGTCAACGCCCCAAAGTAGTATTTTAGATATAGATGTTCCAATTAAACCACCTTTCGACTAGATAAGAATGGTATGCACCTTTCAATTTCTTTTGGTCTACCTTTCGAATGGGTTATAGTAGTAGGGATTACTTAATGGTGACCTTTCGACTTGGTTGAAATGCCTCAACCCTTTTTTTAACCTTTCGAAGTAGGTGAACTGATTTAGGGACTTATCGAAATCTTCCTTTCGAATTAGTTATAGTAACTTAAGGGTCATCTTTAATGTCTAAGGATATGGGCTGAACGGATGGGTTTCAACTCTGTCAAAATCTTACTTCATTGATAACCTGGGCTTGGATTGTTAAACCTGGGGATTTTCGCCAAGTTTATAGTTTCTACACACTTGGAAGATAAGCTTTTGGAGATTTGTGGTTTGGAGCTAGATCCTAAGTGTTTTGGGCTAACTATGGGGTTTTGACCCAGTTGGAAGAGATCTTTTGTCGAAGTCTGCACATGCAGAACATAATCAAATCCAGTAGAAATCTCTAAACAGTAGCATAATCAAATGCATGAGAATCTCTTTTCATTAACTAATGATGTACACAACGATCAAATTTCTTAATTTGATTCCCAAGTTAGGGTTACAAGTTTACAATTTTAAGAAAGTATAAGAGTAGAGTGAATGAAATTCAGATCCCCAAAACCAGACACCGAAGGTCTTATTTATAGATGCGAGTTGGCCCCTTTCGACTCAAAGCTTTCAACCTGGTTAAAAGAAGGCCATGTATACCTTCCTTCTCCTTTGACACTTGCACATCCCTCTGCAATGCATTCAATTGGGTTTGAATGCTTCCATCTTCGTCGAAAGGCAAGGCGCCTTTTCCTTTGTATTGCTTTATTGTTGCAAGTGTGAAGGAGTAGGAGATTTCGACTATGTGGACAGGTTGTTCTCTAGAGTTTTGAAGGTGTTGATGGTTTCGATGTAGTAGGTAGCTCCCGAATGCATGCTTGCGACTTGATACGGAACCTTCCCTGGATGTTAAAGGCTTCGATAGGTTTGAAAGGCTTGATTATGCTTTCGAAAGGGTTGTTTTGATAAAGGCGTCCTTTTGGGTTGTTTGAATGAATATGAAACCTTTGGTTTTGAAAGGTCTGGTGCACACGCTGCCTTCGAAAGGTACTCCTCCTCTTATTTGAAACATCTTCATACAGGCAAAAGCATCTGTTTTGAATGATGGACGTTGACGCGAAAGGAAGCTTTCGACTACATTGACCCCTTTGAAAGCTTGTAACACATCTGGTTTTTGGCTGTAGCATCCCTTCGACTCCTTCGAAAGGTTTTGTTGGTGCTGTTATCTCTTATTCCCTTTTCCTTTCGACTATTTTGGTTTCGACAAGGTTGTAGTAGGAATTTATGGTAACATTTTCCCTCCTTGTGAAGGGATGCTCTTGACTTTCCAAATCAACTCTTTCAAAACCTGTTACACTTTCCACCTTCTCATATTCATGTGCAAATCTTGGTTCATTTAAATTTAATCGTATGATTGCCATCGATGGTGAATTTTCTTATAAAGCAAGTTCTCATTTTTCCCTCTTTCACTTATCTGAAATCGAAAGCAATTTACAGTAAGAATCAAAGTTTTCAAATTCTTAGATAATTTCTATTTCCAACAGCATAAATTCAAATCCAAAGTAAGTTTTAATTATCTTAATTTTCGAACTTACTTTTCATGGTGAATTTTGATTTTGATTTTTTTAAAATCCATCGTGTTTGGATCTGAATTAATGCTTTAATTTAACAAAAATCATCTAGGTTCTTATTTGTTTAAAAGCATTATATAATTTATTTTCAAAACGTGCTTTGATTTATTTTCTCGTTAATCTTGATTCAAAACTTATTCGATTTAGACTTTTTTATTATTATTATTTTAAAAGGGTTCGAACTTTCATCTCAAAGGCTTTACGATTATAAATGGTAAATTCATGCTTAAATCCATATTGCTACTGATTTTTTTAATTCCTGAGTTTAAAATCGAATTTAGGGAAGAAGAAGATTTCTAGCTACTTCGTAGAGAAGTTTTAAGCTGTACGAATCAAAATTTGGCGCTATAATTTTACCTTTCTACCCCTTCAAATGGGATTAAGACGGTAACTTTGGTTTTGCTTGTTTTTAAATCTCTTTCGATGGGGTAAAAAGATAGTCTAACGCCTTATTTAATTGACTTCATCGAAAGGTTAAGGTTATTGTGAAGTGAACCTCTTCGAAAGCAAACTTGTCCTTTAGTATATTCTGATACCTTTCTAAGAAGTTGGCTAGTGTGCTTTACTAAATAATTACATGCTTTCGAAAACATAGTCCTTGTTTTATTCGTTTTGAAACCCTTAGTACATGCTTACTTTCAACTAATTTTAGGAAACATGTGAAGTTAGAAATACATATATTTTATGAATTGGATTAAAGAAAGCATGCTTTTTATAAATGGTAAATCAAAGTAAATGCTTCGACCTAGTCGACACCTATCGTATTAATTCAAATTTTGTTGTTGGTGTGCTTTCGAAACCGTGTACTTCGTTTTGACTCTATCGAATCCTTTTGTAACTAATTGAGATTCGATCATCATCCTTTACCAACACCGTCTAAACGTCCCAAGTCCTTTTATTTTTTATCAATATGATTCAAACTCAAAACCTTTCAACTTAATTGGAATAAAAGGTTTCAATAGCATTCATATTCCCTTAGAAAAATTTATTTCATTGGTTTCAATAGTGTCTAAAGGTTCTTTTTCCTTGTTTATTGAACGTTGGTAGCATATATTTTATTCAAATCAGTTGTGTAAGTTTCAACTACTTCTTTCAACAATAAAATTATCGTTGAGCTTTCACATTATTGAGGGGAACTTATTAGGAGTCAATTTCTACTTTCCATTTCGGCTCTGTCAAAAGCTCAATAGATTTCTGACTTCTAACTTTAACATTCTTTCAAGAATATGTAATTTCATGTTTTTGTTTAATATTCTAATTGTTTTAATAGGTTTCCAATATCTTTGAAAGAATGTTAATTTCATAACATACTATAATTTCTAACTGAAATGATTTCACCTGGCAGAATCACGAGTTCACCCAAGAAGATTGAAGCCACCTCCAAATGTTCCTTAATATCCACTCAAGATGAGGTGGATGCGATTCTCCATGAATTTAGCATTACAGGGGTGGAAGCCATCCCCCTACTGATAACGATACCATCTACATCCCTTCTGAAGGGTACTTTGCCTATGCAACAATCCATATTTTGCATGGAGGATTCCGTCCCTTCCTGGACTTCTTATCCAAGTTCTTGATATATTTGGATGTTGCTCCTATACAACTACCACCCAATATGTATACCTATCTTCTATCCTTGGAGCACATGGCATTGGAGTCTGACATTCCTTTTAATGCTGAAGTGTTGTATTATCTTGTTCGGTTGGTTAAACTTAGTAACTTGAACAACTAAATCTTCAGAGCCACCAAAAAAAGTTAATATCCGAGGAGGTGAACAAATTCAGGGACTGAGAGACACAGTTCTTCTTTGTCAAGTGCTTACCCAACATTAGTGGAGTTTTCTCTTCTCCCCGTAAGTTGATCTTAGACTTTATTTTTCCGTTTAATTGGTTTTCTTTGCCAATCTATGCTTCATTATCAGGTGCTTCTGTAACGAATTAAATGAAGAAAACAGGAAAATAGTAAAGTCACCGATCGCCACTTCAAGCAAGATTGGAAACAGACTAACTCTGTTAAACCCTTCCAATTTACAAAAGCATTCCCTTCTGCCAGCTAGTCAAAGGTCACTTAGCCAACCTCCTCTCGTCCAACATACATCTCGAAGCAAGCACTTCATTTCTTTAGTAGATCCACAGAACTTCTCTCAGATGTCACCAATTTGTCCCGATCACTCTGATAAGCTTAAATGTAGTACTTGTAGTTTATTGCCAGATTACTTCTTAAATTGCTTTACCGACTTGCGATTTTTTTGAATTCTCTACAGCTGCTCCTCAGGTTGAACAACCTACGAGTGATCCAGCTCTCCCTACTTCTACTTCTCATGCGTCATCTTTCTCTCAGGTCATTGTTAGGTCGAAGATGACCGCTAAAAGAAAATTGGAAAAAGCGGCCGTAGCAGAACAATCCCTCAAGAAAGCCAAGTTTGTAGAAGTTCCTGATTCTCCGCCACGAAAAGAGTGGGAGTTTATAGACATTGATAAGTCCTTGGTGAGTCCAACTATCGAAGTTCCTCTTGATCAATGTAAAAAGACTCCTCTAGGGTTGATCCCCTCTCTCGCATTGTCATCTCGAGCTCTCCTAGTGTGATTGAGCATATGTAGAAGAATTTGGGGACTTCGACCCCTTCCGTAGAGCTTATTCCTTCTAGACCATCATCTTCTATGCCCTCGAGCGAATTTAAAAAGATATTCCAATATATCCTGAATTCTTTATCTTTTGTCTCTATTCACCCGCCGTCCTCTATTTCTGATCCGGTGGGTCATTACGGGTCCCTTATAGAATAACTCTTAGTACGTTTCACCTCACTTAACTTTATTGTTACTGTTTTTCCTTAAGTTTTTGAGTTATGTTATACTTTTTCTATCATATTTCCAAGAGTTGGCTCTCATTGCACTAGAATGCGTCAAAATCCTACTGAATCGACTAAGCCCCAAGGAGAAATTTCATACTTAAAGAGTCAATTTTCCTCCCTATCCAAGAAGAAAAATGAGGCTATGATAGAGTTAGAGCGACCAAGAACTTCTCTGGCTTAATCAGAATCTATTATTTCCGAGGAGAGGAAAGCACATCAACTCGTCGCTGACGAGAATTTGGCCCTGAAAATGGCTCTTAAAGAATCCGAGGGTGAAAAAGCTCGGATGGCAGCTAAACAATCATCTTGAAAGAAAAAGATGAAAAAGAATAAAGATTCTCTAAAATTGGCTATCGACACTATTTATGATGCAAAGCAACCGGTGTCTCGATTCCTCAATACTTCTCTTGAAGACATCATTGTCAATTCTTTTGAAAGTGCTATGATGCTTGCTTATGCGACAACGTTAATAAGTGCCTTGAATTGATTTTTCCCTCACTTGACCCTACTCTTGTCAATAGGGTCATGGACAAAATTAAAAAGATGGAGCAAGGGGTTAAAGTCGTGGAAAGAGAGGAGATCGATGCCTCCAAAATTCTATCTTTCGAAGCCCCTTCCTTCGAAGTAGACTCCGAATCCGAAGATGAGGGTGATAAAGATGAAATTTCCAAGGAAGAGTCTAGTAACGACGACGACAACGACGATAATGATGATGACACCATTGATGGGGGTCAAGGTTAGAGTGGCAATAGGAGTGGCCACATTGGTGCTTCTGAGAAGGATGGAAATGACAACACGAGGACTTCTGAAAAGGTCAATCTCGATCCATCTTCTCATGCAGCAAGCCCATCTGAACCACCTGCGCCTTCTAACCCTCAAGAGGAACCTACTTACATTAATGCCGAAGAATAGAGAGAGAAAGTGTAGGTTTCTCAAGCGTCAATTCCCGTCTCTCAGGTATCGGACTCTTTATTTAAACAAAATTCACTTTCAAGATAGTAAAGTTTAAATCCTTTATTTTAGATAAGGAGGAAACCCCTTCATCCCTGTAAAACCAAGCTCGAAAGGAAACAAGCGTAAATTAATAGTTTGTATAGGGAGTTAGATAAACAACTGGAGGAACATAATATTCTCTCCGATAAGTATCATAGACTTAACAGAAGTGTGACAGTGTTAGCATCCTTCATACATCCAGAAGCCACTGCATGATTGAGGAGGGCGCGCCTTCAATATAGTTCTCTTTTGAAAGAAAATCGAGATTTGGTTACGCTTTTTGGATGTTGATTGAGGATAGAAACATTTTGGTAGACTTCTTATACAAAGCTTATTATAGACACCCAACTGTTGATTTCTTGTACTTAGGTGATTTTAGTGGGGGGGTCTACTTAGACGTTTACATAAGAGGTACTTGGATTGATCTGGATCTAACCCGCATCCTGGAGCATGTTGGAACTTACCACAAGATATATCGATTCCCTAAGAACTACCTCCTAATAAACTCAAATACTATAAGGACAAGTTTATTTCAGAATTATTTACAAAGTCAATTTTGTACAAACTAGATGAACAGTCATAATTATGTAATAATACTGATTCATGAATTTTTGCTTTAATTTTCCTTTATGCCTAGCTGTGCTTTATTACATTATCACAGAATGAATGTCCCCTGGACTATCTTACCAAGTATGTTAAACTAAGAAGAGATTATGTTGAAAAGGCATCCATTTTTTAATCTTCGAAACTAGCCAGATATTGCTTTCTTAGAGATTTGTAAAAAATTTAAATGGAACATCCTCTTCTTCGTTCCAGTTTTCTTGGTGAAGCAAAAGAAAAGCTACTTAAGGAAGTCCGAACATATCATACCAAGTTAATATATGGTCGTGATAGTCCTCCTACCGGGGAATGAGACTATAACAAATATCTTCCGGTTATTACTCCGGAAGGACTTAATGTTCCTTTTGACTCAATAGTTATTTTCTGCTAATTCATTAAATAAAGTTAAAAATGCAGTTTCCCAATTTTAAATGTAACAAAAATGTCAAACTGTACTTTTTAATTTCACTTTTACTTAAGCGGTAACCTTCTATTGTTATAGTAAAAAGATGGATTACTCGGGTCTTGACTTTATTTTCTTTTTCTTTGTTTGTTTAAATAGGAGTTACAACTATCTGCAATGCCACTCTAGTTAGATTGAACATCACGCTTTATTAATATTAAAGATAGGTTATTGTCGATCTTGAAAAGAGAAAGCTCCTTGACAATCCTTTATCTGCTCGTCTCTCGAGAAACATTGAAGCATTAAAATGGCATAGGAGAATTTTGCTTCAGAAAACAACTGTTAAAAATCTTAACGATTAGATTGCCAATCTAGCGGCAGACGTTAAGGGAAAAAACGAAATGATCTCATCATTAAAGCATCAAATTAAATCAAATCCATCAATCAATTATGACGTTAAGATGTCTGCACTCTTCCAACAAATAAGCGATTTAGGGATGAAATTAAAGGATAGTCAAGCTTAATGTGAATCGTTAGAATTCATTATAGGGAATAATATCTCAGGCATCGATTTACCAGTTTCTCCCACTATTTCATCTGTTGCAAAATCTAAAATATCTACTTCTCTTACTATCCAGAAGTTTCCCACTACGACTAATCCTCCTTCCGACTTAGACGAGAAGGCAGTGGGAGAGTGGTGTAGGAAAGTTAATTTGAAATAACAAAGTATTTTGATGAACAGTGAAAAATAAGATACTCGTAATGCATAAATGAATATGCAGCTAGGATTCAAAATCTTGAATGCGACAAGTATCTCCTCTTGAAGCGTATCACTAATCTAGAAAGGGAGAATAAAACTTTTAAAGGCGCAAACAATGCTTTTAATCGTGCTTTGAAAACCAACATTGAGGCTATTGATGATGAGGAAAAAATGAGGATGAAAGAGAAGAAACTTAAAAAGGTTCTTCGCATTGCTATTCATCACATTGTGGATCCTTTAATCACTGAGAATCTAAATAAAGTCGTTCAAGATTTATTAACGATTTATATTTATGTAATGTATATATTTGTTTTGTATACTTGTAAATAATTTCATAAATTATGTAAGTTATGAAAATTTTGTAAATATCACATGGTTTGTGATCCTTTCTTGTAATGTTGTTTTTGAATCATCTCTTTGATAACGTATTCCATGATTTCTGTATCTGTTGGATCATTCAATCCTTTTTACCGTTCTGCTTTCCCTGAAAAGCATAAAATAAATAATATTTTTTATCGCTAACTTGAAATCTGTATAGAAGTCTATTTATGTCATTTACAGAAATTAAAAAAATCATCATATTATCGTATGAAAAGTAATCCTATAATTGACTATGACTAAATGCCTTGAATCCTATCTTTGTGAGATTATCAAAAGCACGATGATAAAAAACCGTAGATTCAACCTAAATTTAATTATAAATGTTTAGAAATCAAAATTTTGAAGATAATCAATAGTGGTTGTGTAATAGAAGTCCATCGACCTAGATTCGGGCATTAAAGAATGAAATTTAAAAGTTAGAAGATCCGAAACCCAGATTTGGGCATTTTTGGACGATAACCAGAAATCCATAATGATGATCTTCTTAATAGAGATCTTTAGCCCAGATTTAGGCATTAATGAGTGAAGTCCAGTAAATAGTTATAGTTTCGAAACCAAGATTCGGGTATGATAAAGACCATGAATTGAAAGACTCGAAACCCATATTCGGGTATTAATAAGTGAAGTCTCAAATCTCAATAATGAATGACCCGAAACCCAGATTTAGGTATTGATAAGTGAAGTTTGGAAATTCTTCTTTGATGACAAGTTTGAGGCTTTAGATTTTTATTTAAGCCTTGTTTGTAGTTTCTACTTGATCAATAGCTTCTTGAGCTTGGACTTCTTAATCCATCATTTGATATGCCGGTTCTCGGGTTCGGACGTCTTAGTCCGTTATCTGATACGCCGCTTCTTGGGCTTAGACATCTTAGTTTATAGTTTGATATGCCGCTTCTTGGGCTCGGTCATCTTAGTCCATTGTTTGATATGCCGCTTCTTGGGCTTGGACTTCTTAGTCAGTTATCTGATACGCCGCTTCTCAGGCTTCGACGTCTTAGTCCATAGTTTGATATGCTGCTTCTTGGGCTCGGATGTCTTAGTCCATTGTTTGATAAGCTGCTTCTTAGGCTCTAACGTCTTAATCCGTTGTCTGATATGCTGCTTCTCAGGCTTAGACGTCTTAGTGCATAGTTTGTGATGCAGCCCAGCCTAAAGACAAAGCAGTACGATCTACAGATTCAATGAAGTTGAATTGTTCAAGCTCCTTAGGTCGTGCAGATAAGGCCGCATTTTTAGGTCGTTCGGGATTATTAGGTCGCTCACGACCTAATGAGTCATGGGATATGTACGTGCGACCTAACCGAGAACAAAATAAGGAGAGTACAAGAAGTTCACGACCTAGTGTGGGGGTAGTGGAGATAGGTCGGCAGCGACCTAGTGTGAAGACATGTCGTTCAAGCGACCTAAGAAGTTTTAAGGTCCAATCCAGCGAGCTAAGTGAACCGGAGCAACATGCCTTAGGTCGTTCGCGACCTAGTGGGGAATTGCGAGTTAACGACCTAACTCCACAGGCCGATTCTTTAGGTCGCTCAAAGCGATCTAACGACCTAGTTAGGTCGCATAAAGATGTCCTGCTATTAAGATAAGATAGGTCGTCCACGACCTTATCAAGCTTCGACCTATATTAGTTCGCTATTTTCATAGGTCGCATAATCTTGAAGCTGTATTTTCCTTATGATGCTCTTTGGAAAGTTCGCATGAAGAACCTTAAGTCGCTGAGGATTAAGTCATTGGGTCGTTGTTGTGTTTAGGTTGTATGTCGTTGTATTGGTTAAGTCGCGTGGGGATGATAACTCGTAGGTCGTTCGTATGTTGTCAGGTCGCGAGGGTCTTGAGTCGTGTATATACTGTGTTGAAGTTGTATTTTCTTTAAGTCGTATGTCGTGTTGTATATATTGAGTTGTGTTGTGTTTCTTAGGTCGTTACATATTGTAACTGCTATGATGTTAAGTCGTTGGGCTATGTTAGGTCGTAAACCGCGTGAGTGTACTTAGGTCGTATGTGTTGAGTCGTTCACAGCTAAGTCGTTAGCGACCTAAGTTGAACCGTGTGTTGTAAGCCTATAAATAGGCATGATGAGTCATTTGTAACTCTTGGTTATTTTTTTGGAATAAAATTCTTGTTTGTTAGCTTTGTGCTTTCATTAAATCGGTAGTTGAGTATGATCTCCTATCTCCACCAACGATATTCGAGTGCGCTCGAATCAACGTTCGTTGAAGCCAATTCGCGGAATCAAGTGCGCTTGATCAACGCTCGAAGAATTGTAGATCTCTTTCCACGGTATCGTGGGCGATCAACGTGTCAGAGATAGCTAGAATTCGGTATCTTCGGATCAACGAATTTAGGCCTTTCAGTATTTCTCAATCCACCGATTGCTACTTTCACCGTTTCATCTGTTTTTTCCATATCCCGCTGCGTTAGTTTGATATGCCATTTCTTGGGCTTGAACGTCTTAGTCCATTGTTGTCCGATGCGCTTGGTTAGCTTATTCTCAAGTTGGAAACAAGGACTTACCCAACATCCCTCTAGGAAGCACCTTGACCTGGCCATAGTGTGGCACGATCAAGGGCTTATTCGGTGCCTTGGCTAGGCCATAGCGTGGCGGGACCAAGGGCTTACTCCGTCCTCCCTTAAGGAGGTGCCTTGACCAGGCCATAGCATGATGCAGTCAAGGGCTTGTTCGGTGCCTTGGCCAGGCCATAACATGGCGGGACCAAGGGCTTACTCTATCCTTCCTCCAAGAGGCGCCTTGACCTGGCCATAGTGTGGCGTGGTCAAGGGCTTATCGATGCTTTATCCTAGCCATAAGTTGGCGCAGATAAAAGCTTACACTCCTCCCTCTAGGAGGTGCTCTGCCCTGGCCAACTTGGCACGGACAAAGGCTTTGACTTAAGGTAATGTCCAAGTGAAAGGAGTATTTTACTCCCAACCATGTGGATTTTCTTTAGTAAAGTAGTTCTTTATTGACTTCGTTCAGAATCTCTTAACAAACCTGTTAGTTTTTCCTTGTTTGAAAAAGTTAATTATCATTCCCTCAAGCGCTCTATAGTGGTTTGTTTCACGTCCATTTATTATATGGTAATGGCAATAGGATCCTCCCAAGTTCCTTTCATATTTAGTCCTTTTCTTTTGGGATGGACAATAATTGAGTTTATTCTTTGTTAACAAGTAGACATTCTCAATTGATTTTGTTAAGTTGCATTCTTTTGTAAGTTTTGACTTGAAGCTTGTTTCTGAAGATGGTTTCTAGGTCTTTATTATTTGGCTCTGGAGTTCGATCTTTGTCAACTGGTTTTTACTTTAAAACTCTTAGTTGTTTTGGTATAGGTAGTGTCCCACTTGTTACTCGGTCCCATTTGTGTGCAAAGGCGTTGTAATTAGCCATTATTCCTTCTTCAAAGATTGTGCCTTTAGTATAATGTTGAATCATTTTCTTATTTGATCAAAAAAGTTGTCACACCTAATTTTCTTTTCTCCTAAGGAAAAGATTGGGGTAGGGCCAATATGAAAACAGTTTAAACTCCACCTAAGTGGATCACAAGCTTCAACTTTCTTTTTCTTTATGATCCTTAAAGCCTTTATCCTTAACATTTGTTCTTCTTATTTCTGGATCACAAGCGTGTTTATGACGGATAGTGTTTTATTTCTGGGATATGTTCTGTCGAAGGAAGGCATTCAAGTGGATGAAAGTAAAGTGGAAGCTGTCAGGAGTTGGCCACAACCCAAGACAATTACTGAAGTGAGAAGCTTTCATGGGTTGGTTTCATTTTACCGAAGATTCATTCCATACTTTAGCAGTATAATGGCACCTGTAACCGATTGCATGGAAGGAAAGAGGTTTGCATGGACAGAGGAAGCAGGGGCTGCTTTTGAGAAGATCAATACACTATTGACGTCAGCGCCAATTCTAGTTTTGCCGGATTTTCAGTTGTTGTTTGAGTTACATACTGATGCCTCGAAGGTCGGGATTGGTGGAGTCTTGAGTCAGAAGGGAAAACCAGTTGCTTATTTCAGTGAGAAATTGTCAGGAGCTAAGTTGAGATATAGCACATACGATGTGGAGTTTTACGCGATTGTTCAAGCTGTGAAGCACTGGAGATATTATCTGTTCCAGAAAGAGTTTGTTCTTTATACGAATCATGAAGCTTTGAAGCATTTGCAAGGGCAGGACAAAATTTCAACTAGGCACGCTTCATGGGTCGCGTATCTGCAACAGTTTACTTTTGTTGTGAAACACAAGTCAGGAGTGATGAATCGTGTCGCTGATGCTTTGAGCAGGAGGAATCATTTGTTGACAACAATGAAGGTTGAGGTGACAGGGTTTGAGTTATTACCAGAACTGATTGAAGAAGATCCTTACTTTATGAAATTTGTTGAAAAAGTCAAGGAGGGGAGTGCTGATGAATTTGTGTTGGTGGATGGTTTTCTGTTTAAAGGAAATCGATTATGTATACCAGATAGCAGCTTGAGAATGAAGATTATCAAGGAGTTGCATGAAGAAGGACATGTAGGACGAGATCGCACATTGCATTTGATTTCTCAATCTTATTTTTGGCCGTCGATGAAGCGGGAAGTTGGAAGATTTGTGGAGAGATGTCATGTTTGTCAAATTTCGAAAGGGACAGCGACAAATGCGGGTTTGTATATGCCATTACCTATTCCTGCAAAACCATGGGTGGACATTAGCATGGATTTCGTGTTGGGTTTGCCGAGGACTCAAAGGGGAAATGACTCGATATATATTGTGGTGGATCGTTTCTCGAAGATGGTACATTTTGTTGCTTGTAAGAAGACGGCAGATGCAGTTCATGTGGCACAGTTGTTCTTTAGAGAGATCTATCGCTTGCATGGTTTACCAGAATCTATTGTTTCAGACAGGGATACCAGATTTCTGAGTCATTTTTGGCTAAGTTTGTGGAAGATGGTGGGAACGAAGCTGAATTTCAGTAGTGCTTATCATCCGCAAACTGATGGACAGACGGAGGTTGTGAACAGATCGCTGGAAAATTTATTACGGTGTCTTGTGAAAGATAATCTGAAGAGTTGGGATGTGAAGTTATGTCAAGCGGAGTTTGCTCATAATCATGCTATCAACCGTAGTACGGGTTTCAGTCCATTTCAGATTGTACATTCAAGCTTACCAAAAGGGCCGTTGGATTTAACGATAGTGCCGCAACCGAAGGGGATAGTTAAACGAGCTGCTGATTTTGTTAATGGTTTGACGGAATGCCATAAAATCGTTCAGAAACGATTGGAGAAGACAAATGAGAGGTATAAACGATCTACAGATCTGAAGCGACGAAGTGTTGAATTTAATGAAGGAGATTTAGTATATGCTATACTAACGAAGGATCGTTTTCCAGTGGGAACATATAATAAACTTAAAGCTCGAAAGATTGGTCCTGTAGAGATTGTGAAACGGATCAATGAAAACGCTTACAGATTGAAGCTGCCGGAAGATGTGTATACTTCTGATGTGTTTAATGTTTAACATTTAATACCTTATTATGGGGATGAACGGACCGATGAGGAAGAACTTTTAAATTCGAGGACGAATTTTTCCCAACCAGGGGAGGATGATGCAGCCCAGCCTAAAGACAAAGCAGTACAATCTACAGATTCAATGAAGTTGAATTGTACAAGCTCCTTAGGTCGTGCAGATAAGGCCACATTTTTAGGTCGTTCGGGATTATTAGGTCGCTCACGACCTAATGAGTCACATGATATGAACGTGCGACCTGACCGAGAACAAAATAAGAAGAGTACAAGAAGTTCACGACCTAGTATGGGGGTAGTGGAGATAGGTCGGCAGCGACCTAGTGTGAAGACAGGTTGTTCAAGCGACCTAAGAAGTTTTAAGGTCCAATCCAGCGAGCTAAGTGAACCGGAGCAACATGCTTTAGGTTGTTCGCGACCTAGTAGGGAATTGCGAGTTAATGACCTAACTCCACAGGCCGATTCTTTAGGTCTCTCAAAGCGATCTAACGACCTAGTTAGGTCGCATAAAGATGTCCTGCTATTAAGATAAGATAGGTCGTCCACGACCTTATCAAGCTTCGACCTATATTAGATTGCTATTTTCATGGGTCGCATAATCTTGAAGCCATATTTTCCTTACGACGCTCTTTGGAAAGTTCGCATGAAGAACCTTAAGTCGCTGAGGATTAAGTCGTTGGGTCGTTGTTGTGTTTAAGTCGTATGTCGTTGTATTGGTTAGGTCGCGTGGGGATGATAACTCGTAGGTCGTTCGTATGTTGTCAGGTCGCGAGGGTCTTGAGTCGTGTATATACTGTGTTTGAAGTTGTATTTTCTTTAAGTCGTATGTCGTGTTGTATATATTGAGTTGTGTTGTGTTTCTTAGGTCATTACATATTGTAACTGGTATGATGTTAAGTCGTTGGGCTATGTTAGGTCGTAAACCGCGTGAGTGTACTTAGGTCGTATGTGTTGAGTCGTTCACAGCTAAGTCGTTAGCGACCTAAGTTGAACCGTGTGTTGTAAGCCTATAAATAGGCATGATGAGTCATTTGTAACTCTTGGTTATTTTTTAGGAATAAAATTCTTGTTTGTTAGCTTTGTGCTTTCATTAAATCGGTAGTTGAGTGTGATCTCCTATCTCCACCAACGGTATTCGAGTGCGCTCGAATCAACGTTCGTTGAAGCCAATTCGCGGAATCAAGTGCGCTTGATCAACGCTCGAAGAATTGTAGATCTCTTTCCACGGTATCGTGCGCGATCAACGTGTCAGAGATAGCTAGAATTCGGTATCTTCGGATCAACGAATTTGGGCCTTTTAGTATTTCTCAATCCACCGATTGCTACTTTCACCGTTTCATCTGTTTTTTCCATATCCCGCTGCGTCAGTTTAATATGCCATTTCTTGGGCTTGGACGTCTTAGTCCATTGTTGTCCGATGCGCTTGGTTAGCTTATTCTCAAGTTGGAAACAAGGACTTACCCAACATCCCTCTAGGAAGCACCTTGACCTGGCCATAGTGTGGCACGATCAAGGGCTTATTCGGTGCCTTGGCTAGGCCATAGCGTGGCGGGACCAAGGGCTTACTCCGTCCTCCCTTAAGGAGGTGCCTTGACCAGGCCATAGCATGATGCAGTCAAGGGCTTGTTCGGTGCCTTGGCCAGGCCATAACATGGCGGGACCAAGGGTACTCTATCCTTCCTCCAAGAGGCGCCTTGACCTGGCCATAGTGTGGCGTGGTCAAGGGCTTATCGATGCTTTATCCTAGCCATAAGTTGGCGCAGATAAAAGCTTACACTCCTCCCTCTAAGAGGTGCTCTGCCCTGGCCAACTTGGCACAGACAGAGGCTTTGACTTAAGGTAATGTCCAAGTGAAAGGAGTATTTTACTCCCAACCATATGGATTTTCTTTAGTAAAGTAGTTCTTTATTGACTTTGTTCAGAATCTCTTAACAAACCTGTTAGTTTTTCCTTGTTTGAAAAAGTTAATTATCATTCCCTCAAGCGCTCTATAGTGGTTCGTTTCATGTCCATTTATTATATGGTAATGGCAATAGGATCCTCCCAAGTTCCTTTCATATTTAGTCCTTTTCTTTTGGGATGGGCAATAATTGAGTTTATTCTTTGTTAACAAGTAGACATTCTCAATTGATTTTGTTAAGTTGCATTCTTTTGTAAGTTTTGACTTGAAGCTTGTTTCTGAAGATGGTTTCTAGGTCTTTATTATTTGGCTCTGGAGTTCGATCTTTGTCAACTGGTTTTTACTTTAAAACTCTTAGTTGTTTTGGTATAGGTAGTGTCCCACTCGTTACTCGGTCCCATTTGTGTGCAAAGGCGTTGTAATTAGCCATTATTCCTTCTTCAAAGATTGTGCCTTTAGTATAATGTTGAATCATTTTCTTATTTGATCAAACAAGTTGTCACACCTAATTTTCTTTTCTCCTAAGGAAAAGATTGGGGTAGGGCCAATATGAAAACGGTTTAAACTCCACCTAAGTGGATCACAAGCTTCAACTTTCTTTTTCTTTACGATCCTTAAAGCCTTTATTCTTAACATTTGTTCTTCTTATAGATTCCTATCATTAATCGTTTCATGGGAGAATCCAATTTGATGTGGCTTCGAGGAACCTTGCTCTGATCTTTTTAATTTATCAATCACGATGAAGTAAGGACCAAAGTGGGTAAGCTTGGAGTAGAATTGGTTTAAAGGAAAATGATGTTGGATGTTTAACAAGATCGGAGGTTCGAGCCCTCCTTCTAGCGCTAAAATGTTAACAAGAAAACTTGTCAACACCCCAAGGTAGTATTTTAGACAAAGATGTTCCAATTAAACCACCTTTCGACTAGATAAGAATGGTTTGCACCTTTCTATTTCTTTTGATATACCTTTCAAATGGGTTATAGTAGTTGGGATTACTTAATGGTGACCTTTCAACTTGGTCGAAACGCCTCAATCCTCTTTTCGACACCTTTCGAAGTAGGTGAACTAATTTAGGGACTTATTAAAGCCATCCTTTCGAATTGGTTTTGGTAACTTAAAGGTTAGCTCTAATGCTTAAGGATATGGGCTGAGTGGATGGGTTTCTATTCTGTCAAAAGCTTACTTCTTTGATAACCTTGGCTGGGGTTGTTAAACCTAGGGATTTTGGCCTAGTTTATAGTTTCGATACAGTTGGAAGATAAGCTTTTGAATATTTGTGGTTTGGAGCTTGATCCTAAGTGTTTTGGGCTAAGTTTGGGGTTTTGACCTAGTTGGAATGGATCTTTTTTCGAAATCAACACAGACATAACATAATCAAATCCAGTAGAAATCTCTAAATAGTAGCATAATCAAATGCATGAGAATCTCTTTTCATTAACTAATGATGTACACAATAATCAAATTTCCTAATTTGATTCCCAAATTAGGGTTACAAGTTTACAATTGTAAGAAAGTATAAAAATAGAGTGAATGAAATTCGAATCCCCAAAACTAGACCCATAGGGACTTATTTATAGATGCGTGTTGGAACCTTTCAACTTAGAGCTTTCGACCTGGTCGAAAGATGGCCTTGCATACCTTCCTTCTCCTTTAACACTTGCGCATCCATCTGCAATGCTTTCGATTGGGTTTGAATGCTTCTGTCTTCATCAAAAGGGTAGATGCACCTTTTCCTTTGTATTGCTTTGTTGTTGCAATTATGTAGGAGTAGGAGCTTTCGACTACGTAGACAGGTTGTTTTCTGGAGTTTTGAAGGTGTTGGTGGTTTTGATGCAGTAGGTAGCTTCTGAATGCATACTTGCGACTTGATACGGAACCTTCCCTGGATGTTAAAGGCTTCAATCAGTTCGAAAGGCTTGATTATGCTTTCAAAAGGGTTATTCTAATCAAGGCGTCTTTCTGATTTGTTTGAATGAAAGTGAAACCTTTGGTTTCAAAAGGTCTGGCGTGCACGTTACCTTCAAAAGGTGGTACTCCTCTCATTCGAAACATCTTCATGTAGGCGAAAGCATCTATTTCGAAAGGTAGACATTGACGTGAAAGGTAGCTTTCGACCACATTAACCTCTTCGAAAGCTTGTAACACATCTGGTTTTTGACTGCAACATCCCTTTGACTCCTTCGAAAGGTTTTGTTGGTGCTGCCATCTCTTATTCCTTTTCCTGTCGACTATTTTGGTTTTGACAAGGTTGAAGTAGGAATTTATGGTAACATCGACCAATTTTGGAGCTATTCTGTTTGTATTTTTAGGCATAAATTTAGCGATCTTCGTCAATCAATGGACTACAACCTAGATGCTATCATACATCCTTTGATCCTAGGCAATCCATTAATGAAATCCATTGATATCTGTTCCATTTTCATTTAGGAATCTCATATAGTTGTAGCAAACAACTTAGTGTCTTTTGCTTAGATTTTACCAACTGGTAGTTCGTGCATTTCAAGATGAATGCCTTGATGTCCTTCATCACTTTCCAATAAAATGTTTGCTTCATATATCTATACATTTTATTGCCTCCAAGATGTATAGTTGATCTCGAATGATGGCACTCTCATATCACCTCATCTCTCAATACATCGACATCAGGCACAAATAATCTCCCATCCTTAAGAAGCCAACCATCTCAGTCAGGTCTATACTACTTTATCTCTTAAAACTCTACTCCTTCCTTTATTTTTCCATGATTTCTGCTAACCTAGCACTATGCCTTTGATTAGTGTCGGTTTGCTTAATCAAAGTTGGACAGATAGTCAAATAGGCCAACATCTGTGGCTCTAGCTAACCAACAACAAACTCAAGTTGTGTCCACTCTAAGAACTAAAAGTCTGTAGAATGGATCGTGTAGCGTATATGCAAGTATATGTAACTAACTATATGATGTATAAAATTAATCTAGTAAAATATAGACTAAGCACACTAGGATTTTATACTGGTTCGAACCTCCCGTCCTACGTCCAGTCCCGAAGCTCCCCTTCAAAATTCGATTATCAAACACCCTCACTTCGCCCGGAGGAATAGGCTTGGTTACAATAGCTTGTTCTTGTCAAGTGTGTGTTCTATAACACGAATATTGACTATTGAGTACAACTGCTTCCAATATATATATATATGTGTGTGTATATATATATATAGAATATTGATTGAAGAGTTCTGAATATATGGAAGAGTGAAATACAAATATATGATTGCTATAGATCAAGAATATATCGGAGTATAAGAGTAAAGAGCACAAGTAAGTTGGGTGAAATCTTCTCTTTGATTCTTGATGTTATTTATAGTGGCAGAGAGATTCCTTGAGTAGTTGCATCCATTAACAAGTGTTATATGGTCACTTCTGATGATGATGAAGAGTTGCAGCGAAGAGAAGCGAAGAAGTCTTTTCAAGTGCGGCAGTTGTTATTTGAATTTCAAAATCCGAGTTCAGTTCCAGACGTCTAGAATATGTCTCAGACGTCTGGCTCTATATATTTTTTGTACACAGTAGCCTTTCAGACATCTGAGTACACTAACCAGACGTCTGATTCTGTCTGATTTGTAATCCAGAGGATTTATTCAGACGTCTGGCTAATGTACTCGGACGTCTGGTCCTGTGCATGTTGCTTTTTGTGCATATGTGTTATTGCTTTACTGATCCTATCTACTTGTAGTCTCTTGATACATTCTTTGAGCCTTGTTCTTGTCTCTCTAGTGATGTTACTTTAGCAATTACCTGTAAATAGACATATATATGCATCTTTGATTTCCATTGTATAGTTGTTGTCATCGAAATCGTAGATTTGATTCCTAACAATCTCCCCCTTTTGATGATGACAACCATATAATGTACTTATATATAATTTTGTAAATCTCCACCTGAATATGTGCTTCCTATTATTTCTCCCCTTTTGTCATTACCAAAAAGAATGAGGGAATATAATTTTTTTGTAAAATATCTTGTAAATAGCAAGATAAACTCATTATTAATTATGGAGAAAAATAAAATAGATTTTACCATATTTGTTGAAGTCCACATTTCATTGTAAGCACGTAATTTTATTACATGTATGGAATATTCTTTAAAATTCCAAAATCTATCTTTTTTCCTTTTGTTTCTCCGAGTATCTACAATAAATAATAATCATTTTTGGTACCCACTTACTATGTTAGGGTCGCGGGGTTAAGTCTTGAGAAACCATACCCATTTGGGTGTGGTTGAACCTTTATATATAATATTCATTATTAACTACCATATCAAAATAATCATTAATGTATTTTTCTCTATTTTTCCAATTAACAGGAACCCAAATATTTAGATAATTTTCATTCATATCTCTAGTCAATGATTTTGTACTTCTAGAGAAATTATAAACATTATTGGTCATAGCAGTATTTGAATTTCTATAAAAATTGGACTTAGACTTTACTCGAAATTTAGTACTAGCATTAACATTTTTACTATACATGCAAACATATCTAGTGCTATTTCTACAATCAGTTTTATAATAACCTAAACCACTTTTGTCATTGTGAGCTTTTTAATTTGTAACTAAGGAAGATAAGATATCTTTACGTTTGTTAAAATTTATGATTTTTGTATTTAGTCTTTCAAAATTTGCTTTAGAATCACAAACTTCTTTTTGAAAAATAGTATTATTACTTTTAGAATCTCGCATTCTTTTGATAATTCTAAATTATTTTTAATTAAAGCTTCATTCTCTTTTTCAAGAGACAAAATTAACGAACTAGAATTATTTAAAGAATTTTCCAAAAAAGTATTTTTATTTTGCAAAACATTGATTTCCTCCAAAAGTTCATTGTTTTTATCTTCTAGCCGCTCATTTTCTTTTTGTAGGAAATGTTTTGTAAAACAAGTTCTTTAATGGTATTTTCAAAACATTTAGTTTGTTTTACCAAAAATTTATTTTCCTATTTTAAATTGGAACTTTCTTGCTCACAGTCTTTTAACTTAGCTAAAGCAATTGTATTAACTTTATTCAAAGTTTTACAATCTTTTAATAATTCATCATGTGCTAACAGAAGATCTTTAATCTAAACATACCGATTGTGACCTGAGTTTAGCCATGAAGCATTTGTTTGTTTTCTCCTTTGATTCTTTTTATTTCTCTTCCTCTTCTTATTGCCTCGACTAGATCTCTTTGTTGCCATTTGTTCTAGGATGTTTATCCTAGGATGTTGTTACGATCTCTAGAATCTCAGGCTCTGATACCGACTAAAAGTCTATAGAATGGATCGTGTAGTGTATATGCAAGTATATGTGACTAACTATATGATGTATAAAATAATCTAGTAAAATATAGACTAAGCACACTAGGATTTTATACTGGTTCAGACCTCCCGTCCTACGTCCAGTCCCGAAGCTCCCCTTCGGAATTCGACTATCCAGCACCCTCACTTCGCCCGGAGGAATAGGCTTGGTTAGAATAGCTTGTTCTTGTCAAATGTATGTTCTATAACATGAATATTGACTATTGAGTACAAATGCTTCCAATATATATATATATATATATATATAGAATATTGATTAAATAGTTCTGAATATATGGAAGAGTGAAATACAAATATATGATTGCTATAGATCAAGAATATATCCGAGTATAAGAGTAAAGAGCACAAGTAAGTTGGGTGAAATATTCTCTTTGATTCTTGATGTTATTTATAGTGGTAGAGAGATTCCTTGAGTAGTTGCATCCATTAACTAGTGTTATATGGCCGCTTCTGATGGTGATGAAGAGTTGCAGCAAAGAGAAGCGAAGATGTCTTTTCAAGTGCGGCAGTTGTTATTTGAATTTCAAAATCCGAGTTCAGTTCCAGACGTCTGGAATATGTCTCAAACATCTGGCTCTATATATTTTTTGGTGTACAGTAGCCTTTCAGACATCTGAGTACATTAACAGACGTCTGATTCTGTCTGGTTTGTAATCAAGAGGATTTATCCAAACGTTTGGTTAATGCACCCAGACGTCTGATCCTACGCATGTTGCTTTTTGTGCATCTGTGTTATTGCTCTACTGATCCTATCGACTTATAGTCTCTTGATACGTTCTTTGAGCCTTGTTCTTGTCTCTCTAGTGATGTTACTTTAGCAATTACCTGTAAATAGACATATATATGCATCTTTGATTTCAATTGTATAGTTGTTGTCATCGAAAGCGTAGATTTGATTTCCTAACAAAAAATTACTCCCAAAGTAGCATGTCTTCAACTTAGATTATTACCGACCGCATTTCCCTTACTAGGTGTATATGATATATCAAAGACGTAGGAGGCCAAGAATTCCATTCACCACTGTTGACCAAGGTTGAGATCATTCTAGGAAAAGAGTTACTTCAATGACTTATGGTCAGTGAGTAATTCAAACTTCTCTCTTAATAGGCCGTGCCTCCAAATTTTCAAAGTGAATACTATCACAGCAAATTTCAAATCATGAGTCGAATACTTCTTATTGTGCAGTTTCAATTGTCAACTAACATAGGTGATAAATTTACCTCTCTAGATCAATATGCACCAGTCCATTATCACAGGCGTTTGTGTACACTGTTAACTCTTCATTCCCATTTAGAATGATTAACATTGCACTTGTCAATCTCTCTTTTAGACTAACGAATGCCTACTTATTGTAACAGCCGATTTTCTACCCTCGAAAATCGATACTGACACGTCCACTGTATTGCATGCTTAGCAATCGAATGTTGAAAAACCCAAAAGTTAGAGGAAAAGAAAAAGGGAAGAAGATAGGAGCAAACTAAACAACATAAAATCTCACAACGGAACGAATAATCTATAACATACAACAAATCTTTGCACAAAAGAAAAATTGCAATGTGTATATAAACATACAGAAATCAATCAGTGTATACTGACTTATTTCAGCCTAGACAATTATAACAACTTGTCCTCACAACCACTGATAGATACAATAATGAATACAGGGGAAAATATCAATTTACGGGAATACGTCTCTGGATCTCCAGCTCGTCTCCTGAAGTTCCAAAGCATCCAAACTAATCTATAATATGCTCAGTCTGATCCGAGCATTATAATAAAATAACACCCGATCTGTCTAGAAAATCTGTTTGAGAATACACACACAATTGGATTTTAAAGTTATGGAAAACCTTTGGAAAATCAAGAGCGTCTCGTAAGACCACGCCGCACATAAACACGGATGGGTTTTTACCTTACGATAACCAAAAGATTTCATATGAAATTCTATGATATTATAATAGTGTCTAAGGTACAAATACTTATTAATCATAGTCGAAATTGTTATATTAATTAAGTTCCAACATAATAGTTAAATTAAATCCGTAAAGGCTCATATTGGAAAATGGATCCCATACTATGATAAGGTTAGGAACTACCTTCCGAAGGTACATCTCTAGATAAATGCACCAGGGTCTGATAAGAACATCTTGTACCCCTACCACATAGGATACGGCCTACTACTTGACTAGTGTACCGAATATGATCACCCCGCTTGGGCCCCGAAATATACAAGAATAGATAGTAATCGATCTTGATTTGGAATGACCATACCTTGATGGGAGTGACCCACTTGGCCCTATTGCATGCCCAATTTTTGTCATTTCCTAGTTGATAAGGCTCCAGGCTACATTTTACCTTTTATATATCACTTTCCACTTGGAATGCTAATACCGCCCTCCAAGCAACAACGCAATACCATCATTCATCCATATAAGTTCGTTTTGGGACTGAACGAAGCACTTGAGAGCTCCGTAGCCAAATTCCATCACCTTCAAGATGTCTTCACTTCAAAATGCTTAAGTTGGATCGAAGTGGTTTTCGGATGACACATCCGATCCTGGTCTCTTCAAACCAACTTTTTGATAATTCCCGATAAACTCAACCTTGGTTCTTTAGAAAATAAATAGTCAAAGATAAGAACAGAGAGATCACTACTAATCAATAGTGGACGGATCTCCTTATCATTGTCCTAGAAGAATGAAACGAGATTTATATGCACAGTAAACATCACCAAAGATGACTATGCCATATAACTCATGTGTTTCTCCTAGATATTTCCAAAGTGACATTTGGGTCCAAATTCGATAATCGGTTATTTAACTATCGAATAAACATTCAACCATAGGAAAACCAACATTGATTAAACATGTAGGCGACCACTAGCCTCCCGAATTAATCTTTCATTAATTAAATCACTTTGTAAATTTCTTGTATGAAAATACTTTTACAAAGATATATCCACCAATCCCTATATTTCAATGCTTAGAAAATATCCAAACTTATCTCAACGGTATGAGGAGAGATAAAAGTTATGCAGAAAGAAACTACATTGTATTATATCTTAATTGAACGATAGAAAATACAAAGCTTTAGATAAGAAAATAAATAACTAACCACTTCCTAAACTCAAGCCACTAACTTATTAATAGGAACATATGGTTATTGACTATTTCTAACATATTCACACCCATTACACCTCACAACTTAGAACATGTACTCATATACTATAATGATCCGTACTTTTGACTATTGTAAGTTATTAAATTTAGTGCAATTATTGGATATATATAGGTAGAAATAAAAATTCAAGGGTTTAGTAATATTGATTTATCAAATAATTTAATTTAAATTTAATATTGAAAATTATTTGAATAATTGAACTATGGATTTAATATGATTAAAAATGGTATAGAAAATTGATTTAAATTTTATTTAAATATGAAAGAAGACGATTAACATTTAAAATTTGATTTAAATGCGAATAATTAAAAATTTGAATTTTGTTTTAATTAACGAAGAAAATAGTCATTTTTGCTACTATCTCAGATTTCGACGAAACCGGTTTCATAGGATCCGTATTAGTAATTATTGTAGGATTTCAAGTTTCGTAGTGAACGAACTTGTCTTTGGCCATGCGAGCTTGAAACGCGTAGAAATCAATTTAAAGGGATTCGATAAAATAAATTCATTTTGAGAAGCTATCTTTCACATACGATCTAATTAGATCTCGAAACTAGTTCCATTGCGCTCGGAATGTGGGTAAAACATTATAATCGCCAGGCGGCACGCTTCGATCGGAGTTCGGATGGTTTTGGACCTAACTATATAAATATGGCACGCTTAATGAGAAAATTTAAATATAAATATGGCACGCTTAATGAGAAAATTTATTATTATATTATTCCAAACCCTAGCTTAAACATGGAAGTCGCCTTTCATATCTTCAACGGTTAAAATCTCATCTCTTTCAATCCCTTATTTCTCTAAATCCACTCAATGATTACCAACGATTCCAAAAGAGAAATTGTAATGCTCGATCTCCTCTTCAAATCCATACGGTTGATGTGTGTTATTTTATCACGTAATCGACAGGATTTTGCTTTGAAGGTCAGGCTAAGGGGTTTTAGCATGAATTACGGAGGCGCGTGGGGTGGAACTTCAGGTGTGGGAAAGGTGGCTGAGACGCACACATGGATACGTCCAGATCATGGTTCGGTCGTCGTTTGTGCTGCGTGTTTGTCGTTCATCGTTCGCGTTCATGGGTTCTAGGCTGGTAGCAGCCACATATGAGAGAGAGAAGGTGTGCAATATATCCATTTATTTTATTTTTAAGTGGTTATTTAATTTTAGTTATTCGTTTCGCTAATTATCGTATAAATTTTACATGCGAGGTCTGTTTCGGGCAAAACAAGAGCCCATTGGAGTCGTATCGACGAGCGCTATATCGCGGAGTTGGTTTGGAATTTATTTGAGGCTGAGAAAATTTTCAGTTCAAATAAAGGTGGGAGTTTGTATGCTCACAATTGATTAAAATAAATTTTATGTTAGTTAAATGATATGATGAAGTAATTTAAATTTATTGGTTGTTGTTTGGTAAGTTTAATTGACATTTAAATTGACATCTAAATTAATTTATAGAAATTGGATTGGCAGCTAAATTTAATTAGAATTTAATTGCCCATAAAATACCCGATATTGATAATTATGAAATTATTGTAAATTTTATTGACTATTTGGATGATTGGTTGTGATGGATGCTATTAGTTGATATTTAGATGTTTATTTATTTTGATATATCATGTTATCATGCTATATATTTTTTAAGGTATATAAAACCGTAAATTGAATTATCTCGAATAAATTAAGAAATAGGTTGAAATGATATATACCTATGGCATTTATTTTGGATTGAAATGACATATATCCATCTTTGAAATAAAATTAAAATAATTGATTCACTTGGCCATAGGACAGAAATTATATACGAATACCAGATTGGTTAAATTAAATGATTTTAAAATTTTGATTTGAAATTATTTAAATGATTTGATTTAAAGGAAAAAAATCAAATGTATTGAAATAGAATTATTTTCGAACTGGAGTCTAAAATGTTGAAATTTAAATTTAGTAAATGAAATTGTCTAATAATCGAATTTGAGATTTTAAAGTTAAAATTGAAATATCATTGAATTTCAGAAATCGATTTATTTTAAAGATTTGATATTTATTTGAACTTTGAATATCGTTAAGTAAAAGTGATATAAAACGATATTTCAAAATTGAGCTCGGAATTTAATTATATTTGAAGATTTGGATTTTTAAGTGGATAGTGAAGGAAAACTTGATTTAAGTGATCGATATTTTAGAAATCGAACTCGAAATGGATATAAATTGGAAATGATTTTAATTTGAAATTGGAGTTTTGACGCAGCGAATATTACGAAAAACAAATGAAACTGTGAAAGTAGCAATAGGTGGATTGAGAAATACTGAAAGGCCCAAATTCGTGATACTGAATTCTAGCTATCTCTGACACTTTGATCGCGCACGATACCGTGAAAAGAGATCTACAATTCTTCGAGCATTGATCAAGCGCACTTGGTTCCGCGAATTGGCTTCAACGAACGTTGATTCGAGCGCACTCGAACACCGTAGGTGGAGATAGGAGATTACACTCAAGTACCAATTTAATGAAAGCACAAAGCTAACAAAACAAGAGTTTATTCAAAACATAACCGTCTCAAAGTTACAACGCACCCCCCTATTTATAGAATTCACAACACCAGACCACTAGGTCGTTACGCGACCTACGACCTTCCATAAGTTGTTGGCGACCTAACAAGACCACACCCCAGGCGCTACAACACCCTGTATTTACAACACGCGACCTAAGATACAACGCACACGACCTAAACAAACACGACCCAAAACTGTAGCGACTCAAGAAAAACAACTTCAGGAAACCTTCATGCGACCTAGCTTAGGTCGTAACTCGTTGCCGCGACTTATCGTGGGTCGTAAGCTTCAGAATTACTTCACGCGACTTAAGGTTTTAACAACGGAATTTTCTTCACGCGACCTAACTAGGTCGTTACCTCGCTTGATTGCTTGGACGACCTATCACCACTAGGTCGATGCCGACCTATTTTCACACTAGGTCATTTGAACGTGTTACACCCCAACTCGTTAGGTCGCAACCCCTTATCCCGTGACCTGTTAGGTCGTGACTCGTTAGGTCGTTCGCGACCCAAGAATTCTGGCGCTTGCTGCTTAGGTTGGAAGCGACCTAATTTTAGCTCGTCTTCAACACTAGGTCGTTGGAGCGACTTATAGGCACAGTTTGGTCGTAGCTTGTTAGAAGGCTTCACTTGTATGTATAATTCGCCTAAATGAGCTGTTAGGTCGCTCGGGCGACTTATAAACTGGCTTGGTCGCATACGACCTAAAAGTTCAGGAAACCGGGCTGCATCAAATTTAAATCATTTGAAATTGGAATTTAAATCATTTGAAATTTGAAATTGGAATTTATTTGGAATTGGATTTGAAATTAATTTGTTATTGAAAATGAAATTCATTTGAAATTGGGATTGAAATTTATTTGGAATCAAAGTAAAGTTCGACATGAAATTGGAATTAAATCGATTAAATTGAAACAGAAATTTAGAACTGATTTGTATTGGAAATTTGAAAAATCAACTGGTTTGACTTTAAAATTAGTACTTTTAAATGAATACTTTTAGTATAAACGATTTAAATTCTATAACCTTTAAATATTCAAATTATTTTGATTTTTTCCAAACTATTTTACTATATAAACCATTTTTATTACTCAAATTATTTTCTATTAAACTTGTTTGACTATTTAACTATTTTAAAACTATTCAAACTATTCTATAAAAATTCAAACTTGTTAAAGGGTGAAATGTTACATTTAAATCTTAGATTTAAATGCAAATTGGGTTAAAGTGAAGTTATAACCTAAATTGTAATTCGAATCAAATTTTGAAATGAAATCAATACATCGAACTGGATTGACATTTTGAAGTAAATTATGATTTTTAAAGCGAATATGATGATTTCAAAATGGATTGGATTTTGAAGCGAATATGTTATTTTGATATTAAGTACGAACTGTTTTCGAAATGTAAAAGAACCAACCGGTGTGTAAAGTGATGTTTGGTTGTTAAAGAGACCGGGGACACTTATTGACATACTCTTTGTCAATATTGGAACCACTTTGACAACTGTATACGGGGTGGATGATATTCGAAATGTAGTGATTGAATTGGCGACGTTTATTGGAATGATGTGAGAGAATAATGATGGATAGCCTTGACACTCATGTCATAAATAAAATGAGAAAAACAAGAGCCTATGTCTGGCCTTTGGGGGTTAGCTACCTTTAGCGACGTTGATCCCTCGTATTACTATTGTGATTTCATATTCGATGGGTGCATGTTTTGTTGGTTGGATTGATTGTTGCGGTCGGCCGCAGATGGATTACGATCATCCAGAAAGGGTAAGCTAGTAGAATCCTTCCTTGGGAATTGCATCACGTGCCTTGTCACATTTATCCTTATATGAGCCCATCATGACTTTGGTTTCGAACTGTAAAAATGTGTTAAGGTGAATCAATGTAAAGCCTTAACACTATTTTGATATTTATTTTACTGATAGACATTATCTATTATAGCGTATACTATTATATATAGTAGTTTAATGGATCGTTAGAAGATGGAAAAACCCGTAACATTTCTTAAGTTATTGCACTCATATTCTTGATATTGATTTGACTTACATAAGAGTATATTAGTCCTGACTCGAGCATTTTGTCTTTCCATTACGCTCGGGTCAGTCCGGAGTTTTTTTCAGCGCATTGAAGATTATTCATTGGAGGACGAAGATGAAGATTTAGTATATTACCATCATTATTATCCCTTATTCATGCTATTCTGTTGTATTGATTATTTATCCTTGATGTATATATAACTCTGATAAATGTGTGTAGATCATAATCAAATGTATAGTAAACAACTTTTGAATTTGTTTATTTGACTATTATACTTTATCGTTTCTGCTGTGAGGTTCTATGTTTTATTTCTTATTCTCTTCTCATTTTTCTTATTTAACCTAATTGATCGTCTACGTTCCAGATTGTATAAGTCAGATATGTGTGGATTATTGTCAATTTAAACTTTTCGAAATGTAGGTCATCACAGTTGGTATCAGGTCCAGGTTTAGCGATAACCTTGGATTTGTGGGGTTTGACTCATTAGAGATAGGGTAGTAATACCCCAGAATGAGTCTGTTTGAGTGTATATATACGAGAGAGAGCGTACTTGTTAGTCTTATAAAATATATTATAATGTATTTACTTATCCGTTGAGTTGTTTATGAATTCGGGTCAATGTGTGGGACGCCATGTCATCGATAGGGGTTTCTAAAATACTTAAACGAGGCAAATCGACATAATATTGATTTAAAATCAAGTAAATGAAATAATTTATCCTAAACTATATTATATATATAAGGCTAATTATTAGTGAAATTATTGTTGGGAAAATAATAACATTTATTTATCATGATTATTGGTTGAGTTAAAAAAATAAAACGAATACTTAATGAATTTTATTTTAGGAAGAATTTGATGATTAAATTGAATTTAAATAAAAATTTAAATTAGAATTGATTACCAAGTGTAAAGTAATGAAATATTTTGGTAATAAGGCAAGGAAATTTTTATAAGTATATTATAATATAACTTATATATAGAAATGATTTTTAAAAAAATTGAGAATTTTAGAACCTAAAATCCGTTTTGTTTTCAAAATTGTTTCGAAGACTTTAAAATTAATATTTATATTATTTGGAAGAATTTTAATTAGAAATATATTTTGAAAGGATTTTTGAAAGAAATAAAAGCATTGAACTCGCTTGGTCATTGGGAAATAATTCTGGGGATGACTACCACATCTTTAGTATTCATTTGAGTTTTTGAGTGAAAATTGCTGCCAAAAGAAATTTATTTTTGATTAAAACAAGTTTTGATTGTGAAAAATATATTATAAGTATGATTTAATAAATATATGAAAATAGTTTTGAACTTACAATTGGAAATAGTATACGAAGAATAAGTTTATAACTTGTGAATTTGAAATTTTATAGTAAAGAAATAAGCTATAACTTATAAATTTGATTAGAAAAATATAGCCAAATTTAAATTGGTTAAATTTTGGCTAAGTAAGCAGGAATTTTTTTTTGAATCGAGAAATGAAGTAAAAATAATTAACTTAAGGATAGTTAAATAAAAAATTGAGTTAGTGAAATGAAGTAAATAAAATATAGTTAACTCACGAAAGCTTTAATAAAAACTGAATTACATATGAAATGAAGTAGATAAAATAGCGAAATGAAATTTTAAGAAGTTAATAATATTTATAGATTAAGAACTAGTGAGCTAATTTTTTTTTAAATTTGTGGAATGTGAATGATAAGAAGATTTAATTTAAATAAGATTAAATAAAAGTGAGTAATGGATTGAAAACGAAATGAAGTTCAACTTAATATTAAATAAATTGAATTGGATATTAAATGAAACTGGATAAATTAGTAAAGTGAATTATTTTCACCTGAGCTAAAATGAATTAACAAACTTGAATTTTTAAAATGAAATGTAATTTACATGTGTAAGAAATTGAATAAAATAAATGATTGTAAGTAAAACTAATATGGTTAGTTGAATTTAATCTAAATCGGATATAAATAAATTAAACGCCAACGTAGTGAGTTTCTTTATAAATTTATTCCACTTAGTTGTTAATTTGTATTTTGTATATGATTATTATATTTTATATGTGGAATTATTTATTTCATTTATTTCTACGACACATGCTTCTGATTTTGGCATAGAATTTTCAATTACCAAAATCTAATTTGCTGTTTCCTTAGTGTGGATTGTTCAGAGATGGTGCTAGGATGTAGAATACTAAAACATTTTTCACCCTAGGCTGTTATAATAGTGTAGCAAATTTTAAAGAATGAAAAATTGAAAGAGTTGAAATTATTTGATTTCATATACATTATAAACAGGCTAGTACAAATCTGTTGAATCTATAAATGAACTAGGCTTTGATACGAGCCTCATGATTTTAGTAGATCATTTTATTTTACTGTAAATTTCTTAAACAATGTTTCTGTATTGTCTGATAGTACATATTATTATTATTATTTTCATTGTGCCTAAAACTGGCCAAAGAACAAATTTATAATGTTGGAACCTAATGTGTTACGTAATCATAATCCATTTTTTTTTATGAAAAAGAACAAATAAAACTATAATGTTTAACTAGGTTATGGTTTGTGACACCCAATGGAAATTCAAAACAAAACTTCAGTGAGCTTCTCTTCTTGCAATCTTCTCCTCTAAAAAAAATTTGCCTGCTTAAAAAATACTTAGCTATGATGCATGTTGAACAATTGAGCAACAAATCTTGAACAGCCATGCTTATAACCATTGATCTGTAATAAATAGAAAAAGTAGATGGTTAATCCAGTGAAATATTTTCGTGTGTGTAAATGACACCTTTATCACCATCCCCAATTTGCCCGTGTATTCTCAGAACCCATTTAGTTGTTGGAAGACCTTCAACACCTATAGGACCACAAGCACGAATTTTTTCTCATTGTTGATGTCTTCTTTGGTTTTAGTAATTTACTTTCTTCATATATATATATATATATATATATTTTGACATATCATTTGAAAATCAATGGTTTTCTTAATAACATTTGAATGTTAAAAGTTAGTAAATGACAATTATTAATATATTAACCAAGTAATGGTTTTGAAAGAGTGAGTAGGATTATAGTTTATGTTTATGTTTTATATATTGGTATTTCTTGTTTTATGCATATTCTTATCTATTATTGAGTGTTTAGTAGGCACAAGAGGGTGTATGCTAGTTTTTGGAGCTCGCTTGCGCGTATATTGCTTTTGCACACTTAAATATAAGCTAACTTGCTTATAGTGCTAATAAAAGGTATACATCTCGGATTACATACCGTATTTTGATATTATACATTGTTCCCCATAATTGGAATGCCCCATCATTGATATGAGATGTATATTATATGATTATATTGATATCGTAATTTTTTTTTCGATCGATCCACTCAAAGGCGACTTTGCCGAAATTTTCCATAAATTCAGGAGTTAGAAATTTTTTGAAGTTTTAAAATTTTTATAGCTTGTTTTATATAAAAGTTATATTTTCCGTAAAACCAATATCGGAGTGGCGTAGTAGAAGCATAGTAATGGTTGTAAATAAGATTGTAATGTTTTATAAGTAAATTATTTTGAGAAAATATATAAAATGTTAAATTATCTACTTAACACCTTTACGAGAACAAAAAGTTTTGAGTGGGGGAGTATGTAACGACCCGTATTTTGACTATTGTAAGTTATTAAATTTAATGTAATTATTGGATATATATGGGTTGACATAAAAATTTAAGGATTTAGTAATATTGATTTATTAAATAATTTAATTTAAATTTAATATTGGAAATTATTTGAATAATTGAATTATGGATTTAACATGATTAAAAATGGTACAGAAAATTGATTTAAATTATATTTAATTATGAACGAAGACAGTTAACATTTAAAATTTAATTTAAATGCGAATAATTAAAAATTTGAATTTTTTTATTTTAATTAATGAAGAAAAATAGTCATTTTTGCCACTTTCTTGGATTTTGATGAAACTAGCGTCATTGGACCCATAATAGTGAATTATTTTAGGATTTCAAGTTTCGTAGCGATTAGACTTGTCGTTTGGCCGTGCGAGCTTGGAACGCGTAGAAATCAATTTAAAGGGATTCAATAAAATAAATTGACTTAAAAAAACTATCTTTCACATACTATCGAATTAGACCTCGAAACTATTCGAAATAGAGGTAAACATTATAAACGCCAGGCGGCACGCCTCGATTGGAGTTCAGATGATTTTGGACCTAATTATATAAATATGGCACACTTAACGAAAAAATTTATTATTATTCCAAGCCCTAGCTTAAACATGGCAGCCACCTATTATATCTTCAACGGTCAGAATTTCATCTCTTTCAATCCTTTATTTCTCTAAATCTACTCAACGATTATCGACGATTCCAAAAGAGAAACTGTAGTGCTCGATCTCCTCTTCAAATCCATATGGTTGATGTGTGTTATTTCATCACGTAATTAAAAGGATTTTGCTTTGAAGGTCAGGCATTCTTAGGGGTTTTTGGCACGAAGTATGGCAGCGCGTGGGACGTCACTTCAGGCATGGGGGAGGGTGGTTGAGGCGCACGCGTGGATACGTCCAAATCATGGTCCGGTTGTGATATCCTGGAAATTTCAAGCAAATTTAAATATGATAATCCCTTTTATAAATTATTTTAATTTGATAAAAATTGTTATTTTCACACAATAATGATAATGGGTTGTTTTTAAATATAGATAAATAAATTTTAAGTAGAATTATTAATTACCAATAGAATTTGGGTTTATTTAAATTATATATGTATTGTTGACTTGATTTTAAATTAGATTTTCAAATCTAATCTGAATATGAATTTGGATTTATTAAGTAAATCAAAAGAAAAACATTTTAAAAATATTTGGATTTAAAATATATAAGCTTTTATTTATATATAATTTGTTTTATTACATTTTATTTTTAAAAAGAAATTCATATATACATTTACATAAGAGTAAATAAATTAAGTAAAGGCTTTTATTAACATTTTAAAATTAAATATAAATTACTTAATTACAAGTGTATATATTAAGGCTTCATTATAACAAGTGTTGATTTATAAACTATAGTGAATGACAAATGTAAAGATATTAAATATGTGTCACCTTTTATTTTTGATTTTCTTTTATTTTAAATAACTCAAATTCAGCCTATATAAAACATTGTTTCTTCTCTTCATTACTTTTTTTTCCTATTCTCATTTCAAAACTAAGAAAAATCAAAGCCTGTAAAAGGAAAATAAAACCAGGAAATAACCTTTTTTTAGAAATCTGTAGCAAAGATCATCGATCAGTTTCAACCTAGAAACCTGTAGCAAACTCAAGCTAAAATCATCTCAGATTTACAATCAAGATTCAACTTAAAAACATCAACTACAGATCAGTCATCAAGCAGATTCAATCAACATCAAATTTCAGTTCAAAAGTAAAATCATGCCCTCTATTTATGATTATTAGGTGAGTAAACAATTTAGTTTTGTTTGAATTGATGCATGTGATGTTTTTAGTCAGTAGGTGATGTGATAATTATTTGCATGTGAAATTTTTTGGCTTGCATGTTATAAATACGTTGAATTACAAGTGCGCATGTCTGTAAAACCTGGTATGTCTCTGTTTCTTACCAACAGGCTAAATTTTGAACAAAAATATTAAGATCTCTTCATATATTCTCTTATAGGCTGTAGTTTACAAATAAATTTTGTTTGTTTAAACATAATCAAGGTTTTAAAAATATATTTATGTGAAATAAGCTTGGAAATTCTCTGGAAAGCAAAAGAAACAGTGGAGAATGTAAGAATGGGTTAAAATAAATCACAACAATTCACTAATTCAAGTATATAGCCTGAATCTACTTCAAAAACTAGGATTTTTAAAATAATAATCATAATTTTTAGTTGAGTTTTTGGATGTGCATTTTGTTGATGATCAGAAAATAAGTTTTAGCTATTTATGTTGGTCGGGGGTCCTAGGGTTGGCGGGGTTTCGATTGGAGGTGGAGCAAGGGTCGGCGAGGTCGGGAAAAATAATGGGTGTGGATATCGATCGACGTGGCGATCGCGGCAGGCGATACTAAGGTTTAAGGTTGTGTTTGGAAATGAGGTCACCGCGGTGTCTATAGTGATCGAGCTTCACCTGGGTTCAGAGAATTGTAGTAGGGAGGTTTGTGGAGATGTAGCTGGAGTTGTAGCGCCGTCAGTGGTCGGCATGGATGGTGCGAGGCGGAATTTCTGTTGATGTAGAATTTTCCAGGTTCAACTGGAATGTGCGATTTTATTTTGGGATAAGTGGTGTGAAATCGAGGCTTGGAATCGATTCTTGAGTTCATCAATGGTGTGTGGGAAGGATTGTTGGCGGTCTCGATGGAGGGGTTGCGCTGTGCACGTGCACGGTGATGTCGCGTGTCTGTAGTTGTTGAAGCTCTGGAAGAAGAGGGAGTAACTTCGGGTTTAAAGGTCGTTTGCTCGAGTTTATTCTCTCATTGTTCGAGAGAATGAAGCATGGTCCAGTTTAAAAAATTAAGCAGAATCTAAGTTTTAAAAATTTAACAAAGCTTTTGTAATAATGGAGTAAACTCGAGTCTGGACTCGAGCTATTCTCGGGTAGAACCCGAAGTAGGTTTAAAATGCAGGAATTTAAAAGGTTTTTATAAAACATGTTTTTAAATTTAAATTGAATGTTAAAACTATTATGTAAAATAATTTTTTTCTTAAAACATTTGATTTGGAAGATTTGAGTCTGTTTAGCTTAAATTTGTTAAGTTAAATTTAAGTTATTTTAAGTCTTAAATTTAAATTTAAAGTTTAATTTGAAGGTGGAATGTTTTGAAATGTATTTAAATTTTGTTAATGATAAGTAAGTCATTAACAAAAATAAAGATTTATCTTAAGAGATAATTAAGATTTGGATAATTAATGACTAACTAATTAAATAAGGTAATTAAGAGTAATTAATTAGTTTAATTTAATAATGTTTAAGATTTATTAATTAATAGATAGAGGTTAGTTAATTAAGTAATTAAGTTCAAATCAGTGACTAATTAATTACTAATGGAAGTAATTGAGGATTAATTACTTAGTGTAATTGAAACGACCCGCAAATCCATACCCCTTAAGTCGACACTCTTCTCCATCAATCAACTCAAGATGAGCGAAAATACGAACCATTAGGGTTAAAGAAGAAAAGGTAGAAGAAGAAAGTAGAAAACAACATCAGAATCTTACCATCGCAGCGGAATAAAATATAATAGATAATAACTGATCTTTACACAAAAGCAAGTCTGTTTATACATTACATCATCAGAGTATACATATCACACAACTGGACAATAATTATAACCTGTCCTCACAATCTGAATACCCAGCTAATCAACATAGCGGAATATCTAAAACAAGTACGGGAGTATGTATCGCCATCCAGCTCCTCAGCTTCCTTTCCTATAATCTATAATACTCGGTCTGACCCGAGCATTATAGTTAAATAACACCCGAGTTAGTCTGGAAAACTAGCGCGAGAAAACCACGCTCAAATTGATTATTAAAGTTTCAAAAATTCTTTTGAAAACAAAAGCAACTCGTAAGACCATGCTACAAATAAGCATGTCGGGTTTTTACCTTACGATAGCCAAAACACTTTTTATAAAATCCTCTGATATTATAATAGGGTCTATTTACAAATACTTATTAAAATAGCCGAAATTGTTACATTTATTAAATTCCAGCTACTAGCCACAAAGTGGGTAATACAAACAAAACCATAAAAGGCACGTAGGGGGATTGGATTTCCAACTAATGACTAGGCACTGGGGTACCACCTGTTACAGTACGTGGCCTAGATCACCGTACCGAGGATTACTCCCTATCCCCTACAATACAAGTCCAGACTACCCCTTACCGGATAATCCCGAGTAAGATCACCCCACGGTTGGGATCAGCAACTGCACCACTAAGCCGAATAAAAGGGACATCTAGACAGGAATGACCTCACCCTAATGGGTGCTACCCACCTAGCCTTGCTACATAACCCATGATTTTCAGTCATTACCGGTTGATGAGGCTCGAGGCTAAGGGTTGCCTTTTTAGATCGTTTCACTTAGAATGCCCATCGTCCACCTGACGATGTTCCGAAAGCATTCATCCATACAAGTCCGCCCTGGGTTCGAACAGAACCGAAGGCACTACTCCTACTACATCCATTTTGGAAACCCTTAGGATTAGTAGCGACTAGCCCTTGCACTTCTATAACGATCCAGGATTTCGGCCATATTATTATAATAAGCATTTAATCTAATTAAATAAAATACAAGCGTTTCATTTTATAAATAAATAAGATTTTTGGACATTTACCAGTTATATAAGTATATATGTGTATTGTGAAGGAAATTTTGATTTGAAAACTTAAAATAGATTCTTTCAAAAATATTTACAATAAAATTTATCTTATTCAATTAAATTAAAGGCTCTACATTATTGACATTTGATATAATATATGTAAATGAATGTAATATAGATAATAATGTTTAAAATGAAATTAATCCTATCAATATTAAATATAAGTATAAAATATGATTATAAAACATGTGAATATAAATTAAATGTTTGGATAGTTAAAATTTAAATAGAAAAAAAAAAACTAAGGATTTGTGTTAAACATAAATATATAAGGTAAGATAAACTATAAATAAATACATTCATGTGTGAATGCAAGACAAAGACAAAAAAAACCAAACAAGTATGTTGCTGTGAATTTTATATAAGCAAGGCAAAAGGAAAAAAAGAGAAGAAACAAAAATATCTACAAACGAATCTTAGTACATGCAAGAAATAGGATAGGATGTAAACATATAGGGAAACATATGCATTAAATAACATCATCTCAGCACAAATAAATATCATTTCAATTTTCAGAAAACACAAAAAAAAAATCTGACGAAAGGGAAACAGCTTGTACCAGAAGACACCTACTATAAAACCTATTTTCTTTACATATACTTCTTTTTATTCTTGTTCGTTCAAACAAAACTTAGCAAGCCTGAAAGAAAAGAAAAATAAACATCATTATCTTACAAACTCAAACATCATTCAAGATCATAACAAAAAGGATTTACAGGAAATTCAAACTGCAGCCATCAAAACAAAAGTTACTGTCTATATAAACACTTTTCAAGTGAGTAAACATTTTACATAAAAGTTTAAAGTAATAAATGCTAGAGTATGTGAATTCTAGATGATGTTGTGCTACATGATTATATATATATGTATGTATGAATATCTCTAAGTATGTTTCATTTATATCTATTTTGTGCATGAATATGGTCATCTTTGTTTTTTTTTTACAGTACAGAGTTCAATCAAGTTAAAATTTAAACTTCATTTCCCTAATCCCGATAGGCCTTAATCTTCAAACAAATAAGTCAGTTTAAACATAAATTATGATCTAAATTTTGTTTAAAGATTGATAGTGAAGTTGTAACTCTGTAAAATTCAGTTTTACAGTAAAAAGTCAATTATAGGATAAATTCGAATATTGTAAAATATTAATTCGATTATATAGCTTGAATCAACATTCAAAAATAGATTTTTAATACTGAAATGGAAATTTTTAGTTAAGTATTCTAAGTGCAGTTCCCAGTTGAACCAAATATGCATTTTAATCAACTTATGGTGATCATACAAATTTTAGATGTTGAATTTTTGTTTGAAGCTAGCTTGTTGATTAACGAAGACAGGAAAATTGTTAAAAAAAATTTATATTGCAAGAATTGATGGTATGAACCAAAATTTGGGTTTATGATTGAGTTTGGACGTGGTCGGGAAACGAGGTGATTTCGTCACCTCTGATGCATCAAGTTGCATAAGGTTCAAGGGGATGGTAGAGTGGGGTATTGGTGAGGTGAGGCCGGAGTTGTGTCGCCTCTGATGGTCGGTGTGAGTGGGACGAGGCGTTTTTGTTTGGTGAGTTCGAGTGACAGTTTCGAACGAAAAGCCAAAATTTGATTTCGAGTTTTTGGCATCAAATCGAGTTTTGCTTTCCGGTGTGACGTTAGCTTACGACTTGCTGGAGGTGGCATGGTTCGCCAGAACACCGGCGAGGTGTCGTGCACGTGCAAGACCCTGTGATGGTGTCAGGAAGTTCTGCTGTTAGCGACTTCAGTTGATACTCGAGAAAGACGATGCGTTGCTTCGGTTTGGAACTCGAGTACGTGAGCATACTTCCTGTTATTTTAGTTTAAACTTAAGTTTGACTTAAACTTAACTGGAAAACAAAAGGGGAAGAAAGAAAAAAGTAGGAGGAGAAGAAAGAGAGGGGACTCGGGAAATGGTGGGAAGAACTCGAGTGATTACTCGAGTAAATGTAGGGATTTTCTCGGGTGTAGTTTCGAAACCTTCAGCTTAATAGAAATTGAAGTTATATCACCTTAAACAATTTTGAATATTAATGACTTAATTTATGTTTGACAAATTAAGTTAAGAATTTACTTCATGTTTTAATGAGTTAAGTAAATACTTAACAATGTTTTAAAATCAAACTAATATCTTAATTAAGTAGTTAATATAAGGTAAGTTTTAAATTTAATTTAAATTAAAGCTTTTAAGTTAGTAATAATTTGATTTCAAAGTTATTAAAGAAGATTTTAAAATGTTAATTGAGATGAATTGTTATTAATTAATTATTTGAAAAGGTAATTAAGAATGATTAGTTTATAATTGTAATTAAAGATTGGTCAATTAATGATTAAGTGATTAATTAAATAGTAATTAAGAATTTTAATTAGCTACTTGAAGTTAATTAATATATGATTAGTAGTTAACTAATTAAGTAATTTAATTAAGAATTAAGAATTGATTAATTAAGTAATTAATGATAAATAAATGGGTTATTAATTAATAAGTAATGAATTAAGTAACTAAGATTTAATAAATTGATTTAAAAAGTAACTAATTAATTAAATAGTGTGAAATGAAATAATTAATTAATTAAGCGATTAATTATCAAGTAATTAGTTTAAATTGAATTAATTACAATAAGGATTAAAGATGCTTACTTATGGATGATTGTATAAGTAGAATATCTGAATTTGTGATATCTATTTGGTGATATTCTGTGATATGTGATATATTTTGGATATATCTGTGATGACTGTGTATGATTTATCTGTGATAAATATTATGTGTATTCAAAGTATTGAATTAAATTGTTTAAACTATTAAGCAACTTGGCCTTTAAAATAGCGTTGGATTTCGATGAGACCGGGATCGGGTGTAAGTTATGATTATCCGAAAACCACATCGGTCCAAATTAAACGATAGGTCGTGGCATCTCAAGTGAAGATCGAGATGGTGTTTCAAAGTGCAAGGATTATCGTCGTTAACTCTGAGGGTGATTCCAAAATGAGTGTAACGAGATAATGCATTCGGTTTCGTTCGAACCCGGAACGAACTTGTATGATTGAATGCTTTCAGAACATCGTCAGGTGGACGATGAGCATTCTAAGAGATGTGTTCTATAAAGGTAATCGCATCCTCAAGCCTCATCAACCGGGAATGGCTAAAACAGGGGAGATGCAGCAAGGTTAGGTGGGTAGCACCCAAACAGGACGAGATATACCCCTGTCTAGATGTCCCTTTATTTCGCCTATGTGGGCAGTTGTTGGACACAACTGCGGGGTTATCTTGTTCGGCACTATTCAGTACGGAATAGTTCCAGCCTTGTGTTGTAGGGGTCGGAAGTGATCCTCGGTACGGTGATCTTGGCCCCGTACTATGATGGGCGGTACCCCAATAGCCCTGCCATTAATGGAAACCCATTTTCCCTACGAGACCCTACGGTTTTGATTTGTATTACCCACTTTTGTGGCTAGTAGCTAGAATTTAATGAATGTAACAATTTTGGCTATTTTCTATTTACTTGAAAACCCTAGACACTATTATAGTATCACTGGATTTTCTATAAAATATTTTGGTTAGCGCAAGGTAAAAACTTACCCGTGTTTATGTATGGAAAGTCTTACGTGATACCTTTGTTTTCAAATGGTTTTCAAAGTTAAGCAACTTTAACTCGTTTACTCACACCAGACCCATGTCTGACTCAGAGTTTATTTTCTGTTTTTCATAAACTCTTGGGTACTCAAATTTTTATGAGTAGCCAAGTGATATGTTTTGGATTGTTGAGTTCTGAAGGAGCTTGGAGCAGAAGTCCAGACGTATATATCTATCTACCTAGTTCCGCCGTGTTAGTTGATGTATGTTGTATTTTGGGACGTATGTAATGACAGATGTATATATGACTGTCATGTTGTATGATGTTGTGTAACTCTGATATATGTAAAACTACGTACTAGTTATGTGATGTATTATATTTTGTTCCGTTTCCGCTGTGAGATTCTGATGTTGTTATTCTTTCTTTCTATCTTTTCTATTTCTATCTCTTTCTTTTCTTATTGATGATACGTCTTTCTGTGGTTAGAAAGGCGGGTCGTCGCAACTTCACTGCTCCATCTTCGAATCTAAACTCGTCTTCCTCATGAAAACGTATAAACCGGATCGAAGTGGTTTTCAAGAAATAAATCCCGATCCTGGTCTCTTCGAAATGATCAGTGCATTGTCCAATATTGATAGTCGGTTATTTAACTATCAATTAACATTCACAAATACCCATCCAACATAAATAATTTCACCAAATTATTTATTAATCCTCAAAATACCTTCACAAGAAATATTTCTATTTTAAACCCTTTTTGAAAATAGTTTTCCAACCACACTCTTCTCATGGAGTAAATTCCCAAATATTTATTTCCACTAAAAACGCCAAGTATAATACTTTATATTTTTAAAATAATTCGAAACACTATATTATAAAAATATACTTTAAAACATTTAAATTAAAAATTACTTATACTTTATTAAAAATATATACTTTAGGAATATTTAAAATGTGGTTACTTGATAAAATATAAAACTAGATTTTCTCTTTTTTTTTAAAACAAAATACCAAATCACCTTTAAATAATTACTACGATAATAGATTTGAAAAGTACTTACTTTAGAATTTATACATTTAGAAATAATAAATTTTCTAAAACATGCTTTTTTTAAAGCAACATCAAAGCTTTTAACTTATATTTAAAAATTTACTTTGAAAACATACTTGGTTATCCAAGGAAATACACTTCTCTTCACATCCTTTTAAAAATAAATTACTATTTATTTTTAATTTTTTTTCCCATTTATTTAATAAATTCCCATCGTGAGTTTATTCTTTAAATATCCACTGATAAATTACTTCACTTTTATAAACCTGTTTATAAATTCCATAGTCACATTCTCCTTTAAATTTTCAATTTCAAACACTTAAATCAATTTCCAAATTGATTTCCAATCTACTCCATTTGAAATAAATTCCTTCTTTATCTATTTTAATAAATTTAAAACTTGAATTTTTAAAATAAATTCTTTATTCCTTTAAATAATATTACTTAAGTTTAAAATTCATTATTTTTCTATTTATTCAAAATCCCTTTTTCACACTCGGAACTTATTTATTAGGTTTTTAAAAATCACTTTTATTTCTTTCCAATTCATTCTTATTTTTATCCAATTTTTCTATAATTATTTACTTAAATTCACTCTTTTATTTTCTTTTAAAAATCCAATTCTATATATTTTGATAACTCAGTGTACCGAAATATATTCAAGCAATCCACAACATTCTATATTCCAAATATAATTCATCACAGAATATCAAATATTCATAACACAGAATATTAAACAGTCTATATAATTTTGAGGAATCCAGTTGGACCCCAACATGTTTCCCTGCATCCACAAATGTTAGCACAATACCAATTCCACTTCGAGGTGGAATATCGCGGTATATGGGTTTAAATAATATCATCCGCTATTATGCGGCGCAAAGGGTCTCATCCGCTATATAATGCAGGAAATCAATCACTCCAATATATACTGTATACTACTATATAATATATCACATTCAATCAATTCAATCATTCTACCAATTATTTAAATTTAATCATTTAAATTTAAATAGCAACCAGATGAGTGAGATTAACCCACCTTTGATTTTTGGTTTGCAATCCACTTCAACTTCGACTTGTTTCCCGATTTTTGACCTTGTATAAACATTTACGGTTTATTAACATTTGAACTAATCGAATAATTAGTTTCCCATTGATAAATTAAATTAACTAATGATTTAATCTTAAACTAATAATTTCTCCTTTTAGAAATCTTTTAGTAACTAAAATAATTGAACAAGTTAATTTAACATATTAATCTCCATAACACATTATTTTAAAATAAACTAGTTGATATAAAATGTGTCTATATATTTTCTTTTGAAGCTGTATATATATACTTATAAAAATAAATTATAAATTTCAAAAATCTAACTTTTATAAATTCTTCAAACATTTTAAAATCCCTATTTTTTTTCCAAAAATCTTACATATATGCATAATTTTCTATTTTCTGTAAATATATAAAAACTTAACTTTACCGTATGTTAATTCCTTTCTGAATGGCGACTCAACTACTCAAGGGAAGCAAGCGACCTAACGAGTTAAGAAGCAAGCGACCTAACGAGTTAAGAAGCAAGCGACCTAATGATCTAAGCATTCAGCGGGCTAGCATAAGAGTAACTCAGTGACTTAACGGCCTAACGATCTAAGCAGATCAATGACATAACATAACAGTGGAATGAACACTGCAGCGACCTAGCGACCTAGCAAGTTAACGACCTAGCGACCTAGCGTGTCACAAGCCTCATATCCTTATGCCGCTTGGTTATAGGTCGAACTAACATTAGATCGCTACAACTTACCAGCAGAAGCGGTTGATCAAGCACAACCATTTTAAGCCATAGCCTATGTCCTTAGGTCGCTCACGACCTACGACCTAACCTTAAGTCGCCCACGACCTACGACCTACTTCCAGATTTTCACTATAAATACCCTGCCTACTTCACCTGGAAGAGGACTTTGGGGGGATCATTTCTGGAACGCCAATACTTTGCTGTTTTCTCGACTCCTTCAACACTTCAAACACGAAGATGCTTCAACAAACTTTGGGAAAGATCTAACTCATTCAACATGAATTCAAAGAGCTTTTCTACATCGAAGTTCTAGCTACTCGTCTTAATCGTGTTGTAATTGAAGAATCATTGAAAAAGTTGTAATCAAATCAGCAATAAAAGAGATTAAGTGGACGTAGGCTTGACTTTAAGCCGAACCACTATAAAAACTATTGTCTTTTTACTATTTCTCTGCTATTTTCTACTTATTTTCAGTTCCCGTACCAACGGGTGGCGCTTTCAATATACTACAACTTACTCCAGGGTGTTACCGTATATTTTTAACGTTAACATTTTTGGTGATTTCACTGAGAATTGAACTCAGGGTGCTCTCATCATTGCTCCGCAAAGATTTGTTGAAAGACTCTCTCTAAGAACCAGAAGTCTATCTGAGATTATGGCTCCTGGAAGAAAAGGTAGATCTGCTAGATCTGAAATTGCTTACGACAACACCGCTACTTCTCCCGCATCAAATCAAGTGGCTCCTAGTGTTGGAGTCACAAGGGCGGAGTTGGATGCTGTAGTGTCTGGGTTGTATCAACAGATGGAAGCTTAGAACACTTTGATGTTGGATAGGTTAAATGTTTGCTTGGTGTTAACGCCTAAATTTGAACGCTAACACCCCGGTGTGTAGATGACTGTTGTGAAAGCACCACCCGTGAATACGGGAACAAGATACAAGTAAAGAGATTGTAGAAAAGCAGTAAAAACACAAGTTTTATAGTGGTTCGACCCAAAATCAGGCCTACGTCCACTTAGATTCTCTTTATTGCTGATATGAGTACAATTTATATCACTTTCTTCAATTACAATTAACTTCAGACAAATAGCTCAAACTCCCATGAAGAATAATCTTTCGAATTCATCTTGAATGATTGTGATTCTTCTTTGAAGTGTGTAGTAGCGTCCTTGGAGTTTGGAGTGCTTGGAGTGTTGCTTGAGTTGAGAAAATGGCAGAGTAACGGTGCTTCGAGAATTAGCCCAAAAGGTCCTTTGAATGTTGGTGATGGTCGTGTATTTATAGAGGTTCTCGGTGTTGAGTTATAGGTAGTAGCCGGGTCAAACTGGGTCGTGAGTTGGTGCCGAGCTAGGCTAGGTCGTAGGTCTCCCCCCTTCTCTTATGCATGGTCTTCAGTTTAAGTTGACGTCATGTGCTAAGTCCTAGGTCGTTACCGAGATAATGTGTTACGTGTTAAACTCCTGCGCAACTTCACTCCTCAAATCCATAGATCGGTCACGACTCATCATGAGTCATAAGCCGGCCACGGTTTAGATTGGATGAGTTTGTGCCTGATAGTTAAGTCGGCTAGCATCTTGGATAGTTAAATCGGTAAATAGGTTAAGTCGGTGGGCTTTTATAAGTTTTTAGATCGGGTCCTTCTAAGGCACTAGATCGGTAGCTGCCTTAGGTCGTAAACCTTGTAAAGTACTAGGTCGGCTTCCATACTAGGTCGGAACTCTCCTTAGGTCGGCATAGCCTCGTTAGACCGGCATCCCTTCATGCCTTAGATCGGTATCATTTGGGTTAGCATGCTTCATAAGGTTAAACAGTTAAGTCGTCATCCCTTCAAGCCTTAGGTCGGTGTCCTTGTAATTCCCCTTAGGTCGGTAACCCTATTAGGCAGTTAGGTCGGCAACCATGTTAAGTCGGACCCTTTGTTATCTCTTAAGTCGTTAGGCCAGTCTCTTCTGAGGCACTAAGTCGGCACCCGTGATAAGGCATTGGATCAGTACGATTCTTAACCAGTTAGGTTGGCATCGAATTAAGTCCTGAGCTCTTAGATCGGCAAACCCTTTGGGTTGTTAGGTCGGCATAGCCTTAGGTCGGCAACTCCTCTGGGTCGTAACTTTCGGCCGAGGCAGAGTTAACATTTGCCCCTCGAAGTACACGCCTATTGGTTAGGTCGTGTGCTTCGATATTCTTTAACTCGTCCTCCACCAAGTCGGTAAGTATTTAGACCGTACGCGATCCAACAGTTCTCCCCAATGTAAGGTATAAAACATCCATCCTCTTCTTTCTTTTCATCACTTACTCCTTTGCTCGATTTCGCCATTAAAATTTTCTCAAGCTCTTACAAGCGACCTCATTCCAGTCGATCACCGATAATCACTACTATCCATTGCGTAAGTGAATCCGTCCCCTTCTCGATCATAGGTTGCTGTCGGTTCATGAATTCTGTCATTTGAATACGAATCGTTTCTTTGCGCAACGTTCCACCACGAATCCCACTATACCTGTAGTCGATGGAGTTTAGGTTACTCGATTTTGGCTTCAGATGATCGTTGAGATGATGAAGATGGTTTATCACTCAGGTTCAATGATCTCTGAAGGCAGAGCAATGGATTTATGCAATTTGGAGCTGTTTTATTGGGTGACCCGATAGCTTGAATGAAGGCTGCTGTTGATTGAATGACTATCGGGTTAATGGGTTGAAACCGAAAGAGATGTTTGACTCGGAAGTGGCTCAGTGAATTTGGGTGGCCTAACTTTTGACCGATCTGACCTTGAAATGGCCTTAAGTTGTGGTTGAGATAATATTTGAAAGAAACTCGCCGATTTGAACAAGGCTTGGACCGTGGCCGAGTTAAAACTTGGGGAAATTTCGGCCTCTTGAACTGGAACGTGCCTTCTTATTTTTCCCCTTGCGACCTAGGGAAATAAGTCGCCAAGCTGAACCACCTAGACTTTGACCCGTTACCGACTTAGTCTTATCTCGCATGAGACTTTTGACCCGTAGCCGAGTTAATCTTATCTCGCATGAGACTTTTGACCCGTAGCCGAGTTAATCTTATCTCGCATGAGACTTTTGACCCGTAGCCGAGTTAATACTTAGGCTCTGGACGTATTGACATTTAGGAGCATAGGCCTTCTTTAAGTATTCTGACCCGGACTACCGAACTAAATTGCCTTTATTTTGAACATCTTGAACTGCCCCAACTTAAAATTTGTTTGAGTCTCAATGTATTATCTCACAGATCGTATTAACTTATAAGCTGCTAACCTGCTGAAAATAACAGACAAACAAAGAAAACCAAGGCGCACATACTGCCATTGACTGCCCATATCAAATGACAGATTAGTCAAGACAAGATAAGAGACATGAAATGTTGTGAATTAACTGACTAAAGTAAAATATTAATGCAAAGTATCAACAATTTGAAATGATTTGTTTGCATCCACATTGTATTTGCATAATCAAACTCAAAACAAAGATTCCTGGTCTTTATAACTAACAAATGTTTGCTAGGTCTTATTCCAGTTGCCTTTGCTTATTGTTTGATTGATACTTGTACAACACTTCACACACTTTAGGAAACGTGCACCTTCATGTTTGAATATCCAGTTGTTTGTGTAGAATGACTTCTCATCAACAAGAAGAAATGGTTGCTCAAGAGGAAGAGACTTTCCCGGTGGCTGTTCCCATAGAGAATCCTCCGGAGAGAACTTCAACCATTCTAACCCCAAGAATGTTTATTCAGATACGCACTCAATTCGGCTTTGCTGAAAGTGATGTCTTATTGCCCGGGCCAAGCGACACTGCCGATAATCCTCCTTACGGTTTTGTTGCAGCCAATCGCCAAATGTGCTTAAGTGGGGCAATTCCCCCTTTCAATGACTTCCTTCGAACTCTTCTTCTCCGGTTGACGATCTCTCCATTTCAACTTCATCCTAATGGTCATGCCATCTTGATGGGGTTATGTGTTTTGTTTAGAAGAACTCTTGATCGCCTACCGAGTTTTGAAGAAGTTCGTTATTTGTGCTCATTTACAAAGAGTAAAGATCATCCTTCACTCATTATTGTGAGAAGTGCCAGAAACCGCAAGCTCCTTTCCGATCTCACTGAAAGTGTTCATGGATTTTTGAACCAGTTTTTCTTTGCTCGCTGCCCTCCAGGTTTTTATGCCATCTGGAGAATAGGAAGTAAGACTAGTGTTTCCATTTTTTCGTTTTTGAAACTTTTTCCGAGATCCGAACTTTTAGTTGCTAACTTCATTCTTTGCTCTTTTCAGCACTTCCTCTCCCTTCTAGAGATCCGATTCATAAACAAGTTTTCGAGAGGTTGAGTGCCGTGGCTGCGGAAGAAAGGAGCATAAAATTTCTGCTAAAGGATGAATTTTTACACCAATACGGGCTTCTACACGCTTCTCGTTCTACGCATGCCCATGAAGTTCCAACAGAAGTTCCCGATTCTCCGACGAAAACTCCTGACGCCCCGGTTACTGTCGAACAACTCGCATCAAAAGAGTCTAATATTGAAGCTTCATTGGTGAAGTGTTCCACTTCTACCGACATTATGGGGTCATCCAGTAAGACGGTGCTTGCCCCGATCGAGGAAGAAGACGAACCTTCACAGCCTCTCGGGGGATTAGCTGATGTAGGAATTGAGAAAACAAGTCCCACCAAGCATGATGGTGACGATGTTTATGAGGGGTTGAGCGACATAATAGTGACTTCGCAGGAGCTTTTTAGAGATGACGTATCTAAAACTATCTCTCCTGTAATTGAGGCGACGTCTCTTCTTCGACAAACGCCAACACAAACATCAACTCCTCATACCCAAGCTATCATCACCTCTACACCAAAGAGTGGTTTGTAGCTTAATGCGTGTAGCTTGCACATCACACAACACTTAGGATTTTTTGGCATTTGTTCACATTTAACTTCTTTTCTCTGGAAGTTTTTAAGACTTGTTATTTTTGCCTTTCAGATTCCTCTATGGGGCGCAGCGGCAGCGGTTCTTATTACAAAGACTTTCGACGCTATGGAGGGCGTGGCAGCTATGATTACAAGCAATACTATACCGATTCCAGAGAGACCAATGAGCAGAGAGCTGCGCGAAAAGCTGAAGAGAGGAGAAAGTATGAAGAACGCCACGAGGGAGCAGGCACGCGATACGAATCCTTCCCAAGGGGTGATGATTCCCATAAACGTAAAACGCATGATGATAGGGGGAAGAGCCATATTGAGGATTCGAGAAAGCGGACCAAACTTGGCGAGGAACACGCGCCTGTGACATCTGAGAGACCTGGCGCCTCAGTTTCTACTGACATCCCTTCCAAATCTCCTGCTCTTGAAGGAAGTGCCATTCAAACACTCCTCAACAGGCCTTCATACCATGTTGAAAGGGGCCCCCCGACTTTGCAGAGCCGATTCCCGAACTGGTGTTTGAGGGGGGTACGCTTCGACCTTGATTTGGTCCCCATCGACAAAGAAGCCATGTACAGAAATCTCGATGCTGTCAGGCTTGATATTAACAGAATGTCTGGATGGCAAAAGCTTGTTGATGAACTTCAAAGAGTTAATCGGGCTAACATCGAAGCAATGCTGACCATGGAAAATGATAAATCAGAATGGCAGAAGATTCTTGATCAACACAACGTTGAGATGAAGGAGATAGCCGAATACAATGAAAAACTCGAAGCCGAAGTAAAGCAGCTCAAAGATGATCTTGCCTCTTCTACTAGTACTTACACCCAAAGAGAAGAGGTATTGCAAAAACAAGTGCGAGATGCGCACGCCAGCCAGAGGGACGCCGAAGCTAAAGCTGAGAGGCTAGAGCAAGCTGTAGAGAACCACCGCACTGATGTCACCCAGTTGCAGAATAAACTGAGCGCCCGGGACATGGAGATTGAAGCGCTAAAAGCCCAACTTGCTCAGACCGAAAAAGATCGAGATGAGGCCATGGCTGGTAAGATTGCAGCCGAAGAAACTGTTCAGACCATGGAAACCGACATCAATTTGACTTTATTCGATTTTTATGTACACTGTGTCTTGGGACGCGGCAGCCTCTCTTTTCTTGGTCCTAAATATGAAATCACCCTGGCCGAGGTGTGGGAAGCTGCTCTTAGCATGTTTAAAGACGCCGGGTATGGCGATGAAGATTTTGAGGCGCGTTACCTGGATGAGGAAGCTCGCGCTGCTCTTGTGAAGGGGCAAGAACAACTTGCCAGGATGAGAGCTGGAATGGCGGAAGAGGAACATTCTGGAAAGGAATTACCACTTACTCCCTCTGTCCAACCTCCAGTTTCTCCCGTGGTTGACATCACGGGTTCTAGCTCCTACACTCCGCCTGCGACTAAGATAGTAACTGAAACTACAAGTGCACAAGGCGGGGATGAAGGCGGTGAAAGCAACGAAGCGCAGCGATATGAAATCAGCATCAGAGATCCAACTGCCCCAGGTAAACTTGACACCGGACCAGTCCAAGTGGTGAACTGCTCGTTTGCTCCTTGTGAACTTGACGATCTTCTTGATTATTTTTCGAATGTCAATGAATTCCCGACTTTTGATTATTCTTCAAATGTCAATGAATTCCCGACTTTTGACGAGCCGTCATCCCCTCTCTTTTCGAAAGATACTGATATTTTAAGTTTTTTCTCCTTTGTAGTGAAAGCACCGAGCCAAACTCAAGCTTCTTCTCCCCCGGTTATCCTTCCTCCATCTCTTCAAGTGGCGCCTCCTTCTGCCTCGCAACCTGGATCACAGGAAGAACAAATAGAGGCTCTTCACGGCTTGGATGATCCCATCGCTTCGCAAGAGCAGAAAGATGAGAGACCTGAGGGAGGTGACATTTCCCCGGAACGGACTCCTTCTGACGACATTGTTCTATCAAAACTTGTCACTCCGGGGAGTGAGTCTTCCTCACAAAGGAGAGAGAAGCGTGGGACATCAAAGAGGAGGGGGAAGAAAATCACCGCCACTGAAGAGGAGCCGGAAGTTGAACCGGTTACACCTGCCTCTCCTACTTCCCTTATACCCACTGGCCGACCTGAAAAGCTGGTTATTCGACCGAGTAAAGGGTCCAAAGGAGGGAAGAAGAAGTGAAGATTTTAGCTTTTTGCCTTTTGTATGAACTGGCCGAGAGTTGTGCGGGTACCGGCCCCCGCTTTTATTTTGAAACCTGTATCTGCATTATAGTTGAATAAAATGATTCTTTGTTTGTACAAACTTCTGTTTGAATTTGAGAATGCATTTACTATTTATTTTTGCACAAGTTTGTTTATATAGTATTGCAGCGGGCTTATGGTATGTTGCTTGAGTATTACTTTACTGAGGCAGCTATACTACTATACCATGTTGCCCCCATACCTTAAGTTTGTTGCAATATCTTATACTTCGAGGGGACTTGCACTCTTATTTGTTAAAGAATAATTATTTTATTTTTTAAAGAAAATTTTTATTGAGTACAACTCCCTTCGTATAAGTTTTTACGCTTTGTCGTTCGAAGAAATCACTTTTCTCTTTTGCTTATGTGCATATTTTACCAAGTGAATTCCTCTATGTGGTAAAGCGGACCTCTGAAGGGTACTTTAACTTCTTTTCTTTTTACAATCATTTTCCATTTGAAAGTTAAAGTACGCTTTTTGATGAGGAAATTTTTTTTTACAGAATTGTACCTCTGAGGAGGGATTTTTCACGTTTCAACACTTGGAAGTTTTATTTCAATCTCGGTGAAACGTGTACCCCCAAAGAGTTGTGCCTTCGAAGAAAGCCTTCTCACGTTTCAACACTTGGAAGTTTTATTTCAATCTCGGTGAAACGTGTGCTTCCAAAGAGGTCTTCTTTTTTTTTTTTTTTTTTTTTTTTTTTTGTGTCCCCGGGAGGGGGTCGTACCTCTAAGGAGGGATTTTTTTTACGTTTCAACACTTGGAAGTTTTATTTCAATCTCGGTGAAACGTGTACCCCCAAAGAGTTGTGCCTTCGACGAAAGCCTTTTCACGTTTCAACACTTGGAAGTTTTATTTCAATCTCGGTGAAACGTGTGCTTTCAAGAAGGTCTTTGTTTTTGCATTTCAACTTTGGTGAAGTGAAATCCCGAAGAGCGGTTGTTACACTTCAACTCCTGGCGAAATGTGCCTCCGAAGAGGGCTTTTATTTTGTTTACATTTCAACTCTGGTGAAGTGAAATTCCGAAGAGCGGTCACAACACTTCAACTCCTGGTGAAATGGGCCTCCGAAGAGGGCTTTTAGTTTGTTTGCATTTCAACTCTGGTGAAGTGAAATCCCGAAGAGCGGTTATAACACTTCAACTCCTGGTGAAATGTGCCTCAAAGAGGGTTTTCATCGCCTGGAAGTTACTCTCTCATGGTTGGAGGGTCATGACTCCTCCAATCTTTTTTGTTGAGTAGAGAACTTTCTTTTTTGTGGCGTATGACCCATTAGAGGTCTTTTATCCTCCGAAGAGTTGCGCCTCCGAAGAGGACTTGTGCCGCTGATGGTAGCTTTGGTTGTTCCTCTGTTCACTTGCTTATGCCTTTTCAGCGATCCTCTTTTTTTTTTTTTTTTTTTTCAAGTTTTCATTCCCCTTTCTCTCACAAGTGGCTTGTTTAATCCAAGGAAGTGTACTTCATTGCCAGGCAAGTTCGTGAGAACGGGCACTAGCTTCCTAATTGGATGTTTGTTTGTTCAAACAATCTCAATTTATCAGCAAGGGCTCGTTTCTATCGAAATCATTAGCCGTTCAATTGAAGTATTTCCTATCTAGGATTTGAATTCGGGGTCTTTGTGACTTGAAATTTGTTTGTTGAATGATGGTGAGAATCGCTCGGTCTTATTATGCGCAAGTTTTATTTCCATTGTCTGCAAAAATTTAAATCGACATTTTAGCAATACATTTTATGTATTTTTATATCGAAAACAAAGCAAACATATAATGATAATAAGGAACACAAGATTTATAGTGGTTCGGCCATGAAATTGGGCCTACATCCACTTTATATTCTTTCATTATTTATTTGCATCAGTTTCACAATTGCTTTCAATTACAAGAATCATACATTCATAATTCTTTTTACAATTTTTCAACAAAATTTTCAAGTAAAGTATGGACGCAAGTGGTTGCTGTTCCATGCCCTTGGAATTTGATCTCCATCAACGGTGGTGAGCTTGAATGTGCCGTCAAGAAGCTTCTGACCTATTACATATGGTCCTTCCCAATTTGGCCCAAACACACCTGTCGCGGTCATAATTCTTTTCAGGACTAGATCTCCAATTTCAAAGCTGCGTTGACGAACTTTGGAATTGAAATGTCTGGCTATCCTTTGCTGATGAGCTGCAACTCTGAGGTTAGCTTCATCTCTTTTTTCATCAAGGAGATCCAGCGCTTCAAGTTGCAACTTTTCATTTTCTGCTTGATTGAAATGAATTCTTCTGTGTGAAGGGACCTCTGTTTCAACCGGGATCATTGCTTCCGATCCGTATGCTAACGAAAAAGGAGTATGCCCAGTTGCAGTTTTGTGAGTAGTTCTGTATGCCCATAGTGCAAGTGGTAGTTTATCGACCCAACCACCTTTTGCTCTTTAGAGTTGCTTTTTGATGGTTGATTTGATGATCTTGTTCACTGCTTCCACTTGCCCGTTTGCCTGCGGATGAGCTACTGCCGAAAAGCTTTTCTGGATTTTGAATCATTTGCAAAAATCCTGGAATTCCTCGCTTTCAAACTGAGTACCATTGTCTGTGATTATTTTCTGAGGCACACCGTATCTGCAAATGATATTCTTGGTCACAAAGCTTATCATTTTCTTAGAAGTGATAGTAGCCAATGGTTCAGCTTCAGCCCACTTAGTAAAATAATCAACTGCAACAATAGCGTATTTAATCCCTGATTTAGCAGTTGGTAGCAGCCCAATGAGATCCATTCCCCAAATTGCAAATGGCCATGGACTGACCATCTGTGTGAGTTCGGTAGACGGTGCTCTAGGAATTTTGGCATATCTTTGGCACTTGTCACATTTTCGGGAGTAATCTGCAGCATCCCGATTAATTTCTGGCCAAAAATATCCGTATCGGAGAATTTTCTTTGCTAGTGTTTGACCACCTGAATGATCACCGCATTCTCCTCCATGCACTTCAGCTAGGATTGTTTTGGACTCTTCCCGGGATACACATCGAAGCAATGGCATTGAGAATCCCCGTCTGTACAATCGACCATCCTGAATTACATAGCGAGAGGCCTTCCTTAGAAGCTTTCGTCTTTCTATCGAGTTTTCTGGCAGAGAACCCCTGAGTAGGTAATCCAGTATTGGAGTCATCCATGACTCTTGTTCTTGAGATACATTCATAATCCAGTCTATATCCATCTCGTCTATACTTGGCGCTGAAAGGACTTCTACAGGGACCAATCCCAATAGTTGAGCTTCACCAGAACTTGAATACTTTGCGAGGGAATCTGCCTTCATATTCTCTTCCCGAGGAATGTGGCTTATTGAATAGTGATCGAGTTCATATAGGAGTTCCCAAGCCTTTGACAAGTAGGAAGGCAGGTTTCCACCTTTCGCTTGAAATTCCTTCTTGACTTGGCATACAATAAGCTGAGAATCACTGAAAATTTGTAATGCTCGAAAGTTTAGCTCTTTAGCGATTTTCAGACCTGCAATAAGAGCTTCATATTCTGCTTCATTGTTTGTTGAAGGAAATTCCAGTCTTAGTGCATAACATAATGATCGACCCTCAGGAGTTTCAAGTATCATTCCGGCTCCTGAACAGTAGTCATTTCTTGCGCCATCAACATACATCTTCCACTGGATTGGAGAATCATTGATCGCTTTTTCCTCACCATTATCTTTCTCTGTGAATTCTGCAATGAAATCAGCTAAAGCTTGTCCGTTGATTGCTTTTCGGGGGTGATAGGTAATGTCATATTGACTAAGTTCAATGTTCCATTTTAGAAGACGACCCGAAGTTTCAGGGCGAAACAGGACTTGCTTCAGAGGTTGATCAGTGAGTACTTTGATAGGATGAGCTTGGAAATATTGCCTCAGTTTCCTCGATGCAACTAGTAGGCAATAGGCGAGTTTTTCCAACTTGGAGTAATTCAGCTCTGCCCCAGTGAGTCTTTTGCTGATATAGTAAACTGGATGTTGAATCCTTTTGTCTTCCCGTATCAGCGCTGCACTTAGAGCATGAGATGATACTGCCAAGTATATAAGAAGATCCTCACCATTGCCTGGCCTAGAAAGTATCGGAGGCGTTTCCATATGACGGATCAACTCTTCAAAGGCTTTTTGGCATTCGGGAGTCCATTCAAAGTTCTTCTTTCCTTTTTTCAGGGCATCGAAGAATGGGATGCATTTATCAGTAGCTTTGGAAATGAACCGACTCAGGGCGGCGATCTTTCCGTTGAGACTCTGCAATTCCTTCTTTGTTCTAGGAGCTTTGACTTCTTTCAAGGCAGTAATTTGAGCTGGGCTAGCCTCTATGCCCCTAGCACTGACAATAAAACCTAAGAACTTTCCGGATTCGACCCCAAATGTACATTTCAGAGGGTTAAGTTTCATTCTGTATTTCCGGAGGACTGCGAACATTTCTGCTAAGTGTTCAATGTGATCCACTGCTTTCCTGGACTTCACTAACATGTCGTCGATGTAGACTTCCATAGTTTTGCCCAATTGCGGTTTGAACATAGCATTAACAAGTCTTTGGTAGGTTGCCCCTGCGTTTTTCAATCCGAAGGGCATAACTCTGTAGCAATAAAGTCCAACACCTGTGATAAAGCTTGTATCCTCCTGGTCTGGCTCATGCATCATGATTTGGTTATAACCGGAGTAGGCATCCATGAAGGATAACAATTCATGTCCCGCAGTTCCGTCTACCAGTTGATCGATCCTGGGTAATGGGAAGCAATCTTTGGGGCAAGCCTTGTTTAGATCAGAAAAATCGATGCACACTCTCCATTTTCCATTAGCTTTCTTGACCAACACAGGATTCGAAACCCAATTCGGATATGTAGATTCTCTGATGAAGTTATTTTCCATGAGTCGATCAACTTCTTCTTTTAATGCTGCTGACCTTTCTGGACCTTGGGTTCTCCTTTTCTGTTTAACTGGCGTAAATTTTGGATCAATATTCAGAGCGTGTACTGCAACTTCCGGAGATATCCCACACATATCGGCATGAGTCCAAGCAAAGACATCCAGATTTGCCTTCAGGAAAGATATCAAGATGTTCTGAATTGACACATTAAGCTGTGAACCCACATTCAACACCTTATTTGGATCTTTTGGGTCAACAGGTACCGGAACTGTCGTTTCCACCGGTACTACTCTATTCTCCCCTGTACTGGCTTTTCTGGGATCCATTTCTTTCCGTGCCCCGCTGTGCTCGCCAGTGCAGGGTCCGCTCTGTAATTGCTACAAGGCTGGTTCCTTGATGCGGACTGGGGTTGCCGCACCCTTTCCCATTTCTCTTTTTCTTGACTCTCGCAGCTCTGTCAAATAGCACTCTCGCGCAGCATTCTGATCCCCTTTTATAACTCCTACTCCATTGTCAGTAGGGAATTTAATAGTGAGGCACCACGGGGCTAGGATAGCTTTGAATGCTGCGAGTGTTGGACGGCCAAGAAAAGCATTATAGGCAGAAAACTCATCGACAATCACAAATGTTTGCTTTCGGGCCACTTTCCTTTCTCCTTCCCCAAGTTCTACAAACAAATCGATGGTTCCTACTGGTTTCTTTGGCTCCCCTGTGAAGCCCACGATTTTCTGTGATGAGGCTTGCACATCGATCATAGGGATTTTCATCTGGTCAAATGTCTTTTTGAAGAGGATATTACATGATGCTCCGTAGTCAATGAGGACTCTTCTGACAATGGCTGGTCCAATACCAGCCGAGATGACCAAGGGATCTAAAGTAGGAGCTTCAATACCTGTAGAATCTCTGGCTCTGAAAATAATATCATCACTGAAAGTTTTTTGTTGTTTAAGGGGCGTAGTGTCTTCTAGAACAAAGACGTTTTCTTCGGCTGGAGCATATTTCAAAGCCCTGGAATATCTCTCCATCTCACCCCAACTCTTGCCAGCTGGGTGAGGTCCTCCGGAAATGACATTGATAACGGGCCTTCCAGATTCATGCCCCGTAGCTTTCTCACCTGCCCCAGGCTGATGAACAGGAGCCCGCTGCCCCTGACTCGATGATGCAGGATTGTTGCTATTCTTTTTCACAAATTGCTGCAACTTGTTTTCTCTTAGCAACTCTTCAATCAGATTCTTCAGCTGGCGGCATTCATCAGTTTCATGACCTGGTTGATTGTGGAAGCGGCAAAATTTCCCACTTTGTATGGCTTTTCTCCCAGTTCTCAAAGGGATAGGTTTAGGGAAATCGACGGAATCTTTGGTGGCAAGGTAGATGTGCTCCGGCGTATGTGATAATGGAGTATATTCTGATGGCTTGAAGGACCGGGGCTTTTTCAGATTACCCTGTTTCTTTCCATTATTATTCTCCCTTTTCTGCCCCACCGACTCATTCTTGCGTGGAGCGACAGTATTGTCTTCAGCTTTTTCCAACACTGCCTTTACTGGCAAAGGACGACTTTCCAAGCGAATGAATTCGTCCGCTTTTTTGTAGAACTTCTCGAGAGAGGTTGGCTCCTTCATATTTAACCATTTCCCAAATTCGCTTGACTTATCAATAGCCCTCATCAGATAAGTCAATATCATTCGTGGTTCAGCATTGTCCACCTCAGCCAATGCTATATTGAAACGGTTCAAGAAAGATCTGATAGACTCACCAGGATTCTGCTCTAAACTGGACAATGACATGATATCCTTGGCCTTCGAAGCATATAGCCTAAACTACTCCTTAAATTTTCTGGTCAAGTCTGAAAACTGATCGATAGATCGAACTGGCAACTTGGTGAACCACAGTAAAGCCACGCCTTCCAGGTATACGGGGAAATATCGGCACTTTATTTCATCGGAGGCCCTGGCACCTGTCATGTGCCAATCATATTTATACAAGAACTCATTCGGATCACTTGTCCCTTTGTAAGCTGGAATAGTTGGAGGGACAAACTTCCTTGGAAATTCCGCCTTCAAAATTTTTCCAGTAAACGGAGTTTTACTTGGAGCAAAACCCCATTCCTTCTCATCTTCAACCCTTTGCATACTTTCTTTCATGATCTGCCGGACCATTCCAGAAAGATATTCCTCATCATGCCGAGTTCTAGATCCACCGGCGTCAGGTACTGCCTGCTCAAAGGGACTAGTAGGCCTTTCAGGAGCATTCCTTTCATTAACATCATGAATGTTGCCAGCATAGTTCCTTTCATTGCCATCCGGTTGATTGTTTGCCCCAAGTAAGTCGTTCAACTTATTCAGAATCAGAGCATTCTGGGCACTTTGAGCCTCTAGTTGTGCATTTTGGGCGTTTATCTGCTGGTTTAGCCCTAGAATCACAGCATCCAATTCCGCTTTTGTAACTCCAACAGACGGAGTGGGTAGATTAGGCACAGGGGAAGCGGAGGTTCCCTCTTGAATGTTCCCAGATCTGATAGATCTACTTTTCCTTCCAGGAGCCATAATCTCAGATATACTTCTGGTTTTTAAGGAAATTCTTTCTTCTAATCTCTGCGAAGCAATGATGACAGCTGCCTGAGTTCAATTCTCAGTGAAAGCACCAAAAATGTTAACGCCTAAATTTGAACGCTAACACCCCGGTGTGTAGATGACTGTTGTGAAAGCACCACCCGTGAATACGGGAACAAGATACAAGTAAAGAGATTGCAGAAAAGCAGTAAAAACACAAGTTTTATAGTGGTTCGGCCCAAAATCAGGCCTACGTCCACTTAGATTCTCTTTATTGCTGATATGAGTACAATTTATATCACTTTCTTCAATTACAATTAACTTCAGACAAATAGCTCAAACTCCCATGAAGAATAATCTTTCGAATTCATCTTGAATGATTGTGATTCTTCTTTGAAGTGTGTAGTAGCGTCCTTGGAGTTTGGAGTGCTTGGAGTGTTGCTTGAGTTGAGAAAATGGCAGAGTAACGGTGCTTCGAGAATTAGCCCAAAAGGTCCTTTGAATGTTGGTGATGGTCGTGTATTTATAGAGGTTCTCGGTGTTGAGTTATAGGTAGTAGCCGGGTCAAACTGGGTCGTGAGTTGGTGCCGAGCTAGGCTAGGTCGTAGGTCGCCCCCCTTCTCTTATGCATGGTCTTCAGTTTAAGTTGACGTCATGTGCTAAGTCCTAGGTCGTTACCGAGATAATGTGTTACGTGTTAAACTCCTGCGCAACTTCACTCCTCAAATCCATAGATCGGTCACGACTCATCATGAGTCATAAGCCGGCCACGGTTTAGATTGGATGAGTTTGTGCCTGATAGTTAAGTCGGCTAGCATCTTGGATAGTTAAATCGGTAAATAGGTTAAGTCGGTGGGCTTTTATAAGTTTTTAGATCGGGTCCTTCTAAGGCACTAGATCGGTAGCTGCCTTAGGTCGTAAACCTTGTAAAGTACTAGGTCGGCTTCCATACTAGGTCGGAACTCTCCTTAGGTCGGCATAGCCTCGTTAGACCGGCATCCCTTCATGCCTTAGATCGGTATCATTTGGGTTAGCATGCTTCATAAGGTTAAACAGTTAAGTCGTCATCCCTTCAAGCCTTAGGTCGGTGTCCTTGTAATTCCCCTTAGGTCGGTAACCCTATTAGGAAGTTAGGTCGGCAACCATGTTAAGTCGGACCCTTTGTTATCTCTTAAGTCGTTAGGCCAGTCTCTTCTGAGGCACTAAGTCGGCACCCGTGATAAGGCATTGGATCAGTACGATTCTTAACCAGTTAGGTTGGCATCGAATTAAGTCCTGAGCTCTTAGATCGGCAAACCCTTTGGGTTGTTAGGTCGGCATAGCCTTAGGTCGGCAACTCCTCTGGGTCGTAACTTTCGGCCGAGGCAGAGTTAACACTTGGAGTTAATCGTCAACCAAAAAGCAATGAAGAAACCTTTGCCGAAGATGTTCATGATCCCCAAGGAAAAGGTATTCCTCAAAGGGCAGCTGGCACCGCCGAAGGGGCACCTCCCTGAGATGGAGGTTCAAGGCCGCAACCAACTCTTCGTGAACGTTTGCCCAGGCAAACTTCCGAAAAAGTAGCCGACGTCTGTCCCGCGCGGCCTCTAAATGATGAGGAGTACCTCTCGGGAATGAGCCGACAAATTATGAATTAAAGCATGCAAAGGAAGGAAGATGAAAATAAATGGGGGTTTGCTCCAAGCAAGACTCCTTTTACTGAAAGGATCCTGAAGGCTGAATTTCCAAAGAAGTTTGTTCCCCCTACTATTCCAGCATACCGGGGGACAAGCGATCCTAATCAATTCTTATACAAGTATAACTAGCATATGACTGGGGCCAGGGCAACAGATGAGATCAAATGTAGATAATTTCCGGTGCACTTGAAGGGCGTGGCCCTGCTTTGGTTCACAAAGCTACCAGTTCGATCTATCGATCAGTTCTCCGACCTGACTCGAAAGTTCAAGGATCAGTTCAGATTATATGCTTCGAAGGCTAAGGATATAATGTCACTTTCCAGCCTTGAACAAAACCCTAGAGAGTCTACCAGATCTTTCTTGAGCGGGCTATTGATAAATCAAGTGAATTTAGGAAATGGCTAAAGATGAAAGAGCCAAATTCGCTTGAAAAGTTCTATAAAAAGGCCGATGAATTCATGCGCCTAGAAAGCCTTCCTGTGTCAGCAAAAGTAGTTGTGACTGAGGTTGATAATAACACTGTTGCTTCTAACAGGAAAGAATCTGGTGGTCAGAAGAGGAGAATGACGGTGGAAAAAAGTAGAAAAATGTGAAGAAAGCTCGCCACTTTAGACCTTCAAATTTCACTCCCTTAACTGATACTCCAGAAAATATCCTCTTTGCAACCAAGGATACCGTCGAATATCCCAAACCCCCTCAAATAAAGCCTGGGAAAGATGCCGTGCATAATGGGAGATTCTGTCTTTTCACAATCAACCTGGCCATGACACTAACGAATGTCGCAATTTAAAGAATTTAGTTGAAGAGCTGCTGCGACAGAATAAATTGCAATAATATGTAAAGAGAAACAGAAATGACCCGAGCTCATCTACTCAGGGGCAACAAGTTCCTGATCATCATTCTGGCTCAGGTGAGAGGGATACAACGCATGAATCTGAGAGGCCTATCATTAATGTTATCACAGAGGGTCCTCACCCAGCGGGTAGAAGCTGGGGAGAGATGGAAAGATATGCTCATGCTTTGAGATATGCTCCAGTTGAAGAAAGTGTTTTTGTTTTGGAAGATGCTACACCATTAAAACAACAGAGAACTTTTAATGATGACATCATTTTCCAGGCCAGGGTTTCTGTTGGTGTTGAGGCTCCCACCATAGATCCCTTAGTGATTTCTGCAGGCATCGGACCAGCCATTGTAAGAAGAGTGCTTGTGGACTGTGGCAGCTCTTGCAATGTCCTCTTCAAAAAGACATTTGATCAGATGAAAATCCCCATGGCTGACGTTCAAGCTTCCTCACATAAAATTGTTGGGTTCACTGGAGAACCAAAACAGCCTGTTGGGACTATTGACTTGTTTGTAGAGCTCGGAGAAGGGGAAAAGAAGGTGGTCCGAAATCAAACTTTTATGATTGTTGACGAACTCTCTGCTTACAATGCCTTCTTGGGTCGACCAACTCTTGCTGCATTCAAGGCCGTTCTCGCCCCATGGTGCTGACTATGAAGTTCCCCACTGATAATGGCGTCGGTGTTGTAAAGGGGGACCAAAATGCCAGGCGAGAATGCTATCTCACAGAGTTGCTGGAGGCAAAAAAGAGAGAGATGGGTAAAGGTGCGGTAGCCTCGCTCCGCATCAAGGAACCCACCTTGTAGCAATTACAGGGTGGACCCTGCACTGGTGAGCATAGTGGTGCACGAAAAGAAATTGATCCCAGAAAAATCAGTGCAGAGGAGAGTAGAGTGGTGCCGGTGGAAGTGACGGTGCCAATACCTATTGACCCGAAAGATCCAAACAAGGTGCTCAATGTGGGTTCACAACTCGGTGTGACAGTTCAGAATATGTTGATATCATTCTTGAAAGCAAACCTGGATGTATTCGCTTGGAGTCATGCTGACATGTATGGAATATCTCCAGAAATAGCGGTGCATTCTTTGAATATTGATCCGAAATTCACACCCGTAAAGCAGAAAAGAAGAACCCAGTGTCCTGAAAGGTCGGCAGCATTAAAAGAAGAAGTAGATCGGCTCATGGAGAATGGATTTATCAGAGACTTATCCAAATTGGGTTTCTAATCCGGTGTTGGTTAAAAAAGAAAATGGAAAGTGGAGGGTATGCATTGACTTTTCAGACTTGAACAAAGCATGCCCTAAAGACTGTTTCCCGTTACCCAGGATTGATCAGTTGGTGGATGGAACAACCGGGCATGAATTATTGTCTTTTATGGATGCTTACTTAGGATATAACCAAATCATGATGCATGAGCCAGATCAGGAGGACACGAGCTTCGTCACTGATGTTGGTCTTTACTGCTATAAAGTCATGCCTTTCAGATTGAAGAACGCAGGGGCAACTTATCAAAGACTTGTCAATGTAGGATCGATTTCACCCTGAGGGGGGGGGTGAATAAGGTGATGGTATAAATTATTAAAATTAATCGCGGGAGCTTATAAAATAATTTCAACACAGATCACAGAACAATAGCAGCACAGATAATAGCAGAATAATAAATGCAGAAATAGAACGACACAGAATTTACCCAGCTTCGGCAAAACCCTGCCTACGTGCTGCACCCAAGGTTTCTACTAGAAATTAGATAGTCCCTCGCTTACACACGTAAACTCGCTATACCCGCTATTGACTATACTAACTCTACGCTCAAAACCTTGCCACAACTCAGCCCCCGAGTTGCGAATTCCTAAACTACGACACGTAGTTTGTCCCCTAGTCACACGACTAGAAAATTAAACGATTTAAAACGAAAATACAAGTTAAAAACAATTTAAATATTAAATAATCCTAATTTTAAAATAAAAAGTCCTTTTATAAAATATAAGTCTCTTTAGAGAAATAAGGCCGGCCCCCTTTTGTAATTCGACCCATCTCTTTTATTTGCTCCGTTCGTTTTCGTTTATGTAATGGTGGCCGTTCCTTTTTGCAACTCAATTAGGGCTTCTGCGAATTTGGGGCTTTTGCTCCTTGCGCTCTTGTTCCAAATTAGGGTTTTCTAAATCGCCGATTGTTTGATCAACCACGTTGCTCCCTTCGGCTGCTTCGTTGATCGATCGAGTTCGACTCCTTGCTTCAGTATGTAATTTTATGCTTTTTGTACTTTTGTATTTTCGTACTTGAACTCGATGCCCTTGAACTGCCGATGATGAATGTGATTTATATGCGTTCGATCTCCATATTTTTCGTTCGTCTGAATTTGTTTGAATTTGTCAATTTATTTGCTCTGGCCGCTTGATTATGTTTTGATGCTTGGGATTGATTTCTGACTTGTTCAAATCGTATATTCTTGTTTCTTGGTTGACACGGTTTCGAATTTGATTACTGCTTGAATTGTTCGACGCCTTGATTGCCACGGCTTCGGTCTTGGCTTTTCTGATTACGTGAATTTTTGTCTTGATCACCCTCGATGTTGAACTCGGTCTTCACTGATCATGTTTACTCCAGCCATTTGATTTCTTAAACTAAACTTCTTGATATTAATCGAAACTGCACACTTGCTTGCTTCGTTGTCATTGACTTGTTTAACCTCGGCTTTGATTCTGGCCTTGATAAAATTGATTTGCTATTTTTGTATCATACTCGACTTTGGTCATTTGTTTTGAAAACTGCAGCTTGATGCTTGCATCCCTCTTGCTGTTTACTGGAGTTAGTGGTTGATGCATTGTGGTGTCTAGTATTTGATTATATGATATTGTGATGATTTGCATTGTGCTTATGTCCACTGATGCTTCGAGTCTGCAATTGTTGTTTTGAATAACAGCTCGACCATATGCATATTACAACTTGTACATGCTTTGATTTTCATTTTACATCACTTGAACTTGCTTTTGTCTCGGCCTGAACCTTTGCCTTACATACATATGTATATGCTCACTGTCTTTGTACCTGTGCATATATGTTTACTGTTCGAGTTCATTGTTCAGTTGATTCATTGATGCATTGCCTTTGTGGTCTTCACTTTTGTATAGTCTGCATATGTTACTTGTATCACTTGATGTCTTCATTTGGTTCGAGACAGTGATCATTTGTGGCATAGTTTGTATTCTCTGTTTGAATTTGCATTGTGTCACTTGTATAATGCAGCTTGGTCTTGCCTTGGTTCTGGCCATTCCTTGTTGCCTTGTTGCAGTTTGATTGTGCTGTTTACTCGTGTACATGCTTCACTGTATCTTCATTCATGTTGGTTTAGTTTGTGCACTTGCTTGAGTTACTGCAGCTTGTAGTTTGGCTTTGATGTTGTACACTGTTTACTGTTAGTCGAGTTGAGTTGATCATGTTGCATTGTGAACTTTTGTGTTGGTTCCATTGTTGCATCTCTGACCTGTGCATTCCATTCTCGTTTGTTCATCCCTGTAGTATATGCTACTGTGTACTTGAGTTTTCTTTGATGCACTGTTGAATTTGTGTAGACTGTGCATTACACTTGAGTTGAATCCAGTTTCACAACTCGGGTTTGACCTTGTGCTGAAGTCGAGATTTTATTTATGTTGCACCTGAGTTGAACCCGTCTTTTTATTTGGGTTTGACCTTGTGCTCACCCGTACCTGTAGCATTATCAAGTGTATATCGGTGTGCACGGCCTTGTGGCATATACAGTGGTACACTGTGTATGTCACAAGTTGTTCGTGTATGACGAATTCAAATATGAATGATGACGAACAACCCAAATAACTGAGGCAAACAATATTTTCGAAAACCATATTTTATTTTATATTGCAAAAATATTTCTTTTTCAATTTTACAGCGTTAGTGTATATTTTTGCAGATTGCTCAGATGCTGGATTCTAACTGGAATGAAGTTTAAGACAAAATACGAGTGTGAGTGATATGTAGCGAGGTTAAATGTAAATGTAAAATAGTGATGTAATTGAATTTGTATCAAAGTTGTATAGTGAACAGTGAGAGCTTTAATTTGTACTATTCAAAATTGTAATAAATATTTGTTTGAATAAAATATTCTGTTTGAATTCAAATTCTGTGTCATTTAATTTTATTCAGCAAATATTTATTTAATCTATGAAAAAATAAAATAGTACATTAACAAATACATTTAAACGAATGTATATATGTTTATTATCATCAAACAAAAATCATGTAAGCGCATATTCAACAATCTCCCCCTTTTGATGATAACAAACATATATTTAAGATTTTGAATATGTTAAATGTATTTGATCGTTCAATTTGCTCCCCCTATTTGAATGCTTCCTCTCTACACAATACTCCCCCTACATATATGCATGAGAATAAAAATATGCAAATGAATCTATATGCATATGCAAATATATGAATTTTATTTGCTAAAATCTTAACTTTTCTCTCCTCCTTTTGTTATCAGCAAAAGAATAATAGTGTTAGAGAAAATAGAGATAAAGTGATCGATATTGATCAAATATTAAGACTCAATCGAATATAAATATTAAATTTAAAAAAAATCAAACAAAAAATCATAAATATTTTGGTAGGCGCATATTCCACTTTTAGAATGATGGAAATGATGTCATCATATAAAACCATATAGTTATGTCTATTTGTGGTATATTTATATCAGGAATTTGAATATCTACTAACTATGCATAACCGTTAGGACTTTTAAATGAGATTAGCAGTATTCCAATTTTTTTTTATTTTAAAAAAAAAATGAATTCAAGTATCTTCTAACCACGCATAACCGTGAGGACTTTTAAATGGGATTAGAATCAACTTGTTTATTTTAAAAATCAACTTTTGATATGCATTCCATACATGCATAACCGTGAGGACTTTTAAATGAGCATGGAAGCACATAACAAATTCCAAGTAATTCACCCATGCATAACCGTGAGGACTTTTAAATGAGAGTGAATACATTGGTAATTATTTATTTATTTATTTATGTAAAAGTAAAAAACGAATGATTCATGTTTAAAGTACCACATATCGACAAACTATATTGAATTTTGATGAGTGATGGTTGTTAGAAATATGATAGAAATAGAGATGGTCATGGAATTTTTACCAACAAAAGTTTTATAACTCTTGTTTAATTTGAAAAATTTACTAATTATACCGTCTCAAGTAATAATATATGATAAATATAAATACTCATCACTTTTTCAATCACTATTTATCTCTTCGACGATTTGTAGGGAGAAAAAAATGTTAAATATTCAGCAAATTTCTAAAACACCTAAGCTGAGTCGTAGTTTACAAAAACTATTTTCTGGTAGGGGTTTTGTAAAAATGTCTTCCAATTGAGAATCAGTTGAAATAAAATTTATGCAGATATTTTCTTTGGAAATATGATCTTTAATAAAATGATGTCTAACATCTATATGTTTTGTTCGTGAGTGATGTACAGGATTATTTGTGAAATCGATTGCGCTTTTGCTATCACACATTTGTGGTACACGTTTAAAATTTAGGCCATAGTCATGCAAAGTTTGTATCATCCATAAGATTTGAGCAGAGCAACCACTCAAAGCAATATACTCTGCCTCTGTTGTGGATAATGCAATACAATTCTGTTTTCTACTCGACCATGCAACTAATAAATGTCCTAACATAAAACATGCTCCACTAGTACTTTTTCTATCAACTAAATTTCCAGCATAATCAGCATCTGAAAAACCTTTCAATTCAAAGTTATCGTTTGTTGGATACCAAAGACCAAACCGTGGGGTGTTCAACAAATATCTTATAATTCTTTTAACTGCTTTTACGTGAGATTCTTTTGGATTAGATTGAAAGCGTGCACACAAGCAGACAGAAAACATGATGTCAGGTCTAGAAGCGGTAAGATAAAGGAGTGATCCAATCATACCTCTGTACTGCTTTTGATCAACCGTCTTACCTTTTTCATCCTTGTCAAGTTTAAGTGTTGTACTCATGGGAGTTCTTGCTGGTTTAGCATCTTTCAATCCAAATTTGTTGACAAGTTCCCTAATATATTTTGTTTGATAAATGAATGTGCCTTTATCGCTTTGTTTGATTTGAAATCCTAAAAAGAATTTTAACTCTCCAACCAAGCTCATTTAAATTTTTTCCTGCATGACCTTTTCAAATTTCTCATACAATAACTTGTTAGTAGCACCATAAATGATGTCATCAACATATATTTGAACAATCAAAAGATCATCGTTTTCATGCAACAGAAATAGTGTGGTGTCTACACATCCCTTTTTGAACCCATTTTCAAGGAGATAAGAACTAAGACATTCATACCAAGCTCTGGGAGCTTGTTTTAATCCATATAATGCCTTTTTCAGTTTGTATACATGGTTTGGATATTCATGACTTTCAAAACCTTCTGGTTGTTCGACAAACACATCTTCTTTTAAAATTCCGTTAAGAAAAGCACTCTTAATGTCCATTTGTCTTAGTTTAAATCCTTTGTAACAAGAAAAAGCTAATAATATTCTAATTGATTCTAGTCTAGCTACAGGTGCAAAAGTTTCATCAAAGTCAACTCCTTCAATTTGATTGTATCCTTTAGCGACTAGTCTAGCTTTATTTCTAATTACATTTCCAGATTCATCATATTTATTTTTAAAAATCCATTTTGTTCCTATAACTGGATAATCCTTAGGTCTAGGTGCTAGACTCCAAACATTATTTCGTTCAAACTGATTTAGCTCTTCTTGCATGGCCATAAACCAGTTTTCATCATTAAGAGCTGAATCTATGTTATTTGGTTCTATTTCTGAAATAAATCCACTATATAAGCACAGATCACATAGATTTTTAAAGGATGAACGAGTTTGCATACCTGCTATAGGGTTTCCAATTACCAATTCTGGTAGATGGTCTGTTTTGTATTTCAGTTTTTCTGGATCCAGATTTCTTCGGACTTCTTGAGTTGTGGTAGTTTCTCTAGTATCAGCCGTTTCTTTTGGTTTTTCAAGCTCATCTTTTTCTTTCTCCTCTTCAACGTTGCTTTTGGATGTTTCCTGATCATCAATGCCTTCATCAAATTTCACATTGATTGACTCCACGATTGTTTTAGTCTTTTTGTTGTAGACTCTATAAGCTTTGCTTCTCGAAGAGTAACCCATGAAGATGCCTTCATCAGCCTTTGCTTCAAATTTTCCTAACTGATCACCTGTATTAAGAATATAGCAAGGACATCCAAACACTTTGAAGTAAGCGATGTTTGGTTTACTGTTGAACCATAGCTCATAGGAGGTTTTGTTAAGAATCGGTCTAATCATAACTCTATTCATTACATAACATGCTGCATTTACTGCTTCTGCCCAAAGATGCAGAGGTAGTTCATATTCATTTATCATAGACCTAGCCAATTCTTGCAAAGTTCGATTCTTTCTCTCAACTACCCCATTTTGTTGTGGAGTACGTGGTGCAGAGAACTCATGTTTGATTCCGTTTTCATCACAAAAAAATTTCATATTCATAATTTTCAAATTCTCCACCATGATCACTTCTTAACGAAACAATAGGGACTCCTTTTTCATTTTGCACTAATTTTGCGAATTTTGTGAAGTATGAAAAAGTTTCTGATTTTTTAGCCAAGAAATGTACCCATGTATATCTTGACTAATCATCAACTAACACAAAGCAATATTTCTTACCTCCTAAGCTAGCAATGTCATTAGGTCCGAATAGATCCATATGAACTAGTTCAAGAACTCTAGAAGTGCTTACATTGTTTTTGGCATGAAACGATGATTTTTTAAGTTTTCCCAAAGTACATGCTTTACAAATGTTTTCTGTTTCAAACTCATGTGATGGCAACCCTCTTACCAAACTTTTCCTTTTTAATTTGTTTAATAAGTTCATACTAGCATGCCCTAAACGTCTATGCCATCAATTCACTTCTATATCCTTAGCTACCAAACATTTAGAGAGGGTGAGATCATCAAAAGATAGAGAATATATATTACCTTTCCTTTTTCCTGAAAATAAGATTTCTTTTGATGATTTGTCAATAATTTTGCACAAGTCAGAATCAAAGATAACATTCATACCTTTATCACATAGCTGGCTGGTTGATATCAAATTGTGGTGCAGATTTTCAACATATAGTACGTCATTCAAGGTAAATGTATTGTTACCTACTTTACCTTTACCGACAATTTTACACTTGTCATTATTGCCCATTGTGACTCTGCCATCTTTGTACTTTTCTAGGCTAAGGAACTTTGATTTATCGCCTGTCATGTGCCTGGAACAGCCAGAATCCAAGTACCATTGGTGTTGTTCCTTAGCCTACCAGCATACCTACACGAGAATAGAGTTTAGTGACCTATTTGTTTTTATAGGTCCATGATTGTTAGTAGCAAAATATTTAGAACGATAATTTTGTGGAGACCCAAAACTATTTATAATTGTTCCCTTTGGCACCCAAATTTGTTTAACTTTGAGAGTTTTTATATTTGTGCCTTTTGGAACCCAAATCGGTATAGTTTTCACATGTTTGGGTCTATACCAACAATTATTGTGATTGTGTCCATTTTTTCTACAAATTGTGCACATAGAATTATGATTAATATTGCTTTCAATAGTTTTTGAATTATTATATCCAAGTCCTTGTCTAACCGTATTAACAGTTTGCTTTCTTAATAGCATATTCAACGATTTTTCACTTTTTGAAAATTTATCTAAAGTCGTTGACAATTGTTGGACTTGTGTCTTGATAGATTCATTTTCGTTTAACAATTGTGTGCACTTTTTAATAGAATTCTCTCTCCTAGTATTTTCATTCTCTTTTAAAATCAGAATTTCATTTTCAAGTGATTCTATATTGATTTCTGATTTTTTAATTCCTTCTTCGAATGTTGGACACTTATCACACTTAGGGATCCTACTTTGATAGTTCTTAACTAATTGATCAAGTTGTTCATTACATTCTATCAAAGTATCCTTTTGAGATTCAAGTTTTGCGTACTTTTCCCTAAGTCGTTCACAACAGCCATTTACTTCATGGAAATAAATAAGTAATTCAGAATGAGTGAGTTTTGATACCTCGCTTGGCTCGTCGTCATCACTGTCTGTAACTTCGCCATGAAGGCACATGTTTGCTTTTTCACTCTCACTCTCGGTGCTATCACTTTCATCTTCGTCAGTTTCATCCCAAGTAGCCGCAAAGTTTTTCTTCTTTGGTTTCTTTCCTTGGTTTGATCGTTTTTGAGGACAATGTGGCTTGATATGACTGGGTTTGTTGCATTTGTAACAGATGATTTTCTGTTCTTCTGGGTTGTCTATTGCTTTGTTTAATCTGCTCTTTGCTTGTTGATTTCTAACTGGATTGCCATATTTGCGACTCCACCTTTTGAATTTTCTTATTAATAGTGCTAGTTCCGCTTCAGAATCATCATCATTATCATCATCATCTTCACTTTCAATTGTTCCTTTAAGAGCTATTAATTTTCTTCGAGTGTCACCTCCTTCACCCTCTTCCTTGAATTTCATTTCTTTTTCATAAGCAGTGAGATTTCCGATGAGTTCTTCGACTTTCATTTGTTTCAAGTCTTTTGATTCTTGAATGGCAGACACTTTGGCTTTAAAGCTTCGAGGAAGGAATCTGAGGATTTTTCGGACTATCTCCAACTCCGTGTATGATTTTCCAAGAGCTTTTGATTTGTATACGATATTGGAAAGTCGTCCATGCATCTCTTTGACATTTTCTTCCTTCGCCATTGTAAAGTTCTCATATTCGCTGCACAGCATAGCAAGGCGGGATTCTTTGACTTGAGATGTTCCTTCGTGAGTCACTTCGAGTGTGTGCCATATTTCCTGCGCAGTTAGACAATGTGAGACACGATTAAACTCAAATTGATCCAATGAACAGATAATAGAATTCATAGCTTTAGCATTAGGATTTTGTAATTTATTTTCTAGTTCTGTCCATTGTTCCTTTGGTTTCTCTATTTCCTGATTATCTACAGTTATAGTTGGTATTCTATAACCCGTCTCAACAATATTCCATGCGTCAATGGTTTTCAGAAAAATTTCCATCCTATTTTTCCAGTAAGCAAATTCACCATTGAACATTGGTGGTCTAACTATGGATTGACCCTCTGCAAAAGCATTATTAAAAGAAGCCATTTTAAAAATTCAATTTTTTTTAAAAACAAAAAACTGATTTTTTTGAAAAATGTATTTTTTAAAACAAATGATGAGTTCTATTCCTAGCTCTGATACCACTTGTAGGATCGATTTTACCCTAGAGGGGGGGTGAATAGGGTGATGGTATAAATTATTAAAATTAATCGCGGAAGCTTATAAAATAATTTCAACACAGATCACAGAACAATAGCAGCATAGATAATAGCAGAATAATAAATGCAGAAATAGAACGACACAGAATTTACCCAGCTTCGGCAAAACCCTGCCTACGTTGCACCCAAGGTTTCTACTAGAAATTAGATAGTCCCTCGCTTACACTTGTAAACTCGCTATACCCGCTATTGACTATACTAACTCTATGCTCAAAACCTTGCCACAACTCTGCCCCCGAGTTGCGAATTCCCAAACTACGACACGTAGTTTGTCCCCTAGTCACACGACTAGAAAATTAAACGATTTAAAACGAAAATACAAGTTAAAAACAATTTAAATATTAAATAATCCTAATTTTAAAATAAAAAGCCCTTTTATAAAATAGAAGTCTCTTCAGAGAAATAAGGCCGGCCCCCTTTTGTAATTCGACCCGTCTCTTTTATTTGCTCCGTTCGTTTTCGTTTATGTAATGGTGGCCGTTCCTCTTTGCAACTCAATTAGGGATTCTGCGAATTTGCAGCTTTTGCTCCTTGCGCTCTTGTTCCAAATTAGGGTTTTCTGAATCGCCGATTGTTTGATCAACCACGTTGCTCCCTTCGGCTGCTTCGTTGATCGATCGAGTTCGACTCCTTGCTTCAGTATGTAATTTTATGCTTTTTTGTGCTTTTGTATTTTCGTACTTGAACTCGATGCCCTTGAACTGCCGATGATGAATGGGATTTATATGCGTTCGATCTTCGTATTTTTCATTCGTCTGAATTTGTTTGAATTTGTCAATTTATTTGCTCTGGCCGCTTGATTATGTTTTGATGCTTGGGATTGATTTCTGACTTGTTCAAATCGTATATTCTTGTTTCTTGGTTGACACGGTTTCGAATTTGATTACTACTTGAATTGTTCGACGCCTTGATTGCCACGGCTTCGGTCTTGGCTTTTTTGATTACGTGAATTTTTGGCTTGATCATCCTTGATGTTGAACTCGGTCTTCACTGATCATGTTTACTCCAGCCATTTGATTTTTTAAACTAAACTTATGGATATTAATCGAAACTGCACACTTGCTTGCTTCGTTGTCATTGACTTGTTTAACCTCGGCTTTTATTCTGGCCTTGATAAAATTGATATGCTATTTTTGTATCATACTCGACTTTGGTCATTTGTTTTGAAAACTGTAGCTTGATGCTTGCATCCCTCTTGCTGTTTACTGGAGTCAGTGGTTGATGCATTGTGGTGTATAGTATTTGATTATATGATATTGTGATGATTTGCATTGTGCTTATGTCCACTGATGCTTCGAGTCTGCAATTGTTGTTTTGAATAATAGCTCGACCATATGCATATTACAACTTGTACATGTTTTGATTTTCATTTTACATCACTTGAACTTGCTTTTGTCTCGACCTGAACCTTTGCATTACATACATATGTATATGCTCACTGTCTTTGTACCTGTGCATATATGTTTACTGTTCGAGTTCATTGTTCAGTTGATTCATTGATGCATTGCCTTTGTGGTCTTCACTTTTGTATAGTCTGCACATGTTACTTGTATCACTTGATGTCTTCATTTGGTTCGAGACAGTGATCATTTGTGGCATAGTTTGTATTCTCTGTTTGAATTTGCATGGTGTCACTTGTATACTGCAGCTTGGTCTTTCCTTGGTTCTGGCCATTCCTTGTTGCCTTGTTGCAGTTTGATTGTGCTGTTTACCCATGTACATGCTTCACTGTATCTTCATTCATGTTGGTTTAGTTTGTGCACTTGCTTGAGTTACTACAGCTTGTAGTTTGGCTTTGATGTTGTACACTGTTTACTGTTAGTCGAGTTGAGTTGATCATGTTGCATTGTGAACTTTTGTGTTGGTTCCATTGTTGCATCTCTGACCTGTGCATTCCATTCTCGTGTGTTCATCCCTGTAGTATATGCTACTGTCTACTTGAGTTTGCTTTGATGCACTGTTGAATTTGTATAGACTGTGCATTACACTTGAGTTGAATCCAGTTTCACAACTCGGGTTTGACCTTGTGCTGAAGTCGAGATTTTATTTATGTTGCACCTGAGTTGAACCCGTCTTTTTATTTGGGTTTGACCTTGTGCTCACCTGTCCCTATAGCATTATCAAGTGTATATCGGTGTGCACGGCCTTGTGGCATATATAGTGATACACTGTGTATGTCACAAGTTGTTCATGTATGACGAATTCAAATATGAATGATGACGAACAACCCAAATAACTGAGGCAAACAATATTTTCGAAAACCATATTTTATTTTATATTGAAAAAATATTTCTTTTTCAATTTTACTGCGTTAGTGTATATTTTTGCAGATTGCTCAGATGCTGGATTCTAACTGGAATGAAGTTTAAGACAAAATACGAGTGTGGGTGATATGTAGTGAAGTTAAATGTAAATGTAAAATAGTGATGTAATTGAATTTGTACCAAAGTTGTATAGTGAATAGTGAGAGCTTGAATTTGTACTATTCAAAATTGTAATAAATATTTGTTTGAATAAAATATTCTGTTTGAATTCAAATTCTGTGTCATTTAATTTTATTCAGCAAATATTTATTTAATCTATGAAAAAATAAAATAGTACATTAACAAATACATTTAAACGAATGTATATATGTTTATTATCATCAAACAAAAATCATGTAAGTGCATATTCAACAGTCAATGCCATGTTCAAACCCCAAATTGCAAGACTATGGAGGTGTATGTTGATGATATGTTGGTGAAATCGAAGAAGGCAGTAGACCACATGGATCATTTGGCAGAAATGTTTGCCGTTCTCCGAAAGTATGGGATGAAGCTAAATATTCTAAAATGCTCATTCGGGGTAGAGTTTGGAAAATTTTTGGGTTTCACTGTGAGTGCTAGGGGCATTGAAGCCAATCCTGCTCAGATTACCGCTTTAAGAGAAGTCAAAGCCCCTAGGACAAAGAAGGAATTGCAAAGCCTCAACGGGAAAGTCGCTGCTTTGTGTCGGTTTGTTTCCAGGGCCACAGACAAATGCATTCCCTTCTTAGACGCTTTGAAGAAAGGAAAGAAAAACTTTGAATGGACTCCTGAATGTCAGAAATCTTTTGACGAACTGATTCGGCACATGGAAACGCCTCCAATACTTTCTAAGCCCAGCAATGGTGAAGATCTTTTCATATATTTAGCGGTTTCATCTCATGTTCTCAGTGCAGCATTGGTACGGGAAGACGCAAAAGTTCAGCGCCCGGTTTATTACATCGAAAAAAGATTCACTAGGGAAGAGATGAATTATTCAAAGTTGGAAAAGCTCGCCTATTGTCTGTTGATTGCATCCAGAAAGTTGAGGCCATATTTCCAAGCTCATCCTATTAAAGTCCTCACTGATCAACCTCTAAAACAAGTCCGATTTCGCCCTGAAACTTCGGGTTGCCTTCTGAAGTGGAATATTGAACTCAGCCAGTATGATATCACCTACCATCCCCGAAGAGCAATCAATAGACAAGCTTTAGCAGACTTCATTGCAAAATACACAGATAATGGTGACAGTGAGGAAGAGGTGACTAATGACATCCCGATCCAATGGAAATTATATGTTGATGGTGCAAGAAATGATTGTTGTTCCGGAGCTGGGGTTGTGCTTGAAACCCCCGAAGGGCGATCATTGTGCTGTGCATTGAGACTAGAATTTCCTTCGACAAATAATGAAGCAGAATATGAAGCTCTTATCGCCGGTTTGAAGATTGCTAAAGAATTGAACATCAGAGTATTGCAGATCTTCAGTGATTCCCAGCTTATTGTGTGCCAAATCAAGAAAGAGTTTCAAACTAAAGGAGGAAATCTGCCTGCTTACTTATCAAAGGCCTGGGAGCTTCTTAATGGTTTTGATCATTATACAATAAGCCATATACCCCGGGAAGAGAAAATGAAGGCAGATTCTATCATAAAGTATTCAAGCTCTAGTGAAGCTCAATTATTGGGATTGGTACCTATGGAAGTCTTGTCAGCTCCAAGTACCGATGAGATGCATATTGACTGGATTATGGCTATTTCTCAACAGCAGGAATCGTGGATGACCCCGATCAAGGAATATCTACTTAACGGTTTCCTTTCGGAAAATTCAAAAGAGCGTCAGAAACTGTTAAGAAAAGCCTCAAGATATGTAATTCAAGATGGACGGTTGTACAAACGAGGATTCTCGATGCCATTACTCCGATGTGTAACTAAGGAAGAGGCTAAGACAATTTTAGCTAAGGTGCACGGAGGGGAGTGTAGGGATCATTTAGGTGGTCAAACTCTAGCAAAGAAAATTCTCCGCTATGGGTATTTTTGGCCAAACATTAGTCGAGATGATGCTAGCTACTCCCGAAAGTGCGACAGATGCCAGAGATTTGCAAAAATCCCAAGAGCACCTTCCACCGAGCTAGCACAGATGGTCATTCCATAGCCATTTACCATTTGGGGGATAGATCTCATCGGGCCTTTGCCAACTGCCAAGTCTGGAATCAAATATGCTATTGTTGCCGTTGATTATTTCACTAAATGGGCTGAATCTGAACCGTTGGCTACAATTACCTCTAAAAAGATGATAAACTTTGTGACTAAGAATATCATTTGCAGGTATGGTGTGCCTCAGAAGATAATCACCGACAATGGTACCCAATTCGAAAGCGAAGAATTTCAGGACTTTTGCAGATGATTCAAAATCCAAAAAAGCTTCTCAGTAGTGGCTCATCCGTAGGCAAACGGGCAAGTGGAAGCAGTGAACAAGATTATTATCAACCATCAAAAAATAGCTGGAAAAAGCAAATGGTGGTTGGGTCGATAAGCTGCCACTAGCACTATGGGCATACAGAACTACCCACAAGACTGCGATTGGGCACACTCCATTCTCATTGGCATATGGACCAGAAGCAATGATTCCGGTGGAAATAGAGGTCCCCTCACACAGGAGAATTCATTTCAACCAAGCTGAAAACGAAAAGCTGCAACTTGAAGCACTTGACTTGATTGATGAAAGAAGGAAAGAAGCTAAGCTCAGAATTGCAGCCCATCAGCAAAGAATAGCCACAAACTTCAATTCTAAAGTTCGCCAACGCAGCTTTGAAATTAAGGATCTAGCCTTGAAAAGGGTCGTGACAGCAACATGAGTGTTTGGGCCAAACTGGGATGGGCCATATGTCATAGGCAAAAAACTTCTCGATGGCACTTTCAAGCTCACAACTGTCGAAGGAGATCTGATTCCGAGAACCTGGAACAACAATCACTTGCGTCCATATTTTACTTAGAAGCTATGCTTAAATTTGTAAAATGATTATGGATGTACCATTTTTGTATTGTAAACCATTGTAAAATCAGTGTAAATCAATAATAAGAACTATGAAGTGGATGTAGGCCCAATTCTTAGCCGAACCACTATAAATCTTGTGTTCTTTATTACTATAAAATGCCAGTCTCATTTCGATGTGCATGTATCTTAAATATATTGCTAAATTCTTGATTTAATAATGCAGGCTATCAAAGCGTAGCTTACTTATTCAACACATCACAAGGCCAAGCGATTCCTACAAATCATTCAACAAGCAAATGTCAAGCCATAAAAATTCCACATTCAATTCCTACATCGAAAGTGCTTCTCACAAATAGTTGATGATTCCACCAGAGGGGCACCTTCCCAACGTGAAGGTTCCAGGCCCTTGCTAACTGATTGCGATCGTTTGTGCAAACAGGCATCTGGTCAAGTAGCTTGCGTCTGCCCCGTGGATTCACTCAACAATGAAATGCACTTCTCTGGAAAAAAAGCAAACCACTTGCAAAAGAAAGAAATGTGTATTTGGGAACGATAATGAGGAATCGCTAAAAGATAGATGGTGGAAAGACATGGGCAAGCAGACAAAGAATAGCCAAAAGGGAATCTTGTGCCTCAACCAAAAAGGTTAGTGGAACCACCGAAGGGGCACCTTCCTAAAGTGAAGGTTCCAGGCCCTTGCTAGTTAATTGCGATTGTTTGTGCAAACAAACAACCAATTAAGTAGCTTGCGTCTGCCCCGTGGATCCACTTAACCGTGAGATGCAACCTTTCAGGCGATCACAAAAGCCCTCTTCGGAGGCAAAACCCTCTTCGGAGGCACCCTTCACCAAGTTGGAGTGCCAAAGCCCTCTTTGGAGGCAAATGCCCTCTTCGGAGGCAAAAGCCCTCTTCGGAGGCACACTTCACCAAGTTGGAGTGCCAAATCCCTCTTCGGAGGCAAAACCTTCTTCGGAGGCACGCTTCCCCACGTAAAGGGAAAAAATAATGCCCTCTTCGGAGGCACGCTTCCCCGCGTATAGGGAAAAAACAAAAAGCCCTCTTCGGAGGCACGCTTCCCCGCGTACAGGGCAAAACAAGAAGTTTTCTCCAGAGGCACAAAAAAGCCTTCTCCAGAAGCACAAACAAAAAGCCCTCTCCAGAGGCACAAACAAAAAGCCCCCTTCGGAGGCACAAACAAATCAAAGCCCTGTTCGGAGGCCCACTTCACCGCGTAGGGGAATCCACTTCTCAAAAGTAAAAGTGACCATCTCCGAAAGTTGAAGCGTAAAATCTTTTTATAAGAAAGAAAGAAAACTTCTCCAATGCAAAGCACACTCTACTAGAGTAGAATAATATTTCCACAAAATGTAAGAAGTATTCTCCAAAGTAAGAGTACAAGTCTTCCCAAAGTGGAAAAATTGTTCCCCAGAGTAAGAGTGCAAGTCTTCCCAAAGTGGAAAAATTGTTCTCCAGAGTAAGAGTACAAGTTTTCTCAAAATGGAAAAGATTGCAATAAGCCGTGGTATGGGAGCAAGATAATATAGCTGCATTAATAAAAGCAACGCTCAAGCAACATACCACGAGCTCACTGCAATATCATACAAGGAAAATAAAGAAACTTGTGTGATAAAATGGAATAAATGCATTTATAAATACAGACAAAAGTTTGTACAAGTAAAAAGAATCATTTTATTCCATACTATAAAAATATGTATACATGTGCAGGTTTCAAAAAGCGGGGGCCGGTACCCATCACTTCTTCTTCCCTCCGCCTTCGGAGCCTTTGCCCGGCCTAATGGTTAACTTATTAAGTCGGCTTGAACGGGTTGGGGAAAGAGGAGAAAGAGGCGCAATTGGGTCCTCTTTTGCTTTCTCATCACCAGCAGAAGTCTCCTTCCTTTTCTTCGAAACTCCACGCTTGCCCCTCTTCTTTGAAGAAGATACACTGCCCAGAACAATAAGATCAATCAACTTTGTATCGTCGGCAGTGAATTCCTCCGGGGTCCTCTCACCCTCTTCAAGCTCTTCAGTTTTCTGCTCTTGCGAAGCGGCCGGGTCATCCAAGCCTTGAAGAGCTTCTATCTGTTCTTCTTGAGATCCTGGTTGAGAAGCAAGAGGAGTAACTTAAAGAGATGGAGGAGCAACAGCTGGAGGAGGCGAAGCTTGTGCACTACTTGTTGTTTTCACTATAGAAGAAGAAGAATTAAACATCAGTATTTCTCGCAAAAAGAGGAGATAGTGGCACGTCAAGGTTTAAGTAACAATTAAGAAGTTCATCAAACTCATGTGAAGAAAACAAGTAGTCCACTTGAGCTAGATCAGTGTTGAAGTTACCTGGAGGAGTTGGCTTTATCACGTCGATTTCAAAATCGTGGGCTTCAATGTCTTCCTGGGACTCGGTGTGGGCAGTTGTAATTCCAGTCTCGGCTCTGGCAGAAGGCGGAGAATGAGAACTAGAGCCAATAATGTCGACGTCAACCGAAGCCGAAGGACTAGCCGGGTCGGTCAAAGGTGCCTTCCCTAAATGCTCTCCTTCCGCCGCTTCGGCTCCTTCTTTGGCGAGTTGTTCCTTTCCTCTGGCAAGGGCGGCTTGACCTTCATCGTCCAAAAAAAGAGCCTCAAGACACTCCTCACGGTAGCCGGCACCTTTAAGCATTTCAACCGCTGCCTCGCACACTTCAGTTAGGGTAATTTCATACTTTGGGCCCAAAAATGAGAGACTGCCATGCCCCAAGACGCTATGAATGTAAAACTCGAATAAAGTGGAACTGACGTTGGCCTTCGTCTCTTCATGAGATTGTTCAGCTGCTGCTTTTCCAGCAGTGGCCTCGTCGCGCTCTTTTTCAACTTTAGAAAGCCGAGTCTTTAACATTTCAATCTCCAAGTCTTGGGAGCCAGTCTTTTCTCGCAGCTGAGCAACATCACTGCGATAGCTTTCCACAATTCTCTGCTGTGCCTCAAGTCTAGCCTCAGCATCTCGTTGACTAGCATGGGCATCTCTTACTTGCTTTTGAAGCATCTCTTCCTTTTGAGTATAAGAAGTGGAAGAGGTAGCAAGGTCATCTTTAAGTTGCTTGACTTCAGCCTCGAGTTTCTCATTATATGCGGTGATGTTCTTTATCTCCGTGTCGTGCTAATCAAGAACTTTTTGCCATTCGGATTTATCATTTTCCATGGTTAGCATAACTTTGAGATTTAGACGGTTCACTCTTTGAAGCTAATCGACTAGCTTTTGCCACCCGGACATTCTTTCAATGTCAAGCTTAACTGCATCAAGATTTCTCAGCATAGCCTGTTTGTCAATGAGAACCAAGTCCAAGTTAAAGCGTACTCCTTTTAAACACCAGTTTGGAAACCGGCTTTGGAGTGCAGGCGGAGCATTCTCAACTTGATACGTAGGCCTATTAATGATTGTCTGGATCTTAGCTCTTTTGAGGGCAGCGGAACTAGAAGGGTTGTCCAGAGAAATAGAAGTAGCAGGCACTTTGGAAATTTCAGATGAAGATTTTTCGCTAGGCTTGGCCCGCTTGTTGGACCCTTCAGCTTCAAAACTCTTCCCCTTGTCATCGTGAGACTTTCTTTTATGGGAGTCATCGTCCCTATGGTGGGAGTCATGGCGGTCATCTCTTCTACCATACCGCTCCTCATAGGCCTGCCTTTCGCGAGCCTTTCTGACTGCTCTTTCCTCATCGGGTTCCCTGGGGATAGGAAGATAACGCTTGGGGTCGTAAGAATCGCGCCTCCCAAAGAGTTGAAAGTCGTCGTAATATGAACCGCTGCGTCCTATAGGAGAACCTGAAAGTGAAGAAGAGACAAGTTTAGAAATCTTCGAAATAAAGAAGTTAAGTGCACATAATTGCCAAAATCCTAAGTGTGTGAGGCGTGTGAACTACGCACGTCAAGCAACAAACCACTCTTCGGCTTAGGAGTCAATTCTTAGATTGATAGAGTTGACCGCAAAACAAACATCGCTTCAATTGATGGAGAAACGAGCTTAGAGGTGATGGTGTCAACTTTAAAAAGCTCTTGGGAAGTCACCATAAGGTCACTCAGTCCCTCAAAGACATCATCACCATCATGCCCAACGGAATGAGTCATGCCCTCTTAAACACACTTTGCACTCTTTATAACAAGACTTTCTTTCTCAGCTCCCTCATAAGCTTCTCCAGTGGCCTCCCCAGAATGTTGAGGAATCTCCTCTTCTTTAATAACTGGGAGAAGTTCAGATTTGCCAAATAATCCCGCATGGTTAATGGAACTTGAGCATTTCACTAACGAAGCCTCAACAATAGATTCCTTCAGTGCAGATTCCTTCACGGAGGCTGGGGCATCTGACACTTCTGCCAAAGAACTAGGGGCATCACGTGGTTGAGTAGACCGAGAAGAATGCAAAAGTTCGAATTGGTGCAAGAACTCGTCCTTCAGCAGAAATTTAATACTTCTCTCCTCAGCAGCCACAACTCTCAATCTATCGAAAATTGGTTTGTGGCTAGAACCTTTTGAGGGAGGAGGAATTGCTGCAAAAGTAGAGAATGAAGTTAGCACTTAACGACTTGAATTTTGAAAGGCACACAAATCAAGTAAACGGAGATAAGTAGTCTTACTTCCTACTCTCCAGATGCCGTAGAATCCCTGGGGGCAGTGAACAAAGAAGAACTGATTTAAAAACCCATGAGCACTCTCAGGAAGTTCAGTAATCAGTTTACGGTTTCTTGCGCCCCTCACAAGTGTGATATAAGGATGATCTTTGTTCTTCGCAAATGTGCACAAATAGCAAATCTCTTCAAAGCTCGAAAGACGGTCGAGCGTTCTCTTGAACAACACGCACAATCCCATCAAAATGGCATAGCCATTAGGGTGTAACTGGAAAGGAGAGATAGTTAATCGAAGAAGGAACATTTGAAGAAAATCATTAAAAGGGGTAATAGCTCTGTTCAGGCACATTTGACAATTAACTGCAATAAAACCAAGAGGTGGCCTGTCAGCAGTGTTATTTACCCTAGGGAGCAGGGCGTCTGCTTCAGCAATGCCGAACTGAATGCATAACTGACTGAAAACCCGTTGATTCAGAGTGGTTGAAGCTCTTTCCGGGGGACTCTCCAAGGGGTTAGCTATTGGGAAAACCCCTTCGGCTCACCTTACCATCTCTTCTTGTGCTTGTTGAGAAGTCATTCTACATAAGGAACTGGATATTCAAATATGAAGGTGCACGTTTCCTAAAAGCATGTGAAGTGTTGTGCAAAGCTACTGAAATAACAAGTAAATAAAGTAAAACTTAAAATAATACTGGTTGGCACATGTCAATTCGGGAAGATTCGAGGCTTGTCATTGAGTTAAAACTAAGTGTAGTATCAATGCAGATAATATTCAGTAATAAGCAGTTATAACTGTGTGAATTTTGTGTTGATACTTCATTTAAGACAGTTGATTCACAACACTTCATCTTTAATCAAATTCATATTATTTTACTTAAGTAAAATGTTGTCTCTTTGATCTAATCCATCACTCGATGTAGGCAGTCGATGATGAGTATATCCGTCCTATTTTTTCTGCAAATGTTGTGTGTGACAGGTTGTTAGCTTATAATTCAATCTGTGGGAAAATGCAACATGTTCAAGTAGTTTATCCTGGGCAGTTCAAATTGAAAATTCAATTAAGTGTTGTCAAATTTTAAAAGTGATCAAGTTCAAATGGCTTAGCATAGGTCGAAGCTTCCTTAAGTCGCTCCGTGCGAGTCATGGAGTTTATTATTCATGCTCCTGCGAGTTAAAGTTATGCTACGGGCTATGGAATAAGGCTTTAAGTCAAGACAAAGCATATTTGTTTAAGTGTTAGCTCGTTCGAATACACCAGCGACCTAAAGGTTATGACGCAAGAAGTTAAGTCGCCCAGATCGCAGTGCGACCCAATAATAGGTCGTTAAGAGGGTTATCCCGTCCAAAGAAGTGTACTATGCAAGTTAAGTCGCAAGTTCGAAAGTCGTTCAGCTTCCTTTAAGTCGCAAGGCTCTTAGGTCGTTCGATTCATTAGGTCGCTCTTGAAGTAGCTCGGAAATACCAAACTTTCGCCCATCAAAAAACCCTAAGGCCTGCTCTCCACACATACGTTGCCACGCGTCCACCGCCCTTGCATCACCAATAGCACCACGGCTTAACCTAAAATCCACTAACTGGTTAACCAAATATCCCTTCGTCTCTTCCAAGCACCTAAAGCTTCATCGTCTCTTCCAAATTTCCAGAAAACATCGTTAAACTCCACAAATTCAAAACACTCGCCAAATAACTCCATGAGATCCTAAGCTGATTCATTGTTAAGGCAATTGCCACCGGTTCGATAGTAAACAGAGGGCAAATCAGAGTATAATATTACAATAAGGTAACAGAAATTGTGTAAAACCAATCATGGGAGAATCGATGGGAGATAGGACGAACAGATGATCGATTTACCTAAATTTGCTGTTTGGAATGACGATCGAAAGCAATGAAGAAGGGAATTTCGCTTTGAAGTTTTTGAGCTTAAGTACGGCAAAGGCGGAAAAGTGTAAGCAATAAAGTGAAGAGGACGAAGCGATTTAACAGCTTACATAGGAGAAAGAGGAGAAGATGAATAGGCGCGCGAGTTAACGAGCTACTTGAGACGCTCACGACCTAGCAGAGTTAGGTCGAAGCACACGACCTATAACCTAGGCATGTACTTCGAGGGGCAAGTGTTAATTCCTATCTGAATGGCGACTCAACTACTCAAGGGAAGCAAGCGACCTAACGAGTTAAGAATCAAGCGACCTAACGAGTTAAGAAGCAAGTGACCTAACGAGTTAAGAAGCAAACGACCTAACGAGTTAAGAAGCAAGCGACCTAATGATCTAAGCATTCGGCGAGCTAGCGTAAGAGCAACTCAGTAACTTAATGGCCTAACGATCTAAGCAGATCAACGACATAACATAATAGTGGAATGAACACTGCAGCGACCTAGCAAGTTAACGACCTAGCGACCTAGTGTGTCACAAGCCTCATATCCTTATGTCGCTTGGTTATAGGTCGAACCAACATTAGATCTCTACAACCTACCAGCAGAAGCGATTGATCAAGCACAACCATTTTAAGCCATAGCCTGTGTCCCTTAGGTCGCTCACGACCTACGACCTAACCTTATGTCGCCCACGACCTACGACCTACTTCCAGATTTTTACTATAAATACCCTGCCTACTTCACTTGGAAGAGGGCTTAAGGGGGATCATTTCTGGAACGCCAATACTTTGCTGTTTTCTCGACTCCTTCAACACTTCAAACACCGAAGACGCTTCAACGAACTTTGAGAAAGATCTAACTCATTCAACATGAATTCAAAGAGCTTTTCTACATCGAAGTTCTAGCTACTCGTCTTAATCGTGTTGTAATTGAAGAATCATTGAAAAAGTTGTAATCAAATCAGTAATAAAAGAGATTAAGTGGACGTAGGCTTGACTTTAAGCCGAACCACTATAAAAACTGTTGTCTTTTTACTATTTCTCTGCTATTTTCTGCTTATTTTTAGTTCCCGTACCAATGGGTGGTGCTTTCAATATACTACAACTTACACCGCGGTGTTAGCGTACATTTTTAGGGTTAACACCGTAAGTTATTAAAATAGGGGTGTGTAACTATGTATATATATATTTGTCTTTATATTGTACTTTCTCTTCACTGTATACATAAAAAAAATAAACCGCACACATATATGTATAGTTTTTGTAAAATATTCAGAGTTTACCTTCCTGTTATATATACTTTTCTGTGTAATATGTATATTAATAAATGTAATGAAATAATTTAAAATAAAATACCGTCACTGTCTTTATTTTTTTCTGGTTTACATATACATATCTTTATAAATTGTTTAATTGAAAATAAAATAAAATCTAGGATACCTCGCCGCCTTAGACGAATCAGGGAATGAAAACCCCCGACGCTGACAGCATCGACCCTCCCTCACTTCTAGCGACTCACACTAATGCCGCTGTGTTACTTCACTAGACTCGCGATCTCACGCTCGACTCTCGTACAATCCCTACTGCAAATTGATGCCAAGCCACAACCCGAGGCCATTTCCCCATCGAAACGCTACCGGCCTCCACTCGAAGCTGTGAACTTGATCGTGCCTCACCCATGGCAACGAACCCTCTGCGATCGATTTAGTGAAGAGGAACTCATGACTCCCTCTTTGAATACGAATTCGATTCGAGGTAAGAGAAGAAGGAGAGAGTTCGTGAATTTGTTCGACCATTATTTTCACTTTGTTTTATTTTATTTGGATTTCGAATTTGTGCATTAGAATTGGGAAGAAAGGAATGGGGCGGTTCGATCTGAGGAAAAGGCGCGTGATTGATATTGAAGACAGGATCAATTTCTTCTTTAATACGCTCGGCCACTTTTTTTTTCATAAGCTAATTCGTTCTACGATTTGAACCGAGGAATGGAAGGGGAAAGAAACGCGACATTAATAAGGGGAGTTGTCGGCCTGCTTCAGATGACAAAGGGGAATGTGATTTAATTTTTGGACCTAGTTATTATATTAAATTTTGATATAAATTCAGCGCGTTTATATATCATACGCTCGCATAACAACTCCAAACATTACCAAAATTGAAATCCGATAATAGTAAATATTATGGATCCAATGGAACTAGTTTCGTCGAAATCCAAGACTGTGCCTCGGAAGGCTATTTTTAAATTCAATTTAAACTACAAAATTTCAAAACTTAACAAAACACTTCCAAAATCAATTTCAACCCTTTTACTATCTTCAGTACTATTGATATAAATTTTACAAACCCTTAGATTATTTTTAACAGGTTTAAACTAAAGATTCAATATTTCATCCAACTTCCAATTATTAAATTCAAAAATTTAATTGTCAAATAAATAGTGATATTTGGAATTCATGTTAAAAACTAACTATGAAATATTTTAAATCGATTAAATATTCCAATTTCAAACAATCGAAAATTCCAGGTCGTCACATTCCTCCCCCTTAAAAGAATTTCGTCCCCGAAATTACCAGTTAGGAAGAATGGTCCAATACCCGTTTACTATTTTCCTAAAACCAAACAGTTTTTAACAACAAGTAAACAATCTTTATTAAAGACACACTGTCCATCTTACTAACTTTCCAAACTTTTCCGTAGTTCCCAAACAACATTACTTATTCAACCATTCAAATTATAATTTAAAACCAAGTTTTAAATTTTCATAATTTTCTCAAAAATTTTCCAACTCCCTAAATTTTTGAAAAATTTCGCCAGCGTCTCCTTTGCACGGCTAGCTCGGTACAACTACAAAATACCTCTACGGGCTCCCAAATTCCAAAAGAAAACAAAAAGCCAAGTGGCTAGATCAAAAACCCAATCAAATTTCATACAGAAGTTTAAACACATACCTTTTTGTCGAGCAATTCAAATTTATCTTCTGAAATCAAAACCAATTTTCCTTTTCCTTTATAATACCTGTATATCCTACATAACAATAATATCCAATCACAACATTCAAAAACATTTTATCGACTTCCTTACAAATTTCAATATTAATTCATCTAAGCCCGTACGATATTCATATATCATCCGTACGCAATATCAAATTCGATCACTCGCTCGATCATACAATTTCACTTCCGAACTAGTATCGTCCATCCGACTTCCTAATGCGGACTCAGATCTGGTTTCTTGATAAAAAACCGTCATTCTCCTTGCATAGTCATAACTATGATAGAGAATTTCCAGAATCAATTAAAATCCATATCCAGAGTTCGCCATCGAAAATCGAGCGAAAAATCCTAACTCGGATCGATATAACTATCTCGAAATTCTATGCTCGAATCTGTGTCAAATTGCTATGCGAATAAAATAATATACGTACATCCTACGTATTTATCTCTATTGATTATGAACTATATCAATTTTCTTTTTATTCACATTCATTTTGATTTCTATTCACTTATTCACAATTATCCCTTTTATTAAATCTTCATTCAAATATTAACTTAGAATATATTTCTAATACCAAATTTTACTTAAAAATTCACCATTCCTTTCTTAAGTTTAATATAAGCACTTTGTATGCTTCTTTATTTATTTTCACTTTACCACTTGAGTTTATATCAACTTCTATTCAAATTGGTTCTTATATTTCCATATGAATTCAATTTATCTTCAACGCTGAATATTGAATTTTATCTTCCATTTATAACTGACTCATGTCATCATTTTAAATTAGTTTCATCCACTAATTTATTTCAGTTTCCAATTTGAAATCGCTTTGACGCTAGCAAAAATTTTCCCAAAATTTTTTCTAACTCCCAAAGTTTTTGGAAAATTTTGGCAGAGTCTCCTTTGTACGGAGGAGCTTTTGCAATTTAACAAGAGATATAAATACATATACATCGACCCACCCGGTCGGAAAAACAAAAACAATTCATATTTCCTATTTTTATTGCTTAAGCGTACCTTTATTTAGCATTTTTAAGCAAGCGGCTTATTATTTAGCAATTTGCGCGACCAAAATCCAGCCAAACGGTTATCCGGTACCTGTACTTACTCAACTTAAATATGTAAGTGCCACAAATAGAAAATTTATTTACATTTCACTCATTTTCAATAGCTAACACATGGATTTCATAAGCCATACCTACCAACAACACTTAAAAGAAATTAATAAGGTTTCAATCACCAATTCAATTGCTTTAATTCGCTTTTCTTACCCTCGCATTCACTTTAAGTGATGTACACTCACTTACTTACCTACAATTCATTTATAATTCCAAACTAACTCATACTCATATCAATTGATTTAAAAATTCAATTATATTAGCTTCCACTAATTCATTGAATTTTATTAAATCTCATTTACGTCAAAAGACAATCATTCCTACGCAATTTCGATGATATTCACTTTGGTATATCTATTTTAGTTTTTAACTACTTCCAATCGATTCCAACTCAATTTTCATTTAATTCGTTTCCATTTTAGCTTACATTGTATTTTATTTCGTATTTGCATAGGTTCCATTCGAACCCATTTTATCTAGTTCGACACATTCCATGCTTGTATACTACTAACTATTTCCAAATTAATTCAACCCAAACCTTTATTTAACGGACTTTCACTTTTACTCAAAACCAAACTTCTATTAACTTTAAACTTAAGTTAATTTACTTTCTTCAAATTATCTCAACTTCATAACTTAAGCTCACTTCTATTTAATTTGATTCTCATCAAATTCAATTACCCCACTCTTTATCCATTTTAATTTTAATCCCATTCTTAGTGTGTTAAAATAATATTCAAGTTTATATTTAACTCATTTACGCTTGAATTGGATTTATTTGCAACCCAAATCATTTCGATTTTAATCTAATTCCATTCCATTTGACAACATTTCCACTTACATTTAATTCATTCCCAATCGAAGTTGAATTTTATTCATAACCCGAGTTTATTTCACAATTCAACTTCTATTTTACCAAATTAGGTTCCATTCCCATATCTCATCAACATATTCAATTTACTAATTTATTCCATAAACATTTTTAGTTAAACCTATAGAGTTAAGCCATTACATAGACACTCAAAACATTTAAACCCATTCCAGAGTCTTCAATAATCACTTATGTATTTCAAAAAAATCATTTGAAATCAATTATATCCAAAACTCTTTGGTAAATTCAATTACCTCTTTGAATTTCGAAATCAAACCCAGTTTTTGCAAACATCTCCCATTTAAAACATTCAATTAGCAATTCCTCCTTCGAAAACTCAAAAATGAACATCGATGGTGCTGTAGTCATCACCGAAGTTATTTTCCAGCGACCGAAAAAAATTCAATGCTTTTATCTCTTCAAAACATTTCAAATATTTTTAAATTCCAAATCTCTCCAGATTTCAAACCTAATTCAAATTTTTTCTCAAATACTATCACTATTACTTCTCCAAAACTTTTGAAAACCATTTTCAAATCCTAAAAAAATTAAACTTTTTTTCCAAATTTCAAATTTTCAAATCCTTCAACTCACATTCAAAAATTACTCTGGAATTTTATTTCAATTTATAAATCTCATTTACAGTTTACATTTCAAATTTCCTTTGTATATGAATTTATTCCTTAGCTTTAGTTTTAATTTCAATTTCTTATTCAATTTTACACATTAATAATAATAATTTAATATTATTATTTTCTAACAACCAAGCATCCACATATAACTATAATAATTTATGAAAAATTATTTCCTTTATATACAAAAATAATTTGGGAAAAATTATTTCATTTACCCTATTTAAAACAATATTGTGTCGGTTTATCTTGTTTAAGAGTTTAGAAACCCCTATCGATGACATGGCGTTCCATACATCGACCAAAATCCATAAACACCCAATCGATAAATCAACACAATATAGAAAAGAATTTATATTCACCAAAAAATATGCGCTCATATCTATTAATGTACTCAAACTCATTTTAGAGTACTACGAACTATATTTAATGAGTAATCCCACCAGAGCCAAGGTTCTCACCAACCTAAGCTCTGATGCCAAGTGAAACGACCCGCAAATCCGTAACCCTTAAGTCGACACTATTCTCCATCAATCAACTCAAGATGATTGGAAATACGAACCATTAGGGTTAAAGAAGAAAAGGTAGAAGAAGAAAGTAGAAAACAACATCAGAATCTTACCATCGCAGCGGAATAAAATACAATAGATAATAACTGATCTTTACAAAACTAGACAGTTTTCATAACCTATCCCCATAATCTGAATACACAGCTAATCAACACAGCGGAATATCTAAAACAAGTACGAGAGTACGTATCGCCATCCCGCACCTCAGCATCCTTTCCTGTAATCTGTAATACTCGGTCTGACCTAAGCATTATAGTTAAATAACACCCGAGTCAGTCTGAAAAACCAGCGTGAGAAAACCACACTCAAATTGATAATTAAATTTCAAATTTTTTTTTGAAAACAAAAGCATCTCGTAAGACCATGCCACAAATAAACATGTCGGGTTTTTACCTTACGATAGCCAAAACACTTTTTATAAAATCGTCTGATATTATAAAAGGGTCTATTTACAAATACTTACTAAAATAGCCAATATTATTACATTTATTAAATTCCAGCTACTAGCCACAAAGTGGGTCATACAAACAAAATCGTAAAAGGCACGTAGGAGGAATGGATTTCCAACTAATAACTAGGCACTGGGGTACCACCTGTCACAGTACGTGGCCTAGGCACCGTACCGAGGATTACTTCCAATCTCCTGCAACACAACACCGGGACTACCCCTTACTGGATGATCTCGAGTAAGATCGCCCCACGGTTGGGATCAACAACCGCACCACTAGGACGAATAAAAAGGACATCTAGACAGGGATGACCTCACCCTAATGGGCGATACCCATGTAGCCTTGCTGCATAACCCCTAATTTTTAGTCATTCCCGGTTGATGAGGCTCGAGGCTAAGCGTTACCTTTTTAGATCGATTCACTTAGAATGCCCATCGTCCACCTAACGATGTTCCGAAAGCATTCATCCATACAAGTCCACCCTGGGTTCGAATGGTACCGAAGGCACTACTCCTACTACATCCGTTTTGGAAACCCTCGGGATTAGTAGCGACTAGCCCTTGCACTTCACTGCTCCATCTTCGAATCCAAACTCGTATTCCTCATGAAAACATACGAACCGGATCGAAGTGGTTTTCGAGAAATAAATCCCGATCCTTGTCTCTTCGAAACGATTAGCGCATTGTCCAGTATTGGTAGTCAGTTATTTAACTATCAATTAACATTCACAAACACCCATCCAACATAAATAATTTCACCAAATTATTTATTAATCCTCAAAATATCTTCACAAGATATATTTCTATTTTCAACCCTTTTTGAAAACTGTTTTCCAACCACACTCTTCTCAAGAAGTAAATTCCCACATATTTATTTCCATGGAAAACACCAAGTACAATATTTTAGATTTTTAAAATAATTTAAAACACTTTATTATAAAAATATACTTTAAAACATTTAAATTAAAAACTACTTTAATACTTTATTAAAAATATATATTTTAGGAATATTTAAAATGAGGTTACTTTATACAATATAAAACTAGGTTTTCTCTTTTTTTAAAAAACAAAATACCAAATCACCTTTAAATAATTACTACGATAATAGATTTGAAAAATAATTACTTTAAAATTTAAAAATTTAGAAATAATAAATTTTCTAAAACATGCTTTTTTAAAAAGAAACATTAAAGCTTTTAACTTATATTTAAAAATTTACCTTGAAAACGTACTTGTCTAGGGAAATACACTTCTCTTCACATCCTTTTAAAAATAAATTACTATTTATTTTCAAACAAATTTTCCCATTTATTTAATAAATTCCCATCGTGAATTTATTCTTCAAATATCCACTGATATTTTACTACACTTTATAAACCCAATTTATAAATTCCATAGTCACATTCTCCTTTAAATTTCCAATTTCAAATACTTAAATCAATTACCAAATTGATTTCCAATTTACTCCATTTGAAATAAATTCCTTTTTTATCTATTTTAATAAATTTAAAACTTGAATTTTTAAAATAAATTCTTTTTTGCTTTAAATAATATCACTTATGTTTAAAATTCATTATTTTTCTGTTTATTCAAAATCTTTTTTCATACTCGAAACTTATTTATTAGGATTTTAAAAATCACTTTTATTTCTTTCCAATTCATTCTTATTTTTGTCCAAATTTTCTATAATTATTTTCTTAAAAATTCACTCTTTTATTTTCTTTTAAAAATCCAATTCTATATATTTTGATAACTCAGTGTACCGAAATATATTCAAATTCAATATTCCAAATATAATTCATCGCAAAATAGCAAATATTCATAACACAGTATATTAAACAATCTATATAATTTTGAGGAATCCAGTTGGAACCCTCCAACATGTTTCCCTGCATCCACAGATGTTAGCACAATACCAATTCCACTTCAAGGTGGAATATCACGGTATATGGGATTAAATAATATCATCCGCTGTTATACGGCGCAAAGGGTCTCATCCGCTATATAATGCGGGAAGTCAATCACTCCAATATATACTATATACTACTATATAATATATCGCATTCAATCAATTCAATCATTCTACCAATTATTTGAATTTAACCATTTAAATTTAAATAGCAACCAGATGAGTGAGATTAACTCAACTTTGATTTTTGGTTTGCAATCCACTTCAACTTCGACTTGGTTTCCCGATTTTTGACCTTGTATAAACATTTACGGTTTATTAATATTTGAACTAATCGAATAATTAATTTCCCAATGATAAATTTAATAACTAATGATTTAATCTTAAACTAATAATTTTAATGTGACGACCCGGAAATTTTAACAATTTAAATTGGAATAGTAAATTAATTTTAAACATTTAAAAGTTAATTTTAAACTTGAATCCCAAATATTAATATTTTCTTGATATTTAATTATGGAATTATATGATTTGGAATTGGGTAAATTGTTGAATCTGAAGTTTTAAGCCTGCTAAAAATAATAGCAAGGCTTATAATTTTTTTAATGATGATACTGAATGTAGTAAAGGTGTTAAAATCGAATTTGGAAGTGTTTTGTTACGTTTTGAAAATATACCGTTTAAATCGATATTTAAAAATAGCCTTTCGAGGCACAGTCTCGGAATTCGACGAAATCAATTCCATTGGATCCATAATAAATAGTTATTATCGGATTTCAATTTTTGTAGCAATCGAAGTTGTCGTTGGACCCTGGCAGCTCAAAACGCTTCGAATTATTTTAATCGATTTAGTTTAAAATTGATCTTTTACTTCCGTATCTCGCGCATATGATCGTATTAGCCTCCGAAACACGTTCCATTGTGTTTGGAACACGGGTAAAACCTTATAATCGCCTAGCAGCATTCCCTTAGAGGTGTTCAATTTTTATCTGGCGATTAACATGACGTTTTGAAATTTTATAATATAATAAAAGTTAAAGGTACCTCAGTCAGAGATATTTTTCTACCACTCGTACTCAAGAAGCCACACCCCCAAATTTATAAGTTATCTCCGTCCCCCTCCTTTAAAGGTTCATACAGCATCGAAATCGAAAAAGAAGAATGAAATCTCGTCCCCCTTCCACTAATTAAAATTTCGTATCCCGTTCCTTATCCCAAAAATCAAAGCAACTAAATTCGTTCACTCTAGCCTGGAGCTCGCACACGTGATGGAGGATCGAGGCGGTTTCGAGGGTGCGCTCGGGGATTTCGCGAGGAGGTTTGAACATTTGGGAGGGTCACGAGGTTGGCACGGGCAAGGCGATGTCTTCACGCATGCGAGCATGCCATCATAGTCGTCGACGTGGGAGGCTCGTGGGTTGGAACGGTGATCGCGATCGAGGGTGAGGTCGCGATAGCGGCGATCGCGATTTGGGTTCAGATCAGCTCGAATTTTGATTTCCAGATCGATGATAGGAGCTGCTCTTCGTTCTAGGTACATCAGTGAGTAATTTCTGCTTCATTTTCTTATTTGTTGCACCAATGATTGTTTATTTGCTCAAATCTTCATCTGAAAAGGGGTTCGAACTTGATTCCTTGGGTTTCAATTTGCACAATTGATAGTTATATAATTTTAAACGTTAGTTTAGTTTTATGTCGTTTCGTGTTTTGGGGGCTTTGGAAGTTTAGCTTGAACCCTTTTGACATTTGGCTTGGACTGGATGAATTTGATTTTATCCTGCTTATCTTTTACAAGTGAGCTAATTTTATTAGTATTTGTGTGATTGTGATGAAGTAAAAAACAAAATAAAAATAAAATTATAAATAAATATAAAAATAGAAACAGATAATGGAGTGTAAGTTAAATTAATTAGAGATTAATTAATTTGTAAATAAAGGTTAGTTAGAGGAAATGTATATGTTTAATTAATCGAATAATAATTAATTAATTAGGTGATTAAGTTGCAATTAATTAATTTAGTAATTAGAGACTAATAAATTAGTAATTAAGGATTAAATAATCCAGTAATTGAGAACTAATAAATTTGTAACTCAGTTTTGTTAATTAATGATTAAGTGATAATTAATTATTGAATATGATTAATTGAGCTTAATTAATGAATATATTTTAGTGTAAATATTCACTTGTTAAATGTAATTAATTATAAAACTAATTAATTACTGGAAGCAATGTGAGGATCGATAATGAATGTAATTAATCCATTGGAAGTTAAATAAATGTAAATGGTTAAGTAAGGCTAATTAATTTATGTGATTGATAAAAAGATCATTTCTAAGTTGATTATAGAAATTAATCAAGGTTGAATAATTAAGATGGATACTTGGTGTATGATTAATTAATTGGTTTGAAATAAATCAATGGGTTGTAAGCAAGATTTATAGTGATGGAAATACTTAATCTAATTTATTTTAAAATAATTAGAGAAAATGTGAGTAATTTATCCAGCTTGTGGGTGATTGGATTTGGTAAAAGTTTTAAATTGATTGATATCTCCAATATAAAATGTTTTGTGTTATGATAAGATTAGATTGTATAGTAATAACGTGACTATCTATTGGAAATTAATTGCTGCGTTAAAGTGATACCCGAAACCCCTTCGACTTGTAATGTATGTGGTTCTATATAGATTTGATGTGGGAAATCAGAATATTGAAATGAAATAACATGAACTTTTGGACTAAATAAGAATACTTAGATTTTGATTTGAGAAATAAGTGTTGAGCTAAACGAGTAAGAAACTCGAAGTGGAGTATAAGTTACCCGGGTTTATTTAAGTTGTTTGCTTTGGTATTCCATGTTAGTTGGGTTTACTCACGCTGGTTTCCAGCCTGACCCAGGTGTTACTTTGATGTAATGCTCGGGTCAGACCGAGTATTACAGATTTTCACGTAGGTACATTCTGGAGCTCAGGAGGCGAGCTGGATGGCGATATCGTATAGAGTATTCCGCTGTATTTATATTATTGTTAATCTGAGTCATGATAATTGTAAATATTCAGTGACTGTATATAATGTGAAACTCTGATGTATATTAAATGTAATCGGCATATATAGTATGCTTTTGAAAGCTATTATTATTTATTATTATATTTTATCCGCTGCGAATGTGAGTTGTTGATGTTTCTGTTCTTCTTCTTCTATCTTTTTCTTCTTTTTCATAATTATCTGGAATTTTTGGGTTCGGAAATTTCGGGTCGTTACATTTGATATCAGAGCGAGGTTAAGCGAGAACCTTGGCTCTGATGGGGATTACTCATTAAATAGAGTCTGTAGTACTCTAAAATGAGTTAAGCATATATATATATATATATATATATATATATATACACACACATGAGAGCGTACTTGTTAGTTGCTTATAAGGATTTTAAATGATTTTATATAAAAGTAAAGTTTGATATATAAAGCAATGAATATTAAGGTGGATGGTTGTTAAATTAGTGGAATGAATTTAAGAAGTAATATAATACAACCAAATTAAAACTAAATTAATTAAAAATGAAATTCTAGAATTAGAACTCAGAAATTAGAATTGTTTGAAACTTTAAATGAACAAAATTAATTTGGTTTAATAGGGTTAAACCAATTGTTGAGAATTTAGCTCGAATTATATACATCGAGATGGTTTAAATTTGAAGTTGGAATTGAACTCTTTCAAATTGAATCCGATTTGAATCAATTGGATTTGGGATTGAAGATGTATAAGGTCAAAAATTTAAATGGAAGATTTGAATTGGGTTGAATTGGAATGATTGAAATTGAAGTGGGTTCAATTAAATGGATATTAGTCCAAAGTAATTGGAATAATTTTGGAATTGTAATTTAAGTGGAATTGGTTTAAAATTAAAAAAATAAAAAATAAATTTGAAATATAGACTGTAAATGTAATTTATAAATTGAAATAAACTTCATAAATAAATGAGATTATAATTTGAAATAGAATTCCAGAGAATATTTGAAATAGAGTAAGATGAAAATTCCAGAGTAATGTTTAAATATGAATTTGATGGATTGGGGGTTTGGAATTTTGGGAAAAATTAAAATTTCTTTGGGTTTGAAAGTGGTTTCCAAGGGTTGTGAAGAAAGAATAGTATTATTTCAAAAATATTTTTGTGTTGAATTTTAAATGCGGGAGATTTGAAATCAAAAATATTTGGAAGTGTTTTTAGAGAGATAAAAGCATTGAACTCTTTGGTCACTGGAAAATAAAGTCGGTGATGACTGCAGCATCATCGATGTTCATTTTCGAGTTTCTAGAAGAGAAATTGCTACCAAATTGTTTTAAATTGGAATTGTAGGAGAACTGGGTTTGGTTTTGAGATTCAAAGGGATAATTGAATTTGCTAAAGAATATTGAATATAGTTGAATTCTAAGGTGATACCGGAATTTTGGAAATTGTTTAAACTCTGGAATCTTGTTTAAAATGTTTATGGAGTAAAAAAAAATAAAATGTATAATTCTGAGCTAAAAGCAAATGTGAATGTAATTGATTATAAATAGAAGATGTAAAACGGAAATTATACTTAAAGTTGTACAAATTTAAAGATCAAATGGAATTTGATTTGAAGTTAGAAAGGAGTTGAGGATCAATTCAATTTGAATTGGGAATGAATCAAGTCCAATGGAAATTGGAGTAAATTAAATTGGGATTGGGTTAATTCAAATGGAGTGGAAATTTAAATTGAATTGTTGGAGAAGTGAACAGTTTTGACTCTAGACCATTTTCAATGTAAATTGATTTAATATAAATAGTTTTAAATCTATTTTCTTATCTATTTACTATACAACTTTCTTTTAAAAACCTAAACTATTTTATACTGGTTTTGCTACTACTTTTGGAACTCTTTAACTATTTTACAACTGTTTTATAAACTAATTATTAATTTTCAACTAAGTTACGAATTAATTTCTATTTTACAACTATTTCGCAATTATTTAAGATTTCAATAACTATTTAACTATTTTCCAACTCTTTTACAATTAGTCAATTATTCTATAACTATTTTGCAAACTATTGATTATTTTTCAACTACTTATCTATTTTCAAAATTTTCAAGCTATTTCCTAAATATAAACTGGTTGGAGTTCAAACTGTTATTGAGTAAATACCCAACTGGGATAAGAATTGAGGTAATAATCCAAATGAGGATTAAGGCAAATGTGAACAGAAAGGAAATTGATATTGGAAAGAGTAATCAAATGTGAACATTTGATTTTGGATAAACAAAGTTATATCTTTGTTATATATTCTTCCCTTGTTGAATCTATTGCTGGAAGAAAAGGATTTTGGAAGTGTTTGAAGTATAAAAGGAATTTTTTATACGAGTGCAAAGTGATCCAAGGTTTTAAAAATTATATATATCTGTATATATATAAAGGATCTTATGAGGATTTTGGAAAAGATTTTGGGAACCTTTGGATTTGTAAAGGCTTTTGATTTTTGGGTAAAATCAATATTGAATTTGGAAAGCCTAATTTGAGAATTATCGATTTTGGGAATAATCGATTTTGTGTAAAGGAGATTTGATAAAATTCATACTAGGTGTATGATTTGAAAGATACTATATGTGTATAGTATAAAGTGTTTTGATGATAGCTCTGGGGAAAAAGGCACTCCCTTGGAATGGACTTCTCAGGAGTGCCGCTGGGTGGCGCTGCCTTGAGCCCCAAGGGGGGTTCTAAAGTTGATCCTGCGAGGAGTCCGGACAAAACTAGTTCCTGAGGATTATGGGTAGTGTACCATAGCGAAAATCGTGTGTGCCGCGGAGAGCCAACAGTCTGCGTTTGATTTTATATCGGTAGACTGCGACCTATGGTATACCACATAGCGAAAGTCGTGTGTGCCGCTGAGAGCCAACAGGCTGCGTTTGAGTTTATCTCGGTAGACTGAGACCTATGTAGGAGTGGAAAAGTTTCATTTCGGTAGCGAAAATCAGAGGCCGCTGAGAGCCTGCAGTTACATGGACTTTTGCTGTGACGGCAACGTAACCCTGGATGTAACTGTGATCTGTTGTGTGGGATCCAGGGCGTAATCAAGAGGCCGCTGAGAGCCTGCAGTTGCATGGACTTTTGCTGCGACGACAACGTAACCCTGGGATGTAACTGCGACCATGGAATGGGGGTGATGATTTTCAGAGCATTGTCACCAAAGATATTTCCTCTATTTTCAAAAAAAAAAATCTGTTTTCGATAATTTGAATAAAATTGTTTTCCAAGTATTTCCACTGGGTGTTGAAAATGGGTTTACCAAGTACTTATAGATTTTCAGTCTTACGCCTGATCAACGTATGACTGAATTTCTGTGAGAACAATGATGAACTGGTTGAGACATCAAGTTATAAGAAATATTTTTATAAAAGCTATTTAATAGTATAAGGTGGATTTAAAAGCATTTCTAAATTGTTAAAAATAGAAGTGTTGAAATTTTGGGAAAATTTAAGGGGAAAATCCAAACTGGAATTATAAAATAAAATTGGACTCGGGAAATATTTAAATGATGCGATTCTTTGTAATAAAACCGAATCTTGATATAAAATTGGAAGTAAGCTAATTAGCTGAATAATTGTTTGATCGAGTATGTTAATAAAATTTAACTTGGGTAAATAAAGTGGATTGTAAGTTGATAATGGAGTTGGAAATGAATTCGAATTATGAATAAAATTCGACTTGGGTTTGATAATGGATTAAATAAGAAGAGATGGTGTAAAACTAAAATTGAGTTGGATTGAAAAAGTGATGGTTTAAATTGCAAATAAAATTCAAGAGATTTGAAAAATATTTAACGTAATTTGCAAGTAAATTTGATATAATGGAAGTGTTGTCGAATGAAATGAAAGTGGATTATAATAGAAATGGTTTGAGTTGAAAACAAAACCCAAGTGAATAGAAATAAATTGAGAATGGCCTTGTATTAATAAAATAAATTCAAAAATGAATTAAGTAAGTAAAAATAAAATAAAATAAATAGATGAAGTCTGATTAAATAAAAACTAATTCAAAGTTGAAATTGGAATTGGATTATCAGACTGAACTTAAATTCGGTGGCATATGTGCTTGAATGTTATTTTAATAAATGGAGAAGGTGAAGTAAAAATTAAAATTGAATGGATGGGATAACTGAATTTAATGAAATTTGATTAAATGAGAATCAAATAGAAGTAAACTTAAGTTTGATGTTGGAATCAATTAAAGTAAATTAACTTAAGTTTAAAATTCATGGAAGCTTAGCTTCGAATAAGACTAAAAGCCCATGAAATACAAACTTGGATTAAATTAGTTTGGGAAATGGTTATTAATTTATAAGAATGGAATGAGCCGAGCTTAATAAATTGTTTTGCATAAATCTAATGCGGAAATAAAATGAAATGCAATGAATGGTTGGTGAATACATAAAAACAATGAAGTGGAATTAATTACAGGATGGGTTGAAGAGTAATTAGAAATAGCTATAAACTAAATAAATACTCCATTAATCGAATATTGATGAATTGGTATAGAATGAATCGTCGTATGGCGTAAATAAAAAGTAATCAAAAGCTATGAGTCAATAGAAATTAAATTAAATTGATTTTGAAATCATTTGAAGTGAATATGAACTTGTTTGGATTATAAATCAATGGAATGCCACAAATTGAATTGTGAACCATTAAAACTTAAATGAAACGACATATGAATTGGATGAAAGCATTTGAATTAGCTTTAAAAATCATATAAATCGCTTCTAGTAAGTGTTTGGTGTTTGTTGCTTTCGTAATGCTTGTTGTTTATGTAATTGTGGGTTAGCTATTAAAAGTAAGTGTAATGCTAATAGAATTTCTATATATGACACTTACATATTTAAATTGAGTAAGTTCAGGTACAGGAAAGCCGTTTGGCTGGATTTGGGATATGCTAATTGCTAAAATTAGCAAGCAGCTTGCTTAAAATGCTAAATAAGGTACGCCTACGCAATAAAAATAGGAAATATGAACTGTTTTTGCTTTTTCCGACCGTGTGGGTCGATGTATACATATTTATATCTATTGTCAAATAGCAAAAGCTCCTCCGTACAAAGGAGACTCTATCAAAATTTTCTAAAAATTTTGGGAGTTAGAAAATTTTTGAGAAAAATTGGTTAACGACAAAACAATTCCAAATTGGAAATTAAAATAAATTAGTAGATGAAACTAATATGAATCAGTTTAAATGAAAAATAAAACTCAATATTAGAAATCAAAAATAAATTGAATTCATATGAAACGGTGAAAACTAATTTGAAATAGATACGAAACTTGTGTAAGAAAATGGATGAAATGATTGTATAGGGTTATGATTGGATATTGTTGCTAAGAAAGACATGCAGGTGTTAAAGGGGAAAGAAAATTGGATTTGATATCAGAAGATAAATTTGAATTGCCCGACAAAAAGGTATGTATTTAAAATTTCTGAATGAATTTGGGTTGGGTTTTTGATGTAGCCACTTGGCTTTTGTTTTCTTTTTGGAATTTGGGAGCCCGTAGAGGCCTTTTGTAGTAGTACCGAGCTAGCCGCAGAAAGGAGACGCTGGCAAAAATTTTCGAAAATTTAGGGAGCTCGAAAAATTTTGAGAAAATTTTGAGAATTCAAAATTTGGTTTTAAATTGAAATTTAAAAGATTGGGTGAAAAGGGATTGTTGGAAACCATGGAAGGTTTTGGAAGTTAGTTGAAGTAATAGTGAACCTTTAATAAAATATATTGTGGCAAGTTGATAAACCTGTTGGTTTTGGAGAGAAGGTAAAAGGGATTGGTCCATTCTTCCTAACTAGTAATTTCGGGGACGAAATTCTTCTAAGGGGGGAGGAATGTGACGACCCGGAAATTTTAACGATTTAAATTGGAATAGTAAATTGATTTTAAACATTTTTAAGTTAATTTTAAACTTGAATCCCAAATATTAATATTTTCTTGATACTTAAATTATGGAACTATATGATTCGAAATTGGGTAAATTGTTGAATCTGAAGTTTTAAGCCTGTTAAAAATAATATGAAGGCTTATAAATTTTTTAATGATGATACTGAATGTAGTAAAGGTGTTAAAATCGAATTTGGAAGTGTTTTGTTACGTTTTGAAAATATACCGTTTAAATCGATATTTAAATATAGCCTTTTGAGGCACAGTCTCGGAATTCGACGAAATCAATTCCTTTGGATCCGTAATAAATAGTTATTATCGGATTTCAATTTTCGTAGCAATCGAAGTTGTCGTTGGATCCTGGCAGCTCAAAACGCTTTGAATTATTTTAATCGATTTAGTTTAAAATTGATCGTTTACTTCCGTATCTCGCGCATATGATCGTATTAGCCTCCGAAACACGTTCCATTGTGTTCGGAACACGGGTAAAACCTTATAATTGCCTAGCAGCATTCCTTTAGAGGTGTTCAATTTTTATCTGGCGATTAACATGACGTTTTGAAATTTTATAATATAATTAAAGTTAAAGGTACCTTAGTCAGAGATATTTTTCTACCACTCGTACTCAAGAAGCCACACCCCCAAATTTATATGATATCTCCGTCCCCCTCCTTTAAAGGTTCATACATCATCGAAATCGGAAAAAAAGAATGAAATCTCGTCCCCCTTCCACTAATTAAAATTTCGTATCCCGTTCCTTATCCCAAAAATCAAAGCAACTAAATTCGTTCACTCTAGCCTGGAGCTCGCACACGCGATGGAGGATCGAGGCGGTTTCGAGGGTGCGCTCGGCGATTTCGCGAGGAGGTTTGAACATTTGGGAGGGTCACGAGGTTGGCACGGGCAAGGCGATGTCTTCGCGCATGCGAGCATGCTATCATAGTCGTCGACGTGGGAGGCTCGTGGGTTGGAACAGCGATCGAGATCGAGGGTGAGGTCGCGATAGCGGCGATTGCGATTTGGGTTCAGATTAGCTCGAATTTTGATTTCCAGATCAATGATAGGAGCTGCTCTTCGTTCTAGGTATATCGGTGAGTAATTTCTGCTTCATTTTCTTATTTGTTGCACCAATGATTATTTATTTGCTCAAATCTTCATCTGAAAAGGGGTTCGAACTTGATTCCTTGGGTTTCAATTTGCACAATTGATAGTTATATAATTTAAACGTTAGTTTAGTTCTATGTCGTTTCGTGTTTTGGGGGCTTTGGAAGTTTAGCTTAAACCCTTTTGACATTTAGCTTGGACTGGATGAATTTGATTTTATCCTGCTTATCTTTTACAAGTGAGCTAATTATATTAGTATTTGTGTGATTGTGATGAAGTAAAAAACAAAAAAAAACAAAAAAAAAACAATAAATATAAAAATAGAAACAGATAATGGAGTGTAAGTTAAATTAATTAGAGATTAATTAATTTGTAAATAAACGTTAGTTAGAGGAAATGTATATGTTTAATTAATCGAATAATAATTAATTAATTAGGTGATTAAGTTGTAATTAATTAATTTAGTAATTAGAGACTAATAAATTAGTAATTAAGGATTAAATAATCCAGTAATTGAGAACTAATAAATTTGTAACTCAGTTTTGTTAATTAATGATTAAGTGATAATTAATTATTGAATATGATTAATTGAGCTTAATTAATGAATATATTTTAGTGTAAAGATTCACTTGTTAAATGTAATTAATTATAAAACTAATTAATTACTGGAAGCAATGTGAGGATCGATAATGAATGTAATTAATCCATTGGAAGTTAAATCAATGTAAATGGTTAAGTAAGGCTAATTAATTTATGTGATTGATAAAAAGACCATTTCTAAGTTGATTACAGAAATTAATCAAGGTTGAATAATTAAGATGGATACTTGGTGTATGATTAATTAATTGGTTTGAAATAAATCAATGGGTTGTAAGCAAGATTTATAGTGATGGAAATACTTAATCTAATTTATTTTAAAATAATTAGAGAAAATGTGAGTAATTTATCCAACTTGTGGGTGATTGGATTTGGTAAAAGTTTTAAATCGATTGATATCTCCAATATAAAATGTTTTGTGTTATGATAAGATTAGATTGTATAGTAATAACCTGACCATCTATTGGAAATTAATTGCTGCGTTAAAGTGATACTCGAAACCCCTTCGACTTGTAATGTATGTGGTTTTATATAGATTTGATGTGGGAAATCAGAATATTGAAATGAAATAACATGAACTTTTTGACTAAATAAGAATACTTAGATTTTGATTTGAGAAATAAGTGTTGAGCTAAACGAGTAACGAACTTAAAGTGGAGTATAAGTTACCCGGGTTTATTTAAGTTGTTTGCTTTGGTATTTCATGTAAGTTGGGTTTACTCATGCTGGTTTCCAGCCTGACCCAGGTGTTACTTTGATGTAATGCTCGGGTCAGACCGAGTATTACAGATTTTCAGGTAGGTACGTTCTGGAGCTTAGGAGGCGAGCTGGATGGGGATATCGTATAGAGTATTCCACTGTATTTATATTATTGTTAATCTGAATCATGATAATTGTAAATATTCAGTGACTGTATATAATGTGAAACTCTGATGTATATTAAATGTAATCGGCATATATAGTATTCTTTTGAAAGCTATTATTATTTATTATTATATTTTATCCGCTGCGAATGTGAGTTGTTGATGTTTCTGTTCTTCTTCTTCTATCTTTTTCTTCTTTTTCATAACTATCTGGAATTTTCGGTGTGGCGCCCCACCTCTATACCCACGCTAGCCAAGAACATTACGGTGAATGCTGTCGACTAGCACGGAGAATAAGGCTGTTGAGGAGCGACCATCCATGTAATTTCTTTGCGCGAGCACCGATATGTCAGATAATATAACATGCATTCTATTTCAAGAGGAAATCCGACATACCGACACAAACTCAAAGCTACTACACGGTGGCTATATAAATCCTTCGGAAAACAAATATAGAAAAAAGCATAACACAAATCAGTCACAGACAATTCATATCACAAAGGCGGAATAAGATATGAATATTACACTATAAAGTGTACATCAGAGTAGTGGTCTAAAAAGATCCACAATATCACAAAAGAATAGTTACATGAACTACACAAAAGAATAAGTATACATTATGGAGTCTATATCTCAAATGTATACAACAAAATAACTACTAATCTAAGTAGTTAACCCAAAAGTCAAGGAGTTAATCCCGGATGAGAAGTTAAGCAGAAGCACCTGTAACATCTCGGTCTGACCCGAGTATTATTTAATAAGAAAATAATAAACGGATCAGTCTAACTATAAACATCAGATGAAACGATGTAGAATAAGAGATATGACTAAACACATAATAATCACAATGCCAGGTTGTGATATATATATATATATATATATATATATGTATATGTATATACTTAGTTGATAATCATCAAGAGATTAATCAATGTCACCAAATCTACACAAGAATCAAGGAAACGTCATACTCTTTATTTCGTTCACCAAACCATAAATATTGACGATAATATCAATGTCAATCACAAAAGTCAATGACGCACAAATTCCAGAAGACTACACAAGAAATCCAGAAATCACTAAAGTCAATGACACACAAATTCACCAATGCACAAATATTGATAAAACTTATCAATAGAAATCACGAAAATTGGTGAAACACAAATTCTAGGAATCTACACAAGAAATCCAAGAAATCACAAGGGGGGGGGGGAGGCCTATCACAAACGGGAGCATAAAGCTCACCAACACGTGTATCACAAACGGAACGCTAATTCCATGGTCGCTAACCATCACAAATTGAGCCGAAGCTCCACAAACGGCCCGAAGACCATGGGTTCCTACCCCATCACAAATTGAGTCGAAACTCCACAAAACGGGGTTTAGTCTCCCTCGCAGACAAAGAGACATCGCACATTGCTAGTCTAAATCACAAAGATGATCGTCATGATCAGCGAGAAGTGTCGATTACACTAAGCTAGTAAATATATGAGTTTAGCTTCATGTCCCATAACCACTTGCTTAACTTAAATATTTACGAACAAACTGTAAATCTCCACTAGAAAATTGTCACAAGAGGTTCAATCGAACAAGTCCAAGAATTAACCGACAAAGTAAACGCAAGCGTTTCATACCACTTGTTTTACTAAGCCGTTTAATTAGATTTCTCATACGAGTGAGGTAAAGGTTTGTACATACTAATAGATTGGAAAACGGTTTTATAAACGAATTTGGTATTAAAATAGTATTGAAGTCGTTTGAGAAAAGAGTTTTGATATTTACTACTAGTATAGAAAACCATTATATTTTTAAAGTGACAAATCACGAAGAAGATTGTAAGAACAATCAAATCACAAAAATTCACATACGAAGACGTGAATAAAATCCAACGAAATCGATAAAGGATCCATCGAAATGGATATTCAAAAATCCCTAAAAAGAGTCATCAAAGTCATAATAGATGATAACGACAAATAGGATTATCACGAATCGATTTGAATTGGAATTTCAATCCAAAAAGGCAAATTGGACTCAAACAGCAGGTTCAGTCGACTGAACAGAGTTTTTCAGTCGACTGACCCTGTACATGGAAATTTTCTTGGTTCAGGAAACTTTTTGTTTCTAGTTTCAGTCGACTGTGCAGAGTTTTTCAGTCGACTGAATCATGCCTGGAAACTCTCGGGTTTCAGGTTCAGTCGACTGAACAGAGTTTTCAGTCGACTGAATCATGCCTGGGCTGTTTTTCAGCCTTATTCAAATGAAGAGGAAACTCTTCCAAAATGCAACCGGACGAACATTGGCTCTAAGGGTTTATGCCAATCGGCAACCCGGCCCTATGTGCTCCTCGATGAATCACCAAAAGCATGATCAAACATCCATAAAAGGATTTCACACAAATTTGACTTAAAAGCTCAAAAATTGGAGTATTCACAAAATCAATCCAAAAAAAGAGCAAATGCACATGAAGAAGTGTTAGGAATTCATACCCAACAACCAAAGATAATTATAGTCATAGTGTGAGATAAAAATCTCACCTTTTCACAAAATCGAACAAGAAGAAGCTTGAAAGCAAATGGAGAATCAACCTCTCTTCAACCCAACCCAATTGAGCTTGAATCTAATCTCAAAAACAAGAACATTCCCAAAATTAGGTTTAGGAATTTCTGAAATTGGTAAGAGAATAAGTTGAAGAAGAAGAAGGGAACCTTACCAATGGGTTCTTCTTGAGTTTGGAGCAAGGAATTTGATTTGCAAGGAAAACTAGGGTTTTGGAGTTTTAATTGCCAATCTCTCCCACCATTAATACTCTAAAAACTGAAATGAGAAGAGAATGAGAGTGAGTGGGGAAGAGTGGCTCAGATTTGAGCATAAGTTAACATAGGGCTGAGCCCAAACCAAACCCAAAGTGAAAAGTAGCAAAAATCAACTTTCTCCAAACATATCGAAGCTTATACTCAAAAAGGTCGCAAACGACATTTTAAACTCAATGGGAGTGGTCCCGAGCCCTAATTCGACCGTATACAAAAAGTAGCTTTTCGGACTAAAAATCCGACTAACGATAAAATATTTAAATATAAAACCGATAAATATGCGGGTTGTTACAGACTCCCCTCCTTAAAGAAATTGCGTCCTCGCAATATTACAAGAAGAAGATATATAGTAACAACCATAAAAGCATATTTCAACACAAAAGAAGTTTGAAATAAGAAGTTCACCTCAAAGAGCACGGGAAAGTAAGTCCGGATGTGTACGCTCGATGTACTCTCTAGATTCCCAAGAACAATCCTTAGGATTTGAAGACCATTGAACTTTAACAAGCGGAACATCTATATTACAAAGTCGTTTGACTTCCGAAGCAATGACACGAATAGGATGTTTCTCATAAGTTAAATTAGGCGAAACTTCAATCTCTTCCACAACACCGGGCTCAAGAATAGAATCAGAATCTCGAAGACATTTCCGAAGTTGAGAAACGTGAAACACGTCATGCATAGCAGAAAACTGAGCCGGTAATAAAAGGCGATAAGCCATGGAACCAATACGTTCGGTGATAGGAAATGGCCTAATATATCGAGGCGCAAGTTTTCCCGATCGACTGAAACGTACAACACCTTTCATAGGTGAAACACGAATGAACACAAGATCTCCCACAGAAAATTCTAACTTCCTTCTCCGGTTATCGGCATAGGATTTTTGTCTACTCTGGGCTTCTTTCATCCTATGACGAATAAGATCAATCTTTTCTGTGGAATCACGAATAAAATCTGGCCCTAAAGCCAGCTTTTCACCGGCCTCAAGCCAACAAGAAGGAGATCGGCATGGCCTTCCGTAAAGTGCCTCAAAAGGTGCCATACCAATACTAGATTGGAAGCTATTATTATAGGAAAATTCAACAAGTGAAATATGATCTTCCCAACTTCCACCAAAATCAAGAACACATGCACGAAGAAGATCTTCAAGAGTTTGATTTACACGCTCGGTTTGTCCATCGGACTGGGGGGTGATAAGCGGTGCTAAAATTAAGCCTCGTTCCTAAAGCTTTTTGAAGACTCTTCCAAAATCCACTAGTAAACAATGGATCACGATCACTAACAATAGAAGTAGGAACACCATGCAATTTAACAATTTCTTTGAGAAAGAGTTTGGCCAAAAGAGGAACGGTTCGGTTAGACCGAACGGGAATAAAATGGGCGTATTTAGTAAGTTTATCAACAATTTCCCATAAGCTATAATAACCCGAACGAGAATGGGGAAGGCCATCTATAAAATCCATGGAAATTTGGTCCCACTTCCAGACTGGAATTTCTAAAGGTTGCAATAACCCTCCGGGCCTTTGATGCTCGGCCTTAACGAGTTGGCAAGTCATGCAACGTTTAACGAAGTTAGCGATGTCAAGTTTCATTCCCTCCCAATAATAAAGTCGCTTCATGTCCGCGTACATTTTACTACTACCGGGATGAATGGTAAATTTAGAGTGATGAGAATCTTCTAAAATATCTTTACGAAGATCCCTAACATTTGGCACGATAAGTCTACCAAATTTCCGAATGCTGCCACGAGAATCGATATTAAAGTTTTTCAAACCTTCAATATCAATTTTATCCTTAATATTTTGGCCAAGAAGAACCAATTCAGTATCTAGCCTTTGAGCTTCAAGAATGCGGTCTAAAAGAGATGGATGAGCCTCAAGGCTACATAAAACAAATGATGAGCATAAATCGGAAACACGGTCTCGAATTTCCCAAGTGGACAAAATCTCGAGATCGTTCCATTCAGATATCATCATAGAAACAACAGCTTGTTGTTTACGGCTAAGAGCATCGGCGACATGATTACCCTTACCGGGAGTATAAAGAATATCAAGATCATATGGTGCAAGAAATTCGAGCCAACGTTGTTGATGCAAATTAAGTTCCTTTTGAGAGAATAAATATTTCAAAGACTTATGATCTGTGTAAAGAACAAACTTCTCTCCTAAGAGATAATGACGCCAAATCCGAAGAGCAAAAACAATAGCTGCGAGCTCTAAATCATGAGTGGCATATCTAGTCTCAGCAGGCTTTAATTGCCTAGAAGCATAAGCAATTACGCGTTCCTTTTGCATAAGAACGGCACCCAAACCAATGCGACTAGCATCGGTATAAACAACGAAATCTTGATTCCCATCGGGAATAACAAGAATAGGAGCATCAGAAAGAAGTTCTTTAATTTCTGAAAAGAAGCTTCACATTTGTCCGACCAAATGTATTTAACACCTTTCTTCGTCAAGCTAGTGAGAGGCACGGCAATTTTAGAAAAGTCTTTAATAAAACGATGGTAATAGCCCGCCAATCCAAGAAAACTACGAATCTCTGTCACACTCTCCGGTCTCTTCCAATCTTGAATCGCTTCAATCTTTGAAGGATCCACGGAAACTCCGGATTCGGAAATAATGTGACCGAGAAACTTCACACGAGATTGCCAAAAGTGGCATTTAGAAAATTTTGCCTTTAATTGATTACTCCTAAGAGTTTCCAACACAATCCGAAGATGTTTTTCATGCTCCTCCTCGGTTTTAGAATAAACAAGAATATCATCGATAAAGATGGGAACAAACCGGTCGAGAAAGTCTTTAAAATCTCGATTCATTAAGTCAACGAAATAAGCCGGGGCATTTGTTAACCCAAATGGCATAACAAGCCATTCATAAGATCCATACCGAGTATGGAACGATGTCAAAGGAATGCTATCCTCTGCAATTCGAAGCTGATGAAAACCGGTAGCCAAGTCCAATTGTGAAAAGACTCTAGCACCACTAAGTTGATCGAATAGATCATCAATCCGAGGTAAAGGATATTTATTTTTGATAGTAAGATCATTAAGCTTGCGGTAGTCAACGCAAAGCCTAAGTGTACCATCGGATTTCTTCACAAAAATAGCTGAAGCTCCCCAAGGCGAGGAACTAGAGCGAATAAATTGCTTCGTTTCCAATTCAGATAATTGTTTACGCATCTCCTCGTTTTCTTTATTGGACATACGATAAGGAGGATGAGTGATAGGTTGAGCTCGCAGAATAAGATTAATTCTGAACTCAATTGCTCGCTTAGGTGGTAATCCTAAAACGGGCTCGAATATGTCGGAAAATTCACAAACGACGTGAATAAGAGAAATAATATCACCCTCATCATCATCATCGTCATCACGAGGATTTAAAGAATATAAAGATGCAACCAAAGCAGAATCTGAATCTTTAAGAATAACAGAAACCTGATTAACAGATTGAGGATGTCGAAGATGAATAGTCCGCTCAGGACATAGGATATGAGCTTCATAACGGTTAAGCCAATCCATTCCCAAAATCATTCCAAAGCCTAAATAACGCACGACATGCAAATCGGCTCGGAAAGAAAAATCACACAAAATAATCTCGACATCTTTACACAATAAACTGATTGTTGCGGATCCACCAACCGGATTCGCAATTCTCAAAGAAGTCATTAAACACAAAACATCCAAAGAAAAAGTATCAACAAGTTCTTTTGATATAAAAGAATGGGACGCACCCGTATCAAAAAGAACTCGAATAGGATGATCACGAAATAAAATAATTCCATCTAGAATAGAATGAGAAATACCTTGGCCACGAGATGTGTTGCCAGGGGCTTGAGCAACATTTAACTTTCCCTCCTTCTTGCCCTGAAGCTTGGGGCATGAAGATATAACATGACCGGGAACTTTGCAGTAGCGACAAGAAAGAGTCTTTGGGCACTTGTTCGCATAATGGTCTTTCGAACCACAATTATAGCATTCCCCACGACCAAAGGGAGAAGTCTTTGCCACGGAGGTTGCTTGCTTCCCTTTCTTATTGGGATAAGGGACTTTAAATTTGTTTGGCCTTTTCTTGTTGTTGAAGGTTGGTTTGGAACCCACCACTTCAACATCATTCTCTCTATCCGCCTCTTCAAGACGAAGAGCGATATCAACGAGTTGGTCGAAAGAAACTTCTAACTTTAGAAGTAATGGCTTCTTGAGACTCTTGTTTAAGCCATAGACGAATCTCTGATTCTTCTTAAGAGGGGTGTTGATGTATTCAACCCCATATTTGGAAAGCGACTCGAAGGAGGCGACGTAATCAGTCACGGATGACTCATCTTGAACAAGGTCTATAATTCGTCGAGCCAATGTCACTTTTTAACTTCCGGTACGAATTTCAACTCGAAGCGTTCTCGGAATTTCTCCCAAGTGAGATCCTCTTCATTAGTTTCAGAAATAAGAAGCTCGTACCAGTCCAATGCTCTTTCTCGGAGCATACTAGAGGCCACTTGAACTCGGTGAAGGTCAATAAGATTCATGCGCGAAAAGATGCGATCGCATGTTCTTAGCCAAGCCTGTACTTCAATAACAGTTTCGGAACCTCTGAATGGCTCCCCACCCAAATTAGTGTAATCGCTACACAAGCGTGCAAATCCCGACTTTGGGTGAGTAGGTTCCGGGTTAGCTCCCGCTGCTTGAGCATTTGTTACCAAATCAAGAAGTTGTTGAGCAGTCATAAAAACTCCATCCTGGGGCGGAGTGCTAGATGGCACGGCTCTGGGGCGGCCAGGTCTAGACATTTCTCTTCCTTTAGAAAGAAAGAAGAGGAATAAAAAGGTCATTTACCAAATTGGATATCAAGCAATCTTGATAGACAAAACAAGGAATCATAAAAGAAAATAGGATAGAACGGTACGTAGACCCGAATAAAAATCCTAAAGCACGACTCCTAAGATGAACTTAGGACGATGATCCTTGTTATAATATTCCATATTGTTCCGAAGTTTGGCTCTGATACCAAGCTGTGACGCCCCACCTCTATACCTACGCTAGCCAAGAACATTACGGTGAATGCTGACGACTAGCACGGAGAATAAGGCTGTTGAGGAGCGACCATCCATGTAATTTCTTTGCGCGAGCGCCGATATGTCAGATAATATAACATGCATTCTATTTCAAGAGGAAATCCGACATACCGACACAAACTCAAAGCTACTACACGGTGGCTATATAAATCCTTCGGAAAACAAATATAGAAAAAAGCATAACACAAATCAGTCACAAACGATTCATATCACAAAGGCGGAATAAGATATGAATATTACACTATAAAGTGTACATCAGAGTAGTGGTCTAAAAAGATCCACAATATCACAAAAGAATAGTTACATGAACTACATAAAAGAATAAGTATACATTATGGAGTCTATATCTCAAATGTATACAACAAAATAACTACTAATCTAAGTAGTTAACCCAAAAGTCAAGGAGTTAATCCCGGATGAGAAGTCAAGCAGAAGCACCTGTAACATCTCGGTCTGACCCGAGTATTATTTAATAAGAAAATAATAAACGGATCAGTCTAACTATAAACATCAGATGAAACGATGTAGAATAAGAGATATGACTAAACACATAATAATCACAATGCCAGGCTGTGATATATATATATATATGTATGTATATATATATATATATATGTATGCATATACTTAGTTGATAATCATCAAGAGATTAATCAATGTCACCAAATCTACACAAGAATCAAGGAAACGTCATACTCTTTATTTCGTTCACCAAACCATAAATATTGACGATAATATCAATGTCAATCACAAAAGTCAATGACGCACAAATTCCAGAAGACTACACAAGAAATCCAGAAATCACTAAAGTCAATGACACACAAATTCACCAATGCACAAATATTGATAAAACTTATCAATAGAAATCACGAAAATTGGTGAAACACAAATTCTAGGAATCTACACAAGAAATCCAAGAAATCACAAGGGGGGGGAGGCCTATCACAAACGGGAGCATAAAGCTCACCAACACGTGTATCACAAACGGAACGCTAATTCCATGGTCGCTAACCATCACAAATTGAGCCGAAGCTCCACAAACGGCCCGAAGACCATGGGTTGCTACCCCATCACAAATTGAGTCGAAACTCCACAAAACGGGGTTTAGTCTCCCTCGCAGACAAAGAGACATCGCACATTGCTAGTCTAAATCACAAAGATGATCGTCATGATCAGCGAGAAGTGTCGATTACACTAAGCTAGTAAATATATGAGTTTAGCTTCATGTCCCATAACCACTTGCTTAACTTAAATATTTACGAACAAACTGTAAATCTCCACTAGAAAATTGTCACAAGAGGTTCAATCGAACAAGTCCAAGAATTAACCGACAAAGTAAACGCAAGCGTTTCATACCACTTGTTTTACTAAGCCGTTTAATTAGATTTCTCATACAAGTGAGGTAAAGGTTTGTATATACTAATAGATTGGAAAACGGTTTTATAAATGAATTTGGTATTAAAATAGTATTGAAGTCGTTTGAGAAAAGAGTTTTGATATTTACTACTAGTATAGAAAACCATTATATTTTTAAAGTGACAAATCACGAAGAAGATTGTAAGAACAATCAAATCACAAAAATTCACATACGAAGACGTGAATAAAATCCAACGAAATCGATAAAGGATCCATCGAAATGGATATTCAAAAATCCCTAAAAAGAGTCATCAAAGTCATAATAGATGATAACGACAAATCGGATTATCACGAATCGATTTGAATTGGAATTTCAATCCAAAAAGGCAAATTGGACTCAAACAGCAGGTTCAGTCGACTGAACAGAGTTTTTCAGTCGACTGACCCTGTACATGGAAATTTTCCAGGTTCAGGAAACTTTCTGTTTCCAGTTTCAGTCGACTGTGCAGAGTTTTTCAGTCGACTGAATCATGCCTGGAAACTCTCGGGTTTCAGGTTCAGTCGACTGAACAGAGTTTTCAGTCGACTGAATCATGCCTGGGCTGTTTTTCAGCCTTGTTCAAATGAAGAGGAAACTCTTCCAAAATGCAAGCGGACGAACATTGGCTCTAAGGGTTTATGCCAATCGGCAACCCGACCCTATGTGCTCCTCGATGCATCACCAAAAGCATGATCAAACATCCATAAAAGGATTTCACACAAATTTGACTTAAAAGCTCAAAAATTGGAGTATTCACAAAATCAATCCAAAACAAGAGCAAATGCACATGAAGAAGTGTTAGGAATTCAAACCCAACAACCAAAGATAATTATAGTCATAGATGTGAGATAAAAATCTCACCTTTTCACAAAATCGAACAAGAAGAAGCTTGAAAGCAAATGGAGAATCAACCTCTCTTCAACCCAACCCAATTGAGCTTGAATCTAATCTCAAAAACAAGAACATTCCCAAAATTAGGTTTAGGAATTTCTGAAATTGGTAAGAGAATAAGTTGGAGAAGAAGAAGGGAAGCTTACCAATGGGTTCTTCTTGAGTTTGGAGCAAGGAATTTGATTTGCAAGGAAAACTAGGGTTTTGGAGTTTTAATTGCCAATCTCTCCCACCATTAATACTCTAAAAACTGAAATGAGAAGAGAATGAGAGTGAGTGGGGAAGAGTGGCTCAGATTTGAGCATAAGTTAACATAGGGCTAAGCCCAACCAAACCCAAAGTGAAAAGTAGCAAAAATCAACTTTCTCCAAACATATCGAAGCTTATACTCAAAAAGGTCGCAAACGGCATTTTAAACTCAATGGGAGTGGTCCCGAGCCCTAATTCGACCGTATACAAAAAGTAGCTTTTCGGACTAAAAATCCGACTAACGATAAAATATTTAAATATAAAACCGATAAATATGCGGGTTGTTACATTCGGGTTCGGAAATTTCGGGTCGTTACATTTTTCCTTTTAGAATTCCTTTAGTAACTAAAACAATTGAACAAGTTAATTTAACATATTAATCTCCATAACACATTATTTTAAAATAAACTAGTAGATTTAAAATGGGTCTATCTATTTTCTTCTGAAGCTATATACATATATATATATACTTATAAAAATAAATTATAAATTTCAAAAATCTAACTTTTATAAATTCTTTAAACATTTTAAAAACCTTTTTTTTTCCAAAAATTTTACCTATATACATAATTTTCTGTTTTTGTAAATATACAAAAACTTAACTTTACCGTAAGTTATTAAAATAGGGGTGTGTAACTACATATATATGTATATTTGTATTTGTATTATACTTTCTCTTCATTGTATGCATAAAAATAAATAAACCGCACACATATATGTATAGTTTTTGTAAAAAAAGATTCGGAGTTTACCTTCCTGTTATATATACTTTTCTCTGTAATATGTATATAAATAAATTTAACGAAATAATTTAAAATAAAATACCGCCACTGTCACTTTTTATCTAGTTTACACATATATATGTTTATAAATTGTTTAACTGAAAATAAAATAAAATCGAGGATACCTCGCTGCCTTGGACGAATCAAGGAATTAAAACCCCCAACGCCGACAGCATCGAGCCTCCCTCACTTCTCACGACTCCCACCAATGCCGCCGCGTTACTTCACTAGACTCGTGTTATCGCGCTCGACTCTCGTACAATCCCTACTACAAATTGACACCAAGCCATAACCCGAGGCCATCTCGCCATCGACACGCTATCGGCCTCTACTCGAAGCTGCGAACTCGATCGCGCCTCACCCATGGCAACGACCCCTGTGCGATTGATTTAATGAAGAGGAACTCATGACTCCCTCTTTGAATACGAATTCGATTCGAGGAAAGCGAAGAAGGAGAGAGTTCGTGAATTTGTTCGTCCATTGTTTTCACTTTATTTTATTTTATTTTGATTTCAAATTTGTGCATTAGAATTGGGAAGAAAGGAGTGGGGTGGTTCGATCTGAGGAAAAGGTGCGTGATTTATATTGAAGACAGGATCGATTTCTTCTTTAATACGCCCGGCCACTTTTTTTCGTAAGCTAATTCATTCTGCGATTTGAACTGAGGAATGGAAGGGGGAAAAACGCGACACTAATAAGGGGAGTTGTCGGCCTGCTTCAGAAGACAAAGGGGAACGTGATTTGATTTTTGGACCCAGTTATATATTAATTTTTCGATATAAATTCAACGCGTTTATATATTGTACGCTCGCACAACAACTCCAAACATTACGAATATTGAAATCCGATAATCATACAATATTAGGGATCCAATGGAACAGGTTTCGTCGAAATCCGAGACTGTGCCTTGGAAGGCATTTTTAAATTCAATTTAAACTATAAAATTTCAAAACTTAACAAAACACTTCCAAAATCAATTCCAACACTTTTACTCTCTTCAGTACTAAATTTTACAAACCCTTAGATTATTTTTAACAAGATTAAAACTGAAGATTCAATATTTCACCCAACTTCCAATTATTAAATTCAAAATTTTAATTATCAAATAAATAGTGATATTTGGAATTCAATTTAAAAACTAACTATGAAATATTTAAAATCGATTAAATATTCCGATTTCAAACAACTAAAAATTCCAGGTCGTCACATTCCTCCCCCCTTAAAAGAATTTCGTCCCCGAAATTACCAGTTAGGAAGAATGGTCCAATACCCGTTTACTATTTTCCCAAAACCAAATAGTTTTTAACAACAACCAAACAATCTTTATTACAGACACACTATCCAACTTACTAACTTTCCAAACTTTTCCATAGTTCCTAAAAAATTTACTTATTCAACCATTTAAATTATAATTCAAAATCAAGTTTTGAATTTTCAAAATTTATCTAACTCCCTAAATTTTTGAAAAATTTAGCCAGCGTCTCCTTTGCGCGGCTAGCTCGGTACAACTACAAAATTCCTCGACGGACACCCAAATTCCAAAAGAAAACAAAAAGCCAAGTGGCTAGATCAAAAGACCAATCAAATTTCATACAGAATTTTGAACAAAAACCTTTTTGTCGAGCAATTCAAATTTATCTCCTGAAATCAAAACCAATTTTCCTTTTCCTTAATAATACCTGTATATCCTACATAGCAATAATATCCAATCACAACATTCAAAAACATTTTATCGACTTCCTTACAAAATTTCAATATTATTCATCTAAGCCCGTACGATGTTCATATATCATCCGTACGCAATATCAAATTCGATCACTCGTTCGATCATACAATTTCACTTTCGAACTAGTATCATCCACCCGACTTCCTAGTGCGGACTTAGATCTGGTTTCTTGATCAGAAACCATCATTCTCCTTGCATAGTCATAACTATGATAGAGAATTTTTAGAATCAATCAAATTCCATATCCAGGGTTTGCCGTCGAAAATTGATTGGAAAATCCTAACTCGGATCGATATAACTATCTCGAAATTCTGTTCTCAAATCTGTGTGAAATTGCTATGCGAATAAAATAATATACGTACATCCTACGCATTTATCTCAATTGATTACCAACTATATCAATTTTCTTTTTATTCACATTCATTTTGATTTCTATTCACTTATTCACAATTATCACTTTTATTAAATCTTCATTCAAATATTTACTTAGAATATATTTCTAATAGCAAATTTTATTTAAGAATTCACCATTTCATTCTTAAGTTTAATATAAGCATTTTGTATGCTTCTTTATTTATTTTCACTTTACCACTTGAGTTTATATCTACTTCTATTCAAATTGGTTCTCCCATTTCCATATGAATTCAATTTATCTTCAATGCTGAATATTGAATTTTATGTTCCATTTATAACTGATTCATATCATCATTTTAAATTAGTTTCATCCACTAATTTATTTCAGTATCCAATTTGAAATCGATTTGATGCTAACAAAACAAAAAAATTTCTAACTCCCAAAATTTTTGGAAAATTTTGGCATAGTCACCTTTGTACGGAGGAGCTTTTGCAATTTGACAAGAGGTATAAATATATACATCGACCCACCAGGTCAAAAAAACAAAAACAGTTCATATTTCCTATTTTTATTGCGTAGGCGTACCTTTATTTAGCATTTTTAAGCAAGCGCTTATTATTTAGCAATTTGCACGACCAAAATCTAGCCAAACGGTCATCCGGCACCTCTACTTACTCAATTTAAATATGTAAGTGCCATAAATAGAAATTTTATTTACATTTCACTCATTTTCAATAGCTAACACAAGGATTTCATAAGCCATACCTACCAACAGCACTTAAAAGAAATTAAGAAGGTTTCAATCAAAAATTCAATTGCTTTCACTCGCTTTTCTTACCCTTACATTCAGTCTAAGTGATGTACAACTCACTTACTTACCTTCAATTCATTTATAATTCCAAACAAACTCATATTCATATCAATTGATTCAAAAATTCAATTATATTAGCTTCCACTAATTCATAGAATTTTATTAAATCTCGTTTATGTCAAACGACAATCATTTCTACGCAATTTCGATGATGTTCACTTAATGGTATATTCATTTTAGTTTTTAACTACTTCCAATCGATTCCAACTCAATTTTCATTTAATTCGTTTCCATTTTAACATACATTGTATTTTATTTCGTATTTGCATAGGTTCCATTCGAACCCATTTTATCTAGCTCGACACATTCCATGCTTGTATAGTACTAACCACTTCCAAATTAATTCAACTCAATCCTTTATTTAACGGACTTTCACTTTTACTCGAAACCAAACTTCTATTAGCTTTAAACTTAAGTTAATTTACTTTCTTCAAATTATCTTAACTTCATAACTTAAGCTCACTTCCATTTAATTTGATTCTCATCAAATTCAATTACCCCACTCTTTATCCATTTTAATTTTAGTCCCATTCTTAGTTTGTTAAAATAATATTCAAGTTTATATTTAACTTATTTACACTTGAACTGGATTTATTTGCAACTCAATTCATTTCGATTTTAATCCAATTCCATTCCATTTGACAACATTTCCACTTACATTTAATTCATTCCCAATCCAAGTTGAATTTTATTCATAACTCGAGTTTATTTCACAATTCAACTTCTATTTTACCAAATTAGGTTCCACTCCCATATCTCACCAACATATTCAATTTACTAATTTATTCCATAAACATTTTTACTTAAACCTCTAGAGCTTAAGCCATTACTTAGACACTCAAAGCATTTAAATCCATTCCAGAGTCTTCAAAAATCACTTAAGTATTTCGAAAAAAAAAATCATTTGAAATCAATTATATCCAAAATTCTTTGGTAAATTCAATTACCTCTTTGAATTTCAAAACCAAACCCAGTTTTTGCAAACATCTCCCATTTAAAACATTCAAGTAGCAATTCCTCCTTCGGAAACTCGAAAATGAACATCGATGTTGCTGCCGTCATCACCGAAGTTATTTTCCAACGACCGAAAAAATTCAATGCTTTTATCTCTTCAAAACATTTATAATATTTTTATATTCCAAATCTCTCCATATTTCAAACCTAATTCTAATTTTTTATCAAATACTATCACTATTACTTCTCCAAAACTTTTGAAAACCATTTTCAAATCCCAAAAAAAATTAAACTTTTTTTCCTTCCAAATTTCAAGTTTTCAAATCCTTCAACTCACATTCAAAAATTACTCTGGAATTTTATTTCAGTTTATAAATCCCATTTATAGTTTACATTTCAAATTTCCTTTGTATATGAATTTATTCCTTAACACTAGTTTTAATTTCAATTTCTTATTCAATTTTACACATTAGTGATAATAATTTAATATTATCATTTTCTAACAACCAAGCATCCATATATAACTATAATGATTTACGAAAAATTATTTCCTTTATATACAAATATAATTTGGGTAAAATTATTTCATTTACACTATTTAAAACAATACTGTGTCGGTTTATCTGGTTTAAGAGTTTAGAAACCCCTATCGATGACATGGCATCCCATACATCGACAAAATCCATAAATACCTAATCGATAAATCAACACAATATAAAAATAATTTTATATTCATTAACAAATACGCGCTCATATCTATTAATACACTCAAACTCATTTTAGAGTACTACAAACTCTATTTAATGAGTAGTTTCCACCAGAGCCAAGGTTCTCACCAACCTAAGCTCCGATACCAAGTGAAACGACTTGCAAATCCGTACCCCTTAAGTCGACACTATTCTCCATCAATCAACTCAAGATGAACGGAAATACGAACGATTAGGGTTAAAGAAGAAAAGGAAGAAGAAGAAAGTAGAAAACAACATCAGAATCTTACCATCGCAGTGGAATAAAATATAATAGATAATAATCGATCTTTACACAAAAGCAAATCTGTTTATACATTACATCATCAGAGTATACATATCACACAACTGGACAGTAATCATAACCTGTCCTCACAATCTGAATACATAGCTAATCAACACAGCGGAATATCTAAAACATGTAAGTGAGTACGTATCGCCATCCGGCTCCTCAGCATCCTTTCCTGTAATCTATAATACTCGGTCTGACCCGAGCATTATAGTTAAATAACACCCGAGTCAGTCTGGAAAACCAGCGTAAGAAAACCACACTCAAATTGATTATTAAAGTTTCAAAAATTCTTTTGAAAACAAAAGCATCTCGTAAGACCACACCACAAATAAACATGTCGGGTTTTACCTTACGATAGCCAAAACAAATCCCCAGATATTATAATAGGGTCTATTTACAAATACTTATCTAAATAGCCGAAATTGTTACATTTATTAAATTCGAGCTACTAGCCACAAAGTGGGTAATACAAACAAAACTGTAAAAGGCACGTAGGGAGAATGGATTTCCAACTAATGACTAGGCACTAGGTACCACCTGTCACGGTACGTGGCCTAGATCACCGTACCGAGGATTACTCCCAATCCCCTTCAACACAAGACCGGGACTACCCCTTACTGGATAATCCCGAGTAAGATCACCCCACAGTTGGGATCAGCAACCACACCACTAAGACAAATAAAAGGGACGTCTAGATAGGGATGACCTCATCCTAATGGGCGCTACCCACCTAGCCTTGCTGCATAATCCCTGATTTTCAGTCATTCCCGGTTGACGAGGCTCGAGCCTAAGCGTTACCTTTTTAGATCGTTTCACTTAGAATGCCCATCGTCCACCTAACGATGTTTCGAAAGCATTCATCCATACAAGTCCACCCTGGGTTCGAACAGAACCGAAGGAACCACTCCTACTACATCCATTTTGAAAACCCTCAGGATTAGTAGCGACTAGCCCTTGCACTTCACTGCTCCATCTTCGAATCCAAACCCGTCTTCCTCACGAAAACGTGCATACCGGATCGAAATGGTTTTTGAGAAATAAATCCCGATCCCTCTCTTCGAAACGACCAGCACATTGTCCAATATTGATAGTCGGTTATTTAACTATCAATTAACATTCACAAACAGCCATACAACATAAATAATTTCACCAAATTATTTATTAATCCTCAAAATATCTTCACAAGATATATTTCTATTTTCAACCCTTTTTGAAAACAGTTTTCCAACCACACTCTTCTCATGGAGTAAATTCCCAAATATTTATTTCCACCGAGAAACCAAGTACAATACTTTAGATTTTTAAAATAATTTAAAACACTTTATTATAAAAATATACTTTAAAACGTTTAAATTAAAAATTACTTTAATACTTTATTAAAAATATATACTTTAGGAATATTTAAAATGAGGTTACTTTATAAAATATAAAACTAGATTTTCTCTTTTTTTAAAAACATAATACCAAATCACCTTTAAATAATTACTACGATAATAGATTTGAAAAATACTTATTTCATAATTTAAACATTTAGAAATAATAAATTTTCTAAAACATGCTTTTTTGTAAAACAACATTAAAGCTTTTAACTTATATTTAAAAATTTACTGTGAAAACGTACTTGGTTATCCAGGGAAATACACTTCTCTTCACATCCTTTTAAAAATAAATTACTATTTATTTTTAAACAAATTTTCCCATTTATTTATAAATTCCCATCGTGAATTCATTCTTCAAATATCCACTGATATATTACTTCACTTTTATAAACCCAGTTTATAAATTCCATAATCACATTCTCCTTTAAATTTCCAATTTCATACACTTAAATCAATTTCCAAATTAATTTCCAATTTACTCCATTTGAAAAAAATTCCTTCTTTATCTAATTTAATAAATTTAAAATTTGAATTTTTAAAATAAATTCTTTATTCCTTTAAATAATATCACTTAAGTTTAAAATTCATTATTTTTATGCTTATTCAAAATCCCTTTTTCATACTCGGAACTTATTTATTAGGATTTGAAAAATCACTTTAATTTCTTTCCAATTCATTCTTATTTTTATCCAAATTTTCTATAGTTATTTACTTAAAAATTCACTCTTTTATTTTCTTTTAAAAATCCAATTCTATATATTTTGATAACTCAGTGTACCGAAATATATTCAAGCAATCCACAACATTCAATATTCCAAATATAATTCATCACAGAATATCAAATATTCATAACACAGAATATTAAACAATCTATATAATTTTGAGGAATCCAGTTGGATCATTCCAACATGTTTCCCTACATCCATAGATGTTAGCACAATACCAATTCCACTTCGAGGTGGAATATCGCGGTATATGGGATTAAATAATATCATCCGCTATTATGCGGCGCAAAGGGTCTCATCCGCTATATAACGCGGGAAATCAATCACTCCAATATATACTATATACTACTATATAATATATCGAATTCAATCAATTCAATCATTCTACCAATTATTTGAATTTAACCATTTAAATTTACATAGCAACCAGATGAGTGAGATTAACTCATCTTTGATTTTTGGTTTGCAATCCACTTCAACTTCGACTTGGTTTCTCGATTATTGTCCTTCTATAAACATTTACGGTTTATTAATATTTGAACTAATCGAATAATTAATTTCCCGTTGATAAATTTAATTAACTAATGATTTAATCTTAAACTCATAGTGTTTTCCTTTTAGAAATCTTTTAGTAACTAAAATAATTGAACAAGTTAATTTAACATATTAATCTCCATAACACATTATTTTAAAATAAACTAGTAGATTTAAAACGTGTCTATCTATTTTCTTTTGAAGCTATAGATATATACTTATAAAAATAAATTATAAATTTCAAAAATCTAACTTTTATAAATTCTTCAAACATTTTAAAATCCCTATTTTTTTTCCAAAAATCGTGTCTATATACATAATTTTCTGTTTTCTGTAAATATATAAAAACTTAACCTTACCGTAAGTTATTAAAATAGGGGTGTGTGTGTATATGTGTGTGTGTATATATATATATATATATTTGTATTTGTATTATACTTTCTCTTCACTGTATACATAAAAAAATAAACCGCACACATATATGTATAGGTTTTGTAAAAAAATTCAGAGTTTACCTTCCTGTTATATGTACTTTTCTTTGTAATATATATATAAATAAATTTAATGAAATAATTTAAAATAAAATACCGTCATTGTCTTTTTTTCTTCTGGTTTACATATACATATGTTTATAAATTGTTTAATTAAAAAGAAAATAAAATCGAGGATTCCTCGCTGCCTTGGACAAATCAAGAAATGAAAACCTCCAACGCTGACAGCATCGAGCCTCCCTCACTTCTCGCGACTCCCACCAATGCCGCCGCGTCACTTCACTAGACCCGCGATCTCGCGCTCGACTCTTGTACAATCCCTACTGCAAATTGACGCCAAGCCACAACCCAAGGCCATCTCCCCATCGATACTCTCTCGGCCTCTACTCGAAGCTGTGAACTCGATCGCGCCTCACCCATAGCAATGACCGCTCTGCAATTGATTTAATGAAGAGGAACTCATGACTCCCTCTTTGAATATGAATTCGATTCGAGGTAGGAGAAGAAGGAGAGAGTTCGTGAATTTGTTCGGCCATTGTTTTCACTTTATTTTATTTTGATTTCGAATTTGTGCATTAGAATTGGGAAGAAAGGAATGGGGTGGTTCGATCTGAGGAAAAAGTGCATGATTTATATTGAAGACAGGATCGATTTCTTCTTTAATACGCCCGCCCACTTTTTTCGTAAGCTAATTCGTTCTGCGATTTGAAATGAGGAATGGAAGGGGAAAGAAACGTGACATTAATAAGGGGAGTTGTCGGCCTGCTTCAGAAGACAAAGGGGAACGTGATTTAACTTTTGGACCTAGTTATTATATTAAATTTTCGATATAAATTCAACGCGTTTATATATCGTACGCTCGCACAATAACTCCAAACATTGCGAAAATTGAAATCCGATAATAGTACAATATTAAGGATCCAATGGAACTGGTTTCGTCGAAATCCGAGGCTGTGCCTCGGAAGGCTATTTTTAAATTCAATTTGAACTATAAAATTTCAAAACTTAACAAAACACTTCCAAAATCAATTTCAACACTTTTACTATCTTCAGTACTATTGATATAAATTTTACAAACCCTTAGATTATTTATAACAGGCTTAAAACTGAAGATTTAATATTTCACCCAACTTCCAATTATTAAATTCAAAAATTTAATTATCAAATAAATAGTGATATTTGGAATTCAAGTTAACAACATTTAAAATCGATTAAATATTCCGATTTCAAACAACCAAAAATTCCGGGTCGTCACAGTAGTTAATTAAGGATTGATTGATTAAGGAAACTAATCCATGATTTGTTTAATAATGAGTATGATTAATTAAGGGATAATTGATTAATGAAGTGATTATGAGATAATTAATTTGAGTGATTAATTAAGGATCAATGTAATTAGTATGGATGGGTAAAAGATAATTAATTTGTGTAGTTAATTAAGAGTTAATTACTTATTGTAATCAAAGAATGATTAATTAAGGATGATTAATCAAGATGAATAATTAAGGGATGATTTATTAATTGAATATAATTAACTAATGTTAAATAAGCAAGATTTTTAAGCAATAAGCGATTAATTTAATTCATTGATAGATAATTAAATTAATTAGAAATGGTATGACTAATTTATCTTGCTTATGGATGATCGAATGATATTTGAATGCCTTGGATTATTTCTTATCCCTGGTATGTGATCGTGATGCTATGTGATATGAAATGTTTCTGTAATATAATATGTTGGGTTGAACAGTGATAATGTGGTTATCTATGGTTAAATGCTGTGTAAAGTGACATCTAGTGTTTAAAGGCAAATTGTATTCACTTGAATAATTTATGTTAAGATGACATTGAATTTGAAGGGACCAGTGTCGATATTAGTTAATACCCAAGACCACTTCGATTCTTTGTATATTGATATGTGAAATCAATACGCTGGAATGGAATGATTTAAGTGAATTGGAATATTTAATCTAAGTTTTGATACTTAGAAATTGATGTGTAAAATAAGTGATGTCTATAACAAATTGTGAATTTGTATATTGATACAAGATACCCCGGGTTTTAAGTAAGTCTTATGCACTTGTTTTTCTTGTTAGATGGTTTACTCACGCTGGTTTCTAGCCTGACTCGGGTGTTACTTTGATGTAATGCTTGGGTCAGACCGAGTATTACAGTTTTTCAGGTAAGGACGACCTGGAGCTCACGAGGCGAGCTGGATGGCGGGATTGTATGGAGTGTATACCATAGTGATATTGTAGTTTGTCTGGGATAGGTTGAGTGAATCTGTCCAGTGTTTATATATGTTGTAACTCTGATGTATTAAAGTGTAATTTTACAAGTATAGTTTTCCTTTGCAAACTGATATTATTGATATTATATTTTATCTGTTGCGAATGTAAGATTATGCTTTGGTGTTTCTGTTCTTATTCTTCTATCTCTTTTCTTCTTTTCTCTAACTATCTGGAATTTTCGAGATCGAAAATTCCGAGTCGTTACAATTTGGTATCAGTGCTGAAGGTTAAGCAAGAACCTTGGCTCTGGTGGGATTACTCATAAAGGATAGGGTAAATGGTACCCTAGAATGAGTTGAGTGTGTGTGTGTGTGTGTGTGTATGAGAGCGTACTTGTCATTATCTTATATAAAGATTTTAAATGATTTTAATGGTAAATGATTTTATGTATGATTATATTTTGATATATAAAGCAATATTTCTTTCTAATAAATATTAAGGTAATTGGTTGTTAAATCATTCGAAATAAATTAAGTGGTAATACAAATACAAACCAAATTTAAATTGAATAAAGATAAGTTTGAAATAGATTCAAACTAAAATTAAATTTGGAGAAGAATTTTCAGAATAGGATAACAATGAATTGATCTCCAATTGTAATAACCTTGGTTATTATCCTAAAATGATGAAATGTTTAGGGAAGTAAAACATTTAGGCAAGTATGACTTATAAATTGGAACTGAAGATGATCTAAATTATGAAGTTTTAAAACTGGGTCCAGAATTTGAAAATTGTTTCAAAGTGATAAAGAAATAATAAATCATATTATTTAATGTATCTGAATGAAGGGGTCCTATTTCAAACAGGAGTTGTTTGAACATTTAAAGTAATTTTTTTGAATTAAAAACCAAAAGTGGTCTAAAATTTAAGGGTAACTTGGTGTGTAAAGGGAATAATATGTATGAGATATATACATAATATCAAAGATGGTTTGAAATAAACTCTAAATGTTGAGTTTTAAATTTGGAATGAGATGTGATGCCCTAAGTGATAAGTTTTTGAATTTAAAAGTGGAAAGATTGTTAATGTGAAGTTTAGAATTTGAAATGGGAATTCAAATTTGAGTAAGGTTAATGGGATTTAAATTGAATTTAACTTAGAAGAAGTTAAATAATTTTGAATGAACAACCTGATTTGCAAAATTTCAAGATGAAACTGGGCTTTAACTTGGGAAGTTAAATGGTTAATTCGAATTGCGAGTTTGTGTGATCTCAAAATGGGTTTGAGATCTGGAAATTGGAAATGGATGGATGTTTTAAAATAATTTGAATGATACCATCCTGTTGTTATTAATAATCTTTAAGCTGAAATAGGATTTGTTTAAATGAATGAAGAAATGGGGTGTGGTAATATATCCATGATTAAAATAAAATGGAATTTGTATTCAGAATTAATGGTTTAAAGATATAAGTTGATTTGATTTAAAGGATTAAATCAACATTTGGAAATTTAACTCGAATTTATATAATCCGAGATGGTTTAAGGTTGAGATTTAAATTAAATTTGTTCAAATTGGATTTGATTTGAATTAATTGGAATTATGATTGAAGATGTACAAATTTAAAAATTCAAATGGGAAAATTTGAAATGAAATTGAAGTTGAATGAGTTCAAATTCAAATGGGAATTGGGATTAATTCAAACTGGAATCGCTTCGACATTGAAATGGGTTCAATTTGAAATTAGTCCAAATTGATTTGAATAATTTGGAATTGTGATTAAAGTTGAATAGGTTTAAAATTCAACTGGAATTTGATTTAAAATTGGAAAGAAATTGAGAGTTAATTCAACTTGAATTGGGGATAAATCAATTTCAATGGAAATTGAAGTTATTTAAATTGGAATCGAGTCAATTTAAATGGAAGTGGAAATTTAAATTGAATTGATGGGATTGGAGATTGGGAATTGAACAGTTTGACTCTGGAATATTTTCAAAATAAATTGTTTTAATGTAAATCTATTTTTCCAAACTATTTACTATACAACTTTTCTTTTTAAACCTAAAACTATCTTATACTTTTTTTACGATTATATTTGGAACTATTTAACAATTTTTCAACTGTTTTATAAACTAATTACTGTTTTTCAACTATTTCATAGCTAATTACTATTTCACAACTATTTGCAATTATTTAAAAATTTCTTTAACTATTTGACTATTTTTCAACTATTTTACAGTTACTTAACTATTTTACCACTATTTTACAACCAATAATTATTTTTCAATTACTTATCTATCTTAAACTTTTCAGATTATTTCCTAAATTTAAGCCAGTCAGAGTGTAGACTGTTTATGATTAAATATCCATTTGAGATAAGAATGGAGGTGATAGTCCAAATGAGGATTTAAATAATTGTAAATAAGTGGATATAAATTAAAGTGGATGTGAATAGAAAGGGGAATTGATTTGGCTAATAATCAATAATGATAGATATGTAGGATGTACGTATATTATTCTATTCACATAGTGATTTCATCCAGATTCGAGCATAGAATTTTGGGATAGTTATATCGATCCGAATTAGGATTTTTCAATCAATTTTCAACGGCGAACCTGGATATGGGTTGTTGAATGGTTCTGGATATTCTCTATCATAGTTATGGTTATGCAAGGAGAATGACGGTTTCTGATCAAGAAACCAGATCTGAGTCCGCACTAGGAAGTCGGGTGGACGATACTAGTTCGGAAGTGAAATTATGTGATCGAGTGAGTGATCAGATTAGTATAGCATACGGATGATATGTGTACATCGTATGGGTTTGAATGAAATTGATACTGGAAATTTGTGGATAAGAAATGTGAAAAGGTTTTTCAAATGAAAGGTATATTTTGTGAAATATATGATAAAGTAAAGTGGAAATTAGATATTTCTATGGTAAACATTTACTTTATGGAAGTAAGTAATTTGGTAAGTGACTTTATAGAGTAATCAAACTTGAATATTTGATTTAGAATAAACAAAGTTATATATCTTTGTTATATAAGATAAATCTCCCCTTGTTGAATCTATTGCCGGAAGGAAAAGATTTTTGAAAGTATTTGAAATATAAAAGGGAATTTATACAAGTTTGAAGTGATCCAAAGATTTATATATATATATATATGTAAAGGATCTTATGTGAATGATTTTGAGAAATGGTTTTTGGAACCTTTGGATTTGGAAAGGCTTTTCAATTTTCGGGTAAAATTAATACTGGAATTTGGAAAGCCTAGTTTGAGAATTATCGATTTTGGGATAATCGATTTTGAGAAAGGAGATTTATATGAGATTCATACTGGGTGTATGATTTGGAAGATACTACATGTGTATAGTATAAAGTGTTTTGAAAATGGCTCTGGGGAAAAAGGCGCTCCCTTGGAATGAACTTCTCAGGAGTACCATTGGTTGGTACTGCCTTGAGCCTCAAAGAGGGGGAGGCTCTAAAGTTGACCCTGTAAGGAGTCCGGAAAAAACTAGCTCCTGAGAATTATGTGTAGTGTGTAGCGAAAGTCGAGGGCGCTGATGCCTACAGAGGCATTTGGGTTATGCCGTGATGACAATTTAACTCGATGTCACTGCGATGTACTGCAGATCATAGCAAAAGTCGTGTGCTCTGCTGAGAGCCAACAGTCTACATTTGATTTTATATCGGTAGACAGCGACCTATGGTGGCATAGCGAAAGTCGTGTATGCTGTTGAGAGCCAACAATCTACGTTTGATTTTATATCTGTAGACTGCGACCTATGTGGGAGTGGAGAAGTTTCATTTTTTGGGCAGTGAAATTCGAGGGAATCGATGCCTACAGTTACATGGACTTTTTCTGTGATGGCAACGTAACCCTGGAATGTAACTGTGATCTACCGCGGGTTCCATGGATAATCAAGGGGCGTAGAGTGCCTACAGTTACATGGACTTTTGCTGCGATGGCAACGTAACCCAAGATGTAACTGCGACCATGGATGGGGGTAATGATTTGCAGAGCATTCCCACTAAAGATATTTCCTCTATTTTCAAAAATGTTTTCTATATTTTCAGTAAAATTATTTTTCCAAGTATTTTCACTTGGTGTTGAAAGAGGATTTGCTAAGTACTTATAGATTTTCAGTCCTATGCCTGATCAATGTACGACCGAATTTCTGTGAGAACAAAGATGGACTTGTTAAACATCGAGTTATAAAAAACATTTTATATAAAAAATATTTTAGCAATATTATATTGATTTTTAAAATGTTTTAAAAAAAATGTTCAAAGAGAAAATTTAACTGTTAGTAAATTCTGGCTTCGTTCCTTTTCGAGGACGAAAAGATTCAAAGGGGGGAGAAATGTGATATCCCGGAAATTTCAAGCAAATTTAATCGTGATAATCCCTTTTATAAATTATTTTAGTTTGATAAAAATTGTTTTTTTCAAACAATAATGATAATCGGTTGTTTTAAATATAGATAAATAAATTTTTAAGTAGAATTATTAATTACAAATTGAATTTGGGTTTATTTAAATCATATATGTATTGTTGACTTGATTTGAAATTAGATTTTCAAATCTAATTTGAATATGAATTTGATTTATTGAGTAATTCAAAAGATAGACATTTTAAAAATATTTGGATTTAAAATATGTAAGTTTTTATTTATGTATAATTTGTTTTATTACATTTTCTTTTTAAAAAGAAATTCATATATACATTTACATAAGAATAAATAAATTAAGTAAAGGCTTTTAATAACATTTTAAAATTAAATATAAATTACTTAATTACAAGTGTATATATTAAGTCTTCATTATAATAAGTGTTAATTTATAAGCTATAGTGAATGACAAATGTAAAGATTTTAAACATGTGTCACCTTTTATTTTTGATTTTCTTCTATTTCAAATAACTCAAATTCAACCTATATAAAACATCATTTCTTCTCTTCAATATTTTTTCTTATTCTCATTTCAATACTAAGAAAAAGCAAAAGCCTGTAAAAGGAAAATCAAACTAGGAAATAATTTTTTTTAGAAATCTGTAGCAAAGATCAACAGATCAATTTCAACCTGGAAACCTGTAGCAAACTCAAGTAAAAATCATCTCAGATTTACAATCAAGATTCAACTTAAAAACATCAACTATAGATCAGTCATCAAGCAGATTCAATTCAACATCAAATTTCAGTTCAAAAGTAAAATCCATCCCTCTGTTAATGACTATCAGGTGAGTAAACAATTAAGCTTTGTTTGGATTGATGCATGTGATGTTTTTAGTTAGTAGGTGATGTGATAATTATTTGCATCTGAAAAACTTTGGCTTGCATGTTGTAAATATGTTGAATTACAAGTGTGCATGTCTATAAAACCTGGTATGTCTCTGTTTCTTACCAACAGGCTAAATTTTGAACAAAAATATTAAGTTCTCTTTATATGATCTCTTATAGGCTAAAGCTTACAAATAAATTTTGTTTGTTTAAACATAATCAAGGTTTTAAAAATATGTTTATATGAAATAAGTTAGGAAATTCTCTGGAAAGCAAAAGAAATAATGGAGAATGTAAGAATGGGTTAAAATAAATCACAAAAATTCGTTAATTCAAGTATATAGCGTGAATCTACTTCAAAAGCTAGGATTTTTAAAATAATAATCACAATTTTTAGTTGAGTTTTTGGATGTGCATTTTGTTGATGATCAGAAAATAAGTTTTAGCTATTTCTGTTAGCCGGGGTCCTAGGGCCGGCGGGGTTTCGACTGGAGGTGGAGGAAGGGTCGGCGAGGTCGACGACTGTGGCGGGCGAAACTAGGCTTTAATTGTCGTGTTTGGAAATGATGTCGCCGCGGTGTCTATAGGTGATCGAGCTTCACCTGGGTTCGGAGAATTGTAGTAGGGAGGTTTGTGGAGATGTGGCCGAAGTTGTAGTGCCGGTGGTCGGCATGGATGGTGTGAGGCAGAATTTCTGGTGATGTTGAATTTTCCAGGTTCGAATGGAATGTGCAAATTTGTTTTGGGATAAGTGGTGTGCAATCGAGGGTTGGAATCGATTCTTGAGTTCATCAACAACGTGTGGGAAGGATCGTCGGCGGTCTCGACGGAGGAGTTGCGCTGTGCACATGCACGGTGATGTCACATGTTTGTAGTTATTGAAGCTCTGGAAGAAGAGGGAGTAACTTCGGGTTTGAAGGTCGTTTGCTTGAGTTCATTCTCGAGTTGCTCGAGAGAATGAAGCATGGTCCAGTTTTAAAAATTAAGCAGAATCTAAGTTTTAAAAATTTAACAAAGCTTTTGTAATAAAGGAGTAAACTCGAGTCTGTTCTCGAGCTATTCTCGGGTAGAACCCGAAGTAGGTTTAAAATGCAGGAATTTAAAAGGTTTTTATAAAATAAGTTTTTAAATTTAAATTGAATTTAATTTTAAAACTATTATGTAAAATAAATTTTTTCTTAAAACATTTGATTTAGAATATTTGAAGTTTGTTCAACTTAAATTTGTTAAGTTAAATTGAAGTTATTTTAAATCTTAAATTTAAATTTAAAGTTTAATTTAAAGGTGGAATGTTTTGAAATGTATTTAAATTTTGTTAATGATAAGTAAGTCATTAATAAAAATAAAGATTTATCTTAAGAGATAATTAAGATTTGGATAATTAATGACAAATTAATTAAATAAGTTAATTAAGAGTAATTAATTAGTTCAATTTAATTATGTTTAACATTTATTAATTAATAGATAGAGGTTAGTTAATTAAGTAATTAATTGTAATTAGTGACTAATTAAGTTGTAATTAGTGATTGATTAATTACTTATGGAAGTAATTGAGGATTAATTACTTAGTGTAATTAATTAAGGATTGATTGATTAAGGAAACTAATCAATGATTAGTTAAATAATGAGTATGATTCATTAAGGGATAATTAATCAATGAAGTGATTATGAGATAATTAATTTGAGTAATTAATTAAGGATCAATGTAATTAGTATGTATGGGTAAAAGATAATTTATTTGTGTAGTTAATTAAAAGTTAATTACTTATTGTAATTAAAGAATGAATTAATCAAGGATGATTAATCAAGATGAATAATTAAGGGATGATTAATTAATTGAATATAATTAATTAATATTAAATAAGCATGATTATTAAGTAATAAGCAATTAATTTAGTTCATTGATAGATAATTAAATTAATTAGAAATAGTAAGACTAATTTATCTTGCTTATGGATGCTTGAATGATATTTGAATGTCTTGGATTATTTGTTATCCCTGTTATGTGATCGTGATGCCATGTGATATGAAATGTTTCTGTAATATAATATGTTGGGTTGAACAGTGATAATGTGGTTATCTATGATGAAATGACGTGTAAAGTGACATCTCGTGTTTAAAGTAAATTGTATTCACTTGAATAATTTGGGTTAAGATGGCATTGAATTCGAAGGGACCCGAGTCAGGTATTAGTTAATACCCGAAACCACTTCGATTCTTTATAGATTGATATGTGAATTCAATAGGTCGGAATGGAATGATTTAAGTGAATTAAAAGATTTAATCTAAGTTTTGATGCTTAGAAATTGATGGGTAAAATAAGTGATGTCTATAACAAATTGTGAATTTGTATATTGATACGAGATACACCAGGTTTTAAGAAAGTCTTATGCACTAGTGTTTGATGGGTTTACTCATGCTGGTTTCCAGCCTAACTTGGGTGTTACTTTGATGTAATGCTCGGGTCAGACCGAGTGTTACAGTTTTTTTAGGCAAGGACGATTTGGAGTTCAAGAGGCGAGCTAGATGGCGGGAACGTATGGAGTGTATACCACTATGATATTGTAGTTTGTATGGGACAAGTTGATTGAATCTGTCCAGTGTTTGTATATGTTGTAACTCTGATGTATTAAAGTGTAATTTGACAAGTACATTTTTCCTTCGTAAATTGATATTATTGATATTATATTTTATCCACTGCGTGAGATTATGATTTGGTGTTTCTGTTCTTCTTCTTATATCTCTTTTCTTCTTTTCTCTAACTATCTGGAATTTTTGGGATCGAAAATTCCGGGTCGTTACACCAGTCGTCATTTGTGCTGCGCATTTGTCGGTCATCATTCACGTTCACGAGTTCTAGGTTGGGAGCAGCCATATACGAGAGAGAGACGGTGAGCAATATATCCATTTATTTAATTTTTAGGTGGTTATTTAACTTTAATTATTTGTTTCACTAATTATCGTATATATTTTACATACGAGGTCCGTTTCGGACGAAACAAGAGCCGTTGGAATCGTATCGACGAGTGCTACGTCGTGGAGTTGGTTTGGAATTTATTTAACGCTGAGAAAATTTTCAGGTCAAATGAAGGTGAGTGTTTATATGCTCACAATTGACTAAGATAAATTTTATGTTAGTTAAATGATATGTTGAAGTGATTTAAATTTATTAGTTGTTGTTTGATAAGTTAAATTGACATCTGAATTAATTTATAGAAATTGAGTTGACAATTAAACTTAATTAGAATTAAATTACCCATAAAATACCCGATATTGATAATTATGAAATTGTTGTAAATTTTATTGACTATTTGGATGATTGGTTGTGATGGACGCTATTGGTTGATATTTAGATGTTTATTTATTTTGATATATCATGTTATCATGCTGTATATTGTCTAAGGTATATAAAACTGTAAATTGAATTATCTTGAATAAATTAAGAATTAGGTTGAAATGATATATACCTATGGCATTTATTTTGGATTGAAATGACATATATCCATCCCTAAAATTAAACTGAAATAATTGATACACTTGGCCATAGGATAGAGAATTATATACGGATACTGGATTGGTTAAATTAATTGATTTTAAAATTTTGATTTGAAATTATTTAAATGATTTGATTTAAGAAAAAAATCAAATGTATGGAAATCGAATTATTTTCAAACTAGAGGCTTGAAATGTTGAAATTTAAATTTGGTAAACGAAATTGTCTAATAATCGAATTTAAGATTTTGAAGTTAAAATTGAAATATGATTGAATTACAAAAATCGATTTGTTTTAAAGATTGGATTTTTAATTGAACTTTAAATAATTTTAAGTAAAATTGATATAAAACGATATTTCAAAATTGAGCTCGGACTTTAACTATATTTGTAGATATGGATTTTTAAGTGATATTGAAGGAAAAATCGATTTTAGTGTGTTGAATCGATATTTTAGAAATCGAACTCGGAATGGATATAAATTAGAAATGGTTTTAATTTGAAATTGGTATTTAAACTAATTTCAAATTCGAATTTAAACTAATTTGAAATTTGAAAGTGAAATTTATTTGGAATTGGATGTGAAATTAATTTGGAATTGGGATTGAAATTTATTTGGAATCGAAGTAAAATTCGACTTGAAATCGGAATTGAATCGATTAAGTCGAAACGGAAATTTAGAACTGATTTTAATTGGAAATTTGAAAAGTGAACTGGTTTGACTTTGAAATTAATACGTTTAAATGAATACTTTTAGTATAAACGATTTAAAATCTATATTTTTAGATATTCAAATTGTTTTGATTTTTTCCAAACTATTTTATTATATAACCATTTTTATTACTCAAATTATTTTCTATTAAACTGTTTTAACCATTTAACTATTTTATAAAAATTCAAATTGGCTAAAGGGTGAAGTGTTTCATTTAAATCTTAGATTTAAATGCGAAATGGGTTAAAGCGAAATTATAATCTAAATTGTAATTTGCATCAAATTTTGAAATGAAATCAATATATCGAACTAAATTTACATTTTAAAGTAAATTATGATTTTTGAAGCGAATATGATGATTTCGCAATAGATTGGATTTTGAAGCAAATATGATATTTTGATATCAAGTACGAACTGTTTTCGAAATGTAAAAGAATCAACTGGTGTGTAAAGCGATGTTTGGTTGTTAAAGAGACCGGGCCTCTCATTAACATACTCTCTGTCAATATTGGAACCACTTTGACAACTATGTACGCGGTGGATGATATCTAGAATGTAGCGGTTGAGTTGGTGACGTTTATTGGAATGAAGTAAGAGAACGATGATGGATAGCCTTGACACTTGTATCATAATTAAAATGACTAAACCATGAGCCTATGTCTGGCCATTGAGGTTAGCTAGCTCTAGCGACGTTGATCCCTCGTATTACTATTGTGATTTCGTATTCGATGGGTGCACCTTTTGTCGGTTGGATTGATTGTCGCGGTCGGCCGTGGATGGGTTACGACCATCCAGAAAGTGTAATCTGGTAGAATCTTTCCTTGGGCATTTCCTCACTTGCCTTGTCATATTTATCCTTATACGAGCCCATTACGCCTTTTGTTTAGAATTGTTAAAATGTGTTAAGGTGGATCAATGTAAAGCCTTAACACTACTTTGATATTTATTTTACCGATAGACATTATCTATTATAACATGTACTATTATATATAGTAGTTTAACGGATCCTTAGGAGATGGAAAAACCCGTAACCTCTCTTAAGCTATTGCACTCATATTCGTGATTTTGATTTAACTTACATAAGAGTATATTAGTCATGACTCAAATGTTTTGTCTTTTCATTACGCTCGGGTCAGTCCTGAGTTTTTTTCAGCATGTTGAAGATTATTCATTGGAGGACGAAGGTGAAGATTATTCATTCTGCTGTGTTGATTATTTATCCCTGATGTATATATAACTCTGATAAATGTGTGTAAAGTATAATCAAATGTATAGTAAATAGCTTTTGAATTTGTTTATTTGATTATTATATTTTATCGTTTCTGGTGTGAGATTTTGTGTTTTGTTTATTCTTCTCTTCTCATTTTTCTTATTTAACCCCATTGATTATCTACATTCCTGATTGTTTAAGTCGGATATGAGGTGGATTTTTGTCGATTTAAACCTTCCGAAATGTGGGTCATCACATATACTTACCTCAATGGTATAAGTATACTTACAAATTTAGAAAGATTTTCTTTTATTCAATTCTCTAATCTTTTATAAATTTCTTATAATTCTCTATAACTATTTATACACCACTTTATAGATCTTCTAGGACCATTTATAACACTATTTATACGTTTCCCTAGTGTACATTTCTAAAATCATTTATAAATCCTTTATAAATCCATAAGACCATTTATAAAACTCCTTTCATAAATCTATAAACCATTTCTTAAAACTCGTTTATAAATATCTAACCATTTATAAACTCTTTCACCTTATAAATACTCTTCCCTTGAGTCTTAAACTATTTATAAACTTCCTCGATAAAGTCCAAGTCCGTTTATAAAACTCTATTTATCCTCTCGGAGACACTCATAAATAATTAAAAATAATTCATTCCAAAACACCATTATATAATAATAACTATTAACAATAATATTATGAATAAATGAAAAATTATTCATTATAAAAACATCGTGAAAATAATAATTTATGATTCCAAATCACTATGAAATAAACAAAAGTAAGAAACTTTACCATTATAATAATAATTTATTTTTCAACACCTCACTGAAAATCCATATTATTAATTTCAAACCATAATTAGCTGTAAAATAATTAACTTACAAAAAATTAAAAATTTGATAAATACTTAAACACAATATTAACTATAAGCAAACGACTTTAGAACAACTCTAATATAATTTAATAACTTTAAAACAGTATTAATATAATTAAATAACTTTAAAACAATATTAATATAATTAAATAACATTAAAATAGAAAAATATTTTCGAAACCCAATTTCGGATTTACAAATCATTTCCGGCCTCGAAAACCAATTCCAATTCAAATGGCAATTTATAGTATTCCAAAATAGTAATTCAAGGCAAATAGCCACCTAACGCTTAACCAATGTCATTATTAGTTTCTCTATCACCATTGGGTTTTTGTTTTCCAAACATATAACAATGTTATAACAATGGTACCTACAATTAGGTTCATTATTCAATAATCCATATAAAGGGAATATTATTGAAATAATTCAATAATAGCGACCCCTTGCATCACAGCTTACATATGTTAGCACATATATATGTAAATAAAATCAATATTTGTGAGGAATCCTGTTGGATCTCTCTGACCTGTTTTCCCGACATCACAAATGTTATATAACCATAAATATAAACCAACTGCTTTGAGGTGGGATTCATATACAAAGGGTCATCCGCTCTTATATGGGGACGTAATAGAGTCACATCTGCTGTAGGGATGAGAATATATCCAAACCAACTAATAAATATAGCAATTCATTTAAACAATCATTCAATAATTTTTATCAACTATATATCATACTAGTTAACCAAAAAGGCAAGTTTAACTCACCATTATTTTCCCTTGTCACCGGGGAGTTGCGGATTGGAAATAAATCCGAACGACGTCCAATTTTAACCCAAATTTCAATCGTCACCAAATTCATCCAAACAAGTTCCATCTCATATTATTCATTGATACGATCCTAACACGACCTGTTTCGTTCGAATACAACCTAAAATGAGTTGGTTATTGCATTTAAAAGCTTACATAATTTAAATAATATAATTTGTTAACTAATAAATCATTAATTTAACTTAATCCTTTCTTAAAACTAATTCCTTCGTCACTACGTACAAGCTTAACTACCCAACCTTGTTCATCTCTCTCCAACCGCCACCGTCAGCCAGTAGGGACCATCGTTCCACCTCCGCCAATCCCCTAGGCTTCGACAAACCCAACGACGTCAGTGCGATCCCCTAGCTCGTCCTCCTCTGCCGTGAAATTCCAAAAACCTATCTCCAATATTTCATCAAATTCTAGTTACCTCCGCCTATTATCGACCACCGCGCCTCAACTAGAGGTGACCTCTCCCATGACACTTCCAAAGACCCAAGCTCCACTACCCATAGTCGCCTATAACACTCTCGTGAACCCAAAATCCAACTTCCATTCATTGAGGGATTCCGCCACCACACGCCACATCAGCTCAATCTGACCATCGAATTGATTCCCCTAATCGTTTCCTACACTTGCTAGCTGATACCTTTCTTCAATAAGCCCTATAGTGGCCCCGATAGCTTACGACCGATCGATGGAGAGGAGTAGAGTTTGAAAATGTTTTGGCTTACTTGTTTTCATTATTATTAGTGTATATGCATATATATATTTTCTGGTTATGGACATGATAATATAGGGGAAAAGAATGGTATGGCTGAAACGTGCATCATGCGTATGGGTAGATTGGTAGGGTATGGTGGTCAAGGTATGGGTTGATATACACACACACACATATATTATTTAAATTTAAATTATCAAGCTATAAAACATCTAAAAATTACAAACCCCAAAGGAAACGTGCCGCCTGGCGTTTTATGTGTTATACCCCTATTTCGAACATAATGGAACTTGTTTCAAGGCCTAATTCGATCATATGTAAAAATAGCTTTTCAAACCCATTTATTTATAAATTTCTAAAATTAATTTCCAAAGCGTTTTAAATTCGTATGACTAAACGATATATCCAGTTTCCACGTAAATCATCGACATACAATAACTCACTATTACAGATCCAATGAAATTGGTTTCATCGAAATCCGAGATATGTCCCGAAAGGCTATTTTTTTATACATTAACTAAAACGAATTATTTTAAAAACCAAATTAATCACTTTTAAATTTACATTAAAAGTTTATTATCTTCATTATTATTAAATAGAATTTGAATAAGCTTTGAAATCATTTTTATCCAAATTAAAACCCAAGTTTCAGTTATTTAAACAATAACAATTATTACAAAAATTTAATTATCCAATAAATCGCTATTTCAAGTTATATAACCTATAAAATTACCTTTTAATATTGAAAATCAATTAAATATTCAAATTTCAAATGACTAAAATTCCAGGTCGTTATATTCTTCCACCTTAAAAAGAATTTCATCCCCGAAATTGCTAAGGTAAGAAAATTGCCCAAACGCATTACTTTTTAAAACCAATAGTTGAAACAACTTACAAAATCCTTTTAAGCCTTTAAAATTTCCCAAAAATCAACTCGTTTTGCTAAGTTTACAAAATTCATTCATAGATTCTAACTAATATCATCCCATTCAATCATTTCAGGTCATACTTCAAAATCAATTTTTAGCTGTCAAAAATTTTCTAACTCTTAAATTTAATGGAATTTTTGTCACCATCTCCCTTGTGCGGCTAGATCAGAACGACTACAGATCGCCACTACAAGGCCAAACCAACAAAAAAACAAAAGCCAAGTGGCTCAATCATAAAACCATCAAATCAACTAACGATATAAGCATGTACCTATTAGTCGGGCAACCATGTTTTACTTATGAAACCAAGGGCATCAAGTTAACTCTTGTTTTTATAACTGTATCTTACTTACCAATGATACCCAAACATATAATTCACAATCATATTATTTTGCATTACCAAGCGTCAACATTTGTTTTACTAAAGTCCGTATGATGCACATATATCATCCAGACGCAATATCAAAGCCGATCGCTCGCTCGATCACATAATTTCATTTACGAACTAGTATCATTCACATGACCACTTTTAGTGCGGACTTAGATCCGGTTCCTTGATTGGAAATCGTCATTCTCTTTGTATAGCCATATGCTATAATAGAGAATTTCCAGAACCAAAAAAATCCATATCCAGTGTTCGCCGTCGAGATTCAGGTGGAAAATTCTTACTCGGATATGTAACATCTTGTATCTGGAGGCCATAAGCTAAGTGCTACAGATGCTGCAGTCATCCATAGTATTAACTTCTGGTGACAAAATAAGGCATTGATAATGGTATCCATAATATTAGAGGTACATGAATATGAACAAAATCAAAGATTTTAATAACAACATTTTACCGATTCCATTTCAAAACTATAATTCATATCCATATTACATAATCCCTTAATGTTCCCCAGGCAATGATTAAGTATATCATTACAAAAATACCCCAAGAGTGATATATGACAATGCCTCCTTGGTTGATCAAAGTAATATAGTCATTTCTGACTTATATACACGGTGGAATCAAACAAAATGAAACCGCAAATCCTAATTAGCTATCCATCAGCCACCTGCTCATTTTTTGATGCTTTATTCTACAAAAGACTAAAATCTAAAAACCTCAACCCTTGGCCTACTCAAATCAATTTTGAGTACCCAAGAGTTTAAGGGGAAACAAAAACTTCGAGTCAAACATAAAGCCTGGTGTGAATAATTCTATTACATCTCGGTTTACTGATATTAAGTAGGACCACGCCACTTAGAGGAATGGGTTTTACTAACTTATATCCTCTTTAAACATATATTTTGCAAATCCTTTCCTACAACCAAACTGGTTAATCAAACTAATTATATCAAAATAAAAATATCATTTATGCTAATAAACGGATTATCTACACGTAAAACTAGTAATATGTGAACTATCTGCCCATATATAATAGCAAGGTCCATTATGCTACAAATGGACTATCTATCCATACATCTAGGCTGACTGCCTGCAAACTGGGCCGACTGCCCACAAAATAGGCCGACTGCCTGCAAAATGGACTAGCTGTCCGAATCATTTTCTTAGGGTTAACTACACTTTAAATTTTCCTTGAAAACCTTTTCAAAATGGTTTAGTCCTTTAAATTATATATATATAAGGAAGATATATCTATAACTTTATTCTAAGCCATTTTGCCATGTTATATACACTTCATTCAAAGTAATGTTGATGAATTTTAGTAAGGATTAGCAATCCTTCCAAAACAAGTTAAAACCCAATTTTAACTTGAAAATACTTAGGCTATATTGCCTATTCAATACATTCGAAACCTTTGTTTAAAACTTTTAAACAACCCTTTCGAAACCCTAGAAGGTAACCCCTTCAAAACCATTGAAAGACACTTTCAGAACCGTTTAATATTGCCTTTTGAAAACATTGGAAAAGCCTTTCCTTTCTTTTCTCTGAAAGCTTCAAAATATCAGACATCCTATTTTTAAAACCTTTTAAATATCGCATTTCGAGAAACATACGAAAAGCCTTCCTTTCAATCGTTTCGAAACTCTGGGGAACCCCCTTTCGAAACCATCCATTAAAACCTTCCGAAACAGTCAAAACTCAATCCTTTCGAAAGCACTTTGGATTCAATTTTAAAACATGTAGAAACCTTTCGAAACAATCAAAACGTCTCGGCTAAAACCATTTGGATTCTGCCTTCAAGCCGAGCAAAAGGATCAGAAACCCATTAAAGTCGAAAGCATCTATTTCGAAACCTTTTAAAATTATCTCTTTGAAACCATTTGAATTTTACTTTACTTATAGAAAAAGGAGCTTTAAAAAATGTAAGTCAAAAGCAACTGCTTCGAAACCATTTCCTAAGTAATGAAGAGATTGTGTCGAAACCATCCCTTTGAAAGCATTGAGAGGTGGCCAGGTTTTTAGAAAACAAAACATCCTTTCGAAACCATCTGGATCGAAAAGTAAAATGGAGGCAGCAAAAAGATTTCGACTTAATCGAAAGCAATTTCTTAAAAATAGAGGCGCAACCTAATCGAAAACATTTCCTTTAAATCGTTTGACCTGGTTAAGAGCTACTTTGTCGAAAGCCATTTAGTCGGAAGCAAGCTGGCGTATTTCTTTAATTTAAAAACAAAGGACCGCCTCAACCTTTCAAAACCTCTGGTTTTGACTCCCTACATTCCGCCGTCATCCAATTCATTATGTACCAGTTTCTTGACACCATATGCATTGGCTTCGACTGTGTCAGAGGCGTTAGTATGGAGGCGGAACCTGGTGTCGAAAGAGACGAAACAATGAAAAACTTGTAGCAAATAGTTCTTTTCACCTAACTTTCCTTAGTGTCTAATTGTGATTGGTTACCTCTTTCTTTACCAATAAAAAGTACCACACTTTGTTAAAAGTGTTGCCGACTTTCCAGATTTTACAATTTTAATCATTTTACAAAAAGCCCCTTCTCCTCTTTTAATTATATAAAACATTTAAGTCGCATACCTTAAATAATTTTATATAACCATCAAAGCACTTAGGAAAAATCTAGAAAAATTCCAATAAACCACCTTATATATGTTTTCTAACATTTAAAAATTACAGACCCAAATAATTAATTATTTACCCGTAATTAATTTATAACTCAAAATACCATTTTCTTTACTAGAAAATTCACATTAACTCCATGAAAATTTAGAAAAATCTGAAAATTGAAACCTATCTCCAAAGTAATATTCATGATCTTCATATAGGGTTTTCATCTTAAAACATATCATAAATTCTATATGAATAACCATAATTCATGAACAAGTATATATATCCACTCCATCATCCTAAAACATGGAAAATCATTGCAAAATATACGGAATTCACATTAAAACCTAAAAACAATCAAAAATGAGATGTAAACATTATTCACCTTAGTTTTAGGGATTATAGAGATTGAGATGTGAATAGATTTGGTTTGAATTAGATTCCTCCTAGCTTCTCTTCTTCTCTTCCTTGTTAATGGTGGCCGACCTCTTTTATTTTTTTTGAAAATGACATGATTGTGTAAAATTATACATAGCCAAGGTTTGGAGGATATAAGAATGGCCTATTTTCGTTTTTTCCCCTCCTCTTATTTCAAGTTAACCTTTATTTTAATTCATTGTTAAATGACACGGCCACACCTTAATTAAAATCAAATCTCAATCCCCTAATCAGCACATTATTTTATTTAATTCAACTAACTAAATATCCTAAATAATATTACCAAAAATATGAGATGTTACAGACTCCCCTCCTTAAAGAATTTCATCCTCGTAATTACGATAAGGCACACAACAAGTCAAACAAGAAGGTAAAACATACCATCAAACAAGTTAGGATAAGTATCTCTAATCCTGCCCTCAACCTCCCAAATACAGTCCCTATCATCGCTGCTCCACTGGACTTTGACTAATCTGACCGTCTTAGTTCTAAGCCTCTTCTCATCTCCCACGACTATGCCAACTGGCTTCCTTACTATGGTCAAGTCTGGCTCTACCACAAAATCATCTAGCATAGTCGGTGCAATAGCAGTCTCCGGGTCTCTGACACACTTTCTGAGATGAGAAAGATGAAAAACATCGTGAACTCCTGCCAAACTGCCGATAACTTAAATCTATATGCGAGTTTCTCGAAACTCTAAATATTAGGAAAAGTTCCAACGAATCTCGGTGCCAACATCCTGATTTCCCAAATCTTATTACACCCTTCATTGGTGACACTTTGACGAAAACCTAGTCTCCAACTGAGAACTCTAGATCTTTCCATCTCTTATCTGCATAACTTTTCTGCCTAGATTGAGCCTCCTTCATTCTGGCACGAATGACCTCAATCTTTTTTGTAGCTTTTTTGACTAAATCTGGACCAAGAACCAACCTATCCGCAGTCTCTAGCCAACATACGGGAGATTTGCATGGCCTTCCATACAAAGCTTCAAACGATGCCATCCCAATACTAGTCTGATAATTATTGTTATATGAAAACTCGACTAAATGAAGATGGTCTTCCCAAGATCCCCCGAAATCCTGAACAAGCTCTTAACAATTCTTCCAAGATCTTTTTAACGCTCTCCGTTTCCCTATTAGTCCGCGGATGGTAAGCGATACTCATCTTAAGCTTGGTTCCTAAAACTTCCTACAGACTCTTCCAAAACTTCCTAGTGAACAAAAGATCTCTATCACTAATTATGCAACTAGGAATTCCATGTAGCCTAACCACATTCTTTAGAAATAACCTTGCCAAAACATGTGTCGTTCTGGTTGACCTAACTGGAATGAAATAGGAACTCTTGGTCAATCTGTCCACTATGGCCAATATACTATCATTTCCTCTATTTGACCTTAGCAACCCGTCAATAAAATCCATGGATATAGAATCCCACTTCAATACTGGAATATCTAACGGATAAAGGAACCCACTTGGTTTCTGGTGTTCGGCTTTTGCCTGTTGGCAAATCATGCACTGCTTCACACACAACCCAATATCCTGCTTCATACCTTCCCCGAAGAAACTCCTCTTCATGTTTTGATACATCTTAGTACCTCTTGGGTGAATAGAGAAATTCAAACCATGGCATTCCTCTAGGACTTCTTTCCTTATGTTTCCTACATTCGGAACAGATAATATTCCTTTCTTTCTTAACCTACCATTCTGGTCGAGACTGAAATCCTTCAAGACATCGCTCTCGGTTCAATCTCTTAGCTTCTTGATCCGTTCAGCTAACACTGGATCCTCTTCCTTCTTAGAGGAAATCCTCTCGATTATCACTGATCGAACCCCTAAAGAAGATAATACATCTTTATCTCCAATAGATCCAGCCTCGGATCTCCACTGCACTCTGTAATATGCTAATGCTTCCGAGTCCTTCCACTCAACAGTCATCGCTAATACTGCATTCTGATGTTTCCAGCTAAGTGCATCTGCAACCTTACTGCCTTCTCCTGGTGTGTACTCAATAAAATAACAAGTAACGATAAACTCTAACCACCTCTACTGTCTCATGTTCAACTCCTTTTGAGAGAACAAATACTTCAACGACTTATTATCTGTATATTGCTCAAACCTTTCTCCCAAAAGGTAATGTATCCATACTTTTAATGCAAATTCACTACAGCCGATTCCAAATCATGCGTCAGATATCTGACCTCATGCGGTCTAAGCTATCTAGAAATATAGTCAATCACTTTACCCCTCTACATCAGCACAGCTCCTAGTCCTGTTCCACATGTATCGGTATAGACCACCAAATCCTGATTTCCTTCTGGAACAATCAAAACAGGTGCATGGGTCAATAAGTGTTTCAAACTCTAGAATGCTTCCTTACACTTATCGGTCCACACAAAATTTATATCCTTTCCTGTCAATTTGGTCATCGGTCCCGCTATCCACCAAAAATCCTTAATAAACTTTCGATAATAACCAGCCAACCCAAGGAAACTCTCATCTCTATCGCTGTCTTGGGTCTCTTCCAACTATTCTCTGCTTCAATCTTAGTCAGATCTACTGCCAACCCTTCCTCTGAGACTACATGACCAAGAAACTTCATTTCTTTCTTCCAGAAATGACACTTCGAAAACTTCGCCTTTAGCTGATGCTGCCTCAGCATCTCAAGCACCACTCTAAGATGAACTTCATGCTCTCTTTCATCATTAGAGTAAATTAAAATATCGTCTATGAAAACTAATACGAACCTATCCAAGTGCTCTCGGAAAATTGGTTTAAAAAATCCACTAAGAAAGATGGTGCATTAGTCAGTTCGAATGGCATGACTAACCATTCATATGACCCATATCTGATCCTAAATGCCATCAAAGGTACACTATCCTCTACTACCCGGAGCTGATGGAAACCTGTTGCTAAATCCAATTGTGAGAATACCTTAGCTCTACTCAACTGGTCAAACAAATCATCAATCCATTGTAATGGATATCGATTCTTTATCGTTCTCTCATTCAACTTACGGTAATCGATACATAGCCTTAACGATCCATCTGGTTTCATAGCAAACACTATAGCTGCTCCCTATGGCAAACTACTCATCCTAATAAAATTCTTCCCTTCTAAATCCATCAACTGCACCTTCAACTTCCTCATCTCCGTATGGGTCATCCTGCTTGGCGGTCTACTCACTGGTTCTGCTTTCGAAACCAAATCTATCTGAAAGTCAATAGCTCGTTCGGCAGCAATCCTACTACGGGCTCAAAAACATCTACGAATTCTCTAACCACAAAAACTCGACTCAACTCATCATCCAACTCCATATCACCCAACAAAGCATACATCTCACCGCAAGAACCTTCTATGGTATAAACTACCCGATTATAACAATCTGGGTGTCTAAGCAATATTTTTCTATCCTGGAAAAATATCTAAACATTGTACTCACTTAACCAATCTGTCCCAAGAATAATCCCAAACCCCACAAAATCAAACACATGTAAACTGCAAACAAAAGTATGACCTAACAGGTCAAACTTTAACTGATCACATCTAATCCCTAGAGTTGCATACCCTCCTATTGGATTCACAACCCGTAAGGAAGTTACTAAATAAGTGGGTTATTGATTAAGCTTATCTATCAAACATCTGGATATAAAAGAATGTGATGCATCAGTATCAAATAGAACGCTAACAATCATACCATGAATCTGAAGCGTACCTCTGACTTTCCTTTTTCCTTAGCTGTAGGCTTAGAAGCAGCAGGCTCCAATGTATGCACCTTGCCCTTTCCACCCTTTGTGGGCTCCTTGCACCGGCACTTATAATAGCTAATCTGGTCACAATTGTAGCACCTGACATTCTTCCTTCCAGCCACTTCCTTAGCTTTCCCAGCACAACACTCATTAGCAAAGTGCCCCTTCTTAGCTTCTCCATCCTTCTGAGCACCTTTCTTAAGAAAGAAATTCCTCTTATAATTCTACCCAACCTGAACTTCTTTGGCTTTACTCTTCTCCAAAGAATCAAGCAACTCCTTATGCCTCACGGTCATCTCCACAACAAAGTCAAAAGGATTTATAATGTGAGGTAATGTGGCCCTAGCTAACTCAGGCTTCAACCTCCTGATAAACTTCTCGTTCCTCTTTATGATTGTATCCACTGAGGCATACCCATACAGGGCTAACTCCTCGAACTTTCTAGCATACTCCAGAACTGACATCTCCCCCTGCTCTAATTTAGCAAACTTCCTGATCAGAGCTGACTGCTCCATTGTTGAGATAAACCTCTCCTGAAACCTTCCCATGAAATCTTCCCAGGTCATAGTTTCCTCATCCACCGCCATAGTCACACTATTCGACCAGAATAGAGCTGCTCCCTAAAGCTGTCGAGATGCCAACCTCCTCTTCTGCTCGTCAATGAGCCCCAAATCTGCAAAAATCCTTTCATAGTGCAACAGCTAATTCTCTAACTCAATGGCATCCTCCGTTCCAGCAAATGACTTTCCTCCAAGCTTGGTTTAATCTCCACTCAGCTTAGGATAATGAATAAGTACCAGAGCTTTCGAAACTCCTGCCCCAACAGCATTTCCTCCTACCATTCCAGCCGCAACTCCAGCTTGCATCATATTCACAAAAAACTGATATATACCCCCATGTCCATTTGCAGGATTCCAGTACCTGTATTCTCTACTTGTGCCTGACGTTAACCTCTTCTCACATTAGGCCTGGCATTTCCTTTGGTGCCCTCCCCACCTTTGTTAACTCTTCATCTTCTACCTTCCATATTTGTATTCAAACCCTATGAGATATAGAAAAGTAACCTAACAAGGATAGAAGACTAGAGATAAAGCGTGTACTTATATATAACCGTGCTCTGATACCAAGTTGTAACAACCATATTTGGAGGTCAAAAGCTAAATGCTACAGATGCTGCAGTCATTCATGGTATTAACTTTTGGTGACAAAATCAGGTAATGATACCGGTATCCATAATATCAGAACCACATGAATATGAACAAAATCAAAGATTTCAAAAACAACATTCCGCTGGTTACATTTCAAAGCAATAATTCATATCCATGTTATATAATCCCTGAACGTTTCCAGGCAATGATAAAATATATCATTACAAAAATATGCCAAGTGCTACATATGACAATGCCCTCTTGGTTGATCAAAGTAATATAGCCATCTCTGACTTATATACACAGCGAAATCGAACATAATGAAACTACAAATCTTAATTAGCTATGCTCAGCCACCTGCTCGTCTTCTGATGCTTTATTTTCCAAAAGACTAAAACTTGAAAACCTCAACCCTCAGCCTACTCAGAAAATTTTTGAGTACCTGAGAGTTTAAGAGGAAATAAAAGCTTCGAGTCAGACATAAAGCCTGGTGTTAATAATTCTGTTACATCTTGGTTTACCGATATTAAGTGAGACCACGCTGGTAGTGGAATGGGTTTCCTCTCACTTATATCCTCTTTAAACATATAATCCTTTCCTGCAACAACATTGGTTAATCAAATTGGTTATATCAAAATAACAATATCGTTTATGCTAATAAATGAATTATCTATCCGTAAAATAAGTAATATGTGAACTATCTTCCCACATATAATAGCAAGGCCCCTTATGCTACAAATGGACTATCTGTCCATACAATTGGGATGACTGCCCGCAAACTGGACAACTGCTTGAAATCCAGGTTGACTGCCTGCAAAATGGACTGACTTTCCGAATCATTTTCTTAGGGTTAACTACCTTTAAATTTTCCTTGAAAACCTTTTCAAAATGATTTAGTCCTTCAAATAATATATATATATATATATATATATATATATATAAGGAAATATATCTTTTGCTTTACTCTAAGCCATTTTGCCATGTTATACACTTTACTTATAATAATGTTGATGAATTTTAATAAGGATTAGCTATCCTTCCAAACATGTTAAAGCCTCTTTTAAACTTGAAAATACTTAGGCTATATTTCATATTCAATACATTCAGAATCTTTGTTTAAAACCTTTAAACAACCCTTTCGAAACCCTAGAAGGTTACCCCTTCGAAACCATTAAAAGACCCTTTCAAAACTGTTAAATATTGCCTTCTGAAGACAATGGAAAAGCCTTTCCTTTTTTTTCTCTGAAAGCTTGAAAATATTAGACATCCACTTTTTAAAACCTTTTAAATATTACATTTCGAAAAACATAGGAAAAGCCTTACTTTCAATCCTAGTGAACCCCCCTTTCGAAACCATTCATTAAAACATTTCGAAACAGTGAAAACTCTATCCTTTTGGAAGCACCTTGGGTTCAATTTTAAAACATGTGAAAACCTTTCAAAACCATTCCAAATGTATCAGTTGAGACCATTTGGATTCTGCCTTCAAGTAGAGCAAAAGAATCAAAAACCCACTAAAGTCAAAAACTTCTTTTTCGAAACCTTTTAAAACTATCTCTTTCGAAACCATTTGGTTTTACTTATAGAAAAAGGGTCTTTAAAACATTTAAGTCAAAAGCAACTGCTTTGAAACCATTTCCTAAGTAATGCAGTGATGGTGTCGAAACCATCACTTCAAAAGCATTAGAGAGGTGGCCAGTAAAATATTTAGAAAACAAAACAACCCTTTCGAAACCATCTGGATCGAAAGGTAAAAAGGCGGCAACAAAAAGGTTTTGTCTTAGTTGAAAGCAATTTCTTAAAAATAGAGGTGCAAACCAATCGAAAAAATTTCTTTAACTCGTTTGACCAAGTCGAAAGCTACTTTGTAGAAATCCATTTAATCGAAAGCAAGCAGGCGTATTTTGTTAATTTAAAAACAAAGGACTGCCTCGACCCCTTCAAAACCCCTGTTTCGACTCCCTACCTTCCACCATCACCTAATTCATTATGTACCAGTTGCCTGATACCATATGCATTGATTTCAAATGTGTCGGAGGCGATAGTATGGAGGTGGAACCTGGTGTCGAAAGAGACGAAACGGTGAAAAACTTGTAGCAAATAGTTCTTTTCACCTAACCTGCCTTACGTGTCTAATTGTGACTGATTGCCTCTTTCTTTATGAATAAAAAGTATCGCATTTTTTCAAAAGTGCTGCCACTTTCTAGATTTTACAGTTTTAATCATTTTATAAAAAGCCTCTTCTCCTCTTTTAATTATATAAAACATTTAAGTCCCATACCTTAAATGATTTTATATAACCATTAAAACACTTAGGAAAAATCTAGAAAAATTCCAAAAAATCACCTTATGTATGTTTTCTAACATATAAAAAATTCCAGAATCAAATAATTAATTATTAACCTGTTATTAATTTATGACCCAAAATACAATTTTCTTTACTAGAAAATTCATGTTAATTATGGGAAAATTCAGAAAAATTTGAAAATTGAAACCCATCTCTAAAATAACATTCTTGATCTTTGTAAAAATTCACAAGGAATTTGGATGTCATTTTATAGGGTTTTCATCTTAAAACATATCATAAATTCGATATGAATAACCATAATTCATATATATACTCATTGCATCATTCAAAAACATGGAAAATCATTGCAAAATATTCGGAATTCATATTAAAACCAAAAACACAATAAAAATTGAGATGTAAACATTATTCACCTTAGCTTTAGAGATTATGAAGATTGAGATGTGAATATATTTGATTTGAATTAGCTTCTTTCTAGCTTCTCTTCTTCTCTTCCTTGTTAATGGTAGCCGACCTCTTTTAAATTTTTTGAAAATGAAATGAACGTGTAAAACTATACACGGCCAAGATTTGGGGTATATAGGAATGGCCACTTTCCTATTTTACCCCTCCTTTTGTTTCAAGTTAACCCTTATTTTAATTCATGGTTAAATGGCATGGCTACACCTTAACTAAAATAAAATCTCAGTCCTCTGACCAACACATTATTTTATTTAATTCAACTAACTAAATATCCTAAATAATATTACCAAAATTTAGGGTGTTATAGAGTAGATGTAATTCATCTCGAAACAGTGTACTCGAATCTGGATCAAACCGTTATGCGAATAAAATAATATATGCACAACTTATTTATTTATTTCAATTGATTTCTTAGCTGTACCAAATTCTCTTTATTCACATTCATTTTATTCTCATTCGTTTAATTCACATTCCATTGGTCTACATTCAATTATTCATATTGCTTTATTCACATTTACTTATTACTTAGTATATTCCTTCAATACCCATATCACTCAGGAACCATTCCATCAAATTTTCTTAAGTTTATTATAAACATTTTATACACACTTCTTATGTTTACTACCACTTCACAACTTTAGTCCATATCCATTTTAAATCAAATCCAATTTCAATAACTCAATGCACTGTTCAATTTCAATGTTCAATTCTAAGAACCACATTCCAAAACCATATTAAACTCACTAATTTATTCAATTAGCTCATTTCTTTAATTTATTTCAACCACAAACAATTCCATTTTCAAAAATTATTTCATTTATCCTAACTTAGGCTAAATTTCTTTTCAAAATTCATTTTATTTAACTTAGCTTAAGTTAAATTTAATTCCATAGTTCAATTTCAAATTTACTTTTCTTACATTCATATTCAAAAATTTAAAACATTCTTTTAACTTACTAATTCTCAAATTTTATAAGTTATCGAACTTATTTTCTCATTTTCATAAAATACTAACTGAAAATTTTCCAGAGCTTAAACACCCTATTCTTATTTCAAACTATTCTAAAGCACTACTATAAATAATTCCTTGGTATTACTAATCATACCTTTGAATTTTAGATCAAAACTAGTTTTGCCAAAACAAAAACTCCAATGGTACCAATTCTTCTTTTTGAAACTCGAAAATGAACATCGATGATGATGCAGTAATCATCGAAATTATTTTCCAGCGATGGGAGTGAGTTCAGTGCTTTCTAACCTCTTTTAAATTTAATTTTAAATAATTCCAATCAAAATGTTTTCTAAATAATATTATATATTTTTTCCAACACTTTTGAAAATAATTTCTAAAACCAACAGAATTTAAATTATCAAATTCCCTACTTTTAAAACCCTTCTAATTTATTTACAAATCATATTTATAATATACTTATGAAATCTCATTTTCCTTCCATTTATAAATCATATATTTATATAATCCTGCTTTGGTTAGTTGCTAATGTTGCTTACATTATAATATCAACTTTTTGTTCGATCGCAAACAACAAAAAAAATGATAATAATATAACATAATCATTTCCTAACAACCAAGCACATCATATATATCATAATAATTTTCTAAAAAATTATCCCTTTATGTATAAATATAATTAAGGTAAAATTATTTCATTTACCCAATTTAAAATGATACTATGTCGAATTGCTCTGTTCAACTGTTTAGAGATCCCTATCAATAACATTAATTACTCATATTGACAAGAATCCATAAGCCACTAAACAAATCAACTAACACGATATAAAACATTTGTATATCATAAACAATTACGCGCTTATATATATATATATATATATGCATACATACACTCAAACTCATTCTATGGTGCTACTGACCCTATCTCTAATGAGTACCCCACGAAAGCCAAGGTTCTCGCTTAACCTTGAGCTCTGATACTAAATGTAACAGCTGGGATTTTCGACCCTTGAAAATTGACACTAATACGTCCACTGTATTGCGTGCCGAGTAGTTGAATGTCGGAAAACCCGAAATTTAAGGGAAAAGAAAAAGGAAAGAAGATAGGAAGAAAATTAAATGACGCAGAATCTCATAGCGGAACGAATAATCTATAATACATAATAAATCTTTACACAAAAGCAAAATTGCAATATGTGTATATATACACACGAAAATCAATAAAAGTATACTTACTTATTTCAGCCTGGACAATCATAACAGCCCATCCTTACAATTGCTGATAGATACAATAATGAATATAGCGGAAAATAACCTTTTATGAGAATACGTCTCTAGATCTCCAACTCGTCTCCAAAACATCTAAAATAATTTGTAATATACTTAGTCTAACTCGAGCATCAATATAAAATAACACCCGAGTCTGTTTGGAAAACTAGCGTGAGAAAACACACCCAATTGGACTTTAAAGTTATAAAAAATCTTTGGAAAATCAAGAGTATCTCGTTACATCACGCCGCACATATACATGGACGAGTTTTTACCTTACGATAACCAAAACATTTCATATGAAATTCTCTGATATTACTTATTAATCGTAGCCAAAAAATTTACATTAATTAAATTCTAGAATAATAGGTATACAATTAAATCTGTAAAGGCTCTTATTTGAAAATGTTTTACATACTATGACAAGGTAAGGAACTACCTTTCGAAGGTACATCTCAAGATAAATGCATCGGGGTCTGACAAGAACACCTTGTACCCTTTCACACATGACTGGCCTACCACTTGACTATGAGTATCGAATATGATCATCCTTCTTGGGCCCCAAAGCATAAAATAATAGATGGTAATCGATCTAGATTTGGAATGACCATACCCTGTTGGGAACGAACCACTTGGACCTGCTGCATGCTCGATTTTTTTCATTTCCCGATTAACGAGGCTCGAGGCTATGTTTTACCTTTTATATAACACTTTCCACTTAGAATGCTAATACTTCCCTCCAGGCAACAATGCAATGCCAACATTCATCCATGCAAGTCATTTCTGTGATTGCACGAAACACTTAAGAACTCCATCTCCAAATTCCATCATCTTCAAGATGTTTTCACTACAAATGCCTAAGTTGGATCGAAGTGGTTTTCGGATAACATATCTGATCCCGGTTTTTCGAAACAACTTTTCGATAATTCCAGGTAAACTCAACCCTTGTTCTTTAGGAAATAAACAGTCAAAGCAAGAACAGAGATCACCTGCTATTCGTTAGTGGGCATAATTCCTTATCATTGCCCTAAGAGAAGGAAATATGATTTATACGCATAGTACAACATCATCAGAGATGATTGTGCCACATAACTCACGTGTTTATCCTAGATATTTTCAAAGTTACGTTTGGGTCCAAATTCAACAGCCGGTTATTTAACAAGCGAATAACAAACATTCAAATAAGGGATTTAAATTCCATAGGAAAACCAACATTGGCTAAACATGTAAGTGACCACTAGCCTCCTTAATTAATCTTTCATTAATTAAATCACTTTGTAAATTTCTTGTATGAAGATACTTTTACAAAGATATATCCATCAATCTCTATAGTTCAATACCTAGAAAATATCTATAAACTTATCTCAACGGTATAAGTATATTCACACCGATTACATCTCACAAGTTAGAAAATGCACTCATATAATTATCTCAATGGTAAGTATATTAACAAACCAAGAATTTTCTTTTATTCGATTCTCAAATCTTTTATAAATTTCTTATAATTCTCAAAAACCATTTATAGATCTTTTGGGACCATTTATAAAAATCTTTATACGTTTCAATCACTTATAAATTCTCTTATACATTTCTAATAACATTTATAAATCTTTTATAAATCCATAAGACCATTTATAAAACTCCTTTTATAAATCTATAAACCTTTTCTTAAAACTCATTTATAAATATCTAACCATTTATAAATTCTTTAACCTTATAAATACTTTTCCATTAAGTCTTAAACTATTTTATAAACTTTCCCTATAAAATCCAAGTCCGTTAATAGAACTCTATTTATGCCTCTCGGAGACATTCATAAATAATTGAAATCATTCACTACAAAACACCATTATAAAATAATAACTATTAACAATAGTATTTTAAATAAATGAAAAATTATTCATTATAAAAACATCTTAAAAATAATAATTTATGATTCCAAATCACTATGAAGTAAAGAAATGTGACGCCCCACCTCTATACCCACGCTAGCCAAGAACATTACGGTGAATGCTGTCAACTAGCACGGAGAATAAGGCTGTTGAGGAGCGACCATCTGTATAATTGCTTTGTGCGAGTACCGATATACCGGATAAAAATATCGCTTTTCATACCAAGAGGAAATCTGACATATCGACACAAACTCAAAGCTACTACACAGTGGCTATAAGGGTCTTCGGAAACAAATATAGAAATAAACATAACACAAATCAGTCACAGACAATTCATATCACAAAGGCGGAAATAGATATGAATATTACACTAGGAAGTGTACACCAGAGCAGTGGTCTAAAAAGATCCACAATATCACAAAAGAATAGTTACATGAACTACACAAACGAATAAGTATACATTATGGAGTCTATATCTCAAATGCATACAACAAAAACTACTAATCTAAGTAGTTAACCAAAAGTCTGAGAAATCAATCCCAAGAGAGAAGTCAAGTAGAAGCACCTGTAACATCTCGGTCTGACCTGAGTATTATTTAATAAGAAAATAATAAACGGATCAATCTAGCTATAAATATCAGATGAAACGATAAAAAATAAGAGATATGACTAAACACATAATAATCACTATGCCAAGCTGTGATATATATAAGTAATTGAAAATCAACAAGAGATTAATCAATATCACCAAGTCTACACAAGAATCAAAGAAATGTCATACTCCTTATTTCGTTCACCAAACCACAAATATTGACGATAATATCAACGTCAATCACAAAAGTCAATGACACACAAATTCACCAATGCACAAATATTGACAATAATATCAATGTCAATCACAAAAGTCAATGACACACAAATCCACCAATGCACAAATATTGATAGAACTTATCAATGGAAATCACGAAAATTGGTGAAACACAAATTCTAGAAATCATCTCAAGAAATCCAAAAATCACAAAGGGGGGAGGCCTATCACAAACGGGAGCATAAAGCTCACCAACACGTGTATTACAAACGGAACGCTAATTCCATGGTCGCTAACCATCACAAATTGAGCCGAAGCTCCACAAACGGTCCGAAGACCATGGGTTGCTACCCCACCAAATTGAGTCGAAACTCCACAAAACGGGGTTTAGTCTCCCACGCAGACAAAGAGACATCGCACATTGCTAGTCTAAATCACAAAGATGATCGTCATGATCAACGAGCAGTGTCGATTACAGTAAGCTAGTAAATATATGAGCTTAGCATCATGTCCCATAACCACTAGCTTAACTTAAATATTTACGAACAAATTGTATATCTCCACTAGAAAATTGTCACAAGAGTTTCAATCGAACAAGTCCAAGAATTAACCAACAAAGTGAACGCAAGCGTTTCATACCACTTGTTTTACTAAGTCGTTTAATTAGATTTCTCATACGAGTGAGGTAAAGGTTTGTATATACTAATAGATTGGAAAACGGTTTTATAAACGAATTTGGTATAATAGTATTGAAATCGTTTGAGGAAAGAGTTTTGATATTTACTACTAGTATAGAAAACCTTTATATTTTTAAAGTGACAAAGCACAAGGGGTATTGTAGAAACAATCAATCACAAAGATCACATTCGAAGATGTGAATAAAAATCCAACGAAATCGATAAAGGATCCATCGAAGTGGATATATCTAAAATTCCCAAAGAAAATAAGTCATCAAAGATGATAATAAATGATGACAATAAATAGGATCATCACGAATCGATTTAAATTGGAAATTCAATCCAAAAAGGCAAATTGGACTCAAACAGCATGTTCAGTCGACTGAACAGAGTTTTCAGTCGACTGACCCTATGCCTGGAAATTTTCCAGGTTCAAGAAACTTTCTGTTTCCAGTTTCAGTCGACTGAACAGAGTTTTCAGTCGACTGAATCATGCCTGGAAACTTTCGGGTTCCAGGTTCAGTCGACTGAACAGAGTATTCAGTCGACTGAATCATGCCTGGGCTGTTTTTCAGCCTTATTCAAATGAAGAGCAAACTCTTCCAAAATGCAACCTGACGAACATTGGCTCTAAGGGTTTATGCCAATCGACAACTCGACCCTATATGCTCCCCGATGCATCACCAAAAGCATGATCAAACATCCCTAAAAGGATTTTCACACAAATTGACTTAAAAACTCAAAAATTGGAATATTCACAAAACCAATCCAAATCAAGAGCAAATGCACATGAAGAAGTGTTAGGAATTCATACCCAACAACCAAAGATAATTATAGTCATAGATGTGAGATAAAAATCTCACCTTTTCAAAAAATCAAACAAGAAGAAGCTTGAAAGCAAATGGAGAATCAACCTCTCTTCAACACAACCCAATTGAGCTTGAATCTAAGCTCAAAAACAAGAACATTCCCAAAATAAGGTTTAGGAATTTCTGAAATTGGTAAGAGAATAAGTTGGAGAAGAAGAAGAGAAGCTTACCAATGGGTTCTTCTTGAGTTTGGAGCTAGGAATTTGATTTGCACAAGAAACTAGGGTTTTGGAGTTTTAATTTCCAATCTCTCCCACCATTAATGCTAAGAAGACTGAAATGAGAAGAGAATGAGGGTGAGTGGGGAAGAGTGGCTCAGATTTGAGCATAAGTTAACATAGGGATGAGCCCAAAACCAAACCCAAAGTGAAAAGTAGCAAAAATCAACTTTCTCCAAACATATCGAAGCTTATACTCAAAAAGGTCGCAAACGGCATTTTAAACTCAATGGGAGTGGTCCCGAGTCCTAATTTGACCGTATGCAAAAAGTAGCTTTTCTGACTAAAATCCGACTAACGATAAAATACTTAAATAAAATATTTAAATATAAAATCGATAAATATGCGGGTTGTTACAGACTCCCCTCCTTAAAGAAATTGCGTCTTCGCAATATTTAAGAAGAGAACATAAAGTAACAACCATAAAAGCATATTCAATCACAAAGGAAACTTGAAATAAGAAGTTCACCTCAAAGAGGACGAGAAAATAAGTCCGGATGTGTTCGCTCGATGTACTCTCTAGATTCCCAAGAACAATCCTTAGGATTTGAAGACCATTGAACTTTAACAAGCGGAACATCTTTATTTCGAAGTCGTTTGACTTCCGAAGTAATGATACGAATAGGATGTTGCTCATAAGTTAAATTAGGCAAAACATCAATCTCTTCCACAACACCGGGCTCAAGAACAGAATCAGAATCTCGAAGACATTTCCGAAGTTGAGAAACGTGAAACACGTCATGGATAGCAAAAAATTGAGCTGGTAATAAAAGGCGATAAGCCATGTAACCAATACGTTCAGTGATAGGAAATGGCCAATACATCGAGGCGCCAATTTTCCCGATCGACTGAAACGTACAACACCTTTCATAGGTGAAACACGAATGAACACAAGATCTCCCTCAGAAAATTCTAACTTCCTTCTCCGGTTATCGGCATACGATTTTATCTAGTCTGGGCTTCTTTCATCCTATGACGAATAATATCAATCTTTTCTGTGGAATCACGAATAAAATCTAGACCTAAAACCAGCTTCTCACCGGCCTCAAGCCAACAAGAAGGAGATCGGCATGGCCTTCCATAGAGTGCCTCAAAAGGTGCCATACCAATACTAGATTGGAAGCTATTATTATAGGAAAATTCAACAAGTGAAATATGATCTTCCCAACTTCCACCAAAATCAAGAACACAAGCACGAAGAAGATCTTCAAGAGTTTCACACGCTCGGTTTGTCCATCGGACTGGGGGTGATAAGCGGTGCTAAAATTAAGCTTCGTTCCTAAAGCTTTTTGAAGACTCTTCCAAAATCCACTAGTAAACAATGGATCACGATCGCTAACAATAGAAGTAGGAACTCCATGCAATTTAACAATTTCTTTGATAAAGATTTTGGCCAAAAGAGGAACGGTTCGATTAGATCGAACGGGAATAAAATGGGCGGATTTAGTAAGTCTATCAACGATCACCCATAACCTATCATGACCCGAACGAGAACGGGGAAGGCCGTCAATAAAATCCATGGAAATTTGATCCCACTTCCAAATAGGAATTTCTAAAGGTTGCAATAACCCACCGGGCCTTTGATGTTCGGCTTTAACGAGTTGGCAAGTCATGCAACAGTTAACGAAGTTAGCGATGTCAAGTTTCATTCCCTCCCAATAATAAAGTCACTTCATATCCACGTACATTTTACTACTACCAGGATGAATGGTGAATTTAGAACGATGTGAATCTTCTAAAATATCTTTACGAAGATCACTAATATTTGGCACGATGAGTCTACCAAATCTCCGAACGCCGCCTCGAGAATCGATATCAAGGTCTTTCAATCCTTCAATATCAATCTTATCCTTAATATTTTGGCTAAGAAGAGCCAATTCGGGATCTAGCCTTTGAGCTTCAAGAATGCGGTCTAAAAGAGAAGGATGAGCCTCAAGGCTACATAAAACAAGAGATGAACATAAATCGGGAACACGCTCTCGAATCTCACAAGTGGTTAAGATCTCGAGATCGTTCCATTCGAATATCATCATAGAAACAACAGCTTGTTGTTTACGGCTAAGAGCATCGGCGACACGATTACCCTTACCGGGGGTATAAAGAATATCAAGATCATAAGGAGCAAGGAACTCGAGCCAACGCTGTTGACGCAAATTAAGTTCCTTCTGGGAGAATAAATATTTCAAAGACTTATGATCCGTGTAAAGAACAAATTTCTCTCCCAAGAGATAATGACGCCAAATCCGAAGAGCAAAAACAATAGCCGCGAGTTCTAAATCATGAGTGGCATATCTAGTCTCGACAGGCTTCAATTGCCTAGAAGCATAAGCAATAACACGTTCTCTTTGCATAAGAACGACACCCAAACCAATGCGACTAGCATCGGTATAAACAACGAAATCCTGATTCCCCTCGGGAATAACAAGAATAGGAGCATCAGAAAGAATCTCTTTTAATTTCTGAAAAGAAGCTTCACATTTGTCCGACCAAATGTATTTAACACCTTTCTTCGACAAGCTAGTGAGAGGCACGACAATCTTAGAAAAGTCTTTGATAAAACGACGGTAATAGCCCGCCAATCCGAGAAAACTACGAATCTCTGTCACACTCTCCGGTCTCTTCCAATCTTGAATCGCTTCAATCTTTGAAGGATCCACGGAAATTCCGGATTCGGAAATAATGTGACCGTGAAACTTCACACGAGATTGCCAAAAGTGGCATTTAGAAAATTTTGCCTTTAATTGATTACTCCTAAGAGTTTCCAACACAATCCGAAGATGTTTTTCATGCTCCTCTTCGGTTTTTGAATACACAAGAATATCATCAATAAAGATGAGAACAAATCGATCAAGAAAATCTTTGAAGACTCGATTCATAAGGTCAACGAAATAAGCAGGGGCATTCGTCAAACCAAATGGCATGACAAGCCATTCATAAGATCCATAACGAGTACGGAACGATGTCAAAGGAATGCTATCCTCTGAAATACGAAGCTGATGAAATCCAGTAGCTAAGTCTAATTGTGAAAAGACTTTGGCACCACTAAGTTGATCGAATAGATCATCAATCCGAGGTAAAGGATATTTATTTTTGATAGTAAGATCATTAAGCTTGCGGTAGTCAACGCAAAGCCTAAGTGTTCCATCGTATTTCTTCACGAAAATAGCTGAAGCTCCCCAAGGCGAGGAACTAGAGCGAATAAATTGCTTCGTCTCCAATTCGGATAATTGTTTACGCATCTCCTCGTTTTCTTTATTGGACATACGATACGGAGGACGAGTGATAGGTTGAGCCCCAGGAATAAGATTAATTCTGAACTCAATTGCTCGCTTAGGTGGTAATCCTAAAACGAGCTCGAATATGTCGGAAAATTCACGAACGACGTGAATAAGAGAAATAATATCACCCTCATCGTCATCATCGTCATCACGAGGATTTAAAGAATATAAAGATGCAACCAAGCTGGAATCTGAATCTTTAAGATCAATAGAAATATGCTTAACAGATTGAGGGTGTCGAAGATGAATAGTCCGCTCAGGACATAGGATATGAGCTTCATAACGGTTAAGCCAATCCATTCCCAAAATCATTCCAAAGCCTAAATAACGCATGACATGCAAATCGGCTAGGAAAGGAAAATCACACAAAATAATTTCGACATCTTTACACAATAAACTGATTGTTGCGGATCCACCAACCGGATTCGCAATTCTCAAAGAAGTCATTAAACACAAAACATCCAAAGAAAAAGTATCTACAAGTTCTTTTGATATAAAAGAATGGGACGCACCCGTATCAAAAAGAACTCAAATAGGATGATCACGAAATAAAATAATTCCATCAAGGATAGAATGAGGCATACCTTGACCACGAGATGTGTTGCCAAGGGCTTGAGCAACATTTAACTTTCCCTCCTTCCTGCCCTGAAGCTTGGGGCATGAAGATATAACATGTCCGGGAACTTTGCAGTAGCGACAAGAGAGAGACTTTGGGCACTTGTTCGCATAATGGCCCTTCGAACCACAATTATAGCATTCCCCACGGCCAAAGGAAGAAGTCTTTTCCACGGAGGTTGCTTGTTTCCCCTTTTTATTGGGATAAGGACCTTTAAATTTGTTTGGCCTCTTCTTGTTATTGTTGAAGTTTGGTTTGGAACCCACTACTTCAACATCATTCTCCTTATCCGCCACTTCAAGACGAAGAGCAATATCAACGAGTTGGTCGAAAGAAACTTCTAACTTTAGAAGTAATGGCTTCTTGAGATTTTTGTTTAAGCCATAGACGAATCTCTGGTTCTTCTTTAAAGGGGTGTTTATATATTCAACCCCATATTTGGAAAGCAACTCGAAAGAGGCGACGTAATCCGTCACAGAGGACTCACCTTGAACAAGGTCTATAAATCGTCGAGCCAATGTCACTTTCTCAGCTTCCGGTACGAATTACAACTCGAAGCGTTCTCGGAATTTCTCCCAAGTGAGATCCGCTTCATTAATCTCAGAAATAAGAAGCTCGTACCAGTCCAATGCTCTTTCTCCGAGCATACTAGAGGCCACCTGAACTCGGTGAAGGTCAATAAGATTCATGCGCGAAAAGACGCAATCGCATGTTCTAAGCCAAGCTTGGACTTCAATAACAGTTTCGGAACCTTTGAATGGCTCCCCACCCAAATTGTTGTAATCGCTGCACAAGCGTGCAAATCCCGACTTTGGGTGAGTAGGTTTCGGGTTAGCTCCAGCTGCTTGAGCATTAGTTACCAAATCAAGAAGCTATTGAGCAGTCATAAAAACTCCATCCTAGGGTGGAGTGCTAGATGGCACGGCTCTGGGGCGGCCTAGTCTAGACATTTCTCTTCCTTTAGAAAGAAAGAAGAAGAAGAAAAAAGTTATTCACCAAATTGAATATCAAGCAATCTTGATAGATAAATAAGGAATCATAAGGAAAATAGGATGAATCGGTACGAAGACTCGAATTAAATCCTAAAGCACGACTCCTAAGATGGACTTAGGACAATGATCCTTGTTATAATATTCCATGTTGTTCCGAAGTTTGGCTCTGATACCAGGCTGTGACGCCCCACCTCTATACCCACGCCAGCCAAGAACATTACGGTGAATGCTGTCAACTAGCACGGAGAATAAGGCTATTGAGGAGTGACCATCTGTATAATTGCTTTGTGCGAGTACCGATATACCGGATAAAAATATAGCTTTTCATATCAAGAGGAAATCCGACATATCGACACAAAATCAAAGCTACTACACAGTGGCTATAAGGGTCTTCGGAAACAAATATAGAAATAAACATAACACAAATCAGTCACAGACAATTCATATCACAAAGGCGGGAATAGATATGAATATTACACTAGGAAGTGTACATCAGAGTAGTGGTCTAAAAAGATCCACAATATCACAAAAGAATAGTTACATGAACTACACAAAAGAATAAGTATACATTATGGAGTCTATATCTCAAATGCATACAACAAAAACTACTAATCTAAGTAGTTAACCAAAGGTCTGAGAAATCAATCCCAAGAGAGAAGTCAAGTAGAAGCACCTGTAACATCTCGGTCTGACCCGAGTATTATTTAATAAGAAAATAATAAACGGATCAGTCTAGCTATAAATATCAGATGAAACGATAAAGAATAAGAGATATGACTAAACACATAATAATCACTATGCCAAGTTGTGATATATATAAGTAATTGAAAATCAACAAGAGATTAATCAATATCACCAAGTCTACACAAGAATCAAAGAAATGTCATACTCCTTATTTCGTTCACCAAACCACAAATATTGACGATAATATCAACGTCAATCACAAAAGTCAATGACACACAATTCACCAATGCACAAATATTGACAATACTATCAATGTCAATCACAAAAGTCAATGACACACAAATTCACCAATGCACAAATATTGATAAAACTTATCAATGGAAATCACGAAAATTGGTGAAACACAAATTCTAGAAATCATCTCATGAAATCCAGAAGTCACAAAGGGGGGAGGCCTATCACAAACGGGAGCATAAAGCTCACCAACACGTGTATCACAAACGGAACGCTAATTCCATGGTCGCTAACCATCACAAATTGAGCCGAAGCTCCACAAACGGTCCGAAGACCATGGGTTGCTACCCCACCAAATTGAGTCGAAACTCCACAAAATGGGGTTTAGTCTCCCACGCAGACAAAGAGACATCGCACATTGCTAGTCTAAATCACAAAGATGATCGTCATGATCAACGAGCAGTGTTGATTACAGTAAGCTAGTAAATATATGAGCTTAGCATCATGTCCCATAACCACTAGCTTAACTTAAATATTTACGAACAAATTGTATATCTCCACTAGAAAATTGTCATAAGAGTTTCAATCGAACAAGTCCAAGAATTAACCAACAAAGTGAACGCAAACGTTTCATACCACTTGTTTTACTAAGTCGTTTAATTAGATTTCTCATACGAGTGAGGTAAAGGTTTATATATACTAATAGATTGGAAAATGGTTTTATAAACGAATTTGGTATAATAGTATTGAAATCGTTTGAGGAAAGAGTTTTGATATTTACTACTAGTATAGAAAACCTTTATATTTTTAAAGTGACAAAACACAAGGGGGATTGTAGAAACAATCAATCACAAAGATCACATTCGTAGATGTGAATAAAAATCCAACGAAATCGATAAAGGATCCATCGAAGTGGATATATCTAAAATTCCCAAAGAAAATAAGTCATCAAAGATGATAATAAATGATGACAATAAATAGGATCATCACGAATCGATTTAAATTGGAAATTCAATCCAAAAAGGCAAATTGGACTCAAACAGCATGTTCAGTCGACTGAACAGAGTTTTCAGTCGACTGACCCTGTGCCTGGAAATTTTCCAGGTTCAGGAAACTTTCTGTTTCCAGTTTCAGTCGACTGAACAGAGTTTTCAGTCGACTGAATCATGCCTGGAAACTTTCGGGTTCCAGGTTCAGTCGACTGAACAGAGTATTCAGTCGACTGAATCATGCCTGTGCTGTTTTTCAGCCTTATTCAAATGAAGAGCAAACTCTTCCAAAATGCAACCGGACGAACATTGGCTCTAAGGGTTTATGCCAATCGACAACCCGGCCCTATATGCTCCCCGATGCATCACCAAAAGCATGATCAAACATCCATAAAAGGATTTTCACACAAATTGACTTAAAAACTCAAAAATTGGAATATTCACAAAACCAATCCAAATCAAGAGCAAATGCACATGAAGAAGTGTTAGGAATTCATACCCAACAACCAAAGATAATTATAGTCATAGATGTGAGATAAAAATCTCACCTTTTCACAAAATCAAACAAGAAGAAGCTTGAAAGCAAATGGAGAATCAACCTCTCTTCAACACAACCCAATTGAGCCTGAATTTAAGCTCAAAAACAAGAACATTCCCAAAATTAGGTTTAGGAATTTCTGAAATTGGTAAGAGAATAAGTTGGAGAAGAAGAAGAGAAGCTTACCAATGGGTTCTTCTTGAGTTTGGAGCTAGGAATTTGATTTGCAAAAGAAACTAGGGTTTTGGAGTTTTAATTTCCAATCTCTCCCACCATTAATGCTAAGAAGACTGAAATGAGAAGAGAATGAGGGTGAGTGGGGAAGAGTGGCTCAGATTTGAGCATAAGTTAACATAGGGCTGAGCCCAAAACCAAACCCAAAGTGAAAAGTAGCAAAAATCAACTTTCTCCAAATATATCGAAGCTTATACTCAAAAAGGTCGCAAACGGCATTTTAAACTCAATGGGAGTGATCCCGAGTCCTAATTCGACCGTAAGCAAAAAGTAGCTTTTCGGACTAAAATCCGACTAACGATAAAATATTTAAATATAAAATCGATAGATATGCGGGTTGTTACAAGAAAAGTAATAAATCTTTACCATAATAATAATAATAATTTATTTTTCAACACCTTAATAAAAATCCTTATTATTAATTTCAAACCATAATTGATTCTAAATAATTAACATTTCAAAAGATTAACAATTTGATAAATACCTAAAAATAATGTTAAATATAAGTAAATGACTTTAAAATAACTCAAATATGTCAAGTTCTAGTGGTCCAGTGGTTTCGACATAGTGGATGTTGCTACATTGTGTTGTAGTGGCACCTGATCGATTCCCAACGGCCACAATAATGAGACATAAGTGGTCTGGGCACTATAAAACCAGTCTAACCAAAGTCCAGGAGAAACATAGTTTCCTTGGCCCCAAAGTTTAGAAAAAATATTCAAACAAGAAAAATAAATGGTAGCATCGGCAGCAGCGTCTCGTTCGTTTCTGGTCCCCTCTTCCTCTTCTCCCTAGTCCCCGCGCCCTTGCCCTCCCGCCGCGTTCATCGTCCCTATGCCTAGCTCGTCTCCTCCCCACGTCGCTCTATCCACCTCTCCCTCATCCACGCGTTCTGGTAGGTTCTTTAGAGTTAACCGTTTAGCATCCTCAACTTCGTCGCCGCCGTTGATTTCTGATGTCGAATATCCTCCCTTGCCTCTGCTTCCTGGTAATTTCGCTGACCGAGAGCCTGTTTTGTCCACTTCTGAGTGTCCTGAGTTGCCGTACTCTTTGGATATTGATGTGTGCCGCCCTGTTTGTGGTCGTTTGCAAACTGGTGTGAATGATAATATCGATTACGGTTCCAATGGTGAGAAATTGGGTGTGGCTGGTTGTCATTTGAATCCAGTTGATGCTAATATAATGTGTATAAAACAATGCTCTCCTAGTGTTTGTCAAAATTCTCTTGAGAAGGATATATCAAAGGGCAGTGGTATGTTTACTGGTGCGTGTGAAACTGTTGAGCTGGCAGTCCCTACATGCAGTGATCTTCCTTCTGTAGAGGCTAGTCCTGGGCCTCTTCGGCTACGCCTGATTGCACCAAATTTGGTTCAGCTAGTGGCGCTCCATCTGTTCGGCATATTGCCAATGACAATGACATGCATGCAGACTCTTCTCCCATAGTTGCTCAATGCCCCATTCCTGTGGTCATTTTAGGTATTGTGGAGTGTCGCTCTTCTGCACCTTGTCCATTTGTACCCAGATCATGGTCTTCCCTTTTTACTTCCATGCCCCATAATGCGGGAGTTTATAAACCAGTTGATTTCGACATCGTTGAGGAAAACGGAGTGATGATCCCTCCCCCTTGTGTAATGCAAGCCGGTTTGGACTTTTGGTCAGGATACGTAGTTGGATTCTTTTTGGACACTAGTCATCGACTTCATTATGCGGCTGCTGTTTGTCGTAGGGCCTGGAGACTTCAGGGTGGTCTTAGAGTTAAGTTGGTTGATTCCTTGTACTACCTTTTGTTCTCCTCCCCTGAGGAACGTAGTCGTGTTCTTGAGTCTGAGCCTTCCTTCATTGATGGAAAACCTTTTATTATTACCTCCTGGTCTTCGACGGTGGCTAGTGCTCGTGAACAAGTTTTATCTATCCCTATTTGGGTTTATGTCTCCCAAATCCCATCTGCACTATAACCGCTGCTTGGTTTGAATTGGCTTGCATGCAATGTTGGTAAATTGATTTGTTTTGACTCTAATACGGTTGCGCGCGATAAGCTTGTATACACCAAGGCCCTGATTGAGATTTCTCACCTTAAGCCGCTTCCAGCCTCTATTCCTGTCCAGCTTGCTGTTGGTCACGTGGTGGATGTACGTGTTCGTTATGGATGGGTCCCTGAAATTTGTGCCTCTTGTCACTCATTTGGCCATGTCGCCTCTGCCTGCTCTCACTCTGCTGTATCTGCTGCTGCGACTAAGATCCCTCTGCCACGGCCTCCGCTTAGGAAATGGGTTCCCAAAGTCTCTCTGGTTGCTTCTACCCCTGATCCATCTCCTGCCTTAGTGTGGCCTCCATCCCCAGTTCCTGCTGATGTTCCATCTATTCTGTCTGCCGAGCCGGATCTCTTTCTGCCTCTCGTTGTTTGGGCTGGGACTGAACATTGTTGGGTTGACCGTCATTCAGCTATGAGATTCAACCCTGTGGATGACTCCTACTTTAGATATGTATCTGATGATCTAATGGACCTTCGATGCCTTTATTACAGAATTTCGGGTGATTCCTTGGTACTTGACATGGATGGTTCGTATGCTGAGATTAATTCTGTTATTCTAGCTGATACTGCCTGGGATCGATCCTTTATTTACTCCTCTGACGTTGACATTTATGACCCATCTCTTGCTATACATTTCCGCCCCTTTTTTGGTCTTCAAGGGTGTGGTTCTCTGGATACTACCCGTGTAGTTGAGGGTGTTGGTGATTCTTCCTCTACAGACGAGAACTAGTCTAGTTATTTATTCCTTGTAGCTGTGACAAGTCTGTCACACTCCGGTGCTGAATTTTTCTTTCTTTCTATCATAGTAGCTAAGGTGTCTCTGCCTTTCTCCTGTACTTCAACTTTATTACGTTCGTAATAAAAGTGGTCGGTCCACTATAAAACCGTCGGCCTTGCCAAAAAAAAAAAACTCAAATATAATTTAATAACTTTAAAACAATATTAATATAATTAAATAAATTTAAAACAATATAATATAATTAAATAACTTTAAAACAATGTTAATATCATTAAATAATTTTAAGATAATTTTTTTTCCTAATCCCAATTTCGGATTTAAAAACCAATTCTTGTCTCGAAAGCCAGTTCCAATTCAAAGGGTAATTTATAGTGTTCGAAAATAGTAATTCAAGGCCAATAGCCACCATACGCTTAACCAATGTCAATATTAGTATTCTATCATTATAGTGTTTTTGTTTTCCAAACATATAACAATGTTATAACCGTGGTACCCTTAAGTAGGTTCATTATTAATTAATCCATATAAAAGGAATATTATTGAAACAATTCAATAATAGTGAGGAATCCAGTTGGATCCCTCCAACCTGTCCCCTACATCACAGCTTACATATGTTAGCATATATATATATATATATATATATATATAAAATCAACATTTGTGAGGAATCCTGTTGGATCTTTCCGATCTGTTTCCCCTGTATCACAAACGTTATATAACCATAATATAAATCAACCGCTTCGAGGCGGGATTCGTATACAAAGGGTCATCCACTCTTACACGGGAACGTAATAGGGCCTCATCCACTCCAGGGGTGGGAATATATCCAAACCAACTAATAAATATAATTATTCATTCAAATAATTATTCAACAATTTTTATCAACTATATATCATACTAGTTAACTAAAAGATGAGTTTAACTCACCATTATTTTCTGTTGTCATCGAGGCGTTCAGGTTGGGAACCAAAACCGAACAACGTCCAATTTTAGCCCACATTTTAACTTCTCCAAATTCACCCAAACCAGTTCCATCTCGTAGTATTCATCGATAGATCCTAACGCGACTCATTTCTTTCCAATCCGATCTAAAATGAGTAAGTTATCACATTTAAAAGATTACATAATTTAAATAATATAATTTATTAACTAATAAATCATTAACTTAACTTAACCCTTTCTTAAACTAATTCCCTTGTCAGTACGTACTGGCCGAACTACCCAACCTCATTCATCTCCCTCCAGCTGCCCCGTAAGCCACGAGAGATCGCCGCTCCACCTCCTCCAATCCTTCAGGCTTCGACAAACCCAACTACGTCAACGCGACACCCTAGTTCGTCCTCCTCTACTACGAAATTCTAAAAACCCACCTCTGATATTTCCTCAGATTCTGGTCGTCTTCGCCTATTTCCGACCACGACACCTTTGAGGTGGCCTCGCCCACGATACATTCAAAGACCTAAGCCCCACTACCTACAGTGGCCTATAACACCCTTGTGAACCCAAAAGCCAACTTCCATTCATTGAGGATATTCCATCACCACACATCACATCAGCTTAATTCGAGCATTGAATGGGTCCCCCTCATCATCGCCTACATCTTCCTAGTTGATACCTCTCACCGATAAGGCCTCTATTGTATCCGATAGCTTACAGTTATTCGATGGAGAGGAGTAGAGTTTGAATTTTTTTTGGCGAACTTGTTTTCATTATTATTAGTGTGTGTGTGTGTATATTCTGGTTATGGAAGTGATAATACATGGGAAAAGAATGGTATGGCTGAAACGTGCAGCATGGGTATGGGTAGATTGATAGGGTATGGTGGTTAGGGTATGGGTTGATATATAATATATATATATATATATATATATATATTATTTAAATTTAAATTATCAAGCTATAAAACATTCAAAATTTTCAAACCCTAAACGAAACGTGATGCTTGTCGTTCTATATGTTATACCCCTATTTCGAACATAATGGAACTTGTTTCAAGACCTAATTCGTTTATATGCAAAAGATAGCCTTTCAAATCTAGTTATTTATAAATTTCTGAAATTAATTTCCTAAGCATTCCAAATTCATACGACCAGATGATACGTCTGATTGTCACGAATATTGTCGACATACAATAACTCATTATTACGGACTCAATGAAACTGATTTCATCGAAATCCGAGACAGTATCCCAGAAGGCTATTTTTTATACGTTAATTAAAACGAATTATTTTAAAAACCAAATTAATCACTTTTAAATTTACATTAAAAGTTTATTATCTTCATTATTATTAAATAGAATTTAAATAAGCTTTGAAATAATTTTATCCAACTTAAAATCCAAGATTCATTTATTTAAACAATTACAATTATTAAATTCAACAATTTAATTATCCAATAAATTGTTAGATTTTGGATTCAAGTTATTTAACCAATAAAATTAAATTTTTAATATTAAAATCAATTAAATATTCAAATTTCAAATAACTAAAATTTTGGGCGTTACATTTGCATCTCATGTCTCAAGTAATACGTTGATTCTTCTACTTCATCAAATTGGTTAACGGTGCTTCTACCTTATAGATGTCATAGATAAAACGTCCATATTATACCTACAGTCCAAGGAAATTCCTAAATTTTATAGCTTTCTTGGGTTGATTCTAATCTTGAATTGTTGTAACTTTTGCAGGGTCTATAGTGATAACTTGTTGAAAATAACATGACCCAAGAATTTCACTCACTTCCCTCCTTAAAAAGTATCATTCCAAAACTTTGCACTTAATCAGTGTCAATCAGTGTTTCCTCAATACCTTAAGCATAATCCTCAAACGTGTCTTGTAATCTTCTTCTACTCGGAAAAAGACAAGTATATCACTGATGAAAACAAGTATGAACTTATTTATCTGATCACTAAAACCATAGTTCATGGTGTCAACAAAATATGCTGGCGCGTTGGTTAGCCCAAATGGGATAACCAACCACTTATACAATCCAAAGGGTGTACAAAACACTATAATCAGCATAGTCTGTCCAGCTATTCTCATTTGATGGAACCCCATTGTAAGGTACAAGTTAGAGAATACCTTAGTATAGTGGAGCTAATCGAACAAGTCATCAATACGTGATAGTGGATACTTCTTCTACTTTGTTACTTTATTCAGCTCACTGTAATTTGCACAAATATCCATCTGCCTTAGTGGCGAATACTACATGTTCTCACCATTTAGATATACTCCATCGAAGGTACCCTTTCCTCAATAGGTCGTTCACTTACACCTCTACTTCCCTTTGCTCTTTGGGTAACATACGCCCCAAAGGTATCACTACGGTCTAACATCCTTCACCGAATCCATACGAAACTCTATCTTCCTATGTGGTGTTTATCCCATGACCTCCTTGAATACATCTGGATATTCCCCAATTAAAGATACAAATGACAACTTGTCTAGTGGGATCTCGAGCGAATATAGACAACTATCCTTCACCTTATCGTCAAGTAGGTATCCTAACTTTACCCTTTGTCCACCGTCATTCGCAATCGTCACTAACAAACTCTCACAGTCCACCACTACCATGTACTTTTTTAGTTATTCCATCTCCAAAATCAGAGCAAATCCCGCAAAACCCAAAACAAAATAATCACAAATAAAAGAACATCCATGACTCGACAACACTATGCAATGACAATCCATACATAAGTTGGCCGAACCATCTGCTAGGTTCGATACAATCAAGGGATGGTCTACAAAGTTAGGTCTCAGTCACAATCAATCTACCATTCATCGGATATAATGGTCAAATGTATCAATAATAAGTAAAATATGAATAGGTATATCATAAATAAAATATACCTTTACTTGCGATGCCCTTTCCTTCTCCTCTATTAATAGAGCATTCGGTGGAGTTAGAATAACATCTAGTGTAGAAACTTCCATAGTCTTCTCATCCTTTAGTAGTTTTGGGAAATCCTTCTAATGTGTCCAAAATCGTAGCAGCAATAGTATTTCTACCCATCAGCTTTATAGTCTCTAATCATATGGCCTTTATTGCCATATATATAGCAAGTGGACTGCCACTTACTCTTCTTTGTACCATTCTTCCAATAAGTTGCTCCATTGCAACCAACTCTGGACAGTATGCCTTCACGTGCTCAGTCCTACCACAATTGAAGTACTTCTTCTCCCTAAATTTTGATCCCTAGCAATCCTTGAAGAGACGACCCCTCTAAATTAAAGCAAGGTGGCTCTTATTTTGACTTTGTCCCTACCAATCTCGCCTTAGGAATACTCCTCCCTAGCTGGCCTTGGACGGTCTTCCATGACATGGCTAAACTTGTGGTAGTTATAACACTTCTTTTCCATGCTCCTACAGTCCTTACTTGTACAACCCCCGTCTCCGTAGTCATAGTAAGTAGGCTCCCACTTGCATTTCTTTGGAACACCTTAGTTATGAGATAACCTTGCACCTTCATTGTTCCTCTTTTGCTTCCTACTCCCATCTACTTGTGGTTTGGTTTCCTCCTAAGGAATAACAATTTGTTGGCCTTCACTTGAGCACTACTATCCACATGCGACGATACGAATTTTCGCGTTCGAAAATCGACATCCATACTTTACATTGTACTCGAATGCCGTAGATTCGAACGTTCAAACCCGAGTCACCGGAGCTTATAACATAATTAAGTAAACAACACAGTGGAAGAAAAAGAATAATACATTGATATACAACATTGATACAATATCTGATACAATAGATGATACAATAGATATCAATATACATCAGAGATATGATACAATAAAATGGCACCGGAAAGGAGAAATAGATCACACCAGCAGCGGAACTAATAATTCTATGATAGTCTTCAAGAGAGAACTACAGCAGCAGCAGCTCGATCCAACATCACGATGCACAAAGATAAGCAAGCGCAGTCCATATCCAAAGACTGAACTAGCTCCAAATAATCTACTAAACTTGACTATCTAAAAAACTCAACTCTAAACTGCCCATGTGGAAAAATTGTGGGCACACGGAGTTTAGGAAAGAAACAATAAACTCCAGGTCAGTCATGAGACTGGTATGAGTAACAAAAACAGTTTATCTTTAAAAACAAACAAAGAAATATTTTAAATTAGATTCGCAATGCTTTTAGAAAATGAGACTACCATAAGGCCGCCCGCACATACACACAATGAAAACGCAGAATCGGAGGAGATTTCTCCTTATGATAGTCAAACATGCTTGATACGCAGATTTAATTGATATTATTAACATAAGTGCAAAGTGCAGAAAGCATGTCGAAAGTATAATATAAATCTTAGCCAACATACGACCATTATCGTATGCCTACTACAACTACCATGTTCAATAGCAGGTTACCGCTACATTCCATGGCAGGTTATACAACTAAAACCGTACAGGGGTCGTATTGTTTCTTTGGATTTCCAATAAATGTTCAAGCCAAGGAACTTCCCATTGCCATATGGATACGCCTCTGGAAGGACGCCCCGAGAACCTAACCGGATCTCTGTCAACACAAGGCCGGATTACCCCTAACTAGGTAACTAATAACACGAGTATGCCATCCCCTGGTCGTAACCGCCCTTTATCCAGGGTCCCGACAACCAACAACCATAAAGTAATAAATTCGCAGTAATCACATAGGTTAAATATCTGGGCTCCATACCATGATACCACCTCCATGCAGAAGGAAATGAACATACCCTTAGGGGGCGCTATCCCCAAATAACCTTGCTGCATCTTTCCTGTTTCGACCATTACTGGGTTGTGAGGTTCGACGAAGTCTCATCCACAAAAATACGCTTTTCACAAAACCCACGCTTTGATCAACAAATGCTCAACAGTACTCAGTATGCCACATTACTAAGTTGGGAATATATTACTGATAACCTTCAACTACATAACCTCTGAGTTCGTATGTCTCAGAGAAGGGTGTTAAGCTAATAGATTAAATTCTCCTCCACCAACAGAAATGTATTCGAAAGAAATCTGCTTTATATCTCAAATTGTAATGTCAGACATACAATCCATACAAGTCTGTTCTGGGTTCGAACAGAACTGAAGGCACTTTCGAAGAAGCCCTTGCAAATCCGGATAATCCCTAATCACATCTGGACTTCCCATCACATATGGAGTCTCTATACCGGGGACCAGTCGTTGCAAAGACATTCGACGAGTTATCCTCTCGCTTTCGAAAATATCCGGTCTTCACCACCGGTCTTCAAATGGTATCCATAAAGTCGTATCACATATTTGAAAGGGGCTATATGACATAAAGGTCCTCTCCCGGCTAAACGAATAGTGAGCGCAATATTTACAAGAAACATATGGATATTGGGGTCTTAGTTAAGTCACAACTTATTACCCAAAACTTTTCTTCCAAATGGTTTAAACAAATAACCATTTCAAATCTTTTTAAACAAAAAGATTCATTTCCCTAAGTTCACCTAGTTTCACAAAGATCCAATTACAGATTTCAAAACAATTCTCATTTTAATTGGATTAACTCGTTAAATCTTTAAATCAAAGATTTAACTTATAACTTTCAAACCATTTCCATAACCATTTCCATAACTTGGAAAATCATTTTCTTTTTAACTTGAAATCCCTTTTACACAAATCGAAAGTTCATAACTTATGTGAAAACTTTTATTATTCGAAAATAAATGGTTTTCATTTCAGAAAGATCTAACTATATTTGCATAAGGTAAAGCTCTTAAATTATATTCACATTCCTAAATCAATACTTATAAAATAGTTTAACCCATAGATAACTGTTATAACATCTTTAGTCCCTAGTTTCCAAACATAGAATTCAATTTCAAATCTTGAATTTAAGTTTTAAATCAAATTATTTAAACTCCAAACTTAACCAAGTTATTCAAAATAAATTTCATTTTTGAAAATTCCATTTTAAAAGCTTTTCACTTTAAACCCAATCCATTCCCAAAACATTTGAACTCAAATTGTCTATAAAAAAATCACTTCAAAATCTGTGACTTAATCGATTTCCTCATGAAATCCATATTTGTGTGTGTATAAGTGTGGACCAGGGGTTTGACACAATAGTGCAACATCATTCAATCATCACAGATCAAAACACAGAAATATAGTAGATAAGCGATATAAACTATAACGCTTATCTTCCATTTGCAGATTCACAGATAATATACAAATGTATCATCAATAAATGAATAAATTATACATAGCACAATCCATAGAACAAATTATCACAGATCAGATAGGACAATCAATTCAAGGCATCTCATACAATACAATCAGTCACAAGTAAGGTCAAGCATTCAATAATCATTTATGAGTAGGATTAATTAATGGTTAAATCCTAATTAATTAAATTAATTTCCAATTAAATTAATTACTTATGGATTAATTATCCAGTCCTGATTAATTAATTACAAATCATTTGATATAAATTAATTTATCAAACACTTTAATTTATTTAAATTATTCTCAATTAATCATATTAATTAAATCAACCTTTAAACCCATTACATAATTAATTAACACCTTAATTAATTATTTTAAGAAATTAAATCTTTAATTACTTACCATAAAGTAATTACACTTGCACAATTTCATAAATGATTCCAATTAATTGTTAAAATTAATCTCATTAATAATCTTAGTTAATGACGTTCATTAACTAATAACAATTCTTTAATTACTTTGTTAAAGGAATTGCGTACACTAATCATTATTAATTAAAATTGATTACTATTAATAACTCATTAATAAATTCTAATTATTTAATTAATTCGATTCATTATTTAATAAATTAAATAAATTATCCATTTTAATTGACTTAAAAATAAATAAATTTCAGACCACCATTGTATCATTATCACTTAAGTTAAAACTCGTCCTTAGTAGTGATTTAAATATCATTACAACATGTTTTGAAAACTTTTGTTTTTCAAACTTATCTTTTAATTTCATTCTAAGTCCATGATTTAAAATAATCCCTTATAATAGAAGTTAAAATGATTTTAAAACCAGATTTCAATTTAAATTCAAATCAAATTAAAAAAATCACTTTATCATTCAAGTTATTTAAAACAATTTAATTTAAAAAAATCCCTTTTATTTCATAAAACTAAGATTCAGATTTATATTTGCATCCAGATTTAAAATTTAGTTTAAATCTCTATTTTTATTTAAAGCTTTACTTTTTAAATCCCAACTGTTTAAATCTTTTAAGGTCGTTATAAATAATTTAATTTAAAAACTTTATCTTATATTTAAAACTGAGATTCAAACTTTATTCGAACCCAAATAAATATTGATTTAAACTTAGTTTAAATATCTATTTTATATTTTAAAATCCAGATTTAAAATTTATAAAACTTACAGGTTTTTAAACCTGTAGCTAATATACCCGAGACAACCCTACTATTTGCTTCGAGACCAACACCTATCATCTTCGAGTAAACACTCGGGATAATCACGTGAACAAAACAAAACCCAGCTTCATCCCAAATAACCTAATTCCCAGTTTCAAGAATTAGTGCACGGTGTACGTGCACATCGCCGTCGACCAACTCTGGACATCGCCTCGACGTCGAGCAAGTCGATGTTCGTCCACGCATCAACCTTCGATCACTCGAACTTCACCATAATGCCAAAATCGAAATCGAGAGTTCAATGCCGCAACCTGGAAGCAAACTCTAACCCACCGCCACCTGTCAACGCCTCGTTCTCACAACACCGGCCATCAGAAAATCCCAAACTCTGGCCATCACTTCGTCGCCTCAACCTCTATCACCTCCCTAAGTTTCGCTGCACTCGATCAACTTGGGAGGACAAACGAATCGAGATACCAATGCATATCCAAACTAGGTTTACAGAAAGAAATTAATCGCCGCTGACGCCACAATGGCCTAATGTCGCTTCAACCATTTTTCCCACCACTCCGATCACTCCAACGTCTCCAGGCAAGACCCCATGCCTTCCAATCAACTTGATCGCCAGAGTGAACCCAAAACGTTAATTTTGGTTCAACTTGAACTCCTAGTCCTATACATCTCTAAAAATTGTGATTCCAACTTTAAAAATCATATTTTGGATTTTAAATTCAATCTATATTCCTGAATTCAGGAAACATGATGATAGAAATTTCATGTATGTTTGAACTTGCTCAGTTGTTTTGGTTTCCCTGGGCCAATTCAAGTTTATATCGTTTACTTTAAAGTTTAAACTTGCTTTGTAACTGAAAAAGCAAATTTTGTTTAAGTCCTAAGTTCTATCAGTTATCAGATCAAGAGAATATAAATTTTGAATTCAAAACTTGAGCCTGGGAACAAATAGCAAACACTGACACTCAACATCATATGTACTTTATACACATCCATGAAAAATGCCTGAGAATTTCATATAAACACATTTGTTCAGGGAATAGCATGCACCCAATTTAAGCTTAAGATTTTAAATGAAATGTTACTCACAGTGACTTTAGGAAGAAGAACAGAGTTTCTTAAATTTTGAAACTGGCTTGTAAAACTGCAAGCTGAAAACTTCTTCTTTGATCTCTGGCTTGAGTTGATTTATATTGTTGTTTAAATTGAATTTTTTTTGAGTTTTCAAGATGATGTTTACTTCCATTTTACTCATTTGTGATAAAAAAACTGAAATGAGGATTGATGCATATAAAAAGACAGTGTGCAGTGTTGATATATAGAAAGAAGTTGACAGGGTATTATAATGTTGTTTGTAAATAGTTCGAACTGACTTTAGTTATGCTAGATATGTAAACATTAAATGCATATGTACCTTTGTGCTACTTCCCATTTTGTTTACAGCCTACATACTTGTCCTTTATTTTCTTGTACATAAACATATATTTTTACTTTATACTTTGTTTATGTTCTTACTCCTTGCCTTGCATTTCTTTACTCGGCTAAGATGATATATTTTTGTACTTGAATTTTTTGTACTTTATCTGGTATGTGCTTTCATACTGTTTCTTAATTGTTCTTGCCTTTGTTTGGTCATATACATAATAGACCTTTTCCTTGTTATTGTTATAAATTTTAAATTTAAGTATTTAATTCTATTTCTAACACAATTGCATATTTTAATTTCTCTTTTATTTTAAAACTTAAACTATCAAATGCTATACTTAATTATTATTTATTTATACTTATGCTTAATATTTATAAGGTTTATTTTAATTTAAACATTTTGAAAGGCTTTATTTCAAATTTACAAATCACAGTTTCTTCTAAAATTTATACGTAACAATTTCTATTTATATTAAAAATCTATTTGTAAATATTTACATTGTTAATATTATCTAAATATAACTTATTGTTTTTATTTTACATTTTGCATTTCAATTTCAAGAATCCAATTTATAATCAATTTATATTCATAAGTAAATAAACAAACGAATATCTCACTTAAATTAGAAAAAATTAAACTAATTCACAATTTAATTTTCAAAATTAAATTAATTACTAATTTAAATTTAGCTTAAAAATTCAGGATCATTAAAGATTCCCTTCCTTAAGAAATTTCGTCCCCGAAATTTGCGGGCACGAAAACAACAAAGATAGATACACAAAGACAGAGAAACAGTTTCCAGGTCAAAATGGATATCCATTCTGCATTTGGCTCACCAAATCAGACTATCAACAATAGATACGAGAACACATCTATTTAACACTTCACAAGATACACGGGTTATCTGGATTCTAAATTCAAGTCGGAATACCCAAAGTATATATAACTTGTCCCTCTTCGGACTTCGATCTACCCAAGAAATTACAATAGAATTTTAAATTTGGTTTTAAAAGAAATCATTTTATCGATACAATTCAAATTTAGCCCCATATTCTATTAACCAATTTAACTCAATTTAAAATTTCCAATTTATTTAAATTTTAAATTCCAAATTTCCCATTCATATTCATTAAGGTTTAAATCAAAAACTGATAAGAAACTGGTGAAATACGAAGTAAGGATTTTCTACAACGATTCGTAGGGCCATCATCACACTGAAACTTCTTTCTGGAGCTGTCACGAAGCAATCAAAAGAATTTGAAAACGAATCAAAGGAAATTTATAGAGAAAGATTGTTTCCGTTGTCATAGGGTATTGATCATATGAAGTGGTACTTTCCTGTCCCCTATCTCGTCCTCTTCTTGCACCCATACTCACTATCAGGGAATAGTAAGAGAATTTACTGAGGCACACGAATGGATATCTTAGGGATACTCATTCTAGGGTATACTTCGCCCTATCTCTAATGAGTTACTTAATGTGTTATACTCCTGAGCTTAAGTTTTAACCCTTAGCTCTGATACCAAATGTGACGATACGAATTTTCGCGTTCAAAAATCGACATCCATACTTTACATTGTACTCGAATGATGTAGATTCGAACGTTCGAATCCGAGTCGCCGGAGCTTATAACATAATTAAGTAAATCACACAGCGAAAGAAAAAGAATAATACATTGATATACAGCATTGATACAATATCTGATACAACAGATGATACAATAGATATCAATATACATCGGAGATATGATACAATAAAATAGCATCGGAAAGGAAAAATAGATAACACCAGCAACGAAACTAATAATTCTAAGATATCTTCAAGAGAGAACTCTAACAGCAGCAGCTCGATCCAACATCACGATGCACAAAGATAAGCAAGCATAGTCCATATCCAAAGACTGAACTAGCTCCAGATAATCTACTAAATTTGACTATCTGAAAAACCCAACTCTAAACTGCCCGTGTGGAAAAATTACGGGCACCCAGAGTTTAGGAAAGAAACAATAAGCTCCAAGTCAGTCATGAGACTGGTATGAGTAACAAAAACAGTTTATCTTTAAAAATAAACAAAGAAATATTTTAAATTAGATTCGCAATGCTTTTAGAAAATGAGACTACCATAAGGCCTTCCGCGCACACACACAATGCAAACGCAGAATCAGAGGAGATTTATCCTTATGATAGTCAAACATGCTTGATACGCAAATTTCTTTGATATTATTAACATAAGTGCAAAGTGCATAAAGCATTTCGAAAGTATAATATAAATCTTAGCCAACATACGACCATTATCGTATGCCTACTATAGCTACCATGTTCAATAGCAGGTTACCGCCACATTCCATGGCAGGTTATACAACTAAAACCGTACAGGGCTTGTATTGTTTCTTTGGATTTCCTACAAATGGTCAGGCCAAGGAACTTCCCATTGCTCATGGGTACGCCTCTGGAAGGATGTCCCGAGAACCTAGCCGGATCTCTGCCAACACAAGGCCGGGATACCCCTAACTAGGTAACTACTGACACGAGTATGCCATCCTCCGGTCGTAACCGACTTTTATCCGGGATCCCGACAACCAACAACCACAAAGTAAAAAATTCACGGTAACCACATAAGTTAAGGATCTAGGCTCCATACCATGATACCACCTCTGTCCAGAAGGAAATGAACATACCCTCAGTGGGCGCTATCCCCAAATAACCTTGCTACATCTTTCCTGTTTCGACCATTACCGGGTTGTGAGGTTCGACGAAGTCTCGTCCACAAAGCTACGCTTTTCACAAAAGCCACGCTTTGATCAACAAATTCTCAGCAGCACTCAGTATGCCACATTACCAAGTTGGGAATATATTACTGATAACCTTCAACTACATAACCTCTGAGCTCGTATGTCTCAGAGATGGGTGTTAAGCTAATAGATTAAATTCTCCTCCACCAACAGAAATGTATTTGAAAGAATTCTGCTTTATATCTCAAATTGTAATGTCAGACATACAATCCATACAAGTCTGTTCTGGGTTCGAACAGAACTGAAGGCACTTCCGAAGAAGCCCTTGCAAATATGGATAATCCCTAATCACGTCCGGACTTCGCATCACATATGGAGTCTCTATACCGAGGACCAATCGTTGGAAAAATATTCGACGAGTTATCCTTTCGCTTTCGAAAATATCTGGTCTTCAACACCGGTCTTCAAATGCTATCCATAATGTCGTATCACATATTCGAAATGGGCTATATGACACAAAGGTCCTCTCCTAGATAAACCGAATAGCGAGCGCAATATTTACAAGAAACATATGGATATGGAGGTCTCAGTTAAGTCACGGCTTATTACCCAAAACTTTTCTTCCAAATGGTTTAAACAAATTACCATTTCAAATCTTTTTAAACAAAAAGATTCATTTCCCTAAGTTTACCCAGTTTCACAAAGATCCAGTTACGGATTTCAAAACAATTCTCATTTTAATTGGATTAACTCGTTAAATCCTTAAATCAAAGATTTAACTTATAGCTTTAAAACCGTTTCCATAACTTGGAAAATCATTTTCTTTTTGACTTGAAATCCCTTTTACACAAATTGGAAGTTCGTTACTTATGTGAAAACTTTTAGTATTCGAAACAAATGGTTTTCATTTCAGAAAGATCTAATTATATTTGTACAAGTTAAAGCTCTTAAATTATATTCACATTCCCAAATCAATACTTTTAAAATAGTTTAACCCATAGATAACTCGTATAACATCTTTAGTCCCTAGTTTCCAAACATAGAATTCAATTTCAAATCTTGAATTTAAGTTTTAAATTAAATTATTTAAACTCCAAACTTAACCAGGTTATTCAAAATAAATTTCATCTTTGAAAATTCCATTTCAAAAGCTTTTCACTTTAAATACAATCCATTCCCAAAACATTTGAAGTCAAATTGTCTATAAAAAAATCACTTCAAAAATTTGTGACTTAATTGATTTCCTCGTGAAATCCATATTTGTGTGTGTATAAGTGTGGTCCAGGGGTTTGACACAATAGTGCAACATCATTCAATCATCACAGATCAAAACACAGAAATATAGTTGATAAGCGATATAAACTATAACGCTTATCGTCCATTCACATATTCATGGATAATATACAAATGCATCATCAAGAAATGAATAAATTATACATAGCACAATCCACAGAACAAAATATCACAGATCGGATAGGACAGTCAATTCAAGGCATCTCATACAATACAATCATTCACAAGTAAGGTCAAGCATTCAATAATCATTTATGAGTAGGATTAATTAATGGTTAAATCCTAATTAATTCAATTAATTTCCAATTAAATTAATTACTCACGGATTAATTATCCAGTCGTGATTAATTAATTGCAAATAATTTGATATATATTAATTTATCAAACACTTTAATTTATTTAAATTATTCTCAATTAATCATATTAATTAAATTAACCTTTAAACCCGTTACATAATTAATTAACCCCTTAATTAATTATTTTAAGAAATTAAATCTTTAATTACTTACCATAAAGTAATTACACTTGCAAATTTTCATAAATGATTCTAATTAATTGTTAAAATTAATATCACTAATAGTCTTAGTTAATGACCTTCATTAACTAATAACAATTCTTTAATTACATTGTTAAAGGAATTGCTTACATTAATCATTATTAATTAAAATTGATTACTATTAATAACTCATTAATAAATTCTAATTATTTAATTAATCCAATTCATTAATTAATAAATTAAATAAATTATCCATTTTAATTGACTTAAATATAAATAAATTTCAGATCACCATTGTATCTTCATCACTTAAGTTAAAACTTGTTCTTAGTAGTGATTAAATATCATTACAATATGTTTTGAAAACTTTTGTTTTTCAAACTTATCTTTTAATTTCATTCTAAGTCCAAGGTTTAAAATAATCCCTTATAATAGAAGTTAAAAGGATTTAAAAACCCGATTTCATTTTAAATTCAAATCAAATTAAAAAATTCACTTTATCATTCAAGTTATTTAAAACAATTTAATTTAAAAAATCCCTTTTATTTCAAAAAACTAAGATTCAAATTTATATTTGCATCCAGATTTAAAATTTAGTTTAAATCTCTATTTTTATTTAAAGCTTTACTTTTTAAATCCCTACTATTTAAATCTTTTAAGGTCGTTATAAATAATTTAATTTAAAAACTTTATCTTATATTTAAAACCGCGATTCAAACTTTATTCGAATCCAAACTAAATTTTGATTTAAACTTAGTTTAAATATCTATTTTATATTTTAAAATCCAGATTTAAAATTTATAAAATTACAGGTTTTTAAACCTATAGCTAATATACCCGAGACACCCCTACATTTGCTTCGAGACCAACACCTATCGTCTTCGAGTAAACACTCGGGATAATCACGCGAACAAAACAAAACCCAGCTTCATCCCAAATTCCCAGTGTCAAGAATTAGTGCATGGTGTACGTGCACATCGCCGTCGACCAACTCCGGACATCGCCTCGACGTTGTGCAAGTCGGCGTTCATCCATGCATCAACCTTCGATCACTCGAACTTCACCATTGTGTCGAAATCGAAATCGAGAGTTCAATGCCGCAACCTAGAAACAAACTCTAACCCACCGCCACCTGTCAACGCCTCATTCTCACTACACCGGCTACGAGAAAATCCCAAACTCCGGCTATCATTTCGTCACTTCAACCTCTATCACCTCCCTAAGTTTCGCTGCACTCGATCAAATGGGGAGGACGAACGAATCGAGATAACAACGCACATCCAAACTAGATTTACAGAAAGAAATTGCTCGCCGTTGACGCCACAGTGGCCTAACGTCGCTTCAACCATTTTTCCCACCATCTTTGATCACTCCTACATCTCCAGGCAAGACCCCATGCCTTCCGATCAATTTGATTGCCAAAGTGAACCCAAAACGTCAATTTCGGTTCAACTCGAACTGCTAGTCCTATACATCTCTAAAAATTGTGATTCCAAATTTAAAAATCATGTTTTGGATTTTAAATTCAATTTATATTCCTGAATTCAGGAAACAGGATGATAGAAATTTCATGTATGTTTGAACTTGCTAAGTTGTTTTGGTATCCCAGGGCCAATTCAAGTTTATATCACTTAATTTAAAGTTTAAACTTATTTTGTAACTGAACAAGCAAATTTTGTTTAAGTCCTAAGTTCTACCAGTTATCAGGTCAAGAGAATATAAATTCTGAATTCAAAACTTGAGCCTGGGAACAAATAGCAAACACTGACACTCAACAGCATATGTACTTTATACACATTCATGAAAAATGCCAGAGAATTTCATATAAACACATTTGTTCAGGGAATAGCACGAACCCAATTTAAGTTTAAGATTGTAAATGAAATGTTACTCACAGTGACTTTAGGAAGAAGAACAGAGCTTCTTAAATTTTGAAACTGGCTTGTGAAACTGCAAGCTGAAAACTTCTTCTTTGATCTCTGGCTTGAGTTGATTTATATTGTTGTTTAAATTGAATTTTTGTTTGAGTTTTCAAGATGATGTTTGCTTCCATTTTACTCAGTTGTGATAAACAAACTGAAATGAGGATTGATGCATATAAAAAGACAGTGTGTAGTGTTGATATATAGAAAGAAGTTGACAGGGTATTATAATGTTGTTTATAAATAGTTCGAACTGACTTTAGTTATGCTAGAGATGTAAACATTAAATGTATATGTACCTTTGTCCTACTTCCCATTTTTGTTTACAGCCTACATACTTGTCCTTTATTTTCTTGTAAATAAATATATATTTTTACTTTATACTTTGTTTATGTTCTTACTCCTTGCCTTGCATTTCTTTACTCGGCTGAGATGATATATTTTTATACTTGCATTCATTATTATTTTTACTTTATCTAGTATGTGCTTTCATACTTTTTCTTAATTGTTCTTGCCTTTGTTTGGTTATATACATAATAGACTTTTGCCTTGTTGTTGTTATAAATTTTAAATTTAAGTATTTAATTCTATTTCTAACACAATTGGATATTTTAATTTCTCTTTTATTTTAAAACTTAAACGATCAAATGCTACACTTAATTATTATTTATTTATACTTATGCTTAATATTTATAAGGTTTATTTTAATTTAAACATTTTGAAAGGCTTTATTTCAAATTTACAAATCATAGTTTCTTCCAAAATTTATATATAACAATTTCTATTTATATTAAAAATCTATTTGTAAAATTTACATTGTTAATATTGTCTAAATTTAACTTATTGTTTTTATTTTACATTTTGCATTTCAATTTCAAGAATCCAATTTATAATCAATTTGTATTCATAAGTAAATAAAGAAACGAATATCTCACTTAAATTAGAAAAAATCAAATTTATTCACAATTTAATTTTCAAAATTAAAATAATTACTAATTTAAATTTAGCTTAAAAATTCGGGATCGTTACACCACTACTCCTTAAAGTTCTCTATGGGTTGCTTGCATCATGTTTAAGATCGTCTGGATGAACATTACCTGCATATCCAGGCCATTCGCTATCCCAGTGCCCCTTTTAGCATTGGCTATCGATGCGAAGTTACCAGCATGCTTGCCCATCCTCACAACTATAATAAAAAAGATTAGCCTCTTAAGTAAAATATATAACAAGAACGCTCTCTCATATACTCTTAATCCATTCTAGAGAGATAACTTATACTCTATCTTAATGGTTCTCGGTATCCCTTAGGATGACACACAACCCTGCTCAGATACTAAATGTGACGACCACCCTACACCCCTAATATCCAATATACATATAGTGTGCTGCAACAATGCCCAATTAATGTAGGATAATAATCAAGTGGTGAAAGTGAACAAACTTTAATGTATAACCTATCGTATACCTCACAATGCAAGGATAAAATATAATGGTCATCAAAGATTTAAAGAAAATAAGATAGAGATATAACCATATATGAACCATCATAGATAAGAGCATAGGTTTAATGTAGTTATACTATAACACCCCAGAAATTTTAATAATAAATTAAAATATTAATAAGGGTTAAATGTAAGTTTACATAATAGAGCAAAACATAATTTTTCACAAACTTTGGAATTAGGCCACGAGACCTATTTCATTATGTCCAAAATGTCATTTATATGTAGAAAACATATACAACTTATTAAATTTGATGAAACGGGTTAGAAATAGCGAAAAATGGACCTAGTGGCACTTCCCTAATTTATGATTTCAGTATTTAACCTAAAAATCCTAAGTTTCACCAATAAATGGAAGCATAAGCCTCCATCCTTCTACTCTGAAACCCTAGCCTCCGCTTCCTAAAAGTTCTTCTTTTTATCCTTTATCAAATAAAATTCTAATTCAAAAACAAAAACAAGTTAAGCTGTAACGACCCACCGTTATTACCATATTATTAACAAACATTAGAAGTAATGTTGTATAATAATACAGAGAATATGGCTATTTAAGAGTGATTGAATGTGAATATATCTTTATACTAATACTGGCACGCCTTTAATACCTTTTTAAGGATTTGAACTGAAGAATTTAGACATGAAAAATATTAATACAAAGTAATAAACATACCGATTAAAAATATTTAGAATGGTATATGTAACGACCCGTTAAATTTGATGATATTAAATGAGTTAATTTAATATGATTTCTAATCTAATTTAGGATGAAATAAAAGTCTTAAGATTCTATTTGAGTAAATGTAGGAATTAGATATAGTAACTGTAATTTAAGGTTAACAATTTTAAATTTTTATATGGCAATAGATTGAAATAACGTAAATTGGCATTTGTGGTTATAAGTTATAATTTGTTGATTTAATTGGTTTGTGAAATTAATACTGGAAGATATAAAGCGGAAATAGTATTAATAAAATAATAACTGAATTGAATTGCAACTATATAAAGGAAAGTAATTTTTTTTAGTGGACGTCAACATTGAATAAATTTATTTAAAATAAAAAGATTTAAATGCATGTTTGGATAAAATATATGATTGATTGATTAAGTGGTAAGTAATTAGAATTTAATTCTATAAAATTTGGAACTGAATGTATGTAAATAATTTTGTAGGAATAAGTTAATTTACAATTTATTTGTGCATACCCGATTTAATTGAAGTAACAGAAAGGACGAGATCTTGATTTGCCTAGGTATGTATATATTGATAAACTATAACTAAATAGAAAGATTGGTAGTAAATAGGATATAAGAAGACAAAGGCAACTAGTAAATTAATAAATGAATTCATAATAATAAGTAGTAATTAATGCATATATATTTGGCATTAGGGATAATTACAAAATTTTACCCATTCATCTAATTTATTTAATTAAATCTAAATATATGGCAACATTGTTGTTACTAATGGTTGTAAGTGAATTTGAATGTAAAAGGGTAACAATTATTTAGGTTAACCATTTATTGAGTATATTAAGTTAAGAATGTAAATCGATTTAAATAAATCTAAATTTATTATTTGTGGTGTGTTAATGTGTTCTAGTTAATAAAAGGGAATTTATAGGAAATGAAACATGCACTAATGAAATGTATTATAATTCAAATGTTATTTATACCCATAAAATGTCCATTTACTGAATAGAAAGATTTTAAATCAATAAACGAATTTATTGAGGTTCCAATTTATAATTTATAACATTTAATGAAGACTCAATTTAAATTAATTGATTTAAATTGTGCAGTTAGCGTAGATTTGTTTGGTAATTGAAGTAGTTAATTCTATAAGAGGAAGTTAATGCTAATTCTATTTATAATTGGATCCTTTGTTGATATAGATTATAGAAAGCTGGATTTATAAATTAATTTGAGTATCAAATTTCAACAATTGTATTTATTGCAAATAAAGTGGAATTAAACGTTAAATATTACGTTATTGAAATTAAAATGGAATTTGTGGATATTAAAGTGAAATCATGAACTAATGTTGTGGCATCCTTATTTTGGATAAAAGATGAGAATATAAAAGTTAAAAATTTAATAAATGGGTTTTTGAGAATTTAGTTTATAATTTCTAAATATAAGGAAGTGGAGAAATTAACACTGAAATCGATAGACTTATCAACTTTTTATTCACATCTAAACTTGTTAAATCATTGAAATTGATTAAGGAATATATAAGCGGTAAAATTTGGTCAATTTTAGAATTTAGATATAAAATTGGATTTTTATAATTTATTTTAATTTATTTAATTAATATAAAAATAGCCGTTTTGGCCACGGGCTCGGATTTCGACGAAACCAGTTTCATCGGATCCGTATCGGTGAATTATTGTAGGGTTTCAAGTTTCGTATCGATCGGACTTGTCGTTTGATCGTACGAACGCGAAACGACTTGAAATCGATTTAATTAAAATCAATTTGAAATCAATTTGGAAATTTTGTTTTCAGCATAATTTCTTCATATAATCAAATTTGGACGTGAAACTTTTTCCATCGCGTTCAGAATATTTTAAAATACCTATTTGGATATATGGGTTTAATAAATTTCGTTCCGGGGTAGAACGGGCTTTTTGGGCCATAGTTTGTTCCGTACGTTCATCTATCTGGTCTATCTACTCCAATTCAACCCTACTTATAAATAGACGATTATAAACCCTAGCCACCATCTTCTATCATTTGTCTGTACGTTCATTTTCTTCATCTCTTTCTCTTCCTTAATGGATGCAAACCTAGATTTATTTCAAATTCAAAATTTCAAATGAAAATTTAAAATCCTCTGAAAAATCTCAAAAAAATATATGTTAATGCTCTCAATGAGCGTAATTCAATAGTGTTATCCGTTTTTCATTTGGAGTTTCTGTGTGTCCAGATCGGGGCAGATCAGTTTCGGCCGTTCGTATTAGAGCGTGAGTTCAACGGTGGATTCGCATCATTGAGTCGATCGGAGGGGATAGTAGCGTAGAGGGGGGAAAGACAAGTTCATCCATACGGTTCATAGGGGTCGAAGTGGTCAAAATGGGCCGTGGTGGCTTAAAAAAAAATGCGGCGGCAGCGCTTCCACTGAGGTGACCGGAGTTGATGATGGGGGTACCATTATGGGCGGCTCGTCGAGGCCAATGTAGTAGCACTCTCTGATCGTAACCTAAGGCAACGTGGTGGCGGAGGAAATTACGGCTAGGGTTAGGAGATGGAGGCGTCTATTTTGGTTCGCGATCTGTAGATGAAGAAGCGCACGCGTGAAGAAAACGTCTTGTTGACGTGGCTAGGGGTTAGGTAGGTTTTGTTTATAAATTTATTTCCGTTTCCAATCGTTTTATCGCCATAATTTTTTCATACGTTATCCGTTTCACGCGAGTTTTTTTTTGTTAGGATCGTAATTAAATTTCAGATCTGTTGACGCTTGTTTGGACTGATTTGGAGACCGTCGAATTTTGGGTTTAAATTAGATTTAAATTCAATTTAAATTCAAAAGGTGAGTGTTTTAACCCACTCACAACTTCTAAAAGTTTTATGTTTGCTAAATTTATTTAGATATGAGTAGAAATTTATTCATAACTGTTTGGCATGTTTTGTTCATCATATTTGCTAAATCGCGTTATTTAATTTAACTGTTAATTTATTTTATTTATTGCATATTAATTGACAGTTAGAATTTATTTATTTGCATAGGAACTTCTAGTAAACAGTTATGAAATTTATTACTAAATATAAACTATTAGTTTAATAGTTGATTAAATTTATTTTTGAATATAACCGCCAGTTATTACCTGATATATATTATCAGATATATATTGATATTGAATTATTATTGGATGATGATTGTGATTTGGATGATGGATGATGTTGATGAATGGATGTTTTATTTTATATCATTAAACTGCAAGTTATCATGCACTTTTCGTTTCATTCGGGATTGTGGTTTGAAATGATATACAACCGCAAAATTTTATTTTTAAATTGCGGATTGAAATGATAAATATCCGTATCACTTGACCATAGGATAGAAAATTATATACAGGCACCGTGGTCTATATATAAATTATTTTAAAGTGATTTCTATGGTTTGGATGGGATACGGTTTATAAAAATTTGATTTTGATATTTTATAAAATATTATTCTTCGATATATATACATATAAAGTTAAAAATTTGAAAATTAAGTTGTGTATAAACCTATTGAATAAAAATGAAAAATTGAGAAAATGGAATTTGGAAATTTATCTTATATGTTTAAGTTTGGAAAATTTAAGGTATGATATTTATAACTGGATTTTTCAAGATGAATTAAAAATGAAAATTCTAGTATAAATTAAATTTGAGAAAATATTTAATTGCTAGAAATTGGAGTTTTATTGATGGAATTTATATGAACGTTCAAGACTAAATAATAGAATATTAATTGTTGAAAGAAGAAAATCTAACTTTAGTTTTGAATAATACTCCAAATGGATATATATATATATATATATATATATATATATATATAGAAATTGAAGGGTTTTTTGGAACTTGAAGTGATATTTAAATTTTGGTTTATACTTTAAATAAAGAAATATATTTGTAAAGCCATGGAAATTATTTTCTTTACAAAGTAACCTTAAAGTCAAACCATTTATTTTATATACCGTTGAATATCCAAACCATTCAAGTTTTAGAAGTTATGGTTTTAAAATATATGAATTTCGAAATATTATGCTTTGAAAGTATAAGTCAAATATTTGGTTTCCAGATATTTTAAATTTTAAAGCAGTATGATTTTAGAAAAGAAATATATTTGGATAAAATGATATCATATTGTTTTGGGTTTTAAGATGATATCGTATTCATTGTTTTGAAATGGAATTTTTATTCTGGTTTTAAAGTATAAACTATTTTAAATGACCGCGGTGTTATAATAACGATTGGTTGGCAAAGTGACCGGGATCAGATATGGACATACTCTCTGTCGATACCGAAAACCGCTTTGACTAACCGTGTACGCGGTGGAGATTCCAGAATGAAGTAGGTGGCGGCGACGTTTCCTGTAAGGTAAATACGTGGACCCGACTCCCGTGAGTTGGCATAAGGTGGCTAAAACAGAAGTGATTCTCGGGCCAATGAGGTCATACCTCTGATCGGACGCTCCTCTTCGATATTATACTTTGACTTTGGATTGATTCAGTGGCCACTTCTATTTTTGATTTTGGGGGAGTTTGTTCGAAGTGGGCGGTAACTGCGGCTACGCGTTTCCACCAGCCCGGATAGCAATTGGTATATCTACCCTGGCATTGCCTAGTTGTGCCGTGTCACCTACCATACCGAGCCTTTACTACGAGTTTTGTTTTGTACCATACCTATGGAGTGCCCTCTGACGACGCCCAGTACGGGGGAGATTACGGTACTGTATAGACTATGGGAATATATTCTGTGTTAAGGGCTATATGGGTAACCCCTTAACGCTATTAAAAAGTAAGTTTATTTTACAATTAGACACTATTATAATAGCGCAATATACTACATAGTAAATAGTTTAACGGATCCTTAGGAGATGTAAATCCCGAGCATCTCTTGAGTTACTGCACTCATATTTATTTCTGTTAATTTAACTCACATAAGATCTTTTAGTTCTGACTCGAGTGTTTTGTCGTTTTCAATTCGCTCGGGTCAGTCCGAGCGTTTCAGTATTTGAAGTTTTAGCTCTGGAGGACGAAGACGAGGATTTGTATTACTATTATCTACTATTATTCCACTACACTCATATTTTTCCACTGCATTGTTATTGGTATGTGTAACTCTGATATGTATTATATAAATGTTTGTAAACAGTTTTATAAACTATATATTTTATTATTATATTTTATCCTTCCGCTGTGAGATTCTATTTTGTTTATTTCTTCTCTGTTTTTCTTATATACCCCATAACAATCCGCCTTCCAAATGGTTTGAATCGGCATGTGTGTCGATTTGAAGCGTGCGAAAAGGCGGGACGTTACAGTATATAATATAAATAAATTAGAATCAGAATCACAGATCAGAGTGGAATGATATGCATTATATACAATAATAGAAAGTGAGACTACGAAATATCAGTACTAGACGCACACAATATATACATCACATCCGAAATATCATATGAGGTACACAATGACTACTAGGTAACATACATGTTTTAACTAAAACGGTCAAAATAGTATACTTCAATGCCAGCCCAGAATCCAAAGGTCAACGAGTCCCTGTACCTATAATGTCTCGGACTAACCCGAGTAATCGGGTTAGACTATATCTAATAGAAATGTGAGATGATACTGATATCACAAATGTATGACTAAACCATAACAAGCCATACTAAAATATGCTTAAACAAATGATCATAACAAGGCATATTAAATAAAATCAACATTTCAAAATCTCATCTATGACTTAATAATAAATTAAGTCATCTCAAACTATGTCCAAAACTAAATAATAAAAATGAGGCATATCAAACCAAATCAAATACTGATACCATATATATATATATATATATATATATATATATATATATATATATATATATATATATATATATATATATATACGACTTAACAATGAAATAAGTAATCTCCAAAATATGCCTAAAACCAATAAACATAAAAAGGCATATCAATTCGAAATTACCATTTCCCGAAGTCATATCAAGTCCCAATGGACTGTCATAAAAAATATGATGATAACAATTCAAAATTCTATAGAGCCCAAACGATACTAAATATTTATCCCAAAATCTCTAAAGAAATTATCACTAACGAAATAGTAACACAGTGACATAGAGCCTGCGACACGAAGTAGACCCGTCACATTGTGCTATGGTCTAAACGACACGAAATAGACCAAATATGTGAATAGTCTAACAACACGAAGTAAACTAACTATGTCAATTTACCTAACAACACAAAGTAGAGAAACATTGTCTATCTTTGTATCAAACAATACAATGATACAGAGGCTAACGACACGAAGTAAACCCCGCCACATAGTGCCGTGGTCTAACGACATGAAGTAAACCAAATAGGCAAATAGTCTAATGAAACAAAGTAGACTAACCTTGCAAATTTATCTAACGACACAAAGGAGGTGAACATTGTCTACTGTCCAAGAATTTAAAATGTATCGACTTTCAAGTGGAAGGCAAACGAGTCATCTTCTCTCAAGGATCTATTAGGCTAAAAATGAAATCCGAACACCCTAAGATAATACAACTTGAAGCGTAGATCACTATCACTCAAGTAATCACAAGAATTTAACTAACTATCCTATACCAGATAATAAATTTAAGTATTTACTAAGAGCTAGTAAATTCCACTCAAACTCTATTTAACAAATTATAATAATAAGCGAAAGAATTGTATGAAATATCTCATACCAATCCGACAATTGAATCGTTTATTAAAATTCTTTGTTTCAAAGAAAAACATGAAATCTCATTAAAATCTAAAATCCATAATAAATAAATAAAAGAGTTTTCAATTAATTTTATTTATACAAAGATATAATTTGTCTAAAATAAATTTTGAATCCAGAAATTCAATTTGAGGAAAAGTTGTATATTTACAAAGGCTTTTGAACGCTTTGAAAATCATTTAAACCTCTCTTATAACTAAAATTACTTAAAACTGAAATTTTTGTTTTTACAATAGCTTTTAGAAAATAATACTATATTTTATCTTTTGCCTCTAAAACATTTCCAAAATTACTTAACAGGTTTTATGAATAAATTTTATTCATATTTAAAAAAATTAAAAACATTTAATCAATTCGAACTTCGGCTATACTAATAATCCACAACCATCTTATAATCGAACTATAAAAATCAAATGCATTTTGATGGTTTTCAACATACATGTTATTTCTTAATCAATCATTGATTCAAATCTAATATTTCAAACGCACAATTCAACCAATTCAAACACCAACCAAATTGAAACTATAACATGCAATTTTATTTCAATTCTATCATTCAATCACTACCAAAGATTTACACAATTCATAAGCCAAACAAAGCATGTAAATAGGGATATTGTTATTTAAATATAGCAGCATAAGTTAAGAGGATAATTCTCCTTAACCATTGTTGGTTGAAACTTCCCCTATTTTCTTCAACAAATACTAGAGTACTAAATTAGCCGCTGACTAAAACCCTAGCTACCAATAACGACAACAAGATCATCGCTCCACCATCCATTCACCTAAGGCCTATCGTACCAAGAACCGTCGCCTTCCATTTGTTGTCACTGCCAGGCATACCCACTCCTCGATGCTCCCTCAGCCACGCAACCACGTCGACACGCCAGATATTACCAGTTGTTGCAAGGTTTACCCTATCATCATCGTCTAACAATCGACGAATGTGCCTCCACAACCTCACACATGCTCAGGTAGCACTCAACGCTCATGCTCGCCCCCATCACCCTATTGCTTATAACCATGGCCGCCCATCCTCCTCTTGATGTCGGCCATCGCTGCCGCGCTCATTATTTTCCAATCAATTTTAATTTTAGGGCTAATGGGAAAATGACAAAGAAAATGGTATATGGGTTTCTAGGTTTTGTAATTAGGAGTGGGTTGGTATTTTTAAGTGCAAAAGGAAAGGGGTGAACCAATTAAATCTATAACTAATGTTATTTTCATCTATATCCTTATCTAAACAAAATTTCCATTTTAATTTCTCTCTAAATTACAAAGTGAAATTCCTTCATTTATATATATGTAATTCTATCATTAAATTATAAATTCATTTTCAATTTAAATCGATGTATTATATATTCTATAAAATGTTTAAATTCATTGATTATTCATTTTTGTCAATTTATTGGTTTTTAATAAATATCAAATAAAGTTATTCACATTCAATTCAATTATATAAAATTATCTACTTTAAAATATTTTATATTTACTAAAACATTTTATTTGAATTTTAATATATTATAAGAAAAATTAACTAGTTCAATTTTTATTATAATAAAATCCTTTATTAATTAGACTTTAATTGTTTAATAATTTAATTCCAAAAATAATAATGATCAAAAATCTAATTCAACCACTTCTATGTTAATTAACCAAGTTTAATATTACCGCTTCAAAATAGGGTTGTTACATAAACAGAAAGAAAAAAGAGAATGGGAGAAAGGAGAACACAAGAATCAAAGCATAAGAACCTAATGGGTAGAATTCGCTAAGATAAAGAGGAAGCAATAAAGTTGAGTGAGTTTATCTACAAAATGAGTGTGATGGAGACAAGTAATTAATTTTCATTCATATACTTTATTGGTAATAAAAATATGATTATTACCCTTGAATCGATGGATTTATTGGTAATATATAAATTAGACTAAAACTACCCTTATTCTAATAGTTCCGATCTATACGATGAATTTGAAGTGATTTTTGATAGATAAAATTAATTGAACATATTCATTATAATTTATTTAGATAAGATTAAATTTTCATTGAAATGTAAGTAATAATTAATTTAGGTATACGTATCTAATTCCTAGAAATATATGTAGATAATGGTGTGTAAAATTATGTACAAACATTGGGATAAATCACTTAAAGTAGGATATAAACAAGTAGTAATTACATCAAAACACTTTTTAAACTAAACCTTACAACTATACTCAAATCTGCGAAGAAAACGAACAAAATAAACAAATTTATAAATCTAGAAAATGCAAACTAGACGTCTAAAAAAGTAATTTGACATTCGAATTTCAGTAATCATGAAACATAGAAGAAATAGTTTGGACCTGACCTGATTTAGATGCCTAAACCATATAAGAGTTAGTTAAACTTCAACACCTGCTTCTTCTTCACCTACACTTTCCTCTAAACCCTCTTCCCCCATTTCATCCTCTTTGATCCACTCGCTTCTTCTCCTTTAGCATCCCTCTTCATCTAATGGCTATGATCCTATGTCGTTGGAGGCTACTATCTCACTTTCTAATTCCACTTCTCAGTCCTCATAATGTCTCTCTGACCATCGCATGTTTGCTGATGTTTAAGATCATGCCCTTCTCTATTGCCACCTCCTCATTCCTCCTCCGTATGCCCACTTTCTGTTGCTTTTCAATGTAGACACATCCCCCATTTTGTATCTACTTTCAAAACCTCAAATATCTTATGGAAATGAAACGTTGTCTTAAATGTGCTCTTCTCAGCAACATGGCTAAAATTTGCAAAAATGATCAAGTATGCTATCTTTGTAGGTTCCACGGTCATTCGTTTCAAATCTATCCTAAGGCAAAATAGACGCAGTTGAAAAAACCAGACCCTACCCGCTCGTCTCCCAAGCTCGCCTGTTCTCATTCTCCATTTGACTCTAAGATACACCCTATCATTCCCCCTGGTCCACTCTCTACATCAAACAATAATAAATCCACCTCATCCCTTTCTCTCTCCAACATTAATTTTTCATCCAACCTTCGTCTGCCACGGTATCCTAACTTGACTTCCTAACCAGATGGCCATATTTTCGCTCATAGCGGGTCACTAGACCATGATTTCAGTTAAACAATGCCCGTCGATTGCTTTCCACCACCATAACTAAAAGATTTCTCTGTTTGAGGATAACAGTTACATTGTTCAATTCCCTTCCTCCAGAATTCTTGATATCGCTCTCAATTTCAGCTTTTTCCATCAACCAGGCAGAGCTATTTATGTCACCTATTGGATGCCTGAACTTAAGGCCCATAACTGAGAATGCTTCCCTCGACCTAGGTTCGTATCTGTGGTATTGCCTGGCACTTTCGTAATAATTATTATCCCTATTCTTTACCCTTAAACCCTTTGGTCTCTTCATGGAGACCTCTGTGAGTGGCCAAAAGTAGAACGTAAATTCGTATTAGCTTGCCTTTGCCTCGATAAAGACATATCCTTGCCTTGCACTATCATCAGCTCCATCACCAGCTTGGAATTCAAACTCTCGATGGAACCTTGAGAACACCATCACCTACCCTTGGACCCTTTTGACCTTATTTTCGGTAATGGACACATTTAATGCTTGGAAGAAAAGCAATCCATCCTGCTTAACTCCTCAGGTCTTGACTCCATTTCCAACGACAGACGAGAACCAGACTCTCGGTGCCAGGATGTGATGCAGGATGAGGTGGACCTAGCAATAAAAAGGGATGAAATCGCTAAGGAAAAAAGTGGTTATAGATCATGCCAAGGTGGTGGCTGGTAATTATGATTGCCCTTCTACCAGGGCTCCATGACCAATTATCGAGGATAATGCCCACCATATCGACGAAAACATAGATATTACCCTCCTTCATGTGATGTCCCGGAAATTTGGGCAATATTTATTTAATAATTTCATTAATAATTATTTTCAAATGTGATATATTGATTTAATAATCTAATTCAAACATAATTTTCTTTTGAAAATTTATAATTATTTAGTTTGATAAATGATATTCTTTTGAAGATTTATAATAATAATTGAATTTGAGAATCTTATTGTTTTAAAATGTTAAAAATATTTAAATGATAAAATTTTCTTTCTAAGCCGATTTAAAAATATTTTATTTATAATATATATGTGTATACATTGTAAATAGGAGTTTTAATTTTAATTTTAATTTTAAATTTAATAAAGGATCTTTTCAAATTTTTAATATATATAGGTATATAATTTATGAATTGATTAAATAGCATTGGAACTTTTCATAAGTCAATTTATAGATCTATCTTGTATTTTCAAAAAGAAATTATAGTAAATATTTTGTTATAAATATATAATAGTTAAAAATTGTATTTTATAATAAAGTTTATTTTGTTTTATCTTTAAATTGTTTTGAAATAAACTTAGTTTATTTATATTAAAGTATAATATGTTAATTTGAACTTTTGAATAAAATAGAATTCAACATTTTTCTTTTCTTTTTAAAATTTTCTCTTTTCAAAATTTGTTTTAAATAATTTTTAAAAATATTCAAGCAAATATTTAAATATGTAAAGATAATTCATTTTTAATCATTTAAAGATTAAATATAAATAAACATATAAAAATTCTTAAATTAAAATTAGAATGGTTTTATCTTAAATTAAAACATTTTTAAATTAAGAAATTTATCTTATATTAAAATCTTACATGTGTTAAGCTTCATGTTTTTAAGTAGACACTTGTAATTAATCTTCATATCTAAACAACAAGTGGAATTACTAAAACATTATTGAATTAATTAAAACTTAAAACAAATCTTTTTGTTTCAAACACATTATCTCCTATAATGAATCTAAGTTCAGATTTAAGAGAAACTGAAAATCCAATTCACTCTAAAAACTCCACAACCCAAACTCAATCAATATTCTGCAAATTTCAACTTTATAAGATCTGTAATCAAGGTTTTAAAACCTGCAAAAGAGAACCCAAATTGAAAATTCTTTTAACCTACAAACCAATTTCTTCAACCAGTAAAGATGAATCCAAGCATGGAGTTGGGTCTGCATGCAATTTCAAGGCCTGCAAGCATCAAGATATAACCAATTTCAACTAGCATGCAAATCAGACTTCAGTGAAACTTGCTTATGGATTGCTCTCTGCCTTTTCATTTGAAGGTGAGTAAATTTTTGTTTTAAAACAGTTTCTTTCTTTTTAAAATTAAGCTAATAAGGTTTTCAGAATTCAAGTTAAATTCAAAATGTTTTTCAATTAAGGAAATCAAGACAGTGGTAAATAAAATAAAGATATCTGCTCTGTTCTTTTTTTTGGTAAGTAATTTCACTAATTATAGGTTGTTTTAAATTATCTGTGCATGAGATCTGGTTGAATTGAGTAAGCTTGTATGACTGAATCTTAGTTAGGAATTATTGTGTAAACATATTGTGTTTGTTCAGTATAGTTTAGGTTTGTAAAATTTTAATTTAGAAAAGAAAAAAAAACCTGTTACTTCTGAAATCAATCACAACAGATAATAGTTCAAAAAGTAAGATTGTCAACATCTTAAAATTTTCAAACAAGTTCAAAACCTGAATGCATGTTTAAAAACATGATTATTAAAAGAAGAATCAGTTTTAAATCTTCTGGGGTTAGCAACTAAGGGCTGTGCAGAATTTGAAATTTTGGGGGTATCAAACCATTTACTAAATTTTGAAACCTGGATTTCTGCCTGGAGGTGGTGGGTTAACTGGAGAGAATGGGGAAAATAAGGGGAAGATGGTTAGAGATTAAAGGTGATGACAGTGGTTTTTTTTTCAGGTTTGAATTCCTGGTTTTATAGTAGCAGAGACTTGTAACTGCCTGAACACTGTGGTGATTCGAGTGGTCTGAGATTTCGGGGTTTGGTAGTGGGAATATAGGTGGAGCAATGGCCGGAGTTGGAGGTCATAGGATGGCCGGAGTAGGTTGTTGTGATGATTGACAGGTTTGGGTATGTGTTTGGTGAAGTTTTTTCCCAGGTTGTTTGATTTGCTTGATTCTGAATATTTGAGCTGCAGAGGGTTTTGATGATGATCATTGTCAAGTAGAGGGATGGATGGTGTATTGGAGGGGTTGGTGAAGGATGCTGGAAGCCGCCGGAGCAGTGGTCGCATTGGCACAGTGTATGGTTGTCTCTGGTGAACACTGGGTGTGCAGGTTTTGGTGACTCGAAGTCACTCCCGTGTAATATGTGTTATGACCCGAAGTGAGTAGGATTTTTACCCGAAGTATTTTGATGATAGTCTCGGGTTGGTTGAGTGCAGGAGATAAATCTGTGCGGTTGTGTTTTTTTGAAAACCTGGGAAACTAAATTTAACAAAAAAGCTATGATTTAAATTCAAGTGAGGTTTTGAATTAAATTCAAGTAAGTTTATGAATTCAAAAGTTTAAAAATGATGAATTTAAAATTAAGTAAGGTTTAAATTCAAATTTGAAATCAAGTGTGAATATAAGTTACAGGTTTCTTTGAATTCCAGATTTTATTTAAACCAATTTTGTTTTTTTAAAAAATCTGAAGGGAATTCAATTTTTAAAAAATCAAAGATTTAAATTCAGGTATAAGTTTGAATTGGATTCAAGTGTACTTTTGAATTCAAAGTTTAAAAATGAAACTTTTAAATTTTAGGCCAGATTTAAAATTTGGTTTTAAAATCAAGTTTTAAGTATGATTTCAATTTTGCTTTGAAATGAGTTTGAATTCAAAACAGTTTTGAAAATTTTTAAAAATTGGACAGAAAATGTTTTTAAGTAGGATTTAAATATGAATATGATTTCAAATAAAGGTTTAAATTTGAAGAATTCTTTCCTTTAAGTATTGAAATAAAATTATGATATGTTCAACTTTGAAGGTTAAAATAATCTATCTATTTTAAAAGACTTGATTTATTTTTAGTAAAATTAAGTAATTTAGATTTTTAAACTTTTCTTATATAATAATGTTAGTTCTTTACCTTTAGGTTATTAATTATTTGAATTTGGGAATGTTTATATCGTTAAACATTTTTAAATCTTAAATTTTAAAATGAAAGTTGAATTATAATTTAGGAATGTATTGTTTAAATACATTTGAATAATTAATAAGTCATTAGTAAGTAAATGGAAATAATTTGGAAATAATTAAGATGGTTTAGAAATTTACTTATTAAACTGATTTTAATTAAGGATTTGGATTAATTTATAATTAGAAATGATTAATGAATAATCAATCTAAGGTAATTTTCTTAAGTAAGGAATTAATGAAAATGTTGTTAATTATGTAAGGGTAATTAATAATCAATTAATGATATTAATTTTGATGAATTAATTAGATTAATTAATTGAAGATTATCATTTGTAATTGGTTAAGTATAATTACTTTATAAAAGTAATTAAAGGAGTAATTACTTTTTGTAATTAATTCTGATAATGTGCTTTGTTAAATTAATTAATTTAGTTTAATTAATTTAGGAAATAATTTAATAATTTAATGATAATAATTACATAATGTAATTTATGGAGCATGATTTCTTAGAGAAGTTTTAATTGATAATTACTGGAATGTAATTAAGGAAAGGTGTTTTATTTTAATTAAGTAATTTGGATAATTACTTTTGTAATTAATCAAGAATTAATTAATGAAGATAATTAATTATTGGATAATTAATTTATTAATAAGTAATTAAGGGTAGTTAATTACTGGATTTAAATATTAATCAAGGTGATTAATGATTAGATTAATTACTAAATGTAATTAATTTTTAATTGAGTAATTAATTTAAATATTAATTAGAGATCACTAATTATTATGTAATTAAGAATTGTTTAATTAAGTAATAATTAATTAATTAAGTGATTAATTAATTGTAATTAATTAAGAATAAATGTAATTAATTATAGTTAATTAATAAATTAAGTAATTAAATGTTAATTACTTATGATTAAGGTTAATTAATTTTATAAAATTAATTTAAGACTAATTACTTATTGTAATTAGTGGGTGATTAATTATAGATGTTTAATCAAGTTGAATACTTAATGAATGATTAATTAACTAGGTTGATTAATCAATACATTTATAAGCAAAATTTATAGATGGATAATTAATTTAATTTATTTTAAATTAATTAAAGATAGAAGTAATTAATTTAATTCATTTTAAATTAATTATAAATAATGGATAAATATATCATTACTTATGGATGATATTAATATATCTTTGGATGATTGTGATCTTAGAAATGAGATGCGTAGTATCTATAGGATATGGATGCTTAGTTATAGTATGATGGATTATTTTGGTTGTGATGATTGACTATTGTGATGATTATCTGTTGTGATAATATTATGGGTTATCTGTTATGATATATGTAGTTTATCTATCTTTGTGAAATAAACAAAAATAAAATGAGTTAATTGTTTAAAACCCTTAAGTATAACTTGGACATTAAGATGGCGTTTGGTTTCGGTGAGACCGGGATCGGGTTTCCATATTTGGATATCCGAAAACCACATTGATTCCAATTAAATGTTAGGTCGTTAATCAAAGTGGAGCAAGTGAAGACTCGAGGTGTAAGGGCTATACGTCAGTATAACTCTGTGGGTGATTCAGTAATGAGTTTGACGGAATAGTACTTATAGGTTCGAGATGGTGGTTTAGAGTGTAAGGGTTATCGTCGTTAACTCTGAGGGTAGTTCCAAAATGAGTGTAACGAGATAATGCCTTCGGTTTCGTTCGAACCCGGAACGAACTTGTATGGATGGAATGCTTTCAGAACATCGTCAGGTGGACGATGAGCATTCTAAGATAAATGTGTCCTATAAAGGTAATCGTAGCCTCAAACCTCATCCACCGGGAATGGCTAAAACATGGGAGGTGCAGCAAGGCTTCGTGGGTAGCCCCCACTTGAGAGTGAGATTTACCCCTGTCTAGAGGTCCCTTTTATTTCGGCTGTGTGGACGGTTGAGAGCTCCAACTGTCGGGGTTGTCTTGTTCGGAACTATTCAGTAAGGAATGGGTCCGGCCTTGTGTTGCAGGGGAGTTAGGGTGGCTCCTCGGTACGGTGATCTAGGCCACGTACTGTGACGAACGGTACCCCAGTAGCCCTGCCATTGATGGAATCCAAAATCCAATAAGTGCCCGTACGGTTTTGATTATGCCCAACTATGTTGGAACATGAGATGTAAGCATTCCTGCTATTTCTGTATTTTATTTTGAAAACCCTATACACTATTATAATATCACTGGATTTCCTATCAAATGCTTTGGTTAGCGTAAGGTAAAAACTTTTCCATGTTTATGTGTGGGAAGTCTTACGTGATACCTTTTGTTTTCAAAGGATTTTCTAAAAGTTAAGCAACTTTTAAACCGTTTACTCACACCAAACCCCTGTCTGACCCGAGTGTTTATTTTCTGTTTTATTAAACTCTTGGGTACTCATATTATGTATGAGTAATCAAGTGATTCAGGAATGCTTTGACGAGTTCTGGAGGAGATAATGGGGCAGGAGGCTTCAGCGTGTAGATATATATATATATAGTGGTTCCGTTGTGTTTGTGTTGTATCTGTTTTTCTCTGATATACTTGAATTTTAATTGCTAGACAGATGTTTATAACTGTCTAGTTTGTGTTGTATTGGCTGTAAAACTCTGATCTATATGATACTATGTGAAGTATTATGTGAGATAATATAATTTATTCATTCCGCTGTGAGATTCTGATGTTGTCTGTTTCTTTCTTTCCTTTCTTTTCTCTTTTCTATCCCTTTCTTTCTTCTTAACGATGCGATTTCCTGGAGTATGGAAGTTGGGTTGTTACATTGTGGTATCAGAGCATTAGGTTGAGTGAATATCTAGGCTCTGTAGTGGGGTCTTTCTTGAGAGAGCGTACTTGTAATTTTAAATATAAATATATTTAATTCTACCTATCTGTTGGGTTACCTGTTCAGGTTTTCCAATATAAGTAATAAAGGTAGATATGGTAGTGGTGTGTGTAACACAACTACCAATGGTGGGAGTCCGAGTGTTTGAGCTTGGAAGTGATCTGCTAGGGCAGTATTGGGCATCTTGAGTAGTTTGGTAGTTTGGTGTGAAGGATTTCACTGATCTCTGAAGGAAAATCTTTTCAAGATTCGGAGTGTATCTTTGGATTTTAAGCTTGATTTCACTCGAGTGAATGGATTTTCTTGAGTCTGGATCAGTTTGGAGTACTGATGCCAGCAATGGTATTTTGGCAACCTTAGGAAGGAGTTCTGTCTGTATTTGAGTTTGAGACTCAGTTTGGTAGATTGTTTTGTGCTTGGTTTGAGATTGAGTTTTCTGAGGAATATCTATCTCCTGAAGGCTCTACTGTGAAAGTGGATGGTGTAGTTTTGAGGTTCGATGAGCTTTTGGGTAAGGAAGTTTTTGCAGCAGTAGCAGCAGTAAGTGGCCTGTTTCTTCGATGGTTCTGAAGTCTCTGTGATTCTTCTGTCAGTAGGCCGGGAAGATGGTGAAGCTTGTCCATTTCTTCTGGAAGCTCAGCTGGGTGTGATGTTTGTGGTTGAAGGTGAACCACTAGTTTCCCTTTTGATTTGAAGGCTTTGGCTGTTCTGATTATTGAAGAGAGAACGATTTCTTGGAAATCTGAACTGATAGAATCGCAAAAGTGAGTTGCTATTATCCGAAAGTTTTCTGAGTAACCTTTGTTTGGATTGAAGCATCTCTAGAAGATGTTTGAGTTATCGAAGTGTTTTGATATTTTCTGGATGTCTTTGAAGGAGTTAAGTTTTGCATCCGCATAAGGAGATTGAGTTCTGTTTCGACTTGGTTTTTGGAGATTTTATGGAATTTGATGAACAATGTTTTCGGGATAAGTTGATCAAGTTTGTACCTGTGTTCATCAACAGCATTCTCGAATCAGAGTTGCGTAGTGGAAGCATGGTGGCAGCTATTCCAGAATAGAAGCAACACCCGATTCATTAGGGATTTGTGTTTTGTCTTGGATCAGAGGATTTCTGCGGGAAATTCACTTTAATCTGGAGGCTTGGATGTCTTGTGCATCTGTTCTGTTTCCGAATAAGTGTAGTTTGTCCGATGTCTTCTGATATCTGTAGTAGAGTTTGTGTGGAGGATTGGATTGATCTAGAAGGTTGAAGGCAGCCCAGAATCAACAGGAAAGAATGGTGGATAAGAGATTGGATCTTTCTGTTTTCTCTCAAGGGTTAAGTAATTGATCTACAGGATTGGATTGCCAGTTTGGATAACTGGGATTCGATGAGTTTCACGTATCTCTGAGGTAATACGTGTATGATTTATCTCTGGTTGTGGAACCAGCAGTTCTGGAAGTTTGGTTGTTGAGTTAGACTCGTCTGAAGTCTGATATCTTGTCTAGTGTTATAGATATAGTTGTATAAGAGTTTTAGAGTTTCTAGGTATTGATTGTTTGGATTCTCTAGAGCGAGTATCCCGGTATATATATATATATATACTTGGGGAAAAATCGATAAAATTTTATCCAGAATTTGTCTGGATAATTAGATTTGTTTGATTGGTTGAATTGGTTGTTTTGGTTGTTAGCATATGTTTGATATATGCTTGTGTTTTAAATAAAATCTTTAAGGAGATTATTAAATTACCTTTGCATTTAAATTTCGGGGACGAAATTCTTTTAAGGGGGGAGGAATGTGATGTCCCAGAAATTTGGGCAATATTTATTTAATAATTTCATTAATAATTATTATAAAATGTGATATATTGATTTAATAATCTAATTCAAACATAATTTTCTTTTGAAAATTTATAATTATTTAGTTTGATAAATGATATTCTTTTGAAGATTTATAATAATAATTGAATTTGAGAATCTTATTGTTTTAAAATGTTAAAAATATTTAAATAATAAAATTTTCTTTCTCAGCTGATTTAAAAATATTTTATTTATAATATATATGTGTATACGTTGTAAATAGAAGTTTTAATTTTAATTTTAAATTTAAATTTAATAAAGGATCTTTTCAAATTTTTAATATATATAGGTATATAATTTATGAATTTATTAAATAGTACTGGAACTTTTCATAAGTCAATTTATAGATCTATCTTGTATTTTCAAAAAGAAATTATTGAAAATATTTTGTTATAAATATATAATAGTTAAAAATTGTATTTTATAATAAAGTTTATTTTGTTTTATCTTTAAATTGTTTTGAAATAAACTTAGTTTATTTATATTAAAGTATAATATGTTGATTTGAACTTTTGAATAAAATAGAATTCAACATTTTTCTTTTCATTTTAAAATTCTCTCTTTTGAAAATTTGTTTTAAATAATTTTTAAAAATATTCAAGCAAATATTTAAATATGTAAAGATAATTCATTTGTAATCATTTAAAGATTAAATATAAATAAACATATAAAACTTCTTAAATTAAAACATTTTTAAACAAAGAAATTTATCTTATATTAAAATTTTACATGTGTTAAGCTTCATGTTTTTAAGTAGACACTTGTAATTAATCTTCATATCTAAACAACAAGTGGCATTACTAAAACATTAATGAATTAATTAAAACTTAAAACAAATCTTTTTGTTTCAAACACCTTATCTCCTATAATGAATCTAAGTTCAAATTTAAGAGAAACTGAAAATCCAATTCACTCTAAAAACTCCACAACCCAAACTCAATCAATATTCTACAAATTTCAACTTTATAAGATCTGCAATCAAGGTTTTAAAACCTGCAAAAGAGAACCCAAATTGCAAATTCTTTTAACCTGCAAACCAATTTCTTCAACCTGTAAGGATGAATCCAAGCATGGAGTTGGGTCTGCATGCAATTTCAAGGCCTGCAAGTATCAAGATATAACCAATTTCAACTAGCATGCAAATCAGACTTCAGTGAAACTTGCTTATGGATTGCTCTCTGCCTTTTCATTTGAAGGTGAGTAAATTTCTGTTTTAAAAACAGTTTCTTTCTTTTTAAAATTAAGCTAATAAGGTTTTCAGAATTCAAGTTAAATTCAAAATGTTTTTCAATTAAGAAAATCAAGACAGTGGTAAATAAAATAAAGATAACTGCTCTGTTCTTTTTTTTTGTAAGTAATATCATTAATTATAGGTTGTTTTAAATTATGTGTGCATGAGATCTGGTTGAATTGAGTAAGCTTGTTTGACTATTGTGTGATGATGCTCTGTGTACTTTATTGAATATGCATATAGGTGATACAAATCTTCTAACAGTCCTGCTTCTATTCTTAACTAGGATTTTGAATACAAATTCACTTCTTTATGACTGAATCTTAGTTAGGAATTATTGTGTAAACATATTGTGTTTGTTCAGTATAGTTTAGGTTTGTAAAATTTTAATTTAGAAAAGAAAAAACCTGTTACTTCTGAAATCAATCACAACAGACAATAGTTCAAAAAGTAAGATTGTCAACATCTTAAAATTTTCAAACAAGTTCAAAACATGAATGCATGTTTAAAAACATGATTATTAAAACAAGAATCAGTTTTAAATCTTCTGTGGTTAGCAACTAAGCACTGCGCAGAATTTGGAATTTTGGGGGTATCAAACCATTTAGTAAATTTTGAAACCTAGATTTATGCCTGGAGATGGTGGGTTAACTGGAGAGAATGAGGAAAATAAGGGGAAGATGGTCAGAGATTAAAGGAGATGACAGTGGGGTTTTTTTAGGTTTGAATTCCTGGTTTTATAGTAGCAGAGACTTGTAACTGCCTGAACACTGTGGTGATTCGAGTGGTCTGAGATTTTGGGGTTTGGCAGTGGGAATATAGGTGGAGCAATGGCCGGAGTTGGAGGTCATAGGATGGCCGTAGTAGGTTGTTGTGATGATTGACAGGTTTGGGTATGTGTTTGGTGAAGTTTTTTCCCAGGTTGTTTGATTTGCTTGATTCTGAATATTTGAGCTGCAGAGGGTTTTGATGATGATCATTGTCAAGTAGAGGGATGGATGGTGTATTGGAGGGGTTGGTGAAGGATGCTGGAAGCCGCCGGAGTGGTGGTCGCATTGGCACAGTGTATGGTTGTCTCTGGTGAACTCTGAGTGTGCAGGTTTTGGTGACTCGAAGTCACTCCCGTGTAATATGTGTTATGACCCGAAGTGAGTAGGATTTTTACCCGAAGTATTTTGATGATAGTCTCGGGTTGGTTGAGTGCAGGAGATAAATCTGTGTAGCTGTGTTTTTTTTTGAAAATCTGGGAAACTAATTTTTTTTTATAAAAAAAGCTATGATTTAAATTCAAGTGAGGGTTTGAATTTAATTCAAGTAAGTTAATGAATTCAAAAGTTTAAAAATGATGAATTTAAAATTAAGTAAGGTTTAAATTCAAATTTGAAATCAAGTGTGAATATAAGTTACAGGTTTCTTTGAATTCCAGATTTTATTTAAACCAGTTTTTTTTTTTTAAATCTGAAGGGAATTCAATTTTTTTAAAAACAAAGATTTAAATTCAGGTATAAGTTTGAATTGGATTCAAGTGTACTTTTGAATTCAAAGTTTAAAAATGAAACTTTTAAATTTTAAGCCAGATTCAAAATTTGGTTTTAAAATCAAGTTTTACGTATGATTTCAATTTTGCTTTGAAATGAGTTTGAATTCAAAACAGTTTTGAAAATTTTTAAAAATTGGACAGAAAATGTTTTTACATAGAATTTAAATATGAATATGATTTCAAATAAAGGTTTAAATTTGAAGAATTCTTTCCTTTAAGTATTGAAATAAAATTATGATATGTTCAACTTTGAAGGTTAAAATAATCTATCTATTTTAAAAGACTTGATTTATTTTTAGTAAAATTAAGTAATTTAGATTTTTAAACTTTTCTTATATAATAATGTTAGTTCTTTACCTTTAGGTTATTAACTATTTAAATTTAGGAATGTTTATATGGTTAAACATTTTTAAATCTTAAATTTTAAAATGAAAGTTGAATTATAATTTAGGAATGTATTGTTTAAATACATTTGAATAATTAATAAGTCATTAGTAAGTAAATGGAATTAATTTGGAAATAATTAAGATGGTTTAGAAATTTACTTATTAAATTGATTTTAATTAAGGATTTGGATTAATTTATAATTAGAAATGATTAATGAATAATCAATCTAAGGTAATTTTCTTAAGTAAGGAATTAATGAAAATGTTGTTAATTATCTAAGGGTAATTAATAATTAATTAATGAGATTAATTTTGATGAATTAATTAGATTAATTAATTGAAGATTATAATTTGTAATTGGTTAAGTATAATTACTTTGTTAAAGTAATTAAAGGATTAATTACTTTTTGTAATTAATTTTGATAATGTGCTTTGTTAAATTAATTAATTTAGTTTAATTAATTTAGGAAATAATTTAATAATTTAATGATAATAATTACATAATGTAATTTATGGAGCAGGATTTCTTAGAGAAGTTTTAATTGATAATTACTGGAATGTAATTAAGGAAAGGTGTTTTATTTTAATTAAGTAATTTGGATAATTACTTTTGTAATTAATCAAGAATTAATTAATGAAGATAATTAATTATTGGATAATTAATTTACTAATAAGTAATTAAGGGTAGTTAATTACTGAATTTAAATATTAATCAAGGTGATTAATGATTAGATTAATTACTAAATGTAATTAATTTTTAATTGAGTAATTAATTTAAATATTAATTAGAGATCATTAATTATTATGTAATTAAGAATTTTTTAATTAAGTAATAATTAATTAATTAAGTGATTAATTAATTGTAATTAATTAAGAATAAATGTAATTAATTATAGTTAATTAATAAATTAAGTAATTAAATGTTAATTACTTATGATTAAGGTTAATTAATTTTATAAAATTAATTTAAGACTAATTACTTATTGTAATTAGTGGGTGATTAATTATAGATGTTTAATCAAGTTGAATACTTAATGAATGATTAATTAACTAGGTTGATTAATCAATAGATTTATAAGCAAGATTTATAGATGGATAATTAATTTAATTTATTTTAAATTAATTAAAGATAGAAGTAATTAATTTAATTCATTTTAAATTAATTATAAATAATGGATAAATATATCATTACTTATGGATGATATTGATATACCTTTGGATTTTGATCTCAGAAATGAGATGAGTAGTATCTATAGGATATGGATGCTTAGTTATAGTATGATGGATTATTTTGGTTGTGATGATTGACTGTTGTGATGATTATCTGTTGTGATAATATTATGGGTTATCTTATGATATATGTAGTTTATCTATCTGTGTGAAATAGATAAAAATAAAATGAGTTAACTGTTTAAAACCCTTAAGTATAACTTGGACATTAAGATGGCGTTTGGTTTCGGTGAGACCGGGATCGGGTTTCCTTATTTGGATATCCAAAAACCAAATCGATTCCAATTAAACGTTAGGTCGTTAATCAAAGTGGAGCAAGTGAAGACTCGAGTTGTAAGGGCTATACGTCAGTATAACTCTGTGGGTGATTCCGTAATGAGTTTGACGGAATAGTACTTATAGGTTCTAGATGGTGGTTTAGAGTGCAAGGGTTATCGTCGTTAACTCTGAGGGTAATTTCAAAATGAGTGTAACGAGATAATGCCTTCGGTTTCGTTCGAACCCGGAACGAACTTGTATGGATTGAATGCTTTCAGAACATCGTCAGGTGGACGATGAGCATTCTAAGATAAATGTGTCCTATAAAGGTAATCGTAGCCTCAAGCCTCATCGACTGGGAATGGCTAAAACATGGGAGGTGCAGCAAGGCTTCGTGGGTAGCCCCTACTTGAGAGTGAGATTTACCCCTGTCTAGAGGTCCCTTTTATTTCGGCTGTGTGGACGGTTGAGAGCTCCAACTGTCGGGGTTGTCTTGTTCGGAACTATTCAGTAAGGAATGGGTCCGGCCTTGTGTTGCAGGGGAGTTAGGGTGGCTCCTCGGTACGGTGATCTAGGCCACGTACTGTGACGGGCGGTACCCCAATAGCCCTGCCATTGATGGAATCCAAAATCCAATAAGTGCCCATACGGTTTTGATTGTGCCCAACTATGTTGGAACGTGAGATGTAAGCATTCCAGTTATTTCTGTATTTTATTTTGAAAACCCTAGACACTATTATAATATCACTGGATTTCCTATCAAATGCTTTGGTTAGCGTAAGGTAAAAACTTTTCCATGTTTATGTGTGGGAAGTCTTACCTGATACCTTTTGTTTTCAAGGATTTTCTAAAAGTTAAGCAACTTTTAAACCGTTTACTCACACCAGACCCCTGTCTGACCCGAGTGTTTATTTTCTGTTTTATTAAACTCTTGGGTACTCATATTATGTATGAGTAGTCACTTCAGGATTGCTATGACGAGTTCTGGAGGAGATAATGTGGCAGGAGGCTTCAGCGTGTAGATATATATATAGTGGTTCCGCTGTGTTTGAGTTGTATCTGTTTTTCTCTGATATACTTGAATTGTAATTGCTAGACAGATGTTTATAACTGTCTAGTTTGTGTTGTATTGGCTGTAAAACTCTGATGTATATGATACTATGTAAAGTATTATGTGAGATAATATTATTTATTCGTTCCGCTGTGAGATTCTGATGTTGTCTGTTTCTTTCTTTCCTTTCTTTTCTCTTTTCTATCCCTTTCTTTCTTCTTAACGATGCGATTTCCTGGAGTATGGAAGTTGGGTCGTTACACTTCACCTACTGGCTAATTGCAATTTACCTGTCCTAGATCTAGATTCCTAGAAATTGAATTTTGATTGCTTCCTTCATGTCACGGAAATCGATCCCCCGAGACAACATGAACCTTTCACTTTGCCCTAGAATTCAATGGTCTTGTCTGCTACCTCTACTCGTAGGAGTGCCAAACTGCTGCAGCATTCATCCCTCCTTACTTTACCAGCCACTAATAGTATTTTTCAACATGCTATCTTTACCTCTGCTAGGAAAATTGCGAACACAAAATTAGCTCGTTGCATTGGAATTATTTTAATCCTTAAACGATGACAAGTCCCCTAGGCCGGATGGCTTCGTGCTTTTTTTCTACAAGAGGTTTTGGTCCATCATTAGATATATCCTCAACATGTTTTACGAGTTATATTCTTTTCCTTCTGTGATTGCCAGAACCAACGACGTCAAAATTATTTTAATTCCCAAAAAACCAAGAGACAACACCCTCCCCGACTTTAGGCTCATTAGCCTCATCAACACTTCATTCAAATTGATTTCCAAGGTCTTGGCCAATCATTCAAAGCTGCTTATCTCCACTCATGTTGAGCTAAAGTAGTAGGCCTTCATCCAAGGTAGATCTATTCTTAACTGCATAGCCATCACCTAATAGATCACTTCCTACTGCCATTACACTAACACTCCTTTTGCCTTGGTCCAAATCGACTTCTCTAAATCCTTTGACTCTATCAATCGGAACTTTACCTTTGATACTCTTCTCCACCATAGGTTCTCTGAGAAATGGATCGGTTACATTAGAAGCATTCTTCGCTCTAGCATGTCTATTATGTTGGTTAATGGTTTTTGGGGTGGGCTAATCAAGTCATCCCGTGGCTTTCGCCAGGAAGATTCCTTTCTCCCATCCTTTACATTTTGGCAGCTAAATTCTTCAATAGGATGCATAAATCAGAGGTTTCTCCTCATCTCCTCAATGTTGTCTGTCAACCTTATTTAGTGCAAAGGATCTCTAGTATTCAATATACTGATGATTCCATCATGTTTACTTTTCCTAATCCAACTTAAATCCACGACATTAAATTACTACTGTACTCCTTTGAACTTATATCCGGTCTAATTATTAATTTTTCCAAAAGCTCTGTTATAATGGTAGGGGTGCATACAATCTTGGGGCCCTCAATGCCCACGCCATAAACTATAGGCTTTGATCCCTCCCTATATCATACCTTGGTGTAGCCATACGTCCCACAAGACTCTACCAAGAGGTTTGGTTTCCTTTGGTCACCAAAATTTCCATCCGCATGGCTTCCTAGAAGACCTCCTTGCTCTCTAGAGCTGGTAGACTTGTGTTACTTAATTCTATCCTCTCAAACATCCCAACCTATAGGCTATCATCTCATAAATTTCCTATGTGGGTTATCACCAAAATAGATCAGATTAGAAGATATTCCTCTGGCATGGCTCATCTTATAATTTTTCTGTAAATTGCCTTGTGAATTGGAGAGTATATATAAGTTTGTTTTTGAGGGAGGCTTTGGGGTAATTAACTTACAGCATTTTAATTCTACCCTTATTGCCAAATGCTTGTAGAGAAGCTTATTTAACAATATTTACGTTTGGAAAAGCTGGATCCTTGAAAAATATTATGCTCTTCATTCCAAACTCATTCTTCATAATAGCACCATTTACAAACCTTCACCCTTCTGGTCCGACGCTCTCTCCATTACAAGGTCCGACGCTCTCTCCATTACAAGATGGGTTAACTCCCGTGTTTTAGTTAAGGTGGTTAATGGAAATAATCGTAATCTCTGATAGAATTCTTGGGCATCCATCTCTCCTTTGTGCCTCCTTCCCGACCTCTTCAAAATTTTTAGCAACTTGTCCATTACTATTAGTGAGGCTCTTAGACAGGGATCGATAACTTCCAGTATATCCAGGCGATTACAGGACCTGCACTCACCCAACTGCATTTCCTTCTCGCTTTGATTCATTCCTTTCCACATTCGTCCACCCCAAACAGCTTCCATTGGAGTCTTGAGGGCAATAGCCAGTTCTCAGTCAAATCCCTCTACCACCATATTAATGATTCTTGAAGACATTTTACTTTCCAAGGCTGTGGAATTGTAAGGTGCCTCTCAGAGTCAGGATTCCTTTGTGGATTCTTGGACAAGGAAAGACTAATACTATGGATAGGCTGATTTGCAAAGGAATGAGCATCACCCTACCTTCTTTATGTGGCATACTGAACTAGAAAGCGTTAACTATCTATTCTTTGAATGCAAGCTGCCTATTATGCTTAAACAACTTATGTAGCTCAATTCTCCGACCAACACCCATCGTCACCTCTTTTTATGATCATTGGTATTATAGTTCAAACACTTTTATGCAACTAACACCCTCCTTTTAGCCTTCAGTTAGGTTATCTGGACTGAAAGGAACTCGTGATGTTTCAGCAATAAATATAGTAAAACTATCAAGCTATATTGTAACGGCCTGCAAACCCGTACCCCTTGAGTCAACACTATTCTACCTAAATCAACTCAAGTTGTACCGAAATACGAACCATTTGGGTAAAATTAGAAGAAGTAGAAGAAGAAAATAGAAAACAACATCAGAACCTAACCATCGCAGCGGAGTTAAATATAATAGATAATAAATAATCTTTACTCAAAAATCAAATATCTCTGTTTATATATTACATAAGAGTACATCAATCACAGCTCACATCAATAACATACAAATGGATACACATCAACTCAACACAGCGGAATATATATAAACAAGTACGGAAGTACGTATCATCATCCGGCCCGTCTCCTGAGCTCCACGGCATCATATCCTGTATTCTATAATACTCGGTCTGACCCTAGCATTACAGTTAAATAACACCCGAGTTATTCTGGAATACCAGCGTGAGAAAATCACACCAAATTTATTATTAAAGTTTCAAAAATCCTTTGAAAACAAAAGCATCTCGTGAGACCACACCACAAATAAACATGTCGGGTTTTTACCTTACGATAGCTAAAATAATTTTTATAGAAATCCTCTGATATTATAATAGGGTCTATATACAAATACTTATAAATTAGCCGAAATTGTTACATTCATTAAATTCTAGCTACTAGCCACAGAGTGGGTAATACAAACAAAACTCGTACAAGGCTCGTAGGGAGAATGGATTTCCAACTAATGACTAGGCATTGGGGTACCACCTGTCATAGTACGTGGCCTAGATCATAGTACCGAGGAGTACGCCCGGTCCCCTGCAACACAAGGCCGGGACTACCCCTTACTGGATAATCCCGAGTGAGATCACCCCGCGGTTGGGATCAGCAACCGCCCACTAAGCTGAAATAAAAGGGACATCTAGACAGGGATGACCTCACCCTGCTTGGGTGCTACCCACCTAGCCTTGTTGCATAACCCCTGATTTTCAGTCATTCTCGTTTGATGAGGCTTGAGGCTAAGCGTTACCTTTTTAGAACATATCCTTTAGAATGCCCATCGTCCACCTGATGATGTTTACGAAAGCATTCGTCCATACAAGTCCATCCCGGGTTCGAACGGATCTGAAGGCACTACTCCTACTACATCCATTTAACTTATATCCTCAGGATTAGTAGCGACTAGCCCTTGCACTTCCCTGCTCCATCTTCGAATCCAAACTCGTTTCCACGAAACGTACAAACCGGATCGAAGTGGTTTTCGAGAAATAAATCTCGATCCCGGTCTCTTCCAAAAAATCAACGCATTTGTCCAATGTTGATAGTCAGTTATTTAACTATCAATTAATATTCACAACAACCATCAACCAATAAATAATTTCCCAAATTATTTATTAATCTCAAAAATATCTTCACAAGATATATTTTCACTTTTCAAACCCCTTTGAAAACAGTTTTCAAACAATCTTCCTTTCTCAGAATAAATTCCAAATATTCCTATTTCTACAGAAATCACCAAGCATAAGATTTTGGATTTTTAAAATAATTTCAAAACACTTTATTGTAAAATATGTTTAACATTTAATTTAGAAAATTTTACTTTAGTTCTTAATTTAAAATAATACTTTAGAAATGATTAAAATAAGTTTACTTCATAAATATAACTAGATTTTCTTCTTTAAAAAAAATACCAAATCATTCTTTAAATAATTATTACGATAATAGATTAAACAAAACACTTACTTTGGACATTTACTTTGAAACATTTAAGTTAAAACTACTTCAATAATTGGTTAAAAATACATACTATGTGAATATTTAGAAATAAGATTACTTTATAAAATATAAACTAGGTTCTCACTCTTTAAAACAAAACACTAAGTTACCTTTTAAATAAGTACTACGATAATAGATTTGAAAATATTTACTTTAGAATTTTGATATTTAGAAAATAATAAATTCTTGAAACATGCTTTTTAAAAACAACATTAAAAACGATTTATCTTATATTTAAAAATTTCCTTTAAACGTGCTTGGCTATCCAGAGAAATATACCTCTCTTCACATCCATCTTTAAATCTCCAAACCAACACTTGAATCAATTTCCAAATTGATTCCTAATTTACTTTCTTTTTAATTCCAAAATCCATTAATTTCAGATTTATTTCCTTAATTATGACTTAAAATATTTTTAACTGAAGTACCAATTTAGATTCCTCAAATTACTTCTTTATTCCTTTAAATAAATTTGAACTTTAAATTTTTAAATAATTCTTTATTCCTTTGAAATAATATTACTTGATTTTACAATTCATTAATTTTCGATGATTCAAAATCTTTCCATACACGAAGTTATTTATTAGTATTGTGATATCACATACATTTCATTCTATTCATTCTTAATTTATTTAAATTTTATATAATTATTTCGCTTACAAATTCACTTCTTTTATTTTCTTTCCAAAATCCAATTTATACATTTTTGGTAACCCATTATACCCAAATATAGCCAATCAAACCATAGCATTCAATATTCCAATATATTCATCATAGAATATCAAATAATCAGAACAGAGGGTATTAAATAATTTAAATAAATGTTGAGGGGTCCACTTGGATCCCTCCAACCTGTTTTTCCTGCATCCACAGACGTTAGCACAACATAATATGCCAATTTCAAATTATACCATACTATATCTCATCAATCAGTTCAAGCATTCAAACAATTATTTGAATTTAATCATTTAAATTTAAATTTATAATCACCTGAGTGAGATTAACTCACCTTTGATTTTTTTTGTTTGCAAATCCAATCCATCACGACATGTTTTCCATGATTTTAGACCTTGTACAAAAATGCATATAATTTATAAATATTTGAACTAACCAAACAGTCTTTTAACATTTAATAGTGTAATTTAAACTAATTAATTAATTTTTTTTATTTTTTTCTAAAACAATTTTAGTAACCATAATAAATTCCATAGGTTAATTAAACAGTTAAATTCCCAAATCTATTATATATATTTATTTACTTATTTACTTCTTTGAAACTACTTGTACTAAATGACCTATACACATTTCAAATCAAATCTCAATGATTATCTTACTTAAAGATCCACTCTTTTATTTTCTTTTCAAAACCCAATTATATATATATACATATAAATATTAAATTAAAAACCGAATTGTCATATGTATATTTTACTGTAGAAATAATTTCTTGTTTTCTGTACATCCACAAATTCAAATTTAAATTCAAATGAACAACAAGTATACCTTACTGCTTGACAAAGCACACACAAGCCTGATACCCTCGTCCAAGATCGAGCTATGCGAAATCACCACTTCCCTAGCTGCAGCAACGCCATTGCCTTCATCCAACAAGGCACGCGAACTCTAATCGAGCTCGATGTCGAAGCCGACGGCCTTTGCTCTAGTACGCTACCCTTAGCCGCTCGTCGAAATCCTCGCACCTCGCCTTCAAATCCAGATCCACGCCCCCATTCAGACACGAGAAGCCCTCGCCTCCAAATCCAGATCCACGCCCCGCTTCAAACACGAGAAGCCCTCGCCTCCATCCTCTATTGCGTGCGTGTGCGACTCTCGATCTCGAGCGAGATCGTCTGCCCCCTGTCGCCATTTATCATTTTTTTTAGAATATCGAATCGAACTTGATTCATTTGGGACCGAAGAAAACAGGAAGAGGGGGAGAATAGTTCGGCCATAAACATATTTATTTATTTTTTGTTTTTTGTTTTCACCGATGATTCTTGAAAGAGGAGGAAAGGATCGATTTTAAAAGAAAAGCATTAGCTTCTGAGGGAAGACAGAGTACGTGATGTGAACGAGCGTTGGTTGTGAAGGTTGCTTATATGAGAATATACTTATATAAATTTTAGTTGAATTTTCGATGTAAATTTTCAACGCGTTTTTATATCGTACGCTCACACAACAATTCCAAAAGCTACGAAATTCGAAATCCGATAATAAAACACTATTACGGACCCAATGGAACTGGTTTCGTCAAATTCCGAGACTATGCCTCGGAAGGCTATTTTTAAATTCAATTTAAATGATACAAATTTCAAAACCGAACGAATCAGTGTTACAATTTTAAAACTTCTGTTATCCTCATTATTATCAATATAACTTTTATAACCCTTCAAATTATTTTAACAGGCTTAAAATTCTAGATTCAACAATTTACCCAACTTCACTTATTTAATTGAATAATTCAATTACCAAATAAATTGTGATACTTGTAATTCAAGTTAAAATTGCTCTATTGAATATTTAAAATCAATTTAAACATTATGATTTTAAACGCTTGAAAATTCTAGGTCGTCACATACATCATAACATTTTACATCTTTCCTATACCTAAATAGGTGCCAGATTCCAGCCTTTCTCTCTGATGATTATGGATGCACTATATGATGCAGAATCAATTGAAAGTGGTGATGCGATTCAATCTATAGATGTTGATGAAATGGATTTCAATGATGACGTCTAGTAGGTCTCCTGTAAATCTCTTTGGTGTTTGCTGGGTTTATTTTGGTTTATGTATGATCTTATGGCAGTAAGTCTATTACTTCTATGTTATTATAGTTAACTTATTGTTACTACCGATCATGCATGTTGATCGGTTGCATATTTACTTTATCTAGTTATGCTTTTAGCTGTGTAGTCCCAACCTAAACACCAATCTCTTAAAAAAAGATGTCCAAATGCCTATTTGAACATCTAGAATCAAAGTCGGACATCTAAATAATGAAAGACATCTGAATGCCTATAGGAAATTTTTTGTATAGGGAATCAGATGTTTGAAATGAAAATTCAGGCATCAAAATTGTTTCATCTAGCCCAAGTTGAATCTTGAACTAATGCAGACCAAGTAGGGTGAATAAAGGGACTTTTCCTCACTTTCTTGATTTTTAGGAGTTCACATAGCGACATGGGGATGGTGCAATGGGCAGTATCAGTTCTACACTAGATGACGTGCCTAGGTTTACACTTTATGGCGGGCGTAACGTGGAACTTGATAAGGCATGCAATAGTAGTGCAACAAGAAGCTCTTATTTTTACCATGGTACTCCCGTCTCATGTAGAAACCGGGAAAGGGAGACGGAGGCATCCACGATAGTAGGGTTAAATGGTTGGTCACTAGTTGAAGATACGGGGAAATCACTGTAGTGATTTCTTTAGCTTAAGATTGAATGGTAAAGAGTATAGCACATGTTAACCATTGACAAGGTGGCACGTATGCTTAGGTAGGCCATAAATCATCAGGGTAGTATACTCAGCATGAGCCTAAGCATTGCAATATTCGCTCAGTGTATAAGTACAATATACATGATTCATCATTTAGAATGTCAAACTAATATTGGTTAGGAAGTTATTTGTCGGGACCATATGATAGGAGTTGACCTAGAGTTATTTGTTATTAGTTGTTCAACCCTTAGATGGAAACATTTGTATGTAATTTAAGGATGTAGGTGAAATTAAATTATACTCCATGGTTAACCAATCCATTATATGCAATACATGAACACAATGAGACACTCTAGGTTGTGTAGGATATAACCAAACTTTAATTTCTTATTAACACTGTATCAATAGTGATATAACTCACTCATCAGACCATGTTTGATTCCCTCCATTTCTCCCTCTTATCACCTATTATAGTTGGACATGAGGACATGGGAGTAAGTGAGATGTTTTGATGAAGATGCATGGAGAAGATGATACGATGTTGGAAATTTGTCTATTTATAGTCTTTCTTTGTGTACTTTATTATATATATTAGGTAGACTCTTATTCTAGTAATATTTGGAGATTTTATCTATATTAGACATATGTCGTATTGACATTTGGAAACTTTGTGTAAAGTTTGCGATTTTTCGACGCTCGAAAACCAACATCAATACGTCCACTGTATCAACTGCCGAGCAATCGAATGCCGGAAAACCGAAATGTTATGGTTAAAGAAGAAGAGAAAGATAGAAGAAGAAAGGAAAAGGTAGAACAGAACAGAAAGAAACAACAGAACAATATCAGAATCTCACAATCGCAGCGGAACGACATACAATAGATAAATGAATAATCTTTAAACAAAGAACTATATCGGTTATTTCATTACATCACAGTACATTACATTACATCATCAAAGTTTACAACAACAAACAGCGGAAAAGGAATACTCTATACTAGTAATATGCCATGCCATCCAGCTTACCTTCAGATCTCTACAGCAAATCCCGCGTTCCAGAATATCCTGATAACCTGACTCTAAATTGCCCATGTGGAAATTGGTAGGCACCCAGAGTTTAGGAAGGAAAACAATAAACTCCAGGTCAATCATGGGACTGGTGTGAGAACTTAAAATAGTTAATTATCTTTAAAACAAACCAAGGGATATTTTAAAATAGATTCGCAATGCTTTTTGGAAAATGAGACTACCATATTGCCGCCCGCACACACACATAATGCAAACGCAGAATCGGAGGAGATTTCTCCTTATGATAGTCAAAGATGCTTGATACGCATTAAAAAGAAACATTTGATACTATTACTAGTGCATAGTGTAGGAAAAAATCATTTCGAAAGTAAAGATATAAATCTTAGCGAACATACAACCATTATCGTACGCCTACTATAGCTACCATGTTCAATAGCAGGTTACCGCCACATTGCATGGAAGGTTATACAACTAAAACCGTACAAGGTTCGTATTGTTTCTTCGGATTTCCAACAAATGGTCAGGCCAAGGAACTTCCCATTGCCACATGGGTACGCCACTGGAAAGACGACCCGAGAACCTAACCGGATCTCTGCCAACACAAGGCCGGGTTACCCCTAACTAGGTAACTACTGACACGAATATGCCATCCCCCGATCGTAACCGATCTATATCCGAGAATCCTCGATTCCAACAACCACAAAGTAATAAATTTGCAGCAACAACATATGTTAAGTATATGGGCTCCATACCGTGATACCACCTCTATCCAGAAGGAATGACATATACTAAAGGGGCCCTACCCCCTAATAACCTTGCTGCATCCTTCCTGTTTTGACCATTTTCGAGGTGTGAGGTCCGACGAAGTCTCGTCCACAAAGCTACGCTTTATACAAAAGTTGTGCTGTGTTCAACAAATGCTCAACAGCACTTCGTATGCCACATTACCAAATTGGGAATACATCACCAGTAACCATCAACTACATAACCTCTAAGGGTGTTAAGCTAAGAGAATAAATTCTCCGCCACTAACAAAATATATTTGATAGAAACCAGCTTTACATCTCAAATTGTAACGTCAGACACACATCCATACAAGTCCGTTCTGGGATCGAACGGAACCGAAGGCACTTCCAAAGAAGCCATTGCAATCCGGATATTCACTAATCACGTCCGGACTTCCCATCACTAAGGGTGATAAAACCTCTATATCGGAGATCAGCCGATGCAGAGTCATTCGACGGTAATCCTTCCATTTTCAAAAATATCCGGTCTTCAACGTCGGTCTTCAAATGCAATCCATAACGACGTATCACATATTCAGAATAGGTTATACGACCCAAAGGTCCTTTTCCGGCTAACCCGAATAGTGAGCGCTTATTTTGAAAATAAGTGTGGCATTCAAATTCAAGCAAATCACAACAAATACCCAATTAAAGTTAAATATTGATAGTCGGTTATTTAACTATCAATAGGTATGCACAACATCACCAGATTCCAAATAATTTTCCAAATTATTTATTTTACAAAAATATATTTACAAGATATATATTTTCCACACTTCAACATTTGAAAACAAATTTCAAATCACCTTTCACCTTTACAACTTTTGAAAACAAATTTCAAATCGTTTCCCTACACGGGATATATTCACAAATCTTTATTCATCTTCATTTCAAAATGGTTCATTTAAACCAATTAAATAAATCCTTACCGATTTACTTTATATTTACATTCCAAATCCGTAAATTTATTTCCACACTTCAAAAATAAATCAACGTTTATTTTTCAACAAATTTCGCTTTCTTTTATAAATTCCATAGTGAATTTACAATTCGAAAATATCTATGAATATATGATTTCCAAATCAATTTCTAATATTCATTTTCAATTTATGTTTAAAAGATAAAATCACAAAACATTCACTTCATATTGGAAAACATTTCCATACTTATTTAATAATAAGCAATTCACAAATCCATTTATTTTCAACACATGGAAAATATTCAATATACTTAAATCGAAATTAAGTATATATTTCATTCTTTAAAGAAAACGTGTGCTTAAACACATTTATTTGAGTCAAAACGAATGTTGCATAAAACATCGTTACGACGACCCAAAATCACTAGTATAGGGATTCGAAATTAAGATAGATATATAAATCCCAATACTATATAAAACATTTCCTTTCAGAAATCATTTACTATAACAATAGTGTTATAGTCCATCATTTCCTTCTATTTCTCAAAAACGTCTATTTCAACAATAAAGGTTGAAATCTATGGTTTCAAAAGTTAATCCATTTTAAAACATCTTTAAATCGTTTTAGTTCTATTTAAAATACCATTTCCCAAAAACATTTCTTTTTATTTAATAATATATTCACTGTCCAAGATCGTGAATATACTTTCTAACCAAACTCTTATTATTACAACATTTAAATTAAAGGATAATTCGCTGTCCAAAATCACGAATATATCTCCTTTAATAAACTTCTACGTTAAATTTATCAAATTCAGTTGATTTCGGATTCATAAAACAATGTTTATAAATTCCATTTATATTTTATAACAACTTCGATTTATAAATCTCCTTTCTTTACCAATTCTATTCATATTTCATTTACATGTCGAGATACAATTTATAAGTAAATTACGTGTAATCCATTTGTTCACAAATTCATTCTTTTATATCATCATCGATTTATAAATCTAAAATTCTTATTTACTTATAAATCCATGTACAAACTTCATTTTTAACACTTATAAAAATTCATTTTATAATTCCAATATTTTAATTTATAAATATCAATTTTATAAATCTTTTATATAAATGGTTTATAATAATTTAAAAATCCCAATTTAAACCATCTTATAAATTTATCAACTATTTTTTCAAAAATCACATTTCGGTTATATTTTACAAAAATCATAATTTTTATAACATTAAAAATTATAATGTTTATTTATTTAAAATAAATCAATTCCAAAATTTAATAAAACCTATATTTTCAAAAATCACTTTAAAACCCTTTTAAATTAAAAAATGTTACTTTAACATTTTTAAAACTTCAAAATAAGGCCAATGATGCAACAACACCAAATAATCAATCACGACATCCAAACATCATATATCAATATGATAATCAACAAATATCACAATATCTGCAATTAAATAAATACTGGTAAGGAATCCAGTTGGATCCCTCCAACCTGTTTCCCTGCATCCACAGATGTTAGCACAATACCAATTCCGTTCCAATACGGAATATCGCGGTATATGGGATTCATAAAATATTATCTGCTATTATGTGGCGCAATAGGGTCTCATTTGCTATATAATGCGGGAAATCAACTCCAAGTACATATATAATACCAATTCCAATCAAGATGGAATTATCGCGGTATATATTTTTAATAAATAACATCCGCTTAATATACGGCGTATAGGGTCTATTACTATACAACAGATAAAATTTATCATTCAATCAAGCAATTTTAAATCCAACTATTTAAAATTTAAATCAAAAAAATTCGATTGTATGAGAAGTTCTCACCTTGGTTTCCATACAGTTTCAACGTTTTATTTCGAATAAAATTAAACGAGCGCTTAATTTTACCCAAAATTTTCACTAGCTCCAATCGATTCTAATCCTGTTCCATAGCGTAGTGCACGTCAAAATGAAGCCAACGCAATTCGTTTCAGGAATTCTCGACCTCGTATCAAAAAGTTATACACTTTTAAACATTATACGAATTTAATATAAATGCAATTCACAATTTCCTTTTAATTTTAAACCTTAGCCAAATCTTGACCGTGCAATTTCAACATCAAATCAACGCCACATATATTTTTCTTCTCCCCTCCTTCACGCATGCGTTCCAGGCTATTCACGCAAGAAACCCATAGCTGTTCGAACCCTTATACAACGCGACCACCATCTCCACGTTTTAGCTCGATCAACAACCACCAGACGAAAGCACTTGCTTCCACTAACCTTCGGCCGTGATTTGGCCAAGTTCGGCCCCCCTTCTCCTTGAAAACGTGAACGAACGCACGGTGCTTGAATGCAAATTGCCATCGATCTGTTGCGTGTTCCTTGATCATAGCCGTTCACTTTACAGATCTCAATGCCCTCTTCAACATTATAGTTGAGCATTTTTGAAATTAATCAATAGATTTCGAGTTAACCGAGAAAGAAAGAATCGAAGGTTTCTAGCTATTGAAACTTAGGACCGGCTGAAGAAAGAATGAGGGTTTGGTTTGCAAAAGTGAAAATAGAGGCCTTCTATAGAAAATTCTCAAATTACTATTCATCCGAAATTTTCCGAACTCCAAACGAAGCATGTCGGCTGGCGTTTCAAGGGTTTACCCCGCATTCTTGACACAATGGAATATGTTTCGAAGGCAAATTCGATCATATGTGCAAGTTACAGAAATAAACGATCAATTTAAAATTAAACCGGTTAACCAAATTTCTGTGCGTTTTAGCTTGCCCCGGAAAAACGGTAAATCCGATTGACACGAAATTTGAAACCATACAATAATATAACATTACGGATCCGATGAAACTGGTTTCTTCGAAATCCGAGACTATTTGAAAAATGGCTATTTTAACTCGTCGATTAAATATTCAATTTTCACAAATCAACTTTTAATTCAATTTTAAAAGTTCTATAACATCACTCTAACTCCAATATGATTTATTATAACTTTATAAATCATATTCCTTCACATTAAACCCAAATTTCAATTATTTCTGTAATTTCATGTATTAAATTATCGATTTAATTATCCAATTAAATCGGGATATTCGAAATAAATTATTCGACTTACAAATCTTACTTGTTAATATTTAAAAATCAATTAAAATATATGAATTTTAATTAACAGAAATTTTGGGTCGTTACACTTTGTTTTTTCATTTGTTATACGAACCATTCTAATTTTAAGATGGTGTTACTTGGACTATTTTTAGTAATTATATTTTACTTCCTTCCACTGCGAGATATGAAACTGTAGAATACCATAAATTTTATATTAGTCTTTGTATCATGTAAAACCCTAATGAATCGTACTTCTAAGCACAACATGAGTTCAAAAGTCATTTTAGGCTTTGAATCTGTGTGTCTTGAGGTGCATGTAAAACCCTAATGAATCGTATGGAAAGATAGATTTATAAATGGTATTTTATAAATAAAAAATAGATACATAAATGATATTTTATAAAAAGGAAAATGATATCATTTTGACAAAATGAAAAAATAAATAACATTTGTGAATTTGTAGTGTTATATGGAATGGTCGTTTTATGGAAAGGATTTAGTCCTATCTTGAAACTGAAGATTTATAATAGGTATATGAGATTTAATATAAAAGAAGATTTAATAAAAGGAGTTTTATAAATATAAAAGGAGGTTTATAAAAGGAGTTTTATAAATAATAAAAGGAGTTTTGTAAATATTTTAAAAGAGATTTTTAAAAAGAAGCTTATAAAAGGAACGAGATTTGATTTCCATAAATGATCAATTTAAATTATGGTGGTATGGAAAGTATTCTTTTCATATCTAACCCCAAATTCTGAGGTATGGAAAATCATCTCTATCCGTGAGAGTTCAGTAATTTATGTCGAGGCAATGATAGTATTCTAACTTGTCCGCCTTCATTGTTAAGCAAGGAATAACACATGTTTGAAATCGAAAAGTGGTGGTAAGTGCATTTGGTATAATTTCCATATGATCCTTTTACTTATACCAAATGTGTTTTGGGTTATTTTTGTCAAAGATTCTTAATGACATTTGTTAACTCAAATAAGTTTGGTTTTGGAAGTAAAATATTTCTGAAGGTTTTATAAATATAGTTATACCATTAAGATAAGTATATGGCTACATTTTCTATGTATTGAAAGTGTAACGACCGCCTTTCTGGCACCAAAAGACGAGCCATTAAGGGTAGAAGAAAGAGAAAGATAGTAAGTGTGACGCCCCACCTCTATGCCCACGCTAGCCAAGGACATTACGGGGTAATCCCGTCAACTGGCGTGGAGAATAAAGCTGTTGAGCAGCGACCATCCGTGTAATTGCTTTGTACGAGCACCGATATGTTAGATAGTATAACATGCTCACGAGGAAGTCTGACATATCGATACAAACTCAAAGCTACTACACAGTGGCTATATAAAATCTTCGGAAACAAACATAGAAATAAACATAACACAAACCAGTCACAGATATCCATATCACAAAGGCGGAAAAATATATGAATATAACACATGAAAGTGTACATCAGAGTAGTGGTCAAACAAGATCCACAATGTCACAAAAGAATAGATACAAGTGCTAGACAAAAGAATATGGATACATCAATGAGTCTATATCTCAAATGTATACAACAAAAACTACTAATCTAAGTAGTTAGCCAAAAGTTAGGATGATAATCCCAGGTGTGAAGTCAAGCAGAAGCACCTGAAACATCTCGGTCTGACCCGAGTATTATTTAATAAGAAAATAATAAAGGATCAGTCTAGCTATAAATATCAGATAAAATGATATATAATAAGAGATATGACATAAACATATGATAACCATAAAGCCATATTATGATAAGTATGTAATTGAAAATCAACAAGAGATCAATCAATATCACAAGAATCTTCTCAAAGATCGAAAGGAATGTCATACTCCTTATTTTCCAAATCACCAAAACCATAAATATTGACAATAAAATCAATGCCAATCACAAAAGTTAAGGTCACACAAATTCACCAATACACAAAAATTGATAACACATATCAATGAAAATCACAGAAATTGGTGAAACACAAAATTCTAGAAATCATCAATGGAAATCCAAAAATCACAAAAGGGGGAGGCCTATCACAAAATGGGAGCATAAAAGCTCACCAACACGTGTATCACAAAATGGTAGTTAACTATTAATTTTTAGCCGAAACTCCACAAAACGGCCCGAAGACCATGGGACGCTACCCCACCAAATTGAGCCGAAGCTCCACAGAAACGGGGTTTAGTCTCGTTCGTAGACAAAGTGGCATCGCACATTTGCTAGTCTAAATCACAAAAATGACCATCATCGATCATCAAGAAGTGTTAATTACAATAAGCTAGTAAATATATGAGCTTAGCTTCATGTCCCATAACCACTAGCTTAACTTAAATATTTACGAACAAATTGTAGATCTCCACTCGAAAATTGTCACAAGAGGTTCAATCGAACAAGTCCAAGAGTTAACCGCCGAAGTAAACACAAGCGTTTCATACCAATTCTTTTACTAAGTCGTTTAATTAGATTTCTCATACGAGTGAGGTAAAGATTTGTATATACTAGTAGGTTGGAAAACTGTATTATAAACATGCTTGATATTGAAAATAGAGTTGAAATCGTTTTGATAAAAGAGTTTTGATATTTACTATTAGTATAGAAACCTTTATGTTTTTAAAGTGACAAACCACAAAAATGATTGTAGGAACAATAGGTCACAAAAATTCATGTTCGAAGACGTGAATAAAATCCAAAGAATTCGATTCCAAATTCATCAAAGTGAAAATACCCCTACGGCTCAACATTGCGCGACCTAACTGCCGAGCGACCTAAGGAGATGTGCGACCAAACATGGCTGAGCGACCTGCGACCTAACAACAAGGTGGGACAAAAAGCATGGTGCGACCTAAAGTGGCACGACCTAAACGACAAGGCGCGACCTAGCAGTAGCAAGCTAACACGGAGCGACCAAGGGAGGTCAGCGACCTATAGGCATGCGCGACCTAAAGAGATGTGCGACCTAACATGCACGCGACCTAACGCATGTCGCGAGCTAGCGGAGCAATCTAAATCATGTCGCGACTTAGTGGAGCGACCTAAGTAGTGCTGAGCGACCTAACACGGTGCGACTTAACGCATGAAGCCGACCTAAGATGTAAAGAGGGCCGAGCGACCTATGTTGTGAGCGACCTAGCCGGTGTGACCTAAAGCCGAGCGAGCTAACTGCAGGGCGAAAATGCCTCATGTGCAGGCCGAGCGACCTAAGGGTTTGAACTGCAAAAACTCACTCAAATTGCAACCGATCGAGCACGGACGCTAGGGGATTATGCCCATAGGCTACCCGGTCGTATTGGCTCCTCGATGCATCACCAAAATCGTGTTCAAACATCAAAGATTGGATTTTTAAAAGATTTGAACCCAAAACACTAAAAATTGGGATTTTCACCAATTCAATCCAAACCAAAAGTAAATGCACATGAATAAGTGTTAGGAATTCATGCTCAACAATCTAAGATAGTTATAGACAAAGATGTGAGATAAAAATCTCACCTTTTCACAAAATCAATGAAGGAGAAGCTTGAAAGAAAAGGAGAATCAACCCAAGAAGCTTGAATCAATGTCTTCTCTTTGAATTTGGAGTTAGATGTTGTATTTGCAAAGAACTAGGGCTTGGAGTTTTAATTTCCCATTCCTTCCTCCATTTTTGGTGAAGCTTAAGTGTTAGGAAATGAAAGTCGAGTTATGAAGAGAAGGGGGTTGAGCTAGAGTTAATAGCTTAGGCTAATGGGCATAACCAAACCCAAAGTCCAAAGTGAATAAGTGGCAAAATTCCACTAACCCCAAACATATCAAAGTTTATACTCAAAAAGATCGCAAACGGTGTTTTGAACTCAATGGATGTGGTTCCGAGTCCTAATTTGACCGTATGCAAAAAGTAGCTTTTCAGACAAAATCCGACTAACAATAAAATATTAAAATAAAAATATTTAAATATTCAATCATAAAATATGCGGGTTGTTACAGACTCCCCTCCTTAAAGTAATTGCGTCCTCGCAATATTTAGGAAGAAAAATATAGTAACAACCATAAAAGCTTATTCAACACAAAAGGAATTTGAAATAAGAAGTTCACCTCAAAGAGCACGGAAAAGTAAATCCGGATGTGTTCGCTCAATGAATTCTCTAGATTCCCAAGAGCAATCTTTAGGATTTGAGGACTATTGGACTTTAACAAGTGGGACATCTTTATTTCGAAGGCGCTTGACCTCCGAAGCAATAATACGAATAGGATGTTGCTCATAAGTTAAATTAGGCGAAACTTCAATTTCTTCCACAACACCGGGCTCAAGAATAAAATCGAAATCTCGAAGGCACTTCCGTAATTGAGAAACATGAAACATGACATGAATAGAAAAAAACTGAGCCGGCAATAAAAGGCGATAAGCCACGGAACCAATACGTTCGGTGATAGGAAATGGCCCAATTTATCGAGGTGTCAACTTTCCCGATCGACTAAAACGTACAACACCCTTCATAGGTGAAACACGAAGAAACACAAGATCTTCCACAGAAAATTCTAATTTCCTTCTCCGGTTATCGGCACAAGATCTTTGCCTACTTTGGGCATCTTTCATCCTATGACGAATCAGGTCAATCTTTTCTGTGGAATCACGAATAAAATATGGACCTAAAACCAGCTTCTCACCGGCCTCAAGCCAATAAGAAGGAGATCGGCATGGCCTTCCATAGAGTGCGTCGAAAGATGCCATAACAATACTAGATTGGAAGCTATTATTATAGGAAAACTCAACAAGAGAAATATGATCTTCCCAACTTCCACCAAAATCAAGGACACATGCACGAAGAAGATCTACAAGAAGTTTGATTCACACGCTCAGTCTGTCCATTGGACTGGGGATGATAAGTGGTGCTAAAATTAAGTTTCGTTCCTAAAGCTTTTTGAAGACTCTTCCAAAATCCACTATTAAATAATGGATCACGATCACTAACAATAGAAGTAGGAACTCCATGCAATTTAACAATTTCTTTGATAACGAGTTTGGCCAAGAGAGGAACGGTTCGATTGGACCGAACGAGAATAAAATGGGCGGATTTAGTAAGTCTATCGACTACCACCCATAAGCTATCATGACCCGAACGAGAACGGGGAAGGCCGTTTATAAAATCCATGGAAATTTGGTCCCACTTCCAAATTGGAATTTCCAAAGATTGCATAACCCACTGGGCCGTTGATGTTCGGCCTTGACAAGTTGGCAAGTCATGCAACACTTAACAAAGTTAGCAATATCTGATTTCATTCCCTCCCAATAATAAAGTCGCTTCATATCTGCGTACATTTTACTACTACCGGGATGAATGGTAAATTTAGAATGATGAGAATCTTCTAAAATGTCTTTACGAAGATTACTAATATTTGGCACGATAAGTCTACCAAATTTTCGAATACCGCCACGAGAATCAATAACGAAGTCTTTCAATCCTTCAATATCAATTTTATCCCTAAGATTTTGGCCAAGAAGAGTCAATTTGGGATCTAGCTTTTGAGCTTCAAGAATGCGGTCTAAAAGAGAAGGATGAGCCTCAAGGCTACATAAAACAAGATATGTACATAAGTTGGAAACTTGATCTCGAATCTCACAAGTGGATATAATTCCGAGATCATTCCATTCGGATATCATCATAGAAACAACCGCTTGTTGCTTACGACTAAGTGCATCGGTAACACGATTTCCCTTTCCGGTGGTATAAAGAATATCAAGATCATAAGCTGCAAGGAATTCGAGCCAACGTTGTTGACGCAAATTAAGTTCCTTTTGGGAAAATAAATACTTCAAAGATTTATGATCAGTATAGAGGATAAACTTCTCTCCCAAAAGATAATGACGCCAAATACGAAGGGCGAAAACAATAACCGCGAGCTCTAAACCATGAGTGGCATATCTAGTCTCGGCAGGCTTAAATTGTCTAGAAGCATAAGCAATAACACTTTCTCTTTGCATAAGAACGGAACCCAAACCAACGCGACTAGCATCGGTATAAACAACAAAATCTTGATTTCCCATGGGAATAACAAGAATAGGAGCATTGGAAAGGAGTTCTTTTAATTTCTAAAAAGAAGCTTCACATTTGTCCGACCAAATGTATTTAACTCCCTTCTTGGTCAAACTAGTAAGAGGCACAATTTTTTTGGAAAAGTCCTTTATGAAACGGCGTTAATAGCCTGCCAATCCAAGGAAGCTACGGATTTCCTTCACACTCTCCGGTCTCTTCCAATTTTGAATCGCTTCAATCTTTGAAGGATCCACGGATATTCTGGATTCGGAAATAATATGACCGAGAAACTTCACACGAGATTGCCAAAAGTGGCATGTAGAAAATTTTGCTTTTAATTGATTACTCCTATGAGTTTTCAACACAATCCGAAGATGCTTTTCATTCTCCTCCTCGGTTTTAGAATACACAAGAATATCATCAATGAAGATGAGAACGAATCGATCGAGGAAATCTTTGAAAACTCGATTCATAAGGTCAACGAAATAAGCCGGAGCATTCGTTAAACCAAATGGCATAACAAGCCATTCATAAGATCCATAACGAGTACGGAACGACGTCAAAGGAATGCTATCCTTTGCAATACGAAGCTGATGAAAACCGGTAGCTAAGTCTAATTGTGAAAAGACCTTAGCACCACTAAGTTGATCGAATAGATCATTAATCCGAGGTAAAGGATATTTATTCTTGATGGTTAGATAATTAAGCTTGCGGTAGAAAATGCAAAGCCTAAGTGTACCATCGAATTTCTTCACAAAAATAGCCGAAGCTCCCCAAGGAGAGGAACTGGAGCGAATAAATTGCTTCGTCTCCAATTCAGATAATTGTTTGTGCATATCCTCATTTTCCTTATTGGACATGCGATAAGGAGGACGAGTGATAGGTTGAGCTCCAGGGATGAGATTTATTCTGAGCTCAATTGCCCATTTAGGTGGTAATCCTAAAACGGGCTCAAATATGTCAGAAAATTCACGAACAACGTGAATAAGAGAAATAATATTTTCCTCATCATCATTATCGTCATCATGAGGATTCAAAGAATATAAAGATGCAACCAAGTTGGAATTCGAATCTTTAAGGTTAATAGAAATCGCTTAACAGATTGAGGATATCGAAGATGAATAGTCCACTCAGGACATAGAATTTGGGCTTCATAGTGGTTAAGCCAACCCATTCCCAAAATCATTCCAAAGCCTAAGTAGCGCATAACATGCAAATCGGCTCGAAAAGAAAAATCACACAAAATAATCTCGACATCTTTACACAATAAATTGACTGTTGTGAATCCACCAACCGGATTTACAATTCTCAGAGAAGTCATTAAACACAAAACATCCAAAGAAAAAGTAGCAACAAGTTCTTTTGAAATAAAAGAACGGGACGCAGCCGTATTAAAAAGAACTCGAATAGGATGATCACGAAATAAAATAATGCCATCAAGGATAGAATGAGAAATACCTTTACCACGAGATGTGTTGCCAGCGGCTTGAGCAACATTAAGCTTTCCCTCCTTCCTATTTTGAAGTTTGGGACAAGAAGACAAATAATGATATGGGCTTTTGCAATAGCGACAAGTACGAGGCTTTGAACACTTGTTCGCATAATGGTCCTTAGAACCACAGTTGTAGCATTGCCCAACACTTGGGGTAGAAGTCTTAATTGCCGCGGAGGCTTGCTTCCCTTTCTTATTGTTGGGATAAGGACCCTTAAACTTATTAGGCCATTTCTTGTTGTTGAAGTTCGGTTTGGCACTCACAACTTCTACATCACTCTCCCTATCTGCCTCTTCAAGAGGAAGAGCGATATCAACGAGTTGATCAAAAGAAACTTCTAATTTTAGAAGTAATGGCTTCTTGAGATTTTTATTCAAGCCATAGACAAATCGTTGGTTTTTCTTCAATAGGGTGTTTATGTACTCGACCCCGTATTTAGAAAGTGATTCAAGTGTTGCGACATAGTCTGTCACAAAGGATTCACCTTGAACAAGGTCAATGAAACGGCGAGCTAAAGTCACCTTCTCAGCTTCTAGCACAAATTTTAATTCGAAGCATTCTCGGAATTTCTCCCAAGTTAGATCCGCCTCATTTATCTCAGAAATCAGAAGCTCATACCAATCTAATGCTCTTTCTTGGAGCATGCCAGAGGCCATCTGAACACGGTGAAGATCAATAAGATTCATGCGAGAAAAGATTCGATCGCACGATCTCAGCCAAGCCTAGACTTAAATAATGGTTTCAGAACAATTGAATGGCTTTCCACCCAAATTGGTATAATCGCTGCAAAAACGTGCAAATCCAGACCTAGGGTGAGTAGACTTCGGATTATATCCGGCTGCTTGAGCATTCCTTATGAGATCAAGGAGCTGCTAGGCAGACATAAATACTCCATCTTGGGGAGTAGCACGAGATTGACTAGCATTGGGACGGCCAGGTCTAACCATTTCTCTTCCTTAAGAAGAAAGAAGGAAGAAGAAAAAGGTTATTCACCAAATGAATATCAAGCAATCTTGATAGATAAACAAGGAATCATAGAGAAAATATGATGAATCGGTACGAAGACTCGAATTAAATCCTAAAGCACAATTCCTAAGATGGACTTAGGGCGATGATCCTTGCTAGATTATTCTACATTGTTCCAAAGTTACGCTCTGATACCAAGCTATGACGCCCCACCTCTATGCCCACGCAGGCCAAGGACACTACGGGGTAATGCCGTCAACTGGCGCGGAGAATAAGGCTGTTGAGGAGCGACCATCCGTGTAATTGCTTTGTACGAGCACCGATATGTTAGATAGTATAACATGCTCACGAGGAAGTCCAACATATCGGTACAAACTCAAAGCTACTACACAGTGGCTATATAAATTCTTCGAAAACAAACATAGAAATAAACATAACACAAATCAGTCACAGATATCCATATCAAAAAGGCGGAAAAAGATATGAATATAACACATGAAAGTGTACATAAGAGTAGTGGTCAAACAAGATCCACAATGCCACAAAAGAATAGCTACAAGTGCTAGACAAAAGAATATGGATACATCAATGAGTCTATATCTCAAATATATACAACAAAAACTACTAATCTAAGTAGTTAGCCAAAAGTCAGGGTGATATTCCCAGGTGTGAAGTCAAGCAGAAGCATCTGTAACATCTCGGTCTGACCCGAGTATTATTTAATAAGAAAATAATAAACGAATCAGTCTAGCTATAAATATTAGATAAAATGATATAGTATAAGAGATATGACATAAACATATGATAACCATAAAGCCATACTGTGATAAGTATGTAATTGAAAACCAACAAGAGATCAATCAATATCACAAGAATCTTCTCAAAGATCAAAAGGAATGTCATACTCCTTATTTTCCAAATCACCAAAACCATAAATATTGACAATAATATCAATGCCAATCACAAAAGTTAATGCCACACAAATTCACCAATACACAAAAATTGATAACACATATCAATGAAAATCATGGAAATTAGTGAAACACAAAATTCTAGAAATCATCAATGGAAATCCAGAAATCACAAAAGGGGGAGGCCAATCACAAAACTGGAGCATAAAAGCTCACCAACACGTGTAGCACAAAATGGAACGCTATTCCATGGTAGCTAACTATTAATTTTGAGCCGAAACTCCACAAAACGGCCCAAAGACCATGGGTCGCTACCCCACCAAATTGAGCCGAAGCTCCACAGAAACGGGGTTTAGTCTCCCTCGTAGACAAAGAGACATCGCACATTTGCTAGTCTAAATCACAAAAATGATCATCATCGATCATCAAGAAGTGTCAATTACAATAAGCTAGTAAATATATGAGCTTAGCTTCATGTCACATAACCACTAGCTTAACTTAAATATTTACGAACAAATTGTAGTTCTCCACTCGAAAATTTTGTCAAGAGGTTCAATCAAACAAGTCCAAGAATTAACCGCCGAAGTAAACGGAAGCATTTCATACCACTTGTTTTACTAAGTCGTTTAATTAGATTTCTCATATGAGTGAGGTAAAGGTTTGTATATACTAGTAGGTTGGAAAACTGTTTTATAAACAAGCTTGATATTGAAAATAGAGTTGAAATCGTTTTGATAAAAGAGTTTTGATATTTACTATTAGTATAGAAACCTTTATGTTTTTAAAGTGACAAACCACAAAAATGATTGTAGGAACAATAGGTCACAAAAATTCACGTTCGAAGACGTGAATAAAATCCAAAGAATTCGATTCCAAATTCATCAAAGTGAAAATACCCCTATGGCTCAACATTGCGCGACCTAACTGCCGAGCGACCTAAGGAGATGTGCGACCAAACATGGCCAAGCGACCTAAGGGAACGTGCGACCTAACAACAAAGTGGGACAAAAAGCATGGCGCGACCTAAAGTGGCACGACCTAAACAACAAGGCGCGACCTAGCAGTAGCGAGCCAACACGGAGCGACCAAGGGAGGTCAGCGACCTATAGGCATGCGCGACCTAAAGAGATGTGCGACCTAACATGCACGCGACCTAACGCATGTCGCGAGCTAGCGGAGCGACCTAAAGCATGTCGCGACTTAGTGGAGCGACCTAAGTAGTGCCGAGCGACCTAACATGACGCGACTTAACACATGAAGCCGACCTAAGACGTAAAGAGGGCCGAGCGACCTATGTTGTGAGCGACCTAGCCGGCGCGACCTAAAGCCGAGCGAGCTAACTGCAGGCCGAAAATGCCTCATGTGCAGGCCGAGCGACCTAAGAGTTTGAACTGCAAAAACTCACTCAAATTGCAACCGATCGAGCACGGACGCTAGGGGATTATGCCCATAGACTACCCGGTCGTATTGGCTCCTCGATGCATCACCAAAATCGTGTTCAAACATCAAAGATTGGATTTTTAAAAGATTTGAAGCCAAAACACTAAAAATTGGGATTTTCACCAATTCAATCCAAACCAAAAGTAAATGCACATGAATATGTTAGGAATTCATGCCCAACAATCTAAGATAGTTATAGACAAAGATGTGAGATAAAAATCTCACCTTTTCACAAAATCAATGAAAGAGAAGCTTGAAAGCAAAGGAGAATCAGCTCATGAAGCTTGAATCAATGTCTTCTCTTTGAATTTGGAGTTTGCAAAGAACTAGGGCTTGGAGTTTTAATTTCCCATTCCTTCCTCCATTTTTGATGAAGCTTGAGTGTTAGGAAATGAAAGTTGAGTTATGAAGAGAAGGGGGTTGAGCTAGAGTTAATAGCTTAGGCTAATGGGTTAAACCCTGTGTAGTTAATGCCCCGCTATTACCCCACTACAACCCCGCTATATCTCATAGCGGATTTCTACCGCTACGATTTTTCCATATAGCCCCATAATATAGCCATTCCGCTTTAATCCCCGCTATTTCCGCTATATCCCGTTATTTCCGCTATATTCCGCTATTCCCGCTATATCTTTTTTAATAAAATGAATTGAAAAATTGCATTTATACATTATAAAATTATGAAACTAATTTATTTGATTTAATTTTTAATTTATTTTCAGAAATGAAAATACTCTAATATTCTACCAAATTCAATTATGTTTTATAGCAGTTTTTTGTTTATTTAAAGTATATTCCCACATGTTTTTATTTAAAATTATTTATGTATTATTTATAATTCAATTGAATGATAATTTTTCATTTAATTACCATTTATATATTTGTAAAAACATTAAGTACGAGTTTTATATGCCATTTTAGAGCCATCCGCTATATCCCGCTATATCCTCGGTGTATCCCCGCTATGACTTTTTGCACCTCCACCGTTTTGAATCTATCGAGCGCATTAATTGCACATGTTAAACCAAACCCAAAGTCCAAAGTGAATAAGTGGCAAAATTCCACTAACCCCAAACATATCAAAGTTTATACTCAAAAAGATCGCAAATGGTGTTTTGAACTCAATGGAAGTGGTTTCGAGTCATAATTCGACCGTATGCATAAAGTAGCTTTTCAGACAAAATCCGACTAATGATAAAATATTAAAATAAAAATATTTAAATATTCAATCGTAAAATATGCGGGTTGTTACAATAAGAAACTATAAAATCAAGGAATCTCACCACGAATCAAAACCACATATAATAGATAACATAGGATATCACATTGTTATTTCCATAATAATAATACATCGGAGGCATTACATTACAACTTCAACTGGACAGTTATAACTACCTGTCCATCACAATATACATAGACCACATATAAACATAGTGAAATAAGATAATAACTAGCTAACGGTGAAGCCACCTACTCCAGCTCCTTCAAAATGCTTCGTATGAAACCTGGATCATTTGCTACTAATACAAATTTGAGTATTCAAGAGTTTTAGGAAAAGAAAATAAAAATCCGGGCCAGACATGGATCTGGTGTGAGTAAACTCAAACAACTTATTTTTTTACTTTTATAAAACACTTTGAAAATCAAAATTATCTCGTAAGACCACGCCTACATAAATATGGACGTATTTTTACCTTACGACAACCAAAACATTTTATATAGAAATCCAGTGATATTTTGATAATGTCTAGGGTTTTCGATTAATATAGAACATAGCAGAAATGCTTGCATCTTATATTTCAACACATTTGGGTACATCTAAATCCGTACGACACTTATTAGTGAATGGATTCCATACAATGACTGAGCTATTGGGGTACCGCCCATTCCGTGCATCTCTAGATAAAATAACACTGAGGTCGAACCTATCGACCCCCGCCAATACAAGATTGACCTACTATTTACTGGATAGTAACGAATAAGATCAACCCTTGGTTGGGGTCAGCAACCGTGCCAAAGTATAAATGAGTAAATAGTATGGACTCTAGATAGGGATGACCTCACCCTCATGGGAGCGACCCACCTTGCCTTGCTGCATCTTCCTTGTTTTAGTCATTCCCAATTGATGAGGCCTTAGCCTACATTTACCTTTATTAAAGCATTGCTAATTGGAATGCTAACATTTCCTTCCATATGTTGACACAATGTAAGCATTCATCCATACAAGTCGTTCACGATATGAAACAGACCGAAGGCATTATCTCCACTACACCCATTTTGGAATCACCCTTAGGGCTAGTAGCAAATAGCCCTTGCACTTCAAAGCCTTCATCTTGGACCTTGCCCTTACTATTTCCAATTCGAATGTTTACTTTGGTTCGAAGTGTTTTTTGGATAACAACTAATATCCGATCCCACTCTCCTCAAAACAACGTTCGATAATTTTAAAAGGTCAAGTTGTTTATAGTAGACATTCCCACTATCAGGATGTAAAGATTTACATACAAACATACATTCCATATGCTTAGATTATCATGACCCGCTTATCGAAATTAACCCCCCATATTCATTATGTTCCCATTGTGTGGTATTTGTGATAAGTACAAGTCGACATACATTCAATAAAATGCGTCATCGTTTTATTACAACTACTTTAATTCATTTGGCTGCTCAATAGCATAGACAAGAGATCCTTGTTTTTAAAAACATTTTACTTGAAAAGAAAATTTGTTAGAAATAAATAACCGATAGGGTTTTAAAATAAACCTTAAAATAAATAAACTTTAATTAAATCATAAGTTTAAAACTTAATTAAGCTTTAGTTAATCTTTAACTAAATCAAAATTACATCATTAATAATCTTAATTTTATTTATAATTAGGCCTTTATTATACTTTAATAGATAACATTTAGACAAGAAATTAGTTTAAGTGGGTAATTAATCTTTCATTAAATAATAATTAACTAAATAATTAACTCTAATTAAACATTCAATTAAAATAAACTTGATTTAATAAAAATTAACTTTCTTTGTCTTAATTAATAATTATTTAAAACTTATTTAATTATGAATAATTAACTTAGTTAAAAATTTCTTAACCTGATTACTTAATTAAATAATCAAATAATAATTTCCCAAGTTAACAAAAAAATAAATAAATTATTAAATTATTAAAACTTAAACTTTTTACTTAATTATTTTGAAATGAGTTTTTAAAAGAAATCCAAAAGAAAACATATAAAAGCTTAAAATTGCAAAATTTCCCGAACTACATCTATAAGGACTATGGCTATTAGCGCAGTTTGCTAGAATTGTTTTCTAGGTGGAAATCTCACTTAACTCTAGCTACCACATGTTTGAAAAACACAACTGTAACAGTTTTGAAAACCTTAAACAAAAGGTAAAACTTGGATAAAACATTTTCAAAAATCCAAAGCTAGAAAAAGAGCTTTCGTTTTCAAAACGGAACTCAAATCTTTTGTGACTTTTAAAACACCAGTTTTGACAACCATCTCACAACATACTTGGTTTTGTTTCACAAACAACACTACCATCATATCATAACCAATATCACATATCCATATCCATACACATATCCAACATATCAACATATTATCCAAATCACAAATCTATACCAAATAACCAACTTGCAGTCATATATCATCCAAACAACATGATATTTCAACACGATAAACACTATAATTTCACAACATATAGATCATTAAACCAAGTTGTTTTCATCGCCAAAAATATTACTTTTACTCATCGAAACTTCTCCAAATCAAAGCGAACTTTTTTCGAAACATGAAAACACTTAAAAATATTGCAAATTTTGTACTTTTAGTTGCTCAAACCCTTGAAAATGGCTCGGCCAAGTGGCATTGGGCACGACCTAGTGATGTTTGGGCTCGGCCATCATGTGTGGAGGGGTATTTTTTGCTTGAGTTTTCAAAGAGAAAGTGTTGTAGGATGTAACGACTCGGGTTTCTAGTCACCTGTTATTAGGATAATTAACATATTTTAATTATTGAAATATTAATTTTATAAGTCGAATAAATAAATTTTATGATATTACAAATATCTGAATATGTAAATTAATTAAAACTATGTTTAATTTTTAAATATAAATTTTTGAATATGATAAATTTTATGGATATATTTAAGTAAAACTCCACCATTAAAATTTAAGATAGAGTATCCATATATGTATACATATAGATATATACAAGCTTTGTGATGATAATATATATAAGTTTATACGTGTATACATGTTTATAAAAATATTGTATATGTAAAAATATATTTGTACACACACACACATGAATGTATAAACTTCATAATGGCAAAATTTCAAAACTTTAGGCTATATGTACACATATATTGGTGCATGTTGTGAAATATATGCATATGAAATATAAATATCTTAATATGGTAAAATACATATGTATATATATATTAGAGGCTTTGATTAGAGGTTTAAAATCTAATTTCTGTAAAATAATTAGATAACCTTCACATTTTCAAATATTGGAATATATATATATATATATATATATATATATGTTTGTATATGAATAACTTATGCTATAAAAATTAAAATAAAATATTTATTAATAAGAATAAATACTTGAAAATAGCAATTTATGATTTTATGTTATTTATATTGTATATGTAATGATTTGTACAAGAAGTATTAACCCTAGGCATGTTAATATTAGAAGCAAAATATGTACATATAATCAAAGTATTGGAAAATCTATGTAAATAGTTATATGAGAATGTATACACATAAGGGAAGCTTTTGATGCAATAGATCAACTTAAGCACGAAATAAATCAAATATTTCACTCAATTTTCAAGTCAACAAGGAAATCAAATCACTTAAATAAAAAAAAAATCAAATCATCCCTTTTAATCAAATTGGCCAAAAGAAAAAAAAATTAAAATATATGGAGAAAGGGCTGTACAGGTATATGTCTTCTTTTCTTTGGCTTGCACTGTACACTTCCATCCTCTTCTATATATACATGGCCACACTCACTCTTATTCATTTGTTTAACTAAAAAAAAAAGAAACAAAGTAAAGTGCTTCCATTAAACAACAAAAAGATCAAGTCAGTAAAAGTTGAAGAAGGTGATAAAACAAGCAGCAGATGCTCATCTATTTGAAACCGTGAGTTAAACTTTCAAATGTTTATTAATATTTGAATATCAAGATGTAATGAAACCTAGTTATGTCAAGCATACATGTGGTTTTGCATTCATACCTTTGTTTATGTGTTTAGACCTGGTAGTTCTTCCTACAATTCAAAAAAAGAAAAGAAAAGCCTGTACTTCTCCTTCTCTCTGTCTTGCACCTTTTCATATAAAGCAGTCAATCATCAAATTCAAAAATCAAAAACTCAACATCCATTTAGTTTCAAACCATGGTTTATTAACAAAAGTTGTGTAACGACCTGTAATCTCGCAACTTCGACACCGAGAGATTTCGTTTGTTTTAAATTTAAAAGGGTTTAAAACTTAAATGTGTTTTGTCTAATAATGGAGAAATTATTTATTCTTATAGTTAATAATTTAAAAAGTATAAATTTGGATTTCAAAACAAATCAACAAAAGTTAAGTTTTGTCAGAAATAAACAAATGCTTAAATAAATAGGTTTAAATATTTATTTGATAAGTTAAATCTTATTTGAAACATCTAACAAAGATAATAATGTAACATCCCACCTTTTCACACGCTTTAAATCAACACATTTGCCAATTCAAACCATACAGAAGGGCGAATTGTTATGGGGTAAATAAGAAAAACGAGAAAGAATATAAAACAAAACAGAATCTCACAGCGGAAGGATAAAATATAATAATAAAATATACAGTTCATGAAGCTGTTTACAAAATATTTAATTTTTCTTATACAATATATATCAGAGTTGCACATACCAACGAATAAAATCGATGCAACGGAATACAGATAATGAAATCTTCATCTTCGTCCTCCAGAAATAAAGTCTTCGATCCTGAAATGCTCGGACTGACCCGTGCGAATTGAAAAGACAAAACACTCGAGTCAGAACTAAAAGATCTTATGTAAGTTAAATCAACATAAATAAATATGAGTGCAGTAACTCAAGAGATGCTCGGGATTTACATCTCTTAAGGATCCGTTAAACTATTTACTATGTAGCATATTTCGCTATTATAATAGTGTCTAATTGTAAAATAAACTTACTTTTAAATAGCGTTAAGGGGTTACCCATATAGCCTTTAACACAAATAATGCCAATAGTCTATACAGTGCCTGCATATCTCCTGATCAGGAGACTACGAGAAGACACTCCATAGGTACGACACAAATAGAAACTCGTAGTAAAGGCTCGGTATGGTAGGTGACACGGCACAACTAGGCAATGCCAGGGTAGATATACCAATTACACACACGGGCTTGTGGTAACGCGTAGCGCGCAGCTACCGCCCACCTCGAGCAACACCCCCAAATCAAAAATCAAAAGTGGCCACCGAATCAATCCAAAAGTCATAGTATAATACCAAAGGGATGTGTCCGATTAGAGGATTGACCTCATTGGCCCGAGGTCGCTCCTTTTTTAGCCACCTTATGCCAACTCATGGGAGTTGGGTCCACATATTTACCTCAAAGGAAATGCCGCCACCATCCTACTTCATTCTGGAATCTCCACCGCGTACACGGTTGTTAAAGTGGTTTTCGGAGTTGGCAGAGAGTATGACAACTTCCGATCCTGGTCTCTTCAACAACCAAACGTTATTATAACACCATGGTCTTTTCAAAATAGTTTATATTTTAAAACCAGAATAAAATATTCATTTCAAAACCATATAAATACGATATCATTTCTATTTTAAGACCTAAATAAAATGATGTCATTTTTATTTCATATATCCTTTTTCAAAAATCATAATACTTTCAAATATATACACTTTAAACCCATTGCTTTGAAACATAACTTTCAATACTTAAATGGTTTAATAATAAATTACATTATAAAGTAAATTGGCTTTTTAATTTCTTAAATCAATTCCAAATATAGATTTTAATTCCCAAATAAACCATTTAAATTTCCATATATTTCAAAGTTTCTAATATTCCACCATTTCAAAACTAAATTTTTAATTCATATATATATATGTCAAATTCCCTTTACTATTATTTAGTTTTGAAATACTTGCTTAATAAATCCAGTATCCTTTATATAAAAACATCCAAATTCAATAATTGAATATTCCTCAATTTATTTAGACTAGATATATTCACTTAAATCATCCTAAACCCGAATTTAGTTATAACACCATATTCTTTTTAAATCTAAATTTCAATAAAATCTTAATTAAATAAAATCTCAAATCAATTTCAAAACTATCTTCTCAACTTTGATTTATAAAAATCAATATAAACTCCATATTGGAATATAATTTTAGTAAATACTTGTCCAAAATATATTTTAATAAAATCCACTTTATTATTAAACTTACTCCATACTTTAAAACAATTTTATACATAGTTTAAAACCAAGAATTTAACTATATATAAGATAACCTTTATCAAATATCCGAAATCTATATCTCATAAACCATATATATATATTTCTTTACAAAACATAGAAGATCATTTTAAAATATTTTTATATATATACCGCGGTGTCTGTATAAAATTTTCTATCCAATGGTCAAGTGATACAGATATTTATCATTTCAATCCGCAATTTAAAATTAAAATTTACGGTTATATATCATTTCAAACCGCAATCCCGAATGAGATGAAAAATGCATAGCAACTTGCAGTTTATAACAATATAAAATACAACATCCATATATCCAATATCAGCCATCAACCATTTATCGCAATCAGCATCAAGCTCAAACAATAGCATCAATATAGAACGGATAATAAACAACATGTATTGAATAGCAGTTTATTTTCAACAATAAATTAAATAAGTGTTTAACTGACAGTTTATATGCAATGAATAATTAATTAACAATTTAACTGCCAGTTTAAATGCAATGAATAAATTAAATAGCAATTTAATTTAAATAAATGAAATTAATGGAGATGATGATTAAAAATATGCCAAACAACCACAAATAAATTTTAAATCACATCATATATCAATTTAACAAACATAAGAAATTTTAGAAGTTGTGAGTGGGCTAAAACACTCACCTTTTGAATTTAAATTGAATTTAAATCCAATTTAAACCCAAAAATTGACCAGTCTACAAATTCATCCAAACGAGTGCCAAAATATCTGGAATTCAGATACGAACCAAACAAAAGAAACCACGTGTGAATCAGAGTCCGTATGCGAAAGTTATTCGATTTAAACGATTTGAAAACAAAATTTAAATAAAAAAAGAAAAAGAAACACATACCAATCTCGGCCACGTCATCGATCTATCCCTCTCTCCCTCATGCGTTTGAACGTCCTTCCAGGAACCTTCTCGTTCTAACCCTAGAGGCCTCTGCCCAAACTACACGAACGTCGATCGTCAATTCACGATCGTGTGCCTACACAAAACAGCCCTGACGTCATCCTCTCTGCTCCTCCCCACGCGCGGCTGTGAATGCCCTCCAAACCCCATGCGCCGCCGCACGAACAATGGAAACCCACGATGCCTCCAGTGACCTACTACGCAGGTGAACCGCATGGATGAACACGACTTGCCTTCCTCTACGCGAATATCCCCTCCGATCGACCCAAAGACGCGAATCCACTGTCGAACGACGAACCCTACCATTAACGGTCGAAAATTCTTTGATTTTTACCGGTCAAACGACAATCCAAAACAAAAAACGAATTTACCACATGATTATGCACTTCGAGAGCATCAACATATATTTTTTCTGAATTTTTCTGAGGAGTTTGAATTTTTATTAGATTTTTGAATTTGCAATTGGATCTTGGTTTGCATGCATTGAGGAAGAGGAGGAGCTGATGAAATTGTACGTGTAGACAAAAGAAAATAGGCGTAGGCTAGGGTTTATAGCCGGATATTTATAGAGAATGTTGAAATAGAATAAATGGATCGGGTTGAATACGCACTAACGACAAAGTGGCCCAAAAAGCCCGTTTCCACTCCGGAACGAAATTGGGTCAACCCATATATCAAAATAGATGTTTTAAAATATTATGAATGCGATGGAAGAAGTTTCAAGTCCAAATTCCATCGTATGAAGAAGTTATGCTAAAATCAATATTTTCCAAATTGATTTCAATAGATTTCAATTTATCGATTTCAAAGCGTTTCGACTCCGTACGATTAAACGACCATTTCGATCGCTCCGAAACTTGTAACCCTACAATAATTCATTGTTACGGATCCAATGAAACTGGTTTTGTCGAAATCCGAGTCAGTGGCCAAAATGGCAATTTTTATGCTAATTAAATAATTTAATATTAAATTAATTAAATATTATTTTTAAATTTCAATTCCATAATCGACAATTCTTGTCATTTTCAATTTCTTAAACATTTATACTTATTTAAACAATTTTAATTTGTTGATTTAAAATTAATAAATTCCTCAATTTCCTTAAATTCAACAATTATAAATTAAATTTCCAAAATTCTATTTAATTAAACCCATCAATAACTATTCCATTCCTTATTGTTAAATAGATGACTTAAATATTGTATTTAAATCTATTACATTAATTTTTCTCATATTATCTTTATGTCAAATAATGTAGTAATTAATTTCATTCACAATAAATCCAATGAATTATAATTTATTTCAACAAATAAACTTGATTTAACTCCAAATCGTTTTTATCTCATAAATAATTATTCAATAAACAAAGGTGACCTTTGTTTACCTATTATACAAAGTCCAAATTTTCATCTTTCCTCCGTACTAACTACCCTATTTTCATTTTATTACATTTCTACGAATGTACACGCCAATTGCGTTTTAGATTCTAAACAAATTCATTTACTTAGGTTCATACTTTCCATTATATCGATTACAACAATACGCATAAATTTACAATTCCAATTATTCCGTTATTACATTTTCGCCTTCCGTTATTATATTAATAATCACTAAGTAACGTTTATTATCAAATATAAATATTATAACTACTTAACGGACATTGATTTTATAAATTTACAATTTATTACGTATTCTTCATCAGTTAACATAATTTTGAATTCCTTTCCCAATTTACTAATTTCAATCAATCCTAACTTTACCATCTCTTTCAATTAATAGGGTGTGCATTAATTTAGTTATTGCGTTAGTTCTTATTAATATAACATTAAGGTTCCTTTAGTGTAATTGACTTCAAATTTTATTATAAATGAAATAAACAGGTAACCTTACAATACACTAAGGTTTATTATTTCCAACAAATTATCATAGTTGCCTACATAATATTTACTCCAATATTTACACACAACCGTTACTATTTTCATATGCCAAATCCTTATACAACGGTCGTTTTATTTTTTTATTTATTATAACATTTATAACTTAAATGTTTGCCTTGGTTTTCTTCCATTAATAGGGTTTTTTATTTCTTACAATATCAATGTTACCATTTATCCTATTATTTCACCCATTATTTAATTAAAGTCTCAATTAAATTTATTTATCTAGATTTCACTCATTTATTACATCATTTATTACTTTACAAAACAAACAACATTTAAACTCATAAAAGTAAACCAAATTTCATTTTAAATCCAATAGATTTCCAAATCAAAGTTTATACGTATTTCAAACAACTATTATAATTACTCCCAAAACATTGGTTTTATTAAAAGACCATTTATTAATATTTAATTTTCTTAATTTAATTCAATAATGTAACAATGTGTTCTTTCATTAACTAATTCAATACCTACTTTATATTTTTATATTCAATTTACATTCAGGTATAACGCTTACACTATTTCATTCATTGTAGTTTCATTAAATCTATAACAATTTTAGCTTTAATAATCATTGTTACACTTCATCATAGCTATCATTTCATTATTCATTAACAAATTTTATTTGTTTCAATATTATTCCCTTATACATTATAAGGTTTTTATTTCTATCTAAATTTAATTACAAAATCTCATTAATTTAACCAAATTCATTTACCAAAATTTACGGGTCGTTACACTCTCTCCCACTCAAAACTTTTCGTCCCGGAAAAGGAAAAGAAGGGAAAAGAAGAAAAAAAAAACAATATAACTTATTTAAAATATTAAATTCATACACAACTAAATTTACAAAATTAATTACTTTAAATAAAATATACAAATTTATAACCATTACACCTTTTTATACTCAAATTAATAAAGTTTGGGAAAAACATTTTCAAAAATTTTCTAAGTCCAAAATTTCCGAAAAATTTAGGCAGATTCTCCTTTGTACGGGGAGGCTCGGGCGAAAATATAATATCAAATATAACAATAGACAACGTATATTTACCATAACAATATATATCCCAACCTGAGAAATAATATAATAACGCTATAAACCGTAATTCGAAAACGTATCAATTTGTCAGGCACTTAACGCTTATTTTATGGAACCAAAAGCAGTAGCTATTGCTTCCATAACCTGCAATTCACTTATATAATTCCAAAAAGGTTAACAATTATTTAAAATGAAATATTTAAAGTTGTTTCAACCAATAACAACCAAATCAATACAAACATCAATCACTTGCAACAAGCAAACAACCATCAATACAAATCAATCATCCATTCATATCAAACAAAACAAATAGTTGTTCGGTTCAAAACTTTAAATTGTAGAGAATGTAAGATAAACCATTAAGTGCACCATTTACTCAACAGTCTTAGATGAAACTATCTAGATTATTCATACATCCACCAAATTTAAAGCATCCTTTCCCGAACAATCATAAGCCAAAACAAACAACAAATCCAAACAATAAACTATGTTTATTCTTGTTAATTTCATTTCATACTATTGTTGTTTGATTTCCATTTTATCCATATACTGATTTATCTTTTTAATTTTACATTATTACTTGCAAATTTTCATTTTTAATTAATTCGTTTATTTACTGCTTAATTTCACTTATTTACAGTATTCATTTTCTGCTTATTTTCAAAATAAATAACTTCAATATTTACCTAAGTCTATAATTACTTACTTACAACATTTACCTTCTATCATATTGTGATGACCCGCAAATCCGTACTCCTTGAATATACACTAATCTCTATAGATTAACTCAAGATGAACAGAAATACGAATTATCAATGTTTAAGAAAAAGAAAGAGGTAGAAGAAGAGAGAAGAAGATAGGAAATAGAGAGAAAAGAAAATAGAACGGAACAGAACGGAAACAACAGAACAACATCAGAATCTCACAATCGCAGCGGAACAACATATAATAGATAAATGAATAATCTTTAAACAAAGAACTTTATCAGTTATTACATTACATTTCATTACATCAAAGTCTACAACATCAAACAACAACAAACAGCGGAAAAGAAATACTATATACAAGTAATACGCCATGCCATCTTGCTTGCCTCCAGCAACTCCTGAATATCCAGAATATCCTGATAAATCTTAACTCTTGACTGCCCGTGTGGAAATTGGTGGGCACCCAAAGTTTAGGAAGGAAAACAATAAACTCTGAGTCAGTCATGTGACTGGTGCGAGAACTCAAAACAGTTTATTTATCTTTAAAATCAAAATAGAGGAATATTTTTAAAGTCAATTCGAAATGCTTTTAAAAATGAGACTACCATAAGACCTCCCACCACACACACAATGCAAACGCAGACTTGGAGGAGATTTCTTCTTATGTTAGTCAAAGGTGCTTGATACGCATTAAAAAGAAACATTTGATATTATTACTAGTGCATAGTGTAGAAAACATTTCGAAAGTAGAATATAAATCTTAGCCAGCATAGGTACCATTATATTATGCCTACTATAGCTACCATATTAGATGGCAGGTTCTACAACTAAAACCGTACAAGTCTCGTATTGTTTCTTTGGATTTCCAACAAATGGTCAGGCCAAGGAACTTCCCATTGCCACATGAGAACGCCTCTGGAAGGACCTCCCCGAGAACCAAACCGGATCTCTGCCAACACAAGGCCGGGTTACCCCAAACTGGGTAACTACTGACACGAGTATGCCATCCCCCGGTCCTTTGGGACCTTTAACCGAGCGCTCGTAACCATCATCACACAATCATAAATAAATTGTTTCAACATGAGTAAGTATCTGGGCTCCATACCATGATACCACCCTTTTCCAGAAGGAAATGCACATACCCTAAAGGGAGCTACCCCTCATAACGTTGCCGCATCTTTCCTGTTTTACCATTCCGGGGTGTGAGGCTCGACGAAGTCTCGTCCACAAAGCCACGCTTTATACAGAAGCTGTGCTTTGGGTCAACAAATGATCATAGAAATGATCACAAAGATAAACGATCAAACAAATGATCCTATCACAAATGATCAAATAATGATCATTTCACAGCAACACTCAACATGTCACATTACCAAATTGGGAATATATCACTGATAACCTTCAACTACATAACCTTTGAGCTCGTACGTCTCAGAGAAGGGTGTTAAGCTAAGAGAATAAATTCTCCGCCACCAACAGAAATATATTTGAAAGAAATCAGCTTTATATCTCAATTTGTAATGTCAGACATACAATCCATACAAGTCTGTTCCGGGATCGAACAGAACTGAAGGCACTTACAAAGAAGTCCTTGCAATCCGGATATTCACTAATAATGTCCAGACTTCCCATCACATATGGAATTTCTATGCCGGGGCCATTCGGTGTAGAAACATTCGACGATAATCCTTCCGTTTTCAAAAATATCTGGTCTTCAACACCGGTCATCAATTGCAATCCATTACGTCGTATCACTATTCGGGATGGGTAATCCGAATAACGAGCGCAATAATTTAAAAATAAGTGTGGCATTCAGATTCAAGCAAATCACAACAAATACCTATTCAAAGGTAAATATTGATAGTCGGTTATTGTACTATCAATGGATATGCACACATCACCAGATTCCAAATAATTTTCCAAATTATTTATTTCCCAAAAATATCTTTACTAGATATATAATTTTCACACTTCAAAAATAAATCAATATTTATTTTTAAACAAATTCCCCTTTCCTTCATAAATTCCATAGTGAATTTATATTCCCAAAATATTTATGAATATACGATTTAAATAGGTTTCAAATATTCATTTTCAATTTATCTTCAAAAAGATAAATTCTCAAAACGTTTCATTTCACATTGGAAAAACATTTCCATACTTATTTAATAAGTAATTTACAATCTTTTTATTTTCTATACTTGGAAAATATTCAATATACTTAAATCGAAATTAAGTGTATATTTCATTCTTTAAGGAAATCATTCTCTTAAACATATTTATTTGGGCCAAAACAAATGTTACGTAAAACATCATTACGACAACCCAAAATCACTAGTATAGGGATTCGAAATTAAAATAGATATATAAATCCCAATACTAAAATGAAACATTTCCTTTCGGAAATCATTTACTATAACAACAGTGTTATAGTCCACCATTTCCTTCTATTTCTCAAAAACGTCTATTTCAACAATAAATGTTGAAATCTATGGTTTCGAATCTTTAACACATTTAAAAACATCGTTAGATCGTTTTAATTCTATTTAAAACATCACATCCAAAACGTTTTCTTTAACATAATATTCACTATTCAAAACGTGAATATACTTTATTAACAAATTTCATCATTTCTATACTTTTCATTTTAAAGGATTTTTCACAGTCTAAAACGTGAATATAACTCCATAAATAAGTTATAACAATTTACTTATTAAAATAAGTCGTTTGCGGATTTATAAAACAATGTTTATAAATTCCATTTCTATTTATTTTATATCAACTCCTTTTATAAATTCCTTTATTAACCTATCCAATTCATATCTCAATGATATACTAAAAATTCATATTATAAGTCAAATACTTATAATTTATTTGTTTACAAAAAATCGTTCTTTTAAACTTCCCAAGTTATAAATCATATAACTTATAAGATTCATTTATTTACCCATATCTATTCTTCGAATAATTTTACAAATTTTATAAACCTACTGCTTATAAAATTCCATTTATAACTTCACCGTTTATAATTCTATAAATTTCATTCATTTATGGAATTCATTCACAATTCATTCCAACACTTATAAAACTCGTTTTTATAATTCAAATATTTTTAATTTATAAATATCCATCTTATAAATCTTTTATATAAATCAATTTATATTATTCTTTTAAAACGTCTTTAAACTCCTTTATAATTTCATCATTTTGATTTATAAAATAATCAAATTTTATAAACCCTATATTTAATCTTTTCACAATAAATTCAGAAATCCCAATTTAAACTATTTTATAAAATCATTAACCCCATATCTTCAAGAATCAACTTTTAACCGTATTTCTTAAAAATCATAATTTTTTATAACATTAAAAGTATAACGTTTATTTATTTATAATGGATCAATTCCAAAAATATTTTATAAACATATACTTTCAAAAATCACTTTAAAATCCTTTTAAAATCCCAAAATTTGGCCCAATGGTGCTACATACCAAATAGTCAATCACGATAAACAACGATACCATATATCGATATGATAATCAACGAATATCAAAATATCCGAAATTAAATAAATACTGTTGAGGAATCCAGTTGGATCCCTCCTACCTGTTTTCCTGCATCCACAAACATTAGCACAATACCAATTTCCGCTCCAGTACGGAATTATCGTGGTATATGGGATTTAAAATATTATCTGCTTAATAGACGACGCAATAGGGCCTCATCCGCTATACAATGCGGGAAATCAACAACTGCAATATATACATATGTCAATATATATATATATATTGCTATTATATATAATACCAATTTCACTGTTTATGAAATATTCGAAGGTATATGTTTTTAATAAATAACATCCGCTTACTAACGGCGCATAATGTCTATTTTAACAATTAATAGATAACAATCATTATTCAAACATGCATTCAAGAATTTTAAATCTAACTATTTAAAAATAAAATCGAAACTATTCGATTGAGTGAGAAGTTCTCACCTTGATTTCAATTTCGTTTTAGAGATTTATTTCGAATAAAATTAAACGGACGTTTAATTTTACCCGAAATTCTCACTAACTCCAAACGACTCCAATCCAATTTCATAGCGTAGTGCTCGTCCATACGATTCCAACGCAACTGGTTTCGCACGTTTTCGACCTCGTATGAAAAAGATATGATTTTTTTTAAAGTTTACACAATTTATATACTTATAAATTTATAACCTTTATTCTCAATTTTTAACCTACATTAAATCACAGCCCCTAGATCCTTGCTCCCAGCAAATCCCACCATCCCCTATCTTCTTCCACGCGCGTGTTTCTTCCTCTTTCACGTTTCTACAGGCCGCGCAAACAACCCACTAGCTCAATATTAGGGTTCCATCTTGCAATCACCACGCTTGCTTATAATTCGATCAGGCACCTCCATTTTGAAGAGCATAACACGAGCAACCTTCGGCCCAAACCCTATGCAACTCGGTCAAGCCTCTTGCATGAAAAACGAGGCTGACCGTGCTCCCCTTCGGCCATGATTTCTCCCTCCACGTCGCTCCGATGATCATCATCACCGTATGGATTTAAAGCCCTTCCAATGTTCTTCGATTTGCTAGTTGGAAGTTTTCAAAAATACTGAATGGATTGAAAGAAATTAAGGGGAGAAGATTGATAATTTTCGGTCATGGGTTGAAGAGAGTGGCGGCTCTGCAGTTTTAACCCTAGGGTTTTGTATATTTGTGAAAAAATGAAGTTAAGGGGGGTTTTATAGAAAAATTTACACGACACTATTCATCCCGGATTTTCCGAACTCCAAACGAAGCGTGCCGGTTGGCGTTTCTAAGGTTTACCCCACGTTTCGAACACAATGGAACGTGTTTTGGGAGCTAATTCGGTCATCTGTGCGAGTTATGGCGACAAACGTTCAATTTTAAATTAAACCGATTAAACGATTTTCTAGGCGTTTTAGCTTGCACCGGACAAACGGTAAATCCGATTGACATAAAATTTGAAACCATACAATAATATCACATTACGGATCCGATGAAACTGGTTTCGTCGAAATCCGAGACTATTTGAAAAATGGCTATTTTAACTCGCTAAATTAATATTAAAAACAATTCGATGCATTTCGAGCTGCCACGGTCAAACGACAACTCCGTTTGCTACGAAATTTGAAATCCGATAATAACAAACTATTACGGATCCAATGGAACTAGTCTCGTCCAATTCTGAGACTGTTCGAAAATTGGCTAATTTCACTAGTCGATTAAATATTAAAATATTCAATTTTCACAAATAAACTTTAAATTCAATTTTAAAAGTTCCATAACATAATTTTAACTCTAATATGATATAATAAAATTTTACAAATCATTTTCAATCATATTTAACTCAATTTTCAATTATTTCTGTATTTCCATAATTTAATATATTAAATTATCGATTTAATTATTCAATTAAATCCGATTATTCGAAACAAAATTTATCCGACTTATAAATTTCACTTATTAATATTTAAAATTAATTAAATATTCAATTTTTAATTAATAAAAATTCGGGGTCGTTACATACTTCCCCCCTTAAAAGAATTTCGTCCTCGAAATTACAAAGTAAGAAAAGTTACAAAATCTATTAATTTTCCCAAAATCCATAGTTAAACTTCTTACAATATTTTACTAAGTTTTCAAATCATACTTAGTTATCTTTTCAAAAACAACTACTATTGTTTAACTTTCAATTCCAAATCAAATTTATAGTTTTCAAAATTTTTCAATTTTTCTCAAATTTATTCTAACGCCTTAAATTTTCGAAAAAATTCGCCATAGTCTCCTTTGCGCGGCTCGATCCGAAAAAAAATGACAGTACATATATCACAAATATACATCTCATCAAGTAATGAGGCATCCCGCAGGGAAAAAAGTGTAAAAGTACGATATTTAATCCGAGATATGTACCTTATGTTTTATTAGCGAGCATATACGTCTAATATAGCGCGAAAGCGAGCTCCAAATGCGAAGCAAACGCGATCCGCGCCAACTAAACACTCAACAAACAACATGAGAACATGTATATAGACAATAGTATCGATATACAACATATAGAAACATAATAACTATATATGCCAACATAGCAAATGCAATAAAAGCAATATGTTCAACCATCAACCAACTATCATCCATAACCAAATCAATATTCATTCATATTCTCATTAATATTCAATGAAATGGTTTTCAATTTAATCATATTTGATACACTAACAGTGGATGTTTTTACTAACATTCATTTTCAACTAGTTTATATTTACTAATTCATATTCAAGTTGGTTCACTTCTAAATTAAATTCAATTTTATTCAAGTTTCACTTAACTTCCAATTGAATTTCAATTATTTCAGATTTCAATTTCATTAACTCAATTTGAACAATACTTAATGAATTATATACAATCAACTAACAATCATACAACAACCAATGTATATTAATTACAACCAAACTCCTTTGCTTATATTCATTAAATTTGGTTTAATTAAATTTATTTTCATTCAATTATTCAACTTCCAATAACATTAGATTTTAATGAATTAACACTTACATCCATTATTCCATATCAATTATTCACATTTAATTGATTAATATTCAATCCATTCATTCAATTCAATTTCTAAAGTTGAATTTCATTTACATAACTTAAGTTCACATTTATCACTTAGCTTTAATAATTTACTTTGATACCAATATCAACTTCATTCAACATCTCTTAAGTTATATTCCATTTTACAAACATTCACTTGGTTTTACTTAACTTAAATTCCCACTTTTAAATCAATTCAGGTTCTATATTCTAAAGTAAATTTTTATTTAACTTTAACCAAGGTCAAATTTCATTACTTATTCAAACTCATTTTTATATATAAGTTTATTCCACAATTGTAAATCACTTTAATTATAATTTCATACTTATAATTCTTTTGCTTATACAATTATTCTTTTACAACATGTTTTTATTTAGATTATTCAAACGACTAAACAATCAACTTATATACACTTTAATAATTCTGAAAAATTATTTCTTTATATATAAAATATACTCAAGGTAAAATTATTTCATTTACCCAATTTAAAACAATATCGTGTCGGTTTATCTTGTTTAAGAGTTTAGAAACCCCTGTCTACGATAGTTAGCCAGACTACATCGACCGGAATCTATAAACAGTCAACCGATAAGTCAATACAATACAAAAACAATTTTATATTCACTAACAAATACGCACTCATAGCTATTATTACACTCAACTCATTCTAGAGTACTACTGACTCTATCTCTAATGAGTAATACCCAACAGAGCCATGGTCGTCGCTTAACCATATGCTCTGATACCACCTGTGATGACCCGCAAATCCATACTCCTTGAATATACACTAATCTCCATAGATTAACTCAAGATGAACAGAAATACGAATTATCAATGTTTAAGAAAAAGAAAGAGGTAGAAGAAGAGAGAAGAAGATAGGAAATAGAGAGAAAAGAAAATAGAACGGAACGGAACGGAAACAACAGAACAACATCAGAATCTCACAAACGCAGTAGAACAACATATAATAGATAAATGAATAATCTTTAAACAAAGAACTTTATCAGTTATTACATTACATTACATTACATTACATTACATTTCATTACATCAAAGTGTACAACATCAAACAACAACAAACAACGGAAAAGAAATACTATATACAAGTAATACGCCATGCCATCCAGCTTGCCTCCAGCAACTTCTGAATATCCAGAATATCCTGATAAACCTTAACCCTTGACTGCCCGTGTGGAAATTGGTGGGCACCCAAAGTTTAGGAAGGAAAACAATAAACTCGGAGTCAGTCATGTGACTGGTGTGAGAACTCAAAACATTTTATTTATCTTTAAAATCAAAATAGAGGAATATTTTTAAAGTCAATTCGAAATGCTTTTAAAAATGAGACTACCATAAGACCTCCCACCACACACACAATGCAAACGCAGACTTGGAGGAGATTTCTTCTTATGTTAGTCAAAGATGCTTGATACGCATTAAAAAGAAACATTTGATATTATTACTAGTGCATAGTGTAGAAAACATTTCGAAAGTAGAATATAAATCTTAGCCAGCATGGGTACCATTATATTATGCCTACTATAGCTACCATATTAGATGGCAGGTTCTACAACTAAAACCGTACAAGTCTCGTATTGTTTATTTGGATTTCCAACAAATGGTCAGGCCAAGGAACTTCCCATTGCCACATGAGAACGCCTCTGGAAGGACCTCCCCGAGAACCAAACCGGATCTCTGCCAACACAAGGCCGGGTTACCCCTAACTGGGTAACTACTGACACGAGTATGCCATCCCCCGGTCCTTTGGGACCTTTAAACGAGCGCTCGTAACCATCATCACACAATCATAAATAAAGTGTTTCAACATGAGTAAGTATCTGGGCTCCATACCATGATACCACCCTTTTCCAGAAGGAAATGCACATACCCTAAAGGGAGCTACCCCTTATAACGTTGCCGCATCTTTCCTGTTTGACCATTCCGGGGTGTGAGGCTCGACGAAGTCTCGTCCACAAAGCCACGCTTTATACAGAAGCTGTGCTTTGGGTCAACAAATGATCATAGAAATGATCACAAAGATAAACAATCAAACAAATGATCCTATCACAAATGATCAAACAATGATCATTTCACAGCAACACTCAGCATGTCACATTACCAAATTGGTAATATATCACTGATAACCTTCAACTACATAACCTTTGAGCTCGTACGTCTCAGAGAAGGGTGTTAAGCTAAGAGAATAAATTCTTCGCCACCAACAGAAATATCATCAATAAAGATGAGGACAAATCGACCAAGAAAATCTTTGAAGACTCGATTCATAAGGTCAACGAAATAAGCGGGGGCATTCGTCAAACCAAATGGCATGACAAGCCATTCATAAGATCCATAACGAGTACGGAACAATGTCAAAGGAATGCTATCCTCTGAAATACGAAGCTGATGAAATCCGATAGCTAAGTCTAATTGTGAAAAGACTTTGGCACCACTAAGTTGATCGAATAGATCATCAATCCGAGGTAAAGGATATTTATTTTTGATAGTAAGATCATTAAGCTTGCGGTAGTCAACGCAAAGCCTAAGTGTTCCATCGGATTTCTTCACGAAAATAGCTGAAGCTCCCCAAGGCGAGGAACTAGAGCGAATAAATTGCTTCGTCTCCAATTCGGATAATTGTTCACGCATCTCCTCGTTTTCTTTATTGGACATACGAAACGGAGGACGAGTGATAGGTTGAGCCCCAGGAATAAGATTAATTATGAACTCAATTGCTCGCTTAGGTGGTAATCCTAAAACGGGCTCGAATATGTCGGAAAATTCACGAACGACGTGAATAAGAGAAATAATATCACCCTCATCGTCATCATCGTCATCACGAGGATTTAAAGAATATAAAGATGCAACCAAGCTGGAATCTGAATCTTTAAGATCAATAGAAATATGCTTAACAGATTGAGGGTGTCGAAGATGAATAGTCCGCTCAGGACATAGGATATGAGCTTCATAACGGTTAAGCCAATCCATTCCCAAAATCATTCCAAAGCCTAAATAACGCATGACATGCAAATCGGCTAGGAAAGGAAAATCACACAAAATAATTTCGACATCTTTACACAATAAACTGATTGTTGCGGATCCACCAACCGGATTCGCAATTCTCAAAGAAGTCATTAAACACAAAACATCCAAAGAAAAAGTATCTACAAGTTCTTTTGATATAAAAGAATGGGACGCACCCGTATCAAAAAGAACTCGAATAGGATGATCACGAAATAAAATAATTCCATCAAGGATAGAATGAGGCATACCTTGACCACGAGATGTGTTGCTAGGGGCTTGAGCAACATTTAACTTTCCCTCCTTCCTGCCCTGAAGCTTGGGGCATGAAGATATAACATGTCCGGGAACTTTGCAGTAGCGACAAGAGAGAGACTTTAGACACTTGTTCGCATAATGGTCCTTCGAACCACAATTATAGCATTCCCCACGGCCAAAGGAAGAAGTCTTTTCCACGGAGGTTGCTTGTTTCCCCTTTTTATTGGTATAAGGACCTTTAAATTTGTTTGGCCTCTTCTTGTTATTGTTGAAGTTTGGTTTGGAACCCACTACTTCAACATCATTCTCCTTATCCACCTCTTCAAGACGAAGAGCAATATCAACGAGTTGGTCGAAAGAAACTTCTAACTTTAGAAGTAATGGCTTCTTGAGATTTTTGTTTAAGCCATAGACGAATCTCTGGTTCTTCTTTAAAGGGGTGTTGATATATTCAACCCCATATTTGGAAAGCGACTCGAAATAGGCGACGTAATCCGTCACGGAGGACTCACCTTGAACAAGGTCTATAAATCGTCGAGCCAATGTCACTTTCTCAGCTTCCGGTACGAATTTCAACTCGAAGCGTTCTCGGAGTTTCTCCCAAGTGAGATCCGCTTCATTAATCTCAGAAATAAGAAGCTCGTACCAGTCCAATGCTCTTTCTCGGAGCATACTAGAGGCCACCTGAACTGGGTGAAGGTCAATAAGATTCATGCGCGAAAAGACGCGATCGCATGTTCTAAGCCAAGCTTGGACTTCAATAACAGTTTCGGAACCTTTGAATGGCTCCCCACCCAAATTGGTGTAATCGCTGCACAAGCGTGCAAATCCCGACTTTGGGTGAGTAAGTTCCGGGTTAGCTCCAACTGCTTGAGCATTAGTTACCAAATCAAGAAGCTGTTGAGCAGTCATAAAAACTCCATCCTGGGGTGGAGTGCTAGATGGCACGGCTCTGGGGCGGCCTGGTCTAGACATTTCTCTTCCTTTAGAAAGAAAGAAGAAGAAGAAAAAGGTCATTCACCAAATTGAATATCAAGCAATCTTGATAGATAAACAAGGAATCATAAGGAAAATAGGATGAATCGGTACGAAGACTCGAATTAAATCCTAAAGCACGACTCCTAAGATGGACTTAGGACAATGATCCTTGTTATAATATTCCATGTTGTTTCGAAGTTTGGCTCTGATACCAGGCTGTGACGCCCCATCTCTATACCCACGCTAGCCAAGAACATTACGGTGAATGCTGTCAACTAGCACGGAGAATAAGGCTATTGAGGAGCGACCATCTGTATAATTGCTTTGTGCGAGTACCGATATACCGGATAAAAATATAGCTTTTCATATCAAGAGGAAATCCGACATATCGACACAAACTCAAAGCTACTACACAGTGGCTATAAGGGTCTTCGAAAACAAATATAGAAATAAATATAACACAAATCAGCCACAGACAATTCATATCACAAAGGCGGAAATAGATATGAATATTACACTAGGAAGTGTACATCAGAGTAGTGGTCTAAAAAGATCCACAATATCACAAAAGAATAGTTACATGAACTACACAAAAGAATAAGTATACATTATGGAGTCTATATCTCAAATGCATACAACAAAAACTACTAATCTAAGTAGTTAACCAAAAGTCTGAGAAATCAATCCCAAGAGAGAAGTCAAGTAGAAGCACCTGTAACATCTCGGTCTGACCCGAGTATTATTTAATAAGAAAATAATAAACGGATCAGTCTAGCTATAAATATCAGATGAAACGATAAAGAATAAGAGATATGACTAAACACATAATAATCACTATGCCAAGCTGTGATATATATACAAGTAATTGAAAATCAACAAGAGATTAATCAATATCACCAAGTCTACACAAGAATCAAAGAAATGTCATACTCCTTATTTCGTTCACCAAACCACAAATATTGACGATAATATCAACGTCAATCAGAAAAGTCAATGACACACAAATTCACCAATGCACAAATATTAACAATAATATCAATGTCAATCACAAAAGTCAATGACACACAAATTCACCAATGCACAAATATTGATAAAACTTATCAATGGAAATCACGAAAATTGGTGAAACACAAATTCTAGAAATCATCTCAAGAAATCCAGAAATCACAAAGGGGGGAGGCCTATCATAAACGGGAGCATAAAGCTCACCAACACGTGTATCACAAACGGAACGCTAATTCCATGGTCGCTAACCATCACAAATTGAGCCGAAGCTCCACAAACGGTCCGAAGACCATGGGTTGCTACCCCACCAAATTGAGTCGAAACTCCACAAAACGGGGTTTAGTCTCCCACGCAGACAAAGAGACATCGCATATTGCTAGTCTAACTCACAAAGATGATCGTCATGATCAACTAGCAGTGTCGATTACAGTAAGCTAGTAAATATATGAGCTTAGCATCATGTCCCATAACCACTAGCTTAACTTAAATATTTACAAACAAATTTTATATCTCCACTAGAAAATTGTCACAAGAGTTTCAATCGAACAAGTCCAAGAATTAACCAACAAAGTGAACGGAAGCGTTTCATACCATTTGTTTTACTAAATCGTTTAATTAGATTTCTCATATGAGTGAGGTAAAGGTTTATATATACTAATAGATTGGAAAACGGTTTTATAAACGAATTTGGTATAATAGTATTGAAATCGTTTGAGGAAAGAGTTTTGATATTTACTACTAGTATAGAAAACCTTTATATTTTTAAAGTGACAAAGCACAAGGGGGATTGTAGAAACAATTAATCACAAAGATCACATTCAAAGATGTGAATAAAAATCCAATGAAATCGATAAAGGATCCATCGAAGTGGATATATCTAAAAATCCCAAAGAAAATAAGTCATCAAAGATGATAATAAATGATGACAATAAATAGGATCATCATGAATCGATTTAAATTGGAAATTCAATCCAAAAAGGCAAATTGGACTCAAACAGCAGGTTCAGTCGACTGAACAGAGTTTTCAGTCGACTGACCCTGTGCCCGGAAATTTTCCAGGTTCAGGAAACTTTCTGTTTCCAGTTTCAGTCGACTGAACAGAGTTTTCAGTCGACTGAATCATGCCTGGAAACTTTCGGGTTCCAGGTTCAGTCGACTGAACAGAGTATTCAGTCGACTGAATCATGCCTGGGCTGTTTTTCAGCCTTATTCAAATGAAGAGCAAACTCTTCCAAAATGCAACCGGACGAACATTGGCTCTAAGGGTTTATGCCAATCGATAACCCGACCCTATATGCTCCCCGATGCATCACCAAAAGCATGATCAAAGATCCATAAAAGGATTTTTACACAATTTGACTTAAAAACTCAAAAATTGGAATATTCACAAAACCAATCCAAATCAAGAGCAAATGCACATGAAGAAGTGTTAGGAATTCATACCCAACAACCAAAGATAATTATAGTCATAGACGTGAGATAAAAATCTCACCTTTTCACAAAATCAAACAAGAAGAAGCTTGAAAGCAAATGGAGAATCAACCTCTCTTCAACACAACCCAATTGAGCTTGAATCTAAGCTAAAAAAAAAGAACATTCCCAAAATTAGGTTTAGGAATTTCTGAAATTGGTAAGAGAATAAGTTGGAGAAGAAGAAGAGAAGCTTACTAATGGGTTCTTCTTGAGTTTGGAGCAAGGAATTTGATTTGCAAAAGAAACTAGGGTTTTGGAGTTTTAATTTCCAATCTCTCCCACCATTAATGCTAAGAAGACTGAAATGAGAAGAGAATGAGGGTGAGTGGGGAAGAGTGGCTCAGATTTGAGCATAAATTAACATAGGGCTGAGCCCAAACCCAAACCCAAAGTGAAAAGTAGCAAAAATCCACTTTCTCCAAACATATCGAAGCTTATACTCAAAAAGGTCGCAAACGGCATTTTAAACTCAATGGGAGTGGTCCTGAGTCCTAATTCGACCGTATGCAAAAAGTAGCTTTTCGGACTAAAATCCGACTAACGATAAAATATTTAAATAAAATATTTAAATATAAAGTCGATAAATATGCGGGTTGTTACAAGAAAAGTAATAAATCTTTACCATTATAATAATAATAATAATTTATTTTTCAACACCTTAATAAAAATCCTTATTATTAATTTCAAACCATAATTGATTCTAAATAATTAACATTTCAAAAGATTAACAATTTAATAAATACCTAAAAATAATGTTAAATATAAGTAAATGACTTTAAAATAACTCAAATATGTCAAATTCTAGTGGTCTAGTGGTTTCGACATAGTGGATGTTGCTACATTGTGTTGTAGTGGCACCTGATCGATTCCCAACGGCCACAATAATGAGACATAAGTGGTCTGGGCACTATAAAACCAGTCTAACCAAAGGCCAGGAGAAACATAGTTTCCTTGGCCCCAAAGTTTAGAAAAAATATTCAAACAAGAAAAATAAATGGTAGCATCGGCAGCAGCGTCTCGTTCGTTTCTGGTCCCCTCTTCCTTTTCTCCCTAGTCCCCGCGCCCTTGCCCTCCCGCCGCGTTCATCGTCCCTATTCCTAGCTCGTCTCCTCCCCGCGTCGCTCTATCCACCTCCCCCTCATCCACGCGTTCTGGTAGGTTCTTTAGAGTTAACCGTTTAGCATCCTCAACTTCGTCGCCGCCGTTGCTTTCTGATGCCGAATATCCTCCCTTGCCTCTGCTTCCTGGTAATTTCGCTGACCGAGAGCCTGTTTTGTCCACTTTTAAGTGTCCTGAGTTGCCGTCCTCTTTGGATATTGATGTGTGCCGCCCTGTTTGTGGTCGTTTGCAAATTGGTGTGGATGATAATATCGATTACCGTTCCAATGGTGAGAAATTGGGTGTGGCTGGTTGTCATTTGAATCCAGTTGATGCTAATATAATGTGTATAAAACAATGCTCTCCTAGTGTTTGTCAAAATTCTCTTGAGAAGGATATATCAAAGGGCAGTGGTATGTTTACTGGTGCGTGTGAAACTGTTGAGCTAGCAGTCCCTACATGCAGTGATCTTCCTTCTGTAGAGGCTAGTCCTGGGCCTCCTTCGGCTACGCCTGATTGCACCAAATTTGGTTCAGCTAGTGGCGCTCCATCTGTTCGGCATATTGCCAATGACAATGACATGCATGCAGACTCTTCTCCCATAGTTTCTCAATGCCCCATTCCTGTGGCCATTTCAGGTATTGTGGAGTGTCGCTCTTCTGTACCTTGTCCATCTGTACCCAGATCATGGTCTTCCCTTTTTACTTCCATGCCCCGTAATGCGGGAGTTTATAAACCAGTTGATTTCGACATCGTTGAGGAAAACGGAGTGATGATCCCTCCCCCTTCTGTAATGCAAGCCGGTTTGGACTTTTGGTTAGGATACATAGTTGGATTCTTTTTGGACCCTAATCATCGACTTCATTATGCGGCTGCTGTTTGTCGTAGGGCCTGGAGACTTCAGGGTGTTCTTAGAGTTAAGTTGGTTGATTCCTTGTACTACCTTTTGTTCTCCTCCCTTGAGGAACGTAGTCGTGTTCTTGAGTCTGAGCCTTCCTTCATTGATGGAAAACCTTTTATTATTACCTCCCGGTCTTCGACGGTGGCTAGTGCTCGTGAACAAGTTTTATCTATCCCTGTTTGGGTTTATTTCTCCAAAATTCCATCTGCACTATAACCGTTGCTTGGTTTGAATTGGCTTGCATGCAATGTTGGTAAATTGATTTGTTTTGACTCTAATACGGTTGCGCGCGATAAGCTTGTATACGCCAAGGCCCTGATTGAGATTTCTCACCTTAAGCTGCTTCCAGCCTCTATTCATGTCCAGCTTGCTGTTGGTCACGTGGTGGATGTACGTGTTCGTTATGGATGGGTCCCTGAAATTTGTGCCTCTTGTCACTCATTTGGCCATGTCGCCTCTGCCTGCTCTCACTCTGCTGTATCTGCTGCTGCAACTAAGATCCCTCTGCCACGGCCTCCGCTTAGGAAATGGAATCCCAAAGTCTCTCTGGTTACTTCTTCCCCTGATCCATCTTCTGCCTTAGTGCGGCCTCCATCCCCAGTTCTTGCTGATGTTCCTTCTATTCTGTCTGCCGAGCCGGATCTCTTTCTGCCTCTCGTTGTTTGGGCTGAGACTGAACATTGTTGGGTTGACCGTCATTCAGCTATGAGATTCAACCCTGTGGATGACTCCTACTTTAGATATGTATCTGATGATCTAATGGACCTTCGATGCCTTTATTACAGAATTTCGGGTGATTCCTTGGTATTTGACATGGATGGTTCGTATGCTGAGATTAATTCTGTTATTCTAGCTGATACTGCCTGGGATCGATCCTTTATTTACTCCTCTGACGTTGACATTGATGACCCATCTCTTGCTATTCATTTCCGCCCCTTTTTTGGTCTTCAAGGGTGTGGTTCTCTGGATACTACCCATGTAGTTGAGGGTGTTGGTGATTCTTCCTCTGCAGACGAGAACTAGTCTAGTTATTTATTCCTTGTAGCTGTGACAAGTCTGTCACACTCCGGTGCTGAATTTTTTTTCTTTCTATCATAGTAGCTAAGGTGTCTCTGCCTTTCTCCTGTACTTCAACTTTATTACGTTCGTAATAAAAGTGGTCGGTCCACTATAAAACCGTCGGCCTTGCCAAAAAAAAAACTCAAATATAATTTAATAACTTTAAAACAATATTAATATAATTAAATAAATTTAAAACAATATTAATATAATTAAATAACTTTAAAACAATGTTAATATCATTAAATAATTTTAAGATAACAAAATTTTTCCTAATCCCAATTTTGGATTTAAAAATCAATTCTTGTCTCGAAAGCCAGTTCCAATTCAAATGGTAATTTATAGTGTTCCAAAATAGTAATTCAAGGCCAATAGCCACCATATGCTTAACCAATGTCAATATTAGTATTCTATCATTATAGTGTTTTTGTTTTCCAAACATATAACAATGTTATAACCGTGGTACCCTTAAGTAGGTTCATTATTCATTAATCCATATAAAAGGAATATTATTGAAATAATTCAATAATAGTGAGGAATCCAGTTGGATCCCTCCAACCTGTCCCCTACATCACAGCTTACATATGTTAGCTTATATATATATATATATATAATCAACATTTGTGAGGAATCCTGTTGGATATTTCCGACCTGTTTCCCCTGTATCACAAACGTTATATAACCATAACATAAATCAACCGCTTCGAGGCGGGATTCGTATACAAAGGGTCATCCACTCTTACACGGGAACGTAATAGGGCCTCATCCACTCCAGGGGTGGGAATATATCCAAACCAACTAATAAATATAATTATTCATTCAAATAATTATTCAACAATTTTTATCAACTATATATCATACTAGTTAACTAAAAGATGAGTTTAACTCACCATTATTTTCTGTTGTCATCAAGGCGTTCAGGTTGGGAACCAAAACCGAACAACGTCCAATTTTAGCCCACATTTTAACTTCTCCAAATTCACCCAAACCAGTTCCATCTCGTAGTATTCATCGATAGATCCTAACGCGACTCATTTCTTTCCAATCCGATCTAAAATGAGTAAGTTATCACATTTAAAAGATTACATAATTTAAATAATATAATTTATTAACTAATAAATCATTAACTTAACTTAACCCTTTCTTAAACTAATTCCCTTGTCAGTACGTACTGGCCGAACTACCCAACCTCATTCATCTCCCTCCAGCTGCCCTATAAGCCACGAGAGATCGCCGCTCCACCTCCTCCAATCCTTCAGGCTTTGACAAACCCAACTACGTCAACGCGACACCCTAGTTCGTCCTCCTCTACTAGGAAATTCTAAAAACCCACCTCTGATATTTCCTCAAATTCTGGTCGTCTTCGCCTATTTCCGACCACGACACCTCTGAGGTGGCCTTGCCCACGATACATTCAAAGACCTAAGCCCCACTACCTACAGTGGCCTATAACACCCTTGTGAAACCAAAAGCCAACTTCCATTCATTGAGGATATTCCATCACCACACATCACATCAGTTTAATTCGAGCATTGAATGGGTCCCCCTCATCATCGCCTACATCTTCCTAGTTGATACCTCTCACCAATAAGGCCTCTAGTGTATCCGATAGCTTACAGTTATTCGATGGAGAGGAGTAGAGTTTGAATTTTTTTTGGCGAACTTGTTTTCATTATTATTAGTGTGTGTATATATATTCTGGTTGTGGAAGTGATAATACATGGGAAAAGAATGGTATGGCTGAAACGTGCAGCATGGGTATGGGTAGATTGATAGGGTATGGTGGTTAGGGTATGGGTTGATATATAATATATATATATTATTTAAATTTAAATTATCAAGCTATAAAACATTCAAAATTTTCAAACCCTAAACGAAACGTGCTGCTTGTCGTTCTATATGTTATACCCCTATTTCGAACATAATGGAACTTGTTTCAAGGCCTAATTCGTTTATATGCAAAAGATAGCCTTTCAAATCTAGTTTTTGTTAAATTTCTGAAATTAATTTCCTAAGCATTCCAAATTCATACGACCAGATGATACGTCTGATTGCCACGAATATTGTCGACATACAATAACTCATTATTACGGACTCAATGAAACTGATTTCATCGAAATCCGAGACAGTGTCCCAGAAGGCTATTTTTTATACGTTAATTAAAACGAATTATTTTAAAAACCAAATTAATCACTTTTAAATTTACATTAAAAGTTTATTATCTTCATTATTATTAAATAGAATTTAAATAAGCTTTGAAATAATTTTTATCCAACTTAAAATCCAAGATTCATTTATTTAAACAATTACAATTATTAAATTCAACAATTTAATTATCCAATAAATTGTTAGATTTTGGATTCAAGTTATTTAACCAATAAAATTAGATTTTTAATATTAAAATCAATTAAATATTCAAATTTCAAATAACTAAAATTTTGGGCGTTACATTTGCATCTCATGTCTCATGTAATACGTTGATTCTTCTACTTCATCAAATTGGTTAACGGTGCTTCTACCTTAGAGATGTCATAGATAAAACGTCCATATTATACCTCCAGTCCAAGGAAATTCCTAAATTTTATAGCTTTCTTGGGTTGATTCTAATCTTGAATTGTTGCAACTTTTGCAGGGTCTATAGTGATAACTTGTTGAAAATAACATGACCCAAGAATTTCACTCACTTCCCTCCTTAAAAAGTATCATTCCAAAACTTTGCACTTAATCAGTGTCAATCAGTGTTTCCTCAATACCTTAAGCATAATCCTCAAACATGTCTTGTAATCTTCTTCTACTCGGAAAAAGACAAGTATATCACTGATGAAAACAAGTATGAACTTATTTATCTGATCACTAAAAACATAGTTCATGGTGTCAACAAAATTTGCTGGTGCGTTGGTTAGCCCAAATGGGATAACCAACCACTTATACAATCCAAAGGGTATACAAAACGCTATAATCAGCACAGTCTGTCCAGCTATTCTCATTTGATGGAACCCCATTGTAAGGTACAAGTTAGAGAATACCTTAGTATAGTGGAGCTAATGGAACAAGTCATCAATACGTGATAGTGGATACTTCTTCTACTTTGTTACTTTATTCAGCTCACTGTAATTTGCACAAATATCCATCTGCCTTAGTGGCGAATACTACATGTTCTCCCCATTTAGATATACTCCATCGAAGGAACCCTTTCCTCAATAGGTCGTTCACTTACACCTCTACTTCCCTCTACTCTTTGGGTAACATACGCCCCAAAGGTATCACTACGGTCTAACATCCTTCACCGAATCCATACGAAACTCTATCTCCCTATGTGGTGTTTATCCCATGACCTCCTTGAATACATCTGGATATTCCCCAATTAAAGATACAAATGACAACTCGTCTAGTGGGATCTCGAGCGAATATAGACAGCTATCCATCACCTTATCGTCAAGTAGGTATCCTAACTTTACCCTTTGTCCACCGTCATTCGCAATCGTCACTAACAAACTCTCACAGTCCACCACTACCATGTACTTTTTTAGTTATTCCATCTCCAAAATCACAGCGAATCCCGCAAAACCCAAAAAAAAAAAAAAATCACAAATAAAAGAACATCCATGACTCGACAACACTATGCAATGACAATCCATACATAAGTTGGCCGAACCATCTTCTAGGTTCGATACAATCAAGGGATGGTCTACAAAGTTAGGTCTCAGTCACAATCAATCTACCAGTCACCGGATATAATGGTCAAATGTATCAATAATAAGTAAAATATGAATAGGTATATCATAAATAAAATATACCTTTACTTGCGATGCCCTTTCCTTCTCCTCTATTAATAGAGCATTCGGTGGAGTTAGAATAACATCTAGTGTAGAAACTTCCATAGTCTTCTCATCCTTCAGTAGTTTTGGGAAATCCTTCTAATGTGTCCAAAATCGTACCAGCAATAGTATTTCTACCCATCAGCTTTATAGTCTCTAATCATATGGCCTTTATTGCCATATATATAGCAAGTGGACTGCCACTTACTCTTCTTTGTACCACTCTTCCAATAAGTTGCTCCATTGCAACCAACTCTGGACAGTATGCCTTCACGTGCTCAGTCCTACCACAATTGAAGTACTTCCTCTCCCTAAATTTTGATCCCTAGCAATCCTTGAAGAGACGACCCCTCTAAATTAAAGCAAGGTGGCTCTTATTTTGACTTTGTCCCTACCAATCTCGCCTTAGGAATACTCCTCCCTAGCTGGCCTTGGACGGTCTTCCATGACATGGCTAAACTTGTGGTAGTTATAACACTTCTTTTCCATGCTCCTACAGTCCTTACTTGTACAACCCCCGTCTCCGTAGTCATAGTAAGTAGGCTCCCACTTGCATTTCTTTGGAACACCTTGGTTATGAGATAACCTTGCACCTTCATTGTTCCTCTTTTGCTTCCTACTCCCATCTACTTGTGGTTTGGTTTCCTCCTAAGGAATAACAATCTGTTGGCCTTCACTTGAGCACTACTATCCACATGCGACGATATGAATTTTCACATTCGAAAATCGACATCCATACTTTACATTGTACTCGAATGCCGTAGATTCGAACGTTCAAACCCGAGTCGCCGGAGCTTATAACATAATTAAGTAAACAACACAGTGGAAGAAAAAGAATAATACGTTGATATACAACATTGATACAATATCTGATACAATAGACGATACAATAGATATCAATATACATCAGAGATATGATACAATAAAATAGCAGCGGAAAGGAAAAATAGATCACACCAGCAGCGGAACTAATAATTCTATGATAGTCTTCAAGAGAGAACTAAAGCAGCAGCAGCTCGATCCAACATCACGATGCACAAAGATAAGCAAGCGCGGTCCATATCCAAAGACTGAACTAGCTCCAAATAATCTACTAAACTTGACTATCTAAAAAACTCAACTCTAAACTGCCCATGTGGAAAAATTGTGGGCACACAGAGTTTAGGAAAGAAACAATAAACTCCAGGTCAGTCATGAGACTGGTATGAGTAACAAAAACAGTTTATCTTTAAAAACAAACAAAGAAATATTTTAAATTAGATTCGCAATGCTTTTAGAAAATGAGACTACCATAAGGCCTCCCGCACATACACACAATGAAAACGCAGAATCGGAGGAGATTTCTCCTTATGATAGTCAAACATGCTTGATACGCAAATTTCATTGATATTATTAACATAAGTGCAAAGTGCAGAAAGCATTTCGAAAGTATAATATAAATCTTAGCCAACATACGACCATTATCGTATGCCTACTATAACTACCATGTTCAATAGCTGGTTACCGCCACATTCCATGGCAGGTTATACAACTAAAACCGTACAGGGGTCGTATTGTTTCTTTGGATTTCCAATAAATGTTCAAGCCAAGGAACTTCCCATTGCCACATGGATACGCCTCTGGAAGGACGCCCCGAGAACCTAACCGGATCTCTGCCAACACAAGGCTGGATTACCCCTAACAAGGTAACTACTAACACGAGTATGCCATCCCCTGGTCGTAACCGACCTTTATCCAGGGTCCCGACAACCAACAACCATAAATTAATAAATTCGCAGTAATCACATAGGTTAAATATCTGGGATCCATACCATGATACCACCTCAATCCAGAAGGAAATGAACATACCCTCAGGGGGCGCTATCCCCAAACAACCTTGCTGCATCTTTCCTGTTTCGACCATTACCGGGTTGTGGGGTTCGACGAAGTCTCATCCACAAAAATACGCTTTTCACAAAACCCACGCTTTGATCAACAAATGCTCAGCAGTACTCAGTATGCCACATTACTAAGTTGGGAATATATTACTGATAACCTTCAACTACATAACCTCTGAGTTCGTATGTCTCAGAGAAGGGTGTTAAGCTAATAGATTAAATTCTCCTCCACCAACAGAAATGTATTTGAAAGAAATCTGCTTTATATCTCAAATTGTAATGTCAGACATACAATCCATACAAGTCTGTTCTGGGTTCGAAAAGAACTGAAGGCATTTTCGAAGAAGCCCTTGCAAATCCGGATAATCCCTAATCACGTCTGGACTTCCCATTACATATGGAGTCTCTATACCGGGGACCAGTCGTTGCAAAGACATTTGACGAGTTATCCTCTCGCTTTCGAAAATATCCGGTCTTCACCACCGGTCTTCAAATGGTATCCATAAAGTCGTATCACATATTTGAAAGGGGCTATATGACATAAAGGTCCTCTCCCGGCTAAACCGAATAGTGAGCGCAATATTTACAAGAAACATATGGATATTGGGGTCTCAGCTAAGTCACAACTTATTACCCAAAACTTTTCTTCCAAATGGTTTAAACAAATTACCATTTCAAATCTTTTTAAACAAAAAGATTCATTTCCCTAAGTTCACCTAGTTTCACAAAGATCCAATTATAGATTTCAAAACAATTCTCATTTTAATTGGATTAACTCGTTAAATCTTTAAATCAAAGATTTAACTTATAGCTTTCAAACCATTTCCATAACCATTTCCATAACTTGGAAAATCATTTTCTTTTTAACTTGAAATCCCTTTCACACAAATCGAAAGTTCATAACTTATGTGAAAACTTTTATTATTCGAAAACAAATGGTTTTCATTTCAGAAAGATCTAATTATATTTGCATAAGGTAAAGCTCTTAAATTATTTTCACATTCCTAAATCAATACTTATAAAATAGTTTAACCCATAGATAACTGGTATAACATCTTTAGTCCCTAGTTTCCAAACATAGAATTCGATTTCAAATCTTGAATTTAAGTTTTAAATCAAATTATTTAAACTCCAAACTTAACCAAGTTATTCAAAATAAATTTCATTTTCGAAAATTCCATTTTAAAAGCTTTTCACTTTAAACCCAATCCATTCCCAAAACATTTGAACTCAAATTGTCTATAAAAAAATCACTTCAAAATCTGTGACTTAATCGATTTCCTCATGAAATCCATATTTGTGTGTGTATAAGTGTGGTCCAGGGGTTTGACACAATAGTGCAACATCATTCAATCATCACAGATCAAAACACAGAAATATAGTTGATAAGCGATATAAACTATAACGCTTATCATCCATTCGCAGATTCACAGATAATATACAAATGTATCGTCAATAAATGAATAAATTATACATAGCACAATCCATAGAACAAATTATAACAGATCAGATAGGACAATCAATTCAAGGCATCTCATACAATACAATCAGTCACAAGTAAGGTCAAGCATTCAATAATCATTTATGAGTAGGATTAATTAATGGTTAAATCCTAATTAATTAAATTAATTTCCAATTATTTTAATTACTTATGGATTAATTATCCAGTCCTGATTAATTAATTACAAATCATTTGATATAAATTAATTTATCAAACACTTTAATTTATTTAAATTATTCTCAATTAATCATATTAATTAAATCAACCTTTAAACCCATTACATAATTAATTAACACCTTAATTAATTATTTTAAGAAATTAAATCTTTAATTACTTACCATAAAGTAATTACACTTGCACAATTTCATAAATGATTCCAATTAATTGTTAAAATTAATCTCATTAATAATCTTAGTTAATGACCTTCATTAACTAATAACAATTCTTTAATTACTTTGTTAAAGGAATTGCGTACACTAATCATTATTAATTAAAATTGATTACTATTAATAACTCATTAATAAATTCTAATTATTTAATTAATCCGATTCATTATTTAATAAATTAAATAAATTATCCATTTTAACTGACTTAAAAATAAATAAATTTCAGACCACCATTGTATCTTTATCACTTAAGTTAAAACTCATTCTTAGTAGTGATTTAAATATCATTACAACATGTTTTGAAAACTTTTGTTTTTCAAACTTATCTTTTAATTTCATTCTAAGTCCATGATTTAAAATAATCCCTTATAATAGAAGTTAAAATGATTTTAAAACCAGATTTCAATTTAAATTCAAATCAAATTAAAAAAATCACTTTATCATTCAAGTTATTTAAAACAATTTAATTTAAAAAAATCCCTTTTATTTCATAAAACTAAGATTTAGATTTATATTTGCATCCAGATTTAAAATTTAGTTTAAATCTCTATTTTTATTTAAAGCTTTACTTTTTAAATCCCAACTATTTAAATCTTTTAAGGTCGTTATAAATAATTTAATTTAAAAACTTTATCTTATATTTAAAACTGAGATTCAAACTTTATTCGAACCCAAATAAATTTTGATTTAAACTTAGTTTAAATATCTATTTTATATTTTAAAATCCAGATTTAAAATTTATAAAACTTACAGGTTTTTAAACCTGTAGCTAATATACCCGAGACAACCCTACTATTTGCTTCGAGACCAACACCTATCGTCTTCGAGTAAACACTCGGGATAATCACGCGAACAAAACAAAACCCAGCTTCATCCCAAATAACCTAATTCCCAGTTTCAAGAACTAGTGCACGGTGTATGTGCACATCGCCGTCGACCAACTCTGGACATCGCCTCCACGTCGAGCAAGTCGATGTTCGTCCACGCATCAACCTTCGATCACTCGAACTTCATCATCATGCCAAAATCGAAATCGAGAGTTCAATGTCGCAACCTGGAAACAAACTCTAACCCACCGCCACCTGTCAACGCCTCGTTCTCACAACACCGGCCACCAGAAAATCCCAAACTCTGGCCATCACTCGTCGCCTCAACCTCTATCACCTCCCTAAGTTTCGCTGCACTCGATCAACTAGGGAGGACGAACAAATCGAGATACCAATGCATATCCAAACTAGGTTTATAGAAAGAAATTAATCGCCGTTGACGCCACAGTGGCCTAATGTCGCTTCGACCATTTTTGCCACCACTCCGATCACTCCAACGTCTCCAGGCAAGACCTCATGCCTTCCAATCAACTTGATCGCCAGAGTGAACCCAAAACGTTAATTTCGGTTCAACTTGAACTCCTAGTCCTATACATCTCTAAAAATTGTGATTCCAACTTTAAAAATCATATTTTGGATTTTAAATTCAATTTATATTCCTGAATTCAGGAAGCATGATGATAGAAATTTCATGCATGTTTGAACTTGCTCAGTTGTTTTGGTTTCCCTGGGCCAATTCAAGTTTATATCGCTTACTTTAAAGTTTAAACTTGCTTTGTAACTGAAAAAGCAAATTTTGCTTAAGTCCTAAGTTCTATCAGTTATCAGATCAAGAGAATATAAATTTTGAATTCAAAACTTGAGCCTGGGAACAAATAGCAAACACTGACACTCAACAACATATGTACTTTATACACATTCATGAAAAATGCCAGAGAATTTCATATAAACACATTTGTTCAGGGAATAGCATGCACCCAATTTAAGTTTAAGATTTTAAATGAAATGTTACTCACAGTGACTTTAGGAAGAAGAACAGAGCTTCTTAAATTTTGAAACTGGCTTGTAAAACTGCAGGCTGAAAACTTCTTCTTTGATCTCTGGCTTGAGTTGATTTATATTGTTGTTTAAATTGAATTTTTTTTTGAGTTTTCAAGATGATGTTTACTTAAATTTTACTCATTTGTGATAAACAAACTGAAATGAGGATTGATGCATATAAAAAGACAGTGTGCAGTGTTGATATATAGAAAGAAGTTGACAGGGTATTATAATGTTGTTTGTAAATAGTTCGAACTGACTTTAGTTATGCTAGATATGTAAACATTAAATGCATATGTACCTTTGTCCTACTTCCCATTTTGTTTACAGCCTACATACTTGTCCTTTATTTTCTTGTACATAAATATATATTTTTACTTTATACTTTGTTTATGTTCTTACTCCTTGCCTTGCATTTCTTTACTCGGCTAAGATGATATATTTTTGTACTTGAATTTTTTGTACTTTATCTGGTATGTGCTTTCATACTTTTTCTTAATTGTTCTTGCCTTTGTTTGGTTATATACATAATAGACTTTTTCCTTGTTATTGTTATAAATTTTAAATTTAAGTATTTAATTCTATTTCTAACACAATTGCATATTTTAATTTCTCTTTTATTTTAAAACTTAAACTATCAAATGCTATACTTAATTATTATTTATTTATACTTATGCTTAATATTTATAAGGTTTATTTTAATTTAAACATTTTGAAAGGCTTTATTTCAAATTTACAAATCACAGTTTCTTCTAAAATTTATACATAACAATTTCTATTTATATTAAAAATCTATTTGTAAATATTTACATTGTTAATATTATCTAAATATAACTTATTGTTTTTATTTTACATTTTGCATTTTAATTTCAAGAATCCAATTTATAATCAATTTATATTCATAAGTAAATAAACAAACGAATATCTCACTTAAATTAGAAAAAATTAAACTAATTCACAATTTAATTTTCAAAATTAAATTAATTACTAATTTAAATTTAGCTTAAAAATTCGGGATCATTAAAGATTCCCTTCCTTAAGAAATTTCGTCCCCGAAATTTGCAGGCACGAAAACAACAAAGATAGATACACAAAGACAGAGAAACAGTTTCCAGGTCAAAATGGATGTCCATTCTGCATTTGGCTCACCAAATCAGACTATCAATAATAGATATGAGAACGCATCTATTTAACACTTCACAAGATACACGGGTTATCTGGATTCTGAATTCAAGTCGGAATACCCAAAGTATATATAACTTGTCCCTCTTCGGACTTCGATCTACCCAAGAAATTACAATAGAATTTTAAATTTGGTTTTAAAAGAAATCGTTTTATCGATACAATTCAAATTTAGCCCCATATTCTATTAACCAATTTAACTCAATTTAAAATTTCCAATTTATTTAAATTTTAAATTCCAAATTTCCCATTCATATTCATTAAGGTTTAAATCAAAAACTGATAAGAAACTGGTGAAATACGAAGTAAGGATTTTCTACAACGATTCGTCAGGCCATCATCACACTGAAACTTCTTTCTGGAGCTGTCACGAAGCAATCAAATGAATTTGGAAACGAATCAAAGGAAACTGATAGAGAAAGATTGTTTCCGTTGTCATAGGGTATTGATCATATGAAGTGGTACTTTCCTGTCCCCTATCTCGTCCTCTTCTTGCACCCATACTCACTATCAGTGAATAGTAAGAGAATTTACTGAGGCACACGAATGGATATCTTAGGGATACTCATTCTAGGGTATACTTCGCCCTATCTCTAATGAGTTACTTAATGTGTTATACTCCTGAGCTTAAGTTTTAACCCTCATCTCTGATACCAAATGTGACGATACGAATTTTCGCGTTCAAAAATGGACATCCATACTTTACATTGTACTCGAATGCTGTAGATTCGAACGTTCGAATCCGAGTCGCCGGAGCTTATGACATAATTAAGTAAATCACACAGCGAAAGAAAAAGAATAATACATTGATATACAACATTGATACAATATCTGATACAACAGATGATACAATAGATATCAATATACATCGGAGATATGATACAATAAAATAGCATCGGAAAGGAAAAATAGATAACACCAGCAACGAAACTAATAATTCTAAGATATCTTCAAGAGAGAACCTAACAGCAGCAGCTCGATCCAACATCACGATGCACAAAGATAAGCAAGCATAGTCCATATCCAAAAACTGAACTAGCTCCAGATAATCTACTAAATTTGACTATCTGAAAAACCCAACTCTAAACTGCCCGTGTGGAAAAATTACGGGCACCCAGAGTTTAGGAAAGAAACAATAAGCTCCAAGTCAGTCATGAGACTGGTATGAGTAACAAAAACAGTTTATCTTTAAAAATAAACAAAGAAATATTTTAAATTAGATTTGCAATGCTTTTAGAAAATGAGACTACCATAAGGCCTTCCGCACACACACACAATGCAAATGCAGAATCAGAGGAGATTTATCCTTATGATAGTCAAACATGCTTGATACGCAAATTTCTTTGATATTATTAACATAAGTGCAAAGAGCATAAAGCATTTCGAAAGTACAATATAAATCTTAGCCAACATACGACCATTATCGTATGCCTACTATAGCTACCATGTTCAATAGCAGGTTACCGCCACATTCCATGGCAGGTTATACAACTAAAACCGTATAGGGCTTGTATTGTTTCTTTGGATTTCCTATAAATGGTCAGGCCAAGGAACTTCCCATTGCTCATGGGTACGCCTCTGGAAGGACGTCCCGAGAACCTAGCCGGATCTTTGCCAACACAAGGCCGGGATACCCCTAACTAGGTAACTACTGACACGAGTATGCCATCCTCCGGTCGTAACCGACTTTTATCCGGGATCCCGACAACCAACAACCACAAAGTAATAAATTCACAGTAACCACATAAGTTAAGTATCTAGGCTTCATACCATGATACCACCTCTATCCAGAAGGAAATGAACATACCCTCAGTGGGCGCTATCCCCAAATAACCTTGCTACATCTTTCCTGTTTCGACCATTACCGGGTTGTGAGGTTCGACGAAGTCTCGTCCACAAAGCTACGCTTTTCACAAAAGCCACGATTTGATCAACAAATTCTCAGTAGCACTCAGTATGCCACATTACCAAGTTGGGAATATATTACTGATAACCTTCAACTACATAACCTCTGAGCTCGTATGTCTCAGAGAAGGGTGTTAAGCTAATAGATTAAATTCTCCTCCACCAACAGAAATGTATTTGAAAGAAATCTGCTTTATATCTCAAATTGTAATGTCAGACATACAATCCATACAAGTCTGTTCTGGGTTCGAACAGAACTGAAGGCACTTCCGAAGAAGCCCTTGCAAATACGGATAATCCCTAATCACGTCCGGACTTCCCATCACATATGGAGTCTCTATACCGAGGACCAGTCGTTGCAAAAATATTCGATGAGTTATCCTTTCGCTTTCGAAAATATCTGGTCTTCAACACCGGTCTTCAAATGCTATCCATAATGTCGTATCACATATTCGGGATGGGCTATATGACACAAAGGTCCTCTCCCGGCTAAACCGAATAGCGAGCGCAATATTTACAAGAAACATATGGATATGAAGGTCTCAGTTAAGTCACGGCTTATTACCCAAAACTTTTCTTCCAAATGGTTTAAACAAATTACCATTTCAAATTTTTTTAAACAAAAAGATTCATTTCCCTAAGTTCACCCAGTTTCACAAAGATCCAGTTATGGATTTCAAAACAGTTCTCATTTTAATTGGATTAACTCGTTAAATCTTTAAATCAAAGATTTAACTTATAGCTTTAAAACCGTTTCCATAACTTGGAAAATCATTTTCTTTTTGACTTGAAATCCCTTTTACACAAATTGGAAGTTCGTTACTTATGTGAAAACTTTTAGTATTCGAAACAAATGGTTTTCATTTCAGAAAGATCTAATTATATTTGTACAAGTTAAAGCTCTTAAATTATATTCACATTCCCAAATCAATACTTTTAAAATAGTTTAACCTATAGATAACTCGTATAACATATTTAGTCCCTAGTTTCCAAACATAGAATTCAATTTCAAATCTTGAATTTAAGTTTTAAATTAAATTATTTAAACTCCAAACTTAACCAGGTTATTCAAAATAAATTTCATCTTTGAAAATTCCATTTCAAAAGCTTTTCACTTTAAATACAATCCATTCCCAAAACATTTGAACTCAAATTGTCTATAAAAAAATCACTTCAAAAATCTATGACTTAATCGATTTCCTCGTGAAATCCATATTTGTGTGTGTATAAGTGTGGTTCAGGGGTTTGACACAATAGTGCAACATCATTCAATCATCACAGATCAAAACACAGAAATATAGTTGATAAGCGATATAAACTATAACGCTTATCGTCCATTCACAGATTCATGGATAATATACAAATGCATCATCAAGAAATGAATAAATTATACATAGCATAATCCACAGAACAAAATATCACAGATCAGATAGGACAGTCAATTCAAGGCATCTCATACAATACAATCATTCACAAGTAAGGTCAAGCATTCAATAATCATTTATGAGTAGGATTAATTAATGGTTAAATCCTAGTTAATTCAATTAATTTCCAATTAAATTAATTACTTACGGATTAATTATCCAGTCCTGATTAATTAATTGCAAATAATTTGATATATATTAATTTATCAAACACTTTAATTTATTTAAATTATTCTCAATTAATCATATTAATTAAATTAACCTTTAAACCCGTTACATAATTAATTAACCCCTTAATTAATTATTTTAAGAAATTAAATCTTTAATTACTTACCATAAAGTAATTACACTTGCAAAATTTCATAAATGATTCTGATTAATTGTTAAAATTAATATCACTAATAGTCTTAGTTAATGACCTTCACTTACTAATAACAATTCTTTAATTACATTGTTAAAGGAATTGCTTACATTAATCATTATTAATTAAAATTGATTACTATTAATAACTCATTAATAAATTCTAATTATTTAATTAATCCAATTCATTAATTAATAAATTAAATAAATTATCCATTTTAATTGACTTAAATATAAATAAATTTCAGATCACCATTGTATCTTCGTCACTTAAGTTAAAACTTGTTCTTAGTAGTGATTAAATATCATTACAATATGTTTTGAAAACTTTTGTTTTTCAAACTTATCTTTTAATTTCATTCTAAGTCCAAGGTTTAAAATAATCCCTTATAATAGAAGTTAAAAGGATTTAAAAACCCGATTTCATTTTAAATTCAAATCAAATTAAAAAATTCACTTTATCATTCAAGTTATTTAAAACAATTTAATTTAAAAAAATCCCTTTTATTTCAAAATACTAAGATTCAAATTTATATTTGCATCCAGATTTAAAATTTAGTTTAAATCCCTATTTTTATTTAAAGTTTTACTTTTTAAATCCCTACTATTTAAATCTTTTAAGGTCGTTATAAATAATTTAATTTAAAAACTTTATCTTATATTTAAAACCGAGATTCAAACTTTATTCGAACCCAAACTAAATTTTGATTTAAACTTAGTTTAAATATCTATTTTATATTTTAAAATCCAGATTTAAAATTTATAAAATTACAGGTTTTTAAACCTATAGCTAATATACCCGAGACACCCCTACATTTGCTTCGAGACCAACACCTTTCGTCTTCGAGTAAACACTCGGGATAATCACGCGAACAAAACAAAACCCAGCTTCATCCCAAATTCCCAATGTCAAGAATTAGTGCACGGTGTACGTGCACATCGTCGTCGACCAACTCCGGACATCGCCTCGACGTCGTGCAAGTCGGCGTTCATCCATGCATCAACCTTCGATCACTCGAACTTCACCATCGTGTCGAAATCGAAATCGAGAGTTCAATGCCGCAACCTAGAAACAAACTCTAACCCACCGCCACCTGTCAACGCCTCATTCTCACAACACCGGCTACCAGAAAATCCCAAACTCGGTTATCACTTCGTCACCTCAACCTCTATCACCTCCCTAAGTTTCGCTGCACTCGATCAAATGGGGAGGACGAACGAATCGAGATAACAACGCACATCCAAACTAGATTTACAGAAAGAAATTGCTCGCCGTTGACGCCACAGTGGCCTAACGTCGCTTCAACCATTTTTCCCACCATCTTTGATCACTCCTACATCTCCAAGCAAGACCCCATGCCTTCCGATCAATTTGATCGCCAAAGTGAAACCAAAACGTCAGTTTCGGTTCAACTCGAACTGCTAGTCCTATACATCTCTAAAAATTATGATTCCAAATTTAAAAATCATGTTTTGGATTTTAAATTCAATTTATATTCCTGAATTCAGGAAACAGGATTATAGAAATTTCATGTATGTTTGAACTTGCTAAGTTGTTTTGGTATCCCAGGGCCAATTCAGGTTTATATCACTTAATTTAAAGTTTAAATTTATTTTGTAACTGAACAAGCAAATTTTGTTTAAGTCCTAAGTTCTACCAGTTATCAGGTCAAGAGAATATAAATTCTGAATTCAAAACTTGAGCCTGGGAACAAATAGCAAACACTAACACTCAACAGCATATGTACTTTATACACATTCATGAAAAATGCCAGAGAATTTCATATAAACACATTTGTTCAGGGAATAGCACGAACCCAATTTAAGTTTAAGATTGTAAATGAAATGTTACTCACAGTGACTTTAGGAAGAAGAACAGAGCTTCTTAAATTTTGAAACTGGCTTGTGAAACTGCAAGCTGAAAACTTCTTCTTTGATCTCTGGCTTGAGTTGATTTATATTGTTGTTTAAATTGAATTTTTGTTTGAGTTTTCAAGATGATGTTTGCTTCCATTTTACTCAGTTGTGATAAACAAACTGAAATGAGGATTGATGCATATAAAAAGACAGTGTGTAGTGTTGATATATAGAAAGAAGTTGACAGGGTATTATAATGTTGTTTATAAATAGTTCGAACTGACTTTAGTTATGCTAGAGATGTAAACATTAAATGCATATGTACCTTTGTCCTACTTCCCATTTTTGTTTACAGCCTACATACTTGTCCTTTATTTTCTTGTACATAAATATATATTTTTACTTTATACTTTGTTTATGTTCTTACTCCTTGCCTTGCATTTCTTTACTCGGCTGAGATGATATATTTTTATACTTGCATTCATTATTATTTTTTACTTTATCTAGTATGTGCTTTCATACTTTTTCTTAATTGTTCTTGCCTTTGTTTGGTTATATACATAATAGACTTTTGCCTTGTTGTTGTTATAAATTTTAAATTTAAGTACTTAATTCTATTTCTAACACAATTGGATATTTTAATTTCTCTTTTATTTTAAAACTTAAACTATCAAATGCTACACTTAATTATTATTTATTTATACTTATTCTTAATATTTATAAGGTTTATTTTAATTTAAACATTTTGAAAGGCTTTATTTCAAATTTACAAATCATAGTTTCTTCCAAAATTTATATATAACAATTTCTATTTATATTAAAAATCTATTTGTAAAATTTACATTGTTAATATTGTCTAAATATAACTTATTTTTTTTATTTTACATTTTGCATTTCAATTTCAAGAATCCAATTTATAATCAATTTGTATTCATAAGTAAATAAAGAAACGAATATCTCACTTAAATTAGAAAAAATCAAATTTATTCACAATTTAATTTTCAAAATTAAAATAATTACTAATTTAAATTTAGCTTAAAAATTCGGGATCGTTACACCACTACTCCTTAAAGTTCTCTATGGGTTGCTTGCATCATGTTTAAGATCGTCTGGATGAACATTACCTGCATATCCAGGCCATTCGCTATCCCAGTGCCCCTTTTAGCATTGGCTTTCGATGCGAAGTTACCAGCATGCTTGCCCATCCTTACAACTATAATAAAAAAGATTAGCCTCTTAAGTAAAATATATAACAAGAACGCTCTCTCATATACTCTTAATCCATTCTAGAGAGATAACTTATACTCTATCTTAATGGTTCTCGGCATCCCTTAGGATGACACACATCCCTGCTCAGATACTAAATGTGACGACCACCCTACACCCCTAATATCCAATATATATATATAGTGTGCTGCAACAATGCCCAATTAATGTAGGATAATAATCAAGTGGTGAAAGTGAACAAACTTTAATGTATAACCTATCGTATACCTCACAATGCAAGGATAAAATATAATGGTCATCAAAGATTTGAAGAAAATAAGATAGAGATATAACCATATATGAACCATCATAGATAAGAGCATAGGTTTAATGTAGTTATAGTATAACACCCCAGAAATTTTAATAATAAATTAAAATATTAATAAGGGTTAAATGTAAGTTTACATAATAGAGCAAAACATAATTTTTCACAAACTTTGGAATTAGGCCATGAGACCTATTTCATTATGTCCAAAATGTCATTTATATGTAGAAAACATATACAACTTATTAAATTTGATGAAACGGGTTAGAAATAGCGAAAAATGGACCTAGTGGCATTTCCCTAATTTATGATTTCAGTATTTAACCTAAAAATCCTAACTTTCACCAATAAATGGAAGCATAAGCCTCCATCCTTCTACTCTGAAACCCTAGCCACCGCTTCCTAAAAGTTCTTCTTTTTATCCTTTATCAAATAAAATTCTAATTAAAAAACAAAAACAAGTTAAGCTGTAACGACCCACCGTTATTACCATATTATTAACAAACATTACAAGTAATGCTGTATAATAATACAGAGAATATGGCTATTTAAGAGTGATTGAATGTGAATATATCTTTATACTAATACTGGCACGCCTTTAATACCTTTTTAAGGATTTGAACTGAAGAATTTAGACATGAAAAATATTAATACAAAGTAATAAACATACCGATTAAAAATATTTAAAATGGTATATGTAACGACCCATTAAATTTGATGATATTAAATGAGTTAATTTAATATGATTTCTAATCTAATTTAGGATGAAATAAAAGTCTTAAGATTTTATTTGAGTAAATGTAGGAATTAGATAGAGTAACTGTAATTTAAGGTTAACAATTTTAAATGTTTATATGGCAATAGATTGAAATAACGTAAATTGGCGTTTGTGGTTATAAGTTATAATTTGTTGATTTAATTGGTTTGTGAAATTAATACTGGAAGATATAAAGCGGAAATAGTATTAATGAAATAATAACTGAATTGAATTGCAACTATATAAAGGAAAGTAAATTTTTTTTTAGTGGACGTCGACATTGAATAAATTTATTTAAAATAAAAAGATTTAAATGCATGTTAGGATAGAATATATGATTGATGGATTAAGTGGTAAGTAATTAGAATTTAATTCTATAAAATTTGGAACTGAATGTATGTAAATAATTTTGTAGGAATAAGTTAATTTACAATTTATTTGTGCATACCCGATTTAATTGAAGTAACAGGAAGGACAAGATCTTGATTTGCCTAGGTATGTATATATTGATAAACTATAACTAAATAGAAAGATTGGCAGTAAATAGGATATAAGAAGACAAAGGCAACTTGTAAATTAATAAATGAATTCATAATAATAAGTAGTAATTAATGCATATATATTTGGCATTAGGGATAATTACAAAATTTTACCCATTCATCTAATTTATTTAATTAAATCTAAATCTATGGCAACATTGTTGTTATTAATGGTTGTAAGTGAATTTGAATGTAAAAGGGTAACAATTATTTAGGTTAACCATTTATTGAGTATATTAAGTTAAGAATGTAAATCGATTTAAATAAATCTAAATTTATTATTTGTGGTGTGTTAATGTGTTCTAGTTAATAAAAGGGAATTTATAGGAAATGAAACATGCACTAATGAAATGTATTATAATTCAAATGTTATTTATACCCATAAAATGTCCATTTACTGAATAGAAAGATTTTAAATCAATAAACGAATTTATTGAGGTTCCAATTTATAATTTATAACATTTAATGTAGACTCAATTTAAATTAATTGATTTAAATTGTGCAGTTAGCGTAGATTTGTTTGGTAATTGAAGTAGTTAATTCTATAAGAGGAAGTTAATGCTAATTCTATTTATAATTGGATCCTTTGTTGATATAGATTATAGAAAGCTGGATTTATAAATTAATTTGAGTATCAAATTTCAACAATTGTATTTATTGCAAATAAAGTGGAATTAAACGTTAAATATTACGTTATTGGAATTAAAATGGAATTTGTGGATATTAAAATGAAATCATGAACTAATGTTGTGGCATCCTTATTTTGGATAAAAGATGAGAATATAAAAGCTAAAAATTTAATAAATGGGTTTTTGAGAATTTAATTTATAATTTCTAAATATAAGGATGTGGAGAAATTAACACTGAAATCGATAGACTTATCAACTTTTTATTCACATCTAAACTTGTTAAATCATTGAAATTGATTAAGGAATATATAAGCGGTAAAATTTGGTCAATTTTAGAATTTAGATATAAAATTGGATTTTTATAATTTATTTTAATTTATTTAATTAATATAAAATAGCCATTTTGGCCACGGACTCGAATTTCGACGAAACCAGTTTCATCGGATCCGTATTAGTGAATTATTGTAGGGTTTCAAGTTTCGTATCGATCGGACTTGTCGTTTGATCGTACGAACGCGAAACGACTTGAAATTGATTTAATTAAAATCAATTTGAAATCAATTTGGAAATTTTGTTTTCAGCATAACTTCTTCATACAATCAAATTTGGACGTGAAACTTTTTCCATCGCGTTCAGAATATTTTAAAATACCTATTTGGATATATGGGTTTAATAAATTTCGTTCCGGGGTAGAATGGGCTTTTTGGGCCATAGTTTGTTCCGTACGTTCATCTATCTGGTCTATCTACTCCAATCCAACCCTACTTATAAATAGACGATTATAAACCCTAGCCTCCATCTTCTATCATTTGTCTGTACATTCATTTTCTTCATCTCTTTCTCTTCCTTAATGGATGCAAACCTAGATTTATTTCAAATTCAAAATTTCAAATGAAAATTTAAAATCCTGTGAAAAATCTCAAAAAAATATATGTTAATGCTCTCAATGGGCGTAATTCAATGGTGATATCCGCTTTTCGTTTGGAGTTTCTGTGTGTCCAGATCGGGGCAGATCAGTTTCGGCCATTCGTATTAGAGCGTGAGTTCAACGGTGGATTCGCATCATTGAGTCGATCGGAGGGGATAGTAGCGTAGAGGGGGGAAAGACAAGTTCATCCATATGGTTCATAGGGGTCGAAGTGGTCAAAATGGGCCATGGTGGCTTCAATAAAACGCGGCGGCAGCGCTACCACTAAGGTGACCGGCGTTGATGATGGGGGTACCAGTATGGGCGGCTCATCGAGGCCAACGTAGTGGCACTCTCTGATCGTAACCTAAGGCAACGTGGTGGCGGAGGAAATTGCGGCTAGGGTTAGGAGATGGAGGCGGCTAGTTTGGTTCGCGATCTGTAGATGAAGAAGCGCACGCGTGAAGAAAACGTCTTGATGACGTGGCTAGGGGTTAGGTAGGTTTTGTTTATAAATTTATTTCTGTTTCCAATCGTTTTATCGCCATAATTTTCTCATACGTTATCCGTTTCAAGCGAGTTTTTTTTTGTTAGGATCGTAATTAAATTTCAAATCTGTTGATGCTGGTTTGGACTGATTTGGAGACTGTCGAATTTTGGGTTGAAATTAGATTTAAATTCAATTTAAATTCAAAAGGTGAGTGTTTTAACCCACTCACAACTTCTAAAAGTTTTATGTTTGTTAAATTTATTTTAGATATGAGTAGAAATTTATTCATAACTGTTTGGCATGTTTTGTTCATCATATTTGCTAAATCGCGTTATTTAATTTAACTGTTAATTTATTTTATTTATTGCATATTAATTGGCAGTTAGAATTTATTTATTTGCGTAGGAACTGCTAGTAAACAGTTATAAAATTTATTACTAAATATAAACTGTTAGTTTAATAGTTGATTAAATTTATTTTTGAATATAACCGCCAGTTATTACCTGATATATATTATCAGATATATATTGATATTGAATTATTATTGGATGATGATTGTGATTTGGATGATGGATGATGTTGATGAATGGATGTTTTATTTTATATCATTAAACAGCAAGTTATCATGCTTTTTTCGTTTCATTCGGGATTGTGGTTTGAAATGATATACAATCGCAAAATTTTATTTTTAAATTGCGGATTGAAATGATAAATATCCGTATCACTTGACCATAGGACAGAAAATTATATACAGGCACCGTGGTCTATATATAAATTATTTTAAAGCGATTTCTATGGTTTGGATGGGATACGGTTTATAAAAATTTGATTTTGATATTTTATAAAATATTATTCTTCGATATATATACATATGAAGTTAAAAATTTGAAAATTGAGTTGTGTATAAACCTGTTGAATAAAAATGAAAAATTGAGAAAATGGAATTTGGAAATTTATCTTATATGTTTAAGTTTGGAAATTTTAAGGTATGATATTTATAACTGGATTTTTCAAGATGAATTAAAAATGAAAATTCTAGTATAAAGTAAATTTGAGAAAATATTTAATTGCTAGAAATTGGAGTTTTATTTATGGAATTTATATGAATATTCAAGACTAAATAATAGAATATTAATTGTTGAAAGAAGAAAATCTAACTTTAGTTTTGAAATATTAATACTCCAAATGGATATATATATATATATATATATATAGAAATTGAAGGGGTTTTTGGAACTTGAAGTGATATTTAAATTTTGGTTTAGACTTTAAATAAAGAAATATATTTGTAAAGCCATGGAAATTATTTTCTTTACAAAGTAACCTTAAAGTCAAACCATTTATTTTATATACCGTTGAATATCCAAACCATTCAAGTTTTAGAAGTTATGGTTTTAAAATATATGAATTTCGAAATATTATGCTTTGAAAGTATAAGTCAAATATTTGGTTTCCAGATATTTTAAATTTTAAAGCAGTATGATTTTGGAAAAGAAATATATTTGGATAAAATGATATCATATTGTTTTGGGTTTTAAGATGATATCGTATTCATAGTTTTGAAATGGAATTTTTATTCTGGTTTTAAAGTATAAACTATTTTAAATGACCGCGGTGTTATAATAACGATTGGTTGGCAAAGAGACCGAGATCGGATATGGACATACTCTCTGTCGATACCGAAAACCACTTTGACTAACCGTGTACGCGGTGGAGATTCTAGAATGAAGTAGGTGGTGGCGACGTTTCCTGTAAGGTAAATACGTGGACCCGACTCCCGTGAGTTGGCATAAGGTGGCTAAAACAGGAGTGATTCTCGGGCCAATGAGGTCATACCTCTGATCGGACGCTCCTCTTCGATATTATACTTTGACTTTGGATTGATTCAGTGGCCACTTCTATTTTTGATTTTTGGGGAGTATGTTCGAGGTGGGCGGTAACTGCGGCTACGCGTTTCCACCAGCCCGGATAGCAATTGGTATATCTATCCTGGCATTGCCTAGTTGTGCCGTGTCACCTACCATACCGAGCCTTTACTACGAGTTTTGTTTTGTACCATACCTATGGAGTGCCCTCTGACGACGCCCAGTACAGGGGAGATTACGGTACTGTATAGACTATGGGAATATATTCTGTGTTAAGGGCTATATGGGTAACCCCTTAACGCTATTAAAAAGTAAGTTTATTTTACAATTAGACACTATTATAATAGCGCAATATACTACATAGTAAATAGTTTAACGGATCATTAGGAGATGTAAATCCCGAGCATCTCTTGAGTTACTGCACTCATATTTATTTCTGTTAATTTAACTCACATAAGATCTTTTAGTTCTGACTCGAGTGTTTTGTCGTTTTCAATTTGCTCGGGTCAGTCCGAGTGTGACGCCCCACCTCTATACCCACGCTAGCCAAAAACACTACGGTGTAATGCTGTCAACTAGCACGGAGAATAAGGCCGTTGAGGAGCGACCATCTATGTAATTTCTTTGCGCGAGCACCGATATGTCAGATAGTATAACATGCAATACGTTATCAAGAGGAAATCCGACATACCGATACTACACAAAGCTACTACACAGTGGCTATAATAATCTTCGAAAACAAATATAGAAATAAGCATAACACAGATCAGTCATAGATAATTCATATAACAAAGGCGAAAATAGATATGAATATTACACATGAAAGTGTACATCAGAGTAGTGGTCAAAAGGATCCACAATAATACAAAGGAATAGATACAAGTGCTAGACAAAAGAATAAGTATACATCATAGAGTCTGTATCTCAAATGTATACAACAAAAACTACTAAACTAGAGTAGTTAGCCAAAAGTCAGAAAATGGTTCCAGGTAGGAAGCCATGAGTAAGCACCTGTAATATCTCAGTCTGACCCGAGTATTATTTAAGAAGAAAATAATAAACGGATCAGTCTAGCTATAAATATCAGATGAAGTGATATATAATAAGAGATATGACACAAACATATAATAATCACAATGCCAAGCTGCGATAAATAAGTAGTTGAAAATCAACAAGAGATTAATCAATATCACAATAATCTACTCAAGATAAAAAGGAATGTCATACTCCTAATTTCATTCACCAAGCCACAATAATTGACATATATATATCAATGCCCATCGTAAAAGTTGGTGAAACATAAATTTCAGAAATCAACACACGAAATCCAGAAATCACAAAAAGGTATGTGTAAGCGGAATCACACAAGTGGTGTCTAGGCTAACCGAAAAGGTATGTGCGAATGGAATCGCACAAGTGGTGTCTAGCCTAACCAAATCACAAAAAGTATGTGTGAACGGAATCACACAAGTGGTGTCTAGGCTAACCGAAAAGGTATGTGCGAATGGAATCGCACAAGTGGTGTCTAGCCTAACCAAATCACAAAAAGTATGTGTGAACGGAATCACACAAGTGGTGTCTAGGCTAACCGAAAAGGTATGTGCGAATGGAATCGCACAAGTGGTGTCTTGCCTAACCAAATCACAAAAAAAGAGACATCGCACAATGCTAGTCTAAACCATAAAGATGATCGTCCTGATCAACGAGAAGTGTCAATTACAATAAGCTAGTAAATATATGAGCTTAGCTTCATGTCCCATAACCACTTGCTTAACTTAAATATTTACGGACAAATTGTAGATCTCCACTAGAAAATTGTCACAAGAGTTTCAATCGAACAAGTCCAAGAATTAACCGACAAAGTAAACGCAAGCGTTTCATACCACTTGTTTTACTAAGTCGTTTAATTAGATTTCTCGTACGAGTGAGGTAAAGGTTTGTATATACTAATAGATTGAAAATCGGTTTGAGAAAACGAGCTTTGTAATAAAATAGTGTTGAAATCCTTTGAAGAAAGAGTTTTGATATTTACTACTAGTATAGAAAACCTTTATATTTTTAAAGTGACAAATCATAGAAGTGATTGTAGAAACAATCGGGCATAAAAATTCACATTCGAAGACGTGAATAAAATCCAAAGAAATCGATATAAAATCCATCAAAGTGGATATATCTAAAATTCCCAAAGAAAAGGTCATCAAAGTCGATAATAAATGACAACAACAAAAGGGAGACAACACGAATCGATAAAAGTTGGATATTCAAACGGATTAGCAAAATAGGCTAATCTGGCAAAAATCATCAGGTCGGTCGACCGGACTCCCTGAGTCGGTCGACCGAACCAAAGGTTGGGGACCTCTCGGGACAGCAGGTCGGTCGACCGAACCCTGTACTCGGTCGACCGAACCTTAAAACATAAAGTGCTTATGCACTTGGAAGCAGGTCGGTCGACCGGACCAGAGGGGTCGGTCGGCCGAGCCTGTTTCCCGCCTCATCCATGCCAATTACAAATGAGGTTCAATCTTGACCAAAATTGCATTCGCACGAGCAACGGCGCTAAGGGTTTATGTCAATCGACTACCCGGCCCTATATGCTCCTCGATGCATCACCAAGAACATGTTCAAACATAGAAGTTAGGATTTTTAACGAATTGAACTCAAAACACTAAAAATTGGAATATACACCAATTCAATCCAAACCAAAAGCAAATGCACACGAATAAGTGTTAGGAATTCATACCTAACAATCGAAGATAAATATAAGCCTAGATGTGAGATAAAAATCTCACCTTTTTAACTCAAGAACAAGAAGAAGAAGCTCAAAAGCAAAGGAAAGGCTAACCACTCTTCACTCTTACTCAACAAGCTTCAATCTAAGAATAAAACACATATTTTCCTAAATTAGGTTTAGGATATTTTCTGAAATTGAAGAGGAGAAGAGATGGAGAAGATGGAGAAGAGGCTTACCTATCCTTCTCTTTGAATTTGGAGCAAGAATTTGGATTATCAAGAGCAACTAGGGCTTGAGAGTTTCTATTTCCTCTTCCCTTCCCCCATTAACATAAAAGCTTGAGTATTAGGAAAATAGAAAAGAAGTGAATGAAGAGGAGAGGGCTGGAACTGAATACATAAGTGGGCTCAGCCCAAACCAAAACCCTAAGTGAAAAGTAGCAAAATTCAACTTTCTCCAAACATATCGAAGCTTATACTCAAAAAGGTCGCAAACGTCATTTTGAACTCAATGGGGGTGGTCTCGAGTCCCAATTCGACCGTATGCAAAAAGTAGCTTTTCGAACTAAAATCCGACTAACGATAAAATATTTAAATATAAAATCGATAAATATGCAGGTTGTTACAGACTCCCCTCCTTAAAGAAATTGCGTCCTCGCAATACTTAAGAGGAAAATAAGAAGTAACAACCATGGAAGCATATCAACACAAAAGAAAATTTGAAATAGGAAGTTCACCATAAAGTGCACGAAAGAGTTAGCAAGAAATCTGGTGAAACTTCAATTTCCGCAACAACACCGGGCTCAAGAATGAAAACCGGAATCCCTAAGGCATTTCCGTAGGTAAAAGACGTGGAAAACGTCAAGAATAGTAGAAAGTTGAGCCGGTGCAACGGCGTAGTACAATCACGGTACGCCCGAGAAACTAGAAACTCGAATAATTTGGAACACCAACGTAGTACAAAGACGGTACGTCCAGTGAACCAAAAAGCCAAGTCATTGATGTAGTACAAACGGTACATCCAATGAATCAAAAGCAAAGACATCGATGTAGTACAAACGGTACATCCGATGAATCAAAGACACTGATGTAGTACAAACGGTACATCCCATGTATCCAAAGCAAAGACATCGATGTAGTACAAACGGTACATCCGATGAATCAAAAGCAAAGACATCGATGTAGTACAAATGGTACATCCGATGAATCAAAAGCAAAGACATCGATGTAGTACAAACGGTACATATGATGAATCAAAAGCAAAGACATCGATGTAGTACAAACGGTACATCCGATGAATCAAAAGCAAAGACATCGATGTAGTACAAACGGTACATCCGATGAATCAAAAGCAAAGACATCGATATAGTACAAACGGTACATCCGATGAATCAAAGACACTGATGTAGTACAAACGGTACATCCAATGTATCCAAAGCAAAGACATCGATGTAGTACAAACGGTACATCCGATGAATCAAAAGCAAAGACATCGATGTAGTACAAACGGTACATCCGATGAATCAAAAGCAAAGACATCGATGTAGTACAAACGGTACATCCGATGAATCAAAAGCAAATAATTCGGAACACCGACGCAGTACGAAAATGGTACGTCCAATGAACCGAAGCCCGAATGATTTCGGAACACCAACGTAGTACAAAAACTGTACGTCCAATGAACCGAACACAATAAAAGAACATCGGACGCAAGTTCATAAAAGAAATGAGATGAAACTCAATAAAACGAAGTACATCAAAACGCCCAATGAACTTGATAAAAAGATAATTTTATTCGGTCATCAACAAAGAAACAACCCCTTGTTGCTTACGACTAAACGCATTGGCAACACGATTTCCCCTTCGGGAATAAAAAGAATATCAAGATCATAGGAAGCTTGGAACTCGAGTCGACATGCAGTTCCTTAAGAGAACATAAATATTCCAAAGATTTATGATCGAGGTAGAGAACAAATTTCTCATCCAAATATGATGATGCCAAATTCCAGAAGCAAAAACAATAGCCGAGAGCACTAGATCATAAGTGGCATATCTAGTCTCGATAAACTATAATGATTCAGAAGCACAAGTGATAGCACGTTCTCTATGGCAAGAGAATGGCATCCAAACCAATACGACTAGTTTCGATACAAATAGCAAAGTCTTGGTTCCCCTTCAGGAATCACAAGAAAGAATAAGAGTATCGAAAAGAAAGAACTTCTTTTTAAAATAATTCTCTTCCCCGAAAAGTTAAAACTTTCAAAATTACATTTTTACTTTTATGTAATAATCTTTCTACAAAAATTTACATTTTTGCAAGTCAATATATCGTGTCTGATTGTCACATCAAAGCGTTTAGGAAATTCCTATCGATAACGTTGATCAAGCGCATCGACCAGAATTCTTAACACACTAAATGGGCAATACAATCACAAAATTGTATTCTATAGGATAAGTAAGTTTCTCAAAAACTTCTAAGAATATTCTTTTTTCGTTTTAAGAACAAAAATCCAGTTATACTTCTAAATGAATCTTATGAAAAAGATTTGCAAAATTTTAAATTACTATTTTCATCCAAAATCGGTAAATACAAGAATAGTCTCATCGAAATATTAATAGAATATTCGATTTATAAAGTGGATGAAATAAGCTGGACAATTTGAATGACATAATAAGTCATTCATAAGAATCATAACGAGTGCGGAATGCGGTAAGCGGTGCTAACTTCCACAACTCGTAGCAAACGAAAACCGGTGGTAAAGTCAAACTGAAAAGACCTTAACACCACTCAAAAGACTGCTTAGGTGACAGTCCTAAGACAAATTCAAAAATACCGAAAAAGTTTCACAAATTATTTAGATAAGAGAAACAACACTTTCCTTATAAGTGGGCTTAAGGAATAAAATGATTCCACCAAATTGGAATCAAAATCACAAAGGAAAAATAGAAATCTGCTTAACAGATTGAAAATGTCGAGGATGGATAGTCCACACGGGAAAAAGGATATGGCCTCATAATAATTAAGCCAATCCATACAAAAGTAAATTCCAAAGCCAAAGTAAATATCGGCTCGGAAAGAAAAGCCACATAAAACAATCTCGACATCTAAACAAAAGCAAATTGAGTGTTGCGGATCTACCATCCGGATTCACAATCCTCAAAGAAGTCAACAAGCCCATAATATTCCAAGAAAAAGAATCGACAAGTTCTTTTGATATAAAAATAATGAGATGAAACCCATATCAAAAAGAACTCGAATAAGAAGATCACGAAATAAAACAATGCCATCAAGGATTGAGTGAAAAATACCTTGACCAAGAGAAGAGTTTCTAGGGGCTTGCACAATATTTAGCTTTCTCATGTCCTTATTCAAAAGTTTGGGACATGCAGATAAAAGATGACCCGGTTTCTTGCAATAGCGACAAGAATGGGGTTTTGGACACATATTCGCATAGTGTTCCTTAGAATTACAATTGTAGCATCCTCCACGATTAGGGATTGGAGTCTTTGCTACAAAAGTAGTTTGCATCACTCTCTTATTGGGATTAAGGCCCTTGAACTTAATATGCCTTTTCTTGGAAGTCCCAATATCACAAACACTTCCTTTACCAACCTCTCCATGAAGAAGAGTAACATCCAAAAGCTGATTGAAAGAAACTTCAAGTTTCAAAGGTAGAACCATTTCGGGGTTCTTACTCAAAGCATAGATAAACACTTGATTCTTTACAAGTTCCAAAAGTTGTTGAGCAGACATAAATACTCCATCCTGGGGAGTAGAACTAGATTGACCGGCGCTGGGACGACCTGGTCTAACCATTTCTCTTCTTTAAGAAAGAAAGAAAGAGAAAAGTTATTCTCAAAATAAATATCAAGCAATCTTGATAGATAAAACAAGGAATCATAAAAGAAAGTAGGATAGAACGGTACGAAGACCCGAATAAAATCCTAAAGCACGACTCCTAAGATGGACTTAGGACGATGATCCTTGTTATAATATTCCATATTGTTCCGAAGTTTGGCTCTGATACCAAGCTATGAGGCCCCACCTCTATACCCACGCTAGCCAAGAACACTACGGTGTACTACTGTCAACTAGCACAGAGAATAAGGCTGTTGAGGAGCGACCATCCATGTAATTTCTTTGCGCGAGCACCGATATGTCAGATAGTATAACATGTGATATGTTATCAAGAGGAAATCCGACATACCGATACATACACAAAGCTACTACACAGTGGCTATAATAATCTTCGAAAACAAATATAGAAATAAGCATAACACAGATCAGTCACAGATAATTCATATCACAAAGGCGGAAATAGATATGAATATTACACATGAAAGTGTACATCAGAGTAGTGGTCAAAAGGATCCACAATAATACAAAGGAATAGATACAAGTGCTAGACAAAAGAATAAGTATACATCATAGAGTCTGTATCTCAAATGTATACAACAAAAACTACTAAACTAGAGTAGTTAGCCAAAAGTCAGAAGATGGTTCCAGGTAGGAAGCCATGAGTAAGCACCTGTAATATCTCAGTCTGACCCGAGTATTATTTAAGAAGAAAATAATAAACGGATCAGTCTAGCTATAAATATCAGATGAAATGATATATAATAAGAGATATGACACAAACATATAATAATCACAATGCCAAGCTGCGATAAATAAGTAATTGAAAATCAACAAGAGATTAATCAATATCACAATAATCTACTCAAGATAAAAAGGAATGTCATACTCCTAATTTCATTCACCAAGCCACAATAATTGACATATATATCAATGCCCATCGTAAAAGTTGGTGAAACATAAATTCCAGAAATCAACACACGAAATCCAGAAATCACAAAAAGGTATGTGTAAGTAGAATCACACAAGTGGTGTCTAGGCTAACCGAAAAGGTATGTGCGAATGGAATCGCACAAGTGGTGTCTAGCCTAACCAAATCACAAAAAGTATGTGTGAACGGAATCACACAAGTGGTGTCTAGGCTAACCGAAAAGGTATGTGCGAATGGAATCGCACAAGTGGTGTCTAGCCTAACCAAATCACAAAAAATATGTGTGAACGGAATCACACAAGTGGTGTCTAGGCTAACCGAAAAGGCATGTGCGAATGGAATCGTACAAGTGGTGTCTAGCCTAACCAAATCACAAAAAGTATGTGTGAACGGAATCACACAAGTGGTGTCTAGGCTAACCGAAAAGGTATGTGCGAATGGAATCGCACAAGTTGTGTCTAGCCTAACCAAATCACAAAAAAAGAGACATCGCACATTTCTAGTCTAAACCATAAAGATGATCATCCTGATCAACGAGAAATGTCAATTACAATAAGCTAGTAAATATATGAGCTTAGCTTCATGTCCCATAACCACTAGCTTAACTTAAATATTTACGAACAAATTGTAGATCTCCACTAGAAAATTGTCACAAGAGTTTCAATCGAACAAGTCCAAGAATTAACCGACAAAGTAAACGCAAGCATTTCATACCACTTGTTTTACTAAGTCGTTTAATTAGATTTCTCATACGAGTGAGGTAAAGGTTTGTATATACTAATAGATTGAAAATCGGTTTGAGAAAATGAGCTTTGTAATAAAATAGTGTTGAAATCCTTTGAAGAAAGAGTTTTGATATTTACTACTAGTATAGAAAACCTTTATATTTTTAAAGTGACAAATCATAGAAGTGATTGTAGAAACAATCGGGCATAAAAATTCACATTCGAAGACGTGAATAAAATCTAAAGAAATCGATATAAAATCCATCAAAGTGGATATATCTAAAATTCCCAATGAAAAGGTCATCAAGGTCGATAATAAATGACAACAAGAAAAGGGAGACAACATGAATCGATAAAAGTTGGATATTCAAACGGATTAGCAAAATAGGCTAATCTGGCAAAAATCATCAGGTCGGTCGACCGGACTCCCTGAGTCGGTCGACCGAACCAAAGGTTGGGGACCTCTCGGGACAGCAGCGGTCGACCGAACCATGTACTCGGTCGACCGAATCTTAAAACAGAAAGTGCTTATGCACTTGGAAGCAGGTCGGTCGACCGGACCAGAGGGGTCTGTCGGCCGAGCCTGTTTCCAGCCTCATCCATGCCTATTACAAATGAGGTTCAATATTGGCCAAAATTGCATTCGCACGAGCAACGACGCTAAGGATTTATGTCAATCAACTACCCGGCCCTATATGCTCCTCGATGCATCACCAAAAACATGTTCAAACATAAAAGTTAGGATTTTTAACGAATTGAACTCAAAACACTAAAAATTGGAATATACACCAATTCAATCCAAACCAAAAGCAAATGCACACGAATAAGTGTTAGGAATTCATACCTAACAATCGAAGATAAATATAACCTAGATGTGAGATAAAAATCTCACCTTTTTAACTCAAGAACAAGAAGAAGAAGCTCAAAAGCAAAGGAAAGGCTAACCACTCTTCACTCTTACTCAACAAGCTTCAATCTAAGAATAAAACACATATTTTCCTAAATTAGGTTTAGGATATTTTCTGAAATTGAAGAGGAGAAGAGATGGAGAAGATGGAGAAGAGGCTTACCTATCCTTCTCTTTGAATTTGGAGCAAGAATTTGGATTATCAAGAGCAACTAGGGCTGGAGAGTTTCTATTTCCTCTTCCCTTCCCCCATTAACATAAAAGCTTGAGTATTAGGAAAATAGAAAAGAAGTGAATGAAGAGGAGAGGGTTGGAACTGAATACATAAGTGGGCTCAGCCCAAACCAAAACCCTAAGTGAAAAGTAGCAAAATTCAACTTTCTCCAAACATATCGAAGCTTATACTCAAAAAGGTCGCAAACGTCATTTTGAACTCAATGGGGGTGGTCTCGAGTCCCAATTCGACCGTATGCAAAAAGTAGCTTTTCGGACTAAAATCCGACTAACGATAAAATATTTAAATAAAATATTTAAATATAAAATCGATAAATATGCGGGTTGTTACACCGAGCGCTTCAGGATTTGAAGTTTTAGCTCTGGAGGACGAAGACGAAGATTTGTATTACTATTATCTACTATTATTCCACTACACTCATATTTTTCCGCTGCATTGTTATTGGTATGTGTAACTCTGATATGTATTATATAAATGTTTGTAAACAGTTTTATAAACTGTATATTTTATTATTATATTTTATCCTTCCGATGTGAGATTCTATTTTGTTTATTTCTTCTCTGTTTTTCTTATTTACCCCATAACAATCCACCTTTCGTATGGTTTGAATCGGCATGTGTGTCGATTTGAAGCGTGCGAAAAGGCGGGATGTTACAGCTGGTATCAGAGCTTTGGTTTAGCGATAAACCTTGGCTTTGTGGGGTTTGACTCTTTGTTAATAGGGTAGTAATACCCTATGGAAGTCGCTGAGTGTATATATATGAGAGAGCGTATTTGTTAGTGTTATAAAAAGATTTTGATATTGTGTTAATCTGTTCCGTTTCGTATTTATAAATTCTGATTGGTGCATGGGACGCTATGACATCAATAGGGATTTCTAAACACTTAATAGGACAGACCGACATAATATCTGTTTTTAATAATGGTGAATAAAATAATTTTGCCTATTATATTTTCTATATATAAAATAAATTTTTAAATGATATTATATATATATATATGTTTGGTTGCAATAGATTGGTTGTTAGGAATAAATTTTTAAATAATAGGTAAAATAAGATTGAAATTAAAATCAATGAAATTTGGAAATTTTAGGACTTAAGTCCGGGATTTTGAAAATTTGCTTTCAAAGGATTTTAAAGTATAATAATATTGTTATAAATATTTCATTTTAATTCGGAAGAATTGTTTTAAAGAAGACTTTGGAGAAAATAAGTTCGTACTTTCCTCTCTGTCGCTGGAAAATAATTTCGGTGATGGCGGCCGCATCATCGACTTTCATTTTCGAGTTTCGAAGGGGAAAGGCCACTGTAGTAAATTCTACTGCAGATTTATTTTGAAAATATCTAAATTTTAATTGTTTTAAATATAATTAGAGGTATATAAGTTATAAGAATATACTTATCTATTGAAATTTAACCCAGTATTTAATTCTAAATTTCCATTAATTAATTGTTTCAATTATGGTAGTGAAACAGAATTTAATTAATAATTGAAACCCTAAATAAAATAAGAGACTTAAATGCTAAGTTATAAAGGAAGTTAAAATTTCAACTTACAAGTATAAAAAAAAGTAAAGATTTATTGAACAATGAATGAATTAAAAGAATTGAGATAAACTTGTATAAGTTCAATTGCATTTTCTTTAACATATATAACTTACCAAATATTAAACGTTGAAATGTTAAATAAGATATTGGAATAGAATATTATACAAGTAGAAATTTTGGAAATAATGAAGTATTAAATGAATTGCTATTATAAATGAGAATTTAATGGTATAAGCTTAAGTTATGATTGGAATTTTACCATAATTAAAGGTAAGTATTATAAATAGGTGATTTTAAACTTAAGTAAATAAATGAAATTATTTAATAAATAAGGATTGATGTGTAGGGTTATTAACTTAAGTATGATTTAAATGCTGCTAGTTAAATCTAATAAAAAGTAGGTAATATAAATAAATGACTATAAACCCTAATCAAAGAATTAACATAGTCCTTACTTATAAGAATGGAGGTTATAAGGTTAAGAATTTAAGTGTAATTAAAAGGGGTTACTGTAATTAAATATAATAGAATGTAAGCATTTAATAAATGATTGAATTTGAAGAAGTGCGTTAAATGTAATACAAATAAAAGAAACTTACATAACCTGAATAAATAAAAATGAATAATGGTAAGTACTAAGTAGAAATAAGGAAACAACCATTGAATGAGAAATAAAAATTTGAAGTTGTTAGATATAAATGTAAATTATAAAAGGATAATTTATGTGGTATGAATTGTAAACTTAAGAAAGGGGTTCAAGAAAATAAAAGATAAACTGTTATATGAATGAAAAGATCAAACAGCTAATGTATGAAATAAAAAATTATAATGAGTTAATTGATTTGTTGGTTGAATTGTTATTGTTTGATTTATGGTTTGGTCGGGTAAGGAAATTTGAAGTAGTTCGATGAATAAATAATCTATTCCGTCTCATCTAAGACTGTTGAGTAAATGATGCACTGGATAGTTATTTTTCATTCCATACCATTTCAAGTTTTGAACCCGAACAACTATTTGCTTGTTTGATTGAATGGTTGTTTTGCATTTTGTGTATGCTGGTTGTTGAAATTGATGATTGTGTATTGATTGTTGTTAGTAACTGAAACCATGAAAATATTTCACTTTAATATAAATAGTTAACCTTCTAGATTATATAAGTGAAATGCAGGTACGGAAGCAATTGCTACTGCTTTTGGTTCCATAAATTAAGCGTAATTTGCCCGACAAATAGGTACGTTTTCGGATTACGTTTTGTAGCGATATTTTTGTATATTTTTTCCCGTGTTGGGATATACTATTTGGAATATTATATATGATATTTTGTTATATTTAATATTATATTTTCTTCCGAACATCTCCGTACAAAGGAGACTCGGCCAAAAGTTTTCGGTAAAAATTTGGACTTAGAATTATGTTGAAAATGCTTTCCAAACTTTAATTATTTAAGTATAAAAGGATATAATGATTATAAAACGAGTATATTTTATTTAAGGTAATAAATTTAGCAAATTATGGTTTATAAGTTAGTATTTGAAATAAGATGTACTATTTATTAAATTCTTCCTTCTCCCTTCTTTTTCCTTTTCGGGGACGAAAAGTTTTGAGTGGGGGAGAGTGTAACGACCCGTTAAATTTGATGATATTAAATGAGTTAATTTAATATGATTTCTAATCTAATTTAGAATGAAATAAAAGTCTTAAGATTTTATTTGAGTAAATGTAGGAATTAGATATAGTAACTGTAATTTAAGGTTAACAATTTTAAATGTTTATATGGCAATAGATTGAAATAACGTAAATTGGCGTTTGTGGTTATAAGTTATAATTTGTTGATTTAATTGGTTTGTGAAATTAATACTGGAAGATATAAAGCGGAATAGTATTAATGAAATAATAACTGAATTGAATTGCAACTATATAAAGGAAAGTAATTTTTTTTAGTGGACGTCAACATTGAATAAATTTATTTAAAATAAAAAGATTTAAATGCATGTTTGGATAGAATATATGATTGATGGATTAAGTGGTAAGTAATTAGAATTTAATTCTATAAAATTTGGAACTGAATGTATGTAAATAATTTTTTAGGAATAAATTAATTTACAATTTATTTGTGCATACCCGATTTAATTGAAGTAACAAAAAGGACAAGATCTTGATTTGCCTAGGTATGTATATATTGATAAACTATAACTAAATAGAAATATTGGTAGTAAATAGGATATAAGAAGACAAAGGCAACTAGTAAATTAATAAATGAATTCATAATAATAAGTAGTAATTAATGCATATATATTTGGCATTAGGGATAATTACAAAATGTTACCCATTCATCTAATTTATTTAATTAAGTCTAAATCTATGGCAACATTGTTGTTATTAATGGTTGTAAGTGAATTTGAATGTAAAAGGGTAACAATTATTTAGGTTAACCATTTATTGAGTATATTAAGTTAAGAATGTAAATCGATTTAAATAAATCTAAATTTATTATTTGCGGTGTGTTAATGTGTTCTAGTTAATAAAAGGGAATTTATAGGAAATGAAACATGCACTAATGAAATGTATTATAATTCAAATGTTATTTATACCCATAAAATGTCCATTTACTGAATAGAAAGATTTTAAATCAATAAACGAATTTATTGAGGTTCCAATTTATAATTTATAACATTTAATGAAGACTCAATTTAAATTAATTGATTTAAATTGTGGAGTTAGAAAATTTGTTTGGTAATTAAAGTAGTTAATTCTATAAGAGGAAATTAATGCTAATTCTATTTATAATTGGATCCTTTGTTGATATAGATTATAGAAAGCTGGATTTATAAATTAATTTGAGTATCAAATTTCAATAATTGTGTTTATTGCAAATAAAGTGGAATTAAACGTTAAATATTACGTTATTGAAATTAAAATGGAATTTGTGGATATTAAAGTGAAATCATGAACTAATGTTGTGGCATCCTTATTTTGGATAAAAGATGAGAATATAAAAGTTAAAAATTTAATAAATGGGTTTTTGAGAATTTAGTTTATAATTTCTAAATATAAGGAAGTAGAGAAATTAACACTGAAATCGATAGACTTATCAACTTTTTATTCACATCTAAACTTGTTAAATCATTGAAATTGATTAAGGAATATATAAGCGGTAAAATTTGGTCAATTTTAGAATTTAGATATAAAATTGGATTTTTATAATTTATTTTAATTTATTTAATTAATATAAAAATAGCCATTTTGGCCACGGACTCGGATTTCGACGAAACCAGTTTCATCGGATCTGTATCGGTGAATTATTGTAGGGTTTCAAGTTTCGTATCGATCAGACTTGTCGTTTGATCGTACGAACGCGAAACGACTTGAAATCGATTTAATTAAAATCAATTTGAAATCAATTTGGAAATTTTGTTTTCAGCATAACTTCTTCATACAATCAAATTTGGACGTGAAACTTTTTCCATCGCGTTCAGAATATTTTAAAATACCTATTTGGATATATGGGTTTAATAAATTTCGTTCCGGGGTAGTACGGGCTTTTTGGGCCATAGTTTGTTTCGTACGTTCATCTATCTAGTCTATCTACTCCAATCCAACCCTACTTATAAATAGACGATTATAAACCCTAGCCTCCATCTTCTGTCATTTGTCTGTACGTTCATTTTCTTCATCTCTTTCTCTTCCTTAATGGATGCAAACCTAGATTTATTTCAAATTCAAAATTTCAAATGAAAATTTAAAATCCTCTGAAAAATCTCAAAAAAAAATATGTTAATGCTCTCAATGAGCGTAATTCAATAGTGTTATCCGTTTTTCGTTTGGAGTTTCTGTGTGTCCAGATCGGGGCAGATCAGTTTCGGCCGTTCGTATTAGAGCGTGAGTTCAACGGTGGACTCGCATCATTGAGTCGATCGGAGGGGATAGTAGCGTAGAGGGGGGAAAGACAAGTTCATCCATACGGTTCATAGGGGTCGAAGTGGTCAAAATGGGCCGTGGTGGCTTAAAAAAAACGCGGCGGCAGCGCTACCACTGAGGTGACCGGAGTTGATGATGGGGGTACCATTATGGGCGGCTCGTCGAGGCCAACGTAGTGGCACTCTCTGATCGTAACCTAAGGCAACGTGGTGGCGGAGGAAATTGCGGCTAGGGTTAGGAGATGGAGGCGGCTAGTTTGGTTCGCGATCTGTAGATGAAGAAGCGCATGCGTGAAGAAAACGTCTTGATGACGTGGCTAGGGGTTAGGTAGGTTTTGTTTATAAATTTATTTCCGTTTCCAATCGTTTTATCGCCATAATTTTCTCATACGTTATCTGTTTCACGCGAGTTTTTTTTTGTTAGGATCGTAATTAAATTTCAGATCTGTTGACGCTGGTTTGGACTGATTTGGAGACCGTTGAATTTTGGGTTTAAATTAGATTTAAATTAAACTTAAATTCAAAAGGTGAGGGTTTTAACCCACTCACAACTTCTAAAAGTTTTATGTTTGTTAAATTTATTTTAGATATGAGTAGAAATTTATTCATAACTGTTTGGCATGTTTTGTTCATCATATTTGCTAAATCGCGTTATTTAATTTAACTGTTAATTTATTTTATTTATTGCATATTAATTGACAGTTAGAATTTATTTATTTGCATAGGAACTGCTAGTAAACAGTTATAAAATTTATTACTAAATATAAACTGTTAGTTTAATAGTTGATTAAATTTATTTTTGAACATAACCGCCAGTTATTAGCTGATATATATTATCAGATATATATTGATATTGAATTATTATTGGATGATGATTGTGATTTGGATGATGGATGATGTTGATGAATGGATGTTTTATTTTATATCATTAAACTGCAAGTTATCATGCATTTTTCGTTTCATTCGGGATTGTGGTTCGAAATGATATACAACCGTAAAATTTTATTTTTAAATTGCGGATTGAAATGATAAATATCCGTATCACTTGACCATAGGATAGAAAATTATATACAGGCACCGTGGTCTATATATAAATTATTTTAAATTGATTTCTATGGTTTGGATGGGATACGGTTTATAAAAATTTGATTTTTATATTTTATAAAATATTATTCTTCGATATATATACATATGAAGTTAAAAATTTGAAAATTAAGTTGTGTATAAACCTGTTGAATAAAAATGAAAAATTGAGAAAATGGAATTTGGAAATTTATCTTATATGTTTAAGTTTGGAAAATTTAAGGTATGATATTTATAACTGGATTTTTCAAGATGAATTAAAAATGAAAATTCTAGTATAAAGTAAATTTGAGAAAATATTTAATTGCTAGAAATTGGAGTTTTATTTATGGAATTTATATGAATATTCAAGACTAAATAATAGAATATTAATTGTTGAAAGAAGAAAATCTAACTTTAGTTTTGAAATATTAATACTCCAATGGATATATATATATATATATATATATATATATATATAGAAATTGAAGGGTTTTTTAGAACTTGAAGTGATATTTAAATTTTGGTTTATACTTTAAATAAAGAAATATATTTGTAAAGCCATGGAAATTATTTTCTTTACAAAGTAACCTTAAAGTCAAACCATTTATTTTATATACCGTTGAATATCCAAACCATTCAAGTTTTAGAAGTTATGGTTTTAAAATATATGAATTTCGAAATATTATGCTTTGAAAGTATAAGTCAAATATTTGGTTTCCAGATATTTTAAATTTTAAAGCAGTATGATTTTGGAAAAGAAACATATTTGGATAAAATGATATCATATTGTTTTGGGTTTTAAGATGATATCGTATTCATAGTTTTGAAATGGAATTTTTATTCTGGTTTTAAAGTATAAACTATTTTAAATGACCGCGGTGTTATAATAACGATTGGTTGGCAAAGAGACCGGGATCGGATATGGACATACTCTCTGTCGATACTGAAAACCGCTTTGACTAACCGTGTACGCGGTGGAGATTCCAGAATGAAGTAGGTGGCGGCGACGTTTCCTGTAAGGTAAATACGTGGACCCGACTCCCGTGAGTTGGCATAAGGTGGCTAAAACAGGAGTGATTCTCGGGCCAATGAGGTCATACCTCTGATCGGACGCTCCTCTTCGATATTATACTTTGACTTTGGATTGATTCAGTGGCCACTTCTATTTTTGATTTTGGGGGAGTTTGTTCGAGGTGGGCGGTAACTGCAGCTACGCGTTTCCACTAGCCCGGATAGCAATTGCTATATCTACCCTGGCATTGCCTAGTTGTGCCGTGTCACCTACCATACCGAGCCTTTACTACGAGTTTTGTTTTGTACCATACCTATGGAGTGCCCTCTGACGACGCCCAGTACGGGGGAGATTACGGTACTGTATAGACTATGGGAATATATTCCGTGTTAAGGGCTATATGGTAACCCCTTAACGCTATTAAAAAGTAAGTTTATTTACAATTAGACACTATTATAATAGCGCAATATACTACATAGTAAATAGTTTAACGGATCCTTAGGAGATGTAAATCCCGAGCATCTCTTGAGTTACTGCACTCATATTTATTTCTGTTAATTTAACTCACATAAGATCTTTTAGTTCTGACTCGAGTGTTTTGTCGTTTTCAATTCGCTCGGGTCAGTCCGAGCGTTTCAGTATTTGAAGTTTTAGCTCTGGAGGACGAAGACGAAGATTTGTATTACTATTATCTACTATTATTCCACTACACTCATATTTTTCCGCTGCATTGTTATTGGTATGTGTAACTCTGATATGTATTCTATAAATGTTTGTAAACATTTTTATAAACTGTATATTTTATTATTATATTTTATCCTTCCGCTGTGAGATTCTATTTTGTTTATTTCTTCTCTGTTTTTCTTATTTACCCCATAACAATCCGCCTTCCGTGTGGTTTGAATCGGCATGTGTGTCGATTTGAAGCGTGCGAAAAGGCGGGACGTTACAGTATATAATATAAATAAATTAGAATCAGAATCACAGATCAGAGTGGAATGATATGCATTATATACAATAATAGAAAGTGAGACTACGAAATATCAGTACTAGACGCACACAATATATACATCACATCCGAAATATCATATGAGGTACACAATGACTACTAGGTAACAGACATGTTTTAACTAAAACGGTCAAAATAGTATACTTCAATGCCAGCCCAGAATCCAAAGGTCAACGAGTCCCTGTACCTATAATGTCTCAGACTAACCCGAGTAAACGGGTTAGACTATATCTAATAGAAATGTGAGATGATACTGATATCACAAATGTATGACTAAACCATAACAAGCCATACTAAAATATGCTTAAACAAATGATCATAACAAGGCATATTAAATAAAATCAACATTTCAAAATCTCATCTATGACTTAATAATAAATTAAGTCATCTCAAACTATGTCCAAAACTAAATAATAAAAATGAGGCATATCAAACCAAATCAAATACTGATACCATATATATATATATATATATATATATATATATATATATACACACGACTTAACAATGAAATAAGTAATCTCCAAATATGCCTAAAACCAATAAACATAAAAAGGCATATCAATTCGAAATTACCATTTCCCGAAGTCATATCAAGTCCCAAATGGACTGTCATAAAAAATATGTTGATAACGGTTCAAAATTCTATAGAGCCCAAACGATACTAAATATTTATCCCAAAATCTCTAAAGAAATTATCACTAACGAAATAGTAACACAGTGACATAGAGCCTGCGACACGAAGTAGACCCGACACATTGTGCTATGGTCTAAACGACACGAAATAGACCAAATATGTGAATAGTCTAACAACACGAAGTAAACTAACTATGTCAATTTACCTAACAACACAAAGTAGAGAAACATTGTCTATCTTTGTATCAAACAATACAATGATACAGAGGCTAACGACACGAAGTAGACCCCGCCACATAGTGCCGTGGTCTAACGACATGAAGTAAACCAAATAGGCAAATAGTCTAATGAAACAAAGTAGACTAACCTTGCAAATTTATCTAACGACACAAAGGAGGTGAACATTGTCTACTGTCCAAGAATTTAAAATGTATCGACTTTCAAGTGGAAGGCAAACGAGTCATCTTCTCTCAAGGATCTGTTAGGCTAAAAATGAAATCTGAACACCCTAAGATAATACAACTTGAAGCGTAGATCACTATCACTCAAGTAATCACAAGAATTTAACTAACTATCCTATACCAGATAATAAATTTAAGTATTTACTAAGAGCTAGTAAATTCCACTCAAACTCTATTTAACAAATTATAATAATAAGCGAAAGAATTGTATGAAATATCTCATACCAATCCGACAATTGAATCGTTTATTAAAATTCTTTGTTTCAAAGAAAAGCATGAAATCTCATTAAAATCTCAAATCCATAATAAATAAATAAAAGAGTTTTCAATTAATTTTATTTATACAAAGATATAATTTGTCTAAAATAAATTTTGAATCCAGAAATTCAATTTGAGGAAAAGTTGTATATTTACAAAGGCTTTTGAACGCTTTCAAAATCATTTAAACCTCTCTTATAACTAAAATTACTTAAAAATGAAATTTTTGTTTTTACAATAGCTTTTAGAAAATAATACTATATTTTATCTTTTGCCTCTAAAACATTTCCAAAATTACTTAACAGGTTTTATGAATAAATTTTATTCATATTTAAAAAAATTAAAAACATTTAATCAATTCGAACTTCGACTATACTAATAATCCACAACCATCTTATAATCGAACTATAAAAATCAAATGCATTTTGATGGTTTTCAACATACATGTTATTTCTTAATCAATCATTAATTCAAATCTAATATTTCAAATGCACAATTTAACCAATTCAAACACCAACCAAATTGAAACTATAACATGCAATTTTATTTCAATTCTATCATTCAATCACTACCAAAGATTTACACAGTTCATAAGCCAAACAAAGCATGTAAATAGGGATATTGTTATTTAAATATAGCAGCATAAGTTAAGAGGATAATTCTCCTTAACCATTGTTGGTTGAAACTTTCCCTATTTTCTTCAACAAATACTAGAATACTAAATTAGCTGCTGACTAAAACCCTAGCTACCAATAACGACAACAAGATCATCGCTCCACCATCCATTCACCTAAGGCCTATCGTACCAAGAACCGTCGCCTCCCATTTGTTGTCGCTGCCAGGCATACCCACTCCTCGATGCTCCCTCAGCCACGCAACCACGTCGACACGCCAGATATTACCAGTTGTTGCAAGGTTTACCCTATCATCATCGTCTAACAATCGACGAATGTGCCTCCACAACCTCACACATGATCAGGTAGCACTCAACGCTCATGCTCGCCCCCATCACCCTATCGCTTATAACCATGGTCGCCCATCCTCCTCTTGATGTCGGCCATCACTGTTGCGCTCATTATTTTCCAATCAATTTTAATTTTAGGGCTAATGGGAAAATGACAAAGAAAATGGTATATGGGTTTTTAGGTTTTGTAATTAGGAGTGGGTTGGTATTTTTAAGTGCAAAAGGAAAGGGGTGAACCAATTAAATCTATAACTAATGTTATTTTCATCTATATCCTTATCTAAACAAAATTTCCATTTTAATTTCTCTCTAAATTACAAAGTGAAATTCCTTCATTTATATATATGTAATTCTATCATTGAATTATAAATTCATTTTCAATTTAAATCGATGTATTATATATTCTATAAAATGTTTAAATTCATTGATTATTCATTTTTGTCAATTTATTGGTTTTTAATAAATATCAAATAAAGTTCTTCACATTCAATTCAATTATATAAAATTATCTACTTTAAAATATTTTATATTTACTAAAACATTTTATTTGAATTTTAATATATTATAAGAAAAATTAACTAGTTCAATTTTTATTATAATAAAATCCTTTATTAATTAGACTTTAATTGTTTAATAATTTAATTCCAAAAATAATAATGATCAAAAATCTAATTCAACCACTTCTATATTAATTAACCAAGTTTAATATTACCGCTTCAAAATATGGTTGTTACATAAACAGAAAGAAAAAAGAGAATGGGAGAAAGGAGAACACAAGAATCAAAGCATAAGAACCTAATGGGTAGAATTCGCTAAGATAAAGAGGAAGCAATAAAGTTGAGTGAGTTTATCTACAAAATGAGTATGATGGAGACAAGTAATTAATTTTCATTCATATACTTTATTAGTAATAAAAATATGATTATTACCCTTGAATCGATGGATTTATTGGTAATAAATAAATTAGACTAAAACTACCCTTATTCTAATAGTTCCGATCTATACGATGAATTTGAAGTGATTTTTGATAGATAAAATTAATTTAACATATTCATTATAATTTATTTAGATAAGATTAAATTTTCATTGAAATGTAAGTAATAATTAATTTAGGTATACGTATCTAATTCCTAGAAATATATGTAGATAATGGTGTGTAAAACTATGTACAAACATTGGGATAAATCACTTGAAGTAGGATATAAACAAGTAGTAATTGCATCAAAACACTTTTTAAACTAAACCTTACAACTATACTCAAATCTGCGAAGAAAACGAACAAAATAAACAAATTTATAAATCTAGAAAATGCAAACTAGACGTCTAAAAAAGTAATTTGACATTCGAATTTCAGTAATTATGAAACATAGAAGAAATAGTTTGGACCTGACCTGATTTAGATGCCTAAACTATATAAGAGTTAGTTAAACTTCAACTGCTGCTTCTTCTTCACCTACACTTTCCTCTAAACCCTCTTCCCCCATTTCATCCTCTTTGATCCACTCGCTTCTTCTCCTTTAGCATCCCTCTTCATCTAATGGCTATGATCCTATGCTGTTGGAGGCTACTATCTCACTTTCTAATTCCACTTCTCAGTCCTCATAATGTCTCTCTGACCATCGCATGTTTGCCGATGTTTAAGATCATGCCCTTCTCTATTGCCACCTCCTCATTCCTCCTCCGTATGCCCACTTTCTGTTGCTTTTCAATGTAGACACATCCCCCATTTTGTATCTACTTTCAAAACCTCAAATATCTTATGGAAATGAAACGTTGTCTTAAATGTGCTCTTCTCAGCAACATGGCTAAAATTTGCAAAAATGATCAAGTATGCTATCTTTGTAGGTTCCACGGTCATTCGTTTCACATCTATCCTAAGGCAAAATAGATGCAGTTGAAAAAACCAGACCCTACCCGCTCGTCTCCCAAGCTCACCTGTTCTCATTCTCCATTTGACTCTAAGATACACCCTATCATTCCCCCTGGTCCACTCTCTACATCAAACAATAATAAATCCACCTCATCCCTTTCTCTCTCCAACATTAATTTTTCATCCAACCTTCGTCTGCCACGGTATCCTAACTTGACTTCCCAACCCGATGGCCATATTTTCGCACATAGCGGGTCACTAGACCATGATTTCAGTTAAACAATGCCTGTCGATTGCTTTCCACCACCATAACTAAAAGATTTCTCTGTTTGAGGATAGCAGTTACATTGTTCAATTCCCTTCCTCCAGAATTCTTGATATAGCTCTCAATTTCAGCTTTTTCCATCAACCAGGCAGAGCTATTTATGTCACCTATTGGACGCCTGAACTTAAGGCCCATAACTGAGAATGCTTCCCTCGACCTAGGTTCGTATCTGTGGTATTGCCTGGCACTTTCGTAATAATTATTATCCCTATTCTTTACCCTTAAACCCTTTGGTCTCTTCATGGAGACCTCTGTGAGTGGCCAAAAGTAGAACGTAAATTCGTATTAGCTTGCCTTTGCCTCGATAAAGACATATCCTTGCCTTGCGCTATCATCAGCTCCATCACCAGCTTGGAATTCAAACTCTCGATGGAACCTTGAGAACACCATCACCTACCCTTGGACCCTTTTGACCTTATTTTCGGTAATGGACACATTTAATGCTTGGAAGAAAAGCAATCCATCCTGCTTAACTCCCCAGGTCTTGACTCCATTTCCAACGACAGACAAGAACCAGACTCTCGGTGCCAGGATGTGATGCAAGATGAGGTGGACCTAGCAATAAAAAGGGATGAAATCGCTAAGGAAAAAAGTGGTTATAGATCATGCCAAGGTGGCGGCTGGTAACTATGATGGCCCTTCTACCTGGGCTCCATGACCCATTATCGAGGATAATTCCCACCATATCGACGAAGACATAGATCTTACCCTCCTTCATGTGATGTCCCGGAAATTTGGGCAATATTTATTTAATAATTTCATTAATAATTATTTTCAAATGTGATATATTGATTTAATAATCTAATTCAAACATAATTTTCTTTTGAAAATTTATAATTATTTAGTTTGATAAATGATATTCTTTTGAAGATTTATAATAATAATTGAATTTGAGAATCTTATTGTTTCAAAATGTTAAAAATATTTAAATGATAAAATTTTCTTTCTAAGCTGATTTAAAAATATTTTATTTATAATATATATGTGTATACATTGTAAATAGGAGTTTTAATTTTAATTTTAAATTTATATTTAATAAAGGATCTTTTCAAATTTTTAATATATATAGGTATATAATTTATGAATTGATTAAATAGTATTGGAACTTTTCATAAGTCAATTTATAGATCTATCTTGTATTTTCAAAAAGAAATTATAGCAAATATTTTGTTATAAATATATAATAGTTAAAAATTGTATTTTATAATAAAGTTTATTTTTTTTATCTTTAAATTGTTTTGAAATAAACTTAGTTTATTTATATTAAAGCATAATATGTTAATTTGAACTTTTGAATAAAATAGAACTCAACATTTTTCTTTTCATTTTAAAATTTTCTCTTTTGAAAATTTGTTTTAAATAATTTTTTAAAATATTCAAGCAAATATTTAAATATGTAAAGATAATTCATTTGTAATCATTTAAAGATTAAATATAAATAAACATATAAAACTTCTTAAATTAAAATTAGAACGGTTTTATCTTAAATTAAAACATTTTTAAACAAAGAAATTTATCTTATATTAAAATCTTACATGTGTTAAGCTTCATGTTTTTAAGTAGACACTTGTAATTAATCTTCATATCTAAACAACAAGTGGCATTACTAAAACATTAATGAATTAATTAAAACTTAAAACAAATCTTTTTGTTTCAAACACCTTATCTCCTATAATGAATCTAAGTTCACATTTAAGAGAAACTGAAAATCCAATTCACTCTAAAAACTCCACAACCCAAACTCAATCAATATTCTACAAATTTCAACTTTATAAGATCTGCAATCAAGGTTTTAAAACCTGCAAAAGAGAACCCAAATTGCAAATTCTTTTAACCTGCAAACCAATTTCTTCAACCTGTAAGGATCAATCCAAGCATGGAGTTGGGTCTGCATGCAATTTCAAGGCCTGCAAGCATCAAGATATAACCAATTTCAACTAGAATGCAAATCAGACTTCAGTGAAACTTGCTTATGGATTGCTCTCTGCCTTTTCATTTGAAGGTGAGTAAATTTCTGTTTTAAAAACAGTTTCTTTCTTTTTAAAATTAAGCTAATAAGGTTTTCAGAATTCAAGTTAAATTCAAAATGTTTTTTAATTAAGAAAATCAAGACAGTGGTAAATAAAATAAAGATAACTGCTCTGTTCTTTTTTTTTTTGTAAGTAATCTCACTAATTATAGGTTGTTTTAAATTATGTGTGCATGAGATCTGGTTGAATTGAGTAAGCTTGTTTGACTATTGTGTGATGATGCTCTGTGTACTTTATTGAATATGCATATAGGTGATACAAATCTTCTAACAGTCCTGCTTCTATTCTTAACTAGGATTTTGAATACAAATTCACTTCTTTATGACTGAATCTTAGTTAGGAATTATTGTGTAAACATATTGTGTTTGTTCAGTATAGTTTAGGTTTGTAAAATTTTAATTTAGAAAAGAAAAAAAACCTGTTACTTCTGAAATCAATCACAACAGACAATAGTTCAAAAAGTAAGATTGTCAACATCTTAAAATTTTCAAACAAGTTCAAAACTTGAATGCATGTTTAAAAACATGATTATTAAAACAAGAATCAGTTTTAAATCTTCTGTGGTTAGCAACTAAGCATTGTGCAGAATTTGGAATTTTGGGGGTATCAAACCATTTAGTAAATTTTGAAACCTAGATTTATGCCTGGAGGTGGTGGGTAAACTGGAGAGAATGAGGAAAATAAGGGGAAGATGGTCAGAGATTAAAGGTGATGACAATGGTTTTTTTTTTCAGGTTTGAATTCCTGGTTTTATAGTAGCAGAGACTTGTAACTGCCTGAACACTGTGGTGATTCGAGTGGTCTGAGAATTTGGGGTTCGGCAGTGGGAATATAGGTGGAACAGTGGCCGGAGTTGGAGGTCATAGGATGGCCGGAGTAGGTTGTTGTGATGATTGACAGGTTTGGGCATGTGTTTGGTGAAGTTTTTTCCCAAGTTGTTTGATTTGCTTGATTCTGAATATTTGAGCTGTAGAGGGTTTTGATGATGATCATTGTCAAGTAGAGGGATGGATGGTGTATTGGAGGGGTTGGTGAAGGATGCTGGAAGCCGCCAGAGTGGTGGTCGCATTGGCACAGTGTATGGTTGTCTCTGGTGAACTCTAGGTGTGCAGGTTTTGGTGACTCGAAGTCACTCCCGTGTAATATGTGTTATGACCCGAAGTGAGTAGGATTTTTACCCGAAGTATTTTGATGATAGTCTCGGGTTGGTTGAGTGCAGGAGATAAATCTGTGCAGCTGTGTTTTTTTTTTGAAAATCTGGGAAACTAAATTTTTTTTTATAAAAAAAAGCTATGATTTAAATTCAAGTGAGGGTTTGAATTAAATTCAAGTAAGTTTATGAATTCAAAAGTTTAAAAATGATGAATTTAAAATTAAGTAAGGTTTAAATTCAAATTTGAAATCAAGTGTGAATATAAGTTACAGGTTTCTTTGAATTCCAGATTTTATTTAAACCAGTTTTGTTTTTTTTTAAATCTGAGGGGAATTCAATTTTTTTAAAAACAAAGATTTAAATTCAGGTATAAGTTTGAATTGGATTCAAGTGTACTTTTGAATTCAAAGTTTAAAAATGAAACTTTTAAATTTTAAGCCAGATTTAAAATTTGGTTTTAAAATCAAGTTTTACGTATGATTTCAAATTTGCTTTGAAATGAGTTTGAATTCAAAATAGTTTTGAAAATTTTTAAAAATTGGACAGAAAATGTTTTTAAGTAGAATTTAAATATGAATATGATTTCAAATAAAGGCTTAAATTTGAAGAATTCTTTCCTTTAAGTATTGAAATAAAATTATGATATGTTCAACTTTGAAGGTTAAAATAATCTATCTATTTTAAAAGACTTGATTTATTTTTAGTAAAATTAAGTAATTTAGATTTTTAAACTTTTCTTATATAATAATGTTAGTTCTTTACCTTTAGGTTATTAACTATTCAAATTTAGGAATGTTTATATGGTTAAACATTTTTAAATCTTAAATTTTAAAATGAAAGTTGAATTATAATTTAGGAATGTATTGTTTAAATACATTTGAATAATTAATAAGTCATTAGTAAGTAAATGGAATTAATTTGGAAATAATTAAGATGGTTTAGAAATTTACTTATTAAATTGATTTTAATTAAGGATTTGGATTAATTTATAATTAGAAATGATTAATGAATAATCAATCTAAGGTAATTTTCTTAAGTAAGGAATTAATGAAAATGTTGTTAATTATCTAAGGGTAATTAATAATTAATTAATGAGATTAATTTTGATGAATTAATTAGATTAATTAATTGAAGATTATCATTTGTAATTGGTTAAGTATAATTACTTTGTAAAAGTAATTAAAGGATTAATTACTTTTTGTAATTAATTCTGATAATGTGCTTTGTTAAATTAATTAATTTAGTTTAATTAATTTAGGAAACAATTTAATAATTTAATGATAATAATTACATAATGTAATTTATGGAGCAGGATTTCTTAGAGAAGTTTTAATTGATAATTACTGGAATGTAATTAAGGAAAGGGGTTTTATTTTAATTAAGTAATTTGGATAATTAATTTTGTAATTAATCAAGAATTAATTAATGAAGATAACTAATTATTGGATAATTAATTTATTAATAAGTAATTAAGGGTAGTTAATTACTGGATTTAAATATTAATCAAGGTGATTAATGATTAGATTAATTACTAAATGTAATTAATTTTTAATTGAGTAATTAATTTAAATATTAATTAGAGATCATTAATTATTATGTAATTAAGAATTGTTTAATTAAGCAATAATTAATTAATTAAGTGATTAATTAATTGTAATTAATTAAGAATAAATGTAATTAATTTTAGTTAATTAATAAATTAAGTAATTAAATGTTAATTACTTATGATTAAGGTTAATTAATTTTATAAAATTAATTTAAGACTAATTACTTATTGTAATTAGTGGGTGATTAATTATAGATGTTTAATCAAGTTGAATACTTAATGAATGATTAATTAACTAGGTTGATTAATCAATAGATTTATAAGCAAGATTTATAGATGGATAATTAATTTAATTTATTTTAAATTAATTAAAGATAGAAGTAATTAATTTAATTCATTTTAAATTAATTATAAATAATGGATAAATATATCATTACTTATGGATGATATTGATATACCTTTGGATTTTGATCTCAGAAATGAGATGAGTAGTATCTATAGGATATGGATGCTTAGTTATAGTATGATGGATTATTTTGGTTGTGATGATTGATTGTTGTGATGATTATCTATTGTGATAATATTATGGGTTATCTGTTATGATATATGTAGTTTATCTATCTGTGTGAAATAGATAAAAATAAAATGAGTTAACTGTTTAAAACCCTTAAGTATAACTTGGACATTAAGATGGCGTTTGGTTTCGGTGAGACCGGGATCGGGTTTCCATATTTGGATATCCAAAAACCACATCGATTCCAATTAAACGTTAGGTCATTAATCGAAGTGGAGCAAGTGAAGACTCGAGGTGTAAGGGCTATACGTCAGTATAACTCTGTGGGTGATTCCGTAATGAGTTTGACGGAATAGTACTTATAGGTTCGAGATGGTGTTTTAGAGTGCAAGGGTTATCGTCGTTAACTCTGAGGGTAATTTCAAAATGAGTGTAACGAGATAATGCCTTCGGTTTCGTTCGAACCCGGAACGAACTTGTATGGATTGAATGCTTTCAGAACATCGTCAGGTGGACGATGAGCATTCTAAGATAAATGTGTCCTATAAAGGTAATCGTAGCCTCAAGCCTCATCAACCGGGAATGGCTAAAACAGGGGAGGTGCAGCAAGGCTTCGTGGGTAGCCCCCACTTGAGAGTGAGATTTACCCCTGTCTAGAGGTCCCTTTTATTTCGGCTTTGTGGACGGTTGAGAGCTCCAACTGTCGGGGTTGTCTTGTTCGGAACTATTCAGTAAGGAATGGGTCCGGCCTTGTGTTGCAGGGGAGTTAGGGTGGCTCCTCGGTACGGTGATCTAGGCCACGTACTGTGACGGGCGGTACCCCAATAGCCCTGCCATTGATGGAATCCAAAATCCAATAAGTGCCCATACGGTTTTGATTGTGCCCAACTATGTTGGAACGTGAGATGTAAGCATTCCAGTTATTTCTGTATTTTATTTTGAAAACCCTAGATACTATTATAAAATCACTGGATTTCCTATCAAATGCTTTGGTTAGCGTAAGGTAAAAACTTTTCCATGTTTATGTATGGGAAGTCTTACGTGATACCTTTTGTTTTCAAAGGATTTTCTAAAAGTTAAGCAACTTTTAAACCGTTTACTCACACCAGACCCCTGTCTGACCCGAGTGTTTATTTTCTGTTTTATTAAACTCTTGGGTACTCATATTATGTATGAGTAGTCACTTCAGGATTGCTATGATGAGTTCTGGAGGAGATAATGGAGCATGAGGCTTCAGCGTGTAGATATATATATAGTGGTTCCGCTGTGTTTGAGTTGTATCTGTTTTTCTCTGATATACTTGAATTGTAATTGCTAGACAGATGCTTATAACTGTCTAGTTTGTGTTGTATTGGCTGTAAAACTCTAATGTATATGATACTATGTAAAGTATTATGTGAGATAATATTATTTATTCGTTCCGCTGTGAGATTCTGATGTTGTCTGTTTCTTTCTTTCCTTTCTTTTCTCTTTTCTATCCCTTTCTTTCTTCTTAACGATGCGATTTCCTGGAGTATGGAAGTTGGGTCGTTACACTTCACCTACAAGCTAATTGCAATTTACCTATCCTAGATCTAGATTCCCAGAAATTGAATTTTGATTGCTTCCTTCATGTCACGGAAATCGATCCCCCGAGACAACATGAACCTTTCACTTTGCCCTAGAATTCAATGGTCTTGTCTGCTACCTCTACTCGTAGGAGTGCCAAACTGCTGCAGCATTCATCCCTCCTTACTTTACCAGCCACTAATACTATTTTTCAACATGCTATCTTTACCTCTGCTAGGAAAATTGCGAACAAAAAATTAGCTCGTTGCATTGGAATTATTTTAATCCTTGAACGATGACAAGTCCCCTAGGCCGGATGGCTTCGTGCTTTTTTTCTACAAGAGGTTTTGGTCCATCATTAGATATATCCTCAACATGTTTTACGAGTTATATTCTTTTCCTTCTGTGATTGCCAGAACCAACGACGTCAAAATTATTTTAATTCCCAAAAAACCAAGAGACAACACCCTCCCCGACTTTAGGCTCATTAGCCTCGTCAACACTTCATTCAAATTGATTTCCAAGGTCTTGGCCAGTCATTCAAAACTGCTTATCTCCACTCATGTTGAGCTAAAGTAGCAGGCCTTCATCCAAGGCAGATCTATTCTTAACTGCACAGCCATCACCTAAGAGATCACTTCCTACTGCCGTTACACTAACACTCATTTTGCCTTGGTCCAAATCGACTTCTCTAAATCCTTTGACTCTATCAATCGGAACTTTACCTTTGATACTCTTCTCCACCATAGGTTCTCTGAGAAATGGATCAGTTACATTAGAAGCATTCTTCGCTCTAGCATGTCTATTATGTTGGTTAATGGTTTTTGAGGTAGGCTAATCAAGTCATCCCGTGGCCTTCGCCAGGAAGATTCCTTTCTCCCATCCTTTACATTTTGGCAGCTAAATTCTTTTATAGGATGCATAAATCGAAGGTTTCTCCTCATCTCCTCAATGTTGTCTGTCAACCTTATTCAGTGCAAAGGATCTCTAGTATTCAATATACTGATGATTCCATCATGTTTACTTTTCCTAATCCAACTTAAATCCACGACATTAAATTACTATTGTACTCCTTTGAACTTATATCCGGTCTAATTATTAATTTTTCCAAAAGCTCTGTTATAATGGTAGGGGTGCATACAATCTTGGGGCCCTCAATGTCCATGCCATAAACTATAGGCTTTGATCCTTTCCTATATCATACCTTGGTGTAGCCATACGTCCCACAAGACTCTACAAAGAGGATTGGTTTCCTTTGGTCACCAAAATTTCCATCCGCATGGCTTCCTAGAAGACCTCCTTGCTCTCTAGAGCTGGTAGACTTGTGTTACTTAATTCTATCCTCTCAACCATCCCAACCTATAGGCTATCATCTCATAATTTCCTATGTGGGTTATCACCAAAATTGATCAGATTAGAAGATACTTCCTCTGGCATGGCTCATCTTATAATTTTGCTATAAATTGCCTTGTGAATTGGAGAGTATATATAAGTTTGTTTTTGAGGGAGGCTTGGGGGTAATTAACTTACAGCATTTCAATTCTACCCTTATTGCCAAATGCTTGTAGAGAAGCTTATTTAACAATATTTACGTTCGGAAAAGCTGGATCCTTGAAAAATATTATTCTCTTCATTCCAGACTCATTCTTCATAATAGCACCATTTGCAAACCTTCACCCTTCTGGTCCGACGCTCTCTCCATTACAAGGTCCGACGCTCTCTCCATTACAAGATGGGTTAACTCCCGTGTCTTAGTTAAGGTGGTTAATGGAAATAATTGTAATCTCTGATAGAATTCTTGGGCATCCATCTCTCCTTTGTGCCTCCTCCTTCCCGACCTCTTCAAAATTTTTAGCAACTTGTCCATTACTATTAGTGAGGCTCTTAGACAGGGATCGATAACTTCCAGTATATCCAGGCGATTACTGGACCTGCACTCACCCAACTGCATTTCCTTCTCGCTTTGATTCATTCCTTTCCACAATCGTCCACCCCAAACAGCTTCCACTGGAGTCTTGAGGGCAATAGCCAGTTCTCAATCAAATCCCTCTACCACCATATTAATGATTCTAGAAGACATTTTACTTTCCAAGGTTGTGGAATTGTAAGGTGCCTCTTAGAGTCAGGATTCCTATGTGGATTCTTGCACAAGGAAAGACTAATACTATGGATAGGCTGATTTGCAAAGGAATGAGCATCACCCTACCTTCTTTATGTGGCATACTGAACTAGAAAGCGTTAACTATCTATTCTTTGAATGCAAGCTGCCTATTATGCTTAAACAACCTATGTAGCTCAATTCTCCGACCAACACCCATCGTCACCTCTTTTTATGATCATTGGTATTATAGTTCAAACACTTTTATGCAATTAACACCCTCCTTTTAGCCTTCAGTTAGGTTATCTGGACTGAAAGGAACTCGTGATGTTTCAGCAATAAATATAGTAAAACTATCAAGCTATATTGTAACGGCCTGCAAACCCATACCCCTTGAGTCAACACTATTCTACCTAAATCAACTCAAGTTGTACCGAAATACGAACCATTTGGGTAAAATTAGAAGAAGTAGAAGAAGAAAATAGAAAACAACATCAGAACCTAACCATTGCAGCGGAGTTAAATATAATAGATAATAAATAATCTTTACTCAAAAATCAAATATCTCTGTTTATATATTACATCAAAGTACATCAATCACAGCTCACATCAATAACATACAAATGGATACACATCAACTCAACACAGCGGAATATATATAAACAAGTACGGAAGTACGTATCGTCATCCGGCTCGTCTCCTGAGCTCCACGGCATCATATCCTGTATTCTATAATACTCGGTCTGACCCTAGCATTACAGTTAAATAACACCCGAGTTATTCTGGAATACCAGCGTGAGAAAATCACACCAAATTTATTATTAAAGTTTCAAAAATCCTTTGAAAACAAAAGCATCTCGTAAGACCACACCACAAATAAACATGTCGGGTTTTTACCTTACGATAGCTAAAATAATTTTTATAGAAATCCTCTGATATTATAATAGGGTCTATATACAAATACTTATAAAACAGCCGAAATTGTTACATTCATTAAATTCTAGCTACTAGCCACAGAGTGGGTAATACAAACAAAACTCGTACAAGGTTCGTAGGGAGAATGGATTTCCAACTAATGTCTAGGCATTGGGGTACCACCTGTCATAGTACGTGGCCTAGATCACAGTACCGAGGAGTACGCCCGGTCCCCTGCAACACAAGGCCGGGACTACCCCTTACTGGATAATCCCGAGTGAGATCACCCCGCGGTTGGGATCTGCAACCGCCCACTAAGCCGAAATAAAAGGGACATCTAGACAGGGATGACCTCACCCTGCTTGGGTGCTACCCACCTAGCCTTGCGGCATAACCCCTGATTTTCAGTCATTCTCGTTTGATGAGGCTTGAGGCTAAGCGTTACCTTTTTAGAACATATCCCTTAGAATGCCCATCATCCACCTGATGATGTTTACGAAAGCATTCGTCCATACAAGTCCATCCCGGGTTCGAACGGAACTGAAGGCACTACTCCTACTACATCCATTTAACTTATATCCTCAGGATTAGTAGCGACTAGCCCTTGCACTTCCCTGCTCCATCTTCGAATCCAAACTCGTTTCCACGAAACGTACAAACAGGATCGAAGTGGTTTTCGAGAAATCAATCTCGATCCCGGTCTCTTCCAAACGTTCAACGCATTTGTCCAATGTTGATAGTCAGTTATTTAACTATCAATTAATATTCACAACAACCATCAACCAATAAATAATTTTCCAAATTATTTATTAATCTCAAAAATATCTTCACAAGATATATTTTCACTTTTCAAACCCCTTTGAAAACAGTTTTCAAACAATCTTCCTTTCTCAGAATAAATTCCAAATATTCCTATTTCTACAGAAATCACCAAGCATAAGATTTTGGATTTTTAAAATAATTTCAAAACACTTTATTGTAAAATATGTTTAACATTTAATTTAGAAAATTTTACTTTAGTTCTTAATTTAAAATAATACTTTAGAAATGATTAGAATAAGTTTACTTTATAAATATAACTAGATTTTCTTCTTTAAAAAAAATACCAGATCATTCTTTAAATAATTATTACGATAATAGATTAAACAAAACACTTACTTTGGAAATTTACTTTGAAACATTTAAGTTAAAACTACTTCAATAATTGGTTAAAAATACACTACTTCAATAATTGGTTAAAAATACATACTATGTGAATATTTAGAAATAAGATTACTTTATAAAATATAAACTAGGTTCTCACTCTTTAAAACAAAACACTAAGTTACCTTTTAAATAAGTACTACGATAATAGATTTGAAAATATTTACTTTAGAATTTTGATATTTAGAAAATAATAAATTCTTGAAACATGCTTTTTAAAAACAACATTAAAAACTTTTTATCTTATATTTAAAAATTTCCTTTAAACGTGCTTGGCTATCCAGAGAAATATACCTCTCTTCACATCCATCTTTAAATCTCCAAACCAACACTTGAATCAATTTCCAAATTGATTCCTAATTTACTTTCTTTTTAATTCCAAAATCCATTAATTTCAGATTTATTTCCTTAATTATGACTTAAAATATTTTTAACTGAAGTACCAATTTAGATTCCTCAAATTACTTCTTTATTCCTTTAAATAAATTTGAACTTTAAATTTTTAAATAATTCTTTATTCCTTTGAAATAATATTACTTGATTTTACAATTCATTAATTTTCGATGATTCAAAATCTTTCCATACACGAAGTTATTTATTAGTATTGTGATATCACATACATTTCATTCTATTCATTATTAATTTATTCAAATTTTATATAACTATTTCGCTTACAAATTCACTTCTTTTATTTTCTTTCCAAAATCCAATTTATATATTTTTGGTAACCCATTATACCCAAATATAGCTAATCAAACCATAGCATTCAATATTCCAATATATTCATCGTAGAATATCAAATAATCAGAACAGAGGGTATTAAATAATTTAAATAAATGTTAAGGGGTCCACTTGGATCCCTCCAACCTGTTTTTCCTGCATCCACAGACGTTAGCACAACATAATATGCCAATTTCAAATTATACCATACTATATCTCATCAATCAATTCAAGCATTCAAACAATTATTTGAATTTAATCATTTAAATTTAAATTTATAATCAGCTGAGTGAGATTAACTCACCTTTGATTTTTTTTGTTTGCAAATCCAATCCATCACGACATGTTTTCCATGATTTTAGACCTTGTACAAAAATGCATATGATTTATAAATATTTGAACTAACCAAACAGTCTTTTAACATTTAATAGTGTAATTTAAACTAATTAATTAATTTTTTTATTTTTTTCTAAAACAATTTTAGTAACCATAATAAATTCCATAGGTTAATTAAACAGTTAAATTCCTAAATCCATTATATATATATATTTACTTATTTACTTCTTTGAAACTACTTGTACTAAATGACCTATACACATTTCAAATCAAATCTCAATGATTATCTTACTTAAAGATTCACTCTTTTATTTTCTTTTCAAAACCCAATTATATATATATATATACTTATAAATATTAAATTAAAAACCGAATTGTCATATGTATATTTTACCGTAGAAATAATTTCTTGTTTTATGTACATCCATAAATTCAAATTTAAATTCAAATGAACAACAAGTATAACTTACTGCTTGACAAAGCACACACAAGCCTGATACCCCCGTCCAAGATTGAGCTATGCGAAATCACCACTGCCCTAGCTGCAGCAACGCCATCGCCTTCATCCAACAAGGCACGCGAACTCTAATCGAGCTCGATGTCGAAGCCGTCGGCCTTTGCTCTAGTACGCTACCCTTAGCCGCTCGTCGAAATCCTCGCGCCTCGCCTTCAAATCCAGATCCACGCCCCCCTTAAGACACGAGAAGCCCTCGCCACCAAATCCAGATCCACGCCCCCCCTTCAAACACGAGAAGCCCTCGCCTCCATCCTCTATTGCGCGCACGTGCGACTCTCGATCTCGAGCGAGATCGTCTGCCCCCTGTCGCTATTTATCATTTTTTTTAGAATATCGAATCGAACTTGATTCGTTTGGGACCGAAGAAAACAGGAAGAGGGGGAGAATAGTTCGGTATTAACATATTTATTTATTTTTTGTTTTTTGTTTTCACCGATGATTCTTGAAAGAGGAGGAAAGGATCGATTTTAAAAGAAAAGCATTAGCTTCTGAGGGAAGACAGAGTACGTGATGTGAACGAGCGTTGGTTGTGAAGGTTGCTTATATGAGAATATACTTATATAAATTTTAATTGAATTTTCGATGTAAATTTTCAACGCGCTTTTATATCGTATGATCACACAACAATTCCAAAAGCTACGAAATTCGAAATCCGATAATAAAACACTATTACGGACCCAATGGAACTGGTTTCGTCAAATTCCGAGACTATGCCTCGGAAGGCTATTTTTAAATTCAATTTAAACGATACAAATTTCAAAACCGAACGAATCAGTGTTAAATTCAATTTTAAAATTTCTGTTATCCTCATTATTATCAATATAACTTTTATAACCCTTCAAATTATTTTAACAGACTTAAAATTCTAGATTCAACAATTTACCCAACTTCACTTATTTAATTGAATAATTCAATTATCAAATAAATTGTGATACTTGTAATTCAAGTTAAAATTGCTCTATTGAATATTTAAAATCAATTTAAACATTATGATTTTAAACGCTTGAAAATTCTGGGTCGTCACATACATCATAACATTTTACATCTTTCCTATACCTAAATAGGTGCCAGATTCCAGCCTTTCTCTTTGATGATTATGGATGAACTATATGATGCAGAATCAATTGAAAGTGGTGATGCGATTCAAGCTATAGATGTTGATGAAATGGATTTCAATGATGATGTCTAGTAGGTCTCCTGTAAATCTCTTTGGTGTTTGCTGGGTTTATTTTGGTTTATGTATGATCTTATGGCAGTAAGTCTATTACTTCTATGTTATTATAGTTAACTTATTGTTACTACCGATCATGCATGTTGATCGGTTGCATATTTACTTTATCTAGTTATGCTTTTAGCTGTGTAGTCCCAACCTAAACACCAATCTCTTAAAAAAAGATGTCCAAATGCCTATTTGAACATCTAGAATCAAAGTCGGACATCTAAATAATGAAAGACATCTGAATGCCTATAGGAAATTTTTTGTATAGGGAATCAGATGTTTGAAATGAAAATTCAGGCATCAAAATTGTTTCAGCTAGCCCAAGTTGAATCTTGAACTAATGCAGACCAAGTAGGGCGAATAAAGGGACTTTTCCTCACTTTCTTGATTTTTAGGAGTTCACATAGCGACATGGGGATGGTGCAATGGGCAGTATCAGTTCTACACTAGATGACGTGCCTAGGTTTACACTTTATGGCGGGCGTAACGTGGAACTCGATAAGGCATGCAATAGTAGTGCAACAAGAAGCTCTTATTTTTACCATGGTACTCCCGGTTTTATGTAGAAACCGGGAAAGGGAGACGGAGGCATCCACGATAGTAGGGTTAAATGGTTGGTCACTAGTTGAAGATACGGGGAAATCATTGTAGTGATTTCTTTAGCTTAAGATTGAATGGTAAAGAGTATAGCACATGTTAACCATTGACAAGGTGGCACGTATGCTTAGGTAGGCCATAAGTCATCAGGGTAGTATACTCAGCATGAGCCTAAGCATTGCAATATTCGCTCAGTGTATAAGCACAATATACATGATTCATCATTCAGAATGTCAAACTAATATTGGTTAGGAAGTTATTTGTCGGGACCATATGATAGGAATTTACCTAGAGTTATTTGTTATTAGTTGTTCAACCCTTAGATGGAAACATTTGTATGTAATTTAAGGATGTAGGTGAAAATTAAATTATACTCCATGGTTAACCAATCCATTATATGCAATACATGAACACAATGAGACACTCTAGGTTGTGTAGGATATAACCAAACTTTAGTTTCTTATTAACACTGTATCAATAGTGATATAACTCACTCATCAGACCTTGTTTGATTCCCTCCATTTCTCCCTCTTATCACCTATTATAGTTGGACATGAGGACATGGGAGTAAGTGAGATGTTTTGATCAAGATGCATGGAGAAGATGATACGATGTTGGAAATTTGTCTATTTATAGTCTTTCTTTGTGTACTTTATTATATATATTAGGTAGACTCTTATTCTAGTAATATTTGGAGATTTTATCTATATTAGACATATGTCGTATTGACATTTGGAAACTTTGTGTAAAGTTTGCGATTTTTCGACGCTCGAAAACCGACATCAATACGTCCACTGTATCAACTGCCGAGCAATCGAATGCCGGAAAACCGAAATGTTATGGTTAAAGAAGAAGAAAAAGATAGAAGAAGAAAGGAAAAGGTAGAATAGAACAGAAAGAAACAACAAAACAATATCAGAATCTCACAATCGCAGCGGAACAACATACAATAGATAAATGAATAATCTTTAAACAAAGAACTATATCGGTTATTTCATTACATCACAGTACATTACATTACATCATCAAAGTTTACAACAACAAACAGCGGAAAAGGAATACTCTATACTAGTAATATGCCATGCCATCCAGCTTACCTTCAGATCTCTACAGCAAATCCCGCGTTCCAGAATATCCTGATAACCTGACTCTAAATTGCCCGTGTGGAAATTGGTAGGCACCCAGAGTTTAGGAAGGAAAACAATAAACTCCAGGTCAATCATGGGACTGGTGTGAGAACTTAAAATAGTTAATTATCTTTAAAACAAACCAAGGGATATTTAAAATAGATTCGCAATGCTTTTTGGAAAATGAGACTACCATAATGCCGCCCGCACACACACATAATGCAAACGCAGAATCAGAGGAGATTTCTCCTTATGATAGTCAAAGATGCTTGATACGCATTAAAAAGAAACATTTGATACTATTACTAGTGCATAGTGTAGGAAAAAATCATTTCGAAAGTAAAGATATAAATCTTAGCGAACATACGACCATTATCGTACGCCTACTATAGCTACCATGTTCAATAGCAGGTTACCGCCACATTGCCTGGAAGGTTATACAACTAAAACCGTACAAGGTTCGTATTGTTTCTTTGGATTTCCAACAAATGGTCAGGCCAAGGAACTTCCCATTGCCACATGGGTACGCCACTGGAAAGACGACCCGAGAACCTAACCGGATCTCTGCCAACACAAGGCCGGGTTACCCCTAACTAGGTAACTACTGACACGAATATGCCATCCCCCGATCGTAACCGATCTATATCCGAGGATCCTCGATTCCAACAACCACAAAGTAATAAATTTGCAGCAACAACATATGTTAGGTATATGGGCTCCATACCGTGATACCACCTCTATCCAGAAGGAATGAAATATACTAAAGGGGCCCTACCCCCTAATAACCTTGCTGCATCCTTCCTGTTTTGACCATTTCCAAGGTGTGAGGTCCGACGAAGTCTCGTCCACAAAGCTACGCTTTATACAAAAGCTGTGCTTTGTTCAACAAATGCTCAACAGCACTTCGTATGCCACATTACCAAATTGGGAATGCATCACTAGTAACCATCAACTACATAACCTCTAGGGGTGTTAAGCTAAGAGAATAAATTCTCCGCCACTAACGGAAATATAATTGATAGAAACCAGCTTTACATCTCAAATTGTAACGTCAGACACACATCCATACAAGTCCGTTCTGGGATCGAACGGAACCGAAGGCACTTCCAAAGAAGCCATTGCAATCCGGATATTCACTAATCACGTCCGGACTTCCCATCACTAAGGGTGATAAAACCTCTATATCGGAGATCAGCCGATGCAGAGTCATTCGACGGTAATCCTTCCATTTTCAAAAATATCCGGTCTTCAACGTCGGTCTTCAAATGTAATCCATAACGACGTATCACATATTCAGAATAGGTTATACGACCCAAAGGTCCTTTTCCGGCTAACCTGAATAGTGAGCGCTTATTTTGAAAATAAGTGTGGCATTCAAATTCAAGCAAATCACAACAAATACCCATTTAAAGTTAAATATTGATAGTCGGTTATTTAACTATCAATAGGTATACACAACATCACCAGATTCCAAATAATTTTCCAAATTATTTATTTTACAAAAATATATTTACAAGATATATATTTTCCACACTTCAACATTTGAAAACAAATTTCAAATCACCTTTCACCTTTACAACTTTTGAAAACAAATTTCAAATCGTTTCCCTACACGGGATATATTCACAAATCTTTATTCATCTTCATTTCAAAATGGTTCATTTAAACCAATTAAATAAATCCTTACCGATTTACTTTATATTTACGTTCCAAATCCGTAAATTTATTTCCACACTTCAAAAATAAATCAACGTTTATTTTTAAACAAATTTCGCTTTCTTTTATAAATTCCATAGTGAATTTACAATTCGAAAATATCTATGAATATATGATTTCCAAATCAATTTCTAATATTCATTTTCAATTTATGTTTAAAAGATAAAATCACAAAACATTCACTTCATATTGGAAAACATTTCCATACTTATTTAATAATAAGTAATTCACAAATCCATTTATTTTCAACACTTGGAAAATATTCAATATACTTAAATCGAAATTAAGTATATATTTCATTCTTTAAAGAAAACGTGTGCTTAAACACATTTATTTGAGTCAAAACGAATGTTGCATAAAACATCGTTACGACGACCCAAAATCACTAGTATAGGGATTCGAAATTAAGATAGATATATAAATCCCAATACTATATAAAACATTTCCTTTCAGAAATCATTTACTATAACAATAGTGTTATAGTCCATCATTTCCTTCTATTTCTCGAAAACGTCTATTTCAACAATAAAGGTTGAAATCTATGGTTTCAATAGTTAATCCATTTTAAAACATCTTTAAATCGTTTTAGTTCTATTTAAAATACCATTTCCCAAAAACATTTCTTTTTATTTAATAATATATTCACTGTCCAAGATCGTGAATATACTTTCTAACCAAACTCTTATTATTACAACATTTAAATTAAAGGATAATTCGCTGTCCAAAATCACGAATATATCTCCTTTAATAAACTTCTACGTTAAATTTATCAAATTCAATTGATTTCGGATTCATAAAACAATGTTTATAAATTCCATTTATATTTTATAACAACTTCGATTTGTAAATCTCCTTTCTTTACCAATTCTATTCATATTTCATTTACATGTCGAGATCCAATTTATAAGTAAATTACTTGTAATCCATTTGTTCACAAATTCATTCTTTTATATCATCATCAATTTATAAATCTAAAATTCTTATTTACTTATAAATCCATGTACAAACTTCATTTTTAACACTTATAAAAATTCATTTTATAATTCCAATATTTTAATTTATAAATATCAATTTTATAAATCTTTTATATAAATGGTTTATAATAATTTAAAAATCCCAATTTAAACCATCTTATAAATTTATCAACTATTTATTTCAAAAATCACATTTCGGTTATATTTTACAAAAATCATAATTTTTATAACATTAAAAATTATAATGTTTATTTATTTAAAATAAATCAATTCGAAAATTTAATAAAACGTATATTTTCAAAAATCACTTTAAAACCCTTTTAAATTAAAAATCGTTACTTTAACATTTTTAAAACTTCAAAATAGGGCCAATGATGCAACAACACCAAATAATCAATCACGACATCCAAACATCATATATCAATATGATAATCAACAAATATCACAATATCTGCAATTAAATAAATACTGGTAAGGAATCCAGTTGGATCCCTCCAACCTGTTTCCCTGCATCCACAGATGTTAGCACAATACCAATTCCGTTCCAATACGGAATATCGCGGTATATGGGATTCATAAAATATTATATGCTATTATGCGACGCAATAGGGTCTCATTTGCTATATAATGCGGGAAATCAACTCCAAGTACATATATAATACCAATTCCAATCAAGATGGAATTATCGCGGTATATGTTTTTAATAAATAACATCCGCTTAATATACAGTGTATAGGGTCTATTACTATACAACAGATAATATTTATCATTCAATCAAGCAATTTTAAATCCAACTATTTAAAATTTAAATCGAAAAAATTCGATTGTATGAGAAGTTCTCACCTTGGTTTCCATACAGTTTCAATGTTTTATTTCGAATAAAATTAAACGAGCGCTTAATTTTACCCAAAATTTTCACTAGCTCCAATCGATTCTAATCCTGTTCCATAGCGTAGTGCACGTCAAAATGAAGCCAACGCAATTCGTTTCAGGAATTTTCGACCTCGTATCAAAAAGTTGTACACTTTTAAACATTATACGAATTTAATATAAATTCAATTCACAATTTCCTTTTTATTTTAAACCTTAGCCAAATCTTGACCGTGCAATTTCAACATCAAATCAGCGCCACATATCTTTTTCTTCTCCCCTCCTTCACGCGTGCGTTCCAGGCTATTCACGCAAGAAACCCATAGCCGTTCGAACCCTTATACAACGCGACCACCATCTCCACGTTTTAGCTCGATCAACAACCACCAGACGAAAGCACTTGCTTCCACTAACCTTCGGCCATGATTTGGCCAAGTTCGGCCCCCCTTCTCCTTGAAAACGTGAACGAACGCACGGTGCTTGAATGCAAATTGCCATCGATCTGTTGCGCGTTCCTTGATCATAGCCGTTCACTTTACAGATCTCAATGCCCTCTTCAACATTATAGTTGAGCATTTTTGAAATTAATCAATAGATTTCGAGTTAACCGAGGAAGAAAGAATCGAAGGTTTCTAGCTATTGAACTTAGGACCGGCTGAAGAAAGAATGAGGGATTTGGTTTGCAAAAGTGAAAATAGAGGCCTTCTATAGAAAATTCTCAAATTACTATTCATCCGAAATTTTTCGAACTCCAAACGAAGCATGTCGGCTGGCGTTTCAAGGGTTTACCCCGCATTCTTGACACAATGGAATATGTTTCGGAGGCTAATCCGATCATATGTGCGAGTTACAGAAATAAACGATCAATTTAAAATTAAACCGGTTAACCAAATTTCTGTGCGTTTTAGCTTGCCCCGAAAAAACGGTAAATCCGATTGACACGAAATTTGAAACCATACAATAATATAACATTACGGATCCGATGAAACTGGTTTCTTCGAAATCCGAGACTATTTGAAAAATGGCTATTTTAACTCGTCGATTAAATATTAAAATATTCAATTTTCACAAATCAACTTTTAATTCAATTTTAAAACTTCTATAACATCAATCTAACTCCAATATGATTTATTATAACTTTATAAATCATATTCCTTCACATTAAACCCAAATTTCAATTATTTCTGTAATTTCATGTATTAAATTATCGATTTAATTATCCAATTAAATTTAGATATTCGAAATAAATTATTCGACTTACAAATCTTACTTGTTAATATTTAAAAATCAATTAAAATATATGAATTTTAATTAACAGAAATTTTGGGTCGTTACACTTTGTTTTTTCATTTGTTATACGAACCATTGTTATTTTAAGATGGTGTTACTTGGACTATTTTTAGTACTTATATTTTACTTCCTTCCACTGCGAGATATGAAACTGTAGAATACCATAAATTTTATATTAGTCTTTGTATCATGTAAAACCCTAATGAATCGTACTTCTAAGCACAACATGAGTTCAAAAGTCATTTTAGGCTTTGAATCTGTGTGTCTTGAGGTGCATGTAAAACCCTAATGAATCGTATGGAAAGATAGATTTATAAATGGTATTTTATAAATAAAAAATAGATACATAAATGATATTTTATAAAAAGGAAAATTATATCATTTTGACAAAATGAAATAATAAATAACATTTGTGAATTTGTAGTGTTATATGGAATGGTCGTTTTATGGAAAGGATTTAGTCCTATCTTGAAACTGAAGATTTATAATAGGTATATGAGATTTAATATAAAATAAGATTTAATAAAAGGAGTTTTATAAATATAAAAGGAGGTTTATAAAAGGAGTTTTATAAATAATAAAAGGAGTTTTGTAAATATTTTAAAAGAGATTTTTAAAAAGAAGCTTATAAAAGGAACGAGATTTGATTTCCATAAATGATCAATTTAAATTATGGTGGTATGGAAAGTATTCTTTTCATATCTAACCCCAAATTCTGAGGTATGGAAAATCATCTCTATCCGTGAGAGTTCAATAATTTATGTCGAGGCAATGATAGTATTCTAACTTGTCCGCCTTCATTGTTAAGCAAGGAATAACACATGTTTGAAATCGAAAAGTGGTGGTAAGTGCATTTGGTCTAATTTCCATATGATCCTTTTACTTATACCAAATGTGTTGTGGGTTATTTTTTTCAATGATTCTTAATGACATTTGTTAACTCAAATAAGTTTGGTCTTGGAAGTAAAATATTTCTTAAGGTTTTATAAATATACTTATACCATTAAGATAAGTATATGGCTACATTTTCCATGTATTGAAAGTGTAACGACCGCCTTTCTTGCCCCAAAAGGCGAGCCATTAAGGGTAGAAGAAAGAGAAAGTAATAAGTGTGATGCCCCACCTCTATGCCCACGCTAGCTAAGGACATTACGGGGTAATCCCGTCAACTGGCGTGGAGAATAAGGCTGTTGAGGAGCGACCATCCGTGTAATTGCTTTGTACGAGCACCGATATGTTAGATAATATAACATGCTCACGAGGAAGTCTGACATATCGATACAAACTCAAAGCTACTACACAGTGGCTATATAAAATCTTCGGAAACAAACATAGAAATAAACATAACACAAACCAGTCACAGATATCCATATCACAAAGGCGGAAAAATATATGAATATAACACATGAAAGTTTACATCAGAGTAGTGGTCAAACAAGATCCACAATGTCACAAAAGAATAGATACAAGTGCTAGACAAAAGAATATGGATACATCAATGAGTCTATATCTCAAATGTATACAACAAAAACTACTAATCTAAGTAGTTAGCCAAAAGTCAGGATGATAATCCCAGGTGTGAAGTCAAGCAGAAGCACCTGAAACATCTCGGTCTGACCCGAGTATTATTTAATAAGAAAATAATAAAGGATCAGTCTAGCTATAAATATCAGATAAAATGATATATAATAAGAGATATGAAATAAACATATGATAACCATAAAGCCATATTGTGATAAGTAAGTAATTGAAAATCAACAAGAGATCAATCAATATCACAAGAATCTTCTCAAAGATCAAAAGGAATGTCATACTCCTTATTTTCCAAATCACCAAAACCATAAATATTGACAATAAAATCAATGCCAATCACAAAAGTTAATGTCACACAAATTCACCAATACACAAAAATTGATAACACATATCAATGAAAATCACAGAAATTGGTGAAACACAAAATTCTAGAAATCATCAATGGAAATCCAAAAATCACAAAAGGGGGAGGCCTATCACAAAACGGGAGCATAAAAGCTCACCAACACGTGTATCACAAAATGGTAGTTAACTATTAATTTTGAGCCGAAACTCCACAAAACGGCCCGAAGACCATGGGACGCTACCCCACCAAATTGAGCCGAAGCTCCACAGAAACGAGGTTTAGTCTCGTTCGTAGACAAAGAGGCATCGCACATTTGCTAGTCTAAATAACAAAAATGACCATCATCGATCATCAAGAAGTGTTAATTACAATAAGCTAGTAAATATATGAGCTTAGCTTCATGTCCCATAACCACTAGCTTAACTTAAATATTTACGAACAAATTGTAGATCTCCACTCGAAAATTGTCACAAAAGGTTCAATCGAACAAGTCCAAGAATTAACCGCCGAAGTAAACACAAGCGTTTCATACCACTTCTTTTACTAAGTCGTTTAATTAGATTTCTCATACGAGTGAGGTAAAGATTTGTATATACTAGTAGGTTGGAAAACTGTCTTATAAATAAGCTTGATATTGAAAATAGAGTTGAAATCGTTTTGATAAAAGAGTTTTCATATTTACTATTAGTATAGAAACCTTTATGTTTTTAAAGTGACAAACCACAAAAATGATTGTAGGAACAATAGGTCACAAAAATTCACGTTCGAAGACGTGAATAAAATCCAAAGATTTCGATTCCAAATTCATCAAAGTGAAAATACCCCTACGGCTCAACATTGCGCGACCTAACTGCCGAGCGACCTAAGGAGATGTGGGACCAAACATGGCTGAGCGACCTGCGACCTAACAACAAGGTGGGACAAAAAGCATGCCGCGACCTAAAGTGGCACGACCTAAACAACAAGGCGCGACCTAGCAGTAGCGAGCCAACACGGAGCGACCAAGGGAGGTCAGCGACCAATAGGCATGCGCAACCTAAAGAGATGTGCGACCTAACATGCACGTGACCTAACGCATGTCGCGAGCTAGCGGAGCGACCTAAATCATGTCGCGACTTAGTGGAGCGACCTAAGTAGTGCCGAGCGACCTAACACGGTGCGACTTAACGCATGAAGCCGACCTAAGACGTAAAGAGGGCCGAGCGACCTATGTTGTGAGCGACCTAGCCGGTGCGACCTAAAGCCGAGCGAGCTAACTGCAGGTCGAAAATGCCTCATGTGCAGGCCGAGCGACCTAAGGGTTTGAACTACAAAAACTCACTCAAATTGCAACCGATTGAGCACGGATGTTAGGGGATTATCCCATAGGCTACCCGGTCGTATTGGCTCCTCGATGCATCACCAAATCGTGTTCAAACATCAAAGATTGGATTTTTAAAAGATTTGAACCCAAAACACTAAAAATTGGGATTTTCACCAATTCAATCCAAAGCAAAAGTAAATGCACATGAATAAGCGTTAGGAATTCATGCCCAACAATCTAAGATAGTTATAGACAAAGATGTGAGATAAAAATCTCACATTTTCACAAAATCAATGAAAGAGAAGCTTGAAAGCAAAGGAGAATCAACCCAAGAAGCTTGAATCAATGTCTTCTCTTTGAATTTGGAGTTAGATGTTGTATTTGCAAAGAACTAGGGCTTGGAGTTTTAATTTCCCATTCCTTCCTCCATTTTTGATGAAGCTTGAGTGTTAGGAAATGAAAGTCGAGTTATGAAGAGAAGGGGGTTGAGCTAGAGTTAATAGCTTAGGCTAATGGGCATAACCAAACCCAAAGTCCAAAGTGAATAAGTGGAAAAATTCCACTAACCCCAAACATATCAAAGTTTATACTCAAAAAGATCGCAAACAATGTTTTGAACTCAATGGATGTGGTTCCGAGTCCTAATTTGACCGTATGCAAAAAGTAGCTTTTCAGACAAAATCCGACTAACAATAAAATATTAAAATGAAAATATTTAAATATTCAATCGTAAAATATGCGGGTTGTTACAGACTCCACTCCTTAAAGTAATTGCGTCCTCGCAATATTTAGGAAGAAAAATATAGTAACAACCATAAAAGCTTATTCAACACAAAAGGAATTTGAAATAAGAAGTTCACCTCAAAGAGCACGGGAAAGTAAATCCGGATGTGTTCGCTCAATGAATTCTCTAGATTCCAAAGAGCAAACTTTAGGATTTGAGGACAATTCGACATTAACAAGTGGGACATCTTTATTTCGAAGGCGCTTGACCTCCGAAGCAATAATATGAATAGGATGTTGCTCATAAGTTAAATTAGGCGAAACTTCAATTTCTTCCACAACACCGGGCTCAAGAATAAAATCGAAATCTCGAAGGCACTTCCGTAATTGAGAAACATGAAACATGACATGAATAGCAAAAAACTGAGCCGGCAATAAAAGGAGATAAGCCACGGAACCAATACGTTCGGTGATAGGAAATGGCCCAATTTATCGAGGCGCCAACTTTCCCGATCGACTGAAACGTACAACACCCTTTATAGGTGAAACACGAATAAACACAAGATCTTCCACAGAAAATTCTAATTTCCTTCTCCGGTTATCGGCACAAGATCTTTTCCTACTTTGGGCTTCTTTCATCCTATGACGAATCAGGTCAATCTTTTCTGTGGAATCACGAATAAAATCTGGACCTAAAACCAGCTTCTCACCGGCCTCAAGCCAATAAGAAGGAGATCGGCATGGCCTTCCATAGAGTGCCTCGAAAGATGCCATACCAATACTAGATTAGAAGCTATTATTATAGGAAAACTCAACAAGAGAAATATGATCTTCCCAACTTCCACCAAAATCAAGGACACATGCACGAAGAAGATGTACAAGAAGTTTAATTCACACGCTCAGTCTGTCCATCGGACTGGGGATGATAAGTGGTGCTAAAATTAAGTTTCGTTCCTAAAACTTTTTGAAGACTCTTCCAAAATCCACTATTAAATAATGGATCACGATCACTAACAATAGAAGTAGGAACTCCATGCAATTTAACAAATTCTTTGATAACGAGTTTGGCCAAGAGAGGAACGGTTCGATTGGACCGAATGAGAATAAAATGGCCGGATTTAGCAAGTCTATCGACTATCACCCATAAGCTATCATGACCCGAACGAGAACGGGGAAGGCCGTTTATAAAATCCATGGAAATTTGGTCCCACTTCCAAATTGGAATTTCCAAAGGTTGCAATAACCCACTGGGCCTTTGATGTTCGGCCTTGACAAGTTGGCAAGTCATGCAAAACTTAACAAAGTTAGCAATATCTGATTTCGTTCCCTCCCAATAATAAAGTCGCTTCATATCTGCATACATTTTACTACTACCGGGATGAATGGTAAATTTAGAACGATGAGAATCTTCTAAAATGTCTTTACGAAGATTACTAATATTTGGCACGATAAGTCTACCAAATTTTCGAATACCGCCACGAGAATCAATATCGAAGTCTTTCAATCCTTCAATATCAATTTTATCCCTAAGATTTTGGCCAAGAAGAGTCAATTTGGGATCTAGCTTTTGAGCTTCAAGAATGCGGTCTAAAAGAGAAGGATGAGCCTCAAGGCTACATAAAACAAGATATGTACATAAGTTGGAAACTTGACCTCGAATCTCACAAGTGGATATAATTCCGAGATCATTCCATTCGGATATCATCATAGAAACAACCACTTGTTTCTTACGACTAAGTGCATCGGTAACACGATTTCCCTTTCCGGTGGTATAAAGAATATCAAGATCATAAGCTGCAAGGAATTCGAGCCAACGTTGTTGACGCAAATTAAGTTCCTTTTGGGAAAATAAATACTTCAAAGATTTATGATCAGTATAGAGGATAAACTTCTCTCCCAAAAGATAATGACGCCAAATACGAAGGGCGAAAACAATAACCGCGAGCTCTAAACCATGAGTGGCATATCTAGTCTCGGCAGGCTTAAATTGTCTAGAAGCATAAGCAATAACACTTTCTCTTTGCATAAGAACGGAACCCAAACCAACGCGACTAGCATCGGTATAAACAAAAAAATCTTGATTTCCCATGGGAATAACAAGAATAGGAGCATTGGAAAGGAGTTCTTTTAATTTCTGAAAAGAAGCTTCACATTTGTCTGATCAAATGTATTTAACTCCCTTCTTGGTCAAACTAGTAAGAGGCACAATTTTTTTGGAAAAGTCCTTTATGAAACGGCGGTAATAACCTGCCAATCCAAGGAAGCTACAGATTTCCGTCACACTCTCCGGTCTCTTCCAATTTTGAATCGCTTCAATCTTTGAAGGATCCATGGATATTCCAGATTCAGAAATAATATGACCGAGAAACTTCACACGAGATTGCCAAAAGAGGCATGTAGAAAATTTTACTTTTAATTGATTACTCCTATGAGTTTTCAACACAATCCGAAGATGCTTTTCATTCTCCTCCTCGATTTTAGAATACACAAGAATATCATCAATGAAGATGAGAAAGAATCGATTGAGGAAATCTTTGAAAACTCGATTCATAAGGTCAACGAAATAAGCCGGAGCATTCGTTAAACCAAATGGCATAACAAGCCATTCATAAGATCCATAACGAGTACGGAACGACGTCAAAGGAATGCTATCCTCTGCAATACAAAGCTGATGAAAACCGGTAGCTAAGTCTAATTGTGATAAGACCTTAGCACCACTAAGTTGATCGAATAGATCATTAATCCGAGGTAAAGGATATTTATTCTTGATGGTTAGATCATTAAGCTTGCGGTAGAAAATGCAAAGCCTAAGTGTACCATCGAATTTCTTCACAAAAATAGCCGAAGCTCCCCAAGGAGAGGAACTGGAGCGAATAAATTGCTTCGTCTCCAATTCAGATAATTGTTCGCGCATATCCTCATTTTCCTTATTGGACATGCGATAAGGAGGACGAGTGATAGGTTGAGCTCCAGGGATGAGATTTATTCTGAGCTCAATTGCTCGCTTAGGTGGTAATCCTAAAACGGGCTCAAATATGTCAGAAAATTCACGAACAACGTGAATAAGAGAAATAATATTTTCCTCATCATCATTATCGTCATCATGAGGATTCAAAGAATATAAAGATGCAACCAAGTTAGAATTCGAATCTTTAAGGTTAATAGAAATCTGCTTAACAGATTGAGGATATCGAAGATGAATAGTCCACTCAGGACATAGAATTTGGGCTTCATAGTGGTTAAGCCAACCCATTCCCAAAATCATTCCAAAGCCTAAGTAGCGCATAACATGCAAATCGGCTCGAAAAGAAAAATCACACAAAATAATCTCGACATCTTTACACAATAAATTGACTGTTGCGAATCCACCAACCGGATTTACAATTCTCAGAGAAGTCATTAAACACAAAACATCCAAAGAAAAAGTAGCAACAAGTTCTTTTGAAATAAGAGAATGGGACGCAGCCGTATTAAAAAGAACTCGAATATGATGATCATGAAATAAAATAATGCCATCAAGGATAGAATGAGAAATACCTTTACCACGAGATGTTTTGCCAGGGGCTTGAGCAACATTAAGCTTTCCCTCCTTCCTATTTTGAAGTTTGGGACAAGAAGATAAATAATGATACGGGCTTTTGCAATAGCGACAAGTACGAGGCTTTGAACACTTGTTCGCATAATGGTCCTTAGAACCACAGTTGTAGCATTGCCCAACACTTGGGGTAGAAGTCTTAGTTGCCAGAGAGGCTTGCTTCCCTTTCTTATTGTTGGGATAAGGACCCTTAAACTTATTAGGCCATTTCTTGTTGTTGAAGTTCGGTTTGGCACTCACAACTTCTACATCACTCTCCCTATTTGCCTCTTCAAGAGGAAGAGCGATATCAACGAGTTGATCAAAAGAAACTTCTAATTTTAGAAGTAATGGCTTCTTGAGATTTTTATTCAAGCCATAGACAAATCATTGGTTTTTCTTCAATAGGGTATTTATGTACTCGACCCTGTATTTAGAAAGTGATTCAAATGATGCGACATAGTCTGTCACAAAGGATTCACCTTGAACAAGGTCAATGAAACGGCGAGCTAAAGTCACCTTCTCAGCTTCTGGCACAAATTTTAATTCGAAGCATTCTCGGAATTTCCCCCAAGTTAGATCCGCCTCATTTATCTCAGAAATCAGAAGCTCATACCAATCTAATGCTCTTTCTTGGAGCATGCTAGAGGCCATCTGAACACGGTGAAGATCAATAAGATTCATGCGAGAAAAGATTCGATCGCACGATCTCAGCCAAGCCTGGACTTAAATAATGGTTTCAGAACAACTGAATGGCTTTCCACCCAAATTGGTATAATCGCTGCAAAAACGTGCAAATCCAGACCTAGGGTGAGTAGACTTCGGATTATATCCGGCTGCTTGAGCATTCCTTATGAGATCAAGGAGCTGCTGGGCAGACATAAATACTCCATCTTGGGGAGTAGCACGAGATTGACTAGCGTTGGGACGGCCAGGTCTAACCATTTCTCTTCCTTAAGAAGAAAGAAGGAAGAAGAAAAAGGTTATTCACCAAATGAATATCAAGCAATCTTGATAGATAAACAAGGAATCATAGAGAAAATATGATGAATCGGTACGAAGACTCGAATTAAATCCTAAAGCACAATTCCTAAGATGGACTTAGGGCGATGATCCTTGCTAGATTATTCTACATTGTTCCAAAGTTTCGCACTGATACCAAGCTATGACGCCCCACCTCTATGCCCACGCAGGCCAAGGACACTACGGGGTAATGACGTCAACTGGCGCGGAGAATAAGGCTGTTGAGGAGCGACCATCCGTGTAATTGCTTTGTACGAGCACCGATATGTTAGATAGTATAACATGCTCACGAGGAAGTCCGACATATCGATACAAACTCAAAGCTACTACACAGTGGCTATATAAATTCTTCGGAAACAAACATAGAAATAAACATAACACAAATCAGTCATAGATATCCATATAACAAAGGCGGAAAAAGATATGAATATAACACACGAAAGTGTACATAAGAGTAGTGGTCAAACAAGATCCACAATGTCACAAAAGAATAGCTACAAGTGCTAGACAAAAGAATATGGATACATCAATGAGTCTATATCTCAAATGTATACAACAAAAACTACTAATCTAAGTAGTTAGCCAAAAGTCAGGGTAATAATCCCAGGTGTGAAGTCAAGCAGAAGCATCTGTAACATCTCGGTCTGACCCGAGTATTATTTAATAAGAAAATAATAAACGAATCAGTCTAGCTATAAATATTAGATAAAATGATATAGTATAAGAGATATGACATAAACATATGATAACCATAAAGTCATACTGTGATAAGTATGTAATTGAAAACCAACAAGAGATCAATCAATATCACAAGAATCTTCTCAAAGATCAAAAGGAATGTCATACTCCTTATTTTCCAAATCAACAAAACCATAAATATTGACAATAATATCAATGCCAATCACAAAAGTTAATGCCATACAAATTCACCAATACACAAAAATTGATAACGCATATCAATGAAAATCATGGAAATTAGTGAAACACAAAATTCTAGAAATCATCAATGGAAATCCAGAAATCACAAAAGGGGGAGGCCAATCACAAAACTGGAGCATAAAAGCTCACCAACACGTGTAACACAAAATGGAACGCTATTCCATGGTAGCTAACTATTAATTTTGAGCCGAAACTCCACAAAACGGCCCAAAGACCATAGGTCGCTACCCCACCAAATTGAGCCAAAGCTCCACAGAAACGGGGTTTAGTCTCCCTCGTAGACAAAGAGACATCGCACATTTGCTAGTCTAAATCACAAAAATGATCATCATCGATCATCAAGAAGTGTCAATTACAACAAGCTAGTAAATATTTGAGCTTAGCTTCATGTCATATAACCACTAGCTTAACTTAAATATTTACGAACAAATTGTAGATCTCCACTTGAAAATTTTCTGAAGAGGTTCAATCAATCAAGTCCAAGTATTAACCGCCGAAGTAAACGGAAGCATTTCATACCACTTGTTTTACTAAGTCGTTTAATTGGATTTCTCATATGAGTGAGGTAAAGGTTTGTATATACTAGTAGGTTGGAAAACTGTTTTATAAACAAGCTTGATATTGAAAATAGAGTTGAAATTGTTTTGATAAAAGAGTTTTGATATTTACTATTAGTATAGAAATCTTTATGTTTTTAAAGTCACAAACCACAAAAATGATTGTAGGAACAATAGGTCACAAAAATTCACGTTCGAAGACGTGAATAAAATCCAAAGAATTCGATTCCAAATTCATCAAAGTGAAAATACCCCTACGGCTCAACATTGCGCGACCTAACTGCCGAGCGACCTAAGGAGATGTGCGACCAAACATGGCCAAGCGACCTAAGGGAACGTGCGACCTAACAACAAAGTGGGACAAAAAGCATGGCGCGACCTAAAGTGGCACGACCTAAACAACAAGGCACGACCTAGCAGTAGCGAGCCAACACGGAGCGACCAAGGGTGGTCAGCGACCTATAGGCATGCGCGACCTAAAGAGATGTGCGACCTAACATTCACGCGACCTAGCGCATGTCGCGAGCTAGCGGAGCGACCTAAAGCATGTCGCGACTTAGTGGAGCGACCTAAGTAGTGCCGAGCGACCAAACACGACGCGACTTAACGCATGAAGCCGACCTAAGACGTAAAGAGGGCCGAGCGACCTATATTGTGAGCGACCTAGCCGGCGCGACCTAAAGCCGAGCGAGCTAACTACAGGCCGAAAATGCCTCATGTGCAGGCCGAGCGACCTAAGAGTTTGAACTGCAAAAACTCACTCAAATTGCAACCGATCGAGCACGGACGCTAGGGGATTATGCCCATCGGCTACCCGGTCGTATTGGCTCCTCGATGCATCACCAAAATCGTGTTCAAACATCAAAGATTGGATTTTTAAAAGATTTGAACCCAAAACACTAAAAATTGGGATTTTCACCAATTCAATCCAAACCAAAAGTAAATGCACATGAATAAGTGTTAGGAATTCATGCCCAACAATCTAAGATAGTTATAGACAAAGATGTGAGATAAAAATCTCACCTTTTCACAAAATCAATGAAAGAGAAGCTTGAAAGCAAAGGAGAATCAACCCAAGAAGCTTGAATCAATGTCTTCTCTTTGAATTTGGAGTTTGCAAAGAACTAGGGCTTGGAGTTTTAATTTCCCATTCCTTCCTCCATTTTTGATGAAGCTTGAGTGTTAGGAAATGAAAGTCGAGTTATGAAGAGAAGGGGGTTGAGCTAGAGTTAATAGCTTAGGCTAATGGGTTAAACCCTGTGTAGTTAATGCCCCGCTATTACCCCACTACAACCCCGCTATATCTCATAGCGGATTTCTACCGCTACGATTTTTCCATATAGCCCCATAATATAGCCTTTCCGCTTTAATCCCCGCTATTTCCGCTATATCCCGTTATTTCCGCTATATTCCGCTATTCCCGCTATATCTTTTTTAATAAAATGAATTGAAAATTGCATTTATACATTATAAAATTATGAAACTAATTTATTTGATTTAATTTTTAATTTATTTTCAGAAATGAAAATACTCTAATATTCTACCAAATTCAATTATGTTTTATAGTAGTTTTTTGTTTATTTAAAGTATATTCCCACATGTTTTTATTTAAAATTATTTATGTATTATTTATAATTCAATTGAATGATAATTTTTCATTTAATTACCATTTATATATTTGTAAAAACATTAAGTACGAGTTTTATATGCCATTTTAGAGCCATCCGCTATATCCCGCTATATCCTCGCTGTATCCCCGCTATGACTTTTTGCACCTCCACCGTTTTGAATCTATCGAGCGCATTAATTGCACAGGTTAAACCAAACCCAAAGTCCAAAGTGAATAAGTGGCAAAATTCCACTAACCCCAAACATATCAAAGTTTATACTCAAAAAGATCGCAAATGGTGTTTTGAACTCAATGGAAGTGGTTTCGAGTCATAATTCGACCGTATGCAAAAAGTAGCTTTTCAGACAAAATCCGACTAATGATAAAATATTAAAATAAAAATATTTAAATATTCAATCGTAAAATATGCGGGTTGTTACAATAAGAAACTATAAAATCAAGGAATCTCACCACTAATCAAAACCACATATAATAGATAACGTAGGATATCACATTGTTATTTCCATAATAATAATACATCGGAGTCATTACATTACAACTTCAACTGGACAGTTATAACTACCTGTCCATCACAATATACATAGACCACATATAAACATAGCGAAATAAGATAATAACTAGCTAACGGTGAAGCCACCTGCTCCAGCTCCTTCAAAATGCTTCGTATGAAACCTGGATCATTGGCTACTAATACAAATTTGAGTATTCAAGAGTTTTAGGAAAAGAAAATAAAAATCCGGGCCAGACATGGATCTGGTGTGAGTAAACTCAAACAACTTATTTTTTTACATTTATAAAACACTTTGAAAATCAAAATTATCTCGTAAGACCACGCCTACATAAACATGGACGTATTTTTACCTTACGACAACCAAAACATTTTATATAGAAATCCAGTGATATTTTGATAATGTCTAGGGTTTTCAATTAATATAGAACATAGCAGAAATGCTTGCATCTTATATTTCAACACATTTGGGTACAACTAAATCCGTACGACACTTATTAGTGAATGGATTCCATACAATGACTGAGATATTGGGGTACCGCCCATTCCGTGAATCTTTAGATAAAATAACACTGAGGTCGAACCTATCGACCCTCGCCAATACAAGATTGACCTACTATTTACTGGATAGTAACGAATAAGATCAACCCTTGGTTGGGGTCAGCAACCGTGCCAAAGTATAAATGAGTAAATAGTATGGACTCTAGATAGGGATGACCTTACCCTCATGGGAGCTACCCACCTTGCCTTGCTGCATCTCCCTTGTTTTAGTCATTCCCAATTGATGAGGCCTTAGCCTACATTTACCTTTATTAAAGCATTGCTAATTGGAATGCTAACATTTCCTTCCATACGTTGACACAATGTAATCATTCATCCATACAAGTCGTTCACGATATGAAACAGACCGAAGGCATTATCTCCACTACACCCATTTTGGAATCACCCTTAGGGCTAGTAGCAAATAGCCCTTGCACTTCAAAGCCTTCATCTTGGACCTTGCCCTTACTATTTCCAATTCGAATGTTTACTTTGGTTCGAAGTGGTTTTTGGATAACAACTAATATCCGATCCCACTCTCCTCAAAACAACGTTCGATAATTTTAAAAGGTCAAGTTGTTTATAGTGGACAATCCCACTATCAGGATGTAAAGATTTACATACAAACATACATTCCATATGCTTAGATTATCATGACCCGCTTATCGAAATTAACCCCCCATATTCATTATGTTCCCATTGTGTGGTATTTGTGATAAGTACAAGTCGACATACATTCAATAAAATGCGTCATCGTTTTATTACAACTACTTTAATTCATTTGGCTGCTCAATAGCATAGACAAGAGATCCTTGTTTTTAAAAACATTTTACTTGAAAAGAAAATTTGTTAGAAATAAATAACCGATAGGGTTTTAAAATAAACCTTAAAATAAATAAACTTTAATTAAATCATAAGTTTAAAACTTAATTAAGCTTTAGTTAATCTTTAACTAAATCAAAATTACATCATTAATAATCTTAATTTTATTTATAATTAGGCCTCTATTATACTTTAATAGATAACATTTAGTCAAGAAATTAGTTTAAGTGGGTAATTAATCTTTCATTAAATAATAATTAACTAAATAATTAACTCTAATTAAACATTCAATTAAAATAAACTTGATTTAATAAAAATTAACTTTCTTTGTCTTAATTAATAATTATTTAAAACTTATTTAATTACAAATAATTAACTTAGTTAAAAATTTCTTAACCTGATTACTTAATTAAATAATCAAATAATAATTTCCCAAGTTAATAAAAAAAAATTTTATTAAATTATTAAAACTTAAACTTTTTACTTAATTATTTTGAATTGAGTTTTTAAAAGAAATCCAAAAGAAAACATATAAAAGCTTAAAATTGCAAAATTTCCCGAACTGCATCTATAAGGATTATGGCTATTAGCGCAGTTTGCTAGAATTGTTTTCTAGGTGGAAATCTCACTTAACTCTAGCTACCACATGTTTGAAAAACACAACTGTGACAGTTTTGAAAACCTTAAACAAAAGGTAAAACTTGGATAAAACATTTTCAAAAATCCAAAGCTAGAAAAAGAGCTTTCGTTTTCAAAACGGAACTCAAATCTTTTGTGACTTTTAAAACACCAATTTTGACAACCATCTCACAACATACTTGGTTTTGTTTCACAAACAACACTACCATCATATCATAACCAATATCACATATCCATATCCATACACATATCCAACATATCAACATATTATCCAAATCACAAATCTATACCAAATAACCAACTTGCAGTCATATATCATCCAAACAACATGATATTTCAACACGATAAACACTATAATTTCACAATATATAGATCATTAAACCAAGTTGTTTTCATCGCCAAAAATATTACTTTTACTCATCGAAACTTCTCCAAATCAAAGCGAACTTTTTTCGAAACATGAAAACACTTAAAAATATTGCAAATTTTGTGCTTTTAGTTGCTCAAACCCTTGAAAATGGCTCGGCCAAGTGGCATTGGGCACGACCTAGTGATGTTTGGGCTCGGCCATCATGTGTGGAGGGGTATTTTTTGCTTGAGTTTTCAAAGAGAAAGTGTTGTAGGATGTAACGACTCGGGTTTTTAGTCACCTGTTATTGGGATAATTAACATATTTTAATTATTGAAATATTAATTTTATAAGTCGAATAAATAAATTTTATGATATTACAAATATCTGAATAAGTAAATTAATTAAAACTATGTTTAATTTTTAAATATAAATTTTTGGATATGATAAATTTTATGGATATATTTCTGTAAAACTCCACCATTAAAATTTAAGATAGAGTATCCATATATGTATACATATAGATATATACAAGCTTTGTGATGTTAATATATATATAAGTTTATACGTGTATACATGTTTATAAAAATATTGTATATGTAAAAATATATTTGTACACACACACACATGAATGTATAAACTTCATAATGGCAAAATTTCAAAACTTTAGGCTATATGTACACATATATTGGTGCATGTTGTGAAATATATGCATATGAAATATAAATATCTTAATATGGTAAAATACATATGTATATATATATTAGAGGCTTTGATTAGAGGTTTAAAATCTAATTTCTGTAAAATAATTAGATAACCTTCACATTTTCAAATATTGGAAATATATATATATATATATATATATATATATATATATATATATATATATATATATATATATATATATATGTTTGTATATGAATAACTTATGCTATAAAAATTAAAATAAAATATTTATTAATAAGAATAAATACTTGAAAATAGCAATTTATGTTTTTATGTTATTTATATTGTATATGTAATGATTTGTACAAGAAGTATTAACCCTAGGCAGGTTAATATTAGAAGCAAAATATGTACATATAATCAAAGTATTGGAAAATCTATGTAAATAGTTATATGAGAATGTATACACATAAGGGAAGCTTTTGATGCAATAGATCAACTTAAGCACGAAATAAATCAAATATTTCACTCAATTTTCAAGTCAACAAGGAAATCAAATCACTTAAATAAAAAAAAAATCAAATCATCCCTTTTAATCAAATTGGCCAAAAAAAAAAAAATTAAAATATATGGAGAAAGGGCTGTACAGGTATATGTCTTCTTTTCTTTGGCTTGCACTGTACACTTCCATCCTCTTCTATATATACATGGCCACACTCACTCTTATTCATTTGTTTAACTAAAAAAAAAAGAAACAAAGTAAAGTGCTTCCATTAAACAACAAAAAGATCAAGTCAGTAAAAGTTGAAGAAGGTGATAAAACAAGCAGCAGTTGCTCATCTATTTGAAACCGTGAGTTAAACTTTCAAATGTTTATTAATATTTGAATATCAAGATGTAATGAAACCTAGTTATGTCAAGCATACATGTGGTTTTGCATTCATACCTTTGTTTATGTGTTTAGACCTGGTAGTTCTTCCTACAATTCAAAAAAAGAAAAGAAAAGCCTGTACTTCTCCTTCTCTATGTCTTGCACCTTTTCATATAAAGCAGTAAATCATCAAATTCAAAAATCAAAAACTCAACATCCATTTAGTTTCAAACTATGGTTTAATACAAAAATTATGTAACGACCTGTAATCTCGCAACTTCGACAACGAGAGATTTCATTTGTTTTAAATTTAAAAGGGTTTAAAACTTAAATGTGTTTTGTCTAATAATGGAGAAATTATTTATTCTTATAGTTAATAATTTAAAAAGTATAAATTTGGATTTTAAAACAAATCAACAAAAGTTAAGTTTTGTTAGAAATAAACAAATGCTTAAATAAATAGGTTTAAATATTTATTTGATAAGTTAAATCTTATTTGAAACATCTAACAAAGATAATAATGTAACATCCCGCCTTTTCACATGCTTTAAATCGACACACTTGCCAATTCAAACCATACAGAAGGGCGAATTGTTATGGGGTAAATAAGAAAAACGAGAAAGAATATAAAACAAAACAGAATCTCACAGCGGAAGGATAAAATATAATAATAAAATATACAGTTCATGAAGCTGTTTACAAAATATTTAATTTTTCTTATACAATATATATCAGAGTAGCACATACCAACGAATAAAATCGATGCAACGGAATACAGTGTAGTGGAATATAATAATAATAATGAAATCTTCATCTTCGTCCTCCATAAATAAAGTCTTCGATCCTGAAATGCTCGGACTGACCCGTGCGAATTGAAAAGACAAAACACTCGAGTCAGAACTAAAAGATCTTATGTAAGTTAAATCAACAGAAATAAATATGAGTGCAGTAACTCAAGAGATGCTCGGGATTTACATCTCTTAAGGATCAGTTAAACTATTTACTATGTAGTATATTTCGCTATTATAATAGTGTCTAATTGTAAAATAAACTTACTTTTAAATAGCGTTAAGGGGTTACCCATATAGCCTTTAACACAAATAATGCCAATAGTCTATACAGTGCCTGCATATCTCCTGATCGGGAGACTACGAGAAGACACTCCATAGGTACGACACAAATAGGAACTCGTAGTAAAGACTCGGTATGGTAGGTGACACGGCACAACTAGGCAATGCCAGGGTAGATATACCAATTACACACACGGGCTTGTGGTAACGCGTAGCGCGCAGCTACCGCCCACCTCGAGCAACACCCCCAAATCAAAAATCAAAAGTGGCCACCGAATCAATCCAAAAGTCATAGTATAATACCAAAGGGATGTGTCCGATTAGAGGATTGACCTCATTGGCCCGAGGTCGCTCCTTTTTTAGCCACCTTATGCCAACTCATGGGAGTAGGGTCCACATATTTACCTCAAAGGAAACGCCGCCACCATCCTACTTCATTCTGGAATCTCCACCGCGTACACGGTTGTTAAAGTGGTTTTCGGAGTTGGCAGAGAGTATGACAACTTCCGATCCTGGTCTCTTCAACAACCAAACGTTATTATAACACCACGGTCTTTTCAAAATAGTTTATACTTTAAAACCAGAATAAAATATTCATTTCAAAACCATATAAATACGATATCATTTCTATTTTAAGCCCTAAATAAAATGATGTCATTTTTATTTCAAATATATCCTTTTTCAAAAATCATAATACTTTCAAATATATACACTTTAAACCCATTGCTTTGAAACATAATTTTCAATACTTAAATGGTTTAATAATAAATTACATTATAAAGTAAATTGGCTTTTTAATTTCTTAAATCAATTCCAAATATAGATTTTAATTCCCAAATAAACCATTTAAATTTCCATATATTTCAAAGTTTCTAATATTCCACCATTTCAAAACTAAATTTTTAATTCATATATATATATGTCAAATTCCCTTTACTATTATTTAGTTTTGAAATACTTGCTTAATAAATCCAGTATCCTTTATATAAAAACATCCAAATTCAATAATTGAATATTCCTCAATTTATTTAGACTAGATATATTCACTTAAATCATCCTAAACCTGAATTTAGTTATAACACCATATTCTTTTTAAATCTAAATTTCAATAAAATCTTAATTAAATAAAATCTCAAATCAATTTCAAAACTATCTTCTCAACTTTGATTTATAAAAATCAATATAAACTCTATATTGGAATATAATTTTAGTAAATACTTGTCCAAAATATATTTTAATAAAATCCACTTTATTATTAAACTTACTCCATACTTTAAAACAATTTTATACATAGTTTAAAACCAAGAATTTAACTATATATAAGATAACCTTTATCAAATATCCGAAATCAATATCTCATAAACCATATATATATATATTTCTTTACAAAACATAGAAGATCATTTTAAAATATTTTTATATATATACCGCGGTGTCTGTATAAAATTTTCTATCCTATGTTCAAGTGATACGGATATTTATCATTTCAATCCGCAATTTAAAATTAAAATTTACGGTTATATATCATTTCAAACCGCAATCCCGAATGAGATGAAAAATGCATTGCAACTTGCAGTTTATAACAATATAAAATACAACATCCATACATCCAATATCAACCATCAACCATTTATCGCAATCAGCATCAAACTCAAACAATAGCATCAATATAGAACGGATAATAAACAACAGGTATTGAATAGCAGTTTATTTTCAACAATAAATTAAATAACTATTTAACTGACAGTTTATATGCAATGAATAATTAATTAACAATTTAACTGCCAGTTTAAATGCAATGAATAAATTAAATAGCAATTTAATTTAAATAAATGAAATTAATGGAGATGATGATTAAAAATATGCCAAACAACCACAAATAAATTTTAAATCACATCATATATCAATTTAACAAACATAAGAAATTTTAGAAGTTGTGAGTGGGCTAAAACACTCACCTTTTGAATTTAAATTGAATTTAAATCCAATTTAAACCCAAAAATTGACCAGTCTACAAATTCGTCCAAACCAGTGCCAAAATATCTGGAATTCAGATACGAACCAAACAAAAGAAACCACGTGTGAATCAGAGTCCGCATGCGAAAGTTATTCGATTTAAACGATTTGAAAACAAAATTTAAATAAAAAAAGAAAAAGAAACACATACCAATCTCGGCCACGTCATCGATCTATCCCTCTCTCCCTCATGCGTTTGAACGTCCTTCTAGGAACCTTCTCGTTCTAACCCTAGAGGCCTCTGCCCAAAGTACACGAACGTCGATCGTCGATTCACGATCGTGTGCCTACACGAAACAGCCCTGATGTCATCCTCTCTACTCCTCCCCATGCGCGGCTGTGAATGCCCTCCAAACCCCACGCGCCGCCGCACGAACAATGGAAACCCACGATGCCTCCAGTGACCTACTGCGCAGGTGAACCGCATGATTGAACACGACTTGCCTTCCTCTACGCGAATATCCCCTCCGATCGACCCAAAGACGCGAATCCACTGTCGAACGACGAACCCTACCATTAACGGTCGAAAATTCTTTGATTTTTACCGGTCAAACGACAATCCAAAACAAAAAACGAATTTACCACATGATTACGCACTTCGAGAGCTTCAACATATATTTTTTCTGAATTTTTCTTACGAGTTTGAATTTTTATTAGATTTTTGAATTTGCAATTGGATCTTGGTTTGCATGCATTGAGGAAGAGGAGGAGCTGATGAAATTGTACGCGTAGACAAAAGAAAATAGGCATAGGCTAGGGTTTATAGTCGGATATTTATAGAGAATGTTGAAATAGAATAAATGGATCGGGTTGAATACGCACTAACGACAAAGTGGCCCAAAAAGCCCGTTTCCACTCCGGAACGAAATTGGGCCAACCCATATATCAAAATAGATGTTTTAAAATATTATGAATGCGATGGAAGAAGTTTCAAGTCCAAATTCCATCGTATGAAGAAGTTATGCTAAAATCAATATTTTCCAAATTGATTTCAATAGATTTCAATTTATCGATTTCAAGGCGTTTCGACTCCGTACGATTAAACGACAATTTCGATCGCTACGAAACTTGTAACCCTACAATAATTCATCGTTACGGATCCAATGAAACTGGTTTTGTCGAAATCCGAGTCAGTGGCCAAAATGGCAATTTTTATGCTAATTAAATAATTTAATATTAAATTAATTAAATATTATTTTTAAATTTCAATTCCATAATCGACAATTCTTGTCATTTTCAATTTCTTAAACATTTATACTTATTTAAACAATTTTAATTTGTTGATTTAAAATTAATAAATTCCTCAATTTCCTTAAATTCAACAATTATAAATTAAATTTCCAAAATTCTATTTAATTAAACCCATTAATAACTATTCCATTCCTTATTGTTAAATAGATGACTTAAATATTGGATTTAAAACTATTACATTAATTTTTCTCATATTACCTTTATTTCAAATAATGTAGTAATTAATTTCATTCACAATAAATCCAATGAATTATAATTTATTTCAACAAATAAACTTGATTTAACTCCAAATCGTTTTTATCTCATAAATAATTATTCAATAAACAAAGGTGACCTTTGTTTACCTATTATACAAAGTCCAAATTTCCATCTTTCCTCCGTACTAACTACCCTATTTTCATTTTATTACATTTCTACGAATGTACACGCCAATTGCGTTTTAGATTCTAAACAAATTCATTTACTTAGGTTCATACTTTCCATTATATCGATTACAACAATACGCATAAATTTACAATTCCAATTATTCCGTTATTACATTTTCGCCTTCCGTTATTATATTAATAATCACTAAGTAACGTTTATTATCAATTATAAATATTATAACTACTTAACGGACATTGATTTTACAAATTTACAATTTATTACGTATTCTTCATCAGTTAACATAATTTTGAATTCCTTTCCCAATTTACTAATTTCAATCAATCCTAACTTTACCATCTCTTTCAATTAATAGGGTGTGCATTAATTTAGGTATTGCGTTAGTTCTTATTAATATAACATTAAGGTTCCTTTACTGTAATTGATTTCAAATTTTATTATAAACGAAATAAACAGGTAACCTTACAATACACTAAGGTTTATTATTTCCAACAAATTATCATAGTTGCCTACATAATATTTACTCCAATATTTACACACAACCGTTACTATTTTCATATGCCAAATCCTTATACAATGGTCGTTTTATTTTTTTATTTATTATAACATTTATAACTTAAATGTTTGCCTTGGTTTTCTTCCATTAATAGGGTTTTTTATTTCTTACAATATCAATGTTACCATTTATCCTATTATTTCACCCATTATTTAATTAAAGTCTCAATTAAAGTTATTTATCTAGATTTCACTCATTTATTACATCATTTATTACTTTACAAAACAAACAACATTTAAACTCATAAAAGTAAACCAAATTTCATTTTAAATCCAATAGATTTCCAAATCAAAGTTTATACGTATTTCAAACAACTATTATAATTACTCCCAAAACATTGGTTTTATTAAAAGACCATTTATTAATATTTAATTTTCTTAATTTAATTCAATAATGTAACAATGTGTTCTTTCATTAACTAATTCAATACCTACTTTATATTTTTATATTCAATTTACATTCAGGTATAATGCTTACACTATTTCATTCATTGTAGTTTCATTAAATCTATAACAATTTTAGCTTTAATAATCATTGTTACACTTCATCATAGTTATCATTTCATTATTCATTAACAAATTTTATTTGTTTCAATATTATTGCCTTATACATTATAAGGTTTTTATTTCTATCTAAATTTAATTACAAAATCTCATTAATTTAACCAAATTCATTTACCAAAATTTACGGGTCGTTACACTCTCTCCCACTCAAAACTTTTCGTCCCGGAAAAGGAAAAGAAGGGAAAAGAAGAAATAAAAAAACAATATAACTTATTTAAAATATTAAATTCATACACAACTAAATTTACAAAATTAATTACTTTAAATAAAATATACAAATTTATAACCATTACACCTTTTTGTACTCAAATTAATAAAGTTTGGGAAAAACATTTTCAAAAATTTTCTAAGTCCAAAATTTTCGAAAAATTTAGGCAGATTCTCCTTTGTACGGGGAGGCTCGGGCGAAAATATAATATCAAATATAACAATATACAACTTATATTTACCATAACAATATATATCCCAACCCGAGAAACAATATAATAACGCTATAAACCGTAATTCGAAAACGTATCTATTTGTCAGGCACTTAACGCTTATTTTATGGAACCAAAAGCAGTAGCTATTGCTTCCATAACCTGCATTTCACTTATATAATTCCAAAAAGGTTAACAATTATTTAAAATGAAATATTTAAAGTTGTTTCAACCAATAACAACCAAATCAATACAAACATCAATCACTTGCAACAAGCAAACAACCATCAATACAAATCAATCATCCATTCATATCAAACAAAACAAATAGTTGTTCGGTTCAAAACTTTAAATTGTAGAGAATGTAAGATAAACCATTAAGTGCACCATTTACTCAACAGTCTTAGATGAAACTATCTTGATTATTCATACATCCACCAAATTTAAAGCATCCTTGCCTGAACAATCATAAACCAAAACAAACAACAAATCCAAACAATAAACTATGTTTATTCTTGTTAATTTCATTTCATACTATTGTTGTTTGATTTCCAATTTATCCATATACTGATTTATCTTTTTAATTTTACATTATTACTTGCAAATTTTCATTTTTAATTAATTCGTTTATTTACTGCTTAATTTCACTTATTTACAGTATTCATTTTCTGCTTATTTTCAAAATAAATAACTTCAATATTTACCTAAGTCTATAATTACTTACTTACAACATTTACCTTCTATCATATTGTGATGACCCGCAAATCCGTACTCCTTGAATATACACTAATCTCTATAGATTAACTCAAGATGAACAGAAATATGAATTATCAAAGTTTAAGAAAAAGAAAGAGGTAGAAGAAGAGAGAAGAAGATAGGAAATAGAGAGAAAAGAAAATAGAACGGAACAGAACGGAAACAACAGAACGACATCAGAATCTCACAATCGCAGCGGAACAACATATAATAGATAAATGAATAATCTTTAAACAAAGAACTTTATCAGTTATTACATTACATTTCATTACATCAAAGTGTACAACATCAAACAACAACAAACAGCGGAAAATAAATACTATATACAAGTAATACGCCATGCCATCCAGCTTACCTCCAGCAACTCCTGAATATCCAGAATATCTTGATAAACCTTAACTCTTGACTGCCCGTGTGGAAATTGGTGGGCACCCAAAGTTTAGGAAGGAAAACAATAAACTCTGAGTGAGTCATGTGACTGGTGTGAGAACTCAAAACAGTTTATTTATCTTTAAAATCAAAATAGAGGAATATTTTTAAAGTCAATTCGAAATGCTTTTAAAAATGAGACTACCATAAGACCTCCCACCACACACACAATGCAAACGCAGACTTGGAGGAGATTTCTTCTTATGTTAGTCAAAGATGCTTGATACGCATTAAAAAGAAACATTTGATATTATTACTAGTGCATAGTGTAGAAAACATTTCGAAAGTAGAATATAAATCTTAGCTAGCATAGGTACCAATATATTATGCCTACCATAGCTACCATATTAGATGGCAGGTTCTACAACTAAAACCGTACAAGTCTCGTATTGTTTCTTTGGATTTCCAACAAATGGTCAGGCCAAGGAACTTCCCATTGCCATATGAGAACGCCTCTGGAAGGACCTCCCCGAGAACCAAACCGGATCTCTGCCAACACAAGGCCGGGTTACCCCTAACTGGGTAACTACTGACACGAGTATGCCATCCCCCGGTCCTTTGGGACCTTTAACTGAGCGCTCGTAACCACCATCACACAATCATAAATAATGTGTTTCAACATGAGTAAGTATCTGGGCTCCATACCATGATACCACCCTTTTCCAGAAGGAAATGCACATACCCTAAAGAGAGCTACCCCTCATAACCTTGCCGCATCTTTCCTGTTTTGACCATTCCGGGGTGTGAGGCTCGACGACGCCTCGTCCATAAAGCCACGCTTTATACAGAAGCTGTGCTTTGGGTCAACAAATGATCATAGAAATGATCACAAAGATAAACGATCAAACAAATGATCCTATCACAAATGATCAAACGATGATCATTTCACAGCAACACTCAGCATGTCACATTACCAAATTGGGAATATATCACTGATAACCTTCAACTACATAACCTCTGAGCTCGTACGTCTCAGAGAAGGGTGTTAAGCTAAGAGAATAAATTCTCCGCCACTAACAGAAATATATTTGAAAGAAATCAGCTTTATATCTCAATTTGTAATGTCAGACATACAATCCATATAAGTCTGTTCCGGGATCGAAAAGAACTGAAGGCACTTACAAATAAGTCCTTGCAATCCGGATATTCACTAATAACGTCCGGACTTCCCATCACATATGGAATTTCTATACCGGGGCCATTCAGTGCAGAAACATTCGACGGTAATCCTTCCGTTTCCAAAAATATCCGGTCTTCAACACCGGTCATCAATTGCAATCCATTATGTCGTATCACTATTCGGGATGGGTAATCCGAATAACGAGCGCAATAATTTAAAAATAAATGTGGCATTCAAATTCAAGCAAATCACAACAAATACCTATTCAAAGGTAAATATTGATAGTCGGTTATTGAACTATCAATGGATATGCACACATCACCAGATTCCAAATAATTTTCCAAATTATTTATTTCCCAAAAATATCTTTCCTAGATATATAATTTTCACACTTCAAAAATAAATCAATATTTATTTTTAAACAAATTCCCCTTTCTTTCATAAATTCCATAGTGAATTTATATTCTCAAAATATTTATGAATATACGATATCAATAGGTTTCAAATATTCATTTTCAATTTATCTTCAAAAAGATAAATTCTCAAAACGTTTCATTTCACATTGGAAAAACATTTCCATACTTATTTAATAGGTAATTTACAATCTTTTTATTTTCTATACTTGGAAAATATTCAATATACTTAAATCGAAATTAAGTATATATTTCATTCTTTAAGGAAATCATTCTCTTAAACATATTTATTTGGGCCAAAACGAATGTTACGTAAAACATCGTTACGACAACCCAAAATCACTAGTATAGGGATTCGAAATTAAAATAGATATATAAATCCCAATACTAAAATGAAACATTTCCTTTCGGAAATCATTTACTATAACAACAGTGTTATAGTCCACCATTTCCTTCTATTTCTCGAAAACGTCTATTTCAACAATAAATGTTGAAATCTATGGTTTACATTTAAAAACATCGTTAGATCGTTTTAATTCTATTCAAAACATCACATCCAAAACGTTTTCTTTAACATAATATTCACTATTCAAAACGTGAATATACTTTGTTAACAAATTTCATCATTTCTATACTTTTCATTTTAAAGGATTTTTCACAGTCTAAAACATGAATATAACTCCATAAATAAGTTATAACAATTTACTTATTAAAATAAGTCGTTTGCGGATTTATAAAACAATGTTTATAAATTCCATTTCTATTTATTTTATATCAACTCCTTTTATAAATTCCTTTATTAACCTATCCAATTCATATCTCAATGATATACTAAAAATTCATATTATAAGTCAAATACTTATAATTTATTTGTTTACAAAAAATTGTTCTTTTAAACTTCCCAAGTTATAAATCTTATAACTTATAAGATTCATTTATTTACTCATATCTATTCTTCAAATAACTTTACAAATTTTATAAACCTACTGCTTATAAAATTCCATTTATAACTTCACCGTTTATAATTCTATAAATTTCATTCATTTATGAAATTCATTCACAATTCATTCCAACACTTATAAAACTCGTTTTTATAATTCAAATATTTTAATTTATAAATATCCATCTTATAAATCTTTTATATAAATCAATTTATATTATTCTTTTAAAACGTCTTTAAACTCCTTTATAATTTCATCATTTTGATTTATAAAATAATCAAATTTTATAAACCCAATATTTAAACTTTTCACAATAAATTCAGAAATCCCAATTTAAACTATTTTATAAAATCATTAACCCCATATCTTCAAGAATCAACTTTTAACCGTATTTCTTAAAAATCATAATTTTTTATAACATTAAAAGTATAACGTTTATTTATTTATAATGGATCAATTCCAAAAATATTTTATAAACATATACTTTCAAAAATCACTTTAAAATCCTTTTAAAATCCCAAAATTTGGCCCAATGATGCTACATACCAAATAGTCAATCACGACAAACAACGATATCATATATCGATATGATAATCAACGAATATCAAAATATCCAAAATCAAATAAATACTGTTGAGGAATCCAGTTGGATCCCTCCAACCTGTTTTCCTGCATCCACTAACATTAGCACAATACCAATTTCCGCTCCAGTACGGAATTATCGCGGTATATGGGATTTAAAATATTATCCGCTTATTAGATGGCGCAATAGGGTCTCATCCGCTATACAATGCGGGAAATCAACAACTGCAATATATACATATGCCAATATATATATATACATTGCTATTATGTATAATACTAATTTCGCTGTTTATGAAATATTCGCGGTATATGTTTTTAATAAATAACATCCGCTTACTAACGGCGCATAATGTCTATTTTAACAATTGATAGATAACAATCATCATTCAAACATGCATTCAAGAATTTTAAATCTAACTATTTAAAATTAAAATCGAAACTATTCGATTGAGTGAGAAGTTCTCACCTTGATTTCAATTTCGTTTTAGCGATTTATTTCGAATAAAATTAAACGGACGTTTAATTTTACCCGAAATTCTCACTAACTCCAAACGACTCCAATCCAATTCCATAGCGTAGTGCTCGTCCATACGATTCCAACGCAACTGCTTTCGCGCGTTTTCGACCTCGTATGAAAAAATATGATTTTTTTTAAAGTTTACACAATTTATATACTTAAAAATTTACAACCTTTATTCTCAATTTTTAACCTACATTAAATCACAGCCCCTAGATCCTTGCTCCCTGCAAATCCCACCGTCCCCTATCTTCTTCCACGCGTGCGTTTCTTCCTCTTTCACGTTTCTACAGGCCGCGCAAACAACCCACTAGCTCAATATTAGGGTTCCATCTTGCAATCACCACGCTTGCTTATAATTCGATCAGGCACCTCCATTTTGAAGAGCATAACACGAGCAACCTTCGGCCCAAACCCTATGCAACTCGGTCAAGCCTCTTGCACGAAAAACGAGGCCGACCGTGCTCCCCTTCGGCCATGATTTCTCCCTCCACGTCGCTCCGATGATCATCATCACCGTATAGATTTAAAGCCCTTCCAATGTTCTTCGATTTGCTAGTTGGAAGTTTTCAAAAATACTGAATCGATTGAAAGAAATTAAGGGGAGAAGATCGATAATTTTCGGCCATGGTTGAAGAGAGTGGCGGCTCTGCAGTTTTAACCCTAGGGTTTTGAATATTTGTGAAAAAATGAAGTTAAGGGGGGTTTTATTGAAAAATTTACACGGCACTATTCATCCCGGATTTTCCAAACTCCAAACGAAGCGTGCCGGTTGGTGTTTCTAAGGTTTACCCCGCGTTCCGAACACAATGGAACGTGTTTCGGGAGCTAATTCGGTCATCTGTGCGAGTTATGGCAACAAACGTTCAATTTTAAATTAAACCGATTAAACGATTTTCTAGGCGTTTTAGCTTGCACCGGACAAACGGTAAATCCGATTGACATGAAATTTGAAACCATACAATAATATCACATTACGGATCCGATGAAACTAGTTTCGTCGAAATCTAAGACTGTCTGAAAAATGGCTATTTTAACTCGCTAAATTTACATTAAAAACAATTCGATGCGTTTCGAGCTGCCACGGTCAAACGACAACTCCGTTTGCTACGAAATTTGAAATCCGATAATAACAAACTATTACGGATCCAATGGAACTGGTCTCGTCCAATTCTGAGACTGTTCGAAAATTGGCAAATTTCACTAGTCGATTAAATATTAAAATATTCAGTTTTCACAAATAAACTTTAAATTCAATTTTAAAAGTTCCATAACATCATTCTAACTCCAATATGATATAATAAAATTTTACAAATCATTTTCAATCACATTTAACTCAATTTTCAATTATTTCTGTATTTCCATAATTTAATTTATTAAATTATGGATTTAATTATTCAATTAAATCCAATTATTCGAAATAAAATTTATCCGACTTATAAATTTCACTTATTAATATTTAAAATTAATTGAATATTCAATTTTTAATTAATAAAAATTCGGGGTCATTACATACTTCCCCCCTTAAAAGAATTTCGTCCTCGAAATTACAAAGTAAGAAAAGTTACAAAATCTATTAATTTTCCCAAAATCCATAGTTAAACTTCTTACAATATTTTACTAAGTTTTCAAATCATACTTAGTTATCTTTTCAAAAACAACTACTATTGTTTAACTTTCAATTCCAAATCAAATTTATAGTTTTCAAAAATTTTCAATTTTTCTCAAATTTATTCCAACGCCTTAAATTTTCGAAAAAATTCGCCATAGTCTCCTTTGCGCGGCTCGATCCGAAAAAAAAATGACAGTATATATATCACAAATATACATCTCATCAAGTAATGAGGCATCCCACAGGGAAAAAAGTGTAAAAGTACGATATTTAATCCGAGATATGTACCTTATATTTTATTAGCGAGCATATACGGCTAATATAGAGCGAAAGCGACCTCCAAATGCGAAGCAAACACGATCCGCGCCAACTAAACACTCAACAAACAACATGAGAACATGTATATAGACAATAGTATCGATATACAACATATAGAAACATAATAACTATATATGCCAACATAGCAAATGCAATAAAAGCAATATGTTCAACCATCAACCAACTATCATCCATAACCAAATCAATATTCATTCATATTCTCATTAATATTCAATGAAATGGTTTTCAATTTAATCACATTTGATTCCCTAACAGTGGATGTTTATACTAATATTCAAGTTGGTTCACTTCTAAATTAAATTCAATTCTATTCAAGTTTCACTTAACTTCCAATTGAATTTCAATTATTTCAGATTTCAATTTCATTAACTCAATTTCAACAATACTTAATGAATTATATACAATCAACTAACAATCATACAACAACCAATGTATATTAATTACAACCAAACTCCTTTGCTTATATTCATTAAATTTGGTTTAATTAAATTGATTTTCATTCAATTATTCAACTTCCAATAACATTAGATTTTAATGAATTGACACTTACATCCATTATTCCATATCAATTATTCACATTTAATTGATTAATATTCAATCCATTCATTCAATTCAATTTCTAAAGTTGAATTTCATCTACATAACTTAAGTTCACATTTATCACTTAACTTTAATAATTTACTTTGATACCAAAATCAACTTCATTCAACATCTCTTAAGTTATATTCCATTTTACAAACATTCACTTGGTTTTACTTAACTTAAATTCCCACTTTTAAATCAATTCAGATTCTATATTCTAAAGTGAATTTTTATTTAACTTTAACCAAGGTCAAATTTCATTACTTATTCAAACTCATTTTTATATATAAGTTTATTTCACAATTGTAAATCACTTTAATTATAATTTCATACTTATAATTCTTTTGCTTATACAATTATTCTTTTACAACATGTTTTTATTTAGATTATTCAAACAACTAAACAATCAACTTATATACACTTTAATAATTCTGAAAAATTATTTCTTTATATATAAAATATACTCAAGGTAAAATTATTTCATTTACCCAATTTAAAACAATATTGTGTCGGTTTATCTTGTTTAAGAGTTTAGAAACCCCTGTCTATGACAGTTAGCCAGACTACATCGACCGGAATCTATAAACAGTCAACCGATAAGTCAATACAATACAAAAACAATTTTATATTCACTAACAAATACGCACTCATAGCTATTATTACACTCAACTCATTCTGGAGTACAACTGACTCTATCTCTAATGAGTAATTCCCAACAGAGCCATGGTTGTCGCTTAACCATATGCTCTGATACCACCTGTGATGACCCGCAAATCCGTACTCCTTGAATATACACTAATCTCCATAGATTAACTCAAGATGAACAGAAATACGAATTATCAATGTTTAAGAAAAAGAAAGAGGTAGAAGAAGAGAGAAGAAGATAGGAAATAGAGAGAAAAGAAAATAGAACGGAACAGAACGGAAACAACAGAACAACATCAGAATCTCACAATCGCAGCGGAACAACATATAATAGATAAATGAATAATCTTTAAACAAAGAACTTTATCAGTTATTACATTACATTACATTACATTACATTTCATTACATCAAAGTGTATAACATCAAACAACAACAAACAGCGGAAAAGAAATACTATGTACGAGTAATACGCCATGGTATCTAGCTTGCCTCCAGCAACTCCTGAATATCCAGAATATCCTGATAAATCTTAACTCTTGACTGCCCGTGTGGAAATTGGTGGGCACCCAAAGTTTAGGAAGGAAAAAAATAAACTCCGAGTCAGTCATGTGACTGGTGTGAGAACTCAAAACAGTTTATTTATCCTTAAAATCAAAATAGAGGAATATTTTTAAAGTCAATTCGAAATGCTTTTAAAAATGAGACTACCATAAGACCTCCCACCACACACACAATGCAAAAGCAGACTTGGAGGAGATTTCTTCTTATGTTAGTCAAAGATGCTTGATACGCATTAAAAAGAAACATTTGATATTATTACTAGTGCATAGTGTAGAAAACATTTCGAAAGTAGAATATAAATCTTAGCCAGCATAGGTACCATTATATTATGCCTACTATAGCTACCATATTAGATGGCAGGTTCTACAACTAAAACCGTACAAGTCTCGTATTGTTTCTTTGGATTTCCAACAAATGGTCAGGCCAAGGAACTTCCCATTGCCACATGAGAACGCCTCTGGAAGGACCTCCCCGAGAACCAAACCGGATCTCTGCCAACACAAGGCCGGGTTACCCCTAACTGGGTAACTACTGACACGAGTATGCCATCCCCCGGTCCTTTGGGACCTTTAACCGAGCGCTCGTAACCATCATCACACAATCATAAATAAAGTGTTTCAACATGAGTAAGTATCTGGGCTCCATACCATGATACCACCCTTTTCCAGAAGGAAATGCACATACCCTAAAGGGAGCTACCCCTCATAACGTAGCCGCATCTTTCCTATTTTGACCATTCCGGGGTGTGAGGCTCGACGAAGTCTCGTCCACAAAGCCACGCTTTATACAGAAGCTGTGCTTTGGGTCTACAAATGATCACAGAAATGATCACAAAGATAAACGATCAAACAAATGATCCTATCACAAATGATCAAACAATGATCATTTCACAGCAACACTCAGCATGTCACATTACCAAATTGGGAATATATCAATGATAACCTTCAACTACATAACCTTTGAGCTCATACGTCTCAGAGAAGGGTGTTAAGCTAAGAGAATAAATTCTCCGCCACCAACAGAAATATATTTGAAAGAAATCAGCTTTATATCTCAATTTGTAATGTCAGACATACAATCCATACAAGTCTGTTCCGGGATCGAACAGAACTGAAGGCACTTACAAAGAAGTCTTTGCATCCAGATATTCACTAATAACGTCCGGACTTCCCATCACATGTGGAATTTCTATGCCGGGGCCATTCGGTGCTGAAATATTCGACGGTAATCCTTCCATTTTCAAAAATATCCGGTCTTCAGCACCGGTCATCAATAGCAATCCATTACGTCGTATCACTATTCGGGATGGGTAATCCGAATAACGAGCGCAATAATTTAAAAATAAGTGTGGCATTCAAATTCAAGCAAATCACAACAAATACCTATTCAAAGGTAAATATTGATAGTCGGTTATTGAACTATCAATGGATATGCACACATCACCAGATTCCAAATAATTTTCCAAATTATTTATTTCCCAAAAATATCTTTACTAGATATATAATTTTCACACTTCAAAAATAAATCAATATTTATTTTTAAACAAATTCCCCTTTCCTTCATAAATTCCATAGTGAATTTATATTCCCAACATATTTATGAATATACGATTTCAATAGGTTTCAAATATTCATTTTCAATTTATCTTCAAAAAGATAAATTCTCAAAACGTTTCATTTCACATTGGAAAAACATTTCCATACTTATTTAATAAGTAATTTACAATCTTTTTATTTTCTATACTTGGAAAATATTCAATATACTTAAATCGAAATTAAGTATATATTTCATTCTTTAAGGAAATCATTCTCTTAAACATATTTATTTGGGCCAAAACGAATGTTACGTAAAACATCGTTACGACAACCCAAAATCACTAGTATCGGGATTCGAAATTGAAATAGATATATAAATCCCAATACTAAAATGAAACATTTCCTTTCGGAAATCATTTACTATAACAATAGTGTTATAGTCCACCATTTCCTTCTATTTCTCGAAAATGTCTATTTCAACAATAAATGTTGAAATCTATGGTTTCGAATCTTTAACACATTTAAAAACAACGTTAGATCGTTTTGATTCTATTTAAAACATCACAACCAAAACGTTTTCTTTAACATAATATTCACTATTCAAAACATGAATATACTTTGTTAACAAATTTCATCATTTCTATACTTTTCATTTTAAAGGATTTTTCACAGTCTAAAACGTGAATATAACTCCATAAATAAGTTATAACAATTTACTTATTAAAATAAGTCGTTTGCGGATTTATAAAACAATGTTTATAAATTCCATTTCTATTTATTTTATATCAACTCCTTTTATAAATTCCTTTATTAACCTATCCAATTCATATCCCAATGATATACTAAAAATTCATATTATAAGTCAAATACTTATAATTTATTTGTTTACAAAAAATCGTTCTTTTAAACTTCCCAAGTTATAAATCTTATAACTTATAAGATTCATTTATTTACCCATATCTATTCTTCAAATAACTTTACAAATTTTATAAACCTACTGCTTATAAAATTCCATTTATAACTTCACCGTTTATAATTCTATAAATTTCATTCATTTATGAAATTCATTCACAATTCATTCCAACACTTATAAAACTCGTTTTTATAATTCAAATATTTTTAATTTATAAATATCCATCTTATAAATCTTTTATATAAATCAATTTATATTATTCTTTTAAAACGTCTTTAAACTCCTTTATAATTTCATCATTTTGATTTATAAAATAATCAAATTTTATAAACCCTGTATTTAAACTTTTCACAATAAATTCAGAAATCCCAATTTAAACTATTTTATAAAATCATTAACCCCATATCTTCAAGAATCAACTTTTAACCGTATTTCTTAAAAATCATAATTTTTTATAACATTAAAAGTATAACTTTTATGTATTTATAATGGATCAATTCCAAAAATATTTTATAAACATATACTTTCAAAAATCACTTTAAAATCCTTTTAAAATCCCAAAATTTGGCCCAATGATGCTACATACCAAATAGTCAATCACGACAAACAACGATATCATATATCGATATGATAATCAACGAATATCAAAATATCCGAAATCAAATAAATACTGTTGAGAAATCCAGTTGGATCCCTCCTACCTGTTTTCCTGCATCCACAAACATTAGCACAATACCAATTTCCGCTCCAGTACGGAATTATCGCGGTATATGGGATTTAAAATATTATCCGCTTAATAGACGACGCAATAGGGTCTCATCCGCTATACAATGCGGGAAATCAACAACTGCAATATATACATATGTCAATACATATATATATATATATATATTGCTATTATATATAAACCAATTTCACTGTTTATGAAATATTCGGAGGTATATGTTTTTAATAAATAACATCCGCTTACTAACGGCGCATAATGTCTATTTTAACAATTAATAGATAACAATCATCATTCAAACATGCATTCAAGAATTTTAAATCTAACTATTTAAAATTAAAATCGAAACTATTCGATTGAGTGAGAAGTTCTCACCTTGATTTCAATTTCGTTTGAGCGATTTATTTCGAATAAAATTAAACGGACGTTTAATTTTACCCAAAATTCTCACTAACTCCAAATGACTCCAATCCAATTTCATAGAGTGGTGCTCGTCCATACGATTCCAACGCAACTAGTTTCGCGCGTTTTCGACCTCGTATGAAAAAGATATGATTTTTTTTAAAGTTTACACAATTTATATACTTAAAAATTTACAACCTTTATTCTCAATTTTTAACCTACATTAAATCACAGCCCCTAGATCCTTGCTCCCAGCAAATCCCACCATCCCCTATCTTCTTCCACGCGCGCGTTTCTTCCTCTTTCACGTTTCTACAGGCCGCGCAAACAACCCACTAGCTCAATATTAGGGTTCCATCTTGCAATCACCACGCTTGCTTATAATTCGATCAGGCACCTCCATTTTGAAGAGCATAACACGAGCAACCTTCGGCCCAAACCCTATGCAACTCGGTCAAGCCTCTTGCACGAAAAACGAGGCCGACCGTGCTCCCCTTCGGCCATGATTTCTCCCTCCACGTCGCTCCGATGATCATCATCACCGTATGGATTTAAAGCCCTTCTAATGTTCTTCGATTTGCTAGTTGGGAGTTTTCAAAAATACTGAATGGATTGAAAGAAATTAAGGGGAGAAGATTGATAATTTTCGGCCATGGGTTGAAGAGAGTGGCGGCTCTGCAGTTTTAACCCTAGGGTTTTGAATATTTGTGAAAAAATGAAGTTAAGGGGGGTTTTATAGAAAAATTTACACGACACTATTCATCCCGGATTTTCCGAACTCCAAACGAAGCGCGCCGGTAGGCGTTTCTAAGGTTTACCCCACGTTTCGAACACAATGGAACATGTTTCGGGAGCTAATTCGGTCATCTGTGCGAGTTATGGCAACAAACGTTCAATTTTAAATTAAACCGATTTTCTAGGCGTTTTAGCTTATACCGGACAAACGGTAAATCCGATTGACATGAAATTTGAAACCATACAATAATATCACATTACGGATCCGATGAAACTTGTTTCGTCGAAATCCGAAACTATTTGAAAAATGGCTATTTTAACTCGCTAAAATAATATTAAAAACAATTCGATGCGTTTCGAGCTGCCACGGTCAAACGACAACTCCGTTTGTTACGAAATTTGAAATCCGATAATAACAAACTATTACGGATCCAATGGAGCTGGTCTCGTCCAATTCTGAGACTGTTCGAAAATTGGCTAATTTCACTAGTCGATTAAATATTAAAATATTCAATTTTCACAAATAAACTTTAAATTCAATTTTAAAAGTTCCATAACATCAATTTAACTCCAATATGATATAATAAAATTTTACAAATCATTTTCAATCATATTTAACTCAATTTTCAATTATTTCTGTATTTCCATAATTTAATATATTAAATTATCGATTTAATTATTCAATTAAATCCGATTATTCGAAATAAAATTTATCCGACTTATAAATTTCACTTATTAATATTTAAAATTAATTAAATATTCAATTTTTAATTAATAAAAATTCGGGGTCGTTACATACATCCCCCCCTTAAAAGAATTTCGTCCTCGAAATTACAAAGTAAGAAAAGTTACAAAATCTACTAATTTTCCCAAAATCCATAGTTAAACTTCTTACAATATTTTACTAAGTTTTCAAATCATACTTAGTTATCTTTTAAAAAACAACTACTATTGTTTAACTTTCAATTCCAAATCAAATTTATAGTTTTCAAAATTTTTCAATTTTTGTCAAATTTATTCTAACGCCTTAAATTTTCGAAAAAATTCGCCATAGTCTCCTTTGCGCGGCTCGATCCCAAAAAAAATGACAGTATATATGTCACAAATATACATCTCATCAAGTAATGAGGCATCCCGCAGGGAAAAAAGTGTAAAAGTACGATATTTAATCCGAGATATGTACCTTATATTTTATTAGCGAGCATATACGCTAATATAGCGCGAAAGCGAGCTCCAGATGCGAAGCAAACGCGATCCGTGCCAACTAAACACTCAACAAACAACATGAGAACATGTATATAGACAATAGTATCGATATACAACATATAGAAACATAATAACTATATATGCCAACATAGCAAATGCAATAAAAGCAATATGTTCAACCATCAACCAACTATCATCCATAACCAAATCAATATTCATTCATATTCTCATTAATATTCAATGAAATGGTTTTCAATTTAATCACATTTGATTCATTAACAGTTGTTGTTTTTACTAACATTCATTTTCAACTAGTTTATATTTACTAATTCATATTCAAGTTGGTTCACTTCTAAATTAAATTCAATTTTATTCAAGTTTCACTTAACTTCCAATTGAATTTCAATTATTTCAGCTTTCAATTTCATTAACTCAATTTCAACAATACTTAATGAATTATATACAATCAACTAACAATCATACAACAACCAATGTATATTAATTACAACCAAACTCCTTTGCTTATATTCATTAAATTTGATTTAATTAAATTGATTTTCATTCAATTATTCAACTTCCAATAACATTAGATTTTAATGAATTAACACTTACATCCATTATTCCATATCAATTATTCACATTTAATTGATTAATATTCAATCCATTCATTCAATTCAATTTCTAAAGTTGAATTTCATTTACATAACTTAAGTTCACATTTATCACTTAGCTTTAATAATTTACTTTGATACCAAAATCAACTTCATTCAACATCTCTTAAGTTATATTCCATTTTACAAACATTCACTTGGTTTTACTTAACATAAATTTCCACTTTTAAATCAATTCAGGTTCTATATTCTAAAGTAAATTTTTATTTAACTTTAACCAAGGTCAAATTTCATTACTTATTCAAACTCATTTTTATATATAAGTTTATTTCACAATTGTAAATCACTTTAATTATAATTTCATACTTATAATTCTTTTTCTTATGCAATTATTCTTTTACAACATGTTTTTATTTAGATTATTCAAACAACTAAATAATCAACTTATATACACTTTAATAATTCTGAAAAATTATTTATTTATATATAAAATATACTCAAGGTAAAATTATTTCATTTACCCAATTTAAAACAATATCGTGTCGGTTTATCTTGTTTAAGAGTTTAGAAACCCCTGTCTACGATAGTTAGCCAGACTACATCGACCGGAATCTATAAACAGTCAACCGATAAGTCAATACAATACAAAAACAATTTTATATTCACTAACAAATACGCACTCATAGCTATTATTACACTCAACTCATTCTAGAGTACTACTGACTCTATCTCTAATGAGTAATACCCAACAGAGCCATGGTCGTCGCTTAACCATATGCTCTGATACCACCTGTGATGACCCGCAAATCCGTACTCCTTGAATATACACTAATCTCCATAGATTAACTCAAGATGAACAGAAATACGAATTATCAATATTTAAGAAAAAGAAAGAGGTAGAAGAAGAGAGAAGAAGATAGGAAATAGAGAGAAAAGAAGATAGAACGGAACAGAACGGAAACAACAGAACAACATCAGAATCTCACAATCGCAGCGGAACAACATATAATAGATAAATGAATAATCTTTAAACAAAGAACTTTATCAGTTATTACATTACATTACATTACATTTCATTACATCAAAGTGTACAACATCAAACAACAACAAACAGCGGAAAAGAAATACTATATACAAGTAATACGCCATGGTATCTAGCTTGCCTCCAGCAACTCCTGAATATCCAGAATATCCTGATAAACCTTAACTCTTGACTGCCCGTGTGGAAATTGGTGGGCACCCAAAGTTTAGGAAGGAAAATAATAAACTCCGAGCCAGTCATGTGACTGGTGTGAGAACTCAAAACATTTTATTTATCTTTAAAATCAAAATAGAGGAATATTTTTAAAGTCAATTCGAAATGCTTTTAAAAATGAGACTACCATAAGACCTCCCACCACACACACAATGCAAACGCAGACTTGGAGGAGATTTCTTCTTATGTTAGTCAAAGATGCTTGATACGCATTAAAAAGAAACATTTGATATTATTACTAGTGCATAGTGTAGAAAACATTTCGAAAGTACAATATAAATCTTAGCCAGCATAGGTACCATTATATTATGCCTACTATAGCTACCATATTAGATGGCAGGTTCTACAACTAAAACCGTACAAGTCTCGTATTGTTTCTTTGAATTTCCAACAAATGGTCAGGCCAAGGAACTTTCCATTGCCACATGAGAACGCCTCTTGAAGGACCTCCCCGAGAACCAAACCGGATCTCTGCCAACACAAGGCCGGGTTACCCTTAACTGGGTAACTATTGACACGAGTATGCCATCCCCCGGTCCTTTGGGACCTTTAACCGAGCGCTCGTAACCATCATCACACAATCATAAATAAAGTGTTTCAACATGAGTAAGTATCTGGGCTCCATACCATGATACCACCCTTTTCCAGAAGGAAATGCACATACCCTAAAGGGAGCTACCCCTCATAACGTTGCCGCATCTTTCCTGTTTTGACCATTCCGGGGTGTGAGGCTCGACGAAGTCTCGTCCACAAAGCCACGCTTTATACAGAAGATGTGCTTTGGGTCAACAAATGATCATAGAAATGATCATAAAGATAAACGATCAAACAAATGATCCTATCACAAATGATCAAACAATGATCATTTCACAGCAACACTCAGCATGTCACGTTCCCAAATTGGGAATATATCACTGATAACCTTCAACTACATAACCTTTGAGCTCGTACGTCTCAGAGAAGGGTGTTAAGCTAAGAGAATAAATTCTTCGCCACCAACAAAAATATATTTGAAAGAAATCAGCTTTATATCTCAATTTGTAATGTCCGACATACAATCCATACAAGTCTGTTCCGGGATCGAACAGAACTGAAGGCACTTACAATAAAGTCCTTGCAATCCTGATATTCACTAATAACGTCCGGACTTCCCTTCACATGTGGAATTTCTATGCCGGGGCCATTCGCTGCAGAAACATTCGACGGTAATCCTTCCGTTTTCAAAAATATCCGGTCTTCAACATCGGTCATCAAATGCAATCCATTACGTCGTATCACTATTCGGGATGGGTAATCCGAATAACGAGCGCAATAATTTAAAAATAAGTGTGGCATTCAAATTCAAGCAAATCACAACAAATACCTATTCAAAGGTAAATATTGATAGTCGGTTATTGAACTATCAATGGATATGCACACATCACCAGATTCCAAATAATTTTCCAAATTATTTATTTCCCAAAAATATCTTTACTAGATATATAATTTTCACACTTCAAAAATAAATCAATATTTATTTTTAAACAAATTCCCCTTTCCTTCATAAATTCCATAGTGAATTTATATTCCCAAAATATTTATGAATATAAGATTTCAATAGGTTTCAAATATTCATTTTCAATTTATCTTCAAAAAGATAAATTCTCAAAACGTTTCATTTCACATTGGAAAAACATTTCCATACTTATTTAATAAGTAATTTACAATCTTTTTATTTTCTATACTTGGAAAATATTCAATATACTTAAATCGAAATTAAGTATATATTTCATTCTTTAAGGAAATCATTCTCTTAAACATATTTATTTGGGCCAAAACGAATGTTACGTAAAACATCGTTACGACAACCCAAAATCACTAGTATAGGGATTCGAAATTAAAATAGATATATAAATCCCAATACTAAAATGAAACATTTCCTTTCAGAAATCATTTACTATAACAACAGTGTTATAGTCCACCATTTCCTTCTATTTCTCGAAAACGTCTATTTCAACAATAAATGTTGAAATCTATGGTTTCGAATCTTTAACACATTTAAAAACATCGTTTGATCGTTTTAATTCTATTTAAAACATCACATCCAAAACGTTTTCTTTAACATAATATTCACTATTCAAAACGTGAATATACTTTGTTAACAAATTTCATCATTTCTATACTATTCATTTTAAAGGATTTTTCACAGTCTAAAACGTGAATATAACTCCATAAATAAGTTATAACAATTTACTTATTAAAATAAGTCGTTTGCGGATTTATAAAACAATGTTTATAAATTCCATTTCTATTTATTTTATATCAACTCCTTTTATAAATTCCTTTATTAACCTATCCAATTCATATCCCAATGATATACTAAAAATTCATATTATAAGTCAAATACTTATAATTTATTTGTTTACAAAAAATCGTTCTTTTAAACTTCCCAAGTTATAAATCTTATAACTTATAAGATTCATTTATTTACCCATATCTATTCTTCAAATAACTTTACAAATTTTATAAACCTACTGCTTATAAAATTCCATTTATAACTTCACCGTTTATAATTCTATAAATTTCATTCATTTATGAAATTCATTCACAATTCATTCCAACACTTATAAAACTCGTTTTTATAATTCAAATATTTTTAATTTATAAATATCCATCTTATAAATCTTTTATATAAATCAGTTTGTATTATTCTTTTAAAACGTCTTTAAACTCCTTTATAATTTCATCATTTTGATTTATAAAATAATCAAATTTTATAAACCCAATATTTAAACTTTTCACAATAAATTCAGAAATCCCAATTTAAACTATTTTATAAAATCATTAACCCCATATCTTCAAGAATCAACTTTTAACCGTATTTCTTAAAAATAATAATTTTTTATAACATTAAAAGTATAACGTTTATTTATTTATAATGGATCAATTCCAAAAATATTTTATAAACATATACTTTCAAAAATCACTTTAAAATCCTTTTAAAATCCCAAAATTTGGCCCAATGATGCTACATACCAAATAGTCAATCACGACAAACAACGATATCATATATCGATATGATAATCAACGAATATCAAAATATCCGAAATCAAATAAATACTGTAGAGGAATCCAGTTGGATCCCTCCAACCTGTTTTCCTGCGTCCACAAACATTAGCACAATACCAATTTCCGCTCCAGTACGGAATTATCGCGGTATATGGGATTTAAAATATTATCCGCTTAATAGACGGCGCAATAGGGTCTCATCCGCCATACAATGCGGGAAATCAACAACTGCAATATATACATATGCTAATATATATATGTATATTTCTATTATATATAATACCAATTTCACTGTTTATGAAATATTCGCGGCATATGTTTTTAATAAATAACATCCGCTTACTAACGGCGCATAATGTCTATTTTAACAATTAATAGATAACAATCATCATTCAAACATGCATTCAAGAATTTTAAATCTAACTATTTAAAATTAAAACTGAAACTATTCGATTGAGTGAGAAGTTCTCACCTTGATTTCAATTTCGTTTTAGCGATTTATTTCGAATAAAATTAAACGGACATTTAACTTTACCCGAAATTCTCACTAACTCCAAACGACTCCAATCCAATTTCATAGCGTAGTGCTCGTCCATACGATTGCAACGCAACTGGTTTCGCGCGTTTTCGACCTCGTATGAAAAAGATATGATTTTTTTTAAAGTTTACACAATTTATATACTTATAAATTTACAACCTTTATTCTCAATTTTTAACCTACATTAAATCACAGCCCCTAGATCCTTGCTCCCAGCAAATCCCACCGTCCCCTATCTTCTTCCACGCGCGCGTTTCTTCCTCTTTCACGTTTCTACAGGCCGCGCAAACAACCCACTAGCTCAATATTAGGGTTCCATCTTGCAATCACCACGCTTGCTTATAATTCGATCAGGCACCTCCATTTTGAAGAGCATAACACGAGCAACCTTCGGCCCAAACCCTATGCAAATCGGTCAAGCCTCTTGCACGAAAAACGAGGCCGACCGTGCTCCCCTTCGGCCATGATTTCTCCCTCCACGTCGCTCCGATGATCATCATCACCGTATGGATTTAAAGCCCTTCCAATGTTCTTCGATTTGCTAGTTGGAAGTTTTCAAAAATACTGAATGGATTGAAAGAAATTAAGGGGAGAAGATTGATAATTTTCGGCCATGGGTTGAAGAGAGTGGGGGCTCTGCAGTTTTAACCCTAGGGTTTTGAATATTTGTGAAAAAATGAAGTTAATGGGGGTTTTATAGAAAAATTTACACGACACTATTCATCCCGGTTTTTCAGAACTCCAAACGAAGCGTGCCGGTTGGCGTTTCTAAGGTTTACCCCGCATTCCGAACACAATGGAACGTGTTTCGGGAGCTAATTCGGTCATCTGTGCGAGTTATGGCAACAAACGTTCAATTTTAAATTAAACCGATTAAACGATTTTCTAGGCGTTTTAGCTTGCACCGGACAAACGGTAAATCCGATTGACATGAAATTTGAAACCATACAATAATTTCACATTACGGATCCGATGAAACTGGTTTCGTCGAAATCCGAGACTGTTTGAAAAATGGCTATTTTAACTCGCTAAATTAATATTAAAAACAATTCGATGCGTTTCGAGCTGCCACGGTCAAACGACAACTCCGTTTGCTACGAAATTTGAAATCCGATAATAACAAACTATTACGGATCTAATAGAACTAGTCTCATCCAATTCTGAGACTGTTCGAAAATTGGCTAATTTCACTAGTCGATTAAATATTAAAATATTCAATTTTCACAAATAAACTTTAAATTCAATTTTAAAAGTTCAATAACATCATTTTAACTCCAATATGATATAATAAAATTTTACAAATCATTTTCAATCATATTTAACTCAATTTTCAATTATTTCTGTATTTCCATAATTTAATATATTAAATTATCGATTTAATTATTCAATTAAATCCGATTATTTTAAATAAAATTTATCCGACTTATAAATTTCACTTATTAATATTTAAAATTAATTAAATATTCAATTTTTAATTAATAAAAATTCGGGGTCGTTACACATATTTATTATAGTAAGAATTCCGTTATATCTTAAGTTTATAGCTCAAGAACATCAATTCTTATAAATAAAAGCAATTGGTTGAACACTTTCATTTCATACTTTTACTTGTACAATTCCCATTACATTTCTTATTAAACATTTCAACTTTTAATATTTGGTAAGTTATATATATGCTTTTAAAGAATGTAATTGAAAGTTATACAAGTTTTCTCATTTCTTTTAATTAATTCAATGTTCAATAATTATATCCTTTATTTCATAGGTTACAATTTCAATTTTCATTTAATACCATTTATAACCTAGCATTAAATTCCTTATTTTAATTAAAGACTCCAATTATTAATCAGTTACATTCCATTTCACTACAATAACGGAAACTATTAATTAATCGGAAACTTAAGAATTAAATACCGGGTTAAATTTCAATTCATTTTAAAATAATAGATAAATATAAACTTACAATTGATACATCCAAGTAGATTTAAAACAAATTAAAAATTCACCTTTGTTTATCACAATCAATATGTAGTAAAATTATTACAGTGGCCTTCCCACTTCGAAACTCAAAAATCAATTTTGATGATGCATGCACTCATCTCCGAAATTATTTTCCAGCGACAGAGAGGGGAGTACAGAACTTATTTCTTTTTCAAATTTCTTTTAAAACATTTCTTTCAAATATATTAAAATATTTATATCAGAAAATACTTCTAAATATTATTACTATATTCCAAAATCATTTGAAAGAAATTGTCAAAACCCCGAAACTTAAGTTCTAAAATTTCCAATTTGATATATCTTATTTTCAATCTTATTTCACTGTTATTTATAAATTTTATTACCTAGCAACCAATATATTACAACCAAATATAATCTTTATAAAATTTATTACTTTATATATGGAAAATATAATAGGCAAAATTATTTCATTCACCTATATTAAAAAAAAATATTATGTCGGTATGTCCTATTAAATGTTTAGAAATCCCTATTGATGTCATAGCGTCCCTTGCACCAACCAGAATTTATAAATACAAAACGGAACAAATTAACACAATATTAAAACCTTTTTATAACACTAACAAGTAAGCTCTCTCGTATATATACACTCAGCGACTCCCGTAGGGTATTACTACCCTATTAATAAAGAGTCAGACCCCACAAAGCTAAGGTTTATCGCTAAACCAAAGCTCTGATACCAGATGTAACATCCCGCCTTTTCGCACGTTTTAAATCGAAACATATGCCAATTCAAACCATACGGAAGGGCGGATTGTTATGGGGTAAATAAGAAAAACGAGAAAGAATATAAAACAAAACGGAATCTCACAGCGGAAGGATACAATATAATAATCAAATATACAGTTCATGAAGCTGTTTACAAAATATTTAATTTTTCTTATACAATATATATCAGAGTTGCACATACCAACGAATAAAATCTATGTAACAGAATACAGTGTAGTGGAATATAATATAATAATAATAATAATGAAATCTTCGTCTTCGTCCTCCAGAAATAAAGTCTTCGATCCTGAAATGCTCGGACTGATCCGAGCGAATTGAAAAGACAAAACACTCGAGTCAGAACTAAAAGATCTTATGTAAGTTAAATCAACAGAAATAAATATGAGTGCAGTAACTCAAGAGATGCTCGGGATTTACATCTCTTAAGGATCCGTTAAACTATTTACTATGTAGTATATTTCGCTATTATAATAGTGTCTAATTGTAAAATAAACTTACTTTTAAATAGCGTTAAGGGGTTACCCATATAGCCCTTAACACAAATAATGCCAATAGTCTATACAGTGCCTGCATATCTCCTGATCGGGAGACTACGAGAGGACACTCCGTAGGTATGACACAAATAGAAACTCGTAGTAAAGGCTCGGTATGGTAGGTGACACGACACAACTTGGCAATGCCAGGGTAGATATACCAATTACGTACACGGGCTGGTGGTAAAGCGTAGCACGCAGCTACCGCCTACCTCGAACCACACCCCCAAATCAAAAATCAAAAGTGGCCACCGAATCAATCCAAAAGTCATAGTATAATACCGAAGGGATGTGTCCGACCAGAGGAATGAGCTCATTGGCCCGAGATCACTCCTTTTTTAGCCACCTTATGCCAACTCATGGGAGTTGGGTCCACGTATTTACCTCAAAGGAAACTCCGCCACCATCCTACTTTATTCTGGAATCTCCACCGTGTACACGGTTGTTAAAGTGGTTTTCGAAGTTGCAGAGAGTATGACAACTTTCGATCCCGGTCTCTTCGACAACCAAACATTATTATAACACCGCGGCCTTTTCAAAATAGTTTGTACTTTGAAACCAGAATAAAATATTCATTTCAAAACCATATAAATACGATATCATTTATATTTTAAAACCCAAATCTGTGTGATATCATTTTTATTTCAAATATATCCTTTTTCAAAAAGCATAATACTTTCAAATATATACACTTTAAACCCATAGCTTCGAAACATAATTTTCAATACTTAAATGGTTTAATAATAAATTACTTTATAAAGTAAATTAGATTTTTAATTTCTTAAATCAATTCCAAATACAGATTTGAATTGCCATATAAACCATTTAAATTTCCATATATTTCAAAGTTTCTAATATTCCACCATTTCAAAACTAAATTTTTAATTCATATATATATGTCAAATTCCCTTTACTATTGTTTAGTTTTGAATTACTTGCTTAATAAATCCAGTATCCTTTATATAAAAACATCCAAATTCAATAATTGAATATTCCTCAATTTATTTAGACTAGATACATGCACTTAAATCATCTTAAACCCGAACATAGTTATAACACCATATTCTATTTAAATCTAAATTTCAATAAGATCTTAATTAAATAAAATCTCAAATCAATTTCAAAACTATCTTCTCAACTTTGATTTATAAAAATCAATAAAAACTCTATATTGGAATATAATTTTAGTAAATACTTATCCATAATACATTTTATTAAAACCCACTTTATTATTAAACTTACTTCATACTTTAAAGCAATTTTATACATAGCTCAAAACCAAGAATTTAACTATATATAAAATAACCTTTATCAAATATCCAAAATCAATATCTCATAAACTACATATATTTTTTTTTACAAAACATAGAAAATCATTTCAAAATACTTTTATATATATACCGCGGTGTCTGTATAAAATTTTCTATCCTATGGTCAAGTGATACAGATATTTATCATTTAAATCCACAATTTCAAATTAAAATTTACGGTTATATGTCGTTTCAAACCGCAATCCCGAATGAGATGAAAAATGCATAACAACTTGCAGTTTATAACAATATAAAATACAACATCCATTCATCAATATCAACCATCAACCATTTATCGCAATCATCATCAAACTCAAACAATAGCATCAATATAGAACGGATAATAAACAACAGGTATTGAATAGCAGTTTATTTTCAATAATAAATTAAATAACTGTTTAACTGACAGTTTATATGCAATGAATAATTAATTAACAATTTAACTAGCCGTTTAAATGCAATGAATAAATTAAATAGCAATTTAATTTAAATACATGAAATTAATGGAGATGATGATTAAAAATAAGCCAAACAACCACAAATAAATTTTAAATCACATCATATATCAATTTAGCAAACATAAGAAATTTTAGAAGTTGTGAGTGGGTTAAAACACTCACATTTTGAATTTAAATTGAATTTAAATCCAAGTTAAACCCAAAAATTGACCAGCCTCCAAATTCGTCCAAACTGGCATTAAAATATCTGGAATTCAGATATGAACCAAACAAAAGAAACCGCATGTGAATCTGAGTCCGTATGCGAAAGTTATTCGATTTGAACGATTTGAAAACAAAATTTAAATAAAAATAAAAAAATGAAACACATACCAATCTCGGCCACGTCATCGATCTATCCCTCTCTCCCTCACGCGTTTGAGCGACCTTCCAGGAACCTTCTCGTTCTAACCCTAGAGGCCTCCACCCAAACTACACGAACGTCGATCGTCAATTCACGATCGCGTGCCTACGTGAAGCTGTCCTGACGTCGCCCTCTCTGCTCCTCCCCGCGCGCGGCCGTGAATGCCCTCCAAACCTCAGGCGCCACCACATAAACAACGACAACCCACGACGCCTCCAGTGACCTACTGCACGGGTGACCCGCATGGATTAACACGACTTGCCTTCCTCTATGCGTATATCCCCTCCGATCGACTCAAAGACGCGAATCCACCGTTGAACGACGAACCCTACCATTAACGGTCGAAAATTCTTTGCTACCAGTCAAACGACAATCCAAAAAAAAAAAAGAATTTCATCAAATGATTACGCACTTCGAGAGCTTCAACATATTTTTTTCTGAATTTTTTTGAGGAGTTTGAATTTTCATTAGAATTTTGAATTTGCAATTGGATCTAGGATTTGCATCCATTGAGGAAGAGGAGGAGCTGATGAAATTGTACGCGCAGACAAAAGAGAATAGGCATAGGCTAGGGTTTGTAGTAGGATATTTATAGAGAATGTTGAAATAGAATAAATGGATTGGGTTGAATACGCGCTAACGACAAAGTGGCCCAAAATGGCCTTTTCGACTCCGGAACAAAATTGGGTCAACCCATATATCAAAATAGATGTTTTAAAATATTATGAACGCGATGGAAAAAGTTTCAAGTCCAAATTCCACCATATGAAGAACTTATGCTAAAATCAATATTTTCCAAATTGATTTCAATTGATTTCAATTTATCGATTCAAGGCGTTTTGAGCCCGTACGATCCAACGACAATTCCGATGGCTACGAAACTTGAAACCATACAATAATTCACCGTTACGGATCCGATGAAACTGGTTTTGTCGAAATCCGAGTCAGTGGCCAAAATGGCTATTTTTATATTAATCTAATAATTTAATATTAAATTAATTAAATCCAATTTTTAAAGTTCAATTCTATAATCGACAATTCTTGTCATTTTTAATTTCTTAAACATTTATAATAATTTAAAAAAATTTAACTTGTTGATTTAAAATTAATAAATTCCTCAATTTCCTTAAATTCAACAATTATAAATTAAATTTCCAAAATTCTATTTAATTAAACCCATCAATAATTATTCCATTCGTTATTGTTAAATAGATGACTTAAATATTGGATTTAAAACTATTACATTAATTTTTCTCATATTATCTTTATTTCAAATAAGGTAGCAATTAATTTCATTCACAATAAATCAAATGAGTTATAATTTATTTCAATAAATAAACTTGATTTAACTCCAAATCGTTTTTATCTCATAAATAATTATTCAATAAACAAAGGTAACCTTTGTTTACCCTATTATACATTAGTAAGTCCAAATTTTTATCTTTCCTCCGTACTAACTACCCTATTTTCATTTTATTACATTTCTACGAATGTACACGCTAATTGAGTTTTACATTCTAAATAAATTCATTTACTTAGGTTCATACTTTCCATTATATCGATTACTACAATACATATAAATTTACAATTCCAATTATTCCATTATTACATTTACGCCTTCTGTTATTGTATTAATAATCATTAAGTAACATTTATTATCAACTATAAATATTATAACTACTTAACAGACATTGGTTTTATAAATTTACAATTTATTACTTATGCTTCATCAGCTAACATAATTTTGAATTCCTTTCCCAATTTAATAATTTCAATCAATCCTAACTTTACCATCTGTTTCAATTAATAGGGTGTGCATTAATTTAGTTATTGCGTTAGTTCTTATAAATATAACACTAAGGTTCCTTTACTATGATGGATTTCAAATTTTATTATAAACGAAATAAACAGGTAACCTTACAATACACTAAGGTTTATTATTTCCAGCAAATTATCATAGTTGCCTACATAATATTTACTCCAATATTTACACACAACCATTACTATTTTCATATGCCAAATCTTTATACAATGGTTATTTTATTTTTTTATTTATTATAACATTTATAACTTAAATGTTTGCCTTGGTTTTCTTCCATTAATAGGGTTTTTTATTTCTTACAATATCAATGTTACCATTTACCCTATTATTTCACCCATTATTTAATTAAAGTCTCAATTAAATTTATTTATCTAGATTTCACTCTTTTATTACATCATTTATTACTTTACAAAATAAACAACAATTAAACTCATAAAAGTAATACCAAATTTCATTTTAAATCCAATAGATTTCTAAATCAAAGTTTAAACGTATTTCAAACAACTATTATAATTACTCCAAGAACATTGGTTTTATTAAATGACCATTTATTAATATTTAATTTTCTTAGTTTAATTCAATAAATGTAACAATGTGTTCTTTCATTGACTAATTCAATACCTACTTTATATTTTTATATTCAATTTACATCCAGGTATAAAGCTTACACTATTTCATTCACTGTAGTTTCATTAAATCTATAACAATTTTAGATTTAATAATCATTGTTACACTTCATCATAGTTATCATTTCATTATTTATTAACAAATTTTATTTGTTTCAATATTTTTCCTTTATACATTAATATCTAAATTTAGTTACAAAATCTCATTAATTTAACCAAATTTATTTACCAAAATTTACGGGTCGTTACAATAAAAGTATATTAATATATCTAAAAATATGTTAATAATCGTTTTAAAAAGTAACCAACTTTTGTTGCATTTTGTCAGTTTTACATACACTCTAAAATTAGAAATTTTGATATTAATTAAATAAGATTTTAAAGTATAAAGAGACATGTTTTAATTTATTTAAAGAAGTAAAAAGTTTATTTTAAAATTTGGTTTACTTCAATATATAGCTTAACAAAAAGGTCAAATTTTGACTGTAAAAATTGTCAACAAAAACACCGTTTTCAACCAAAACAAGTTGTCGTCAAGTTGTTGCAACTTGATCCATTTTTTAACATACACATATGCATAAATACAACTTTACAGATTTTTAAGCACTTTACATTTATTACTAAAAGACAAAATTTTTATATTAGAAAAGTTTAAATAAATGTACAAAAGAAGTAAAAATGTATGATTTGAAAATTTTGAATTTAATTAAAGCTTTAATAAACCACATCATTTCTTTATATCATATCTCATTAATGAGATGGTATATATAAGCATGGAAAAGGAGGAAAGTTGTATGTTTTAACATTGGTAAACATGGAAATGGTGATACCTCTCTTTACTACATACACACTTTTCCTTAACATCATTTCCACTATTAATGCATATGATAATTTGTTAACAAGTGTCCAGTGTAATCAAATCAAAGCCGAAGTCTTCTCTTTAAAATACAAAGTTTAAGAAAGAAAAGAGAGTAATCATTTCAAAAATTCAAATCACATTATAAGCCATCCTTTCCTTTCATAAATGCATGTTCTTAAGGGTTTAATCAAAGATGTAAAAAAATGCAAAAGTAGATAAGGTTAGTATGGTCATTTGCCAAGCAAGCTTCATCTATAAATAGTCATGCCATTCTCATAAAAATTCACAAATCTTTCTCTTTATTTTCTTAAGTTCTTCCTCCATTCCTCTTCCCTTCCAAGCCATTCACCTTCTACCACCTATATTCCTCCTTCAAGCCACCAAAATAGATTCCTCCCTCGTCCAAACCACCCTACACTCCTCCACCCCATCCTAAACTCACGCACACCCCACCTACCCAAAGCCACACACCCTTATATCTAAGGCCGTACCCTCCCCCCTAGGCCATGGACCCCCTAGCTACGATATCCCGCCTTTTTGTACGCTTAAGCAGACATACGTGCCAACTCAATCCATATAGAAGAGCGAATTGTTATGGGGTAAATAAGAAGAACGAAGGAAGAAATAAAACAAAAAGATTCTCACAGCAGAATGACAAAATATAATAATCAAATAACAGTTCATGAAGCTTTTTTATAAAACTTTTGGTTGTACTTATACAACAGATATACAGATATCAGAGTTACACATACCAAAGAATAATAAATAATGCAGCAGAACAGTATGAAGGTAGTGGAATAATATAATAAATAATAATAATATAATCTTCGTCTTCGTCCTCCAGAGATAAAGTCTTCAACCCTCAAATGCTCCGGCTGACACGAGCGAGTTGAAAAGACAGAACACTTGAGTCAGAACTAAAAGATCTTATGTAAGTTAAATCAACGGTAAACAGTAAGAGTGGACCGGTGTCAGAGATGTTTACGGGATTTGACATCTCCTATCCAGTGTCTAACCCAAGTGCAGTAACTTAAGAGATGCTTGGGATTCACATCTCCTAAGGATCCATTAAACTATTTACTATGTAGTAATATTTCTCTATTATAATAGTGTCTAATAGTAAAATAAACTTACTTTTAAATAGCGTTAAGTGGTTACCCATATAGCTCTTAACACGTAATAGTGCCAATAGTCTATACAGTACCGTAATACCTCTTGATCAAGAGGCTACCAGAGGATATTCCAAAGGTACGGCACAAATCAAACTCGTACAAGGCGTGCTAGGGTAGGTGACATGGCACACAAGGCAATGCCAGGGTAGGTATACCAATCATGCATCCGTGCTGGTGGTAATGCGTAGTAGCTACTACCGCCCACCTCGAGCCACACCCCTAAATTCAAAAATCAAAAGTGGCCACCAAATCAATCCAAAGTCATAATATAATATCGAAGGAGTGTGTCGCATAAGAGGGGCTACCTCCTTGGCCCGAGAATCACTCCTTTTTTAGCCACCTTATACCAACTCACGGGAGTCGGGTCCACGTATATAGCTTAATAGAACATCGCCACCATCCTACTTCATTCTGAAATCTCCACCGCGTACACGGTTGTTAAAGTGGTTTTCGGTATCGATAGAGAGTATGCCCATATCCGATCCCGGTCTCTTCAACAACCAATCGTTATTACAACAACATCGCGGTTATACTTTAAAACCAAATGTCATTGCGTTTCAAAACTAATTCAATACGATATCAATTTCATTTTAATTATATCCTTTTTCAAAAATCATAGCACTTTTAAAGTTATACATTTCGAACTAAGACACTTGAAATATAACACGTTTAAATTATAATACCTTGAAACCCATAACTTTGAGACGTAAGTTCCACCACCCAAATGGTTTAAATATTAAATACTTTGTATATAAAATAGCTTATTCAATTTCACAAATCCATTCCAAAACAACTAGAATTTCAAGATTTTATATTTAACCAAACACTAAATCATAAATTTTAATTCAATCCAGTTTCCAATAACTATTCCAAATTATCGATTTCAAAATAGATTTGATCCATAGAATAAACCATTTCAAATTCAATATATCTCAGACTTTTAATATTCAACAATTTCAGAACTAAGTCTCGTAATTTCATACACACACACACACACACACACACACACACATATATATATCAAATTCAATTTTCTATTATTTAGTTTCGAAACATTTACTTAATAAATCCATTATCATTTAAATAAAATCCAAAATTCAAATAACTAAATATTTTCTTCAATTTATTTATATTTGAAATGCTCATTTAATTCACCTTAATCTAAAATCAAGTTATAACACCATATCTTTTAAAATTTCTAACTTAATAAATTTCACATCAAACTTATTTGAGTTTAATTCTTAAATAAATTTGAATTCAAATAAATTTCCAATTTGTTCTCCAACCTTCATTTATTTAAATCATTATAAACTCTATATTACAAATATAATTTAAATACTTAACCATATTGTCTTCAATGAAAATCAAACTCTTTATTTCGCTTACTCTATATTAAAACAAATTACACATAGCTAAAAAATCAAGAATAAAATAACATTATATAATATCGGAATTCAATATTTATATAAAACTATATATTTCTTTACAAAACCATAGAAATCATTTCAAAATTATTTTTATCTATAGGACCGCAGTGTCTGTATATAATTTTCTATCCTATAGTTAAGTGATACGGATATTTATCATTTCAATCCGCAATTTAAAATATAAATACGGTTATATATCATTTCAAACCGTAATCCCGAATGAAATAAAAATCCATAACAACTTGTTGTTTATAACAATATAAAATACAACGTCCATTCATCCAATATCAATCATCAAACATTTATCACAATCATCATACAATTCAATCAATCGCATCAATATAGAACATGAATAAACAACCGGTATTTACTGGCAGTTTATATTCAATAATAAATTAATTAACAATTTAACAGCCAGTTTATATGCAATAATAATTTAAATAAAAATTTAATTAAAATAAATTCAATTTAACGGAGATGATGATTAAAATATGCCAAATGGTTATAAATAAATTTCTAATCCCATCATAAATCAATTTAACAAACATAAGAAATTTTAGAAGTTGTGAGTAGGTTAAAACACTCACCTTTTGAATTTAATTTGAATTCAAATCCAATTTATATCCAAAATTTGAACAGTATCAGAATCTATCCAAACCAGCACCAAAGTGTCCGGAATTCCAATACGAACCTAGCGGAGAAAACCGCGCGTAAAATGAACCTCGTATGCATAAGTTATTCGTATTAGAACATTTGAAATTAAAAATTAAATTAAAGCACAAATAAATACCTCACTCATCCCACAAGCCACGTCACCAGGCAAAATGGATTCTACAACACGACACAGGAACGCACACACAACGAAACCCTTGCGACCTTACAACGCGATCGTGAGCACCAATTGAAGCTGCCATGTGGGCCGACCTTCCCCAATGCCACACACTCACCGAGCCAAGCACCCCATGGCCTCGCAAGCCTCCAGCTCCGCCAGAGACGACCGCGCCGCCACCTCAATGCAAACCCTAGTTGAATTTTTGTCGCAAATGATCCATCGATTCACCGTACGAACCTCTTAGATCGACTCCCCTCAGACCCCTCTACAATATTCACAATTCAATTTGACGATCAGACAAGGATTAGCGTCGCGCAATGAACAGCTACGATTGGTTCTTAAAATTCTGGACAAACAGAGATTCAGATTGGAAAACGAATCACAGATCTAAGATGCGCTCATCAAGCACCTCAATGCAAACCCTAGTTGAATTTTTGTCGCAAATCATCCATCGATTCACCGTACGAACCTCTTAGATCGACTTCCCTCAGACCCCTCTACAATATTCGCAATTCAATTTGACAATCAGACAAGGATGATCGTCGCGCGATGAACAGCCACGATTGTTTCTTAAAATTCTGGACAAACAGAGATTCAGATTGGAAAACGAATCACAGATCTAAGATGCGCTCATCAAGAGCTTTCCTACGATATAAAATATGATATAGTTTGAATAGTTTTAAATTTTGAAGTCGAAATTTGAATTGGAATTGAACTGAGCAGTTTTAGGGTTTTCAGCCATTGGAAAGAGGAGGAACAAAAATTCTTGTACATATAGAAATGAGAAATAGAAAGGCTGCTATGGTTTATAATAGGATATATATATAGGTACAGCTGAGAAATAGAGGAACGAATACGATTGGTTTGGACCGTTGAACGATAAATGGCCCGAAAAGCCCGTTCTCGCTCCGGAACGAAATTGGGTCAACCCATATATCAAAATAGGTGTTTTTGAATATTTTAAAATCAATGGAACATGTTTCAAGTCCAAATTCCATTATATAAATAAGTTATGCTACAATCAAGTTATTTCAAATTGATTTCAATTGATTTCAATTAAATTGATTTCTAGGCGTTTCGAGTCCGTACAATCAAACGACAAGTCCGATCGTTACTGAACTTTAAATCATACAATAACTCATCGTTACAGATCCGATGAAACTAGATTCGTAGAAATCCGAGTCAGTGTCCAAAATGGCTATTTTCCAGTTAATTAAATAAATTAATATTAGATTAATTAAATCACTATTTAAATTCAAATTCTATAATTTACAAATTATATTATCTTGGATTACTTTTGTAATTTATAATCCTTTATAACCAATTTCCATATCAATTTAAGGCTAACTAATTCACCAATTATAGTATTAAATTCCAATTCCATTAAATTCATAAATTATCGGTTGAAATTCCAATGAATCAATTTATTCGATTTCTCAACCTAGTTATCAGATCAATTTTTGAACTTGTGGGTATAATTAACATGGGTTCTATTTGTTACATTGATATTACCCAATTCATTCTAATATCCATTGTCATAATATTTAACTTCATTTATTATGAATTGAATTCCATTTAATTATAATTAATCCCAATAACTGATTTGATTCAATTCTAATCCTTTTTATTAATTCTATTATTACTTTATAAACCTAATTATTATTTGTTTGTCTTACACTACCTTAATATTCTCCCAATTTCCATCCCTGTTTGTATTAACCACCACAATTCATTTAATTGCAAATTTGATTTTCAATTTTTATTTAATAGGCTAAATAAATAGATAGCCCATATTAAATTTCACCATTAACTGTTTACCATATTTATAGGTTTATTATTTACAAACAATTATTACCATTAGTTTCCTAACACTAATTTCAATCAATTACTATTAATCAATATATTAATTTCATTAGTTAATTCAATACTTCTATTTTCTTATATTCAATTGATACCCAAGCATAGCATTTAAATGACAGTGAATTAGAATTTCATTAAGATTGTTAACAGTTAACTTGAATTAACATTATTTCATTTTAATTTAGTTATTATTTCATTATTACGTTACAACTTTTCAAATCTTCTAATATTAAATAACAAGATTCATTAAATTAATGAATTAAATTATTAAAAATTTTCGTGTCGTTACACTAGCCGAGCCCGCCTCTCTTATATAAAAAAGAAAAAAAGAAAACAAAAAGAAAAGAAAAGAAAAAAGAGAAAAAGAGAGAAGAAAAGGAAACGACAAAAGTCGAGACGTTCAGAAAATAGCACGTTAGTTCGAGAGGCGCATAGCTTACGTAAAAGATTGACAGAGTGGATATGAAGGTGAGAAAATTCTCACCGCTATATGATTTATATTGATTGTTGGATTGATTTGCTATGATAGACAATCACCATTTTATGATATGGATGTTTGAATAATTGTTTGAATGTTGGACAATCCATAGTAATGTTATGACATTTATCGTACTATACCCATATTGAAAGTGTTAATATCATATGATTGTTTGTATGGTCGTGATGTTAATATGGACATCAAATTTCTATCATTATTGATTAAGCGATCCCTTTATTAAAGAAGAGCAATTTTGGTGATATGATATACTTTGAAAAAATAAGTCTCTTTTCAATTAAAATTGAAATTAAAGTAAAAATAAAAGAGAATTTGAAATTTGAAGTGAAACGAGATTAAAAAGGATAGTTAAAGTGAAATTGAAATTGAGATGAATAGTGAAATTGAAATCGATTTTGAAACTCGAAGTTGAGATTAAGGTTGAATTGAAGTTTAAATTGAAATTATATTTGAAATCTAAGTTTTAATTGAGTTTAGTTTGAAGTTAGAATTGAAATTGAATCGAAATTGGAATTTAAAATTTAATATTAAAATAATAAGAATAAAATAATATTATAATATGCGAATATTGAAAATACCTTTTAAATACTTTAAAAAGTGAAAATATTGATTTAAAATGATTTGCAATGATTATATAAGTGATAAAATTCAATTTGAATAGATTATTTTAAATATCGAAAAATAAGTTAAAACTAGGTGCGTCGCGCAACGGTAGTTCGCGATTTCGCCCCAAAAAGTTCAAAAGAATGTGTACAGTGGAATATAGCTCGGAATTCTTCGAGATAAGAAAATTCCAGACTATTATATCCATATCTTCTAAACAAAGAAAGAAAACAAAAAATTTCATAGAGTAGATTTTGAATTAAGTCCAAATCAATTTTCTAGAAAAATCGCGCTAGTGTAGTTAAGTGACCATAACGGGAAATCAGTTTAAATGAACGTTTTTAATTATGGAAAAATGTAGAATAAATTTGATAAATCTATTTAAATAGTTTAAAAGAGATTTCGATTGGAAAATATGAATTATCAAATGTTTAAAAGTTGGTTAATCAAATAGGCTTATATAGCACTTTCCGCGGCACTTTTATGCTGCGAAATCGTTAACTTTTTGAATGTAAGTTAAACGTGACGATTTTTCCTAGAATCAATTATGAATGTTTTTAAAAGGAAAATTTAGCATCTGAAAGATAATTTGGAATCTTTATAATCAATTCTAAAATAAAGTTGGTAACTGAGTATGTGAAAATGACTAGTACATTTGTCCCGCCTGTGAGATCTTGGAAGATAAAACAAGATGTTTAACTAAGGTTAGGGAAGGAGCAACCAGTGCCCTGAATTTACCTGGCCTATGTTTTCTTTTCTTAGGCGAGGGGTGGGACAGATCGAAAGGAAAGCCCGGATGCTTTGAAAAGACTATATCAAGCTTTTCCAAAATAAAAGAAGATTGATATTATCCAAAATTTAAGCAATCTCCAAAATGAACATATTACGACTTGGATTGAATGTAGATAATCTTCTTATACTTGGTATTAAAATCAAAAGAAGGAACCCGTCCTATTCATGGAATCTGAAAGGTGATTACCATATTCTGCCTATAGCACTTGTTGAATACAGAAATTGATGTTTAGTAGAATTAGAATGATTTCTGTGATCCTATTTACTCAAAAATATTTGCTATGATTGACTTTAGCGTTTATCATAAACGATGTCTTAAATAACATTATTTTTGACCCGCCTAAAAGTTAAGGAATTTGGATCGAGAGTTAAATGAGGAAATTTGAGATATTATCCAAATCAAAAGAATGAATTACTTAGAATTATTCTAAGTCAAAAGAAAGAGATTTCGAAATTATCCGAAAATATTTAAAGTGAAAAGAGACTTAATAAATCCTATATACGCATATTCACATTTTTTATCGATGATTGGATTCGAAGGAACCAAGGTCGGATGTGGGTGATTCCTATCCGAAAACCACTTCGAACCAATGTATACGTTCGATTGTGAAGACATGTTGAAGATGATTATTATTAAAGACCTTGGATCTTCATAACGTGAGGACTGCTTGTTGACATACTCTGAGTAGCTCCCATTATAGAGTTATTTATAGCAATGGTCTCTTCGTTGTGAATATTTTGGAATTGCAAGGACTACTCTATTCTAGTGGTAGTAGGAGAGTACCATCAGTTTGTCCTGTTCTTGGACAACTTGTGTGGACGTTTGTCTGATATTGCATTTCTAAAAATTACGCACGTTGGCTTTTAAAAATGTATATCAGTGGTGCGGAGAAGGAAACTTCTCTTAACTTGACACCCTCCTTGAGACGTACGAGCTCAAGGGTTGTATTTTTTATGGAAGGCAATTAATAGTCAACTGAAATGGCAATGTGGTATTCAGAGATGTGATATGTGCTATATGAAAAGGTAATTGTTGCCTCATGCCTCATCAACCGGAAATGACCGAAATAGGATTAAATGTGACAAAGCTAGGTGAGTCATTCCCAATTAGGGTATGATCATCCCCTTCTAGATATATTTCTACCTGCTATGACGTTCGGGATGTAAATTAATGTGGTGTATGGAAATTGAGCGCTCATGTAAAGGTCGGTAACGATCGGGGGATGACATATTCGGTATAATCAAGTTATAGAGGTAGGCCGTCTTGTGTTGGTAGAGGGCAGTTGTTCTGTGCTTCGAGATATCTGTAACAACCCGATATTTTCAGCCATTCACATCCACACATGCCGGACTTGAATTGCTCAAAATATCGCATTGTAAATAAATATGGAGCAAATGAAATACAATCACAGAATCACAGACACAGAAATATCAGAATAACTCGTAGCGGAATATAAAATACATAGTAGTTCATGAAGCTACTAGGCAGAGTCTCAAACCAAATACATAATACAGTCTGAAAACAACATAATAGAAATCCCAAATACATAGAAGTTCACTAATACATGAGATAAACTAGAACAGCTGAAACAGAAAGTAGATATAAATGTAGATAAGCAGAAACAACAACAAAGACCAGCTCCAGAAAGAGAATCCAAAGCTGTGAATACTCAGGCTGACCCGAGCGTAAAGTAAAACACAAAACAGTCGAGTCTGGACAATATATACTTATATAATGTAAACCAACTCAAGTGAACTGTAGTAGAAATGCACAATAACTTAAAGGATGCTTGGGATCGCCCATCCTTTAAGAATCAATTAAACTATAAATTAAATACATCCCATGGTTAAAATTTCAAAATGGTATTTTATACATCAAAAGCAAATATCATTTCAAAATTCAATATCATTCAAAATCCATTTCAAAATATCAAAATATCATATCTTCCAAACCACATTCATTTTTATTTAATTTAAATACCATTACAAAACACATTTCAAATTAGTTTATATTTCAAAACAAATTACTTCATTTTAAATCATAAAATGAAGTTATTATATTTAATAATTAAATTATTAAATTTCCAAAATTTTAGTCTTTCAAAATTAATTTATTCATTTAATTTATTAAAACAGATGAAAATTCAACTTTCGTAGCATTTAGAAATTGCTACAGAAAGTTACATTCAAAACAGTTCAATTTAACAAAAGATAGCATTTAAAAATGCTGTAATAGGGTTACATTAGTTTCAAATAAAACTTAATTAAATTCAACAATTATAACATTTACAAAAATGCTATAATAGCCTTTAATTAAATTTAGCCATTTAGTTCATTATTATCAACTACAGCATTTACAAATGCTGTATTAACATTTACATTAATAGCATTTCAAAAATGCTGTTAATTAACTTCAAATATTCAGTATAATTTCACAAACAATTATATTTTAATTTAAATCATTTTAACTTATAAACCATATAATTTCACTTTTAAAACAATCATTCAAATACCCTTATATTCATGATTTTATAAAGTTACATCTCCATTCCAAAAATCAAAATTTAATAATTATTCACTTATTAAATTCCAACATTAAATTTTAAATTCATCAAATTAAATTTAACTTAAAACTTAAGTTTAAAATTTTCAAACATAACTTAATTTCATTTTTATTTACTTAACTTAAAATTCACTTTTAAGCCAAATTCACAAATTTCCAATTTTTAGTTATATTTCAAAATTTCAACTTAAATATTCATTCATTTCACATTTTAACTTTATTCAAAAAATCATTAATATATTATAAAATCATTTTAAATTAATTTCATTCAAAATATCATAAATTTATCATATTTTCGTATTAAATTTAAATTCCATTTATCACCCAAATTATAATTTCCAAAATAACTTACATTTCAGATTTTCTAACTTTACTATTTATTTATTTCACTTATAAATTTTTATAAAATCAATAATGCTTTACAAAAATCATTTTTAATAAAATTTAAATCAAAATATTATAATATTTACATTTCTAAAGTATTTTAAAAAATTTAGAAAAACATATTTTAACAATGGGTCTGTATTTCATTTTCAAGCCTAGGTAAAGTGATACGGGTAATATATCATTTCAACCCGTAATTTACAAAGAAAACCTGGGTTTGATCATTTCAAACCTGCAATCCCAAGTAAATGAAAATAATTGAAAATCATTCAGGCCTATCATTTCAGCCCATAATGATTTTCTCCTATTGTAATGTCCGTTCGGGTATGTATTATTTCAACCCATAGTGATTCTAATCTAAAGGGAACTTACAGTATGATAAGCCGATAAAAATAACAGAACAACATAATATAATAGTAACAGATGTTATAATAGGTGTTTAAGCATGGGTGAACATCATATAATCATAATATAGCAGGTGTAACATGATAGTGCATTTTACAGATTCAAAAGGGGTCAAATTTACTAGTTATATATGTACATATGTCTGGTGAGAAGAACTCACCTGTTCAGAGCTGAAGATAGCAACCAAAGCAAACAATACAGACACTACGAAGGCACGACAATACGAAAATGACTGAAGAGTGGAGGGCCAAAGCTAATTGCCTTGTTCAAACATTTACACAATACAATACAACAACATAAGTTCAAAACAATTTGCACTTGAACAACACTAGAAATCAAAGCCCAAAACAACTTCAAATGGTTTGCACTTAATCTCAACCTCACATGGATCAGTTAGTGATGGAATAAGCTCAGCTAAGGAAGGGACGAAGGGCCGGGTTTGGGTCCAAACAGATCGGCCTAGCTTGGTGTTAACTCCGTTTTGAAAATAACCCCACGACCTAACGACTTAAGAAGTGGACGACCTAACGACTTAAGAAATGGGACGACTTAACTGCTTAGAGAAGTAAGCAACCTAACACATGAAGCGACTTACTCGGAAGCCACGACCTAACGACTTAAGAAGTGGATGATCTAACGACTTAAGAAGTGGACTACTTAATGACCTAAGTACTTCACGACCTAAAGAGGTAAAGCGGCAGCGGCCTAAGTACTTCGCGACTTAAAGAGATAAAGCGGTAGCAGCCTAAGTACTTCGCGACTTAAAGAGATAAAGTGGCAGCGACCTAGTGCTTTCACGACCTACTTTAAGTTGTTCACGAATTAGCACTTAGTGACTGAACCATGCCGCTTTCCGTTAGCTCGCTAGAACCTACTAGTTAGTTCAGATGGCCAGGTGCGAACCAGTTAGGTCGTAACCCATATCCCCTTAACTTGTTGACGACTTATGACCTATCTTAGGTCATAACCTATGACCTACGACTTACTTTAAGTCACTCACGACTTAAGGCCTGTCCAGAATTTCCTATAAATACGGCCTAAGCTCCAACATAGAGGGGACTTTGGATCATTCTTCAAGGCACGGACACTCTGCCATTTTCTCAACTCGAACAGTACTTCAAGCACTCTAAACACCAAGGACATTACGACAAACTTGAAGAGGAAATCTACATCATTGGACATGAATTTAAAAGATCATTCTTCATCGAAGTTTGAGCTACTAGTCTAAAGTGTGTTGTAATTGAAGAAAGTTGTATAAGTTGTACTTGAATCAGCAATAAAGAGATATAAAGTGGACGTAGGCTTGACAATAAGCTGAACCACTATAAAAACTATGTCTTTTATCGCTTTACTGTTAATTTCTGCTTATTTCTAATTCCCGTATTGACGGGTGGCGCTTTCACACTTACACTACTTGCATCGGGGTGTTAGCGTCTGATTTTTTACGTTAACATTTTTGGTGCTTTTAATGAGAACCCAACTCAAGATACTGTCATCATAGCTTCGCAGAAATTTGTGGAAAGGATCTCTCTAAAAACCAGAAGTTTATCAGAAATAATGGCTCTTGGAAGAATGCGCAAGTCTGTTAGATCCAACGATGTTCGCGAGACTACTGCCACTTCTCCTCCTTTAAGTCAAACAACTCCAACTGTTGGAGTAACGCGAGCGGAATTGGATGTTGCAGTTTCTGGGCTATATCAGCAGATGGAAGCCCAAAACAATCTGATGTTGGAAAGGTTGAACGCTTTGCTTGGGGCTAACCGTCAGCTGGTGAATAAAGAACCGAACTTTGCTGATAATGTTCATGATGTTGAAGAAAGAGATGTTCCTCAAAGGGCAGCTGGCCCAGTCAAAGACACACCTCCCTAAGTTGGAGGATCGGGACAACGGCCAACTTTCTGTGAGCGCCTGTCAAGGCAAACTTCTGAGAAGATGGCCGATGCCTGTCCTGCTGAGCCCCATAATGATGAGGAATATTTCTCAGGGATGGTCCGACAAATCATGAAGGAAAGTATGTAAAGGGAGGAAGACGAAAAAGAATGGGGGTTCGCTCCAAGAAAGACTCCATTCATTGAAAGGATTTTGAAAGCAGAGTTTCCTAGGAAGTTTGTTCCTCCTACCATTCCGGCTTATAAGGGGACGAGTGACCCAAATGAATTTCTGTACAAGTATGATTGGCACATGACAGGTGCCAGAGCTTCTGATGAGATCAAATGCCAGTATTTTTCGGTATACCTGGAAGGAGTTTCTCTACTTTGGTTCACAAAGCTACCGGTCCGGTCGATAGACCAGTTTTCTGATTTGACTCGAAAGTTCAAGGAACAGTTCAGATTGTACGCTTCGAAGGCAAAAGATATAATGTCGTTATCCGGCTTGGAGCAGAATCCTGGAGAATCCATTAGATCTTTCTTGAATCGTTTCAATATAGCTTTGGCTGAAGTAGACAACGCAAAGCCGAGAACGATCTTGACGTACCTGAGGGCTATTGACAAGACAAGTGAGTTCGGGAAGTGGTTGAAAATGAAAGAACCGAATTCGCTTGACAAGTTTTATAAGAAAGCCGATGAATTCATGCGCTTGGAAAGCCTCCAAGCACCGGCTAAGGTGGTATCGACAGGGGCTGGAAATAGTAATGCTGTTCCGAATAAGAAGGAATCTGGCAATCAGAAGAGGGGAAACGATGGTCAGAAGAAGTAAGGAGATGCAAAGAAAGGTCGTCCCTTCAACTCCACCCCTCTGACTGATACCCCGGAAAACATCTACTTTGCAAACAAAGACACGGTCGAATTCCCCGCACCAGCTAAGCAAAGGGTTAATAAGAAAGCTGAGAAGAATGGAAGGTTTTGCCGGTTCCACAACCAACCCAGGCATGACACCAATGAGTGTCGTCACTTGAAGGAGTTGATTGAGGAACTATTGAAAGAAAACAAGCTCCAGCAATATGTAAAGAGGAACAGGAATGGCCCAACTTTGTCAACTCAAGGACAACAGGCTCCTGTTCATCGTCCTAGTTCAAGTGAAAAGGCAACAGCTCATGAATCAGAGAGACCCGTTATTAATGTGATTACAGGAGGACCTCACCCAGCTGGCAGAAGATGGGGTGAGATGGAACGATACGCTCATGCATTGAAATATGCCCTAACATAGGAGAGTGTTTTTGTGTTGGAAGATGCTGCACCTCTGAAGCAGCAGAAAACTTTTAATGATGACATTGTCTTCAGAGTCAGGGATTCTATGGGTGTTGAAGCCCCTACCATAGATCCCTTGGTTATTTCTGCTGGCATTGGGCCAGCTATTGCAAGAAGAGTACTTGTTGATTGTGGTGCTTCTTGCAATATTCTTTTCAAAAAGACCTTTGATCAGATGAAGATCCCAATGGCTGATGTTCAAGCTTTGTCGCAAAAGATTGTTGAGTTTACTGGGGAACCCAGGCAGCCGATTGGGACTATTGACCTATTCGTGGAACTTGGAGAGGGGCAGAAGGAGGTCGTTCGAAGGCAGACTTTTGTAATTGTTGATGAATTTTCTGCTTACAACGCCTTCCTAGGCCGTCCAACTCTTGCAGCCTTTAAAGAAATCCTCGCCCAGTGGTGCCTTACCATGAAATTCCCCATAGATAATGGAGTTGGTGTTGTTAAAGGGGATTAGAATGCGGGGTGGGAATGTTATTTGATAGAACTGCGTGAGGTAAGGAAGAGAGAGATGGGAAAGGATGCGGCAGCCCTAGTCCGCATCAAAGAATCAACCTTGTAGCAATTACAGGGTGGACTCTGTACTGGCGAATGTAGCGAAACACGAGGAAAAATGGATCCCAGAAAAGCCAGTGCAGGGAGAATCAAGTGGTGCTAGTGGAAGTAACGGTACCAGTACCTATCGACCCAAAAGACCCAAACAAGGTGCTGAATGTGGGCTCACAACTTAATACGGCAGTTCAGAATATTTTGATATCATTCATGAAAGCAAATCTGGATGTATTCGCTTGGACCCATGCTGATATGTGTGGAATATCACATGAAGTTGCAGTACATACTTTGAATATTGATCCAAAGTTTACACCTGTGAAGCAGAAAAGAAGAACCCAGGGTCCTGAGAGGTCAGCGACATGAAAAGAAGAGGTAGATCAGCTCATGGAGAATGGCTTTATCAAAAAATATACTTATCCGAATTGGGTTTCAAATCCAGTACTGGTTAAGAAAGCTAATGGAAAGTGGAGAGTATGTATCGACTTTTCAGATTTAAACAAGTCCTGCCCCAAAGATTGTTTCCCGTTACCCAAGATCGATCAGTTGGTGGATGGAACAGCGGGGCATGAATTGTTGTCTTTTATGGATGCTTACTCCGGATATAACCAGATCATGATGCATGAGCCAGATCAAGAGGACACGAGCTTCATTTCCGATGTCGGTCTTTACTGCTACAGAGTCATGCCCTTCGGACTGAAGAATGCAGGGGCAACTTACCAAAGACTTGTTAATGCGATGTTCAAGCCACAGATTGGAAAGACTATGGAAGTTTATGTTGATGATATGTTGTTTAAATCAAAGAAAGCAGTAGACCATATGGACCACTTGGCGGAGATGTTCGTCGTCCTCCGAAAGTATGGAATGAAGCTTAATCCCTTGAAGTGTTCATTCAGGGTGGAGTCCGGAAAGTTCTTGGGTTTCATTGTGAGCGCTAGGGGCATTAAGGCTAATCTTGCTCAAATCACTGCCTTAAGAGAAGTCAAAGCTCCTAGAACGAAGAAGGAACTGCAAAGTCTCAATGGAAAAGTCGCTGCCTTAAGTCGATTCATTTCCAAAGCTACTGATAAATGCATTCCATTCTTTGATGCTCTGAAGAAAGGAAGGAAGAACTTTGACTGGACTCCAGAATGCCAGAAAGCTTTCGATGAATTAATTCACCATATGGAAACGCCTCCGATACTTTCTAAGCCCGACAATGGTGAAGATCTTTTTGTATACTTGGCGGTCTCAGCTCATGCTCTTAGTGCGGCACTGGTACGGGAAGACCCCAAAATTCAGCACCCAGTCTACTATATTAGCAAAAGGTTTACTGGGGCAGAAATGAATTATTCAAAGTTGGAGAAGCTCGCCTATTGTCTACTGATCGCATCAAGAAAATTGAGGCCATATTTTCAAGCTCATCCAATCAAAGTCCTCACTGATCATCCTTTGAAGCAAGTCCTCTTTCGCCCTGAGACTTCGGGTCGCCTTTTGAAGTGGAATATTGAACTCAGCCAATATGACATCACTTATCATCCCCGGAGAGCAATCAATGGACAAGCTTTGGTAGATTTCATCGCAGAATGTACAGACAAAGGTGATAGTGAGGAAGTAGTGACTGATAATCCCCCAATTCGATGGAAATTGTATGTTGATGGCGCAAGAAACGATTACTGTTTCGGGGCTGGGGTTGTGCTTGAAACCCCTGAAGGGCGGTCATTGTGCTATGCTTTAAGAATGGAATTCCCTTCGACAAACAATGAAGCAGAGTATGAAGCTCTTATTGCCGGTTTGAGAATTGCTAAAGAATTGAATGTCAAAATTTTGCAGATCTTCAGTGATTCATAGCTTATTGTATGTCAAGTCAAGAAAGAGTTTCAAACTAAAGGAGGAAATCTGCCCGCTTACTTGTCAAGAGGCTGGGAGCTTCTCGATGACCTTGACCATTATACGATAGATCATATACCCCGGGAAGAAAACATGAAGGCAGATTCTCACGCAAAGTATGCAAGCACTGGTGAAGCTCAATTATTGGGACTAGTTCCTGTGGAAGTCCTGTCAACTCCAAGCATAGATGAGATGGATATTGACTGGGTCATGACTATATCGCAGGAGTAAGAATCATGGATGACTCCTATATTGAAATATCTGCTCAACGGTTCTCTACCGGAAAACTCAAAAGAACGGCAAAAGTTGTTAAGAAAAGCCTCCAGATACATAATTCAAGATGTCCAATTGTATAGGCGGGGATTCTCAATGCCATTACTCCGATATGTGACCAAGGAAGAAGCTGAGACAATTCTAACTGAAGTACACGGAGGAGAGTGTAGAGATCATTCAGGTGGTCAAACTCTAGCAAAGAAAATTCTCCGTTATGGGTATTTTTGGCCAGATATTAATCGTGATGCTGCAAGTTACGCCCGAAAATGTGACCGATGCCAGAGATTTGCAAAAACCCAAGAGCACCTTCCACTGAGATAACACAGATGGTCAGTCCGTGGCCATTTGCTATTTGGGGAATAGATCTCATCGGGCCTTTGCCAACTGCCAAATCCGGAATTAGATATGTTATTGTTCCTGTTGATTACTTTACTAAATGGGCTGAATCCGAACCATTAGCTACTATTACTTCTAAGAAGATGATAAACTTTTGTAACTAAGAATATCATTTGCAGGTATGGTGTGCCTCAAAAGATAATCACAGACAATGGAACCCAATTCGAAAGTGAAGAGTTCCAAGATTTTTGCAAGAAATTCAAGATCCAGAAAAGCTTCTCAGCAGTAGCTCATCCGCAGGCAAACGGGCAAGTGGAAGCAGTAAACAAAATTATCAAATCGACCATCAAAAAAAGTTGGAAAAAGCGAAAGGTGGTTGGGTCGATAAGCTTCCACTAGCACTATGGGCATATAGAACTACACATAAAACTGCGACGGGGCACACTCCATTTTCATTGGCATATGGATCAGAGGCAATGATTCCGGTTGAAGTAGAAGTCCCTTCACATAGAAGAATTCATTTCAACCAAGCAAAAAATGAAGAGTTACAACTTGAAGCACTTGACTTCTTTGATGAAAGAAGGGAAGAGGCTCAGCTCAGTATTGCGGCCCATCAGGAAAGAATTGCCAGGCACTTCAATTCCAAAATTCGCCAACGCATCTTTGAGATTGGAGATCTAGTCTTGAAGAGGGTCATGACAACAACAGGAGCGTTTGCACCAAACTGGGAAGGGCCGTATGTCATAAGAAAAAAACTTCTTGATGGCACTTTCAAACTAATAACTGTCGAAGGAGATCCAATTCCAAGAGCTTGAAACAACAATCATTTGCTAACTAATTGTGGTTGTTTGTACAAACAAGCATCCGGTTAAATAGCCAGTATCTGCCCCCACCAACTCGCTTAACTATGAAGTATACTTCTTTGGATAAAGAAAATTATTGGCAATAGAAAGAGAGGTGTGTTTGGAAAAGATAACAGGGGTCGCCGATATGAATCAATGGCAAAGAGACATGGGCGAGCAAGTATCAAACAGCCAAAGACCTCTTCGAAGGCACAAGCCCTCTTCGGAGGCACAACTCTTCGGAGGATAAAGACCTCGAACGGGGCATGCCAGAAAACGAAAGTTTTCTTTCTCAACAAAAAAGATTGGCATGGAATGACCGGGAGCACCTTCCCAACTAGAAGGCAAGGCGTTCACTAGCTGAGACAGTTTGCGTAGACAAACGTCCAAGTAACTTACATCCGCCCCGTGAATCCATGGGATGATCGGATGCACCTTCCCAAGTGGAAGGCAAGGCGCTTGTTCACTAGCTGAGACAGTTTGCGCAAATAAACGTCCAAGTAACTTGCGTCCGCCCCGTGAATCCAGCCAACCACGAGGAAGAACCTTCCAGGCATACTCAGAGGCACACATCTCACCAAGATTTGAAATAAAACTTCACAAGAGCTGAGATGTGAAAAGCCCTCTTTGGAGGCCCATTTCACCAGGAGTTGAAGTAATTCACCGAAGCTGAAATGATAACAAGACCTCTTCGGAGGCACACATTTCACCGTGATCTGAAATAAAACTTCACACGAGTCGAAATGTGAAAAGCCCTCTTCGGAGGCCCGCTTCCCAGTGAGCATGGAAAAAATAAAAGCCTCTCTCAAGAGGAAGAAACAAAAAGACCTCTTCCCAGAGGCACAATCAAATAAAAAGACCTCTTCCCAAAGGCACAATCAAACAAAAAGACCTCTTCCCAGAGGCGCAATCAAACAAAAAACCCTCTTCGGAGGCACAAGCAGGTCAAAGCCCTTTTTCGGAAGGCCCACTGTACTATGAAGTAAAATTAACTTGCCAAAGCAAAAGTGGCTTTTTCCAAAAAAAAAGTGAAGTGTAAAAACTTCGCAACAAAAAAAAGAGAAGACTTCTGCAATACGAAGCGCATTCTACTAAATCGGAAAAATATTTCCTTGGAACGAAAATATTATCCTATAAAGTACAAATGCATACCTCCTTCAAATGGAAAAGTTGTTCTCTAAAGGAAGAGTAAAAGTCTTCTCGAAATAGAAGAGCTGTTCTCCGAAATTTTGCCAATGTGAAAGAGATTGCAATAAACCATGGTATGGGGGCAATATAATATAGTCGTTGCAAAAATAAAAACAATGCTCAAGCAACATACCATAGGTTTACTGCAACTTCACATAAAGAAAATAAAGAAACTTGCATGAAGACGGAAAATAAATGCACTCTCAAATATAGACAGAAATTTGCATAAGTAAAAGAATCATTTTATTCCATACTATGAGAATTTTATATATGTGCAGGTTTCAAAATAAAAGAATGCGGGGACCGGTACCCGCCCAATTTCCGGTCAACCAAGCTTATATAAAAGCAAAAAGCAAAAAGCGAGATAAAAAGCACAGGATCAAAGCCATCATTTCTTCTTCCTTCCACCTTTTGAGCCTGCGCCTGGCCGGATGGTCAACTTCTTAGGCCGGCTTGTAAGAGTAGGGGACGAAGGAGAAAGGGGCACAATTGGACTTTCTTCTGCTTTTTCCTCGCCGGCTGAAGATTCCTTCTTCTCCTTTGAAACTCCGATTTTCCACCTCTTCTTAGAAGAAGACTCGCTCCCTGGAGTGAAAAGGGTGGTTAACGGCATATCGTCAGAACCAGTTGGTTCCGGAGTCTTTTCGCTCGCTTCAGGTTCTTCTCCCCTATGTTCTTGTGAAATAATGAGATCGTCCAAGTCTTGGAGAGCTTCTATTTGCTCCTCTTGTGATCCTGGTTGAGAGGCAGAAGGAGGAGTGACCTGAAGAGACGGAGGAGGAATAAATGGAGGAGGGGAAGTCTGAACAACGCTCGGTGCTTTCTCTATAGAAGAAAAGAAGTTAAAGTCAGTATCTCTCGTAAAGAGAGGAGTTAGTGGCGCGTCGAGATTTAAAAAATAGTCAAGAAGTTCATCAAACTCATGTGAAGCGAACGAGCAGTCCACTTGAGCAAGATCAGCAGTAAGGTTACCTGGCGAAGCAGGCTTTACTATGTCAACTTCAAAGCCCCACACGTCACCGCTCTCTTGACTCTCATCTCCATTGTGAGCGGTTGCACCCTCAGTGATGGCTTTAGTAGGAGGCGGAGAATGGGAACCGGAACCCACAATGTCGATATCGGCCGAAACCGAAGGTTGAACTGGGTCGGTTAAAGCTGCCTTCCCTACATGTTCTCCTTCTGCTATTCCGGCTCTCTCTTTGGCAAGTTGCTCCTTTCCCCTAGCAAGAGCGGCGCGTGCATCGTCATTAAGATAGTTTGTCTCTAAATCCGCCTCAGCATAACCAGCACTGCCAAACATGTCAAGAATGGCCTCCCACACTTCGGCCAGAGTTATTTCATATTTGGGGCCTAGAAAGGAGAGACTACCACGCCCCAGGATGCTATGCAAGTAGAAGTCAAACAATGTTGAGCTGATATTGGCCTTCGTTGCTTCATGAGACTCTTCAGCTGCAATTTTGCCAGCAACGGCCTCATCACGCTCTCTTTCAGCTTTAGAGAGTTGAAGTTTTAGCATTTCGATCTCCACGTCCTGGGAGCTAGTCTTCTTTCGCAGCTCTGCGATGTCAGCAATATGGCCCTCATTAATTCTTTTTTGCTCGTCAAGCCTATCTTCGGTATCTCTTTGAGCGGCATGAGCATCTCGCACTTGTTGTTGAAGCACTTGCTCCCTTTGCGAATAGGAAGTGGAGGAAGTGGAAAGCTCTTCCTTAAGTTTTTCAACTTCCGCTTCGAGCTTTTCATTATAAGTAGCAATGCTTCTCATTTCCGCATCATGTTGCTCAAGAATCTTCTGCCACTCAGATCTGTCGTTTTCCATTGTTAACATGGCTTCAAGATTCGCGCGATTTACCCTCTGGAGCTCATCGACAAGCTTTTTCCAACCTGACATTCTTTTGATATCAATTTGACAGCATCGAGGTTGCGCAGCATAGCCTGCTTATCGATCGGGACCAGGTCAAGATCAAAGTGCACTCCTTTCGAGCACCAGTTCAGGAATCGACTCTGAAGAGTAGCTGGGCCTCGACCAACTTGATATGGGGGCCTTCTAATGATTGTTTGAATATCGGTACGTGCCAGGGAAGGAGATTGAGATGGTACATGAACAGCAGGTTGTTCGGAAATATCAGATGCTGGTTTTTCGCCATGTTTGGCTCTTTTACTCATATCTTCGGCAATCTGACTTTTCCCCTTGTCGTCACAGGATTTCCGTTTGTGAGAATCATCTTCCCTCTGGGAAGAATCGTGTCGCTCATCCCGTCTTTCATGGCGTTCTTCGTGGGCATGCCTTTCACGAGCTTTTCGTGCGGCTCTTTCTTTGTCAGTCTCCCTATAAGAAGGAAGATATCTCTTGGGATCAAAAGAGCTGCGTCTTCCGTAGCTCTGAAAGTCGTCGTAATAAGAACGTCGCCCCGTTGAAAGACCTGAAAATGGAAAAGAGGCAAAGCTTGAGAATCTTTGAAGTAAAATGCATGTAAATACATAAGAATGCTAAAAATCCTAAGTGTGTGTAACGTGCAAACTACGCGCATCAAACTACGAACCACTCCTCGGTTGCGGGGAAATGATGGGTTTTATAGCTAACGTCAACTCTTGAGCTGATGGAGTCTGTTGTAAAGTGGATGTTGCTTCAACTGCTGAAGAGGTAACTCTAGTAGAAATAGGGTCGTTTTTAAAGAGCTCCTGTGAAGTGATCATCAGATCGCTCAACCCTTCAAAAATGTCATCCCCACTCTACTTGGCAGGACTCGCTCTCTCAGTTCCCTCATCACCGGATTTCCCTGAATGATGAAAAGGCTCTTCCTCTTCGATGATCGGGGCAAGTGTAAGTTTGTCAGATGGCCCCGCAATATCAGTAGAAGTAGAGCACTTCACCAGTAAAGCCTCAGAAGTAGGTTCCTTCAGTATAGGTTCCTCAGCAGAAACGGGGGCATCTGGCGATTTGGCCGGAGAATCGGGAACTTCGTGAGGTTGAGTAGAGCGAGAAGGGTGCAAAAGCTCATATTGGTGCAGAAGTTCATCTCTCAGCAAAAATTTAATACTTCTTTCTTCAGCCGGCACGGCAATTAATCTATCAAAAGTCGTCTTGTGACTGGGATTTCAAGAGGGATGAGGAAGTGCTGTAAAAGAAAAGAATGAAGTTAGCACTTAGCAATTCGAATCTTGAAAAGCTGAAACGGAGAAACGGGGATGAGCAATCTCACTTCCTTTTCTCCAGATGGCATAAAACCCTAGAGGACAGCGGATAAAGAAGAATTGATTCAGAAAGCCGTGAGCACTTTCGGAAAGATCGGTAATAAGTTTGCGATTTCTGGCACTTCTCACGAGTATAAAGGAGGGGTGGTCTTTATTCTTTGCAAATGTGCATAAGTAGCAAATTTCTTCGAAGCTTGGGAGACAGTTAAGTGTCCTCTAGAATAAATCACACAATCCCATTAGGATGGCTTATCCATTAGGATGTAGTTGAGAGGGAGAGATGGTTAGTCGGAAAAGGAGTCGATGAAGAAACTCATTGAAAGGAGGAATGGCACCACAAAGTCACATATGACGGTTGACGGCAACAAAACCAAGAGGTGGCCTGTCGACAATATCATTTGGGCCAGGAAATCTAGCATCCTCTTCGGCAATCCCAAATTGAATACGTAGATGATTGAATGTCTGCTGACTCAAGGTAGTTGGAGTTCTCTCCGGAGGATCAACCAATGGCTCAGCTATCGGGAAGACTCCTTCAGATTGCTCAATTATCTCTTCTAGAGAAGACATTCTACACAAGGAACTGGATATTCAAATGTGAAGGTGCACGTTTCCTAAATGTGTGAAGTGTTGTGAAAAACTAACAAAGTGACAAGTAAATATAACTGAAATTAAACTAATTAATAATTGTCAGTTAAAAAGCTTCAGGGCACGTTGTTTTAAGTTCAAGTACAGTGTTGAAGCAAAAAAATTAGTTTTGGTTGGTTAACTCAACATTGCTTTAATACTTCACTTGAATTTATTGATTCACAGTGTTTCACATTACTTCTTTAAAGTTGATTATCTTTTATCGACTAATCTGTCATTTGATGCGGGCAATCAGTGGCAGTAAATTCGCCCTAGTTTTCTGCAAATGTTGTATTTAACAGGTTATTAGCACTAAAGTTGATTTAATCAGTTAAGAAAGCATAGCAAGGTCATGCAAGTTATCTCGGCAGTTCAAAGTTCAAGTTGGAAGTGCAGTCAAGTTATATCAAAATTTTGAAGCCCTCAAGTTGTTCAAGTCCTAGGCCGTATGGTTTGAGTTAAAGAACACAAGGCATGGCAGTGTGCGTCCAAGACCTAGGTCGCTCACACGATCTAAAGGTTGAGTCACAATGTTTCAAATCAAGACAGTATAAATCTGACCAAGTCCTAGGCCGTCAGGAAACTAACACGACCTAAGAAATTAAGTCGCGTGCAATTAAGGTCGTCAGGAAACTAACACGACCTAAGAAGTTAAGTTGCGTGCAATTAAGGTCGCAAAAGTTCTTAGGTCGGTCAATTCGAAAACCGTGCAAATCAATTAAATCGCAAGAATTTCAAGGTTGTCCAAAATCTGTTAGGTCGCTTCTGGTGATTATTCGGCAATTTCAAGTTATCTCCTTAACCCGCTAACTCTTCTCCAACCCGATAACCCGCTATCGCCTAAACAACGAAAAATCCATCATCCTCTCCGCTAAGTCCGTTATTCATACCACCAGCTCACCCAACTCTGATTCGAATCATCTCAAATCCATCTCACTGCTTTGCTCCCATGAATCGCAACAGCAGCATAACTCATCGCGATCGAAAGTGAAGCGAAGCACACAAAGTTGGATTGGATCAGACGATGGGGTTTTGAGGTTCAAAGGTGATCGTGGTTGGATAAAAGTTGAATTCACTTACACAATGTGAAAGTAGGGATGAATCAACGGCTTGATTGGAGCGGATTTACCTGTGGAAACTCGCTAATGGCAGAAAGGGTTATGGAAGCAGTTAAGGGGAAAGAAACGAGCTAACAGTTATATAAGGCAGAGGAAAATGGATATGCGAGTTAAGCTATTTCTTAGGTCGTTCACGACCTAAGCATGTTAAGTCGAAGCACACGACCTACGACCTAGGCGTGTACTTCGAGGGGCAAGTGTTAACTCCGCTTTGAAAATAACCCCACGACCTAACGACTTAGGAAGTGGACGACCTAACGACTTAAGAAATGGGACGACTTAACTGCTTAGAGAAGTAAGCGACCTAACACATGAAGTGACTTACAGGAAGCCACGACCTAACGACTTAAGAAGTGGATGATCTAACGACTTAAGAAGTGGACTACTTAACGACCTAAGTACTTCACGACCTAAAGAGGTAAAGCGGCAGCGACCTAAGTACTTCGCGACATAAAGAGATAAAGCGGCAACAACCTAAGTACTTCGCGACTTAAAGAGATAAAGCGGCAGCGACCTAGTTCTTTCACGACCTACTTTAAGTCGTTCACGACTTAGCACTTAGTGATTGAACCATGCCGCTTTCCGTTAGGTCGCTACAACCTACTAGTTAGTTCGGATGGCCAGGTGCGAACCAGTTAGGTTGTAACCTATATCCCCTTAAATTGCTGATAACTTATGACCTATCTTAGGTCATAACCTACGACCTATGACTTACTTTAAGTCGCTCACGACTTAAGGCCTATCTAGAATTTCCTATAAATACGGCCTAAGCTCCAACATAGAGGGGACTTTGGATCATTCTTCAAGGCACGGACACTCTGCCATTTTCTCAACTCGAACAGTACTTCAAGCACTCTAAACACCAAGGACATTACGACAAACTTGAAGAGGAAATCTACATCATTGGACATGAATTCAAAAGATCATTCTTCATCGAAGTTTGAGCTACTAGTCTAAAGTGTGTTGTAATTGAAGAAAATTGTATAAGTTGTACTTGAATCAGCAAAAAAGAGATATAAAGTGGACGTAGGCTTGACAATAAGCTGAACCACTATAAAACTGTGTCTTTTATCGCTTTACTGTTAATTTCTGCTTATTTCTAATTCCCGTATTGATGGGTAGTGCTTTCACACTTACACTACTTGCATCGGGGTGTTAGTGTCTGATTTTTTACGTTAACACTTGGGTTTAAAGATGCATAGATATATAGGTGCAGAAAACTACACTACAAGGCAAACAAATCATCATTTGTATGCTTCTATTTTGCACGGCCAGAGGCTAGATGGGCCCAGCCAGTGGCTCAGGTGGTGGTGGGTGATGTGGCAAAGGGTGGTGGTCAGGTTAGAGGTGGTGATGGTGAAGGAAGTGGCGGCTAGAGGGGGTAGAAGGTGGTGCTAGCAAACTAGGCTCGGTTTGTGTGAATAGGTGATGTATTAGTGGATTTTGGTGGTGTTCAACCCTTGGTTGTGGTCGCATGGTCAGGGTGATGGACTAGGAGGGTGGTTGATAAGAGAAGGAGGAGGTGGAGGTCGGCCTATGTGACGCCCCACCTCTATACCCACTCTAGCCAAGGACACTACGATGTAATGCCATCAACTAGCATGGAGAATAAGGCTGTTGAGGAGCGACCATCCGTGTAATTGCCTTGTGCGAGCAACGATATGTCAGATAGTACAATATGCATTTGGTTTCAGGAGGAAATCCAACATACCGGTACAAACTCAAAGCTACTACACAGTGGCTATATATATTCTTCGGTAACAAATATAGAAATGAACATAACACAAATCAGTCACAGACATCCATATCACAAAGGCGGAAATAGATATGAATATATAACACATGAAAGTGTACATCAGAGTAGTGGTCAAACAAGATCCACAAAGTCACAAAAGAATAGCTACAAGTGCTAGACAAAAGAATATCGATACATCAATGAGTCTATATCTCAAATGTATACAACAAAAACTACTAATCGAAGTAGTTAGCCAAAAGTCAAGGTGATAATCCCAGATGTGGAGTCAAGCAGAAGCACCTATAACATCTCGGTCTGACCCGAGTATTATTTATTAAGAAAGTAATAAACAGATCAGTCTAGCTATAAATATCAAATGAAATGATATAGAATAAGAGATATGACATAAACATATGATAACCATACAGCCATAAGTATGCAGTTGAAAATCAACAAGAGATTAATCAATATCACAAGAATCTTCTCAAAGATCAAAAGGAATGTCATACTCTTTATTTACCAAATCACCAAACTATAAATATTGATAATAATACCAATGCCAATCACAAAAGTTAATGACACAAAAATTCACCAATGCACAAATATTGATAATACTTATCAATGTAAATCACGAAAATTGGTGAAAACACAAATCCCAGAAATCATCAATGGAAATCCAAAAATCACAAAAAGGGGGAGGCCTATCACAAAACGAGAGCATGAAAATTCACCAACACGTGAATCACAAAATGAAACGCTATTCCATGGTTGCTAACCATTAATTTTGAGCCGAAACTCCACAAAACGGCCCGAAGACCATGGGTCGTTACCCCACCAAATTGAGCCGAAGCTCCATAGAAACGGGGTTTAGTCTCCCTCGTAGACAAAGAGACATCGCACATTTGCTAGTCTAAATCACAAAAATGATCATCAACGATCATCAAGAAGTGTCAATTACAGTAAGCTGGTAAATATATAAGCTTAGCTTCATGTCCCATAACCACTAGCTTAAGTTAAATATTTACGAATAAATTGTAGATCTCCACTCGAAAATTGTCACAAGAGATTCAATCGAACGAGTCCAAGAATTAACCGGCGAAGTAAATGCAAATGTTTCATACTATTTGTTTTACTAAGCCGTTTAATTAGATTTCTCGTACGAGTGAGATGAAGTGACAAATCACAAAAATGATTATAGAAACAATAAATCACAAAAATTCACGTTCGAAGACGCGAATAAAATCCAAAGAATTCGATTCCAAATTCATCAAAGTGGAAATACGCTTGGACTTAACAGCCACGACTTACGACTTAATATAAGTCAACACAAGAAATCAGCGGCTCAACGCATGCGACTACACGGCATACGACCTAAGCGATCTGCGACTTAAGAAATAGCATGCGGCTTAAAGCAGGTGCGACTTAAAGGGTGGCGCGACCTAACTGCAACCGACCTAAGGAATGGCGCGACCCAAAGCATGTGCGACCTAACAGTGCAAGCAGGCCGAGCGACCTAAGGCAAGCCGACCTAACAGTAAGGCAAGCGGCCTATGGGGTTGCGACCGAAGAGGTTGCATGATATAGCAGGTGCGACCTAAATCAGAAGGCCAAGCGACCTAGTGATTGCGACCTATGTGCAGGCCAACTTAACAAGCCCAGCGACCTAAAGAGTTAGGGCATAAGGATGCAAGCGACCTAAGATGAACGTGCGACTTAACAGAATGCGTGCGGCCTAACATGGGGCGACCTAAGTGGTACGAGTTATACCAGGAGCGACCTAGCACGACGCGACCTAGCATGACGCGACCAAATCAGTGCCGAGCGACTTAAGGAACTCGCGGCTTAAGGAGGTGTACGGCCTAAGGATGGTGCGACCTATATGCATGCGCGACTTAATGGGCCGAGCGACCTAACACTAGCGACCTAACTGCAGCCCGAGGGAAAATGGTGCAGGCCGAACGACCTAGGGAACAAAAGTGCCAAACTCTCTCAATTTGCAACCGGCGGAGCACGAACGCTAGGGGATTACGCCTATTGGCTACCCGGTCTTATTGGCTCCTCGATGCATAACCAAAAACGTGTTCAAACATCAAAGTTAGGATTTTTAAAGATTTGAACCCAAAACATTAAAAATTGGGATTTTCACCAATTCAATCCAAACCAAAAGCAAATGCACATGAATAAGTGTTAGGAATTTATACCCAACAATTGAAGATAGTTATAGACAAAGACGTGAGATAAAAATCTCACCTTTGCACAAAATCAATAAAGAAGAAGCTTGAGAGCAAAGGAAGAATCAATGGCTTCTCTTTGAATTTGGAGTTAGATGTTAGATTTGCAAATGAACTAGGGCTTGGAGTTTTAATTTCCCATTCCTTCCTCCATTTTTGATGAAGCTTGAGTTTTAGAAAATGAAAGTGAAGTTATGAAGGGAAGGGGGCTGAGCTAGAGTTAATAGTTTAGGCAAATGGGCTAAACTAAACCCAAAGCCCAAAGTGAAAAAGTAGCAAAATTCCAATGACTCCAAACTTATCAAAGTTTATACTCAAAAAGATTGAAAACGGTGTTTTGGACCCAATGGAAGTGGTTCCGAGTCCTAAGTCGACCGTGCAAAAAGTAACTTTTGTACTAAAATCCGACTAACGATAAAATATTAAAATAAAATATTTAAATATTCAATCGTAAAATATGCGGGTTGTTACAGACTCCCCTCCTTAAAGAAATTGCGTCCCCGCAATATTTAAGAAGAAAATATAAGGTAACAACCATGAAAGATTATCAACACAAAAGAAATTTGAAATAAGAAATTCACCTCATGGAGCACGAGAAAGCAAGTCCGGATGTGTTCGTTCGATGAACTCTGTAGATTCCCAAGAGCAATCCTTAGGATTTGAGGACCATTGGACCTCAACAAGCGGAACATCTTTATTTCGAAGGCGCTTGACCTCCAAAGCAATAATACGAATAAGATGTTGCTCATAAGTTAAATTAGGCGAAACTTCAATTTCTTCCATAACACCGGGCTCAAGAATAGAATCGAAATCTCGAAGGCACTTCCATAATTGAGGAACGTAAAACACGTCATGAATAGCAGAAAACTGAGCCGATAATAAAAGGCGATAAGCCACAGAACCAATACGTTCGGTGATGGGAAATGGACCAATATATCGAGGCGCTAATTTTCCCGATCGACTGAAACGTACAACACCCTTCATAGGTGAAACACAAATAAACACAAGATCTCCCACAGAAAATTCTAATTTCCTTCTCCAGTCATCGGCATAGGATTTATAGGATTTTTGTCTACTCTGGGCTTCTTTCATCCTATGATGAATATGGTCAATCTTCTCTATGGAATCATGAATAAAATCTGGACCTAAAACCAGCTTCTCACCGGCCTCAAGCCGACAAGAAGGAGATCGGCATGGCCTTCCATAGAGTACCTCAAAAGGTGCCATACCAATACTAGATTGGAAGCTATTATTATAGGAAAACTCAACAAGGGAAATATGATCTTCCCAACTTCCACCAAAATCAAGAATACATGCACGAAGAAGATCTTCAAGAGTTTGATTCACACGCTCAGTTTGTCCAACGGACCGAGGATAATGAGCGGTGCTAAAATTAAGCTTCGTTCCCAAAGCTTTTTGAAGACTCTTTCAAAATCCACTAGTAAACAATGGATCACGATCACTAACAATAGAAGTAGGAACTCCATGTAATTTAACAATTTCTTTAATAAAGAGTTTGGCCAAGAGAGGAACGGTTCGATTGGACCGAATGGAAATAAAATGGGAGGATTTAGTAAGTCTATCGACTATCACCCATAAGCTATCATGACCCGAACGAGAACGGGAGAGGCCGTCTATAAAATCCATGGAAATTTGGTTCCACTTCCAAATTGGAATTTCTAAAGGTTGCAATAACCCACCGGGCCTTTGGTGTTTGGCCCTAATGAGTTGGCAAATCATGCAACACTTAACAAAGTTAGCAATATCAGATTTCATTCCCTCCCAATATACAGTCACTTCATGTCCGCATACATTTTACTACTACCGGGATGAATGGTAAATTTAGAACGATGAGAATCTTCTAAAATGTCTTTACGAAGATCACTAATATTTGGCACGATAAGTCTACCAAATTTTCGAATACCGCCACGAGAATCAGTGTCAAAATATTTCAAACCCTTAATATCAATTTTATCCCTAAAATTTTGGCCAAGAAGAGCCAATTTGGGATTTAGCTTTTGAGCTTCAAGAATGCGGACTAAAAGAGAAGTATGAGCCTCAAGACTACATAAAACAAGAGATGAACACAAATCGGAAACACGATCTCGAATCTCACAAGTGGATAGAATTCCGAGATCATTCCATTCAGATATCTTCATAGAAACAACCGCTTGTTGCTTACGACTAAGTCCCTCCGCAACACGATTTCCCTTTCCAGGAGTATAAAGAATACCAAGATCATAAGCTGCGAGAAATTCGAGCCAACGTTGATGACGCAAATTAAGTTTCTTTTGAGAAAATAGATACTTCAAAGATTTATGATCGGTGTAAACAATAAATTTTTCTCCCAAAAGATAACGACGCCAAATTCGAAGGGCGAAAACAATAGCCGCGAGCTCTAAATCATGAGTGGCATATCTAGTCTCGGCAGGCTTCAATTGCCTAGAAGCATAAGCAACAATACGTTCTCTTTGCATAAGAACGGCACCCAAATCAATGCCGCTAGCATCGGTATAAACGATAAAATCTTGGTTTCCCTCGGGAATCACAAGAATAGGAGCATCGGAAAGGAGTTCTTTTAATTTCTGAAAAGAAGCTTCACATTTGTCCGACCAAATGTATTTAGCTCCCTTCTTTGTTAAACTAGTAAGAGGCAGGAAATTTTGGAGAAGTCCTTTATGAAACGGCGGTAATAACTTGCCAATCCAAGAAAACTACGGATCTCCGTCACACTCTCCGGTCTCTTCCAATTTTGAATCGCTTTAATCTTTGAAGGATCCACGAAAATTCCGGATTTGGAAATAATATGACCGAGAAACTTCACACGAGATTGCCAAAAGTGGCATTTAGAAAATTTTGCTTTTAATTGATTGCTCCTAAGAGTTTCCAACACAATCCGAAGATGTTTTTCATGCTCCTCCTCGGTTTTAGAATACACAAGAATATCATCAATAAAGATGAGAACAAACCAATCAAGGAATTCTTTGAAAACTCTATTCATAAGGTCAACGAAATAAGCCGGAGCATTCGTTAAACCAAATGGCATAACAAGCCATTCATAAGATCCATAATGAATATGGAACGATGTCAAAGGAATACTATCCTCTGCAATACGAAGCTGATGAAAACCGGTGGCTAAGTCTAATTGTGAAAAGAATCTAGCACCACTAAGTTGATCAAATAGATCATCAATCCGAGGTAAAGGATATTTATTCTTGATAGTAAGATCATTAAGCTTGCAGTAGTCAACGCAAAGCCTGAGTGTACCATCAGATTTCTTCACAAAAATAGCCGACGGTCCCCAAGGCAAGGAACTAGAGCGAATAAATTGCTTCGTCTCCAATTCGGATAATTGTTTGCGCATCTCCTCATTTTTTTATTGGACATGCGATAAGGAGGACGAGTGCTATGTTGAGCTCCAGGGATGAGATTAATTTTGAACTCAATTGCTCGCTTAGGTGGTAATCCTAAAACGGGCTCAAATATGTTGGAAAATTCACGAACAACGTGAATAAGAGAAATAATATCTTCCTCATCATCATTATCGTGATCATGAGGATTTAAAGAATATAAAGATGCAACCATGCTGGAATCCGAATCTTTAAGATCAATAGAAATCTGCTTAACAGATTAAGGAGGTCGAAGATGAATAGTCCACTCAGAACATAGGATTTGTGCTTCATAGCGGTTAAGCCAATCCATTCCCAAAATCATTGCAAAGCCTAAGTAGCGCATAACATGCAAATCGGCTCGGAAAGAAAAATCACACAAAATAATCTCGACATCTTTACACAATAAACTGATTGTTGCGGATCCACCAACCAGATTCACAATTCTCAAAGAAGTCATTAAACACAAAACATCCAAAGAAAAGTATCAACAAGTTCTTTTGAAATAAAAGAGTGGGACACACCCGTATCAAAAAGAACTCGAATAGGGTGATCACGAAATAAAATAATGCCATCAAAGATAGAATGAGAAATACCTTTACCATGAGATGTGTTGCCAGGGGCTTGAGCAACATTAAGCTTTCCCTCCTTCTTGCCTTGAAGTTTGGGACAAGAAGATAAATAATGATCTGGGCTTTTGCAATAGCGACAAGCTCGAGGCTTTGAACACTTGTTTGCATAATGGTCCTTAGAACCACAATTGTAGCATTGCCCACTACTAGAGGTAAAAGTCTTCGCCACCGAAGTTGTTTGCTTCCCTTTCTTATTGGGATAAGGACCCTTGAACTTATTAGGCCTTTTCTTGTTGTTGAAGTTTGGCTTAACACCCATAACTTCAACATCACTCTCCCTATCAGCCTCTTCAAGACAAAGAGCGATATCAACAAGTTGATCAAAAGGAACTTCTAACTTTAGAATTAATTGCTTCTTAAGATTTTTATTCAAGCCATAGACAAATCTTTGGTTTTTCTTCGATGGGGTGTTTATGTAATCGACCCCGTATTTGGAAAGTGACTCGAATGATGCGACATAGTCTGTCACAGAGGATTCACCTTGAACAAGGTCAATGGAATGGCGAGCCAAAGTCACCTTCTCAGCTTCTGGCACAATTTTTAATTCGAAGCGCTCCCGAAATTTCTCACAAGTGAGATCCGCTTCATTTATTTTAGAAATCAGAAGCTCGTACCAATCTAATGCTCTTTCCTGGAGCATACTAGAGGCCACCTGAACATGGTGAAGATCAATAAGATTCATGCGAGAAAAGATTCGATTGCACGTTCTTAGCCAAGCCTGGACTTCAATAATACTTTCATAACCTTTGAATGGCTTCCCACCCAAATTGGTATAATCGCTTCACAAACGTGCAAATACAGACCTAGGGTGAGTAGACTCCGGATTAGATCCGGCTGCTTGAGCATTCCTTACTAGATCAAGAAGCTGCTGGGCAGACATATTTACTCCATCTTGGGGAGCAGCACGAGATTGACCGGCGCTGGGACCGCAGGTCTAACCATTTCTCTTCCTTTTTGAAAGAAAGAAAGAAGAAGGATAAGGTTATTCAGCAAATGAATATCAAGCAATCTTGATAGATAAACAAGGAATCATAAAGAAAATAGGATGAATCGGTACAAAGACTCGAATTAAATCCTAAAGCACGACTCCTAAGATGGACTTAGGACGATGATCCTTGCTGGATTATTCATCATTGTTCCGAAGATTGGCTCTGAAACCAAGATGTGACGCCCCATCTCTATACCCACTCTAGCCAAGGACACTACGGTGTAATGCCGTCAACTAGTGCGGAGAATAAGGCTGTTGAGGAGTGACCATCTGTGTAATTGCCTTGTGCGAGCAACGATATGTCAGATAGTACAACATGCATTTGGTTTCAGGAGGAAATCCGACATACCGATACAAACTCAAAGCTACTACACAATGGCTATATATATTCTTCGGCAACAAATATAGAAATGAACATAACAGAAATCAGTCACAGACATCCATATCACAAAGGCGGAAATAGATATAAATATATAACACATGAAAGTGTACATCAGAGTAGTGGTCAAACAAGATCCACAAAGTCACAAAAGAATAGCTACAAGTGCTAGACAAAAGAATATGGATACATCAATGAGTCTATATCTCAAATGCATACAACAAAAACTACTAATCTAAGTAGTTAGCCAAAAGTCAAGGTGATAATCCCAGATGTGGAGTCAAGCAGAAGCACCTGTAACATCTCGGTCTGACCCGAGTATTATTTAATAATAAAATAATAAACGGATCAGTCTAGCTATAAATATCAAATAAAATGATATAAAATAAGTGATATGACATAAACATATGATAACCATACAGCCATACTGTGATAAGTATGCAATTGAAAATCAACAAGGGATTAATCAATATCACAAGAATCTTCTCAAAGATCAAAAGGAATGTCATACTCTTTATTTACCAAATCACCATACTATAAATATTGACAATAATACCAATGCCAATCAAAAAAATTAATGACACACAAATTCACCAATGCACAAATATTGATAATACTAATCAATGTAAATCACAAAAATTGGTGAAAACACAAATTCTAGAAATCATCAATGGAAATCAAGAAATCACAAAAAGGGGGAGGCCTATCACAAAACGGGAGCATGAAAACTTACCAACGCGTGAATCACGAAATGGAACGCTATTCCATGGTTGCTAACCATTAATTTTGAGCCGAAACTCCACAAAACGGCCCGAAGACCATGGGTCGCTACCCCACCAAATTTAGCCGAAGCTCCATAGAAATGGGGTTTAGTCTCCCTCGTTGACAAAGAGACATCGCACATTTGCTAGTCTAAATCACAAAACTGATCATCAATGGTCATCAAGAAGTGTCAATTACAGTAAGCTAGTAAATATATAATCTTAGCTTCATATCCCATGACCACTAGCTTAAGTTAAATATTTACGAACAAATTGTAGATCTCCACTCGAAAATTGTCACAAGAGATTCAATCGAACAAGTCCAAGAATTAACAGGCAAAGTAAATGCAAGTGTTTCATACCATTTGTTTTACTAAGCCATTTAATTAGATTTCTCGTACGAGTGAGATGAAGTGACAAATCCCAAAAATGATTATAGAAACAATAAATCACAAAAATTCACATTCGATGACGTGAATAAAATCCAAAGAATTCGATTCCAAATTCATCAAAGTGGAAATACCCTTGCGACTTAACAGCCATGACTTACGACTTAAAATAAGTCAACACAAGAAATCAGCGGCTCAATGCATGCGACTACACGGCATACGACCTAAGAGATCAGCGACTTAATAAATAGCATGCGACTTAAAGCAGGTGCAACTTAAAGGGTGGCGCGACCTAACTGCAACCGACCTAAGGAATGGCGCGACCCAAAGCGTGTGCGACCTAACAGTGCAAGCATGCCGAGCGACCAAAGGCAGGCCGACCTAGCAGTAAGGCAAGCGGCCTACGGGGTTGCGACCTAAGAGGTTGCAAGATATAGCAGGTGCGACCTAAATCAGAAGGCCAAGAGACCTAGTGGTTGCGACCTATGTGTAGGCCGACTTAACAAGCCGAGCGACCTAAAGAGTTGGGGCATAAGGTTGCAAGCGACCTAAGATGAACGTGCGACTTAACAGAATGCGTGCGACCTAGCATGGGGCGACCAAGGTAGTGTGAGTTATACCAGGAGCGACCTAGCACGGCGCGACCTAGCATGGCGCGACCAAATCAATGCCGAGCGACTTAAGGAACTCGCGGCTTAAGGAGGTGAGCGGCTTAAGGATGGTGCGACCTATATGCATGCGCTGCTTAATGGGTCGAGCGACCTAACACGAGCGACCTAACTGTAGGCCGAGGGAAAATGGTGTAGGCCGAACGACCTAGGGAACAAAAGTGCCAAACTCTCTCAATTTGCAACCGGACGAGCACGAACGCTAGGGGATTACGCCTATCGGCTACCCGGTCCTATTGGCTCCTCGATGCGTCACCAAAAACGTGTTCAAACATCAAAGTTAGGATTTTTAAAGATTTGAACCCAAAACACTAAAAATTGGGATTTTCACCAATTCAATCCGAACCAAAAGCAAATGCACATCAATAAGTGTTAGGAATTCATACCCGACAATAAAAGATAGTTATAGACAAAGATGTGAGATAAAAATCTCACCTTTACACAAAATCAATGAAGAAGATGATTGGGAGCAAAGGAGGAATCAATGGCTTCTCTTTGAATTTGGAGTTAGATGTTATATTTGCAAATGAACTAGGGCTTGGAGCTTTAATTTCCCATTCCTTCCTTCATTTTTGATGAAGCTTGAGTGCTAGGAAATGAAAGTGAAGTTATGAAGGGAAGGGGGCTGAGCTAGAGTTAATAGTTTAGGCTAATGGGCTAAACTAATCCAAAAGCCCAAAGTGAAAAAGTAGCAAAATTCCACTAACTCCAAACATATCAAAGTTTATACTCAAAAAGATTGCAAACGGTGTTTTGGACCAAATGGAAGTGGTTCCGAGTCTTAATTCGACCGTATGCAAAGAGTAACTTTTCGACTAAAATTCGACTAACGATAAAATATTAAAATAAAATATTTAAATATTCAATCGTAAAATATGCGGGTTGTTACAGCCTATGGCTGGAGGAGAGGTGGCCGATCCAATCTAGTTGAGAAACAAATGAAAATTCAATAAGAAAATAGAAAAAACAAAGAAAAGGAAGGAGATTTTACCCAAACTTTCATGCAATGGCCGTGAATTATTTTTGGATGAGAGAGTGGTTTTAGTCCACGTGAAAAATGAGGAATGCCGCTGAGAAAAGAAATGAAAAGCACGGCCAAAAATGCACATAAATGAGGAGTTGTGAAAATGAAGAGTTTTGAAGGTGAAAAGCCTTAAGTTTTGTAACTTTTTTCAACCTTTGGTATTTCCTTTTCCTTTTAATTTTATATAAACAAAATAACTCAAAAATATACTTTACAAATCGAAAACAAGTAAAAATATAAGAAAATAAATAATGAATTATAAAGAAAATATAAAAAGAATGAAAGAAATTACTTAAAAATGCAAAACAGTGTCCAGAAATTACAAAATCACTACTAGTCTTGGAAAAATATCCACTTCATTTTAAACATATTATGAAGTGAAAATTTGAAAAATAATAATTTATTTATCATTTCCAAAATAAAATAAATAATTAAATTGGAGAAAAATGGAAAAAGGAATAAAGAAATTGTTTAAAAATAGCAAACAGGACATAAAAATTACAAGAAAATTACCAATGGCTTTGGAAAATTATTTACTTCATTTTAAAAAATATTACAAACAAAAATATACATAAAATAACATATTAATACATACTAAAAAATATGACAAAGAAAATATAATTTATATAATTTAAAATAGAAAAAAATTGCTAAATAAAATAAATTGCACTCAATATTGAAATATACATAACTTTCACAGTTTATATCCGTTTTCAATGAAACGAAAAGCAGTATTCAAGTTATTAAATTCATTTTCATAATAAAAGATAAAATTTAAGGATTTAAATTTGGAATTTAAAAGTCAAAGTTTGACCAGTTCGCCAGAAATCCACTTTTCAGTAAAATATTCAATTTATACCAGTTGAAATTATAATTCACATAGTAATCAAAGTTTATATTTAAAAAAATGAAATATTTGAAATGAAACCTGTTCAAAATAAAATAAAGTCAAAATTAAAATATACATAAAAATCTAGGGTTTTACACTCTCCCCCACTCAAATCTTTTCATCCTCGAAAAGGAAGGAAGCGGAGAAACAACAAGAAAGAACAATAGGTTGGAAGACATCCCCGAAAGAAGGTAGGGAAAAAGTAGATAGGAGGGAAAGCATGTTGAATGACAAGGATGAACCATTATTTTAAAACATTATACATTTCAATTAAAATTTTATATTTACAACATTTACAACATTTATAATATGATAAATAGTCATTTGATTCAAATCTGATGGTTCAAAGTAAACAATATTTAAAACATTTTAAATTTAGAAGGGAAAATAACTGATCAAAATATTCTTTATATAATATTTTATCAAAATACTTTTATAACTCGATGTCTTAACAAGTTTACTTTCGTTCCTGCAGACTCTGGCCATGCGTTGATCAGGCGCAAAGCTAGAATTCTTCAGGTACTTAATAGACTTGTGTCAACACCCAGTAAAAATAGTGGAAAACTCCTTAAAAAAATAGATATGGAAAGTACAATCCAAACAAATCAACCAAACCAAAACAGTTGTCTAACCATGGATCGCAGATACACAATGGTTACGCCTGGATCCCCCAGGAAACAATCTGTATCTGTAAGCTTTCTCAGCCCTGCGAGTTACGCCATGATGACTAGTAGAGTGCAGGATACACAATGGTTATGCCTGGATCTCTCAGGAAACAATCTGTACCCCGAGGCCGTCTCAGCCAGGCAGTTTTGCTACTAATGCGACCTACATAGAGTGCAGGATACACAATGGTTACATCTGAATCCCTCAGGAAACTATCTGTACCCCCAGGCCAGCTCAGCCAGTTAGTTGCGCTATGCAGTCGCGATCATAAGACCATGGAGATCGCCATGGAATTCGATGGACACTCGAGTATCTTATCCGGAAAACCCAAATCAAAGAGATAGAATAATATCGATAGAATGAATACACAGTGTGGCCACAAAGCGGATATCAAGCAGAAGGCACTTTCCATATCTTTACTTCAAAAATATGTATCATATAGTACCTTTCAAAATCACTTTCAAATATCATACTTATATAAAGTCCATTATGTATAAGATTTCATTTTCAAGTCAAATACTTTCCAAAATCAATAATATATCAAATCATACTTATATTGACTTCGATTACATAAGATTGCAATTTACAAGTTGAGTACCTTTACAAATCAATAGTTTCAAATCAATTTCATACTTACACAAATCAATTTTATATAAGTTTGATAACTCCCAAATCAAGTATTTAGTAAATCAAGGTTCTCAATTTTAATTCGTTTCAATAACATTTCAGTTTTCAAAGTCATATATGATTTCACCAAATCATTTCTTCCAAATTACATATTCAGTTTCAAAGTTTCTTAAAATAATAGATTTAGAAAATAATCCAAATTTCCAAATCAACAAAAGTTAGGTCAAACAAATTCATTTCCATTTCAAACATATATTCACCTTCAAAAATCATAATACTTTCAAAGTTATAAATCTTTTGAAACCAAAATACTTGAAATATTACACTTTGAAAATCATAACATTTAGAAATCATACATTTGAAATCATAAAACATTCCTTTAGTTCTTTACATTTCACAAATTTATTCAATCAAACCCTAATATAAAATTTCCAATTTTAATTCAATTCAAACAATCAGTTTCAATTCAATTTAGTTTCCAACAAAACCATTTCAAATATTGTCAAATTTCAAATGTAGATTTGATTTACAAAATAATCTATTCAATCTTAAATATGTTTCAAGGCTTAAATATACCATATTTCAAAACTAAATTTTATAATTTCATATATCTCAAATTTTACTTCATTATTACTTGCATATATCATCATTTGCAACAATACATTCGATCACTCGCTTGGTCACACAAGTTCGCTTTCGAACTAGTATTGTCCATTCGACTTCCCTAATGCGGACTTCGATATGGTTTCTCGACTAGAAGCCATCAGTCTCCTTGCATAGCCATATACTGTGATAGAGAATTCTAGAATCAAGCCCAAAATCCATATCAAATATTCGCTATCAAGAACCAAATGAAAAGTCCTAACACAAAATGGTGTAATTCGCCTCGAACTTGTGTACTCAAACTTGGATCAAATTATTTATGCGAATAAAACAACATACGTACAACTTATGTATCTACTTGTTAAATAAATAGTTTCATAAAGATGTTACTAAGTTAAAACATTTAAAACCAAATTTTTACCAAAAATTTGAAGACTAATTTTTATCCAAAACATTTCAAAACTAAATTTCATATTAGTATAATTCAAAATAGTCTTATTTATTTACTTAACAAAACAGTTTCGACTTATACAAATCATATTATTTCATACTTGAAATATACAAACTAAACTTATATTCTTTATCAAATACTTTATACCTTTCAAATTTTCTTAGCTTTGAAAAGTTAACCTTGATTTGGAAGTGATCGAACCTTCAAAATAGTCGAAGAAATCATATTTTCAAAACCAAGAGTTGGAAATCACCAACAAATCAATTCCAATAGATAAAGTTATATCAAAACAAATCTGAATCTCGAGGACTGAACACCGGCTTACTTTAAATCATTTCAAATATATATAGATATATATACATATATCTTTCGAACATCAAACCATACTTCAAAATGTGAAATCAAAAATTTGTTTCACAAAATCACTCGCATAGCAAAGCTACTAGAGTGACCTCTCCCCCACTCAGTAACTCGAAAATCAATGTCGGTGATGCATGCATTCATCACCGAAATAATTTTCCAGCGACATAAGTGGGTTCTGGACTTTTATTTTCTTGAAACTTCTTTGAAATCTCTTTGAAATCATTGGAATTCATTCGAATACATTTGAAACATTTCTTATTCGAAAAATATCTTTAAATCATATTATTATTATTATATATTTTCCAAAATCCTAAAACATATTTCAAAACACCGGAGTCCGATTCCTCGAAATTCAAATTCAAAACCCTTCAGTTATACATCATTTTAATAAGTCAATTCTTATAAATTTTCAAAATTTCAAATCCTTTCGAAATTTCAAATTTTCATTTCAAAAGATACATAATCTTTATCGAAAACATTTCACTTTTATATACCAAATAGGATCATCCTTATCAAAGTAATAATTTCGATGCATGCACAATTTCAAAATACAACCAAACATAAATTTCCAAAGAATGATTCAAGGATGGATTTCATAAAAAACAGAGATTCGAATCTAGAGGAACCTAATCAAATAGAATTCTGGTTCGAAGATAAGCTTGAACAAAGATGAGATAATTTAATTACCAAATAGAAGATTGATAAGCCTATATAAATCGCGGGCGACCTTAACCGGTCAACCGTGACTTCAGGAATATAATCAATTCGGAAATCTAAGGCAAATCGACATTCGATCGCCAGAGGTAGAATCCGAGTAGAGCAGGAGGTAGATAGCATTGTAAACCGAGGATATAGAAATCTCCGGTGAATCAATGCCAATTGTAAAGAAGTTTCACCCCTTTACAAATCATTCAAAGATTGGCAGAATCACCGATCTTTAGAGAGGTCATTCCAAAGTGGAATTATGGAATGCTCCAAAAATCAACGGAACACAAATAGGGAAGACAAGACTGGATTTCAGAACAATTGTAAGCTTTCCAAAGTTTAAGGAATCCAAACCGATAAGAATCCTAACCAAAAGATTTCTAACAAGGTGGACACAGAAGGAATGAAGTTTAGAAAAATCTTGGTTTCAGAATAAGAATTATTTTTAACCAAAATAATCTTTGAAAATCCTTTAAAAATCATTTGAAAATAATTTTATACTTCGAAAATACGTTCTCTCACAAAGAAAGGATTCTGAGATTGATTTCACTCATTCTAGAGTGTTTCTACCCTATCTCTAATGAGTTTTTGCTCCGCAGGCTAAGGTTTGCCTAAAACCAAAGCTCTGATACCAACTGTAACAACCCGATATTTTCAGCCATTCACATCCACACATGTCGGACTCGAATTGCTCAAAATATTACATTGTAAATAAATTTGGAGCAAATGAAATACAATCACAGACACAGAAATATAAGAATAACTCGCAGCGGAATATAAAATACATAGTAGTTCATGAAGCTACTACGGTAGAGTCTCAAACCAAATACATAATACAGTCTAAAAACAACATAATAGAAATCCCAAATACATAGAAGTTCACTAATACATGAGATAAACTAGAACAGCTGAAACAGAAAGTAGATATAAATGTAGATAAGCAGAAACTCCAGCAAAGACCAGCTCCAGAAAGAGATTCCAAAGCTGTGAATACTCAGGCTAATCCGAGCGTAAAGTAAAACACGAAACACTCGAGTCAGGACAATATATACTTATATAATGTAAACCAACTCAAGTGAACTGTAGTAGAAATGCACAATAACTTAAAGGATGCTTGGGATCGCCCATCCTTTAAGAATCAGTTAAACTATAAATTAAATACATCCCGTGGTTAAAATTTAAAAATGGTATTTTATACTTCAAAATCAAATATCATTTCAAAATTCAATATCATTCAAAATCCATTTCAAAATATCAAAATATCATATCTCCCAAACCACATTCATTTTTATTTAATTTAAATACTATTACAAAACACATTTCAAAATAGTTTGCATTTCGAAACAAATTACTTCATTTTAAATAATAAAATGAAGTTATTATATTTAGTAATTAAATTATTAAATTTACAAAATTTTAGTCTTTCAAAATTCATTTATTCATTTAATTTATTAAAACGGGTGAAAATTCAACTTTCATAGCATTTAGAAATTCGTACAGAAAGTTACATTCAAAACAGTTCAATTTAACAAAAGATAGCATTTAAAAATGCTGTAATAGGGTTACATTGGTTTCAAAAAAAACTTAGTTAAATTAAAAAATTATAACATTTACAAAAATGCTATAATAGCCTTTAATTAAATTTAGCCATTTAGTTCATTATTATCAACTACAGCATTTACAAATGCTGTATTGTCATTTACATTAGGATTAGTAGCATTTCAGAAATGCAGTTAATTAACTTCAAATATTCAGTATAATTTCACAAACAATTATATTTTAATTTAAATCATTTTTAGCTTATAAAATCATATAATTTCAATTTTAAAACAATCATTCAAATACCCTTATATTCTTGATTTTATAAAGTTAAATCTCGATTCAAAAATCAAAATTTAATAATAATTCACATATTAAATTCCAACATTAAATTTTAAATTCATTAAATTAAATTTAACTTAACACTTAAGTTTAAAATTGTCAAATATAACTTAATTTCATTTTTATTTACATAACTTAAAATTCACTTTTCAGCCAAATTCACAAATTTCCAATTTTTAGTTATATTTCAAAGTTTCAACTTAAATATTCATTCATTTCACATTTTAACTTTATTCAAAAAATCATTAATATATTATAAAATCATTTTAAATTCATTTAATTCAAAATATCATATATTTATCATACATATTAAATTTAAATTCCATTTATCACCCAAATTATAATTTCCAAAATAACTCACATTTCAGATTTTCTAGCTTTACTATTTATTTATTTCACTTATAAATTTTTACAAAATCAATAATGCTTTAAAAAAATCATTTTTAATCAAATTTAAATCAAGATATTATAATATTTACATTTCTAAAATATTTTAAATTTTTTAGAAAAACATATTTTAACAACGGGTTTGTATTTCATTTTCTGACCTAGGTAAAGTGATATGGGTAATATATCATTTTAACCCGTAATTTACAAAGGAAAACCGGGTTTGATCATTTCAAATCCTCAATCCCAAGTAAATGAAAATAATTGAAAATCATTCAGGCCTATCATTTCAGCCCACAACGATTTTCTCCTATTTTAAAGTCCGTTCAGGTATGTATCATTTCAACCCATAGTGATTCTAATCTAAAGGGAACTTGCAGTGTGATAAACTGATAAAAATAACAGAACAACATAACATAACAGTAACAGATGTTATAACAGGTGTTTAAGCATGGGTGAACATCATATAATCATAATATAGCAAGTGTAACATAATAATGCATTTTACAGATTCAAAAGGGGTCAAATTTGCTAGTTATATATGTACATATTGTCTGGTGAGAATAACTCACCTGTTCAGAGCTGGAGATAGCTACCAAAGCAAACAATACAGACACTATGAAGGCACGACAATACGGAAATGACTGAAGAGTGGAGGGCCAAAGCTAATTGCCTTGTTCAAACATTTACGCAATACAATACAACTACATAAGTTCAAAACAATTTACACTTGAACAACACTAGAAATCAAAGCTCAAAACAACTTCAAATGGTTTGCACTTGTTCTCAACCTCACATGGATCAGTTAGTGTTTGAATAAGCTCAGCTAAGGCAGGGACTAAGGGCTAGGTTTGGGTCTAAACAGATCGGCCTAGCTTGGGTTTAAAGATGCATAGATATATAGGTGCACAAAAATACACTACAAGGCAAACAAATCATCATTTCTATGCTCCTATTGTGCTCGGCCAGAGGCTAGATGGGCCCATCCAGTGGCTCAGGGATGGTAGGTGATGTGGCAAAGGGTGGAGGTCAGGTCAGAGGTGGTGGTGGTGGAGGAAGTGGCGGCTAGAGGGGGTAGAAGGTGGTGCTATCAAACTAGGCTCGGTTTGTGTGAATAGGCGATGTATTAGTGGATTTTGGTGGATGTTCAAGCCTTGGTTATGGTCGGCCTGGTCATGGTGATGGACTAGAGGGATGGTTGATCAGAGAAGGAGGAGGTGGAGGTCGGCCTATGGCTGGAGGAGAGGTGGCCGATCCAATCTAGTTGAGAAACAAATGCAAATTCAATAAGAAAATAGAAAAAACAAAGGAAGGAGATTTTACTCAAACTTTCAAGCAATGGCCGTGAATTATTTTTGGATGAGAGAGCGGTTTTAGTCCACATGAAAAATGAGGAATGCAGCTGAGAAAAGAAATGAAAAGCATGGCCAAAAATGCACCTAAATGAGGAGTTGTGAAAATGAAGAGTTTTGAAGGTGAAAAACCTTAAGTTTTGTAACTTTTTTAAACCTTTGGTATTTCCTTTTCTTTTTAATTTTATATAAAAAAAATAACTCAGAAATATAATTTACAAATCGAAACCAAGTAAAAATATAAGAAAATAAATAATTAGTTTTAAAGAAAATATAAAAAGATTGAAAGAAATTACTTAAAAATACGAAACAATGTCCAGAAATTACAAATAAATCACTACTAGTCATGAAAAAAATCCACTTCGTTTTAAAAATATTATGAAGTGAAAATTTGAAAAATAATAATTTATTTGTCATTTCCAAAATAAAAAAATTAAATTGGAGAAAAATAGAAAAAGGAATAAAGAAATTGTTTAAAAATAGTAAACAGGACATAAAAATTACAAGAAAATTACCGATGGCTTTGGAAAATTATTTACTTCATTTTAAAAAATATTAGAAACAAAAATATACATAAAATAACATATTAACACATATTAAAAAAATATGACAAAGAAAATATAATTTATATAATTTAAAATAGACAAAATTGCTAAATAAAACAAATTGCACTCAATATTGAAATATACATAACTTTCGTAGTTTATATCCGTTTTCAACGAAACGAAGAGCAATATTCAAGTTATTAAATTTTTTTTCATAATAAAAGATAAAATTTAAGAATTTAAATATTTAAATTTGGAATTTAAAAGTCAATGTTTGACCAGAAATCCACTTTTTAGTAAAATATTCAGTTTATACCAGTTGTAATTATAATTCACATAATTATCAAAGTTTATATTTAAAAAATGAAATGTTTGAAATGAAACAATTTCAAAATAATTTCAAAATAAAATAAAGTCAAAATTAAAATATACATAAACATCTAGGGTTGTTACAACATCCATTTGGAGGTGTACCCATCAGAAGGTTGTCCCTTCAACGGGTCATTTGTATGGAAATCCATTCTCCAATAAGAACCTACGGTTTTGTTTGTATTTGCGTAATGAATTGCCTAGAAATGCTATATGGGTAACCAATTCGGTAAGTTTAATAGTTTATTTGCAAATGTTTTCAAAGAGATGTCACTAGAAATAGCATCAAATGCTTTGATATAAAAGTGTTTTAGTTATCATAAGGTAAAAACCCATCCGTGTTTATGTCTGGGCATGGTCTTATGAGATACTTTTTCTTTTCAAAGGATTTTATTCAAAGGCTGATATATGACACTGTCATTTATTATTGAGGTTTTCTCATGCTGGTTTATCTAGCCTGATCGGGGATTTTTCAATACTCGGGTAAAATTCGAGTAGTTTCAATTTAGTTGAAGGTTGGAGTTTCCAGAGGAAAGCTGGAGATATTCATCTACGTACGAACGTATTCTATTATCCGCTTTGCTTAGTGAGCTTTAGTTTGATGTTTGTCGGCAATTGTAAGGATAGATGTTTATAACTGTCCAAGCTAAATTTAGGTTAGACTCTGATATACATATTTAAAAGTTTTTCGCTGTAAAAATATTTGTTCAATATTATATATTATCCCATTAGTGTGAGATTTTATTCTGTCTATTTTTCTTTATTACCCCTGATAGTCCACAATTTCATGCAATTCAGGTCTGACATGTGCGGTTTATTGTCAGGACAAAGGGTACATAATTTTGGGTCGTCACAAGTTGTCTGATTTTGGGTATAGTTTGTCTTAAAAATTATTCCATCAAATTTCAAAAACATGGAGGGAGGGAACCTCCTTTTACAGTATGAATGACAATTAAGTCGAATTTTCAAGTATCATAATTTGATGAATGGATTATAGGAATAGGTCCATCTTTGAAAAGCATGATTTTAGGAGTTAGTTTTAGGATTTTTTAGTGGTGTATGTGAGGAGAGGTTCAGAGATGATAGTTTTTGGGTGAAACGTCAAATTCCGATGATGTGAGCGATTTTATTAAAGGGGCTCTGCGTGGAGGAGCATCGATTGATGGGGACTCCGAAAAAATGGCGTATGATTTTCTATGGGTGGTTTAATTGGTCGAGGCGGTTGTAGGGTTTTGAATGCGTTTGTTTTGAGTTTGGTTCGTGTGATAATGACGACGTAGAGAAGGCGAAATAGGGGTGTGGTCCAGGGGAAAAGGAGGAGGAGTTGCAGCGAAGCTCTGGACGGAATATGGTGGCCTATGGTGGTCGGGGTTGGCGAGGCGAGGCGTTGGAAGTGACTCGTCTATGTTCCAGTATTTGGGTTGGAAGTTCAAAACTTCAAACTGAGGTGGGGCCACAGTTTTAGGTAGGTAGTAGTGGTGGAGGGGTGGTAGGAGATGTAGGAGGTTGATCGACGGTGAGGTTGGGTGGTCAGTAATTGTGTGCACATGCACACGATTGTGCCTAGCTGGGTGAATTCGAATGAATAGATGAGGGAAGGAAATAACGGGGAAAGAATGGAGTGGAGAAGGAGTTTGGGCCCGGTGGACATGGCCCAAAGGGAAAGGAAAAAAAGAAAGGAAAAGGGAAAGAAAAAATTAGAAAGGAAAGGGGAATGAAGAAAAAGAATGGAAAAAGGAAAGAAGAAAAAGAAAGGAAGAGAGGAAAGAGAAGAAAAAAAGAGAAAAATGAAATAAATTAAAAGGTTTGATAAATTAATTGAATGAATTAAAAATTTAATATCTATTTTTTCCAATAATCATCGTGGGATTTTTACATCAGGACCCTAAAGTTATGTATTTTTAGCCGAGTTAAGATCATAAGGTTTTATGCAATGTAAAATTGAATGATTTAAATAATTGAAGTGAACGAATAAGGAATCTTTTATTTGGTTAATTTTCTGTTAACTAATTAATGGATTTATAAATGGATTGTTAATTTTAATTAATTTGGAATAAATTGTTTTAAAATTTCTTTAATTTATAAGTAATTTTGGATTAAAAATATAAAAGGATTCGGTAATTGAAGTTAATAAAATTCTAGTTTGTAAATTGTTTAATATTAGTTATTAATCATCAATTTAGTAATGATCTATATTTTAGCTTTATTTCTCTTGGACATTATTTCAATTGTTCTTTATCTATGCCATTTAGTAGCCAAACCAGTTAAAATGTCAGAATAAAACGTTGACACGTTTCACTGAAAATAAACATATGTAATAAATTGCCATATGTGAATATTGACACTCTGAATACGAATTGTTTATTTTAAACAATTTGATCTTTTAAAATTTATCGTTTTGAGTTTCAAAGAGACCGAGATTGGATATCTGCATTATCCGAAACTACTTTGATCCAATAACCACCACGAACCTTTGTGGGTTAAATGCTAGAGTCTAATTTACTGGATTTTGTTTAAATGTAACAAATTCGACTATTTTAAACAAGTATTGTACTTAGACACTATAAAAATATCGATGGATTTCTGTAGAAGTTTTTGGTTATATTAAGATAAAAATCATTGTATTTGTATGAGTTACCTAGGTTTTTCGAAGGATTTTGATAACTTTAGTAGTTCGATTTAAGTGTGTTTACTCACGCTAGTTTCTAGCCTGACTTGGGTGTTACTTTATTGTAATGCTCGAGTCAGACCGAGTATTACAAAATTTAGGTTAGGATGCTCTGGAGCTCAGGAGACGACCTCGATGACAGGGGTGAATTGCTTATTTGACTATATTCCGCTGTGTACCGTAGGCTGTATATTCAGCATTTAGGGACAAGTTATTATAACTGTCCAGATTTATATATTGACGATTATACTCTAATAACTTGTATGTATATTAACAGTTACAGATTCTTTTGTATAAAAGCTGTTATTGTGTATTATAGTTTATTCCACTATAGTTGTGTGATTCTGTGTTATGGTTATTTCTGTTTCTTCTTCTATCTCTTTTCTTCTTAAACCCTAACAACCTGGTATTTTCGGCACTCGATTGCCCGACACTCTATACAATGAACGTATTAGTTGTCGATTTTTGGGTCGAAAATCGCCCAGTCGTTACATTGGAGATGTAGAAGTGGTTTTTGTGAAATAAAGAAGGAATTTTGGAAAAATGATGTTATTTTTCTCATTTTAGATATTATGAAAAAGAAGCCATGGCTAAGTTTACTTAAGCTCTTGGGATTTTGAAATGGAAAAGGAGGTTGAAAAGTGATAAACATGAAGATAAAGGGTATCTATAGGCTTAGGATTTAATTAAAATAATGTAACATGATTTATATTTAAATATATGTATACATGCACATCCATACCCCTTCCCCCTTAAAATTGTCCATCGTAGTACCCATCCCCTCTCTTTTAACTATTCACACCATGCTCTCTTATCCTTCTATTGAAAATGTATATTTTTAAATATGTTATGTATATATATTTTTATGATATAAAATCTTATATTTACTTATATATTTATATGTTTAAGGAGAAACATGCACATGCATAAATAAACATGTACACACCATGTTAACTTAGATTATATTGTGTGCATGTATGTTTAACATAGTGCTATAACCTTTTTAATAACTTTTAACAAACGAAAAATCGATATTTTGAAAAATAATCTCCAGTCACATTTTCTATTTCTCTATAAACTATATTCATTGTTAAAAAAATTTTGAAAATTATTTTTTCATCATTAGTTATTATTTAAAATAGTTTTATTGTTTAATAAAAATCCATTTATTAATATTTAAAATATAATTAAATATTCATTTAAATAGTGATTAAATTTCGGGTCGTTACACTCTCTCCCCTTAAAAGAATTTCGTCCCGAAATTAGCAATTAAGCAGATAATTTAAACTAGGAAAAAAGCCATATAATCATATCATAAAACACATAAAAATACATACATTAAGCATCCATAGCAAATAAATATACACTGTACATACAACTTATGACCAGCTATCCGAACATTAACTCGGGATAGGCTTCCTTCATACAATTCACCGTCTCCCAAGTACTGTCTCTAGGATCCTCACTCCACTGAATCTTAACTAGTGGCACAACCTTACTATGCAACCTCTTTTCATCCCGATCCACAACACAAACTAGATGTCTAACAACCGTCATGTTCGGTTTTATTTCCAATTCCTCTTGAACCGATGGCTCCATAATTAAAAATGGGTCATGAACATATTTTCTCAAATGAGACACGTGGAACACATTGTGAACACTTACCAATCTTTCTAGCAACTTGACCCTAAAAGCAAGCCATCCTATCCACTCAAGAATACGAAAGGGTCTAACATACCTTGGATTTAATTTTCTAGCTTTTCCAAATCTAATAGCTCCTTTTATTTATGAAATATTTACAAACACCAAGTCTCCAATCACAAACTCCAAATCTTTTTGCCTCTTATCAACATAACTCTTTTGACGATCCTGGGCTTCCTTCGTACTTTTCTTAATCACTGCAACTTTCTTCATAGCCTCTCCAATCATGTATGGTCCAAGAACTAATCTATCTCTCATCTCAACCTAACATACTAATGACTTGTGCGATCTTCTATATAAGGCTTCATTCGGTGCCATTCCGATGCTTGCTTGGAAACCATAGTTATAGGAGAACTCAACCAGTTGCACATGATCCTCCCATGATACACCAAAATCCATAATACATGCCCTTAAGAGATCCTCTAAAACCCGATTCACCTACTTTGTCTGTCCGTCGGTTTGGGGGTGATATGCTGTGCTTAAGCTCAACTTTATTCCTAGGATTGTCTGCAATGCTTTCCAAAATTGACTAGTAAATATGGGGTCTTGATCACTTACTATACTCATAGGAACTCCATGCAACCTGACCATCTCTCTCATAAAAACTCCAGCTAATGAAGCAGCGGTCCTCATTGGTTTTATTGAAATAAAATGTGCGCTCTTCATTTGCCGATCCACGATAACCCACACTCCTTCATTTCCTTTTCTAGTTTTGGACAAACCAACGATAAAATCCATTAGTATCATTTCCTATTTCCAATTTGTTATTTCCAAAGGTTGTATAATCTAGCTGCCTTCTAATGATCACCTTTGATCTGTTGGAAGCATGAACACCTGCTAACATACACTAAAATGTCCTTTTTCATCCCCCGACACCAAAATACTCTTTTCAAGTCCTTATAGGACACCAGGATGGATACTCAACTTAGACTTGTGGCATCTGACAAAATTTTTTCTTTGACCCATCCGCATCTATGATGCACAATCATCCGTTCATCCTTAAAGAACCGCGACCATCCATCTTAAAATCCAAGCATCTACCTCCTTTGACTCCTTGAATTAATTCTTCCAGTATCTCATCCTTTCTTTGATTCCTCATAATCCTTTCCTGAAGTGTCAAGGTAACCTCCAACAAAGTCAAAACAGGATTCCTTCTTAAGGCATCCACCACCACATCAGCCTTCCTTAGCATATGCAAAATATCCAAGTCATAAGCCCCCAAAAACTCTAACCACCTCTCTTTCCTTAGGTTCAGATCCTTCTGAGTAAAAAGATACTTTAAGTATTTATGATCCATGAAGATTTCAAAATTTTCACCTAATTAAAGGAAAAAAACTTACTCTTAAGATCTATTAAGATTAGAAATAAGTTAAGAGGAATAGAAGGATCCTTACCCAACAAATAGTGTCTCCATATTTTTAATGCAAAGACAATAGCTAGCAACTCCTAGTCATGTGTAGTATAGTTCTTCTCATGAGTCTTCAACTGCCCACTTGCATACACAATCACTTTACCATGCTGCATCAAAACAACACCTTATCTTACTCCACAAGCATTTGTGTGAGCCGTGAATCCACTATTTCCATTTGGAACAGCCAAAACTGGTGCACTGGTCAATCGCTTATTCAATTCCAAAAATGCCTCTTCACACATTGGAGTCCATACAAACTTCTCCTCCTTCTTAGTCATCCTAGTCAAAGGGGAGGAAATCTTAGAATAATCCTGAATAAACTCATATAGTATTCAGCAAAACCTAAGAAACTACGAAACTTGGTATGGGTCCATGGTTGCTTCCATTCTTGAACAACTTTGACCTTCGCTGGATCTAATAAAATCCCTTCTGAAGTTACGATATGTACTAAGAATCTTACCTTCGATTTTCAAAAATGGCTCTTAGAAAATTTTGCCTTCAGGATATGTCTCCTTAATGTTTCAAACACCACTTCCAAATGATGTTTATGCTCATCCTCAGATTTAGAGTAGATAAGGTTGTCATCGACGAAAACTAACACAAACTTCTTAAGAACATCTCAGAAAAAAAGGTTCATGAGATCTACAAAATACGCAGGTTCATTGGTTAGCTCAAAAGGCATAACTAACCACTCAAAAAAATGTCGGGGATTCTAAATACAGTTCAGGGTATACTATCTTCAACAACCCTCAATTGATGAAATCTAGTCGCTAGATCCATTTGAGAAAATACCATAGCTCATGAAGTTGATCAAAAAGATCATCGATATGGGGTAAGGGATACTTGTTCCTAATGGCCAGCTTATTCAACTTCCTATAATCCTTGCACAACCTTAAAGATCCATCAGACTTAGCCGAAAACACCATAGTTGATCCCCAGCTCGAATTATTGGGTCTGATCAACCCTCTTCTTAATAGGTCCTGGGTTTGCTTTTATAATTCATTCCACTCTTTCGAGGTCATCCTTCTCTTGGGTTGAGGCACAAGTCTAGCACCAGGGACCAAATCAATATGGAACTCCATCTCTTGATGCGAGGGTAAGCTGCCGACTTCTTCAAACACATCAAGAAAATTCATAACAACTTTTACATAACTTAACTTATCCTAGGATGATTCCAGAGCACATGAGAAGCTACACATATTAATACCGGGTTCCTTATATGGTACTTTAATAATTCTTCCTAAATTGCTTACTAATGATATAGTGCTTTCGTTACAATAAAAAATAGCTCCATATTTCGACAACAGATCCATACCAAAAATAATGTCAAATCCTTTAAAGTCCAAGACATACGGGTCACAAGAAAAGTGATGAGAAAGGTAGGAAATTGGCACATTCTCACAAATCATATTCAAATGGGTTATGCCACCTATGGGGTTAGACACACACATAGGGTTTTCTACAATACTAAGAATAAGATGAAATATATCTACTGATTCACAAGAGATAAAACTGTAAGAGGCACTAGTATTAAATAATGAACAAACAAAAATACCACTAATCAGTAAGGACCTTCAAGGACGCCTTTCCCCTTCACATCCGTTGAAGTCAATGGTTCATTCTTTATGACGTACACCTTCTTCATGAGTGTGCAGTCCTTAATCATATGGCCTGGATGATAACAATTAAAACAGAGACTTCAAGACCATTAGGGTGATTGATCCACTTTGTTGCTTCGGTGCTTCACGGTTCAGATAGGACCTTGAAATATGACATCTCTACTTGCAAAGGTAACAACTAATATTCCTGAAATTGCCTCCTTCACCTTCTCCTTGTTTCCCTTTTCCTTGATTCTTCTAATTAAGATTGAACTTCCTCTTGATAGACCCACCTCCACTGGTATTTCCATTATGTGTCACTGGAGTAGGCTATTTCTTTTCCAAGGCCTCGTACCTCAGAGCTATATCAAATAAATCCATAAAAGTGCCTTTAATATGAGCTGTGATTTTCTCATGGTACTCTTCCCTTATACTCAAAACGAACATCGCGTTCTTCTTTAATGGAATGTTGATCGATTCTAGCCCATAATAGGATAACTCATTAAACTTTGTCTTATACTCTACTACAGGCAGACCCTTTGCTTCAAGTCCATGCAGTTGCGGTACATCCTAGTCCTTCCTGTTAATGGCAAGAATTGGTCCTCAAAAACTTCTTCAAATCATGCTCACGAGAACTCACCTTTAGGAATATTTGCAATACCAGAGTCCCACCAAGTTGCTCTGTGAGGACCCGCAAATTCGTACTCCTTGAATATACACTAATCTCCATAGATTAACTCCAGATGAACAGAAATACGAATTATCAATGTTTAAGAAAAAGAAAGAGGTAGAAGGAGAGAGAAAAAGATAGAAAATAGAGAGAAAAGAAAATAGAACGGAACAGTACACAACACAACAATATCAGAATCTCACAATCGCAGCGGAACAACATATAATAAATAAATGAATAATCTTTAGCAAAGAACTATATCAATTATTACATTTTATACATTACATTACATCATCATCAGAGTGTACAACATCAAACAATATCAACAGCGGAAAAGGAATACTATATACTAGTAATACGCCATGCCATCCAGCTTGCCTCCAGCAACTCCAGAATATCCTGATAAACCTTAACTCTTGACTGCCCGTGTGGAAATTGGTGGGCACCCAGAGTTTAGGAAGGAAAACAATAAACTCCGAGTCAGTCCTGTGACTGGTGTGAGAACTCAAAACAGTTTATTTATCTTTAAAATCAAAATAGAGGAATATTTCTAAAGTCAATTCGCAATGCTTTTAAAAATGAGACTACCATAAGGCCTCCCGCACACACACACAATGCAAACGCAGAATCAGAGGAGATTTCTCCTTATGATAGTCAAAGATGCTTCATACGCATTTAAAAAGAAACATTTGATGTTATTATTAGTGCATAATGTAGGAAAATATTTCGAAAGTAGAATATAAATCTTGGCCAACATACGACCGTTATCGTATGCCTACTATAGCTACTATGTTCAATAGCAGGTTACCGCCACATTCCATAGCAGGTTATACAACTAATGCCGTACAAGATCGTATTGTTTCTTTGGATTTCCAACGAATGGTCAGGCCAAGGAACTTCCTATTGCCATATGAGAACGCCTCTGGAAGTCCCCGAGAACCAAACCGGATCTCTACCTATTAACGCTAAAATGTGAACGCTAACATCCCGGTGTGAGAAGTGTAGTTGTGAAAGCACCACCCGATAGATCGGGAAAGAATTACAAGCAAGTAATAGCGGGAAAGCAATAAACAACAACGATTTTATAGTGGTCCGGCTTAAGGGTATAGCCTACGTCCACTTTAAGTACTTTTATTAATAATGTCGTTACAAGCTGATACAATTCTTCTCAAGTACAATATACTTCAAGCTACAAGTGATTTGGAACAAGTCTTAGGCTTCAATGTCGATTAAAGTCTTTAAATTCATGTTGAAGATGTGTGGTTTCATCGTGAAGTTCTTTGATGTATTCCTCTAATCTTGAAAGCTCTAAGTGTTGATGAAGTTCTCAATGCAGCAAGGTAACGGTGTATGAAGAGAATGTGCCCAAAAGTCCTTTGAATGTTGGAGATGGTTGTCTATTTATAGAAAGTTCCGGTCTGGAATTATTGCTAAGTCCTAAGTCGTGGCCGACTTACGTTAAGTCGTAGCCGACTTAATATGAGTCGTGGCCGGTCCATCTGGCCCCTTCATGGCTTAGATGATCCCATTGCTTCACAAGAGTTCACTTGCACAAGTCCTAGGTCGCCTCCGAGTCAACACCACCCCTTCTTAGTAATATGGCCTCGGGTTTGCATTTAATAGCTTTAAGTCGTTCACGACTCAAATTAGGTCGTGAGTCGTGACCGAGATGACTGGGAGCTGAATCGTGCACGAGTTAAGAGGCTGCTGTGCTGAGTAGCTGCATTGAAATCATCTTCCTTTTCTTGAGTCGTGAACGAGCTAACATTGGTCCTAAATCGGTTGTGACTTGGGTCGGCAACTATTCTAGGTCGCCAGCTTGGTAAAACATTAGATCGGTAACTCGGTCAAGTCACTGAGTCGGCATCTCTTTTAGGCCTTAGGTCGGCCTTCCTATTAAGTCGGCATCCTCTGAGTCTTAAGCCAGTACCCACGTTAGGTCGTCCACTGTTTTAGCCTTAACTCGGTATTTCTTAAGTCGGTATGCCTCTCAAACCTACTAAGTCGGTAACCCTTTGAGCCTTAAGTCGGTCTCCCTGATAAGGCAGTTAGGTCGGTATCTATGTTGAGTGTTAGGTCGGCATACCCCTTAGGCCTTAGGTCGGCACCCCTGTTAAGCCTTAAGTCGGCATGCTTCAAACTGTTAGGTCGGAACCTCTTGATCCACTAGATCGGTAAGTCATGGTCGAGGCGGAGTTAACATTTGCCCCTCGAAGTATACGCCTACTGGTTAGGTCGTGTGCTTCGATAGTCCTTAACCCGTCCCCTTTTAGGTCGGTAGGTCGTACGCGAGCTAATAGTTAAGTCGCATGCGCCGCTCCAGATCCCTTCATTGCAAGATATAAATCGCAACCTCTTCTTCTTTCTCATTACTTGCTCTCTCGATCCCGCCATTAAAAAATTTCTCCAAGCTTAAAAAGGGCGATTTTGCTCCATCAACCACCGATAATTATTACGTAAGTGAATTTTCCTCAATCATAGGTTATTGTTGGTCCACGAACTCCATTATTCACACCTAAACCACCACCTCGCATAATGCTTCATCATGAATTCCATTGCACCCATGGCCGATGGAGTTTATGTTGTTTGGTTCGATTTTAACTAACCGATGATGAAGACGATTCAAGCTAGTTGAATTTGATTCGTGCTAGGGTTGTAAGGTGTTGATCTCGCGGCAGTTTCGAACTACTTGGTGGGACGATCCGATAGCTTGAATGAAACGAAGATTGTGGTTGATGGAATAGTTATTGGGTTATCGGGTCGATGGCCGTGGAATGTTGATTCGGAAACAAGTCAGTGAAATTGGATGAACTAGTCTTCGGCCGACCTAGCCCTTAAGTGAAGTGGTCTAAACTCTAAGTCGCGGCCGAGTTGAACCTTGGGGGAAATCTGCCGATTTAACCTTCTACTGATTTAACCTTGAACCGCGGCCGAATTAACCCCTAAGTCGTGGTCGAGTTAATCCCTTAAACCGTGACCGAGTTGGCTCTTAAACCGCTGTCGAGTTAACACTTAAGCTTTGGGCATGCTGACTTTTTGAGAGCATAGATCCACTTTGAGTTTCTGACTTGAACTGTCAAACTAAGTTGCCTAAATTTTGAACTGCCCCAACTTTTAAATTTGCTTGAATCTCATTGTATTATTTCACAGATCGCATTAACTTATAAGCTGCTAACCTGCTGAAAATAACAAACAAAGAAAACCAAGGCGAAAATACTGCCATTGACTGCCCACGTCAGATGACAGATTAGTTAAAACAAGACAGGCAACTTAATTATATTGCATGAAATGTTTGTGAATCAATCAATTAAAGTTAAACATTAATGCAAAGTATCAATAATCTGAACTGATTTATCTGCATCAACATCTTACTTGCATATTTAGGCTTAAAACAATAGTCCCCGAATTTCATAACTAACAAATGCTTGCTAGTTTTCATTCCAGTTATATTTGTTTGCTGCTTGATTGATTTTACACAACACTTCACACACTTTAGGAAACGTGCACCTTCATGTTTGAATACCCTGTTGTTTATGTAGAATGACTTCCCACCGAGAAGAAGAAGTGGTGACTCAAGAGGAAGAAACTTTCCCGATAGCTGTTCCCATAGAGAATCCTCCGGAGAGAACCTCGACTATTCTATCTTTGAGAGCGTTTATTCAACTGCGCACTCAATTTGGCTTTGCCGAAAGTGATGTCCAACTCCCTGGGCCAAGTGATACTGCTGACAATCCTCCCTATGGTTTTGTTGCAGTCAACCGCCAAATGTGCTTAAGTGGGGCGATTCCTCCTTTTAACGACTTCCTTCGAATTCTTCTCCTTCGGTTGATGATTTCTCCGTTCCAACTTCATCCTAATGGCTATGCCATCTTGATGGGGTTGTGTGTTTTGTTCAGAAGAACTCTCGATCGCCTACCGAGTTTTGAAGAAATCCGTTATCTGTGCTCGTTTGCAAAGAGTAAAGATCATCCTTCCGTTATTATTGTGAGAAGTGCTAGAAACCGCAAGCTCATCTCCGATCTTACTGAAAGCGTTCATGGATTTTTGAACCAGTTTTTCTTTGCCCGCTGTCCCCCAGGGTTTTACGCCATCTGGAGAGTAGGAAGTAAGATTAGTGTTTTATTTCTTCCGTTTTGAAACCTTTTCGAGATCCGAACTTTCAGTTGCTAATTTCATTCTTTGTTCCTTTCAGCACTTCCTCTCCCTTCTAGAGATCCAATTCATAAGCAAGTTTTTGAGAGGTTGAGTGCCGTGGCCGCAGAAGAGAGGAGCATAAAATTTCTATTGAGGGATGAATTTTTACATCAACATGGGCTTCTACACGCTTCTCGCTCTATGCATGCTCATGAAGTTCCAACGGAAGTCCCTGATTCTCCGATAAAGACTCCTGAGTCTTCGCTAGTGAAGTGCTCCACTTCTGTTGATGTTGCGGGGCCATCTGATAAACTTGCCCCGGTTATCGAAGAAGAAGAGCCTCTGGGATCTTCCCATCATTCACAGGATTCTGGTGAAAAGGCTAAGAAATCCAGTCCTGTCAAGCAAAGCGGGGACGATACCTTCGAAGGATTGAGCGACCTCTTCGCTACTTCACAAGAGATCTTCAAAGATGACCCTACTACTGCCGGGATTTCTTCTTCAGTAGTTGAATCTACTTCTATTTTGCAACAGTTGCCGTCGACTCAAGAGTTGACGTTAACTATTACACCCACAACCACTCCCCAAATAAAGAGTGGTTCGTAGATTGATGCGCGTAGTTTGCACATCACACACACTTAGAATTCCTGGCACTTTTATGCTCTCTATTTTTCTGGACTTTGTATACTGCTAAAGCTTGTCTTTTTATTTCAGATCCTCCGATGGGACGTAGTGGATCTTACTACGATGATTTCCAGCGCTTCGGGGGGCGCGGCCAATATGATTATAGGCGTTACTTTTCCTCCTACAGAGAATCTGATGAAGAAAGGGCTGCCCGAAAGGCTCATGAAAGGAGGACTGAAGAAGAACGTCGTGAAAGAAGGGAGAGAGAAGAGCGCCATGATTCTTGGCAAAAAGGCGATGACTCCCACAAGAGAAAATCTCATGACGATCGAGGAAAAGGTCACATGGGTGAAGACTTAAGCAAACGAGCCCGTCACAGTGAAAAGCAGGCCTCTACTACTCCTGAGAAAGTTACTACTCCTGCCTCGCTCGACATTCCTTCTGACTCTCCCGCTCTTGGGAAATCAGACATTCAAACGATAATTAGCAGGCCCAAATTTCAAGTTGGACCGGGTCCTGCCACTCTGCAGAGCCGGTTTCCTCAATGGTGCCTTAAGGGAGTGAGGTTCGACCTAGACTTGGTCCCCATCGACAAGTCTGCCATGTTGCGCAATCTTGATGCCATCAAGCTCGATATTGAGAGGATGCCGAACTGGCAAAAACTTGTTGACGAGCTTCAAAGGGTTAACCGTGCCAACATAGAAGCCATGCTTACTATGGAAAACGATAAGGCCGAATGGCAAAAGGTCGTTGAGCAACACGACACCGAAATGAGGAGCATTGCTTCTTACAATGAGGAGCTTGAAGCAAAAGTCGAGGAATTAAAACATGAGCTTGCTGCTTCCTCTACTTCCTATTCTCAAAAAGAAGAAGTGCTCCTAAAACAGGTGAGAGACGCTCACGCTAGCCAAAGGAATGCCGAAGACAGGCTCGAAGTACAAAAAAGAATCAGTGAAGGCTATGTTACTGATATTGCTGAGCTCCGAAAGAAAAACAACTCCCAGGAGGCGGAGATACAAATGCTTAAGCTTCAGCTTGCCAAAACTGAAAGGGAGCGTGATGAGGCTGTCGCCGGCAGAATCGCAGCTGAAGAATCTCATGAGGCGACCAAAAACAGCATCAGCTCAACATTATTCGACTTCTACTTGCACAACGTCTTGGGGCGTGGAAGCCTCGCTTTTCTAGGTCCCAAGTATGAAATCACTTTAGCTGAGGTGTGGGAGGCCGCCCTTAATATGCTTGGTGCTGAAGGTGCTGGTTATGACGAATCAGCCCTGGAAAGGCATTACTTTGATGATGACGCTCGCGTTGCCCTTGCCAAAGGAAAGGAACAACTTGCCAAATTAAGAACTGAAGTGACGGAAGGGGACCGGCTGGGAAAAACCACTTCAACTACTCTAGTCCAGCCACCTTCTTCGTCTGAAATCAACATTATTGGTTCCAGTTCCCATTTTGCACCTCCTACCAAAGTTACCACTGAGATTACAAGCGTACAGGGTGGAGATGAGGGTGATGAGAGTGCTGACGTGCAAGCCTATGAAGTCGATATCAGGAAACCAGCTTCTCCAGGTAACTTCACTGTTAATTTCGTTACTGTAAATCTCACTCAAGTAGACTGCTCACTTGTTTCTCATGGATTCAATGAGCTTCTTGATTATTTTCTGAATCTTGATGAGCCTCCATCTCCTCTCTTTACTGACTTTAACCTCTTTTCTTCTGTAGAGAAAATACCTTCTCCGGTTATCCCTCCTCCGTCTCTTTAAGCGATTCCTCCTTCTGCTTCACAGCCCGGATCACAAGAGGAGCAAATAGAGGCTCTTCATGGCTTAGATGATCCCATTGCTTCACAAGAGCAGAAGGACGAGGGACTTGAGGGAGGTGAAATATCCCCGGAGCGGACTCCCTCTGATGACATAACTTTGTCAAACTCATTACTCCAGGGAGCGAGTCTTCCTCAAAGAGGAGAAGGAAGCAAGGAACATCAAGGAGGAGAGGGAAGAAAATCGTTGCTACCGAGGAGGAACCAGAAGTTGGGCCAGCTGCACCTCCCTCTCCTTCTTCCCTTATGCCCACAGACCGACCTGAAAAGCTAACTATTCGGCCGGGTAAAGGGTCTAAAGGTAGCAAAAGGAAGTGAAGATTTTAGCTTGTTGTCTTTTGTATGTACTGGTCGAGAACTGTGCGAGTACCGGCCCCCGCTTTTCTTTATTTTGAAACCTGTACCTGCATTATAGTTGAATAAAATGATTCTTTGTTTGTACAGACTTTTGTTTGAATTTGAGAATGCATTTATTATTCATTTTGCACCGGTTTACTTATGATATTGCAACGGGCTTGTGGTATGTTGCTTGAGTATTATTTTACCGTCGTAGCCATACCGTTTCGTATGTAACTATACCATGTTGCCCCCATACTATAAGCTTGTTGCAATATTTTATATTTCGTGGGGACTTGCACTCTTATTTGTTGAAGAGTAATTATTTTATTCTTGAAGAAATTTTTTGTAGAGTACAATTCCCTTGGTATAAATTTTTACGCTTTGTCCTTTGAAGAAATCACTTTTGCTTATGTACATATTTTACCAAGTGAATTCCTTTTTGTGGTAAAGCGGACCTCTTGAAGGGTACTTTAACTTTTTTTTTTTTTTTTTTTTTTTTTTTTGAGGAAGATCATTCTCCAGAATAGGTAGATTTCTCTTCCTTTGGAAGTTAAAGTATGTTTTTGATGAGGATTTTTTTTTATATAGAAAGTTGTACCTCTGGGGAGGGATTTTTTCACGTTTCAACACTTGGAAGTTTTATTTCGATCTCGGTGAAACGTGTACCTCCAAAGAGTTGTGCCTTTAAGGAAAGCCTTTTCACGTTTCAACACTTGGAAGTTTTATTTCAATCTCGGTGAAACGTGGGCTTCCGAAGAGGTCTTTCTTCTTGCTTGCATTTCAACTCTGGTGAAGTGAAATTCCGAAGAGCGGCTGTTACACTTCAACTCCTGGTGAAATGTGCCTCCGAAGAGGTCTTTATTTTGTTTGCATTTCAACTCTGGTGAAGTGAAATTCCAAAGAGCGGCTGTTACACTTCAACTCTTGGTGAAATGTGCCTCCGAAGAGGTCTTTATTTTGTTTGCATTTCAACTCTAGTGAAGTGAAATTCCGAAGAGCGGCTGTTACACTTCAACTCCTGGTGAAATGTGCCTCCGAAGAGGTCTTTATTTTGTTTGCATTTCAACTCTGGTGAAGTGAAATTCCGAAGAGCGGCTGTTACACTTCAACTCCTGGTGAAATGTGCCTCCGAAGAGGTCTTTATTTTGTTTGCATTTCAACTCTGGTGAAGTGAAATTCCGAAGAGCGGCTGTTACACTTCAACTCTTGGTGAAATGTGCCTCCGAAGAGGTCTTTTTTTTGTTTGCATTTCAACTCTGGTGAAGTGAAATTCCGAAGAGAGGCTGTTACACTTCAACTCCTGGTGAAATGTGCCCCAGAGAGGGTTTGCATTGCCTGGAAGTTACTCTCTCATGGTTGGAGGGTCATGACTCCTCCAATCTTTTTTGTTGAGTAGAGAACTTTATTTTTTGTGGCATATGTCCCATTATAGGTCTTTGTCCTCCGAAGAGTTGTGCCTCCGAAGAGGAGCATTTTGCCTCTGAAGAGGGCTTTGGTCTCTGAGGAGAAGCATTTGGTCTCCGTAGAGAAGCTTTTTGCCTCCGAAGAGGGCTTCGGTCTCTGAGGAGATGCATTCGGTCTCCGTAGAGAAGCATTTTGCCTTTGAAGAGGGCTTTGGTCTCTGAGGAGAAGCATTTGGTCTCCGTAGAGAAGCTTTTTGCCTCCGAAGAGGGCTTCGGTCTCTGAGGAGATGCATTCGGTCTCCGTAGAGAAGCATTTTGCCTCCGAAGAGGGCTTCGGTCTCTGAGGAGATGCATTCGGTCTCCGTAGAGAAGCATTTTGCCTTTGAAGAGGGCTTTGGTCTCTGAGGTGAAGCATTTGGTCTCCATAGAGAAGCTTTTTGCCTCCGAAGAGGGCTTCGGTCTCTGAGGAGAAGCATTCGGTCTCCGTAGAGAAGCATTTCGCCTCCAAGAGGGCTTTGGTCTCTTAGGAGAAGCATTCGGTCTCCGTAGAGAAGCACTTTGCCTCCGAAGAGGGCTTTGGTCTCTGAGGAGAAGCATTTGGTCTCCGTAGAGAAGCATTTCGCCTCCAAAGAGGGCTCTGGTCTCTGAGGAGAAGCATTTGGTCTCCGTAGAGAAGCACTTTGCCTCCGAAGAGGGCTTTGGTCTCTGAGGAGAAGCATTTGGTCTCCGTAGAGAAGCATTTCGCCTCCAAAGAGGGCTTTTCACATTTCATCTCACGGGAGTATGTTGACCGGTTGTGGTGAAATGCGTGCCCCTAAGTAGGGTTATTGTCAGGAAGTTTGGAGTTTCCTTTTCTCGGTTGGATGGATTCTCGGGAGTATGTCGACCGATAACTCCATGACTTTGTAACAAGAAAGACGCCCTTTTTTTTGGTGAAGCCCGCTTGAGGTCTTTATCCTCTGAGGAGTTATGCCTTCAAAGAGGGCTTGTGCTTCTGAAATATTCTTTTTGCTGGCTGACGCTTACTCTTGCATGTCTCTTTGTCGTTGATTCATGTTGACAATCCCCATTGCTTCGCAAGTGTCACCACTTTCAGCTGCCAAGCCTTTCCCTTACCCAAAGGAATATATTTTATAGTTAAGCAAATTGGTGGTGGCAGATATAGGTTCTTTAACTTGCTGTTTGTTTGTTCAAGCATTTGTAGTTAGCTATATATGACCTGCTTCTATCCACCTTGCTTACTTTCGTCTAAAGTTCTCCTTTTGTAGGATTTGAATATGGGAATTTTGAATGGCTCAGTGCTTGACTGCCGGATGATGTCGCGGATCACTTGGTCTTGTGACTGGTAAGCTTTGTTTTTATGGCCTGCATTATTAAATCATTTTTTTAGTAACACGATTAACGTATTTCATATGCCGAAATAAAACAAAGCAGTTTATAGTAGTAGGGAACACAAGAATTATAGCGGTTTAGCCGAAACTGGGCCTATATCCACTTTACAGCTTTTGTTATTCGCCTGCCTTGCAATTGCCCTTAACAAGAGAATCATATATTTGTAAATTCTTTGCAATATTTCAGCAAAGTTTTCATGCAAAATATGGATGTAAATGGTTGCTGTTCCAAGTTCTTGGAATTGGTTCTCTTTTGACAGTTGTGAATTTGATTGATTATATTAGCAATTACTTAGTGCCGTCTTTAAGTGTGCATCATCTTCTTCTGTTGGCGGGTGGTTTTAACTGAAGAAACATACTCTAGCCAAATCTTATTTGTTTGCTTAGAGTACTTCTTATTCAGGATTTGACCCTGGAATTCCGTTGTTTAAGGCTTGCTTTTGAATGCTACCAAGGGATGCTTGATATTGCAATGAATCAGCTTGATATTGATTGCCTGCAAATTTAGATCGATAATCTTAGTGATATTCTCAGAGTATTTCACATATCGAAATAAAATAAGCGAGTTGTAATAATAGGGAAAGCAAGACTTATAGTTTTTATTATTTATTGGCATTGCTTTTACAACAGATTTTGATACAAGAATCTTTGGATCAGCACTCTTTTACAAATTTGAAACAGAGTGTTCAAGTAAGGTATGGAAGCAATTGTTGCCCCAGGCTTTAGGGATTGAATCTTTTGGCATAAGAGGACTGGATGGCAACATCTTTCAGAATCGAAACTTCCTTTCACTTTGAAGGTCTCCTTGGAGCGTGAGCACGTCTTCCCGCCTCATCCAATTTTTCCTTGCCTGGTGAGGGCTTGCTGTGATGACACTGATGATGGGACCTTCATCTCCCTGTGCCACGGTTCTTTTATTTGAGCTACATTGTTGAGCGGGAACCAGCTGCACCTTAGAGGATGAGGAGTAGTTAATTCCATCTTTTTTCACATACTGTTGCAGTTCATTCTGCTTGATCAATTCTTCAATCTCCTTCCTTAGATGGCGACACTGGTTAGTTTCATGGCCAGGTTGATTGTGGAATTGACAGAATTTCCCATTGTCTGTCGCGCTTCTCCTCATCAGAGATGGTTTGGGGTACACAACAACATCCTTTGTTGCCAAGAAGATATTTTCCGGAGTGTCGGTCAAGGGAGCGAAGTCGGAGGGTATGAAGCGTCGAGCTTTTTTCAAGAGTTTCTGCTTTCTGCTTCCCCCATTCTTCTCTTTCTGTTTAATCATTTCCGGTATGTATTCTTCATCGTTACCAGGACTCAATGGGTAATCGTCAACTATTCTTTCAAAAGTTCGCCTTGACAAACGTTCGTGGATAGTTGGTCGTGGCCACGAATTCTCTGTTTGGGGGAATGTTCCAATAGTAATGCCAGTTGCTCGTTGAGGAGTATTCCATTCTTCTGAAACCTGGGCCTCTTTGGCAATGGTTTTTATATCACTTTCTAGTCGATGGACTTCTTCCTGCAATGCGTTCATCTTATCCAGTATCCTATTGCTTTGGACTTCCATGTGTTGATATATTCCATATATCACGGCGTTTAATTCAGCCCTTGTGACTCCAATACTTGAAGCTGTTTCACTTAGCGTGGGAAGAGCAATGGCGTTGCTGCAAGTACCTTCAAACCTCAAAAACTTTCGTTTCCTTTCTGAAGCCATGATTTCTGTTAGAATTTTGTTGAACAATGGTTGAAGTTTGTCCTGAGTTCAATTCTCAGTGAAAGCACCAAAAATGTTAACGCTAAAATGTGAACGCTAACATCCCGGTGTGAGAAGTGTAGTTGTGAAAGCACCACCCGATAGATCGGGAAAGAATTACAATCAAGTAATAGCGGGAAAGCAATAAACAACAACGATTTTATAGTGGTTCGGCTTAAGGGTATAGCCTACGTCCACTTTAAGTACTTTTATTAATAATCTCGTTACAAGCTGATACAATTCTTCTCAAGTACAATATACTTCAAGCTACAAGTGATTTGGAACAAGTCTTAGGCTTCAATGTCGATTAAAGTCTTTAAATTCATGTTGAAGATGTGTGGTTTCATCGTGAAGTTCTTTGATGTATTCCTCTAATCTTGAAAGCTCTAAGTGTTGATGAAGTTCTCAATGCAGCAAGGTAACGGTGTATGAAGAGAATGTGCCCAAAAGTCCTTTGAATGTTGGAGATGGTTGTCTATTTATAGAAAGTTCCGGTCTGGAATTATTGCTAAGTCCTAAGTCGTGGCCGACTTACGTTAAGTCGTAGCCGACTTAATATGAGTCGTGGCCGGTCCATCTGGCCCCTTCATGGCTTAGATGATCCCATTGCTTCACAAGAGTTCACTTGCACAAGTCCTAGGTCGCCTCCGAGTCAACACCACCCCTTCTTAGTAATATGGCCTCGGGTTTGCATTTAATAGCTTTAAGTTGTTCACGACTCAAATTAGGTCGTGAGTCGTGACCGAGATGACTGGGAGCTGAATCGTGCACGAGTTAAGAGGCTGCTGTGCTGAGTAGCTGCATTGAACTCATCTTCCTTTTCTTGAGTCGTGAACGAGCTAACATTGGTCCTAAATCGGTTGTGACTTGGGTCGGCAACTATTCTAGGTCGCCAGCTTGGTAAAACATTAGATCGGTAACTCGGTCAAGTCACTGAGTCGGCATCTCTTTTAGGCCTTAGGTCGGCCTTCCTATTAAGTCGGCATCCTCTGAGTCTTAAGCCAGTACCCACGTTAGGTCGTCCACTGTTTTAGCCTTAACTCGGTATGCCTTAAGTCGGTATGCCTCTCAAACCTACTAAGTCGGTAACCCTTTGAGCCTTAAGTCGGTCTCCCTGATAAGGCAGTTAGGTCGGTATCTATGTTGAGTGTTAGGTCGGCATACCCCTTAGGCCTTAGGTCGGCACCCCTGTTAAGCCTTAAGTCGGCATGCTTCTAACTGTTAGGTCGGAACCTCTTGATGCACTAGATCGGTAAGTCATGGTCGAGGCGGAGTTAACACTACCAACACAAGGCCGGCTTACCCCTAACTGGGTAACTACTGACACGAGTATGCCATCCCCCGATCCTTTGGGACCTTTAACCGAGCGCTCGTAATCAACATCACACAATCATAAATAAAGTGTTTCAACATGCGTAAGTATCTGGGCTCCATACCATGATACCACCCTTTTCCAGAAGGAAATGCACATACCCTAAAGGGAGCTACCCCTCATAACCTTGCCGCATCTTTCCTGTTTTGACCATTCCGGGGTGTGAGGCTCGACGAAGTCTCGTCCACAAAGCCACGCTTTATACAAAAGCTGTGCTTTGGGTCAACAAATGATCATAGAAATGATCACAAAGATAAACGATCAAACAAATGATCCTATCACAAATGATCAACACAATGATCATTTCACAGCAACACTCAGCATGTCACATTACCAAATTGGGAATATATCGTTGATAACCTTCAACTACATAACCTTTGAGCTCGTACGTCTCAGAGAAGGGTATTAAGCTAAGAGAATAAATTCTCCGCCACCAACAGAAATATATTTGAAAGAAATCAGTTTTATATCTCAATTTGTAATGTCAGACATACAATCCATACAAGTCTGTTCCGGGCTCGAACATAACCGAAGGCACTTACAAAGAAGTCCTTGCAATCCGGATATCCACAATCCTGATCGGATTCCCCATCACATATGGAGAACTCTATACCGGAGCAACTCGGTGCAAAGTCAATCGACGGGTCATCCTTTTGCTCTCGCAAATACCCGATCTTCAACACCGATCTTCAATGCTATCCATTACGTCGTATCACTATTCAGAATGGGTAATCCGAATAACGAGCGCAATAATTTAAAAATAAGTGTAGCATTCAAATTCAGCAAATCCCAACAAATACCTTTCAAAGGTAAATATTGATAGTCGGTTATTGAACTATCAATGGACATGCACAACATCACCAGATTCCAAATAATTTTCCAAATTATTTATTTCCCAAAAATATCTTTACAAGATAAATAATTTTCAATACTTCAAAATAAATCAATATTTATTTTTAAACAAATTCCCCTTTCTTTTATAAATTCCATAGTGAATTTATATTTCACAATATCTATGAATATACGATTTCAATTATTCATTTTCAATTTATCTTCAAAAAGATAAATTCTCAAAATATTCACTTTATATTGGAAAACATTTCCATACTTACTTATTAAGTAATTCTCAAATCCATTTATTTTCAACACTTGGAAAATATTCAATATACTTAAATCGAGATTAAGTATATATTTCATTCTTTAAGGAAATCATTCTCTTAAACATATTTATTTATGCCAAAACGAATGTTGCGTAAAACATCGTTACGACAACCCAAAATCACTAGTATAGGGATTCGAAATTAAAATAGATATATGAATCCCAATACTATACAAAACATTTCCTTTCGGAAATCATTTGCTATAACAACAGTGTTATAGTCCACCATTTCCTTCTATTTCTCGAAAACGTCTATTTCAACAATGAATGTTGAAATCTATGGTTTCGAATCTTAACACAATTTAAAACATCGTTAGATCGTTTTAATTCTATTTAAAACATCACATTCAAAACATTTTCTTTAACATATTATTCACTATTCAAAAACGTGAATACACTACGTTAACCAATTTCATCACTTCTATACGTTTCATTTTAAAGGATTATTCATTGTCTAAAACGTGAATATAACTCCATTAATAAGTTACAACAATTTACTTATCAAAATAAGTCGTTTGCGGATTTATAAAACAACGTTTATAAATTCCTTTATTAACCTATTCAGTTCATAACTCAATTATAAACCTAAAGTTCATATTATAAGTTAAATATTTACAATTTATTTGTTTGCAAAATTGTTCCTTTAAACTTCATAATTATAAATCTATAACTTATAAGATTCATTTATTTACCCAAATATATTCTTTAATAACTTCACAAAATTTATAAATCTTACTATTTATAAATTTCATTTATAACTTCACCATTTATAATTTTATAAATTCCATTCACTTATGCAATCCATTTTCACTTCGTTCAAACATTTATAAAAACTCGTTTTATAATTTCAATATTTCAATTTATAAATATCCATTTATAAATCTCTTATATAAATCAATTCATATTAATATTTTAAAACGTCTTTATACTCCTTTATAATTTCATCCTTTTGACTTATAAAATAATCAAATTTTATAAATCCTATTTTTAAACTTTTTACAATAAATCCAAAAATTCCAATTTAAACTATTTTTATAACCCATATTTTCAAAAATCAACTTTTAACTATATTTCTCAAAAATCATAATTTTTATAACATTAAAATTATATCGTTTATTTATTTAAAATGAATCAATTCCAAAAATATTTTATAAACGTATACTCTTCAAAAATCACTTTAAAAATCCTTTTAAAATTCCAAAAATAGGTCTAATGATGCTACACACCAAATAGTCAATCACGACAACAACGATATCATATATCGATATGATAATCAACGAATATCAAAATATCCATACTCAAATAAATACTGTTGAGGAATCCAGTTGGATCCCTCCAACCTGTTTTCCTGCATCCAAAGATGTTAGCACAATACCAATTCCGCTCCAGTACGAAATTATTGCGGTATATGGGATTTAAAATATTATCCGCTTAATAGATGGCGCAATAGGGTCTCATCCGCTATACAATGCGGGAAATCAATAACTGCAATATATACATATGCCAATATATATATATATATATATATATATATATATTGCTATTATATATAATACCAATTTCACTGTTTATGAAATATTCGCGGTATATGTTTTTAATAAATAACATCCGCTTACTAACGACGCATAATGTCTATTTTAACAATCAATAGATAACAATCATCATTCAAACATGCATTCAAGTATTTCAAATCTAACTATTTAAAATAAAATCGAAACTGATTCGATTGAGTGAGAAGTTCTCACCTTGATTTCAATTTCGTTTTAGCGATTTATTTCGAATAAAATTAAACGGACGTTTAATTTTACCCGAAATTCTCACTAACTCAAAACAACTCCAATCCAATTCCATAGCGTAGTGCTCGTCCATACGATTCCAACGCAACTGGTTTTGCGCGTTTTCGACCTCGTATGAAAAAGATATGGATTTTACAAGTTGCACGATTTTATATTTATAAATTTACAACAATATTATTTATATTTTTAACCTACAACATTTCTGGCCGTAGGATCTCCAAACCCCCCTCATCAGGACCGCACCTATCCTTCTTCCCTCTCACGTTCCATTTCCAGTAACATACACGCAAAAAAGAACCCATCTCTTAAAATTAGGGTTTAATTTTGCTCCACCCTCAAACATCTTGAACACGATCAGATAGCGCCATTTTGAAGAGCATCTCCATATCTACTCTCGGCCACCACCTTGCCAAGCTCGGCCACCTGCATCTTCTCAAATTGCGTGCGCACCCAACAACTGTCGACCCCACTTATCTCCCCCCCGACGCTCCAAACACGATCATATCCGTATGGATCGAAAGCTCTCGTCGAGCTCTTCGACTTTCGTGTTGAACACTTCGCGTAATTCCTTGTAGATTGAGAGTGATTGAGGAGAGAAAGATATTGATTTCTGGCCATTGAATTTATAATGGAGGCGGCCTGCAGTTTTTAACCCTAGGGTTTTAATTTTGTGAAAATAATGAAGTTAGGGGGGCTTTTATAGAAAATTCGCGCGACACTATTCATCCCGGATTTTCCGAACTCCAAACGAAGCGTGCCGGTTGGCGTTTCTATGGTTTACCCCGCGTTCCGAACACAATGGAATGTGTTTCGGGAGCTAATTCGGTCATCTGTGCGAGTTATGGCAATAAACGTTCAATTTAAATTAAACCGATTTAAACGATTTTCTAGGCGTTTTAGCTTGCACCGGACAAACGGTAAATCCGATTGACATGAAATTTGAAACCATACAATAATATCACATTACGGATCCGATGGAACTAGTTTCATTGAAATCCGAGACTTTTTGAAAAATGGCTATTTTAACTCGCCAAATTAATATTAAAAATAATTTCGATGCGTTTCGAGCTGCCACGATCAAACGATAACTCCGATTGCTAGGAAAATTGAAATCCGATAATAACTAACTATTACGGATCCAATGGAACTGGTCTCGTCCAATTCTGAGACTGTTCGAAAATTGGCTATTTCACTAGTCGATTTAATATTAAAATATTCAATTTTCACAAATTAACTTTTAATTCGATTTTAAAAGTTCTAAAACATCGTTCTAACTTCAATATGATAAAATAAAATTTTACAAATCATTTTCAATCATATATAACTTAATTTTCAATTATTTTCATAATTTAACATATTAAATTATCGATTTAATTATTCAATTAAATCCAATTATTCAAAATAAAATTTATTCGACTTATAAATTTCACTTATTAATATTTTAAATTAATTAAATATGCAAATTTTAATTAATAAAAATTCTGGGTCGTTACGTACTTCCCCCCTTAAAAGAAGTTCGTCCTCGAAATTAACAAGTAAGAAAAGTCACAGAATCTATTAACTTTCCATAAACCTATAAATTTCTTACAAAACTTTACTAAGTTTTCAAATCATACTTAGTTATCTTTTCAAAAACAATTACTTGTTTAACTTTCAATTCCAAATCAAAGTTAAAGTTTTCAAAATTTTCCAATTTTCTCAAATATATTCTAACGCCTTAAATTTTCGGAAAAAATCGCCATAGTCTCCTTTGCGCGGCTCGATCCGAAAAAAAAATGACAGTATATATATCACAAATATACATCTCATCAAGTAATGAGGCATCCCGCAGGGAAAAAAGTGTAAAAGTACGATAATTAATCCGAGATATGTACCTTATATTTTATTAGCGAGCATATACGGCTAATATAGCGTGAAAGCGAGCTCCAAATGCGAAGCAAACGCGATCTGCACCTACTAAACACTCAACAAACAACATGAGAAACATGTATATAGACAATAGTATTGATGTACAATATATAGTAACATAATAACTATATATGCCAACATAGCAAATGCAAACAAAAGCAACAAATGCAATCATCAAGCAACTATCATCCATAACCAAATCAATATTCATTTATATTCTCATTAATATTCAATGAAATGGTTTTCAATTTTAATCACATTTGATTCATTTACATTGGATTTTACTAACATTCATTCTCAATTAGTTTATATTTACTAATTCATATTCAAGTTGGTTCACTTCCAAATCAAATTCAATGCTATTTAAGATTCACTTAACTTCCAATTGTATTTCAATTACTTTAGCTTCCAATTTCATTAATACTTAATGAATTATATACAATCAACTAACAATCATATAACAACCAAAGTATATTAATTACAACCAAATTCCTTTGCTTATCAATTGGTTTAATTAAATTGATTTTCATTTAATCATTCAACCTCCAATAACATTAGATTTTAATGAATTAACACTTACATTCATTATTCCATATCAATTATTCACATTTAATTGATTAATATTCAATCCATTAATTCAATTCAATTACAAAAGTTGAATTTCATTTGTATAACTCAAGTTCACATTTATCACTTAACTTTATTAATTCACTTCGATACCAATATCAACTTCATTCAACAACTCTTAAGTTATACTTCATTTTATAAACATCATTTGGTTTTACTTAACTTAGATTCCCACTTATAAATAAATTCAGATTCCAAATTCTAAAGTAAATTTCCCATTTAACTTTAAATTCATTTTTTATTTACAACTCATATTCATAAATATATTCGTATAGTTTCACTTCTTATATATATAAGTTTATTTCTCAATTGCAAATCACTTTAGTTATAATTCAATTCTTATAATTCTTTTGCTTATACAATTATTCTTTTATTTAGATTATTCAAACAACTTAGCAATCAACTTATATACACTTTAATAATTCTGAAAAATTATTCCTTTATATATAAAAATAATCAAGGTAAAATTATTTCATTTACCCAATTTAAAACAATACTGTGTCGAATTGTTCTATTCAATTGTTTATAAACCCCTTCGGCATAGTTGTGCATACCGTGCCGACGAAGGTTCATATGCCACTCAATAAACCAATCATCACAATATAAAACAATTTTATATTCAGTAACAAATACACTCTCATAGCTATTATTACATTCAACTCATTCTAGAGCACGACTGACTCTATCTCTAATGAGTAATACCCAACAGAGCCATGGTTGTCGCTTAACCATATGCTCTGATACCACCTGTGAGGACCCGCAAATCCGTACTCCTTGAATATACACTGATCTCCAAAGATTAACTCAAGATGAACAGAAATACGAATTATCAATGTTTAAGAAAAAGAAAGAGGTAGAAGGAGAGAGAAAAAGATAGAAAATAGAGAGAAAAGAAAATAGAATGGAACAGAACACAACACAACAATATCAGAATCTCACCATCGCAGCGGAACAACATATAATAAATAAATGAATAATCTTTAACAAAGAACTATATCAGTTATTACATTTTATACATTACATTACATCATCATCAGAGTGTACAACATCAAACAATATCAACAGCGGAAAAGTAATATTATATACTAGTAATACGCCATGCCATCCAGCTTGCCTCCAGCAACTCCAGAATATCCTGATAAACCTTAACTCTTGACTGCCCGTGTGGAAATTGGTGGGCACCCAGAGTTTAGGAAGGAAAACAATAAACTCCGAGTCAGTCGTGTGACTGGTGTGAGAACTCAAAACAGTTTATTTATCTTCAAAATCAAAATAGAGGAATATTTTTAAAGTCAATTCGCAATGCTTTTAAAAATGAGACTACCATAAGGCCTCCCGCACACACACACAATGCAAACGCAGAATCAGAGGAGATTTCTCCTTATGATAGTCAAATATGCTTCATACGCATTTAAAAAGAAACATTTGATATTATTATTAGTGCATAATGTAGGAAAATATTTCGAAAGTAGAATATAAATCTTGGCCAACATACGACCATTATCGTATGCCTACTATAGCTACTATGTTCAATAGCACGTTACCGCCACATTCCATAGCAGGTTATACAACTAATACCGTACAAGATCGTATTGTTTCTTTGGATTTCCAACGAATGGTCAGGCCAAGGAACTTCCTATTGCCATATGAGAACGCCTCTGGAAGTCCCCGATAACCAAACCGGATCTCTGCCAACACAAGGCCGGGTTACCCCTAACTGGGTAACTACTGACACGAGTATGCCATCCCCCGGTCCTTTAGGACCTTTAACCGAGCGCTCGTAATCAACATCACACAATCATAAATAAAGTGTTTCAACATGAGTAAGTATCTGGGCTCCATACCATGATACCACCCTTTTTCAGAAGGAAATGCACATACCCTAAAGGGAGCTACCCCTCATAACCTTGCCGCATCTTTCCTGTTTTGACCATTCCGGGGTGTGAGGCTCGACGAAGTCTCGTCCACAAAGCCACGCTTTATACAAAAGCTGTGCTTTGGGTCAACAAATGATCATAGAAATGATCACAAAGATAAACGATCAAACAAATGATCCTATCACAAATGATCAACACAATGATCATTTCACAGCAACACTCAGCATGTCACATTACCAAATTGGGAATATATCGCTGATAACCTTCAACTACATAACCTCTGAGCTCGTACGTCTCAGAGAAGGGTGTTAAGCTAAGAGAATAAATTCTCCGCCACCAACAGAAATATATTTGAAAGAAATCAGCTTTATATCTCAATTTGTAGTGTCAGACGTACAATCCATACAAGTCTGTTCCGGGCTCGAACAGAACCGAAGGCACTTACAAAGAAGTCCTTGCAATCCAGATATCCACAATCCTGATCGGATTCCCCATCACATATGGAGAACTCTATACCGGAGCAACTCGATGCAAAGTCAATCGATGGGTCATCCTATTGCTCTCGCAAATACCCGGTCTTCAACACCGATCTTCAATGCTATCCATTACGTCGTATCACTATTCAGAATGGGTAATCCGAATAACGAGCGCAATAATTTAAAAATAAGTGTAGCATTCAAATTCAGCAAATCCCAACAAATACCTTTCAAAGGTAAATATTGATAGTCGGTTATTGAACTATCAATGGACATGCACAACATCACCAGATTCCAAATAATTTTCCAAATTATTTATTTCCCAAAAATATCTTTACAAGATAAATAATTTTCAATACTTCAAAATAAATCAATATTTATTTTTAAACAAATTCCCCTTTCTTTTATAAATTCCATAGTGAATTTATATTTCACAATATCTATGAATATACGATTTCAATTATTCATTTTCAATTTATCTTCAAAAAGATAAATTCTCAAAATATTCACTTTATATTGGAAAACATTTCCATACTTACTTATTAAGTAATTCTCAAATCCATTTATTTTCAACACTTGGAAAATATTCAATATACTTAAATCGAGATTAAGTATATATTTCATTCTTTAAGGAAATCATTCTCTTAAACATATTTATTTGGGCCAAAACGAATGTTGCGTAAAACATCGTTACGACAACCCAAAATCACTAGTATAGGGATTCGAAATTAAAATAGATATATGAATCCCAATACTATACAAAACATTTCCTTTCGGAAATCATTTGCTATAACAACAGTGTTATAGTCCACCATTTCCTTCTATTTCTCGAAAACGTCTATTTCAACAATGAATGTTGAAATCTATGGTTTCGAATCTTAACACATTTTAAAACATCGTTAGATCATTTTAATTCTATTTAAAACATCACATTCAAAACATTTTCTTTAACATATTATTCAATATTCAAAAACGTGAATATACTACGTTAACCAATTTCATCACTTTTATACGTTTCGTTTTAAAGGATTATTCACTGTCTAAAACGTGAATATAACTCCATTAATAAGTTACAACAATTTACTTATCAAAATAAGTCGTTTGCGGATTTATAAAACAACGCTTATAAATTCCTTTATTAAACTATTCAGTTCATAACTCAATTACAAACCAAAAGTTCATATTATAAGTTAAATATTTACAATTTATTTGTTTGCAAAATCGTTCCTTTAAACTTCATAATTATAAATCCTACAACTTATAAGATTAATTTATTTACCCAAATATATTCTTTAATAACTTCACAAAATTTATAAATCTTACTATTTATAAATTTCATTTATAACTTCACCATTTATAATTTTATAAATTCCATTCACTTATGCAATCCATTTTCACTTCATTCAAACACTTATAAAAACTCGTTTTATAATTTCAATATTTCAATTTATAAATATCCATTTATAAATCTCTTATATAAATCAATTCATATTAATATTTTAAAACGTCTTTAAACTCCTTTATAATTTCATCCTATTGACTTATAAAATAATCAATTTTATAAATCCTATTTTTAAACTTTTTACAATAAATCCAAATATCCCAATTTAAACTATTTTTATAAAATTATTAACCCATATTTTCAAAAATCAACTTTTAACTATATTTCTCAAAAATCATAATTTTTATAACACTAAAATTATATCGTTTATTTATTTAAAATGAATCAATTCCAAAAATATTTTATAAACGTATACTCTTCAAAAATCACATTAAAAATCCTTTTAAAATTCCAAAAATAGGTCCAATGATGATGCACACCAAATAGTCAATCGCGACAACAACGATATCATATATCGATATGATAATCAACGAATATCAAAATATCCATACTCAAATAAATACTGTTGAGGAATCCAGTTGGATCCCTCCAACCTGTTTTCCTGCATCCAAAGATGTTAGCACAATACCAATTCCGCTCCAGTACGAAATTATCGTGGTATATGGGATTTAAAATATTATCCGCTTAATAGACGGCGTAACAGGGTCTCATCTGCTATACAATGCGGGAAATCAATAACTGCAATATATACATATGCCAATATATATATATATATATATTGCTATTATATATAATACCAATTTCACTGTTTATGAAATATTCACGGTATATGTTTTTAGTAAATAACATCCGCTTACTAACGGCGCATAATGTCTATTTTAACAATCAATAGATAACAATCATCATTCAAACATGCATTCAAGTATTTTAAGTCTAACTATTTAAAATAAAATCAAAACTGATTCGATTGAGTGAGAAGTTCTCACCTTGATTTCAATTTCGTTTAAGCGATTTATTTCGAATAAAATTAAACGGACGTTTAATTTTACCCAAAATTCTCACTAACTCCAAACGACTCCAATCCAATTCCATAGCGTAGTGCTCGTCCATACGATTCCAACGCAACTGGTTTCGCGTGTTTTCGACCTCGTATGAAAAAGATATGGATTTTACAAGTTACACGATTTTATATTTATAAATTTACAACAATATTATTTATATTTTTTACCTACAACATTTCTGGCAGTAGGATCTCCAAACCCCCCTCATCAGGACCGCACCTACCCTTCTTCCCTCTCACGTTCCATTTCCAGTAACATACACGCACAAAAGAACCCATCTCTTCAAATTAGGGTTCAATTTTGCTCCACCCTCAAACATCTTGAACACGATCAAATAGTGCCATTTTGAAGAGCATCTCCATATCTACTCTCGGCCACCACCTTGCCAAGCTCGGCCACCTGCATCTTCTCAAATTGCGTGAGCACCCAGCAACTGTCGGCCCCACTTATCTCCCCCTCCGACGCTCCAAACACGATCATATCCGTATGGATCGAAATCTCTCGTCGAGCTCTTCGTCTTTCGTGTTGAACACTTCGCGTAATTCCTTATAGATTGAGAGTGATTGTGGAGAGAAAGATATTGATTTCTGGCCATTGAATTTATAATGGAGGCGGCCTGCAGTTTTTAACCCTAGGGTTTTAAATTTGTGAAAATAATGAAGTTAGGGGGGCTTTTATAGAAAATTCGCGCGACACTATTCATCCCAGATTATCCGAACTCCAAACGAAGCGTGCCGGTTGGCGTTTCTAAGGTTTACCCCGCGTTCCAAACACAATGGAACGTGTTTCGGGAGTTAACTCGGTCATCTGTGCAAGTTATGGCAATAAACGTTCAATTTAAATTAAACCGATTTAAACGATTTTCTAGGCGTTTTAGCTTGCACCGGACAAACGGTAAATCCGATTGACATGAAATTTAAAACCATACAATAATATCACATTACGGATTCGATGAAACTAGTTTCGTCGAAATCCGAAACTTTTTGAAAAATGGCTATTTTAACTCGCCAAATTAATATTAAAAACAATTTCGATGCGTTTCGAGCTGCCACGATCAAACGATAACTCCGATTGCTAGGAAAATTGAAATCCCAGAATAACTCACTATTACGGATCCAATGGAACAGGTCTCGTCCAATTCTGAGACTGTTCGAAAATTGTCTATTTTCACTAGTCGATTTAATATTAAAATATTCAATTTTCACAAATTAACTTTTAATTTGATTTTAAACGTTCTAAAACATCGTTCTAACTTCAATATGATAAAATAAAATTTTACAAATCATTTTCAATCATATTTAACTTAATTTTCAATTATTTTGATAATTTAACATATTAAATTATCGATTTAATTATTCAATTAAATCCAATTATTCGAAATAAAATTTATTCGACTTATAAATTGCACTTATTAATATTTAAAATTAATTATTAATAAAAATTCTGGGTCATTACATGCTCCTCCCTCTTGTGGTTTCTAAAAATCTTTTCTATTCATCAGATAAACCAAGACCATTAATTTTTTTTTTTGCACGACCGCAACCATGCTTGCACTTCCAGGATAGACTAAATTCCTTTAGATGGACTCCCTCCACGGTTGGTGTAATCCTTGCATATGGTTGCAAAATTCATCCTCGACTGCTCTGGCAATGCTTCTTTGGCAATTGGAACTCCTCCAGGATTTGGGGTCAACCATTTGTAGTTGTGGTGCCACTTGCTCCCCTATCCTGTCTACCTCTATTACTCATGTCTTACCACCTGACATAGTAAGATAATTTTTCGAATATTTGGCGAGATAAATCGTGGTAGAAGGGTACTAATCAAACCTATCAAGCTGACCTATCTATCAGACATATATATATACAGACAAAAATTACAAATATGCACTATTGAAGTTAACCGTCACCTAAAGCCTAAGTGTTCGCTCAACCTGACTCTAATACCAAATGTAATGACTGCCTATGAGCCATTAAGGGTATAAGAAAAAGAAAGATAAGAAGTGACTACACAGTCACAAAATCTCACCACAAATCAGAACAATGTATAGCAGATAACATATGATATTACATTGTCATTTCCATAATATATAATACATCAGAGTCATTACATTACATCTATAACTGGGTAGTTATAACTACCTTCCCATCATAACATACATAGACCATACATAAACATAGTGGAATAAGATAATAGCTAGCTAACAGTTAAGCCACCTGCTCCAGCTCCTTCAAAATGCTTCCATAAGAACCTGGATCACTTGGCTACTTATACAAATTTGAGTACCTAAAAGTTTCAGGAAAAGAAAAGAAAACTTTGGGTCAGACATTGGTCTGGTGTGAGTAAACTCAAAAACTTATGTTATTCGGTTTACTATTATAAAACACTTTGAAAATAATAGAACATAGCTGAAATGCTTGCATCTCACATTTTAATATATTTAGGTGCAACTAAATCTATATGGCACTTATTGGAGAATGGATTCCATATAATGACTGGGTTACAGGGGTACCGTCCGTCATGGCGCATCTCTATGTAATAACCTGAATTTTAGTCGGTTCGGATTTTTTGCAAAAATGCTAAATCCCAAGCCCATTAAAACCCAAGTTGGGAATCCGGTATCCTGCAAATAGGCAAAAACAAATATATCGGAGCTCAATTAAATATCTCACAGCGGAATTGACTAAAATATAATAGTAAGAACATATTCACCAATATAATAACACTTTCTAAATAAGTGTCTTAAAGCTGGGAATTCTTTTCCATCTACCTAACCTATAGGATGTTATGAGGAGGGAGTCAGAACTAAAATTCTGGTGAATGAATGCATTATATACTTCTAGGCTAAATTCTACATATATCATTTTATTTCCATTTACTCTTATATTAGGTCATTAGGTTACAATGTGCTCACCTCTGTTCGTGAACCGTGCGTATCCTCCTCGAAAATGGCTCCATCTTCTTGCTTTGAGAGTGTTCGGTAACTACATCTGTAAAGGACTGCTTCATAAGGCCTACAATATAGATGCTTCATCATCTTGCTCCGTAGCTATATCTGTAAAGGACTGCTTCATAAGGCCTACAATACAGATACTCCATCATCTTGCTCCACGAGCGTTCCGCACCTACATCTATAAAGGACTGCTTCGTAAGGCCTACAATATAGATGCTCCACTACTTACTATGAAAACGTAAATCGCGTCTGCACTAGTCTATGCCAGTGCTCAGACATCCACAATGTACCACCCAATGCTAACATTGAGGACTATGTATTCGTTCTATCTATTATCTGAATCACGCCAACAAGGTCTACCTTGTATAAAATTTAGTCGGGGATTTTCCATATCTATAAAGGACTGCTTAGTTAGGCCTACAATACAGATATTCTAGTTGGTCTGTCTCTTTTTCGTCGTGGCTACGACCCCATGCAGCCACCCCTTAACTAACCGAAAGGCTTCTAAATATTTAAGTGGCTGTGCCCTACTACAAACAATCTAACATCCAATGGCGGTGCCGCTCATCCAATGTATCGATAGTGAAAGAATCATTGGCTTGTTGGTTTAACTCTAGGTATCTCGAAATCGCTCTTGGTCTTGATGCTGGCCGATATCCGCATGCGACTATCCTTAAACTTACTTGCAAGTACTGGACATACAAATACATTACTCCAAACACCAAGCCCTTCCGACTGCCTACAAAGGTCTGCTTCGTTAAGCCTACAATGCAAATGCAGTCAAGGCATACTCTCTTGATGGAACCTACAGAACTGCCTCCGGGGGTGCAGCTTCGTTAAGCCTACCCAGAGGCCATCTTAGAGTATCCTCACGTCCCGTTGAAGTCTCGTACTTCCTTGAAGCCTAAAAATACTAAGTTGGACGTGCTTCTCCATTTCTGAAATCCGTGATGAACTGCTTCGTTAGACGCTTCATCCTTTGGGCTGCTCTAAACGCATCTCAATTCTTTTATTAGACCCTAAGTCTAATCTTTTAATTTGCATTTAGTTTACTTTCTTATTCCGTTGGCTACTAATTTACCCTAATTAGCATATTCTTGCCTTCATCTCACCTCTATCTGTATTTAATAGGGAATGCTATTGGTATAAGCCACATTCATTATTTTGCTTATTTAACTTAATATAAATCTTAAGTTCATTAAAATAAACCTCTTTTATCATTCTTGCTTTATTTGCTTATTAACTTAATATAAATTATTTAAATAAGATTCTACCATTATTACTGCTCATTAATTTATTCAAAGTCTTAAAATATGCTTTTTCGTTCCTCTTACTTAATTATAACCTTTGTTATAATTCTACTTATAATTGTCATTTTCTCTTCTTTTATAGTCCGTACATAATTTCAGCATTTCTTTTCTATTCTAACCTGCCTTCTTTTATTATGATATAGAATATTCTTTTATTCTCTTATATTATATAATTCACTTATCATAATAACTGTCTTCTTAAATAGTCCGCGCAGCGAATGCAGATCTAGGTTCATTATCGTTTACAGCTTCAACTTCTTATCAATAATTTACTTGATTCATGTCATACTTTACTTTATTATCTTCTATTCTAGGAAGTGATTCTATTTTATTTGGTTGGTTATAAAAACTATATTCAAAAATCCATTTCCATATTTAATATTAAATAATACTATAAACAATGATCTGTAACTGCTAGATATTTCGTTTCCTATTTTGGAATAGTGTAAAATACAGTGGTTTCCCTATTTTACACTGATTCTCTTTTCCTTTATTTTATGCTAGCAATTACGTTCATCGTTGTCTTTTAAATATTAAATTATAGAAATATATCCTATTTTCTAAACCAACCAATTAACCTTTTATTTACTCCTAATTCCAGTTATTAGATTAATTAACTTTTCTCATTTTAACGTAATTTATTACAATAATTCTATTCCTCAAACTTTTATTACTTTACATCTTATTTCCTTCATTTCATTATTCCTAATTATTTAATCCATATTTACGTTTAATCTATTCTAATTCATACGCAAAGAAAGAGGAGAAAATAGAAGAAGAATGACGCTTGCATAGAAATCCAAAACGTAGAAACGGATGTAAATAAATACTAATACTATAAATAAACTATAAATTCCTTATAGTTCAGCATAACATAATTAATAAGCTTAATTATTGAATAAAATTATCTAAATGGGAATTTAACAATAATATATCATAAAAGTAAAAGGTATAATTAAATCCACTCACATTGCTGGCTTCTCAAATCTCCCTGTTTTTATTTCAAATCTGCCCCTAACATCTATATTCACCTCCCTTGTAATCCTTATTTGGAATTACAAACGATATATTTACAGATGTATAATCTTTGAAAGAGAAAAGGAAGAGATTTAAATTAGAAAGAGCAATTAAAACTCAGACCTAAGGCTCTACCTTTGATATAGCCTTCTGATTTGAACCAATTTCTAATTCCCTAATTAATTCTATTATCTTTCTAATTAGATCTAAATTCGTGTGAACTAGATCTAAAATTTTGTTATTAAGAAAGTGTAGAAGAGATGGAAAAATGGCAGAGCTTCTATAGGCAAGAGAAAAATAATGAGAATAAAAATGAGGTTCTGCACCTATATTTATAGTGATTCAAATCAGTGCTAATCATTAGATATAAATCCTAAAATCTAAAGCGTACACTCAGTCTATAAACATTAAATTAATATGTTTTCTTTTGCATATGTTTTTATTTCAAATCGATTCTCCAACAATCTTTTCATCAATCACTTTCCCCTTCTCTCTTGCAATCTGTGGAAACATATATTTGTAAATGTGACGTTTCTTTTAAATAAAATTCCTTTATTAATCACTCAATTAATAGATTTCATATATACCTAAAATTAATTTACCATCTAATTAATCCCTGCCCGCACTATGATTTCTTACTAAGTTAATATGCTAATCAACACCATATTAATTCGTCGCATATATGCGTATTAATTTATTTTATCCTATAATTATTGCATGCATATATTATACATTTGAAATTTGAATCACAATCTTAATTATGTATGTTACCATAAATCTCCATGTTTATTAATTGACAATTGATTACTTACCTAAATTTCTCTTCCTCCATTTTATTCTCTTGCACTAACATATATGTTTCCAATCATATCAATTAGTTGATACAATATATATTCCCTTTCATTTCAGCTCCTGTCAATTAATCACCTCTACTAATTGATTGAATATTAATTTTCCTTTTAATCAAAAAACATTAGTTAATCTTCCCTATTAATTGATTTTATATAAGTTCTCCCTCTAATTTATTTGTTACACAAATCTATATATATTTTAAACAATATTAATTAGTTTCCCTAATTACAAACATTTCATTGTTTTAAAATTTCATATATATATAACTTAACAAAATTATTTGCATATATAATTATAATTTAACGCGGGGTGCTACATTTTCCCTTGTTAGGAAATTTCATCCCCGAAATTTGATAAGGTATCAATTATGTAATTTCTCGTATTAGTCACATCTACATCCAATTTTGCAATAATCCATGCATAGTGCAAAGCGCAATACATCATAAAAATATGCATGTACAAGATTTTCTATGCGGTACCTCCTATATGAATGCGTTTTCTTTTAGAAATTCCTTTTAAAACATGATGCACACATTCTAAATATACTTGTAATTTTTATATGAATGCAATCTTTTGAAAACTCAAAGCATTTTTATTCAATCTTTCCCATACTCCTACTGAATAGGAGCATAGTTCAGCAAATTTTTTCGTTCAAACCTACCATACAACTTATAATTTCAAATTTTAGAAAATTCTAATTTCCAAATTCGATTTCTTATGTTATAAAGAAGGTGGAAAATGAAAAAACTTCATATTTCTTTGATTTTCTTTTGCGCACATCTTCCTCGGTACTTGGGACTTAAGCTATTATTCTAAAATAAAAATTATTTACTTCCCCAAGCATACTTTACATAAGAAAATATCTCTTTTTAAATTTTTATATTGACATTTCTGTTAGTTCTTTAAATTTGCTGTTTTCCTTTTAGTTACCTTATTCTGCTTTTACTTTTTCTATGCAGCAAGTAAACGCACCTATCTTCTAGGGCAAGGAGGTCTAGGATCATGTCCACTTTGACACAGAAATGTAACGACCCAGATTTTTCAACGGTTAACTATGGATATTTAATTGGTTTTAAATATTGGATTTTGGAATATAATTGAGTTAATAAGTTTTTAAAACTAAAATTTCAAACGATTTCATAAAATTTTGAAATCGTCGATTAAATCAACGCGTTAAAATAGCGGCCCCGGACACAGTCTCAGAATTGGACGAGACCAGTTCCATTTGATCCGTAATAGTGTATTATTATCAGATTTCAAATTTCATTATGCTCGAAATTATCGTTTGATCGTACGGGATACAAACGACTTGAAATTAATATTGAAATTTAATATAATGATTGGGTCCAAAAAGCTATATTCTCTGTACGATCGAATTAAGACTCGAAACCTTTTCTATTGCGTTTGGAATAGGGCTATAACATTATAAATGCCTAACGGTGTGCCTCGATAAGGGTTCGAAATTTTGAGCTAGGTAAAATGAGATATTTATAAATAAAAATATTATAATCTATTAAGTCAAGACCCAGCCTTCTCCAACACGTCTCCTTCAACTTTATATCACGTCTATCATTTCTTCCTCTCATTCGAATTAAAAATTGAAAAATCGAATCCGTTTATTATAAAAAAAGAAGGAAGAGTATTAAATCACGTCTCAACCCAGAGAAAAATGGAAATGCCTCGCGATCGGAAACCGCGACGTCGGAGGATAGAGGGGAGGTGAGAAGTCATTGTCGCGATTGGGGATGGTTCGAATTCATGTGGGGTCATGATTGGCGCCCGAACAATGCGACGTCATGAAGGGGATGCGGTTGCGATTGGGAAAGGGTGGCGAGCACTAAAGTGATGTCATGGAGAGTCGGCATCACCTGCAGTGGAGGTGGTTATTGATGGAAGTACGCAGCAGCTTGTGGATGGGTTCATTGTCTCCATGGCCTGAGAAAGGGGTGGAAGTCGCGATGGGCTAGGGTATGGGTGGTGAAGTTGCGGGATGGACTGCAGAGGCGTAGGTGGCATGACAGTCAAGGGGAATGGCGAACTCGAGTTGGGTCTCGTGGGAACTACGCATGCTTTTCTGGAATTAGGAGAAGAAATGTTTTCCCTCAATTAAGGTAATTTATTAAATTAAGTTGTATTTGGTGAAACTAAAATATATATATATATATATATATATATATATGTATATATATATAAAATTGTATGAACCTTATTAATGAAATTTCTAATTCTTACGAGATTTAAATCAGACGAACCAAGTTGCATTGCGATCGAACTTTACAAGGAAATTAGTTTGGGATTTTTCGGTGTCAACCTGGATTTTAGACAAACTAAATCTGGATGTTCGGCAAAATAAAAACAAAGGCAAGAAAAATTCTCACTCATTTAGATTACCAAAAATTAAAATTTAAATAGTTGATATTAAATTTTGATTGCCTATTGAATTTATAAATTATTGTCTATTGAATGATATAATATATATAGTAGCATATATATATATATATATATATATATATATATATATATATATATATATATATTTGGACTGATATTCCCACACATTATAGCGGATGAGATCTTATGTGCTTCACATAATAGCGGCCGACCCTTTATACCGCGTTATCCTCCTCAAAGTGTGATTGGTATTTTCTTTATGTTGTATTAACATTTGTGGATGCAGGGAAACATGTTGGAGGGATCCAACTGGATTCCTCAAAATATTGAATTTAATTTCATATATTGCGATATATGAATTGTGTAGAAAATCTATTACAGATTATTGTAGTAATGGAATTATTGGACGCTATTGTAGCACCGGCCTGAATTTTGATATTTTTTTTAAAAACATAAATATTATTCTTTTGAATTGGAAGGAATAAAAAGAAATTTTGGATATAAAAATATTTATACTAGAAATTGAGTTATTTTAAAGGAAACTGAATTGAAAAATAAAATAATAACTTTTTGTTAAAGTTGCACTTAACTATATGTAAATACTTTTAAGATAGAGATTTTTAAAAACGAATTATATAAAAAGAATTTATAAAGGATATTTGAAATAAAATAGAAAGGAGTTGGAATCGATATTTAAAATGGATTTGAAAAATAGAGGGAATATATTAAGAAATGGATTTATAAATAAGGCTAACAAATAAGACTGTTTTATGGATAAGTGAAACTCAAAGGAGTTTATAAATTTATAAATGATGTTTATAAATAAGGAAAACAATCTTAGTTGATAAGCTGGAATATGAGTTTATACGGTGAATTTACATCGAGTTATTGGAATCTATTTTTAAATGTGAGAATAGTGATAAAATTGAGACATAATCGATGTGATACGAATGGAGTGGGATTTATAAACTGAATTTGGCAATGTTGGATTTTTAAAATAGAATTTTGTCGAGAAATTATAAATTGTTTAAATGGGGTTTTTAATTACTATGCTATATAACTTTAACTATTATTTAGATTTAATATTTTGAAAAAGTTAATGATTATGATATTTGATATTTATTGAAATAAATTTTATTTTATCAATTAGCTTTGTCAATTAGTTTATTATTAAAAATGATTTGGATATGAGTTACCGATGTTATTTGGAATGTTTTGGTTTACTTTAAACATATTTTAAAAATAAACTACTATTCCTCAAAAATACTTATTATATACATATAGTTTCAAAAGATTAAATTTATTTATAAATCCTCTTGAGATTGGAAGCGAAGTTTAGTAAACAGTATGATTTTAGAAGAGAAATCTCAACTTGGGATTTTGGGAGCTTAAAGAAATTTCCAAAGTGTGGAAAATGCAAGAAATTCGGAAAATGAATTAGAATTCGTAAAGAAAGTTAGGAATGGGTATTAGGAGATATAGACAAGTGCATTCGATCTTGGAAATATTAAAGGATGTACAAATAAAATTTGTAAAGAATTTTGAGAAATAGGAAATAAATGGACTACTTCCTGAATATTGGAATAAAAGATCTTAGGGAATATGCTTATAACAATTCCTAAGTATTGGGCGAAAAGTATTTGGATATATTTAACTTCGAGATTTTAATTATAGAAATATTTTCAAAGGGATGGATTATAACTGGAAGCGAGAAAAATATTCTAAGTACTGAAATGACTTGAAAATATCCTATAAAGGATATAGGAATTTGAGTTTGATTTCCACTATAAAAATATTGGAAAGGTGAAACATGTCCGATTTCTCGGCGTCCGAAAGTCGACATCGATATGTCCACTGTATCAAATGCCGCACAGTCGAATGCCCAAAAATCGAACCGTTAGGGTTAAAGAAGAGGAAGGTAGAAGAAGAAACAGAAACAATAACTGAATCTCATATATCGCAGTGGAACAAATATAATAGATAAATAAATACTTTTAAAGATAATCACTATTCAGTTATTACATTACATTATAAGAGTTTACAATAACAAACATCGGAAAGAAATATTACATATATAAGTGATATGTAACGACCCGTAAATTTCGACAACTAAATTGTTAATTAAATAGGATCTTGTAATTTAATTTTTTGTAGAAAAAAAAAAGAAAAAAAGAAAAAAATGAAGATGATAAATTAGTATTGGAATGAACGCTAAATTAAAATATAGCAACGGTATTTAAAAACTTGATTATTAGTAATTTGAATAAAAATCTAATGATTGAAATAGTGAAAGATTTATACCTTTGTGTAAATTGAAATTAAATAAAGGGAATTTATTATGTAAATTAAGAAAAGATTGGAATAAATGATGATTCCATGCATACTTATAAAAAGTTATTATGAGTTTCATGTTGAAATGGTTGATTGAGTTGAAATTATGAAAAGGGTAATTAAAGACAAGAATTTGATTTTTCCTAAGTATCAATATATTGATAAAATATAACTGAATAGAAATTTTAATTTGCTCAATCCTTTTTATTTACTATTAGAAGATGTTAATTAATTTAACGGTGAAAATTTGAAAATAAATTCAAATTGTATGTTAGATAATAAATTGCAATAATTAAAGTTAGTAATAAATGGAAAACGGAATACCAATTTATTTATGAAGTGGATATAAGGGAATGTAACAAATTTGAATAAGGAATGCTAATTGTGCATTAAGTGAAGGAATGGAGCATGGATGAAATAATTAAAAGGGATTTAGAATTTTTAATTTGTATATGTGCATTAATGAATGAATATAGAAATATATTACAAATAAAATAGGAAGTGAGTAAAGATATGCATTAATGAATGAATATAGAAATATATTACAAATAAAATAGGAAGTAAGTGAAGATATGCATTTATGAATGAATATAGAAATATATTACAAATAAAATAGGAAGTGAGTGAAGATATGCATTAATGAATGAATATAGAAATATATTGCAATAAAATAGGAAGTAAGTGAAGATATGCATTAATGAATGAATATAGAAATATATTACAAATAAAATAGGAAGTAAGTGAAGATATGCATTTATGAATGAATATAGAAATATATTACAAATAAAATAGGAAGTGAGTGAAGATATGCATTAATGAATGAATATAGAAATATATTGCAATAAAATAGGAAGTGAGTGAAGATATGCATTAATGAATGAGTATAGAAATATATTGCAATAAAATAGGAATAAGTGAGAATCGATTGAAATATAAAATGATATTGGGTATTACAAGTATGAGTTTAGAAAATAATTACAAGATATAAGTGAAATAAGATGCATACAAAAGTTGGTTAATTGTTAAGTGATGAATGATGTAATAAAGGAATGAAATCCAGATAAATTAACCTAATTGGGACCTTAATTAATGATTTTAAAAAAAAGACGACTGACTAATAGAATAACTTATAATCTAAGGAAATCAAGTAGTACGTTAATTTGAAATAAATTTATAAATTCATTTATGGAATGGAATATAATTCAATGCTAAATGTCAATTTATTTAATAGTAAGATTGTAAATCAATAAATGAAGTTATGAAGATTTCAAATTTTATTTATAACAATTTATGGGAAATCAATTACAATTAATTGACTTGAATTGTGCAGTTAGCGTAGACTTTGTTTTGTAATTGAAGGAGGTTAATTTTATAAGATGAAATTTTGCTAATTCTATATAAAATAGGACCACTGGTTGATTTATAGTATAGAAAGCAAGATGTATAAATTTAATTAAAGTATCAAAATTCAAAAATTGTAATTATTGCAAATTAAAATGGAATTTGAGGATAATATGGTGAAACCATGAACAAATGTTAGTGCATCCTTATTATTGGTAAAAGATGAGAATATAAAAGTTTGAAAATCAAAAAAATAGGTTTTTGAAAATTTAATTTATAATTTCTAAATATAAGGAAGTGGGGAAATTAACACTGCAATGGATAGACTTATCAGCTTTTAATTTACATCTAAATTTGTTTAGATCAATTTGGAAATTAATAAAATTATGGATATATTTTGAAACGTAAACAAAACGTCTAGATTTACATTTGTAAATACGTTTAAAATAAAATGTAAATGATAAGGAATTTATTTATTTCCTAAATCCGTAACGTGTGTAATTAATATTATTTATCTTTTGGGACCACCTCCGTTTGCACGTTAAAATTCGTGCACACCTATTCTTTTGCGATCTATCCATAAATAGGCGGTGAAACCCTAGCCTCCATCTTCATTCCTCTGTATAGTCTCTTCTTCAACTTCTTCTCTTCTTCAATGGCAACAGACAATTTCTAGATCCAGTTTCAATCCAAATAAATGTCAAAATTCAAACACCTCTAAAAATTCCAGAAAAATTATATGTTGGAGTTCTCAGAATACGCAATCTACTGGTGGTGTTCGTTTTCCGTTTTGGGTTCGGTTTGGAAACATATTCGCGTGCTCCTATAGCCAAAGCGCGTGGAAGACGATAGTGACGTGGCGAGTATTTAATTAAGGTTTGTTTTGTTTTATAATTTATTTTGATTTTCAAATCGTTTAAATCACATAACTTTTTCATACGACCTCGGATTCACGCGAAACTTTTTTGTTAGGATCGTAATTAAATTCCAGACAGTTTGGAACTAGTTTGGACCAATTCGAAGACCGTCGAATTTTTGAGTTTAAATTGAATTTAAATTCAAAAGGTGAGTGTTTTAACCCACTCACAACGTCTAAAATATTTTATGTTTGTTAAATTGATTTTTAGATATGAGTAGAAATTTATATATGATTTGTTTGGCATGTTTTATTCATCTTCTCAGTTAATTCGCATTTTCATTTATTTAACTGTTTATTATTTTAATTATTGCGTATAAATTTACAGTTAGAATTTATTTTGCATATAAACTGCTAGTTAACAGTAATTAAATTTATTATTGAATATAAACTGTTATTTATTACCTGTATAATTTATATGCTCTATATCGATGACTATTTAAATTGGACGATGATTGCAAATAATGGTTGATGATTGATATTTGGATGAATGGATGCTATATTTATATTGTATAAACTGCAAGTCATCAGGCATTTTCATTTCATTCGGGATTGCGGTTTGAAATGATATACAACCGCATTTTTTATTTTAAATTGCGGATTGAAATGATAAACATCCGTATCACTTGACCATAGGATAGAAAATTTTATACAGGCACCGCGGTAAATATATAAAATTATTTTTGGAAATGTTTTACTATGGTTTTGTAAAGCTATACATATATATATGGTTTATGGGTTTTGATTTGATCATTAATAAAAGCTATATATATATAGAAATTTTTCGGTTTTAGACTTTGTATAAAAATTGATTTGAAGTATAAACCGAAGTTTGATATTAAGATCAAATACGATTAAGCATTTAATTAAAATTTAATTTCTGGTAGTTCTATTGACTTAAATGAGAATAAAATTGGAAGTTGAATATTAAGTTAAATCGAAATTTAAATAAAAGTTAATTTTTTAAAGGATATGATTTATAACTTGATTTTGTGTAAAGTGGTTTAAATGAGTATCAGGTTGTTTTAAATGAATATATCAAGTTAAATAGATTGAAATTTTTTCCAGTTATGTGAAGTTAAAGGTTTACTTAAATTATATTGAATTCAATAAGTAAACATTTCAAGTCTAAATAATAAGTAATTGGATTTGATACATATGGGTTTGTCAAATAAGTTTGTTTTTGAAATGGTGAAATATTTAAAGCTTTTAACCATAAGAATTGAAATGGTATTTGGAAGTTTAAATCGATATTTAGAATTGATTTGTGAAATCTAAAGAAGCTATTTTGTTTTATAAAAGTAGTTAAATATTTAACCATTTAAGAGATGGAAATTTGTTTCAAAGCTATGTTTTTTCAAGGTAGTATAAGTTGGAAATATTATATTCAAGAGTTTTGATTTCTAAATATTTTACTTTGGAAACCCTATGATTTTGGAAATAATATATATTGGAAAATAAAATGATATCGTATTGATTTGGGGTTTTAAGAATAAAAAATGATATCGTTTTTATATGGGTTTTAAATGGATATTTTATTTTTGTTTTAAAAGTATAATTATTTTTAAATGACCGCGGTGTTATAATAACGATTGGTTGGCAAAGAGACCGGGATCGAACATGGACATACTCTCTGTCGATACCGAAAACCACTTTGACTAACCGTGTACACGGTGGAGATTCCAGAATGAAGTAGGTTGGTGGCGGCGTTTCCTGTAAGGTAAATACGTGGACCCGACTCCCGTGAGTTGGCGTAAGGTGGCTAAAACAGGAGCGATTCTCGGGCCAATGAGGTCATTCCTCTGATCGAACGCACTCCTTCGATACTATACTCTGACTTTGGATTGATTCGGTGGCCACTACTGATTTCTTTGATTTTGGGGGTGTTTGTTCGAGGTGGGCGGTAGCTGCGCGCTGCGCGTTTCCATCAGCCCGGATAGCAATTGGTATATCTACCCTGGCATTGCCTAGTTGTGCCGTGTCACCTACCCTATCGCGCCTTGTACGAGTTTGGATTTCTCCCGTAGCCCGTGTGGTATCCTCTGGTGGCTTCCCGATCAGGAGGGACTATGATATTTGATGGACTACTGGGACTATTACGTGTTAAGCGGAATATTGGGTCACTCCTTAACGCTATTTAAAAGTATGTTTATTTTACAATTAGACACTATTATAATAGCGCAATATACTATATAGTAAATAGTTTAACGCATCCTTAAGAGATGTAAATCCCGATCATCTCTTGAGTTACTGTACTCATATTTATTTTGTTAATTTAACTCACATAAGATCTTTTAGTTCTGACTCGAGTGTTTTGTCTTTTCAAATTCGCTCGGGTCAGTTCGAGCATTTCAGGATTGAAGTTTTAGCTTTGGAGGACGAAGACGAAGATTCGTATTACTATTATTTATATTATTGTACCACACTCATAATATTCCGCTGCATTGTTATTGGTATGTGTAACTCTGATATGTAGTATATAAATGTTTTGTAAACAGATTTATAAACTATATATTTCATTATTATATTTTATCCTTCCGCTGCGAGATTCTGTTTCTTTTATTTCTTTCTCGTTTTTCTTATCTACCCCATAACAATCCGCCCTTCCGTATGGTTTGAATCAGCACGTGTGTCTGTTTAAACCGTACGAAAAGGCCGATGTTACATGATACGCCTCGTCATCCAGCTCCAACTCCTGATTTCCATAGCAACTTCTTGACTTCGCTCCCGAATAACTACAAACCTAACTCTAGGCTGCCCGCGTAGGAAATTATGGGCACCCAGAGTTTAGAAAGGGAACAATAAACTCTAGGTCAGCTGTGGGACTGGTGTGAGATCTTAAAAACGGTTACTTTCACAAAGAAAATAAAAGAAATTCGCTATGCTTTTGGAAAATGAAACTACCATAAGGCCTCCCGCCAACACACCATGCAAACGCAGAATTTGATGAGATTTCTCCTTATGATAGTCAAACACGCCACCATAAGTAGATGGCAGGTTATACAACTAAAACCGTAGAGGGCGCGTATTGTTTCTTTGGATTTCCAACAAATGGTCGGGCTAAGGAACTTCCTACTGCCACATGGGTACACCTCTGGAGGTACGTCCCGAGAACTTAACCAGCTCTCTGACAACACAAGGTCGTGTTACCTTTGTAACTAGGTAACTACTACATGAGTATGCCATCCCCTGGTCCTTTGGGACCTTTATCCGAGGACCCTCTACACCAACAACCACAAAAAAATGTAGTTGCAGTAACCACAAAGGTTAAATATCAGGGCTCCATACCTGACACCACCCTTTCCAGAAGGAAATGACATACCCTAGAGGGCACGACCCTCATAACCTTGCCGCCTCTTTACTGTTTCGACCATTTCCGGGGTGTGAGGTCCGATGAGGTCTCATCCACAAAGCTACACATTTCACAAAGTCATGCTTTGATCAACAAATGATCAGCAGCACTTCGTATGTCACGTTAGCAAATCGGGAATGCATTACTAGTAACAATCAACTACATAACCTCCAAGCTCGTATGTCTTAGAGAAGGGTGTTAAGCTAAGAGAATAAATTCTCCGCCACCAACCGAAATGTATTTGATAGAAACCAACATTACATCTCAAAGTGTAACGTCAGACACATCCATACAAGTCCGTTCCAGGATCGAAGGGAATCGAAGGCACTTCAAAGAAGCCCTTGAAAATCCGGATATTCACAATCACGCCCGTGATCCCCATCACAAAGGTGATAAAATCTCTATACTGGAGCAACCCGGTGGAGAGACATTCGACAGGTAATCCTTTCGCTTTAGAAAATACCCGGTCTTCAACACCGTGTTCAAATGCAATCCCATTTCGTCGTATCGTTATTCGGAATGGGTTTTATGACACAAGGTCCTCTCCTGGCTAATCCGAATAACGAGCTTATTTTAAAGATAAGTGCTATTCAAATTTCAACAAATCACAACAATTTTCATTTTGATCTTTTAAATAAAGGATCCATCACAATCACAAAGGTTCGATGTGGTTTTTGGATATCCACTTGGAATCCGACCCCCGGTCGCATCGAAATTCAAATGCCATTAAAAAGGCCAATATTGATAGTCGATTATTTAACTATCAATCAATATTCACAACAATTAATCGATTTCAATAATTTTCCCAAATTATTTATTTTCAAAATATTTTCACAAGGTATATTTCACACTTCAACCATTTGAAAACAAATTTCAAATTACTTCCCACAGTTCAATACTTCGAAAAACAAATTTCGAATCACTTCTCCTTACGCGGAATACATTTCCAAATATTTATTTGTTTCCACTAAAAATCTGCCGAGTTCAAATAACTTAAAATACTTATCCAAAATATACTTGGAATTATTTAAAATAAAACTATTTTTAAAATACTCGCTTAAATATTAGTTATGAAAATTATCATACTAATATCTCATATAAAAATTCAAGTCCAAAACTAATTTTTAAAATAAAATTAGTAGATAGGATATAACTATTTGAATATCCAATTTCTAAAACAAATATAATTAAATCTTTACTCATTACTTCCATAATTAATTAAATAAATTACTACTTTTAAAGATTTACAAAATAACTTAAAGAAACTAATTTCTTCGAAATATTCTTTTAAAACCAACCCTATAACTTTTAACTTATATTTCAAAAGCTATTTTACAAACATACTCGGCTTTTCAGGGAAAATACACCTTCCTTTTCAAAATGGATCATTATTTTATCAATTAATAAATCCTTCTGGATTTATTTAAATTTACACTCCAAACCTGTAAATTTCTTTTCACACCTTTAAAAAAATAAAACAATATTTATTTTTAAAACAAATTTCCCTTTCTTTATAAAATTCCCATTGTGAATTTAAACTTCTAAATATCCATTGATATACGATTTTCAAATCAATTTCCAAATATTCATTTTCAGCACCGAATTAAATCCTAAATTGATTCCAAATTTATTTTCAAATACTAAATCAATTTCCAAAATTTATTTCAGCACCAGATTTATTATCCTTTGAAACAAATTCCTTCTTTGAATTTATTTAATTTTATAAAATTAATTTACTATAAATTTTCTACTAAATTTCAAAAATCAAATTTTATTTATTTCTAGTATCCTACGATACCAAAAATATATTCGGCTAAATTATAGCCTTCAACTGTTTCAATCACAAATAGTCACACGCAGATTATAAATAATCAACATATAATATTGTAACAAATTCAACTATTTGAGGAATCCAGTTGGATTCCTCCAACCTGTTTCCCTGCATCCATAGATATTAGCACAACAATTAAATAATAATTCCACTTCGAGGTGGAATATCGCGGTATATGGGATTTATAAAATATCATCCGCTATTATGCGGCGCAATAGGAACCCATCCGCTATATAATGCGGGAAATCAATCACCCAATATAAATATTATATACTACTATATATATATATAATATCATCCAGTGAATAATTATCATAAATCGATCATCCAAGCACACAGTCAATCAATTTTAAATCTAACCATTCAAAATTTAAATCAGAATAATATTGATTGAGTGAGAAGTTCTCACCTTTACTTTTATTTTGCAGTCCATTCTCCATTCCAGCTTGTTTTCTTTCAGATATTGACCTCGTATAACATTTAATGACTTAATTAATATTAGAACAAATCAAACAATTCAATTTTTCCTTAAATTTAATTAAAAAAATTCATTTTTTTGATCATTTTAACTAATTACAATTTAAATTTTATCGAATGATTTATTTTAAACTAACACTTTTAATTTTTAAACCAATTACTTTAATTCTAACTAAAAATAGAATTTAAAACTAAATTTCTATTAATAAATTATCCTTAGTAGTTAAAAACAATTTAATTTTAACTAATTTTCCTTTACATAATTAAACTATATATTCTTAATAAAAACAAAACTACTGCTTATTTTTTTTCTCTAACTACAATTTTAAACCATACTGTATATATATTTTTCTTCTGTTATATAATTTACTGTTATATTTTTTTAATAAACTTCTATATATATAAATTTAAATAAAATAGAAACATACATACAGACTTAGAATCGAGTCCACCCTCAACTAATTGCCGAAACCCTAGCCGAATGAAAACATGGCTTACACCACTTGTCGCTCACCCCACGCAGTCACGGCCTCCTACACCGCCGCTCGACGACAAAGTCCACCCATAATCTGCTGTTCGACGCGCGCGCATGCACCCCAGATAATAGAAAAACCCCAAATCGCGAGCCCTTTTTCTCCACGCGAGCGCCACCACTTCACTCGCCCTTCCACTTTTTGCTTGCACGATCGAACGTATGCTTCTACCCCACCAGCCGATCGCCAGAGATTACTATCGTGAGACGCGCGATTACATGATGCCAGAACCTCGCGAGCCCTAGCTCGAGCATATTTATTTTGATTTAGACCGCGTTCATTTTTTTATTGAGGTCGTGATTTTGTGAATTGAACAAGAGATGGGCTTCGGCCATTTAAAATGAGAAAGGAGTTTGGGATTAGCTTTGAACAAAAGAAAAATATCTGTGTTTTATTTTATTTGATTAAACGAAGAAGCGTATTAAGGAAGGTAACGCGATTTCATTATCCATCTTTTAAATTTAAATTCAAATTTAAATTGTTGAGAAAACGAAGCCAAGAATCCCGATCACCAACCGTGGCATGCTACTGGGCGTTTCTAATGTTATACCCTTATTACGAACACAATGGAAAAGGTTACGAGTCCTAATTCGATCGTATGGAGAAGATAGCTTTCTAAATCGAGTTTAAATATTAAATTCTCGATATAATTTTCAGCGCGTTTGTATATCGTACGCTCACACAACAACTCCAAACACAATGAAAATTGAAATTCGATAATAAAACAATATTACGGATCCAATGGAACTGGTTTCGTCGAATTCCGAGACTGTGCCTTCAAAGGATTTTTTTAAATATCGATTTAAACAATATAATTTCAAAACCGAACAAAGTATTTCCAAATCAAATTCTGAAGCTTCCATTAACCTCAGTATTATCAATATAAATTTTCTAAGCCTTGAAAATATTTTTAACAAGCTTAAAACCAAAGATTCAAATTTTTATCCAACTTAAATAAATTAAATTCAATAGTTAAATCGCCAAATTCCTAGTAATAATTAAAATTCAAGTTAAACTATCCTCCAAATATCTAAAATCAATTAAATTTTCAAATTTCAATTGTCCAAAATTCAGGGTCGTCACATCATTCGCCCTTAAAAGAATTTCGTCTCGAAATTACTTGTTAAGAAGAATGATCCTTAACCCATTTGCTATCTTTCCAAACTGAACAATTTTATCAACTTGCCAAAAAAATCTTTTTATTTAAGAACCATCATTATCATTTCAACTATCTTTCTAAAATCTTCCATAAATTTCAAACAACATTATTTATTCCACAATTCAAATTTAAATTTAAATTCAAATTTTAAACTTTCAAAATTTTTTCAAAATTTCCTAACTCCCTAAATTTTCGAAAAATTTCGGCAGCGTCTCCTTTGCGCGGCTAGGTCGGTATGACTATAAAATAGCACCACAGGCCCCTAGATTTCAAAAAGAAAACAAAAAGCCATGTGGCTAGACAAGAAAATCACCAAATTCCATATAGAAATTTAAATACATACCTTTTCGTCGAGCAATTCAAATTTATCTTCAGAAATCAAAACCAATTTTCCTTTCTCTTTATAATACTTGTATATCCTACTTAGCAATAATAACCATTCATAGCCTTTAAAATCATCTTATACATTTTCTTACAGGTGTTTTCATATCTACTTCTATTCAATTAGTTTTCCCATAACTATATGAATTCAATTTATCTTCAACTCTAAATATTGCATTTTATCTTTTAATTATAACTAATTCATATTATTATTTTAAATTAGTTTCATTCACTAACACTACAAGAAAAGTTAGCTTTGACAGCAAATTTATACAGCGTTTTTCATACTAGTGCAGTCCTTCAATTGGTTAAACGGATAAAAATAATATAAAAACGCTGTTTTTACGATCGCTAAATTTTTTTGTGGGAAAGACCAAATATTATTTTTGGTTGCCGCTCTTTTGCCATTTTTTCTATCCCCTAAAGAAAAAGGAAATAAACCTAAAACTATTTCTCCTTCCTTTCTTTTCGTCAGTATTCATCCTCCGCCTTCACACTAACATTCCTTTTCTTCTCGATTTCTCTTTTACATCCTTCATCTAACCCTAAAAAAATTATATGTTAGTTGGCAGCCCCATTACTTTTACTAAAATGATGGCGAGAGTAGCAAGAATCATTAATTTGGTGACAGGATGATCGATTTTGGGTGGTGGTTGATTTGATGGTGGCTGCGATTGATTTGGGAGGCTACTGTAGATTTTGGGGGTCCATTCATGATTGTATGTATCCCATGAATCCTATCCTATCTTCTTTTCATTATGTGATTTTACTATGTATTTTCATTTTTTTACACTTATTATTTGCTTCATATTTGGTTTTAAACTGAACTGAAAGTCAATATGTCTTTGAATTTATCAATTATTTGATGAATCTTCCAATATTTATCTTCCATCTAGATATTAGAAATCTAAAATTTAGCAAATTAGCTCCCATCACTCAAATTTGACACAGTATTTCTTTGTTATTAAATATACATAACATAACATAATGACTTATACTTTGAATATGTAAAAACTAAACAAAATTAAGGTATTGTAGTTATGTAATTTTTCTAAGAAAGGTACATGTTTTTCACTTGTGTAGAATAATGAAAACTATAGACTTTTAAATTTGTCTACACTATTGTTGTTCAACCATCTAATTCATATATCTAGAAATAAACTTGTTCGTCTCCATATAGATTTTACATAACATAATAATAATTCAATCAAACTTCATAATTCTTTGTAAGTAAATGAATTTTTGGATGAAAGCGGATTATATCTTAAGAAATAATGATGTAAACTCATATCTAAAATATTTGGTTAGGATAATATGTCAAATTATGATTTTTATACTTTTGGTGAATTTTCTAATCACATTAAGTTTGTATACAGAAAATCATACAATTCATTTACCTATTTCCATTATTTTACATATTGTATTTGAACCTACTATAACACTTGAAAGTGCATTTTGCATGATATTTGTGCTAATTTTTTTTGGCATACGTATAGAGATCATTGGGCTTATAGTACTTTTATTAGGCTATGTTCAACCTGATAGTTTAGCAAGACAAGAAGTAATGTCCAATAGCCTATGGAAAACCACATATTTTTAGGTGGAATTCTACTTATGGGACTAAAATTCGTACTTTAGAATCTATACCTGATTAAGAACTGTATGCTCGCCTATTTCATTTAATTGAAATCCATACGAAGAAAATTAGTCAGTAACATATAAAAAACGATGAAAACAATGATAATCATGAGCATAATTTTATTGAGATTCACTTAAACTTACTATCTGCCCCTGATAAATATCTATTTTTTTCTCAAATAATTTGTAGGGGATAGGCAGAGCGAGAATTCAAATTTGAAAGCGATTGGATAAGTTTGGCATAAGAACTTAGTATATTACTTTGATATTGTGCACAAGGTGCATACATGTATCAACTTTCAATTATTGAGCAAATTTTCATTATAATCATGAATAATGGTATCCTTTAATTATAAAAAGGGACTATTCTGCAGGATGGCATATCCATCACGAAGCACACAAAGTGTTGATCATACTATACTATAAACGACAGCAAGGCCATTCATGGTTATTTATGTTAATTATTTTTCTAGAACTATACTCCCAAAACACACGTAACTTAGCATGATATTTGTGTTAAATAAATTTCTTATTCATTTCATTTATTTTCTTATTAGAAAGTGCATAAATCATACACAAGTTGGCATTTTTTTCATACCATACGTGAAGTATACGTTAAATAGCTACCGATTCGCATTAATTATTTATTTCGACACATTAAACTAAATATAAGCGATTCTACATGAAATTTAGTCAGTCTACACTTGCTAATTAGAAAGCGAAACGTTCACTTGAAAAAAATTATGATGCACGTTCTGTGTTTTCCAGCAACAAGTATGGAGCTACAAGGTTTCTTGATCCAGTATACCTAAGTGAGAGCATAAGGATCAAATTTTGGCTGATGATTGTTAAGGATTTACTATGGATCACGTATTTTCTGAAGGATGGTGTGGGTAACCTTAATTGTTGCCACATGACTGGAGTCTTCTAGCATGGAATATACAGTAGTGAATTGATGACACGGTTGTTATTCATGGTTTGCTAATGTGAATTTACCGGTAATTGTCATGTGAACCATGTTTTTTGGGGAATTCAAACTGTTGGTTTGATTTGGTTAAACCAAATAAGCATGTTAAAAAAATATTCAAATTTATCAATACATTAACCTGAGCTGGCATTAGTTTTAGCATAATGAATAGAAGCCTTTTGGCTGCACATCATCTTGGGCTAGAACGACTGCAGTTGAGTGGGGGTGAATTGCAGTTGATCGATCATGAGCATTTGGAGCTGGAGCTATCATGAGCTGTCGGAGATTGAGAGACAACCTGAGGAGCTTCAGTATTCTACATACAATAGGGAAGCACAAAATATGATTGAGCATATGCATGCAACATAGCATCATCTTGAATAGTTTCGAAGCATGTTACTCATGCATTTATGCATCAGGAGAAGCAGTAGAAAATTAAAGGGTAGCATGAATTAGAGTTGTTTGAGTCCGAGTAGGAGCTGCTTGGGTGAGTCAATAAGCAGTTGGCAACAAATCATGTAACATAATTTCTGTTGCAGTTAGATCACCTGGAGTGCACCATGGATAGTTGCAGATGCGGCAGGGATATGAGAGGCAGCTTGATGATCATTGATAGAAGCACGAGACAGAAGTTTATTAGTTTGTGCATGTACACGAGATGCATAGTTTTGTGCATTTGACAGAGGCAAAATAGTGGAAATTGAATGTGAATTACTAAGGTGACAAGTAAGTGTGGCATTGGATGGCAATGTGAGGCGAGCATACAAGGTAATACATCCATCATTTTTTCTTGTGTTTCTTTTCTGGTGTAATTAATATTTACCAATTCTATAATTATATCGCTTTAATTATCATAATAAAGTACACCTTATTATTGTTCATACACAACAAACGCTTCTCTTTTTTATGTAAAGCAATAAATCATATGTGTAACCCATGTATTATACATGAATTAATATATATTAAAATTATATAATATATGCATATAATAAGTATAGGAATCGGTACAAACTCTATTGTAGTATGCTTGAGTAACCGCAATAGTGTCTAATCCCTTGATATTTGTACAACCCCTTACATAATATGTATGGGTTATTGTGATGATAGTATAAGGTCTGATGGGTGTTTCATCTTGTTTCTATTTTGTTGGTTGCTGATCTTTGGTTTAAGTTTTTTGACAAACTGCAGTAGTGTTTTTATCCCTATTACTAGTCGTTCATTGATATAGTTTTAGGTATGTGACTAGTAAGGAAATTATTGTTTTAGATATCAAGATAAGTTAGATTCTTGAGGTTTCCGATGGATGCTGGAATTTGTACCAGTGAGGTTTTGGTTTCCTGCAATTGTGGCTCATTGAGTTTACTATGTCTTCCAATAGACAATGAGATTGTCCGAGATGTCTATGAATCTTAGAGTTAGTTTCCTTACTCTCCCCTTTGCAAAAGGTTCACATTCGATGCCTTGCCGTTGGCAGTAGTCGGTTGATTCTTTCTAGTGGATAATATTGAAGAAATGTAGAAAGATTTCTTCAACTTTAGTAGTACTTCTAAGTCGTTTTTGTGGAAAACAAATTTTGAGTTTAACGATGTTGATGATACTAAGGCTAAAGGCACAAAAAAGATGATGAGAATTAAGAGAAACAAGGAGGTAACTAATTTTCTGTTTTGATGATTATTATATGTTGAATAGGAGTAGAGATAAGAATGAAAAGGACTTAAAACAAGCAATGGTTTGATGAAGATATTGGAAAAGACTTAAAACAAGCAATTTAGGAACCTCTTAGTCTGCCATTATCAATATATTATAATGATACATCTCTTATTCATAGTATCATATGAATACATTTTTGCAAAGTAGAGAGTCGTTATTCTGCATTCCAGTTTAAATGTACTATATAAGCATGGTATGATAAAATATATTATAGGTACACTTTTCCTTCTTGTTTAGTACATAATTATTTGTATCAGCCATTCATAGACGTATCTGATCTGATACACAACATTTTATCATTAGTTGCCAGGTTTAACAGAAGCTTTCATGATTTCTTTCCTACCCTAAAAAAAGTTAAATAAATATTCCTTTTCAGGCAAGCATTTTCTCCCAACGTTAGAGTTCAAAAGTCCTTGAGACCATTTCCATAAAACTGGGTGTTCATCTTGGATAAATACATTAACTTGAGCAACTTCTTGTATAACTTTAAGCCATAGAGCAATGTAACTAGCCACAATGTCAAGATAGCCAATGTTTTCACTTTGAGAAAGTTTCTTCCCTTTGATCACTTTTTCTATAATGCTCAGTATTCTTTTGATTTCTGTATGTAGGTCTTCTGATCTTCACCTTCGCTCCAGTATGCTAGTCTGAATGTGGGAATGCACTGATGGAAATAAAGACTAATCATTGGTAATGAGCTTAATTTCTTTTCAAGCACCAGTATATTGGCACATGCAATCATATATATAAGAAATATTGTTGTCACAAAATAATAATAATAATATGATAATAATGTGAAATGGAATAAAGATTAAATCTTTTAGTCTTTAGTAAATATAATTTAGTATCAAAATGTGAATGAATGAATAATGGATAGAAGATTCGACAGAAAAGTGAGTTAAAATATAATCTAGACTATTATTTCCAAATAAATAGTAAATTGTAATGCTAAGTTCTATTTGGGTCATGCAAAATAGCGTAATTATACTAAAAGCCATAGCTCACGTCGCCTTATCTCCCTGTTTTGAGCTGCGCTGTCTCAAGCCTCATGTTGATTCACCACTAGTCTATTTGGAGTTCAGCTTGGTGCTCACTTAGTTTCTGTGCACCATCTTTTCAGTCAGCACATGTGTCACTACTTGGGCAACCCATACCCAGGACAACCATACAGATGAAAATTTGAATGGAACGTCCAACCTTATTGTTTTTACCTCTTTAACGAATAAAGTAAAATTTTCCCCAAAAAAGTACTTATTTGCGATTAATTGACAACATCAACAATCTACTTTCTTGTTTTGTAGACAGACCACTTCGTGCGATGGTTGTATGCAGTAGAGAGAAAAGCAAGTGAAAGTTTAAATATTCATTAAATCCCATCTGAAATAACATGTGTATTAATTTTATTTATTTATTTATAAAGGCCAAACATACCAAGTTAAAATCGAGTTAAAGTCGAGGAAAATATCACAACAACCATACCATCATGATAATTGAGTTAAAACCAAGCTTAAATTCAACAAGAGTAGCCAGAGGTGCAGCACCTACACAATTGCGCTCGATCTGGTTCAACCCACGGTCCCTAGTAGAACAATTGCCATGGTCTGACTCATCAAATGTACATCCAGTCCTGGCCCATATGCGGCCGACCCAACCCATAGTAGCTCTCAGTGTTGGTTCACTGCCAGTGGGAAGAACAAAACCTGTAGAAATGGTTGGATCAGTTCCAGCATTTCACAGTATTCCAGGCTATAAGGTTTGGCTGCATTTGTTTGCAATTGTGAATGTAGGCCAATGCGCTTGTTTTGCTGCATGACATCTTCAAGATCACCGCATTCGTATGAAATACCATTAAGCTCTAAGCCTATCTCTATTCTTTTACTGTAAGGACTTGTTTCATACCTCAGTAACTTAATTTCTTTTGCAGCCATTTTTGTCGTTCTTAATGAAATTATCGCTTTTTTTTTGAATATATCTACCTTTATATAGTAACATAATTTGCTTATTTTAGTGTTTTCCTTTAAAATGAAAGTGGAAGTGATGTAGGAATTTTGAACTATTACTAAACCGTATGTTAATTCCTTGGGAAAACTATACTGAAAGTTTAGATTTTGATCCCCCAGCTAACATGCTTAAAAAGAAAAAAATTTAGGTAAAAGAAAATTAAATATAGGCACTACAAGAAAATCCACGAACGATGACAAAGCAGGATGGCATTTGGAGTGACCTTGCAATTATAAATCGTGCAGGCTTTAAAAACATTGATATGGCACGCTATAGTTCACCTTGTCTGATAAAATGAAATATAGAATGGCAATTTTTTTTGCATCCCGCGCATTGCTCTTACTCCAACTTAACATCAAAGCAAACTCTCCTCATCGCGTTCGCCCCCAAAACCCTATTTTTTGTGTTTTTTTTGCCGATCTAACCTCCAGTCATCGCATCCGAACTCGCCTCTTCCCAAAATCATCGTGTATCCATTAGACTGTAGGTAAATTCTTGTACCTCAATGTGAGTTAATAATTGAAAGGAAGTATAATGATAGTTCCACGATAATTTTGAGGAACTGGTGAATCTGTCTTTTTTATTTCATTGCTTGATGAAGTTTTTTTTAAATAGAATAAATAATTAATTCATTGAGTGGTTATAGGACTTTAGGCTTGCTTAGCTTCTTTTTTTAAATCAGTCAATAGTTCATTAGTTTCATTATCTTATTTTGGTGAAGTAATTATTGAATTTATGTTGTTAAGTTTAAATTAGCTGTTTTATGTTTATATGTAGTACATTATGTGGTAATAGATACAGATATCGACACTACTTGAAGCTGAAGTATAACACACTCTCTACTGGTGATAGCTTGGGTTCAAACTTCAAACCCTGTAAAATAGTTCACAGGCCATCTTTTTCGGTATTTTTACAAAGAATGGCAACTAGCTGTAGCAAAAAATAATATCTGGATCCACCAAAACAAAAATTAACTAATTTGATTTGTTTAGCCATTCATGTAACCTATTTTACAGCCATTGGCAATACCCATCATCATGTATTTCTCATTATCTTTTATGTAAACGTATGCATATGTTTGGATTAACATCTCCACTGTAATTCAAGTAATTTTCTCATAGCTATGTATTATTATTACTGCAGTTGTTGGGAATGACGTCAAAAATAGTGGCAATGCAATTGATGAGGGCTGTTGTTGGTGGGGATAAGGCCAGCTACAATTGGTATGTGATGCACCATTTTTCTCGTCTGGTCTCACAAAACATTGTCATTGAATGTGGTGATATTTTTTAGTTCAATATGGATGGTTTTTTGTGATATTAAACTATTGTCATATTTAATCTTCCTATGTGAACGTGGTGATTTTGGAGCGTTGGATTTGGTACTGATTGAAAATCAAATAATGTTAACTGTCGGATGGGTTTTATTGGTATATAATCCCATTAAACTTAAGTATATTTGGTATATAATCCCATTGCAGAATAGTACATAAAGCGAGACATATAAATTCAAACCAAGTCAACAGTTCTTTGCAAAGGTTGATATCATAATATTCCGCTCTTGCAGAACACAAAATATCAAAATTGCTTCAATAAGAACAAAAAATAGCACAAGGAAATCACCCTAAATTAGACCCAAAAAATGATAATTGTGCGATTTCCAAATTCTCTCAATTATCAAACACTATAAATCATCGTCAACTGCGAAGGCTAACTGCAGGCACAATTTAGTTACATGGATATGTAAGTGTACTAGTATGAAGCTACCTCTTTTTAAATGCATGATTCATTTCAAGTATCATTTGGCAGCAAATGTTGTATTTTTACTTACAGTTCTATTTTCTGTGAACAGTTGTACAAAAACTCATGCATGTAAGAATAGAAGCTCAAGGAAAATACTTGCAGTCAATCACTATGAAAGCTCAAGAAACTGTAGCAAACCACAATTTAATTCACATAACTGAGGACTACAACCACAGAAATTTAGAACAAACTACATTAATTGCTAAGAAGTTATTTAATAATGATTGTTTTATAGGTCAAGTTTCAGTACTATGTGCAAAGGTAAATGCTCAAGATAGCGCGAAAGTAGAAATGACATCCGAACAAAATTGCAACAAAGTGAGTAATTTTCAAGCCTATAATTTTCTAGTTTCTTACCGAACATCTATTCTTTTATTGAATGATGGTTTTTATGCTATTGGAAACTTAAAATATTATATGATCCTTTTTCTACTAATAAAATTGATCAGCTATACAAGTTTAGAATCAACATATGCACTGTATGCAATATCCAAAGATTTGGCTACATATATATCAGTAAATAGGTTAGTGTTTTGTAGAATATGGTTCTTCTATTCTAGGTTCTTTTCTTGGGAAACAAATAAATAAAAAAAATACACTGTAGGTTGTTGTTCTAATAGTTGACATTAATTGCCGTAGGTTTAAACAGTCCAAAACATGCTCCTCACTGCCTATTATAACTCATACCATACAATACTTGCTGCTACCAAAACATTATAATCTTACCATACTTCCAACCTCCTGTTTCCCCACTATCATCATCTCATTCATACCAATACAATACCCACTGTCCTCTAATTGAAAAGAGAGAGTGCACAAATGAAAAGTACAGTAGACAATGAACAAATAGAAAAGAAAATAACAGAACAGTGAATTGTTTTTTAGAACAAAGATGTTTTGAAATGCAACAAAGACAGGACACAGAAATGAGAATGCACTGTAACAACCCGCATATTTATCGATTTTATATTTAAATATTTTATTTAAATATTTTATCATTGATCGGATTTTAGTCCGAAAAGCTACTTTTTGCAAACAGCCGAATTAGGACTCGAGACCACCCCCATTGAGTTCAAAATGCCGTTTGCGACCTTTTTGAGTATAAGCTTCGATATGTTTGGAGAAAGTTGAATTATGGTACTTTTCACTTAGGGTTTTGGTTTGGCTGAGCCCACTTATGTATTCAGTCCCAACCCCTCTCCTCTTCATTCACTTCTTTTCTATTTTCCTAACACTCAAGCTCAAGCAAAAATGGGGGGAAGAGAAAAAGAATTAGGAAATCCTAAGTTTCCATTAGCAAATCCATCTTCTTGCTCCAAACTCAAGTGAGCCCATTGGTAAGCATCTCCTTCATCTTCTCCAACACTTTCTCCATTCAATTTCAGAAAATTCCTAAACCTAATTTAGGAAATGTTTCTCTTTTAAGCTTAGATTCAAGCTTCTTGTGTTGAGATTGAAGTGTGGTTGATCTTTCTTTGTCTTCAAGCTTCTCATTCATTGTTTTCGGATTCAAAGGTGAGATTTTTATCTCACATCTATGCTTATAATTATCTTCGATTGTTAGGTATGAATTCCTAACACTTATTCGTGTGCATTTGCTTTTGGTTTGGATTGATTTGGTGAAAATTCCAATTTTTAGTTTTTGAGTTCAATTCGTTAAAAATCCTGACTTTGATGTTTGAACATGTTTTTGGTGATGCATCGAGGAGCATATAGGGCCGGGTAGTCGATTGACGTAAACCCTTAGCGTCGTTGCTCGACCGATAGAAATTTGGAAGAGATTGGCATTCATTAGATGGGCATGGGGGGTGCTGGCTACAGGTCCGGCCGACCGACCACAGGGTCCGGTCGACCGAACCTGTTACCTGAGCACTTCCCTGCCTCTGTTTGGAAATGCAGGTTACAGGTCCGGCCGACCGAACTCAGGGTCCGGTCGACCGACCTGCTACCCCGTTCATTTCTGTTTTCTGGTCCGGTCGACCGACCCAGGAAGTCCGGTCGACCAACCTGCTCCTATTTGCCAATTTTGCCTATATTGCTAATTCGTTTGAATTTCCAACTTTAATCGATTCGTGTTATTTCCCTTTTTGTCATTATCATTTATTATTGACTTTGATGGCTTACTTTCTTCGGGAATTCTTGGAATATCCATTTCGATGGATTCGGTATCGATTTCTTTGGATTTTATTCACGTTTTCGAATGTGAATCTTAGTGATTGATTGTTCCTACAATCTTCTTTGTGATTTGTCACTTTAAAAATATAAAGGTTTTCTATACTAGTAGTAAATATCAAAACTCTTTCATCACAACGATTTCAACACTATTTTAATACCAAATTCGTTTATAAAACCGTTTTCCAATCTATTAGTATATACAAGCCTTTACTTCACTCGTATGAGAAATCTAATTAAACGACTTAGTAAAACATGTGGTATGAAACGCTTGCGTTTACTTCGTCGGTTAATTCTTGGACTTGTTCGATTGAATCTCTTGTGACAATTTTCTAGTGGAGACCTACAATTTGTTCGTAAATATTTAAGTTAAGCCAGTGGTTATGGGACATGATGCTAAGCTCATATATTTACTAACTTACTGTAATCGACACTTCTCTTTGATCATGACGATCATTTTTTGTTTTAGACTAGCATTGTGCAATATCTTTGTCATTTGGTTCATCGGATGTCCCGTTGTACGACGTCGTTGTTCCCTTTGATTGTGATTTGGTTCATCGGATGTCCCGCTGTACGACGTCGTTGTTCCCTTTGATTGTGATTTCTGGATTTCGTGTGTTGATTTCTGGAATTTATGTTACACCAACTTTTACGATGGGCATTGATATATATGTCATTTATTGTGGCTTGGTGAATGAAATTAGGAGTATGACATTCCTTTTTATCTTGAGTAGATTATTGTGATATTGATTAATCTCTTGTTGATTTTCAATTACTTATTTATCACAGCTTGGCATTGTGATTATTATATGTTTATGCCATATCTCTTAATTCTATATCATGTTATCTGATATTTATAGCTAGACTGATCCGTTTATTATTTTCTTCTTAAATAATACTCGGGTCAGACTGAGATTTTAAAGGTGCTTCTGCTTGACTCCTTATTGGACTTTCATCTGATCTTTTGGCTAACTACTTAAGTTTAGTAGTTTTTGTTGTATACATTTGAGATACAGACTCTATGATGTATACTTATTCTTTTGTCTAGCACTTGTATATATTCTTTTTGATATTGTGGATCTTGTTTGACCACTACTCTGATGTACACTTTCATGTGTAATATTCATATCTATTTCCGCCTTTGTGATATGAATTCTCTGCGACTGATTTATGTTATGTTTATTTCTATATTTGTTTCTGAAGATATTATAGCCACTGTGTAGCAGCTTTGAGTTTGTGTCGGTGTGTCGGATTTCCCTCTTGATAAGAAATGCATGTTATACTATCTGACATATCGATGCTCGCACAAAGCAATTACATGGATGGTCGCTCCTCAACAGCCTTATTCTCCATGCTAGTTGACAGCATTCACCGTAATGTTCTTGGCTAGCGTGGGTATAGAGGTGGGGCGTCACAGCTTGGTATCAGAGCCAAACTTCGGAACAATGTAGAATAATTTAACAAGGATCATCGTCCTAGTACCATCTTAAGAGTCGTGCTTTAGGATTTAATTCGGGTCTTCGTACCGATTCATCCTATTTTCTTTATGATTCCTTGTTTTATCGATCAAGTTTGATTGAAATTTATTTTGAGAATAACTTTTTCCTCTTCTTTCTTTCTTTCTTAAAGAAGAGAAATGGTTAGACCTGGCCGTCCCAGCGCCGGTCAATCTAGTGCTACTCCCCTGGATGGAGTATTCATGTCTGCTCAACAACTTTTGGATCTTGTAAAGAATCAAGAGTTTATCTTTGCTTTGAGTAAGAACCCCGAAATGGTTCTACCTTTGAAACTTGAAGTTTCTTTCAATCAGCTTATGGATGTTACTCTTCTTCATGGAGAGGTTGGTAAAGGAAGTGTTTGTGATATTGGGACTTCCAAGAAGAGGCATATTAAGTTCAAGAGCCTTAATCCCAATAAGAGAGTGAAGCAAACTACTTTTGTAGCAAAGACTCCAATCCCTAATCGTGGAGGATGCTACAATTGTAATTCTAAGGAACACTATGCGATTATGTGTCCAAAACCCCATTCTTGTCGCTATTGCAAGAAACCGGGTCATCTTTTACCTGCATGTCCCAAACTTTTGAATACGGACATGAGAAAGCTAAATATTGTGCAAACCCCTAGCAACACTTCTCTTGGTCAAGGTATTTTTCACTCAATCCTTGATGGCATTGTTTTATTTCGTGATCTTCTTATTTGAGTTCTTTTTGATATGGGTTTCATCTCATTATTTTGATATCAAAAGAACTTGTCGATTCTTTTTATTTGAATATCTTGGGCTTGATGACTTCTTTGAGAATTGTGAATCCGGATGGTAGATCCGCAACACTCAATTTTCTTTTTATTGATGTCGAAATTATTTTATGTGATTTTTCTTTCCGAGCAGATTTTTACTTGGGCTTCAGAATTGATTTTGTAAGGATTGGCTCAATCGTTGTGAAGCTCATATCCTATTTTCCGTGTGGACTATTCATCTTCGACATTTTCCATCTGTTAAGCAGATTTCTATTTCTCCTTTGTGATTTCGATTCCAACTTGATGGTATCATTTTATTCTTTAAGCCTTCCAAATGAGAAAAGTGTTATTTCTCTTATCTAAATAATTTGTGAAACTTTTCCGTTATTTTTGTGTTTGTCTTAGGATTATCACCTAAGAAATCTTTTGTGTGGTGATAAGGTCTTTCTAGTTCGACCTTGCCACCGATTTTCATTTTCTACGAGTTGCGGGAGTTAGCATTCCACTTACCGCATTCCGCACTCGTTATGATTCTATGAATGAATTATTATGTCATTCAGTTTGCCTATCTTGTTTCATCCATATTATAAATCGAGTATTCTACGAATATCTCGATGACTCCATCTTTGTATTTATTGATTTTGGATGAAAATTGAAATTAAAAATTTTGCAAATCTTTTTCATATGATTTATTTATAAGTACAATTTGATTTGCTCTTAAACGAGCAAAGAATATTCTCAAAATTTTTAAGAGATATTTTCATCATATAGAAGATGATTTTGTGATTGTATTGCCCGTTGAGTGCTTTAAGAATTCTGGTCGATGCGCTTGATCAATGTTAACGATAAGAATCTCCTAAACGCTTTGATGAGACAATCAGACATGATATATTGACTTGTAAAAATGTAAATTTTTTGTAGAAAGATTATTACATAAAAATAAAAATGTAATTTTGAAAGTTTTAACTTTTCGGGAAAGAGGATTATTTAAGAGAACTCTTCCTTTCGATACTCTTATTCTTGTGATTCCTGGAGGGGAACCAAGACTTTGCTATTTGTACCGATACTAGTCGTATTGGTTTGGATGCCATTCTCTTGCAAAGGAGAACGTGCTATCACTTGTGCTTCTAAATCATTATAGCTTATCGGGACTAGATATGCCACTCATGATCTAGTGCTCGTGGCTATTGTTTTTTACTTTTGGAATTTGGCATCATCACATTTGGATGAGAAATTTGTTCTCTACCTCGATCATAAATCCTTGGAATATTTATTTTCTGATAAGGAACTTCATATTGACTCGAGTTCCTGGCATCTTATGATCTTGATATTCTTTTTATTCCCGGAAGGGAAATCGGGTTGCCAATGCACTTTGTCGTAGGCAACAAGTGGTTGATTCTTTGATGATGTCTTAAGGGAATTATCTTTTTATCAAGTTCATCGGGCGTTTTGATGTACTTCGTTTTATTGAGTTTCATCTCATTTCTTTTATGGAGTTGCGTCTGATGTTCTTTTATGGTGTTCGGTTCATCGGATGTACTGTTATTATACTACATCGATGTTCCGTCTTATTTGATTCATTGGATGTACCGTTTGTACTACATCAATGTCTTTGCTTTTGATTCATTGGATGTACCGTTTGTACTACATCAATGTCTTTGCTTTTGATTCATTGGATGTACCGTTTGTACTACATCAATGTCTTTGCTTTTGATTCATTGGATGTACCGTTTGTACTACATCAATGTCTTTACTTTTGATTCATTGGATGTACCGTTTGTACTACATCAATGTCTTTGCTATTCGATTCATTGGATGTACCGTTTGTACTACATCAATGTCTTTGCTATTCGATTCATTGGATGTACCGTTTGTACTACATCAATGTCTTTGCTTTTGATTCATTGGATGTACCGTTTGTACTACATCAAAGTCTTCCCTTTTGATTCATTGGATGTACCGTTTGTACTACATCAATGTCTTCCCTTTTGATTCATTGGATGTACCGTTTGTACTACATCAATGTCTTTGCTTTTGATTCATTGGATGTACCGTTTGTACTACATCGATGTCTTCCCTTTTGATTCATTGGATGTACCGTTTGTACTGTCTTTCCTTTTGATTCATTGGATGTATCGTTTGTACTACATTAATGTCTTTGCTTTTGATTCATTGAATGTACCGTTTGTACTACATCAATGTCTTTGCTTTTGATTCATTGGATGTACCGTTTGTACTACATCAATGTCTTTGCTTTTCGTTTCATTGGATGTACCGTTTGTACTACATCAATGTCTTTGCTATTCGATTCATTGGATGTACCGTTTGTACTACATCAATTTCTTTGCTTTTGGTTCATTGGATGTACCGTTTGTACTACATCAATGTCTTTGCTTTGGTTCATTGGATGTACCGTTTGTACTACATCAATGTCTTTGCTATTCGATTCATTGAATGTACCGTTTGTACTACATCAATGTCTTTGCTTTTGATTCATTGGATGTACCGTTTGTACTACATCAATGTCTTTGCTTTGGTTCATTAGGCGTACCGTTTTTGTACTACGCTGATGTCCCAAATTATTTGAGTTTCTAGTTCCTCGGGCGTACCGTTTTTGTACTACGCCGTTGCACCGGCTCAATTTTCTGCTATTCTTGACGTTCCTCACGTCTTTTATCTACGGAAATGCCTTAGGGATTCCGGTTTTCATTCTTGAGCCCGGTAATATTGTGGAAATTGAAGTTTCACCAGATTTCTTGCCAACTCTTTCGTGCACTTTATGGTGAACTTCCTATTTCAAATTTTCTTTTATGTTGATTTGCTTCCATGGTTGTTACTTCTTATTTTCCTCTTAAATATTGCGAGGATGCAATTTCTTTAAGGAGGGGAGTCTGTAACAACCCGCATATTTATCGATTTTATATTTAAATATTTTATTTAAATATTTTATCGTTAGTCGGATTTTAGTCCGAAAAGCTACTTTTTGCAAACAGCCGAATTATGACTCGAGACCACCCCCATTGAGTTCAAAATGCCGTTTGCGGCCTTTTTGAGTATAAGCTTCGATATGTTTGGTGAAAGTTGAATTTTGCTACTTTTCACTTAGGCTTTTGGTTTGGGCTGAGCCCACTTATGTATTCAGTCCCAACCCCTCTCCTCTTCATTCACTTATTTTCTATTTTCCTAACACTCAAGCTCAAGCAAAAATGGGGGGAAGAGAAAAAGAATTAGGAAATCCTAAGCCCTAGTTTCCATTAGCAAATCCATCTTCTTGCTCCAAACTCAAGTGAACCCATTGGTAAGTGTTAACGCTAAAATTTGAACGCTAACACCCCGGTGTATGAGTTGTAGTTGTGAAAGCACCACCCGACGACTCGGGAACAGATTACAAGCAGATAATAGCAGAAAAGCGGTAAACAACAACAATTTTATAGTGGTTCGGCTTAAGGGTATAGCCTACGTCCACTTTAAGTACTTTTATTAATAATCTCGTTACAAGCGGATACAATTCTTCCCAAATACAATACACTTTGAATTACAAGAGACTTAGAACAAGTAGCCTAAACTTCGATGAAGATGAGAGTTTTCGAATCCATGTTGGATGTATGTGATCTCTTCTTGAAGTTGTTTGTAGCGTTCTTAATGTCTTGAGAGCTTCAAGTGTTGGATTGGATTGGTTTGGAATGCAGCAGAGTAACAGCGTTTGAAGAAAATGAGCCAAAAGTCCTTTGCTAGTTGGAGCTAGGGTCGTATTTATAGGCATATTCGGATTTAAGTCGTAACTCGTGCACGACTCATGATAAGTCGTAACTCGTACACGGCTCACCATAAGTCGTAACTCGTACACGACTCATGGTAGGTCGCAGTTGACTTACTGGGTTCACGGCTTGGTCCAAAGTTATGAACCCATCTGATTGAATGATACAAGTTCTAAGTCTTTCACGAGTTAACCAAATGCAGCTTTCTTTATGCTAGCATGAGTCGTACACGACTCACCATAGGTCGTAAGTCGTCAGCGAGTCATGGTAGGTCGTGAACGACTTATCTTTTGAGTCGTAAACTTCCTTAAGTCGTGCCATCCTTAACTAGTAAGATTGTGCAGACCTTAGGTCGTTAGGCCGTAATGTTCTTAGGTTGTGAAGGCCTTAAGTCGTAGATCCTTATCTCGTAGACTCTTTAACTCGTGGAGGCCTTAAGTCATAGATCCTTATCTCGTAGACTCCTTAACTCGTAGAGGCCTTAAGTCCTAGATCCTTATATCGTAGACTCCTTAACTCGTAGAGGCCTTAAGTCGTAGATCCTTATCTCATAGACTCCTTAACTCGTAGAGGAAACTGGGTTAACACTTGCCCCTCGAAGCACATGCCTTAAGTCGTAAGTCGTGTGCTTCGACTCATCATAACCCGGGTGTGCCGATTCGAGTTCCACTTCCCTGAGGTATAAAATGCTTGGGTCGTTCCTCCTATTTCCTTCTTCTCATTACTTACCCCTGAGCTATTTCTGCCATTAACACGTCCTCGAGCTTTCGGAAACAAATTCAACCAGTTCATCCTACCGTTGATTCAGTCTCTATAATCCTCATCATCGCATCGCGTAAGTAAATCCGCAGTTCATTTGATTCTGCGATAGCCATTAACTTGCGAATCTGGACTCCTCATTGACAACTTTAATCCAGTTCCTTATACCACGCTTCATCACGATTGTTGCCACGATCGATTGCTGGTGAGCTCGAGGAAGTTTGATTAGGTTTTGGATAATTCGCGAGGAGAAGATAATGGGTTTCAATATTATATATATATATATATATATTTTTTTAGGCTGTTAGGGGTTTGGAGAAGACGAGATAATAGTTAGTGGGTTCATCGGTTTAGGGGTGAGACGGTTTATGGGTTTAAGAGTGGAGATAAGGTCATTCGACTAGTTGAGGCATGAGTTTTAGGTCGTAACTGAGTTAAGACTTAGAAGAATTCGTATCTTTCTGACTTGAAGTCTTGTCTCTCTTTTATGACTCACGATTCAAAGGACTACCGACTCAAGGCATCAACGACTCAAAAGTGAAGCGACCTATCCTGTCTCTCCTCATAATCCTTTAGGTCGTGGACGAGTCAACCAGAGAACCAACGACTTAACTTAACCCGAAGGAAAAATTCTTAACTCGTAGACGAGTTAGCACTTAAGTTGTTGCCGAGTTAGCACTTGAGTCGTTTACGACTTAGCTCTTGAGTCGTCTACGACTCAGCACTTGCATTTTTAAACTCTGCTTAGACCTTGAACTGTTGTATGGATTTTGAACTGTTGAACTTTGCTGCATTCTTTTACAGATTACTTTAACTTGTGGGTTAACAATCTATTTAATATGATATTTACAGAAAATTGGGACGAATATACTGCCATCGACCGCCCACATCAAATGACAGATTAGTTAATAACAGATAATTAACTTAAATAAATTGTGTGAACGAAGTGCTATCGATTTCAAGTAGAATATTAAAGCAACACTGAAATAGTCAATTGAAACTGACCAGCCTGCACTAATATTATGCTTGAACTTTAAATTAACAAGTTCTGAAATTACCGTAGTCGATCAATCGTCGACCAGTTTAATTCCAGTTATATTTACTTGTTATTTTTATCAGTTTTGCACGACACTTCACACTTTTAGGAAACGTGCACCTTCATATTTGAATATCCAGTTGCTTGTGTAGAATGACTTCTCAGGAAGAAGATGCAACAGTTCAGACGGGAGAGGCAACTGTTCTTCCAGTTCCACTAGTTAATCCTCCCGAAAGAGTTCCTACTACACTATCATACAAAGTTTTTCGCCAGCTGTGTGCTCAGTTTGGCATTGCTGAATCAGATGCCATTCTTCCTGAGAGAAGTAACACTGCTGACATAGCACCTTCTGGCTTTGTGACAGTTAACCGACAAATGTGCCTAAGTGGGTGCGTTCCTCCTTTCAATGACTTTTTCCAACAACTTCTTCATCAATTGGCCATTGCTCCATCACAACTACACCCCAATGGCTACGCCATTCTAATGGGGTTGTGTGTGCTATTTAGGAGAACACTTGATCGACTTCCGAGCTTTGATGAAATTTGTTACTTATGCTCCTTTACCCGGACCAAAGATCATCCTTCTATTACTGTTGTGAGAAGCGCCCGAAACCGCAAATTAATTGTTGGCCTTCCTGACACTGCTCACGGGTTTCTAACCCAGTTCTTCTTCGTTCGTTGCCCCTCGGGGTTTTATGCTCTGTGGAGGGAAGGAAGTAAGATCACCCATCCTTGCTTCGTTTGTTATCTGGCCTTTGTGAGACTGACCTGCTAAGTGTTAACTCTGCTTCTTTTTATTTTCAGCGCTGCCTCCTCCCTCTAGGAATCCCAGTCACAAGTCGACTTTTGAGAGGCTTAAGGCCGTGCCGGTTGAGGAGAGAGATATTCAATTTCTGTTGAAAGATGAATTTTTGCATCAGTACGGACTTTTGCATACTTCTCGTTCTACGCGTCCTCATGAAATTCCAGACTCCCCAGCTAGAGTGTTGGATGCCTCAGTTTCTACTAGCACATCCATATCTAAAGGACCTGCTCCTGAGGCTTCGCTAGTGAAGTGTTCCACTTCTGTTGATGCTGCGGGGCCATCTGACAAACTTGCCTCGGTTATCGAGGAAGAAGAGCCTCAGGGATCTTCCCATCATTCACAAGAATCTGGTGAAAAAGTTGAGAAATCCAGTCCTGTTAAGCAGAGCAGGGACGATACTTTCGAAGGACTGAGCGACCTTTTTGCTACTTCACAAGAGATCTTTAAAGAAGATCCTATCACTGCCGGGATTTCTTCTTCAGTAGTTGAAGCTACTTCTACTTTGCAACAGTCGCCGTCGACTCAGGAGTTGACGCTATCTATTACACCCACAACTACTTCCCAATTAAAGAGTGGTTCGTAGATTGATGCGCATAGTTTGCACATCACACACACTTAGAATTCCTGGCACTTTTATGCTCTCTTTTTTTTTTAACGTTTGAAGGATTCTCAAGTTTTGTTTCTTTTTTTAAATTTTAGGTTTTCCAATGAGGCGAGGCAGCTCGTACTATGATGACTTTCAGCGATATGGGAAACGCAGCCAGTATGGCTATCAATCCTATCCTCCTGTTCATAGAGAGACTGATGAAGAAAGGGCAGCCCGGAAGGCTCGGGAAAGACGTGATTATGAAGAACGCTTTGGAAGACCAGATAGTCGACATGATTCCTCCCACAGAGAGAGTGACTCCCTTAAACGCAAATCTCATGATGATAGAGGGAAGAGTCACACAACTGATGCCTCGAGCAAACGAGCCAAAGTTATTGAGGAGCCAATGCCTGCGCCTTCAGAGAAGATTACTGCTCCTACTTCTTCTCAATCTCCTGCCCCTTCCCCTACTGATATCCAATCAATCATCAATAGGCCATCTTACCAAGTTGGGCCAGGTCCAGCCACTCTTCAATGCCGATTTCCTAATTGGTGTTTAAAAGGAGTTCGCTTTGACCTCGATATGGTTCCCATAGATAAAAGTGCTATGTTACGGAACCTTGATGCATTCAGAACCGATATTGAGAGGATGTCATCTTGGCAGAAACTCGTTGATGAGCTCCAAAGGGTGAATAGGGCCAATCTCGAAGCTATGCTTACCATGGAGAACGACAAAACTCAATGGCAAAAGATCCTTAAACAGCATGATGCAGAAATGAGGAGTATTGCCGATTATAATGAGAAACTTGAGGCAGAAGTTGGGAAACTTAAAGAGGAGCTTGCTACTTCTTCCACTACTTATTCCCAAAGGGAGAGTGTGCTTCTTCAACAGGTGCGGGATGCTCATGCCGCGCAAAGGGATGCTGAGGCCAAGGCTGATGGGTTGGAGCAGATTATAGAGGGCAACCGTACTGACATTACTCAGTTACGAGGACAAACTGTCCTTCAGGCTGCAGAGATTGAAAAATTGAAAGCCCAGTTATCCAAAGTCGAGAGAGAGCGGGATGAGACTGTTGCGGGTAGAATTACAGCTGAAGAGGCCCATGAAGCCACCAAAGCTGATATTGGCTCGACACTATTTGATTTCTACTTGCAATGTATATTAGGGAGTGGCAGTCTTGCATTCCTGGGCCCCAAGTATGAGATTACCCTGGCCGAAGTGTGGGAGGCCGCACTAGATATGTTTAAAGGGGCCGGATACACTGAAGAGGAGTTGGAGGTGCACTACTTAGACTTTGAGGCTCGCGCAGCCCTTGCCAGAGGGAAGGAGCAACTCGCCAGATCGCGGGTTGAAATAGTGGGGGAAGAGCATCAAGAAAAAGAAACAAATTTGACTGTTCCTCTCCCTCCTTCAACTTCGGCCGATGCTGGCATTATTGGCTCTAGCTCTTATGTACTGATCCCTGCTCAAACTGATACCGGGGCCAAAATTACTCAAGTCACAGATGAATCACAAGAGAGTGCTGAAGCCCCGGACTATGAAATTGACGTAATAAAGACAACTTCTGCAGGTAATTCCACTGTAAATTTCGCTCAAGTGGATTGCTCATTTATTTCACATGGGTTTAATGAGCTTCTTGACTATTTTCTCAACCTTGATGAGCCTTCATCTCCTCTCTTTACTGACTTTAACCTCTTTTCTTCTACAGAGAAAGTATCAAGCACCGCTCAGATTTCTCCTCCTCCGGTTATCCCTCCTTCGTCTCTCCAGGTGGCTCCTCCTTCTGCTTCTCAGCCCGGGTCGCAAGAGGAACAAATAGAAGCCCTTCACGGTTTAGACGATCCCATCGCTTCGCAAGAGCATAGAGACGAGGGACTTGAGGGAGGTGAGATATCTCCGGAGCGGACCCCTTCTGATGACATAACTTTGTCTAAACTTGCCACTCCGGGAAGTGAGTCTTCCTCAAAGAGGAGGAAAAAGCACGGAACGTCAAAGAGGAGGGGGAAGATAATCACTGTTACTGAAGGGGAGCCAGAAGTTGGACCAGCTGCGCCTACCCCTCCTTCTTCCCTTGTGCCAACTGGCCGGCCTGAAAAGCTAATCATTCGGCCGGGAAAAGGGTCCAAAGGTAGTAAAAAGAAGTGAACATTTTAGCTTTTTGCCCTTTGTATGTACTGGTCGAGAATTGTGCGGGTACCGGCCCCCGCTTTTCTTTATTTTGAAACCTGTACCAGCATTTCAATTGAATAAAATGATCCTTTGTTTGTACAGACTTCTGTTTGAATTTGAGAATGCATTTATTATTCATTTTTGCACAAGTTTATTTATATGATATTGCAGCGGGCTTATGGTATGTTGTTTGAGTATTACTTTACTGATGCAGCTATACCATTATACCATGTTGCCCCCATACCTTAAGCTTGCTGCAATATTTTATACTTCGAGGGGACTTGCACTCTTATTTGCTAAAGAATAATTATTTTATTCTTTTTAAATAAAATTTTTGTAGAGTACAACTCCCTTCGTATAAGTTTCTACGCTTTGTCGTTCGAAGAAATCACTTTTTTCTTTTGCTTATGTGCATATTTTACCAAGTGAATTCTTCTATGTGGTAAAGCGGACCTCTGAAGGGCACTTTAACTTTTTTTTTTATATATATACAAAGTTGTACCTCTGAGGAGGGATTTTTCACGTTTCAACACTTGGAAGTTTTATTTCAATCTCGGTGAAACGTGTACCTCCAAAGAGTTGTGCCTTTGAAGAAAGCCTTTTCACGTTTCAACACTTGGAAGTTTTATTTCAATCTTGGTGAAACGTGGGCTTCCGAAGAGGTCTTTCTTCTTGATTGTGCCCTTGAAGAGGTCTTTCCTTTGAACTGTGTCCCCGGGAGGGGGTTGTACCTCTAAGGAGGGATTTTTCACGTTTCAACACCTGGAAGTTTTATTTCAATCTTGGTGAAACGTGTACCTCCAAAGAGTTGTGCCTTCGAAGAAAGCCTTTTCACGTTTCAACACTTGGAAGTTTTATTTCAATCTCAGTGAAACGTGGGCTTTCAGGAAGGTCTTTATTTTGTCTTTGCATTTCAACTTTGGTGAAGTGAAATTCCGAAGAGCGGTTGTTACACTTCAACTCCTGGCGAAATGTGCCTCCGAAGAGGGCTTTTATTTTGTTTACATTTCAACTCTGGTGAAGTGAAATCTCGAAGAGCGGTCATAACACTTCAACTCCTGGTGAAATGGGCCTCCGAAGAGGGCTTTTATTTTGTTTGCATTTCAACTCTGGTGAAGTGAAATCCCGAAGAGGGGTCATAACACTTCAACTCCTGGTGAAATGTGCCTCAGAGAGGGTTTTCATCGCCTGGAAGTTACTCTCTCATGGTTGGAGGGTCATGACTCCTCCAATCTTTTTTTGTTGAGTAGAGAACTTTCTTTTTTGTGGCGTATGACCCATTAGAGGTCTTTATCCTCCGAAGAGTTGTGTCTCCGAAGAGGACTTGTGCTGCCGATGATGGCTTTGGTTGTTCTTCTGTTCACTTGCTTATGCCTTTTCGATGATCCTCTGCATCCTCCTTTTTTTTTTTTTTAAGTAACTTGTTTAATCCAAGGAAGTGCGCTTCATTGTCAGGCAATTTCATGAGAACGAGCACTAGCTTCTTAATTGGACGTTTGTTTGTTCAAACGATCTCAATTTATTAGCAAAGACCCGTTTCTGTCGAAATCATAGGCCGTTCAATTGAAGTACTTCCTATCTAGGATTTGAATTCGGGGCTTTTGTGACTTGAAATTTGGCGAGAATCACTCGGTCTTTTTATGTGCAAGTTTCACTTCCACTGTCTGCAAAAATTTAAATCGACATTTCAGCAATACATTCTATGCACCTTTCATATCGAAAATAAAGCAAACATGTAATAATAATAAGGAACACAAGATTTATAGTGGTTCGGCCAGGAAATTGGGCCTACATCCACTTTATATTCTTTCATTATTTACTTGCATCAGTTTTACAATTGCTTTCAATTACAAGAATCATACATTCATAATTCTTTTTACAATATTTCAACAAAATTTTCAAGTAAAGTATGGACGCAAATGGTTGCTGTTCCATGCCCTTGGAATTTGATCTCCTTCAACAGTGGTGAGTTTGAATGTGCCGTCAAGAAGCTTCTGACCTATTACATACGGTCCTTCCCAATTTGGCCCGAACACACCTGTCACTGTCATAATTCTCTTCAGGACTAGGTCTCCAATCTCAAAGCTGCGTTGGCGAACTTTGGAATTAAAATGTCTGGCTATTCTTTGCTGATGAGCTGCAATTCTGAGATTAGCCTCATCTCTTTTTTCATCAAGGAAGTCTAGCGCTTCAAGCTCTAGCCTTTCATTCTCTGCTTGGTTGAAATGGATCCTTCTGTGTGAAGGAACCACTGTTTCTACCGGGATCATTGCTTCCGACCCGTATGCTAATGAGAAAGGAGTGTGCCCAGTTGCAGTTTTGTGAGTGGTTCTGTATGCCCATAGTGCAAGTGGTAGCTTATCGACCCAACCACCTTTTGCTCTTTCAAGTTGCTTTTTGATGGTTGATTTGATGATCTTGTTTACTGCTTCCACTTGCCCGTTTGCCTGCGGATGAGCAACTGCTGAAAAGCTTTTCTGGATTTTGAATCGCTTGCAAAAATCTTGGAATTCCTCGCTTTCAAACTGAGTACCATTGTCTGTGATTATTTTCTGAGGCACACCATACCTGCAAATGATATTCTTGGTCACGAAACTTATCATCTTCTTAGAGGTGATAGTAGCCAATGGTTCAGCTTCAGCCCATTTAGTAAAATAATCAACTGCAACAATAGCATATTTAATCCCTGATTTGGCAGTCGGTAGCGGCCCAATGAGATCCATTCCCCAAATTGCAAATGGCCATGGACTGACCATTTGTGTGAGTTCAGTTGAAGGCGCTCTAGGAATTTTGGCAAATTTTTGGCATCTGTCACACTTTCGGGAATAGCTTGCAGCATCATGATTAATTTCTGGCCAAAAATATCCGTATCGAAGAGTTTTCTTTGCTAATGTTTGACCACCTGAATGATCACCACATTCTCCTCCATGTACCTCAGCTAGGATTGTATTGGACTCTTCCCTGGATACACATCGAAGCAATGGCATTGAGAATCCCCGTCTGTATAATCGGCCATCCTGAATTACATAGCGAGAGGCTTTCCTTAGTAGCTTCCGTCTCTCTATCGAATTTTCTGGCAGAGAACCTCTGAGTAGGTAGTCCAGTATTGGAGTCATCCATGACTCTTGTTCTTGAGATACATTCATAATCCAGTCAATATCCATCTCGTCTATACTTGGTGCTGAAAGGACTTCTACGGGGACCAATCCCAATAGTTGAGCTTCACCAGAACTTGAATACTTTGCGAGGGAATCTGCCTTCATATTCTCTTCCCGAGGAATGTGGCTTATTGAATAGTGATCGAGCTCACACAGAAGTTCCAAAGCCTTTGACAAGTAAGCGGGCAGGTTTCCCCCTTTCGTTTGAAATTCCTTCTTGACTTGGCATACAATAAGCTGAGAATCACTAAAGATCTGTAATGCTCGTATGTTTAGTTCTTTAGCGATTTTCAGTCCTGCGATAAGAGCTTCATATTCTGCTTCATTGTTTGTTGAAGGAAATTCCAATCTTAGTGCGTAGCATAATGACCGACCTTCAGGAGTCTCAAGTACAACTCCGGCTCCAGAACAGTAATCATTTCTTGCACCATCGACATATAACTTCCACTGGATAGGGGAATTGTCGAACGTTTCTTCCTCACTGTTACCCTTATCTGTAAATTCTGCAATGAAATCCGCTAAAGCTTGTCCATTGATTGCTTTCCGGTGATGATAAGTGATGTCATACTGACTGAGTTCAATATTCCACTTTAGAAGACGACCTGAAGTTTCAGGGCGAAACAGGACTTGCTTTAAAGGTTGATCAGTGAGGACTCTGATAGGATGAGCTTGAAAATATTGCCTCAATTTCCTAGACGCAATTAGTAAGCAATATGCGAGTTTTTCCAACTTAGAGTAATTCATTTCTGCCCCAGTGAGTCTTTTGCTGATATAGTAAACTGGATGTTGAATCCTTTTGTCTTCCCGTATCAGCGCTGCACTTAAAGCGTGAGATGATACTGCCAAGTATATAAGAAGATCCTCGCCATCGCCAGGCCTAGAAAGTATTGGAGGCGTCTCCATATGGCGAATCAATTCATCAAAGGCTTTTTGGCATTCGGGAGTCCAATCGAAGTTTTTCTTTCCTTTCTTTAGGGCGTCAAAGAATGGGATGCATTTATCTGTGGCTTTGGAAATGAACCGACTCAAGGCGGCAACTTTTCCATTGAGACTTTGCAATTCCTTCTTTGTTCTAGGAGCTTTGACTTCTTTCAAGGCAGTAATTTGAGCTGGACTAGCCTCAATGCCCCTAGCGCTGACGATAAACCCTAAGAACTTTCCGGACTCGACCCCAAACGTGCATTTCAGAGGGTTAAGCTTCATTCTGTATTTCCGGAGGACTGCGAACATTTCTGCCAAGTGTTCAATGTGATCCGCTGGTTTCTTAGACTTTACTAACATGTCGTCGACGTAGACTTCCATAGTTTTGCCCAATTGCGGTTTGAACATAGCATTAACAAGTCTTTGGTAGGTTGCCCCTGCATTCTTCAATCCGAAGGGCATAACTCTATAGCAATAAAGACCAACATCGGTGATAAAGCTCGTGTCCTCCTGATCCGGTTCATGCATCATGATCTGGTTATATCCGGAGTAGGCATCCATGAAAGATAACAATTCATGTCCCGCTGTTCCATCTACCAGTTGATCGATCCTGGGTAAAGGAAAGCAATCTTTGGGGCAGGCCTTGTTCAGATCTGAAAAATCGATGCACACTCTCCATTTTCCATTAGCTTTCTTAACCAGTACAGGATTTGAAACCCAATTCGGATATGTAGATTCTTTGATGAAGTTATTTTCCATGAGTCGATCAATTTCCTCTTTTAATGCTGCTGACCTTTCTCGACCTTGGGTTCTTCTTTTCTGTTTTACTGGTGTAAACTTTGGGTCAATATTCAGAGCGTGTACTGCAACTTCTGGAGATATTCCACACATATCAGCATGAGTCCAAGCGAAGACATCCAGATTTGCTTTCAGGAAAGATATCAAGATATTCTGAATTGACACATTAAGCTGTGAACCCACATTCAACACCTTATTTGGGTCCTTCGGGTCAACAGGTACCGGTACCGTCGTTTCAACCGGCACTACTCTATTCTCCCCTGCACTGGCTTTTCTGGGATCCATCTCTTTCCGTGCCCCGCTATGCTCGCCAGTGCAGGGTCCGCCCCGTAATTGCTACAAGGCTGGCTCTTTGATGCGGACCGGGGTGGCCGCATCCTTTCCCATTTCCCTTTTTCTTGACTCTCGCAACTTTGTCAAATAGCACTCTCGCGCAGCATTTTGATCCCCTTTTATAACTCCTACTCCATTGTCTGTAGGGAATTTAATAGTGAGGCACCACGGGGCTAGGATAGCTTTGAACGCTGCGAGCGTTGGACGACCAAGGAAAGCATTATAAGCAGAAAATTCATCGACAATCACAAATGTTTGCTTGCGGACTACTTTCCTTTCACCTTCCCCAAGTTCTACAAGCAGATCGATGGTTCCTATTGGTTGCTTTGGCTCCCCGGTGAAGCCAGCGATCTTCTGCGATGAGGCTTGTACATCGACCATAGGGATTTTCATTTGGTCGAATGTCTTCTTGAAGAGGATATTACATGATGCTCCGCAGTCAATGAGAACTCTTCTGACAATGGTCGGTCCGATACCAGCTGAGATGACCAAGGGATCTAGGGTAGGAGCTTCGATACCTGAGGAATCTCTGGCTCTGAAAATAATATCATCACTGAAAGTTTTCTGTTGTTTCAGGGGCGTAGTGTCTTCTAAAACAAAGACGTCTTCTTCGGCTGGAACATATTTCAAAGCCCTGGTATATCTCTTCATCTCACCCCAGCTCTTGCCAGCTGGGTGAGGTCCTCCTGTAATGACATTGATAATGGGCCTTCCAGATTCATGCCCCGTAGCTTTCTCACCTATCCTAGGCTGATGAACAGGAGCCTGTTGCCCCTGACTTGACGATGCAGGATTGTTGCTACTCTTTTTCATGAATTGCTGCAGCTTGTTTTCTCTTAGCAATTCTTCAATCAGATTTTTCAACTGGCGGCATTCATCGGTCTCATGACCAGGTTGATTATGGAAGCGGCAGAACTTCCCACTTTGTATAGCCTTTTTTCCGGTCCTCAAAGGGATAGGTTTAGGGAGGTCAACAGAATCTTTAATGGCAAGGTAGATATGCTCCGGCGTATCTGATAAAGGAGTATACTCTGATGGCTTGAAGGATCGGGGCTTCTTCAGATTACTCTGTTTCTTCCCATTGTTATTTTCCCTTTTTTGCCCTACAGATTCATTCTTGCGTGGAGCAACAGTGTTATCTTCGGCTTTTTCCGACACTGCCTTCACCGGTACAGGACGGCTTTCCACGCGTATGAATTCATCTGCCTTTTTGTAGAACTTTTCGAGGGAGGTTGGCTCCTTCATGTTTAGCCATTTCCCAAATTCGCTCGACTTATCAACAGCCCTCATCAGATAAGTCAATATCATTCGCGGTTCAGCATTGTCCACCTCTGCCAGCGCTATATTAAAGCGGTTCAAGAAAGATCTGATAGATTCACCGGGATTCTGTTCTATACTTGACAATGACATGATGTCCTTGGCCTTTGAAGCATATAGTCTGAACTGCTCCTTGAATTTTCGGGTCAAGTCTGAAAACTGATCAATAGATCGGACTGGCAACTTGGTGAACCACAGTAGAGCTACACCCTCAAGGTACACGGGGAAATATCGGCACTTTATCTCGTCAGAGGCTCTGGCACCTGTCATGTGCCAATCATATTTATAAAAGAATTCATTCGGATCACTTGTCCCTTTGTAAGCTGGGATAGTTGGAGGGACAAACTTCCTCGGAAATTCCGCCTTTAAGATTTTCTCAGTAAATGGAGTTTTACTTGGGGCGAAACCCCATTCTTTCTCATCTTCAACCCTTTGCATACTTTCTTTCATGATTTGCCGGACCATTCCAGAAAGATACTCCTCATCATGTCGAGTTCCAGATCCACCAACTTCAGGAAGCGTTTGCTCAAAGGGACTGGAAGCCTTTTCTGGAGCATTCCTTTCATTAGCATCATTAATGTTGCCAGCATAATTCCTTCCATTACCAGCCGGTTGATTGTTTGCCCCGAGCAAATCATTCAACTTATTCAGAATTAGAGCATTTTGGACACTCTGAGCCTCTAATTGTGCATTCTGGGCGTTTATCTGCTGGTTCAGCCCTAATATTACAGCATCCAACTCCGCTTTCGTAACCCCATCAGACGTAGTTGGTTGATTAGGTACAGGAGAAGCGGAGGTTCCCTCTTGAATATTCCCAGATCTGACAGATCTACTCTTCCTTCTAGGAGCCATTATCTCGGATAGACTTCTGGTTTTCAGGGAAATTCTCTCTACAAACCTCTGTGAAGCAATGATGATAACTTGCCTGAGTTCAATTCTCAGTGAAAGCACCAAAAATGTTAACGCTAAAATTTGAACGCTAACACCCCGGTGTATGAGTTGTAGTTGTGAAAGCACCACCCGACAACTCGGGAACAGATTACAAGCAGATAATAGCAGAAAAGCGGTAAACAACAACAATTTTATAGTGGTTCGGCTTAAGGGTATAGCCTACGTCCACTTTAAGTACTTTTATTAATAATCTCGTTACAAGCGGATACAATTCTTCCCAAATACAATACACTTTGAATTACAAGAGACTTAGAACAAGTAGCCTAAACTTCGATGAAGATGAGAGTTTTCGAATCCATGTTGGATGTATGTGATCTCTTCTTGAAGTTGTTTGTAGCGTTCTTAATGTCTTGAGAGCTTCAAGTGTTGGATTGGATTGGTTTGGAATGCAGCAGAGTAACAACGTTTGAAGAAAATGAGCCAAAAGTCCTTTGCTAGTTGGAGCTAGGGTCGTATTTATAGGCATCTTCGGATTTAAGTCGTAACTCGTGCACGACTCACCATAAGTCGTAACTCGTACACGACTCATGGTAGGTCGCGGTTGACTTACTGGGTTCACGGCTTGGTCCAAAGTTATGAACCCATCTGATTGAATGATACAAGTTCTAAGTCTTTCACGAGTTAACCAAATGCAGCTTTCTTTATGCTAGCATGAGTCGTACACGACTCACCATAGGTCGTAAGTCGTCAGCGAGTCATGGTAGGTCGTGAACGACTTATCTTTTGAGTCGTAAACTTCCTTAAGTCGTGCCATCCTTAACTAGTAAGATTGTGCAGACCTTAGGTCGTTAGGCCGTAATGTTCTTAGGTTGTGAAGGCCTTAAGTCGTAGATCCTTATCTCGTAGACTCTTTAACTCGTGGAGGCCTTAAGTCATAGATCCTTATCTCGTAGACTCCTTAACTCGTAGAGGCCTTAAGTCGTAGATCCTTATCTCGTAGACTCCTTAACTCGTAGAGGCCTTAAGTCGTAGATCCTTATCTCGTAGACTCCTTCACTCGTAGAGGCCTTAAGTCGTAGATCCTTATCTCGTAGACTCCTTAACTCGTAGAGGAAACTGGGTTAACAGTAAGCATCTCCTTCATCTTCTCCAACTCTTTCTCCATTCAATTTCAGAAAATTCCTAAACCTAATTTAGGAAATGTTTCTCTTTTAAGCTTAGATTCAAGCTTCTTGTGTTAAGATTAAAGTGTGGTTGATCTTCCTTCGTCTTCAAGCTTCTCATTCATTGTTTTCGGATTCAAAGGTGAGATTTTTATCTCACATCTATGATTATAATTATCTTCGATTGTTAGGTATGAATTCCTAACACTTATTTGTGTGCATTTGCTTTTGTTTTGGATTGATTTGGTGAAAATTCCAATTTTTAGTGTTTTGAGTTCAATTCGTTAAAAATCCTAACTTTGATGTTTGAACATGTTTTTGGTGATGCATCGAGGAGCATATAGGGCCGGGTAGTCGATTGACGTAAACCCTTAGCGCCGTTGCTCGACTGATAGAAATTTGGAAGAGATTGGCATTCATTAGATGGGCATGGGGGGTGCTGGCTACAGGTCCGGCCGACCGACCACAGGGTCCGGTCGACCGAACCTGTTACCCGAGCACTTCCCTGCCTCTGTTTGGAAATGCAGGTTACAGGTCCGGCCGACCGAACTCAGGGTTCGGTCGACCGACCTGCTACCCGTGCATTTCTGTTTTCTGGTCCGGTCGACCGACCAAGGAAGTCCGGTCGACCGACCTGCTCCTATTTGCCAATTTTGCCTATATTGCTAATTTGTTTGAACTTCCAACTTTAATCGATTCGTGTTATTTCCCTTTTTGTCGTTATCATTTGTTATTGACTTTGATGACTTACTTTCTTCGGGAATTCTTGGAATATCCATTTCGATGGATTCGGTATCGATTTCTTTGGATTTTATTCACGTTTTCGAATGTGAATCTTAGTGATTGATTGTTCCTACAATCTTCTTTGTGATTTGTCACTTTAAAAATATAAAGGTTTTCTATACTAGTAGTAAATATCAAAACTCTTTCATCACAACGATCACTATTTTAATACCAAATTCGTTTATAAAACCGTTTTCCAATCTATTAGTATATACAAGCCTTTACTTCACTCGTATGAGAAATCTAATTAAACGACTTAGTAAAACAAGTGGTATGAAACGCTTGCGTTTACTTCGTCGGTTAATTCTTGGACTTGTTTGATTGAATCTCTTGTGACAATTTTCTAGTGGAGACCTACAATTTGTTCGTAAATATTTAAGTTAAGCCAGTGGTTATGGGACATGATGCTAAGCTCATATATTTACTAGCTTACTGTAATCGACACTTCTCTTTGATCATGACGATCATTTTTTGTTTTAGACTAGCATTGTGCAATGTCTTTGTCATTTTGTTCATCGGATGTCCCGTTGTACGACGTCGTTGTTCCCTTTGATTGTGATTTGGTTCATCGGATGTCCCGCTGTACGACGTCGTTGTTCCCTTTGATTGTGATTTCTGGATTTCGTGTGTTGATTTCTTGAATTTATGTTTCACCAACTTTTACGATGGGCATTGATATATATGTCATTTATTGTGGCTTGGTGAATGAAATTAGGAGTATGACATTCCTTTTTATCTTGAGTAGATTATTGTGATATTGATTAATCTCTTGTTGATTTTCAATTACTTATTTATCACAGCTTGGCATTGTGATTATTATATGTTTATGCCATATCTCTTAATTCTATATCATGTTATCTGATATTTATAGCTAGACTGATCCGTTTATTATTTTCTTCTTAAATAATACTCGGGTCAGACTGAGATTTTACAGGTGCTTATGCTTGACTCATTATCGGACTTTCATCTGATCTTTTGGCTAACTACTTAAGTTTAGTAGTTTTTGTTGTATACACTTGAGATACAGACTCTATGATGTATACTTATTCTTTTGTCTAGCACTTGTATCTATTCTTTTTGATATTGTGGATCTTGTTTGACCACTACTCTGATGTACAATTTCATGTGTAATATTCATATCTATTTCCACCTTTGTGATATGAATTCTCTGCGACTGATTTATGTTATGTTTATTTCTATATTTGTTTCTGAAGATATTATAGCCACTGTGTAGTGGCTTTGAGTTTGTGTCGGTGTGTCGGATTTCTTGATAAGTAATGCATGTTATACTATCTGACATATCGATGCTCGCGCAAAGCAATTACATGGATGGTCGCTCCTTAACAGCCTTATTCTCCGTGCTAGTTGATAGCATTCACCGTAATGTTCTTGGCTAGCGTGGGTATAGAGGTGGGGCGTCACAGCAACAATGAACTGAAAAAGCATGTAAACAATGTAACGTGATTTCTTCCTTTGGAGTAGTATTACTTAGTCAAGGCTTCGATAAAATTATAGCTATACAGATTTGCATATTGAAGTGGTTTCTTCCTTTGGAGTTGCTGATGCATGTGTGTAGTTTAGTTTGTAAATATAGTGCAGTTCCTCCGTTTTGACTTGTCTTTGTGCATTTGGTTTGATCTTGGTCATGCGTAGATTTTATATTAAGAAGGATTGCTTCTTCACTTAGTATTTAGGTGATCAACTAGATCGTGAAATATAACTATGTTACTGTTGAGCAGTTTAGCTTCGTTAACTGAGCTAACCTACTAATGCGTATATTGGCTAGGTTTCGGCTTAACATACCATGTAGTGATTTTTTTGGTGCAGTTAAGCATTTTAGCATATGAAACTTCAAATTTTTAGATGGCGTTTAGTCACCGACTTCAAATTTCTTCATTGCAGGTAATTAAAGATGGCGATGACACATTCTTCTTCCGTAGCAAGTAGCAAGCATATGTAACTTTTTAGATGCCCGTTTTGTTGTTGGCATTTGGTGCGGACTTACTGTATTGATATTATATTTTTGTTTAACATATAACGTGTCTTTGTTTAACAGAATTTGTGGCAACTTGGTTTACTTTGTTATTTTTGTTTATGGATATTATTGAAACTTGGTTTATGGATGTCTTTTGTTTATTAATATTGTCTTAACTAGTTTATGTAACTAATTAATAGTTATTAGAACATGTTATATATACTAGTTGCTTCAATATACTCAAAATATAGTTCTGGAATATTCAAAATAGAGTGGAATATTAAAGCTGTTATATAAATAGAAGACAACGTCTGATTAATGCTGTCAATGAAGAAACAACAGCGTTCAATTTGTGCTGTATTATATTTAAATAGTCAATAACTGCGTTTAGTACATGCTATCGAAATAGTTGATGATTCAATAACAGCGTTTATAAAAAGCTGTAGTAAACAGTTAAAGTAGAATTAAAACATCTTCGACAACTAAATTATTAACGCTGTAGAAACATAATACAACATGTTTGAAAACGCCGTAAAAACATTATTGACAGCTTGTATGAAACGCTGTCAAAGTGATGTTTCAACAGCGTTTATCAAAAAGCTGTTGTAAGTTCTGTATATACGACAGCATGTCGTTATACAGCGTTTGAACTAACGTTGTTGTATCGTATTACAGTGTTTATCAAACGCTGTTAAAAGCCTTTTGTGGTGTATAATTTACTTCAATTTCCATTTTTGAAATCGTTTGTCGCTAACAAAATTTTTTCCCAAATATTTCTTTCTATCTCTCAAAATTTTCGGAAAATTTTGGCAGAGTCCCCTTTGTACGGAGGAGCTTTTGCAATTTGACAAAAGATATAAATATATATACATCGGCCCACCTAGTCGGAAAAAAATAAAAACAGTTCATATTTCCTATTTTTACTGCGTAGGCATACCTTATTTAGCATTTTTAAGCAAGCGGCTAATTTAATTAGCATTTTGTGCAATCAAATCCAGCCCAACAACTTTCCTGAACCTGTACTTACTCAACTAAAACATGTCAGTGTCATATATATGAAGTTTAACAACATTTCACGTATTTGCAATAGTTAAACGCATGAATTCTAAAAGCAATGCACTCTAAACACTTTCCATAAGCAATTTATATAGTTTTAATACTAATTCAACTGTTTTCAATTAATTCATATACCATTTTCATTCAATTTGAAGGGTTTACAACCCACTTGCTTACATTCAATTCATTTTTAATTTTAAACAAACCCATATTATTCCAATGGATTAAAAATTCAATTTTACTCACCTCTATTAATATATTTACTTTCGTTTACAATTATTGAATTACGATTCATTTCAAATCATATTCAATTTCGTCATTCCTTTAATTACTTTTATTTACTAATATTATTTCAATATTTTACTTTGTTTAATACAACCCAAATTCAATTCCAATTCCAGTTCTATTTACTTACAAATTTGAAATGAATTTCAACATTTAATTTCACTTTCATTTAATTTCAATTGTATATTTATTTATTCATTCACAACTTTATTTTCCACCTTTATAGATTTTATTCCAATCATTTAGGCTATTAGACTTCTCAAATTCACCTTTATTCAAATTAATTCAAGTTAATTTTAGTTTAAATCTGAATTTTCTAAGTTTTCTAACTTATTTATTATTCCATAATTATTTAAATAAAATTCCAGAGCTTTTCCACCTTTTCCAAAACCATTATTGAAAACAATTCAAATTATCCTTTGAATTTCAAAACCAAACCCAAATTTTCTGAACAACTTCCATTTAAAATAATTTGGCAGCAATTCCTCTTTTGGAAACCCAAAAATGAACGTCAATGATGATGCAGTCATCACCGAAGTTATTTTCCAGTGCACAAAAAGAGTTTAGTGCTTTTCATCCCTTCAAATCATTTTTCCAAACCTTTGAAATATTTTCAAACTCAAAAGAATTTAAAATTTTCTAAATCTCCAAAATTTTCCAATTTCAATCCTTTCAAAAATATTTTCAAACATTTCTCTGGAATTCTATTTCAAATTATAAATCACATTTACAATTTACAATTCTCATTTGTATATGGATTTTATTTTCTTAACTCTTTGTAATGATTTCAATTCTTATTCAATAATCAATGATAATAGTTTAATATTATCACTTCCTAACAACCAAGCAACCATATACTATAATAATTCATAGAAAATTTATTTCTTTTATATACGAAAATAGTTTGGGTAAAATTATTTCGTTTACCCTATTTTAAAATGATATTGTGTCGAATTTGTTCTGTATAAGTGTTTAGAGATCCTTATCAATAATGTTAATTACTCGTATTGACTAGAATCCATATACCACTCAACAAACCAATCAACACAATATAAAACAATTTTATATTCACTAACAAATACGCGCTCATATCTATTATTACACCCACACTCATTCTAGAGTACTGCTGACTCTCTCTAATGAGTAACACCCAACAGAGCCAAGGTTGTGACGCCCTGCCTCTATAGCCACGCTAGCCAAGAACACTACGGTGTAGTGCTGTCAACTAGCGCGGAGATTAAGGCTGTTGAGGAGCGACCATCCATGTGATTGCTTATCACACGGTGGCTATAAATAATTTTCGAAAACAAACATAGAAATAAGCATAACACAAATCAGTCACATACATCCATATCACAAAGGCGGAAGAAGATATGAATATATAACTAACACATGAAAGTGTACATCAAAGTAGTGGTCAAAAAGATCCATAATAATACAAAAGAATAGCAACACGTGCTATACAAAAGAATACAACTATGAGTCTATATCTCAAGTGTATACAACAAAAACTGCTAATCTAAATAGTTTGCCGAAAGTCAGAGTAGCAAATCCTGGGAAGAAGTTAAGCAGAAGCACCTGTAACATCTCGGTCTGACCCGAGTATTAATTAAGAAAATAATAAACGGATTAGTCTAGCTATAAATATCAGATGACATGGTATAAAATAAAAGATATGGCATAAACATAAAATATCCATACTGACATACTACTATAAGTATGCAAATGATGATCAACAGAAGATCAATCAATAAGAGATAAATCGATATCACAAGAATCTTCTCAAAGATCCAAAGAGGGCATCATACCCTAAACTTGTACTCATAACAAGTCAATGACATAAATTCCAGAAATCCACACAAGAATTCCAGAAATCACAGAAAAAGGGAAAGAGGCCTATCACATGACGGTCCGAAGACCATGGGGAGCTACCCCATATGGGTGAGTCGGAATCACCCAGATGAGGTCAAGGCTAACCAAAAAGAAAAAAGGTATGTGTGAGTGGAATCACACAAATGATGTCTAGCCTAACCTCGCAACAAAAAGGTATGTGTGAGTGGAATCACACAAATGGTGTCTAGACTAACCTTGCGGACAAAGAGATATGTGTTAGTCGGAATCACAGCCATGAGGTCTAGTCTAACCATTCAAACAAAGAGACATCGCACAATTGCTAGTCTAAATCATAAAATGATCGTCATAACCAACGAGAAGTGTCAATTACACTAAGCTAGTAAATATAAAAGTTTATCTTCGTGTCCCATAACCACTTGCTTAACTTAAATATTTACGAACAAACTGTAAATCTTCACTAGAAAATTGTCTCAACAGGTTCAATCGAACAAGTCCAAGAATTAACCGACAAATTGAACGCAAGAGTTTCATAGCACTTGTTTTACTAAGCCGTTTAATTAGATTTATCATCCGAGTGAGGTAAACGTTTGTATATACTAGTAGATTGGAAAACGGTTTAAGAAAAGAGCTTTGTTATTGAAAATAGAGTTGAAATCATTTTGTTGAAAGAGTTTTGATATTTACTACTAGTATTGAAACCTTCATATTTCTAAAGTTGTTATCCCACCTTTTTAGCAAGGCCGTGATACCATAAAATTGACCGAGAAGCCAAAGATAGTTTGTCTCGAAGAATGGTCAACTCAGCATCTCAAGAAAGCAAGTTCTGTTGAATGTTTTCCAGAGAAGATCCCCTACGGAGGGGGGGTCCAGGGGGGTGGCAACCCCCCAAGGTGGGGGTACGGGGGCAACACCCCCATTATGGGGTTCGACCTGCCTGGACAGGTCGCGGGGGTCCAGGGGGAGCGCCCCCGGCGGGGTGCGGGGCAGCCCCCCGTCCAAAACGGTACGACCTAGTGAAGACCTAAGGGAGGATAGGATCGAGCGACCTAAAGGTTGCGACCTAGGGTACACGCGACCTAAGGGAAACTCGCGGCCTAACATGGCCGAGCTAAGGTGAGGTGCGACTCAACTAGGTAAGCGACCTAAGGGAGGCGAGCGACCTAAGGAACTCGCGACCTAACAATAGCACAGGCCAAGCGACCTAACGTTTTAAAGCCGAACGAACTAATTAAACTCGCGACCTAAAAATGACAAGGCCGAGCGGGTTAAGGGGTCATGCAACCTAACTGGAGCAACCCCATGGTCATGCGACCTAACTGAAATGGCCAAGCGACCTAACAAGGTAATACGGTCTGACGACCTACGACCTAACCGGATAACGGTCAAGCGACCTAAAGGGTTAAAGGTCACGCGGCCTAACAGGTTAAAGGTCATACGACCTAATGGTGTAACGAGCTAACGAGTAGCGACTTAAGGAATGAAGACCGAGCTGCAATGTTGAACGACCTAAGGAATGAAGGCCGAACGACCTAGCGACCTATGCACGCCAACGACCTTATGGTTCATGCGACCTAGTGGAACTCGCGACCTAAGCAGCCAAGTGAATTAAGGCCTAGAACGACCTAAACGCGAGCGACCTAGGGTCCAACGACCTACGACCTAAAGCCAACGACCTAATTCCGAGGCGAACGACCTAACGTATGTGAACGGGTTTAATGCCAGAAACGAGCTATTTGAAGGCCGAGACTTTTCCACGCGAACGACCTAGCATTGGCAGAACGACCTAAGTGCAGAATTTTACCAAAAACACTAAAAATTGGAGTTTTTGGCCAATCCAATCCAAACAAAATGCAAATGCACATGCTAAAGTGATGGGAAATCATTCCCAACAGTCCAAGATAGTTATAGACAAGAATGTGAGATAAAAATCTCACCTTTGCACAAATTCAATGAAGAAGAGGCTTGAAGTCAATAGAGAAGCAGCTACAAGCTTGAATCCAATGTCTTTACTTTGATTTTGGAGTTGGATGTTGAATTTGCTAATGAACTTGGGCTTGGAATTTTAATTTCCCTTTCCACTCACCATTAATGCTAAAATTAGAGTTAGGTAGGAATTTATGAAGAGATGAGGAGAAGGGGTTGGAACTTAGGTTTAATAGGCTAAACCAACCCAAAGTCCAAAGCGGGAAAAGTTAGTGAAATTCCACTAACCCCAAACATATCAAAGTTTATACTCAAAAAGATTGTAAACGGCATTTCGAACTCAATGGAAGTGGTCTCGGGTCCTAATTTGACCGTTTGTAAAAAGTAGCTTTTCGGACCAATATTCGATTACCGACAAAATAATTAAATAAAATATTTAAATATAAAATCGATAAATATGCGGGTTGTTACAAAGGCTATCGCTTAACCAAATGCTCTGATACCACTTGTAACATGTCCAATTTCTCGGTGCCCGAAAGTTGACATCGATACGTCCACTGTATCAAATGCCGCACACTTGTAACGTTCGGGATTTTCGACTCCCGAAATTCGACATCAATACGTCCACTATATCAACTGCCGAGCAATCGAAGGTCCAAAAACCCAACCGTTAGGATTAAAGAAGAAGAGGTAGAAGAAGAAAGAAAGAAAGAAAAGCAACATAAACAATATCAGAATCTCACAATCGCAGCGGAACAACATATAATAGATAAATGAATAATCTTTAAATCAAAATAACTATATTAGTTATTACATTACATCATATTTTATTACATTATCAGAGTTTACAACAACAAACAGCGAAAAAGAAATACTATATACTAGTTGATACGCCATGCCATCCAGCTAGCCTCCAGATCTCTACATCAACTCCTAAATTCCAGAATGACCTGATAACCAAACTCTAGACCGCCCGTGTGAAAATTGGTGGGCACCTAGAGTTTAGGAAGGAAACAATAAACTCCAGGTCAGTCATGGGACTTGTGTGAGAACTTAAAACAGTTTATCTTAAAAAAACAAACAAAGAAATAATTTAAAATAGATCCGCAATGCTTTTGGAAAATGAAACTACCATAAGGCCTCCCTCACACACACACAATGAAAACGCAGAATCGGAGGAGATTTCTCCTTATGATAGTTAAACATGATGGATACGCAGAAAAATTTCTTTGATATTATTACTATAAGTGCAAAGTGTAGGAAAACATTTCGAAAGTATGACATAAATCTTAGCCAACATACGACCATTATCGTATGCCTACTATAGCTACCATGTTCAATAGCAGGTTAGCACCACATTCCATGGCAGGTTATAAAACTAAAACCGTACAGGGCTCGTATTGTTTCTTTGGATTTTCCAGAAAATGGTCATGCCAAGGAACTTCCCATTGCCACATGGGTACGCCTTTGGAAGGACGCCCCGAGAACCTAATCGGATCTCTGCCAACACAAGGCCGGGTTACCTCTAGCTAGGTAACTACTGACACGAATATGCCATCCCCCGGTCGTAACTAACCTAAATTACGGGATTCCCCAACCACCACAAAGAAATAAATTTTTAGCAACCACATAGGTTAAGTATTTGGGTTCCATACCATAATACCACCTCTATCCAGAAGGAAATGTGCATACCCTATGGGGCGCTGTCCCCAAATAACCTTGCTGCATTCTACCTGTTTTGACCATTTCCGGGGTGTGAGGTCTGACGAAGTCTCGTCCACAAAGCTACGCTTTTCATAAAAGCCACGCTTTGATCAACCAAAAATCAGCAGCACTCAGCTTGCCACGTTACCAAATTGGGAATATATCACTAGTAACCATTAACTACATAACCTTTGAGCTCGTACGTCTCAGAGAAGGTTGTTAAGCTGAGAGAATAAATTCTCCGCCACGGATAGAAATGTATTTGATAGAAACCAACTTTACATCTCAAATTGTAACGTCAGACACACATCCGTACAAGTCCATTCCGGGATCAAACAGAACCGAAGGCACTTCCAAAGAAGCCCTTGCAAATCCGGATATTCACTAATCACGACTGGAAGTCCCATCACAAAAGGTGATAAAATCTCTATATCGGGGATCAGCCGATGTAGAGACATTCGACGATAATCCTTCCGTTTTCGAAAATATCTGGTATTCAACACCGGTCTTCAAATGCTATCCATTACGACGTATCACTATGCGTAATGGGATTTATGACCCAAAGGTCCTCTCCCGGCTAAATCGAATAACGAGCGCTTATTTTAAAATAAGTGTAGCATTCAAATTCAAGAAAATCACAACAAATACCCATTTAAAGGTAAATATTGATAGTCGGTTATTTAACTATCAAAGTGTAATGACCTGTAAATTTCGATAATTAAACTAGTTAATTTAATAAGATTTTTGTAATTAAATTTAAGAAGAAAAAAAAAAGAAAAAAAACCTTTATAATTTATAATGAAGTGAGTGTTTAAAATGAAATTAAAATAAAAAGGATATAGTAACGGTTGTAAGTTACTATTTAATTGGTGTATTAATGTAGTTATAACTGTTACATTTGGGTATTAAATTGAATGTATGCAAACAAACGTATGGTAATGGAGTGAATTCAACATTATATAAGCAATTCTGATAATTAGTGGAAATAATGAACTTGAGTGTAATATAAAGTTAGTGACAACATTTACGCAAGTCACCTTTTTATTTAGGGCTGCTAAATTCAGAGTAGGAAGTCAATTACATTTAAATGTAGGTAAATGTTCATTAATGTGAGATATGACTCTAACTGTAATGTATGAATGTGAATGAAATGACATAAATGGAAATTTATATTTTATACATAAGATGAAATAAAGGAATGAAACCAAGTTGAATAAATCAATTTAGGTTTTATTTATGATAAACGTATATATTTGGGAAATTCAATATAATTGAAAATAACAAGTTATTACAAAAGAAAGATGAAAATTGGAATATATATTTTTGTAACGAAAGATAAACAAATAATAAATGGGTTTATAGAGTGATAACAGATTTAATAAAAGAGTAGAATGGAAGCATGATAGTTATTGGAATGTAATTAATTGAAATTTGGATGAATTGGGATTTTTTTTTTTATGTCTTAGTATATAAACCAATTTTAATATTACCCATAAGAGGATAAGTTAATAGTTGATTAAATAACATGATTGAGAAATCAAATATATGGATTTATTGGGAATTTAAAACTTATACTTTTTTTTTGATAAAATACAGCGTTTTACACGCACTAAAATTTTCTACTTTTATTACATATTATATATATGTGTGTGTATATATATATATATATGTTCTTATTATTATTATTTTCTTATATCCAACTCTATTTATCTTTCTATTTTTATTTTGTCTAGACAGTCATGTTTATTTATTGGATTGTTGCTTGTTTATATATTTTATTTATGGCTTGGAAGAAACTAAAAGGTTATGCGTTATATTGTCTTAATTGCTTGCCTTTTTAATTGCCTACTCTTTATTTCTTTTAGCTGTTCATTTTCTTTTGGTCGTGTATTGTAATTGCTATTCACATACAAAGCTAATCATTCTCATCTCTCATGCAATTCTAGAAAGAAAGAAAATTTAATACATCAAGTTATTCGTTTATACCCTTTTTCTTTCTAACCTTAGCCCTCCACCTCATTCATAACTGTGTATTTTTTTTTGCCATTCAAATAAAAAGATTTATTTTCCACTTCTCATTTTTATTTGCCTAGTCTCTGTATTATTTTCCTATGTCTATCTCTTGACATTTATTTCTTTATTTATTTGTCTAGACCTTATTTTATCTATTAAATATTTCTTATGTGTATCTATTATTTAATAGCTTAATTTTTTTTTTCAATTATACATACATTACTTTGTTTTAAATTACACATACGATAAATTGTTTATTTCTTACCTTTTTATTTACCTATCTATTTAATTACCATACTTTAGATTTGTATTACTCTTCCTAATCGCTCCAAAATCTTCTCCTTATCTCATTCCTTTTTCATTTGCATATAAGATTAAATATATATGTTTCTTTTACCTTAACTCATGACCTTTTCAATTCTAGCCTCTTTATTTCTTGCCATTCTTGTAGCCTCTCATTTTCTTAACTTAGCCCTCCACCTCATTCATAACTGTGTATTTCTTTTTGCCATTCAAATAAAAAGATTTATTTCCCACTTCTCATTTTTATTTGCCTAGTCTCTGTATTATTTTCCTATGTCTATCTCTTGACATTTATTTCTTTATTTATTTGTCTAGACCTTATTTTATCTATTAAATATTTCTTATGTGTATTTTTATTTAATAGCTTGAAAAAAATTCAATTATACATACGTTACTTTGTTTTAAATTACGCATATGCTAAATTGTTTATTTCTTACCTTTTTATTTACCTATCTATATAATTACCATACTTTAGTTATGTATTAATCTTCCTAATCACTCCAAAATCTTCTCCTTATCTCATTCCTTTTTCATTTGCATATAAGATTAAATATATATGTTTCTTTTACCTTAAATCATGACCTTTTCAATTCTAGCCTCTTTATTTCTTGCCATTCTTGTAGCCATTCATTTTCCATAACCCTAGCCGCCACTTTTATTATTATTTCATGTGAAAATTTCTCACCTCACATATTTCATTGGCATGAAAAAAATAGGAAGCTCTAATCCCATGGCTTCTTCCACTTTCTTCCCCTTCTTCCATCTTGTTTTTGTTTTTGTTCTTCAGGCTATTGCTCGACCTCCACCACCATGACCACCTCCATAACCTCCTCACTTCCTCCACCGTATGGCCATGACCACCTTGTGGCCATACATTTCCAAAAGTTAATACAAACCCTAACCAAGCCATGTATTGATCACCTTGTGTTGATTTATCAAGGTTATGTCATTTTAATCCCTATCTTTCATTGTTTTATCTATATTTCTTTGTATTGAATCATGTTCTTATGTCATGATATTTGTTTTCTTTATTTTGTTATGTACAAGATGTGGATCTTGGCTCTCTTTTCACTCAAGTTTGCATCTTGCCTTGTTTTATCAAAAGGTTATGTCCCTTGATTCATATTGTTCATAGTTTGATTCATAATCATGTATGTTGAATTATACACTTATGTTTGTATAATTGTTTGTATACAAGATTTGTATCTGACTCTTCATCCACTCAAAAGAATACAGTTGTGCTTTGTCGTGACTTTTCGTGATTTTCGGAGTTTAGATTTGGGTTTGAATTTCGATTCTAGCTGTTAAAGGTGAGTATTCCTCACCAGACAAACATACTTGTATATTTGTGAATTAATCACAAGTGTAATTGTAAACTTATTTTATTTAATTTTATCTGCCTGTGATATTAACTTATGATGTTAAACCCCATTATTTAATTGACACATCATCAGTTGTATTATCTATTATTATATTTTGCAGTTATACTATTTATTATTATTTACCGTTTAAAAATCACTGTAAGTTCCCTAAAAAAAAAGAGATCATTACAGGCTGAAATGATAGGCCTGAACGATACTTACTTATTTATGCATTTATTTATTTATTTAATGATTTATTGAACTTGGGATTACGGGTTTGAAATGATAGAATCCGGGTTTTCTTTGTAAATTGTGGATTGAAATGATATATATTCGTATCACTTGATCTAGGTTAGAAAACTAGATACAGACCCGCGGTTTATGTAATATTTTTCTGAAATGTTTTAAAAATATTTTAAATGGAAAAGTCATAATATTATGGTTTAAAATGTATTTAAATGATTTTTATAAAATTTATAATGATTTTTGAATGAGTCAAATGTTAAATAAATGAATGTTTAAGCAAAATTTTGAAATATAACTTATTTTGGGAATTTCTGAATTTTTGTTAAAAGTGAGATTTTATAAAGTAAAATAATTGATAATAAGTTATATTCTGGGAATTTAAAAATTAATTGTTAAGTTAATAATTTAATTAAAGAAATGGGAATTTGATACTTGGATTAAAATAAGAGATTCATAATAAAATCTGATTTTTTGTATGAAATTTACTTATAAATTCATAAAGATATGAGTATTGAAATTATGACTTCATCATGTGAAAATATATGATTTGTAAGTTAAATATGATTTATATGAAAAATTTACTTAGTTATGAAATTATAGTTAAACCTTGAAATTTTAAATATAAAGGATATTACAACATTTGTGAACGTTGTAGTTAAATTTAAATGAACTTAAAGGCTAATTTGAACAAAAATATATTATAGCACTTTGTAAGTGCTATAATTGATAAAGATAACTAAAGTTTAGTTGGAAATAAAGAAATCTATTACAACACTTAAATGCCGTCTTTTGTAAATGAACTGTTTAACCTGTAACTTTAGGCATGAAAAACATTTTAAAGAGTAGGAAACTGAATTTTGATTGTTTTAATAAAATTCAATAATCTTTGGGAAAAAGGCTTAAATTTTGGAATTTAATATGTAATTAATAAAAATAAGGAATTGACTTTAAATGGTTTTAAATGGAAGAATTTAACTTTAAAATGTGAGTTGAAAGGCAATTAATTCCTAAATAAATTGAATAGATTTAAATGGTATTTTATATTAAATAAAATGACTGATGCTTAAATAAATGATGTTTGAAATGATATTATGATATTGAAATGTATTTGAAATTTATTTTTATTTTTAAAGTATAAATACCATTTTTAAAAGTTGTAACCATGAGCTATAATAACGTTTGGTTGTTAAAGAGACCGGGATCAGATATCTGGCATACTCTCTGTCGATACCGAAAACCACTTTGACAACCATGTACGCGTTGGAGAATCTAGAATGAAGTAGGATGGTGGAGACGTTTCCTTTGAGGTAAATACGTGGACCCAACTCCCGTGAGTTGGCATAATGCAGCTAAAACAGGAGCGATCGACGGATTAATGAGGTAGCACCTCTGATCGGACGCACTTCTTCGTATGCCATTCTATTACCTTCATGATTGTATTGGTGCGCACCTTTGATTTGGGAGTGTGGTTCGAGGTGGGCGGTAGCTACGCGCTATGCGTTACCATCGGTCCGGAAGCGTAATTGGTATATCTACCCTGGCATTGCCTAGTTGTGCCGTGTCACCTACCATAGCGAGCCTTGTACGAGTTTGGTTTTCTCCCGTAGCCCGTGTGGTATCCTCTGGTGGCTTTCCGATCAGGAGGGACTATGATATTTGATCGAGTACTGGGACTATTACGTGTTAAGGTGGAAAATGTAAGCCTTAACGCTATTTAAAAGTAAGTTACTTTACTAATAGACACTATTATAATAGCGAAGTATTACTACATAGTAAATAGTTTAACGGATCCTTAGAGGATGGGCGGTCCCAAGCATGCTTTAAGTTACTTGTTCTATATTGCAGTACACTTGAATTAGTTTACACTGTATAAGTATGTATATCCTGACTCGAGTGTTTATGTTTTATTTTACGCTCGGGTCAGCCTGAGTTGCAGTTCAGTTTCATCCCGGAGCTAGGATTTTTGTAGATCACTTTCAAGCTGCTGGCAAACTTCCTTTCGAGTTCTTTATCTAAATTTTTGAAATCAAGACTAGTGGACATTTGGATTGTTCTACTGATGATTTAAAACTATATTTGGATTAAAGACTATGTCATTTTTATTTGATTGAGACTATTTATAGTGGCTTCATGAACCACTAAGTATTTTTAAATTCCGCTGCGAGTATTCTGATTCTGTGTTTGTGATTCTGTGATTATTTATTTACCGTATATTTTGAGATTTGCCAAATTTTATTTACAACGCGGTATTTTGAACAATTCAAGTCCGACATGTGTGGATGCGAATGGTTGAAAATATCGGGTCGGATACATTTGGTATAAGAGCTTTGGCTCTAGGCAAAACTTAGAATGTATGGTAAATTTAATTTACAGAATCACTTTCATTCGAGTTTGAATCTCTTCCTTTTCGAATTTTGGAACGTTCCCTGCGGTTTTGAAGTTCATTCGTGTCCCTCACTATTCATTTTCTTTCGATTCTAGAGTATCCCATAACTCCACTTCAGATGATCTTTATAGTGAATTGGCAGTCTCGCCAATATTCTAATAAAGGGGTGAAACTCCTTTACAATTAGCATTGATGCACCAAAGATTTATATTTATCCTCGGTTTAGATGCTAGTATCCTTGGTTATTCTGAACTCTATCTCTTCAGATCGAATGTAGATTTACCCCAGAAAATCCACATTGATCTTATTCTTTAAGTCACGGTTGACCTGGTTAAGGTTGCCCGCGACTTAATTAAACTTATCTGGTTCCTTATTCTGTTATTTAATCATCAGATCTTCTGATTCCAACTTATCTTTAAATCAAAATTCACTTTGATTTGAGTCCTTCAAATTTGAATCTCTATACTTGTTTTGGAAAATTTATTCCTATATTTGGGAAAAATCTAATATTTTATATATATGTATAATTTTCAGAATTTAACTAGTTGTGACGCCCCACCTCTATACCCACGCTAGCCAAGAACACTACGGTGTAGTGCTGTCAACTAGCACGGAGAATAAGGCTGTTGAGGAGCGACCATCCGTGTAATTGCTTTGTGCGAACACCGATATGTCAGATAGTAAAAACATGCATTTAATTTCAGAAGAGAATCCGGCATGCCGATGCAAACTCAAAGCTACCACACGGTGGCTATAATAGTCTAGGACAAATATAAACTAATAACGCAGATAAATATAAATGCGGAACACAGATAAATCAGAAAATCTCATATATATATAACTGATGTCAGTTACAATACGTTTACACGGTACATGTGATACAACTACAATAGTCAACTCAGGAAGTTACATATACAAGTACATTAATGTATATAATATACATGAATACATATCTTCCTATATAATAATACAGACTACTACAAATGACGACTACTCCAAAAGATATGAAAGAACTTCATAGCTCTAGCAGCAACCCAAAGCAGAATATCTACAACCTGTAAATACTCGGTCTGACCCGAGTATTAGATTCAAAAGAAAATAATACTCGGGTCAGTCTAATTCAAACTCAGTTATTAGTGCACAGAAGCAATAATAAATAAATATTGAATAGACGACAGTAATTAAACCAAATCAGAATGCAATTCAGAATATTAAATTGAAATGAACAAACAGTTCAAACCATTGAAATATCAATAGAATATTAATTCAAGTAGGGCTGCAGTACACGCACGCGTGCACTGCCTCGCCACTACAGAATATGGAATACGCAAAAAGATCCATAAGTCAAAACATATAGAATATCACAAAACCATACCGTGTGGCTGCAGTTCACGCTTGCGTGCACTGCCTTGCCACTATAGTGATGATGTACTCAACCGAATACCGTGTGGCTGCAGTTCACGCTTGCGTGCACTGCCTTGCCACTACAGTGATATGTACACAATGAAAATTCACAACGAACACAAGGTCAAACCCAAGCGTCCAAGCTAGATTCAACTCAAGTGTATTCAAATGAAATGGCCGATACAAAAATCAACATCGACCATAGTTCAAATCAGAGACTGCACAAATGAATCAGCAGCTAGGGGATACTAACATGTATGCCATAGTTTAGCAATTCAAAGGCAAGCACAACTCTAACTAGAAGTGCACCTGAAGCCTACAACTGCCGAACTAAAAGAAGCAACAAAGATAGGACTAGAACCAAACAACACCTCATGGCACAGACTCGAGTGGAAGTGGATTAATTGCCACAAATCAGTGCCAACAACATGAACTGGACAGTGCACCAAAGGTAAAACAGCGCAAGGCCCAGCAATTAGCAGATATACATGGCAGTGACAACATAATAGAAGTCACCAAGCCATAAACCAAATGCAAAAAGGATCAAGTCAATGACTCAATTCACTGCAGCACCAAAGAGCAGTGACCAGCACAAGTGACAGTGCTGATTTGAACAAGTATATATGTATTAGAGGGTAGGTGCAGTGATATGCAGTGATCAAGTAGTCTGCAACCATACCAAGGAAGTGATGAACAAATGAAAGAAAACATGACCAAAAATAAAAAGTCAAACTCAACATAGGACCATAAAATGTCCAGAGCAGGTTACATACAAATCAAGGTTCAGTGAAACCAAAAACTACATGAAATAGGTAGGCAACTGTCTCAAATGGTTAAGACAGCTTTAATACTGCAACTACATGTGGGTTGTATGAAGAAGAGGTGTAAATAAATGCCTGTAATAGCAGTGGGCAAGTCAGAGATACATAAATGAATCAGCCTCAACATATAGTGCAGCAGTAAGTGGTCAAAGTCGAGTACATAACCACTTCAACCATATAATCAGTGGCAAGCAGACAACTAATCAACTACATATACTGTAGTGCAGCATGTAACAAGTGAGGACTAGCACAACAAAGAGCAACAAAATGATGAAATTCCAAATCACAAGAGTTCTATGCTTCCGAGGTCAAATTAATGCCCAAGACATGTTCGAACTATTAAAAATAAAAGCCATGGTTGCCCAAGAATTCGAACAGGTCAAAATATGCTCAAAAATCAAGCTGGCAGGAACAAAGGCTACAACAGCAGGTTAGAGTCACGCATGTTACAGAGACGAACATAGAGATGGCCAAAGCAATATCAATTCAACGATGGTATTAGGTTCGAACGAAACTTAACAGTACTAGGTCGAGCAGATGCCGAAGTTAACATAAAACTTCATTGCCAGAAATTCGAAACAAGTGAAAGTAGAAAATCAACATCAACAACAACGAATTCGAACGACATAAGCATAGAGAAAATTCACAAAACAACATCGATTACCAACATCGAACGAAGACAAATGGCCAAGATAAAACAATATCAAACCAACATCGAATTGCAGAAACACTATATTAAGATTGAATTAGATGTGAGTGGATTACTCACCATGTCGACGAATTTAGGGGAAGCCGAGCACGAGAGCATCGATCGACGCAGCCACGAGCAAGCGAAGGAAGACGAACGACAAATGCAAAGGGGCCGCCATTAAATTTCTTTTGTTTAGGGTTTTATAAAAATGAAAATGAAAAAAAAGGGGGGATCGGGTTAAAGAAATTAGAGAGGGGAACGGGTTAAAGGGGGAAAAGGGAATGAATTTTTCACGGCATAAAATAGTTAAGTGGGCCGAGAAAACTAAAGCCCGGAAACCCCTTTTAACCATATACAAAAGAATTTTAATTCAAAATTTAAAAATTCAAACGGAAATTTGGGTCAATATTAATCGTTTAATGTCGATTATAATTCGACACGAATATCGGGTTGTTACAGACTCCCCTCCTTAAAGAAATTGCGTCCTCGCAATCTTAAGGAATAAATGGGCAAAAGGTAACAACCATAAAAGCATGTCATCCCAAGATGAAGAAATTCGAAGTAGGAAGTTCACTATAAAGAGCATGATAGAGAAAGCCTGATCGTGTTTGCTCAATGAATTCCCTGGATTCCAAAGAGAAATCCATAGAATTTGAGAACCATTGAGAATCTCCATAAGTGAAACATTTTTATTTCGAAGGTGCTACACCCCCGAAGCAATGATGTGAATAGAAGGTTGCTCAAGAATAAGGATCGGAAATCCATAAGGCATTTCCGGAACCAGAAGACGTAGAAAACGTCATGAATAGTAGAAAATTGAGCCGGTACACTGGCGTAGTACAATATAAACGCCAAAGAAATCTTTTAATTTCATAAGAGAAATTCACAAATTCTCAACAAAATCTAATTATCAATCGATAATTCAGAAATCTCAAATCACAAATGTTTAATTATCACAAACGATAATTAAACCACAAATATCTAATTATCACAAACGATAATTAGAAACAATAAATATCTGATTATCAAAAACGATAAATCAGAAATCATAAACATCCAATTATCAAAACGATAATCAGAAATTACCACAACGGTAATCAAATTTCAAATCACAAATTTTTCAATTAACGAGTCCGAAATTAACCGAAATAGCAAACACACATGACCCATAACCACGAGTTTTACTAAATCATTTAATTCGCTTCATCGTTTCCTTGAATGTGCAAAATTGTGTATTTTAAATAAATAACATTTTACGTTCTCAAACGGACAAGTCCGGAATTAAGCGAATCAGTAAAAGAAAGGGGTCATAGTCCTCGATTTTACTGAAACGTTTAATTCGCTTCCTCATTCTTTTGAAAGCGCAAATCGTAAAAATTTTGAAAACAATTTTGATTTATATTTTGAAACAATTTTTAAAATATGTGATTAAAACAACGACATCAGAAGCAACTTCGATAAGTGGATTTTCATTTATCCAAAGAGTCACAAGAATCTTTTCAAAGATAGAAAGGGGTATCATACCCTAAACTTGTATTCATAACAAGTCAATAACACACGAATTCACCAATGCACAAGAATTGATAAAACTTATCAATAGAAATCACGAAAATTGGTGAAGCACAAATTCTAGAAATCCTCACAAGAAATCCAGATAACACAAGCTAAGAGTATGAGAACTCGAACGCGAGTATGAAAACTCGAACCGGAGTATGAAAACTCGAACGCGAGTATGAAAACTCGAACCGGAGTATGAAAACTCGAACGCGAGTATGAAAACTCGAACCGGAGTATGAAAACTCGAACGGAGTATGAAAACTCGAACGGAGTATGAAAACTCGAACGGAGTATGAAAACTCAAACGGAGTATGAAAACTCGAACAGAGTATGAAAAATCAAACGGAGTATGAAAACTCAAACGGAGTATGAAAACTCGAACGCGAGTATGAAAACTCGAACAGAGTATGAAAACTCGAACAGAGTATGAAAACTCAAACGGAGTATGAAAACTCGAATAGAGTATGAAAACTCGAACAGAGTATGAAAACTCAAACGGAGAGTATGGAAACTCACCAACACGCGAGCATGAAAATTCATCAACACATGTAACGCAAAGTGAGAACGGGAGCACAGAATCTCACCTACACGTGAGCATGAAAATCACCAACACGGGCAACGCAAAGCGAGAACGGGAGCACGGAATCTCACCTACACGCGAGCATGAAAAATCATCAACACGTGCAACGCAAAGCGAGAACGGGAGCACGCAATCTCACCTACCCGCGAGCATGAAAAATCATCAACACGTGCAATGCAAAGCGAGAACGGGAGCACGGAATCTCACCTACACATGAGCATGAAAATCACCAACGCATGCAATGCAAAGCGAGAACGGGAGCACGGAATCTCACCTACACGCGAGCATGAAAATCACCAACACGGGCAACGCAAAGTGAGAACGGGAGCACGGAATCTCACCTACACGCGAGCATGAAAAATCATCAACACGTGCAACGCAAAGCGAGAACGGAGCACGGAATCTCACCTACCCGCGAGCATGAAAAATCATCAACACGTGCAACGCAAAGCGAGACGCTATCTCATGGTTGCAAGCCATTAATTTTGACACAAGAATGGCCCGAAGACCGTGGGGCGCTACCCCACATGTGTGAGTCGAAATCACACAGATTGAGGTCCAGACTAACCAAAAATCAAAAGAGGTATGTGTGAGTGGAATCACACAAGTGGTGTCTAGTCTAACCTCGCAATCAAAAGAAAAGTATGTGTGAATGAAATCACACAAGTGGTGTCTAGACAATCCTCAAAGCCCAAGAGATATGTGTGAGACGAAACCACACCGATGAGGCCTAGTCTAACCGAAAAAATGATCGTCATGATCAACGAGAAGTGTCAATTACACTAAGCTAGTAAATATAAAAGTTTAGCTTCATGTCCCATAACCACTTGCTTAACTTAAATATTTACGAACAAACTGTAAATCTTCACTAATAAAATTTGTCACAAGAGATTCAATCGAATAAGTCCAAGAATTAACCGGCGAAGTAAACGCAAGCGTTATATACCACTCGTTTTACTAAGTCGTTTAATTAGATTTCTCATACGAGTGAAATAAAGATTTGTATATACTAATAGATTGAAAAACAGTTTCAAAAATGAGTTTGGTATTGAAAATAGAGTTGAAAACATTTTGATAAAAGAGTTTTTGATATTTACTACTAGTATTGAAACCTTTATATTTTTAAAGTGACAAATCACAAAAATGATTGTAGGAACAATCAATCACAAGAATTCACATGTAAATATGTGAATAGAATCCAAAGAAATCGATACTGTATCCATCAAAAGGAATGTTCACAAAAGTTCCCGAAGAAATGGTCATCAAAGTTGCTAATAAATGATAGCAACAAATCGGGAAATAATCAAGAATCGATTAAATTCGAAAACCAAATCAATTCACTAAGATTCACATTCGAAGACGTGAATAAAATACAAAGAATTCGATTCCAAATCCATCAAAGTAGGAATACCCAAAATTCCTGAAATAGAAGTTATCAAAATCGACAAAGGTGATAACAACTAACCGGAAAAGAAGAACCGATCAACAATTGGAAAAACAAAGCAGAACGAGTATAAATGCTTGAATGACTTTAGCAAAAGTAAAAGTCAAGTCAACGTCGATATCGACAAGGCAAAGACCAAGACAATTTCTTTTATACCAAAGAAATTTTTAAAACTATCAGAGAGAGGCACATGAAAACCAACAAACCATGGATAAACAGATAGAGTCGACAATTGGAATGCAATTTGTCTCAAAGATTGATACCCAAAACCCAATTGTATGGAAACTGCATTAAGTACACGAATCAGAGATAAGAATGCATATATATAGCAGTTCGAATAAACAATGCGAGTTCAAATCGAAGTGGGTACTAGTTGCAGCAATATGCAACTTGATAGAGCATATATATACACTGATACTTAGAAGTGTAAACTCAAGTGAGCAAGTGCGATAGAGAATAGCAGCAATGCTCACGAATAAACGTTAGGAATTCATTCCTAACAAATCAAAGATGATCTTAAGACAAAGATGTGAAATAAAACATCGACAAATAGTTGTAACACATGTACTATCTAAGTTATGTTTTATATTTGTTCTAAACCCCAGGCTTTGATACCAAGCTGTGACGCCCCACCTCTATACCCACGCTAGCCAAGAACACTACGGTGTAGTGCTGTCAACTAGCACGGAGAATAAGGCTGTTGAGGAGCGACCATCCGTGTAATTGCTTTGTGCGAACACCGATATGTCAGATAGTAAAAACATGCTTTTTATTTCAGAAGAGAATCCGGCATGCCGATGCAAACTCAAAGCTACCACACGGTGGCTATAATAGTCTAGGACAAATATAAAATAATAACGCAGATAAATATAAATGCGGAACACAGATAAATCAGAAAATCTCATATATATATAACTGATGTCAGTTACAATACGTTTACACGGTACATGTGATACAACTACAATAGTCAACTCAGGAAGTTACATATACAAGTACATTAATGTATATAATATACATGAATACATATCTTCCTATACAATAATACAGACTACTACAAATGACGACTACTCCAAAAGATATGAAAGAACTTCATAGCTCTAGCAGCAACCCAAAGCAGAATATCTACAACCTGTAAATACTCGGTCTGACCCGAGTATTAGATTCAAAAGAAAATAATACTCGGGTCAGTCTAATTCAAACTCAGTTATTAGTGCACAGAAGCAATAATAAATAAATACTGAATAGACGACAGTAATTAAACCAAATCAGAATGCAATTCAGAATATTAAATTGAAATGAACAAACAGTTCAAACCATTGAAATATCAATAGAATATTAATTCAAGTAGGGCTGCAGTACACGCACGCGTGCACTGCCTCGCCACTACAGAATATGGAATACGCAAAAAGATCCATAAGTCAAAACAAATAGAATATCACAAAACCATACCGTGTGGCTGCAGTTCACGCTTGCGTGCACTGCCTTGCCACTATAGTGATGATGTACTCAACCGAATACCGTGTGGCTGCAGTTCACGCTTGCGTGCACTGCCTTGCCACTACAGTGATATGTACACAATGAAAATTCACAACGAACACAAGGTCAAACCCAAGCGTCCAAGCTGGATTCAACTCAAGTGTATTCAAATGAAATGGCCGATACAAAAATCAACATCGACCATAGTTCAAATCAGAGACTGCACAAATGAATCAGCGGCTAGGGGATACTAACATGTATGCCATAGTTTAGCAATTCAAAGGCAAGCACAACTCTAACTAGAAGTGCACCTGAAGCCTACAACTGCCGAACTAAAAGAAGCAACAAAGATAGGACTAGAACCAAACAACACCTCATGGCACAGACTCGAGTGGAAGTGGATTAATTGCCACAAATCAATGCCAACAACATGAACTGGACAGTGCACCAAGGGTAAAACAGAGCAAGGCCCAGCGATTAGCAGATATACATGGCAGTGACAACATAATAGAAGTCACCAAGCCATAAACCAAATGCAAAAAGGATCAAGTCAATGACTCAATTCACTGCAGCACCAAAGAGCAGTGACCAGCACAAGTGACAGTGCTGATTTGAACAAGTATATATGTATTAGAGGGTAGGTGCAGTGATATGCAGTGATCAAGTAGTCTGCAACCATACCAAGGAAGTGATGAACAAATGAAAGAAAACATGACCAAAAATAAAAAGTCAAACTCAACATAGGACCATAAAATGTCCAGAGCAGGTTACATACAAATCAAGGTTCAGTGAAACCAAAAACTACATGAAATAGGTAGGCAACTGTCTCAAATGGTTAAGACAGCTTTAATACTGCAACTACATGTGGGTTGTATGAAGAAGAGGTGTAAATAAATGCCTGTAATAGCAGTGGGCAAGTCAGAGATGCATAAATGAATCAGCCTCAACATATAGTGCAGCAGTAAGTGGTCAAAGTCGAGTACATAACCACTTCAACCATATAATCAGTGGCAAGCAGACAACTAATCAACTACATATACTGTAGTGCAGCATGTAACAAGTGAGGACTAGCACAACAAAGAGCAACAAAATGATGAAATTCCAAATCACAAGAGTTCTGTGCTTCCGAGGTCAAATTAATACCCAAGACAAGTTCGAACTATTAAAAATAAAAGCCATGGTTGCCCAAGAATTCGAACAGGTCAAAATATGCTCAAAAATCAAGCTGGCAGGAACAAAGGCTACAACAGCAGGTTAGAGTCACGCATGTTACAGAGACGAACATAGAGATGGCCAAAGCAATATCAATTCAACGATGGTATTAGGTTCGAACGAAACTTAACAGTACTAGGTCGAGCAGATGCCGAAGTTAACATAAAACTTCATTGCCAGAAATTCGAAACAAGTGAAAGTAGAAAATCAACATCAACAACAACGAATTCGAACGACATAAGCATAGAGAAAATTCACAAAAACAACATCGATTACCAACATCGAACGAAGACAAATGGCCAAGATAAAACAATATCAAACCAACATTGAATTGCAGAAACACTATATTAAGATTGAATTAGATGTGAGTGGATTACTCACCATGTCGACGACTTTAGGGGAAGCCGAGCATGAGAGCATCGATCGACGCAGCCACGAGCAAGCGAAGGAAGACGAACGACAAATGCAAAGGGGCCGCCATTAAATTTCTTTTGTTTAGGGTTTTATAAAAATGAAAATGAAAAAAAAGGGGGGATCGGGTTAAAGAAATTAGAGAGGGGAACGGGTTAAAGGGGGAAAAGGGAATGAATTTTTCACGGCATAAAATAGTTAAGTGGGCCGAGAAAACTAAAGCCCGGAAACCCCTTTTAACCATATACAAAAGAATTTTAATTCAAAATTTAAAAATTCAAACGGAAATTTGGGTCAATATTAATCGTTTAATGTCGATTATAATTCGACACGAATATCGGGTTGTTACACTAGTTGTTTAGAGATAATAGTGTTTGATTTTATTTATGGTTTTGTAAACCATTGGTTTTGTCTTATATAAATAATTGAACTATAAAACATGGTTATAAATTTATTTGGAAATAGAAATGAATTTAAAACTAGAATTTAGGAATTTAATTTCTGATAGTTTCAAACCTTGTGTTTAAAGTCTTAAAAGGGTATATTATTATTTAAATTATTTTCGAATAGAAGTTTGTTTCCAAAGAATTTTAAAGTTTTAAAAATTAGTGCTCTTCTCTTTGTCACTGGAAAATAATTTCGGTGATGACTACAACATCATCGACATTCATTTTCGAGTATCGAAGTGAAGAGACCACGCTGTAGTTTTGCTTCAAAAATTTAATTGATTTGAATTTCTAAAATATGACTTAATCTATAATAATATAGATATACGATTTAAATTTGATTTGACATATACTATATGTATGTATTTATTTATCTCTAAAGCGTATGAAGTTAATTGGAAATTTAATTCATAAATTTATGTTAAAAGGTGATTCTAATGAAAAAATAAAGTCAAATTTTGAATGAATATTTAAACTTGAATAATAGAATTGGAATTTTTTTTTACTTGTATAATATTAAATTGCATGCCAATATAACTTACCTAAATCATTCAGAATTAACTATATAATTGGATAATGTACAATATAAAAGGATTTTATAAACAAAATTTGAGTGGTTATAATAAATGTTATACACTGAAAGTTTCAGTTACAAAAAGACAAATAGAGGTAAATAGAATAAAATAATAATTGAATAATATACAATATCAAATGGTGTTAAAGGAAATTTAGAAATAAATTGGAATAGTTATAATAAATGTAATCTACTTAATATGCGCGATAAGATATATTAAGTAGAATATATTTAATAATAATCTGGAATAAATAAGAATTAAATTTGTTGAATAAAAGATGATTATTATAAATGACTATACAAATTTATGATTTTAGAAATTGTTAATTTCAAAATAATTGGATAATAAGATAATTAATTTGGAAATAGTTAAGATTGATTTAACTTCAGTAAAAATCAAATGAATTAAATCAATTATTGAATATTAATTAATTTAAATTGAATTTATATGGTGTAAATAAATGATTCCATTATGAGTTTCAATTTAGTTTTCTTTTCCATTATGAGTTTCAATTTAGTTTTCTTTCAGGGTATTCTATTCTCCTACCTCCTTCCTTTTCGGGGATGAAAAGTTTTGAGTGGGGGAGAGTGTAATGACCTGTAAATTTCGATAATTAAACTTGTTAATTTAATAAGATTTTTGTAATTAAATTTAAGAAGGAAAAAAAAGAAAAAAAACCTTTATAATTTATAATGAAGTGAGTGTTTAAAATGAAATGAAAATAAAAAGGATATAGTAACGGTTGTAAGTTACTATTTAATTTGTCTATTAATGTAGTTATAACTTGTTACATTTGGGTATTAAATTGAATATATGCAAATAAACGTATGGTAGTGGAGTGAATTCAACATTATATAAGCAATTCAACATTATATAAGCAATTCTGATAATTAGTGGAAATAATAAACTTGAGTGTAATATAAAGTTAGTGATAACATTTTTGCAAGTCACCTTTTTATTTAGGGCTGCTAAATTCAGAGTAGGAAGTCAATTACATTTAAATGTAGGTAAATGTTCATTAATGTGAGATCGGACTATAACTGTAATGTGTGAATGTAAATGAAATGACATAAATGGAAATTTATATTTTATTCATAAGACGAAATAAAGGAATGAGACCAAGTTGAATAAACTGATTTAGGTTTCATTTATGATAAATGTATATATTTAGGAAATTCAATATAATTGAAAATAACAAGTTATTACAAAAGAAAGATGAAAATTGGAATATATATTTTTGTAAGGAAAGATAAACAAATAATAACTAGGTTTATAGAGTGATAATAGATTTAATAAAAGAGTAGAATGGAAGCATGATAGTTATTGGAAAGTAATTAATTGAAATTTGGATGAATTGGGAATTTTTTTTTATGTATTAGTATATAAACCAATTTTAATATTACCCATAAGATGATAAGTTAATAGTTGATTCAATAACATGATTGAGAAATCAAATACATGGATTTATTGGGAATTTAAAACTTATACTTTTTTTTGATAAAATACAGCGTTTTACATGCAATAAATTTTTCTACTTTTATTACATGTTACATATTATATATATATATATATATATATATATATATATATATATGTTCTTATTATAATTATTTTCTTATATCCACCTCTATTTTATCTTTCTATTTTTATTTTGTCTAGACAGTCATGTTTATTTATTGGATTGTTGCTTGTTTATATCTTTTATTTATGGCTTGGAAGAAACAAAAAGGGTATGCGTTATATTGTCTTAATTGCTTGCCTTTTTAATTGCCTACTCTTTATTTATTTTAGCTATTCATTTTCTTTTGGTCGTGATTGTACTTGCTATTCACGTACAAAGCTAATCATTCTCATCTCTCATGCAATTCTAGAAAGAAAGAAAATTTAATACATCAAGCTATTCGTTTATACCCTCTTTCTTTCTTACCTTAGCCCTCCACCTCATTCATAACTGTGTATTTCTTTTTGCCATTCAAATAAAAAGATATATTTCCCACTTCTCATTTTTATTTTCCTAGTCTCTGTATTATTTTCCTATGTCTATCTCCTGACATTTATTTCTTTATTTATTTGTCTAGACCTTATTTTATCTATTAAATATTTCTTATGTGTATCTTATATTTAATAGCTTAAAAAAATTTCAATTATACATACGTTACTTTGTTTTAAATTACACATACGCTAAATTGTTTATTTCTTACCTTTTTATTTACTATCTATTTAATTACCATACTTTAGTTTTGTATTACTCTTCCTAATCACTCCAAAATCTTCTCCTTATCTCATTCCTTTTTCATTTGCATATAAGATTAAATATATATGTTTCTTTTACCTTAACTCATGACCTTTTCAATTCTAGCCTCTTTATTTCTTGCCATTCTTGTAGCCATTCATTTTCTTACCTTAGCCCTTCACCTCATTCATAACTGTGTATTTCTTTTTGCCATTCAAATAAAAAGATTTATTTCCCACTTCTCATTTTTATTTGCCTAGTCTTTGTATTATTTTCCTATGTCTATCTCTTGACATTTATTTCTTTATTTATTTGTCTAGACCTTATTTTATCTATTAAATATTTCTTATGTGTATCTTTTATTTAATAGCTTGAAAAAAATTCAATTATACATACGTTACTTTGTTTTAAATTACGCATACGCTAAATTGTTTATTTCTTACCTTTTTATTTACCTATCTATATAATTACCATACTTTAGTTGTGTATTACTCTTCCTAATCACTCCAAAATCTTCTCCTTATCTCATTCCTTTTTCATTTGCATATAAGATTAAATATATATGTTTCTTGTACCTTAACTCGTGACCTTTTCAATTCTAGCCTCTTTATTTCTTGCCATTCTTGTAGCCATTCATTTTCCATAACCCTAGCCGCCACTTTTATCATTATTTCATGTGAAAAGTTCTCACCTCACATATTTCATTGGCATCAAAAAAATAGGAAGCTCTAATCCCATGGCTTCTTCCACTTTCTTCCCCTTCTTCCATCTTGTTTTTGTTTTTGTTCTTCAGGCTATTGCTCGACCTCCACCACCATGACCACCTCCATAACCTCCTCACTTCCTCCACCGTATGGCCACGACCACCTGGTGGCCATACATTGCCAAAAGTTAATACAAACCCTAACAAAGCCATATATTGATCACCTTGCGTTGATTTATCAAGGTTATGTCATTTTAATCCCTATCTTTCATTGTTTTATCTATATTCCTTTGTATCGAATCATGTTCTTATGTCGTGATATTTGTTTTCTTTATTTTGTTATGTACAAGATGTGGATCTTGGCTCTCTTTTCACTCAAGTTTGCATCTTGCCTTGTTTTATCAAAAGGTTATGTCCCTTGATTCATATTGTTCATAGTTTGACTCATAATCTTGTATGTTGAATTATACGCTTATGTTTGTATACAAGATTTGGATCTGACTCTTCATCCACTCAAAAGAATATAGTTGTGCTTTGTCGTGACTTTTCGTGCTTTGCGGAGTTTAGATTTGGGTTTGAATTTCGATTCTAGCTGTTAAAGGTGAGTATTCCTCACCAGACAAACATACTTGTATATTTGTCAATTAATCACAAGTGTAATTGTAAACTTATTTTATTTAATTTTATCTGCCTGTGATATTAACTTATGATGTTAAACCCCATTATTTAATTGACACATCATCAGTTGTATTATCTATTGTTATATTTTGCAATTATACTATTTATTATTATTTACTTATTAAAAATCACTCCAAGTTCCCTGAAAATAAAAGTGATCATTACAGGCTGAAATGATAGGCCTGAACGATACTTACTTATTTATGCATTCATTTATTTATTTAGTGATTAATTTAACATGGGATTACGGGTTTGAAATGATAGAACCCGTGTTTTCTTTGTAAATTGCGGATTGAAATGATATATATTCGTATCACTTGACCTAGGCTAGAAAACTATATACAGACCCGTGGTTTATATAATAATTTTCTGAAATGTTTTAAAAATATTTTAAATGGAAAATTTATAATATTATGGTTTAAAATGTATTTAAATGATTTTTATAAAATTTATAATGATTTTTGAATGAGTCAAATGTTAAATAAATGAATGTTTAAGCAAAATTTTGAAATATAACTTATTTTGGGAAATTCTGAATTTTTGTTAAAAGTGAAATTTTATAAAGTAAAATAATTGATAATGAGTTATATTCTAATTTAAAACTTAATTGTTAAGTTAATAATTTAATTAAAGAAATGGGAATTTAATACTTGGATTTAAATAAGAGATTCATAATAAAATTTCATTTTTTGTATGAAATTTACTTATAAATTCATAAAAATACGAGTATTGAAATTATGACTTCATCATGTGAAAATATATGATTTGTAAGTTAAATATGATTTATATGAAAAATTTACTTAGTTATGAAATTATAGTTAAACCTTGAAATTTTAAATATAAAGGATATTACGACATTTGTGAATGTTGTAGTTAAATTTAAATGAACTTAAAGGCTAATTTGAACTAAAAGCTATTATAGCACTTTGTAAGTGCTATAGTTGATAAAGATAACTAAAGTTTAGTTGGAAATAAAGAAATCTATTACAACACTTAAATGCCGTCTTTTGTAAATGAACTGTTTAACCTATAACTTTAGGTAGCATTTTATAAGTGCTACGGAAACTGAATTTTTGATTGTTTTAATAAAATTTAATAATCTTTGGGAAAAAGGCTTAAATTTTGGAATTTAATATGTAATTAATAAAAATAAGGAATTGACTTTAAATGGTTTTAAATGGAAGAATTTAACTTTAAAATGTGAGTTGAAATGCAATTAATTCCTAAATAAATTGAATAGATTTAAATGGTATTTTATATTAAATAAAATGACTGATGTTTAAATAAATGATGTTTGAAATGATATTATGATATTGAAATGTATTTGAAATTTATTTTGATTTTTAAGGTATAAATACCATTTTTAAAAGTTGTAACCACGGGTTATAATAACGTTTGGTTGTTAAAGAGACCGGAATCGGATATCTGGCATACTCTCTGTCGATACCGAAAACCACTTTGACAACCGTGTACGCGGTGGAGATTCAGAATGAAGTAGGATGGTGGAGACGTTTCCTTTGAGGTAAATACGTGGACCCGACTCCCATGAGTTGGCATCAGGTGGCTAAAACAGGAGCGATCGATGGATTAATGAGGTAGCACCTCTGATCGGACACACTTCTTCGTATGCCATTCTATTACTTTTGTGATTATATTGGTGCGCACCTTTGATTTGGGAGTGTTGTTCGAGGTGGGCGGTAGCTGCGCGCTACGCGTTACCATCGGTCCGGAAGCGTAATTGGTATATCTACTCTGGCATTGCCTAGTTGTGCCGTGTCACCTACCATAGTGAGCCTTGTACGAGTTTGGTTTTCTCCCGTAGCCCGTGTGGTGTCCTCTGGTGGCTTCCCTATCAGGAGGGACTATGATATTGGATGGACTACTGGGACTATTACGTGTTAAGGTGGAAAATGTAAGCCTTAACGCTATTTAAAAGTAAGTTTATTTTACTAATAGACACTATTATAATAGCGAAGTATTACTACATAGTAAATAGTTTAATGGATCCTTAGAGGATGGACGGTCCCAAGCATCCTTTAAGTTACTTGTTCTATGTTGCAGTACACTTGAATTAGATTACACTGTATAAGTATGTATGCCCTGACTCGAGTGTTTATGTTTTATTTTATGCTCGGGTCAGCCTGAGTTGCAGTTCAGTTTCATCCCGGAGCTAGGATTTTTGTAGATCACTTTCAAGCTGCTGGCAAACTTCCTTTCCAGTTCTTTATCTAAATTTTTGAAATCAAGACTAGTGGACATTTGGATTGTTCTACTGATGATTTAAAACTATATTTGGATTATTTACAACGCGGTATTTTGAACAATTCAAGTCCGACATGTGCGGATGCGAATGGTTGAAAATATCGGGTCGATACACAAAGCAAACAAACAAATATTCAGCACCATAACAATCACTAGGCCCTTTTATTAATCTTCCATAAATTAAATAACTTGCCAACTATTCGCTTCAATTTATTTTTAAAAAGATATATTCTCTAAACCATTTCAATTTCTACATTGGAAAACATTTCCAAATACTTATTTAACAATAAGTAATTCACAAATCTATTTATTTTCAATACCTAGAAAATATTCAATATGCTTAAAACACGATTAAGTATATATTTTATTCTTTTAAGGAAAACGTTCTATTTAAACACATTTATTTGGGTCAAAACGAATGTTGCGTAAAACATCGTTAAGACAACCCAAAATCACTAGTATAGGGATTCGAAATTAAGATAGATATATAAATCCTAATACTATACAAAAAACATTTCCTTTCGAAAATCATCTACTACAACAACAGTGTTATAGTCCATCTTTTCCTTATTTTTTGAAAACGCCTATTTCAACAATGAATGATGTAATCTATGGTTTCGATCCTTAACACATTTTAAAACAACTTCAAATCGTTTTAATTCTATTTAAAAGATCACTTCCTAAAACATTTCTTTAATACATTATTCGCTGTCCAAAATCGTGAATATAAATCGTTTACCAAATTCAACACTTCTACATATTTAATTAAAGGATTATCCACTGTCCAAAATCGTGGATAAATATCCTTTAATAAGCTTTCATATTTATTCATCAAATTCAATTGGTTTTGGATTTATAAAACAACGTTTATAAATTCACACCTATATAAATTTTATAAAAACTTCAACTTATAAAATCCCTTAATTAACAAATTCCATTTATATCTCATTTAAATGCCAAAATCCAATTTATAAGTTAATTACTTATAAATCTTGTATTTTACAAAATCTATTCATTTTATAACTTCACAATTTATAATTCTATAAATTTCATTCACTTATGAAATCCATTAATATTTCATTTTAACACTAAAAAAACTCATTTTATAATTCCAATATTTTAATTTATAAATATCAATTTTATAAATCTTTTATAAAAACCGTTTATAATAATTCAAAAATCCCAATTTAAAGCATTTTACAAATAAATCAACTACTTATTTCAAAACTCACTTTTCGGTTATATTTCACAAAAATCATAATTTTTATAACATAAAAATTATAACGTTTATTTATTTAAAATGAATTAATTCCAAAATTTAAGAAAATGTATACTTTCAAAAATCACTTGAAAATCCTTTTAAATTCGAAATCGTTACTTTAACATTTTTAAAACTCCAAAAATAGGCCCAATGCTGCAACAACACCAATACATCAACCACGGCATCCAAACAGCATATATCAATATGATAACAGAATATGTCGCAAATATTTGTAAATAAATCAATACTGTTGAGGAATCCAGTTGGATCCCTCCAACCTGTTTCCCTGCATCCACAGATGTTAGCACAATAGCAATCTCGTTTCAAGATGGAATATCGCGGTACATGAGTTTATATAAAATATTATCCGCTATTATGCGGCGCAATAGGGTCTCATCCGCTATATAATACGGGAAAATCAACTCCAAGTACATATATAATACCAATTCCTCTTCACGGTGGAATATCACGTTATATGGGTTTAATAAATAACATCCGCTTAATATACGGCGTATAGGGTCTATTTCAATACAGCGGATATCAATTTATCATTAATCACACAATCAAGCAATTTTAAATTTAACTATTTAAAATTTTAAATCGAAACAAATTCGATTGAGTGAGAAGTTCTCACCTTGTTTCCAATAACAATTTCCGTGTTTTATTTCGAATAAAATTAAACGTCCGTATAATTTTACCCTAAATTATCACTAGCTCCAACCGATTCCAATCCAGCTCCATTGCGTAGTATTCATCCATACGAACCCAACGCAATTCGTTTCGTATGAAACGAACCTCGTATGACAAAGGTATAGCATTACAAAGATTACACGAATTTTAAATAAATTAATTACTATTTTCTTTTTAAATTTTAACCTAATTTTCATCTAGGCCCTCCATTTCATCAGAGCAAATCATGGCCGTTGTTATCTTTCTTCTTCCCCAGGTAACAAACGCGACAAACCTACCCATTGCCGCCGTTATCCACTTGATTATTGCAACCACCATAGGCCACTCGAAGACGATCGAACACCACCCCTTCGAAGCTTGTGCTGCAACTCACCTATGACTTGAACGACGTGCAACTCAGCCATCCCCAGGCCTCGAAAATCGTGAACGAACGCAGCGACTTCACTGCAGAATTTTGGCCTCTACGATGCTGCGTTTCATATCATCACCGTATAGATCGATAGATCTTGCGAAGCTCTACAATGCTCGTATTGAAGGTTTCTCGTATTTATTTACGGATTGGAAGAGATTAAGGGAGAAAGAAGTGAACATTTTGGCTATTGATGAAAATAGTGGTGGCCGTTGTAACCCTAGCAAGGCTTTTAATGAAAATATAAAACTTTGAGGCCTTTTATAGAAAATTCTCACGACACTATTCACCCGAATTTTTTTCGAACTCCAAACGAAGCGTGTCGCATGGCGTTTATAATGTTTTACCCTTTTCCGAACACAATGGAATATATATCGGGAGCCAATTCGATCATATTTGAAAGATAGGATTTCAAATCAACTATTTAAATTTAAAAATTCACTTAAACCGATTTCAGTGCGTTTTAGCTTACCCCGGACAAACCGTAAATCCGATTGACACGAAATTTGAAATCTTACAATAATTTAAGGATCCGATGAAACTTGTTTCGTCGAAATCCGAGACTGTTTGAAAAATGACTATTTTTACTCGTCAATTAAATATTAAAATATTCAAATTTTCATAAATTAACTTTTAATTCGATTTTAAAAGTTCTATAACATCATTCTAACTTCAATATGATTTAATACAACCTTACGAATCAATTTTAATCACATTAAACCCAATTTGCAATTATTTCTGTAATTTTAAATATTAATTTATCGATTTAATTATCCAACTAAATCTACATATTCGAAATAAAATTTATTCAACTTACAAATTTTACTTGTTAATATTAAAAATCAATTAAATATACGAATTTGAAATGACAGAAATTCTGGGTCGTTACAAACTTCCCCCTTAAAAGAATTTCGTCCTCGAAATTGCCAAGTAAGAAAAAGTTACAGAATCCATTAACTTTTCAAAACCATTTGTTCAAATTAAATTTCAAATTCATTTAAACATTTTAACTTTTTCAAAATCCATAGTTAAACTTCTTACAATAACTTTACTAAGTTTTCAAATCCTACATTTTCATTTCAATTTAGAAATTGACTTTTCGTTAACAAAAATTTTCCAAAAATTTTCAAATACTTTTTTCTAACTCCCAAAATTTACGAAAAATTTTGGCAGAGTCTCCCTTGTACGGAGGAGCTTTTGCAATATCACAATAGATATAAATATATGTACATCGACCCACACGGTCGAAAAATAGAAAAACAGTTCATATTTCCTATTTTTATTGCGTAGGCGTACCTTTTTAGCATTTTTAAGCAAAGCAGCTATTTATTAGCATTTTAGCGTGACAAAATCCAGGCAACTACAGCCCCGGTACCTGTACTTACTCAATTTAAACATGTAAGTGACATATATAGGAAATTCATTTACATTTCACCAATTTTCAATAGATAACACAAAGTTTTCATAAGCAATGCAATCAAAATAATTCCCATAAGTTAAAATTTGTATCGAAACCATATAAATTGCTTACAACCAATTCACATTAGTTCACTTTCAATTCAAATTCAGTTACATAGCTTTCCATTTATCAACTCAATTTCATTAACACTTAATGAATTATATACAATCAACTAACAATCATATAACAACCAATGTATATCCAATACAACCAAATTATTAGATTCACATTTAATTCGGTTTAACACTTTTAATTTCCGATTGGTTTCATCTCTAATTGACTTTTCTTTAAATTATTCAATTTTTTTCAACTTCATTAGCTTCTAATGAATTGACACTTACATTCATTATTATATACCAATTCATATACATTCGATTGATTAATATTAAATTCATTAGTTAATTCAATTGCTAATTCATTTAACAAAAAAGGTTGAATTTCATTTATATAACTCAAGTTCATATTCATCACTTCACCTTATTAATTTACTTCGATACCAAAATCAACTTCATTCAACATCACTTAAGTTATATTCCATTTCAAACATCATTTGTTTAACCTAACTTAAATTTCCACTTATAAATCCAATTCAGATTCCAATTCTAAAGTAAATTCTATTTACTTTTACCAAAGTCAAATTTCATCACTTATTCAAATTCATATCTCGTTTTGCTTAACAAAATTGTTTAACCATTTTATCATTTGGTTTCACTTACGTTTTATCACTTTACAAGTTATACAACTTATATATTTAAACTTCCAAATCCATTAACTTATCCAATCTAGTTCAAATCTGATTTAATTTATTTAACTTTTACCAAAGCAAGATTTATCATCTCATATTATAAGTTCAAAACTCGTTTCACTTATATTCAACAATTTCAACTTGGATTTTAATTTTCAAATTTGTTTATCACAACAAAACTTCAATTTTCAATTTACTATGGTAGTAAATCCATCGCACAGAAACTCAAAAATGATACTAATGATGCTGCAGCCATCACCCTTATTATTTCCTAGTGACAGTAGTGAATTCAAATCTTAATATTCTTTCAAAAAATTTCCTTTTACTCATAAATCACATTTATATATCTTTTTCTTATATAATTTCACTATTTCACTTCACTTACATAAGATCATTCCAAATTTATTTATCTTACTTAGATTTATAATAATATAACATCTTTAACTTTTGGAAAACCAACTTTCAAAATAACCGGGATTCAAAACTTTCAAATTCATAATCCAAATTAATTTTTATTTACAACTCATATTTATAAATATATTCATATGGTTTCACTTCTTATATATAAGATTGTTTTACAATTGTAAATAACATTAATTATAATTCCATCTTAATAATTCATTTGCTTATACAATTATTCTTTTACAATTGTTGTTTTTTATTTAGATTATTCAAACATATTTTAATCAACTTATATATATTCTTACATTTTCAACAACCAAACAATCAATTTATATACACTTTAGTAATTCTGAAAAATTATTTCTTTATATATAGAATAAAATCAAGGTAAAATTATTTCATTTACCCAATTTAAAATAATACTATGTCGGTTTATCTCGTTTAAGAGTTTAGAAATCCCTATCGATACAGTTGTACTTCCCTCACCGACTAGAATTCATAAATAGCTCAACGGGTAAGCAAACACAATAAAAAACATTTTTGTATTCACTAACAAATACGCGCTCATATCTATGATTACACCCATACTCATTCTAGAGTACTATTGACTCTATCTCTAATGAGTAATTCCCAACAGAGTCAAGGTTTGTCGCTTAACCAAATGCTTTGATACCAACTTGTAACGTTTGGGATTTTCGACTCCGGAATATCGACATCAATACGTCCACTGTATCAACTACTGAGCAATCGAAGGCCAAAAACCCAACCGTTAGGGTTAAAGAAGAAGAGGTAGAAGAAGAAAGAAAGAAAAGCAACAGAAACAATATCAGAATCTCACAATCGCAGCGGAACAACATATTATAGATAAATGAATAATCTTTAAATCAAAAGAACTATATCAGTTATTACAGTACATCACATTTTATTACATTATCAGAGTTTACAACAACAAACAAAGGAAAAGAAATTCTATATACTAGTTGATACACCATGCCATCCAGCTTGCCTCCAGATCTCTACAGCAACTCCTGAATTCCAAAATAACTTGATAACTTGACTCTAGACTGCCCGTGTGAAAATTGGTGGGCACCCAGAGTTTAGGAAGGGAACAATAAACTCCAGGTCAGTCATGGGACTGGTGTGAGAACTTAAAACAGTTTATCTTAAAAAAAACAAAGAAATATTTTAAAATAGATCCGCAATGCTTTTGGTAAATGAAACTACAATAAGGCCTCCCGCACACACACACAATGCAAACGCAGAACCGGAGGAGATTTCTCCTTATGATTGTTAAACATGCTTGATACGTAGAAAAATTTCTTTGATATTATTACTATAAGTGCAAAGTGTAGGAAAACATTTCGACAGTATGATATAAATCTTAGCCAACATACGACCATTATCGTATGCCTACTATAGCTACCATGTTCAATAGCAGGTTAACACCACATTCCATGGCAGGTTATACAACTAAAACCGTATAGGGCTCGTATTGTTTCTTTGGATTTTCCAAAAAACAGTCAGGCCAAGGAACTTCCCATTGCCACATGGGTACGCTCTGGAAGGACGCCCCGAGAACCTAACCGGATCTCTTCCAACACAAGGCCCGGTTACCTCTAGCTAGGTAACTACCGACACGAGTATGCCATCTCCCGGTCGTAACCGACCTAAATCCCGGGATTCACCAACAACCATAAGAAATAAATTTGTAGCAACCACATATGTTAAGTATTTGGGCTCCATACCATAATACCACCTCTATCCAGAAGGAAATGTACAAACCCTATGGGGGCGCTATCCCCAAATAACCTTGCTGCATTCTTCCTATTTTGACCATTTCCGGGGTGTGAGGTCCGACGAAGTCTCGTCCACAAGGCTATGCTTTACATAAAAGCCACGCTTTGATCAACAAATGATCAGCAGCACTCAGCATGCCACGTTACCAAACTGGGAATATATCACTAGTAACCATCAACTACGTAACCTTTGAGCTCGTACGTCTCGGAGAAGGGTGTTAAGCTGAGAGAATAAATTCTCCGCCACCAATACAAATGTATTTGATAGAAGCAGCTTTACATCTCAAATTATAACGTCAAACACACATCCATACAAGTCCGTTCTAGGATCGAACAGAATCGAAGGCACTTCCAAAGAAGCCCTTTTAAATCCGGATATTCACTAATCACGTCCGGAATTCCCATCACAAAGGGTGATAAAATCTCTATATCGTGGATCAGCCGATGCAGAGACATTCGACGGTAATCCTTCCGTTTTCGAAAATATCCGGTCTTCAACACCGGTCTTAAAATGCTATCCATTACTACGTATCACTATTCGGAATGAGATTTATGACCCAAAGGTCCTCTCCCGGCTAAACCGAATAATGAGCGCTTATTTTAAAATAAGTGTAGCATTTAAATTCAAGCAAATCACAACAAATACCCATTTAAAGGTAAATATTGATAGTCGGTTATTTAACTATCAAAGAAAACAAACAAATATTCAGCACCATAACAATCACTAGGCCCTTTTATTAATCTTCCATAAATTAAATAACTTGCTAAATATTCACTTCAATTTATCTTTAAAAAGATATTTTCTCTAAACCAATTCAATTTCTACATTGGAAAACATTTCCAAATACTTATTTAACAATAAGTAATTCACAAATCTATTTATTTTCAATACTTAGAAAATATTCAATATACTTAAAACACGATTAAGTATAAATTTTATTCTTTTAAGGAAAACGTTCTCTTTAAACACATTTATTTGGTTCAAAATGAATGTTGCGTAAAACATCGTTACGACAACCCAAAATCACTAGTATAGAGATTCGAAATTAAGATAGATATATAAATCCCAATACTATACAAAAAACATTTCCTTTCGAAAATCATTTACTACAACAACAGTGTTATAGTCCATCTTTTCCTTATTTCTCGATCGCCTATTTCAACAATGAATGTTGAAATCTATGGTTTCGATCCTTAACACATTTTAAAACAACTTCAAATCGTTTTAATTCTATTTAAAAGATCACTTCCTAAAACATTTCTTTAATATATTATTCACTGTCCAAAATCGTGAATATAAATTGTTTACCAAATTCAACACTTCTTCATATTTAATTAAAGTATTATGCACTGTCCAAAATCGTGGATATATCTCCTTTAATAAGCTTTCATATTTATTCATCAAATTCAATTGGTTTTGGATTTATAAAACAACGTTTATAAATTCACATCTATATAAATTTTATAAAAACTTCAACTTATAAAATCCCTTAATTAACAAATTCTATTTATATCTCATTTAAATGCCAAAATCCAATTTATAAGTTAATTACTTATAAATCTTTTATTTTACAAAATCTATTCATTTTATAACTTCACAATTTATAAATCTATAAATTTCATTCACTTATGAAATCCATTTATATTTCATTTTAACACTAAAAAACTCATTTTATAATTCCAACATTTTAATTTATAAATATCAATTTTATAAATATTTTATAAAAACCGTTTATAATAATTCAAAAATCCCAATTTAAACCATTTTACAAATAAATCAACTACTTATTTCAAAAATCACATTTCGGTTATATTTCACAAAAATCATAATTTTTATAACATAAAAATTATAACGTTTATTTACTTAAAATGAATTAATTCCAAAGCTTAATAAAATGTATACTTTCAAAAATCACTTGAAAATCCTTTTAAATTCGAAATCGTTACTTTAACATTTTTAAAACTCCAAAAATAGGCCCAATGCTGCAATAGCACCAATACATCAACCACGACATCCAAACATCATATATCAATAAGATAACAGAATATATCGCAAATATCAGTAAATAAATCAATACTGTTGAGGAATCCAGTTGGATCCCTCCAACCTGTTTCCCTGCATCCACAGATGTTAGCACAATACCAATCCCGTTTCAAGACAGAATATTGCAGTACATGAGTTTATATAAAATATTATCCGCTATTATGCGGCGCAATAGGGTCTCATCCTCTATATAATGCGGGAAAATCAACTCCAAGTACATATATAATACTAATTCCACTTCACGGTGGAATATCGTGGTATATGGGTTTAATAAATAACATCCGCTTAATATACGGCGTATATGGTCTATTTGAATACAGCGGATAGCAATTTATCATTCAATCACACAATCAAGCAATTTTAAAATTTAACTATTTAAAATTTTAAATCGAAACAAATTCGATTGAGTGAGAAGTTCTCACCTTGTTTCCAATAATAGTTTCAGTGTTTTATTTCGAATAAAATTAAACGTGCATTTAATTTTACCCTAAATTATCACTAGCTCCAATCGATTCCAATCTAGCTCCGTTGCGTAGTATTCATCCATACGAACCCAAAGCAATTCGTTTCGTGCGAAATGGACGTCGTATGAAAAAGTAATAGCATTACAAAGATTACACGAATTTTAAATAAATTAATTACTATTTTCTTTTTAAATCTTAACCTAATTTTCATCTGGGCCGTCCATTTCATCAAAGAAAATCACGGCCGTTGTTATCTTTCTTCTTCCCCAGGTAACGAACGCGACAAACCTACCCATTGCCGCCATTATCCACTTGATTATTGCAGCCACCATAGGCCACTCGAAGACGATCGAACACCACCCCTTCGAAGCTCGTGCTGCAACTCACCTACGGCTTGAACGACATGCAACTCGGCCATCCCTAAGCCTCGAAAAACGTGAACGAACACAGCGACTTCACTGCAGAATTTTGGCCTATACGATACTTCGTTTCAGATCATCACAGTATAGATCGATAGATCTTGCGAAGCTCTACAATGCTCGTGTTGAAGGTTTCTCGTATTGATTTACGGATTGGAAGAGATTAAGGGAGAAAGAAGTAAACATTTTAGCCATAGAAGAAAATAGTGGCGGCTGGTGTAACCCTAGCCAGGGTTTTAATGAAAATATAAAACTTTGAGGCCTTTTATAGAAAATTCTAGTGACACTATTCACCCGAATTTTTTCCGAACTCCAAACGATGCGTGCCGGCTGCCATTTATAATGTTTTACCTTTATTCCAAACGCAATGGAATATATATCGGTAGCCAATTCGATCATATTTGAAAGATAGGTTTTCAAATCGACTATTTAAATTTAAAAATTCACTTAAACCGATTTCAGTGCGTTTAGCTTGCCTCGGACAAGCCGTAAATCCGATTGACACGAAATTTGAAATCTTACAATAATTTAACATTACGGATCCGATGAAACTAGTTCCGTCGAAATCCGAGACTATTTGAAACATGACTATTTTTACTCGTCAATTAAATATTAAAATATTAAAATTTTCACAAATTAACTTTTAATTCGATTTTAAAAGTTCTATAACATCATTCAAACTCCAATATGATTTAATACAACCTTACAAATCAATTTTAATCACATTAAACCCAATTTCCAATTATTTCTATAATTTCAAATATTAAATTATCGATTTAATTATCCAATTAAATCTAAATATTCGAAATAAAATTTATTCAACTTACAAATTTTACTTGTTAATATTAAAAATCAATTAATTATACGAATTTCAAATGACAGAAATTCTGGGTCGTTACAGTCGAATTCCTAAAAACCGAACCGTTAGGGTTAAAGAAGAAGAAGATAGAAGAAGAAACAGAAACAATAACAGAATCTCACATATCGCAGTGGAACAAATATAATAGATAAATAAATATCTTTAAACAGAATCACTATATCAGTTATTACTGTTAACTCTGCTTTTTCAGCAAGGCCGTGACATCAAAAATCGACCGAGAAGCCAATGATAGTTCATCTCGAAGGATGGTCGATTTAACCTTCCAATAAAGCAAGTTCTGTTGAATGAATTTTCAGATAAGATCCCCTACGGAGGGGGGGTCCAGGGGGGTGCCAACCCCCCAAGGTGGGGGTGCGGGGGCAACGCCACCGCCTACTCAACAGCCTTATCTGGTTGCCGACTCGACAGCCTTGAGGAGTTACCGACTTAACGGCCTTGAAGGGTTACGACTCAACGACTCAGGAGGAATAACGACTCACCGGGTTATAACCTTAGCGACTTAAAGGTGCCGGCCGACTCAACGGGTTAACGACTCATGGAGTTAGCGACTCATGGGGCAGACCGACTCAACGGGTTAACGACTCATGGAGTTAGCGACTCATGGGGCAGACCGACTCAACGGGTTAACGACTCATGGAGTTAGCGACTCATGGGGCAGACCGACCTAAGGATTTCAACGACTCAGGATGACTAACGACCTATCATAAGTAGCTGGCGACTCAAGCGAACAAGGAACAAGCTTAATACCGATACATCTATGCCGCTGCCTGCTGACTCGTGGTATGTGAGTCGGTCACGGCTCATCTTGAGTCGGTCACGGTTCATCCTGAGTCGGTCACGACTTATGACTTGATCAACAATTCCAGCCCAGAAATTTGCCTATAAATACATGGCCACCTCCAACATTCAAGGGACTTTTTGGGGGGGCTCACTTCCTGGACGCCATTACTCGGCCATTGTCTCGACTTCAAGCAACGTTCAAGCAACACTTCTATCAATCCAATCACCAAAGACATTTCAACAAATCTCAAGAGGAAAAATAACTCATTCGCCATGCATTCGAAGGATTCTTCTACAGCGGGGTTTGAGCTATTTGTCTAAGTGTGTTGTAATCGGAGTTGATTGTAAAGAATTGTAACCAAATCAGCAATAAAGAGCTTTAAAGTGGACGTAGGCTAGATCTTAAGCCGAACCACTATAAATATTGTGTGATTTATAGCTTTTCTGTGATTTCTTTGCTTATACTTTGTTCCCGTACAAACGGGTGGTGCTTTCACAATTACCTTCTACACACCGGGGTGTTAGCGTTCAATTTTTAGCGTTAACAATTACATTACGTTATAAGAGTTTACAACAACAAACAGCGAAAAGAAATATTACATATATAAGTGATACGCCTCGCCATCCAGCTCCAACTCCTGATTTCCATAGCAACTTCTTGACTTCGCTCCCGAATAACTGCTAACCTGAATCTAGGATGCCCGTATGGAAAATTATGGGCACCCAGAGTTTAGAAAGGGAACAATAAACTCTAGGTCAGTCGTGGGACTGGTGTAAGATCTTAAAAACAGTTACTTTCACAAAGAAAATAAAAGAAATTCGCTATGCTTTTGGAAAATGAAACTACCATAAGGCCTCCCACCACACACACAATGCAAACGCAGAATTTGAGCAGATTTCTCCTTATGATAGTCAAACATGCTTAATACGCAAATTCCTTTCGATATTGTTATTAGAGCATAGTGCAGAAAACATTTCAAAAGTATAATATTAATCTTAGCCAGCATATAACCATTACTGTATGCCTATTATAGCTAACATCCAAACAGTGGGGCGCAACCATAAGTAGATGGAAGGTTATACAACTAAAACCATACAGGACATGTATTGTTTCTTTAGATTTCCAACAAACGGTCAGGCTAAGAAACTTCCTACTGCCTCATGGGTACGCCTCTAGAGGGACGTCTCGAGAACTTAACCAGTTCTCTGCTAACACAAGGCCGGGTTACCTCTGTAACTAGGTAACTACTACATGAGTATGCCATCCACCGGACCTTTGGGACCTTTATCTGAGGATCCTCTACACCAACAACCACAACGAAATGTATTTGCACTAACCACAAAGGTTAAATATCAGGGCTCTATACCTGACTCCACACTTTTCTAGAAGGAAATGACATACCCTAAAGGGCGCGACCCTCATAACCTTCCCGCATCTTTCCTATTTCGACCACTCTGGGGTGTGAGGTCTGATGAGGTCTCGTGCACAAAGCTACACTTTTCACAAAGTCATGCTTTGATCAACAAATGATCAGCAACAATTCGTATGTCACGTTACCAAATTGGGAATGCATTACTAGTAACAATCAACTACATAACCTCTGAGCTCGTACGTCTCAGAGAAGGGTGTTAAGCTAGGAGAATAAATTCTCCACCACCAACAGAAACGTATTTGATAAAAACTAGCTTTACATCTCAAAGTGTAACGTCAGACACACATCCATACAAGTCCGTTCCAGGATCAAACGGAACCGAAGGCACTTCAAAGAAGCCATTGCAAATCCAGATATTCACTACCACGTCCGGAATCCCCATCACAAAGTGGATAAAATCTCTATACCGGAGCAACCCGGTGTAGAGACATTCGACAGGTAATCCTTTCGCTTTCGAATATACCCGGTCGTAAACACCGTCTTCAAATGCAATCCTATTACGTCGTATCGTTATTCGGAATGGGTTTTATGACACAAGGTCCTCTCTCGGCTAATCCGAATAACGAGCGCTTATTTTAAAGGTAAGTGTTATATTCAGATTTCAACAAATCACAAAAATTTTCATTTTGATCTTTTAAATAAAAGATTCATCACAATCACAAAGGTTCGATGTGGTTTTCGAATATCCACTTGGAACCCGACGCCCGGTCGCATCTAAATTCAAATGCCATTAAAAAGGCCAATATTGATAGTTGGTTATTTAACTATCAATCAATATTCACAAAAATTACTGGATTTCAATAATTTTCCCAAATTATTTATTTTCAAAATATTTTCGCAAGGTATATTTCGCACTTCAACCATTTGAAAAAAAATTCAAATTACTTCCCACAGTTCATTACTTTGAAAAACAAATTTCGAATCACTTCTCCTTACGCGGAATACATTTCCAAATATTAACTTGTTTCCACTGAAAATCTGCCGAGTTCAAATAACTTAAAATACTTATCCAAAATATACTTGGAATTATTTAAAATAAAACTATTTTAAAATACTTGCTTAAATATTAGTTATGAAAATTATCATACTAGTATCTCATATAAAAATTCAAGTCCAAAACTAATTTTTTAAAATAAAATTAGTAGATAGGATATAACTATTTAAATATCCAATTTCTAAAACAAATATTAATTAAATCTTTACTCATAACTTCCATAATTAATTAAATAAATCACTACTTTAAAGATTTACAAAATAACTTAAGGGAACTAATTTCTCCAAAATATTCTTTTAAAACTAACCCTAGAACTTTTAACTTATATTTTAAAAGCTATTTTACAAACATAATCGGCTTTTTAGGGAAAATACGCCTTCCTTTTCAAAATGGATTATTATTTTTATCAATTAACAAATCCTTATGGATTTATTTAAATTTACACTCCAACCCTGTAAATTTCTCTTCACACCTTTAGAAAAATAAAAGAATATTTATTTTTAAAAAAAAATCCCTTTCTTTATAAAATTCCCATTGTGAATTTAAACTTCTAAATATCCATTGGTATACGATTTTCAAATCGATTTCCAAATATTCATTTTCAGCACCCAATTAAATCTTTCCAAATTTATTTTCAAATACCAAATCAATTTCCAAAATTGATTTCTAATTTTATTTCAACACCAAATTTATTATCCTTTGAAACAAATTCCTTCTTTGAATTTATTTAATTTTCTAAAATTAATTTACTATAAATTTTCTACTAAATTTCAAAAATCAAATTTTATTTATTTATAGTATCCCATGATACCAAAAATATATTCGGCTATAGCCTTCAACAGTTTCAATCACAAATAGCCACACACAGATTATAAATAATCAACATATAATATTGAAACAAATTCAATTATTTGAGGAATCCAGTTGGATCCCTCCAACCTGTTTCCCTGCATCCACAGATGTTAGCACAACAATTAAATACTAATTCCACTTCGAGGTAGAATATCGCGGTATATGGAATTTATAAAATATCATCCACTATTATGCGACGTAATAGGATCTCATCCGCTATATAATGCGGGAAATCAATCACCCAATATATATTATATACTACTATATATATAATATCATCCAGTGAATAATTATCATAAATCAATCATCCAAGCACATAGTCAATCAATTTTAAATCTAACCATTCAAAATTTAAATCATAATAATATTGATTGAGTGAGAAGATCTTACCTTTACTTTTATTTTTTAATCCATTCTCCACTCCAGCTTGTTGACTTTCAGATATTGACCTTGTATAACATTTAATGACTTAATAATATTAGAACAAATCAAACAATTCAATTGTCGTTTAAAATTTAATTAAAATTTTTCATTTTTTTGATCATTTTAACTAATTACAATCTAAATTTTATCGAATGATTTATTTTAAACTAACACTTTTAATTTTTAAACCAGTTACTTTTATTCTAACTAAAAATAGAATTTAAAACTAAATTTTTTTTAATAAATTATCTTAGTAGTAAAAAACAATTTAATTTCAACTAATTTTCCTTTACATAATTAACCTATATATTTTTAATAAAAACAAAACCGCTGCTTATTTTTTTCTCTAACTATAATTTTAAACCTCACTGTATATATATTTTTCTTCGGTTTTATAACTTACTGTTATATTTTTTTAATAAACTTCTATATATATAAAATTAAATCAAATAGAAACATACCTACAGACTTGGAATCGAGTCTACCCTCAACTAATTGCCGAAACCCTAGCCGAATGAAAACATGGCTTCCACCACTTGTCGCTCACCCCACGCAGTCGCGGCCTCCTACACCGCCGCTCGACAACAAAGTCCACCCATAATTTTCTGTTCGACGCACGCGCATGCACCCCAGACAACAGAGAAACCCCAAATTGCGAGCCCTTCTTCTCCACGCGAGTGCCACCACATCACTCGCCCTCCCACTTTTCGCTTGCAGAATCAAACACACGCATCTACTCCTCCTGCCTATCGCCTGAGATAGCTATCGCGAGACGCGCGATTACAGGATGCCAGAACCTCACGAATCCAAGCCCTAACTAGAGTAGATTGATTTCGATTTAGGCTGCATTCATTTTTTTACTGAGGTCGCGATTTTGTGAATTGAACGAGAGAGGGGCTTCAGCCATTTCAAATGAGAGAGGAGTTTGGGATTAGCTTTGAACGAAAGAAAGAATATCTTTGTTTTATTTTATTTGATTAAACGAAGAAGCGTATTAAGGAAGGTAACGCGATTTCATTATCCAATTTTTAAATTTAAATTCGAATTTAAATTGTTGAGAAAACGAAGCCAAGAATCCTGATCACCAATCGAGGCATTCCTCTAGGCATTCCTAATGTTATACCCTTATTACGAACGCAATGGAAAAGGTTCCGAGTCCTAATTCGATTGTATGGAGAAGATAGATTTTTAAATCGAGTTTAAATATTAAATTCCCGATACAAATTTCAGCGCGTTTATATATCGTATGCTCACACAACAACTCCAAACACTACGAAAATTGAAATTCGATAATAAAACATTATTACATATCCAATGGAACTGGTTTCGTCGAATTCCGAGACTGTGCCTCAGAAGGCTTTTTTTTTTAAATATCGATTTAAACTATATAATTTCAAAACTGAACAAAGTATTTCCAAATCGAATTCTAAAGCTTCCATTAACCTCAATATTATCAATATAAATTTTCTAAGTCTTGAAAATATTTTTAACATGCTTAAATCCGAAGATTCAATTTTTTATCCAACTTAAATAAATTAAATTCAATAATTAAATTGCCAAATTCATAGTAATATTTAAAATTCAAGTTAAACTATCCTCCAAATGTCTAAAATCAATTAAATTTTCAAATTTCAATTGTCTAAAATTCAGGGTCGTCACAAAGGGCTTGAATATACATATCTTATAAAGATATTTGAGAATATTTATGGAAAAATTACAACAAGGCAAGATGATTGATTATATATGTTTTATCAATAGTTAAGTAACCGACTATGAATATTGACTAATTTTGTCAATCGTTTCGAAAAGACCGGGACAAGATTTAATTATTCGAAAACCACTTCGATCATGTTTGAACATTACGAATGAATACCATGAAGATGATGAAGATGGTGATTCGGTTTGTCCAGACCCATGGCAACTTGTATGGACCAATGCTATTAGAACGTCGTCATTAGAGAACGATGACCATTCTAAGAAGAATTGGTTCTTGAAGGGTAACTCTTAGCCTTGAGCCTCATCAATCGAGAATGGCTAAAACAGAGGAGATGCAGTAAGGCTAAGTGGGTCGCATCCAATTAGGATATGTTATCACTTTCTCAGATGTCCTCAGAAACCTATTTATTATGGATATGGTTGTGCGTGAAAGGAGCACTCGATAGTAAAGATGGGAACATCCAAGGTGATAACATATTCGGTCTATCCAGGTTAGAAGCAGGTCGGTCTTGTGTAGCAGAGGATCCCAGCGATGGTCCTCGGTACATTTTTCTAGAGGTGTAATGTGATAGGTGGTACCCCAGTGGCCTTGTCATTCGCATGGAATCCATTCTCCACTAAGTGCTATACGATTTTTATTGTGCCCAACTATGCTGAAACGTGAGATGCAAGCATTTCAGTGATTTCCTATTTACTTTCAGTACACACAATTTTAATATCAAATGATCTTGATAAAAATTGCTTTGGTAATCGTAAGGTAAAAACACGTCGTGTTTATGTGTGACATGGTCTTACGAGATACCTTTGTTTTTCAAAAGATTTTGAAAATAATAGTAATAATGTAACATCCCAAAAATTTTAAATTTAATTTTGTAACTTATTTAAATTTTTGAATAAATTTGAGAAGTTTCAAAGACAAAATGAAATATTATTAATATTAAATAAAAGAAAAATATATGAATATAAATATATATTTGATAGTTTAAGTTTTTAAATAAATGATAAATAAATGAAATATATAACAAAGATTTGTATTAATCAATAAAATAAAACATGTACAAATGAAAAAGTTGTTAGTTTAAACTTTGAATAAAAATAAAATAAAATTTGGAAAGTATGTTGTAACAAAATCATATAGTTATAAAAATGACATAGAAATACATATAAACCTGTATGAAATTTTTATAAACAAGAAAACTTAAGTTTGCAAGTGGAACTATATAAACCAGGAAATAATCAACAGCAAATACAAGAGTGAAATAAGAAAAGTGTATACATAATGTACTTGCAAGAAAAAAAAATATGTGTAAACCTAAGAAAGGACCAAGACAATTAATGCCACTACCTCTACTAACATCAAGCAAGATATCATCTGAATCAAAGCATGGTTTAGTCTTCTTTCATATACCTCAACTTGTACTTGCCTATACCTCACCCTGTACACACTCTTCTATACTTACACCATACTGCCTTCAGTCGTTCAAACCAAATTTAGCAAGCATTGTATAAGAAAATTCAGTTTTGCAACAAAAAAAACAGGATTTAGAGGAATCAAACTCCAGGCTGAGTAAACACAAGAGTTCTTTCCATTTCAACTATATTTGGGTGAGTAAACCTTTGTTCTTCTAACCTTTTTGTTGCTATGTAGATGTTGAATGATGTAGGGAAGTCAAACTTTGGTTTATATCTTAAATACATGAATGGATGTTTGGCTGTGCATGTTGATTTTACAAAATGCTAAGCACTGTTTTAGCTTCAGGGAAACAAAGCCTGTCAAACCCCTTCCTTTCCCTCTGTTTCTATTTGCTCTGTGTAATAAACTCTGGTTGGTCATGCATGATGTTTCAGTTGATAAGTTGGGGTCTTTTTGTTTAAACATACACCATGTTCCAGTAACAAATCAAAACAAGCTTTTGTAATTTTCTTTACTGGAAACAAAATCATTTTTAAGTATCAGGTTTAACAAAGTAAACTATAGCAAAGTTTTAAAACTTTCTCTCCCTCTTTATTTCTGGAAATGATTTTAACAAGCTAAAAAAATATGGTTTAACTCTATACTGTGTGTCAGCAATGAATTAAAAACAAGTATATATAACTCTTTCTTCTTGGAAATGATGAAACACGGTTACCATTCAAACTTTTCAAAAAAAAATCGAACTTCATGAATTTCTATTTCAATAAAACTATGTGAATCCCTTTTAAAAGCAATGATTTTAGAAACAAAAACCCAAATTTTTCATCAATTTCCATCAAGATATTTAGGTTGTTTTGAAAAATGGATTCTTGTCAAAATCTGGTGATCTAAGTAATGGTAGGCCTAGAGTTCGTTTTCGCAGCAAGATTTAAGAATCAATATCATTAGAAAAATACTAGGTTAATTTTTAAAACTTTGCATTTTTGATTAGAGATCCAACTAGGGTTTAAGAACCCATTTTTGTTCACGTTAGAGACGACGTTGCCGCACCACCCACAATCGATCGGACCGTGTGCCACCGGGGCGAATCAAAGCGTGACATGATGACGAGGCTAGGGTCCAAGTTTGGTGGCCGATAATGGCCTGGGGAGGCGACGCGAGGCGAATGTTCAAATGACACTTTCTGATGGGTTTGGGTCGAAGGTATCGATTCACGTTTTCAAATTTTTTTCCAATTCTGAATGTTCGTATTGCTTTGGGGGACGTTAGGCGACTCGTTGGTGGCCGCAGCACCGACCAGCAACGGCGAAGGTGGACGTGCACATGTACGTGCTTGGTTGTATGTCAGTTGTGAAATTTGGGAAGGACAAGGGGAGAACTCGAAGCAAGCCTGGGGAAAAATGTGTAATAGCCCGGGTTTTAACACGAGTAAAAATGTTGGTATGCTGGGTAATATACTTGAAAAAAAAATTGAGGTTTGAAAATATATAGCACTCGGGTTGAATTCCTGAGAAACCCAAACAAACACGAGTTTTTCTCGTGCATGACCAGAAGCAGGTCTTGAGACAAATTTGAAAATAGTTTTTACTTGAATTTTTTTTTCAAATTTTAAGACACTTTTAAAATAAGTTCAAACAATGATTTGATTTGAAATTTTAGGCTAATGTAAGAATTAAGTGAAATGTTTGAAGATATTAATTTTATTTATCTAGTCTAATATAATATTTTTATAAAGGTTATTTATATTAAATAAATAATGTAATTTAAAAGAAAATTAAAGTAAAGTGTTGTTTAAAACTAAATCTTAACCTTTAGAATGTGATAAAAGAAATTTATTTAACATGGTTTAAAACGACAATCAAAGCAATTCGATTATCTTTTGTTTTACTTAACCATTAATGATGTGTTAGTATAACTTCATAAGAAATAACCTTAGTTATTTAATTAATATTAAAGTTTAAATAAATTGATAATTAAGATTTAGATTAAGTTATAATTAGGATAAATTAATTGAAATTAATTAAGAAAAATTAATTAAGAAGGGATTAATTAATGAAAATGATTAAGATCTAATCAATTGTAATGAATTGTGATTAATCACTGATTTAAGATTACAAATGAAAGTAACTATGTAATAAATAAATTTAAACCACATGATTTATTTGTCTGAATTAAAGGAGTTTTGATCGTTCTTGAATACTGTGTGTTGGTTTGTTATTCCTGTTATGTGATGTGATGCTATGTGGTCATGCTTTGTGCTGAGCTGTGATATTCGTATTGAATATACTGCTGTGTGATTGTGAAAACCCATTGGTCCATAAAACGACATTTGAATTTCGATGCGACAGGGAGTCGGATTCTGGTTGATTATCCGAAACCCACATCGAATGAGTGAATCTTTGTGAATGACATCCACATGTTTAAAATTGACACACACTTTTTGATTTAGCCGGGAGATGATCTTCATGTCGTATAACCCATTCCGAATATGTTATTCAATGTTATGGATAGCATTTGAAGACCGGTGATGAAGACCAGGTATTTACGAGAATGGTAGGATGACCTATCGATTGTCTCTACACCGAGTAGCTACGTTATATAGATTCCCTAAGTGATGGGAAGTCCGATCGGGATTGTGGATGCCCGGATTGCAAGGACTTCTTCGAAAGTACCTTCGGTTCTGTTCGAACCCGGAACAGACTTGTATGGTTGTATGTCTGACATTACAAACTGAGATATAAAGCTGATTTCTTTCAAATACATATCTATTGGTGGCGGAGAATTTATTCTCTTAGCTTAACACCCTTCTTTGAGACGTACGAGCTCAGAGGTTATGTTGTTGAAGGTTATTAGCGATATACTCCCAATTTGGTAGTGTGATATGCTGAGTGCTGCTGATCATTTGTTGATCGAAGCATGGCTTTGTGACAAGCGTAGCTTTGTGGACGAGACTTCGTCGAACCTCACAAACCGGTTATGGTCGAAACATGAATCGTGGCAGCAAGGTTATTTGGGGATAGCTTCCTCCGAGGGTATGTCCATTTTCTTCTGGATTATGAGTGGTATCATGGTATGGAGCCCAGATACTTACTTTGTGGTTGCTGCAAACTTATTTCTTTGTGGTTGTCGGTTGAGAAGCGCTTCAGATAAAGGTTGGTAACGACCGGGAAGTGGCATACTCGGGTCAGTTGTTACTTAGATACAGAAGTAACCCGGCCTTGTGTAGCAGAGATCCGGTTAGGATCCGGGGACGTCCTTCCAGAGACGTTCCATTTTATATGGGAAGTTCCTTTGCCCGACCATTTGTTGGAAATCCATTCATCCAATATAAGCTCTGTACGATTTTAGTAATATAACCTGCATGCAGTGTGGCGGTAACCTGCCACAAAACATGGTAGCTATAGTAGGCATACAATAATGGTCGTACATTGGCTAAGATTTATATTATACTTTCGAAATATTTTCTACACTATGCACTAGTAATAATATCAAGAAATTTTACCCGTACCAAGCATATTTGACTATCATAAGAAGAAATCTCCTTTAATTCTGCGATTGCATTGTGTGTGGCGGGAGATCTTATGGTAATTTTATTTTTAAAAGCATACCGAAATTCTTTTATAAATCTATTTCTTTAAAAGCAATTGCTTTTATTTACTCATACCAGTCCCATGACTGACCTGAAGTTTATTATTTCTTTTCTAAACTCTGGGTGCCCTTAATTTTCCACACGGGCAGCCTAGAAGCAGGTTATCCGTGTTTTGGTGCTAGCTTGGATTTGAAGTCTTCAGGAAGCTTTGGAAATCTTTTGAAGTGTTGGAGTTTTGAAGACCTTGTCAAAGTTGAAGTATGTTGGAAACTTGTTGAAGTTTCTATTGTCGTATTATTGTTGTATCATATTTGTATCACTCTGATATTTGGGATCGATGTTGTATTAGATGTTGTATCTGTGTTGATATATGACATTCATTTTGTTTCTGCTGTTTTATATTCATCTGATGTTGTTATAAGCTCCATCCGAACTGGAATTTGACGTTCGAATCTCCGGCAGTCGAATACAAGTGAGGCATTTGATGTCGACTTCTGAACCTTGGATTTTGGGTCGTGACAAATTGGTATCAGAGCTGAAGGTTGAGTAAGAACTTTAGCTACGGAGTATAACACATTAGATGGCTCATTAGAGATAGGGTGAAGTGTACCCAAGAATGAGTATAAACCAAAAGACCGAAACCCTAATTTCTTGGTCTATTCCTTTTAAATTGTTAATGTCTCCTAAGATATCTTGTTAATATGCCTAAATCAAGTTTTCTTGCTATTTACAGATAGTAAGAATGAGCGGAAGAAGAGGACAAGGTAGGGAACAGGGAAATACCACCGCAACTGGTCAAGTCCCTGCAATTGCTACTCTGTCTACTCAATCTCAACCGAATCTGGAGACTTGGTGGAAAGCCGTTTACTGGCAAGGAATCTGTTGTAGAAGCCCAAGCTTGGATCCGATCTTGTGAAAGAATTTTTAAAGGATTGAAGTTGGAAAATGATCAAAAGCGACTAATAGCTTCTTGGCAACTCCAAGAGGAAGCATCAGCTTGGTGGGAGACATTTACTGTGGATGAGTCAGAAGATAAGTTTACTAAGAGACGATTTAAAGAAGTGTTTGAGCAGCGATATATTCCATCTGCTGGTATCTCTAGTATGTACCAGGAGTTTTTAGATTTGAAGCAAGGAAGTCCATCATTTGAGGAGTACTTGAATAAATTCAATGAATTGTCTCGATTTAGTCTGGAACTAGTAGGTACACCCTTGAAGAAAAATGAAAGATTCATTCGGGGAATGAATAAGGAGTATCACGAGAAGATGACAACCCACATTAAAGAATCTTTTTCAGACTTGATTGATATTGGTTATCGATATGCTACTCTAGATATGCAGAAAGTTTCGGAAGAGAAGGGGAGTTCAAGTAGTTCGAATAGGAAGAAAAGAAAATTCGAAGGAAAGAGGCCGGTTCGAGGTAAGAAGAAGAAGAGGAGTACTTAAGAGAATTCAGCCCGAAATGTTGTTTGTTATAATTATCAGGAGAAAGGCCATTTAGCAAATGATTGTGAGAAGCCAAAGAAACAAATTAAGAAAGATCAACCTGTAAAGACAAGTCGAGGATCCAAAGAATGCTATTGTTGTCACCAGCCGAAGCATGGGGTTAAGAATTGCCCGAAAAAGAGGCAAGCACAAATAGCGAAAGTGTGCGCAATAAATGATAACGCCTCAACTTCTAAGGCGAATGAAGGAAAGGGAGTTTTGGAGGGTAACCTTATTATCGGTGAAAGAATTGTAAGAGTTTTATTCGACACGGGAGCTTCACGTAGCTTTATCCCCCAACAGATCGGGCGAATTAAAACTTAAACTCAAGTTTGTCGATGAACCTATTTGTGTGAAAAATCCGGTGGGTGGTCCTGCAAATCTTTGTTTATATTATAGGAGGGTGCCTATCTCTTATTCTGGCCATAAATTTCCTATTAATCTTTATGTTCTCGACTTCAATGAATTTGAAATCCTACTCGGGATGAATTGGTTATCGAAATACGAAGCCAAGTTAGATTGCAGCAACCGAATGATTCTAATCAAAACTGAACTTGGAGATCCGTTGAAATTTCTTGTGAAGACCCTAGTCCGAAAAGAGATAAATTGATGTATAATTTGGGATATCCAGAACCTAGTCTGGAGTCCATTCCTATTGTCCATCATTTTGCCGATGTATTTAAAGAAGTAGAATCTTTACCGCCACATAGAGAGATTAAATTCAGAATTGACTTAATTCTGAATGCTCGTCCTATTGTTCATGCTAGTCGTAGGATGGCACCGTGGGAAAGAATTTAACTAGTCGAACAAACTAGTGATTTGTTAAAAAAGGGATTGATTCGTCCTAGTGTCTCTGAATGGGGCTTAGCGGTAGTATTTGTGGCTAAATCTGATAGGTCTTTGAGTTTGTGTGTTGACTGTCACGATCTCAATAAGTAAACTCTCAAGAATAAGTTTCCTTTACCTAGGATCGACGACTTATTCGATCAACTTCGTGGTGCACGATTCTTTTCTAAGATGGATCTAGCTCAGGGATTCCATCAGTTGCGAATTGGCGAAGATTGTGTTCACCTAACTGGTTTTAGAGGTCCGGATGTGTTCTACGAGTGGTTAGTCATGCCTTTTGGACTAACCAAAGCTCCTGCGTACTTCGTAGATCTGATGACCCGTGTGTTTCGGGAGGATCCGAATAAATTTGTTCTTGTATTTATCGATGATATCCTAATCTACTCCAAACCCGAAGAGGAACATGCTGAACATCTTAGAATTGTTTTTGAAATGTTGAGAAGGAACATCTTATTCGCTAAGTTTTCTAAATGTCACTTTTGGGTCAAAGAAGTAAAATTTCTTGGCCATGTTGTTAATAAAGAAGGGATTTCTGTTGATCCGAGCAAAATTTCCGCTATTCTTGACTGGAAGCAACCCACGACTCCGAAGGAAGTTAGAAGCTTTTTGGGTTTAGCAGGCTACTACCAGAAGTTTGTTCAGGACTTTTCTAAAATTGCTAGCCCATTAACCAAGCTAACCATGAAAAATGCCAAGTTCAATTGGACCCCAAAATGTGATGAAGCTTTTCAGGAATTGAAAAAGAGATTAACTACTGCTCCTGTTCTCGCTATCATTACCGAGAACCAAGGCTTATCTGTCTATACTGACGCTTGTGGTGATAGGGTAGGTGCAGTGTTAATGAAGAATGGAAAAGTGATTGCCTACACGGGTAGACAATTACGTCCGCACGAAAGAAACTACCAAACGCATGATTTGAAGCTTTTGGCTGTTGTTTTCGCCTTAAAAATATAGTGACGTTATCTTCTGGGTAAGAATCTCCTTCAACTTTTTTAAAAGAAAACTTTAAAATTAAACTTAACTTAATATATATTAAATAAATTCTTCTTGTTTAGGTGAAAATTTTGAATTATTCACCGACCATAAATTTTTAAAGTATCTCTTCACCCAGAAAGATTTGAATCTACGACAACAACGTTGGTTGGAATTTCTGGCATCCTATGACTTAGATATTCTATATACACCTAGAAAGGCCAATGTAGTTGCCGATTCCTTGAGCAGAAGACATGCTGTTCTCGCATATCTTGTTATCGCTCCTACTCTGCTTAAGAAGATTGCAAGACAACAGACTGAAGATAAGTTTCTTCGGGAAATAAGTAGAAGAATATGTAGAGGTGAAGATTCAAGTTTTGGAATTGTTGATAACGGAGTTATAAGGATGAAAGGAAGAATTTGTGTCCCCTGACATTCCCGAGCTGAAACGAGAAGTTTTGGACGAATGCCACAAGTCCAAACCCAGTATCCATCCAGGAATTAATAAAATGTATAGAGACATCAAGAGAACTTTCTGGTGGAAAACGATGAAAAGGGACATTTCGATTTATGTGAGTCGTTGTGCTACTTGTTAACAAATTAAAAGCGATCAAAAGAAAGTGGACTGTTTACTTCAGCCTTTGGAAGTACCAAAATGGAAATGGGAACAGATATCTATGGATTTCATCGACGGATTGCCACGAACCAGGAAGGGAAATGAAGCAATTTGGGTTATAGTGGACCATCTAAACAAAACTGCTCGCTTCATTCCAGTGATATCCACTCAAACTGCAGCAAGCTTAGCAGAGCTATATATAAAAGAGATTGTTCACCGCCATGGTATTCGCAGCAGCATAGTGAGTGATCGTGATCCGATATTCACTAGTAGATTTTGCGAGGCATTCCAAGCTACATTGGGAACAAAGCTGAACTTCAGTACTGCTTATCATCCATAATCTGATGGGAAGATAGAAAGGATAAATCGAATTCTAGAGGATCTATTGTATGCTTGCATTCTTGATTTTGGTGGTTCTTAGGAGGACCATTTACATCTGGCAGAATTTTCTTATAACAATATCTCTCAAGCCAGTATTGAAATGGCTCCTTTTGAAGCTTTATATGATCGTTTGTGTCGATCACCCACATGCTGGATCAAATCAGGTGATAGACTCGTCCTTGGGCCTGACATGATTAAAGAAGCCACGGAGAAGGTAGATTTTATTCGAAAGAAATTAATAAATGCTCAAAGTCGTCAGAAAAGCTATTATGACTTCCAACGAAGAGATTTGGAATTTCAAGTTGGAGATTCTGTATTTTTGAAAGTATCTCCAATGCGAGGTGTATTGAGATTCGGGAAAACTAGAAAGCTAGCACCACATTATATTGGTCCTTTTCCTATTTTGAAAAGGATTGGTCCTTTGGCATATAGAGTGCCGCTACCCAGCTAGTTATCTGGCGTGCGCAATGTATTTCATATTTCTAATCTCCGAAAATTTGTACACGACCCATATAGTATTATTGAGGAGGCAGCTCAACAAGATCTTGAGATCATTTCTAACTTAGCAGTAGAGAGAGAGCTGATAAAAATTGTAGATCGTGATGAGAAGCGATTGAGAAACAAAGTTGTGAAACTAGTTAAAGTTCAATGGAGTGGCGATCCAAAGGACTGTACCTCGGAAACCGAAGATAATATGCAGAAATCATATCCCAACTGCAGAGAGGATATCTCGGCTTAAACAGGTAAGCCATTTCCTTATTCTTTCTGAGTTCATACATTCTTTGTTCGTTTTTCTCTCTTTTTCATATTTCGAGGACGAAATTTTCTTAAGGGGGATATTTGTAACATTCCAAAACTTTTAAATTCAATTTTGTAACTTATTTAAATTTTTGAATAAATTTGAGAAGTTTCAAATACAAGATGAAATATTATTAATATTAAATAAAAGAAAAATATATGAATATAAATATATATTTGAGAGTTTAAGTTTTTAAATAAATGATAAATAAATGACATATATAACAAAGATTTGTATTAATCAATAAAATAAAACATGTACAAATAAAAAAGTTGTTAGTTTAAACTTTGAATAAAAATAAAATAAAATTTGGAAAATATGTTGTAACAAAATCATATAGTTATAAAAATGACCTAGAAATACATATAAACCTGTATGAAATTTTTATAAACAAGAAAACTTAAGTTTGCAAGTGGAACTATATAAACCGGGAAATAATCAACAGCAAATACAAGAGTGAGATAAGAAAAGTATATGCATAATGTACTTGCAAGAAAAAAAAATATGTGTAAACCTAAGAAAGGACCAAGGCAATTAATGCCATTACCTCTAGTAACATCAAGCAAGATATCAGCTGAATCAAAGCATGGTTTAGTCTTCTTTTATATACCTCAACCTATACTTGCCTATACCTCACCCTGTACACAATCTTCTATACTTAAACCATACTGCCTTCAGTCGTTCAAACCAAATTTAGCAAGCATTGTATAATCAAATTCAGTTTTACAAAAAAAAACTGGATTTAGAGGAATCAAACTGCAGGCTGAGTAAACACAAGAGTGCTCTCCGTTTCAACTAATTTGGGTGAATAAACCTTTGTTCTTCCAATCTTTTTGTTGTTGTGTGGATGTTGAATGATGTAGGGAAGTCAAACTTTGGTTTATATCTTGAATACATGAATGGATGTTTGGCTGTGCATGTTGATTTTACAAAATGCTAAGCACTGTTTTAGCTTCAGGGAAACAAAGCCAGTCAAACCCCTTCCTTTCCCTCTGTTTCTATTTGATATGTGTAATAAACTCTGGTTGGTCATGCATGATGTTTCAGTTGATAAGTTGGGGTCTTTTTGTTTAAACTTACACCATGTTCCAGTAACAGATAAAAACAAGCTTTTGTAATTTTCCTTATTGGAAACAGAATCATTTTTAAGTATCAGGTTTAACAAAGTAAACTATAGCAAAGTTTTAAAACTTTCTCTCCCTCTTTATATCTGGAAATGATTTTAACAAGCTAAAAAAATATATGGTTTAACTCTATACTGTGCGTTAGCAATGAATTAAAAACAAGTATATATAACTCTTTCTTCCCGGAAATAATGAAACACAGTTACCATTCAAACTTTTTAGAAAAAAATCGAACCTCATGAATGGGCAGGCGGCGCGAGGCGAATGTTCATATGACACTTTCTGATGGGTTTGGGTCGAAGGCCTCGATTCACGTTTTCAAATTTTTCTCGAATTCTGGGTGTTCGTATCGCTTTAGGGGACGTTAGGCGACTCGTTGGTGGCCGCAGCACCGACCAACAACGACGAAAGTGGACATGCATGTGTACATGCTTGGTTGTGTGTCAGTTGTGAAATTTGGGAAGGACAAAGGGAGAACTCGAAGCAAGCCTGGGGGAAAATGTGCAACCGCCCGTATTTTAACTCGAGTAAAATTGTTGGCGTGCCGGGTAATATACTTGAAAAAAATTCAAGTTTGAAAATATAGTACTCGGGTTGAATTCCTGGGAAACCCGAAGCAAACATGAGTTTTTCTCGTGCGTGACAAGAAGCAGGTCTCGAGACAAATTTGAAAACAGTTTTTACTTGATTTTTTTTCTTCAAATTTTAAGACAATTTTAAAATAAGTTCAAACAATGATTTGATTTGAAATTTTAAGCTAATGTAAGACTTAAGTGAAATGTTTGAAAAAATTAATTTTAGTTTATCTAGTTTAATATAATATTTTTATAAAGGTTATTTATATTAAATAAATAATGTAATTTAAAAGAAAATTAAAGTAAAGTGTTGTTTAAAACTAAATCTTAACCTTTAGAATGTGATAAAAGAAATTTATTGAACACGGTTTAAAAAGATAATCAAAGCAATTGGATTATCTTTTGGTTTACTTAAACGATTAATGATGTGTTAGTATAACTTCATAAGAAATAACCTTAGTTAATTAATTAATATTAAAGTTTAAATAAATTGATAATTAAGATTTTGATTAAGTTATAATTAAGATAAATTAATTAAGAAAATTAATTAAGAAGGGATTAATTAATGAAAATGATTAAGATCTAATCAACTGTACTGAATTGTAATTAATTATTGATTTAAGATTACAAATGAAAGTAACTATGTAATAAATAAATTTAAACCACATGATTTATTTGTCTGAATTAAAGGTGTTTTGATCGTTCTTGAATATTGTGTGTTGGATTGATATTCCTGTTATGTGATGTGATGCTATGTGGTCATGCTTTGTGTTGAGCTGTGATATTTGTATTGAATATACTGGTGTGTGATTGTGAATACCCATTGGCCCGTAAAACGGCATTTGAATTTCGATCCGACAGGGAGTCGGATTCCGGTTGATCATCCGAAACCCATATCGAATGAGTGAATCTTTGTGAATGACATCCACATGTTTTAAAATTGACACTCACTGTTCGGTTTAGCCGGGAGAGGACCTTCGTGTCGTATAACCCATTTCGAATATGTGATTCAACGTTATGGATAACATTTGAAGACCGGTGATGAAGACCGGATATTTGCGAGAACGATAGGATGACCAATCGATCGTCTCTACACCGAGTAGCTACGGTAAAGAGATTCCCTAAGTGATGGGAAGTCCGATCGGGATTGTGTATGCCCGGATTGCAAGGACTTCTTCGGAAGGACCTTCGGTTCTATTCGAACCTAGAACAGACTTGTATGGTTGTATGTCTAACATTACAAACTGAGATATAAAGCTGATTTCTTTCAAATACATATCTGTTGGTTGCGGAGAATTTATTCTCTTAGCTTAACACCCTTCTCTGAGACGTACGAGCTCAGAGGTTATATAGTTGAAGTTTATTAGTGATATACTCCCAACTTGGTAGTGTGATATGCGGAGTGCTGCTGATCATTTGTTGATCGAAGCATGGCTTTGTGAAAAGCGTAGCTTTGTGGACGAGACTTCGTCGAACCTCACAAACCGGTTATGGTCGAAACAGGAATCGTGGAAGTAAGGTTATTTGGGGATAGCTTCCCCTGAGGGTATGTCCATTTTCTTCTGGATTATGAGTGGTATTATGGTATGGAGCCCAAACACTTACTTTATGGTTGCTGCAAACTTATTTCTTTGTGGTTTTCGGTTGAGAAGCGCTTCGGATAAAGGTTGGTAACGACCGAGAAGTGGCATACTCGTGTCAGTTGTTACCCAGATACAGTGGTAACCCGACCTTGTGTAGAAGAGATCCGGTTAGGATCCGGGGAGGTCCTTCCAGAGGCGTTCCATTTTATATCGGAAGTTTCTTTTCCCGACCATTTGTTGGAAATCCATTCATCCAATATAAGCTCTGTACGGTTTTAGTTGTATAACCTGCCATGTAGCGTGGCGGTAAATTGCCACTAAACATGGTAGCTACAGTAGGCATACGATAATGGTCATATGTTGGCTAAGATTTATATTATGCTTTCAAAATGTTTTCTACACTATGCACTAGTAATAATATCAAAGAAATTTTACCCGTACCAAGCATATTTGACTATCATATGAAGAAATCTCCTCCAATTCTACGATTGCACTATGTGTGTGGCAGGAGGTCTTATGGTAATTTCATTTTTAAAAGCATACCGAAATTCTTTTATAAATCTAGTTCTTTAAAAGCAATTGTTTTTGTTTACTCATACCAGTCCCATGACTGACCTAGAGTTTATTATTTATTTCCTAAACTCTGGGTGCCCTTAATTTTCCACACGGCCAGCCTAGAAGAAGGTTATCCGTGTTTTGGAGCTATCTTGGATTTGGAATTGTAACAACCTGCAAATCCGTACCCCTTGAGTTTACACTATTCTACAAAAATCAACTCAAGTTGTACAGAAATACGAAGCATTTGGGTTTAAGAAGAAGAGGTAGAAGAAGAGAAAACAAAATCAACATCAGAATCTAACCATCGCAGCGGAATAAAATATAATAGAGAATAAATAATCTTTACTCAAATCAAATATATATCAGTTTACATATATTACATCATCAGAGTACACCAGTCACAGCTCACATCAATAACATACAATGGGTACACAACAACTCAACGCAGCGGAAATATATATATACAAGTACGAGAATACGTATCGTCATCCAGCTCGTCTCCTGAGCTCCACAGCACCATATCTCGTAAGCCCACGCCACAAATAAACATGTCGGGTTTATACCTTACGATAGCTAAAACAATTTTTATATAGAAATCCTCTGATATTATAATAGGGCCTATATACAAATACTTATAAAATAGTCGAAATTGTTACATTCATTAAATTCCAGCTACTAGCCACAAAAGTGGGTAATACAAACAAAACTCGTACAAGGCTCGTAGGGAGAATGGATTTCCAACAATGACTAGGCACTGGGTACCACCTGTCACAGTACGGGGCCTAGATCACCGTACCGAGGACTACTCCCTTCATCCCCTGCAACACAAGGCCGGAACCATTCCTTACTGAACAGTTCCGAACAAGATAAAACCCGTGGTTGGCGCGACCAACCACCCACTAAGCCGAAATATATATAAGGGACATCTAGACAGGGGAATTATCTTGTCCTGCTTGGGTATGACCCACCTAACCTTGCTGCATATCCCCTGATTTTCAGTCATTCCCATTTGATGAGGCTTGAGGCTAAGCGTTACCTTTTTAGAACGTTTCACTTAGAATGCCCATCGCCCACCTGACGATGTTTCGCAAGCATTCATCCATACAAGTCCGTCCCGGGTTCGAACGGAACCGAAGGCACTATTCCTACTACATCCATTTTGGAAATATCCTCAGGATTAGTAGCGACTAGCCCTTGCACTTCACTGCTCCAGCTTCAACTCCGAACACGTTTCACGAAACGTACAAACCGGATCGAAGTGGTTTTCGAGAAATAAATCTCGATCCCGGACTCTTCGAAACGATCAACGCATTGTCCAATATTGATAGTCGGTTATTTAACTATCAATTAATATTCACACAACAACCATCAACCAATAAATAAATTTTTCCAAATTATTTATTAATCTCCAAAAATATCTTCACAAGATATATTTCTATTTCCAATCCTTTGAAAACAGTTTCAAAACCATCTTCCTTTCAGAATAAACTTTCCCAAATATTTTCTATCTCCTCTGAAATTTACCAAGCACAAACTAGATTTTTTATTTAAAAAAAATAATTTAAAACACTTTACTTTGAAATATATATTTATAATTTAAAACATTTAAGTTAAAAACTACTTTGATAATTTGTTAAAAATACATACTATATACATTTTTGAAAATAAAGTTACTAAATATAAAACCAGATTTATACTTTTTAAAACATAATACTACTACAATAGATAAAGAGAAATACTTACTTAAGAACTTAAATATTAGAAATAAGAAATTTTCCACACTTGCTTTTTTCTAAACAACCTTTAATCTTTTAACTTATATTTAAAAATTTACTTCGAAAACGTACTTGGTTATCCAGGGAGAATTCTAACTTCAATCACTTAAATCAATTTTCCAAATTGATTTCCAATTTATTTCCTTTTTATTCGGAATCTATTAATTTCAGATTTCATTTCTTGATTACAATTTAAAAATACTTTAACTAAAAATTTCCATTTTTAGATTTCTCAATTACTTCTTTATTCTTTTAAATAAATTTAAACTTTAAATTTTAAGATAATTTTTTTTCTTATTGATATAACTTAAGTTTACAATTCATTAATTTCATTTTATTAAAAATTATATTTCTCTTCATACTCGAAGTTATTTAATATTATTTCATATTACTTCTATTTCTTTTAAATTCATTCTTAATTTATTAAAACATTCTATAATTATTTTGCTTACAAATTTAATTCTTTTTAATTTCTTTCAACAATCCAATTCATATAATTTGTTAATTCATTATACCCAATTATCCAATCAAACCATAACATTCAATATCCCAATATAACTCATCATAAGATATCAAATACTCACAACAGAGAATAATGAATAATTTAAATAAATGTGAGGGGTCCAGTTGGATCCCTCCAACCTGTTTTCCCTGCATTCACAGACGTTAGCACAATGAATTGCATCAATTCTCAAATATAGCATACAATAGCACATCAGCAATTCAACCATTCAAACAATTATTTAAATTTAATCATTTAAATTTAAATTTAAACTGAGTGAGATTAACTCACCTTTGATCTTTACTTTGCAACCCAATCCATCTCGCTTGTTTTCTCGATTTATAGACCTTGTATAAATAATTTATACAATTTATTAATATTTGAACAGATTGAACAATTAAATTCCATTGATATAAATTTTATTCTATCTAATTAACTTTAACATCAAATAAATCTTTTTTTTTTAATAAAATAATTGAACTAATTTTTTTTTTCCTCTACCCCCACCCTTTTAATAACTTTATTTAGCTAAAAATTTGATATTAAACAAATTTATTTCCACAATAAATTATCACTTCAAATCGAAACAATATATTATTTTCTGCTTATACTTTGTTTCCTTATACACTACTGGACAGTATCTTTTTTTCAAAATCTTATCTTTATAAATTTTCTGTAAATAACTGTAGAGATCTATTTTACAGCATATACATATAAATATATAAATCCATATCCCTAAAGAAAATAATTTAGTTTATAAACTTACCGATTAGAATTCCTCTGCTCTTTTTTTTCAATTTTATAATTTTTATTATAATTGCTATTATTTTCCTTTAATATTAAACCTTTAAATTGATAAACAAATCAAAAATACCTCACCTTCCAGATCGTGATCCACTGTGCCCTAAGACAGAAGCCCAACCTCGTTCGAACGCCAGCAGATCTACGTGAATCGCCACGTTCACGATGTCGCGGCATCGCCATCCCTCTTTGCGAGCTCGAAGTAGCAACCGCGACACCCCTATTGCTCTGCCTCGCCACCGCTCGAACGTCTCGAACTCGCGAACCCCTCCTTGCCTCCACTAACGATTGCGGCCCAAACCCCTACGAGCGCGAGCACGAAACCCCCAAAATCGCTGTCCTACTCTGAAGTTTCGCCGACACAACCAAGCTGAAGCCGTGCTCGAACTTGGAACAGAAGTAGAGGAGGAGAACGAAGTGGATTAAAGGCTTGATTCGGCCATTACTGGTTCGATTTTTGATTGAGGAGTAAAAATATGGGGCCTGGGTTATTAGTGAAGAGCCTAATCGGCTTTGATTTAGGTTTTTAATTTATTTCTGGAACACATGAATCTTTTTCTACCATTTCGAATGATTTGGTTTCGTTTGAAAGCCTGGGATAAGAAGGAAACTTCGTGATTTTAAAAGAAAGGAAGAGGCGTGCTCTTGAAGCCAAGACTTGATTTTTATTTTTTTTATTTTCTCGGCTGTGATGCTGCTTACGTGATATTATACATATAAAAATTTAAATTAAATTATCGTTGTGAACTTCAACGCGTTTATAAATCATACGCTCACATACTAACTCCAATCAACACGAAATTTGAAATCCTATAATAATTCAATATTGCGGACCTAATGGAACTAGTTTCATCGAATTCCGAGACTGTGCCTCGGAAGGCTATTTTTAATTCAGTTTAAACGATTTAAATTTCAAAACTGAACAAACAACTTCCAAATTCAATTTTAACACTTTTATTGTCTTCACTATTATCAATATAAATTTTATAAGCCTTCAAATTATTTTTAATCGGCTTAAAATTCCAGATTCAACATTTTATTCAAATTCAAGTTATTTAATTCGATAATTAATTATTAAATAAATTGTGATATTCGTAATTCAATTGAAAATTACACTATTGAATATTTAAAATCAATTAAATATTCCAATTTTAATTGCTTGAAAATTCCGGATCGTCACATTCCTCCCCCCTTAAAAGAATTTCGTCCCCGAAATTACTAGTTAGGAAGAATGATTCAATACCCGTTTATTATTTCCCTAAACCAAACAGTTTTCTAACACTTCAACATCTTACCAATTATCTTTTATATAAAAGACTCATTATCCTTTTTACTACCTTCCAAACCTTTCTCTAGTTCCAAACCATACCATTTGTTTAACCATTCAAGTTTTCAATTTAAAACCAAATTTTGAATTATCAAAATTTTCTCAAAATTTTTCTAACTCCCTAAATTTTCAAAAAATTTCGCCAGCGTCTCCTTTGCGCGGCTAGCTCGGTACAACTACAAAATGTCTCTACGGCCTCCCAAATCCAAAAAGAAAACAAAAAGCCAAGTGGCTCAATCCAAATCCAAATCCAAATCCCAATCAAATTCCATACCAAATTTAAATGCGTACCTTTTGTCGGGCAATTCAAATTTATTTCTTGAAATCAAATCCAATTTCCTTTTCCCTTTTATAATACCTGCATATCCTGCTTAGCACTAATATCCAATCATAATATACCAAAATATTTTATCGACTTTCTTACAAAATGTCAATATCTATTCATTTCAATATTATCTTAGATTTTATTTGTAATATCAATTTCCAATCTAGAATTTACCATTCCTTTCTTAAGTTAGTATAAACATTTTATATGTTTCTTATCTTTATTTCTCTTTACCTCTTTTAGTTTATACTTACTTCTATTCAAATCGATTTCCACATTTCATATGTATTCCATTTATTTTCAACTTTGAATTTTTAATTTTTTAACTTTTATCCTCCATTTATAACTAATTTAAGTCATTACTTTAATTAGTTTCATTTGCTAACTTATTTCAATTCCTAGTTTGAAATCGTTTTGTTGTTAACTAGATTTTCCAAAAATCTTCAAAAAAAATTCTAACTCCCAAAATTTCTGAAAATTTTTGGCAGAGTCCCCTTTGTACGGAGGAGCTTTTGCAATTTGACAAAAGAGATAAATATATATACATCGACCCACACGGTCGGAAAAACCAAAAACAGTTCATATTTCCTATTTTAATTGCGTAGGCGTACCTTATTTAGCATTTTAAGCAAGCGACTTATTATTTTTAGCAAATAGCCCAACCCAAATCCAGCCATACGGCTTCCAGGTACCTGTACTTACTCAATTTAAACATGTAAGTGCCAAATATATGCAGTTTAACTATATTTCACTTATTAGCAATAGTTAAAACATATGAATTCTAAAAGCAATTCACACCAAACATTTTTCCGTAAGCAATTTATATAGTTTCCATGCTGATTCAATTGCTTTCAATTTACTTACTCCCACCAATTTATAGAATTTTATTTACTTCCATTTACATCCAATGACAATTTATTCTATGCAATTTGACGAGATCTAAGTGAATAAATAAGTACTTATGTTTTATAATCAATTGAAATGGATTTCAACTCAAATTTATGCTTAAATTTATTCACAAATCGTATATTCTCAGTTTCATTGCAATTAAATTTTAATCCATTCACTTGCATTTCATTTTATTAATCAATTTAGTTTATTCAAAACCATTTACAACCTAGGTTCATCTTAATTGCCAATTAAATTTCCTTTTTATTTTAACCCATTCGCAATTATTTATTTAGCTCGACACATTCCATTTAAATTTCATTTACCATCCATTTATTTACATTTCATTCCATATTTGTTTATTCCACACTATTTTATTTAGCTCGAAGACAATCCAAGCTATTTCATTCAATAACCATTTCTCAACTTATTAAACCACATTTCATTTGATACTTATTTATTCCATCATTTATTTATTCAATATAATTAGTTTATCCACATTCAATTTATTTTAAATTTTCATTTTCTTAAATTTTATTTACAACCCACCAAATTTTATTCCGATCCAAATATATTTTTCTTGGTTTAAATTCCATCCAATATCTTTAACTTGGTTTTAAGTTGAATTCAATTCAACTTTCCTTCATTCATTTAGCCTAAGTCCATTATCCTCAATTTATTCAAATTTTACACTTAAGCTCATTTTCATTTTACAAGTAAATTTTTCTGTTTTATACTCAGCTTAACTCGATTTATTACAAAGCCATATCCAATTTATTTCCACATATTTGGATTTTATTCACAATACAAACCATCCCATTACTATTTTAATCAAATCACATTTTTATTCGATATATTCCCAATTATATTTAATTTGTTAACACTTCACAATAAATTTTAATTAATAACTCAAGTTCTGAATCCATTATCCATTTTCAATTTTACCCTCAAAATTCATGAACCCACACTTCATGTACATTTACTTCATCGACAATTTAAGTCGAATTTAATTTATAACTTGAGTTTTATTTTCAACCTTAATCATAATCTCACAATTCATTTAACACTTGATTTTTAATTCCAAACATCACTTTATTTAATTTTCTTGGTTCAATTTATTTAATAATACAAATTTGGATTTTCCTTTCATTATCCAAAACATCAAACAATATTTATTTTGGATTTTCTATTTCACTTTCAAAATTTATAAGCCACAACTTATTATTTACACAATTCCATCCGTTATAGGCTTGAATATGTTATTCTTTTATTTTAACTCAAGCCTTATGCTTCTTTATAACCCAAGCATATTTTATTCATGCATTTTAATCCTTTTATAAGTTATTCTGGTTTATTTATTTCAATCTAATTCTTATCCAATTTATTTCTTATCCAACTTATTTTCTAGTTATCTAGGTAAGAATCAATTCCAATTCAATTTATTCAATTGAATTTTTATTCCAGTTCAATTCTATTTTAAACTCATATTTATTTGACTCAATTCGATTTTAACTTAATTCGAATACAACTGGATATTATTTCCAGCCTATCCAGTTAAATTGTATTCTCCAATCAAAGTTAATTCCATTTTTAACATTTCCCTTTAAATTTAAATTTTCGACATTCAAAGCTTGTATTTCCTTCCTGATTTAAAAGTCATCTCAATTTATAAATTTACAATTTATAAGCTTACAGCTATCTCATCAGGAATTTAAAAACACCTACTTTGGTCCCAAATCATTTTGAAATCTCCAACATCTCAAAATCACATTTCTCAAAAATTAAACCAATCCTGGTTTTATTCCCCACACATTTCCTTTGTAAATTTCAAACAACTAGCTTTTCTGAACTAATAAATTTCTGGCAGCAAGCTGTCACTTAGAAACTCGAAAATGAACATCGATGATGCTGCAGTCATCACCGAAGTTATTTTCCAGCTACTGAAGTGAATCCAATGCTATATCTCTTTCCAAAATTTATTTGAAACAATTTCCTTTCAGAAATACCCCAAAAACAAAAATGCAACAATTTATCTCCAAAATACCTCTAAAATTTCCGGGGTTTTAAAGGTTCAAAGTCTATTTTAAATTCAAATTTATTTATAATGCATTTGTATAGTTTATGCTTATACAAATTCCCAATTAATTATATTTCAATTTATAATTCACATTTTTAATTCATATTTATAAATTCCATGTCATAATGAATTAATTCCCTTAGATTTTAGTTATATTTCAATTTAAAATTTTACCTTTATAATTCATATTTACAAATTTCATTTTATCATGAATTTATTTCCGTAAACTTTGTTTATTTTCAATTTCTAGTTAAATTTTCATTTAACAATGATAATACTTTAATATTATCATTTCTAACATCCAAGCAACCATATAATAGCTATATAGTTTATCAAACTTTCTTCATATCAAAAATATATTTTTGGGTAAAATTATTTCATTTACCCATATTGAAAACAATACCGTGTCGATTGTTCTATTCAAGTGTTTAGAAACCCCTTCGATACAGTTTTCGAGGCTGTGCCGACGAAGGTTCATACACCACTCAATAAACCAATCAACACAATATTAAAACAATTTATATTCACTAACAAATACGCGCTCATATCTATTAATACGCTCAAACTCATTCTAGAGTACTACGGACTCTATTTGAGTAATTTCCAACAGAGCCAAGGTTATCACCAACCTAAGCTCTGATACCAACTGTAACAGCCTGCAAATCGGTACCCCTTGAGTTTACACTATTCTACAACAATCAACTCAAGTTGTACAGAAATACGAACCATTTGGGTTTAAGAAGAAGAGGTAGAAGAAGAGAAAACAAAATCAACATCAGAATCTAACCATCGCAGCGGAATAAAATATAATAGAGAATAAATAATCTTTACTCAAATCAAATATATATCAGTTTACATATATTACATCATCAGAGTACACCAGTCACAGCTCACATCAATAACATACAATGGGTACACAACAACTCAACGCAGCGGAAATATATATATACAAGTACGAGAATACGTATCGTCATCCAGCTCGTCTCCTGAGCTCCACAGCACCATATCCTGTATCCTATAATACTCGGTCTGACCCAAGCATTACAGTTAAATAATACCCGAGTCAGTATGGAATACAAGAGTGAGAAAATCACACCCAACTGATTATTAAAGTTTCAAAAATCCTTTGAAAACCAAAAGCATCTCGTAAGACCACGCCACAAATAAACATGTCGGGTTTTTACCTTACGATAGCTAAAACATTTTTTATATAGAAATCCTCTGATATTATAATAGGGTCTATATACAAATACTTATAAAATAGCCGAAATTGTTACATTCATTAAATTCCAGCTACTAGCCACAAAAGTAGGTAATACAAACAAAACTCGTACAAGGCTCGTAGGGAGAATGGATTTCCAACAATGACTAGGCACTGGGGTACCACCTGTCACATTACGGGGCCTAGATCACCGTACCGAGGACTACTCCCTTCATCCCCTGCAACACAAGGCCGGAACCATTCCTTACTGAGCGGTTCCGAACAAGATAAACCCCGTGGTTGGCGCGACCAACCACCCACTAAGCCGAAATATATATAAGGGACATCTAGACAGGGGAATTATCTTGTCCTGCTTGGGTATGACCCACCTAACCTTGCTGCATATCCCCTGATTTTCAGTCATTCCCATTTGATGAGGCTTGAGGCTAAGCGTTACCTTTTTAGAACGTTTCACTTAGAATGCCCATCGCCCACCTGACGATGTTTCGCAAGCATTCATCCATACAAGTCCGTCCCGGGTTCGAACGGAACCGAAGGCACTATTCCTACTACATCCATTTTGGAAATATCCTCAGGATTAGTAGCGACTAGCCCTTGCACTTCACTGCTCCAGCTTCAACTCCGAACACGTTTCACGAAACGTACAAACCGGATCGAATTGGTTTTCGAGAAATAAATCTCGATCCCGGACTCTTCGAAACGATCAACGCATTGTCCAATATTGATAGTCGGTTATTTAACTCTCAATTAATATTCACACAACAACCATCAACCAATAAATAAATTTTTCCAAATTATTTATAAATCTCCGAAAATATCTTCACAAGATATATTTCTATTTCCAATCCTTTGAAAACAGTTTCAAAACCATCTTCCTTTCAGAATAAACTTTCCCAAATATTTTCTATCTCCTCTGAAATTTACCAAGAACAAACTAGATTTTTTATTTAAAAATAATAATTTAAAACACTTTACTTTGAAATATATATTTATAATTTAAAACATTTAAGTTAAAAACTACTTTGATAATTTGTTAAAAATACATACTATATACATTTTTGAAAATAAAGTTACTAAATATAAAACCAGATTTATACTTTTTAAAACATAATACTACTATAATAGATAAAGAGAAATACTTACTTAAGAACTTAAATATTAGAAATAAGAAATTTTCCACACTTGCTTTTTTCTAAACAACCTTTAATCTTTTAACTTATATTTAAAAATTTACTTCGAAAACGTACTTGGTTATCCAGGGAGAATTCTAACTTCAATCACTTAAATCAATTTTCCAAATTGATTTCCAATTTATTTCCTTTTTATTCGGAATCTATTAATTTCAGATTTCATTTCTTGATTACAATTTAAAAATACTTTAACTAAAAATTTCCATTTTTAGCTTTCTCAATTACTTCTTTATTCTTTTAAATAAATTTAAACTTTAAATTTTAAGATAATTTTTTTTCTTATTGATATAACTTAAGTTTACAATTCATTAATTTCATTTTATTAAAAATTATATTTCTCTTCATACTCGAAGTTATTTAATATTATTTCATATTACTTCTATTTCTTTTAAATTCATTCTTAATTTATTCAAACTTTCTATAATTATTTTGCTTACAAATTTAATTCTTTTTAATTTCTTTCAACAATCCAATTCATATAATTTGTTAATTCATTATACCCAATTATCCAATCAAACCATAACATTCAATATCCCAATATAACTCATCATAAGATATCAAATAATCACAACAGAGAATAATGAATAATTTAAATAAATGTGAGGGGTCCAGTTGGATCCCTCCAACCTGTTTTCCCTGCATTAACAGACGTTAGCACAATGAATTGCATCAATTCTCAAATATAGCATACAATAGCACATCAACAATTCAACCATTCAAACAATTATTTAAATTTAATCATTTAAATTTAAATTTAAACTGAGTGAGATTAACTCACCTTTGATCTTTACTTTGCAACCCAATCCATCTCGCTTGTTTTCTCGATTTATAGACCTTGTATAAATAATTTATACAATTTATTAATATTTGAACAGATTGAACAATTAAATTCCATTGATATAAATTTTATTCTATCTAATTAACTTTAACATCAAATAAATCTTTTTTTTTAATAAAATACTTGAACTAATTTTTTTTCCTCTACCCACACCCTTTTAATAACTTTATTTAGCTAAAAATTTGATATTAAACAAATTTATTTCCACAATACATTATCATTCAAATCGAAACAATATATTATTTTCTGCTTATACTTTGTTTCCTTTTACACTACTGGACAGTATCTTTTTTTCAAAATCTTATCTTTATAAATTTTCTGTAAATAACCGTAGAGATCTATTTTACAGCATATACATATATAAATCCATATCCCTAAAGAAAATAATTTAGTTTATAAACTAACCGATTAGAATTCCTCTGCTCTTTTTTTTTCACTTTTATAATTTTTATTATAATTGCTATTATTTTCCCTTAATATTAAACCTTTAAATTGATAAACAAATCAAAAATACCTCACCTTCCAGATCGTGATCCATTGTGCCCTAAGACAGAAGCCCAACCTCGTTCGAACGCCAGCAGATCTACGTGAATCGCCACGTTCACTATGTCGCGGCATCGCCATCCCTCTTTGCGAGCTCGAAGTAGCAACCGCGACACCCCTATTGCTCTGCCTCGCCACCGCTCGAACGTCTCGAACTCGCGAACCCCTCCTTGCCTCCACTAACGATCGCGGCCCAAACCCCTTCGAGCGCGAGCACGAAACCCCCAAAATCGCTGTCCTACTCTGAAGTTTCGCCGACACAACCAAACTGAAGCCGTGCTCGAACTTGGAACAGAAGTAGAGGAGGAGAACGAAGTGGATTAAAGGCTTGATTCGGCCATTACTGGTTCGATTTTTGATTGAGGAGTAAAAACATGGGGCCTGGGTTATTAGTGAAGAGCCTAATCGGCTTTGATTTAGGTTTTTAATTTATTTCTGGAACACATGAATCTTTGCTCTGCCATTTCGAATGATTTGGTTTCGTTTGAAAGCCTGGGATAAGAAGGAAACTTCGTGATTTTAAATGAAAGGAAGAGGCGTGCTCTTGAAGCCAAGACTTGATTTTTATTTTTTTTATTTTCTCGGCTGTGATGCTGCTTACGTGATATTATGCATATAAAAATTTAAATTAAATTATCGTTGTGAACTTCAACGCGTTTATAAATCATACGCTCACATACTAACTCCAATCAACACGAAATTTGAAATCCTATAATAATTCAATATTACGGACCCAATGGAACTAGTTTCATCGAATTCCGAGACTGTGCCTCGGAAGGCTATTTTTAAATTTAGTTTAAACGATTTAAATTTCAAAACTGAACAAACAACTTCCAAATTCAATTTTAACACTTTTATTGTCTTCACTATTATCAATATAAATTTTATAAGCCTTCAAATTATTTTTAATCGGCTTAAAATTCCAGATTCAACATTTTATTCAAATTCAAGTTATTTAATTCGATAATTAATTATCAAATAAATTGTGATATTCGTAATTCAATTGAAAATTACACTATTGAATATTTAAAATCAATTAAATATTCCAATTTTAATTGCTTGAAAATTCCGGATCGTCACTGGAATCTTCTGGAAGCTTTGGATTTGGAAATCTTTTGAAGTGTTGGAGTTTTAAAGACCTTGTCAAAGTTAAAGTATGTTGGAAACTTGTTGAAGTTTCTGTTGTCGTATTATTGTTGTATCATATTTGTATCACCCTGATATTTGGGATCGATGTTGTATTGGATATTGTATCATGTTGTATCTGTGTTGATATATGACATTCATTTTGTTTTCTCTGTTTTATATTCATCTTATGTTTTTATAAGCTCCATCTGAACTGGAATTTGACGTTCGAATCTGTGGCAGTCGAGTACAAGTGAGGTATTTGACGTCGACTTCTGAACCTTGGATTTCAGGTCGTGACAAATAATTCAAATTGACTGTTTTTTCTCACGCTTGTTTTCCATACTGACTGGAGTGTTATTTATCTGCTCAGACCGACTATTACAGGTTCAGGATTGGATGCTATGGAGATCAAGAGACGAGCTGGATTACAGGACATATTTCCATACTTGATTTGTATTTCCGCTGTGTGAGGATAAGTTATTAAATTATCCAGATTGATGTTTGATTACTGTACTCTGATGATTGTAAGTATATAAAAAGTTACAGATTCTTTTGCATAAGAATTTGTTATTATATACATTTTGTTCCGCTGCGATTGTAAGATTCTTCGTTGTTTATTTTCTTGTACCTTTTCTTCTTCACCCCTGAAAATTTGTATCTCTGTTCACTTTGAGTTGAATTGGTGTGAATTATGGGCGACTCAAAGGGGTACGAAGATACAGGCCTTTACATTTGGTATTAGGGCTGAAGGTTAACCTAGAACCTTGGCTCTGGTGTGGATTTACTCAGTAGAGATAGAGTCAGTATTACTCTAGAATGAGTTTAGTGTAATAATAGATATGAACGCGTACTCGTTAGTGAATGTAAATGGTTTTATATTGTGTTAATTTATCTGTTGAGTGGTATATAAATTCTGATCGAATTGTGGGACGCCACTTAAATCGACAAGAGTTTCTAAGCACTTAAATGCGATAAACTGACAAAGTATTTTTTTGAAGCGGGTAAATGAAGTAATTTACCCAAGTTATATTTTGATATAAAAGAGAATAATTTCTTGAAAATTATTATAGTGGCGTGTTTGGTTGTTATTATATAATCAAAGTAAGATTATAAAATTGGAAATGGTTTATATAACCAAAATAGATTTAATAATTTGGAATAGTTATAAAAACAAAAATTAAAATTGTATAAGTGTATATTATACAAATGAGTTAAAACTAAAAACATATTCAAACCAGATGTGACAGCCCTAGTTAAGCAAGCATGTAGAAAATTTAAGTCATTCAAATTTTATTTAGTTATGTGGAGAAAATAGTATACATACAATTTTCTAGGAGAAGCTTGTGAAAAAAAATAATAAGAATGTGTGCCCTTGTACATATGTATGCTGTTTTAACACATTACCTGAGTAAGGTAATTTAGTGAGCAAAGACATAGGAGATAAAGTAGTACATGATCTGTTAAGTAGGGGTACATAATAGCTTAAAAACAATGTATAAGTAACATAGGCAGTTTAGTCTAAATTTTTCATAAAATTAAACAGGAATATAGCTGCTTGGAAAAGTGGAAGGAGCATGAATATAAGATGGGTAAAATATTTAATTCACACACACAAACTCAGTTAGACACAAGTTATATACATTATAAAAAAAATACACATGAGCACATATGCATAACATTTGGTAAACACATACATAGCTAGCTATATAAATAAGGCTTATATGCATGGTTAAAACTAGGAAAGGCAAACAAAGCCCAAGCCAAAAATCATGCATATAGTATGTAAAGAAACATGCCAAAAGTAGCCAAGACAAGAAAAAAAAGAGGAATGGTAGGAAAGGAAAGTGGAGAGGGTGAACTGCTGGGTGAAACCAGAAATAGTGATGGGATTTCTAATGAATAATAAATTACTTAACTAACCTTAAAACCCTAGTAACTCCACTATATACCTCATTATCTCCTATGGTTACACATGAGAAACAGAAAATAAAAATATAGGAAAGAAAAGAGGAAACAGGTAGCAGTTAGGAAATCAATGGCAGACTTAAATCAAGATTTGGAAAGAAGAACCTTGGTGAGTAAACCCTCACTTGGAAAGGCATTAAGACCTATGAAAGGTAGCCATTTAACCTCTAATTTATTTTAATTATGTTTGAAGTTTTCTTGCATTTTTTTAGTCTAACCATTTTCTGATGTTTCTGAAGTGTATTGTTTAGTTATCATTTAATCCAATGATTGTTTACACATGATATATATTTAATGATAGGATGATAATAACTGATTTATTTATATGATTATGAACCTGAGAAATGTTTTTGGTTAGAGCATGAACTAATAAGAAAAGTAAGGTGCAAGGCAGTAAGAGGAAGGGGTCCTCTGGCTTACGTCTTGCATTTGAAAGGATGATTGAGATGCAGTGGAATTTCCATATGCTAAATCTTGATCCATCATTAAGTACCCTCCGGAAATAAGGTTGAGTAATAAGAAAATACACTATAATGTGTGGGCTGACTGTAGGAACCTTATTACTGGAGAACCCTAACAGCATTTCACTTTGAAAATGCTCTAAGTTATGCTTCAACCAAAGGTATATCTCTGAATGGAATTAACTTGAAATAATTTTCAAATGTGAATGATGGTTGAATATATGAGTGGTGAATGTTTGATGGATGTATAAAAAAAACTGCTAGTATGCATTGATAAGGGATACAACAGTGTGGGGCATGACACTGCATATGTAATAGGGGGCTATATGAAAGAATTTAGTAATTAAACTTAAGGCATGGGTCACCTCTATCAGGTTGGGTATGAGGGAAGTGGATATGACATAGTGGTTGGCTTGCATCAAGGATGGGGTGTGAGTTTGCACATGGCATGTTCATGTCCAAATAGCTTGTAGTGCACTGGAAACTAAGCAGTAGTTCCAGGCAGTGTGCATCAGTGCAACCATGAATGTGATATTGGACCCTTAAAAATGATATGAAATGAACTTACAAGCAGAGGTGAATATGCTAGGAGTATGGTGAGTTCTGGTATGCAGACTCAGTTTTGATGCCTTAGCTTAATGATAAGGGTGTTGCCTGTTCATGATTATGAAATGCTTGCGTGATTTGTGTGATGGCTGCTATGAATTCTTGAAATAAAAATTTCTGCTAAGAAATTAGTCTAAGCACATATATATGTATTTAGCAATTCATTCACTTCACTGTAAGGATACAAAAAAATGTGTACATGAGGAAGTGGTTTAACAATCTGAGTAGAACATTTAACTTCTGAAATAAAGGTGATGTGGAACTAATTTAATTAGTCTTATGTGTTGACAATTGAATTTACTCATACCAGACTTTAGTCTGACCTGTTTGTTGCTTGCATCAAATGGGTGCTACACTCACATTGTGGAGTAGATCATATGGTGTCTACAGGAAAGAAGGAAGCTAAGTGAAAAGGGGGCAGAAGCTTGATGCTATGATGAATTGCTAGTTAACTAAAATTCAGATTTGTAGGAGAATGCTTCTTTATGTTTTCTTTTCTTTTGCTAAAAGAACTGTTTTGTGGTAATGTTTGAATCATGTTGTAACTCAAACTGCAATGTATTGATTGATTTAAACCACTTGTGATAGAACTAGTCTCAGTGAAGAAAAAGATAATGAAATTTAGCTTTATATTATAACCTTTCAGCAAGAAATCTTATTTGAACCAAGTAATGAGTTTGGTAGTGGATCTGAAGCATATATGAACTAGTAATGTATGCTTATGTACTAGTTTGTTTTAGAGACTAGAAACCATTCACATAATAACTGTAAGTATTGTAAAGTAAGAAAAAAAAACCTATAGGAAGATATGAAGGAAAAAAACACAAGAAACACGAACCCAGATTTAAATAGGTTTGATGATTATATGAATAAGTAAAAATCGTAGATTATAACCAGATAATCTAGGAATTTTACCTAAACAAATTAGTCCACATAAAGGCTAAGGTGAAGCAAATAGCAGTTGTACATGATTATATGCACACAGGTAAACAAAAGTATGTACAACCCCCAGTTAGGCTATTTTGGAGAGCAACCCTGAATAAATTAAAAGCTATGAGTTAGTTCACATATTTAATTAACCTACAAAAGCTAAACACATGCAAACAAATAAGAATTGGTTAATTCATTTGCACAAAGATTCAAATAGGAGAGGATCTTCCCAATTCTCTGTGCTGTGGCTAAACCTGGTTTATTTTTGGTATATAAACTGAGTTATTCTTTTTTTTTAGGAAAAAAACCTCTGATATTAGAACTAAAATCTATTTGGGTGTTTATATGAACATTCAAAAATTGTTTTTACAATGTAGTATATCAATATTTCTATATTGATCAGATTGGATCTTGGGAAAATAAAATAAAATAAAATAAAATAAATATAGTTGGTCTTTGAAAGAGGGCAACCCTGAATTTAGCTCAGACTAAATTGAGTCATTCAATCAAAATGACAAGTTAGGGTAGGGTTGTCTCAGTTGGTATCAGAGCTATGTTAAAAAATACATAGCCAAAACAAATACTTGCTTGAATCTGTGTGCTTTGTTTGCATTGTTTGCTGCTTGCTTGAGTTGCTTTATTTATTATGAATAAATGAGTCCACTGTTAGTTTTAAAAAAAAAAGTAGTGAATAAGAATCAGAACTAACTACATTAGAAATGTTCAATAGAGGCCCAGAGGAGTTAGAATCCCCAGGCCACAGGAGAAAGAGAAAATGGTCAATCTTCTGATACTATTGAGCAAGCAACTAGAACAGCTGCTGGTCCCCCAATGATTAACTTGCAAGATTTTGTTCAAATGCTGAGGGATGCAATGGCACCTAGGGTAGATAATCCATATGAGGAGCTGTCCAAATTGCTTAAAACATATACAAACTTAGGAGGTAGTAGCTTTGATGGCACAGAAAATGCCATAGGTGTCCAGTCATGGTTGAGAACAGTAGAAAGGATCTTTGGAGACATGCAAGTCAATGATCAGAGAAGAAGGCAAATAGCTTCAAGACAACTAAAAGGCATAGCTTTGGACTGGTGGGAGATGATTATTGCAGGCAGGCAAGAACAAGAAATCACACGGGATAAGTTCAAAGAAATGCTAGAAGCCAGATTTGTCCCAGCATCAACAAAAGCTTCATTGCTTGAGGAATTTATCAAGTTGAGACAAGGATCTATGAGTGTCACTGAATACACTCAGAAATTTGAAGGGTTGTCTAAATATGGGCCAGTATTAATCCCAGATGAAACATCAAGGAATGCTAGGTACATTCAGGGGTTGAATGCTGGATTGAGTAGAGCCATGTTACCATATAAAGACAGAACATTTGATCAAGTTATGGACTTGACATTGTCATTTGAGCAACATGACAATGCCAGAGAAAAGTTCAGGAATTTCAAGAACAACAAGAAAGGAAAGAATAGAGCACACCCATATGAGAGGAAGAAATGAGAATCAATGAACAAAGAAGGAAGTAAAGTGGCAGGCTTTGACAATAAGAAACCTAAAGTGATCTGTTATAACTGTGAAAGGAAGGCCATATAAAGACCAAATGCCAAGCACCCAAGTCAACTGTTCTTAGGTGCTACAACTGTGGAAAAGAGGGGCATATGAAGAGGCAGTGTCCAGAAATGGCAAAGGTGGCTGCACTTGAAGGGAAAGGCAAGGCAATGGAGGCACCTAGCCAAGTGGAAGGTATATTATTTATTAAAGGCATACCCATATCATTTTTTTTTGACACAGGAGCCACACACTCTTTTATTTCATATGATATAGTTCAGAAATTAGGGTTGACATGTATTCTGGTTGATAAGCCATTGCATATTGATAGTCCTTTAGGTAGTTCCTGCATTACCCATATGAAATGCATGCAAGTAGAAATAAGCATGGGTGGTCACACCTTTATCTCAGAATTATATGTTTTGAATTACCCTAAGCTAGATATTATATTGGGAATGGATTGGTTAAAAAGCTTTTGTGCTATTATCAACTTAGAAAATTCCATCATTTCACTACAACTTCCTGATGGCAAGAGGGTTGTGGTTATGTATGAAGCAGCCAAGGATAGGGGTATGGGAAAAATGTTCAACTTGAATAGTGGTGAAGATGAATTAAGTCTAAATAAGATACCCATAGTTAACTAATACCCTGATGTGTTTGGTGAAGTAAATGGCATTCCTCATAACAGACCAGTAGAATTTCAAATAAGACTTAAACCAAGAACAAGCCGTGCCATCAAGAAACCAAAGAGAATGGGTCCTAAAGAACTGATTGAGTTGAAGAAACAACTAGAGGAATTAGAACAAAAAGGCTTCATTAGGCCTAGCAGTTCAAATTGGGGATCACCAGTAGTATTTGTTAAGAAGCATGATGGTTCCTTGAGAATGTGCATAGACTATAGAGAACTAAACTCAGTCACCATCAAAAACAAATACCCTCTACCTAGAATTGATGATCTCTTTGATCAACTAAATGGTGCTAAAATATTTTCTAGACTTGATTTAGCTACTGTTTTTCACCAAATGAAAGTAGAAGAAGAAAGTATCAAATATACAGCTTTCAACACTAGGTATGGCTTGTATGAATACTTAGTAATGCCATTTTGTTTGACTAATACACCATCCTATTTTGTGGATTTGATGAATAGAATTTTCAGAGATTACTTGGATAAATTTGTACTGATTTTCATTGATGATATACTAATATATTCTAAGTCAGATAGTGAACATGAAAAGCATTTGCATATGGTACTGAGTAGACTAAGGCAACAAGACCTTAAAGCCAAGTTTGCAAAGTGTTCTTTTTGGAAGAATGAAATAAAAAATTTGGGCCACATAATTTCTCAAGAAGGAGTATGGAGAGTTCTGGTATGCAGACTCAGTTTTGATGCCTTAGCTTAATGATATGGGTGTTGCTTGTTCATGATTATGAAATGCTTGTGTGATTTGTGTGGCTGCTATGAATTCTTGAAATAAAATTTTCTGCTAAGAAATTAGTCTAAGCACATATATATGTATTTAGCAATTCATTCACTTCACTGTAAGGATACAAAAAAAAAGTGTACATGAGGAAGTGGTTTAACAATCTGAGTAGAACATTTACCTTCTGAAATAAAGGGTATGTGGAACTAATTTCATTAGTCTTATGTATAGACAATTGAATTTACTCATACCAGACTTTAGTCTGACCTGTTTGTTGCTTGCATCGAATGGGTGCTCCACTCACATTGTGGAGTAGATCATATGGTGTCTACAGGAAAGAAGGAAGCTAAGTGAAAAGGGGGCAGAAGATTGATGCTAATATGAATTGCTAGTTAACTAAAATTCAGATTTGTAGGAGAATGCTTCTTTATGTTTTCTTTTTTTTGCTAAAAGAATTGTTTTGTGGTAATGTTTGAATCATGTTGTAACTCAAACTGCAATGTATTGAATGATTTAAATAAACTTAATGAACAAATCACACAAATTAATGAAAAAATTAATAAATTAGTAAATGAAATGGAAGTTGGTTGAAATATAAATAAACTTAAGTTATTAGGCAGTAATAAAATAAAATAATGGATTTACTTAAGTTAATATTGTTGAATGGAAGTTGACTCGAATATTGACTGGTCATTTAATAAATTAGCATGAAATGATTCCGAGTTTAATAAAATAGATTTGAATATTATAAATGTGGATATTAGTGAAATGTAAATGAATTGATAAGAATCAATTTGAAATGGAGTTGAATTGAATATAAATTGAGTTGAAATCAATTTAAAAATAGCCATAGGCTAAAATGGTTATTCTATGAAAATGAAAAGCGCCAAATTTGCATAGAAAAAAATTGTAGTTCAACGCAAACGGAAGTGAATAAATTAATAAAAGTCAATAAAAATTGATTTTTAAATCAATATGGAATGGATATGAGTCTATTTAGTACTAAAAAAATTATTGAATGCAAGAAAATTGGGTGTAAATCATTTGATTTGAATAAAAGGGTATATGGATTGATGAATTGATCGAATTTGTATTAAAAACCTATGATTGCTTTTAATATATGGTTGGGAAGATGGATTTATGAAGTTTATGTATTTTAACTATTTAAATATAAGTGAAATGTTGATGAATTTCATATTTTGGTACATATGATTTTAAATGGAGTAAGTATAGGATGCTAATATGAATTGCTAGTTAACTAAAATTCAGATTTGTAGGAGAATGCTTCTTTATGTTTACTTTTTTTTTTTTGCTAAAAGAACTGTTTTGTGGTAATGTTTGAATCATGTTGTAACTCAAACTGCAATGTATTGAATGATTTAAACCACTTGTGATAGAACTAGTTTCAGTGAAGAAAAAGATAATGAAATTTAGCTTTATATTATAACCTGTCAGCAAGAAATCTTATTTGAACCAAGTAATGAGTTTGGTAGTGGATCTGAAGCATATATGAACTAGTAATGTATGCTTATGTACTAGTTTGTTTTAGAGACTAGAAACTATTCACATAATAACTGTAAGTATTGTAAAGTAAGGAAAAAAAAACTATAGGCAGATATGAAGGAAAAAAACACAAGAAACATGAACCCAGATTTAAATAGGTTTGATGATTATATGAATAAGTAAAACTCGTAGATTATAACCAGATAATCTAGGAATCTTACCTAAACAAATTAGTCCACCTGAAGGCTAAGGTGAAGCAAATAGCAGTTGTACATGATTATATGCACACAGGTAAACAGAAGTATATACAACCCCCAGTTAGGCTATTTTGGAAAGCAACCCTGAATAAATTAAAAGCTATAAGTTAGTTCACATATTTAATTAAACCTACAAATGCTAAACACATGCAAACAAATAAGAATTGGTTAATTCGTTTGCACAAAGATTCAAATAGGAGAGGATCTTCCCAATTCTCTGTGCTGTGGCTAAACCTGGTTTATTTTTGGTATAAAATAAACCGAGTTATTCTTTTTTTTAGGAAAAAAAACTCCGATATTAGAACTAAAATCTATTTAGGTGTTTATATGAACATTCAAATAGTTTTTACGAAGTAGTATATCAATATTTCTATATTGATAAGATTGGATCTTGGGAAAATAAAATAAAATAAAATAAAAAAATAAAAAAAATATAGTTGGTCTGTGAAAGAGGGCAACCCTGAATTTAGCTCAGACTAAATTGAGTCATTCAATCAAAATGACAAGCTAGGGTAGGGTTGTCTCACCAGAATTTGAAAAATTCTAGAGATTTTGGAAATATTTTTCGAAATATTTTTAAATAAATAGTAGTATTAATATTTAGAGATATTTTTTAATAGAAAAATGGTTTTAAATGGATTTTGGAAGTGATATAGCATTGAACTCACTTCAGTCGCTGGAAAATAATACTGCTGATGATTTCACAACATCATTAGTATTCATTTTTCAATTTCTAAGCGATTGATTGCTGCCGAAATTGATTTGATTCGGATTTTTTAGGCTAACAAGTTTTTTTAAAATATTTCGAAGGGAATCATTTTGGATAAAATCAAGTTGATTTTAAAATTCGAAGGAAATGGTTTGGTAAGAGAAAAAGAGTATATATATATTTCATTTCAAGTGATTTGAAATAAATACCGGTGTTTAAAAATTCTAGAATCCTGTGGAAGATGAGATTATAAAGAGGGAGGTGTGAAAAATTGAAGTTGGAATAAAATTTAAAGTGAGAAAGTTGAAATGGAATTCAACTTAAGTTAAGTTGAGTAAATAAAATTTTGGAAATTTAATTGACTGGATTTGAATTGAATTAATATGGTGTATTAATGAAATGGGAGTTAACTTAGCCAAGCAATTGAAATATATAATGAAATTGAATGGATTAAAGATAAATTTGTTCGGAGTGAAATTTAATTTAAGTATGAATAACTCGAGTTTGATTTTGAAATGTTGGTTAAGAGGAATTGATATTTAAATAAAGGGTGAATTGGAAATGAATTAAATATGAAAATGTGAATTATAAAGTGACTATATAACTATCAGTTATAAAATTTGAATTGGATTAGTAATAATATCGAATTGAAGTAAATATGAATTCTGAATTTTGAAATATTATAAAACCATATAGCATAAATTTTTAATGAAATAAAATTTAAGTGAAAATTGGAATTGTGAATAAATAAATCAGGATAGCTTATAAAAAATGAAATTAGTGGAATAAAAATACACTGTGGCTATAAATAAACGTGTAATCTCGAGTTGAAAATAAAATGTAAATATATTCGAGTATAGAATTGGTGCAAATGTGAAAAATAAGTTGTGTGACTTATAAAATTGAAAAGCAAGATAGAAAATTCAAAATAAAATTTGTTGATATGTTCGTAAAGGAAATTAAATCCAAATTTGAACTATAAAAAGGAATTTGAACTCAGGAAAAATTAGAAAAGTGATTTTTGAGATAAGAATCAGATATTGAGTTACAAATTTGAAGTGAACTAATTAGATAATCAATTAGTTAAATGAATGTGAGGATGGAATTTTATTTGGTTTAGTTAAAATTTAATTATGGATTAAAAATGGATATTGGAAATAGAACTTGGGTTGTAAATAAAAAAAAATCGGCTTAAATGGTAAGCTAGTTAATTATAATTGGAAATATTGTCGAATAAAATAGAATTCGATTGAAATAGAAATGACTTGGGTTATAAATAAAATTCAATTTAAATGAAAATTAATTGAATATGGCTATGGGAGTTGTTTAAATAAATTCAAGCTTGGAATTAAAATTGAAGTGAATAAAATTAATGAACAAATTAATAAATTAGTAAATGAAATGGAAGTTGGTTGAAATGTAAATAAACTTAAGTTATTAGGCAGTAATAAAATAAAATAATGGATTAACTTAAGTTACTACTGTTGAATGGAAGTTGACTCGAATATTTACTGGTCATTTAATAAATTAGCATGAAATGATTCCGAGTTTAATAAAATAGATTTGAATATTATAAATGTGGATATTAGTGAAGTGTAAATGAATTGATAAGAATCAATTTGAAATGGAGTTGAATTGAATATAAATTGAGTTGCAATCAATTTAAAAATAGCTATAGGCTAAAATGGTTATTCTATGAAAATGAATAGCGCCAAATTTGCATAGAAAAAAATTGTAGTTCGATGCAAACGGAAGTTAATAAATTAATAAAAGTCAATAAAAATTGATTTTTAAATCAATATGGAATGGATATGAGTCTATTTAGTACTAAAAAAATTATTGAATGCAAGAAAATTGGGTGTAAATCATTTGATTTGAATAAAAGGGTATATGGATTGATGAATTGATTGAATTTGTATCAAAATCCTATGATTGCTTTTAATATATGGTTGGGAAGATGGAGTTATGAAGTTTATGTATTTTAACTATTTAAATATAAGTGAAATGTTGATGAATTTCATATTTTGGTACATATGATTTTAAATTGAGTAAGTATAGGTACCCGAAGGCTGTCATACTAGTTTAGGTTGCGTAATTGCGTATGAAGTAAACCTTCTTTCTTAATAATGCTTAAAAACGCTAAATAAGGAACGTTTTCGAATTAAATATCGCAAAATACAAATATTATGTGACGACCCAAACTCGATGTCCGATAAACGACATCAAATTCGCATCGCCGGAGCTTATAACAACAATTAAATGAATATAAAACAGCGGAACAGAATCAATATCATAAATATCATCACAGTTACAACATCAACATAATATCCATACTATATCAGAGTACATAATACATACACCACAACTCCAAATAAACATCATAGTAATACAACAGTGATCGTATATCCAAAAGTCCTCAAAGGAAAGAAGTGATAATGAACTTCCAAAAGCTAAACACCTGAAATCTCCAAAAGCTCCTAAGATATCTCTAAGATAAAAGCTCCAAAATACTGCTACTCCAAAATACGGAAACCTGCTACTAGGCTGCCCGTGTGGAAATAATGGGCACCCAGAGTTTAGGAAAGAAAACAATAAACTCCGGATCATACATGGGACTGGTATGAGTAAACAAAACAACAATTACTTTTAAAGAAACTAGATTTATAAAAAGGATTTTCGGAATGCTTTTAAAAATGGAACTACCATAAGACCTCCCGCCACACACAAAATGCAAACGCAGAATTGGAGGAGATTTCTTCTTATGATAGTTAAATATGCTTGGTACGAGAAAGAAATTCTTTGATATTATTACTAGTGCATAGCGTGAAATTATTTCGGAAGTAGAATATCAATCTTAGCCAGCATAGGTACCATTATACTATGCCTACTATAGCTGTCACTTGAGGTGACAGGTTATACAACTAAAACCGTACAAGGCTCGTATTGTTTCTTTGGATTTCCAACAAATGGTCAGGCTAAGGAACTTCCCATTGCCACATGAGAACGCCTCTGGAAGGACGTTCCCGAGAACCAAACCGGATCTCTACCAACACAAGGCCGGGTTACCCCTAACTGGGTAACTACTGACACGAGTATGCCATCTACCGGTTGTAACCAACCTTTAACCGGGGCCTCAGCAAAAATCACAAAGTAATACATATATATATCTGCGATATCAACATAAGTTAAATATCTGGGCTCCATACCATGATACCACTTCTATCCAGAAGGAAATGCACATACCCTAAGGGGTGCTACCCCCAATAACCTTGCTGCATCATTCCTGTTTCGACCATTCCGGGGTGTGAGGCTCGACGAAGTTTCGTCCACCATTCCGGGGTGTGAGGCTCAACGAAGTTTCGCCCACAAAGCTACGCTTTTCACAAAGCCATGCTTCGATCAACAAATGATCAGCAACACTCAGCATGCCACATTACCAAATTAGGAATATATTGCTGATATCTTCAACTACACAACCTCTAAGTTCGTACGTCTCAGAGAAGGGTGTGAAGCTAAAAGAATAAATTCTCCTCCACGAACAGGAATATATTTGAAAGAAATCTGATTTATATCTCAATTTGTAATGTCAGACACACAATCCATACAAGTCCGTTCTGGGTTCGAACAGAACCGAAGGCACTTCCAAAGAAGTCCTTGAAATTCGGATATCCACAATCCTGATCGGATTCCCCATCACATATGGAGAACTCTATACCGGAGCAACTCGACGCAGAGTCATTCGACAGGTCATCCTATCGCTTTCGCAAATACCCGGTCTTCAACACCGGTCTTCAAATGCTATCCATAACGTCGAATCACATATTCGAAATGGGTTATATGACACAAAGGTCCTTTCCCGGCTAGTTCGAATAGTGAGTGTCGAATTTTAAAACATGTGGATGTCATTCACAAATATTCACAGGTTCGATGTGGGTTTCGGATAACCAACTGAAATTCGATTCCCTGTCGCATCGAAGTTTAAATGCCGTTTTACGGGCAACAGGGTTTTCACATCAATACAGAACAAACAAAAATCATAATGCAGTACATGGCAATTTATATCACACAGCATCACTATCAGAACAGAAATATCAATATAGTGCACATCAATAGTTAATTTATTTTCAAATGTGGTTTAAATAAATTTACCACATAATTATTTTCAAATCAATGATAAAAATTTGGATCAATAAATTAAATCTTAATTTACTCGATTTATCGTTTCAAAATTTGTTATTTTATTTAACCGCCAAATTTGATTTGTCGACTTAATTTATCTGAATAACAAATTCTTAATTGACAATTTAATTTGAATACTTAGTTGTTTATTAATCAATTTAATTACAATTTGTAAATCATTTTCAATTTCCTTTCAAAATCATTAATTTACAAAACTTATTCATCTTAACTAACCATTCGTTAATTTTCTTTAAACTTTAAAAATCAATTTATTACTAACCGCAGAGTTTAAATCAAGTTTGCTTGAAATAAATTCTTGCTTAAACTAATTGAGTATTAGTTACTTCCTTGGTACTAAAGTTTTGTCACAACTTGCTGTATCTTTATAAAGCCGAGAATACCCAGGCCTTACTCGAGTCGAAACTCGAGTATCCCACCAATTTTCCTCGAAGCATCTTCTTCTTCCCCGCGTCTGTTCCTTCTCCTTTCCCTTTTTTTTATTTTTTTAAAAATCTTATAAATTCAAAACTGGAAATGAACGTTCTCCAGTTGCTCGAGTTCGACCCCGAGTTCCAACCCCATATGCCCGAAAACATCACCGAGTTCCCAGACCTTTTCCCCCACTGGCACAGAGGCCAAGTCGTGCACATGTACATGACAGCGACGCCTCTCTGGCGATCACCAATGACTCCGGTAAGTCACTAACACCCCATACACTCGAAATCAAACATCAAATTGAAGGCATCGGATCGAAACCAAAATGTAGCCATTTGTACGAAAAACTGCAGCCGACCCAAAAACGCCTCGTCCTCAGGAAATCCACTCACGCCACCTCCTCTGGCCATCAGAGGCCACGAAAACTTGACTGAAGCTCCATTGACGTGTGACACCGCAACTGGCACCGGAGTGACGAAGTCCGGTTGCCTATAGGAGGAGCAGCGATCGCCTTTCCAGGCTCGACTCAGCTCACCACTTAAACCATATCTTTAATTCGTTCTACCCATTCACACATTATAAAAATTCTTCAACAATTTTCCTGGATTCGTAGGTGTTCAAGAATGCTTCCATACGAATTTCAATATTTATAATTGATTTGATTTTCAGAAATTCATAAAAGTACAACTTTTGTTCATATACCAATTTCTCTGAGAATACCAAACTAAAAATCTAAACTTTTGTTTTAAAATTCACGTCTTGCAATATAGGTTCAATAAATATTCTTGAATTTATATTTTACAACAATTTATTTTTATCAATATTAGTGAAGATCTGTAAACCAAAGTTACAGTGGCGATAATCCACTGCATATTTAAATAAACTTGTAAAATCTTGTTTCATGGATTAACCAACTTGATTATGTGAAAAATCATAGCTTGTTAGTGGTTATTAGCAAATAGACTTTAGTTTTGAACAAACATAAACCCTGTATGAATTTTCACAGAACATCATGATCATGTTTCTTACTGCAGCATGTGCCAAACAGTTCATAAATGAAGTTTGCACTGGTAAAAAAGAATTTTTAAAAACCCTTTTTAAGATTTAGTTTACTCACCTGGCAAATGTTTGAAATAGAGACTATATTTTTGTTTTGTTTTGATTCTGCAGTTGAAACTTCCTTCAGTAAATTGCCTTTCAACTTGTAAGTATAAGGTGATGTCTTCTTTTCTTTTTAACTTCCTGTTCTTTGCTATTTTGTTTCCCTTTTTAAATTTCTGTTCTTTCTCAGTTTTGTTGAACGAAATAAAGCAGGGACTATGATGTTTATATATATATGAAGATGGTGTACATACTGCATTGTATATGTAGGTAGAATACTGCTTTTAATATTGACTAACCCATGCTGGAGAGTAACAACATTAATTGCAAGCATTAATTGAAGCATGTTACTTTGTAAATCTATAGCATGCCGTGTTTCATGCTTTATGTTTTGATAAGTACTAAATCTTGTTTCCTTGATTTGTTTTATTTTTTATTGAGGCTTGCATATTTTAGTTCCCTGGTTTGTATATTCCTTCATTTGTTTACATTGCTATGGTTTACAGCAACTTGTTTTATTCTTTTTGCAAGTTTTATTTTATTTTTGGTTTTCTAAATGAAAGTGTTTGTTTTAACTATTGTTTTCTTATGTCTATATTTGAATGGAATAAAATTGAGTTCTTATTTAAAGTTTTTAACTATTTTTATTTAAATTTCAACTTACTTTTTATTTTATTGTTTAATACAAAATCTTGTTTATTACTTAATTTATTCATTATTTATTTAAAACTCAAACTATCAATTATTTATTTATATTAACTTTAACAATATTTTTATTTCTCTTGAAATTTAGTTAATTTAAATTCAAAAGTTCAAATTATTTATCGAAATTAAATTAACTAAATTCTGGAATGTTACATTATCCCCTCCTTAAGAAAATTTCGTCCTCGAAATTGAAAGAGCGAGAAATGCAAACAAATAATATACGAATTCGGAAATGACTTACAATTTAAACCGAGATGTCTATTCTGCAATTGGGATATGATTTCTTTAGATTATCTTCAGTCTCCCAAGTAAAGTCCTATGGATCGCCACTCCATTGAACTTTGACCAGCTTCACAATCTTGTTTCTTAATCGCTTCTCATCACGATCTACAATTTTTATCGGTTCTCTTTTAACTGCCAAGTTAGGAGTGATCTCTAGATCCTGCTGAGCAGCTTCTTCAATAATATCATCTGGTTCATGCACATACTTTCGAAGATTAGAAATGTGGAACACATCATGCACGCCAGACAACCAGTCGGGTAGCTGTACTTGATATGCTAGAGGACCAATCCTTTCCAGAATAGGAAAAGGACCAATATAACGCGGTGCTAGTTTTCCAGTTTTCCCGAATCTCAATACACCCCACATCGGAGATACTTTAAGAAATACAGAATCTCCAACTTGAAATTCCAAATTTCTCCTTCGGCGGTCATAATAGCTCTTTTGACGGCTTTGGGCAGTTAATAACTTCTTTCGAATAAAGTCTACCTTCTCAGTGGCTTCTTTTATCATATCCGGTCCAAGAACAAGTCTATCACCTGATTCGATCCAGCATATAGGTGATCGACACGGACGACCATATGAAGCTTCGAAAGGAGCCATTTTTATACTGACCCGATAACCGTTATTATATAAGAATTCAACCAGATGCAAATGGTCCTCCCAAGAACCACCAAAATCATGAACACAAGCACGTAGAAGGTCTTCTAAAATTCGGTTGACCCTCTTAGTCTGCCCATCAGATTGTGGGTAATAAGCGGTACTGAAATTTAATTTCGTTCCTAATGCGTCCTGAAATGCTTCCCAAAATCTACTAGTGAAGATCGGATCACGATCATTCACTATACTGCTGGGAATACCATGGAGGCGAACAATTTACTTTATATACATACCTGCCAAGCTTGCCGCAGTCCGAGTGGATTTAACTGGAATGAAGTGAGCAGTTTTGGTTAAACGATCCACTATAACCCAAATCGCTTCATTTCCCTTCTTGGTTCATGGCAATCCGTCAATGAAATCTATCGATACGTGATCCCATTTCCATTTCGGTACTTCTAAAGGTTGAAGTAAACCGGCCACTTTCATTTGGTCGCTTTTAATTTGCTGACAAGTAGCAGCGACTCACATAAATAGATATGTCTCTCTTCATCGTCTTCCACCAGAATGTTCTTTTAACATCATGATATATTTTGTTAACTCCTTGATGGATACTGAATTTGGACTTGTGGCATTCATCTAAAATTTCACGCTTCAGATCAGGAATGTTCGGAACACAAATCCTGCCTTTTAATCTAATAATTTTATTGTCGTCAACTTCAAAACTCGTATCTTCACCATGACGTATTTTCTCATAAATTTGATGAAGGAACTCGTCCTCTTTTTGTTTACTGGCGACTTCCTCAAGAAGAGTAGGAGTGATAACCAGATATGCGAGAACATCATGTCTTCTGCTCAAAGCATCAGCAACCACATTGGCTTTTCCTGGAGTATGCAGAATATCTAAGTGCTAAGATGCCAGAAATTCCAACCAACGTTGTTGTCGCAAATTCAAATCTTTCTGGGTGAAGAGATACTTCAAGGATTTATGGTCGGTGAATAATTCGAATTTATCACCTAAAACAAAGAGAATTTATTAAGTATATTTCTTTAGTTAAGCCAGTTCATAAATTGTTAGGAAAGCTGAAAAGATTCTTACCCAGAAGATAATGTCGCCAGATTTTTAAGGCGAAAACAACTGCCAAAACTTCCAAATCGTGCGTCGGGTAGTTTTTCTCATGCAGACGTAATTGTCTACTCGCGTAGGCAACTACCTTTCCATTTTGCATTAATACTGCACCTACCCCATCACCACATGCATCAGTATAGACAGATAAGCCTTGGTTTCCGTTAACAATAGTGAGAACAGGAGCAGTGGTCAATCTCTTTTTCAACTCCTGAAAAACTTCTTCACATTCTGGAGTCCAGATGAACTTTGCATTTTTCATTGTTAGCTTAGTCAGCGGACTAGCCAACTTAGAAAAACCTTGAACGAATTTCCGGTAATAGCCTGCTAAATCCAAAAAGTTTCGAACTTCTTTTGGAGTAGTGGGTTGTTTCCAATCAAGAATAGCGGAAATTTTGTTAGGATCTACCGAAATTCCTTCTTCATTAACAATATGGCCAAGGAATTTGACTTCATTGACCCAGAAGTGGCATTTGGAAAATTTTGCATATAGAACATTTCTCCACAATATTTCCAATACGATTTTAAGATGTTCGGCATGCTCTTCTTTAGTCTTAGAATAGATCAAAATATCATCAATGAATACAAGCACAAATTTATTCAAAACTTCTCGAAACACTCGAGTCATAAGATCTACGAAGTATGCTGGAGCATTGGTTAGCCCAAAAGGCATAACTAACCATTCGTAGTACATATCAGGACCTCTGAAAGTGGTCAGATGTACACAATCTTCGGCAATTCGTAATTGATGGAATCCTTGGGCTAGATCCATTTTTGAAAAGAAACGAGAGCCATGAAGTTGGTCGAATAGATCATCAATTCTTGGTAGAGGGAATTTATTCTTAAGAGTTTGTTTATTTAGATCGCGGTAATCTACACACAATCTCAAAGATCCGTCTGATTTAGCAACAAATACGACGGCTGAGCCCCATTCAGAAACACTGGGTCGAATTAATCCTTTTGCTCGTAGTTCATCAGTTTGATGAACCAATTCAATCTTTTCCCTAGGTGCCATCCTGCGACATGCGTGAACGACAAGACGAGCATTGGGTACAAGATCAATTCGGAATTCTATTTCTCTGTGAGGAGGTAAAGATTTCACTTCTTCAAATACGTCGGAAAATTCCCGAACAACAGGTATAGATTGCAAAATGGGTTCAAGATATCCCAAGGTATACATCAATCTATCTCTCCTTGGACTTGGATCCTCACAAGAGATTTCAATAAAATTTCCAAGGTTCGTTTGGACTAAAACTGTCCGATTATTACAATCCGATATAGCTTCGTACCTCGATAACCAGTTCATACCGAGTAAGATTTCAAATTCATTAAATTCGAGGACAAAAACGTTGATAGGAAATCGATAGCTAGCATATGAAATAGGAACTCTCTTACAATATAAACAAAGATTTGCGGGACCTCCAACCGGATTTTTCATGCAAATAGGATCGTCAACAAATTTAGTTTTAAGTCCTAATTCATTTGCGGTTTGTTGAGAGATAAAGCTATGTGAAGCTCCTGTGTCAAATAAAACTCTAACAGTTCTATCATTAATAGTAAGGTTACCTTCTATAACCCTTTTTCCTTTATCAACTTTTGAAGTTGAGGGGTCCTTCTTTATCATATAAACTTTTGCCACCTACGCTGGCTTCATTATTGGGCAATCTTTAACAAAATGTCCAGGCTTGTGACAATTGTAGCATTCTTTAGCTCCTCTAACAGTTTCTTCCTTCTTAACTTGCTTCTTTGGTTTTGGGCAGTTATTTGAATAATGGCCCTTCTCTTTGCAGTTGTAACAAGTGACATTTTCTGCCGCGCTTCCCTGAATGCTCTTCTTCTTCTCGTTGCCTTGCCAAGGTTTCTTGCCTCCAAATTTCCGCTTTTTCCAATTTTGATTGCCCGAATTACATTTCTCCACCGTTGCTTGTTGTATATCAACGGTAGCGTATTTGTACCCCATATCTACTAAATCTCAAAAAGATTCCTTAACGTGGCCCGTCATTCTTTCATGATATTTCTGGTTCATTCCATGAATAAACCTTTCATTTTTCTTAAGAAGTGTGTTTAGCAATTCCGGGCCAAACCGAGATAGTTCGCTAAATTTATTTAAGTATTCTTCAAACGACAAACTTCCTTGTTTCAAATCCAGAAATTCTTGATACATTCTGGAAATTCCCGCCGATGGCATATAATGTTTTTCAAACACTTCCTTAAAACGATCCCAAGTAAATTCTTCCTTGGGTTCATCTATAATGATGGTTTCCCACCAAGCTGAAGCTTCTCCTTGGAGTTGCCAAGAAGTTATAAGTCTCTTCTTCTCATCCTGCAGTTTTAGCCCTTTAAAAATCTTCTCACACGATCTTACCCAAGCTTGATCCTCAATAATTGACTCCTTGCCGGTGAACGGTTTGCCACCAAGCTTTTCGAACTTCTTATATAAATCAGCCAAGTCCGGCTGCTGCTGAATATCTATTACTGCTTCCGCGGCTGGGGGAATTTGATTAGGTGCTGCAGCATTCCCTTGACCCCTAGCTCTTCCTCTGCGTCCGCTCATTTTCATTATCTGAGATTAGTAAGAAAATTGATTTAGATATACAGACAAGATATCTTAAGGAATATCAGCAGTAAAAAGAAATAGACTAAGAAAATTTAAAGTTTCAGTCTTGGTTATACTCATTCTAGGGTATACTTCACCCTATCCCTAATAAGCCATCTAATGTGTTATACTCCGTAGCTAAAGTTCTTACTCAACCAGAAGCTTTGATACCACTTGTGACAACCCAAACTCGATGTCCGATAAACGACATCAAATTCGCATCGCCGGAGCTTATAACAACAATTAGATGAATATAAAACAGCGGAACACAATCAATATCATAAATATCCTCACAGTTACAACATCAACATAATATCCATACTATATCAGAGTACATAATACATACACCACAACTCCAAATAAACATCATAGTAATACAACAGTGATCGTATATCCAAAAGTCCTCAAAGGAAAGAAGTGATAATGAACTTCCAAAAGCTAAACACCTGAAATCTCCAAAAGCACTTAAGATATCTCCAAGACAAAACTCCAAAATACTGCTACTCCAAAATAGGGAAACCTGCTACTAGGCTGCCCGTGTGGAAATAATAAGCACCCAGAGTTTAGGAAAGAAAACAATAAACACCGGACCAGTCATGGGACTGGTATGAGTAAACAAAACAACAATTATTTTTAAAGAAACTAGATTTATAAAAAGGATTTTCGGAATGCTTTTAAAAATGGAGCTAACATAAGACCTCCCGCCACACACACAATGCAAATGCAGAATTGGAGGAGATTTCTTCTTATGATAGTTAAATATGCTTGGTACGAGAAAGAAATTCTTTGATATTATTACTAGTGCATAGCGTGAAATTATTTCGGAAGTAGAATATCAATCTTAGCCAGCATAGGTACCATTATACTATGCCTACTATAGCTGTCACCTGAGGTGACAGGTTATACAACTAAAACCGTACAAGGCTCGTATTGTTTCTTTGGATTTCCAACAAATGGTCAGGCCAAGAAACTTCCCATTGCCACATGAGAACGCCTCTGGAAGGACGTTTCCGAGAACCAAACCGGATCTCTGCCAACACAAGGCCGGGTTACCCCTAACTGGGTAACTACTGACACGAGTATGCCATCTCTCGGTTGTAACCAACCTTTAACCGGGGCCCCAGCAACAAATCACAAAGTAATACATATATATATATATATATCTGCGATATCAACATAAGTTAAATATCTGGGCTCCATACCATGATACCACTTCTATCAAGAAGGAAATGCACATACCCTAAGGGGTGCTACCCCCAATAACCTTGCTGAATCATTCCTGTTTCAACTATTCCGGGGTGTGAGGCTCGACGAAGTCTCGTCCACAAAGCTACGCTTTTCAGAAAGCCATGCTTCGATCAACAAATGATCAGCAACACTCAGCATGCCACATTACCAAATTGGGAATATATTGCTGATATCTTCAACTACATAACCTCTGAGCTCGTACATCTCAGAGAAGGGTGTTAAGCTGAAAGAATAAATTCTCCGCCACCAACAGAAATATATTTGAAAGAAATCTGCTTTATGTCTCAATTTGTAATGTCAGACACACATTCCATACAAGTCTGTTCTGGGTTCGAACAGAACCGAAGGCACTTCCAAAGAAGTCCTTGAAATCCAGATATCCACAATCCTGATCGGATTCCCCATCACATATGGGGAACTCTATACCGGAGCAACTCGGTGCAGAGTCATTCGACAGGTCATCCTATCGCTTTCCCAAATACCCGGTCTTCAACACCGATCTTCAAATGCTATCCACAATGTCGAATCACATATTCGAAATGGGTTATATGACACAAAGGTCCTTTCCCGGCTAGTTCGAATAGTGAGTGTCAAATTTTAAAACATGTGGATGTCATTCACAAATATTCACAGGTTCGATGTGGGTTTCGGATAACCACTTGAAATCCGATTCCCTGTCGCGTCGAAGTTTAAATGACGTTTTATGGGCAACAGGGTTTTCACATCAATACAGAACAAACAAAAATCATAATGCAGTACATGGCAATTTATATCACACAGCATCACAATCAGAACAGAAATATCAATATAGTGCACATCAATAGTTAATTTATTTTCAAATGTGGTTTAAATAAATTTACCACATAATTATTTTCAAATCAATGATAAAAGTTTGGATCAATAATTTAAATCTTAATTTACTCGATTTATCGTTTCAAAATTTGTTATTTTATTTAACCACCAAATTTGATTTGTCGACTTAATTTATCAGAATAACAAATTCTTAATTGACAATTTAATTTGAATACTTAGTTGTTTATTAATCAATTTAATTACAATTTGTAAATCATTTTCAATTTCCTTTCAAAATCACTAATTTACAAAACTTATTCATCTTTACTAACCATTCGTAAATTTTCTTTAAACTTTAAAAATCAATTTAGTACTAACTACAGAGTTTAAATAAAGTTTGCTTGAAATAAATTCTTGCTTAAACTAATTGAGTATTAGTTACTTCCTTGGTACTAAAGTTTTGTCACAACTTGCTGTATCTTTATAAAGCCGAGAATACCCAGGCCTTACTCGAGTTGAAATTCGAGTATCCCACCAATTTTACTCGAAGCATCTTCTTCTTCCCCGCGTCTGTTCCTTCTCCTTTCCTTTTTTTTAAAAGCTTATAAATTCAAAACTAGAAATGAACGTTCTCCACTTGCTCGAGTTCGACCCCGAGTTCCAACCCCATATGCCTGAAAACATCACCGAGTTCCCAGACCTTTTCGCCCACTAACACAGAGGCCAAGTCATGCACATGTACACGACAGCGACGCCTCCCTGGCGATCACCAATGACTCCGGCAAGTCACTAACACCCCATACACTCGAAATCAAACATCAAATTGAAGGCATCGGCTCGAAACGAAAATGTAGCCGTTTGTACGAAAAACTGCATCCGACCCAAAAACGCCTTGTCCTCAGGAAATCCACTCGCGCCACCTCCTCTGGCCATCAAAGGCCACGAAAAATTCACTGAAGCTCCATTGACGTGTGACACTGCGACTGGCACCAGAGTGACGATGTCCGGTTGCCTATAGGCGGAGCAGCGATCGCCTTTCCAGGCTCGACTCAGCTCACCACTTAAACCCTATCTTTAATTCGTTCTACCCATTCACACATTATAAAAATTCTTCAACAATTTTCCTGGATTCGTAGGTGTTCAAGCATGCTTCCATACGAATTTCAATATTTATAATTGATTTGATTTTCCGAAATTCATAAAAGTACAACTTTTGTTCATATACCAATTTCTCAGAGAATACCAAACTAAAAAAATAAGCTTTTGTTTTAAAATTCACGTCTTGCAGTATAGGTTCAATAAATATTCTTGAATTTATATTTTACAACAGTTTATTTTATCAATGTTAGTGAAGATCTGTAAACCAAAGTTACAGTGGTGATAATCCACTACATATTTAAATAAACTTTCAAAATCTTGTTTCATGGATTAACCAACTTGATTATGTGAAAAATCATAGCTTGTTAGTGGTTATTAGCAAATAGACTTTAGTTTTGAACAAACATAAACCCTGTATGAATTTTCACAGAACATCATGATCATGTTTTCTTATTGCAGCATGTGCCAAACAGTTCATAAATGAAGTTTGCACTGGTAATTTTTTTTTCAAAAACCCTTTTTAAGATTTAGTTTACTCACCTGGCAAATGTTTGAAACAGAGACTATATTTTTGTTTTGTTTTGATTCTGCAGTTGAAACTTCCTTCAGTAAATTGCCTTTCAACTTGTAAGTATAAGGTGATGTCTTCTTTTCTTTTTAACTTCCTGTTCTTTGCTATTTTTTTCTCTTTTTAAATTTCTGTTCTTTCTCAGTTTTGTTGAACGAAATAAAGAAGGGACTATGATGTTTATATATATATAAAGATGGTGTACATACTGCATTGTATAGGTAGGTAGAATACTGCTTTTAATATTGACTAACCCATGCTGGAGAGTAACAACATTAATTGCAAGCATCAATTGAAGCATGTTACTTTGTAAATCTACAGCATGCCGTGTTTCATGCTTCATGTTTTGATAAGTACTAAATCTTGTTTCCTTGATTTGTTTTATTTTTTTATTGAGGCTTGCATATTTTAGTTCCCTGGTTTGTATATTCCTTCATTTGTTTACATTGCTATTGTTTACAGCTACTTGTTTTATTCTTTTTGCAAGTATTATTTTATTTTTGTTTTCTAAATGAAAGTGTTTGTTTTAACTATTGTTTTCTTATGTCTATATTTGAATGGAATAAAATTGAGTTCTTATTTAAAGTTTTTAACTATTTTTATTTAAATTTCAACTTACTTTTTATTTTATTGTTTAATACAAAATCTTGTTTGTTACTTAATTTATTCATTATTTATTTAAAACTCAAACTATCAATTATTTATTTATATTAACTTTAACAATATTTTTATTTCTCTTCAAATTTAGTTAATTTAAATTCAAAAGGTCAAATTATTTATCGAAATTAAATTAACTCAATTCTGGAGTGTTGCATATTGAGTAATAATTTTTTTCCGACCGTGTGGGTCGAGGTATATATATTTATCTCTCTTGTCTTATTGCAAAAGGTCCTTCGTACGAAGGGGACTATGCCAAATTTTTTGGAAGTTTAGGGTGTTAGATTTTTTTTTAGAATATTGGAAATCTTTTTTGTTAATGACAATTTGTTTTTGAATTGTAATTGGAATAAAGGATCATGGAATTAGAATTGAGAACTAATTGTTTTGGGTGAAACAAAAAGATCGGAAAAAGTTTATGTCGAGTTTAACCAAGTGGGATTTTTAAGTTATTGGTTTAGAGCATTTTTCCTACCTCAGCAATTTTAGGGATGAAATTCTTTTAAGGAGGGAGGAATGTAACGGCACAGATTTTTCGACGGTTAATTGTGGATATTAAATGGTTTTAAATATTGGATTTTGGATTATAATTAAGTTAGTAAGTTTTAAAACTAAAATTTCAAACGATTTCGTAAAATTTTGAAATCATCAATTAAATCGACGCGTTAAAATAGCGGCCCGAGATATAGTTTTGGAATTCGACGAAACCAGTTCCATTGGATCCTAATAGCATGTTATTATCAGATTCCAAATTTCGTAGTGTTTGGAGTTATCATTTGATCGTACGGGATACAAACGCTTTGAAATTAATATCGGAATTTAATAAATAATTAGATCCAAGAAGCTATCTTCTCCACTCAAAATCTTTTCCATTGCGTTTGAAATAGGGGTATAACATTATAAATGCCAAGAGGCCTGCTTCGATAGGGTTTTAAAGTTTTGAGCTAGATAAAGTGAGATATTTATAATTAAAAATATTATAATCTGTTAAGTCAAGACCTTGCCTTCTCCAACATGCCTCCCTCAACGTTATATCACATCTATCCTTTCTTCCTCCCATTCAAATTAGAAACAAAAAAATCGAGTTCATTTATGATAAAAAATTATGTAAGGGAATTAAATCGCGTTTCAACCCAGAGAAATGCCGGACGATCGAAAACCGCGAAGTTAGAGGATCGAGGAGAGATCAGAAGTCATTGTCGCGATTAGGGATGGTTCTAATTCATGTGGGGTCATGATTGGGGCCGAGCAATGCAATGTCATGAAGAGGATACAGTCGCGATTGGGAAAGGTGGCAAGCGCGTTAGTGATGTCGTGGAGGGTCGGCGTTACTTGTAGTATAGGCGGTTGTTGGTGGCAGTACGCGGCAGCTTGTGGATGGGTTCGTCATGTTTATGGATTGAGAAAGGGGAGGAAGTCGCGATAGGCTGGGCTATGGGTGGTGAAGTTGCGGATGGCCAGCAAAGGCGTCGGTGGCGTGGCTATCGATCGGAATGGTGAAGCCGAGCTGGGTCTCATGCGAATTGGCGATCGTGTGCGTTTCTACGATTAAGAGATGAAGTGTTATTCCTAAATTAAGGTAATTTATTAAATTATGTTGTAATTAGTGAAATTAATATATATGTATACACACACACACACATATATATATTAAATCGTGTGAATCTTATTAGTGAAATATCTAACTCTTACGAGATTCAAATTGGAGAAACCAAGTTGCATTGCGATCATGATGATGAGAACTTTACAAGAAATTAGTTTGGGATTTTTCGGAGTCAACCAGGATTTTAGACAAATTAAATATGGTTGTTTGGAATAATAAAAACAAAGGTGAGAAAAATTCTCACTTATTTGGATTACCAAAATTTAAATTTTAAATATTTGAAATTAAAGTTTGAATGCTTGTTGAATTTATAAATTATTATCTGTTGAATGATATAATATATACATATAGTAGTATATAATAGTATTTGGGGTGATATCCCCCCATATTATAGCAGATGAGACCCCATGCGCCCCGCATAATAGCGGATGACCCTTTATACCGTGATATCCCAATTGAAGTGGGATTTGTATTTTTTTATGTTGCATTGACATCGTGGATGCAGGGAAATAGGTTGGAGGGATCCAACTAGATTCCTCAAAATATTGACTTTAATTTCATATATTGTGATATAAGAATTGTGTAGAAAATCTATTATAGATTATTGTAGTGATTGGAATTATTGGATGTTGTTGTAGCATTGGCCTGAATTTTCAAACTTTAAAAAAACCATAAATATTATTCTTTGGAATTCGAACGAATAAAAAGAAATTTTGGATATAAAAATATTTATACTGGAAATTGGGTTATTTTGTAGGAAACTGAATTAAAAAATAAAATAATAAATTTTGGTTAAAGTTGTACTTAACTATTCGTAAATTGTTTTAAGATGGATATTTTTAAAAATGAATTATATAAAAATAATTTATAAATGATATTCGAAAAAAATATAGAAAGAAGTTGGAATCCATATTTAAAATGGATTTGAAAAATAGAGGGAATGTATTAAGAAATGGATTTATAAGTAAGGTTTAACAAATAAGATTGTTTTATGGATAGTTGAAACTCAAAGGAATTTATAAATTTATAAACAATGTTTATAAATAAGGAAAATGATCTCAGGTTATCAGTTGGAATATGAGTTTATAGGGTGAATTTATATCGATTTATGGGAATCTATTTTTGAATGCGAGAATGGTGATAAAATTAAGATAAATTGATGTGATACGAATCGAGAGGGATTTATAAACTTAATTTGGCAATATTGGATTTTTAAAATAAATTTTTGTCAAGAAATTGTAAATTATTTAAATGGGGTTTTTAACTACTATGCTATAAAACTTAAACTATTATTTAAATCTAGAGTATTGTAAAAAAGTTAGTTAATATAATGTTTGATATTTATTGAAATAAATTCAAATTTTATTAATCATCTTTGTTAATTAATTAGTTATTAAAAATGATTTGGATATGGGTTATGGATGTTATTTGGAATGTTTTGGTTTACTTAAAACATATTTTAAAAATAAACTATTATTCCTCAAAATAATAATTATATATATACATAGTTTTAAGAGATTGAATTTATTTATAAATCTTTTCGAGATTGGAAGCAAAGTTTATTAAACAAGTATGATTTTAAAAGAGAAACCTTATAGTGGGATTTTGGGAGCTTAAAGAAATTTCCAAAGTGTAAAAATGAGAGAAATTCGGAAAATGGATTAGAATTCATAAAGGAAGTTAGGAATGGGTATTTGGAGATGTAGACAAGTGCATTCGATCTTGGAAATATTAAGGGACATACATATAAAATTTATAAAGAATTTTGAGAAATTGGAAAAAATGGACTACTTCTTGAATATTAGAAATAAAAGATCTTATGGAATATGCTTATAAATATTCCTAAGTACTGGGCGGGAAGAATTTGGAAATATTTAACTTCGAGATTTTAATTATAGAAATATTTTCAAAGGATGGATTATAATTGGAAGGGAGAAAAATATTCCAAGTACCGAAATGACTTGAAAATATCCTGTTAAGGATATGGGAATTTGAGTTTGGTTTCCACTATAAAAATATTGGAAGGGTTTGAATATATATATCTTGTAAAGATATATGAGAATATATTTAGAAAAATTATAACACGGCCAGATGATTTCTTATGGATGTTTTATCGATAGTTAAATAACCGACTATCAATATTGGCCAATTTATTTAATCGTTTCAAAGAGACCAAGATCGGATTTAATTATCCGAAAACCACTTCGATCCGGTTTGAACATTACGAATGAATACCATGAAGATGATGAAGATGGTGATTCGGTTTGTCCAGACCCAGGGCAACTTGTATGGATGAATGCTATCAGAACCTCGTCATTGAAGGACGATGAGCATTTGAAGAAGAATTGGTTCTTAAAAGGTAACGCTTAGCCTTAAGACTCATCAACTGGGAATGGCTAAAACAGGTGAGATGCAGCAAGGCTAAGTGGGTCGCACCCAATTAGGGTATCTTATCACTTTTCTAGATGTCCTCAAAGACTTATTTATTATGGATATGGTTGTGTATGGAAGGAAAGCTCGATGGTAATGGTGGGAACACCCGGGATGATAACATATTCGGTCTATCCAGGTTAGGGGCAGGTCGGCCTTTCGTAGCAAGGGATCCCGGTGATGGTCCTCGATACATTGTTCTAGAGGTGTACTATGACAGGCGGTACCCTAGTGGCCAAGTCATTCGTATGGAATCCATTCTCCAATAAGCGCTGTACGGTTTTGATTGTGCCCAACTATGCTGAAACATGAGATGCAAGCACTTCAGCTATTTCCTATTTACTTTCTATAGACACTATTATAATATCAGATGATTTTGATTAAAATTGTTTTGGTTATCGTAAGGTAAAAACCAATCATGTTTATGTGTGACGTGGTCTTACGAGATACCTTTGTTTTCAAAGGATTTTGAAAATAATAGTAATAATTCAAATTGAGTGTGTTTTGTCATGCTGGTTTTCTAAACTGACTCGATTGTTATTTTATTATAATGCTCGGGTCAGGCAGAGTATTACAAATTCAGGATTGAATGTTATGGAGCTCGCAAGATGAGCTGGATGACAAGACATATTTCTGTACTTGATCTATATTTCCACAATGTGATGACTAGTTATTAAACTGTCCAGATTGATGTATTGATTACTGTACTCTGATGATTGTAAGTACATAAACAGTTACAGATTCCTTTGTATAAAAATCTATTATTGTATATTTTATTTTGTTCCTCCGTTCATGAGTTGAACTGGTGAAAATTATGGTAGACTCAATGGGGTACGAAGATACGGGCCTTGACAAGAAAGGTCCTACTCTAGGAATCCAAGTAACTCATATGCTCCTTCTGCCACCTATTACTTGTTAACAACTTACACTGTATTACTCATTACGAACAAGATCTATTCATCTCTTCTATTCCATGTTCAAAAAGGAATAACTAAGTCTCATTTACTGCAATGGATAAGGGTTTCAATCTATGCAGTCTCTATTTAAAAAGTCAAATAAGCTTGGGGAAATTTTCTCTTTACCTTTCATTTTTCCCCAACTAAGATCTACCTATCCCAACCACGTGTGTCGTATCATCTTACTAATATTATTTCACTATTCTTCTACAGTCTACACACACGAAGTAACATTTCTAGGTTTTCTAGTGTCCTATACACCTTACGGGAACTTTTATTATTACTAAGAGTAATTACTGCTATAACCATATATTTTTCTCGTTACACCTAGGAAATGATTTCTATCTACTCCATATTTAAAAGTCTGATTTGGTTTGGTATTTATCAATTTTTCTACAAAAATTAAAACTTCTAAATTTTATCTTTTCAAAAACTTTTCCACCAAACCATCCTTTTTTTAAACATGTCTTGCTTATTCTTAAAACGTTTTTCTTTTTTCTTCACATTTAAAAAAATATCCTCACATGTTTTCAATATATCCTTCCTTATTTTTTTTACTTTTTTCATAGATTTTCAAATTTACTAAAACTGGGTTAAATAAGAAAAATTATTTTATCCAAAATCTCTTAACTTTTCTACTCTTCCAATTTCTTAACCTTAAAGGAGTTACTAACTTAGTATACTTAATGGTTTTATACCTTAATGTATTGGAATTACTTTCTCTTATGAGAAACCATTAACGCTAAAACCTTCTATGAATCCTTTAAAGGAGGATTTCATGTTTATCGTAAGGCCTACAATATAGATGCTCCACTACTTACTATGAAAACATAAATCGCGTCCGCACTAGCCTATGCTAGTGCTCGAACATCCACAATGTACCACCCGGCGAACACATTGAGGACTACATAATTGTTCTGTCTACTATCTGAATCCCGCCAACAAGGTCTACCTTATATGGAATGCAGTTGGGGATTTTCTATATTTGTAAAGGACTGCTTTGTTAGGCTTACAATATAGATATTCTAGTTAGTTTGTCTCTTTTTCATCGTAGCTATAGCCCCACGTAGCCACTCCTCAACTAACCGGAAGACTTTTAAAGAGTTAAGTGGCCATGCCTTATTGCAAACAATCAAACATCCAAATAGCGATTCCCCACATCTAATGTCTCGATAGTGAAAGAATCATTGGCCTGTTGTTTAGCTCTACTCTTTCCTTAAATCGCTCTTGGTCTTATGCTGGCCGATATCCACATGCGACTATCCTTAAACTTACTTGCAAGTACTGGACATACGAATACCCTACTCCAAACACTAGGCCTTCTCACTTCCTACAAAGGTCTACGTCGTTAGGCTTATAATGCAAATGCATTCAAGGCATACTCTCTTGATGGAACACCTACAGACCTGACTCCGAGGGTGTAGCTTCGTTAGGCCTACCCAAATGGCCTTCCGTCCTAGAGTATCCTCACGTCTTGTTGAAGTCTCATACTTACTTGAAGGCCAAAAATACTAAGTTGGACATGCTTCTCCATTTCTGAAATCCGTGATGAACTGCTTCGTTATACGCTTCATCCTTTGGGCTGCTCCAAACGCATCTCAATTCTTTTATTAGACCCTAAGTCTAATCTTTTAATTTGCATTTTAGTTTACTTTCTTATTCTGTTGGCTACTTATTTACCCTAGTTAGCATATTCTTGCCCTCATCTTACCTCTATCGGTTGTGAGATTCCCATTTATTTAATAGGAAATGCTGTTGGTATAAGCCACATTCATTATCTTGCTTATTTAACTTAATATAAATCTTAAGTTCATTAAAATAAGCCTCTTTTATCATTCCTTCTTTATTTGCTTATTAACTTAATATAAATTATTTAAATAAGCTTCTACTATTATTATTTCTCATTAATTTATTCAAAGTCTTAAAATAAGCTTTTCTGTTCTTATTACTTAATTTTAACTATGTTATAATTGTACCTATAATTGTCGTTTTCTCTTCTTTATAGTCCGTACATAATTCCAATGTAACGACCCGGACTTTTCGACGGTTAATTGTGAATATTTAAATGGATTTAAATAATTGATTTGAAGTTATAATTGAGTTAGAAAGTTTTTAAAACTGGATTTTTAAGTGATTCGTAAATTTTTAAAATCGTCGATTTAATAGATGAGTTAAAATAGTAATCCAAGGCACATTGTTGGATTTCGACGAAACTAGTTCCATTAGATTCATAATAGTGCATTATTATTGGATTTCAAATTTTGTAGCATTTGGAGTTATCCTTTGATCATACGGGATATAAAAGCGTTGAAATTTATATCGAAAATTTAATATTATAATTGGGTCCAAAAAGCTATCTTCTCCATACGATCAATTTAGGACTAGAAACCTTTTCCCTTGTGCTTGAAATAGGGGTATAACATTACAAACGTTTAGCGGTATAGCTCTATAGGAGATCAAAATTTTATGTTGCTAAAAGGTGATATTTTATAATTAAATAAAATTATATAAAATCACATCAGAGGTCAATCTCTATTAACGAAAACGTGCTTGAGACGCTTGCCCTAGTTTAAAACATGTTTCTTTAATATTTTCTCCTTCCATCCTTTTCACGAATTCAATCAGATGAAAAAAACTAAAAAAAATAAATCGTAGTAGAAAAAATAGTAATATATATATATACTAACTTCGATCGAGCCACACTATTTTATAGGCGATCGAGCGAATCTCATGGCACTCGTATGCGTGCGGATAAAGGGGAGGCCAGCAATCATAGTTTTAAGTGACCAACAATAGGGGACTTCGTGATTTAAATCGATATGTCGATGGGGGTGGTGTGGGATTGACGATTGGAAGTTAGGGTTGGCGCAACTTGGTTAGAGAAATAAGATGAAGCGCTTATGAGGGGATGATGGTGGCGTATCGTAGGTGACCTGAGGGGATGAATCGTGATCGTGAGAGGTGGTGCCGAGTAGCATGGGCATGTAGGCAACTGGGAAGAAGTTTAACTCAAACTCGATGACAACATGGTGGCGGACGAAGCGGAGGCTTGGGATGAGTTTCGTGTTGGAGCTGCTATTCGTGCTCTAGCCGATTTAGGAAGGTATTGTGGTAAACTAATATAGTAAATTACTATATTCAGAAATGATTGATTATTTTCTTTAAGATCAAATGTTTAAAATGTATAAAATTTTCGTGCAAGGTCTAAAACTGTGAGAAAAAAAGTCGGGATCGAAATCAATTGCAAATAAAAATAAATGGTGAGAAAACTCTCACTCATTTGGATTACCACAATTTAAATTTTAAATAGTTGAAATTAAATTTTGGATGCTTGTTGAATTTTTAAATTTATTGTCTGTTGAATGATATAATATGTATAGTAATATATATACATATATATAGATATATTAGTATTTGGAGTGATATTCCCGCATATTATAGCGGATCAGACCCTATGCACCCCGCATAATAGCGGATGATCATATATACCACGATATCCCCCTCGAAGTGGGATTGGTGTTTTTATATTGTATTAACATCTGTGGATGCAAAGAAATAGGTTAGAGGGATCCAATTGGATTCCTCAAATGTAATGTTTATTTTTCATATAGAATGATATATGAAGTGAGTGGGTAATCTGTTATAGATTATATGGAATTGAAATTATTGGATGCTATTGTAGCACTAGCCTGAATTTCGATAATTTAAATACTGTAAATATATTTTTTTAAATTAAGGGATAAAAAGGAATTTTGATATAAAAATATTTATATTTGAGTTGAGGTTATTTTAAAGAAATTGAGTAGGAAGAAATATATTGAATTTTGGAAACACTTAACTATTGTGAAGTATTAGATGGAGATTCTAAAAATGAATTATAATAGAGAATTTATGTAGGATATTTCGAAAATTTAAAAAGCAGTTGTAGTCTATATTAAAAATAGATTGGAAGCTATAAATGGAATTAGTTAAGTGATGGATTTATAAAAATGAAATTTCATAAACGAGATTAGTTCTAATAAAAAGTGAAACACAAAGGAGTTATAAATTTTATAAATAGTGTTTTATGAAATAAAGGAAATTGATATCAGGATGTGTAACAAACGGAAAATTTTCGACTTTCGAAAATTCAACATCGACACTCACTTTATCGATTGCCGAGAAATCGAAGGCCGAAAAACCGAAATGTTATGGTTTTAAGAAAAAATTTAAGAAAAGAAAAAGAGAGAAAAAGGTAGAAGATAATAGAAAAAGATAAAAAGATGGAGGGAAAGGAAAACAGAAAATAGAACAGAAAGAAAATAGAACGGAACAGAAAACAACAGAATCTCACAATTCGCAGCGGAACAACATATAATAAATAAATGAATAATCTTTAACAAAGAACTATATCAATTATTACATTACATCACATTTCATTACATCATATCATCAGAGTGTACAACAACATACAACAACAAACAGTGCAGCGGAAAAAGAAATACTCTATACTAGTAATACGCCATGCCATCCAGCTTGTCTCCAGCAACTCCAGAATATCCAGAATATCCTGATAAACCTTAACTTTTAACTGCCCGTGTGGAAATTGGTGAGCACCCAGAGTTTAGGAAGGAAAACAATAAACTCCAAGTCAGTCATGTGACTGGTGTGAGAACTCAAAACAGTTTATTTATCTTTAAAATCAAAATAGAGGAATATTTTTAAATTCAATTCGCAATGCTTTTAAAAATGAGACTACCATAAGGCCTCCCGCACACACACACAATGCAAACGCAGAATCGGAGGAGATTTCTCCTTATGATAGTCAAAGATGCTTGATACGCATTTAAAATAACATTTGATATTATTACTAGTGCATAGTGTAGGGGAAAAATTCATTTCGAAAGTAGAATATAAATCTTAGCCAACATAGACATTTCGAACTATGCCTACTATAGCTACCATCCAAACAGTGTTGCAACACCATAAGTGAATGATAGGTTCTACAACTAATACCGTACAAGTTTCGTATTGTTTCTTTGGATTTCCAACAAATGGTCAGGCCAAGGAACTTCCCATTGCCACATGAGAATGCCTCTGGAAAGACATCCCCGAGAACCAAACTGGAACTCTGCCAACACAAGGCCGGGTTACCCCTAACTGGGTAACTACTGACATGAGCACGCCATTCCCCGATCGTAAACGACCTTTCTCACGGGATCCCGATAACCAACAACCACAAAGTAATAAATTCGCAGTAACCACATAGGTTAAATATCTGGGCTCCATACCATGATACCACCTCTATCCAGAAGGAAATGTACATACCCTAAAGGGAGCTACCCCTCATAACCTTGCCGAATCTTTCCTGTTTTGACCATTTCCGGGGTGTGAGGCTCGACGAAGTCACGTCCACAAAAACATACTTTATACAAAAGCCATGCTTTGGGTCAACAAATGATCAATACAATGATCACCAAGATAGACGATCAAATAAACGATCCTATCACAATAATCAACACAATGATCATTTACAGCAACACTCAGCATGTCACATTACCAAATTGGGAATATATCGCTGATAACTTTAACTATATAACCTCTGAGCTCGTACGTCTCAGAGAAGGGTGTTAAGCTAAAAGAATAAATTCTTCGCCACCAACAGAAATATATTTGAATGAAATCGGCTTTATATCTCAACTTGTAATGTCAGACATACAATCCATACAAGTCTGTTCTGGTCTCGAACAAAACCGAAGGCACTTACAAAGAAGTCCTTGCAATCCGGATATTCACAATCCTGATCGGATTTCCCATCACTTAGGGAGTCTCTATACCGCTGCAACTCAGTGCAGAGACAATCGACAGGTCATCCTATCGCTCTCGCAAATACCAGGTCTTCAACACCGATCTTCAATGCAATTATAACGACGTATCACATATTCGGAATGGGTTATACGACCCCATGGTCCTTTCCCGGTTAACCCGAATAGTGACCGCTTATTCAAAAATAAGTGTAGCATTCACATTCAAACAAATCACATCAATTACCCATTCAAAGGGAAATATTGATAGTCGGTTATTGAACTATCAATGGATATGCACACATCACCAGTTTCCAAATAATTTTCCAAATTATTTATTTTCCAAAATATCTTTACAAGATATATAATTTTCACATTTCAAAATAAATCAATATTTATTTTTAAACCAATTCCACTTTCTTTTATAAATTTCTTAATGAATTTATAATCCAAAATATCTATGGATATTCGATTTCAATTATTCATTTCAATTTATCTTCAAAAAGATAAATTCTCAAAATATTCACCTTATATTGGAAAGCATTTCCATACTTATACATTCATAAGTAATTCACAAATTTTATTTATTTTCAACACTTAGAAAATATTCAATATACTTAAATCGAGATTAAGTATATATTTCATTCTTTAAGGAAATCATTCTCATAAACATATTTATTTGGGCCAAAACGAATGTTGCGTAAAACATCGTTACGACAACCCAAAATCACTAGTATAGGGATTCGAAATTAAAATAGATATATAAATCCCAATACTATACAAAACATTTCCTTTCGGAAATCATTTACTACAACAACAGTGTTATAGTCTACTATTTCCTTCTATTTCTCGAAAACGTCTATTTCAAAAATAAATGTCGAAATCTATGGTTTCGAATCTCAACACAATTAAAACTTCGTTAGATCGTTTTAATTCTATTTCAAATATCACATTCGAAACAATTTCTTTAACATCTTATTCACTATTCAAAAACGTGAAGATACTACGTTAACACATTTCATTATTTCTATTCATTTTAATTCAAAGGATTATTCACTATTCAAAAATGTGAATATAACTCCATTTATAGGTTTCAACAAATTTTCTTGTCAAAATAAGTCATTTGCGAATTTATAAAACAATGTTTATAAATTCCATTTCTATTTATTTATAAAAACTTTCTTTTTATAAATTCTTTTATTAACCTATTCCAGTTTATAACTCAATTATAAACTAAAAGTTCATATTATAAGTCAAATGCTTATAAAACGATTATTTTACAAAGATCGTTCTTTTAAACTTCCCAAATTATAAATCTTATAACTTATAAGATTCATTTATTTAACCAAATCTATTCTTCAATTAACTTCACAAATTTATAAATCTTACTATTTATAAATTTCATTTATAACTTCACCATTTATAATTCTATAAATTTCATTCTTTAATGAAATTCATTTTCACTTCATTCAAACACTTATAAAAACTCGTTTTATAATCCAAATGTTTTAACTTATAAATATCAATTTATAAATCCTTTATAAAATCAATTTATACTATTATTTTAAAACATTTTTTTATCTCTTTTATAATTTCATCATTCTCTTGATTTATAAAATAATCAAATTTTTATAAATCCTATTTTTAAGCTTTTTATAATAAATTTAAAAATCCCCATTAAACTATTTTATAATATCGTTAGCATCATATTCTCGAAAATCAGTTTTTAACTATTTTTCTCAAAAATCATAATTTTTATAACTTTAAAAATTATGACGTTTATTTATTTAAAATAGATCAAATTCCAAACATAAAGTATATTTTCAAAAATCACTTTATAAATCATTTTAAAATTCCAAAACTTGGTCCAATGATGCTACATATCAAATAGTCAATCACGACAACAACGATATCATATATCAATATGAAAATCCATCAAATATCAAAATATCTGAAATCAAATAAAAACTGTTGAGGGATCCAGTTGGATCCCTCCAACCTGTTTTCCTGCATCCACAAACATTAGCACAATACCAATTTCGCTCCAGTACGAAATTATCGCGGTATATGTTCTTATTAAATATTATCCGCTTAATAACGGCGCAATAGGGTCTCATCCGCTAAATAAATAAATGCGGGAAATCAATAACTCCAATATATACATATGCCAATATATATATATATATATATATATATATTGCTATTATATATAATAGCAATTTCACTTTTTATGAAATACTCGCGGTATATGTTTTTAATAAATAACATCCGCTTACTAACGGCGCATAATGTCTTTTTAACAATCTATAGATAACAATCATCATTCAAACATGCATTCAAATATTTTAAATCTAACTATTTAAAATAAAATCGAAACTGATTCGATTGAGTGAGAAGTTCCCACCTTGATTTTAAATTCCGTTTTAGCGATTTATTTCGAATAAAATTAAACGGACGTTTAATTTTACCCAAAATTTTCACTAACTCCAAACGACTCCAGTCCAATTTCATCGCGTAGTGCTCGTCCATACGATTCCAACGCAACTGGTTTCGCGCGTTTTCGACCTCATATGAAAAAGATATTGATTTTTGAAGTTTACACGATTTTATAACTAAATTTATAAATAATTTATAATTTTCAAACCCTAAGCATCTACAGCCGTTGATCCCACAACCAGCAAATCTTGGCCGTGCATTGCTTTCTCCCCCAACTCCTTCTCTTCTCATTCACGTTGCTCTACAGGCCGTTCGAACCCAACTCTTATACTAGGGTTTAAATTCGTGCCCAACACAAGCCACTACAACACGATCAACTACTACCATCTTGCTCGCCTCCCCAACCTCCATGCTCGGCCTGAACCCTAGAGAGCTCGGTCCCCCCTAAAGCATGGAATTCCGTTCGCAACTTCAATGAAACGCGGCTCCCTTTCTCACAAATTATAACTCCAAATCACATCTCCACCGTTGAAGTTGTAGATCTCTTCATGCTCTACAATATTCGTTTAGGAAGTTTGTTGTAATTGTTAATGGATTTCGAGATTTGAGAGGGGGAAGAAGATGAAATTTCGGCCATTCATGAATGAACTGGCGGCTACAACGTGAATTAGGGTTTTGTATATTATTATTTTTTATTTTTTTAGAGTGAGGGTGCCTATTTATAGAATTTCGAATGACACTATTCATCCGGAAATTCCGAACTCCGATTTACGCGCCGTAACCAGCGTCTCTAGGGTTTACCCCGCGTTCCGGACACAATGGAACAGGTTTCGAAAGCTAATTCGGACATCTGTGCGAGTTATGGCTGTAAACGCTCAATTTAAATTAAACCGATTTAAATCGATTTCTAGGCGTTTTAATTTGTATCGGACAAACGGTAAATCCAATCGACACGAAATTTGAAACCTTACAATAATATCACATTACGGATCCGATGAAACTGGTTTCGTCGAAATCCGAGACTTTTTGAAAAATGGCTATTTTCACTCGTCAAATTTAAATTAAAAACAATTCGATGCGTTTCGAGCTGCCACACTCAAACGATAACTCCGATTGACACGAAAATTGAAATCCGGTAATAACTAACTATTATGGATCCAATGGAACTAGTTTCGTTCAATTCTAAGACTGTTCAAAAATTGACTATTTTCACTAGTCGATTTTAATATTAAAATATTCAATTTTCACAAATTAACTTTTAATTCGATTTTAAAAGTTCTAAAATATCATTCTAACTTTAATATGATAAAATAAAATTTTACAAATCATTTTCAATCATATTTAACCCTATTTTCAATTATTTCCATAATTTCACATATTAAATTATCGATTTAAATTATCCAATTAATTCCAAAAATTCAAATAAAAATTTAGTCGACTTATAAATTCACTTATTAATATTTAAATTAAATTAAATATTCAAATTTTAATTAACAAAAATTCTGGGTCGTTACAATCTTCCCCACTTAAAAGAATTTCGTCCTCGAAATTAACAAGTAAGAAAAGTTACAGAATCTATTAATTTTCCACAATTCATAATTAAATTTCTTACAATAACTTTACTAAGTTTTCAAATCATACTTAGTTATCCTTTCAAAAACAACTACTATTGTTTAACTTTCAATTCCAAAATCAAAGTTAAAATTTTCACAATTTTCCAATTTTCTCAAAATTCTTCTAACGCCTTAAATTTTCGGAAAAATTCGCCATAGTCTCCTTTGCGCGGCTCGATCCGAAAAAAAAAATGACAGTATATATATCACAAATATACATCTCATCAAGTAATGAGGCATCCCGAAGGGAAAAAGTATAAAAGTACGGTATGTAATCCGAGATATGTACCTTATAATTTTATTAGCAAGCATATACGGCTAATATAGCGCGAAAGCGAGCTCCAAATGCGAAGCAAACGCGATCCGCACCTACTAATCACTCAACAAACAACATTAGAACATGCATATATGACAATAGTATCAATATACAACATATAGTAACATAATAACTATATATGTCAACATAGCAAATGAAGTAAAAGCAACAAATGCAAACATCAACCAACTATCATTCAACTAACATCCATAACCAATAAATATTCGTTTATATTCTCATTAATTTTCAATGAATTGGTTTTCAATTTAATCACATTTGATTCATTTACATTGGGTTTACTAACATTCATTTTCAATTTGCTTATATTCACTAATTCATATTCAAGTTGGTTCACTTCCAATTCAAATTCAATTCTATTTAAGTTTCACTTAACTTCCAATTGAATTTCAATTACTTTAGCTTCCAATTTCATTAAATCAATTTCATTAACACTTAATGAATTATATACAATCAACTAACAATCATATAACAATCAATGTATATTAATTACAACCAAATTCCTTTGCTTATCAATTGGTTTAATTAAATTGATTTTTCATTCAATTGATTAACTTCTACTAACATTAGATTTTAATGAATTAACACTTACATCCATTATTTCATATCAATTATTCACATTTAATTGGTTAATATTCAATCCATTCATTCAATTCATTTATAACAGTTGAATTTTATTTATATAACTCAAATTCATATTTATCACTTAACTTTATTACTTTACTTTGATATCAATATCAACTTCATTCCATATCACTTAAGTTATACTTCCATTTAACTTTAAATTCATTTTTATTTACTACTCATATTCATAAATATATTCATATAGTTTCACTTCTTATATATAAGTTTATTTCACAATTGTAAATCACTTTAATTATAATTCAATTCTTATAATTCTTTTTGTTTATACAATTTTTCTTTTATTTAGATTATTCAAACATCTAAACAATCAACTTATATACACTTTAATAATTCTGAAAAATTATTCCTTTACATATACAAAATATACTCAAGGTAAAATTATTTCATTTACCCAATTTTAAAACAATATTATGTCGAATTGTTCTATTCAAGTGTTTAGAGATTCCTATCAACAATGTTAATTACTCGTATTAACCAGAATCTATATACCACTCAACAAACCAATCATCACAATATAAAATAATTTTATATTCACTAACAAATACGCTCTCATAGCTATTATTACACTCAAATTCATTCTAGAGTACTGCTGACTCTATCTCAACAGAACCATGGTTGTCGCTTAACCATAAGCTCCGATACCAAATGTAACAAACGGAAAATTTTCGACTTTCGAAAATTCAACATCGACACTCACTTTATCGACTGCCGAGAAATCGAAGGCCGAAAAACCGAAATGTTATGGTTTTAAGAAAAAATTTAAGAAAAGAAAAGGAGAGAAAAAGGTAGAAGATAATAGAAAAAGATAAAAAGATGGAGGGAAAGGAAAACAGAAAATGGAACAGAAAGAAAATAGAACGGAACAGAAAACAACAGAATCTCACAATTCGCAGCGGAACAACATATAATAAATAAATGAATAATCTTTAACAAAGAACTATATCAATTATTACATTACATCACATTTCATTACATCATATCATCAGAGTGTACAACAACATACAACAACAAACAGTGCAGCGGAAAAAGAAATACTATATACTAGTAATACGCCATGCCATCCAGCTTGCCTCCAGCAACTCCAGAATATCCAGAATATCCTGATAAACCTTAACTCTTAACTGCCCGTGTGGAAATTGGTGAGCACCCAGAGTTTAGGAAGGAAAACAATAAACTCCAAGTCAGTCATGTGACTGGTGTGAGAACTCAAAACAGTTTATTTATCTTTAAAATCAAAATAGAGGAATATTTTTAAATTCAATTCGCAATGCTTTTAAAAATGAGACTACCATAAGGCCTCCCGCACACACACACAATGCAAACGCAGAATCGGAGGAGATTTCTCCTTATGATAGTCAAAGATGCTTGATACGCATTTAAAATAACATTTGATATTATTACTAGTGCATAGTGTAGGGGAAAAATTCATTTCGAAAGTAGAATATAAATCTTAGCCAACATAGACATTTCGAACTATGCCTACTATAGCTACCATCCAAACAGTGTTGCAACACCATAAGTGAATGATAGGTTCTACAACTAATACCGTACAAGTTTCGTATTGTTTCTTTGGATTTCCAACAAATGGTCAGGCCAAGGAACTTCCCATTGCCACATGAGAATGCCTCTGGAAAGACATCCCCGAGAACCAAACTGGAACTCTGCCAACACAAGGCCGGGTTACCCCTAACTGGGTAACTACTGACATGAGCACGCCATTCCCCGATCGTAAACGACCTTTCTCACGGGATCCCGATAACCAACAACCACAAAGTAATAAATTCGCAGTAACCACATAGGTTAAATATCTGGGCTCCATACCATGATACCACCTCTATCCAGAAGGAAATGTACATACCCTAAAGGGAGCTACCCCTCATAACCTTGCCGCATCTTTCCTGTTTTGACCATTTCCGGGGTGTGAGGCTCGACGAAGTCACGTCCACAAAAACATACTTTATACAAAAGCCATGCTTTGGGTCAACAAATGATCAACACAATGATCACCAAAATAGACGATCAAATAAACGATCCTATCACAATAATCAACACAATGATCATTTACAGCAACACTCAGCATGTCACATTACCAAATTGGGAATATATCGCTGATAACTTCAACTATATAACCTCTGAGCTCGTACGTCTCTGAGAAGGGTGTTAAGCTAAAAGAATAAATTCTTCGCCACCAACAGAAATTTATTTGAATGAAATCGGCTTTATATCTCAACTTGTAATGTCAGACATACAATCCATACAAGTCTGTTCCGGGCTCGAACAAAACCGAAGGCACTTACAAAGAAGTCCTTGCAATCCGGATATTCACAATCCTGATCGGATTTCCCATCACTTAGGGAGTCTCTATACCGCTGCAACTCAGTGCAGAGACAATCGACAGGTCATCCTATCGCTCTCGCAAATACCGGGTCTTCAACACCGATCTTCAATGCAATTATAACGACGTATCACATATTCGGAATGGGTTATACGACCCCATGGTCCTTTCCCGGTTAACCCGAATAGTGACCGCTTATTCAAAAATAAGTGTAGCATTCACATTCAAACAAATCACATCAATTACCCATTCAAAGGGAAATATTGATAGTCGGTTATTGAACTATCAATGGATATGCACACATCAACAGTTTCCAAATAATTTTCCAAATTATTTATTTTCCAAAATATCTTTACAAGATATATAATTTTCACATTTCAAAATAAATCAATATTTATTTTTAAACCAATTCCACTTTCTTTTATAAATTTCTTAATGAATTTATAATCCAAAATATCTATGGATATTCGATTTCAATTATTCATTTCAATTTATCTTCAAAAAGATAAATTCTCAAAATATTCACCTTATATTGGAAAGCATTTCCATACTTATACATTCATAAGTAATTCAATTTAATCACATTTGATTCATTTACATTGGGTTTACTAACATTCATTTTCAATTTGCTTATATTCACTAATTCATATTCAAGTTGGTTCACTTCCAATTCAAATTCAATTCTATTTAAGTTTCACTTAACTTCCAATTGAATTTCAATTACTTTAGCTTCCAATTTCATTAAATCAATTTCATTAACACTTAATGAATTATATACAATCAACTAACAATCATATAACAATCAATGTATATTAATTACAACCAAATTCCTTTGCTTATCAATTGGTTTAATTAAATTGATTTTTCATTCAATTGATTAACTTCTACTAACATTAGATTTTAATGAATTAACACTTACATCCATTATTTCATATCAATTATTCACATTTAATTGGTTAATATTCAATCCATTCATTCAATTCATTTATAACAGTTGAATTTTATTTATATAACTCAAATTCATATTTATCACTTAACTTTATTACTTTACTTTGATATCAATATCAACTTCATTCCATATCACTTAAGTTATACTTCCATTTAACTTTAAATTCATTTTTATTTACTACTCATATTCATAAATATATTCATATAGTTTCACTTCTTATATATAAGTTTATTTCACAATTGTAAATCACTTTAATTATAATTCAATTCTTATAATTCTTTTTGTTTATACAATTTTTCTTTTATTTAGATTATTCAAACATCTAAACAATCAACTTATATACACTTTAATAATTCTGAAAAATTATTCCTTTACATATACAAAATATACTCAAGGTAAAATTATTTCATTTACCCAATTTTAAAACAATATTATGTCGAATTGTTCTATTCAAGTGTTTAGAGATTCCTATCAACAATGTTAATTACTCGTATTAACCAGAATCTATATACCACTCAACAAACCAATCATCACAATATAAAATAATTTTATATTCACTAACAAATACGCTCTCATAGCTATTATTACACTCAAATTCATTCTAGAGTACTGCTGACTCTATCTCAACAGAACCATGGTTGTCGCTTAACCATAAGCTCCGATACCAAATGTAACAAACGGAAAATTTTCGACTTTCGAAAATTCAACATCGACACTCACTTTATCGACTGCCGAGAAATCGAAGGCCGAAAAACCGAAATGTTATGGTTTTAAGAAAAAATTTAAGAAAAGAAAAGGAGAGAAAAAGGTAGAAGATAATAGAAAAAGATAAAAAGATGGAGGGAAAGGAAAACAGAAAATGGAACAGAAAGAAAATAGAACGGAACAGAAAACAACAGAATCTCACAATTCGCAGCGGAACAACATATAATAAATAAATGAATAATCTTTAACAAAGAACTATATCAATTATTACATTACATCACATTTCATTACATCATATCATCAGAGTGTACAACAACATACAACAACAAACAGTGCAGCGGAAAAAGAAATACTATATACTAGTAATACGCCATGCCATCCAGCTTGCCTCCAGCAACTCCAGAATATCCAGAATATCCTGATAAACCTTAACTCTTAACTGCCCGTGTGGAAATTGGTGAGCACCCAGAGTTTAGGAAGGAAAACAATAAACTCCAAGTCAGTCATGTGACTGGTGTGAGAACTCAAAACAGTTTATTTATCTTTAAAATCAAAATAGAGGAATATTTTTAAATTCAATTCGCAATGCTTTTAAAAATGAGACTACCATAAGGCCTCCCGCACACACACACAATGCAAACGCAGAATCGGAGGAGATTTCTCCTTATGATAGTCAAAGATGCTTGATACGCATTTAAAATAACATTTGATATTATTACTAGTGCATAGTGTAGGGGAAAAATTCATTTCGAAAGTAGAATATAAATCTTAGCCAACATAGACATTTCGAACTATGCCTACTATAGCTACCATCCAAACAGTGTTGCAACACCATAAGTGAATGATAGGTTCTACAACTAATACCGTACAAGTTTCGTATTGTTTCTTTGGATTTCCAACAAATGGTCAGGCCAAGGAACTTCCCATTGCCACATGAGAATGCCTCTGGAAAGACATCCCCGAGAACCAAACTGGAACTCTGCCAACACAAGGCCGGGTTACCCCTAACTGGGTAACTACTGACATGAGCACGCCATTCCCCGATCGTAAACGACCTTTCTCACGGGATCCCGATAACCAACAACCACAAAGTAATAAATTCGCAGTAACCACATAGGTTAAATATCTGGGCTCCATACCATGATACCACCTCTATCCAGAAGGAAATGTACATACCCTAAAGGGAGCTACCCCTCATAACCTTGCCGCATCTTTCCTGTTTTGACCATTTCCGGGGTGTGAGGCTCGACGAAGTCACGTCCACAAAAACATACTTTATACAAAAGCCATGCTTTGGGTCAACAAATGATCAACACAATGATCACCAAAATAGACGATCAAATAAACGATCCTATCACAATAATCAACACAATGATCATTTACAGCAACACTCAGCATGTCACATTACCAAATTGGGAATATATCGCTGATAACTTCAACTATATAACCTCTGAGCTCGTACGTCTCTGAGAAGGGTGTTAAGCTAAAAGAATAAATTCTTCGCCACCAACAGAAATTTATTTGAATGAAATCGGCTTTATATCTCAACTTGTAATGTCAGACATACAATCCATACAAGTCTGTTCCGGGCTCGAACAAAACCGAAGGCACTTACAAAGAAGTCCTTGCAATCCGGATATTCACAATCCTGATCGGATTTCCCATCACTTAGGGAGTCTCTATACCGCTGCAACTCAGTGCAGAGACAATCGACAGGTCATCCTATCGCTCTCGCAAATACCGGGTCTTCAACACCGATCTTCAATGCAATTATAACGACGTATCACATATTCGGAATGGGTTATACGACCCCATGGTCCTTTCCCGGTTAACCCGAATAGTGACCGCTTATTCAAAAATAAGTGTAGCATTCACATTCAAACAAATCACATCAATTACCCATTCAAAGGGAAATATTGATAGTCGGTTATTGAACTATCAATGGATATGCACACATCAACAGTTTCCAAATAATTTTCCAAATTATTTATTTTCCAAAATATCTTTACAAGATATATAATTTTCACATTTCAAAATAAATCAATATTTATTTTTAAACCAATTCCACTTTCTTTTATAAATTTCTTAATGAATTTATAATCCAAAATATCTATGGATATTCGATTTCAATTATTCATTTCAATTTATCTTCAAAAAGATAAATTCTCAAAATATTCACCTTATATTGGAAAGCATTTCCATACTTATACATTCATAAGTAATTCACAAATTTTATTTATTTTCAACACTTAGAAAATATTCAATATACTTAAATCGAGATTAAGTATATATTTCATTCTTTAAGGAAATCATTCTCATAAACATATTTATTTGGGCCAAAACGAATGTTGCGTAAAACATCGTTACGACAACCCAAAATCACTAGTATAGGGATTCGAAATTAAAATAGATATATAAATCCCAATACTATACAAAACATTTCCTTTCGGAAATCATTTACTATAACAACAGTGTTATAGTCTATTATTTCCTTCTATTTCTCGAAAACGTCTATTTCAACAATAAATGTCGAAATCTATGGTTTCGAATCTCAACACAATTAAAACTTCGTTAGATCGTTTTAATTCTATTTCAAATATCACATTCAAAACAATTTCTTTAACATCTTATTCACTATTCAAAAACGTGAAGATACTACGTTAACACATTTCATTATTTCTATTCATTTTAATTCAAAGGATTATTCACTATTCAAAAATGTGAATATAACTCCATTTATAGGTTTCAACAAATTTTCTTGTCAAAATAAGTCATTTGCGAATTTATAAAACAACGTTTATAAATTCCATTTCTATTTATTTATAAAAACTTTCTTTTTATAAATTCTTTTATTAACCTATTCCAGTTTATAACTCAATTATAAACTAAAAGTTCATATTATAAGTCAAATGCTTATAAAACGATTATTTTACAAAGATCGTTCTTTTAAACTTCCCAAATTATAAATCTTATAACTTATAAGATTCATTTATTTAACCAAATCTATTCTTCAATTAACTTCACAAATTTATAAATCTTACTATTTATAAATTTCATTTATAACTTCACCATTTATAATTCTATAAATTTCATTCTTTAATGAAATTCATTTTCACTTCATTCAAACACTTATAAAAACTCGTTTTATAATCCAAATGTTTTAACTCATAAATATCAATTTATAAATCCTTTATAAAATCAATTTATACTATTATTTTAAAACATTTTTTTTATCTCCTTTATAATTTCATCATTCTCTTGATTTATAAAATAATCAAATTTTTATAAATCCTATTTTTAAACTTTTTATAATAAATTTAAAAATCCCCATTAAACTATTTTATAAAATCGTTAGCATCATATTCTCAAAAATCAGTTTTTAACTATTTTTCTCAAAAATCATAATTTTTATAACTTTAAAAATTATGACGTTTATTTATTTAAAATAGATCAAATTCCAAACATAAAGTATATTTTCAAAAATCACTTTATAAATCATTTTAAAATTCCAAAACTTGGTCCAATGATGCCACATATCAAATAGTCAATCACGACAACAACGATATCATATATCAATATGAAAATCCATCAAATATCAAAATATCTGAAATCAAATAAAAACTGTTGAGGAATCTAGTTGGATCCCTCCAACCTATTTTCCTGCATCCACAAACATTAGCACAATACCAATTTCGCTCCAGTACGAAATTATCGTGGTATATGTTCTTATTAAATATTATCCGCTTAATAACGGCGCAATAGGGTCTCATCCGCTAAACAAATAAATGCGGGAAATCAATAACTCCAATATATACATATGCCAATATATATATATATTGCTATTATATATAATACCAATTTCACTGTTTATGAAATATTCGCGGTATATGTTTTTAATAAATAACATCCGCTTACTAACGGCGCATAATGTCTATTTTAACAATCTATAGATAACAATCATCATTCAAACATGCATTCAAATATTTTAAATCTAACTATTTAAAATAAAATCGAAACTGATTCGATTGAGTGAGAAGTTCCCACCTTGATTTTAAATTCCGTTTTAGCGATTTATTTCGAATAAAATTAAACGGACGTTTAATTTTACCCAAAATTTTCACTAACTCTAAACGACTCCAGTCCAATTTCATCGCGTAGTGCTCGTCCATACGATTCCAACGCAACTGGTTTCGCGCGTTTTCGACCTCGTATGAAAAAGATATTGATTTTTGAAGTTTACACGATTTTATAACTAAATTTATAAATAATTTATAATTTTCAAACCCTAAGCATCTACAGCCGTTGATCCCACAACCAGCAAATCTTGGCCGTGCATTGCTTTCTCCCCCAACTCCTTCTCTTCTCATTCACGTTGCTCTACAGGCCGTTCGAACCCAGCTCTTATACTAGGTTTTAAATTCGTGCCCAACACAAGCCACTACAACACGATCAACTACTGCCATCTTGCTCGCCTCCCCCACCTCCATGCTCGGCCTGAACCCTAGAGAGCTCGGACCCCCCTAAAGCATGAAATTCCGTGCGCAACTTCAATGAAATGCGGCTCCCCTTCTCACAAATTACAACTCCAAATCACATCTCCACCGTTGAAGTTGTAGATCTCTTCATGCTCTACAATATTCGTTTAGGAAGTTTGTTGTAATTGTTAATGGATTTCGAGATTTGAGAGGGGGAAGAAGATGAAATTTCGGCCATTCATGAATGAACTGGCGGCTACAACGTGAATTAGGGTTTTGTATATTATTATTCTTTATTTTTTTAGAGTGAGGGTGCCTATTTATAGAATTTCGAATGACACTATTCATCCGGAAATTCTGAACTCCGATTTACGCGCCGTAACCAGCGTTTCTAGGGTTTACCCCGCGTTCCGGACACAATGGAACAGGTTTCGAAAGCTAATTCGGATATCTGTGCGAGTTATGGCTGTAAACGCTCAATTTAAATTAAACCGATTTAAATCGATTTCTAGGCGTTTTAATTTGTATCGGACAAATGGTAAATCCAATCGACACGAAATTTGAAACCTTACAATAATATCGCATTACGGATCCGATGAAACTGGTTTCGTCAAAATCCGAAACTTTTTGAAAAATGGCTATTTTCACTCGTCAAATTTAAATTAAAAACAATTCGATGCGTTTCGAACTACCACGCTCAAACGATAACTCCGATTGACACGAAAATTGAAATCCGGTAATAACTAACTATTACGGATCCAATGGAACTAGTTTCGTTCAATTCTGAGACTGTTCAAAAATTGACCATTTTCACTAGTCGATTTTAATATTAAAATATTCAATTTTCACAAATTAACTTTTAATTCGATTTTAAAAGTTCTAAAATATCATTCTAACTTTAATATGATAAAATAAAATTTTACAAATCATTTTCAATCATATTTAACCCTATTTTCAATTATTTCCATAATTTCACATATTAAATTATCGATTTAAATTATCCAATTAACTCCAAAAATTCAAATAAAAATTTATTCGACTTATAAATTCACTTATTAATATTTAAAATAAATTAAATATTCAAATTTTAATTAACAAAAATTCTGGGTCGTTACAGGATGGTAAATCGAAAATATAATTTATAAGAAGAATTTATATTAGTAAATGGAAATAGGGTGAGAAAAATAGTGGAATCTATTTTTGAATGTGAGAATGGTGACAAAGATTGAGATATAATCGATGTGATACGAATCAAGAGGGATATATAAACCTAATTTGACAATATTGGATTTTTAAAATAGATTTTTGTCGAGAATTTTTTTTAAAAATGGGATTTCTATTTACTATACTATATAAATTAAACTATTATTTAGATTTATAATATTCCAAAAAGTTAGTTATTATGATATTTAATATTTATGGAAATTAATTCTAATTTTATTAATCATCTTTGTAAATTAATTAGTTACTAAAAATGATTTGGGTATCAGTTATCAATGTTATTGAAATGTTTTGGTTTACTTAAACATATTTTAAAAATATACTATTCCTTAAAAATACTTATTTTACATATATAGTTTAAAAGATTGAATTTATTTATAAATCCTCCCAAGATTGGAAGTGAAGTTTATTAAACGAGTATGATTTTAGAAGAGAAATCTTATTGTGGAATTTTGGGGGCTAAAAAAAATTTCCAAAGCATTTAAAATACGAAATTCGAAAAATGAACTGGAATTTATAAAAGAAGATAGAAATGGGTATTTGGAGATATTGACATTAGACCTTGGAGATATTATGGGATTTACAAATAAAATCAATAAAAATTTTGAGAAATGGGAAACAAATGGACTATTTCCCGAATATTGGAAATAAAAGATCTTATGGAATATACTTATAATTATTCCTAAGTATTGGAATGGCAGAATTTGAAAATACTTAACTTTGAGATTTTAACTATAGGAATATTTCAAAGGGATAGATTATAATTGGAAGCGAGAAAAATATATTCTAAGTATTGAAATGACTTGGAAATATCCTGTTAAGGATATAAGAATTTGAGTTTGATTTCCACTATAAAAATATTGGAAGGGGTTGAATATATATATATATATATATATATATTATAATGATATTTGAGAATATGTTTTTTAGAGAAGTTATAATAAGGCCTGGTGACTGCTTATGGATGTTTTAATGATAGTTAAATAACCGACCAATAATATTGGCCAATTTCGTTAATCTTTTCGAAGAGACCGGGATCAGATTTAATGATCCGAAACCCACTTCGATCTGGTTTGAACATTACGAATAAATACCGTGAAGATGATGAAGACAATGATTCAGTTTGTATAGACCCAAGACAACTTGTTTGGACGAATGCTATCAGAACATTGTGATTGGAGGACGATGAGCATTCTAAGTAGAATTGTTTTCTTGAAATGTAACACTTAGCCTCGAGCCTCATCAACCGGGAATGGCTAAACAGGGGAGATGTAGCAAGGGTAAGTGGGTCGCACCCAATTAGGGTATGTTATCACTTTTCTAGATGTCCTCGGAAACCTATTGTTTATGGATATGGTTGTGCATGGAAGAAGCACTTGATAATAAGGGTAGGAACACCCGAGATGATAACATATTCGATTTATAAAAGTAAGGAGTAGGCCAGTCTTGTGTAGCAGGGGATCGCAGCGTGGTCCTCGGTACATTGTTCTAGAGGTGTACTGTGATGGGTGGTACCCCAGTGGCCCAGTCATTTATTGGAATCCATTCTCCAATACGAGCTTACGGTTTTGTTCGTAAAGCCTAGTATATTGGAATTTAATCAATGTAATAATTTCAGCTATTTGAATAAGTATAAGTATTTGTATTTAGACAATTCTATAATATCATTGGATTTTCCATTAAATGTTTTGGTTGTCGTAAGGGAAAAACCCGTCGTGTTTATGTTTGACGGAGTCTTACGAGATATCTTTGTTTTTCAAAAGATTTAGATAACTCTAATAATTCAATTTGAGTGTGTTTTCTCACGCTGGTTTTCTAGATTGACTCGGGTGTTATTTTATTATAATACTCAGATCAGACCGAGTATTAAAGATTCAGGATAGAATGCTAGGGAGCTCAGGAGACGAGTTGGATGACAGAGGCGTACTCCATACTTGGCTTAAATTTCCGCTATGTTAGGCCAAGTTATATAACCATGCGTATTGATGTATCGATTGTTGTACTCTGATGATTGTAAGTATAAAAAAGTTATAAATTCTTTTGTATATAAATATTTTGTTATTTATTATATTTTTGTTCCGCTGTGATTGTGAGATTCTGTGTGTTGTTCAATTTTTCTTCTATCTCTTTCTCCTTCTTTACCCTAGTTATTCGCTCTTTCGTACAATTTCGGTTGAACATGAGTGAATTGTTGTCAATTCAAGAGGTACGAAACTGCGGGTCGCTACATTTGGTATCAAAGCTGAAGGTTAAATGAGAACCCTGGCCTTGGTGGGGATTACTCATTAGAGATAGGGTCAGTAGTACCCTAAAATGAGTTTGTGTGTGTAAATAGATATGAGCGCGTATTTGTTAGTGAATATAAAGTGGTTTTATATTGCGTTGATTAATTAGTCGAGTAGTATATGAATTATGTTCGAGTAAAGGGACGCCACTAAATTGATAAGGGTTTCTAAACACTTGAATATAGTAATTTGACAAAGTATTGTTTTGAGGCGAGTAAATGAATAATTTTACCCAAAATATATTTTGATATAAAAAGAAAAGTCTTCCAGAAATTTTTATAGTGACATGTTTGGGTGTTATTATATAATAAAAACAAGATTATAAAAAATTCGAAAATGGTATATAAAAACCAAAATTAAATTTGTACAAGTATGAATTATAGAAATGAGTTAAAAACTACAAATGGTTCGAACTAGAATTTGGAAAATTTAAATCCTGAAGATTTTAGAAGTATTTTCCAAGGAGGTTGAAGATAAATAATAGTATTATTATTTTGGAGATATCTTTGAATAGAAAAATAGTTTTAAATGGATTTTGGAAGTAATATAGCACTGGACTCACTATAGTCGCTGGAAAATAATTCCGATGATGATCGCGACATCATCGGTGTTCATTTTCGAGCTTCTAAGTGATGAGTTGCTATCCTAGTAAATTGATATGGAAATTTTTCGGTGAAAACAAGTGTCGTTTTGAAAATTCCAAGGGATTTTTTTTGGATAAAATCAGGTTGATTTTAATGTTCAAAGGAAGTGGTTTGTTAAACCAAAAAAAGTGTATATATATATATATATATATATTTGATTTCAAAGTGATTTGAAATAAATACCAAGTGTTTAAAAATTTCTGGAATCCTATGGGAGATGATACATAGAAGGAGGAAAGTGCGCAAAATTAAAATTTGGGATTAAAATTTGGAGTGAGAAGATTAAGATGGAATTCAACTTAAGTTCAGTTGGACAAATTAATTTTTTGAAATTTAATTGACTAGATTTGGATTGAAGTAATAATTTATTAATGGAATGGAGTTAGCCTAAGTGAAGTAATAGAATATATAAACGAAACTGAATGAATTAAAAATAAATTTGTTTGGAGTGAAATTAAATTCAAGTATGAATAACTCGAGTATGGATTTGAAATGTTGGTTAAAAGGAACTGAAATTGAAATAAAAGTGAATTGGTTGAATCATATGCAATTGAATTAAAAATGTAAGTGTGAATTATAAAGTGACTATATAACTATAAGTTATAAAATTTGAATTGGATTAGAAATAATATCGAATTGAAGTCAATATAAATTTTAAATTGTGAAATATTATAAACCATATGGTATAAATCTTGAATGAAATAAAATTTGAGCGAAAATCTAGAATTATGAATAAATAAATTGGAATAGCTTATAAAAATTGAAATAAATTGAATAAAAATATATTTAGGCTATAAATAAATGTATAGTCTCGAGTTAAAAATAAAATGGGAATATGCTCGAGTATAGAATTGATGGAAATGTGAAAAATAAGTTATGTGACATATAAACTGAAAAGTGAAATAGAAAACCCAAAATAAAAATGGTGAAATATTTTAAAGTGAAAAAAGCCCAAACTTGAATTATAAAAAGGAATTTGAACTCAAGAAAATTAGAAGAAGCGATTTTTGAGATGAAAATCAGATATTGAGTATAAATTTGAAGTGAACTAATTAGATAATTAATTAGTGAAATGAATGTGAAGATGTAATTTAACTTGGTTAAGTTAAAATTGGACTGTGGATTAAAAATGGATATTGCAAATAGAACCTGGGTTGTAAATAACATTCAACTTAAATGGTAAGCGAATTAATTATAATTCGAAATATTGTCAAATAAAACAGAAATGGTTTGAAATAGTGATGACTTGAGTGTAAATAAATTGAATATGGCCTTGGATACGAATTTAATAAATTAGAGAATGAATTCGGGTATGGAATTAAAATTTGAAGTGGACAAAATGAATGAACGAACTATTTAAATAAATTAGTAATTGGGTCGAAATTTGATTGAATAAAAATCAAATCAAAAATTTGAAATGGAATTTGGTTGCAAAGGAAATAAACTTAAGTTATACAGTGAATCAATTGGATATAGATGGATAAACTTAAGTAAATATTTGGATGGAGGCTTGATTCAAATAAATTTGTAAAGGGGGTTATTAAATAAAGTAGCATGAAATGATTTTGAGTTAATAAAATGAATTTGAATGAAATGAAAGTAGATATGAATGGAATTCAACTGAATTGATCGTGAATAAATTTGAAATGGAAATTAGTTGAATACAAATTGATTTCGAGTCAATTTAAAATAGCTATAAGCTGGAATGGTTATTTTATTAAATGAATAGCGCCAAATTTGCATAGAAAATGGTTGTTCGAAGCAAACTAATGTAAATAAAACTCAACGAATAAATAAATGCGAATAAATTGGTTTGTAATCAATTTGGAGTGGATATGGTTTGTTTGGTATAAAAATGTAACTGAATGGAAATAATTTGGTTGTAAATCATTTGAATTGAATAAAATGATATATGGATCGATTGGAAGTAATTTAGTTGGTGTTGGAACATTATAATTGCTTATAATTATGTGTTAGAATGCAATGTTAGAAATCTATGTGTTTATCCATTTAAATGAATGAAATGTTATAAAATTCTATGATTGTGTTACTCATTTGTTTAAAATTAAGTACAGTTACAAAGGGACAATTTGGCTAGATTTGGGTTGCGTATTTGCATATGAAGTAAATGCTCCCTTAATAATGCTAAATAAGGTACGTTTTCGGATTAATTGTCGCAAAATATAAATATTGATATATATATATATATATTGTTTTCCAACCGTGTGGGTCGATTTATATATATTTATCTCTCTTATCATATTGCAAAAGGTCCTCCGTACAAAGGAGACCTAAATTTTTTTTGAAAATTTTGGGTGTTAGAAAAGTTTTGGAAATTTTTGTTAACGACGAATTGATTTCAAATTAGAACTGAAATAAAGGATTTTGGAATTAGAATTGAAAACTAATTGTTTTGGAGAAAAAAAAGATTAGAAAAGTGAATATCGAATTTTCACTAAGTGGGTTTTGGAAAAGTTAATGGGTTTGGGGTATTTTTCCTGCCTTAGTAATTTCGGAGCGAAATTCTTTTAAGGAGAGAGGAATCTAACGACCTGGATTTCTCGACGGTTAATCGTGAATATTTAAATGGATTTAAATATTTGATTTGGAGTTATAATTGAGTTAGAAAGTTTTTAAAACTGGATTTTAAAGTGATTTCGTAAATTTTTGAAATCGTCGATTTAATTGACGAGTTAAAATAGAAATCCGGGGCACAGTTCATCTCCATAGGAGTATTAGCTGGTTTTACACCTAATTTACAAGCCTCTTTTAACAGAACAAGGAACTATTTTCTTTGGGACAGAAATAATTCTTTAATTGAGTGGGCTATTTCTATTCCAAGAAAATTTGAAAGTTTTCCAAGGTCTTTGAGGTCAAATTCCTTTTTTAAATATTGTTTAACCCTTTTAATTTCCTTATTATTATTATTTCTAGTGATGATAATGTCATCAACATAAACCAGAATAATAGTAGTGGTATTTTGTGAGTGTGATGAACATAGAGGAATTAGCGGTACTTTTAAAAAATTAATCTTTAAAAGAGAAAAACTTAGCTTGGCATACCATACTCTTGGAGATTTCTTTAGACCATAGATCGCCTTTTTAAATTTACACACCAGTGACGAGTTCCTCTCACTTTTGTAGCTCGGAGGAAGAGTCATAGACTTCCTCTAGTAAACTTCCTTGGAGGGATGCATTTTTTATATCCATTCGGAACAAATTCCATCCCAGGTTGGTGGCTACTGACCGCAAAATTCTAACCGTATTCATTTTTTCTACTAGTGGAAAAGTCTTTTGGTAGTCAATTCCATAAGTTTGGGTAAATCCCATGGCCACTAACCTAGCTTTGTACCTTTCAATAACACCAACACTATTGTATTATTTTTTATACCCATTTGCAACCTATGGGTTTTTTGCTTTTTGGTAAGTTAATAATATCTTATGTGTCATTTTTTTCCATGGCTTTAAGTTCTTCGTTCATAACCTTACACCAAATTGGGCTTTGATAGGCTTGACTAAAGATGGTTGGTTCCATTTTGTTACTAATGTTACTTAAGTAAGCTCGATATGAAGGAAATTTCGTGTTATATGAAATAAAATCTTGTATTGGTTACATCACTTGTTAGGATACATAATCCCTTAATTTGATGGAAGATCAAGTTTGTCTTAGAGATCTTCTTATGGCATTTTCTTTCTGAGTTGGTTCTTCACTTGATTGATTTATCCCTTCTTCTCCTCTTGAAAACATTGGACTTGTTTCTCCAAATTAATCTTCAATTGTATGATCAACCCATTCTTAATTTATTTCTTCAGGAAATATGAAATTAATCGGAGATAATATGACGGTTTACCTTTTGTTTTTCCTTGTTCTCTTGTTTGATAATATGCTTCATTTTCAAAAAATGATACGTCTCGTGAGATACAAAGTTTATGATTTTTTGGATCATAACATTTATACCCCTTTATTTGGGATGAGCATCCTACAAAATAAGGCTTTAACAGCATTTTTATCTAGCTTGACATGTCTTTTTAAGTGTATGAAACATGTACACCAAAAAGCCTTATGTGATCAAGATTTATTTTCCTATTCTAAAGAATTTCTAAGGGACTCATATTTTTAAGCTTGACATTTGGAAATCTACTTATGAGGTAAGTCGTAGTTAGCACAACATCTGACTAATAAGATTTTGGAACGTTAGTTTGAAAAGGAAGTGATCTAATGACTTCAAACAAATGTCGATTTTTCCTTTACGAAACTCTTTTTGTTCAGGTATATTAACACAAGTAGTTTGGTGTAAAATTTCTTTTTCTTTAAAAAATTCTATGAAATCTTTGTTTATGTATTCTATCCGATTATCAGATCGAATTTTTTTAATTTTTGCATTATATTGATTTTCTATAAAACTATTTTTTTTGAAAACAAGACAAAACTTCATTTTAAAACGTAAACCCAAGTAGTGTGAGAAAAATCATCAATAAATGTGACAAATATTTAAAATGATCATAAGAATCAAGAGAGGTTGGACCTCAAACTTTAGAATGAATTAAATCAAAGAATTTTTATGACTTATTAGTAGATAAAGAAAATGGTAATCTAGTTTGGTTTGAAAGCTTACAAACATCATAATTTTTGGAATCAAATTTATAACAAAAAAGTTTATTCAAAATTTGATCAGATGGATGACCAAATCTCCAATGCAGGAATTTATCACGATCTACTAGACTTAATGATACATGACATTTATTAGTGCTTTCATCAAGATAATAGTGGCCATTTTCTAGATATCCCTCACCAATATTTTTCCCTAATTCTCAATCCTGAAAGGTCGCTTTGTACGATGAGAATATAACGTTGCAATTCAATTTATGTGTTAATTTAATAATTTTTAACAAAATTAAATTAAAATCTAGAAATTATGAAATATTTTTCACATCTTTTGTTAGAAACTTTGTCGCACCAAAACCATGAATTTGGACTTTATCTCCATTAGCAGTCTTTACATGTAGAGGTCTTTATTATGTGTAACATTTGTTAATTTATTTTTGTCCCATGTCTTCTGATTAGTAGCACCTGAGTCAATTATCCATCTATTTGTATTTTGATGCATTTTTGTAATTTAAAAATTGTTGTTAACTTTCAACGAACTAAAAATAGCATTTGAATGTACAAAACCTATTGTATGTTGCTGCAGCAAACTATTCAATTGAGTTAACAGTTGATTCAGTTGCATTGTTTGAATCACAAAAGATCGCACTGAATTGGAGGTATTATTAGTTCATTGAGTCGATTCATATCCATCCCCTTCTACTTCGCTCCTTTAATAAAACGACCGAATTTTTTCTCCTTTTTTTACGCCGCCCCAACTACCTTCTCTATAGGCCTTTTCTCTGACGGGTCGAATTTAGGGATGGATGAACCAACAACCATCATGATTATGCCCTGCTTTCTTATAGTGGCCACTGCTCGGTTCTCAGAGCTCCCTTCCTTCTCGTGGTATCCCTAAAACTAGGGTTTGAGCGTTTTACTTGAAACGCCTTGTTCTCTTGATTTTCGAATTATTGTAGGTTCATGAGTGCCAGCCGAGATTGCTATTGCTCAATTCTTGTCATTACATTGTCAAAACTTGGCATCTCAACTTATGCCAAGAATTGAGACCTGGTTGGTTCATAGCTTGGATCAAGAGCCCCTAGGTAGGTATATTAATTCTTGTTCATATCTTTTTTTGTATTTCAAATGGGTCTTTTGTTGGTGGGAGATAGACATTGAGGTCTTTCCATTTTGACATAATTTTGAGCACTGGTTCGCTATTACTTTGGGTACTCTGTTTAGTTTGGGGAAAGCTCTTGTTTAAGGCTAAAGATATGAGTAAAAAAATTTGTGGGCCATACTTTCTTTTGGCTTTATACCAAACCTCATGTGATGGGCTCGAGTACATGGGTACATTTGATATTTGGAGTTCCATTGTGCTGAGAAGCCATGACAAGAATAATTGGCCAGTTGTCTCTCATTCTTTTATATTTTGCTTTCTTTTCGGGATTTGGCTCTGCTGCTTTGGGTATCTCCTTTTTGCTTGTGACAAAGCTTAATTTTCCTTTGCCATTGAGACCAATTGATACTGATCTTGACCAAGTAATGTAATTTCTGTTGTCATTGAGTATGATGAGTTTATTGTTGTTGAATTGAGACATGTTGAACTTACTACAGTTATTTGATATCTACAGCAACTGATGTCGTTGCCAAACTTTTGAGTCAGGATTTGACCAGCTCTAATAATATATCGGATTTCAGAGGAGAAAAGAGAATATGACGAATAATTAATTTTATTGCAATTTTTTCTCTGATTCTACAAGCTCTTTGTACATGATTATATATAGCTTAATTATATTAGCCGTTGCTTATTTTCTTAATTATAATTCAACTAGCCGTTGCTAATTTTCCAAATTATAATTCTACTAGCCGTTACTTATTTCTTAAATTATAATTCCCTAATTACACCATAGTTACACAAAAGTAGTATGTATTGCTAATGGCTGTATAATGGATGCCAGTATTTAATTTGTTTTCTGTTTTCAGCCTAGATGAAATATTCTGAGGTTACCATTCCTATTTCTCAACAGTTAGTCTGTCATTTATATCTAATAATAAAATAAATGTGAAGACCCGTCTCCTCTACTCTTGAAAATCGATACTAATACATCCACGGTATTCATGTGTAGTAAATCCAAGTGCCAGGGAGGCAGATTTTCAAGGGTAAAGTAAAAGATTGAAACATAAATTCTCATATTACATTGAAAAGATAGATAATACGTACAACCACCCTTATTAGGGTACATTAGAGTTTTTGCATGAACTAACCCAGCTTGGAACAGTTATAACTACCTGCTCCCATACTTGTCGGTATTAACTAACTTAGACACAACGGAAGAATAAAAATGAAAATAAATAGATAGATAGACATCCACATCGGGTGCTCCAGCTCCATGCTCCAAAAACCTCTTCCAGCATGCTCTTCCCAAAATACACCAAACAGAATCCTGACTACTTGGCTGCCCGAAAATATAGGGTACCCAGAGTGTAAAGGGAAAAAAAAACTTCGGGCCAGTCATGGGACTGGTGTGAGAACTCAAAATACGTTGTTCAAAATGGTATCTCAAAAGATCACGCCACACACAAACACGGAATAGGTTTTTACCTTATGATAACCAAAACATTCTTACATAAAAATACTTGATATTATTTTTAATGACATATCTTTGAAAACATTTGCAAGTAAACTTATCAATCTTAGCCAAAATTGTTACCATTATTAAATTACAACATACTAGGCTCTATAAACAAAATGGCAGGCACTTATTGGGGAATAGATTTCCATACAAATGACCATGTAAAGGGACTACTGTCCGGTAGTACATGTCTAGAGGAATGTACTGAGACCCAATTTATGGTTCTCTACCACCACAAGACCGGCCTACCTCTTCCTAGATAGTACCGAAAATGTCATCATCCTAGTCATTACCGACCTATGCAAGACGTCTCCTAGCATACATCACGATAATTTAAACCCAAACGTCATAGCGGGTAGAAATATATCTAGAAGCAGATGATCATACCCTAATAGTTGCGTTCCACATAGCCTTGTCTATCTACCCTGTTTCGGCCATTTTCAAGTTTGAGACACTAGGAAATGATTACCTTTCATATAGCACATCATATTTCATTAAATGCCACACTGCCATTCCATGGTCGCACAACTGATCTCTGTCGATGTATAACTCCTGAGCTCATACGTCCAAAGATATGGTGTTAAGCTAAGAGAAGTTGCCTTCTCTGCTACCAAATAGATGATATGATCATAGAGATCACTTATGTAAATAGAAATGTAATGTCAGACATTCGTCCATACATGTTTTTTCTGGGACTGAATGAAACCGAAGGCACTCTCCTACCACATCCTGTCGGGAACTCACTCTAGGTTTAGTAGCGAGAATTCCTTACATCGAAGATCTTAAACGAAGAACTACTGCACCTAATATGATATAGGAAATTTCCCTTGAGGGTCGGTGACAAGTAGCCCTACATTCCATCTTCCACAATTGTCTTCATGTCTTCACCTCGAATACATGTCCAAATTCAACCCCGGTTCCTTCAAACCAATAATCAACTAAAGAGGTCAAGTGAATAGGAAATCATTCTTTAATTTATTAAGTTCTTTTATCAAAATCTCTTTCAGATACATACATTTCTAAAACATTCTTTCTGGTATATACGGATTTATTAAACCTCTCTTATAAAATCCCTTGATAACTTTTAAACTAATTTTACTATGAACAAATTCGAACCGTTTTCATTTTTCATTTAGGAAGATATTGGTACGAGTAAACCAAATTCACTATCCCCTCCATCGGGCCAGTCTAGATAGCCAAGGATAACAGGAAACTGGTTTTCAAAACTCAAGCACGGACACTCTCTCTTTGACACTCATACGGCGGTCAAGTTATTTGATCGACTCTAAATCTTTAATCATTCCAAAAATCTTGCAAATCATCTTTAAAACACTTTATTAATCATTTAAAAACATTTATAAAATAATTGGAAAAGAGTTGTTAAGTTTAACACTATAATTAAAAAGTTATAGAAAAATGCTACGAAAAAGTAATATGGAAAGTGCTTTTTTAACTATATTTATTAAGACGACTTATTATTGTTTGAAAACTTATTATTATTACTCAAGTCACTATTAACACATTTTAAAACATTTATAAGATTTATTCCATATTTTTAAACAAATTTATAACATCATTTCTAAAGAAATCCATATTTGGATTCCAATCTACAAAACCGCGATTTTTCCTAAAATTGTTTTACTCATATTTCAAAATCTACTTATGGAAATCTTTATTTTTCCTTCATTTGAAAACTATGGATGTAATAGTTCGGAAAATTCTTATCTCGAAGAATTCCAAGTTATATTCCATCTTTTACACTTATCTGACTTTTACGGTGCGAAATTGCGAACTACCATTACGCGACACGCCTATTTTTGAATAATTTTTCAATTCTCATTGAAACTTCTCCAAAATGCTTTTAAATGTTTCTAAAACATTTCAAAATCATTTTAAATCATTTTTAAAGAGGTTTAACATTCCATACACACCATTTCATTAAGTCAAGGAATGTGATTTCCTCTGTGCTTATCGACGTATATATCCGTGACATGCATATATATTCAATGTTCATACGAAAACATCAAAACTTGATGATCAAAGCATATTAAACATCCATTTGCAAACATCATATCATCATTCAACATAGTTTAGAAGTTCTCACCTTGATTTTTCAACGATTAATTAAAAATTCTCTATAGCTCCGCTACTCGATTTTCAAAGCTCACTAGTCTTCGGAATTTAGCTCCTAGATGCCTTAAACAAAGATTGGGGCGGCTTGGGGGTGCACAGCCTACGACGGAGAAAGGAAGTGGCTCGACCTATGATGAAGTGGGGTGGAAATTGTGAAGAACAAAGAGAAAAGGTGGAGTTTCGGGTTTGTTTTGAGGTGTTTAAGTATATATGACTATATATTGTAATTTAAATTTGTTGTGAAATAAATTTTGACATTATTCCTCTTATGATGGAAGCTATTAAAGTGGAGACAAAGCTTAGAAAATATGAAGAAGAAGCTGAATGAAAATTAATAGAAGAGGGTAGGGTATTTATAGGAAAAGAAGAGTGTAAAAGTATCCATGCATACATCATCATCTTCATCGCCATTATATGGCTTCACCAACACATCTCCCCCTCCCTAGGCACGACAGTTATCCACCCTCCATCACTTCCATCATCTCATGTATGCATATATTGACTTATGTATGCTTAAGGAGTAATAAATCTTAAAATATATTATATATTATATACTATACTTTTATACTTAATTATTTTTGTATATATATGTTTATGTGCATGCTCGTATGTATGCACATGTACATGTGTGTGTATGTTACATATTCCTACAACATTGCACAACTTCCACATGTTGCATTGTTACAAATCCTGATTCAAATTTTCGGTCATATTTTCACTTTTAGCTTAATATGCGTATTTTATAAAAAAATTGAAAATAAATTTTCTTATCATACTTAACTAATTAAAATGATCACATTTTATTCATAAAATCATATAAATTGATGTAAATAATTATTTACAAACTTATTGTTATATCGATAAAGCTAAACATTCTTTATTTAAAGTGATATATTTACGAGTCATTACACTCCCCTCCATTAAAGAATTTCGTTCTTGAAATTAAGATAAGAAGGAAATAGCTCAAATGGAAATATATTCGATATAATGAATATATAAAAAAATATGGATAAGTGACTACACCACAGGCGGTGTGTACACTACAGCGACATGATTTATACAGTTCATTCTTCCATCCTAAATTTGGGATATGCCTTTTTCATTCTATCCTCCATTTCCCAAGTGAAATCCTCAACATCTCCACTCCATTAAACTTTGACTAACCTTACTTCCTTCCTCCTTAATAGTTTCTAATCATGATTAATGATTCGAGCATGTCATCTAATAACTGCTAACTTCGGTTCTACTACCAAGTCTTCCTGAGCAGTTGTTTCCATGATTTACTTTAGGTCATGCATGAATTTCCTTAAATAAGATACACGAAAAACATTGTGCACTCCTACCAACCTTTCTGATAATTGCACTCGATAAGCTAGTGGGCCAATTCGTTCAAGAATAGAAAATGGTCCAATATATCAAGGTGCTAACTTCTAGCTCTTCCAAATCTCACTACTCCTCTCATAGGGGAGATTTTCAAAAAAACTAAATCTTAAACTAAGAATTCCAGATTTCTATGCCTTTGGTCTGCATAAATTTTATGTCTACATTAGGCTTCCTTTAGCTTCATTCTAATCATACCGACCTTCTCTTAAGCTTCTCGTATCATATCAGGACCAAGTATTAGCCGATCTTCGGTTTCGATCCAATATGCTGGTGGCCTGCACAGATGACCATATAGAGCTTCATACCGTGCCATGCCGATACTAGCTTGATAACTGTTGTTATAAGAGAACTTTACTAAATGCAAATGATTTTCCTAGCAGCCTCCAAACACCAGAATACACGCCCTGAAAAGATCTTCCGAAATGTGATTAACTCTTTTCGTCTATCCATTAGTTTAGGGATGATAGGTAGTGCTTATATTCAGCCTTGTTCCCAAAGCGGTCTGTAATGCTTCACAAAACTGACTATAAAAGATCGGATACCGATCGCTTACTATATTTCTTGGAACTCCATGCAATCAGACAATCTCCTTCATATATAAAAGGCTTGTAGCGGTCCTTTTTGGCTTAACTTGAATTAAGTGTGCACTTTAGTTAATTGGTATATGACAGTGTGACAACCCGAATTCCAGTGGGTCTGGATTTTTCGCAAAAATGCTAAAACCCAAAACCACTAAAGCCCGAGTTGGGTATCTGGTATTCGCAAAAAGGTAAAGATAAATATATTAGAGCTTGAATAATTATCTCACAGCAGAATTGAATAAAATATAATAGTAAGTAAATGCTCACCAAGGTAATAACACTTTCTAAACAAGTGTCTCAAAGTTGGAAAAATTCTGCTATCTATCTAACCTATGGCATGGTATAAGGAGGGGATAGAACTAAAGTTTTGGTGAATGGACAAATTATGCACTTCTAAACATAATTCTACATATACCATTCCATATCCATTTTCTATTATATTGGGTTTATAACACTCTCGCCTTTGTGCATGAATCGTACCCATCTATTCCCTAGTAGATTAAGACCTAATAATTGGTATACATATGTAGCTTCATGCCCAAAAACCGCAACGGTCCTAGGTACTACCCATAGTACGTTCTGTATCCTCCTCCAAAGACTTCATCGACTCACTACGAAAGCACTCTATGACTGCATCTGTAAAGAACAGCTTCGTAAGGCCTACAGTACAAATGTTCCATCGTCTACTAGGAAAATGTAAAACTTCGTCGCAACAGTTCGCGCTAATGCTCAAACGTCCACAGTGTATCACCCAGTGCGTACATTAAGGACTACACGTAATCGTTCTGTATACTTCCTGAGCTCCGCCAACAATGTCTACCTTGTATGTAACTCTGTCGGGGATTTTCTATATCTGTAAAGGTCCATTTCGTAAGGCCTACAGTAAAGATATTCTACTTGGTCTATCACTTTTTTCATCGTGGCTATGGCCACATGCAGCCCGCCCTCAACTAATCAAAAGACCTTTCAAGAGCTAAGTGCTATGTAATTCTCTACATCAATCATATCTATTTTGTGTACATCCAATTTTTTCAACCATCCATGTCTTTGTACAAAGTATCATTCAACATAAAATATGTGCATGTACATGAATTTCTATGCGGTACCTCCTATATGAATGCTTTTCTTCTTTAAAAATTCCTTTATAAAATATGATGCACACATCCTAAATATACTTGCAATTTTTATATGAATGTTGTGACGACCCGGAAATTTTAACGATTTAAAATGGAATACAAATTGATTTTTAACATTTGAAAGGTTAATTTAGCTTGAATTCCAAATATTAATATTTATTAGGTAATTAAAGTATTGAATTGTATAATTGAAATTGGGTAAATTGTTGAATTTGAGATTTCTAAGCCTGTTTAAAATAATTTTAAGGCTTATAAAATCTATAACGATGATACTGAGGATAATAGAATGGTTGAAATTTAATTTAAAGGTAATTTGTTCAATTTTAATAATATATCGTTTAAATTGGAATTTAAAATAGCCTTCCAAGGCACAGTCTCGGAATTCGACAAAACCAGTTCCATTGGATCCGTAATAGTTAGTTATTATCGGATTTCAATTTTCGTAGCCACCGGAGTTGTCATTTGACCCTGGCAGCTCGAAACGCGTGGATTTATTATAATCGATTTAATTGAATATCGATCGTTTACGTCTGTAACTCGCGCATACAATCAAATTAGTCTCCGAAACACATTCCATCGTGTTAGAAATACGGGTAAAACCTTATAAACGCCTGGCGGCATGTTTGATTTGGGGTTCGGTATTTCACGGTGCGACACGAGATATTTTCATTATTTAATTAAATAAACAATCTTACGCTGTAGGCTTTCCCAAATGGCTTTATTGTCTCGTTCCCCTTTATTCCTCAGGCACGAATCGAACTCAAAAATAAAATAAATAATGGTCGTAGCCTTCGAAACCAAAAAAAAATAAAAAATCGTTGAAGCCGAGATATAATCAGATCTTGGGAGCGCACGAGGCAGAATGAAGGGGCGCTGCAGTTCGCGATTTAGGGTTTCGAGCTAGTGGGTGCAGCCGCGCGTAGGTGATGTTGCGCGCGATTTTCGAGTGTAGGGGAGGACGGTGCAATGGCCATCGACTAGGGGAAGACGCCTCAACATCAGAGGCGCGACTGGGTGAAGCAATTCGACAACTGCTGTTCTCATGGGGAAGAAGTCGCGACTATAGGAGAGCAACTCGCGTGGATCGAGTCAGGAGACGGCGTGGTCATGCGAGCTTCGTGGTAGCTATTGCTGATCGCAGTGGAAGCGTTCGTCAATCGTGAGTAATTTTATCCTCTTTGTTTTTATTTTTTTACAGCACTGTTGATCTTAAACCCTAGGTGAAAAAAGGGGGGGGGGTAAATAAAGGAAATTGAGATTGAATAATCATTTATAAATCCTTAAATTAAATGCTTGTCAAAACTTAAATCATGACAGCTTTATTGATAATTCATGAAATAAGTTAAAGATTAATTAGGTAATTGGGTTACAATTATTAATTGAGTAATTTGTAATTGGTGATTTACAAATTGGGTAATCAGGTTTCCTAATTACCAATGAAGGTTGATAATAAATAGGTCAGGGGTAATGAATTAATAATTACTTGAGGAAGTAATAAAGAAATAATCACTGGATGGAATTGATTGGATGAAGGGATTGCAAAATTTGTAAGGAGCGAAGGTGAGTAAATCTCATGCTTTTGGATTTTTATTTAAATTTAAATGGGCAAATTTAAATAATTAGTTGGATGAATAACTTGATGGAATGTGCTTTGAAAGATGATGTGACTTTGTTTTGTTCTGATCATGAGTTAATTGTGGTTGACTTGAAGGGTTCGGGTTTTTAAATTGTCTAGATTTAATGTTGTAAATAAGAGAACGGTTTCATTCTAATGTTGTTAAGGGCTTAATAAATTCTGGTTCATTAAATTTGAAGCGTAGTTAAAATAAATAAATTATTAATTAGTTCAATTACTTAATAATTTGGGTTAATTAATTTTGAAATCGAGAGTTTGGAATTAATTAATTATGGATTAAGTAATTAATGAAGTTTAATAAATTCAGAATAAACAATGGATGGCTTGATGAATAATTACTTAATTAAATTTAAATAAAATATAATTACTTTGTGTAATTAATCAAGAGATTAATTAAGATGATTATTTAAGAGGAAATTGATTTATTTAAAGGAATAGTATTGTGGTTTAGTTAGTACTTAATATAAATCTAGGCAAATTGAAATATATTGGAAATCAAACAATTATATAATTAATGATGTAATTAAAGATTGGTAAATTAAGAGTGATAAATCCAGAATATGCGACTTATAAGAAATTAAGTAATATAAAATATTAAGGATTGATGTAATTAATATAGTTAATTAAATTGAGAAATAATTAAGATTTCTTATTGATTTTGGGTTAAGAATAATTAATATCGTAAAAATTTATTAAGGTAATTACTTGAATGAAATTGGAAGATAATTAATCCAGGGTAATTAATTAAAATGAATAAATTTGGAAGAATTGATTAATTAATTGGCTTGGAAATTAATTAATGAAGATATCTAAGTAATTGTGGATTTGAAATTCAACTTAAGTAAATTGCATTGGCTTGTATGCGATTAAGCCTTGCGTATGGATAATTGAATGGTATTGGATGCTTGAATGAGTTGATACCTCTAGTATGAAATGTTGTGTATTCCGTATGGATAATTTGAAAGAGGGCGGGATCGGGTATCGGGAAATACCCGACACCACTTCGAATATTTTATGGGATTAATATGTGGAATCTATATGCTGGAGTGAAGTGATTTAAAGGGATTGGACTATTTAAATCTAAGATTTAGTATTTTGGAAATGGATGTGTGAAATTAGTTATGTATATAACATACTGTGAACTAGTAAAACTTTGTTCCAGTTACCCCGGGTTTTATAAGTTGTTTGCCTTGGTATTCCAAGTTAGTTGAGATTACTCACGCTGGTTTCCAGCCTGACCCGGGTGTTAATTTGGTGTAATGCTCGGGTCAGACCGAGTATTACAGATTTTCAGGTCGGACGTTCTGGAGCTCAGGAGGCGAGCTGAAGGCAATATCGTATAGAGTATATCCGCTGTATTTATATTATTGGTAATCTGAGTCATGATAATTGTAAATATTCAGTGACTGTATAATATGTGAAACTCTGATGTATATGAAATGTAACCGACAGTTCTAATATTCTTTTGTAAACTGTTATTATTTATTATATTTTATCCGCTGCGATTGTGAGATGTTTGGTGTTTCTGTTTTTCTTCTTCTATATCTTTCTTCGTTTTCATAACCATCTGGAATTTTCGAGTGAGAAAATTTCGGTTCGTTACATTTGGTATCAGAGCTGAAAGGTTAAGCGAGAACCTTGGCTCTGGTGGGGATTACTCATTAAATAGAGTCAGTAGTACTCTAGAATGAGTTAAATATATATATTACATGAGAGCGTACTTGTTATTTTCTTATATAAAGATTTTAAATGATTTTATATAAAAGTATATTTTGTTATGTAAAGCAATATTTCCTTCTAATGAATATTTAGGTGGATGATTGTTAAATTATTGAAACTAAGATAAGAAGTCATATAAAATACGACCAAATTGAAACTTATAACCAAAGTTGAACAACAAACTTATATAACCAAATGGAATTTGAAATATAGATTGTGAATGTAAATTATAAATTGAAATAAACTTCATTATAAATGAGATTATAATTTGAAATAGAATTTCAGAGAATAATTGAAAATAAAGTAAGATGAAATTTGCAGAGTAATGTTTAAATATGAATTGGATGGATTGGAAATTTGGAATTTTTGGGAAAATTTATTTTTCCTTTGGATTTGAAAGTGGCTTTCAAGGGTTTTGGAGGAATAATAGCATGATTTCAAAAGATATTTTGTATTGAATTTGTAATCTGGGGGATTTGAAATCAAAAATATTTGGAAATGTTCTTAAAGAGATAAAGGCATAGAACTCTTTTGGTCATTAGAAAATAACATCGGTGATGACTGCAGCATCATCGATGTTTATTTTGGAGTTTCTAGAAGAGAAATTTCTACCGAATTATTTTAAATTGGAATTTAACTTGGAAAGTTAAATGGTGATTTGAATAGGGAATTTGTGTGATCTCAAAACGGGTTTGAGATTTAAAAATTGAAAATAGATGTATGTTTTAGAATAAATTGGATGTTATCATCATATTGTTGATAAAATCTTTAAATTGAGAATGATATTGTATAAATAAAATAAAATTTGAATAATTGAGTTTGTAAATTAAAATTGTTTAAGAACTGGCTTGAAACTGGAAGATAAAATTGAATAATAAATTAAATTTTGAAAACAAATAAAATTGTATTGAGCTCTTATTTGAATCTGAAAAATATAAGTAGAGATATATTGAAATGAAGAATTGGACTTAGAAATTCAAGATTGATTAAAAACTTTTAAATAAAGGTTAATTTGGTTTAAAGGGTTAAACCAACCTTTGAGAATTTAACTCGAATTCATATAATTCGAGATAGTTTAAATTCTAGATTTAGATTGAGTTAGTTCAAAATCGAATTTGGTTTGAATAAATTGGATTGGTGATTGAAGATGTATAAGTTTAAAATTTAAATGGGAAATTGAATTGGATTATATTGAAATGATTTGAATTTGAAATGGATTCAAGTGATAATAATTCAAATTGATTGGAGTAATATGGAATTACAATTAAAATTGAACAGGATTAAAATCAACTAGAATTTGACTTAAATTTGGGAAGGAATCAAGATTGATTCAACTTGAATTGGGAATTAATCAAGTCGAATGGAATTTGGAGTTATTTGAATTGGAATTGGGTCAATTTAAATGGAGATTTAAATTGAATTGTTGGGGAAGTGAACAGTTGGCTCTTGACTATTTTCAATATAAATTGTTTTGATATAAACTTATTATTCTAAGCTATTAAATATATACAACCGTTCTTTCTTAAAGCCAAATTATTTTATATACTTGTTTTACAATTATTTTTGAAGTTATTTAACCATTTTTCAACTATTTTCTAAACTAATTACTATTTTTCAACTATGTTACAAATTAATTACTATTTTACAACTATATTACAATTATCTAAATATTTTTAAACTATTCAGCTATTTTCAACTATTCTACGATTAGTTAACTATTTTCTAACCATTTTACAAAACTAGTAATTATTTTCCAACTACTTATTTGTTTTTAAATTTTCAAGCTATTTTCTAAATGAACGGGTCGGAGTTCAAACTGTTATGGACTTAATACCCAATTGAGATAGGAATTGAAGTGATAATCCAAATGGGGATTAATGTAAAGGTGGATAAGTGAATGGAAAAGAAATTGATATTGAAAAGAGTAATCAAATTGGAATATTTGATTTTGAACAAACAAGGTTATATATCTTTGTTATATAAGACAAATCTTCCATTGTTGAATCTATTGCTGGAAGAAAAGAATTTTTGAACATGTTTGAAGTATGAAAGGGAGTTTCATACGAGATTGGAATGATCCAAATTTTTGAAAGTTATATATATTTGAATATATATATGTTAACGCTAAAATTTGAACGCTAACACCCCGGTGTATAAAGTGTAGTTGTGAAAGCACCACCCGATGATTCGGGAACAGAGTATAAGCAGAAAATCACAGAAAAAAGCAGTGAATAACAACGATTTTATAGTGGTTCGGCTCAAGGCAAACATACGTTCACTTTAATTCTCTTTATTGCTAAACCGATTACAACTTTACAACAACCTTCAATTACAATTATGACGAGACAAACAACTAGAACTTTGGTAGAGAAAAATTCTTCGAATCCATGTAGATTGCGTTAGATTTTCCCTTGAAGTTAGTTGAGATGCCTTTCGAACTTGAAGTGTCGGGTGAGTTGAGAATTCAGCAGAGTATTGGCGCTTGAAGTGATTGGCCAAAAAGTCCCCTTGAATGTTGGAGGTGGTCGCCTATTTATAGGGGCTTCTGGTGTCAAGTTGTAAGTAGTAGCCGAGATGAGTTGGGTCGTAAGCCGTTGCCGAGATAAGCTAGGTCGTAGGTCGCTGCCCCTCACCTATGCACGGCCTATGGTTTAAATGGGAGGAGCATATCCTTCTGGCCCCAAATCCTAAGTCCCAAGTCGCTGCCGAGTTATCGTGACGCGCATTGAACTGTTGCACTACTTCCCCCTTCGTATCTTTAGGTCGGTCATGACTTATCATGAGTCGTAAGCCGGCCACGACTCAGGAGTGGACCAACTTACTCCTAACAGCTAAGTCGGCAAACAACTTGAGTAGTTAGATCGGAAAACGCGTTAGGTCGGTAGACCTTTATAAGTCCTAGGTCGGAATCTCCTTGAACCTTAAGTCGGCATCATTTTAAGACATTAGGTCAGAACTTTCTTCAAGGCATTAGGTCGGCATGCTTCTCAAGACCCTTAGGTCGGTATCCCTCTTAGGTCTTATGTAGTTAGGTCGGTCTTCCATGCTAAGATACTAGGTCGGCGTCCCTTCGTGTCTTGGGTCGGCATCCTTCCTTAAGTCGGCAGAGTGTTAGGTTGTTTATTATCTTGGATCGGTGAGCCACGGCCGAGGCGGGGTTAACATTTGCCCCTCGAAGCATGCGCCTAATGGTTAGGTCGTATGCTTCGATACTCTTTAACCCGTTCCTTTTTTAGATCAGTGGGTCGTAAACGACCTAACAGTTAGATGGCCTAAGTCGCTTCAGTCTCTACCTTAGTGAGATATAAGTCATCCATTTTCTTCTTTCTCTTTATTACTTACTCCCTTGTTCGATTCCGCCATTAAAATTTTCTCAAGCTCCTAAAGGCGATTCATTCCAATCGATCACTGGTAATCTCTGCTATTCATCGCGTAAGTGGTCCTGCTCTCTTCTCGATCATAGATTACTGTTAGTCCATGAATTCCGCCACTCGAACTTGAACTGCCTCCTTGTTCAATGCTTCATCATGAATCCTGTTACGTTTATAGTTGATGAGGCTTAGGTTGCTCGATTTTGGCTTGAGACGACAGTTGAGACGATGAAGATGGTTTACCACCCCAGGCTCAATGATTTCTGATGGCAGGGCAATGGATTTGTGACAACTTTGAGCTTTTTATTGGGCGATCCGATAGCTTGAATGAAATGAAGGCTGTTGTTGATGGAACGTCTATTGGGTTAGCGGGTCGATGGAGTGTGATGTTGGTTCGGGAGCGAGTTAGTGAATTTGGGTGGCTATGCCTTTAGCCGACCTGGCTTTTAGTGACCTTAAGTCATGGCTGAGATAATTCTTGAAGGAAACTTGCCGATTTAAACCCTAAGGCCTGAATCGTGACCGAGTTAATACTTGGAGAAGTTCCTGCCTTTTGAATCGGAGCTTACTTTCTTATCTCTCCTTTGCGACCTAGAGGACTGGGTTGCCAAATTAAACTGTTTAGACCCTCACCTGCTACCGACCTAGCCTTATCTCGCGAAAGACTTTTAAATCGTAGCCGACTTAATACTTAAGCTTTGGACGTGTTGACATTTAGGAGCATAGACCCACTTTGAGTATTTGACTTGAACTGCCGAACTAAGTTGTCTGAGTTTTGAACTGCCCCAACTCTAAACTTGTTTGAATCTCATTGTATTATTTCACAGACCGCATTAACTTATAAGCTGACAACCTGCTGAAAATAACAAACAAAGAAAACCAAGGCGAAAATACTGCCATTGACTGCCCACATCAAATGACAGATTAGTCAAGACAAGACAAGCAACTTAAATATATTGCATGAAATGCTTGTGAATCAATCAACTAAAGTTAAACATTAATGCAAAGTATCAACAATCTAAATTGATTTGTCTGCATCAACATTATACTTGCATATTTAGGCTTAAAAAAATAGTCCCTGGATTTCATAACTAACAAATGCTTGCTATTTTTCATTCCAGTTATATTTGTTTATTGCTTTGTTAATTTTACACAACACCTCACACATTTTAGGAAACGTGCACCTTGATGTTTGAATATCCAGTTATCTATGTAGAATGACTTCCCATCAAGAAGAAATGGCAGCTCAAGAGGAAGAAACTTTTCTGGTAGCTCTACCTAGAGAGAACCCTCCAGAGAGAACTCCAACCATTCTAACCCCGAGAGCATTTACTCAGCTGCGCACTCGATTTGGTTTTACTGAGAATGATGTCCTGCTCCCTGGGCCAAGTGATACTGCCGACAATCCTCCCCGTGGCTTTATTGCAATCAATCGTCAAATGTGTTTAAGCGGAGCGATCCCTCCTTTTAATGACTTTCTCCGAATTCTTCTCCTTCGGTTGTCAATCTCTCCGTTCCAACTTCATCCTAATGGTTATGCCATCTTGATGGGGTTGTGCGTTTTGTTCAGAAGAACTTTTGATCGCTTACCAAGTTTTGAAGAAATCCGTTACTTATGCTCGTTTGCAAAGAGTAGAGATCATCCTCCCCTTATAATTGTGAGGAGTGCTAGAAACCGCAAACTTATTTCCGACCTTACCGAAAGCATTCATGGATTTCTGAACCAATTTTTCTTTGCTCGCTGCCCCCCAGGGTTTTATGCCGATTGGAGTGTAGGAAGTAAGATTACTTGTCTCCATTTTTAAACATTCTCGAGATCCGAATTACCAATTGCTAATTTCATTCTTTGCTCCTTTCAGCAATTCCTCTTTCCTCTAGAGATCCGGTCCATAAGCAGACTTTTGATATATTGAGTGCCGTGGCCATAGCAGAAAGAAGCATCAAGTTTTTGTTGGGGGATGAATTATTGCACCAATACGGGCTTTTGCATACTTCTCGTTCTACACATCCTCATGAAATCCCAGACTCCCCGGCTAGAGCATTGGATGCCCCAGTTTCTACAGATACAACCAAACCAAAAGGACCTGCTCCCGAGGCTTTGCTAGTGAAATGTTCCACTTCTGTTGATGTTGCGGGGCCATCTTACGAACTTGCCCCGGTTATTGAGGAAGAAGAGCCTCAGAGATCTCCCCGACGTTTACAGAAATCCGGCGAAGAAGCCGAGAAAACTAGCCTTGCCAAACAGAGCAGGGATGATACTTTCGAAGGGCTGAGCGACCTCTTTGCCACCTCGCAAGAAATCTTTAAAGATGATCCTATCACTACCGGGGTTTCTTCTTCAGTAGTCGAAGCAACTTCCATCCTGCAACAGACTCCGTCAACTCAAGAGTTGACGCTAACTATTACACCCACAACCACTCCTCAATTAAAGAGTGGTTCGTAGTTTGATGCGCGTAGTTTGCACATCACACACACTTAGAATTTTTTTGGCACTTTTATGTTTCTCACTTTTTGTACTTTGAAGAATTCTAAGATTTAGCTCTTTTTTTATTTCAGATCCTCTGATGGGGCGCAGCAGATCTTATTATGATGATTTCCAGCGCTACGGGAGGTCTAGCCAGTATGATTACAGGCGTTACCTTCCGTCTTACAGAGAATCTGATGAAGAGAGAGCCGCTCGAAAGGCTCAAGAAAAGAGGGCTCAAGAGGAGCGCTATGAAAGAAGAGAGAGGGAAGAGCGCCACGATTCTTCACAGAGAGGTGACGATTCCCATAAAAGAAAAACCCATGATGACATAGGAAAAAGTCATGTGGTTGAAGATTCGAGCAAGCGAGCCCGACATGGTGAGAAGCACACCACTACAACTCCTGAAAAGGTTACTGCCCCTGCCTCGGTTGATATTCCTTCCGGCTCTCCCGCTCTCGGGAAGTCAGACATCCAAACTATAATTAGCAGACCCAAATTCCAAGTTGGACCGGGTCCTGCCACTTTGCAAAGTCGGTTTCCTCAGTGGTGTCTGAAGGGAGTAAGGTTTGACCTTGACTTGGTCCCCATTGACAAGTCTGCCATGTTACGAAACCTTGACGCCGTCAAGCTTGATATTGAGAGGATGTCGAACTGGCAGAAACTTGTTGACGAGCTTCAGAGGGTTAATCGTGCAAACATAGAGGCCATGCTCACCATGGAAAATGATAAAGCCGAATGGCAAAAGGTGCTCGAGCAACATGACACCGAGATGAGAAGCATTGCTTCTTACAATGAGGAGCTTGAAGCAAAAGTTGAAGAACTGAAACAAGAGCTTGTTGCTTCCTCTACTTCTTATTCTCAAAAAGAAGAAGTGCTCCTAAAACAAGTGAGAGATGCTCATGCTAGCCAAAGGGATGCCGAAGACAGGCTCGAAGTGCAGAAAAGAATTAGCGAGGGCTATGTCACTGACATTGAAGAGCTTCGGAAGAAGAATAACTCCCAAGAGGCGGAGATCCAAATGCTTAAGCTTCAACTTTCTAAAGTTGAAATGGAGCGTGATGAGGCCGTTGCCGGCAAAATTGCAGCTGAAGAATCTCACGAGGCAACGAGGGCCAACATCAGATCAACATTATTTGATTTCTATCTGCATAGCATCTTGGGGCGCGGTAGCCTCGCCTTTATAGGCCCCAAGTATGAAATTACACTAGCTGAAGTTTGGGAGGCCGCACTTGATATGCTCGGTGGTAGCGACGCTGGCTACGCTGAGTCATCTCTTGAGGAGCACTATCTTGATGATGATGCTCGTGCCGCTCTTGCTAGGGGGAGAGAACAGCTTGCAAAATTAAGGGCCGAAACAGCGGCAGGGGAATATTCAGGAAAAATCACCTCAACTGCTCCAATTCAACCTTCTCCTTCAGCCGAAATTGACATTATCGGTTCTAGTTCTCATTCCCCATCTCCTACTAAAGTCACCACTGATATTACAAGCGTACAAGGTGGAGACGAGGGCGGCGAGAGTGCCGAGGCACAGGCTTACAAAGTTGACGTCAGGGAACCGACTTCTGCAGGTAACCTTACTGACAATCTTGCCCAAGTAGACTGCTCATCTGTTTCTTATGAACTTGATGAGCTTTTTGACTACTTCTTGAATCTCAGTGAACCTTTATCTCCGCTTTTTGCTGACTTGAACTTTTTTCCTTCTACAGAGAAAACGTCGAGCATTGTTCAGGCTTCTCCTCCTCCAATTATTCCTTCCCCGCCTCTTAAGGTCACTCCTCCTTCTGCTTCGCAACCCGGGTCACAAGAGGAGCAAATAGAAGCTCTTCACGGCTTAGATGATCCCGTTGCTTCTCAAGATCCGAAAGGAGAAGAAACTGAAGGAAGCGAGAGGACTCCAGAACCAACTGGCTCCGACGCTAAGCCGTTATCCAAACTTCTTTCTCCAGGGAGTGGGTCTTCCTCCAAGAAGAGAGGAAAGCAGGGAGTTTCCAAGAAGAAGAATAAGAAGGGATCTTTAACTGGCGAAGAGGAGACGGAAGAAAGTCCGATCGAGCCCCTTTCTCCTCCATCCCCTACCCTTACAAGCCATCCTAAAAAGTTGGTCATTCGGCCAGGTGCGGGCTCAAAAGGTTGGCGGAAGAAGAAATGATGGCTCTGGGTCTGTGGCTTTCATATCGCATTTTTGCCTTTTTTGCATGCAATGACCGAAAATTGTGCGGGTACCGGCCCCCCGCTTTTCTTTTGTTGTTTTTTTACTTTGGAACCTGTACCTGTATATAAAATAGTGTTGAATAAAATGATTCTTTTTCTTTGTACAAACTTCTGTCTATATCTGAGAATGCATTTACTATTCATTTTTGTACAAGTTTCTTTGTACGATATTGCAGTGAGCTTGTGGTATATATTGTTCGAGCGCAATTTTACCGATGTAGTTATGCCATGCTGCCCCTATACCATAAGCCCATTGTAATATTTTATTTTATGAGGAACTTGTGCTTTTATTCTTTAGAGAATAATTATTCCACATTTGGGGGAATATGATTTCATTAAAAAATAGAGCACAAAGAAGTTTCTACGCTTCAACCTTCGAAGATATCACTCTTTATTTTGTGCATATACACATTCTATTGAATGAAATCTTCTATGTGGTAAAGCGGGTATTTGAAAGGTACTTCAACTTCTTTTTGAGGAAGAGAATTTTCTAGAATAAGTAATTCATTCTTCCTTTGGAAGTTAAAGTGTGCCTTTGATGAGGATTTTTTTGTTTTACTTTGAAAAGTTGCTCATCTGAGGAAGACTCTTTCACGTTTCAACACCTGGAAGTTTTATTTTAATCTTGGTGAAACGTGTGCCTCCGAAGAGGTCTTTCTGCTTGATTGTGCCTCCGGGAGGAGGTCTTTTCATTTATGCCTCTGGGAAGAGGTCTTTCTATCTTATTGTGCCTCTGTGAAGAGGTCTTTTTGTTTCTGCCCCTTGGGAGAGGCTTTCTTTTTTTGTTCTTTTTTTTTTAGCATTTCATCTCTGGTGAAGTGAAACTTCGAAGAGCGGCTGTTGCACTTCAACTCCTGGCGAAATGGGGCTCCGAAGACGGCTTTTATTTTGTTTTACATTCCAACTCTGGTGAAGCGAAACTCCGAAGAGCGGTTGTTACACTTCGACTCCTGGTGAAATGGGCCTCCGAAGAGGGCTTTTATTTTGTTTTACATTTCAACTCCGGTAAAGTGAAACTCCGAAGAGCGGTTGTTACACTTCGACTCCTGGTGAAATGGGCCTCCGAAGAGGGCTTTTATTTTGTTTTACATTTCAACTCCGGTGAAGTGAAACTCCGAAGAGCGGTTGTTACACTTCAACTCCTGGTGAAATGGGCCTCCGAAGAGGGCTTTTATTTTGTTTTACATTTCAACTCCGGTGAAGTGAAACTCCGAAGAGCGGTTGTTACACTTCAACTCCTGGTGAAATGTGCCTCCGAGGATTGCCTGGAAGTTACTCTCTCATGGTTGGAGGGTCATGACTCCTCCAATCTTTTTTGGTTGAGTAGAGAACTTTCTTTTTTGCGGCATATGCCTCGTTAGAGGTCTTTATCCTCCGAAGAGTTGTGCCTCCGAAGAGGACTTGTACCTCCGAAGAGGGCTTTAGTTATTCCTTGTCCACTTGCTTATGCCTTTTCAGTAATCCTCTATTTTTTTTTTCAAGCTCGTACTTTCTTCTCTTACTAGTAGTTTGTTTAATCCAAAGAAGTGTACTTCATTGCTAGGCCAGTTTGCAAGAACGGACATAGGCTTCTTAATTGGATGTTTGTTTGCTCAAACTTCTCAATTTATTTGCTAGAGCCCGTTTTCGACAAAATCATTGACCGTTCAATTGAAGCACTTCTTATCTAGGATTTGAATTCGGGAATTTTGTGACTTGGAATTTGTTTGTTGAATGATAACAACAATCACTTGGTCTTGTAATGTGCAAGTTTTGTTTTCGTTGCCTGCAAAAATTTAAATCGACATTTCAGTAATACATTTAATGTACTTTTCATATCGAAAATAAAGCAAACATGTAATAATAATAAGGAACACAAGATTTATAGTGGTTCGGCCAAGAATTTGGGCCAACTTCCACTTTATAGTCTTTCATTATTCACTTGCATCGGTTTTACAATCGCTTTCAATTACAGGAACATACATCCATAATTCTTTTTACAATATTTCAACAAAGCTATCAAGTAAAGTATGGACGCAAGTGATTGTTGTTCCAAGCTCTTAGAATTTGATCTCCTTCGACAGTAGTGAGTTTGAATGTGCTGTCAAGAAGCTTCTGACCTATGACATATGGTCCTTCCCAATTTGGCCCAAACACACTTGTCGCTGTCATAATTCTCTTTAGGACTAGATCTCCAATCTCAAAGCTGCGTTGGCGAACTTTGGAATTGAAATGTCTGGCTATCCTTTGCTGATGAGATGTGATTCTGAGCTCAACCTCTTCTCTTTTTTCATCAAGGAGATCTAGTGCCCAAGCTGTAGTTTTGCATTCTCCGCTTGATTGAAATGGATTCTTCTATGTGAAGGGACCTCTGTTTCTACCGGAATCATTGCCTCTGATCCGTATGCCAATGAAAACGGAGTATGCCCAGTTGCAGTTTTGTGGGTAGTTCTGTATGCCCATAGTGCTAGCGGTAGCTTATCGACCCAACCACCTTTTGCTCTTTCAAGTTGCTTCTTGATGGTTGACTTGATAATTTTATTTACTGCTTCCACCTGCCCGTTTGCCTGCGGATGAACTACTGCTGAGAAGTTTTTTCGGATTTTGAATCGTTTGCAAAAATCTTGGAATTCTTCACTTTCGAACTGAGTACCATTGTCTGTAATTATTTTTTGAGGCACACCATATCTGCAAATGATACTTTTAGTCACAAAACTTATCATCTTTTTTGAGGTGATAGTAGCTAGTGGTTCAGCTTCTGCCCACTTAGTAAAATAATCTACAGCAACAATGGCATATTTAATTCCAGATTTGGCAGTTGGTAACGGTCCTACAAGGTCTATCCCCCATATTGCAAACGGCCATGGACTGACCATCTGTGTGAGTTCAGTGGAAGGAGCTCTAGGAATTTTGGCGAATCTTTGGCATCTGTCACATTTTCGGGAATAGTCTGCTGCATCTTGATTAATTTCTGGCCAAAAATATCCGTATCGGAGAATCTTTTTCGCTAAAGTTTGACCACCTAAATGATCACCACATTCTCCCCCATGCACCTCAGCTAGGATTGTTTTGGACTCTTACCTCGATACACATCGAAGTAACGGCATTGAGAATCCCCGTCTGTATAACTGGCCATCTTGGACTATATAGCGAGAGGCTTTCCTCAGTAGCTTCTTTCGTTCTTTTGAATTTTCCGGTAAAGAGCCATTGAGCAGATATTCTGTTATTGGAGTCATCCATGATTCTTGCTCTTGAGACACGCTCATGATCCAATCAATATCCATCTCATCAATGCTCGGAGTCGACAGGACCTCCACTGAAGTTAACCCCAGAAATTGAGCTTCGCCTGTGCTAGAGTACTTTGCGAGAGAATCTGCTTTCATGTTTTCTTCTCGAGGAATATGACTTATCATGTAATGATCGAAATCACCCATGAGTTCCCAAGCCTTTGACAAGTAGGCGGGCAGATTTCCCTCTTTCGCTTGGAATTCCTTCTTGACTTGGCATACAATAAGCTGAGAATCACTGAAGATCTGTAATGCTTGGATGTTTAGTTCTTTAGCAATCCTTAAGCCAGCGATAAGGGCTTCGTATTCTGCTTCATTGTTTGTTGAAGGAAATTCCAATCTTAGTGCATAGCATAATGATCGACCTTCAGGGGTCTCAAGTACAAATCCGACTCCAGAACAATAGTCGTTTCTCGCGCCATCGACATATAACTTCCATTGGATTGGGGAATCGTCGATCGTTTCATCCTCACTGTTACCCTTATCTGTGAATTCTGCGATGAAATCCGCTAAAGCTTGTCCGTTGATTGCTTTTCGGGGATGATAAGTGATGTCATATTGACTGAGTTCAATATTCCACTTTAGAAGACGACCCGAAGTCTCAGGGCGAAATAGGACTTGCTTTAAAGGTTGATCAGTGAGGACTCTGATAGGATGAGCTTGGAAATATTGCCTCAACTTCCTGGATGCAATCAGTAGGCAATAGGCGAGTTTTTCCAACTTAGAGTAATTCATCTCTGCCCTAGTGAGTCTTTTGCTGATATAGTAAACTGGATGTTGAATCCTCTTGTCTTCTCGTATCAGCGCTGCACTTAAAGCATGAGATGATACTGCCATGTATATAAGAAGATCCTCTCCGTCGCCAGGCCTAGAAAGTATTGGAGGCGTTTCCATATGGCGAATCAATTCATCAAAGGCTTTTTGGCATTCGGGAGTCCAATCGAAGTTTTTCTTTCCTTTCTTTAGGGCGTCAAAGAATGGGATGCATTTATCTGTGGCTTTGGAAATGAACCGACTCAAGGCGGCGAATTTTCCATTGAGACTTTGCAATTCCTTCTTCGTTCTAGGAGCTTTGACTTCCTTTAAGGCGGTAATTTGAGCTGGACAAGCCTCAATGCCCCTAGCGCTCACGATGAAACCTAAAAACTTTCCGGATTCCACTCCAAATGAACATTTTAAAGGGTTGAGCTTCATTCCGTATTTTCGGAGGACTGCGAACATGTCTGCTAAGTGTTCTATGTGATCCACTGCTTTCTTATATTTTACTAACATGTCATCGACGTAGACTTCCATAGTCTTGCCCAATTGCGGTTTGAACATAGCATTAACAAGTCTTTGGTATGTTGCCCCTGCATTCTTCAGCCCGAAGGGCATAACTCTGTAGCAGTAAAGACCAACGTCGGTGATAAAGCTCGTGTCCTCCTGATCTGGCTCGTGCATCATGATCTGGTTATATCCAGAGTAGGCATCCATAAAAGATAACAATTCGTGTCCCGCTGTTCCGTCTACCAGTTGATCGATCCTGGGTAATGGGAAGCAGTCTTTGGGGCAGGCCTTGTTTAGATCTGAAAAATCGATGCACACTCTCCATTTTCCATTGGCTTTCTTAACCAGCACTGGATTTGAAACCCAATTCGAATAGGTAGATTCTTTGATAAAGTTATTCTCCATGAGCCGATCAACTTCTTCTTTTAACGCTGCTGACCTTTCTGGACCTTGAGTTCTCCTTTTCTACTTCACAGGTGTAAATTTTGGATCAATATTCAGGGCGTGTACTGCAACTTCTGGGGATATTCCGCACATATCGGCATGAGTCCAAGCAAAAACATCCAAATTTGCCTTTAAAAAAGATATTATGATATTCTGAATTGACACATTAAGTTGTGAACCCACATTCAACACCTTGTTTGGGTCCTTTGGGTCAACAGGTACTGGTATTGTCGTTTCCACTGGTACCACTCGATTCTCCCCTGCACTGGCTTTCCTAGGATCCATCTCTTTCCGTGCTCCGCTGTGCTTGCCAGTGCAGGGTCTGCCCTGTAATTGCTACAAGGCTGGTTCTTTGATGCGGACTGGGGTTGCCGCATCCTTTCCCATTTCTCTTTTCCTTGTTTCTCGTAGCTCTGTCAGATAACACTCCCGCCCAGCATTTTGATCCCCTTTTATATCTCCCACTCCATTATCTGTGGGAAATTTAATGGTGAGGCACCATGGGGCCAGAACAGCTTTGAATGCTGCGAGAGTTGGACGGCCAAGGAAAGCATTATAAGCAGAAAACTCGTCGACAATCACAAAAGTTTGCTTGCGGACCACTTTTCTTTCTCCCTCTCCAAGTTCTACCAGCAAATCAACGGTTCCTATCGGCTGTTTTGGCTCCCCAGTGAAGCCAGCGATTTTCTGCGATGATGCTTGCACATCAGCCATAGGGATCTTCATTTGGTCGAATGTTTTCTTGAAGAGGATATTGCAGGATGCGCCACAATCAATGAGAACTCTTCTAACAATAGCTGGCCCAATACCAGCTGAGATGACTAAGGGATCCAAGGTAGGAGCTTCAATACCTGTGGAATCCCTGGCTCTGAACACAATATCATCATTGAAAGTTCTTTGTTGCTTCAGGGGCGTAGCACCTTCCAAAACAAATACATCTTCCTCAGTCAGTACATACTTCAAAGCTCGGGTATACCTTTCTATCTCACCCCAGCTCCTGCCTGCTGGGTGAGGTCCTCCCGTAATGACAATGATAACAGGCCTTCCGGATTCATGCCCTGCAGTCTTCTCACCTGTCCTGGTTTGATGAGCAGGAGCTCGTTGCCCCTGACTAGACGAAGCGGGATTGTTGCTATTCTTTTCCACAAATTGCTGCAGCTTGTTTTCCCTTATCAATTCTTCAATCAAAATTTTCAATTGGCGGCATTCATCGGTATCATGACCGGGTTGATTATGGAAGCGACAAAACTTTCCGCTTTGTACAACTTTTTTCCCGGTTCTCAGAACTGGAGGTTTAGGATAATCAACAGAATCTTTAGTGGCAAGGTAAATACGCTCCGGCGTATCTGATAAAGGGGTATATTCCGATGGCTTGAAGGAACGAGGCGTCTTCAGATTTTTCTGTTTCTTCCCATCGTTATTTTCCCTTTTCTGTCCTACAAATTCACTCTTGCGTGGAGCAACAATGGTAACTTCATCTTTTTCCAATGCTGCCTTTACCGGTACAGGACAGCTTTCCAGGCGTATGAACTCATCTGCTTTCTTATAGAATTTTTCAAGGGAATTTGGTTCCTTCATGTTAAGCCATTTTCCAAATTCGCTCGACTTGTCGATGGCCCTCATTAGATAGGTCAAGATTATCCGTGGTTCTGCATTGTCTACCTCGGCCAGCGCTATATTAAAGCGATTCAAGAAAGATTTGATAGTTTCCCCTGGATTCTGTTCTAAACTTGACAACGACCTGATATCTTTGGCTTTTGAAGCGTATAGTCTGAACTGCTCCTTGAATTTCCAGGTTAGGTCAGAAAACTGATCTACAGATCGAATTGGCAGCTTGGTGAACCAAAGCAGAGCTACACCTTCCAAATATACAGGAAAATATCGACACTTTATTTCATTAGAAGCCCTGGCACCTGTAATGTGCCAATCATACTTATACAAGAATTCGTTCGGATCACTTGTTCCTTTGTAAGCTGGGATAGTTGGAGGGACGAACTTCCTTGGGAACTCAGCCTTTAAGATCCTTTCGGTAAACGGGGTTTTACTTGGAGCGAAACCCCATTCCTTCTCGTCTTCATTCCTTTGCATGCTTTCTTTCATGATTTGTCGAACCATTTCAGAAAGATACCCCTCATCATTTCGAGCTTTAGATCCACCAACTTCTGGAAATGTCCGCTCAAAGGGGCTGGCAGCCCTCTCAGGAATGTTTCTTTCTTCATCCTCATGAATGTTGCCAGCAAAGTTCCTTTCATTACCCGTTGGTTGACGGTTTACCCCAAGCAAGTCATTCAACTTATTCAAAATTAGGGCATTTTGGGCATTCTGAGTTTCCAATTGTGCACTTTGGGCATTTATCTGCTGGTTCAGCCCTAAGATTACAGCATCCAACTCCGCTTTTGTAACCCCAACAGGTGGAGTGGCTTGATTAGGTACTTGGGAAGCGGAGGTTCCCTCTTGAACATTTCCAGATCTAACAGATCTACTCTTTCTCCCCGGAGCCATGATTTCAGATAAACTTCTAATCTTCAGAGAGGTTACTTCAACAAACTTTCGTGGAGCAATGATGATAATTGTCCTGAGTTCAGTTCTCAGTGAAAGCACCAAAAATGTTAACGCTAAAATTTGAACGCTAACACCCCGGTGCATAAAGTGTAGTTGTGAAAGCACCACCCGATGATTCGGGAACAGAGTATAAGCAGAAAATCACAGAAAAAAGCAGTGAATAACAACGATTTTATAGTGGTTCGGCTAAAGGCAAACCTACGTCCACTTTAATTCTCTTTATTGCTAAACCGATTACAACTTTACAACAACCTTCAATTACAATTATGACGAGACAAACAACTAGAACTTTGGTAGAGAAAAATTCTTCGAATCCATGTAGATTGCGTTAGATTTTCCCTTGAAGTTAGTTGAGATGCCTTTCGAACTTGAAGTGTCGGGTGAGTTGAGAATTCAGCAGAGTATTGGCGCTTGAAGTGATTGGCCAAAAAGTCCCCTTGAATGTTGGAGGTGGTCGCCTATTTATAGGGGCTTCTGGTGTCAAGTTGTAAGTAGTAGCCGAGATGAGTTGGGTCATAAGCCGTTGCCGAGATAAGCTAGGTCATAGGTCGCTGCCCCTCACCTATGCACGGCCTATGGTTTAAATGGGAGGCGCATATCCTTCTGGCCCCAAATCCTAAGTCCCAAGTCGCTGCCGAGTTATCGTGACGCGCATTGAACTATTGCACTACTTCCCCCTTCATATCTTTAGGTCGGTCACGACTTATCATGAGCCGTAAGCCGGCCACGACTCAGGAGTGGACCAACTTACTTCTAACAACTAAGTCGGCAAACAACTTGAGTAGTTAGATCGGAAAACGCGTTAGGTCGGTAGACCATTATAAGTCCTAGGTCGGAATCTCCTTGAACCTTAAGTCGGCATCATTTTAAGACGTTAGGTCAGAACTTTCTTTAAGGCATTAGGTCGGCATGCTTCTCAAGACCCTTAGGTCGGTATCCCTTTTAGGTCTTATGTAGTTAGGTCGGTCTTCCATGCTAAGATACTAGGTCGGCGTCCCTTCGTTTCTTGGGTCGACATCCTTCCTTAAGTCGGCAGAGTGTTAGGTTGTTTATTATCTTGGATCGGTGAGCCACGACCGTGGCGGGGTTAACAATATATAAATGTTCTTATGAGGATTTTGGGAAAAGGGTTTTGGGAACCTTTGAATTTGGAAAGGCTTTTGATTTTGGGTAAAATCAATGTTAGAATTTGGAAAGCCTAATTTGAGAATTAACGATTTTGGGATGATCGATTTTGTGTAAAGGAGCTTTGTGTGATATCATACTAGGTGTATGACTTGATGATACTATATGTATATAGTATAAAATATTTTGATGATGGCTCTGGGGAAAAAGGCGCTCCCTTGAAATGGACATCTCAGGAGTGCCACCGGGCGGTGCTGCCTTGAGCCCCGGGGGGAGGGGGGGTTTCTAAAGTTGATCCTGCGAGGAGTCCGGACAAAACTAGTTCCTGAGGATTATGAGTTGAGTATACCATAGCGTAAGTCGTGTGTCCCGCTGAGAGCCAACAGTCTGCGTTTGAGTTTATCTCGGTAGACTGCGACACTATGGTATACCACATAGCAAAAGTCGTGTATGCTGCTGAGAGCCAACAGTCTGCGTTTGAGTTTATCTCGGTAGACTGCGACCTATGTAGGAGTGGAGAAGTTTCATTTCGATAGCGAGATTAGAGGCCGCGGAGAGCCTGCAGTTACATGGACTTTTGCTGTGACGGCAACGTAACCCTGGATGTAACTGTGATCTGTTGTGTGGGTTCCATGGCACAATCGAGAGGCCGCGGAGAGCCTGTAGTTACATGGACTTTTGCTGCGACGGCAACGTAACCCTGGGATGTAACTGTGATCATGGATGGGGTGATGATTTTCAGAGCATTATCACCAAAGATATTTCCTCTATTTTCAAAACCTGTTTTCTATATTTTTAATAAAATTTATTTCCGGATATTTTCACTGGATGTTGAAAACGGGTTTACCAAGTACTTATAGATTTTCAGTCCTACGCCTGATCAACGTAAGACTGAATTTCTGTGAGAACAAGGATAGACTGGTTGAGACATCGAGTTATAAAAGTATTTTTATAAAGAGCTATTTTATTAAATATGATGTAAATTTAAAAGCATTTCTAAAATTTTAAATTAAGTTGGAAATAGTCGTTATTTTATAAGTTTGAACGAACAAAGCCTAATAAATTGTTTTGGGATGAATCTAAGGCTAAAATAAAATGAAATGTAATGAATGGTTCGTAAATAATTTAGAAAAGAAATGGAATTAAGTACAGAATGAGTTGAAATTAATTTGAAAGTAGTTATAGGCTGAAATGAATACTTTATCAAGCGAACATTGTCAAACTTGTATGGAATGAATTGTTGAATGCCGTAAATGAATGTAATTCAAATCCTATGGGTTTAGAGAAGTAAAATAACTTGATTTGGAATCAATTGAAAGGAATATGAGCTTGTTTGGATTATAAATAAATTGAATGTAAGCATTTGCGTTGTAAACCATTAAAATTGAATGAAATGGCATATAAGTTTGGATGGAAGCAATTGGATTAGCTTTAAAATTATATGAATCGCTTATGGGAAGCGTTTGGCACTTTTTGTGTATGTAATACATGTGTTTAGCTATTGAAGTAAGTGATATGCCAATAAATTTTCTAAATATGACACTTACATATTTAAGTCGAGTAAGTACAGGTACCTGAAGGCCGTTTGGCTGGATTTGGATTGCACTAATTGCTAAAATTAATAAGCTGCTTGCTTAAAATGCTAAATAAGGTACGCCTACGCAATAAAAATAGGATATATGAATTGTTTTTGCTTTTTCTGACCGGGTGGGTCGATGTATACATATTTATATCTCTTGTCAAATTGCAAAAGCTCCTCCGTACAAAGGAGACTGCCAAAATTTTCCGAAAATTTTGGGAGTCAGAAAAATATTTGAAAATTTTGAGAAATTTTTTTTTGTTAAGCAATTGAACGAATTTAAATATGAAACTGAAATGGATTTGTAGATGGAACTAATAAAACTCAGTTATAAATGAAAAAAATAAAAAGATAATATTCAAAAGTGAAATAAGTTGAATTCATATTAAAACGGAAAAGAACGAATTTGAATAGATGTAAATATGAAAACCTATATAAGAAAATGTATAAAGTGATTTGTAAAGTTTCGATTGAATATTGTTGCTAAGTGAGATATGCAGGTATTATAGAGAGAAAAGAAATTGGATTTGATTTCAAAAGATAAATTTGAATTGCCTGACAAAAAGGTATGTATCTCAAATTTCTTTATGAAATTGGATTGGGTTTTCGATGTAGCCACTTGGCCTTTGTTTTCTTTTTAAATTTGGGAGCCCGTAGAGGCCTTTTGTAGTTGTACCGAGCTAGCCGCGCAAAGGAGACGCTGGCAAAAAATTTCGGAAACTTAGGGAGTTAGAAAAATTTTGAGAAAATTTTGATAATTCAAAAAAATTGGTTTTAAATTGAAATTTAGATAATTGAGCAAAGGGATATGATTTGAAACTATGAAAGGTTTTGAGAAGTTGGTTGATCTGATAATAGGTTTTTATTAAAAGATAGTTGGTAGGATGTTGAATAGTGAGTTTTGGAAAGAGGTAAACGGGTATCGGTCCATTCTTCCTAACTGGTAATTTCGGGGACGAAATTCTTTTAAAGGGGAAGGAATGTGACGACCCGGAAATTTTAATGATTTAAAATGGAACAACAAATTGATTTTTAACATTTGAAAGGTTAATTTAGCTTGAATTCCAAATATTAATATTTATTAGGTAATTAAAGTATTGAATTATATAATTGAAATTGGGTAAATTGTTGAATTTGAGATTTCTAAGCCTGTTTAAAATAATTTGAAGGCTTATGAAATCTATAATGATGATACTGAGGTTAATAGAATGGTTGAAATTTAATTTAAAGGTAATTTGTTCAATTTTAATAATATATCGTTTAAATTGAAATTTAAAATAGCCTTCCAAGGCACAGTCTCGGAATTCGACAAAACCAGTTCCATTGGATCTGTAATAGTTAGTTATTATCGGATTTCAATTTTCGTAGCCATCGGAGTTGTCATTTGACCCTGGCAGCTCGTAACACATTGATTTATTATAATCGATTTAATTGAATATCGATCGTTTACGTCTGTAACTCGCGCATACAATCAAATTAGTCTCCGAAACACGTTCCATCGTGTTCGAAATACGGGTAAAACCTTATAAACGCCTGGCGGCATGTCTGATTTGGGGTTTGGTATTTCACGGTGCGACACAAGATATTTTCATTATTTAATTAAATAAACAATCTTACGCTGTAAGCTTTCCCAAATGGCTTTATTGTCTCGTTCCCTTTATTCCTCAGGCACGAATCGAACAAAAAAATAAAATAAATAATGGTCGTAGCCTTCGAAACAAAAAAATAAATAAATAATCGTTGAAGCCGAGATATAATCAGATCTTGGGAGCACACGTGGCAGAGTGAAGGGGCGCTGCAGTTCGCGATTTAGGGTTTCGAGCTAGTGGGTGCAGCCGCGCGTAGGTGATGTTGCGCGCGATTTTCGAGTGTAGGGGAGGATGATGCAATGGCGATCGACTAGGGGAAGACGCCTCAACATCAGAGGCGCGACTGGGTGAAGCAATTCGGCAGCTGCTGTTGTCATGGGGAAGAAGTCGCGACTATCGGAGAACAACTCGCGTGGATCGAGTCAGGAGACTGCGTGGTCATGCGAGCTTCGAGGTAGCTATTGCTGATCGTAGTGGAAGCGTTCGTCAATCGTGAGTAATTTTATCCTCTTTGTTTTTCTTTTTTTACAGCACTGTTGATCTTAAACCCTAGGTGAAAAGGGGGGGGGTAAATAAAGGAAATTGAGATTGAATAATCATTTATAAATCCTTAAATTAAATGCTTGTCAAAACTTAAATCATGACAGCTTGATTGATAATTCGTGAAATAAGTTAAAGATTAATTAGGTAATTGGGTTACAATTACTAATTGAGTAATTTGTAATTGGTGATTTACAAATTGGGTAATCAGGTTTCCTATTTACCAATGAAGGTTGATAATAAATAGGTCAGGAGTAATAAATTAATAATTACTTGAGGAAGTAATAAAGAAATAATCACTGGATGGAATTGATTGGAAGAAGGGATTGCAAAATTTGTAAGGAGCGAAGGTGAGTAAATCTCATGCTTTTGGATTTTTATTTAAATTTAAATGGGCAAATTTAAATAATTAGTTGGATGAATAACTTGATGGAATGTGCTTTGAAAGATGATGTGACTTTGTTTTGTTCTGATCATGAGTTAATTGTGGTTGACTTGAAGGGTTCGGGTTTTTAAATTGTCAAGATTTAATGTTGTAAATAAGAGAACGGTTTCAATCTAATGTTGTTAAGGGCTTAATAAATTCTGGTTCATTAAATTTGAAGCGTAGTTAAAATAAATAAATTATTAATTAGTTCAATTACTTAATAATTTGGGTTAATTAATTTTGAAATCGAGAGTTTGGAATTAATTAATTGTGGATTAAGTGATTGGTGAAGTTTAATAAATTCAGAATAAACAATGGATGGCTTGATGAATAATTACTTAATTAAATTTAAATAAAATATAATTACTTTGTGTAATTAATCAAGAGATTAATTAAGATGATTATTTAAGAGGAAACTGATTTATTAAAAGGAATAGTATTGTGGATTAGTTAGTACTTAATATAAATCTAGGCAAATTGAAATATATTGGAAATCAAACAATTATATAATTAATGATGTAATTAAAGATTGGTAAATTAAGAGTGATAAATCCATAATATGCGACTTATAAGAAATTAAGTAATATAAAATATTAAGGATTGATGTAATTAATATAGTTAATTAAATTGAGAAATAATTAAGATTTCTTATTGATTTTGGGTTAAGAATAATTATTATCGTAAAAATTTATTAAGGTAATTACTTGAATGAAATTGGAAGATAATTAATCCAGGGTAATTAATTAAAATGAATAAATTTGGAAGAATTGATTAATTAATTGGCTTGGAAATTAATTAATGAAGATATCTAAGTAATTGTGGATTTGAAATTCAACTTAAGTAAATTGCATTGGCTTGTATGTCATTAAGCCTTGCGTATGGATAATTGAATGGTATTGGATGCTTGAATGAGTTGATACCTCTAGTATGAAATGTTGTGTATTCCGTATGGATAATTTGAAAGAGGGCGGGATCGGGTATCGGGAAATACCCGACACCACTTCGAATATTTTATGGGATTAATATGTGGAATCTATATGCTGGAGTGAAGTGATTTAAAGGGATTGGACTATTTAAATCTAAGATTTAGTACTTTGGAAATGGATGTGTGAAATTAGTTATGTATATAACATACTGTGAACTAGTAAAACTTTGTTCCAGTTACCCCGGGTTTTATAAGTTGTTTGCCTTGGTATTCCAAGTTAGTTGAGATTACTCACGCTGGTTTTCAGCCCGACCCGGGTGTTACTTTGGTGTAATGCTTGGGTCAGACCGAGTATTACAGATTTTCAGGTCGGACGTTCTGGAGCTCAGGAGGCGAGCTGAAGGCAATATTGTATAGAGTATATCCGCTGTATTTATATTATTGGTAATCTGAGTCATGATAATTGTAAATATTCAGTGACTGTATAATATGTGAAACTCTGATGTATATGAAATGTAACCGACAGTTATAATATTCTTTTGTAAACTGTTATTATTTATTATATTTTATCCGCTGCGATTGTGAGATGTTTGGTGTTTCTGTTTTTCTTCTTCTATCTCTTTCTTCGTTTTCATGACTATCTGGAATTTTCGGGTGAGAAAATTTCGGGTCGTTACAAATGTAATCTTTTGAAAACTCAATGCGTTTTTCAACTAGTTTTTCCCACACTCATATTTAATAGGGGCATAGTTCAACGAATTTTACATCTAAACTTACCGTACAACTTTTAATATTCGAATTTCTGAAAAATCTAATTTTTCGAAGTCGATTTCTTATGTTAGAATGAAAGTGGAAAATAGAAAGCCTCACATTTCGTTGTTTTACTTTTGCGCACCTCTTTTCCATACTTGGAACTTGTGCTATATTCTATAAAAATCTCTATTTGCTTTCCCTAACACAGTTCATATAATAAAAAATTTCTTTTCATATTTTTTCGTTGACGTTTCTGTCTCTTTCTTTAAATTTTTGTTTTCCTTCTAGTTACTATTTTTGGCCTTTTCTTTTCTTTTATTACTTACATCCTATGTACTATTTCTCTACTTATGAACATCACAGAAAAAGAGCATCATACTAATTAGTACTGACTTGCAATAATAAATACAAAATGCTTACATAGGAGTAAGATCTCATAATTAAAAGAGAAAACAAGTCCTACTACAATGCGATGTTAGATAAATAAATACAGTAGCTAAACACGACTATCATCTAGGGAAAGGAGGCTTAGGACCATGTCCACCCTGACACAGAAAGGTCCTACTCTAGGAATTTAAGTAAGTCGTATGCTCCTCCTACCGTTTATTACTCGTTAGTAACTTATGCTTTATTACTCACGATGAATAAGATCTATTCATCTCTTCCTTTTCATACTCAAAGTGGAATAACCAAATCTCATTTACTGCAACGAATAAGGATTTCAACCTATGCAGTCTCTATCTAAAAAGGCAACTAAGCTTGGGAAATTTTCACTTTACCTTTACCTTTCATTTTTTCCCCAACTAAGGTTTACCTATCCCAACAACGTGTGTCTTACTATCTTACTAATATCACTTCACTATTCTTCTATAGTAAACACGCATAAAGCAATATTCCTAGGTTCTCACTAGCGTCCTATACACTTTATGAGAAATTTTGGTATTGCTACTAAAAGTAATCGCTGCTATCTCCTACACAGCTTACACTTTTTCCGTCACACCTAGGAAATGATTCCTATCTACTCCATATTTAAAAGTTTGGTTTGGTATTTATCATTTCATTTCAAAAATTAAAGCTTCTAAATTTTTGAAACATGAAATCCCAAAATTATTGCCTTTAAAAGTGTTACTTCGAAGTTTTTACTAAATCAGAGGTACTTGGTTACTTAACGTTTTTTCTTTCTAGACTTGCATTTTTACAGTTCTTTGAATTTAAATTATTCCCCAAACCTAGAGGGGAAAACTTACAAATTCGAAGTTCAAAGCTTATTTCTCTTTTCCTATTAAAGACCTTTACAGCTTTCCGTAAAAATAAATTTGGATTTTTAAATTTAACTGTTTACTAAGTTTTTCTCTTCTAAAAAATTATTTACTTTTTATTACCAAACCATTTTTTTTAAAACATGCCTTGCTTGTCCTTAAAACATTTTTTTTTCTTGACTTCCAAAAAATGTCCTCACATGTTTTTAAAACATCTTGTTTTCATAGATTTTCAAATTTACGAAAAGTGGAGTAGATAAGAACAATTATTTTATCAAAAATCCCTTAACTTTCCTACTCTTCAAAATACCTAACCTTAGAGGAGTTTCTAACTTACTACAAAAGAGGACTTTCTACAAATGCAAGCAAGGAATGTGCATAATTAATGAAAAAATGTGAAATTTCGATTGCTTAGCTTTCCTACTAAGGCTCTCTATAATATGCCTCCTAACTAATACTGTCTCTACTTGTTACACTTAATGGTTTTATACCTTCATGTATCGGAACTACTTTCTCTAATGAGAAACCATTAACGCTAAAACCTTTTATGAATCCTTTAAAAGTGGATTTCATGTTTATGTGAAATTATAAGGAACTTATTTTATAATTTATTGAAATAGGCTATACATAATATGGCGCTTTCCATACCTTGTACATCTCTTTCACGTATTCCTTATAACTTGCACAAAACATCTTTATTTGTGATTTGGTTTCATTGAAAATTATATCATTATTCATTTCTATCCCGTAGATTAAAGTATGTTTAATCCGTATTCACTTAGAATAGACATTTCCTATTGATTCGGCTTTGGTGTGAGAGGTCACAAATTCGAAACTTGCATAGCGTGATTCAAATATTTATTGACAAGTGGTTTGTGTTCTGTTATCCCATTGACATATTGTATCCAAGCACCATTTCAAAAAATATATACATTTCCTACGAAATTTATTAATTTCCTAATATCTAACTTACATCATTTTTTCTTCAAAAGAGCTCATTTTCAAAACTGTTTTAATATTTTCATAACTAGAAAGCATTTCCATATACTTATTTAAATAATAAGTGTACTTACAAACCACTTTATTTCCATACTTAGAAATTATCTACAAAACACATTTTTATTTAGGTCAAAACAGAAGTTTCGTAAAACATCGTTGCTACATCCCAAAAATACTAGTATTTGGATTCAATTAAAATAAATAGTAATAAATCACATATGTTATGTAAAAACATTTCCTTTGGTAGTCACCTACTATAGCAATAGTGTCATAATCTATGCTTCCTTTATTTTTCATGAAAACATCTATTACATTTCCTTTCAATTTCCTTTGGTAGTCACCTATTATATGTTTCAACTTTTCAATTCCAAAAGTCTCATTGTGTTGGGCTAGACATAAAGTGGATTTTCTTCTTACTACCTTAGGAATAACCTTCCTAAACCTTGATAATATCATTTCCTTACTAAAGTCACTTATTCCTTCTAAAATAAAAACACTCTCCCTATCCCTAGGGAACTTTGCCGCTTCTTATAACATATAGATACTAATCTTCTCTCAAAACATAGCTTATTGTACACCATAAATCGGCAATAATATAGGGCTCAACGTCCTTGGGTCATCCCAAACCCAACTAGCAAACTATGCATAAATATACTTCTAAAAACTTTCAATGTGTTAAAATCAATAATTGGGGACTATTTGGATTATAATACATAATACATTTATATTTTATTCCAAAATACAAATAGGTTCAAACATATTTCCTAATTTACTTATGATCTACTAACCTAAGCTTTGATACCAAATGTAACAACCCAAAATCTAGTGGGTTCAGATTTTTCGCAAAAATGCTAAATCCAAACCCATTGAAGCCAAAGTTGGGTATCTGGTATCCTGTAAATAGGCAAGTTAAATATATCAGAGCTTAAATAAATATCTCACAATAGAACCAAGTAAAATATAGTAGTAAGTAAATGCTTACCAAGGTAATAACACTTCCTAAACAAGTGTCTCAAAGTTGGAAAATTCTGCCATCTATCTAACCCATGGGATGATATAAGGAGGGGATTAAAACTAAAGTTTGGTGAATGGACAAATTATACACTTCTAAGAATAATTCTATATATACCCTTCTAATTCCATTTTCTATTATATTAGGTTTATTGAGTTTATAATACTCTCGCATTTGTGCGTGAATCGTACCCATCTACTCCCTAGTAGATTTAGACCTAATAACCAATATATATATGTAGCCACATGCCCAAAGATCGCAATGGTCCTAGGCACTAGCCATAACACCTTCCGTATCCTCCTTGAAATGGACTTCATCATCTTGTTGCGAAAGCGCTTTATGACTACATCTATAAAAGACAGCTTCGTGAGGCCTATAGTATAGATGTTCTATCGTCTGCTAGGAAAATGTAAAAACTTCATCCGCAACAATTTGCGCCAATGCTCGGACATCCACAATGAATCACCCAATGCGTACATTGAGGACTACATGTAATCGTTCTGTCTACTCCTTGAGCTCTTCTAACAAGGTCAACCTTGTAAGGAACTCAGTCGAGAGTTTTCTATATCTGTAAAGGTCCACTTCATTAGGCCTGTAATATAGATATTCTACTTGGTCTGTCACTTTTCTCATCCTGGCTATGGCCCCACGCAGCGCCCCTCAACTAATCGAAAGAAATTTTAAGAGCTAACTGGTTGTGCCCTAATGCAAAAAAATCTAAACAACCAATTGGATGTGCCCTTCATCCAATGTCTCGATAGTGAAAGAATCATTGGCCTGTTGGTTTAACTCTAGTCTTTCCTGAGCTCGCTCTAACAGATGATGGCTAGTATCCACATGCAACTATCCCTATGGGTCCTACCTACTATACCCTACTGGAAAACTAGGGTACGGTGTCATATGAATATCCTACTCCATCGTCAACATTTTTACTGCTTATAAAGTTCTGCTTCGTTAGGCCTGCAATGCAAAAGCAGTCAAGGCATACTCTCTTGATGGAACACCTACAAACCTGCCTCCAAGGGCGCAGCTTCGTTAGGCCTACCGCAGAGGGCCATCCTAGGTATCCGCACGTCCTGTCGAAGTCTCGTACTTCCTTCTAGCCCAAAATAACTAAGTTGGACATGCTCTTTCTGTACTAAAAATCTGCAATGAAGTACCTCATTAGGCTCTTTATCCACATTCTCTTTGGGCTACTCCAGACGAACCTTACCATTTTATTAGACGCTATGTCTAATCTTTTATTATTTATTTAGCTTACTTTTCTTATTCCGTTGTCTAATTATTTACCCAAATCAGCATGCCCAACCCACCCTCGTGTGAGACCATTAGTCCTAGACCTGAAAGGGAATGCTGTCGGTATGGGCCACTACTATTATTTTTACTTATTAACCCAATCCAATATCTAAGTTTAATAAAATAAGCCTCTTCTATTTCTTTATTTTTAATTATAATCTATGTGTTACAATTATACTTGTAATTGTTACTTTTATATTCTTTTCTTAATTTTATAACCTACATGTTATAAATTTAATTGCAAGTATCTCTTTTCTATTCTAGTCTGTCTTCTTTTATTATGATACTGTATTTTCTTTTGTTCACTTATATTATATAACAGTCTTAACTTGGGACTACATCCAACTGTCATAAGTTACTTATCATAATAACTGCTTTATTTTTTTACTCTACTATCTGCACAATAAATGCAGATCTAGTCACCAGTCTTCTCAAATAATTAACTAGATTATTTCTTCTTCTTTAATTTCTTTAATGCTTCGCGTTATTCTCTTTTATTCTGGGAAGTAGTTCTATTCTATTTGGTTGGTTACAAAAACTGTGCTAAAAATCCATTTCCATATTTTAACACTAATTAATGCTATAGACAATAACTCGTAACCATAAGATATTTCTTTTATTATTTCGTTAATCGTTGGATAATGGAAAATACGGTAATGTCTTTATTTTTCACTAATTCCATTTTGCTTGCTTGTATTCTTACAGTTACATTTATCGTTATTCTTATAATATTAAATTGTGGAAATGTATTCCATTTTCTAAACCAACCAACTAATCTATCACTAAGTTCTAAATCAAGTTACTAGATTTTCCCATTTATAGTTCTTTTCCCCTGTTTTAACATAATTTACAGTGAATTTTACACTTTTAGACTTACGCCTTTCTCTACAACTTCTAAGCGTAATATTACTTATATTTATTGGGTTTCTTTTCTTTTCTTTTTCTATATAAATAACATTTAAACATAAGTACACTTTTCTTATAAAATTTACAGTTTTAACATAACTGGGTGTCGAACCAATTACTGAAATTAGTTTAAATGCTGAATTAAATATTTAACGGGAATATAACTGTTAACGCTAAAATGTGAACGCTAACACCCCGGTGTGTGAAGTGTAGTTGTGAAAGCACCACCCGATAGATCGGGAAAGAATTACAAGCAAGTAATAGCGGAAAAGCAGTAAACAACAACAATTTTATAGTGGTTCGGCTTAAGGGTGTAGCCTACGTCCACTTTAAGTACTTTTATTAATAATCCCGTTACAAGCTGATACAATTCTTCTCAAGTACAATATACTTCAAGTTACAAGTGATTTGGAACAAGTCTTAAGTTTCAATGTCGATTAAAGTCCTTAAATTCATGTTGAAGATGTGTGGTTTTCTTCGTGAAGTTCTTTGATGTATTCCTCTAATCTTGAAAGCTCTAAGTGTTGATGAAGTTCTCGATGCAGCAAGGTAACGGTGTATGAAGAGAATGTGCCCCCCCCCCCCCCAAAGTCCTTTGAATGTTGGAGGTGGTTGCCTATTTATAGAGAGTTCTGGTCTGAAATTTTTGCCAAGTCCTAAACCGTGGCCGACTCAAGTTGAGCCGTAGCCGACTTAAGGTGAGTCGTGACCGGTCTAAGGTCACCTCCGAGTCAACACCACCTCTTCTCAGTAATATGGCATCGGGCTTATATTAGGTCGTGGCCGAGTTAACTTGGTAAGTCGCAAGTCATGGTCCAAATGATAAGTCCTGGATCGTGAACGAGATAACTGGGGAGCTGGATCGGTTGTGACTTGGGTCGGCAACTATTCTAGGTCGCCAGCTTGGTAAGGCATTAGATCGGTAACTCGGTCAAGTCACTGAGTCGGTATCTTTTTTAGACCTTAGGTCGGCCTTCTTATTAAGTCGGCATCCTCTGAGTCTTGGGCCAGTACCCACGTTAGGTCGGCAACTGTTTTAGCCTTAACTCGGTATTTCTTAAGTCGGTATGCCTCTCAATCCTACTAGGTCGGTAACCCTTTGAATCTTAAGTCGGTCTCCCTGATAAGGCAGTTAGGTCGGCATAACCATTAGGCGTTAGGTCGGCACCCCTGTTGAGCCTTAGGTCGGCATCTCCTTGAGTCGCAGAGTCTAAACCGAGGCGGAGTTAACAATTGCCCCTCGAAGTATACGCCTACTGGTTAGGTCGTGTGCTTCGATAGTCCTTAACCCGTTCCCTCTTAGGTCGGTAGGTCGTACGCGAGCTAATAGTTAAGTCGCATGCGCCGCTCCAGATCCCTTCATTGCAAGATATAAATCACAACCCCTTCTTCTCTCTCATTACTTGCTCTCTCGATCCCGCCATTAAAAAATTTCTCCAAGCTTAAAAAAGGCGATTTTGCTCCATCAACCACCGATAATTATTACGTAAGCGAATTTTCCTCAATCATAGGTTATTGTTGGTCCACGAACTCCATTATTCACACCTAAACCACCACCTTGCATAATGCTTCATCATGAATTCCATTGCACCCATGGCCGATGGAGTTTATGTTGTTTGGTTCGATTTTAACTGACCGATGATGAAGATGATTCAAGCTAGTTGAATTTGATTCGTGCTAGGGTTGTAAGGTGTTGATCTCGCGGCAGTTTCGAACTACTTGGTGGGACGATCCGATAGCTTGAATGAAACGAAGATTGTGGTTGATGGAATAGTTATTGGGTTATCGGGTCGATGGCCGTGGGATGTTGATTCGGGAACGAGTCAGTGAAATTGGATGAACTAGTCTTCGGCCGACCTAGCCCTTAAGTGATGTGGTCTAAACTCTAAGTCACGGCCGAGTTGACCCTTGGGGGAAATCTGCCGATTTAACCTTCTACCGATTTAACCTTGAACCGCGGCCGAATTAACCCCTAAGTCGTGGCCGAGTTAATCCCTTAAACCGTGACCGAGTTGGCTCTTAAACCGCTGCCGAGTTAACACTTAAGCTTTGGGCGTGCTGACTTTTTGAGAGCATAGATCCACTTTGAGTTTCTGACTTGAACTGTCAAACTAAGTTGCCTAAATTTTGAACTGCCCCAACTTTTAAATTTGCTTGAATCTCATTGTATTATTTCACAGATCGCATTAACTTATAAGCTGCTAACCTGCTGAAAATAACAAACAAAGAAAACCAAGGCGAAAATACTGCCATTGACTGCCCACGTCAGATGACAGATTAGTTAAAACAAGACAGGCAACTTAATTATATTGCATGAAATGTTTGTGAATCAATCAATTAGAGTTAAACATTAATGCAAAGTATCAATAATCTGAACTGATTTATCTGCATCAACATCTTACTTGCATATTTAGGCTTAAAACAATAGTCTCCGAATTTCATAACTAACAAATGCTTGCTAGTTTTCATTCCAGTTATATTTGTTTGCTGCTTGATTGATTTTACACAACACTTCACACACTTTAGGAAACGTGCACCTTCATGTTTGAATACCCAGTTGTTTATGTAGAATGACTTCCCACCGAGAAGAAGAAGTGGTGACTCAAGAGGAAGAAACTTTCCCGATAGCTGTTCCCATAGAGAATCCTCCGGAGAGAACCTCGACTATTCTATCTTTGAGAGCGTTTATTCAGCTGCGCACTCAATTTGGCTTTGCCGAAAGTGATGTCCAACTCCCTGGGCCAAGTGATACTGCTGACAATCCTCCCCATGGTTTTGTTGCAGTCAACCGCCAAATGTGCTTAAGTGGGGCGATTCCTCCTTTTAACGACTTCCTTCGAATTCTTCTCCTTCGGTTGACGATCTCTCCGTTCCAACTTCATCCTAATGGCTATGCCATCTTGATGGGGTTGTGTGTTTTGTTCAGAAGAACTCTCGATCGCCTACCGAGTTTTGAAGAAATCTGTTATCTGTGCTCGTTTGCAAAGAGTAAAGATCATCCTTCCCTTATTATTGTGAGAAGTGCTAGAAACCGCAAGCTCATCTCCGATCTTACTGAAAGCGTTCATGGATTTTTGAACCAGTTTTTCTTTGCTCGCTGTCCCCCAGGGTTTTATGCCGTCTGGAGAGTAGGAAGTAAGATTAGTGTTTCTATTTTTTCCGTTTTGAAACCTTTTCGAGATCCGAACTTTCAGTTGCTAATTTCATTCTTTGTTCCTTTCAGCACTTCCTCTCCCTTCTAGAGATCCAATTCATAAGCAAGTTTTTGAGAGGTTGAGTGCCGTGGCCGCAGAAGAGAGGAGCATAAAATTTCTATTGAGGGATGAATTTTTACATCAACATGGGCTTCTACACGCTTCTCGCTCTATGCATGCTCATGAAGTTCCAACGGAAGTCCCTGACTCTCCGATAAAGACTCCTGAGTCTTCGCTAGTGAAGTGCTCCACTTCTGTTGATGTTGCGGGGCCATCTGATAAACTTGCCCCGGTTATCGAAGAAGAAGAGCCTCTGGGATCTTCCCATCATTCACAAGATTCTGGTGAAAAGGCTAAAAAATCCAGTCCTGTCAAGCAAAGCAGGGACGATACCTTCGAAGGATTGAGCGACCTCTTTGCTACTTCACAAGAGATCTTCAAAGATGACCCTACTACTGCCGAGATTTCTTCTTCAGTAGTTGAAGCTACTTCTACTTTGCAACAGTCGCCGTCGACTCAAGAGTTGACGTTAACTATTACACCCACAACCACTCCCCAAATAAAGAGTGGTTCGTAGATTAATGCGCGTAGTTTGCACATCACACACACTTAGAATTTCTCATCACTTCTATGCACTTATCTTCTTGTACTTTAAAGATTTCTAAAGCTTATTATTTTAATTTCAGATTCTCCTATGGGGCGCAGCGGCTCGTACTATGATGATTTCCAGCGCTACGGTAGGCGTAGCCAGTATGATTACAGGCGTTACCTTCCTTCTTACAGAGAGTCGGATGAAGAGAGGGCCATCAGGAAAGCCGACGAGAGACGAGCATATGAAGAACGTCGCCGAAGGGAACAAGAAAGACATGATCTTCCCCACAGAGATGATGATACCCAAAAGAGAAAAGCTCATGATGAAAGAGGAAAGAGTCACATAGACGATTCTTCTAGCAAGCGGGCTAGACTTACTGAAGAAACAACTCCTTCAGCTTCTGAACATGTCCCTGCTCAATCTCCTGCTCCCGCCCACTCCGACATTCAAGCAATCATCAACCGGCCCGCATACCAAGTCGGGCAAGGTCCTCCCACTCTTCAAAGTCGATTTCCTCAGTGGTGCCTGAGAGGGGTTCGATTTGATCTCGACTTGGTTCCCCTCGACAAACCGGCTATGCTGCGAAATCTTGATACTGTCAGGACCGATATCGAAAGAATGTCGAACTGGCAAAAACTCGTCGACGAACTTCAGAGGGTTAACCGAGCCAATCTCGAGGCCATGCTAACAATGGAGAATGATAAGGCTGAGTGGCAGAAGACTCTTGAACAGCATGACGCCGAAATGAGAAGTATTGCTTCCTACAATGAAAAGCTGGAAGCGGAAGTAGAAAAACTTAAGGAAGAATTAGCTACTTCATCTACTTTCCATTCACAAAAGGAGAGCATGCTTCAACAACAAGTACGAGATGCGCATGCCAGTCAAAGAGCAGTCGAAGATAAGCTTGCATACAAGGAAAAGGTCATAGAAGAATATCGTGCTGAAACTGTACAACTGCGAGAACAGACCGGCTCTCAAAGCTTGGAGATAGAGTTGTTAAAAACTCGACTTGCTATGGCCGAAAAGGAGCGCGACGAGGCTGTTGCTGGTAAACTTGCGGCCGAAGAGGCTCATCAAGCAACCAAAGCTGACATTAGCTCCACATTATTCGATTTTTATCTGCACAGCATTTTGGGACGTGGCAGCCTTGCCTTTCTAGGCCCCAAGTATGAAATCACACTGGCTGAAGTTTGGGAGGCAGCACTTGATATGCTCGGTGGTAAAGGTGCTGGATATGCTGAGTCAGCCCTTGAAGAGCATTATCTTGATGATGAGGCCCGTGCCGCTCTTGCCAAGGGAAAGGAGCAGCTTGCCAGAGTGCGGGACGGGGTGGCGGAAGAGGAGCGTTCTGAAAAAGAAGTACCGCCTACTACCTCTGAACGTCCTCTAGTTTCTCCCGAGGTGGACATTACAGGCTCTAGTGCTCATTCGCCGCCTCCTACAAAAACCGGGGTAATTACCCCTACCGATGAAGAGGCTTTGGAGGACATTGGGGCTCAGAATTATGAGATTGAACTGACGAAGCCAATATCTTCAGGTAATTTCGACATTGGTCCGATTCAGGTGGATTACCTGCTTATTCCTCAAAAATTTGATGAGCTTCTTGATTACCTCTTGAATCTCGATGAACCCATATCTCCCTTCTTTCGGGAAGATACTAACATTTTCAAATTTTCTTCTTCTGCAGTTGAAACAACAAGTGCCGTGCAGACTTCGCCTTCTCTGGTTATTCCTCCTTCATCTCTTCAGGTGACTCCTCCTTCTGCTTCACAACCTGGGTCACAAGAGGAGAAAATTGAGGCTCTTCATGGTTTGGATGACCCTATTGCTTCGCAGGAGCAAAAAGATGAGGGACTCGAAGGAGGCGAGATCTCTCCGGAGCGGACTCCTTCTGACGACGTAGTTTTGTCCGCTCTCGTTACTCCGGGGAGTGAGTCTTCTTCGAAGAAAAGGAAGAAGCATGGGACATCGAAGAGGAGGGGGAAGAAAATTATCACCACAGAAGAGGAACTGGAAATTGCACCAGTTGCACCTCCCTCCCCTTCTTCCCTTATGCCTTCAGACCAACCTGAAAGACCTGAAAAGCTAATCACTCGGCCGGGTAAAGGGTCTAAAGGCGGCAAGAAGAAATGAAGAGTTGAGCTTTTTGATTCCTTTTTTGTGTAATGGTCGGATGTTGTGCAGGCACCGGCCCCTGCTTTTTTATTTTGAAACCTGTATCTGCAATATCTGCAATTGAATAAAATGATTCTTTATTTGTACAGACTTTTGTTTGAATTTGAGAATGCATTTATTATTCTTTTTTGCACAAGTTTATTTATACGATGTTGCGGTGAGCTTGTGGTATGTTGTTTGAGCGTACTTTACCGACATAGTTATACCGCTTTGTATGTAACTATACCATGTTGCCCCTATACCATGAGCTTACTGCAATATCGTATACTTTGAGGGGACTTGCACTCTTGTTTTCTAAAGAATAATTACTTCATTCTCGAAGAGAATTTTCGTAGAGTGCAACTTCCTTCATATAAGTTTCTACGCTTTGCCCTTCGAAGAAATCACTTTTTCCTTTTGCGTATGTATACATTTTGCCAAGTGAATTCTTCTATGTGGTAAAGCGGACCTCTGAATGTACTTTAACTTTCTTTCCCCCCTTTTTTTTTTTTTTTTGATAAAAATTTGTGCCTCTGAGGAGATATTTTTTCACGTTTCAACACTTGGAAGTTTTACTTCAATCTTGGTGAAACGTGGGCTTCTGAAGAGGTCTTTCTTTTTAATTGTGTCCCCGGGAGGGGGTTGTACCTCTGAGGAGGGATTTCTCACGTTTCAACACTTGGAAGTTTTATTTCAATCTTGGTGAAACGTGTACCTCCAAAGAGTTGTGCCTTCGAGGAAAGCCTTTTCACGTTTCGACACTTGGAAGTTTTATTTCAATCTCGGTGAAACATGGGCTTCCAGGAAGGTCTTTATCTTGTTTTGCATTTCAACTTTGGTGAAGTGAAATTCCGAAGAGCGGTTGTTACACTTCAACTCCTGGCGAAATGTGCCTCCGAAGAGGGCTTTTATTTTGTTTGCATTTCAACTTTGGTGAAGTGAAATCCCGAAGAGCGGTCATAACACTTCAACTCCTGGTGAAATGGGCCTCCGAAGAGGGCTTTTTATTTTGTTTGCATTTCAACTTTGGTGAAGTGAAATCCCGAAGAGCGATCATAACACTTCAACTCCTGGTGAAATGGGCCTCCAAAGAGGGCTTTTTATTTTGTTTGCATTTCAACTTTGGTGAAGTGAAAATCCGAAGAGCGGTCATAACACTTCAACTCCTGGTGAAATGGGCCTCCGAAGAGGGATTTTATTTTGTTTGCATTTCAACTCTGGTGAAGTGTAATTCCGAAGAGCGGCTGTTACACTTCAACTCCTGGTGAAATGTGCCCCAGAGATGGTTTACATTGCCTGGAAGTTACTCTCTCATGGTTGGTGGGTCATGACTCCTCCAATCTTTTTTGTTGAGTAGAGAACTTTCTTTTTTGTGGCATATGCCCCATTAGAGGTCTTTGTCCTCCGAAGAGTTGTGCCTCCGAAGAGGAGCATTTTGCCTCTGAAGAGGGCTTTGGTCTCTGAGGAGAAGCATTTGGTCCCCGTAGAGAAGCATTTCGCCTTCAAAGAGGGCTTTGGTCTCTGAGGAGAAGCATTCGGTCTCCGTAGAGAAGCATTTCGCCTCCGAAGAGGGCTTTGGTCTCTGAGGAGAAGCATTCGATCCCCGTAGAGAAGCATTTCGCCTCCGAAGAGGGCTTTGGTCTCTGAGGAGAAGCATTTGGTCTCCGTAGAGAAGCTTTTTGCCTCCGAAGAGGGCTTCGGTCTCTGAGGAGAAGCATTCGATCTCCGTAGAGAAGCATTTCGCCCCCAAAGAGGGCTTTGGTCTCCGAGGAGAAGCATTCGGTCTCCGTAGAGAAGCATTTCGCCTCCAAAGAGGGCTTTGGTCTCTGAGGAGAAGCATTCGGTCCCCGTAGAGAAGCATTTCGCCTCCGAAGAGGGCTTTGGTCTCTGAGGAGAAGCATTCGATCCCCGTAGAGAAGCATTTCGCCTCCGAAGAGGGCTTTGGTCTCTGAGGAGAAGCATTTGGTCTCCGTAGAGAAGCTTTTTGCCTCCGAAGAGGGCTTCGGTCTCTGAGGAGAAGCATTCGGTCTCCGTAGAGAAGCATTTCGCCTCCAAAGAGGGCTTTTCACATTTCATCTTACGGGAGTATGTTGACCGGTTGTGGTGAAATGCGTGCCCCTAAGTAGGGTTATTGTCAGGAAGCTTGGAGTTTCCTTTTCTCGGTTGGATGGATTCTCGGGAGTGTGTCGACCAATAACTCCATGACTTTGTAACGAGAAAGACGCCTTTTTTTTCGGTGAAGCCCGCTTGAGGTCTTTATCCTCTGAGGAGTTATGCCTTCAAAGAGGGCTTGTGCTTCTGAAATATTCTTTTTGCTGGCTGACGCTTACTCTCGCATGTCTCTTTGTCGTTGATTCATGTTGACAATCCCCATTGCTTCGCAAGTGTCACCACTTTCAGCTGCCAAGCCTCTCCCTTACCCAAAGGAGTATATTTTATAGTTAAGCAAATTGGTGGTGGCAGATATAGGTTCTTTAACTTGCTGTTTGTTTGTTCAAGCATTTGTAGTTAGCTATATATGATCTGCTTCTATCCACCTTGCTTACTTTCGTCTGAAGTTCTCCTTTTGTAGGATTTGAATATGGGAATTTTGAATGGCTCAGTGCTTGACTGCTGGATGATGTCGCGGATCACTTGGTCTTGTGACTGGTAAGCTTTGTTTTTATGGCCTGCATTATTAAATCATTTTTTTTTTAGTAACACGATTAACGTATTTCATATGCCGAAATAAAACAAAGCAGTTTATAGTAGTAGGGAACACAAGAATTATAGCGGTTTAGCCGAAACTGGGCCTATATCCACTTTATAGCTTTTGTTATTCGCCTGCCTTGCAATTGCCCTTAACAAGAGAATCATATATTTGTAGATTCTTTGCAATATTTCAGCAAAGTTTTCATGTAAAATATGGATGTAAATGGTTGCTGTTCCAAGTTCTTGGAATTGGTTCTCTTTTGACAGTTGTGAATTTGATTGATTATATTAGCAATTCCTTAGTGCCGTCTTTAAGTGTGCATCATCTTCTTCTGTTGGCGGGTGGTTTTAACTGAAGAAACATACTCTAGCCAAATCTTATTTGTTTGCTTAGAGTACTTCTTATTCAGGATTTGACCCTGGAATTCTGTTGTTTAAGGCTTGCTTTTGAATGCTACCAAGGGTTGCTTGATATTGCAATGAATCAGCTTGGTATTGATTGCATGCAAATTTAGATCGATAATCTTAGTGATATTCTCAGAGTATTTCACATATCGAAATAAAATAAGCGACTTGTAATAATAGGGAAAGCAAGACTTATAGTTTTTATTATTTATTGGCATTGTTTTTACAACAGATTTTGATACAAGAATCATTGGATCAGCACTCTTTTACAAATTTGAAACAAAGTGTTCAAGTAAGGTATGGAAGCAATTGCTGCCCCAGGCTTTAGGGATTGAATCTTTTGGCATAAAAGGACTGGATGGCAACATCTTTCAGAATCGAAACTTCCTTTCACTTTGAAGGTCTCCTTGGAGCGTGAGCACGTCTTCCCGCCTCATCCAATTTTTCCCTGCCTGGTGAGGGCTTGCTGTGATGATACTGATGATAGGACCTTCATCTCCCTGTGCCACGGTTCTATTATTTGAGCTACATTGTTGAGCGGGAACCAGCTGCACCTTAGAGGATGAGGAGTAGTTAATTCCATCTTTTTTCACATACTGTTGCAGTTCATTCTGCATGATCAATTCTTCAATCTCCTTCCTTAGATGGCGACATTGGTTAGTTTCATGGCCAGGTTGATTGTGAAATTGACAGAATTTCCCATTGTCTGTCGCGCTTCTTCTCATCAGAGATGGTTTGGGGTACACAACAACATCCTTTGTTGCCAAGAAGATACTTTCCGGAGTGTCGGTCAAGGGAGTGAAGTCGGAGGGTATGAAGCGTCGAGCTTTTTTCAAGAGTTTCTGCTTTCTCCTTCCCCCATTCTTCTCTTTCTGTTCAATCATTTCCGGTATGTATTCTTCATCGTTACCAGGACTCGATGGGTAATCGTCAACTATTCTTTCAAAAGTTCGCCTTGACAAACGTTCGTGGATAGTTGGTCGTGGCCATGAATTCTCTGTTTGGGGGAATGTTCCAATAGTAATGCCAGTTGCTCGTTGAGGAGTATTCCATTCTTCTGAAACCTGGGCCTCTTTGGCAATGGTTTTTATATCACTTTCTAGTCAATGGACTTCTTCCTGCAATGCGTTCATCTTATCCAGTATCCTACTGCTTTGAACTTCCATGTGTTGATATATTCCATATATCACGGCGTTTAATTCAGCCCTTGTGGCTCCAATACTTGAAGCTGTTTCACTTAGCGTGGGAAGAGCAATGGCATTGCTGCAAGTACCTTCAAACCTCAAAAACTTCCGTTTCCTTTCTGAAGCCATGATTTCTGTTAGAATTGTTGAACAATGGTTGAAGTTTGCCCTGAGTTCAATTCTCAGTGAAAGCACCAAAAATGTTAACGCTAAAATGTGAACGCTAACACCCCGGTGTGTGAAGTGTAGTTGTGAAAGCACCACCCGATAGATCGGGAAAGAATTACAAGCAAGTAATAGCGGAAAAGCAGTAAACAACAACAATTTTATAGTGGTTCGGCTTAAGGGTGTAGCCTACGTCCACTTTAAGTACTTTTATTAATAATCCCGTTACAAGCTGATACAATTCTTCTCAAGTACAATATACTTCAAGTTACAAGTGATTTGGAACAAGTCTTAAGTTTCAATGTCGATTAAAGTCCTTAAATTCATGTTGAAGATGTGTGGTTTTCTTCGTGAAGTTCTTTGATGTATTCCTCTAATCTTGAAAGCTCTAAGTGTTGATGAAGTTCTCGATGCAGCAAGGTAACGGTGTATGAAGAGAATGTGCCCCCCCCCCCAAAGTCCTTTGAATGTTGGAGGTGGTTGCCTATTTATAGAGAGTTCTGGTCTGAAATTTTTGCCAAGTCCTAAACCGTGGCCGACTCAAGTTGAGCCGTAGCCGACTTAAGGTGAGTCGTGACCGGTCTAAGGTCACCTCTGAGTCAACACCACCTCTTCTCAGTAATATGGCATCGGGCTTATATTAGGTCGTGGCCGAGTTAACTTGGTAAGTCGCAAGTCACGGTCCAAATGATAAGTCCTGGATCGTGAACGAGATAACTGGGGAGCTGGATCGGTTGTGACTTGGGTCGGCAACTATTCTAGGTCGCCAGCTTGGTAAGGCATTAGATCGGTAACTCGGTCAAGTCACTGAGTCGGTATCTTTTTTAGACCTTAGGTCGGCCTTCTTATTAAGTCGGCATCCTCTGAGTCTTAGGCCAGTACCCACGTTAGGTCGGCAACTGTTTTAGCCTTAACTCGGTATTTCTTAAGTCGGTATGCCTCTCAATCCTACTAGGTCGGTAACCCTTTGAATCTTAAGTCGGTCTCCCTGATAAGGCAGTTAGGTCGGCATAACCATTAGGCGTTAGGTCGGCACCCCTGTTGAGCCTTAGGTCGACATCTCCTTGAGTCGCAGAGTCTAAACCGATTGGTCGAACAATTCGATTTAAAATAAATAAAATAAAATAAGATTTATTTAAATGAAATGATGAAGGGTTTTAATTAAATTTGAAATTTGAAATTTTAGTGAAATTTAAAATGTTAATATTTAACAATTTGAAATATTAACAAATGTTTGACGAAAGAATGTTGTTTAAATTTAATAAATTATTGAATTAATTTTTATAAATTTATTTAATAATTAAACAAATTTGAAACATGTTCACCAAATAGATTTCACTTGTGGTTATTTAATTAGAAGAGTGAATAATTGAATTTTAATTTCTTTAATAAGAAATAAAATGTGATTTATTTATTGAGATAAATATAAAAATTGTAATTTAAAGAATGTAAATTGGCGAATTCAATTAAATTAAAGTGATAAGTTTGGATATAATGTAGGTAAATTTAAGTGAATGATTTAATTAGTTGAAAATTGAAATTGTTTTGAAATGTTAAATTACCTTAATTTAAATGATTAAGTGAAATCCATATATGAATTTAAATCAATATTTGAATAGTCTTAAATCAAATTGAAGTTGAATTGTGTAATAAAGAAGAAATTTGAAAATTAGAAATTTGAAATTTTGAAACGTAAATTAAGGGAATTGATATAGGAAGTCAAATGAAATGTTGGATTTCGAATTTTAAGTGGAATCAATTTGATTTTTGAAAACGACCAATCGGTATAATAATTACGAAGTTATTAAAGAGACCGGGATCGGTTAGGGACATGCTCTCTGTCTAAACTGAATTCCACTTTAATAACTATTATATGCGGAGCGTGATCCAAAATGAAGTGGTTGGAATGATGTTCGTTGAAGATTGAAGAAAGAGAACAATAATGGTTGACCTTAGCACTTGTGTCAAATTGGAAATGGCTTAAATAGGAGCCGTGCCGGACCAATGAGGTTAGCTACCTCTAAGGAACACACTTCTTCACAAACTACTCATTACTTGTTTTTGATTGGTGCGCACCCTTGAATTTGGAGTGTTGTATTGCGGTGTTGTGGTCGTCGTGACGATGTGTTCTCACCAGTCCGAATCAAGCAAACGGTAGTTTCACTATCTTGGGTATTGCCTTATATGCCTTTTCATACTTGTACCCCTATACGCGACCACTACGATTTGTTTTATATTATACCTATAGAGTAATCCTAGATATTCCACTAGTTTACGGTGGAGTTTACAGTGCTGTATAGACTATGATGCTATATAAATGTGTTAGGGGAATAATGGTAACGCCTTAACACTATTTCGATACTTTATTTTACGGTTAGGCATTATCTACTTACGTACATTACTATATATAGATATTTTAACAGATCCTGAAAGATGTTTATTCTATTCATCTTTGAGTTATTGTTAATTCAAAATCCAAACCATATCATCTTGTATAAGAATATATGTCCTGACTCGAGTGTTTGTTGTGCTTATGCTCGGGTCAGTCTGAGGATTTCTTTTGCTATGCTGCTTTGAAGCTGAAGAGTTTGAGGAATATCACTTATCTTTATCAGTATTGCTCTATTCAATTTTGATATTGTATCGGAAATCTATGTATTTCTATTTCATCATTTGCTTGTGACATTGTTGTATTTTCTTAGTAGCTTCATGAACTAAGTTTATGACATTATTGAAACGACCCGCAAAACCGTACCCCTTGAGTCAACACTATTCTACAACAATCAACTCAAGTTGTACAGAAATACGAACCATTTGGGTTAAAGAAGAAGAGGTAGAAGAAGAAAGTAGAGAAAACAACAACAGAATCTAACCATCACAACAGAATAAAATATAATAGATAATAAATAATCTTTACTCAAAAGTCAAATATTTCTGTTTACATATATTACATCATCAGAGTACATCAATCACAACTCAACATCAATATCATACAATGGATACACAACAACTCAACACAGCGGAATATATACATTAACAAGTACGTAAGTACGTATCGTCATCCAGCTCGTCTCCTGAGCTCCAAAGCATCATATCCTGTATCCTATAATACTCGGTCTGACCCGAGCATTACAGTTAAATAATACCCGAGTCAGTCTGGAATACCAGCATGAGAGAATCACACCCAATTGATTATTAAAGTTTCAAAAATCCTTTGAAAACAAAAGCATCTCGTAAGACCACGCCACAAATAAACATGTCGGGTTTTTACCTTAAGATGGCTAAAACAATTTTTATAGAAATCCTCTGATATTATAATAGGGTCTATATACAAATACTTATAAAATAGCCGAAATTGTTACATTCATTTAATTCTAGCTACTAGCCACAGAGTGGGTAATAAAAACAAAACTCGTACAAGGCTCGTAGGGAGAAAGGATTTCCAACTAATGACTAGGCACTAGGGTGCCACCTGTCGCAGTACGGGGCCTAGATCAATGTACCGAGAAGTACACCCGCTCCCCTGCAACACAAGGCCGGGACTACCTCTTACTGGATAATCCCAAGTGAGATCACCCCGCGGTTGGGATCAGCAACCGCCCACTAAGCCGAAATAAAAAGGGACATCTAGACTGGAATGACCTCACCCTGCTTGGATGCTACCCACCTAGCCTTGCTGCAAAATCCCTGATTTTCATTCATTCCTATTTGATGAGGCTTGAGGCTAAGCGTTACATTTTTAGAACATATCCCTTAGAATGCCCATCGTCCACCTGACGATGTTTCGCAAGCATTCATCCATACAAGTCCGCCCTGGGTTCGAACGGAACCGAAGGAACTATTCCTACTACATCCATTTTGGAAATATCCTCAGGATTAGTAGCGACTAGCCCTTGCACTTCACTGCTCCATCTTCGAATCCAAAATCGTTTTCACGAAACGTACAAACCGGATCGAAGTGGTTTTCGAGAAATAAATCTCGATCCCGGTCTCTTCGAAACGATCAACGCATTTGGCCAATATTGATAGTCGGTTATTTAACTATCAATTAATATTCTCAAACATCCGTCACACAATAAATAATTTTCCACATTATTTATTTATCTCAAGATATTTTCCCAAGATATGTGTTTACATTTCAAATTCCTTTGAAAACAGTTTCAAGGCTATCTGCCTTTCAGAATAAATTTCAAGTATTTTTATTTCTTCCGGAATCACCAACCACAAAACTAGATTTTTTTCTAAATTAATTTAAAACACTTTACTTTTAAAAATATATTTTAACATTCAAGTTAAAATTACTTTAATAATTTGTTAAAATATACATACTATATGAATATTTGAAAATAAGGTTACATAATAAAATATAAAACAAGGTTTATACTTTTAATAAAATGGACATCTCTTCTCTAAATCTATATAGTTTCTACCTCCGAATTGCAAATCACAAAATCTAAATCTAATATATTTGATTTTTAAGAATTGGAGGCGAAAGAAAGGCGACAGGGCTTCCGCGCCCATCCATAGAAATATGGGTTTGAAGGCTAGCCCTGCACGTTTAATTATAGAGTGCCAAAGCAACGTTGTCCATTCGTTTAAAGCGATTGAAATCTACCCGTTAAAAACAAGCAAACGCATCAGTTTTGGTGTGTTAGCCTTTTTGTTTTATACGTGTTAAACTATTTCCTCTGTTATTAAATGTTATAAATTATTTAACGTTAACTTTTAGTCGTTGCCTAGTCATTCTAATTAATTTCCATCAATTACAAGTTTAATTCCCTTTATAACACGAGTTAATTTTGAAATTCAAACATTGCTAATTAATGTAAATTAATTTCGTTTGGTTGCTGATTTGATTAACATTGCCTACTAATGTGAATTAATTACCTCTAATTGCGGATGTTAATTAATTTTCTTTATGATGTGAGTCTATTTTGAAATTCAAATGCGTGTTATTTCTGGAATTTATACGCGCATATATTTATAAACAAATATATTCACGCACATTTACATGCATAATTATTTTTTGATGTGGAACTTCGAAGGTCAGTAACTTTTTCAGACGAAGTCCGTTCGAGGCATATTATATATGTAAATTAATCGAAAAATCACCACGCACAATGGCATAAGTTGTATGGCTATATTCCGACAAATCCTAAAATGCTCATTTTAACGGTTTATAATTATTTTGGTTATTTAATTATCTAAAAATGCGGGATGTTACAGATAACCCAAAAGCCTTCATTCCCCTTCCTTGTTCGAGATAAGCCATCAATGAAATCCATTGATACTAGATCCCACTTCCAAATTGGAATCTCCAGCAGCTTAAGTAACCCGACAATTTTCAGTTGGTCGCTTTTGACTTGTTGACAATTTACGCATCTACTAACATAAACGGATATGTCCCTTTTCATGCTTCTCCATCAAAATGTGCGCATCATATCTCAATACATTTTGTTAACTCTCGGATGAACATTGAGTTTGGATTTGTGACAGTCGGCTAATACTTCCTGCCTAAGATTTTCCACATCCGGAACACAAATTTTCCCCTTCAAGCGTAATACTCTGTTTTATCCACTTTAAAGCTTGAATTCTTCCTTCTACAGTTGCCTTAATGAACTTTTCAAACTATCCATCTTTTCTTTGTTTATTGGCTATTCTTTCAAGAATAGTTGGAGTTACTACCAAACAAGAAGTAACAACATATTTTCTACTCAATGCATCTACTGCTACGTTGGCTTTCAAAGGTGTGTATATAATGTTTAGATCATAGGATGTGAGAAATTCTAGCCAACGTTGCTGCCTCATGTTTAAAATTTTTGAGCGTAAAGATACTTTAAAAATTTACGATCCGTAAAGAGTTCAAACCTTTCACCTAATTAAAAGAGGGAATTTTATTTACTAAGGTCAATTCAAAGTTTAATAGAAACAAATTATGAAAACTTATTACCTACCAAGTAATGCCACCATATTTTTAATGCGAATACCACGACTAATAATACTAAGTTGCACATTGCATAATTCTTCTCGTGAACCTTCAGTTGTCTAATTGCATAAGAAATCACCTTCCCTTCTTGCATCAGAACTGCACAACTCCTTCTCCACAAGCATCTGTATAAACAGTTAATCCATTATTTCCATTTATAAATGCTTGAACTAGAGCGATTGTTAACCTCCTTTTGATTTCCTGGAATTTTTCTATACATTTAGGAGTCCAGATCAATTTAGCACTTTCATGATCAAATTCGTTAGATGGTAGGCAATCTTTGAGAAGACTTGAATAAATCTTCTGCAATATCTTGCCAAACCAAAGAATGCAACGACCCTGAATTTCCGATCCAATTTAAAAAATTTGACTCTATTATTTAATATAAAAATTTGAAATTTTATACATTCTCAGTTAACATCCATACTTCGTATATAAGATGCATTTAGTTAGTTATAGATATAGGTAAAGTTTCCTTGTAAGAAAATCGCAGTAAATTTCATTCGCGTTTTATTGTATATCAGTTCATTCCAAAGTGTGTAAATTTTCATCTTCCGAATCTAAATATTTTTACACAATAGTGTTGTAAAAATATATCTGATCAATACGTCGCATTCCGTTTCATCTGATTCCGCCGTCGTCTACTTCATTTAAATTGTTTTGTTAACGAACAATTTAATCGACGTAAAATTTAAATTTTGATAGAACTGTCATATCGCCAATATCTGTGTACCGTTGCAAGCGCCTCGTCGCGTCAATTAGAATGGTATATTCATTTGTACAAATCGGGGTTCGACGTAAATCGTCGTGCTAGTTTAACCGTTCCAAGCGGACCGGATAAATAATATTCAGCCCAAGTTAACAGCCCGTACACATTCAAATTTTGAAAAGAAAATATGGGCTGAAATGAATTTATGATGGTGGTTGGTAGCAGGTGGATAGCATTGGAATGTATGGAATATATTTCGTAACTCATAAAGATAATATACTGATCATTCCTATTCTGAACCAAATATAAAAATTTAAAAGAAAGAAAAAACTCAGTTTTACACTAGCCATCGGCTGCTACAAGTACGAACACATATATTTCCTTCCTCCTTCGTATTTCATTTCTTCCTCTCTCATTTTTCCTCTGTCCAAAATTTTGCAAAAGAAGAAAAAATGAACCCAGCATCTCCACATTTTTTACCACGCCTTCACTGTGTGCTTTCCCCACTCCGGCCGACCGTCCCTTTCACCGTGCCCACTCCTCCAACCGTCGCACCACCCTTCAGCATCCGCCCACTCCAGTCGCAACCGACCGCACCGCCCAGTCACACCGCACGTCGCCCTTCACCACCGCCCTCCGCAGCCGCGTCACCCACTCCAGTCGCCTGAACCACACGCGCACTCACATCCTTACGCCGCCTCTTTCCCTATCCTGTGTCACCCAGATCCAGACCGTCTTACCACCCTCCAGCCTCTACACCACCTAACCGCACGCGTCCCCTCACTCTAGTCCACCCTTCCACTTCGCCGCGTCCGCCTGAACATCACATCATCGGCCGCGACCGAGCTCCGCAACCGCACGTCCCCTCCCTTCCAGTTGCAACTGCGCCACCACTGCCCTGCCATCACCGTACGAACCACTGCCCCATCGCCCTGCCTCGCCTGCGCCACCACTCCGGACCAGTCGCCCCCTCCCGTTCATGCCCAGCCTGTGCATATTGCATGCTTTCGTTTGAAAGAAAAAGAGAAACGGTCTCTTCTTTATAACAAAGAAAAAGAAAGTGTTTTGTTGTACAAAAATTCAAGATTGCACTTGCTCCATAATCTCCTATTTGTTGTCATGCATATATATATATATATAAATATATATATATATATATATATATATATATATATATGTATATATATATATATATATGTATATATATATATATGTATATATATATATGGTGTATATATGTTAATGTAGTTGAATAATAGTAACCAATTTTTCCTTTCTGTTGTTGTATAGCAACTAGTTAAAGCTTTCCACCTTGCAGCAAGCATTCACTTCTCAGCTTTCTTTCTTTTCTCTATTGATTGGTAAGCGTGTATATACATGATTATATATATATATATATATATATATATATGAACGTCCATATTGAAATTAATACTATTTCTTTCTTGTCGATGGTTGTAGCTTGTTCGATTGTTCGTGTTTGTGTTGCGTTTGAATCAAGTTTATTCGTGCCTCTTCGTGCTTCGTCGTTCATTTTCTCTAACCACTAATGGTGAATAAATTTCATGACTTATATTATTATACGATGATAATCAAGTTTGGTCGATAATATTGATGTTGTTTGATGTTAATATTTAATGTGAAACAATATACACTTGAAATTAGATGTGTGGTAGTTAACACTTTGAAATTTACATATGTATTTGAATTTGATTAAATAAAAATCTGTATAATATGACCTTTGAAATGTCCCATTAGTTGACACATAGAAATATAGTTAGTTGCACCTTTAAAACTTTGTAACAAATTTATGTCGTGTTAATTTGATGAAGTATGAAATTCTATAAAGTAGATAACAAGTGTAGAACCACATGAAATAATAGCGCAATAATCATTAATCTACATGAAATGATAGTGTAGATTCTAGAAGTAATTTTATTAATTTACATGAAATTAAAATGTAAAATTTAATACGATTTTTTTTGGATTATTTAAGTTAATTATTGTGTTGGTATTGATTGTTGTTATTGCTTGTTTATTTACTTTGACACCATCCAAGTTATCACACTGCAAGTTCCCTTTACTATGCTTCTGATTTTGAATTAAATAAAAATCCGATTGGTCGAACAATTCGATTTAAAATAAATAAAATAAAATAAGATTTATTTAAATGAAATGATGAAGGGTTTTAATTAAATTTGAAATTTGAAATTTTAGTGAAATTTAAAATGTTAATATTTAACAATTTGAAATATTAACAAATGTTTGACGAAAGAATGTTGTTTAAATTTAATAAATTATTGAATTAATTTTTATAAATTTATTTAATAATTAAACAAATTTGAAACATGTTCACCAAATAGATTTCACTTGTGGTTATTTAATTAGAAGAGTGAATAATTGAATTTTAATTTCTTTAATAAGAAATAAAATGTGATTTATTTATTGAGATAAATATAAAAATTGTAATTTAAAGAATGTAAATTGGCGAATTCAATTAAATTAAAGTGATAAGTTTGGATATAATGTAGGTAAATTTAAGTGAATGATTTAATTAGTTGAAAATTGAAATTGTTTTGAAATATTAAATTACCTTAATTTAAATGATTAAGTGAAATCCATATATGAATTTAAATCAATATTTGAATAGTCTTAAATCAAATTGAAGTTGAATTGTGTAATAAAGAAGAAATTTGAAAATTGGAAATTTGAAATTTTGAAACGTAAATTAAGGGAATTGATATAGGAAGTCAAATGAAATGTTGGATTTCGAATTTTAAGTGGAATCAATTTGATTTTTGAAAACGACCAATCGGTATAATAATTACGAAGTTATTAAAGAGACCGGGATCGGTTAGGGACATGCTCTCTGTCTAAACTGAATTCCACTTTAATAACTATTATATGCGGAGCGTGATCCAAAATGAAGTGGTTGGAATGATGTTCGTTGAAGATTGAAGAAAGAGAACAATAATGGTTGACCTTAGCACTTGTGTCAAATTGGAAATGGCTTAAATAGGAGCCGTGCCGGACCAATGAGGTTAGCTACCTCTAAGGAACACACTTCTTCACAAACTACTCATTACTTGTTTTTGATTGGTGCGCACCCTTGAATTTGGAGTGTTGTATTGCGGTGTTGCGGTCGTCGTGACGATGTGTTCTCACCAGTCCGAATCAAGCAAACGGTAGTTTCACTATCTTGGGTATTGCCTTATATGCCTTTTCATACTTGTACCCCTATACGCGACCACTACAATTTGTTTTATATTATACCTATAGAGTAATCCTAGATATTCCACTAGTTTACGGTGGAGTTTACAGTGCTGTATAGACTATGATGCTATATAAATGTGTTAGGGGAATAATGGTAACGCCTTAACACTATTTCGATACTTTATTTTACGGTTAGGCATTATCTACTTACGTACATTACTATATATAGATATTTTAACAGATCCTGAAAGATGTTTATTCTATTCATCTTTGAGTTATTGTTAATTCAAAATCCAAACCATATCATCTTGTATAAGAATATATGTCCTGACTCGAGTGTTTGTTGTGCTTATGCTCGGGTCAGTCTGAGGATTTCTTTTGCTATGCTGCTTTGAAGCTGAAGAGTTTGAGGAATATCATTTATCTTTATCAGTATTGCTCTATTCAATTTTGATATTGTATCGGAAATCTATGTATTTCTATTTCATCATTTGCTTGTGACATTGTTGTATTTTCTTAGTAGCTTCATGAACTAAGTTTATGACATTATTGAAACGACCCGCAAAACCGTACCCCTTGAGTCAACACTATTCTACAACAATCAACTCAAGTTGTACAGAAATACGAACCATTTGGGTTAAAGAAGAAGAGGTAGAAGAAGAAAGTAGAGAAAACAACAACAGAATCTAACCATCACAACAGAATAAAATATAATAGATAATAAATAATCTTTACTCAAAAGTCAAATATTTCTGTTTACATATATTACATCATCAGAGTACATCAATCACAACTCAACATCAATATCATACAATGGATACACAACAACTCAACACAGCGGAATATATACATTAACAAGTACGTAAGTACGTATCGTCATCCAGCTCGTCTCCTGAGCTCCAAAGCATCATATCCTGTATCCTATAATACTCGGTCTGACCCGAGCATTACAGTTAAATAATACCCGAGTCAGTCTGGAATACCAGCATGAGAGAATCACACCCAATTGATTATTAAAGTTTCAAAAATCCTTTGAAAACAAAAGCATCTCGTAAGACCACGCAACAAATAAACATGTCGGGTTTTTACCTTAAGATAGCTAAAACAATTTTTATAGAAATCCTCTGATATTATAATAGGGTCTATATACAAATACTTATAAAATAGCCGAAATTGTTACATTCATTTAATTCTAGCTACTAGCCACAGAGTGGGTAATAAAAACAAAACTCGTACAAGGCTCGTAGGGAGAAAGGATTTCCAACTAATGACTAGGCACTAGGGTGCCACCTGTCGCAGTACGGGGCCTAGATCAATGTACCGAGAAGTACACCCGCTCCCCTGCAACACAAGGCCGGGACTACCCCTTACTGGATAATCCCAAGTGAGATCACCCCGCGGTTGGGATCAGCAACCGCCCACTAAGCCGAAATAAAAAGGGACATCTAGACTGGAATGACCTCACCCTGCTTGGATGCTACCCACCTAGCCTTGCTGCAAAATCCCTGATTTTCATTCATTCCCATTTGATGAGGCTTGAGGCTAAGCGTTACATTTTTAGAACATATCCCTTAGAATGCCCATCGTCCACCTGACGATGTTTCGCAAGCATTCATCCATACAAGTCCGCCCTGGGTTCGAACGGAACCGAAGGAACTATTCCTACTACATCCATTTTGGAAATATCCTCAGGATTAGTAGCGACTAGCCCTTGCACTTCACTGCTCCATCTTCGAATCCAAAATCGTTTTCACGAAACGTACAAACCGGATCGAAGTGGTTTTCGAGAAATAAATCTCGATCCCGGTCTCTTCGAAACGATCAACGCATTTCGCCAATATTGATAGTCGGTTATTTAACTATCAATTAATATTCTCAAACATCCGTCACACAATAAATAATTTTCCACATTATTTATTTATCTCAAGATATTTTCCCAAGATATGTGTTTACATTTCAAATTCCTTTGAAAACAGTTTCAAGGCTATCTGCCTTTCAGAATAAATTTCAAGTATTTTTATTTCTTCCGGAATCACCAACCACAAAACTAGATTTTTTTCTAAATTAATTTAAAACACTTTACTTTTAAAAATATATTTTAACATTCAAGTTAAAATTACTTTAATAATTTGTTAAAATATACATACTATATGAATATTTGAAAATAAGGTTACTTAATAAAATATAAAACAAGGTTTATACTTTTAAAACAAAATACTAAGCCACTTTTATATAATTACGACTATAATAGATTAAGAGAAAATACTTACCTTAGAATTTAAATATTAGAAATAATAAATTTTTCAAAACATACCCTTTAAAACAATTTTAAAACTATTAACTCATATTTAAAAATTTACTTGAAAACGTACTTAGTTATCCAGGGAGAATTCCAACTTCAATCACTTAAATCAATTTTCCAAATTGATTCCCAATTTATTCCATTTGAAATAAGTTTCTTTAATTACTCAATTCATTTCAAATTTCATTAATTATTCACTTAATTATTATTGTTATTATTTTCCATTTGATTTTAAATCTTTTAACTGAAATATACAAATTTCAGCTTTTTCCAACTTCTTCTTTATTTTTTTCCTCAAAAATTTAAAACTTACATTTTAAATATTTTTTTTTTAATTAATATCGTTGAAGATTAAAATTCATTAACTTCCTGTTTATTCAAATTTCCATTCTATACCAGGATCTATTTAGTAGAATTTTAAAGTCACTTTATTTCTTTCCAATTCATTTAAAAATTTATTCAAATTTCTATAATTATTTCACTTACTATTTCACTTCTTATATTATCTTACCAAAATCCAAATTATATATTTTTGGTAATTCATCATACCCAATGATATCCAATCTAACCATGGCATTCAATATTCCAATAAAGATCATCATAGGATATCAAATAAATCACAACAGAGGGTTTTAAATAATTTAAATAAATATTGAGGGATCCAGTTGGATCCCTCCAACCTGTTTTTCCCTGCATCCACAAACATCAGCACAATATAATATATCAATTCCAAAATATCATACTATATCACATCAATTCATTCAACCATTCAAACAATTATTTAAATTTAATCATTTTAAATTTAAACTGAGTGAGATTAACTCACCTTTGGCCTATGATTTCCATTCACCTCAAACTCGTCTTATTTCCACAATTCTTAACCTTGTGTAAACCAAATTACGGTTTATTAATATTTGAATTTATCAAACAATTAATCACCATTTACACATTTAACTTTAACTTAAAAGTTGATTTAACTAATATAAATCGAATAAGTTTATTAAATACATTAATTTAACAATTTATCCTACAAACTTACTATTTTATATATCTTTCTTATTCAATATTTAAATTTTCTGCTTACATAAACCTTATATACCTTTCAATACTATAAAAACATTATAAAATTTCATCTATAAATTTCTCTCTGTACAAAACTATTTCTGTTAAATATTTTTTTCTGTATATATTGAACAAAACTGCTTCACAATTACTCATTAGAAATTTCTCTCTGTATATATCAAACAATATAAATATTTTTTTTCTTTTACCGTAAAATTTATATACATACAAATTAAAAGAAATTAGGTTAAAATACCTCATCGCCTCCTACCCAAAATGCACGCGCCTCCACCAGACAACCTGAGAACCCCACTTCTCTCTGCTCTCGAGACTCGAATTCGTGATTTGAAGTCTCCATGTTCGATTCGACTCATCGCCGTTCTCACCGAGAAGATGCGCCACTACCCCTCAAAAGCCTCGATCGATTTCCCTTGTTCTAGAAATCACGACCCAAGCATTCGTCTACCACGGTCGGACCGCCGCCAGAGTCACCGAACCCATGAAAATCGTGGCCTCCCCTTCGATCGAACGTATCAGAGATGCCACGCCTGAATGCAACGAAGCCGTGCTCTTTTGTTTTGTTTTTTTTATATTACGAATGACTTGATTTGAGGAATTTAGGGCTTCGGCCATTATAATTGTTTTTATGTTTCGATTTCATTTGTTCTGGAGAGATGAAGCTCGGTTTTATAAAGAGGGAAAAAAAATAAAGGTTGCGTGATTATAAAAAAAACGTTTCAGTTTGGCTTTCAGAAGAAGCCGCGAGTAATACATATTTTTTTTTATTTTAGGCTTGCAAAGGAAGGGACGAAGTTATAAATCTTGTTCGGTTCGATTAGGAAAACCCCGAAAAAAAAGAAATTTCGATATACAATCTCAGCGCGTTAGTAAATCGTACACACACACATTAACTCCGATCAATACGAAATTTGAAATCCGATAATAATACAATATTATGGATGCAACGGAACTGGTTTCGTCAAATTCCGAGACTGCACCCCGGAAGGATATTTTTAAATTCAATTTAAACAGTATAAATTTTTAAACTGAACAAACCACTGTTAATTTCAATTTTACAACTTCTATTATCTATGGTGTTATCAATATAAATTTTACAAGCCTTCAAATTATTTTTAACAGGCATAAAATTCCAGATTTCATATTTTACCCGATTTTAAATTATTTAATTCAATAATTCAATTAACGATAAATTAGTGATATTCGTAATTCAAGTTAAAAATTACCTATTGAATATTTAATATCAATTAAATATTCCGATTTTTAAATGCTCGAAAATTTTGGGTCGTCACATTCCTCCCCCCTTAAAAGAATTTCGTCCCGGAAATTACAAGTTAGGAAGAATGGTCCAATACCCGTTTACTTTTTCCAAAAACCAATCAGTTCTTAACAATTCAACCTCTTACCAACTATCTTTTTAATAGAAGGCCCTTTACAGTTCTTACTAACTTCTCAAACCTCTCCATAGTTCCCAAACAACTCTATTTATACAATCATTTAAATTATAATTCAAAACTAAATTTTGAATTATCAAATTTTCTCAAAAATTTTCTAACTCTCTAAATTTTCGAAAATTTTTGCCAACGTCTCCTTTGCGCGCCTAGCTCGGTACAACTACAAAATGGCTCTACGGCCTCCCAAATGCAAAAAGAAAACAAAAAGCCAAGTGGCTCAATCCAAACACCCAATCAAATTTCACACCAAATTTAAATACATACCTTTTTGTCGAGCATTTCAAATTTATCATCTAAAATCAAATCAATTCTCTTTTCCCTTTATATTACCTGCATATCCTGCTTAGTACTAATATCCAATCACAATATTCCCAAAACATCATATCAACTTTATTACAAAATGTCAGTATCTATTCATTCAAACATTAACTTAGATTATATTTGTAGTATCAACTCCAAATCAAGAATTCACCATCCCCTTCTTAAGTTAGTATAAGCATTTATATGTTTTCTCATATTTATTTTCATCTCCCATTTTAGTTTATATTTATTTCTATTCAAGTTGATTCCTTAATTTACATACGAATTCAATTCATCTTTAACTCTGAATATATAAATTTTATTTGTCATTTATTACTAATTCATGTCATTATTTTAATTAGTTTCATTTACTAACTTATTTCAATTTTCAATTTTTAAACCGTTTTGTCGTTAACAAAATTTTCCAAAATTTTCAAAAAATTTCTAACTCCCAAAATTTCTGAAATTTTTTAGCAGAGTCCCCTTTGCGCGGAGGAGCTTATGCAATTTGAAAAAAGAGATAAATATATATACATCGACCCACACGGTCGGAAAAACCAAAAACAGTTCATATTTCCTATTTTTATTGTGTAGGCCTACCTTATTTAGCATTTTAAGCAAGCGACTTATTATTTTTAGAAAATAGCACTTCCAAATCCAGCCACATGGCTTCCAGGTACTTGTACTTACCCAATTTAAACATGTAAGTGCCAAATATACGAAGTTTATTAACATTTCACTCTATTTAAACAACTACAACACATGAATATTTAAAAGCAATGTAACTAGACAATGTTATAAGCAACTTATATAGTTTTTAACACTTACGCACACCTTTCAAGCAATCTACACGCCATTTCATTTACATTTAATGGTTTACAATACCATCTCTTACCTTCAATTTATTTTAACTCCAAACAAGCTCATATTCAATTCAATCGATTTTAAAATCAATTCTATTTCACCTTTGTCAATTCATAACATCTTAATTACTTCCATTTTCATCAGGTGACAATTTATTCTATGCAATTTGACGAGATCTATGTGAATAAATAAGTATTTATGCTTTATAACCAATTTAAATTGATTTCAACTCAATTTATACTTAATTCTATTCCATTTTTTTAAAATATATTCACACTTCATATATTCTCATTTTCATTGCAATTAAATTTGAATACCATTCACTTTGCATCTCATTTATTGACCAAACCAGTTCATTCAAACCATTTACAATTTAGGTTCATCTTCATTACCAATTAAATTTCCTTTGATTTCAATTCATTCACGACCATTTATTTAGCTCGACCGATTCCAAGCTTGCTCATTACTAACCATTCCCGAATTAATTCATACTAAGCTTCATTTTATGGTCTTCCAATTTTTACTCTTAGTCGAGCTTCTAATTATTCTCAACTTAAGTTAATTTACTCAATTTACTCCACTTCAAACTTAAGTTCACTTCCATTTGATTTTTATTTATTCCATCCATTTATTTATTCAATATAATTAGTTTATCCACTCAATCCATTTTTCATTTCCTTAAATATTATTTATTACTCACCGAATTCTATTTCGATTTTAAATTATTTTCACTTGATTTAAATCCAACCCAAAATTTATTACACTTTGTTTTAAGTTGAATTCAATTCACCTTCCATTTTTTAGTTTTAAGTTAATTTACTTCAGTTTATTCAAATTTTATACTTAAGCTCATTCTCATTTTGCAAGTAAAATTTTCTCTTTTATACTCAACTTAACTCAATTGATTCCAAGGCTATATCCAATTTATTTCCTCTGATTTGGATTTTATTGGCAATTCAAACCATCGCTATTTTAATCCGATTTCATTTTCCTTTATTTGACACATTTCCAATTATATATAATTTGTTAACACTCCAAGTCAAATTTTAATTTATAACTCAAGTTCTGAATACATTAGCTATTTCAAATTACCATTCACTTTTATGAACTCACAATTTAATTAAATTTTCTTCACTATCGATCCAAGTTGAATTTGCTTTATAACCTGAGTTTTATTTCCAATCTTCATTATTAGCTTACAATTCAGCTTCTATTTAACTACATTGAACTCCATTTACACATTTCATTTACTAATTTATTATCAATTAGTTCTTCTCTTATCTATAATCCAACTCTTGAATTTTAGTCCCAAATATCATTGCATTTAATTTTCTTAGTTCAATTTAGTTTATAATTCAAGTTTTGATTTTTATTTTATTCTCCAATTCATCAATAATATTTATTTTGGAGTTTTGTATCTCACTTTTCAATTTAATAAGTCACAACTTATTATTTACACAATTCCATTCCTCATAGGCTTGAATATATTATTCTTTTATTTTTAACTCAAGCCTTATGCTTATTTATAACCCGAGCATATTTTTATTCCTATGGATTTTTAACTTCTCTTATAAGTTATTCTTATTTATTTGTTTCAATTCCAATCCTCATCTTACTTATTTTCCATTTATTCAGGTAATAATCTAATTCCATTCAATAACTTAATTGAATTCTTATTCCAATTCAATTTTATTTTAACTCAAATTCATTTAACTCAATTCGATTTCAACTTGATTCGAATACAGCTAGACATTATTTCAGCTTATTCAATCAATTTCAATCCAGTTAAATTTTATTCTCCAATCCTAGTTAATTTCATTTTTAACTTTTCACTTTAAATTTAAATTCCCAACATTCAAAGCTTATATTTCCTTCCTGATTTTTTAAAAATTATCTCCATTTATAAGTTTACAACCTATCTTATCAGGATTTTTAAACACCCGGCTTTTAGTTTCAAATCATTTTTGAAATCTCCAACATTTCAAAATCGCACTTCGCAAAAATTTTAAACCAATCCTGGTTTTTATTTCCAACAAATTTCCTTTGGAATTTCAAAAATAAATAGGTTTTCCTGAACAAATCAATTTGGCAGCAATTCATCACTTAGAAACTCGAAAATGAACATCGATGATGCTGTAGTCATCGTCGAAGTTATTTTCCAGTGACTGAAGTGAATTCAATGCTATATCCCTTCCCAAAATTTATTTGAAACAATTCCCTTTCAGAAATACCCTAAAAACAACAATGCTTCTATTTATCTTCAAAATACTCCCAGGATCTCCGGGGTTTTAACGTTTCAAATTCTATTTTAATTCAAATTTTAACTATAATGCATTTGTATAGTTTTATGTATACAAATTCCCATTTAATTGTATTTCAATTTATAATTTACATTTATAATTCACATTTATAAATTTCATTTAATAATGAATTTATTCTCTTTAAGCTTCAGTTATATTTTCAATTTATAGTTAAACACTTAACAATGATAATACTTTAGTATTATTGTTTCTGACATCCAATCAACCATATATTAGCTAGTTTACAAAAAATTCTCTTTGTATCAAAAATATATTTTTGGGTAAAATTATTTCATTTACCCACATGTAAAACAATGCCGTATCGATTGTTCTATTAAAGTGTTTAGAAACCCCTTCAATACAGTTGCGCAGACTGTGTCGACGAAGGTTCATATGCCACTCAATAAACCAGTCAACACGATATTAAAACAATTTATATTCACTAAAAAATACGCGCTCATATCTATTAATACGCTCAAACTCATTCTAGAGTACTATGGACTCTAATTTAAATGAGTAGTTCCCACCAGAGCCAAGGTTATCACCAACCTACGCTCTGATACCAAGTGAAACGACCCGCAAAACCGTACCCCGTGAATCAACACTATTCTACAACAATCAACTCAAGTTGTACAGAAATACGAACCATTTGGGTTAAAGGAGAAGAGGTAGAAGAAGAAAGTAGAGAAAACAACAACAGAATCTAACCATCGCAGGAGAATAAAATATAATAGATAATAAATAATCGTTACTCAAAAGTCAAATATTTCTGTTTACATATATTACATCATCAGAGCACATCAAGCACAACTCAACATCAATATCATACAATGGATACACAACAACTCAACACAGCGGAATATATAGATAAACAAGTACGTAAGCACGTATCGTCATCCAGCTCGTCTCCTGAGCTCCAAAGCATCATATCCTGTATCCTATAATACTCGGTCTGACCCGAGCATTACAGTTAAATAACACCCGAGTCAGTCTGGAATATCAACGTAAGAGAATCACACCCAACTGATTATTAAAGTTTCAAAAACCCTTTGAAAACAAAAGCATCTCGTAAGACCACGCCACAAATAAACATGTCGGGTTTTTACCTTACGATAGCTAAAACAATTTTTATAGAAATACTCTGATATTATAATAGGGTCTATATACAAATACTTATAAAATAGCCGAAATTGTTACATTCATTAAATTCCAGCTACTAGCCACAGAGTGGGTAATACAAACAAAACACGTACAAGGCTCGTAGGGGGAATGGATTTCCAACTAATGACTGGGCACTGGGGTACCAGCTGTCACAGTACGGGGCCTAGATCAACGTACCGAGGAGTACGCCCGCTCCCCTGCAACACAAGGCGGGGACTACCCCTTACTGGATAATCCCGAGTGAGATCACCCCGCGGTTGGGATCAACAACCGCCCACTAAGCTGAAATAAAAAGGGACATCTAGACTGGAATGACCTCACCCTGCTTGGATGCTACCCACCTAGCCTTGCTGCATAACCCCTGATTTTCAGTCATTCCCATTTGATGAGGCTTGAGGCTAAGCGTTGCCTTTTTAGAACATATCCTTTAGAATGCCCATCGTCCACCTGACGATGTTTCGCAAGCATTCATCCATACAAGTCCACCCCGGGTTCTAACGGAACCGAAGGCACTATTCCTACTACATCCATTTTGGAAATATCCTCAGGATTAGTAGCGACTAGCCCTTGCACTTCACTGCTCCACCTTCGAATCCAAAATCATTTTCACGAAACGTACAAATCGGATCGAAGTGGTTTTTGAGAAATAAATCTCGATCCCGGTCTCTTTGAAACGGTCAACGCATTTGGCCAATATTGATAGTCGGTTATTTAACCATCAATTAATATTCACAAACATCCGTCACACAATAAATAATTTTCCACATTATTTATTTATCTCAAGATATTTTCCCAAGATATGTGTTTACTTTTCAAATTCCCTTGAAAACAGTTTCAAGGCTATCTGCCGTCTCAGAATAAATTTCAAGTATTTTTATTTCTTCCGGAATCACCAAGCACAAAACTAGATTTTTTCTAAATTAATTTAAAACACTTTACTTTTAAAAATATATTTTAAAACAATCAAGTTAAAATTACTTGAATAATTTTTTAAAATATACATACTATATGAATATTTGAAAATAAGGTTACTGTAACGTTTCGGATTTTGCCCGCTCGAAAATCGACATTCATACTTCAAATCGTATTCGAATGCCATAGATTCGACCGTTCAAATCCGATTCGCCGGAGCTTATAACAACATTAAGTGAATAATACAGCGGAATAAAAGAATAATACATTGATATACAGCTTTGATACAATATCTAATACAATAGATGATCCAATAGATATCAATATTCATCAGAGATATGATACAATAAATAGCAGCGGAAAAGAAAATAGATGATATCCAGCAACGGAACAATATAACTCTAAGATAGTCTTCAAAAGAGAACTCTGATTGACATGAAAATTGAAATCCGGTAATAACTAACTATTACGGATCCGACGGAACTAGTTTCGTCCAATTCTGAGACTGTTCAAAAATTGACTAATTTCACTAGTCGATTAAATATTAAAATATTCAATTTTCACAAATTAACTTTTAATTCGATTTTAAAAGTTCTAAAATATCATTCTAACTCCAACATGATAAAATAAAATTTTACAAATCATTTCTAATCATATTTTACCCAATTTTCAATTATTTCCATAATTTAACATATTAAATTATCGATTTAATTATTCAATTAAATCCAATTATTCGAAACAAAATTTATTCGACTTATAAATTCCACTTATTAATATTTAAAATTAATTAAATATTTAATTTTAAATTAATAAAAATCCTGGGTCGTTACATACTTCCCCCTTTAAAAGAATTTCGCCCTCGAAATTAACAAGTAAGCAAAATTACAGAATCTATTAATTTTCCCAAAATCCATTGTTAAATTTCTTTTAATACTTTACTAAGTTTTCAATCATACTTGGTTATCTTTTCAAAAACAACTACTATTTTTTGACTTTCAATTCCAAATCAAAGTTAAAGTTTTCAAAACTTTTCAATTTTCTCAAATTTTTCTAACGCCTTAAATTTCCAAAAAAATTCACATAGTCTCCTTTACGCGGCTCGATCCAAAAAAAATGACAGTATATATATCACAAATATACATCCCATCAAGTAATGAGGCATCCCGCAGGGAAAAAAAATTATAAAAGTACGATATTTAATCCGAGATATGTACCTTATATTTTATTAGCGAGCATATACGGCTAATATAGCGCGAAAGCGAGCTCCAAATGCGAAGCAAACGCGATCCGCACCTACTAAACACTCAACAACAACATGAGAACATGTGTATATGAAAATAATATCGATATACAACATATAGCAACATAATAACTATATATGCCAACTTAGCAAATGCAGTAAAAGCAATATATTCAACCATCAACCAACTAGCATTCAACTAATTCATAACCAATAAATATTCATTCATATTCTCATTAATATTCAATGAATTGGGTTTCAATTAAATCACATCTGATTCATTCACAGTGGATGTTTTTACTAACATTCATTTTCAATTAGTTTATATTCACTAATTCATATTCAAGTTGGTTCACTTCCAAATCAAATTCAATTCTATTTAAGATTCACTTAACTTCAAATTGGATTACAATTACCTTAGCTTCCAATTCCATTAACTCAATTTCATTAATACTTAATGAATTATATACAATCAACTAACAACCATATAACAACCAAAGTATATTAATTACAATCAAATTCCTTTTCTTATCAATTGGTTTAATTAAATTGATTTTCATTCAATTATTCAACTTCCAATAACATTAGATTTTAATGAATTACACTTATATTCATTATTTCATATAAATTATTTAACCTTCAATACATTCATTCAATTCAATTACAAAAGTTGAATTTCATTTAAATAGCTTAAGTTCATATCCATCACTTAACTTTATTAATTTTTCTAAGTAATCGCCTATTTTTTTCAATTTGTCAACGGATTGTTCTAGATTAATTAACTCAAGTAGCTAACTTAAACTAATCTGATTAACTCACTTACTTACACTGAACAATTCATTCCTCAATTACTTATATTAAGTAATTATACTCAACAATTACACAATGATTGTTATTAATTTAAATAAATCTAAATTTATTGTTAAAATTAATCACATTGATTTTTTTTCTAATCTTAGTCAATGACTTTCATTAACTATTAAATTTCTTTGATTACTTTTCTAAAGAAATTTACTTGTATTAATAATTATTGATAATACATTGATTAACCCTTTAAGAATTCATTAGTCTTTACTAATTAAAGTAAACTCATCCATATTGATAGTTTAACTATTATTCACAATTATGTTTGAAACCATTGATTTCAAATTTCCTTTTTATCTTTCAATTTAAATTTAAACTTATTTTTAAATACCTAAGTTATAAAACTTAATTAATTTCAAAATCTCGAAATCAGGTTTAAGATTTATTTCAGGTTTTAAACTTTTAAGTTTCAGCTTGTTTAAATCTTCCATTTACAATTTCAAATAATTTTTGAATTCACTTCTTTAATACACTTAATTTCTTTGAAATTACTAAACCAATTTGAATTTAAAGCTTTATTTTTTTTATTTACAAATTAAGTTCCAATTTAAACTTGGATTTTATTTACATTTTTATTTAAACCTCAGTTTTAAAAACCTTGATTAAAATTTAAATTTGTTTAAAGTTTCCAAAAGCAAGAAAACAGTTTTAGGTTAAAACCCTGTAACCACTTTAACTTAGCTACTTTGTTCTTCCCAGGCAAACAAATACTCAGGCAACCATCACCATCGGTTCGTGCACGTGCACAACGAAATTGGCCAGCTCCAGTCATCGCCGCGACTACGAGCATGTCGACGATCATCTCCAGATCGAGCTCCGACCACTCGCACCGTCCCATCAATTCGAAATCAAAATTTGGGGTTGTGTTGAAAACCTGGAACACTCGATACTGTCGACCCCCACAAACCTGGCAACGGCTCGTATTCGACGCTTCCACCACCGGAACTCGTGTAACTCCGGCCACAACTTCGACAACCACCACACTTTCGTATCCCAAAACCCCAAGCTGCTCGATCAAATAAGGGGGGCGAAGGAAATCAAAACTCGGCCCTGATAAAAATTAGGGTTAAAAACTTTCACCTCACGCCGCCGACGCCACAGTGATCAGGGACCCCATCTGACATTTTTGCAGTACCCTCAGATCCTTCCTCAACCTCCTGACCCAACGTCGATCACCAATGATTGCTCTCCTCGCCGTAATTGACCAAAAACCCACGTTCGTTCAACCCCTATTATCTCCTTCAATTCCTACTTAAAAATCACCAAACTATTTTTAAAAAACATCATTGTGAATCACAAACCCGTTCATGTAATCGATTGATTAAATTATGCCATTCGAATTTTTGTCATTTCATACCTGTTTACAGTAGACATGAGTTTCCATCCTCTGTGTCACATAATAACAAGTGAAACGAATTACAGAAAAATCTACACTTTTAAAAAAGCAACTTCTTTTCTTTGATCATAACCTAAAACCAATTGGATCGAGATATAGAGATTTTTAAAGTTCAAGATTAGCTTTTTTTTTCAAGAACAGGAGATTCCTTTGGTTACCGGGTGAGAAAAAAAAATGATTATCATGTATCTATACAACATTAAACATTTTTCTATGCGATTACATGCCAAACTACAAGAGTTTTTATCCAAATTCGTGGCATATACGCATGCAATCATAGTTTTCTAGATTGGTAAAGTTTGGGTTTACTCACCTAGAAAAATGGCAGAGAAGAACAGAGGCAGCCCTTTAATCTGTTTTGCTTTTTCCAAAAACTTTGAGTTGAATGATATTTTGGATTTGATTTTGTACTTGATATATGATCCTGTTTTTCTTTGCTTACAGGCTGAATTCCCAGGCTTTGGATTTGCATTTGCAACTCAATTTTGTTTCCAGGTTTGATGAAAATTTGATTACAGGTTTACATAGCTTTGGATACACGAACTGGTGATATATAAATTGATATGAAGAAAAAAAGTTCACAGGATATACATTTTGTACAAGTGATGTATATATTCTTTATATTTGTTTGTACCATAGGCAGAGATCTTTCTTTGTTCATGGTGGCTGAGTTGATATGTTTTGATGCTAGAGATAACTTGCATTTATTGCTCTGTACAATTCTACATTATTATATTTTTTCCTACTTGCCTACTTTCTTTTGCTTTGTTCTATCCTTGCCTTTCTTACTTTCAACAGGCTACATACATATACTTATTTTTTTAACTTTGCTTGTACAATAGATGTTTACTTTACTTTGTTTATGTTTATTCCTTGCCCGCATTACTTACTCGGCTGGAATGATGTACATTTTACTTTGTTTATGTTTGATAGATATTTAATAAGCATATTTTCCTTTTGCTTTAATTTACATACTACTGCATATACCACTTGCCTTACTTCAGTCCATACTTACCTGTACTTTCTTTTCTTTAGCTTACTCTAGCCTTGTATATTTATTTTACTTCCCGTTACTTATTGGTGGCTGGAGATATACTTTGCATTAATTGAATATATGTTTATTGTCTTCATGCTATATGGCTAGTTTGTCTCTTTGTATTGCTTTGGAATTTTAATTGAAATCCGATTATTAACATGTTGTTTAAATTTATTCATGGGTTCACTTATATTATTACATAACTACCTACAGACCTTACTCTTTTGTTTATTTATTTTTATTTTTATTTTACACAAATCTGGTTTTCTTTCATACTTGATTTTATTTCTTGTTTTGTTTTTATACTTGTTTCCTTTTTATACTTTTGCATTCTTATGAATTTACTGAGGCATTCAAACGGATATCTTAGGGATACTCATTCTAGGGATAATTCATCCTATCTCTAATGAGCTACTTAATGTGTTACACTCCTGAGCTAAAGTTTAACCCTCAGCTCTGATACTAAATGTAACGTTTCGGATTTTGCCCGCTCGAAAATCGACATCCATACTTCAAATCGTATTCGAATGCCATAGATTCGACCGTTCAAATCCGATTCGCCGGAGCTTATAACAACATGAACTAAATAAAACAGCGGAATAAAAGAATAATACATTGATATACAGCTTTGATACAATATCTGATACAACAGATGATCCAATAGATATCAATATACATTAGAGATATGATACAATAAATAGCAACGGAAAAGAAAATAGATGATATCCAGCAGCGGAACAATATAACTCTAAGATAGTCTTCAAAAGAGAACTCCGATTGACACGAAAGTTGAAATCCGGTAATAACTAACTATTACGGATCCAACGGAACTAGTTTTGTCCAATTCTGAGACTGTTCAAAAATTGACTAATTTCACTAGTCGATTAAATATTAAAATATTCAATTTTCACAAATTAACTTTTAATTCGATTTTAAAAGTTCTAAAATATCGTTCTAACTCCAACATGATAAAATAAAATTTTACAAATCATTTCTAATCATATTTTACCCAATTTTCAATTATTTCCATAATTTAACATATTAAATTATCGATTTAATTATTCAATTAAATCCAATTATTCGAAATAAAATTTATTCGACTTATAAATTCCACTTATTAATATTTAAAATTAATTAAATATTCAATTTTAAATTAATAAAAATCCTGGGTCGTTATAGTTACTTAATGAAATATAAAACTAGGTTTATACTTTTAAAACAAAATACTAAGTCACTTTTATATAATGACTACTATAATAGATTAAGAGAAAATACTTACCTTAGAATTTAAATATTAGAAATAATAAATTTTTCAAAACATACCCTTTAAAACAATTTTAAAACTATTAACTTACATTTAAAAATTTACTTGAAAACGTACTTAGTTATCCAGGGAGAATTCCAACTTCAATCACTTAAATCAATTTTCCAAATTGATTCCCAATTTATTCCATTTGAAATAAGTTTCTTTAATTACTCAATTCATTTCAAATTTCATTAATTATTCACTTAATTATTATTGTTATTATTTTCCATTTGATTTTAAATCTTTTAACTGAAATATACAAATTTCATCTTTTCCCAACTTCTTCTTTATTTTTTTCCTCAAAAATTTAAATCTTACATTTTAAATAAATATTTTATTAATTAATATCATTGAAGATTAAAATTCATTAACTACTTGTTTATTCAAATTTCCATTCTATACCAGGATCTATTTAGTAGAATTTTAAAGTCACTTTATTTCTTTCCAATTCAGTTAAAAATTTATTCAAATTTCTATAATTATTTCACTTGCAATTTCACTTCTTATATTATCTTACCAAAATCCAATTTATATATTTTTGGTAATTCATCATACCCAATGATATCCAATCTAACCATGGCATTCAATATTCCAATAAAGATCATCATAGGATATCAAATAAATCACAACAGAGGGTTTTAAATAATTTAAATAAATATTGAGGGATCCAGTTGGATCCCTCCAACCTGTTTTTCCCTGCATCCACAATCGTCAGCACAATATAATATATCAATTCCAAAATATCATACTATATCACATCAATTCGTTCAACCATTCAAACAATTATTTAAATTTAATCATTTTAAATTTAAACTTAAACTGAGTGAGACTAACTCACCTTTGGCCTATGATTTCCATTCACCTCAAACTCGTCTTGTTTTCGCGATTCTTAACCTTGTGTAAACCGAATTACGATTTATTAATATTTGAATTTATCAAACAATTAATCACCATTTACACATATAACTTTAACTTAAAAGTTGATTTAACTAATATAAATCGAATAAGTTTATTAAATACGTTAATTTAACAATTTATCCTACAAACTTACTATTTTATTTATCTTTCTTATTCAACATTTAAATTTTCCGCTTACATAAACCTTATATACCTTTCAATTTAATACTATAAAAACATTATAAAATTTCATCTATAAATTTCTCTCTGTACAAAACTATTTCTGTTAAATATTTTTTTCTGTATATATTAAACAAAACTGCTTTACAATTTCTCATTAGAAATTTCTCTCTGTATATATCAAACAATATAAATAATTTTTTTCTTTTACCGTAAAATTTATATACATACAAATTAAAAGCAATTAGGTTAAAATACCTCATCGCCTCCTACCCAAAATGCACGCGCCTCCACCAGACAACCCGAGAACCCCGCTCCTCTCTGCTCTCGAGACTCGAATTCACGATTTGAAGTCGCCATGCTCGATTCGACTCATCGCCGTTCTCACCGAGAAGCTGCGCCGCTACCCCTCAAAAGCCTTGATTGATTTCCCTTGTTCTAGAAATCGCGACCTAAGCACTCGTCTACCACGGTCGCGACCGCCACCAGAGTCACCGAACCCATGAAAATCGTAGCCTCCCCTTCGATCGAACGAATCAGAGACGCCGCTCCTGAATGCAACGAAGCCATGCTCTTTTGTTTTTTTTTTTAATATTACGAATGACATGATTTTAGGAATTTAGGGCTTCGGCCATTATAATTGTTTTTATGTTTTGATTTCATTTGTTCTGGAGAGATAAAGCTCGGTTTTATAAAGAGGGGAAAAAATAAAGGTTGCGTGATTATAAAAAAACTTTTCAGTTTGGCTTTCAGAAGAAGCCAGAGTAATACATATATATTTTTTTATTTTAGGCTTGCAAAGCAAGGGATGAAGTTATAAATCTTATTCGGTTCGATTAGGAAAACCCAAAATAAAAAGAAATTTCGATATACAATCTCAACGCGTTAGTAAATCGTACACACACACATTAACTCCGATCAATAGAAATTTGAAATCCGATAATAATACAATATTACGAATCCAACGGAACTGGTTTCGTCAACTTCCGAGACTACACCCCGGAAGGATATTTTTAAATTCAATTTAAACAGTATAAATTTTAAAACTGAACAAACCACTGTTAATTTCAATTTTACAACGTCTATTATCTACGGTGTTATCAATATAAATTTTACAAGCCTTCAAATTATTTTTAACAGGCATAAAATTCCAGATTTCATATTTTACCCGATTTTAAATTATTTAATTCAATAATTCATATAACAATAAATTAGTGATATTCGTAATTCAAGTTAAAAATTACCTATTGAATATTTAAAATCAATTAAATATTCCGATTTTTAAATGCTCGAAAATTCTGAGTCGTCACAATTGTTGTAATTCCGCTGCGTTAATCTGTTATTGTATCTGTTCTATGTTTCTTGATGATTCTCATTTATATTCATGTACTCATTTATGTTTCGTGTTTTTTACTATTTAAGTTGATTATTGTCAATTTAAATGGTCCAAATATACGGGTTGTTACAGTTGGTATCAGAGCATTGGTTCCCGATAACCTCGGCATGTAGAGTTGTAAAGCTCATTAGAGATAGGGTAATAATACCCTAGAATGAGGAAAATCATTTTAGAATCTATATCCTTTGATTCCATCCTCCTTATTGAATGCATTTGACTTAGAATTTCCCTTAAGTTCTAAAAATTTCTATCTTTAATTCTAAATCGCTTTTGGTATTCCAAGATGAGTATCAGAAGGAACGCTAGAGGTGGGGGTAGAGGAAATGCTCCTGCACTACGTGCCTAGCTCCCACACCACGTGCCCCAACTCCCGCAGTCAAGTTCCCTACTCTTAGCAAAGAATACACCCAGCTTGGCGGCATCAAATTCTCTGGTTCTGAGAGCATCACTGGAGCGCAACAGTGGCTGAAGAGCCTGGAAAGGATCTTCCCTTGTCTTGAGATTACTGACGCCCAGAAGCGTCAATTGTCCGCTTGGCAGCTTCAAGATGCGGCACAGGATTGGTGGGAGTCAGTAACCTCCCGTACTGACGAAGAAACTATCACCTGGGCTCGGTCTAGTTAAAAATCTAACTGAATTACGTCCAAATATATTCTTTCTATCTTTTTAAATCTTGACTCATCTTTGTCTCGTTTGTAAATAGGGATTCCTTTACGGCCCGGTGGATGTCAGCAACCGGAAGGGCTTAGCTTTACTAATCATTTATGGACCTCAAGCAGGGTAACATGACTTTCTCCGAGTATGAAAGGAAGTTTAACGAACTCTCCATGTTCGGACCTGGCTTGATTGATATACCACTTCTGAAGAACGAGAAATTCATCCATAGAGCACGTCTAGAGTATTACGATCTCCTCACAGCTCATGTCCACGGCACTTTCACCGAGCTAATGGATTATGCCCTTAGGTATGAGGGAAAGCCAAGGGGTGCATCAGTCACCAAGACTCCAGTTGCTCAGCCATCCTCTAGTCAGACAGGGAAGAGGAAGCCGAATTATGAGCAACAAAGGAAGAACTGGCAGAAGACAACCGAGCATGGCTATTCTCAGAAGAAGCCTATTGATATATCCTCTATCACCTTCGTCAACTGCAATCAAAAGGGTCATTACGCCAGCAGTTGCCCATCCCCAAAGGGAGCAGCTATTCGGCCACCGGCTCAGATGGCCAAGAGAAATGTATCTCACATTTGCTTACAGCCAGGATATTTTAAGAAAGATTGCCTAACTCAAAAGAAGGGTACCCCATCTGGGGTTTTCACTATTACCTCCCCTACCCCTGAAGTTCAGGATGACCAAGGTACATTACAAAGTACTTTTATGTCGTATACTTTACCTGTTAAAGTTCTATTTGACACTGGAGCAATACATAGTTTTATATCTATTGATTTGTGTAATAAACTTGAACTGGAACCCATCGTTGCCTCAACTTTCTTATGTGTATCAAATCCTATTGGAGGACCCGCTAACCTCAAAAGGGTATGCAAATATCACCCTTATGTATAGCATGCATCGTTTCACTTGGGATTTCTATGTCCTTGGATTCGAGGCATTCGATATCCTATTAGGTGTTGTTTGGCTACGGAAGTTCAAAGCCGTACTCTCTTGCAAGGCTCGAATCGTCTCTCTAATTAATCACAAGAGCAAACCTTTAGTTATTGAAGTAAAATCTCCTCAGGAGTATGCTGGAACTTTTATATTCTCTCTTGACTCTCATCCGAATGATCAAAGCTCTATCCGGATTGTTCATCTTTTTCCTGATGTGTTTGGAGAAGTCAACTATCTACCTCCTCCGTGGGAAATTGAATTCCACGTTGATCTTATCCCTGGTGCTTGACCAGTAGTTCTTCCTTCCAGGAGAATGGCTCCTAAAGAGAAGGCAGAATTGAATGCTCAGATTGAAGATTTATTTGCTAAAGGCTTGACACGGCGAAGTCATTCAGAACGGGGAACTGCAGTTGTATTCACAAAGTCTGAGGGTTCTCTCAGAATGTGTGTGGACTATAAAGAGCTAAACAAGCTCACACATAAGAATAGATATCCAAAGCCCCGCATTAATTATTTATTCGACCAGCTCCATGGAGCTAAAGTTTTCTCTCAACTCGATCTGGCTACCGTCCTTCACCAACTCAGAATAGCTTAAGAGAGTATTCCTAAAATAGCATTCCGCGCTGAAATGGTTTCTTTGAATGGCTGGTTATGCCATTCGGCCTAACTAATGCTCCAGCTCATTTCGTCGGTTTGATGAACATAGTTTTCCGTGATGTTCTTAACAAGTTTGTTCTTGTTTTCATCGATGATATTCTCCTCTTCTCTAAAGATGAAAAAGAGCATAAGTCACATTTGGCTATTGTCCTTGAAACTCTTTGTAGTCATTAGCTTAAAGCCAAGTTCTTGAAATGCCACTTTTGGAGAGATGAAGTTCGATTTCTTGGCCACATTGTCTCGGAGAATGGGATTTCGGTTGATCAAGCTAAGATCGCCATAATCAATGTAAGTTCTACTGTTATTCGTCATTTCTATCCAAACATCTTATCTTTATCTAAACTTGAATCCTTTGAATTTGCAAGATTGGGAGACTCGTAAAACTCCTACAGATATTCGTAGCTTCTTGGGCTTGGCCGGCTATTATCGTAGATTTATAGAAAACTTTGCTCGGATTGCCGCACCACTCACCGCACTGACCAGAAAGGATGTCAAATTTAATTGGATTGAAAAGTGTGAATCAGCTTTCAATGAGATGAACAAAAAGTTGACCTCTGCCCCAGTTATTACAGTTATTGATGGTAGCAAAGGTTTGACCGTCTATACTAATGCTTGCCGTGATGGATTAGGAGCAGTTTTAATGCAAAATGGAAAGGTCTTTGCTTATGCTAGTCGCCAATTAAAGACCCATGAAGCAAATTACGCAACTCACGATTTGGAACTTCTTGCGGTTGTATTTGCTTTAAAGCTATGGAGTCATTATCTGTTGAGGACAAAATTTGAATTATTACAGACCATAAGTCATTGAGATATATTATCTCACAAAAGGATTTGAATCAGAGACATATCTGATGGCTTGAATTCTTAGCTGCATATGACTCGATATTAACTATACCCCAGGGAAAGCAAACACCGTAGCCGACGCTTTAAGCATAAATCAAGCAATGATATGTTGTAATCTTGTAGAAGGAATGTTATTTCAGCTCATTACCTCCCCAGCTCTTATGGATCGCTTTATAGCTAAGCAGTATGAGGACACTTTGCTCTATCGTATCAAGAAAATAGTTCTTGGTAGAGTCGGGAATGTTAACAATAAAATGGGTGCACAAGTAGACAGTAATGGAGTTTTGAGGATCGACAATCGAATTCGTGTTCCAAGTCGACGGTTTAAGATAGGAAGTGTTGAGAGAGAACCATCAATCCTCGCTTTCATTTCATCCAGGAGTCACAAAGATGTATCAAAATATGAAAAAGTTATATTGGTGGAGTGGGATGAAATGAGATATCTCTACCTATTTTAATAGATGCACAACCTGCCAACAAGTTAAGGCCGACCATAGGAAGACGACATTATTGCTTCAACCTCTAGAGATTCCAAGTTGGAAGTGGGAGCAGATTTCTATGGACTTTATTGATGGGCTACCAAAGACTAGAAGGGGTAACGAGAGCATTTGGGCGATTGTCGATAGGCTAACAAAATCCTCTCATTTTATTTCAGTCAAAACCACTCGTACTGCTTCGAGTTTGGCCGAGATATATATGAGGGAAGCTGTTAAACTTCATGGTGTACCATCTAGTATCGTATGCGATAGAGATCCTATTTTCACTAGTAAATTCTAGAAGGCATTTCAAGGTACTTTGGCCACTAAACTGAATCTGAGCACAACTTATTATCCTCAGACAGATGGCCAAACTGAGAGGGTGAATTAGATTTAGAAAGATCTTCTCCGAGCCTATATTATAGACTTTGGTGGATCCTGAGAAGACCATCTCCATTTGGTTGAATTCATCTATAATAATAGTTATCAGGTAAAATCGAATTTCAATTTGAAAAAATATATTTGAATTGGAATTTAATTATCTTCAGAAAAGTATTGGTATGGCGCCATTTGAAGATTTATATGGATAAGCTTGCAAATCGCCAGCATGTTGGATCGAGTCTGGAGACCGATTAGTGCTGGATCCGGAAATGATTATGGAAGCTTATGAGAAGGTTAAAGAAATTAGGAGGAAGATAAAGACGACATAGGACAGACAGAAGTGCTACGCTGACAGAAGGAGGGATCTTAAATTCAGTGTAGGAGACGAAGTATTTCTCAAATTGTCGCCTTTGAAGAATGTTATTCGATTTGAAAGGAAAGAAAAGCTTGCTTCCAGATTTGTTAGCCTGTTTGAGATTATGGAAAGGATCAGAACCTTGGCCTATAGATTCGCATTACCAGAAAAGTTTGTTGGTGTGCACAATGTGTTCCATGTCTCGCATCTCCACAAAGTTGTGCGTGATCCATCTATGACCATTCCCACTACTTGTTGGAAGAGTTAGTCATCGAGCCTGATTTGACCATTGAGCGAAAGCCACTTTGGATAGTCGACCGTGAGACGAAGCAACTTAAAAGGAAGTTGGTAAATCTCGTCAAAGGTCAGTGGAGTGCAGATGACCGAGATTGCACATGGGAAACTGAGGATAGTATTCGGGATTCAAACCCCGAATCACTGATTTCAGGCATAATTCATTTTTCTCAAATCTACCTTGATTTTCTGCTTGTTTCTTTCCTACTTCTTCTGCCTCGTTCCTTTTCGAGGATGAAAAGTTTTGAGTGGGGAGATTGTAACGATCCTGAATTTTCAACCCAATTTTAAAATTTTGAATCCATTATTTAATATAAAATTTTGAAATTTATATACGTTCTCAGTTAACGTCCAAACTTCGTATATAAGATGCGTCTAGTTAGTTAATACAGGTAAAGTTTCGTCGCAAAAAAATCACAGTAAATTTCGTGTTTATTATATATTAGTTCATTCCAATGTGCGTAAATTTTCATCTTCTGAATCTAAATATTTTTACACAATAATGTTGTAAAAATTTATCTGATCAATACGTCGCATTCTGTTTCGTCTAATTCCATCGTTGTCTGCTTCATTTAAATTGTTTTGTCAAACGAACAATTTAACCGGCGTAAAATTTGAATTTTGATAGAACTGTCACATCGCCAATATCTGTGTACCGTTGGAAGCGCCTCGTCATGCCAATCAGAATGGTACATTCATTTGTACAAATCCGGGTTCGATGTAAATCGTCGCACTAATTAAACCATTCCAAGCGAACCGGTTAAATAATATTCAGCCCAAGTTAACAGCCCGTACACATTCAAATTTTGAAAAGAAAATATGGGCGAAATGAATTTATGATGGTGGTTGGCAGCTGGTGGATAGCATTGGAAAGTATGGAATATATTTCGTAACTCACAAAGATAATATACTGACCATTCCTATTCTCAGCCAAATATAAAAATTAAAAAAAAAACCGCAGTACATTCCAAAGTGGAGATCAGGAGTTGAAGCTGGATAGCGAAGCGTATTACTAGTATATGCTATATTTCTTTTCCGCTGTTTATCGTTGTAAACTCTGATTTGTATTCTATTAACTGAGATGATTCTTTGTTTCAAAGATTATTCATTTATCTATTATATATTGTTCCGCTGCGAAATGTGAGATTTTGTTATTGTTTCGGTTCTTCTTCTACCTTTTCGTTCTTTAAACCCTAGCGGTTCGGTTTTTTGGCATTCGATTGCACGACATTTGATACAGTGGACGTATAAATGTCGACTTTCGGGCATCGTAAAATCGGGTTGTTACAATTTTGGTATCAGAGCATTTGGTTAAGCGACAACCTTGGCTCTATTGGGTGTTACTCATTAAAGATAGAGTCAGCAGTACTCTAGAATGAGTTTGAGTGTAATAATAGATATGAGCGCGTATTTGTTAGTGAATATAAAATTATTTTATATTGTGTTGACTTATCGGTTGATTGTTTATAGATTCTGGTCGGTGCAGTCTGGCCAACTGTATCGATAGGGGTTTCTAAAATTTTAAACAAGATAAACCGACACAGTATTGTTTTAAAATAGGGTAAATGAAATAATTTTACCCAAAACCATTTTTGTATATAAAAGAAATGATTTTCTATGAATTATTATAATATATGGTTGCATGGTTGTTAGGAAGCGAAAATATTAGATTATTATCATCGTTGTATGAGAAATTGAAATCAAAACCAAAAGCTAAGAAAATAAAATGGATTGAATTCAAGTAAACTAATATGATAATTAATCAGTTCATGAAATAGGAAATTTGAATTAGTTAAATAAAAACTTGAATTGTGAGTTAAATAAAAACGGTTTGAATTTGCAGATAAATTGAAGTAGAAATAAATTGAGAATTCTCTACTTATTTATAAAATAAATCCGAGATGAATTGAGAAAGGAAAGTTGAAATTTAAAATGGATAAGGGAGTAAAAAACTAATTTAATAAAATTAGTAGATGGAGTGAATTTGATAAATAAAAATAAAATCAAGGATTTAAATTGGGAAGTGTTATAAGGAAAAATAAATTTGAATTTTAAATTGAAATAACTTAAGCAAATATTGGATCAAATGGAGCTAAATGTTGATAAAGGAATTTCAATTAGTTAGTGAAACTAATTTAAAGAATGACCAATTTAATATGGTTCAAAATGAATTTAATTCAATATTTATAAATGAAAGGTAAAATGAATTCATATGGAATTTGGAATCCAGTTTAAATATAAGTGGTTATAAACCAAAGTGGTGAATTGGAAATAAATATAAGAAGTATATATAAAAATTATCTTGAACTTAAGAAATAAATGGTAAAATTCTCAAGTAAAATTTAGAGTTGGGAAATATTCTAAATTATTAAAATGGAGGATAAACTGGAAATTGTGAAATGGTTTAAATTGAAATGAATGTGAATATGGAATGCAAAATGAATTGAACGGAATCAATATGAATTGAAAAAGTAAAAAAGTAAATTGAGTTTGTATCAATATAAATTAGTTATAAACTAGATTGGATATTCTATTAAGTGAACATCGTTGAAATTTGAATAGAAATCGTCGTTGTTTGACGCCAAAGAGTATGTATAAAATTCTAAGAGTTAATAAAAGCAAATCAAATTGATTTTTGAATCAAGTGAAATAAATATGAGTTCATTTCGCTTAAAAATAAATTGAATAAAAGAAAGTGAGTTGTAAATCACTTGAATTGAACAGAAATGGTATGTGAATTGATTATAAGAAATTAAATTTGTATCGGAATCATATAAATTGCTTATGGGAACTATTTTGAGTGTATCGCTTGTGAAAACTATGTGTTTACTATTGGAAATAAGTGAAATGTGAATAAATTTCTTATATATTTCACTTATGTGTTTAAATTGAGTAAATACAGGTACAGGAGGCCGTTCGGCTGGATTTGGTCGTGCTAAAATTTTAATAATAAACCGCTTTGCTTAAAAAAATGCTAATAAGGTACGCTTACGCAATAAAAGTAGGAAATATGAACTGTTTTTGTTTTTCCGACCTGGTGGGTCGATGTATATATATTTATATGTTTTGTCAAATTGCAAAAGCTCCTCTATACAAAGGAGACTCTGCCAAAATTTTCTGAAAATTTTGGGAGTTAGAAATTTTTTGAAAAAATTTGTTAGCGATAAGCGGTTTCAAATTATAAATTTAAGTAAATTAGTGAATGAAACTGAATTAAAATAATAGTATGAATCAGTTATAATTGAAAGATAAAATTCAATATTCATAGTAGAAGATAAATTGAATTCAAAAAGAATTGTAGTGTAAATTGAACTAAAATAAAATTGAAAATGCAGGATTGAATGAAAATGGACACGTAACTTCAATAGTGAAGTAAAAATGATACAAGGAGTATGATTGAAAATTCTATAAGAAAATGGATTAAACAGTTTCGGATATGGTAATTGGATATTATTGCTTAATAGCTTACAGGTATTATAAAGGAAAAAGAATTGGATTTTGATTTTGAAGATAATTTAATTGGTCGACAAAAGGTACGTATTTAAATTTCTATATGAAATTTGGTGATTTTCTTGTCCAGCCGCTTGGCCTTTTGTTTTCTTTTGGGATTTGAGTGAATGTGGTGCCATTTTGTAGTCATACCGAGCTAGCCGCGCAAAGGAGTTGCTAGCGAAATTTTTCGAAAATTTAGTGTGCTAGAAAATTTTTGAGAAAATTTTGGAAGTTTGAAATTTGAATTCAAATCTAAATTTGAATTGGGAAGTAAATAATATTGTTTGGAACTTATAATTGAACTTGGAAAGTTAGTTGAAAAGAATCTTTAATAAAAAGATTTGGGTTGATAAATTGATAAAACTATGGGGTTGGAAAATATTACACGGGTTAAGGTACATTCTTCTTAACTAGTAATTTCGAGACGAAATTCTTTTAAGGGGGGAAGGATGTGATGACCCAGAATTTTTAACATTTGAAATTGAAATATTTAATTAATTTTAAATGTTTGAATGATAGTTTAACATGAATTTCAAATATCAGAATGAATTTGGCAATTTAATTATTGAATCTAATTAGAGAAATTTGGGTAAAATTTTAAATCTTCAATTTTGAGCCCGTTAAAAATAATTTGATTACTTAGAAAATTTATATTGATAATACTAAAGATGATAGAAGCTTCAGAATTGAATTTGAAACTGTTTTATTCAGTTTTGAAATTTTATCGTTTAAAATCGATATTTGAAAATAACTTTCCGAGGCACAGTCTCGGAATTCTATGAAACCAGTTCTATTGGATTTGTAATTGTAGCGACCCTGACTCGACCTTCGAAAATCGGCACCGAATACGACACTCGTATTCAAATGCCGCAGATCCAAACGTCAAATCTGGTTCGCCGGAGCCTATAACACATTAAGTACAACACAGCGGAAGAACAGAATAGCATATATTAATATACAATATTGATACAATATCAGATACAATATGATACAACAGCTGATACAATGAATATCAATATACATTAGAGATATGATACAAGATAATAGCAGCGGAAAAGATAACACTAGCAGCAGAACAAAACTCCAATATGGTCTTCAAGAAAGAGCTCCAGCATCGATAATCTCCATCTCCAAGGTACCAATCCAGAAATAGCTCGAACTTCCAATAATGATGCACAAAGATAAGTAAGTCTCATCCGCAAGCGATTGCCAAATCCTAGGCTGACAGCTATCGAATCTACACTTACTATTGATTATCTGGAAAACCCAACTCTACACTGCCCGTGTGGGAAAATAGGGGGCACCTAGAGTTTAGAGAAGGAACAATAAACTCCAGGTCAGTCGTGGGACTGGGGTGAGCAAACAAAAATATTTGGTCTTTTTAAAACAAACAACAGAATTTAAATTTTGAAATCCGCAATGCATTTTAGAAAATGAAACTACCATAAGGCCTCCCACCACACACACAATGCAAACGCAGAGTTGGAGGAGATTTCTCCTTATGATAGTCAAATATGCTTAATACGAGAAAATTTCTTTGATATTATTACCAGTGCATAGTGGAAAATCTTTCGAAAGTATAATATTAATCCTAGCCAGCATAAGTACCATGATATTATGCCTACTATAGCTGCCATGTTAAATGGCAGGTTCTACAACTAAAACCTTACAAGGCACGGATTGTTTTGATTGGATTTCGAACAAATGGTCAGGCTAAGGAACTTCCTACTGCCACATGGGATCGCCTTTGGCGGGACGTCCCGAGAACCTAACCGGATCTCTGCCAACACAAGGTCGGGTTACCTCTGTAACTAGGTAACTACTACTCGAGCATGCCATCCCCCGGTCCTTTGGGACCTTTATCCGAGGAGCCTCAAAACCACAAAGCAATCACAAAGTAATAGATCTGCAGTATCCACATGAGTAAGTATCTGGGCTCCATACCATGATACCACCCTTTACCAGAAGGGAATGACACACCCTAAAGGGCGCGACCCTCATAACCTTGCCGCATCTTTCCTGTTTCGACCATTTCCGGGGTGTGAGGTCCTGATGCAGTCTCGTCCACAAAGCTACGCTTTATACAAAAGCCATGTTTTGATCACAAATGATCAACAAATGATCATCAACACACAGCAGCACTTAGCATGTCACACTACCAAATTGGGAATATATCACTGATAAATATCAACTACATAACCTCTGAGCTCGTACGTCTCAGAGAACGGTGTTAAGCTAAGAGAATAAATTCTCCGCCACCAGGCAGAAATGTATTTGATAGAGATCAGTTTAATATCTCAAAGTGTAATGTCGGACATACAACCATACAAGTCTGTTCCGGGTTCGAACAGAACCGAAGGCACTTCCGAAGAAGCCCTTGCAAATCCGGGTATCCACAATCCCGATCGGACTTCCCATCACTTAGGGAATCTCTATACCGTAGCTACTCGGTGCAGAGACAATCGATAGGTTATCCTAACGTTCTCGAAGACACCCGGTCTTCAACACCGGTCATCAAATGCAATCCATAACGTCGTATCACTATTCGGAATGGGCTATATGACACAAGGTCCTCTCCCGGCTAACCCGAATAGCAAGCGCAATATTTAAAAACATATGGATATGGGATTTCAGTTAAGTCACAACTTGAAAATCCAATTTTTTTCTTTTAAATTGTTAAACAAATTAGCATTTAAAATTTTTAAAATAAAAAAATTCATTTCACAAAGTTCACCTAGTTTCAAAAAGATCATTCATAGATTTCAAACAATTCCATTTCAATTGGATTTATTCCTTAAATCTTTAACTAAAGATTTAATTTATAGCTTTCAAAACATGTTTCCAAAGATTTATTCGTAACTTGGAAGACCGTCTTTATTTTAGACTTGAAATCCTTCTTACACAAATTAGAAATTCATTTCTTATGTGAAAGCTTCTATTATTTGAAAACGAATAGTTTCCATTTCAGAAAGATTCAATTATATTTATACAAGTTAAAATCTGAGGGTTTAGAATTCAAATTCCCAATCAACGCTTTTAAAATGGTTTAAAAACCCATATAAACCCATTTATAAGTTGAATAACCTTTTAAACCCTAGTTCCCAAATCATAGAATTCAATTCAAATATTGAATTCAAATTTAAATCAAATTATTCAAATTTCAAAACTCAATGAAGTTATTAAAAATAAATTTTATTTTTGAAATTCATTTTTAAAAGCCTCAATTCTAATTCCAAAACTATTTTGGATTAAATCTTTAAAACAATTTCAAAAATCTGCGACTTAACCCATTTTCACGTGCAATCCATATTTGTGTGTGTACAAGTGTGGTCCAGGGGTTCGACACAATAGTGCACAACATCAATCATCACAGATTCAATCATATCGATAAGCGGTATAACCCATAACGCTTATCTATTTTCACAAATTCATAGATAAAGTAGATTATCAATCACAAAGATTCACTAATATGATTCGATGTGGGTTTCGGATAACCAATTGGAATCCGACTCCTTGTCGCATCGAAATTTAAATGTCGTTCTATGGGTCAAGCGGTTGCATATACATATAACAATATATACATCACAAATATAAAATAGTTTAGCACAAAACATTACATGGCATCACATCACATAACAGATACATCAATCCATCACATATCATCTAACAATCAAACATCCATAAGTAAGATCAGTTAATTGTTTGATTCAAATCAATTTTAATTGCTTATGAATAACTACTAATCCTGGTTAATTTATCATTAATAAATTACAAATCATTTTGATTAACTTTTCTTTAATCATTGATTAATTAACCATTTATGATAATTTAATTAACCCTTAATTATAATTTATTAACCTTTAATTATTAAATAATTAACCTTTAATTAATTATTATTTTTTCTTAATCACTTTAATTAATTATCCTTTAATTAATTAATCTCAAATCTTAATTAAATAAATTTATGCCTTTAATTACTTATTCAATTAATCCAAATCAATAACTAATTAAATAAATAAATTATCCATTTCGATTAACTTATTAATTTAATGAATTTCAAATCATTAAATCCTCATTAAATTTTAAGAAGAACATTATCCTTATTAATGATTGAATTTACAATTAACAAAGTATCTGAAACCATTTCCTTTCAAATTTATTTTCAAATTTCCATTTTTACACTTAAGATTTAAAATGGGTACAATTTAAAGTTAAAATAATTTGAAACCCATTTTGAAACTGATGTTAAGGAAATACTCATTTTCTAAAGGAAGTTTTAATGAAAATTTAAAACCAAATTCATCATCATTTTTTTTTCAAACCATTTTAAATCATACTTTAATATTTAAAGTTGTCAAAACAATTTTAAATTTTGAAACTTATAAATCTCCAAACCCAAATACAAATCTTTTTTGATTTCCAAATTAAAATCTTTGATTTATATTTGAACAGGCAGGTTTTAAAAGAAAACCTGAACCAAATTTTTTCCCGAGTTGCCCCTGCTTTACTTCGAGTAAAACACCCCAAAACTTCGAGTCACTCACGCTATTGACTCGAGAAAAACTCGAGTATTTGCCCTCTGCTTCAAACCGAAACACTGACACAACCCACTACCACGTGCACATGCCCCATCGTCACAGCGAGCTCCGATCATCATCGATGATCTCCTCAGGTCAGCAAGCACCTCCGCATCCCATCATGATCAACAAATCAATCAATACTAACTCGAATTCGAATTTGGGTGTTTAACTTCAAACCTGGAACCAAGATAACAAAGCCTGGCACCATCTCACCAAAACTTGAAACCGCCTCATCTACGATCCCCCGACCACCATTGCCTCTGAAACTCCGGCCGTACCTTCGTCAATGACCAAACTTCCACCACCCAAAACCCCTTTTCACTCGATCAACTGTAGAAGAGGAGATGACCGAAATATCAAACCTTTCCCAAACTAGGGTTGCACACCAGAATCGACAACTGCTACTTCCATCATGAATTAAAATTGCATTTGTTATTTTTCTGATGATCTTCCTCATGCCCACTCCTTCCAGGGACGACTACGACTCACCCATCGTTGCCGATTAATGGCAAATGACAACAAACCCAAATTTGAACAAGTCCGATTATCTCAATGATTTTAGGCTTAAAAATCATGAATAAAATTTTAAAATTCATAGATTTTGGTAACAAATCGATTTATATACCTGAATCGACAAATTATTCAGGTTGAGTTTTTTGATGTAGTTTAAAATTTCACTGTCTTTGTTTTCCTACATTTTCCAGATAATTCACAACCAACGTACTTTAACTATTCTTAAATCTTAGTTTTAATTTCAACAACATGATTCATTCAAATACTGAAGTTTATTGGAGATTGATTTAAAGAAAACTGAGTTTTCTTGGATTAATTCAAAAGCCTGTAAACTGTAAAAGAAGCTTCATCTCCTATTTTCCAAACATGTAAAGAACTATGTACACATACTTGCGTATATATATATGTGTGTGTGTGTGTGTGTGTGTGTATACATGCATTTATCATTTCCAAGGCTATTTCATCACAGACATCAAAACCAAGAGAATAGTTTTATAAGAAAAAAATAAAATCAAAAATTTGCTCACAGTTTATATTTTTTTCTTCTGAAACTGTATACCATAACAGAGGTGAGTATACATATACATATACACAAGTATGCATCCATCATAGTATATATATATATATATATATATATATATATATATATATTCACATACACACAGGCAAGCAGGCATTTTAACAACAGAACAACATTTATCATTGCATATAACATAGATTTGGGTAGGTTTGCTCACAAGAATTAACAAGAAAATAGGTTTCAGGAAGGAAAGTTGCTCACCTGGAAATTATGTTGACAGAGAACAGGAACAGAGAGTTTCAAATGAGAATGGCTAGAAATAAAGACCTTGAACCTGCTCTGAGAACTTGAAATTGTTTTGTTTGATCATCATTTCCCTCAAGTTGAAAATAGCAAAGTTAATTATGGTTTTAAATTGCTTCAGGTCTTAATTTAAATTTTGATTATAGGTTTACTTGAATTACCTGAGAGATGAAGCAGAGCTTGTATTTGAGTTTGAAACTGCTTTGAATTTGTTTTGAATTTCTTTGCATAAGTTTTTTTTTCCACAGGCTTCAGATTTCCAGGTTTTAAATCTCTGCGTTGCCTCTTTTTTTTAAACTGAGCTTTGAGTTTTGTCTGAAACTTATTAAATTTATTGATTTAAACTTATGCTTTAGTTACTGATTACTAACAGTATTAAGTTCAAATCTTAAAAAAAAAGAAAATTTACTTGCCTTTAATTATTTCCAGGGAGCTTTGCATTTGGTTTCCAGATTTATGAAGTTGCTTCCAGTTTTGAACATCACCTTGCATTTGTTCCCACGTTTGAAATGCATGACTGGTCTGGAAGTACTTTTGATCTTTGTTTTCGAGTTGAATTAGTTGCTTCAGGTTTGCAAATAGATCTGGATTCGAGTTGTATTTGAGATGATCTACAGGCTTTGGATTTCAGGTTGCTATTTATCTTTTCTTTTTATTCTGATCGTTGCTCTTATTTTTTTCTTTTCTTTTGAGTGTTGTAGTTTTGGAAAGCTAAATGTTGATACTGATTTTTTTTCCAGATTTGGTGAGATGTTTAATATGATTGCATATGGGAAAATGAAGAGTTCTTGTAATTTTTAATTCTATTATTTTATTTAAACAATTAAATTGAATGCCATTTGTAACAAAATAATCATGAGGTCTAACACTTGTACAAATTCAAACTTACATATGTATGTTTACTTCTTCACTTCCTTAAGTAAATATTTACATTTACAATTTTCAAAGACAATCTTTTTATATCATATTTATTTTATAAATGAACACACCTCTTAATTCATTTGTATTTGTGTATATACATATACAATGTTTAAAAGAATTTTTTTCTTAGCCAATATTTACATTATATACATTATATCACATTGAATTTTAAATTCCATTTATTTTTTTTAAAAAATATTCATTTTAAATTCAAATTCAATTCCAATATGTATTCAATCTTTATGACAATATTATTTTAAACTTAGTTCATTATTTTTATTAATTATAATTCATTTGTATAATTAAATGAACATATATATCTTTATTAAATTTCAAAAATTCAAATATACCCAAAATTTTATTTACAATATATTTTTATTTTAGAGTTTCCAAATCCAGTATATTTATAAATATTTACATTTTGAATTTTCCAAATCAAAATTTCATTTGCTATTTTAACTTTTAATCTATATATATATATATATATATGTATATATTTATTTATTTATTTATTTAAAATTTTCGAATTACATCTAAAGTCAAATTTACGGTTGATATAATTTTCCAAAAATATTTATTTTTAATTTTCCAATTAGAGATTCTATTTTTTAAAAAACATATTCATTTTCATTTTCATTAATAAACAAACAAATATCTAATTAAATTTGGAAAAAACCAAATTAATCCATAATTACATTGCTAAAATTAAATAACCTACCAATTTAAATTTGATTTAAAAATGGGAATGTTGCAGATTCCCCCCCTTAAATAAATTTCGTCCTCGAAATTTGCAAGGAAGACAACAAAGAAAAGATGAAAGATATAAAAATATCTTTCCAAATCAAACTGGATATCAATTCTGTAATTGGCTTACCAAATCAGAATATCGACAATATGAGAACAAATTCATACAATATTACACAAGAAATTTGGGTCCATCGGTCTACGAATATACGAGGGCATTGATTAGTTCAAAGGGATAACTAATCGTTCGTAGAATATATTGGATACCAGAGAATAGATAGATGGATTCAATCTTTTACAATCTCTCAAACACTAGATACGGATTCCAAATTCTGGTCAGAACATCCCAAAATATATATCAATTTGTCCCACTTCGGGCTTTGATATACACAAGAAATTACGATAGAATTTCCAATTTGTTTTTAAACGAAATCATTTTATTGATATAATTCAAATTTATTCTTATATTAGTTAACCAATTTACTTAATTTAAAATTTCCAATTTATTTAATTTAAATTTTCAATTTTCAAATTCATTAGAGTTTAGATCGGAAAGCTGATAAGAAACGGATGAAGATACGAAGTAAGATTTTCTACAACGATTCGTAGGGCCACCATCATAACGAAACTTCTTTCTGGGGCTGTCACGAAGCAATCAAAAGAATTTTGAAATTGAATCAAAGGAGATTGAGAAGAAAGCTGTTTCCACTGTTGCAGGGTATTGACCATTTGTAGTGGTACTTCCCTGTCCCATATCTCGCCCTCTTCTCGCACCCATACTTACTATCGGTGAATAGTAAGAGAATTTATTGAGGGGTTCGAACGGATATATTAAGGATATACTCATTCTAGGGTATACTTCACCCTATCTCTAATGAGTTACTTAATGTGTTATACTCCTGAGCTAAAGTTTTAACCCTCAGCTCTGATACCAAATGCAGCGACCCTGACTCGACCTTCGAAAATCGGCACCGAATACGACACTCGTATTCAAATGCCGCAGATCCAAACGTCAAATCTGGTTCGCCGGAGCCTATAACACATTAAGTACAACACAGCGGAAGAACAGAATAGCATATATCAATATACAACATTGATACAATATCAGATACAATATGATACAACAGATGATACAATGAATATCAATATACATCAGAGATATGATACAAGATAATAGCAGCGGAAAAGATAACACTAGCAGCGGAACAAAACTCCAATATGGTCTTCAAGAAAGAGCTCCAGCATCGATAATCTCCATCTCCAAGGTACCAATCCAGAAATAGCTCGAACTCCCAATAATGATGCACAAAGACAAGCAAGTCTCGTCCGCAAGCGATTGCCAAATCCTAGGCTGACAGCTATCGAATCTACACTTACTATTGATTATCTGGAAAACCCAACTCTAGACTGCCCGTGTGTGAAAATAGTGGGCACCCAAGGTTTAGAGAAGGAACAATAAACTCCAGGTCAGTTGTGGGACTGGTGTGAGCAAACAAAAATATTTAGTCTTTCTAAAACAAACAACAGAATTTAAATTTTGAAATCCGCAATGCTTTCTAGAAAATGAAACCACCATAAGGCCTCCCGCCACACACACAATGCAAACGCAGATTTGGAGGAGATTTCTCCTTATGATAGTCAAATATGCTTAATACGAGAAAATTTCTTTGATATTATTACTAGTGCATAGTGGAAAATCTTTCGAAAGTATAATATTAATCCTAGCCAGCATAAGTACCATGATATTATGCCTACTATACCTACTATGTTAAATGGCAGGTTCTACAACTAAAACCGTACAAGGCACGTATTGTTTTGATTGGATTTCCAACAAATGGTCAGGCTAAGGAACTTCCTACTGCCACATGGGATCGCCTCTGGCGGGACGTCACGAGAACCTAACCGGATCTCTGCCAACACAAGGCCGGGTTACCTCTGTAAGTAGGTAACTACTACTCGAGCATGCCATCCCCCGGTCCTTTGGGACCTTTATCCGAGGCGCCTCAAAACCACAAAGCAATCACAAAGTAATAGATCTGCAGTATCCACATGAGTAAGTATATGGGCTCCATACCATGATACCACCCTTTACCAGAAGGGAATGACACCCTAAAGGGCGCGACCCTCATAACCTTGCCGCATCTTTCCTGTTTCGACCATTTCCACGATGTGAGGTCCTGATGCAGTCTCGTCCACAAAGCTACGCTTTATACAAAAGCCATGCTTTGATCACAAATAATCAACAAATGATCATCAACACACAGCAGCACTTAGCATGTCACACTACCAAATTGGGAATATATCACTGATAAATATCAACTACATAACCTCTGAGCTCGTACGTCTAAGAGAAGGGTGTTAAGCTAAGAGAATAAATTCTCCGCCACCAGGCAGAAATGTATTTGATAGAGATCAGTTTAATATCTCAAAGTGTAATGTCGGATATACAACCATACAAGTTTGTTCCGGGTTCGAACAGAACCGAAGGCACTTCCGAAGAAGCCCTTGCAAATTCGGGTATCCACAATCCCGATCGGACTTCCCATCACTTAGGGAATCTCTATACCGTAGCTACTCGGTGCAGAGACAATCGATAGGTTATCCTAACGTTCTCGAAGACACCCGGTCTTCAACACCGGTCTTCAAATGCAATCCATAACGTCGTATCACTATTCGGAATGGGCTATATGACACAAGGTCCTCTCCCGGCTAACCCGAATAGCGAGCGCAATATTTAAAAACATATTGATATGGGATTTCAGTTAAGTCACAACTTGAAAATCCAATTTTTTTCTTTTAAATGGTTAAACAAATTACCATTTAAAATTTTTAAAATAAAAAGATTCATTTCACAAAGTTCACCTAGTTTCACAAAGATCATTCATAGATTTCAAACAATTCCATTTCAATTGGATTTATTCCTTAAATCTTTAACTAAAGATTTAATTTATAGCTTTCAAAACATGTTTCCAAAGATTTATTCGTAACTTGGAAGACCATCTTTATTTTAGACTTGAAATCCTTCTTACACAAATTAGAAATTCATTTCTTATGTGAAAGCTTCTATTATTTGAAAACGAATAGTTTTCATTTCAAAAAGATTCAATTATATTTATACAAGTTAAAATCTTAGGGTTTAGAATTCAAATTCCCAATCAACGCTTTTAAAATGGTTTAAATACCCATATAAACCCATTTGTAAGTTGAATAACCTTTTAAACCCTAGTTCCCAAATCATAGAATTCAATTTAAATATTGAATTCAAATTTAAATCAAATTATTCAAATTTCAAAACTCAATCAAGTTATTTAAAATAACTTTTATTTTTGAAATTCATTTTTAAAAGCCTCAATTCTAATTCCAAAACTATTTTGGATTAAATCTTTAAAACAATTTCAAAAATCTGCGGCTTAACCCATTTCCACATGCAATCCATATTTGTGTGTGTACAAGTGTGGTCTAGGGGTTCAACACAATAGTGCACAACATCAATCATCACAGATTCAATCATATCGATAAGCGGTATAACCCATAACGCTTATCTATATTCACAAATTCATAGATAAAGTAGATTATCAATCACAAAGATTCACTAATATGATTCGATGTGGGTTTCGGATAACCAATTGGAATCCGACTCCTTGTCGCATCGAAATTTAAATGTCGTTCTATGGGTCAAGGGGTTGCATATACATATAACAATATATACATCACAGATATAAAATAGTTTAGCACAAAACATTACATGGCATCACATCACATAACAGATACATCAATCCATCACATATCATCTAACAATCAAACATCCATAAGTAAGATCAGTTAATTATTTGATTCAAATCAATTTTAATTGCTTATGAATAACTACTAATCCTGGTTAATTTATCATTAATAAATTACAAATCATTTTGATTAACTTTTCTTTAATCATTGATTAATTAACCATTTATGATAATTTAATTAACCCTTAATTATAATTTATTAACCTTTAATTATTAAATAATTAACCTTTAATTAATATATTTTTTTTCTTAATCACTTTAATTAATTATCCTTTGATTAATTAATCTCAAATCTTTATTAAATAAATTTAAGCCTTTAATTACTTATTCAATTAATCCAAATCAATAATTAATTAAATAAATAAATTATCCATTTCGATTAACTAATTAATTTAATGAATTTCAAATCATTAAATCCTCATTAAATTTTAAGAAGAACATTATCCTTATAAATGATTGAATTTACAATTAACAAAGTATCTCAAACCATTTTCTTTCAAATTTATTTTCAAATTTCCATTTTTACACAAAATGGGTACAATTTAAAGTTAAAATAATTTGAAACCCATTTTAAAACTTATGTTAAGGAAATACTCATTTTCTAAAGGAAGTTTTAAAGAAAATTTAAAACCAAATTCACCATCATTTTTTTTTCAAACCATTTTAAATCATACTTTAATATTTAAAGTTGTCAGAACAATTTTAAATTTTGAAACTTATAAATCTCCAAACCCAAATACAAATCATTTTTGATTTCCAGATTAAAATCTTTGATTTAAATTTGAACAGGCAGTTTTTAAAAGAAAACCTGAACCAAAATTTTTTCCCGAGTTGCCCCTACTTTACTTCGAGTAAAACACCCCAAAACTTCGAGTCACTCACGTTATTGACTCGATAAAAACTCGAGTATTTGCCCTATGCGTCAAACCGAAACACTGACACAACCCTCTACCACGTGCACATGCCCCATCGTCACAGCGAGCTCCGATCATCATCGATGATCTCCTCAGGTCAGCAAGCACCTCCGCTTCCCATCATGATCAAAAAATCAATCAATACTAACTCGAATTCGAATTTAGGTGTTCAACTGCAAACCTGGAACCAAGATAACAATGCCTGGCACCATCTCACCAAAACCTGAAACCGCCTCATCTACGATCCCCCGACCACCATTGCCTCTGAAACTCAGGCCGTACCTTCATCAAAGACCAAACTTCCACCACCCAAAACCCCTTTACACTCGATCAACTGTAGAAGAGGAGATGACCGAAATATCAAACCTTGCTCAAACTACGGTTGCACACCAGAATCGACAACTGCTACTTCCATCATGAATTAAAATTTCATTTGTTATTTTTCTGATGATCTTCCTCATCCCCACTCCTTCCAGGGAGGACTACGACTCACCCATCGTTGCCGATCAATGGCAAATGACAACAAACCCAAATTTGAACAAGTCCGATTATCTCAATGATTTTAGGCTTAAAAATCATGAATAAAATTTTAAATTCATAGATTTTGATAACAAATCGATTTATATACCTGAATCAACGAATTATTCAGGTTGAGTTTTTTGATGTAGTTTAAAATTTCACTGTCTTTGTTTTCCTACATTTTCCAGATAATTCACAACCAACATACTTTAACTATTCTTAAACCTTAGTTTAAATTTCAACAACATGATTCACTCAAATACTGAAGGTTATTGGAGATTGATTTAAAGAAAACTGAGTTTTCTTGGATTAATTCAAAAGCCTGTAAACTGTAAAAGAAGCTTCATCTCCTATTATCCAGACATGTACAGAACTACGTACACATACTTGCTGATATATATATATATATGTATGTATGTATATACACATGCATTTATCATTTCTGTAATGACCCGCTAAATTAATAATACTTAATAAATCAAATTTATATAATTTCTAATTTGGTTAAGGATAAAATGTAGAGATTTGGTATAGTGGTTGCAATTTAGTGTAACTATAAAATTTTATGACAATAGATGTGGATAATGTAAATTGTCACAACTTGATCTAAAGCAAAATTTTAAGAAACAAATAAATGTTGAATCTGTGAATGTTAGTTAACTTGAATGGTATTCATTAGTATAAAGGTGCAATTAGTATAGATAGTAATATTTAATGTCTGTAGTGAAAAGGAAAAGGGTCTAATAGAAACATAAAATTTATTTTATGTAAACAAAAGTATAGTTTTGAACAAATTTATGAAAATTGATAGAAACAGTGTTTGTAATCAGTTTGGTTATTTTATATTGAAAGATAGAGATGTGTAAATTCGTTAATGAATTTATAATGGGAAGGAATGGTAAAAATGAAGAATATATAATAATAAGCATTTGACTCAATTATGGGAATTAAATTATAATAAATGGTCATTTAATAATTTAACGTTCTGTGAGTAATAATTGGGTGGAATCAGTACAAAATTTGGAAATGCATAAACCTCAATAAACATTCTAACTTAATACAATTATGCAAATGTAGGAATTAGTTATAAGCGTATAATTTTGAGTATGATAACTATTAGTATAAAATACCTTTATATTTGAAACACATTGTAAGGCATAATTAATTGAGTTGGGAAATTGAGAATGATTTCAAGGTATATGAACATTTGTGCTACTTAAATTAGAATTAACGCGGTAGCTAAATTGTGAAATCTAAACTTATGGGACATAGTGTGTAAGATCTTTACTGATAAAAATTTTCTTTACATGTAGTGTAAATTCCTAATACAATGAGACTATGGGTTATAGTAAAGTTTTAAAACAAGATTTTATCTATGAGAGTAAAGGAATGAAGGTAATTGGATTTTTGCAATTAAGGAAATTTAAACGTTTATTATTAAGTTAAGTGAGATTTAAGTTGAGTTTGAAAATATTTATGTATGTTAAATTCATGCATTCGGCTATAAAGGATTTAATAATAAAAAGATGAAATGGTGAAATCAAGTGGATATAAAGGTGTCAATTTTACATTGAATTTCATATTCACCATAAAAAGTTAATTGACAACAAGAAGTTAATATAGGAATCAAACCTTATTTATTTATTTGGATTTGTTGCAATAGTTAAGTCCATAAATTTAAGTTAAAGCTAATTCAAATTTAGTTGGACCATGGTTGATACAACTTTAGAAAGCAAGATTTTATTTATAATTTGGATATTAAATCCAACAAATGGTATTTAATACATATAAAATGGAATTAAACGTAAATTATTACGTTATTGAATTTAGATTGGAATTTGTAAACTATTGAATGAATTTAATGGATTTATCAAACTGATAGTATTGAATTCATTAAGATTTGAATAAAAAAAATAGTTAAGAGAAAGGAGGGAATGATATTTGAAAACATTGCAATAGAGTTTAATTAAGGATTTGACTTAAATAAATTAAGGCGAATAAATGGAGATAAAGTTATTAATATTTTGGAATATAACTTATGGTAAAAAGTTTATTTGAAATCAAAGGAGTTGGAATGGAAATCAAAAATATTTATCTAATTGGATTTAAGACGAGAATATAAGAGTATAGGAATTAATAATTGAGTTTAAGAATAAAGATTTTAATTTCCAAATAATAAGAAAGTGCGGATATTAACGCTGCAAATTAATATATTTATAAATTTTAATTCATAATCCAAGCTTGTTAAATCAATTGGAATTGATTGAATTATCTAAGAAATGAAATTTGGCCAATATTAGAAGTTGAAAATATAAAATTGGATTTTATGATTTATTTAATTGATTTAATAAATATTAAAAATAGCCATTTTTGTCACGGACTCGGATTTCGACGAAACCAGTTTCATCGGATCCGTATCGATGAATTATTATAGGATTTCAAATTTCGTATCGATCGGACTTGTCGTTTGATCGTACGGACGCGAAACGCCTTGAAATCAATTTTATTAAAAATTAATTTGAAAATCAATTTGGAAATCTTGTTTTTAGCATAACTTCTTCATATGATCGAATTTGGTCGCGAAACCTTTTCCATCACGTTCAGAATATTTTAAAACACCTATTTGGATATATAGTTTTAACAAATTCGATTCCGGAGGCATAGCGGGCTTTTTGGGCCGTGTTTTATTCCGTACGTTCGCTTATCCAGTCCATCTTCTCTATCTCTAGCCTACCTATATAAGCATGGCTATAAACCCTAGCCCATTTTATTTGCTTATGCTGTACGTTCATTCTTCAACCATTCTTTCTTCCTCAATGGATGCTCCTCAGATCCAATTTCAATTGCAGAATAAAAGTGAAAATTCAAAGTTCTCGAAAAATTCCCAAAAAAATATATGTCGATGTTCTCAACATACGTAATCCAGCAGTGCAATTCGTTTTTCAATTGGAGCTGTCGTTTGCTCTGAATAAATTCAAACAGTCCATGACCTTTCATCATCGTCGCGCAAAACTTCGTCTGATCGGAATTCTGTTTCTGGGTTTTGTAGCATGGACGATGGGGAGCGCATCTATGTAATTTGTTTGGCAGTTCAACGGTCAGATCTGGGCGAATTTTCGATTTGGGTTCGATTTTTATATGCGCGGCTGGGTATGGGTGAACGCAACTGAACGGGGGGTTGCGAGGTGACGTCGAGGTCGTGCGGCGCTTGGGGCTCTGGGCAGTGATGGCAGGAGGCGAGGGGAAGTTACAGGCGAGGCGTTTGGTGTGTACGAATATGGGTTCGCGGTTTCCTGGGAGTGTGCGAGCGTTATGAAGGAAAGTGGTTCCTGTAGCGTGCATGTGAAGGCTGAGTAACGTGCTGACGTGGTTTATAAAAGGTAAATATGTGTCGTTTCCTTTTTATTTTCAATTTGAATTCCATCACCATTTTTCGCCATAACTTTCTCATACGAAGTCGGATTCACACGAAATTTCTTTTGTTAGGATCATAATTTAATTCCGGACTCGATGACGCTGGTTTGGACGAATTCTGAGACGGGCGAATTTTTGGGTTTAAATTGAATTTAAATTCGATTTAAATTCAAAAGGTGAGTGTTTTAACCCACTCACAATTACTAGAAGCTTTTATGTTTGTTAAATAAATTTTAGAAATGAATAGAAATTTATTTATGAGCTTTTGGCATGTTATTTCATTCATATCTGTTGAATTGCATTTTATTAAATTTAACTGTAAATTTAATTGATTTATTGCGTATTAATTGGCTGTTAGAAATTATTGTTTGCATATGAACTGCTAGTTAACAGTTATATAAATTATCACTGAATATAAACTGTTAGATTAATAGTTGATAAATATAATTTGAGATAAAACTGCAAATTATTACCTGTTGTATATTACCAAACATATATGGTTATTGACTGATATTGATTGATGTTTGTGATTGGATGATGGATGTGTTGTTGAATGGATGTTTTATTTGGATATTATTAAACTGCAAGTTAGTATGCATTTTTCATTTTTCGGGATTGTGGTTTGAAATGATAAAACCGCAAAGTTTATTTTTAAATTGCGGATTGAAATGATAAATATCCGTATCACTTGACCATAGGATAGAAAATTATATACAGGCACCGCGGTCTATATATAACTATTTTAATGTGATTTCTATGGTTTGGATGGAATACGGTTTATAATAATCTTAAATTTTATACTGTATAAATATTTTTCTTCCGTATTTATGTACATGAAAAGTTGGAAATTTTGAAATAAAAAGGTGTATAAATTCCCTTAGTAAAATGGAAGAAAATTTAGAAAATGGAGTTGGATAAATTTATATCATATGTTTAAATGTTAAGTTTGGAAATTTAAGATATGATATTTATAATTGGATTTTTCCCAAGATAAATTGAAATGAATATTCTAATATGAATTTGAATTGGAAAAATATTCTAATATAATTGGAATCGAAAAATACATATGTTTTATTACTAGAAATTGGAGTTGTTTAAGGATTTATGTGAATATTCAAACTAAATAATAAAACATTTAATTTGTTGAAAGAATATATTCCAATTTTAGTTTTTGAATATTAATACTCCAATGGATTTATATATATGGAAATTGAAATGGTTTTGGAACTTAAGAGTGATATCTAAATTATGGTTTTAACTTTAGATAAAGAAATATTTCCATAAAGCCATATAACTTATTTCTTTACAAAGTGATAGTAAAGTTAAGCCTTTGAAATTCATATACCGTTGAATATCCAAACCATTTGAGTTTTAAAAGTTATGGTTTGAAATTATGGATTTCCAAAAATATTATGCTTTGAAAATATTCGATTTTCAGATATTATGAAGTTAAAGCCTTTTTATTATTGGAAAGGAATTATATTTGGGATAAGTGGTAAAATATGGTTTTGGGTTTTGGAATGATATCGTAATATTATGGTTTTGAAATGGATTATATTCTGGTTTTAAAAGTATAAACTGTTTTAAATAACCGCGGTGTTATAATAACGATGGGTTGGCAAAGAGACCGGGATCGGATATGGACATACTCTCTGTCGATACCGAAAACCACTTTGACTAACCGTGTACGCGGTGGAGTTCCAGAATGAAGTAGGTGGTGGCGACGTTTCCTGTAAGGTAAATACGTGGACCCAACTCCCGTGAGTTGGCATAAGGTGGCTAAAACAGGAGCGATTCTCAGGCCAATGAGGTCATTCCTCTGATCGGACGCTCCTCTTCGATATTATACTTTGACTTGGATTGATTCAGTGGCCACTTCTATATTTTGATTTTGGGGGAGTTAGTTCGAGGTGGGCGGCAGCTGCGCGCTGCGCGTTACCATCAGCCTGGATAGCAATTGGTATATCTACCCTGGCATTGCCTAGTTGTGCCGTGTCACCTACCCTATCGCGCCTTGTACGAGTTTGGTTTTCTCCCGTAGCCCGTGTGATATCCTCTAGTGGCTTCCCGATCAGGAGGGACTATGATATTGGATGGACTACTGGGACTATTACGTGTTAAGGGCTATATGGGTAACCCCTTAACGCTATTAAAAAGTAAGTTTATTTTATAAATAGACACTATTATAATAGCGCAATATACTACATAGTAAATAGTTTAACGGATCCTTAGGAGATGTGAATCCCGAACATCTCTTGAGTTACTGTACTCATATTTATTTCTGTTTATTTAACTCACATAAGATTTTCTAGTCTGACTCGAGTGTTTTGTCTTTTCAAATTCGCTCGGGTCAGTCCGAGCATTTCAGGATAGCAGATTTTAGCTTTGGAGGACGAAGACGAAGAATCAGTATTATTTATATATAGTATTGCACCACACTCCTTCTATTCCGCTGCATTGCTTGTATTGGTATGTGTAACTCTGATATTTATTGTAAAAGAAGAATCAAGCATTTTGTAAACTGTTTATGAACTGTATATTTGTTATTATATTTTATCCTTCCGCTGTGAGATTCTATTTTCGTTTTATTTCTTCTCTGTTTTTCTGATTTACCCCATAACACTCCGCCCTTGCGTATGCTTTGAATTGGCACGTGTGTCGTTTTAAAGTGTGCGAAAAGGCGGGACGTTACAGCTGGTATCAGAGCTTTGGTTTAGCGATAAACCTTGGCTTTGTGGGGTTTGACTCTTTGTTAATAGGGTAGTAATATCCTATGGGAGTCACTGAGCGTATATATATGAGAGAGCGTACTTGTTAGTGTTATAAAAAGATTTTTATATTGTGTTAATCTGTTCCGCTTTGTATTTATAAATTCTGGTTGATGCATGGGACGCTATGTCATCAATAGGGATTTCTAAACACTTAATAGGACAGACCGACATAATATTTGTTTTTAATATAGGTGAATGAAATAATTTTGCCTATTATATTTTCTATATATAAAAATAGTTTTATAAAGATATATATATATATATATATATATATATATATATATATATATATATTTGGTTGCTATAGATTGGGTGTTAGAAAATAAAAATATCTATAATAACTGAAGCTAAGTTGAAATTATGATAAATCAGATTGGAAATTTTAGAACTTAAGTCCGGGATTTTTCCAAATATGTTTTCAAAGAATTTATGAAAAATAATGGTTCGGTTTATAAGTATTTTCTTATATAAATATTTCGTATAAATCGGAAGAATTGTTTGAAAGAAGATTTTGGAAAAGAATTAAATTCTGTACTTTCCTCCCTGTCGCTGGAAAATAATTTCGGGGATGACGGCCGCATCATCGACTTTAATTTTCGAGTTTCGAAGGGGAAAGGCCACTGTAGTAAATTCTACTGCAGATTTATTTTGAAATTTTCTAAAGATTTTCTTTTATTGTTCTAACTATAATTAGAGATATTGAGTTGTAAGAACTTATTTATCTATTATTTTGAAATAAATTGAATTTTAACCCAGTATTTAATTCTAAATTTTTCCGTTAATAAATTGTTTAAAATTATGTTAGTGAAAAAAAGGGGTTAAGTAATAAATAAATTAAAACCTCTAATTTAATTAAGAGAATTATTGCAAGGTTATAAAGAGAAAGTGAATACGTAGGAGAGAGAATAGTAATATGGATTAACATTGAATTGAATTAAAGAATGGAGATTTAACTTGTATAAGTTCAATTGCAATTTCTTTAACATAAATAACTTACCCAAATATAAAAGTTGAAATGTTAAATAAGAAACTAGAATTGAATATTTTACAAGTAGGAATTTAGGAAAAATTGAAGTATTCAATAAATGACTGTATAAATAAGAATTTAATGGTATAAACTTAAGTTATGATTGAAATTTTACTAAAAAATAAGTTAAGAATTACTAATAGGTGATATGAACTTAAAGTAAATAAAATGAAATTCTAAATAAGAATTGATTGTAGGATTATTAACTTAAGTATGTTTTAATTTCCTCTATTCCAATATAATGGAAACCTCCACATTAAATAAATGAATGAGATTAAAGGTAAGTAACAAATATATATATATTAATTAAAGGAATTAAGAAGAAACATGTAAATTGTCACTTACATTCTTAAAATATATATAACTTACCATAAAATAAAAAGTTGAAATGTTAGTAAGAATATGTAAAGGAAAATCTTGCGAGTAAAGCTTGAAGCAATAAAGGTATTCAATAAATTGCTGTTATTAATGAGAATTTATTTTATAAACTTAAGTAATAAAAGGAAACTTAAGTAATAAAAAGCAAATACAAATATAATGAATTTGGTGATAATTGGAAAATAAAACTTGTAAGAAATAAAGAAATTCCTCCATAAATAAAGGGAAGAAAATCAAAACACTGAATTACGAAATTAATGTATAAATCAGCTGTTTTGGTGTTGATTTGAATTGTTTGGTTGATGTATGTTTGTTGGGTAAGGAATTTTGAAGTTGTGGGATGGAGAAATAATCTATCTTTGTTCCATCTAAGACTGTTGAGTAAAGGATGCACTTGATAGTTATTTTACATTTCGTACAATTTCGGAATTTGAACCTAACAACTAATTGGTTGTTTGATTGAATGATTGTTTGTTGTGGTGTGTGCTGTTTGCTAAAATCTATGGTTGTTGCATTTGATTGGATATGAATGATTAAATCTACCCAAACATTCACTGTAAAATAAATATTTAACCTTTTAGATTTTATAAGTGAATACAGGTGTTGGAAGCAACTGCTACTGCTTTTGGTTCCAAAATAATAAGCGTATATTGCCCGACAAATAGGTACGTTTCCGGATTACGTTTAAAGCGCTATTTTATATATTTTCCCGTGTGGGATATTTTATTTTGGATATATATGTAAAATATTTGTATATTTGGATATTATATTTTCTCCAGAGTCCCTCCGTACAAAGGAGACTCTGCCAAAATTTTCCGTAAATTTTGGACTTACAATTTTGTTAAAAATATTTTTCCAACTTTAATAATTCAAGTATTAAAGGATATAATGATTATAAAACAAGTATATTTCATTAAAGGAAATTAACCCAGTAAAATATAAGTTAATATGGGAAATAAGTATACTGTTTATTCTTCCTTCTCCCTTCTTTTCCTTTTCGGGGACGAAAAGTTTTGAGTGGGGGAGAGTGTAATGACCCGCTAAATTAATAATACTTAATAAATCAAATTTATATAATTTCTAATTTGGTTAAGGATAAAATGTAGAGATTTGGTATAGTGGTTGCAATTTAGTGTAACTATAAAATTTTATGACAATAGATGTGGATAATGTAAATTGTCACAACTTGATCTAAAGCAAAATTTTAAGAAACAAATAAATGTTGAATCTGTGAATGTTAGTTAACTTGAATGGTATTCATTAGTATAAAGGTGCAATTAGTATAGGTAGTAATATTTAATGTCTGTAGTGAAAAGGAAAAGGGTCTAATAGAAACATAAAATTTATTTTATGTAAACAAAAGTATAGTTTTGAACAAATTTATGAAAATTGATAGAAACAGTGTTTGTAATCAGTTTGGTTATTTTATATTGAAAGATAGAGATGTGTAAATTCGTTAATGAATTTATAATGGGAAGGAATGGTAAAAATGAAGAATATATAATAATAAGCATTTGACTCAATTATGGGAATTAAATTATAATAAATGGTCATTTAATAATTTAACGTTCTGTGAGTAATAATTGGGTGGAATCAGTACAAAATTTGGAAATGCATAAACCTCAATAAACATTCTAACTTAATACAATTATGCAAATGTAGGAATTAGTTATAAGCGTATAATTTTGAGTATGATAACTATTAGTATAAAATACCTTTATATTTGAAACACATTGTAAGGCATAATTAATTGAGTTGGGAAATTGAGAATGATTTCAAGGTATATGAACATTTGTGCTACTTAAATTAGAATTAACGCAGTAGCTAAATTGTGAAATCTAAACTTATGGGACATAGTGTGTAAGATCTTTACTGATAAAAATTTTCTTTACATGTAGTGTAAATTCCTAATGCAATGAGACTATGGGTTATAGTAAAGTTTTAAAACAAGATTTTATCTATGAGAGTAAAGGAATGAAGGTAATTGGATTTTTGCAATTAAGGAAATTTAAACGTTTATTATTAAGTTAAGTGAGATTTAAGTTGAGTTTGAAAATATTTATGTATGTTAAATTCATGCATTCGGCTATAAAGGATTTAATAATAAAAAGATGAAATGGTGAAATCAAGTGGATATAAAGGTGTCAATTTTACATTGAATTTCATATTCACCATAAAAAGTTAATTGACAACAAGAAGTTAATATAGGAATCAAACCTTATTTATTTATTTGGATTTGTTGCAATAGTTAAGTCCATAAATTTAAGTTAAAGCTAATTCAAATTTAGTTGGACCATGGTTGATACAACTTTAGAAAGCAAGATTTTATTTATAATTTGGATATTAAATCCAACAAATGGTATTTAATACATATAAAATGGAATTAAACGTAAATTATTACGTTATTGAATTTAGATTGGAATTTGTAAACTATTGAATGAATTTAATGGATTTATCAAACTGATAGTATTGAATTCATTAAGATTTGAATAAAAAAAATAGTTAAGAGAAAGGAGGGAATGATATTTGAAAACATTGCAATAGAGTTTAATTAAGGATTTGACTTAAATAAATTAAGGCGAATAAATGGAGATAAAGTTATTAATATTTTGGAATATAACTTATGGTAAAAAGTTTATTTGAAATCAAAGGAGTTGGAATGGAGATCAAAAATATTTATCTAATTGGATTTAAGACGAGAATATAAGAGTATAGGAATTAATAATTGAGTTTAAGAATAAAGATTTTAATTTCCAAATAATAAGAAAGTGCGGATATTAACGCTGCAAATTAATATATTTATAAATTTTAATTCATAATCCAAGCTTGTTAAATCAATTGGAATTGATTGAATTATCTAAGAAATGAAATTTGGCCAATATTAGAAGTTGAAAATATAAAATTGGATTTTATGATTTAGTTAATTGATTTAATAAATATTAAAAATAGCCATTTTTGTCACGGACTCGGATTTCGACGAAACCAGTTTCATCGGATCCGTATCGATGAATTATTATAGGATTTCAAATTTCGTATCGATCGGACTTGTCGTTTGATCGTACGGACGCGAAACGCCTTGAAATCAATTTTATTAAAAATCAATTTGAAAATCAATTTGGAAATCTTGTTTTTAGCATAACTTCTTCATACGATCGAATTTGGTCGCGAAACCTTTTCCATCACGTTCAGAATATTTTAAAACACCTATTTGGATATATAGTTTTAACAAATTCGATTCCGGAGGCATAGCGGGCTTTTTGGGCCGTGTTTTATTCCGTACGTTCGCTTATCCAGTCCATCTTCTCTATCTCTAGCCTACCTATATAAGCATGGCTATAAACCCTAGCCCATTTTATTTGCTTATGCTGTACGTTCATTCTTCAACCATTCTTTCTTCCTCAATGGATGCTCCTCAGATCCAATTTCAATTGCAGAATAAAAGTGAAAATTCAAAGTTCTCGAAAAATTCCCAAAAAAATATATGTCGATGTTCTCAACATACGTAATCCAGCAGTGCAATTCGTTTTTCAATTGGAGCTGTCGTTTGCTCTGAATAAATTCAAACAGTCCGTGACCTTTCATCATCGTCGCGCAAAACTTCGTCTGATCGGAATTCTGTTTCTGGGTTTTGTAGCATGGACGATGGGGAGCGCATCTATGTAATTTGTTTTTGCAGTTCAACGGTCAGATCTGGGCGAATTTTCGATTTGGGTTCGATTTTTATATGCGCGGCTGGGTATGGGTGAACGCAACTGAACGGGGGGTTGCGAGGTGACGTCGAGGTCGTGCGGCGCTTCGGGCTCTGGGCAGTGATGGCAGGAGGCGAGGGGAAGTTACAGGCGAGGCGTTTGGTGTGTACGAATATGGGTTCGCGGTTTCTTGGGAGTGTGCGAGCGTTATGAAGGAAAGTGGTTCCTGTAGCGTGCATGTGAAGGCTGAGTAACGTGCTGACGTGGTTTATAAAAGGTAAATATGTGTCGTTTCCTTTTTATTTTCAATTTGAATTCCATCACCATTTTTCGCCATAACTTTCTCATACGAAGTCGGATTCACACGAAATTTCTTTTGTTAGGATCGTAATTTAATTCCGGACTCGATGACGCTGGTTTGGACGAATTCTGAGACGGGCGAATTTTTGGGTTTAAATTGAATTTAAATTCGATTTAAATTCAAAAGGTGAGTGTTTTAACCCACTCACAATTACTAGAAGCTTTTATGTTTGTTAAATAAATTTTAGAAATGAATAGAAATTTATTTATGAGCTTTTGGCATGTTATTTCATTCATATCTGTTGAATTGCATTTTATTAAATTTAACTGTAAATTTAATTGATTTATTGCGTATTAATTGGCTATTAGAAATTATTGTTTGCATATGAACTGCTAGTTAACAGTTATATAAATTATCACTGAATATAAACTGTTAGATTAATAGTTGATAAATATAATTTGAGATAAAACTGCAAATTATTACCTGTTGTATATTACCAAACATATATGGTTATTGACTGATATTGATTGATGTTTGTGATTGGATGATGGATGTGTTGTTGAATGGATGTTTTATTTGGATATTATTAAACTGCAAGTTAGTATGCATTTTTCATTTTTCGGGATTGTGGTTTGAAATGATAAAACCGCAAAGTTTATTTTTAAATTGCGGATTGAAATGATAAATATCCGTATCACTTGACCATAGGATAGAAAATTATATACAGGCACCGCGGTCTATATATAACTATTTTAATGTGATTTCTATGGTTTGGATGGAATACGATTTATAATAATCTTAAATTTTATACTGTATAAATATTTTTCTTCCGTATTTATGTACATGAAAAGTTGGAAATTTTGAAATAAAAAGGTGTATAAATTCCCTTAGTAAAATGGAAGAAATTTAGAAAATGGAGTTGGATAAATTTATATCATATGTTTAAATGTTAAGTTTGGAAATTTAAGATATGATATTTATAATTGGATTTTTCCCAAGATAAATTGAAATGAATATTCTAATATGAATTTGAATTGGAAAAATATTCTAATATAATTGGAATCGAAAAATACATATGTTTTATTACTAGAAATTGGAGTTGTTTAAGGATTTATGTGAATATTCAAACTAAATAATAAAACATTTAATTTGTTGAAAGAATATATTCCAATTTTAGTTTTTGAATATTAATACTCCAATGGATTTATATATATGGAAATTGAAATGGTTTTGGAACTTAAGAGTGATATCTAAATTATGGTTTTAACTTTAGATAAAGAAATATTTCCATAAAGCCATATAACTTATTTCTTTACAAAGTGACAGTAAAGTTAAGCCTTTGAAATTCATATACCGTTGAATATCCAAACCATTTGAGTTTTAAAAGTTATGGTTTGAAATTATGGATTTCCAAAAATATTATGCTTTGAAAATATTCGATTTTCAGATATTATGAAGTTAAAGCCTTTTTATTATTGGAAAGGAATTATATTTGGGATAAGTGGTAAAATATGGTTTTGGGTTTTGGAATGATATCGTAATATTATGGTTTTGAAATGGATTATATTCTGGTTTTAAAAGTATAAACTGTTTTAAATAACCGCGGTGTTATAATAACGATGGGTTGGCAAAGAGACCGGGATCGGATATGGACATACTCTCTGTCGATACCGAAAACCACTTTGACTAACCGTGTACGCGGTGGAGTTCCAGAATGAAGTAGGTGGTGGCGACGTTTCCTGTAAGGTAAATACGTGGACCCAACTCCCGTGAGTTGGCATAAGGTGGCTAAAACAGGAGCGATTCTCAGGCCAATGAGGTCATTCCTCTGATCGGACGCTCCTCTTCGATATTATACTTTGACTTGGATTGATTCAGTGGCCACTTCTATATTTTGATTTTGGGGGAGTTAGTTCGAGGTGGGCGGCAGCTGCGCGCTGCGCGTTACCATCAGCCTGGATAGCAATTGGTATATCTACCCTGGCATTGCCTAGTTGTGTCGTGTCACCTACCCTATCGCGCCTTGTACGAGTTTGGTTTTCTCCCGTAGCCCGTGTGATATCCTCTAGTGGCTTCCCGATCAGGAGGGACTATGATATTGGATGGACTACTGGGACTATTACGTGTTAAGGGCTATATGGGTAACCCCTTAACGCTATTAAAAAGTAAGTTTATTTTATAAATAGACACTATTATAATAGCGCAATATACTACATAGTAAATAGTTTAACGGATCCTTAGGAGATGTGAATCCCGAACATCTCTTGAGTTACTGTACTCATATTTATTTCTGTTTATTTAACTCACATAAGATTTTCTAGTCTGACTCGAGTGTTTTGTCTTTTCAAATTCGCTCGGGTCAGTCCGAGCATTTCAGGATAGCAGATTTTAGCTTTGGAGGACGAAGACGAAGAATCAGTATTATTTATATATAGTATTGCACCACACTCCTTCTATTCCGCTGCATTGCTTGTATTGGTATGTGTAACTCTGATATTTATTGTAAAAGAAGAATCAAGCATTTTGTAAACTGTTTATGAACTGTATATTTGTTATTATATTTTATCCTTTCGCTGTGAGATTCTATTTTCGTTTTATTTCTTCTCTGTTTTTCTGATTTACCCCATAACACTCCGCCCTTGCGTATGCTTTGAATTGGCACGTGTGTCGTTTTAAAGTGTGCGAAAAGGCGGGACGTTACAATTTCCAAGGCTATTTCATCACAGACATCAAAACCAAGAGAATAGTTTTATAAGAAAAAAATAAAATCAAAAATTTGCTTACAGATTATATTTTTTTCTAAAACTGTATACCATAACAGAGATGAGTATACATATACATATACACAAGCATGCATCCATCATAGTATATATATATATTCACATACACACAGGTAAGCAGGCGTTTTAAAAACAGAACAACATTTATCATTGCATATAACATAGATTTGGGTAGGTTTGCTCACAAGCATTAACAGGAAAATAGGTTTCAGGTAGGAAAGTTTCTCACCTGGAAGTTATGTTGACAGAGAACAGGAACAGAGAGTTTCAAATGAGAATGGGCTGGAAAGAAAGATCTTGAACCTGCTCTGAGAACTTGAAATTGTTTTATTTGATCATCATTTCCCTCAAGTTGAAAATAGCAAAGTTAATTATGGTTTTAAATTGCTTCAGGTCTTAATTTTAATTTTGATTATAGGTTTACTTGAATTACCTGAGAGATGAAGCAGAGCTTGTATTTGAGTTTGAAACTGCTTTGAATTTGTTTCGAATTTCTTTGCATAATTTTTTTTTTCCACAGGCTTCAGATTTCCAGGTTTTAAATCTCCGCATTGCCTCTTTTTTTTAAATTGAGCTTTGAGTTTTGTCTGAAACTTATTAAATTTATTGATTTAAACTTATGCTTTAGTTACTGATTACTAACAGTATTAAGTTCAAATCTTAAAAAAAAGAAAATTTACTTGCCTTTAATTATTTCCAGGGAGCTTTGCATTTGGTTTCCAGATTTATGAAGTTGCTTCCAGTTTTGAACATCACCTTGCATTTGTTCCCAGGTTTGAAATGCATGACTGGTCTGGAGGTATTTTTGATCTTTGTTTTCGAGTTGAATTAGTTGCTTCAGGATTGCAAATAGATCTGGATTCGAGTTGTATTTGAGATGATCTACAGGCTTTGGATTTCAGGTTGCTATTTATCTTACTTTTTTTTCTGATCTTTGCTCTTATTTTTTTCTTTTCTTTTGAGTGTTGTAGTTTTGCAAAGCTAAATGTTGATACTGATTTTTTTTTCCAGATTTGGTGAGATGTTTAATATGATTGCATATGGGAAAAGAAGAGTTCTTGTAATTTTTAATTCTATTATTTTATTTAAACAATTAAATTGGATGCCATTTGTAACAAAATAATCATGAGGTCTAACACTTGTACAAATTCAAACTTACATATGTATGTTTACTTCTTCACTTCCTTAAGTAAATGTTTACATTTACAATTTTCAAAGACAATCTTTTTATATCATATTTATTTTATAAATGAACAACCTCTTAATTCATTTGTATGTGTGTATATACATATACAATGTTTAAAAGAATTTTTTTCTTAGCCAATATTTACATTATATACATTATATTACAATGAATTTTAAATTCCATTTATTTTAAAAAAAAACATTCATTTTAAATTCAAATTCAATTCCAATATGTATTCAATCCTTATGACAATATTATTTTAAACTTAGTTCATTATTTTTATTAATTATAATTCATTTGTATAATTAAATGAACATATATATCTTTATTAAATTTCAAAAGTTCAAATATACTCAAAATTTTATTTACAATATATTTTAATTTTAGAGTTTCCAAATCCAGTATATTTATAAATATTTACATTTTGAATTTTCCAAATCAAAATTTCATTTGCAATTTTAACTTTTAATCTATATATACATATATATTTATTTATTTAAAATTTTCAAATTACATCCAAAGTCAAATTTATGGTTGATATAATTTTCCAAAAATATTTATGTTTAATTTTCCAATTAGAGATTCTATTTTTTAAAAAACATATTCATATTCATTTTCATTAATAAACAAACAAATATCTATTTAAATTTGGAAAATACCAAATTAATCCATAATTAAATTGCTAAAATTAAATAACCTACCAATTTAAATTTGATTTAAAAATGGGAATGTTACAGTAATATTGTGTTATTATCGGATTTCAATTTTCGTAATGTTTGGAATGATCGTTTGGCCGTACGATAAGTAAACGCGTTGAAATTTAAATCGAAAATTCGATGTTTTAACTGTTTCAAAAAGCTATCTTCTTCATACGATCAAATTTGGGCTCGAACTTTTTCCATTGCGTTCGTAATAGGCGTATAACATTATAAACGCATGGCGGCACGCTTCGATTGGAGATCGAGATTGTGAGTTGCGCTTATCAAAGCAATTAGAATTTAAATTTAACATTTAAAATATAATAATATTTCCATAAGATAAATTATACACGTACTTCTCTTTTTACACTTGGCATTTCTATTTGAACACTTGTTTTAGATTTAACACGCGTTTGTTCTTCACAACTATGCTCGTTCAAAAGGAATCGAAAAAAAAGAAGAAAAAAACAATGGCCTCTCCTTTCAGTTTAAAATCCACGAATTCATTCTATAAAAAAAAAATTGTATGTTCTTCTTCTTCTAGCTCGACGCCTAATCGAGCTCTTCTTCAAAATCTCGAACGACAACGGAAAATAAAAAAAAGAATATATGGAAATCGCGACTGTCTATTCAAATTCGAAATCGAAGAAGTCGCGATGGCCGATCGCTTGACAAAAGATGGTCGATGGATTTAGGATGTCGTGCGAGGAGGGAGGTAAGGATCGTGTGCGCATATCCATGGCAGCGTCGCACTCGAGATTAGAGGGAGATCCACTTAGCTGAAGCGACGGGGTCGCAACCGAAGTTAGGGCATCGTCGAGCTAGAGTACTTAGGGGAAGCTCGCGCACACGAAAGGAGGGAGAAAGGCATCGCGTCAAATCGCGATTGGGCTCGGTCGCACGAGCTTCGTGACGTCGCGACCGTTCTAGAGGATCGAACGATGAACTTTGATGAGCTTGGATCTATTCGAAGCAGGTGATGCAGTTGGGGATGCAGACCATGGTTTATGTACCAGTTGGGAGTGGTGTTCTTGGGCTTGGATCTCGTATTAGCAGTAAGTAGTTTGGAATTTATTTATTTTAATTTGGTTAAAACTTTTGACCGTGATTTCATTTTATCAGAGAGTAATAAAATAAGGTATTAAGCAATTTACAGTTTACTTTTATTCTTGTAACGTTTTGCGATTTTTCGTTGCCGAAAAACCGAAATGTTATGGGTTTAAGAAAGGAAAAGAAAGAGAGAGAAGAAGAGAGAAAAAAGATAGAAGATGGAGAGGAAAGAAAACAGGAGAATAGAAAGAAAATAGAACAGAAAGAAAATAGAACATTTTAAAATAGAAGAAAAAGAGAATAGAACGGAACAGAAAACAACAGAACAACATCAGAATCTCACAATTCGCAGCGGAACAACATGTAATAATAAATGAATAATCTTTAAACAAAGAACTATATCAGTTATTACATTTCATCACATTTCATTACATCATATCATCAGAGTGTACAACAACATACAACATCAAACAGCGGAAAAAGAAATACTATATACTAGTGATACGCCATGCCATCCAGCTTGCCTCCAGCAACTCCAGAATATCCAGAATATCCTGATAACCTAACTCTTGACTGCCCGTGTAGAAATTGGTGGGCACCCAGAGTTTAGGAAGGAAAACAATAAACTCCGAGTCAGTCATGTGACTGGTGTGAGAACTCAAAACAGTTTATTTAACTTTAAAATCAAAATAGAGGAATATTTTTAAAGTCAATTCGCAATGCTTTTAAAAATGAGACTACCATAAGGCCTCCCGCACACACACACAATGCAAACGCTGAATCGGAGGAGATTTCTCCTTATGATAGTCAAAGATGCTTGATACGCATTCAAAAAGAACATTTGATATTATTATTAGTGTATAGTGTAGGAAAATTCATTTCGAAAGTAGAATATAAATCTTAGCCAACATAGACATTCCGAACTATGCCTACTATAGCTAACTATGTTCAATAGCAGGTTACCGCCACATTCCATAGCAGGTTATATAACTAAAACCGTACAAGTTACGTATTGTTTCTTTGGATTTCCAACGAATGATCAGGCCAAGGAACTTCCCATTGCCACATGAGAATGCCTCTGGATGGACATCCCCGAGAACCAAACCGGATCTCTACCAACACAAGGCCGGGTTACCCCTAACTGAGTAACAACTGACCGAATATGCCATCCCCCGGTCCTTTGGGACCTTTTCACCGAGCGCTCGCAATCAATTCACACAATCATAACAAAGTGTTTTCAACATGAGTAAGTATCTGGGCTCCATACCATGATACCACCCTTTTCCAGAAGGAAATGCACACATCCTAAAGGGCGCTACCCCTCATAACCTTACCGCATCTTTCCTGTTTTGACCATTCACGGGGTGTGAGGCTCGACGAAGTCACGTCCACAAAAACATACTTTATACAAAAGCCATGCTTTGGGTCAACAAATGATCAACACAATGATCACCCAGATAGACGATCAAATAAATGATCCTATCACAAATAATCAACACAATGATCATTTCAGCAACACTCAGTATGTCACATTACCAATTTGGGAATATATCGCTGATAACTTCAACTATATAACCTCTGAGCTCGTACGTCTCAGAGAAGGGTGTTAAGCTAAAAGAATAAATTCTCCGCCACCAACAGAAATATATTTGAAAGAAATCTGCTTTATATCTCAATTTGTAATGTCAGACATACAATCCATACAAGTCTGTTCCGGGCTCGAACAAAACCGAAGGCACTTCTTACGAAGCCCTTGCAATCCGGGTATTCACAATCCCGATCGAATTTCCCAACACTTAGGAGATCTCTATACCAGGAGCTTCCCAGTGCAGAAACAATCGATCGGTATCCTATCGCTTTTGCAAACACTCGGTCTTCAACACCGATCTTCAAATGCAATTCACAACGACGTATCACATATTCGGAATGTGTTATACGACCCCATGGTCCTTTCCCGGTTAACCCGAATAGTGAGCTCTTATTCAAAAATAAGTGTGGCATTCACATTCAAACAAATCACATCAAATACCCATTCAAAGGGAAATATTAATAGTCGGTTATTGAACTATCAATGGATATGCACAACATCACCAGATTCCAAATAATTTTCCAAATTATTTATTTTCCAAAATATCTTCACTAGATATATAATGTCAATGCTTCAAAAATAAATCAATATTTATTTTTAAACAAATTCCACTTCCTTTATAAATTCCTTAGTGAATTTATAATTCCAAAATATCTATGAATATTCGATTTCAATTATTCATTTCAATTTATCTTCAAAAAAGATAAATTCTCAAAGTATTCACTTTATATTGGAAAACATTTCCATACTTATTTAATAAGTAATTCACAAATTTTATTTATTTTCAACACTTAGAAAATATTTAATATACTTAAATCGAGATTAAGTATATATTTCATTCTTTAAGGAAATCATTCTCTTAAACAAATTTATTTGGGCCAAAACGAATGTTGTGTAAAACATCGTTACGACAACCCAAAATCACTAGTATAGGGATTCGAAATTAAAATAGATATATAAATCCCAATACTATACAAAACATTTCCTTTCGGAAATCATTTACTATAACAACAGTGTTATAGTCCACCATTTCCTTCTATTTCTCGAAAACGTCTATTTCAACAATAAATGCTGAAATCCATGGTTTCGAATCTCAACACATTTTAAAACATCGTTAGATCGTTTTAATTCTATTTAAAACATCACATTCAAAACAATTTCTTTAACATATTATTCACTATTCAAAAACGTGAATATACTACGTTAACACATTTCATCCTTTCTATACAATTTATTTCAAAGGATTATTCACAGTCAAAAACGTGAATATAACTCCATTTATAGGTTTCAACAATTTACTTTTCAAAATAAGTCGCTTGCGAATTTATAAAACATCGTTTATAAATTCCATTATTAACCTATTCAATTCATAACTCATTTATAAACCAAAAGTTTATATTATAAGTAAAATACTTATAATTTATTTGTTTGCACCATCGTTCCTTTGAATTTCATAATTATAAATCTTATAACTTATAAGATTCAATTATTTATCCAAAACCATTCTTTTAATAACTTTATAAATTTTATAAACCTGCTGCTTATAAAATTCCATTTATAACTTCACCGTTTATAATTCTATGAATTCCATTCAATTATGAAATTCATTTTCACTTCATTCAAACACTTATAAAAACTCGTTTTATAATGTCCATATTTCAATTTATAAATATCCATTTATAAATCTCTTAATATAAATCAATTTATATTAATATTTCAAAACGTCTTTAAAGTCTTTTATAATTTCACCATTTTGATTTATAAAATAATCAAATTTTATAAATCCTATTTGTAAACTTTTTACAATAAATTCTAAAATCCCGATTAAACTTTTTATAAAATCATTAGCATCATATTCTCAAAAATCAGTTTTTAACTATATTTCTCAAAAATCATAACTTTATAAATTAAAATTATAACGTTTATTTATTTAAAATAAATCAATTCCAAAAATATTTTATAAACGTATACTTTCAAAAAATCACTTTGAAATCACTTTAAAATTCCAAAATCTGGGTCCAATGATGCTACACACCAAATAGTCAATCACGACAAACAACGATATCATATATCGATATGATAATCCATCAAATATCAAAATATCTGAAATCAAATAAAAACTGTTGAGGAATCCAGTTGGATCCCTCCAACCTGTTTTCCTGCATCCACAAACATTAGCACAATACCATTTCGCTCTAGTACGAAATTATCGCGGTATATGTTTTTATTAAATATTATCCGCTTAATAGGCGGCGCAATAGGGTCTCATTCGCTGAACAAATAAATGCGGGAAATCATTAACTCCAATATATGCATATGCCAATATATATATATTGCTATTATATATAATACCAATTTCACTGTTTATGAAATATTCGCGGTATATGTTTTTAATAAATAACATCCGCTTACTAACGGCGCATAATGTCTATTTTAACAATCAATAGATAACAATCATCATTCAAACATGCATTCAATAATTTTAAATCTAACTATTTAAAATAAAATCGAAACTGATTCCATTGAGTGAGAAGTTCTCACCTTGATTTCAATTTCGTTTTAGCGATTTATTTCGAATAAAATTAAACGGACGTTTAATTTTACCCAAAATTATCACTAACTCCAAACGACTCCAATCGACTCCAATCCAATTTCATCGCGTAGTGCTCGTCTATACGATTCCAACGCAACTGGTTTCGCGCGTTTTCGACCTCGTATGAAAAAGTTATGAATTTTTGAAGTTTGTACACGATTTTAATAACTATTACAACATTAATTAACTAATTTTATACCAAAGCAAATCTTGGCCGTGTGATCTGCATCTAAGGCCTCTCCCCCTTCTTCATCGTTCGCACGCTTACAGCCGAACCCAACATTTGATTCTAGGGTTTAAATTAGCAACTCCAAAACTCGACGAAACCTCATCAAACTACCCTCATTCGAACGCCTCCAACACAAGCTACCCACGGCCAGAAGGGCACAGAGCTCGGCCCCCTTATTTGCGCGTGAATCGAGAATGAACGCGCGGCCTTTGAGCCTCGATTTCGACCACTACGTTGCTCCAATCTAGATCTTGACCGTTGGATAGATGGATCTTGGCATGCTCTACAATTTTGTAGTTGTAAGTTCCCTGAATCGTTGAGTGGATGAAGAGATAAGAGAAGAAGTTGGGAACATTTCAGCCGTTCATGGGAAGCTGGCGGCTAGGGTTTTAGTGTTTTTTTTTTGTTTTTTTTTTATTTTTTTGAGATAGTGCGCTATTTATAAGGAACCGACGAAACACTATTCATCCCGGAAATTCCGAACTCCGATTTACGTGCCGTAACCAGCGTTTCTAAGGTTTACCCCGCGTTCCGGACACAATGGAACAGGTTTCGAAAGCTAATTCGGACATCTGTGCGAGTTATGGCTGTAAACGCTCAATTTAAATTAAACCGATTTAAACGATTTTCTGGGCGTTTTAATTCATACCGGACAAACGGTAAATCCAATTGACTTGAAATTTGAAACCTTACAATAATATCACATTACGGATCCGATGAAACTGGTTTCGTCGAAATCCGAGACTTTTTGAAAAATGGCTATTTTAACTCGCCAAATTAATATTAAAAATAATTCGATGCGTTTCGAGCTGCTACGATCAAACGATAACTCCGATTGACACGAAAATTGAAATCCGGTAATAACTAACTATTACGGATCCAATGGAACTAGTTTCGCTCAATTCTGAGACTGTTCAAAAATTGACTATTTTCACTAGTCGATTAAATATTAAAATATTCAATTTTTCACAAATTAACTTTTAATTCGATTTTAAAAGTTCTAAAATATCATTCTAACTCCAACATGATAAAATAAAATTTTACAAATCATTTTCAATCATATTTAACACTATTTTCAATTATTTCCATAATTTAACATATTAAATTATTGATTTAATTATCCAATTAAATCCAATAATTCAAATAAAAATTTATTTGACTTATAAATTCACTTATTAATATTTAAAATTAATTAAATATCCAAATTTTAATTAATAAAAATTCTGGGTCGTTACAATCTTCCCCCTTAAAAGAATTTCGTCCTCGAAATTAACAAGTAAGAAAATTACAGAATTTATTAACTTTCCAAAATTCATAGTTAAACTTCTTACAATACTTACTGAGTTTCAAATCATACTTAGTTATCTTTTCAAAAATAACTACTATTGTTTAACTTTCAATTCCAAAATCAAAATTAAAGTTTTCAAAAATTTTCCAATTTTCTCAAATTTTTTTCTAACGCCTTAAATTTTCGGAAAAATTCGCCATAGTCTCCTTTGCGCGGCTCGATCCGAAAAAAAAAATGATAGTATATATATCACAAATATACATCTCATCAAGTAATGAGGCATCCCGAAGGGAAAAAGTATAAAAGTACGGTATGTAATCCGAGATATGTACCATATATTTTATTAGCTAGCATATACGACTAATATAGCGCGAAAGCGAGCTCCAAATGCGAAGCAAACGCGATCCGCACCTACTAATCACTCAACAAACAACATGAGAATCATGTATATATGCAATAGTATAAATATACAACATATAGCAACATAATAACTATATATGTCAACATAGCGAATGCAAACATCAACAAATGCAAACATCAACCAACTAGCATCCATAACCAAATCAATATTCATTTATATTCTCATTAATATTTAATGAATTGGTTTTTAATATAATCACATTTGATTCATTAACAGTGGATGATTTACTAACATTCATTTTCAATTAGTTTATATTCACTAATTCATATTCAAGTTGGTTCACTTCCAAATCAAATTCAATTCTATTTAAGTTTCACTTAACTTTCAATTGAATTTCAATTACTTTAGCTTTCAATTTCATTAATTTAATTTCATTAACACTTAATGAATTATATACAATCAACTAACAATCATATAACAATCGATGTATATTAATTACAACCAAATTCCTTTGCTTATCAATTGGTTTAATTAATTGATTTTTATTCAACTTTCAATAACATTAGATTTTAATGAATTAACACTTACATTCATTATTTCATATCAACTTAAATTTACATTTAATTTGATTAACATTCAATCCATTAATTTAATTCAATTACAAAGTTGAATTTCATATATATATAACTTAAGTTCATATCCATTACTTAACTTTAATATTTTACTTTGATACTAATATCAATTTTATTCAACATCTCTTAAGTTATATTCCATTTTAACTTTAAATTCATTTTTATTTCAACTCATATTTATAAATATATTCATATACTTTCACTTCTTATATATATATAAGTTTATTTCTCAATTGTAAATCACATTAATTATAATTCAATTCTTATAATTCTTTTGCTTATACAATTATTCTTCCTTTATTTAGATTATTCAAACAACTAAATAATCAACTTACATACACTTTAATAATTCTGAAAAATTATTTCTTCATATACAAAATATAATCAAGGTAAAATTATTCCATTTACCCAATTTAAAACAATACTGTGTCGAATTGTTCTATTCAAGTGTTTAGAAACCCCTTCGATTCAGTTTCGAGGCTGCGCTGACGAAGGTTCATATACCACTAAACAAACCAATCATCACAATATAAAACAATTTCATATTCACTAACAAATACGCTCTCATAGCTATTATTACACTCAAACTCATTCTAGAGTACTACTGACTCTATCTCTAATGAGTAATACCCAACAGAACCATGGTTGTCGCTTAACCATATGCTCTGATACCAAATGTAACGTTTTGCGATTGTTCGTTGCCGAAAAACCGAAATGTTATGGGTTTAAGAAAGAAAAAGAAAGAGAGAGAAGAAGAGAGAAAAAAAATAGAAGATGGAGAGGAAAGAAAATAGGAGAATAGAAAGAAAATAGAACAGAAAGAAAATAGAACATTTTAAAATAGAAGAAAAAGAGAATAGAACAGAACAGAAAACAACAGAACAACATCAGAATCTCACAATTCACAGCGGAACAACATATAATAATAAATGAATAATCTTTAAACAAAGAACTATATCAGTTATTACATTTCATCACATTTCATTACATCATATCATCAGAGTGTACAACAACATACAACATCAAACAGCGGAAAAAGAAATACTATATACTAGTGATACGCCATGCCATCCAGCTTGCCTCCAGCAACTCCAGAATATCCAGAATATCCTGATAAACTTAACTCTTGACTGCCCGTGTAGAAATTGGTGGGCACCCATAGTTTAGGAAGGAAAACAATAAACTCCGAGTCAGTCATGTGACTGGTGTGAGAACTCAAAACAGTTTATTTAACTTTAAAATCAAAATAGAGGAATATTTTTAAAGTCAATTCGCAATGCTTTTAAAAATGAGACTACCATAAGGCCTCCCGCACACAGACACAATGCAAACGCAGAATCGGAGGAGATTTCTCCTTATGATAGTCAAAGATGCTTGATACGCATTCAAAAAGAACATTTGATATTATTATTAGTGTATAGTGTAGGAAAATTCATTTTGAAAGTAGAATATAAATCTTAGCCAACATAGACATTCCGAACTATGCCTACTATAGCTAACTATGTTCAATAGCAGGTTACCGCCACATTCCATAGCAGGTTATACAACTAAAACCGTACAAGTCACGTATTGTTTCTTTGGATTTCCAACGAATGATCAGGCCAAGGAACTTCCCATTGCCACATGAGAATGCCTCTGGATGGACATCCCCGAGAACCAAACCGGATCTCTACCAACACAAGGCCGGGTTACCCCTAACTGAGTAACAACTGACCGAATATGCCATCCCCCGGTCCTTTGGGACCTTTTCACCGAGCGCTCGCAATCAATTCACACAATCATAACAAAGTGTTTTCAACATGAGTAAGTATCTGGGCTCCATACCATGATACCACCCTTTTCCAGAAGGAAATGCACACATCCTAAAGGGCGCTACCCCTCATAACCTTGCCGCATCTTTCCTGTTTTGACCATTCACGGGGTGTGAGGCTCGACGAAGTCACGTCCACAAAAACATACTTTATACAAAAGCCATGCTTTGGGTCAACAAAATGATCAACACAATGATCACCCAGATAGGCGATCAAATAAATGATCCTATCACAAATAATCAACACAATGATCATTTCAGCAACACTCAGCATGTCACATTACCAATTTGGGAATATATCGCTGATAACTTCAACTATATAACCTCTGAGCTCGTACGTCTCAGAGAAGGGTGTTAAGCTAAAAGAATAAATTCTCCGCCACCAACAGAAATATATTTGAAAGAAATCTGCTTTATATCTCAATTTGTAATGTCAGACATACAATCCATACAAGTCTGTTCCGGGCTCGAACAAAACCGAAGGCACTTCTTACGAAGCCCTTGCAATCCGGGTATTCACAATCCCGATCGAATTTCCCATCACTTAGGAGATCTCTATACCAGGAGCTACCCAGTGCAGAAACAATCGATAGGTCATCCTATCGCTTTTGCAAATACTCGGTCTTCAACACCGATCTTCAAATGCAATTCACAACGACGTATCACATATTCGGAATGGGTTATACGACCCCATGGTCCTTTCCCGGTTAACCCGAATAGTGAGCGCTTATTCAAAAATAAGTGTGGCATTCACATTCAAACAAATCACATCAAGTACCCATTCAAAGGGAAATATTGATAGTCGGTTATTGAACTATCAATGGATATGCACATCACCAGATTCCAAATAATTTTCCAAATTATTTATTTTCCAAAATATCTTCACTAGATATATAATTTCAATACTTCAAAAATAAATCAATATTTATTTTTAAACAAATTCCACTTCCTTTATAAATTCCTTAGTGAATTTATAATTCCAAAATATCTATGAATATTCGATTTCAATTATTCATTTCAATTTATCTTCAAAAAAGATAAATTCTCAAAGTATTCACTTTATATTGGAAAACATTTCCATACTTATTTAATAAGTAATTCACAAATTTTATTTATTTTCAACACTTAGAAAATATTTAATATACTTAAATCGAGGTTAAGTATATGTTTCATTCTTTAAGGAAATCATTCTCTTAAACAAATTTATTTGGGCCAAAACGAATGTTGCGTAAAACATCGTTACGACAACCCAAAATCACTAGTATAGGGATTCGAAATTAAAATAGATATATAAATCCCAATACTATACAAAACATTTCCTTTCGGAAATCATTTACTATAACAACAGTGTTATAGTCCACCATTTCCTTCTATTTCTCGAAAACGTCTATTTCAACAATAAATGCTGAAATCCATGGTTTTGAATCTCAACACATTTTAAAACATCGTTAGATCATTTTAATTCTATTTAAAACATCACATTCAAAACAATTTCTTTAACATATTATTCACTATTCAAAAACGTGAATATACTACGTTAACACATTTCATCCTTTCTATACAATTTATTTCAAAGGATTATTCACAGTCAAAAACGTGAATATAACTCCATTTATAGGTTTCAACAATTTACTTTTCAAAATAAGTCGCTTGCGAATTTATAAAACATCGTTTATAAATTCCATTATTAACCTATTCAATTCATAACTCAATTATAAACCAAAAGTTTATATTATAAGTAAAATACTTATAATTTATTTGTTTGCACCATCGTTCCTTTGAATTTCATAATTATAAATCTTATAACTTATAAGATTCAATTATTTATCCAAAACCATTCTTTTAATAACTTTATAAATTTTATAAACCTGCTGCTTATAAAATTCCATTTATAACTTCACCGTTTATAATTCTATGAATTCCATTCAATTATGAAATTCATTTTCACTTCATTCAAACACTTATAAAAACTCGTTTTATAATGTCCATATTTCAATTTATAAATATCCATTTATAAATCTCTTAATATAAATCAATTTATATTAATATTTCAAAACGTCTTTAAAGTCTTTTATAATTTCACCATTTTGATTTATAAAATAATCAAATTTTATAAATCCTATTTGTAAACTTTTTACAATAAATTCTAAAATCCCGATTAAACTATTTTATAAAATCATTAGCATCATATTCTCAAAAATCAGTTTTTAACTATATTTCTCAAAAATTATAACTTTATAAATTAAAATTATAACGTTTATTTATTTAAAATAAATCAATTCCAAAAATATTTTATAAACGTATACTTTCAAAAAATCACTTTGAAATCACTTTAAAATTCCAAAATCTGGGTCCAATGATGCTACACACCAAATAGTCAATCACGACAAACAACGATATCATATATCGATATGATAATCCATCAAATATCAAAATATCTGAAATCAAATAAAAACTGTTGAGGAATCCAGTTGGATCCCTCCAACCTGTTTTCCTGCATCCACAAACATTAGCACAATACCAATTTCGCTCCAGTACGAAATTATCGCGGTATATGTTTTTATTAAATATTATCCGCTTAATAGGCGGCGCAATAGGGTCTCATTCGCTAAATAAATAAATGCGGGAAATCAATAACTCCAATATATACATATGCAAATATATATATATATTGCTATTATATATAATACCAATTTCACTGTTTACGAAATATTCGCGGTATATGTTTTTAATAAATAACATCCACTTACTAACGGCGCATAATGTCTATTTTAACAATCAATAGATAACAATCATCATTCAAACATGCATTCAATAATTTTAAATCTAACTATTTAAAATAAAATCGAAACTGATTCGATTGAGTGAGAAGTTCTCACCTTGATTTCAATTTCGTTTTAGCGATTTATTTCGAATAAAATTAAACGGACGTTTAATTTTACCCAAAATTCTCACTAACTCCAAACGACTCCAATCTAATTTCATCGCGTAGTGCTCGTCCATACGATTCCAACGCAACTGGTTTCGCGCGTTTTCGACCTCGTATGAAAAAGTTATGAATTTTTGAAGTTTGTACACGATTTTAATAACTATTACAACATTAATTAACTAATTTTATACCAAAGCAAATCTTGGCCGTGTGATCTGCATCTAAGGCCTCTCCCCCTTCTTCTTCGTTCGCACGCTTACAACCGAACCCAACATTCGATTCTAGGGTTTAAATTAGCAACTCCAAAACTCGACGAAACCTCATCAAACTACCCTCATTCGAACGCCTCCAACACAAGCTACCCACGGCCAGAAGGGCACAGAGCTCGGCCCCCTTATTTGCGCGCGAATCGAGAATGAACGCGCGGCCTTTGAGCCTCGATTTCGACCACTACGTTGCTCCAATCTAGATCTTGACCGTTGGATAGATGGATCTTGGCATGCTCTACAATTTTGTAGTTGTAAGTTCCTTGAATCGTTGAGTGGATGAAGAGATAAGAGAAGAAGAAGTTGGGAACATTTCAGTCGTTCATGGGAAGCTGGCGGCTAGGGTTTTAGTGTTTTATTTTTTATTTATTTTTTTGAGATAGTGGGCTATTTATAAGGAACCGACGAAACACTATTCATCCCGGAAATTCCGAACTCCGATTTACGCGCCGTAACCAGCGTTTCTAAGGTTTACCCCGTGTTCCGGACACAATGGAACAGGTTTCGGAAGCTAATTCGGACATCTGTGCGAGTTATGGCTGTAAACGCTCAATTTAAATTAAACCGATTTAAACGATTTTCTAGGCGTTTTAATTCGTACTGGACAAACGGTAAATCCAATTGACTTGAAATTTGAAACCTTACAATAATATCACATTATGGATCCGATGAAACTGGTTTCATCGAAATCCGAGACTTTTTGAAAAATGGCTATTTTAACTCGCCAAATTAATATTAAAAATAATTCGATGCGTTTCGAGCTGCTACGATCAAACGATAACTCCGATTGACACGAAAATTGAAATCCGGTAATAACTAACTATTACGGATCCAATGGAACTGGTTTCGTTCAATTCTGAGACTGTTCAAAAATTGACTATTTTCACTAGTCGATTAAATATTAAAATATTCAATTTTTCACAAATTAACTTTTAATTCGATTTTAAAAGTTCTAAAATATCATTCTAACTCCAACATGATAAAATAAAATTTTACAAATCATTTTCAATCATATTTAACACTATTTTCAATTATTTCCATAATTTAACATATTAGATTATTGATTTAATTATCCAATTAAATCCAATAATTCAAATAAAAATTTATTTGACTTATAAATTCACTTATTAATATTTAAAATTAATTAAATATCCAAATTTTAATTAATAAATATTCTGGGTCGTTACAATTCTTCAGTTTCGATTTTGATGTGAAAAAATAATAATAATATATATAATAAGAGTTTACATACACAAAGGTAAGATTTTTATAACCCATGTAGCCTATTTTTACATGCTGTTTGAAAAATGGGAAAAATATTTTATTAAAGGAAAATGGATTTAAGAAATTTAATTACTGGTTTAAATTAAATAAATCTATTAAATGGAAATTTATTATTCGATTTATTTTGAATATTAATCAGTTGTATAAAAATGTTTATACAAGGTCAAAATCGTGAAGAAAACAATTCGGAATGGAAAATGGATTGGATACATAATCCAGGGTGAGATCTTCTCACTCAAAACTTTAATTGAAAATTCCAGTTATTGATTGGTTGTGGAATTGTGATAGTTAAATTAAAATTGATTGATTGTGTGTTTGGATAATTTATTTATTTTAGTTATATTAGTTTTGACCCTACACGCCGCATAATAGCACAGGTTATTATATTAAACCCACATACCGTGATATTCCTCCTCGAAGTGGAATTGGTATTATATATGTACTTGGAGTTGTTGATTTCCTGCATTATATAGCGGATGAGACCCTATTGCGCCGCATAATAGCGGATAATATTTTATAAATCCCATATACCGTGATATTCCACCTTGAAGTGGAATGGGTATTTAATTGTGTGCTAACGTCTGTGGATTTAGGGAAGCAGGTTGGAGGGATCCAACTGGATTCCTCAAATATTCAATTTGTTTTGTATGTTGTGTGTTGATTATTTTTAAATTCGTGTGACTATTTGTGATTGAAACCGTAAAGGCTGTAATTCAGCCAAATATATTTTTGGCATCGTAGGATACCAGAAATAAATAGTTATTTGATTTTGAAATTTGGATAGAAACTATATAATGAATTCACTCAAAGGAATCGGGTGAATTTTAAAAGAAGGAAATTTAAACAGATAAAGTTTTATTTTTGGAAACTTATAGAATAAATTCCAAAAATATGGGAAATATTATTATGAAGGAATTTCGAGTAATGTTGTTAAATAGTTGAAGAATTTATTTAAGATACGGATTTTAAATAATTTAAAAGAATTTATTTCAAAAGGAAACAAAATTTAAAAATTAAATTTTGGAATTTAATTTAGAGTTGAAATTAATTTTAGAAATCGATTCAGGAATTAATTTGGAGTTAAAATAAACCTTAGGAATCGATTTGGAAATTTGGTTTGGTGCGTTGGAAATAATTTTTGGAAATCTATTTGAAATTGATTTGATTTGATATTGGAAAATTAATTTGGGGAAATCAAATTGGAAGTTGATTTTGTATATGAAATAAACTGGAAATCAATTTTGAATTCGATTGGGTGTGAAGATGATATTTGGGAATCGATTTAAATTCATATATCAGTTGATATTTGGAATGTAAATTTAAATTAAATCGAGATGATTTATTAATTTATTTGAATGGACCCATTTATATTAGGAAAAGAATTCTTCCCTGGAAAGCTGAGTATATTTTTAAATAGCTTTTAAATAAAATTTAAAAGTTCTAGATTGGTTTTTAAAGTAATACTGTTGAAGAAATTAGTTTTGAAAATTGTTTTAAATCTTTAAAGTAAAATTTATTTAATAAATTATATAAGGGATTATTTTGAAGATTTAAATTGATATTTGATTTAGGAAATAGTTATTTAAATATTTATACTCTGTCGACTAAATTTTATGTTAAAATTAGATTTGGATTTGAATTTTATATGAGATATTAGTATAATATTTTTCATAACTAATACTTAAGCAAATATTCTAAAATAGTTTATTTTAAATATTTCCAAGTATATTTTGAATAAGTATTTTTTATATTATTATTTTAAAATATTAGAAATCGGCAGATTTTCAGTGGAAATGAATAAATGTTTGGAAATGGATTTGAAATTTATTTTCGAAAGATTGAAGAGTGAAATTTTATCTTGCGAAGATATATAAAAAATAATAATAATTGAGGGAAATTTATTTGAAATCTAGTGACTATTGTAAACGAGGATTGATAGTTAAATAACCGACTATCAATATTGGCCTTAATCGGCATTTGAATTTCGATGTGACCGGGAGTCGAATTCCAACTGGATATTCGAATCCCACATCGAAACTTTGTGTGTGATGGATCTTTTGTTTAAAAGATCAAAGTGAAATTTTTGTAATTTATTTGAATCTGAATGAACACTTATTTTCAAAATAAGCGCTCGTTATTCGGATTAGCCGGGAGAGGACCTTGTGTCGTAAAACCCATTTCGAATAACAATAAGACGAAATGGGATGGCAATTGAAGATGGTGTTGAAGACCGGGTATTTTCGAAAGCGAAAGGATACCTGTCGAATGTCTCTGCACCGGGTTGCTCCGGTATAGAGATTTTATCACCCTTTGTGATGGGGATTCCGGACGTGATTAGTGAATATCCGGATTGCAAGGGCTTCTTTTGAAGTGCCTTCTGTAACGTTCGATCTCGGAACGGACTTGTATGGATGTGTGTCTGACGTTACACTTTGAGATGTAAAGCTGGTTTCTATCAAATACATTTATGTTGGTGGCGGAGAATTTATTCTCTTAGCTTAACACCCTTCTCTAAGACGTACGAGCTCAGAGGTTATGTAGTTAATGGTTACTAGTGATACATTCCCAATTTGGTAATGTGGCATACGAAGTGCTGCTAACCATTTGTTGATTGAAGCATGGCTTTTGTGAAAAGCGTAGCTTTGTGAACGAGACTTCGTCGAACCTCACACCCCGGAATGGTCAAAACAGGAAGGATGCGGTAAGGTTTTAGGGGGTAGCGCCCCTTATGGCATGTACATTTCCTTCTAGATAGAAGTGGTATCATGGTATGGAGTCTAGATACTTAACTTATGTGAATATCGCAAACATATATTACTTTGTGATTGTTGTTGTTGAGGATCCTCAAGTAAAGGTTGTTTACAACCGGGGGATGACATACTCGTGTAGTAGCTATCTATTTTTGCAGAGGTAACCCGACCTTGTGTTGTCAGAGATCCGGTTAGGTTCTCGGGGCGTCTATTCAGAGGCGTACCCATGTGGCAATGTGAAGTTTCTTGGCCTGACCATTTGTTGGAAATCCAATCCCCAATACGAACCCAGTACGGTTTTAGTTGTATTACCTGCCATTTACTTATGTTGGTCACCACTGTTTAGATGGTAGCTATAGTAGGCATAGTACGAAATGTCTATGCCGGCTAAGATTAATATTATACTTTCGAAATGTTTTCTGCACTATGCACTAATAATAATATTAAATGATTTTGCGTATTAAGCATGTTTGACTATCATAAGGAGAAATCTCCTCCAATTCTGCGTTTGCATTGTGTGTGTGTGCGGCGAGAGGCCTTATGGTAGTTTCATTTTCCAAAAAGCATTATGGATTTCTTTTAAATTCCTTTGTTTTCTTATGGTTAAAATAACTGTTTTTAAGATCTGATACCAGTCCCATGGCTGACCTGGAGTTTATTGTTCCCTTTCTAAACTCTGGGTGCCCATAATTTTCCACACGGGCAGCCTAGAGATAGGTTATCAGGTCATTCTGGAAATTCAAGAGTTGTTGTGGAGATCAGGAGTTGAAGCTGGATAGCGAAGCGTATTACTAGTATATGTTATATTTCTTTTCCGCTGTTTTTCGTTGTAAACTCTGATGTTGTATTGTATTAACTGAGATGATTCTTTGTTTTAAAGATTATTCATTTATCTATTATATATTGTTCCGCTGCGAAATATGAGATTCTGTTATTGTTTCTGTTCTTTTTCTACCTCTTCATTCTTTAAACCCTAACGGTTCGGTTTTTTGGCATTCGATTGCGTGGCATTTGATACAATGGACGTATACATGTCGACTTTCGGGCGTTGTAAAATCGGGTTATTACAATTTTGGTATCAGAGCATTTGGTTAAGCGACAACCTTGGCTCTATTGGGTGTTACTCATTAGAGATAGAGTCAACAGTACTCTAGAATGAGTTTGAGTGTAATAATAGATATGAGCGCGTATTTGTTAGTGAATATAAAATTGTTTTATATTGTGTTGACTTATCGGTTAATTGTTTATAGATTCTGGTCGGTGCAGTCTAGCCAACTATATCGTTAGGGGTTTCTAAATTTTTAAACAAGATAAACCGATAGTGTATTGTTTTAAAATAGGGTAAATGAAATAATTTTACACAAAACTATTTTTGTATATAGAAGAAATGATTTTTTGTGAATTATTATAATATATGGTTGCTTGGTTGTTAGGAAGCGATAATATTAGATTATTATCATCGTTGTACGAAAAATTGAAATCAAAATCAAAATCTAAGAAAATAAAATGGATTGGATTCAGGTAAAGTAATATGAATATTAATCAATTCATGAAATAGGAAAGTTGAATTAGTTAAATCAAAACTTGAATTGTGAGTTAAATAAAAATGGTTTGAATTTGCAGATAAATTTAAGTAAGTAGAAATAAATTGAGAATTCCCTGGTTATTGATAAAATAAATCCGAGATGAATTGAGAAGGAAAGTTGAAATTTAAAATGGATAAGTGGGTAAAAAACTAATTTAATTAAATTAGTAAATGGAGTGAATTTGATAAATAAAAATAAAATCAAGGATTTAAATTGGGAAGTGTTACAAGGAAAAATAAATTTGAATTTTGAAGTGAAATAACTTAAGTAAATATTGGATCGAATGGAGCTAAATGTTAATAAAGGAATTTAAATTAGTTAGTGAAACATATTTAAAGGTTGATAAATTTAATGTGGTTAAAAATGAATTTAATTCAACATTTGTAAATGAAAGTTAAAATGAATTCATATGGAATTTGGAATCCGGTTTAAATATAAGTGGTTATAAACCAAAGTGGTGAATTGGAAATAAATATAAGAAGTATATATAAAAATTATCTTGAACTTAAGAAATAAATGGTAAAATTCTCAAGTAAAATTTAGAGTTGGGAAATATTCTAAATTATTAAAATGGAGGATAAACTGGAAATTGTGAAATGGTTTTAATTGGAATGAATGTGAATATGGAATGCAAAATGAATTGAACGGAATCAATTTGAATTGAAAAAAGAAAAAAAAGTAAAATGAGTTTGTATCAATTTAAATTAGTTATAAACTAGATTGGATATTCTATTAATTGAATATCGTCGAAATTTGCATAGAAATGGTTGTTGTTCGACGCCAAAGAGTATGTATAAAATTCTAAGAGTTAATAAAAGCAAATCAAATTGATTTTTGAATCAAGTGAAATAAATATGAGTTCATTTCGCTTAAAAATAAATTGAATAAAAGAAAGTGAGTTGTAAATCACTTGAATTGAATAGAAATGGTATGTGAATTAGTTATAAGCAACTAAATTTGTATCGGAACCATATAAATTGCTTATGGGAACTATTTTGAATGTATCGCTTGTGAAAACTATGTGTTTACTATTGGAAATAAGTGAAATGTGAACAAATTTCTTATATATATCACTTATGTGTTTAAATTGAGTAAATACAGGTACATGAGGCCGTTTTGTTGGATTTGGTCGTGCTAAAATGTTAATAATAAACCGCTTTGCTTAAAAAATGCTAATAAGGTACGCTTACGCACTAAAAATTGGAAATATGAACTGTTTTTGTTTTTCCGACCGGGTGGGTTGATGTATATATATTTATATCTTTTGTCAAATTGCAAAAGCTGCTCCGTACAAAGGAGACTCTGCCAAAATTTTCCGAAAATTTTGGGAGTTAGAAAATTTTTGAAAAAAATTGTTAGCGACAAACGATTCCAAATTGGAAATTTAAGTAAATTAGTGAATGAAACTGAATAAAAATAATAGTATGAATCAGTTATAATTAAAAGATAAAATTCAATATTCATAGTAGAAGATAAATTGAATTCAAATAGAATTATAGTGTAAATTGAATTAAAATAAAATTGAAAATGGATATGTTACTTCAATAGTGAAGTAAAAATGATACAAGGAGTATGATTGAAAATTCTATAAGGAAATGGATTAAACAGTTTTGGATATGGTAATCGGATATTATTGCTTAGTATCTTACATGTATTATAAAGAAAAAAGAATTGGATTTTGATTTTGAAGACAATTTAATTGCTCGACAAAAGGTACGTATTTAAATTTCTATATGAAATTTTGTGATTTTCTTGTCCAGCCGCTTGGCTTTTTGCTTTCTTTTGGGATTTAAGGGCTTGTTGTGCCATTTTGTAGTCGTACCGAGCTAGCCGTGCAAAGGAGATGTTGGCAAAAAAATTTGAAAATTTAGGGTGTTAGAAAATTTTTGAGAAAATTTTGAAAGTTTGAAATTTAAATTCAAATCTAAATTTGAATTGTGAAGTAAAAAATATTGTTTGGAACTTATAATTGAACTTGGAAAGTAAGTTGAAAATAATCTTTAATAAAAAGATTTGGGTTGATAAATTGATAAAACTGTGGGGTTGGAAAATATTACACGGGTTAAGGTCCATTCTTCTTAACTAGTAATTTCGGGACGAAATTCTTTTAAGGGGGGAAGGATGTGATGATCCAGAATTTTTAACATTTGAAATTGAAATATTTAATTAATTTTAAATGTTTGAATGATAGTTTAACTTGAATTTCAAATATCAGAATGATTTTGGCAATTTAATTATTGAATCTAATTATAGAAATTTGGGTAAAATTTTAAATCTTCAATTTTGAGCCTGTTAAAAATAATTTCATTACTTAGAAAATTTGTATTGATAATACTAAAGATGATAGAAGCTTCGGAAATGAATTTGAAACTGTTTTATTCGGTTTTGAAATTTTATCCTTTAAAATCGATATTTGAAAATAGCTTTTCGAGGCACAGTCTCGAAATTCGATGAAACCAGTTCTGTTGGATCCGTAATATTGTGTTATTATCGAATTTCAATTTTCGTAATGTTTAGAGTGATTGTTTGGCCGTACGATAAATAAACGCGTTGAAATTTAAATCGAAAATTCGATGTTTTAACTGTTTCAAAATGCTATCTTCTTTATACGATCGAATTTAGGCTTGGAACTTTTTCCATTGCCTTCGTAATAGGCGTATAACATTATAAACGCCTGGCGACAAGCTTCGATTAGACATCGAGATTTTGAGTTGCGCTTATCAAAGCAATTTGAATTAAAATTTAAAATTTAAAATATAATAATATTTGCATAAGTTAAATTATACACGTACTTCTCTTTTTACACTTGGCATTTCTATTTGAACACTTATCTTTAGATTTAACACGCGTTTTTTTCTTTACAACTATGCTAATTCAAAAGGAATCGAGAAAAAAAGAAGAAAATAACAATGGCCACTCCTTTCAGTTTAAAATCCACGAATTCATTCTATAAAAAAAAATTCGTTTGTTCTTCTTCTTCTAGCTCGATGCCTGATCAAGCTCTTCTTCAAAATCTCGAACGACAACGGAAAAGAAAAAAAGGAATATATGGAAATTGCGACTGTCTGTTCAAATTCGAAATCGAACAAGTCGCGATGGCCGATCGCTCGGCAAAAGGCGGTCGACGGATTTAGGATGCCACGCAAGGAGGGATGTAAGGATCGTGTGCATGTATCCATGGCAGCGTCGCACTCGAGATTAGAGGGAGATCCACTCAGCTGAAGCGATGGGGTCGCGACCGAAGTTAGGTCATCGTCGAGCTAGAGTACTTAGGGCAAGCTCGCGCACACGAAAGGGGGGAGAAAGGCATCGCGTCAAATCACGATTGGGCTCGGTCGCACGAGCTTCGTGACGTCGCGACCGTTCTAGAGGATCGGCGATGAACTTCTGTGAGCTTGGATCTGTTCGAAGCGGGTGATGCAGTTGGGGATGTAGGCCATGGTTTATGTACCAGTTGGGAGTGGTGTTCTTGAGCTTGGATCTCGTATTAGCAGCAAGTAGTTTGGAATTTATTTACTTTACTTAGGTTAAAACTTTTGATCGTGATTTCATTTTATTAGAGAATAATAAAATAAGGTATTAAGCAATTTACAGTTTATTTTTATTCTTCAGTTTTGATTTTGATCTGAAAATAATAATAATAGTAATATATATAATAAGAGTTTATATACATAAAGGTAAGATTTTTATAACCCATGTAGCATATTTTTACATGCAGTTTGAAAAATGGGAAAAATATTTTATTAAAGGGAAATGGATTTAAGAAATTTAATCATTTGTTTAAATTAAATAAATCTATCAAATGGAAATTTATTATTTGATTTATTAAGAATATTAATCAGTTGTATAAAAATGTTTATACAAGGTCAAAATCGCAAAGAAAACAATTCGGAATGGAAAATGGATTGCATACATAATCCAAGGTGAGATCTTCTCACTCAAAATTTTAATTAAAAATTCCAGTTATTGATTGGTTGTGGAATTGTGATAGTTAAATTAAAATTGATTGATTGTGTGTTTGGATAATTTATTTATTATTAGTTATATTAGTTTTGACCCTACACGCCGCATAATAGCGCTGGTTATTATATTAAACCCACATACCGCGATATTCCACCTCGAAGTGGAATTGGTATTATATATGTACTTGGAGTTGTTGATTTCCTGCATTATATAGCGGATGAGGCCCTATTGCGCCGCATAATAGCGGATAATATTTTATAAATCTCATATACCGCGATATTCCACCTTGAAGTGGAATGGGTATTTAATTGTGTGCTAACGTCTGTGGATGCAGAGAAACAGGTTGGAGGGATCCAACTGGATTCCTCAAATATTTAATTTGTTTTGTATGTTAATTATTTTTAAATTCGTGTGACTATTTGTGATTGGAACCGTAAAGGCTGTAATTCAGCCGAATATATTTTTGGTATCATAAGATACCAGAAATAAATAGTTGATTGATTTTGAAATTTGGATAGAAACTTTATAATGAATTCACTCAAAGAAATTGGGTGAATTTTAAAAGAAGGAAATTTAAATAGATAAATTTTATCTTTGGAAACTTATAGAATAAATTCCAAAAATTTGGGAAATATTTTTATAAAGGAATTTTCAGTAATGTTGTTAAATAGTTGAAGAATTTATTTAAGATATGGATTTTAAATAATTTAAAGAGATAAAGAATTTATTTCAAAAGGAAATAAATTTATAAATTAAATTTTGGAATTTAATTTAGAGTTGAAATTAATTTTAGAAATCGATTCAGGAATTAATTTGGAGTTAAAATAAACCTTAGGAATCGATTTGGAAATTTGATTTGGTGTGTTGGAATTAATTATGGGAAATCAATTTGAAATTGATTTGATTTGATATTGGAAAATTAATTTGGGGAAATCAAATTGGAGGTTGATTTTGTATTTGAAATAAACTGGAAATCAATTTGGAATTCGATTGGGTGTGAAGATGATATTTGGGAATTGATTTAAATTCATATATCAGTTGATATTTGGAATGTAAATTTAAATTAAATCGAGAAGATTTGTTAATTTATTTGAATGGACCCATTTATATTGGGAAAAGAATTCTTCCCTGGAAAGCCGAGTATATTTTTAAATAGTTTGAAATAAAATTTAAAAGTTCTAGATTGGTTTTTAAAGCAATACTGTTAAAGAAATTAGTTCTGAAAATTGTTTTAAATCTTTAAAGTAAAATTTATTTAATAAATTATATAAGAGATTATTTTAAAGGTTTAAATTGATATTTGATTTCGGAAATAGTTATTTAAATATTTATACTCTGTCTACTAAATTTTATGTTAAAATTAGTTTTTGGACTTGAATTTTATATGAGATATTAGGATAATATTTTTCATAACTAATACTTAAGCAAATATTCTAAATTAGTTTATTTTAAAATTTTCCAAGTATATTTTGAATACTTATTTCTTATATTATTATTTTAAAATATTTGAAATCGGCAGATTTTCAGTGGAAATGAGTAAATGTTTGGAAATGGATTTGAAATTTATTTTTCAAAGGATTGAAGAGTGAAATTTTATTTGCGAAGATATATCGAAAATAGTAATAATTGAGGGAAATTTATTTGAAATTCAGTGACTGTTGTGAATGAGGATTGATAGTTAAATAACCGACTATCAATATTGGCCTTAATCGGCATTTGAATTTCGATGCGACCGGGAGTCGAATTCCAACTGGATATTCGAAACCCACATCGAACCTTTGTGATTATGATGGATCTTTTGTTTAACAGATCAAAGTGAAATTGTTGTGATTTATTCGAATTTGAATGAACACTTATTTTCAAAATAAGCGCTCGTTATTGGGATTAGCCGGGAGAGGACCTTGTGTCATAAAACCCATTCCGAATAATGATACGACGAAATGGGATGGCAATTGAAGATGGTGTTGAAGACCGGGTATTTTCGAAGGCGAAAGGATACCTGTCGAATGTCTCTGCACCGGGTTGCTCCGGTATAGAGATTTTATCACCCTTTGTGATGGGGATTCCGGACGTGATTAGTGAATATCCGAATTACATGGGCTTCTTTTGAAGTGCCTTCGGTTCCGTTCGATCCCGGAACGGACTTGTATGGATGTGTATCTGACGTTACACTTTGAGATGTAAAGCTGGTTTCTATCAAATACATTTCTGTTGGTGGCGGAGAATTTATTCTCTTAGCTTAAGACCCTTCTCTGAGACGTACGAGCTCAGAGGTTATGTAGTTAATGGTTACTAGTGATACATTCCCAATTTGGTAATGTGGCATACGAAGTGTTGCTGATCATTTGTTGATCGAAGCATGGCTTTTGTGAAAAGCGTAGCTTTGTGGACGAGACTTCGTCGAACCTCACACCCCTTAATGGTCAAAACAGGAAGGATGCGACAAGGTTTTAGGGGGTAGCGCCCCTTAGGTCATGTACATTTCCTTATGGATAGAAGTGGTATCATGGTATGGAGGTCAGATACTTAACTTATGTGAACATCGCAAACATACATTACTTTGTGATTGTTGTTGTTGAGGATCCTCGGATAAAGGTTGTTTACAACCAGGGGATGACATACTCGTGTAGTAGGTACTTATTTTTGCAGAGGTAACCGGACTTGTGTTGGCAGAGATCCGGTTAGGTTCACGGGGCGTCTATCCAGAGGCGTAACCATGTGGCAATGGGAAGTTCCTTGGCCTGACCATTTGTTGGAAATCCAATCCCCAACACGAACCCAGTACGGTTTTAGTTGCATTACCTGCCATTTACTTATGGTGGTCACCACTGTTTAGATGGTAGCTATAGTAGGCATAGTACGAAATGTCTATGCTGACTAAGATTAATATTAGACTTTCGAAATGTTTTCTGCACTATGCACTAATAATAATATCAAATGATTTTGCGTATTAAGCATGTTTGACTATCATAAGGAGAAATCTTCTCCTATTCTGCGTTTGCATTGTGTGTGTGGAGGGAGGCCTTATTGTAGTTTCATTTTCCAAAAAGAATTACGGATTTCTTTTAAATTCCTTTGTTTTCTTATGGTTAAAATAACTATTTTTAAGATCTCACACTAGTCCCATGGCTGACCTGGAGTTTACTAAACTCTGGGTGCCCATAATTTTCCACACGGACAGCCTAGAAATAGGTTATCAGGTCATTCTGGAAATTCAAGAGTTGCTGTGGAGATCAGGAGTTGAAGCTAGATGGCGAAGCGTATTACTAGTATATGTTATATTTCTTTTCCGCTGTTTGTCGTTGTAAACTCTGATGTTGTATTATATTGATTGAGATGATTCTTTGTTTTAAAGATTATTCATTTATCTATTATATATTGTTCCACGGCGAAATGTGAGATTGACGCAGCGGACAATAACAAATCGATATAGATCGATGAAAGTAGCAATCGGTGGATTGAAGATACTGAAATGCCCAAATTCATTGATCACAAATATACCGAATTCTAGCTATCTTCGACATGTTGATCGCGGACGATACGGTGAAAGAAGATCTACAATTCTTCAAACGTTGATCAAGCGCACTTGATATCGGGAATTGGCTTCAACAATCGTTGAATCGAGCGCACTCGATTAACCAAAAGTGGAGATAGGAGATCACACTCAACTACCAATTTAGATGAAAGCACACAGCAATCAAAACGAAATTTTTATTCAACAATCAACCCCTTTTCAAGTTACAACACACGCCCTATTTATAGCCGTTTTACAACCCAAACCCTTAAGTCGTACACGACTTATGACTCATCCTTGGGTCGGCAGCGACTCATCAGATACGAATCAACTGGTTGCACGACTTAACTAACACACAGCGACTCAATACAAGACGACTTACGACTCATCAACACTACAACATCAAGCGACTCAACCATATTAACAACACGAGTTACGACTTAAGAAAATACATCACAACAACGACTTAACAGTTACCAACGACTCATCATACGATGACTTAAAATGATACGACTTAAGCTTCTGAGCGACTTAACTCTGCAATATAGCAACAATGCAGCAGACCGTTAGGTCGTTGGCTGTTAACTCATGCCGCTCCTTTGTTATCTCTCGCGACTATAGGTCGTAGACGACCTAAAGATACCAAGCGACTCAAGACTTCGTTAGGGCGTTGCTTCCTTTCACGAGACTCATTAGGTCGTAGACGACCTAAGACTCCTCCCTTAGGTCGTGGCTCTTTTAGGTCGTGACTCGCAAGCTCGTTAAGTCGCGAACTTAGTATAACCTCCCCCTCTGGTTTCCAGTTAGGTCGTGAGCGACCTTCCTTGACTTCCACTGTGCCATCTACACTTTCTAGCTCGTCATCCTTCACTCCGTTAGGTCGTGAACGACCTAAAGCTTCCTCATTAGGTCGTGAGCGACCTATAACTTCTTCCTTAGGTCGTGAGCGACCTAAGTCTTGTGACTTTGCAGGTTGCGCTGCATCATCCTCCCCTGGTTAACAGAAATTCGACATCGAATTTTCACTATCTTCTTCCACCACAAGTTCATTTCCATAATACGGAACCAAGTATTTGACGTTGAAAACATCTGAAGTATGAACATCTTCTGGTAATTTCAATTGATATGCATTCTCATCGATTTTCTTTAAAATTTCGACAGGACCAATCTTTCGCGCCTTCAATTTATTGTATGTTCCCACCACGAAACGATCTTTTGTCAACACCGCATAAACCAAATCACCTTCCTCGAAATTCACATTCCTCCGCTTCTTATCCGCCAGTCGTTTATACTTTTCGTTTGATGCAAGCAACCGGTAATGAACAGTTCTGTGGCACTCCTGCAACTCGTTTACGAAATCACAAGCCCGCTTAACAACTCCCTTCTGATATGGCACTATTGTTAATTCCAACGGTCTCTTCGGTAAGCTTAAATACAAAATCTGGAATGGACTGAACCCTGTACTGCGATTCACCGCATGATTATGAGCTAACTCGGCTTGACACAATTTCAAATCCCAACTCTTCAAATTGTCTTCCACAAGACATCGCAATAAATTTCCCAACGACCTATTAACCACCTCCATTTTCCCATCAGTTTGCGGATGGTAAGCGCTACTAAAATCCAGCTTTGTTCCGACCATCTTCCACAAACTTAGCCAAAAATGACTCAGAAAATGAGTATCTCTATCCGGAACAATAGATTCTGGTAACCCATGTAAATGATAGATCTCTTTAAAGAACAACTGTGCCACATGGACTGCATCTGCCGTCTTCTTACAAGCAACAAAATGTCCCATCTTCAAGAAACGATCCACCACAACATATATTGAGTCATTTCCCCTTTTAGTTCTCGGCAAACCCAACACGAAATCCATGCTAATGTCTACCCACGGTTTTGTAGGAACAGGTAATGGCATATACAATCCCACATTTGTAGCTGTCCCTTTCGAAACCTGACAAACACGACATCTTCGCACAAACCTTTCAACTTCCCTTCGACGGCCAATAATAAGATTGAGAAATCAACTGCAATGTTTGATCTCTACCCACATGGCCTTCTTCATGTAGCTCCTTTATAATCTTCATTCTCAAACTACAATCCGGTACGCATAAACGATTTCCTTTAAACAGAAAACCATCCACCAATACAAACTCATCAGCACTCCCATCCTTGACTTTCTCAACAAACTTCATAAAGTAAGGATCTTCTTTAATCAACTCTGGCAATAGTTCAAACCCCGTCAATTCAACTTTCATTGTCGTCAACAAATGATTCCTCCTGCTCAATGCATCAGCTACACGATTCGTCACTCCTGTCTTATGTTTCACAACAAACGTAAATTGCTGCAGATAAGCAATCCACGATGCATGCCTTGCTGAAATCTTATCCTGCCCTTGTAAGTGCTTCAACGCTTCATGATCAGTGTAAAGAACAAACTCCTTCTGAAACAGATAATGTCTCCAATGCTTCACTGCTTGAACAATTGCGTAAAACTCAACATCATAGGTGCTATACCTCAACTTAGCTCCAGATAACTTCTCACTGAAATAAGCAACTGGTCTTCCTTTCTGACTCAACACTCCACCAATCCCAACTTTAGATGCATCCGTATGTAACTCAAACAACAACTGAAATCCGGTAAAACTAGAATTGGTGCTGTTGTCAATAGTGTATTATTCTTCTCAAAAGCAACCCCTGCTTCCTCTGACCACTCAAACTTCTTTCCTTTCATGCAATCGGTTATGGGTGCCATTACACTACTAAAGTGTGGAATGAATCTTCGGTAAAATGAAACCAACCCATGAAAATCCTCACTTCAGTAATTGTCTTTGGCTGTAGCTAACTCCTGACAGCTTTTACTTTACTTTCATCCACTTGAATTCCTTCTTTCGATAGAACATATCCCAGAAACAAAACACTGTGCATCATGAACACACACTTCTTCGTTGCTGCATAGAACTGCTCTTGTCGTAGAATCAACAGTACTTCTCGCAAATGCTGGACATGCTTTTCCATACCCCACTGTAGATCAAAATATCATCAAAGTAAACTACCACAAACTTCCCAATGTATGGTCTGAAAATCTGGTTTATCACTCTCATAAAAGTACTTGGTGCATTCGATAAACCAAACAGCATAACCAACCGTCCGTATAATCCTTCCCTGGTTTTAAAAGCAGTCTTCCACTCATCACCTGGTCTAATACGAATCTGATGGTATCCACTCTTCAGGTCAATCTTCGAGAACACAACAGCTCCACTCAACTGATCAATCAAATCATCAAACCTTGGCATAGGAAATCTGTATCTCATAGTGATCTTGTTCAGAGCTCTACTGTCCGTACACATCCTCCACGAACCATCCTTCTTGGGCACCAATAAAGCAGGCACTGCACAAGGACTCAAGCTCTCCTGAACACGCCCCTATTCTAACAACTCCTCCACCTGCCTCCTCAGTTCCTCATGCTCCTTAGGACTCAATCGGTAATGTGGCCTGTGTGGTAATACTGCCCCTGGCACAAGATCAATTTGATGTTGAATATCCCTCAACGGTGGTAACTTCGTTGGCAACTCTTCAGGAAACACATCTTTGAATTCTTCTAATATCGGTTTTACTTCCTCTGGAACTTCAAAAGCTTCAGTAGCTTCACGTCCAATCAACAAAAACACCTATGGACTCTCCTTTACTACTTCAATAAATTCCTTCAAAGTCAATAAAGCCTTCAGCTCCTCAATCTCTTCTGACTTGCTTTCTTCTTGTTCTCTCTTCTTTGGAACCAAAATGATCTTAACACCTTCAAACATAAAACTGTAGCTATTGGTCCGACCGTCATGCTGTACTGCTCGATCATACTACCATGGTCTTCCCAAAAGCAAGTGACAAACATCCATTTCCACAACATCACACCAAATTTCATCTTTATATTTCTTTAGAATAGAAAATGGAACTCGAACTCGCCTATCCACCTTCACCTCTCCTCCTTTTCTCAGCCACGCTAACTTGTAAGGATTTGGATGCTTCTCTGTTTTCAGCTTCAACTTTCTCACTACTTCGGTAGAAATAATATTGTCACAACTTCCTGCATCAATCACAAATTTGCAAACTTTTCCTAGAATAGTGCACGTTGACTGAAAGATATTACTCCTCAACCAACTAGCCTCTTTTTCCTGCTTCGGTATTAAACAAGACCTCCTCATCATTAGATTACATCCTTCATCTCCTGATGCAATATCCTGTTCATCCTCCTCAACTGGACTAGAACAACCTTCACCAACATCCTCACCTTCAACTTCAGCAATCATAGTTCGTTTCTTCGGCTTCGGACATTCATTACTCTTGTGACCCACTTCCCGGCAATTATAACATTTGAAACTGTTGTTGATCTTTGCCTTCGCAGCTTCATTCACAACTGGTTTACTGACAGCTTTCGAAACATTGGAACTCCTACTAGCACCTTTGTTCTGAATATTGAAACTTGTAAACACACCACCACCTCGTCTTCCCTGCTTCTCCCAAGCCAACGCTTTCTGATGTGCCTCTGCTACAGATCTAGGATCAAACATATTTACCATGTCTTGAATCTGCATTCTCAACCCTCCAACAAATCTAGCAGTCAGCTGTTCCTCTGTCTCCATAATATCATTTCGAGCAATCAGTTGATAAAATTCATCAGCATAATCATTAACAGTCTTCGTTCCTTGCCTCAGATTCTGCAATCTATGATACATGAGTGATTGATAATTGTAAGGTAAAAATGTAGCCTTCATTAACTTCTTCATCTTCTCCCATAATTTAATCTTCGACTTTCCCATCCGTTCTCGTGTAAGTTTGGCTTGCTGCCACCACGCCATAGCTCTCCCCCTCAACCTAGTAGCAACCAACTTCACTCGACGATTCTCCGGAACTTCTTTCAAATCAAAGATCTCTTCAACATTAGACAACCAATCCAAGAATTCCTCTGCAACCATTCCACCCTTGAATTTTGGAATTTCCATCTTCATACCCGATTCCCATCGACGATCATCATCTACATCCCTATATAAATTTCGAACTTGGTCTCGATCTCGATAATGAATGCTAGCTCTATCACCATCTTCATCATAATCAAATGTACGCCTATATCGATCTCGACCATAATTATCCCTTCGGTCACGCATGTCCCTTCTTCTATATCTCTCCTCATCTCGATATGGCCCATCTTCAAACTCACGTGGAGTTCTTCTCTCTTCATGTCCATAGTCATGGTGATATCTCCTCGATGAAATTGATGTTTCTCTTCTTTCTCTAAAAGATTGTGGTGATACCCTTCTCGCTTCCGTAACCAATGGCGAAACTCGGTTTCCTCCATGGTTCGAGATTGGCGATCTCCTCCTTTGACTTTGATTTAAATCATTCATCAATTTCTCTAACTTCCCAATACCTTCATCAGATTTCTCATTAATGCGTTGTTCCATTTGCTCGGCTTCTTCTCTTCTATACAACGCTTCAACATTTTGATGACGATTAGCTCTTCTCGGCGGCATGATTGAATCAACACAAACACTTCAAAACTTCACAAATCTTCTACAAATCAAACTTCAACAAAACAAAGCACGGCTCAACACTAGCTCGCACAAACTCCTTAGCTCCAAGACTCGGCTTAGCTATGATTGGCTAAGTCTAGCTCTAATACCAAAACTGACGCAGCGGATAATAACAAATCGATATAGATCGATGAAAGTAGCAATCGGTGGATTGAAGATACTGAAATGCCCAAATTCGTTGATCACAAAGATACCGAATTCTAGCTATCTTCGACACGTTGATCGCGCACGATACCGTGAAAGAAGATCTACAATTCTTCAAACGTTGATCAAGCGCACTTGATACCATGAATTGGCTTCAACAATCGTTGAATCGAGCGCACTCGATTAACCGAAAGTGGAGATAGGAGATCACACTCTACTACCAATTTAGATGAAAGCACACAACAATCAAAACGAAATTTTTATTCAACAATCAACCCCTTTTCGAGTTACAACACACGCCCTATTTATAGCCATTTTACAACCCAGACCCTTAAGTCGTACACGACATACGACTCATCCTTGGGTCGGCAGCGACTCATCAGATACGACTCAACTGGTTGCACGACTTTACAAACACACAGCGACTCAATACAAGACGACCTACGACTCATCAACACTACAACATCAAGCGACTCAACCATATTTACAACACGAGTTACGATTTAAGAAAATACATCACAACAACGACTTAACTGTTACCAACGACTCATCATACGACGACTTAAAATGATACGACTTAAGCTTCTGAGCGACTTAACTCTGCAATATAGCAACAATGCAGCAGACCGTTAGGTCGTTCGCTGTTAACTCATGCCGCTCCTTTGTTATCTCTCGTGACTATAGGTCGTAGACGACCTAAAGATACCAAGCGACTCAAGACTTCGTTAGGGCGTTACTTCCTTTCACGAGACTCATTAGGTCATAGACGACCTAAGACTCCTCCCTTAGGTCGTGGCTCTTTTAGGTCGTGACTCGCAAGTTCGTTAAGTCGCGAACTTAATATAACCTCCCCCTCTGGTTTCCAGTTAGGTCGTGAGCGACCTTCCTTGACTTCCACTGTGCCATCTACACTTTCTAGCTCGTCATCCTTCACTCCGTTAGGTAGTGAACGACCTAAAGCTTCCTCATTAGGTCGTGAGCGACCTATAACTTCTTCCTTAGGTCGTGAGCGACCTAAGTCTTGTGACTTTGCAGGTTGCGCTGCATCAGAGATTCTGTTATTGTTTCTGTTCTTCTTCTACCTCTTCATTCTTTAAACCCTAACGGTTCGGTTTTCTGGCATTCGATTGCGCGGCATTTGATACAGTGGACGTATAAATGTCCACTTTCGGGCGTCGTAAAATCGGGTTGTTACACATTTTAATTAAATTTTAAATTTTAAATTCTAGTGAAATTTAAAATGTTAATATTTAACAATTTGAAATATTAACAAATGTTCGACGAAAGAATGTTTTTTAGTTTAATAAATTATTGAATTAAGTTTTGTAAATTTATTTAATAATTAAACAAATTTGAAACATGTTCACCAAAGAAATTTAACTTGTGATTATTTAATTAGATGAGTAAATAAATGAATTTTAATTTCTTTAATAAGAAATAGAATGTGATTTATTTATTGAGATTAATATAAAAACTTGTAATTTAAAGAATGTAAATTGGCGAATTCAATTAAATTAATTTATAAGTTTAGGTATAATGTAGGTAAATTTACGTGAATGCTTTAATCAATTGAAAATTGAAATTGTTTTGAAATGTTAGATTAACTTAATTTAAATGATTATTAAGTGAAATCCATATATGAATTTAAATCAATATTTGAATAGTTTTAAATCAAAATGAAGTTGAATTGTGTAATCAAGAAGAAATTTGAAAATTGGAAATTTGAAATTTTGAAACGTAAATTAAGGGAATTGATATAGAAAGTCAAATGAAATGTTGGCTTCCGAATTTTAAGTGGAATCGATTTGATTTTTGAAAACGACCAGTCGGTGTAATAATTACGAAGTTATTAAAGAGACCGGGACCGGTTAGGGACATACTCTCTGTCTAAACCGAATACCACTTTAATAACTATTATACGTGGAGTGTGATCCAGAATGAAGTGGTTAGAATGATGTTCGTTGAAGATTGAAGAAAGAGAACGATAATGGATGACCTTGGCACTTGTGTCAAATTGGAAATGACTTAAACAGGAGCCGTGCCAGACCAATGAGGTTAGCTACCTCTAGCAAACACACTTCTTCATAAACTACTCATTACTTGTTTTTGATTGGTGCGCACCCTTGAATTTGGAGTGTTGTATCGCGCTGTTGCGGTCGTTGCGGTGATGCGTTCTCACTAGTTCGGATCAGGCAAACGGTAGTTTCACTATCTTGGGTATTGCCTTATATGCCTTGTCATACTTGTATCCTTATACGCGACCACTAGATTTGTTTTGTATTATACCTATGGAGTGCTCCCTGATATCCCATTAGTTTATGGTAGAGTTACAGTGCTGTATAGACTATAAGGCTATATAAATGTGTTAAGGGGAATAATGGTAATGCCTTAACATGATTTGGATACTTTATTTTACTGTTAGGCGTTATCTACTTAGCGTACATTACTATATATAGATAGTTTAACGGATCATGAAAGATGTTTATTCTATTCATCCTTGGGTTATCGTTATTTCAAATCTGAACCATATCATCTTGTATAAGAATATACGTCCTGACTCGAGTGTTTGATGTGCTTATGCTCGGGTCAGTCTAAGGATTTCTGTTGTTGTGCTGCTTGGAAGTTGAAGACTTTGAAGACTATCATTTATCTTTATCAGTATTGCTCTATTCTATTTTAATATTGTATCGGACATCTATATATTTCGATTTCATCATTTGCTTGTGACTGTTAACGCTAAAATTGAATGCTAACACCCCGATGTAAGTGGAGATTAAGTGAAAGCACCACCCATCAATACGGAATTAGGAGTAAGTAGAAAAGTCACAGAAAAAACAGTAAAGAGATAACAGTTTTATAGTGGTTCGGCTTCAGGTTAAGCCTACGTCCACTTTAATCTTCTTTATTGCTGAATCGATTACAACTTTACAACAATCTTCGATTACAACCCTGCTAAGACAAATAGCTAGAACTCCAATGTAGAAGAACTCTGTGAATCCATGTCGAATGTGTTAGATTTCTTCTTTAAGTTTGTTGAAGTGTCTTTCGTGTTTGAAGTGTCGGGTGAGTCGAGAAATCGGCAGAGTATAGGCGTTCCAGAAATGAGCCAAAAGGTCCCCTCTTCGGTGGTGTAGGCACGGTATATATAGGAGATTTCTAGATTAATTCGTAGGTCATGGGCGACCTAGTGGTAGGTCGTAGGTCGTGAGCGACCTAGGGGTTTGGTTAGCTATGTTATAGGTCGTGGGCAACCTAGGGATTAGGTCGTAAGTAGCGAGCGACCTAAGGGATACGAGCTATGGCTCAACAAGCTTGCACTTGGTTACTTGAACATGTTGGTAGGTCGTAGCGAACTAGGAGAGACGCGGCATAAGAAGTTGTGGCGTATGGAGTTACCTCGGTCCATTTAGGTCGTGAGCAACCTAATGAAGAAGTAGTATGCATGCGGCCTCATACTTTCTCAACCCGTTAGGTCGTTAGGTTGTTAGGGGTCTTTTAGGTCGCTGACTTGTTAAGTCGCTAACTCATTAGCTCGCTGTCTCGCTTCATGCTTTAGGTCGCTAGCTCGCTGATATCTTTAGGTCGCTAAGTCATTGATAACTTTAGGTCGCTAGGTCGTTCTTCCTTTAGCTTGGTAGGTCTTGCCTTCATGGAGTCACTAGGTCGTTAATTCGCAGATCTTTAACCCGCAGAATCTCTAGAGTCTTTAGATCATTAAGTCGTTAGGTCGCTATATGCTTAGGTCGTTAGATTTCTTATCTCATTAGGGCGTTAGGTGGCTTCGAGTGTTTGAGTCGATGTCCAGAATGATATTAACATTTGCCCCTCGAAGTATACGCCTATGTCATAGGCCGTGTGTTTCGATCTAACTGCTCTAGGTCGTGAGCGACTCAACTGGCTCGCTAGCTCGCGCGTCGATGCATCTTCCTCTCTCGCCCCTATATAAGTCGTTAGGTCGTTTCTTCTTCCTTATTCAATTGCTTATCACCCTGCCGGCCACCATTGTTGCATTCGAGCTCTGAAGCTAAAACGAAATCCTCTCCTTTTCATCTCCAATTGTCGATTCAAACAGCAAATTTAGGTAATTCCGATCATCCTTTCGCCATGTTCATCATCGATCCCTCCAAAATCCTGCCAACACAACTTTCGACCATGTTGTTAGATTACGTTTCGATTCGACCTAGGGTTTTAATGGAGCTATTTTGGTGAGTGCAATTGGAATCGATCATGGGTTTTTGAGGAGGTTTTGGGAGTTTGGAGGAGAAAGGAGAATGATTAACGGGTTAATGGATTTTAAGTTGTACCGTTGTATTGCTGGTGATGTGAGCTGGTGGACGCGTGGCGGTGCTTGAGTGGAGGACAGGCCTTAGAATTTGTTAATGGGAGATAATGTTACACTGCCGAGTTATAGAGTCGAATGACCTAATAAATCGAACGATCCAAGTGCCTTGCGACCTAAGAGAAACTGAGTGACTTACATATTCGCGACTTAAGGGAATCATACCGACCTATCTTAGGAACTTTGCGACTTATGATGCATGGCATGACCCTTTGCGGCTTAACCCTTAGCGACTTAATTTTTAGGTCGCGTAAGAGACTTAATACTTAAACCATTTTTCACTGCCGAATTGCCTCTTGCGAGTTAAACTGTTTTCGACCCAACTTTTTTGGTCGTGAGCGGCCTAGGACTTTGCCAGATACACACTGCCTTGCCTTCTTGGCTCGAACAATGCGACTTATGAGAGTTTGACTTATGTTAGGTCGTTGGATTTGATCTGGACGACCTAAATAATCCCCGAGCTAGCTTGATTCGTTCCTGCGACTTAAGGACTTGAACATTTTTCAATTTGAATGATCGTGACATTGCTGAATTGAATTCTCAACTTGAACTGCCGAGATAACATGCTTGAACTTGTTGCACTTTTTTGCAGATTACATTAACTTTAATGCTAATTACCTGTCAAACACAACATTTGCAGAAAAATGGGATGAATATACTACCACTGATTGCCCACATCGAATGACAGATTAGTCGATAAAGGATAATCAACTTAAAGAAATTATATGAAATGCTATGAATCAACAAATTCAAGTGAAGTATTAAAGAAAAGCAATATTAATCAATTAAGGCTGATTTGTTTGCATCAACACTGCACTTATATTTGGACTTAAACAACAAGCCCTGAAACTTTATAATTGACAAATGCATATTAGTTTATTTCAATTATATTTGCTTGTCGTTTTACTAGTTTTGCACAACACTTCACACATTTAGGAAACGTGCACCTTCATATTTGAATATCCAGTTCCTTGTGTAGAATGGCTTCTCGATAAGAAGAGGTTGTAGGGCAAGCTGGAGAGGCCTTCCCGATAGCCAATCCATTGGATGATCCCTCAGAAAGGACTTCAACTACCCTGAATCAACGGGTGTTCAACCAACTATGCATTCGGTTTGGTATTACTGAAGCAGATGCTTTACTTCCTGGGCCAAACGATACTGCTGACAGACCACCTCTCGGCTTTATCGCTGTCAATTGCCAGATGTGCTTAAATGGAGCTATTCCTCCTTTTAATGATTTTCTTCAACAACTCCTTCTCCGATTAGCCATCTCTCCCTTCCAATTGCATCCCAATGGCTACGCCATCCTGATGGGACTGTGTGTATTATTCAGGAGGACACTTGATCGTCTTCCGAGCTTTGAGGAGATTTTCTTCTTGTGCACATTTGCAAAAAACAAAGATCATCCCTCTATCACACTCGTGAGAAGCGCCAGGAACCGTAGATTGATCGTCGATCTTCTGGAAAGTGCCCACGGATTCTTGAATCAATTCTTCTTCGTTCGCTACCCCCCAGGATTTTATGCCATCTCGAGAGTAGGAAGTAAGATTGCTTATCCCCGTTCTTTCCATTTGAGCTTTTCAAAGTCCGAGTTGCTAAGTGCTAACTCCATTCTTTAGTTTTACAGCACTTCCTCCTCCCTCTAAAGATCCCAGCCACAAGCCGACTTTTGAAAAATTAAGTGCCATGGCGGTTGAGGAAAGAAGTATTAAATTTTTTCTAAAAGACGAGTTTCTGCACCAATTCGCACTCCTGCACTCTTCCCGTTTTACTCAGCCTCATGAAGTGCCCAATTCTTCAACAGAGACACCAGATGCCCCAGTGTCCGCCGAAGAACTTATACTGAAAGAACTTACTACTGAGGCTTCACTGGTGAAGTGTGCTGCTTCTATTGACGTTGCAGGGTCATCCAGCAAATTTGTACTTGCCCTAGTCATTGAGGAAGAGGAACCTCCTCACCAATCCGGGAAGATTGCTGATGAAGGAATTGAGGGGAAGGGTCCGATTGGGCACGATGGAGATGACATTTTTGAGGGATTGAGCGACTTGATGATCACTTCACAGGAGCTCTTTAAAGACGATACCACTACTACTAAAGTTATTTCTCCAGTAGTTGAAGGACATATGTCTTGCAGCAAACCCGTCAGCCCAAGAGTTGGCACTTACTGTAAAATCTATCATCACCCCCAACCGAGGAGTGGTTCGTAGTTTGACGCGCGTAGTTTGCACGTTACACACACTTAGGATTTTCTCTGCACTTTTATGCATTCAACTTCCTTGCTTTGAAGATTTCTGAACTTGTCTTTTCTACATTTTCAGGTTCTCCAATGGGACATAGTGGCTCTTACTATGATGATTTCCAGCGTTATGGGAGACACGGCTCTTATGACCCCAAGAGGTATCTTCCTGCCTCTTGGGAAACCGACGAAGAAAGAGCTGCGAGGAAAGATCATGAAAGGCGTCCTTATGAAGAACGCTACGGGAGAAGGGACGAACGACATGATTCTTCCCAGAGAGAGGATGATTCTCACAAACGATAATCTCGTGATGACAAAGGGAAAAGTCATGTTGCTGAAGATCCAAGTAAATGGGCCAAACTTGGCGAAAAGCCAGCATCTGAAATTTCTGAAAAGCCCGCTGCTCCCATCTCTTTGGAAATCGCTTCCAGCTCTCCTGCCCTTCAAAGAGCTGATATTCAAACAATCATCAGTAGGCCCCCATATCAAGTTGGACAGGGTCCGGCTACTCTTCAAAGCTGGTTTCTGCACTGGTGCTTAAAAGGAGTGCGTTTCGATCTTGACTTGGTCCCAATCGACAAGAAAGGTATGTTGTGAAATCTTGATGCCGTCAAACTCGATATTGAGAGAATGTATGGTTGGAAAAAACTTGTTGACGAGCTTCAAAGAGTAAACCGCGCAAATCTCGAAACCATGCTGACTATGGAAAATGATAAATCTGAGTGGAAGAAAACACTCGATCAGCATGATGCAGAGATGAAGAGCATTGCCGCTTACAATGAGAAGCTTGAAGCGGAAGTTGAAAAATTTAAAGAAGAGCTTGCCACTTCTTCCGCTTCCTATTCTCAAAGAGAAGAAGTGCTTCAAAAGCAGGTGAGAGATGCTCACGCCGGGCAAAGAGACGCTGAAGCTAAATTCGAAGTACAGTAGCGAGTTGTAGAAAGCTACCGAACTGACGTTGCTCAGTTGTGAGAAAAAACCAGCTCCCAGAACTTGGAAATTGAAATGTTAAAAGCTTGACTTTCTGAAGTTGAAAAAGAGCATGATGAAGCTATTGCCGGCAAAGCAGCAGCCGAAGAATCTCATATGGCAATTAAAGCCGACATCAGCTCTACTTTATTCGAGTTTTACATACATAGTGTTCTGGGGCGCGGTAGCCTTAGGTTTTTGGCACCGGAGTACGAAATCACTTTGGCCGAAGTGTGGGAAGCCGCACTTGATATGCTCGGAGGCGCTAGATATGCTGAAGCAGACTTGGAGGCGCACTACCTAGATGACGATGCACTTGCTGCTCTTGCCAGGGGAAAGGAGCAACTCGCTAAACAGTGAGCCGGAATGGCGGAAGGTGAACATTTAGGGAAGGCAACCTCAACCGACCTAGTTCAACCTTCGATTTAAGCCGACATCGATATTGTTGGATCCAGCTCCCATTCTCCACCTCCTGCTAAAGCTGTCATTGAATGTGCAACCGCTCGAACTGGAGATGAGACTCAAGAAAGCACCGTAGCACGGGACTTTGAAGTTGACATAGTAAAGCCTACTTCTCTAGGTAACCTCAATGCTGATCTTGCTCAAGTGGACTGCTTGTTTACTTCGCATAAGCTTGATGAACTTTTTGATTATTACTTAAATCTTGACGCGCCACTTTCTCCTCTCTTTATGAGAGATACCGACTTTAACTTCTCTTCTCCTGTAGTGAAAGTGCCAAGTGTTGTTCAGACTTTCCCTCCTCCAGCTGTCCCCTCCCCGCCTCTTCAGATTACTCCTCCTTCCATTTCTCAACCGGGGTCACAACAGGAGCAGATAGAAGCTCTTTAAGGCCTGGATGACCCGGTCGCTTCACAAGAACAGAAGGCCAAGGATCCTGAAGAAGGCGAAAGAACTCTGAAGTAAACTATTTCTGATGACATAAAGTAGTCTGCACTTTTCACTCCGAGCAATGAGTCTTCTTCAAGGAAGAAGGGGAAGCGAGGAATCTCAAAGAAAAAGAGGGAAGTTTCTGCCAGCGAAGAAAAAGCAGAAGAAGATCCAATTGCACCCATTTCTCCTTCTTCCCTTACTCTTACAAGCCGACCCAAAAAGTTAATTATCCGACCAAGTGAGAGCTCCAAAGGTGGCAGGAAGAAGAAGTGATTGGTTTGGTCCTATGTTTTTCATCTCGCTTTTTTCTTTTTTGCTTGTATGTGTGAAGGCTTGTGTTGACCGGAGATTGTGAGGGTGTAACGACTCGAATTTTGCCCGCTCAAAAATCGACATCCATACTTCAAATCGTATTCGAATGCCGTAGATTCGACCGTTCAAATCCGATTCGCCGGAGCTTATAACAATCATTAAGTAAACAACACAGCGGAATAAAAGAACAATACATTGATATACAACTTTGATACAATATCTGATACAACAGATAATCCAATAGATATCAATATACATCAGAGATATGATACAATAAAATAGCAGCGGAAAGAAAATAGATAACATTTAACAGCGGAACAAATAACTCTAAGATAATCTTCAACGAAGAACTCCAAATCTGAACTCCATCTCCAAGAACTAATCCAGCAATAGCTCGAACTCCCAATAACGATGCACAAAGATAGACAAGCCTGGTGCGATCCAAAGACTGAACTAACTCCAGATAATCCACTATATCCAACTATCTGTAAAACCCAACTCTAGACTGCTCGTGTAGAAAATAATGAGCACCCAGAGTTTAGGAAAGAAACAATAAACTCCGGATCAGTCGTGGGACTGGTGTGAGCAACAAAAACAGTTTATCTTTTAAAACATTCAACAAAAGATTTTCAAAGTCAATTCGCAATGCTTTTAAAAATGAGACTACCATAAGGCCTCCCGCACACACACACAATGCAAACGCAGAATCGGAGGAGATTTCTCCTTATGATAGTCAAAGATGCTTGATACGCATTAAAAAGACATTTGATATTATTACTAGTGCATAGTGTAGATAAAAATTCATTTCGAAAGTAGAATATAAATCTTAGCCAACATAGACATTTCGAACTATGCCTACTATAGCTACCATCCAAACAGTGTTGCGACACCATAAGTGAATGATAGGTTCTACAACTAATACCGTACAAGTTTCGTATTGTTTCTTTGGATTTCCAACAAATGGTCAGGCCAAGGAACTTCCCATTGCCACATGAGAATGCCTCTAGAAAGACATCCCCGAGAACCAAACCGGAACTCTGCCAACACAAGGCCGGGCTACTCCTAACTGGGTAACTACTGACACGAGCACGCCATTCCCCGATCGTAAACGACCTTTCTCACAGGATCCCGATAACCAACAACCACGAAGTAATAAATTCGTAGTAACCACATAGGTTAAATATCTGGGCTCCATACCATGATACCACCTCTATCCAGAAGGAAATGCACATAACCTAAAGGGAGCTACCCCTCATAACCTTGCCGCATCTTTCCTGTTTTGACCATTTCCGGGGTGTGAGGCTCGACGAAGTCACGTCCACAAAAACATACTTTATACAAAAGCCATGCTTTGGGTCAACAAATGATCATAGAAATGATCACCAGGATAGACGATCAAATAAATGATCCTATCATAAATAATCAACACAATGATCATTTCACAGCAACACTCAGTATGTCACATTACCAAATTGGGAATATATCGTTGATAACTTCAACTATATAACCTCTGAGTTCGTACGTCTCAGAGAAGGGTGTTAAGCTAAAAGAATAAATTCTTCGCCACCAACAGAAATATATTTGAAAGAAATCGGCTTTATATCTCAATTTGTAATGTCAGACATATAATCCATACAAGTCTGTTCTGGGTTCGAACAGAACCGAAGGCACTTACAAAGAAGTCCTTGCAACCCGGATATTCACAATCCCGATCGGATTTTCCCATCACTTAGGGAGTTTCTATACCGGCGTGACTCGGTGCAGAAACAATCGATAGGTCATCCTATCGCTTTCACAAATACCCGGTCTTCATCACCGGTCTTCAAATGCTATCCATAACGACGTATCACATATTCGGAATGGGTTATACGACACAAAGGTCCTTTCCCGGCTAAACCGAATAGTGAGCGAAAATATTTCAAAAACAATGGATAATGGGATTTCAATTAAGTCACAACTTAATAATTCAAACTTTCTTTCAAATGGTTTAACAAATTACCATTTTCAATCTTTAAACAAAAAGATTCATTTTCACAACCTTTAACGGTTTAAACAATTTTCACATTTAAATCTTTTAAACAAAAGATTCATTCACATATTTTCCAAATCAATTTTCATTTCAATTTGATTTAACTCATTAAATCTTTAAATCAAAGATTTAACTTATAGCCTTCAAAACAATTTCATTTCAATTTGATTTAAACAAATCATCAATTTAAATCTGTTAAAAATAACAGATTTAATTCATAGCTTTCAAAAAGAATTCATTCTTAACTTAGGAAAATCATTTCTCTATTCAATCTTGAAATTCCCTTAATTAACTGGAGTCTCAGTTCTTATCCAAAAGTGTTTATCATTTGAAAACAACAGTTTTCATTTTGGAAATCTGATTCATTTATACAAGTTGAAATCCTTGAGTTAAATTCAAATTCCCAAAAATAATACTTTAAAAATGGTTTAACTCATAATGACTAGTATAATATCATTAATCCCTAATTTCAAATTACAGAATTCAATTTCAAGTATTGAATTTAAATTTAAATCAACTTATTTGAATTCCAAAACTTAATCAAGTAATTTAAAAATAATAAATTCTATTTTGAAATTCCATTCCAAAAGCTTTTCACATTTATTCCGATTCCATTTCCAAAACATTTGAATTTAAAAATTCAAATTTAACTATTTCAAAAATCTGCGACTTAATCGATTTCCTCGTGAAATCCATATTTGTGTGTGTATGGTATGGTTCAGGGGTTCAACTCAATAGTGCACAACCATTCAATCATCACAGATCAAAACACAGAAATATAATTGATAAGCGATATAAACTATAACGCTTATTGGTTATATACAAATCACAGATAAATATGTCACAGATAGTAAATTACAGATCACCACATAAATCAGGATGTATCACAAAGCATCATATATTAGGGATATCAAACAATCAAGTCATCCAATAGAATCCAAATATTCGTAAGTAAAATCAGTTAATCATCTGATTAATTTAAATCAAATAAATTTCTTATGAATTATAAGTCCTCGTTAATTAACATTGATAATTTACAAATCATTTTGATTAATTATTCTTTAATCTTTTACTAATTATCCATTAAAAATAAATTAATTAACCTTTTATTATTAACCTTTAATTATTAAACAATTAATCTTTAATTATCTAATTCACCATTTAATTAATTATCTTTAATTAATTACTCTAATTAATTCTTCCTTGATTAATTATCATTCCTTAATCAACTTTATTAAATTAAATTTAACCTTTAATTAATTAATCTCAAATTAATTATCATTTTGAGTCAATCACATTATGCTTTGTATTAAATATTGATTTATCACTTGATTAAATCAATCTTTATCATTTATTAATATTTAATTAAATAATTATCCTTTAATTATTCATCATTAATAAATTAGCTCTTAACAAATTAATTAATTTTTTTTTATCAGTACTAAATTAACCTTTAATTAATTAATCTTTTTAATTAAATCTTTAAGTAAAACTTAATTAAATTAAAATAATTTACTTTTAAACCTTAAACCAATCCCATACTTAAATAAAACAATTATTTAAAAGAATGAGTTAAAAATGTTTAAAACTTGCATTTTGTTTTAAAATTTCAAAACTGTTTTTATACTTACCCGAGTCAAACCCGAGGAAATCCACGTTCTACCCGAGCCCTGCTTCGAGTCTTTCCCCAAACCAACCCGAGACTTTATAAATTTTAAATTTTGTTTAAGTGTTAAATATTTACTCGGCATGAACCTAAAAATACACGAGTCTAAACTCGAGCTATCTTGCAAACTTCCCGAGGATTACCCCGAGTCCAAGTTCTTTTTCTTTTTCTTTTTTTTTTCTTCTTCCCCATGCCACTGATACACATCAGTGATTCGTGCACCTGCACCATCCACCGCCAATGTCGTGGCCACCACTTCCATCGCCATCTAGTCATCGTTGACCCCCTCAACTCAATCCATCACCCAGCACCCATCACGACAGCACGAATCAAAATTTAGTTAAATTTCCAAACCTGGAAACACGCCAGCTTCAACACCCCAAACCTGTCAACATCGCCTCGTCCACGCCGTGCCGACCATCAGCGAGCTTCCACCTCCGGCCACCGCCTCATCTACACCCCAGCCTTCATCACCCCCAGTCTCGTGCAACTCGATGCACTGTCGACGACGAACAAATAAAATTTCTTCGACCCCAACAAAACTAGGGCTACAGACTTCAACCAATTGCCGACGCCACCACCGTGATCTACTCACCATCCCTATATTTTTCCTGCCATCCCGGTAAGCTCCTCCACCACCACGCACAACCCTAGCACCTCTAGTACCCCTGATCGCCAGAAATCCCCCAAAAACCCATTTCCGTTCAACTTCAAACTGCTACCAAAATACCCCACTAAAAATCACGAAACTCATCTTAAAAATCATCATTTGATATGAGGATTCAAGTTATACACTTGAATTAATGATTCGTGTCATTCGAAATTTCCAATTTTTAAAGTTTGTACTGTAAAATCTTGATCTTCTATCCTACATACCTCTATACATTATGAAACCATTTTTTTATTATAGCCCATAGTTAAACACATAGATCTTGTTTTGAGACTAAGGCCTGATATGGGTTATAAAACAAGAACTTGAATTATCTTTTTCCTAGCTTTGTTGGGTTGTTCTCTGTAAACCTGATACTTAAATAAAACAGAGAATACTCTGATGAAAGCCACACACACAACACATGCATATCATCACAGCATATACCATAAGATACATATTCATTTCGAAGCAACACACAAGTTTAAACTTTGAAATACAGATGTGTACTCACCTTCCAAATCATTGCTTAAATCCAGCAGTTTACAGGTTAGAGTTTGGTTGATCTGAAGCTTTTCTTTTATTTTCCTGGAACTTGTAAATTTGGAATTTTGCTTTGCTAATGAAGTTGAACTCTTTGCATGCTTGGTACTTATTACAGCTTTGAAAATGTTTAAAGAATTTGAGAAAATGTTTACAAGTATGCTCAGCCTTGTGAACTAAAGCTGTACATATATAATGTATAGAGGTGTGCAGGTACAAGTGATGGTATCCTTTTTTTTTTTTTTTGTTATAGGCTAGAGGTGTAAACATTAAATGCATCTGTACTTTGTTATGCATTTGTTTACCTTTACTTTTTCTTTCTTTCTTGTCTCGGCTGTACAAATATGTAAAGGTATGGTTTGGATTATTTCTTTTGTTTGAATACTTGAATGTATCTTGTATTTGATTTGTTACCTTTTCTTTTGTTTTTATCTTTTGTTTTGTTTTGTTATTTTGTTTAGTTTACTTTGTATTACAAATAATTTTCTATTTTAATTATGTTTGTATGCATACATTTGTTTGTAATTTATTTCATTTTAAATTCACAAATCCTAGCTTTCTTTAAAAATACCTACATACATACATACATACATACATATATATATATATATATAAATCTGAAATAACCATTTCTATCAATAAAAATCCATTTGTATAAATATTATACTATTAATATTGTTTAAATACAACTCATTATTTAATTAAAACAATTTATAAAAGAAACTATCTTTATTTTGATAAATAACATATTTTTATTTGCTCTTATTCTTGCATTTTAAATTTACTTCTATTTTTAGTTTAAATAATTATCATAAATTTTACTTTAAAAATTATTGTTTTATATTTCTCTATATATACACATATATTTTATATAACTCAAATTATCATTATTTATAAATTTTTAAATCAATTTATTTATTTATTTTTATACTTGTGTCTAAAGTATATTATTTATTTTTCAAAATCATTTATTTAAGAATTTATTTAAAATCCAATATATACATATATATTCTCATATATACAAATTTTCAAATCCATATGACTTTACATATCTTCTATTTGAATCGGGGAAACTCGCTTCCATTTATAATTAATTTTATAAATTTTTATTCAAAATTTCATTAAATTATCAATTTAAATTAAATTAAAATCTAGGGTCGTTACAAACTTCCCCCCTTAAAAGAATTTCGTCCTCGAAATTCGCAGGCACGAAAACAACAAAGATAGATAAAAGATAGAGAAATATCTTTTCAGATCAAATTGGATATTTTCAGGCCATTCATAATATATTTTATATTAAACACTACTCAAAATATTAGTACATGAGTTATAGTCATACATAACCCACTAACATCCAACTTTTACTACGATCTCAAGTCCAAAATACCTATATAAATACCCCAAAATGAGTCAAACCGACCAACTACCAATCCTCACTCTTAGAACCCTCCCTCTCAGGCCCTGACAGGTACATCACTTCAACCTCATTGTCTGTCTCAAAAATCTATTCCGGATCAGATTCTTCCAGAATAAGATACCCACCATTTAACTCCTCGTCCTCAATGGGATCATCATCATCCACGGCATTATCTAAATCCCAATGAATTGCTTCGTCACCTTCGGACTCTTCCTCCACGTCAGGTTCTTCTTCCGCCTTAACCTCCTCCTCGAATTCCTCCTCAACTTCTTCTTCGAATTCTTCCTCGAACTCTTCTTCTTCGAATTCCTCTTCATTTTCTTCTTTGAATTCGTCTTCATTTTCTTCTTCGAATTCCTCTTCATCTTCTTCTTCTTCCACTGGTGGTTGGGGCTGCACTACAGGCTCCACTGGGAATTCCCTATGAACTGATGACTCACCTTCATCATCTCGTACCCTACTGGATGAAGCATAATCACCCACTCTCCTGACCTCTCCTCCTCGGCTAACGCTATTTGTTCTCTACAATTAAAATCAAAAGCCAAATATTAAGATCTTAAGTTTAGAGTTTTATATGTTGAGAAATACATCAAAGTTTATATTTCATATTTTATTCCACCCAAGAAGCTATAACAGAAATTCAAAATTTGTTCTCAACCAAAATCGTTTTATCAATACAATTCAAAAGAATTTGAAAACGAATCAAAGAAAATTGATAAGAAAGTTGTTTCCACTATTGTTACAGAGTATCGACCAATTATAGTCGTATTTCCCTGTCCTCTATCTCGTTCTCTTCTTGCACTCATACTTACTATCAGTGGATAGTAAGAGAATTTACTGAGGCATTCAAACGGATATCTTAAGGATTACTCATTCTAGGATTTACTTCATCCTATCTCTAATGAGTTACTTAATGTGTTACACTCCTGAGCTAAAGTTTAACCTTAGCTCTGATACCAAATTTAACGATTCGAATTTTGCCCGCTCAAAAATCGACATCCATACTTCAAATCGTATTCGAATGCCGTAGATTCGACCGTTCAAATCCGATTCGCCGGAGCTTATAACAATCATTAAGTAAACAACACAGCGGAATAAAAGAACAATACATTGATATACAGCTTTGATACAATATCTGATACAACAGATAATCCAATAGATATCAATATACATCAGAGATATGATACAATAAAATAGCAGCGGAAAGAAAATAGATAACATTTAACAGCGGAACAAATAACTCTAAGATAATCTTCAACGAAGAACTCCAAATCTGAACTCCATCTCCAAGAACTAATCCAGCAATAGCTCGAACTCCCAATAACGATGCACAAAGATAGACAAGCCTGGTGCGATCCAAAGACTGAACTAACTCCAGATAATCCACTATATCCAACTATCTGTAAAACCCAACTCTAGACTGCTCGTGTAGAAAATAATGAGCACCCAGAGTTTAGGAAAGAAACAATAAACTCCGGATCAGTCGTGGGACTGGTGTGAGCAACAAAAACAGTTTATCTTTTAAAACATTCAACAAAAGATTTTCAAAGTCAATTCGCAATGCTTTTAAAAATGAGACTACCATAAGGCCTCCCGCACACACACACAATGCAAACGCAGAATCGGAGGAGATTTCTCCTTATGATAGTCAAAGATGCTTGATACGCATTAAAAAGACATTTGATATTATTACTAGTGCATAGTGTAGAGAAAAATTCATTTCGAAAGTAGAATATAAATCTTAGCCAACATAGACATTTCGAACTATGCCTACTATAGCTACCATCCAAACAGTGTTGCGACACCATAAGTGAATGATGGGTTCTACAACTAATACCGTACAAGTTTCGTATTGTTTCTTTGGATTTCCAACAAATGGTCAGGCCAAGGAACTTCCCATTGCCACATGAGAATGCCTCTGGAAAGACATCCCCGAGAACCAAACCGGAACTCTGCCAACACAAGGCCGGGTTACCCCTAACTGGGTAACTACTGACACGAGCACGCCATTCCCCGATCGTAAACGACCTTTCTCACGGGATCCCGATAACCAACAACCACAAAGTAATAAATTCGTAGTAACCACATAGGTTAAATATCTGGGCTCCATACCATGATACCACCTCTATCCAGAAGGAAATGCACATACCCTAAAGGGAGCTACCCCTCATAACCTTGCCGCATCTTTCCTGTTTTGACCATTTCCGGGGTGTGAGGCTCGACGAAGTCACGTCCACAAAAACATACTTTATACAAAAGCCATGCTTTGGGTCAACAAAAGATCATAGAAATGATCACCAGGATAGACGATCAAATAAATGATCCTATCATAAATAATCAACACAATGATCATTTCACAGCAACACTCAGTATGTCACATTACCAAATTGGGAATATATCGTTGATAACTTCAACTATATAACCTCTGAGTTCGTACGTCTCAGAGAAGGGTGTTAAGCTAAAAGAATAAATTCTTCGCCACCAACAGAAATATATTTGAAAGAAATCGGCTTTATATCTCAATTTGTAATGTCAGACATACAATCCATACAAGTCTGTTCTGTGTTCGAACAGAACCGAAGGCACTTACAAAGAAGTCCTTGCAACCCGGATATTCACAATCCCGATCGGATTTTCCCATCACTTAGGGAGTTTCTATACCGGCGCGACTCGGCGCAGAAACAATCGATAGGTCATCCTATCGCTTTCACAAATACCTGGTCTTCATCACCGGTCTTCAAATGCTATCCATAACGACGTATCACATATTCGGAATGGGTTATACGACACAAAGGTCCTTTCCCGGCTAAACCGAATAGTGAGCGAAAATATTTCAAAAACAATGGATAATGGGATTTCAATTAAGTCACAACTTAATAATTCAAACTTTCTTTCAAATGGTTTAACAAATTACCATTTTCAATCTTTAAACAAAAAGATTCATTTTCACAACCTTTAACGGTTTAAACAATTTTCACATTTAAATCTTTTAAACAAAAGATTCATTCACATATTTTCCAAATCAATTTTCATTTCAATTTGATTTAACTCGTTAAATCTTTAAATCAAAGATTTAACTTATAGCCTTCAAAACAATTTCATTTCAATTTGATTTAAACAAATCATCAATTTAAATCTGTTAAAAATAACAGATTTAATTCATAGCTTTCAAAAAGAATTCATTCTTAACTTAGGAAAATCATTTCTCTATTCAATCTTGAAATTCCCTTAATTAACTGGAATCTCAGTTCTTATCCAAAAGTGTTTATCATTTGAAAACAACAGTTTTCATTTTGGAAATCTGATTCATTTATACAAGTTGAAATCCTTGAGTTAAATTCAAATTCCCAAAAATAATACTTTAAAAATGGTTTAACTCATAATGACTAGTATAATATCATTAATCCCTAATTTCAAATTATAGAATTCAATTTCAAGTATTGAATTTAAATTTAAATCAACTTATTTGAATTCCAAAACTTAATCAAGTAATTTAAAAATAATAAATTCTATTTTGAAATTCCATTCCAAAAGCTTTTCACATTTATTCCGATTCCATTTCCAAAACATTTGAATTTAAAAATTCAAATTTAACTATTTCAAAAATCTGCGACTTAATCGATTTCCTCGTGAAATCCATATTTGTGTGTGTATGGTGTGGTTCAGGGGTTCAACTCAATAGTGCACAACCATTCAATCATCACGGATCAAAACACAGAAATATAATTGATAAGCGATATAAACTATAACGCTTATTGGTTATATACAAATCACAGATAAATATGTCACAGATAGTAAATTACAGATCACCACATAAATCAGGATGTATCACAAAGCATCATATATTAGGGATATCAAACAATCAAGTCATCCAATAGAATCCAAATATTCGTAAGTAAAATCAGTTAATCATCTGATTAATTTAAATCAAATAAATTTCTTATGAATTATAAGTCCTGGTTAATTAACATTGATAATTTACAAATCATTTTGATTAATTATTCTTTAATCTTTTACTAATTATCCATTAAAAATAAATTAATTAACCTTTTATTATTAACCTTTAATTATTAAACAATTAATCTTTAATTATCTAATTCACCATTTAATTAATTATCTTTAATTAATTACTCTAATTAATTCTTCCTTGATTAATTATCATTCCTTAATCAACTTTATTAAATTAAATTTAACCTTTAATTAATTAATCTCAAATTAATTATCATTTTGAGTCAATCACATTATGCTTTGTATTAAATATTGATTTATCACTTGATTAAATCAATCTTTATCATTTATTAATATTTAATTAAATAATTATCCTTTAATTATTCATCATTAATAAATTAGCTCTTAACAAATTAATTAATTTTTTTTTATCAATACTAAATTAACCTTTAATTAATTAATCTTTTTAATTAAATCTTTAAGTAAAACTTAATTAAATTAAAATAATTTACTTTTAAACCTTAAACCAATCCCATACTTAAATAAAACAATTATTTAAAAGAATGAGTTAAAAATGTTTAAAACTTGCATTTTGTTTTAAAATTTCAAAACTGTTTTTATACTTATCCGAGTCAAACCCGAGGAAATCCACGTTCTACCCGAGCCCTGCTTCGAGTCTTTCCCCAAACCAACCCGAGACTTTATAAATTTTAAATTTTGTTTAAGTGTTAAATATTTACTCGGCATGAACCTAAAAATACACGAGTCTAAACTCGAGCTATCTTGCAAACTTCCCGAGGATTACCCCGAGTCCAAGTTCTTTTTTTTTTCTTTTTTTTTCTTCTTCCCCATGCCACTGATACACATCAGTGATTCGTGCACCTGCACCATCCACCGTCGATGTCGTGGCCACCACTTCCATCGCCATCTAGTCATCGTTGACCCCCTCAACTCAATCCATCACCCAGCACCCATCACGACAGCACGAATCAAAATTTAGTTAAATTTCCAAACCTGGAAACACGCCAGCTTCAACACCCCAAACCTGTCAACATCGCCTCGTCCACGCCGTGCCGACCATCAGCGAGCTTCCACCTCCGGCCACCGCCTCATCTACACCCCAGCCTTCATCACCCCCAGTCTCGTGCAACTCGATGCACTGTGGACGACGAACAAATCAAATTTCTTCGACCCCAACAAAACTAGGGCTACAGACTTCAACCAATTGCCGACGCCACCACCGTGATCTACTCACCATCCCTATATTTTTCCTGCCATCCCGGTAAGCTCCTCCACCACCACGCACAACCCTAGCACCTCTAGTAACCCTGATCGCCAGAAATCCCCCAAAAACCCATTTCCGTTCAACTTCAAACTGCTACCAAAATACCCCACTAAAAATCACGAAACTCATCTTAAAAATCATCATTTGATATGAGGATTCAAGTTATACACTTGAATTAATGATTCGTGTCATTCGAAATTTCCAATTTTTAAAGTTTGTACTGTAAAATCTTGATCTTCTATCCTACATACCTCTATACATTATGAAACCATTTTTTTATTATAGCCCATAGTTAAACACATCGATCTTGTTTTGAGACTAAGGCCTGATATGGGTTATAAAACAAGAACTTGAATTATCTTTTTCCTAGCTTTGTTGGGTTGTTCTCTGTAAACCTGATACTTAAATAAAACAGAGAATACTCTGATGAAAGCCACACACACAACACATGCATATCATCACAGCATATACCATAAGATACATATTCATTTCGAAGCAACACACAAGTTTAAACTTTGAAATACAGATGTGTACTCACCTTCCAAATCATTGCTTAAATCCAGCAGTTTACAGGTTAGAGTTTGGTTGATCTGAAGCTTTTCTTTTATTTTCCTGGAACTTGTAAATTTGGAATTTTGCTTTGCTAATGAAGTTGAACTCTTTGCATGCTTAATACTTATTACAGCTTTGAAAATGTTTAAAGAATTTGAGAAAATGTTTACAAGTATGCTCAGCCTTGTGAACTAAAGCTGTACATATATAATGTATAGAGGTATGCAGGTACAAGTGATGGTATCCTTTTTTTTTTTGTTATAGGCTAGAGTTGTAAACATTAAATGCATCTGTACTTTGTTATGCATTTGTTTACCTTTACTTTTTCTTTCTTTCTTGTCTCGGCTGTACAAATATGTAAAGGTATGGTTTGGATTATTTCTTTTGTTTGAATACTTGAATGTATCTTGTATTTGATTTGTTACCTTTTCTTTTGTTTTTATCTTTTGTTTTGTTTTGTTATTTTGTTTAGTTTACTTTGTATTACATATAATTTTCTATTTTAATTATGTTTGTATGCATACATTTGTTTGTAATTTATTTCATTTTAAATTCACAAATCCTAGCTTTCTTTAAAAATACCTACATACATACATACATACATACATATATATATATATATATATATATATATATATATATCTGAAATAACCATTTCTATCAATAAAAATCCATTTGTATAAATATTATACTATTAATATTGTTTAAATACAACTCATTATTTAATTAAAACAATTTATAAAAGAAACTATCTTTATTTTGATAAATAACATATTTTTATTTGCTCTTATTCTTGCATTTTAAATTTACTTCTATTTTTAGTTTAAATAATTATCATAAATTTTACTTTAAAAATTATTGTTTTATTTTTCTCTATATATACACATATATTTTATATAACTCAAATTATCATTATTTATAAATTTTTAAATCAATTTATTTATTTATTTTTATACTTGTGTCTAAAGTATATTATTTATTTTTCAAAATCATTTATTTAAGAATTTATTTAAAATCCAATATATACATATATATTCTCATATATACAAATTTTCAAATCCATATGACTTTACATATCTTCTATTTGAATCGGGGAAACTCGCTTCCATTTATAATTAATTTTATAAATTTTTATTCAAAATTTCATTAAATTATCAATTTAAATTAAATTAAAATCTAGGGTCGTTACAGAGGGTGTCGGTCCCCGCCTTCTTTTTATTTTGAAACCTGCACATATTCATAGTATGGAATAAAACGATTCTTTTACTTGTACAAACTTCTGTCTGTATTTGAGAATGCATTTATTCTTCTTTTTCATACAAGTTTCTTTATTTTCTTTGTGTGATGTTGAAGTAAGCCTGTGGTATGTTGCTTGAGCATTGCTTTTATTTTTGTAACTATATTATATTGCCCCCATACCACGGTTTATTGCAATCTCATTCACATTGGCAATATTTTGGAGAATAACTCTTCTGTTTCGAGAGGACTTGTACTCCTTTTTTTTAGAACAGCTTTTCCATTTTTGAGAAGGCTCGTATTCGTACTTTAGAGAATAATTTTTCCATTTTAAGGAAATATTTCTCTGATTCAGTAGAATGTGCCTTGTATTGGAGAAGTCTTCTCTTTTATTTTTTTAATACACTTCAACTTTTAGAGATGATCACTTTTTTTCTCTTTTTTTAAAAAAAAGAGAAAAGTAGTGAATTCTCCTACACGGCGAAGTGGGCTTCGAAAGAAAGCTTTGATTTGGTACTTCAATCTTAGGAGAGAAATATTATCATTGTGGTGAGATTGATCTTTTCATGAAAGTAGAAGTACGCCTCCAAAGAGGGCTTTCCACATTCCAACTCTTGTGAAGTGTGTCTCCGAAGAGAGCTGTTTGCACTTCAAATCCTAGTGAAATGTGCGCCTCCGAAGTGGTCTTTTAGCATTTCAACTCTGATGAAATGGGCCTCCAAAAAGGGATTTTCACATTCCAACTCTTGTGAAGTTTTATTTCAAAGCTCGGTGAAATGTGTGCCTCCGAAGAGGTCTTTTAGCATTTCAACTCTGGTGAAATGGGCCTCCAAAGAGGGCTTTTCACATTTCAACTTTTGTGAAGTTTTATTTCAAATCTCGGTGAAATGTGTGCCTCCGAAGAGGTCTTTTACTATTTCAACTTTGGTGAAATGGGCCTCCAAAGAGGGCTTTTCACATTTAAACTCTTGTGAAGTTTTATTTCAAATCTCGGTGAAATGTGTGCCTCCGAAGAGGTCTTTTAGCATTTCAACTCTGGTGAAATGGGCCTCCGAAAAGGGCTTTTCACATTTCAACTCTTGTGAAGTTTTATTTCAAATCTCGGTGAAATGCGTGCCTCCGAGTAGGGCTTTTGCCTAGAAGTTCCTTTCTGATGGTTGGATGGATACACGGGGCGGACACAAGTTACTTGGATGTTTGTTTGCACAAACAATCTCAACTAGTTAACAAGGGCCCTATGCCTTCCACTTGGGAAGGTGCCTCCGGTCATTCCACCAATCTTTTTTGGTTGAAAAGAGAACTTTCTTTTGCTGGCATGCCCCGTTAGAGGTCTTTATCCTCCGAAGAGTTGTGCCTCCGAAGAGGGCTTGTGCCTTCGAAGAGGTCTTTTGCTATTTCCTCCCTGCTCGCCCATGTCTTTTCTCCATTTACTCATATCAGCGACTCCTTGTTATCATTTTCAAGCACACATTCCTTTCTTTTGCAAGTACTATGTTTTATCCAAAGAAGTGTACTTCATTGTTAAGTGAGCTCGCAGGGGCAGACATATGCTACTTAATCGGATGTTCGTTTGCACAAACGATCACAATTAGTTAGCAAGGGCCCACCTTCGGCAGAATCATTAACTGTTTGCTTGAAGCATTTCTTGTATAGGATTTGAATCTGGAATTTTTGTGTCTTAACATTTGTTTGTTAAGTGATGTCAGGTTTCGCTTGGTCTTGTGATGGGTAAGCTTTTTTTTAGTGGCCTGCAATATTAAATCGACATTTTAGTAATACAATTAAAGTTCTTTACATATCGAAATAAAACAGGCATTTTGTAATAGTAGAGAACACAAGATTTATAGTGGTTCGGCCAAGAATGGGGCCTACATCCACTTAATAGTTCTTATTATTCACTTGCACTGGCTTTTCAATGGCTTTCAATACAAGAATCATACATCCATAATTCTTTTACAATATTTCAGTAAAGCTTTTAAGTAAAATATGGGCGCAAGTGATTGCTGTTCCAAGCCTATGGAATTGGATCTCCTTCGACAGTTGTCAGTTTGAAAGTGCCATCAAGAAGTTTTTTGCCTATGACATACGGCCCTTCCCAGTTTGGCGCAAACACTCCTGTTGCTGTCATGATCCTTTTCAAGACTAGATCCCAAATCTCAAAGCTGCGTTAGCGAACTTTGGAATTGAAGTGCCTGGCAATTCTGTGCTGATGGGCTGCGATTCTGAGATGAGCCTCTTTCCTTCTTTCATCGAGGAAGTCTAATGCTTCAAGTTACAGCTTTTCATTTTCAGCTTGATGGAAATGGATTCTTCTATGTGAAGGGACTTCTGTCTCCACCGGAATCATTGCTTCTGATCCGTATGCCAATGAAAATGGAGTGTGCCCAGTCGCAGTTTTATGGGTAGTTCTGTATGCCCATAGTGCTAGTGGTAGCTTATCGACCCAACCACCTTTCACTTTTTCCAGCTATTTTTTGATGGTTGATTTGATGATTTTGTTTACTGCTTCCACTTGCCCGTTTGCCTACGGACAAGGCACTGTTGAGAAGCTTTTTTGGATCCTGAATCGCTTGCAAAAATCTTGGAACTCTTCGCTTTCGAATTGGGTTCCATTGTCTGTGATTATCTTTTGAGGCACACCATACCTGTAAATGATATTCTTAGTCACAAAGTTTATCATCTTTTTAGAGGTAATAGTAGCTAATGGTTCAGATTCAGCCCATTTAGTAAAATAATCAACAGCAACAATGGCATATCTGATTCCGGACTTGGTGGTTGGCAAAGGCCCGATGAGATCTATTCCCCAAATAGAAAATGGCCATGGACTGACCATCTGTGTTATCTCGGTGGAAGGTGCTCTTGGGATTTTTGCAAATCTCTGGCATCGGTAACATTTTCGGGCGTAGCTTGCAGCATCACGATTAATGTCTGGCCAAAAATACCCATAACGGAGAATTTTCTTTGCTAGAGTTTGACCACCTGAATGATCTCAACACTCTCCTCCGTGTACTTCAGTTAGAATTGTCTTAGCCTCTTCCTTGGTCACACATCGGGGTAATGGCATTGAGAATCCCCGTCTATACAATCGGCCATCATGAATTATATATCTAGTGGCTTTTCTTAGCAGCTTGTGTCGTTCTTTTGAATTTTCTGGTAGATAACCGTTGAGCAGATATACCATTATCGGAGTCATCCACGTTTCTTGCTCTTGAGATATAGTCATGATCCAGTCAATATCCATCTTATCAGTGCTTGAAGCTGACAGGACTTCCACGGGAACTAATCCCAATAATTGAGCTTCACCAGTGCTTGCATACTTCGTGAGAGAATCTGCCTTCATGTTCTCTTCCCGGGGTATATGACTTATCGTACAATGGTCAAGATCATCGAGAAGTTCCCAGGCGCTTGACATGTAAGAAGGCAGATTTCCTCCTTTAGTTTGAAACTCTTTCTTGACTTAGCATACAATAAGCTGTAAATCACTGAAGATCTGCAACACTTTGACATTCAGCTCTTAAGCAATCTTCAAGCCGGCAATAAGAGCTTCATATTCTGCTTCATTATTTGTTGAAGGAAATTCCAAACTCAATGCGTAGCACAATGATCGCCCTTCGGGGGTTTCAAGCACAACCCCAGTTCCGGAACAGTAATCGTTTCTCGCACTATCAACATATAATTTCCATCGAATTGGGGTATTATCAGTCACTTCTTCCTCACTATCACCTTTATCTGTACATTCTACGATGAAATCTGCTAAAGCTTGTCCATTGATTGCTCTATGGGGATGATAAGTGATGTCGTATGGGCTGAGTTCAGTATTCCACTTCAGAAGACGACCCGAAGTCTCAGGGCGAAACAGGACTTGCTTCAGAGGTTGATCAGTGAGGACTTTGATAGGATGAGCTTGGAAATATGGCCTCAAATTTCTTGATGCAATCAGTAAAAAATAGGCTAGCTTTTCCAACTTTGAATAATTCACCTCTGCCCTAGTGAATCTTTTGCTGATATAATAAACCGGGCGCTGAATTTTTGCGTCTTCCCGTACCAACGCTGGACTGAGAGCATGAGATGAGATTACCAAATATATGAAAAGATCTTCACCATTGTCGGGCTTAGAAAGTATTGGAGGCATTTCAATATGACGAATCAACTCATCAAAAGCTTTCTGGCATTCAGGAGTCCAGTCAAAGTTTTTTCTTCCCTTCTTCAGAGCATCAAAGAACTGAATGCATTTATCAGTGGCTTTGGAAATGAACCGACTCAAGGCAGCAACTTTTCCATTGAGACTTTGCAATTCCTTCTTCATTTTAGGAGCTTTGACTTCTATTAAGGCAGCAATCTGAGCAGGGTTAGCTTCACCCCTTGTACTCAACATGAAACCCAAGAACTTTCCGGACTCCACCCCAAATGAACATTTCAAAGGATTAAGCTTCATTCTGTATTTTCGGAGGACTGCAAACATTTCTACCAAGTGATCCATATGGTCTACTGCCTTCTTTGATTTCACCAGCATATCGTCAACATAAACTTCCACAGTCTTGCCAATTTGCGTTTTGAACATAGCTTTGACAAGTCATTGGTAAGTTGCCCCTACATTCTTAAGTCCGAAGGGCATGACTCTATAGTAGTAGAGACCGACATCGGTGATGAAGCTCCTGTCCTCCTGATCTGGTTCATGCATCATGATCTGGTTATATCCGGAGTAAACATCCATAAAAGATAACAATTCATGCTCCACTGTTCCATCCACCAACTGATCTATTCTGGGCAACGGGAAGTAGTCTTTGGGGCAGGCTTTGTTTAAATCTGAAAAGTCAATGCATACTCTCCACTTTCCATTAGCTTTCTTAACCAGTACTGGATTTGAAACCCAATTCGGATAAGTAGACTCCCTGATGAAACCATTGTCCATGAGCCGATCTACCTCTTCTTTAAATGCTGCTGACCTTTCAGGACCCTGGGTTCTTCTTTTCTGCTTTACCGGTGTAAACTTCGGACCAATATTCAGAGTAATTACTGCAACTTTTGGGGATATTCCACACATATCAGCATGAGTCCAAGCAAATATGTCCAGATTTTCTTTCAAGAATGATATCAAAATATTCTAAACCGTTGCACTAAGTTGCGAACCCACATTCAGCACCTTGTTAGGGTCTTTCGGGTGAACAGGTACTGGCACCGTTACTTCCACTGGCACCACTCTATTCTACCCTGCACTGGCTTTTCTAGGATCCATTTCTCTTCGTGCCCCACTATGCTCGCCAGTGCAGGGTCCACCCTGTAATTGTTACAAGGTTGGTTCTTTGATGCGGACTGGGGCCGCCGCATCTTTTCTCATCTCTCTCTTCCTTGCTTCACGCAACTCTATTAGATAACATTCTCGCCCAGCATTCTAATCCCCTTTAATGACACCAACTCCATTATCCATGGGGAATTTCATAGTAAGGCACCACCGAGCGGGAATTGCTTTAAATGCTGCAAGAGTTGGTCGGTCTAGGAAGGCATTGTAGGCAGAAAATTCATCAACAAATACAAAAGTTTGTTTTTGAACCACCTTTTTCTGCCCCTCTCCAAGCTCTACCAACAAGTCAATAGTTCCAATTGGTTGCTTCAGTTCCTCAGTAAACGCAACAATTTTCTGCGATGAAGCTTGAACATCAGCTATCGGAATTTTCATTTGATCGAACGTCTTTTTGAAGAGAATATTGCAAGAAGCACCGTAATCAACAAGCACTCTTCTTACAATAGCCGGCCCAATGCCTGCAGAAATGACCAAGGGATCCATGGTAGGAGCTTCAACGCCCATGGAGTCCCTGGCTCTGAAGACAATATCATAATTAAAAGTTTTCTGCTGCTTCAAAGGTGCAGCAGCTTCCAACACAAAACAGTCTCTTCTGTTGGTGCATACTTCAAGGCATAGGCATATCTTTCCACTTCACCCCAGCTTCTGCCTGTTGGGTGAGGACCTCCCGTAATCACATTAATAACATGCCCCTCCGATTCATGCGCTGCCACCTTCTTACTCGAGCTGGGTTGATGGACAGGGACTTGTTGCCCCTGTGTTGAAGAAGTTGCGTCGTTCCTGTTCCTCTTCACATATTGCTAAAGTTTATTTTCTTTCAATAGTTCCTCAATCAAAATCATCAGATGATGGCACTCATTACTATCATGGCCGGGTTGATTGTGGAATCGGCAAAATCTTCCAGTTTTCTCAGCATTTCTCCCAAGCCTCAACTTAACTGGTGTGGGGTATTCGACAGTGTCCTTGGTTGCAAAGAAAATGTTTTCTAGTGTATCGGTTAAGGGAGTGAAGTGAAAATGACGATTTTTCTTCTCATTTCTCTACTTCTTTCCTCCATCATTCTCCCTCTTGTGAGTATTAGATTCTTTTTTATTCGAAGCAGCATTATTGTTTCTAACCTCTGTCGATACCACCTTGGTCGGTGCTTGAAGGCTTTCCAAGCGCATGAATTCATCAGCTTTCTTATAGAATTTCTCAAGCGAATTCGGTTCTTTCATCTTCAGCCACTTCCCAACTTCACTCGATTTGTCGATTTCCCTCATCAAGTATGTCAAGACCATCTGTGGCTCTGCATTATCCACTTCAGCCAAAGCTATGTTGAAGCGGTTCAAAAAAGATCAAATAGATTCCCCGGGATTCTGTTCCAGGCTCGACAGTGACATAATATCCTTTGCCTTTGAAGCATACAACCTGAATTGTTCTTTAAACTTCCAAGTCAAATCGGAGAACTAGTCTATGGATCGGACCGGTAGCTTTGTGAACAAGAGTAGAGCCACTCCTTCCAAGTATACCAGAAAGTACGCACATTTGATCTCATCCGATGCCCTGGCACCAGACATGTGCCAGTCATACTTGTACAAGAATTGATTAGGGTCACTTGTTCCCTTATAAGCCGGGATGGTAGGAGGAACAAACTTCCTTGACAATTCTGCTTTCAAAATCCTTTCAGTGAACGGAGTCTTGCTCGGAGAGAATCCCCATTCTTTTTCATCTTCTTCTCTCTGCATGCTCTCTTTCATGATTTGTCGAACCATGTTAACTCCGTTTTGAAAGCGACTTAACGATCTAAGAGGTGGAACGACCTAACGAGTTAAGAAGTGGAACGACCTAACGACCTATGGAATTAAACTTCTCAACGACCTAATAAGTTCAGCGACCTAAAGGAGTACACGACCTAAAGACTTAGCTATGAGATCGACCAAACTGCCGAGAGGAGTTCGCGACCTTGCGACCCAACGAGTTAACAACTTACAGGGAGTAAGCGACCTAACCAATGAAGTGGAGCTAACGACCTAATACTTAGCTACCTAAAGTCTGAAGTGACTTAGCGATCTAAGAACCTCATGACCTACCATCTCAAACGACCTAGTGACTTCAGTCCTCAGCGACCTAAAAGCTTCAGCGACTTAAAAGATGGAACAATACTAAGCGACCTAACAGGTAGCGACCTACGACCTAAGTGAATCCACGGCTTAACGACCTAATGAGTTAAGCGACATAACAAGTTAACGACTTAGCCTAGGTCGTTGCATTGGATGTCTCAGCCTTGTAAGGTCACCGACTACTCCCCTAGGTCGTACACGACCTACTACTTCATTCGAAAGAGATCAAGTGTGTTCTAGTTAAGCCGTAAAGCTTAGGTCGCTACCACTAGGTCGCCCCACGGCCTACGACCTATCTTAGGTCGCCAACAACCTATAACCAACGACCTAACTCCGAACTCTCCTATAAATACGGCACTAGCTCCAACTTGAAGGGGACTTTTGGGATCATTCTCCATAGCATCAACACTCTGCCATTTTCTCAACTCAAACAACACTTCAAGCACCTCAAGCACAAAGGGCCCTACGACAAACTTCAAGAGAGAATCTACATCATTCAATATGAACTCAAAAGAATATTCTGCATCGAAGTTTGAGCTACTAGTCTAAAGTGTGTTGTAATTGAAGAAAGTTGTATAAGTTGTACTTAAGTCAACAATAAAGAGAATTGAAGTGGATGTAGGCTTGACTATAAACCGAACCACTATAAAAACTATGTCTTTTACTGCTTTTCTGTAATTTTCTGCTCTCTCTACTTCCCGTATTGACGGGTGGTGCTTTCACACCTACTCTACATACACCGAGGTGTTAACGTCTGATTTTTACGTTAACATTTTTGGTGCTTTCACTGAGAACCCAATTCATGATACCTTCATCATTGCTTCGCAAAAGTTTGTTGAAAAAGTCTCTTTCAAAACCAGAAGACTATCGAAAATAATGGCTCCTAGAAGAAAGCGTGGATATACAAGACCTAGTAATGTCTATGAAAATACTGCCACTTCCCCTTCATCAAGTCAAGCAACACCAAGTGCCGGAATTACACGAGAAGAGTTAGATGCTGCAGTATCTGGATTATACCAGCAGATGGAAACTCAGAATGCTTTAATGCTTGAGAGGATAAATGCATTGCTTGGAGCAAATCGTCAACCGGTGAATAACGAAGAAAACCTTGCAGATGATGTTCATGATCCTGAAGAGAGGAATATTCCCCAAAGAGCAGCCAACCCCGTCAAAGAAACACCTCCTCAAGCTAGAGGATCGAGACCACAGCCAACTCTCCGCGAACGTTTATCCCGACAAACTTCCGGGAAAATGGCCGAAGTTTGTCCTGCAGGTCCTTTAAATGATGAGGATTATCTTTTGGGCATGGTGCGACAAATCATGAAAGAAAGTATGTAGAGAAATGAAGATGAGAAGGAATGGGGATTCGCTCCGAGCAAAACTTCATTCACAGAGAAGATTCTAAAGGCAGAATTCGAAGGAAGTTTGTTCCTCCGACCATCCCGGCTTATAAGGGAACAAGTGACCCTAATCAATTCATGTATAAGTATCATTGGCACATGACTGGTGCTAGAGCGTCTGATGAGATCAAATGCCGGTAATTTTCGGTATACTTGGAAGGAGTGGCTCTGCTCTGGTTCACAAAACTTCCGGTCCGATCCATAGATCAGTTCGTCGATTTGACTCGGAAGTTTAAAGAGCAATTCAGGTTGTATGCTTCAAAAGCAAAGGATATTATGTCACTATCAAGCCTGTAACAGAACCCTGGGGAATCTATCAGGTCTTTCTTAAACCGCTTCAACATAGCTTTGGCTAAAGTGGACAATGCGGAGCCACGGATGGTCTTGACATACCTGATGAGGGCAATCGATAAATCAAGCGAATTTGGAAAGTGGCTGAAGATGAAAGAACCGAATTCACTTGAGAAATTCTATAAGAAAGCTGATGAATTCATGCGCTTGGAAAGCCTTCGGGCACTAGTTAAAGTGGCATTGATAGAGGTTAAGGATAACACTACTGCTCCTACCAAAAGAGAATCCGGAGGTCAGAAAAGGGAGAACAATGGTGGGAAGAAACAAAAAGATATGCAGAAACCTCGCTTCTTAAAATCTTAAAATTTCACTCCTTTAACTGACACCCCGGAGAATATCTTCTTTGCTGCCAAAGATGCGGTAGAATATCCTAAACCGCCCGAGATGAGAGTTAGTAAAAAGGCTGCTCAAAGTGGGAGATTTTGTCGGTTTCATAATGAACCTGGTCATGATACCAACGAATGTCGCCATCTGAAAAATTTAATTGAAGTACTGTTGAGAGAGAACAAGTTGCAGCAATACGTTAAGAGAAGTAGAAATGACCCAACTTCGTCTACTAAGGGTCAACAACTTCCAGCTCAACCATCTGGCTCGAGTGAGAGGAACACTGTTCATGAATCAGAAAGGCCTGTTATTAATGTGATTACAGGAGGGCCTCTCCCAGCAGGCAGAAACTGGGGCGAGATGGAAAGAAATGCCCGTGCCTTGAAATATGCACCAACAGAAGAAAGTGTTTTTGTTCTAGAAGATGCTGCACCTTTGAAGCAGCAGAAAACTTTTAATGATGATATTGTGTTCAGAGCCCGAGACTCTATGGGCATTGAAGCTCCAACCATGGATCCTTTGGTCATCTCTGCAGGCATTGGGCCGGCTATTATGAGAAGAGTGCTTGTAGATTGCGGTGCTTCTTGCAATATTCTTTTCAAGAAGACATTCGATCAAATGAAAATTCCAATGGCTGATGTTCAAGCCTCATCTCAGAAGATTGTTGGGTTTACTGGGGAACCGAAGCAGCCCATTGGAACTATCAACTTGTTCATAGAGCTTGGAGAGCGGCAGAAAAAGGTGGTTCGGAAACAGACCTTTGTAATTGTTGATGAATTTTCCGCTTACAACGCCTTCCTAGGTCAACCAACTGCTGCGGCTTTTAAGGCAATTCTCGCACTGTGGTGCCTCGCTATAAATTTCCCCACGGATAATGGAGTTAGAGTTATTAAAGGGGATCAGAATGCTGGGCGAGAATGTTATCTGATAGAGTTGCGAGAAGCGAGGAAGAGAGAGATGCGAAAAGGTGTGGCAGCCCCAGTCCGCATCAAAGAGCCAACCTTGTAGCAATTATAGGGTGGACCCTGCACTGGCAAGCATAATGGGGCATGAAGAGAAATGGATCCTAGAAAAGCTAGTGCGGGGCAAAATAGAGTGGTGCCAGTCGAAGTGACGGTGCCGGTACCTGTTGACCGAAAGATCCAAACAAAGTGGTGAATGTGGGCTCACAACTTAGTGTGACGGTTCAAAATTCCTTGGTAACATTCTTGAAAGCAAATCTGGACGTATTCGCTTGGACTCATGCCGATATGTGTGGAATATCCCCAGAGATCGCAGTACATACTTTGAATATTGATTTAAAGTTTACATCGGTAAAACAAAAAAGAAGAACCCAGGGTCCTGAAAGGTCAGCAGCGTTGAAGGAAGAGGTAGACCGGCTTATGGAGAATGGTTTCATCAGAGAGTCTACTTATCCGAATTGGGTTTCAAATCCAGTACTGGTTAAGAAAGCTAATGGGAAATGGAGAGTTTGCATTGACTTCTCAGATTTAAACAAAGCCTGCCCCAAAGACTGCTTCCCGTTACCCAGAATAGATCAATTGGTGGATGGAACGGCGGGACATGAATTGTTATCTTTCATGGATGCTTACTCCGGATACAACCAGATTATGATGCATGAGCCAGATCAGGAGGACACAAGCTTCATCACCGATGTTGGTCTCTAATGCTTTAAAGTTATGGCCTTCGGACTTAAGAATGCAGGGGAAACTTACCAAAGACTCGTTAATGCTATGTTTAAACCGCAGATTGGAAAAACTATGGAAGTTTATGTTGACGATATGTTAGTGAAATCAAAGAAAGCGGTAGACCACATGGATCACTTGGCGGAGATGTTCGCAATCCTCCGGAAGTACAGAATGAAGCTTAATCCTTTGAAATGTTCATTTGGGGTGGAGTTCGGAAAGTTCTTGGGTTTCATTATGAGTGCTAGGGGCATTGAAGCTAATCCTGCCCAAATTATTGCCTTAACAGAAGTCAAAGCCCCTAGGACAAAGAAGGAACTACAGAGTCTTAATGGGAAAGTCGCTGCTTTGAGTCGATTCATTTCTAAAGTTACTGATAAATGCATTCCGTTCTTTGATGCACTGAAGAAAGGAAGGAAGAATTTTGATTGGACTCCTGAATGCCAGAAAGCTTTCGATGAGTTGATCTGTCATATGGAAACGCCTCCAATACTTTCTAAGCCGAATAATGGCGAAGATCTTTTTGTATATTTGGCAATCTAGTCTCATGCTCTCAATGCAGCCTTGGTATGGAAAGACGCAAAAATTTAGTGCCCGGTCTATTATATCAGTAAAAGATTCACTAGGGCAGAGATGAATTATTCGAAGTTGGAAAAGATCGCCTATTGTCTACTGATTGCATCAAGAAAATTGAGGCGTATTTTCAAGCTCATCCAATCAAAGTCCTCACTGATCAGCCTCTGAAGCAAGTCCTCTTTCGCCCTGAGACTTCGGGTCGCCTATTGAAGTGGAATATTGAACTCAGCCAATACGACATCACTTATCATCCCCGGAGAGCAATCAATGGACAAGCTTTGGTAGATTTCATCGCAGAATGTACAGACAAAGGTGATGGTGAGGAAGCAGTGACCGATAATCCCCCAATTCGATGGAAATTGTATGTTGATGGCGCAAGAAACGATTACTGTTCCGGAGCTGGGGTTGTGCTTGAAACCCCTGAGGGGCGGTCATTGTGCTATGCATTGAGGTTGGAATTCCCTTCGACAAACAATGAAGCAGAATATGAAGCTCTCATTGCCGGCTTGAGAATTGCTAAAGAGTTGAATATCAAAGTGTTGCGGATTTTCAGTGATTCACAGCTTATTGTATGTCAAGTCAAGAAAGAGTTTCGGACTAAAGGAGGAAATCTGCCTTCTTATTTGTCAAAAGCTTGGGAAGTTCTTTGTGATCTTGACCATTATACGATAAGTCATATACCCCAGGAAGAGAACATGAAGGCAGATTCTCTCGCAAAGTACGCAAGCACTGGTGAAGCTCAATTATTGGGATTAGTTCCTGTGGAAATCCTATCATCCCCAAGCATTGATGAAATGGATATTGACTAGATCATGACTATATCTCAAGAACAAGAATCATGGATGACTCCGATAATGGAATATCTTCTCAACGGTTCTCTACCAGAAAATTCAAAAGAACGACAGAAGTTACTAAGAAAGCCTCCAGATACATAATTCAAGATGGCCGATTGTACAGGCGGGGATTCTCAATGCCATTACTCCGATGTGTGACCAAGGAAGAAGCTAAAGCAATTCTAGCTGAAGTACACGGAGGAGAGTGTGGAGACCATTCCGGTGGTCAAACTTTAGCGAAGAAAATCCTCCGATATGGGTATTTTTGGCCAGATATTAATCATGATGCTGCAAGCTATGCCCGAAAATGTGACCGATGCCAGAGATTTGCAAAAATCCCAAGAGCAACTTCCACAGAGATAACACAGATGGTCAGCCCGTGGCCATTTGCTATTTGGGGAATAGATCTCATCGGGCCTTTGCCAATGGCCAAATCCGGAATCATATATGCTATTGTTGCTGTTGATTATTTTACTAAATGGGCTGAATTGAACCATTAGCTACTATTACCTCTAAGAAGATGATAAACTTTATAACTAAGAATATCATTTGCAGGTATGGTGTGCCTCAAAAGATAATCACAGACAATGGAACACAATTCGAAAGTGAAGAGTTCCAAGATTTTTGCAAGAGATTCAAGACTCAGAAAAGCTTCTCAGCAGTGGCTCATCCATAGGCAAACGGGCAAGTGGAAGCAGTAAACAAAATTATCAAATCGACCATCAAAAAACAGTTGGAAAAAGCGAAAGGTGTTTGGGTCGATAAGCTTCCACTAGCACTATGGGCATATAGAACTACACATAAAACTGCGACGGGGCACAATTCGTTTTCATTGGCATATGGATCAGAGGAAATGATTCCGGTAGAAATAGAAGTCCCTTCACATAGAAGAATTCATTTCAACCAAGTAAAAAATGAAGATTTGCAACTTGAAGCACTTGACTTCCGTCATGAAAGAAGGGAAGAGGCTCATCTCAGAATTGCAGCCCATCGGCAAAGAATTGCCGGGCACTTCAATTCCAAAGTTTGCCAACGCAGCTTTGAGATTGGAGATCTAGTCTTGAAGAGGGTCATGACAGCAACAGGAGTGTTTGCGTCAAACTGGGAAGGGCCGTATGTCATGGGAAAAAAACTTCTTGATGGTACTTTCAAACTAATAACTGTCGAAGGAGATCCAATTCCAAGAGCTTGGAACAACAATCATTTGCGCCCATATTTTACTTAAAGGCTTTAATGAAATATTGTAAAAGAATGATGAATGTATGATTCTTGTATTTAAAGCCATTGTAAAGCCAGCGCAGGTGAATAAAAAGAACTATAAAGTGGACGTAGGCCCAGTTCTTGGCCGAACCACTATAAATCTAGTGTTCTTCACTATTAAAAACTGCTTGTTTTATTTCGATATATAAAATATGTCAATTGTATTGCTAAAATGTCGATTTAATACTGCAAGCCATCAAAACAAAGCTTACCCATCATAAGACCAAGCAATCCCTGACATCATTCAACAAATGAATATCTAGCCTTAAAAATTCCAGATTCAGATACTATATAAGAAGTGCTTCAAGAAAGCAGTTAGTGTTTCCGCCAGAAGTAGACCCTTCCTAACTAATTGTGATCGTTTGTGCAAACAAACGTTCGATTAATTAGCCTATGTCTACCCCTGCGAACTCATTTAACAATGAAGTACACTTCTTTGGATAGAATAAGATACTTTCAAAAGAAAGGAATGTGCGCTTGGAAATGATAATAGGAAACAGCAGATGTGAGCAAATGGCAAAAAGACATGGGTGAGCAGGCATCAAACAGCAAAAGACCTCCTCGGAGGCATAAGCCCTCTTCGGAGGCACAACTCTTCAGAGGATAAAGACCTCTAATAGGCCTCGCCAGAAAAAGAGAGCTCTTTCTCGATAGAAAGTTGTGGACTGATCGGTGGCACAGGATACTCATTAATTTGTGTCCGCCCGTGAATCCATCCAACCGAGTGAAAGAGACTCCAAACTTCCAGGCAAAAGCCCTACTCAGAGGCACACATTCCACTGAGATCTGGAATAAAACTTCACAAATGCTGGAATGTGAAAAGCCCTCTTCGGAGGCACAACTCTTCGGAGGATAAAGACCTCTAATGGGCCTCGCCAGAAAAAGAGAGCTCTTTCTCGATAGAAAGTTGTGGACTGATCGGTGGCACAGGACACTCATTAATTTGTATCCGCCCGGTGAATCCATCCAACCGAGAGAAGGAAAATCCAAACTTCCAATCAAAAGCCCTACTCAGAGGCACACATTTCACCGTGATTTGAAATAAAACATCACACGAGTCGAAATGTGAAAAGCCCTCTTCGAAGGCCCGCTTCCCAGCGGACAGGGAAAAGATAAAAGCCTCTCCCCAGAGGCAGAAACAAAAAAGCCCTCTCCCCGAAGGCACAAACAAAAAAGCCCTCTCCCCAGAGGCACAACCAAAAAGCCCTCTTCCCAGAGGCATAATCAAACAAAAAGCCCTCTTCCCAGAGGCACAATCAAACAAAAGCCCTCTTAGGAGGCACAAGCAGGTTGAATCCCTTTTTCGAAGGACTACTTTACCACGAAGGAAAATTCACTTGCCAAAATAAAAGTGACTTTCTCCGAAAATGAAGTGTAAAAACTTCGAAACAAAAAGAAAAGAGAGAAAACTTCTCCAATATGAGGCGCATTTTACTAAATCAGAAAAATATTTCCTTAAAATGGAAATATTATCTTATAAAGTACAGATGCAAACCTCCTTCAAATGGAAAAGTTGGTCTCTAAAGAAAGAACACAAGTCTTCTCGAAACAGAAGAGTTGTTCTCCAAAATTCTGCCAATGTGAAAGAGATCGCAATAAACCATGGTATGGGGGCAATATAATATAGTCACAAAAATACAAAACAGTGCTCAAGCAACATACCATAGGTTTACTGCAACATCGCACAGAGAAAGTAATGAAACTTGTATATATGAAAAAAAAGAGGAGAATAACTGCATTCTCAAATACAGACAGGAGTTTGTACAAGTAAAAGAATCATTTTATTCCATACTATAAAAAAATTTATATACATATGTAGGTTTCGAAACAAAAGAAGACGGGGACTGGTACCCGCACAATCGCCGGTCAACATAAGTCTTTGAATAATACAAGCAACAAAGTGAAAAGCAAGACAAGAAGCATAAGTCCCAAGCCCATCATTTCTTCTTCCTGCCACCTTTCGAGCCTACGCCTTGCTGGATGATCAATGTTAACGCTAAAATTTGAACGCTAACACCCCGGTGTGTAAAGTGTAGTTGTGAAAGCACCACCCGATGATTCGGGAACAGAGTATAATCAGAAAACCACAGAAAAAGCAGTAAATGACAACGATTTTATAGTGGTTCGGCTCAATAGTTTGCCTACGTCCACTCTGAATATCTTTATTGATGGTTCTGTTACAATTTGATATAATTCTTCCCAAGTACAATACACTTTGAACTACTAAACACTTTGAACGAGTAGCTTAAACTTCAATGTAAGTGAAAGTCCTCAAATCCATGTCGGATGCATGAGATTTCCTCTTGGAGTTGTTGATAGCGTTCTACGTGTCTTGAAAGCTTTGAGTGTTGAGTTAGTTTGGAATGTAGCAGAGTATCGGTGTTTGAAAAGAATGAGCCAAAAGTCCCCTGAATGTTGGAGGTGGTCGCATATTTATAGGTGTGATTCTGGGCGGCAGTTTTTCGCTCAAGTCATGAGTCGTGCACGACTCATGGAGAGTCGTAAGTCGCATTCGACTCAAGATTCAAGAGTCAGCAGGCAGTGGAGTAAGTGGTGTGGTTCTGAGCTTTTCTTTGTTCATTTGAAGTCCTAACTCGTTCGCGAGTTAAGAGGTCACGGTTTAAAGTAAGGCAGTACTAAAATCTTGGCTCTGTGGTTTTAGGCCGTGTACGACTTAAACTAGGTCGTAAGTCGTCGACGAGTCATCCTACTGCGGCATGGTATTGAACTTGTCCTCTAAGTCTTAGGTCGTAACGTCTTTAAGTCGTGGACTTTCTTAAGTCGTGACATTCCCTAAGTCGCTTAGGTCTTAATTCTGTTAGGTCGTTAGTTCCTTAACTCGTAAGCTTTTAACTCGCAGGCTCTTTAACTCGTGCACTTCCCCTGAGACATGACATATCTTAAGTCGTAGAGGCTTTAAGTCGTAGACTTCTTGGTCCGTTGAGTTGCTGTCTCCCTTGAGTCGTAGAAACCTTAAGTCGTGGATGCCTTAGGTCGTAAAGTACTCTGAGTCGGCAACTTCTTTATGGTATTGAGTTGGTCTTTTTCTTTAGGCCGTTAGGTCGTAGCTTCCTTATGTTGGTAAGTCGTCAGTTGTTAACGCCGAGCGACTCAAGGTGCTTACGACTCATGATAGTTACCGACTCATGTAAAGGAGCGACTCAGTGGCTTTAGCGACTTAAAATGCTTTGCGACCTAGTGTGTTAAGATGCGAACGACTCATGGGATATGCGACTCATTGAGTCATCCTAAGCTAACGACTTAGGAATGAAGCGACATAGTACTCAGCGACTTACCAGTAAAGCAACTTAGCGACTCAATACTTCTAGCGACTCATGAGTGAAGTGGTTCAACGACTCAGTGGCCCACCGACTCATGGCACACCGGCTTAGCGACTCATCGTATGAAGCACTTGGCGAGACATCAATGAAGTACCGACAAATGCTTCAACTACAACCCAAAGACATGATCTACGACTTATTATGAGTCGTTGCCGACTCATGCCTCATCGCAATGAGTCGCGTGCGACCTAACACTCAGAGAAAAAGTGATGCCGCTTCTCATAAGGAGTGAGCCGGTACTCGTAAGCAAAGAGGAGTTAAGGGGTGATACTTATCTCATGACTCGACGACTCGTAACTCGTAAACGACCCAGTACTTGAAGCGTGGGTTCGAAAAAGGCAGGAAGCTCTCTACAAACCAGAGACTCAGCTCAATGAGTCGGTCACGACTCATCCTAAGTCAGCAACGACTTACCTTAAGTCGGCAACGAGTTAGGACTTAGCAACATTTTTCACCCAGAGCTCTCTATAAATAGACATCCACCTCCAACTCTGGAGAGGACTTTTGGTTCATTCTCGAAGCGCCAAAACTCTGCCATTTTCTCGACTCAAGCAACACTTCAAGCACTCCAAACATCGAAGACATTACATCAAATTCAAGAGAGAGAATCCACATCATTTATCATGAGTTTGAAAGATAATTCTCCGTCAAAGTTTGTACTAACAGTCTAGAGTGGATTGTAATTGAAGAAAGTTGTATAAGTTGTACTTGTTCAGCAATAAAGAGATCAAAGTGGACGTAGGCTCGATTTTAGGCCGAACCACTATAAAACTGTCGTCTTTTACTGCTTTTCTGCAATTTCTTTACTTGTATCTTGTTCCCATACCAACGGGTGGTGCTTTCATAACTGTTATCTACTCACTGGGGTGTTAGCGTTTAAATTTTAGCGTTAACATTTTTGGTGCTTTCACTGAGAACTGAACTCAGGAAAACTCTCATCATTGCTTCACAAAGATTTGTAGAAAGAATTTCTTTAAAAACCAGAAGTCTATCTGAGATTATGGCTCCTGGAAGGAAAAGTAGATCTGTCAGATCTGGAAACATTCAAGAGGGAACCTCCGCTTCCCCTGTGCCTAATCAACCCACTCCGTCTGTTGGAGTTACGAAAGCGGAGTTGGATGCTGTGATTCTAGGGCTAAACCAGCAGATAAACGCCCAAAATGCACAATTAGAGGCTCAAAGTGCCCAGAGTGCCCTGATTCTGAATAAGTTGAACGACTTACTTGGGGCAAACAATCAACCGGCTGGTAATGAGAGGAACTATGCTGGCAACGTTCATGATGTTAATGAAAGAAATGCTCCTGAAAGGCCTACTAGTCCCTTTGAGCAGGCAGCACCGGAGGCCGGTGGATCTAGAACTCGGCATGATGAAGAATATCTTTCTGGAATGGTCCGGCAGATCATGAAAGAAAGTATGCAAAGGGTTGAAGATGAGAAGGAATGGGGTTTCGCTCCAAGCAAAACTCCGTTTACTGAAAGAATCTTAAAGGCGGAATTTCCAAGGAAGTTTGTCCCTCCGACCATCCCAGCTTACAAAGGGACAAGTGATCCAAACGAATTTTTGTATAAATATGATTGGCACATGACAGGTGCCAAAGCTTCTGACGAAATAAAGTGCCGATATTTCCCCGTATACCTTGGAGGGGTGGCTCTACTATGGTTTACCAAGCTGCCAGTCCGATCTATAGATCAGTTTTCAGACTTGACCAGAAAATTCAAGGAGCAGTTTAGACTTTATGCTTCCAAAGCCAAGGATATCATGTCATTGTCCAGTTTAGAGCAGAATCCTGATGAGTCTATCAGATCTTTCTTGAACCGCTTTAATATAGCGCTGGCAGAAGTGGACAATGCTGAACCACGAATGATCTTGACTTATCTAATGAGGGCTATTGATAAGTCAAGCGAATTTGGAAAATGGTTAAATATGAAAGAGCCAACCTCTCTCGAAAAGTTCTACAAAAAAGCAGACGAATTCATTCGCTTGGAAAGTCGTCCTTTGCCAATAAAGGCAGTGTTGGAAAAAGCTGAAGACAACACTGTCGCTCCACGCAAGAATGAATCGGTGGGGCAGAAAAGGGAGAATAATAATGGAAAGAAGCAGGGTAATCTGAAGAAGCCCCGATCCTTCAAGCCATCAGAATATACTCCATTATCACATACACCGGAGCACATCTACCTGGCCACTAAAGATTCCGTCGATTTCCCTAAACCTATCCCTTTGAGAACCGGGAAAAAAGCCATACAAAGTGGGAAATTCTGCCGCTTCCACAATCAACCAGGTCATGAAACTGATGAATGCCGCCAGCTGAAAAATCTAATTGAAGAATTGCTAAGAGAAAACAAGTTGCAGCAATTCGTGAAAAAGAATAGCAACAGTCCCGCATCGTCGAGTCAGGGGCAGCGGGCTCCTGTTCATCAGCCTGGGGCAGGTGAGAAAGCTACGGGGCATGAATCTGGAAGGCCCGTTATCAATGTCATTTCCGGAGGACCTCACCCAGCTGGCAAGAGTTGGGGTGAGATGGAGAGATATTCCAGGGCTTTGAAATATGCTCCAGCCGAAGAAGACGTCTTTGTTCTAGAAGACACTACGCCCCTTAAACAACAGAAAACTTTCAGTGATGATATTATTTTCAAAGCCAGAGATTCTACAGGTATTGAAGCTCCTACTTTAGATCCCTTGGTCATCTCGGCTGGTATTGGACCAGCCATTGTCAGAAGAGTCCTCATTGACTGCGGAGCATCATGTAATATCCTCTTCAAAAAGACATTTGACCAGATGAAAATCCCTATGATCGATGTGCAAGCCTCATCACAGAAAATCGTTGGCTTCACTGGGGAGCCAAAGCAACCAGTAGGAACCATCGATTTGTTTGTAGAACTTTGGGAAGGAGAAAGGAAAGTGGTCCGAAAGCAAACCTTTGTGATCGTCGATGAATATTCTGCTTATAATGCTTTTCTTGGCCGTCCAACACTCGCAGCATTCAAAGCTATCCTAGCCCCGTGGTGCCTCACTATTAAATTCCCTACTGACAATGGAGTAGGAGTTATAAAAGGGGATCAAAATGCTGCGCGAGAATGTTACTTGACAGAGCTGCGAGAGTCAAGAAAAAGAGAAATGGGAAAGGATGCGGCAACCCCAGTCCGCATCAAGGAACCAGCCTTGTAGCAATTACAGAGCGGACCCTGCACTGGCGAGCACAGCGGGGCACGGAAAGAAATGGATCCCAGAAAAGCCAGTGCAGGGGAGAATAGAGTGGTACCGGTGGAAACGACAGTTCCGGTACCTGTTGACCCGAAAGACCCAAATAAGGTGTTGAATGTGGGTTCACAGCTTAATGTGTCAATTCAGAATATCTTGATATCTTTCCTGAAGGCAAATCCGGATGTCTTTGCTTGGACTCATGCCGATATGTGTGGAATATCCCCAGAAGTTGCAGTACACGCTCTGAATATTGACCCAAAGTTTACGCCAGTTAAACAGAAAAGAAGAACCCAAGGTCCAGAAAGGTCAGCAGCATTAAAAGAAGAAGTTGATCGACTCATGGAAAATAACTTCATCAAAGAATCTACATATCCGAATTGGGTTTCAAATCCTGTGTTGGTCAAGAAAGCTAATGGGAAATGGAGAGTGTGCATCGATTTTTCTGATCTAAACAAGGCTTGCCCCAAAGATTGCTTCCCATTACCCAGGATCGATCAACTGGTAGACGGAACTGCGGGACATGAATTGTTATCCTTCATGGATGCCTACTCCGGTTATAACCAAATCATGATGCATGAGCCGGATCAAGAGGATACAAGCTTTATTACAGATGTTGGACTTTATTGCTACAGAGTTATGCCCTTCGGATTGAAAAACGCAGGGGCAACCTACCAAAGACTTGTTAATGCTATGTTCAAACCGCAATTGGGCAAAACTATGGAAGTCTATGTCGACGACATGTTAGTAAAGTCCAGGAAAGCAGCGGATCACATTGAACACTTAGCAGAAATGTTCGCAGTCCTCCGGAAATACAGAATGAAGCTGAACCCCCTGAAATGTACATTTGGGGTCGAATCTGGAAAGTTCTTAGGTTTTATCGTCAGTGCTAGGGGCATTGAGGCTAGTCCAGCTCAAATTACTGCCTTGAAAGAAGTTAAAGCTCCTAGAACAAAGAAGGAATTGCAGAGTCTCAACGGAAAGATCGCCGCCCTGAGTCGGTTCATTTCCAAAGCTACTGATAAATGCATCCCATTCTTCGATGCCCTGAAAAAAGGAAAGAAGAACTTTGAATGGACTCCCGAATGCCAAAAAGCTTTTGAAGAGTTGATCCGTCATATGGAAACGCCTCCGATACTTTCTAGACCAGGCAATGGTGAGGATCTTCTTATATACTTGGCAGTATCATCTCATGCTCTAAGTGCAGCGCTGATACGGGAAGACAAAAGGATTCAACATCCAGTTTACTATATCAGCAAAAGACTCACTGGGGCAGAGCTGAATTACTCCAAGTTGGAAAAACTCGCCTATTGCCTACTAGTTGCATCGAGGAAACTGAGGCAATATTTCCAAGCTCATCCTATCAAAGTGCTCACTGATCAACCTCTAAAGCAAGTCCTATTTCGCCCAGAAACTTCGGGTCGCCTTCTGAAATGGAACATTGAACTCAGTCAATATGACATCACTTATCATCCCCGAAAGGCAATCAACGGACAAGCTTTAGCTGATTTCATTGCAGAATTCACAGAGAAAGATAATGGTGAGGAAAAAGCGATCAATGATTCTCCAATCCAGTGGAAGATGTATGTTGATGGCGCAAGAAATGACTACTGTTCGGGAGCCGGAGTGGTACTTGAAACTCCTGAAGGTCGATCATTATGTTATGCACTAAGGCTGGAATTTCCTTCAACAAACAATGAAGCAGAATATGAAGCTCTTATTGCAGGTCTGAAAATCGCTAAAGAGCTAAACATTCGAGCATTACAAATTTTCAGTGATTCTCAGCTTATTGTATGCCAAGTCAAGAAGGAATTTCAAGCAAAAGGTGGAAACCTGCCTTCCTACTTGTCAAAGGCTTGGGAACTCCTATGTGAACTCGATCACTATTCAATAAGCCACATTCCTCGGGAAGAGAATATGAAGGCAGATTCCCTCGCAAAATATTCAAGTTCTGGTGAAGCTCAACTATTGGGATTGGTCCCTGTAGAAGTCCTTTCAACGCCAAGTATAGACGAGATGGATATAGACTGGATTATGAATGTATCTCAAGAACAAGAGTCATGGATGACTCCAATACTGGATTACCTACTCCGAGGTTCTCTGCCAGAAAACTCGATAGAAAGACGAAAGCTACTAAGGAAGGCCTCTCGCTATGTGATTCAGGATGGCCGATTGTACAGACGGGGATTCTCAATGCCATTGTTTCGATGTGTATCCCGGGAAGAGTCCAAAACAATCCTAGCTGAAGTGCATGGAGGAGAATGCGGTGATCATTCAGGTGGTCAAACATTAGCAAAGAAAATTCTTCGATACGGATATTTTTGGCCAGAAATTAATCGGGATGCTGCAGATTACTCCCGAAAATGTGACAAATGCCAAAGATATGCCAAAATTCCTAGAGCACCTTCTACCGAACTCACACAGATGGTCAGTCCATGGCCATTTGCAATTTGGGGGATGGATCTCATTGGGCCGCTACCAACTGCTAAATCAGGGATTAAATATGCTATTGTTGCAGTTGATTATTTTACTAAGTGGGCTGAAGCTGAACCATTGGCTACTATCACTTCAAAGAAAATGATAAGCTTTGTGACCAAGAATATCATTTGCAGATACGATGTGCCTTAGAAAATAATCACAGACAATGGTACTCAGTTTGAAAGCGAGGAATTCCAGGATTTTTGCAAACGATTCAAAATCCAGAAAAGCTTTTCGACAGTAGCTCATCCGCAGGCAAACGGGCAAGTGGAAGCAGTGAACAAGATCATCAAATCAACCATCAAAAAGCAACTCCAAAGAGCAAAAGGTGGTTGGGTCGATAAACTACCACTTGCACTATGGGCATACAGAACTACTCACAAAACTGCAACTGGGCATACTCCTTTTTCGTTAGCATACGGATTGGAAGCAATGATCCCGGTTGAAACAGAGGTCCCTTCACACAGAAGAATCCATTTCAATCAAGCAGAAAATGAAAAGCTACAACTTGAAGCACTGGATCTCCTTGATGAAAAAAGAGATGAAGCTAATCTCAGAGTTGCAGCTCATCAGCAAAGGGTAGCCAGACATTTCAATTCCAAAGTTCGACAACGCGGCTTTGAAATTGGAGATCTAGTCCTGAAAAGAATTATGACCGCGACAGGTGTGTTTGGGCCAAATTGGGAAGGACCGTATGTAATAGGTCAGAAACTTCTTGACGGCACATTCAAGCTCACCACTGTTGATGGAGATCAAATCCCAAGGGCATGGAACAGCAATCACTTGCGTCCATACTTTACTTGAAAATTCTGTTGAAACATTGTAAAAAGAATTATGAATGTATGATTCTTGTAATTGAAAGCAATTGTGAAACTGATGCAAGTAAATAGTGAAAGAATATAAAGTGGATGTAGGCCCAAATTCTTGGCCGAACCACTATAAATCTTGTGTTCCTTATTTTTATTACATGTTTGCTTTATTTTCGATATAAAAGTACATAAAATGTATTGCTGAAATGTCGATTTAAATTTTTGCAGACAATGGAAAAAGAACTTGCGCATAATAAGACCGAGCGATTCTCACCATCATTCAACAAACAAATTTCAAGTCGTAAAGACCCCGAATTCAAATCCTAGATAGGAAATACTTCAATTGAACGGCTAATGATTTCGATAGAAACGGGCCCTTGCTGATAAATTGAGATTGTTTGGACAAACAAATATCCAACTAGGAAGCTAGTGCTCGTTCTCACGAACTTGCCTAACAATGAAGTAAACTTCCTTGGATTAAACAAGCCATTTGCAAGAAAAGGGGAAAGAAAACTTGAAAAAGGAAAAAAAGAGAGAGGATCGCTGAAAAGGCATAAGCAAGTGAACAGAGGAACAACCAAAGCTACCATCAGCGGCACAAGTCCTCTTCGGAGGATAAAAGACCTCTAATGGGTCATACGCCACAAAAAAGAAAGTTCTCTACTCAACAAAAAAGATTGGAGGAGTCATGACCCTCCAACCATGAGAGAGTAACTTCCAGGCGATGAAAACCCTCTCTGAGGCACATTTCACCAGGAGTTGAAGTGTTATGACCGCTCTTCGGGATTTCACTTCACCAGAGTTGAAATGCCAAAAAATAAAAGCCCTCTTCGGAGGCCCATTTCACCAGGAGTTGAAGTGATATGACCGCTCTTCGGGATTTCACTTCACCAGAGTTGAAATGCCAAAAAATAAAAGCCCTCTTCGGAGGCCCATTTCACCAGGAGTTGAAGTGTTATGACCGCTCTTCGGGATATCACTTCACCAGAGTTGAAATGTAAACAAAATAAAAGCCCTCTTCGGAGGCCCATTTCACCAGGAGTTGAAGTGTTATGACCGCTCTTCGGGATATCACTTCACCAGAGTTGAAATGTAAACAAAATAAAAGCCCTCTTCGGAGGCACATTTCGCCAGGAGTTGAAGTGTAATAACCGCTCTTCGAAATTTCGCTTCACCAAAGTTGAAATGCAAAAACAAAACAAAGACCTTCCTGAAAGCCCACGTTTCACCAAGATTGAAATAAAACTTCCAAGTGTTGAAACGTGAAAAGGCTTTCTTCAAAGGCACAACTCTTTGGGGGTACACGTTTCACCGAGATTGAAATAAAACTTCCAAGTGTTGAAACGTGAAAAATCCCTCCTCAGAGGTACAATTTTGTATATAAAAAAAAATCCTCATCAAAAGCGTACTTTAACTTTCAAAGGAAGAGTAATTTGCCTACTATGGAAAATGATCGTAAAAAAAAAAAAGAAAAGAAGTTAAAGTACCCTTCAGAGGTCCGCTTTGCCACATAGAGGAATTCACTTAGTAAAATATGCACATAAGCAAAAGAAAAAAAGTGATTTCTTCGAACGACAAAGCGTAAAAACTTATACGAAGGGAGTTGTACTCTACAAAAATTTTCTTTAAAGAATAAAATAATTATTCTTTAACAAATAAGAGTGCAAGTCCCCTCGAAGTATAAAATATTGCAGCAAGCTTAAGGTATGGGGGCAACATGGTATAGTAGTATAGCTGCACCAGTAAAGTAATACTCAAACAACATACCATAAGCCCGCTGCAATATCATATAAATAAACTTGTGCAAAAATGAATAATAAATGCATACTCAAATTCAAACAGGAGTTTGTACAAACGAAGAATCATTTTATTCAACTATAATGCAGATACAGGTTTTAAAATAAAAGCGGGGGCCGGTACCCGCACAACTCTCGGCCAGTTCATACAAAAGACAAAAAGCTAAAGTCTTCATTTCTTTTTACTGCCTTTGGACCCTTTACCCGACCGAATGACCAGCTTTTCAGGTCGGCCAGTGGGTATAAGGGAGGAAGGAGAGGTAGGCGCAGCTGGCCCAACTTCTGGCTCCTCTTCAGTGGCAGTGATTATCTTCCCTCTCCTCTTTGATGCTCCTTGCTTCCTTCTCCTCTTCGAGGAAGACTCACTTCCTGGAGTGACAAGTTTAGATAAAGTTACATTGTCAGAAGGAATCCGCTCCGGAGATATGTCGCCTCCCTCAAGTCCCTCATCTTTTTGCTCTTGCGAAGCAATGGGATCATCCAGGCCATGGAGAGCCTCTATTTGTTCCTCCTGTGATCCAGGTTGCGAAGCAGAGGGAGGAGCCACCTGAAGAGATGGAGGAGGGATTACCGGAGAAGTAGAGATTTGAGCAGTGCTTGATACTTTTTCTACAGAAAAAGAGAGGTTAAAGTCAGTAAAAAGAGGAGATGAAGGTTCACCAATGAAGTCAGTAAAGAGAGGAGATGAAGGCTCGTCAAGGTTGAGAAAATAGCCAAGGAGCTCGTGAAACTCATGCGAAATAAACGAGTAACCCGCTTGAGCAGAATTGACAGTAGCGGGATTAACAGTGAAGTTACCTGGAGAAGCTGGTTTCCTGATATCGACTTCATAAGCTTGCGCATCAGCGCTCTCATCACCCTCGTCTCCACCTTGTATGCTTGTAATCTCAGTGGTAACTTTGGTGGGAGATGCAAGATGGGAACTGGAACCAATAATGTCGACTTCAGACGAAGAAGGTGGCTGGACTAGAGTAGTTGAAGTGGTTTTCCCCAGCCGGTCCCCTTCCGTCACTTCAGTTCTTAATTTGGCAAGTTGTTCCTTTCCCTTGGCAAGGGCAGCGCGAGCGTCATCATCAAAATAATGCCTTTCCAGGGCTGATTCGTCGTAACCGGCACCTTCAGCACCAAGCATCTCAAGAGCGGCCTCCCACACTTCAGCTAAAGTGATTTCATACTTAGGACCAAGAAAAGCGAGGCTTCCTCGCCCCAAGACGCTATGCAAGTAGAAGTCGAATAATGTTGAGCCGAGCTGTTTTTGGTCGCCTCATGAGATTCTTCGGCTGCGATTTTGCCGGCGACAGCCTCATCGCACTCCCTTTCAGTTTTGGCAAGCTGAAGCTTAAGCATTTGTATCTCCGCCTCCTGGGAGTTGTTTTTCTTTCGAAGCTCAGCAATATCAGAGACATAGCCTTCACTGATTCTTCTTTGTGCTTCGAGCCTGTCTTCGGCATCCCTCTGGCTAGCGTGAGCGTCTCTCACTTGCTTCAGGAGCACTTCTTCTTTCTGAGAATATGAAGTAGAGGAAGCAGCAAGCTCATGTTTCAATTCCTCGACTTTTGCTTCAAGCTCCTCATTATAAGAAGCAATGTTCCTCATTTCGGTGTCGTGTTGCTTAACGACCTTTTGCCATTCGGCCTTATCATTTTCCATGGTGAGCATGGCCTCTAAGTTGGCACGGTTAACTCTTTGAAGCTCATCAACAAGCTTCTGCCAGTTTGACATCCTCTCGATATCAAGTTTGACGGCGTCAAGATTTCGTAGCATAGCAGGCTTGTCAATAGGAACCAGGTCAAGGTCGAATCTCACACCCTTTAAGCACCATTGTGGAAAACGACTTTGTAAAGTGGCTGGGCCAGGTCCCACTTGAAATTTAGGCCTGCTTATTATTGTCTGGATGTCCTCCTTCCCGAGAGCAGGAGAGTCGGAAGGAAGGTCAAGAGGGGCAGGGGCAGTAGGCTTTTCGGGAATAGTGGAAGCATGTCTCTCACCATATCGGGCTCGTTTGCCTGAATCTTCAGCTGCATGACCTTTTCCTCGGTCGTCGTGAGATTTCCTTTTGTGAGAGTCGTCACTTCTCTGCAGAGAATCATGGTGCTCATCCCTATCCCTTCTGTCATAACGCTCTTCTGCATCCCTCCTTTCACGAGCCTTTCGAGCAGCCCTCTCTTCGTCAGACTCTCTATGGGAGGGAAAGTAACGCCGATAATCATATTGACCACGCCCCCCGTAGCGTTGGAAATCCTGATAATACGATCCGCCGCGTGTCATTGAAGAATCTGAAATAAGAAAAGATAAGCTTTAGAAATATCTAAAGTATAAGAAGATAAGTGCATAAATGTGCTGGAAAATCCTTAGTTGTGTGTGAAGTGCAAGCTACTCGCGTTGGACTAACGAACCACTCCTCTGTTGGGGGGAAGTGATAGATTTCACTGTTGATGACAATTCTTGAGATAAAGGAGTTAGAGTCTGTTGGAGGGCAGATGTTGCTTCAATCGTCGGAGGTATAGCTTTACCATGAGCAGGGTCTTCTTTAAAGAGCTCTTGGGAAGTAATAATTATGTCACTTAAATCCCCAAAGATGTCATCACCGTCATGCCCAACCTGATTCCCTCCATCAGCTCCTTTGTCAGCACTCTTCCTGGTTTGGGAAAGGGGCTCCTCTTCTTCTTCAATAATGGGAGCAAGTGCGGGCTTTTCGGAGGGTCCCGTATCGTCTCTTGGAGTAGAGCACTTTACTAATAAGGTTTCTGTAGAAATTTCTCCTCGTATTTGCTCTTTAGTGGAGATCGGAAGATCAGGAGTTTTCACCGGAGAATCAGGAACCTCCGTTGGAGCTTCACGAGGCCGAGTAAAGCGAGAGGGATGGAGGAGTCCGTATTGATGTAAAAGTTCATCGTTTAGCAGAAACTTTATGCTCCTCTCTTCTACCGGCACGGCATTTAATCTTTCAAAAATTTGCTTAAGACTTGGGTCCCTAGCAGGGGGTGGAAGTGCTAAAAACAGGAAAAGAATGAAATTAGCAACTGAGAGTTCAGATCTCGAGAAAGTTTCAAAACGGAAAAAGTAAAGACAGGAAATCTTACTTCCCACTCTCCAGATGGCATAAAACCCTGGAGGGCAGCGAACAAAGAAAAACTGATTCAAAAATCCGTGAGCGCTTTCGGAGAGATCAGTAATAAGTTTGCGGTTTCGAGCGCTTCTTATAACCACGATGGAGGGATGGTCTTTAGTTTTCGTGAATGAGCAAAAATAGCAGATCTCCCCGAAGCTTGGTAATCGATCCAAAACTCTCCTGAATAGAACACATAACCCCATCAGAATGGCGTAGCCATTGGGGTGTAATTGGAATGGAGAGATAGACAACCGAAGCAGGAACTGTTGGAGAAAGTCGTTAAAAGGAGGAATCGCCCCACTTAAGCACATTTGGCGATTGACTGCAACAAAGCCGTAGGGAGGATTGTCAGCAGTATCACTTGGCCCAGGGAAAAGAACATCACTTTCAGCAAAGCCAAATTGAGTGCGCAGCTGGACAAACGCTCTCGAAGTTAGAATAGTCGGGGTTCTCTCCGGAGGATTCTCTATGGGAACAGCTATCGGAAAAGTTTCTTCCTCTTGAGTTACCACTTCTTCTTCTCGGTGGGAGGTCATTCTACACAAGCAACTGGATGTTCAAATGCGAAGGTGCGCGTTTCCTAAAAAGTGTGAAGTGTTGTGCAAGACTAATAAAAAGTGACAAGTATATATAACTGGAATTATACTAATCGATGCTTGATCGATTGTAAACATTTCAGAACTTGTTAATCTAAAAGTTCAAAAATAATATTAGTGCAAGCAAGTCGATTTCAATTGACTATTTCAGTATTGCTTTGGTATTTCGTTTGAAATTGATATGTTAAAAGCACTTCATACATACAGTTTATTCAAGTTAATCATCTATCATTAACTAATCTGTCGTTCGATGTGGGCAATCAATGACAGTATATTCGTCCCAGTTTTCTGTGAATGTTATATTTAACAGGTCATCAATATTAAAGGTAGCATAATCCAGCGGCAAAGCATAACATAGTTATTAGAGTTGTCACTGCAATTCAAACTTCAGGATAGAAACATAAGCTAGTTCTGTCAAAATTTCAAGTTCCCAAGGTCGCTTAAAATTCAAGGCAATCTAAATCAAGTTAAGAGACACAAGGCACGACACCATGCATCCAAACCTAAAGTTGCTCATAGCTTAACAGGAAGATCACTGCATCAGTAAGTCGCATTGTATGAGTCAAGGGGTCTCGGTTCAAGGGCATGCGGAATTCTCTAAGTCCTAACTCGGCAGCGACTCAGGATGTCTCGGCCACGACTCATGGCTCCTAGCTGACTCGACCAGCGACTCAAAACCTAATTTGCTAACTCGTGGAATTCCTCGCCACGCCTCATCTCACAGCACCCCTTTCTCTGCCTCAATCCACTAACCCGTTAGTGCTAAGGCAACAAAGATCTATCACATTCCCAATGGAACCCATCATCCGTCCATACCAACAAATCACCCGAAAAACAATCTGAAATGTTTCGCATCGATCTTAAATTCAATGCATTGCTAAGCTCGCGTATCGGATAGTGATCTAGAATCGATTATAACAATTCGAAGTGAAGCGCAACGCATGAAGACAAATTAAAGCCGAAAGATGAGAATTTGTGATTTAACGCTGATTATTATGGATTAAGATCGGATTTGCTTACGAGGTATAATGGTTGGGATGAATCGGAGAGTAACAGGGTTGAATTCGCCTTCGGAAATGAGATTGGAAGATTCGTTAATGGCGGCACAAGGTGTTGAGGCAATGATTAAGTGAGGAAGAAGAGCAACGCATTAGCTTATATCCAAGACAGGGGAGAATAAGAAAGGACTCACGAGTCATAAGCTGCCTTGAGTCGGTCACGACTCAAGAAGAAAGTCGAAGCATACGACTCATGATCTAAGCGTATACTTCGAGGGGCAATTGTTAACGCCGAGCGACTCAAGGAGCTTACGACTCATGATAGTTACCGACTCATGTAAAGGAGCGACTCAGTGGCTTTAGCGACTTAAAATGCTTTGCGACCTAGTGTGTTAAGATGCGAACGACTCATGGGATATGCGACTCATTGAGTCATCCTAAGCTAACGACTTAGGAATGAAGCGACATAGTACTCAGCGACTTACCAGTAAAGCAACTTAGCGACTCAATACTTCTAGCGACTCATGAGTGAAGTGGTTCAACGACTCAGTGGCCCACCGACTCATGGCACACCGGCTTAGCGACTCATCGTATGAAGCACTTGGCGAGACATCAGTGAAGTACTGACAAATGCTTCAACTACAACCCAAAGACATGATCTACGACTTATTATGAGTCGTTGCCGACTCATGCCTCATCGCAATGAGTCGCGTGCGACCTAACACTCAGAGAAAAAGTGATGCCGCTTCTCATAAGGAGTGAGCCGGTACTCGTAAGCAAAGAGGAGTTAAGGGGTGATACTTATCTCATGACTCGACGACTCGTAACTCGTAAACGACCCAGTACTTGAAGCGTGGGTTCGAAAAAGGCAGGAAGCTCTCTACAAACCAGAGACTCAGCTCAATGAGTCGGTCACGACTCATCCTAAGTCAGCAACGACTTACCTTAAGTCGGCAACGAGTTAGGACTTAGCAACTTTTTTCACCCAGAGCTCTCTATAAATAGACATCCACCTCCAACTCTGGAGAGGACTTTTGGTTCATTCTCGAAGCGCCAAAACTCTGCCATTTTCTCGACTCAAGCAACACTTCAAGCACTCCAAACATCGAAGACATTACATCAAATTCAAGAGAGAGAATCCACATCATTTATCATGAGTTTGAAAGATAATTCTCCGTCAAAGTTTGTACTAACAGTCTAGAGTGGATTGTAATTGAAGAAAGTTGTATAAGTTGTACTTGTTCAGCAATAAAGAGATCAAAGTGGACGTAGGCTCGATTTTAGGCCGAACCACTATAAAACTGTCGTCTTTTACTGCTTTTCTGCAATTTCTTTACTTGTATCTTGTTCCCGTACCAACGGGTGGTGCTTTCATAACTGTTATCTACTCACTGGGGTGTTAGCGTTTAAATTTTAGCGTTAACATCAGTCCCTTAAGTCGTCCATCATCTTGACTTGTTGAGTCGTGCCATCTCTTAAGCCGTAGACTTCCTTAAGTCGTCTAGACCTTAGCTCGTTAGGTCGTGGAGACCCTAAGTCGTGTACCCTCCTTGATCCATTGAGTCGTCGCCCACCTTGAGTCGTTTTCTTATTGAGTCGCGCAGTTTTTGAGTCGGAGGAACTTGAGGGTTAACATTTGCCCCTCGAAGTACGCGCCTAAGTCATAAGTCGTGTGCTTCGACTTATCTTAACTTGTGTGCCATTTCAAATTCCTCTGCCTTGAGATATAAAAGGTTTAGGTCGCTCCTTCTTCACCTACTTGTTTCCGTGCTTACTTCCGCCATTAACGATCTTCGAAGCTTTTCAGAGACGAATTCGATCAGTTCATCTTATCACCAATTAAGTTCCATCCACCTTCATCATTACACTGCGTAAGTAAACTCATCGCTCGCCCAATTTCACAATTACTGTTATCTTTCGAACATGGATTTCCCATTTTCCAACCTCAATCCAAATCCTCACATCAGGCTTCTTCTTGAATCGCGTTATGATCGATTGCTGACAAGCTTGAAGCAGTTTGATTGAGTTTTTTAAATGACTTGCAAGGAGAAGGCGATGGGTCACCATATTTCGATTCAGTTGATTCATAAATTTAGAGGAGGCGATATCGTCCTACATGGGTTAACGAGTTAGGAGTTAGGAAGATAACGGGCTATTGGGTTGGAGAAGGATCAATGAGTTGAGAAGAGATATCGTGAAGTTTTTTGCGACTTTGCCAATTTGCATAGTTTTCGAAGTGACTGACTTAAGATCCCCCACGACCTTAATTTCATACGACTTAGCCCCTTAGGTTATGCTTGCTTCTGGACGACTCAGGACTTAGCTTCATTTGCACTTCATTTGTTTTGTCTTGACTTGAGACTTTACGACTTGGCTTCTAGGTTGTGCACGACTTAGCCTTGAGTTGCAGCCGAGCTAAGACTTTATCCCTTAATTCGTGGACGACTTAACTTTTAGGTCGTGGACGACTTATGACATAGAGAATTCGTCAGACTGTGACTCAATGATTTGAACAAAATTTGAAAACTTAGAGATGTTGATAGAACTTAATTTTATTTCCAATTTGAATTGCCAGAATATACTGCTTGAACTTTGTTGTGTTTCTTGACAGATTATTCTAACTTTGACGCTATCAACTTGTTAAACACAACACTTGCAGAAAGATGGGACAAATATACTGCCATCGACTGCCCACGTCAAATGACAGACTAGTTAATAACAGATAATTAACTCAAATAAATTGTGTGAATGAAGTGCTTTCATCAATTTCAAGTAAAATATTACAGAAGCACTAAAATAGTCAATTGAAACTGACCAGCCTGCACTAATATTATGCTTGAACTTTATATTAACAAGTTTTGAAATTTTGTAATCGACCAATCATCGACTAGTTTAATTCCAGTTATATTTACTTGCTATTTTTATTAGTTTTGCACGACACTTCACACTTTTTAGGAAACATGCACCTTCACATTTGAATATCCAGTTGCTTGTGTAGAATGACTTCTCAGGAAGAAGATACAATGGTTCAGACTGGAGAGGCAACTGTAATTCCGGCTCCTCTGGTTAATCCTCCCGAAAGAGCCTCTTCTACTTTATCGTACAGAGTTTTCCGCCAATTGTGCGCTCAGTTTGGCATTGCAGAATCAGATGCCATTCTTCCCGAGAGAAATAACACTGCTGACATAGCACCCCCCGGCTTTGTAACGGTCAATCGACAAATGTGCCTGAGTGGGGGCGTTCCTTCTTTCAATGACTTTTTCCAACAACTTCTTCGTCAATTGGCCATCGCCTCGTCCCAATTACACCCCAATTGTTATGCCATTTTAATGGCGTTGTGTGTACTGTTTAGGAGGACGCTTGATCGATTCCCAAGCTTTGACGAGATTTGCTTCCTATGCTCTTTCACCAGGACAAAAGATCACCCCTCTATTACTGCCGTGAGAAGTGCTCGAAATCGTAAATTGATCGTCGGTCTTCCTGACAGTGCTCATGGGTTTTTGACTCAATTTTTCTACGTCCGTTGCCCCCCGGGGTTTTATGCTGTGTGGAGAGAAGGAAGTAAGATCATCTACTTTCACCTCCTTTATATTCTTAGTCTTTTGAAGTTCGAATTGCCAAGTGTTAACTTCGTCATCATTTCTTTTCTTTTATTTCAGTACTTCCCCCTCCTTGTAGAGATCCCAATCACATGCCAACCCTAGAGAGGCTTGTAGCTGTACCGGTTGAAGAACGGGACGTGAAATTTTTGCTGAACGACGAATTCCTTCACCAGTTCAGACTTCTTCATCCTTCTCGCTCCACACACCCCTGCGAGGTTCCAGACTCCCCACCTAAAGCATCAGATGCTCTGGTTTCTACAGACACATCCATACCAAAAGGACCTGCTCCCGAGGCTTCGCTAGTGAAGTGCTCCACTTCGGTTGATGTTGCGGGGCCATCTGTCGAGCTTGCCCCGGTTATTGAGGAAGAAGAGCCCCAGGGATCTCCCCGACTGTCACAGAAATCTGGCGAAGAAGCCGAAAAAACTAGCCTTGCCAAGCAGAGCAGGGATGATACTTTCGAAGGGCTGAGCGACCTCTTCGCCATCTCGCAAGAGATCTTTAAAGATGATCCTATTACTACCGGGGTTTCTTCTTCAGTAGTTGAAGCAACTTCTGTCCTGCAACAGACTCCGTCGACTCAAGAGTTGACGCTAACTATTACACCCACAACCACTCCTTGGTTAAAGTGTGGTTCGTAGTTTGATGCGCGTAGTTTGCACGTCACACACACTTAGAATTTTTTTTTGGCACTTTTATGCTTCCGGTTTTTTGTACTTTGAAGAATTCTAAATTCTAGCTCTTTTTATTTCAGATTCTCCGATGGGGCGCAGCGGATCCTACTATGATGATTTCCAGCGCTACGGGAGGCGTAGCCAATATAACTACAGGCGTTACCTTCCCTCTTACAGAGAATCTGATGAAGAAAGAGCCGCTCGAAAGGCTCAAGAGAAGAAGACTCAAGAGGAGCGTTACGAAAGAAGAGAGAGGGAAGAGCGCCACGATTCTTCGCTGAGAGGCGACGATTCCCATAAAAGAAAATCCCATGATGACAGAGGAAAAAGTCATATGGTTGAAGATTCGAGCAAGCGAGCCCGACATGGTGAGAAGCACACCTCTACAACTCCTGAAAAGGTTACTGCCCCTGCCTCGCTTTATATTCCTTCCGGCTCTCCCGCTCTCGGGAAGACAGACATCCAAACAATAATTAGTAGGCCCAAATTCCAAGTCGGACCGGGTCCGGCCACTTTGCAGAGTCAGTTTCCACAGTGGTGTCTGAAGGGAGTAAGGTTTGATCTTGACTTGGTCCCCATTGACAAGTCTGCTATGTTACGAAACCTCGATGCCGTTAAGCTTGATATTGAGAGGATGTCGAACTGGCAAAAACTTGTTGACGAGCTCCAAAGGGTTAATCGTGCGAACATAGAGGCCATGCTCACTATGGAAAACGATAAAGCCGAGTGGCAAAAAGTTCTTGAGCAACATGACACTGAGATGAGGATCATTGCTTCTTATAATGAAGAGCTTGAAGCAAAAGTTGAAGAATTGAAACAAGAGCTTGCTGCTTCCTCTACTTCCTATTCTCAAAAAGAAGAAGTGCTCCTAAAACAAGTGAGAGATGCTCATGCCACCCAAAGGGATGCCGAAGATAGGCTTGAAGTGCAGAAAAGAATTACTGAGGGCTATGTTGCTGATATTGAAGAGCTTCGGAAGAAAAACAGCTCCCAAGAGGCGGAGATTCAAATGCTTAAGCTTCAACTTTCTAAAGCTGAAATGGAGCGTGATGAGGCCGTTGCCGGCAAAATTGCAGCTGAAGAATCTCACGAGGCAACGAGGGCCAACATCAGCTCAACATTATTTGATTTCTATCTGCACAGCATTTTGCGGCGCGGTAGCCTCGCCTTTCTAGGCCCCAAGTATGAAATTACACTGGCTGAAGTTTGGGAGGCCGCACTCCATATGCTCGGTGGCAGCGGCGCTGGCTATGCTGAGTCAGCTCTTGAGGAGCACTATCTTGATGATGATGCTCGTGCCGCTCTCGCTAGGGGGAGAGAAGAGCTTGCAAAATTAAGGGCCGAAACAGCGGCAGGAGAATATTCAGGAAAAATCACCTCAACTGCTCCAATTGAACCTTCTCCTTCAACCGAAATTGACATTATCGGTTCCAGTTCTCATTCCCCATCTCCTACTAAAGTTACCACTGATATCACAAGCATACAAGGTGGAGATGAAGGCGGCGAGAGTGCCGAGGCACAGGCTTACGAAGTTGACGTCAGGGAACCGACTTCTGCAGGTAACCCTACTAACAATCTTGCCCAAGTAGACTGCTCATCTGTTTCTTATGAACTTGATGAGCTTTTTGACTACTTCTTGAATCTCAGCGAACCTTTATCTCCGCTTTTTGCTGACTTGAACTTTTTTCCTTCTGCAGAGAAAACGTCGGGCATTGTTCAGGCTTCTCCTCCTCCAATTATTACTTCCCCGCCTCCTAAGGTCACTCCTCCTCCTGCCTCGCAACCCGGGTCACAAGAGGAGCAAATAGAAGCCCTTCACGGCTTAGATGATCCCGTTGCTTCTCAAGATCCGAAAGGAGAAGAAACTGAAGGAAGCGAGAGGACTCCAGAACCAACTGGCTCCGACGCTGAACCGTTATCCAAACTTCTTTCTCCAGGGAGTGGGTCTTCCTCCAAGAAGAGAGGAAAGCAGGGAGTTTCCAAGAAGAAGAATAAGAATGGATCTTTAACTGGTGAAGAAGAGACGGAAGAAAGTCCGATCGAGCCCCTTTCTCCTTGATCCCCTACCCTTACAAGCCGGCCTAAAAAGTTGGTCATTCGGCCAGGTGAGGGCTCAAAAGGTGGGCGGAAGAAGAAATGATGGCTCTGGTTCTGTGGCTTTCATATCGCTTTCTGCCTTTTTTGCATGTACCAACCGGAAATTGTGCGGGTACCGACCCCCCGCTTTTCTTTTGCTTTTTACTTTGGAACCTGTACCTGTATATAAAATAGTGTTGAATAAAATGATTCTTTTTCTTTGTACAAACTTCTATCTGTATCTGAGAATGCATTTATTATTCATTTTTGTACAAGTTCCTTTGTACGATATTGCAGTGAGCTTGTGGTATATATTGTTCGAGCGCAATTTTACCGATGTAGTTATGCCATGCTGCCCTATACCATAAGCCCATTGTAATATTTTATTTTATGAGGAACTTGTGCTTTTATTTTTTAGAGAATAATTATTCCACATTTGGAGGAATATTATTTCATTAAAAAATAGAGCACAAATAAGTTTCTACGCTTCAACCTTTAAAGATATCACTTTTTTATTTTGTGCATATACACATTTTACTGAATGAAATCTTCTATGTGGTAAAGCGGGTATTTGCAAGGTACTTCAACTTCTTTTTGAGGAAGAGAATTTTCTACAATAAGTAATTCATTCTTCCTTTGAAAGTTAAAGTATGCTTTTGATGAGGATTTTTTTTCTTCACGTTTCAACGCCTGGAAGTTTTATTTCAATCTTGGCGAAACTTGTGCCTCCGAAGAAGTCTTTCTGCTTGATTGTGCCTCCGGGAGGAGGTCTTTTCATTTCTGCCTCCGGGAAGAGGTCTTTCTGTCTTATTGTGCCTCTGGGAAGAGGTCTTTTTGTTTCTGCCCCTTGGGAGAGGCTTTCTCTTTTTTTTTTTTTTTTTTTTTTTGCATTTCATCTCTGGTGAAGTGAAACTCCGAAGAGCGGCTGTTGCACTTCAACTCCTGGCGAAATGGGCCTCCGAAGAGGGCTTTTATTTTGTTTTACATTTCAACTCTGGTGAAGTGAAGCTCCGAAGAGTGGCTATCGCACTTCAAATCCTGCTGAAATGGGCCTCCGAAGAGGGCTTTTTATTTCGTTTTGCATTTCAACTCTGGTGAAGTGAAACTCCGAAGAGCGGTTGTCACACTTCAACTCCTGGTGAAATGTGCCTCCGAGGATTGCCTGGAAGTTACTCTCTCATGGTTGGATGGTCATGACTCCTCCAATCTTTTTTGGTTGAGTAGAGAACTTTCTTTTTTTTGCGGCATATGCCTCGTTAGAGGTCTTTATCCTCCGAAGAGTTGTGCCTCTGAAGAGGACTTGTGCCTCCGAAGAGGGCTTTAGTTGTTCCTTGTCCACTTGCTTATTCCTTTTTAGCGATCCTCTATTTTTTCTTTTCAAGCTCGCACTCCCTTCTCTTACAAGTAGTTTGTTTAATCCAAAGAAGTGTACTTCATTGCTAGACCAGTTCGCGAGAACGGGCATAAGCTTCTTAATTGGATGTTTGTTTGTTCAAACTTCTCAATTTATTAGCTAGAGCCCGTTTTCGGCGAAATCATTGGCCATTCAATTGAAGCACTTCTTATCTAGGATTAAATTCGGGATTTTGTGACTTGGAATTTGTTTGTTGAATGATAACAAGAATCACTTGGTCTTGTAATGTGCAAGTTTTGTTTTCGTTGCCTGCAAAAATTTAAATCGACATTTCAGCAATACATTTAATGTACTTTTCATATCGAAAATAAAGCAAACATGTAATAATAATAAGGAACACAAGATTTATAGTGGTTCGACCAAGAATTTGGGCCTACATCCACTTTATAGTCTTTCATTATTCACTTGCATCGGTTTTACAATCGCTTTCAATTACAGGAATCATACATTCATAATTCTTTTTACAATATTTAAAAAAAGCTATCAAGTAAAGTATGGGCGCAAGTGATTGCTGTTCCAAGCTCTTGGAATTTGATCTCCTTCGACAGTAATGAGTTTGAATATGCCGTCAAGAAGCTTCTGACCTATGACATATGGCCCTTCCCAATTTGGCCCAAACACTCCTGTCGCTGTCATAATTCTCTTTAGGGCTAGATCTCCAATCTCAAAGCTGCATTGACGAACTTTGGAATTGAAATGTCTGGCTATCCTTTGCTGATGAGATGCGATGAGCTCAGCCTCTTCTCTTTTTTCATTAAGGAGATCTAGTGCCTCAAGCTGTAGTTTTTCATTCTCCACTTGATTGAAATGGATTCTTCTATGTGAAGGGACCTCTGTTTCTACTGGAATCATTGCCTCTGATCCGTATGCCAATGAAAACGGAGTATGCCCAGTCGCAGTCTTGTGGGTAGTTCTGTATGCCCATAGTGCTAGCGGTAGCTTATCGACCCAACCACCTTTTGCTCTTTCAAGTTGCTTCTTGATGGTTGACTTGATAATTTTATTTACTGCTTCCACCTGCCCGTTTGCCTGCGGATGAGCTACTGCTGAGAAGCTTTTTTGGATTTTGAATCGTTTGCAAAAATCTTGGAATTCTTCACTTTCGAACTGAGTACCATTGTCTGTAATTATCTTTTGAGGCACACCATACCTGCAAATGATACTTTTAGTCACAAAACTTACCATCTTTTTAGAGGTGATAGTAGCCAGTGATTCAGCTTCTTCCGATTTAGTAAAATAATCTACAGCCACAATGGCATATTTAATTCCAGATTTGGCAGTTGGTAACGGTCCCACAAGGTCTATCCCCCATATTGCAAATGGCCATGGGCTGACCATCTGTGTGAGTTCAGTGGAAGGTGCTCTAGGAATTTTTGCGAATCTTTGGCATCTGTCACATTTTCGGGAATAGTCTGCTGCATTTCGATTAATTTCTGGCCAAAAATATCCGTATCGGAGAATCTTTTTTGCTAAAGTTTGACCACCTAAATGATCACCACATTCTCCCCCATGCACCTCAGCTAGGATTGTTTTGGACTCTTCCCTGGATACACATCGAAGTAACGGCATTGAGAATCCCCGTCTGTATAATTGGCCATCCTGGACTATATAGCGAGAGACTTTCCTCAGTAGCTTCTTTCGTTCTTTTGAATTTTCCGGTAAAGAGCCATTGAGCAGATATTCTGTTATTGGAGTCATCCATGATTCTTGCTCTTGAGACACGCTCATGATCCAATCAATATCCATCTCATCAATGCTTGGAGCCGATAGGACCTCCACTGGAGTCAACCCCAGAAATTGAGCTTCGCCTGTGCTAGAGTACTTTGCGAGAGAATCTGCTTTCGTGTTTTCTTCTCGAGGAATATGACTTATCATGTAATGATCGAAATCACCCAGGAGTTCCCAAGCCTTTAACAAGTAGGCAGGCAGATTTCCCCCTTTCGCTTGGAATTCCTTCTTGACTTGGCGTACAATAAGCTGAGAATCACTGAAGATCTGTAATGCTCGGATGTTCAGTTCTTTAGCAATTCTTAAGCCAGCGATAAGAGCTTCGTATTCTGCTTCATTGTCCGTTGAAGGAAATTCCAATCTTAGTGCATAGCATAATGACCGACCTTCAGGGGTCTCAAGTACAACTCCGGCTCCAGAACAGTAGTCATTTCTCGCGCCATCAACATATAATTTCCATTGGATTGGGGAATCATCGATCGTTTCCTCCTCACTTTTACCCTTATCTGTGAATTCTGCGATGAAGTCCGCTAAAGCTTGTCCGTTGATTGCTTTTCGGGGATGATAAGTGATGTCATATTGACTGAGTTCAATGTTCCACTTTAGAAGACGACCCGAAGTCTCAGGGCGAAACAGGACTTGCTTTAAAGGTTGATCAGTGAGGACTTTGATAGGATGAGCTTGGAAATATTGCCTCAACTTCCTTGATGCAATCAGTAGGCAATAGGCGAGTCTTTCCAACTTGGAGTAATTCATCTCTGCCCCAGTGAGTCTTTTGCGTATATAGTAAACTGGATGTTGAATCCTCTTGTCTTCTCGTATCAGTGCTGCACTTAAAGCATGAGATGATAGTGCCAAGTATATAAGAAGATCCTCACCATCGCCCGGCCTAGAAAGTATTGGAGGCGTTCCCATATGGCGAATCAATTCATCAAAGGCTTTTTGGCATTCGGGAGTCCAATCAAAGTTTTTCTTTCCTTTCTTTAGGGCGTCAAAGAAAGGGATGCATTTATCAGTAGCTTTGGAAATGAACCAACTCAAGGCGGCGACCTTTCCGTTGAGACTTTGCAATTCCTTCTTCGTTCTAGGAGCTTTGACTTCTTTTAAGGCGGTAATTTGAGCTGGACTAGCTTCAATTCCCCTAGCGCTCCCGATGAAACCTAAGAACTTTCCGGATTCCACTCCAAATGAACATTTTAAAGGGTTAAGCTTCATTCCGTATTTTCGGAGGACTGCGAACATGTCTGCTAGGTGCTCTATGTGATCCACTGCTTTCTTAGACTTAACTAACATGTCGTCGACGTAGACTTCCATAGTCTTGCCCAATTGTGGTTTGAACATAGCATTAACAAGTCTTTGGTAGGTTGCCCCCGCATTCTTCAGCCCGAAGGGCATAACTCTGTAGCAGTAAAGACCAACATCGGTAATAAAGCTCGTGTCCTCCTGGTCTGGCTCATGCATCATGATCTGGTTATATCCGGAGTAGGCATCCATAAAAGATAACAATTCATGTCCCGCTGTTCCGTCTACCAGGTGATCGATCCTGGGTAACGGGAAGCAGTCTTTGGGGCAGGCCTTGTTTAGATCTGAAAAATCGATGCACACTCTCCATTTTCTGTTGGCTTTCTTAACCAGCACTGGATTCGAAACCCAATTCGGATAGGTAGATTCTTTGATAAAGTTATTCTCCATGAGCCGATCAACTTCTTCTTTTAACGCTGCTGACCTTTCTGGACCTTGAGTTCTCCTTTTCTGTTTCACAGGTGTAAATTTTGGATCAATGTTCAGAGCGTGTACTGCAACTTTTGGGGATATTCCGCACATATCGGCATGGGTCCAAGCAAAAACATCCAAATTTGCTTTTAAAAAAGATATTAAGATATTCTGAATTGACACATGAAGTTGCGAACCCACATTCAACACCTTATTTGGGTCCTTCGGGTCAACAGGCACTGGTACTGTCGTTTCCACTGGTACCACTCTATTCTCCCCTGCACTAGTTTTTCTAGGATCCATCTCTTTTCGTGCTCCGCTGCGCTCGCCAGTACAGGGTCCGCCCTGTAATTGCTACAAGGCTGGTTCTTTGATGCGGACTGGGGTTGCCGCATCCTTTCCCATTTCTCCTTTCCTTGCTTCTCGCAGCTCTGTCAGATAACACTCCCACCCAGCATTTTGATCCCCTTTTATAACTCCTACTCCATTGTCTGTGGGGAATTTAATGGTGAGGCACCATGGGGCCAGAACAGCTTTGAACGCTGCAAGAGTTTGACGGCCAAGGAAAGCATTATAAGCAGAGAATTCGACGACAATCACAAAAGTTTGCTTGCGGACTACTTTTCTTTCTCCCTCTCCAAGTTCTACAAGCAAATCAATGGTTCCTATCGGCTGTTTTGGCTCCCCAGTGAAGCCAGCGATTTTCTGCGACGAGGCTTGCACATCAGCCATAGGGATCTTCATTTGGTCGAATGTTTTCTTGAAGAGGATATTGCAGGATGCGCCACAATCAATGAGAACTCTTCTAACAATAGCAGGCCCGATACCAGCCGAGATGACTAAGGGATCCAAGGTAGGAGCTTCAACACCTGTGGAATCCCTGTCTCTGAACACAATATCATCATTGAAAGTTCTTTGTTGTTTCAAGGGCGTAGCATCTTCCAAAATAAAGACATCTTCTTCGGCCGGTACATATTTCAAAGCTCGGGTATACCTTTCCATCTCACCCCAGCTCCTGCCTGCTGGGTGAGGTCCTCCCGTAATGACATTGATAACAGGCCTTTCGGATTCATGCCCTGCAGCCTTCTCACTTGTCCTGGGTTGATGAGTAGGAGCTCGTTGCCCCTGATTAGACGAAGCAGGATTGCTGCTATTCTTTTCCACAAATTGCTGCAGCTTGTTTTCCCTTATCAACTCTTCAATCAAAATTTTCAATTGGCGGCATTCATCGGTATCATGACCGGGTTGATTATAGAAGCGGCAGAACTTCCCGCTTTGTACAGCTTTTTCCCGGTTCTCAGAACGGGAGGTTTAGGATAATCAACAGAATCTTTAGTGGCAAGATAAATACTCTCCGGCGTATCTGATAAAGGAGTATATTCCGATCACTTGAAGGAACGAGGCTTCTTCAGATTTTTCTGTTTCTTCCCATTGTTATTTTCCCTTTTCTGTCCTACAGATTCATTCTTGCATGGAGCAGCAATGTTATCTTCAGCTTTTTTAAATACTACCTTTACCGGTACAGGACGGCTTTCGAGGCATATGAACTCATCTGCTTTCTTGTAGAATTTTTCAAGGGAATTTGGTTCCTTCATGTCGAGCCATTTTCCAAATTCGCTCGACTTGTCGATGGCCCTCATCAGATAGGTCAAGATCATCTGTGGTTCTGCATTGTCTACCTCAGCCAGTGCTATATTAAAGTGATTCAAGAAAGATCTGATAGTTTCCCCTGGATTCTGTTCTAGACTTGACAATGACATGATATCTTTGGCTTTTTAAGCATATAGTCTGAACTGCTCCTTGAATTTCCGGGTTAGGTCAGAAAACTGATCTATAGACCGAATTGGTAGCTTGGTGAACAAAAGCAGAGCTACACCTTCCAAATATACAGGAAAATATCGACACTTTATTTCATCAGAAGCTCTGGCACCCGTCATGTGCCAATCATACTTATACAAGAATTCGTTCGGATCACTTGTTCCCTTGTAAGCTGGGATAGTTGGAGGGACGAACTTCCTTGGGAACTAAGCCTTTAAGATCCTTTCGGTAAACTGGGTCTTACTTGGAGCGAAACCCCATTCCTTCTCGTCTTCATTCCTTTGCATGCTTTCTTTCATGATTTGTCGAACCATTTCAGAAAGATACCCCTCATCATTTCGAGCTTTAGATCCACCAACTTCAGGAAATGTCCGCTTAAAGGGGCTGGCAGCCCTCTCAGGAATGTTTCTTTCTTCATCCTCATGAATGTTGCCAGCAAAGTTCCTTTCATTACCCGTTGGTTGACGGTTTACCCCAAGCAAATCGTTCAACTTATTCAAAATTAGGGCATTTTTGGCATTCTGAGCCTCCAATTGTGCACTTTGGGCATTTATCTGCTGGTTCAGCCCTAAGATTACATCATCCAACTTCGCTTTTGTAACCCCAACAGGTGGAGTGGCTTGATTAGGTACTGGGGAAGCGGAGGTTCCTTCTTGAACATTTCCAGATCTAACAGATCTACTCCTTCTTCCTGGAGCCATGATTTCAGATAAACTTCTAGTCTTCAGAGAGATTACTTCAACAAACTTTCGTGGAGCAATGATGATGATTCGCCTGAGTTCGACTCTCAATGAAAGCACCAAAAATGTTAACGCTAAAATTTGAACGCTAACACCCCGGTGTGTAAAGTGTAGTTGTGAAAGCACCACTCGATGATTCGAAAACAGAGTATAATTAGAAAACCATAGAAAAAGCTGTAAATGACAACGATTTTATAGTGGTTCGGCTCAATAGTTTGCCTACGTCCACTCTGAATATCTTTATTGATGGTTCCGTTACAATTTGATATAATTCTTCCCAAGTACAATACACTTTGAACTACTAAACACTTTGAACGAGTAGCTTAAACTTCAATGTAAGTGAAAGTCCTCAAATCCATGACGGATGCATGAGATTTCCTCTTGGAGTTGTTGATAGCGTTCTACGTGTCGTGAAAGCTTTGAGTGTTGAGTTAGTTTGGAATGTAGCAGAGTATCGGTGTTTGAAAAGAATGAGCCAAAAGTCCCCTGAATGTTGGAGGTGGTCGCATATTTATAGGTGTGATTCTGGGCGGCAGTTTTTCACTTAAGTCATGAGTCGTGCACGACTCATGGAGAGTCATAAGTCGCATTCGACTCAAGATTCAAGAGTCAGCAGGCAGTGGAGTAAGTGGTGTGGTTCTGAGCTTTTCTTTGTTCATTTGAAGTCCTAACTCGTTCGCGAGTTAAGAGGTCACGGTTTAAAGTGAGGCGGTACTAAAATCTTGGCTCTGCGGTTTTAGGTCGTGTACGACTTAAACTAGGTCGTAAGTCGTCGACGAGTCATCTTACTGCGGCATGGTATTGATCTTGTCCTCTAAGTCTTAGGTCGTAATGTCTTTAAGTCGTGGACTTTCTTAAGTCGTGACTTTCCCTAAGTCGCTTAGGTCTTAATTCTGTTAGGTCGTTAGTTCCTTAACTCGTAAGCTTTTAACTCGCAGGCTCTTTAACTCGTGCACTTCCCCTGAGACATGACATATCTTAAGTCGCAGAGGCTTTAAGTCATAGACTTCTTGGTCCGTTGAGTTGCTATCTCCCTTGAGTCGTAGAAACCTTAAGTCGTGGATGCCTTAGGTCGTAAAGTACTCTGAGTCGGCAACTTCTTTATGGTATTGAGTTGGTCTTTTTCTTTAGGCCGTTAGGTCGTAGCTTCCTTAAGTTGGTAAGTCGTCAGTCCCTTAAGTCGTCCATCCTCTTGACTTGTTGAGTCGTGCCATCTCTTAAGCCGTAGACTTCCTTTAGTCGTCTGGACCTTAGCTCGTTAGGTCGTGGAGACCCTAAGTCGTGTACCCTCCTTGATCCATTGAGTCGTCGCCCACCTTGAGTCGTTTTCTAATTGAGTCGCGCAGTTTTTGAGTCGGAGGAATTTGAGGGTTAACAATCAATTTTTGGGGCCGGCTTGTGAGAGTAGGGGAAGAAAGAGGAAGAGGTGCAATTGGGTGTTCTTCTGTTTTCTCCTCGCTAGCAGAAGCTTCTTTCTTCTTTGAGACTCCGCGTTTCCCCCTCTTCTTAGATGAAGACTCACTACCTGGAGTAAAAAGAATGGGCAATGTTATGTCATCAGAAGCAGTCTGCTCTGGAGTTCTCTCCCCTTCTTCAGGTTCTTCGACCTTTTGTTCTTGAGAAGCAACAGGATCGTCCATGTCACGAAGAGCTTCTATCTGCTCTTCTTGCGACCCCGGTTGAGAGATAGAAGGGGGAGTAATCTAAAGAGGCGGAGAGGAAATCGCCGGAGGAGGGGAAGTCCGAACAATACTTGGTGCTTTCTCTAAAGTAGAAGAAAAGTTAAAGTCAGTATTCCTCATAAAAAGAGGGGATAATGGCCCATTGACACTTAAGAAATAAGCAAGAAGCTCATCAAACTCAATCGAAGCGAACAAGCAGTCCACTTGAGCGAGATCAACATTGAGGTTACCTGGAGAAGTAGACTTCACTATGCCAATTTCGAAGTCCGGCGCTTCGGCGCTTTCTTGAGCCTCATCTCCAGTGTGAGCGGTGGTGCTTTCAATAACGACTTTAGCAGGAGGAGGAGAATGAGAACTGGAAGCGGTGATATCGACATCGGCCGAAACTGAAGGTAGAATTAGGTCGGTTGAAATTGTCTTTCCTAAATGTTCTCCTTCTGTCGTTTCAGCTCTTTCTTTGGCAAGTTGCTCCTTTTCCCTTTCAAGAGCGGCACATACATCATCATCTAGATAGTGCCCCATTAAATCTACTTCGACATATCCGGCTCCTCCAAATATATCAAGTATGGCCTCCCACACTTTGGCCAAAGTAATTTCATATGCCGGCCCCAAAAACTTAAGACTACCACGCCCCAGAATGCTATGGATGTAAAACTCGAATAGATTGGAGCTGGCTTCAGCTTTAGTTGCCATGTGAGACTCTTCAGCTGCAATTTTGCCGGCAACGGCCTTATCACGCTCTCTCTCAGCTTTAGAGAACTGAAGTTTAAGTATTTCGATCTCCACGTCCTGGGAGCTAGTCTTCTTTCGCAGCTCTGCGATGTCAGCAATATGGCCCTCATTAATTCTTTTTTGCACATCAAGCCTATCTTCGGCATCTCTTTGAGCGGCATGAGCATCTTGCACTTGTTGTTGAAGTACTTTCTACCTTTGCGAATAGGAAGTGAAGGAAGTGGCAAGCTCTTCATTAAGTTTTTCAACTTCCGCTTCGACCTTTTCATTATAGGTAGCGATGCTTCTCATTTCCGCGTCATGTTGCTCAAGAATCTCCTGCCACTCAGATTTTTCGTTTTCCATTGTTAACATTGCTTCAAGATTTGCACGATTTACCCTCTGGAGCTCATCGACAAGCTTTTGCCAACCTGACATTCTCTCGATATCTAGTTTCACAGCACCAAGATTGCGTAGCATAGCCTGCTTGTCAATCTGGACCAAATCAAGATCAAAGCGTACTCCCTTCAAGCACCAATGCGGAAACCGACTTTGAAAGTTGGCCTGGCCTTGTCCAACCTAATATGAGGGCCTGCCAATAATTGTTTGAATATCAGTACGAGCAAGGGCAGGTGATTGAGAAGGTGCAGGAGCAGTGGGCTTTTCATGAAGTTCAGACGCTGGCTTTTCGCCATGTTTGGCCCTTTTACTTGCATCTTCAGGGATGTGGCTTTTCCCATTATCATCACGGGATTTCCGTTTATGAGAATCATCTTCCCTCTGGGAAGAGTCATGTCGCTCATCTCGTCTTTCGTGGCGTTCTTCATAGGCGCGCCTTTCACGAGCCTTCCTCACAGCTCTTTCTTCGTCAGTTTCCTAAGTGGCAGGAAGATACCTCCTGGGGTCATAAGCACCGTGCTTCCCATAGCGCTGGAAATCGTCGTAGTAGGAGCCACTTCTTCCCATTGGAGGATCTGAAAATGAAGAAAAGATAAACTCAGAAATCTTGAAAGCAAAAGAGTTAAACGCATATAAGTGCTGAAAAGTCCTAAGTGTGTGTAACGTGCAAACTACGTGCATCGAACCACGAACCACTCCTAGGTTGGGCTGATGATGGGTCTAACAGCCAGTGTTAACTCTTGGGCCGACGGAGTTTGTTGCAGAACGGATGTCGGTTCGACTGCTGAAGAAGTAACTTTAGCAGTGATAGGATCGTCTTTGAAAAGTTCTTGTGAAGTAATCATCAAGTCGCTCAACCCCTCAAAAGTATCATCACCGCTGTGCCTAGCGGGACTTGTTCTCCCAGCCGCTTCGTCACCAGATTGCCCGGGTTGTTGAGGAGGCTCTTCTTCTTCGATGACTGGGGCAAGTACATGCTTGACGGATGACCCCGCAACATTAGTTGAAGTAGAACACTTTACCAGTGAAGCCTCAATAGTGCGTTCTTTCGGCATAAGTTCTCCAGCGAAAACTGGGGCATCCGGTGCCTCTACTGGAGAGTCGGATACTTCATGAGGTTGAGTGGAACGAGAAGGGTGCGAAAGCCCGTACTGGTGCAGAAGTTCATCTTTCAGCAAAAACTTAATACTTCTTTCTTCAAACGGCATGGCACTTAATCTATAAAAAGTCGTTTTGCGACTGGGATTTCTAGAGGGAAGAGGAAGTGCTGTAGAAGAAAAGAATGAAGTTAACACTTAACAATTCGGATCTTGAAAAGCTGAAACGGAAAGAACGGGCATGAGCAATCTTACTTCCTTTTCTCTAGATTCCATAAAACCCTAGGGGACAGCGGACGAAGAAGAATTGATTCAGAAAACCGTGAGCATTTTCGGAAAGATCAGTGATAAGTTTACGATTTCTGGCACTTCTCACAAGTTAAAGGAGGGGTGGTCTTTATTCTTTGCAAATGAGCATAAGTAGCAAATTTCTTCGAAGCTCGGAAGACGGTTAAGTGTCCTCCTTAATAAAACACACAATCCCATCAGGATGGCGTAGCCATTGGGATGTAGTTGAAAGGGAGAGATGGTTAGCCGGAAAAGGAGTTGATGAAGAAATTCATTGAAAGGAGGAATGGCACCACAAAGGCACACCTGACGGTTGACGGCGACAAAACCAAGAGGTGGCCTGTCTGTAGTATCATTTGGGCCAGGAAATCTAGCATCCGTTTCGGCAATCCCAAATTGAATGCGTAATTGGTTGAATGATCGCTGACTCAGGGTTGTCGGAGTTCTTTCTGAAGGATTATCCAATGGGTCGGCTATCGGAAAGACTCCTTCAGATTGCTCGATTATCTCTTCTTGAGAAGACATTCTTCACAAGGAACTAGATATTCAAATATGAAGGTGCACGTTTCCTAAATGTGTGAAGTGTTGTGCAGAATCAATAAAATAACAAGAAAATATAACTGAAATTAAACTAATTAATAGTTGTCAGTTAAAAAGCTTCAGGGCTTGTTGTTTTAAGTTGAAGTACAGTGTTGAACCAAACAAATTAGCTTTGGTTGGTTAATTAAATATTGCTTTACTACTTTACTTGAATTTGTTGATTCATAGCATTTCATACAATTTCTTTAAGTTGATTAACCTTTTTATCGACTAATCTGTCATTTGATGTGGGCGATCAGTGGCAAGTATATTTGTCCCATTTTTCTGCAAGTGTTGTGTTTAATAGGTTGTTAACATTAAAGTTAATGAAGTCTATAAAGAAGTACAATTTATCCAAACATCTCGTTCTAGCAGTTCAAAGTTGAGATACAATCAGGTTCTGTCGAATTTTGCAAATGTTCAAGTTCTGTTCATCTCATAAGTCGCTCAAACGATCTAGCATAGGTCGGGCCTCCCTTAAGTCGTCCTGTTTGGAATACATATGCTATTCTGGCGAGGTTAAATCACATTGTTCAAGGGAGTATGAATCTAGCTAAGTCCTAGGTCGTTCAAATACTTGCGCGACCTAAAAGTTAAGTCGTGAATTCGAAGGTCGTTCAATTTTCATCCAGGATGCAAGGCTTCTTAGGTCGGTCGATTCGTAAGTCGTGCAAATCAGTTAGGTCGCAAGGATTTTGAGTCGTTCAGAATCCCTAAGTCGCTTCTGGTGTAACTTAGCCATTTCAAGTTATCTCCTTAACCCACTGCCTCCTCTCCAATCAGTGACCCGCTATCTCATCAGCTTATAACCCGATAACCCGTTATCATCCAAATCAACACAAATCTAACGCCCTGCTGAATCCTCGTGGATCACAATAACAGCATAGCTAGTTGCGATTGAAAACCGATCACAGCATGGCTCGAAAGTGGAACATGATGTATGGATATTAAACTAGGGGCAGAAAGCGAAAATGTGTGGTTCGACTGTAATTGAGAGATGGATAAAAGATCAAATTCACTTACACGATGTGAAAGTAAGAATGAATCGACAACTCGATTGAAATAGGTTCGCTTTTGAAGACTCGAAAAATCGTTAATGGCGAAGAAGGTTATCAGAGCAGTTAAGGGAAAGAAATGAGCTAGCGGCTATATAAGGCAGAGGCAAATGGGTGTACGAGTTAAGTCATCTCTTATTCGCTCACAACCTAGCGGGATTAGATCGAAGCACGCGACCTACGACCTAGGAAAGTGCTTCGAGGGGCAAGTGTTAACTCTGTTTTGAAAGCGACTTAACGATCTAAGATGTGGAACGACCTAACGAGTTAAGAAGTGGAACGACCTAACGACCTATGGAATAAAACTGCTCAACGACCTAATAAGTTCAGCGACTGAAAGGAGTCCACGACCTAGCGAATTAGCTATGAGATCGACCTAACCGCCGAGAGGAATTCACGACCTTGCGGCCCAACGAGTTAACGACTTACAGGGAGTAAGCGACCTAACCAATGAAGTGGACCTAACGACCTAATACTTCGTGACCTAAAGTCTGAAGTGACTTAGCGACCTAAGAACCTCATGACCTACCATCTAAAACGACCTAGTGACTTTAGTCCTCAGCGACCTAAAAGCTACAGCGACTTAAAAGATGGAACACTACTAAGCGACCTAACAGGTAGCGACCTATGACCTAAGTGAATCCATGGCTTAACGACCTAATGAGTTAAGCGACATAACAAGTTAACGACTTAGCCTAGGTCGCTGCATTGGATGTCTCAGCGTTGTAAGGTCGCCAACTACTCCCCTAGGTCGTCCACGACCTACTACTTCATTGGGAAGAGATCAAGTGTGTTCTAGTTAAGCCGTAAAGCTTAGGTTGCTACCACTAGGTCGCCCCACGGCCTATAACCTATCTTAGGTCGCCAACGACCTATAACCAACGACCTAACTCCGAACTCTCCTATAAATACGGCACTAGCTCCAACTTGAAGGGGACTTTTGGGATCATTCTCCATAGCATCAACACTCTGCCATTTTCTCAACTCAAACAACACTTCAAGCACCTCAAGCACCAAGGACCCTACGTCAAACTTCAAGAGAGAATCTACATCATTTAATATGAACTCAAAAGATTATTCTACATTGAAGTTTGAGCTACTAGTCTAAAGTGTGTTGTAATTTAAGAAAGTTGTATAAGTTGTACTTAAGTCAGCAATAAAGAGAATTGAAGTGGATGTAGGCTTGACTATAAGCCGAACCACTATAAAAACTGTGTCTTTTACTGCTTTTCTGTAATTTTCTGCTTGTCTCTACTTCCCATATTGACGGGTGGTGCTTTCACACCTACTCTACATACACCGAGGTGTTAGCGTCTGATTTTTACGTTAACAAACCATTCCAGAGAAGTATTCCTCATCATTTAGAGGCTCTGCAGGACAAACATCAGTCATTTTCTCGAAAGTTTGTCTTGACAAGCGTTCGAGGATGGTTGGATGCGGCCCTGATCCTCCAGCTTGGGGAGGTGTCTCTTCAATGGGGCCAGCTGCCCTATGAGGAATATTTCTTGCTTCAACATTATGAACATCATCGGCAAAGTTTTGTTCATTATTCACCAATTGATGGTTAGCTCCGAGCAAAGCGTTCAACCTTTCCAACATTAAAGTATTTTGAGCTTCCATTTGCTGATATAGCCCAGAAACCACAACATCTAACTCCGCTCGTGTAATTCCAACACTTAGAGCTGTTTGACTTAACGGAGGAGAAGTGGCGGTATTCTCTTGGACATCACCGGATCTAGCAAATCTGCGCTTTCTTCTAGGAGCCATTATCTCTAATAGACTTCTGGTTTTGAGAGAGATTCTTTCAACAAACTTTTGCGAAGCAATGATGAAATCAGCCTGAGTTGGGTTCTCAGTGAAAGCATAAAAAATGTTAACGCTAAAATTGAACGCTAACACCCCGGTGTAAGTGGAGATTAAGTGAAAGCACCACCCGTCAATACGGGAATTAGGAGTAAGTAGAAAAGTCACAGAAAAAACAGTAAAGAGACAACAGTTTTATAGTGGTTCGGCTTCAAGTTAAGCCTGCGTCCACTTTAATCTTCTTTTTTGCTGAATCGATTACAACTTTACAACAATCTTTGATTACAACCCTGCTAAGACAAATAGCTAGAACTCCGATGTAGAAGAACTCTGTGAATCCATGTCGAATGTGTTAGATTTCTTCTTGAAGTTTGTTGAAGTGTCTTTCGTGTTTGAAGTGTCGGGTGAGTCGAAAAATCAGCAGAGTATAGACGTTCCAGAAATGATCCAAAAGGTCCCCTCTCGATGGTGTAGGAACGGTATTTATAGGAGATTTCCGGAGTAAGTCGTAGGTCGTGGGCGACCTAGGGGTAGGTCGTAGGTCGTGAGCGACCTAGGGATTTGGTTAGCTATGTTACAGGTCGTGGGCGACCTAAGGGTTAGGTCGTAAGTCGCGAGCGACCTAAGGGATACGAGCTATGGATCAACAAGCTTGCACTTGGTTACTTGAACATGTTGGTAGGACGTAGCGACCTAGGAGAGAAGAGGCATAAGAAGTTGCGGCTTATGGAGTTACCTCGGTACATTTAGATCGTGAGCGACCTAATGAAGAAGTAGTATGCATGCGGCCTCATACTGTCTTAACCCGTTAGGTCATTAGGGGTCTTTTAGGTCGTTGACTTGTTAAGTCGCTAACTCATTAGCTCGCTGACTCGCTTCATGCTTTAGGTCGCTAGCTCGCTGATATATTTAGGTTGCTAAGTCATTGATAACTTTAGGTCGCTAGGTCGTTCTTCCTTTAGCTTGGTAGGTCGTTGCCTTCATGGAGTCACTAGGTCGTTAACTCGCAGATCTTTAACCCGTAGAATCTCTAGAGTCTTTAGATCATTAAGTTTTTAGGTCGCTATATGCTTAGGTCGTTAGATTGCTTACCTCATTAGGTCGTTAGGTCGCTTCGAGTGTTTGAGTCGCTGTTCAGAATGATATTAACAGTGACATTGTTGTATTTTCTTACTAACTTCATGAACTACTATTATGACATAGTTGTGATTCCGCTGTGTTATTCTGTTACTGTATCTGTCTGTGATTCTATGATGATTCTCATTTATGTACATATACTTCATTTGTGATTCATGTTTTTTACTATTTAAGTTGATTATTGTCAATTTAAATGGTCCAAATATACGTGTTGTTACAGAGAAGCTACAAACTTCTTTCGGAATTTATGGTTGCTTCCAATTTAGAACAGCTGCAACCTTTACAGGATCTTTTGAAATCCCATCCCTTGACACTATATGCCCAAGGAATCTTACCTCCTTTTACCAGATATAGCATTTTGAAACTTTGGCTTTAAGCACATTATTTCTCAGTATCTCCAACACAATTTCTAGATTCCTTTTGCGTTCTTCTTCCATCTTAGAATAGAAAAGGATATCATCGAAAAAGACTAACATGAATTTGTTGAGCACATCTTTAAATACTCTATTCATCAAGTCTAAAAAATAAGCAACGCATTGTTTAGCCCAAAAAGCATAACCAACCACTCGAAGAAAGTGTTTGGACCTTTAAATGTAGTTAGATGGATGCATTCTTTTGCGATTCTTAGTTGTTGGAATCCTGTAGCTAGATCCTTTTCGAGAATACCCGAGCACCATGTAATTAATCATACAAGTCATTTGTTCGAGGTAGTGGATACTTGTTCTTAATCGTTTGTTTATTCAGATCTCGATAATCTACGCACAACCATAGAGATCCATTCGACTTAGCAACAAAAACTACTACCGATCCCTGACTTGAACGACTCAGCCTTATCAGCCCTTTATTTAAAGCTCTTGAGTTTGGTTATTTAACACCTCCCTCTCCTTCGAAGCCATCCTTCGGTCCTATTGTTTAATTGGCCTTGCATCAAAAATCAAGTCAATACGAAACTCGATTTCTCGATGTGGGGGTAAACTATTTACTTCTTCAAAGATGTTTGGGAATTATTTAACAATAGGTATGACTCCTAATCCTTCCAAGGATTAGTCTAATGCATATAGAAAACTTCCCCTACTTGGACTATGATCTTCGCAAGGTATTTCTATAAACATCCCTAACTTTGTTTTCACTAAAACCGTTCTTTTTACACAATATAGAAGAGCTTCGCGCTTAGTTAGCCAATCAATACCTTGCTCGAATCCAATAAAATCTAAGACAAATAGGTAAAAAGGGAATTGATGGGAAGAGTGGGAAATTTGGACTTTTTCACAATTCATACAAAGGTTAGTAGTACCACATATAGGATTTTTCACGCAAATAGGGGTATCAACTATCTTGGGATCAAGTTTTAATTCTTCTATGGTTTTCTTAACAACAAAACTATGAGAAGCTCATGTACCAAATAATACTCTAACTAAATCATCTTCGATAAAAATATTACCTTCGAAAACTCCCTTGCCTTTCACGTCTTGAGGGGTCGAAGGCTCAACTTTATTGTGTAGACTCTGGCTTGCTCTCCCTTTGTCATAATTGTACGTTCTTGATCATGTGCCCCGGATGATGAAAATTATAGCAGTTTGGTAGTAGCCCATGTATCTTGGGGTTCTTGCAATGAGTTGTTAAGTGGCCCTTTTGTTGGCAATTGTAACACGTAGCATCTTTTAAATAGTTACCTTGGGATCCTCCTCCATATTTTCTTTGTCCTAGTTTTTTTTCCATTTTGATTAAACTTTCTCCTCTTCCAATTGTTGGTGTTGTTTTGTTAGTCTGAGCTACTAGCGGCTTCGTCCTGTCCAATGTTTCATAACAGAATCCCATGTCTAGCAAATCTCTAAATGACCCCTTAACATGGGCAGTCATCCTGCTCTAATACTTCTCGTTCATCCCAAAAATGAACTTCTTATTTTTCTTTAAAGGCGTGTCAATTAGACTTGGCGAAAATAAGATAATTCGTTGAACTCATTTTCATACTCCTCAACAATCATTTTGTCCCGCTTCAAATCCATAAAGCTTTTGTAAAGATAAGATTTCTTGGACGCTGGCATGTACTGCTTCTCTAAAACCTCCTTAAACCTTTCCTAAAAAATTGTCCTCCAAATCATTTAGGGTAATGGACTCCTACTAAGCCAGAGCCCCTTCCAGATGTTTCGACGAGGCCAAAAATCTCTTTTTCACATCACTGATGTTCAATGCTTTAAAGATTCTTCACATGATTTAATCCAAGCTTTTATGTACCCTTGAATGGTTTTCCCCCTAAGCTGGTAAAATTCTAGCACAGGGTGGAAATATAGGGTTGTATGAGTGTTATTTCATCTACAAAAGCGGTTGGAGCTCGACATTTAGTTGTTGTGGTGCTGCTATTTACCTGTCTTCGTCCACTACAAGTACTCATGTCTTACTACCTGAATTTAGTAAGAAATCTTTAGAATACAAAGATGAAACTATCTTGGGGAATGGGTACATAGTACACTTGATTTTCTGTTTAGATAAGAATTCTAAATGCGCACTCTCAAATATTAAACTCATTCTAGGGTATTACTAACGCTATCTCTAATGGGTCATACCCCACTAAAACCAAGGTTTTGGCTTAACCTTCAGCACTGATACCAAACGAAGACCCGTCTTCTCAACTCTTGAAAATTGACATTAGTAAATCAACGGTATTCATGTGCCATAAATCAAAGTGTTGGGTAGGCATATTTTTAGGGGTATAGTAAAGAAAAAGATAGAAACACAAATTATCACATTATGTTAAAATAGATATATTGTACATACAACCACCTCACTAGGGTATAGAATTTTGTAAGAACTAACCTCCAGGAACAGTTATAACTACATGCTCCTACACTTGCTGGTATTAACTAACTTAGACATGGCAGAAGAATAAAAATAAACAGATTGATAGACATCCACATCGGGTGCTCTAGCTCCATGCTCCAAAATCCTCTCCAGGATGCTTTTCCTAAAATACTCCAAACAAAATCCTGACTAATTGGTTGCCCGAAAAAATAGGGCACTGAGAGTTTAAAGGGAAAACAAAATAAACTCTGGGTCAGTCATGGGACTGGTGTGAGAACTCATATATGTTGTTTGGAAACAAAAAGGTATCTCATAAGACCATGGTGCATATAAACATGCAATGGGTTTTTGCCTTATGATAACCAAAACATTTTTACGTAAAAAAACTTGATATTACTTTTAATGACATATGTTTGAAAACGTTTGCAAGTAAACTTATCAATCTTAGCCGAAATTATTACCAAAATTAAATTCCAACATACTAAGCCCTACAAATAAAATGGCAGGCACTTATTGGTGAATGGATTTCCATAAAAATGACCAGGTGAAGGGACTACTTTCCGACAGTATACCTCTAGAGGTATGTACCAAGGCCCAGCCGATGGTCCTCTACCAACACAAGATTGTGTAGGATTGTTTTCACCCTAGAGGGGGGTGAATAGGGTGATACTAATAATAATAAAAGTTAACGTGGAAATAAAAATAATAACAGTAAATAATGCAGAAGATATCACACACGAATTTACCTAGCTTCGGCAAAACCCATCCTACGTGCTGCCACAAAAGTTTCTACTAGAAATTAAGTAGTCAGACGCTTACACACATAAACTTACGATACCTACTAATGACTAACCTTACTTTACGCTCAAAACCCTACCATAACTCAGCCACCAAGTTGCGAATTCTAAAACTACACGACTATAGTTTGTAAGCTAGTCGCACGACTAGAGAATTACGTAATTTTTAAAAGAAAATTGCAAAATTAAAATAAAACAAAAATAAACCCTATATGATATTTAAAGCCCAAAATAAAATAAAAAATAGCGGCCCGCTAATAATTAAAATGAAGTGTGTCTCCCTTTTTCGTTCCTACCCGCCTTTGTTTTCCATGCTTCAAAACGTAGGGCTCATGATTTAAGTCACCGCCTTGAACAATTTAAGCTCGAATCAAATACTATTATGCTCTCAATTCACAAATATGATTCGATGCCTTTTCAAGTTTCTTGCGTACATGCAGTTTCTTTGAGTTCGAATCATAATTTGGTATGTGATATTCGCCCTTTTTATTTTTGAATATATTCGACTTTACGCTTTGATTAATTGCTTGGGCTCGAACTGATGATTGTCGATGATGAGATTGGGTTTTAATTTATAGGGATAACATCCCTAAATATACGTTTGTATAATTCACTTTGAACTTTTCACATTGCTATGCTCGGCCATTGATTTGTAATCGAACAACGGTGATGTTTTCTGAATTTTCATTTCATATGTGTTGCTTGATAAGTTTTAATTTGCTCCGACCTTTTCTCCTACGACTTTGTTATTTGAATTTTGATATGGTCCGGACTTGTTCAATTCATATCTCTGTTCCAAATTTTGCTGTCTTTGATTCTGGCGTTTAAATTTAGGACAAAAATGACATGTTAATTTTGAAATAAATCGACTTTGTTAATTCGTGTTTCATTTCTGGCTTTGAGTGGATGACTTCATTAAAATGGCTACCGTTAATTTCTTTAAGCATATGAACTGCTGTTTGCATGTGTAGTACATTTGTGGTCTTGAAGTCTTACATACTTGCTCTGTTTACTTTAGTGCACTTGACCATTTCATTGTTGAGTCAGGTTCCATATGTTGAAGTTGCTCGGACTATATGAGCATATGCATTCACGTTGCTTTGAGTTCTTCACTTATGCATTGGTCTTGTTACATGTCAAGTTGCATTGTTGATGTGTTGAGATTGATCTGGTCTACTCTTGCATTTTTATTGAGTAACTCACTTGGTCTGATCTGATGCACTTTGATATGAAGTCAAGTTGCACTTCAAGTTTCATGTCCAGTTTTGTTGAGCCTTTTACTTTATGTCTGTAGTGTGCCATTGTCATGTGGTCTACTCCTTTATGCCATTCCATTGAACATGCATATGTCTATGGTTTCATGTGCACTGCTCTAGTTGTACATGTACATACTGTCGAGTTTTGTGTTGCAGTGTTTACCTGGACATTACATTGAACTTCTGCATGTTTGATGCTCTTACATATTCTTGCATTTGAGTTCATCATGTGTACATTTGTGTGGTGATATGGTCTTCATATGTATGTTTGAATCACGTTGAACTGCTTTGCATTTTGGTTACGCTTCATTTTGATTGCACTTGAGTCACGTTTTCACCATTGCTTGTCATTGACTTGTGTCTGACATTCATTGAGTATATTATTTGTTCACCACTGTATATATCTGGTTGATCTAGCTATGTCTAGCGTACGTTTAGTCTTGTTGCTTTGTGCTATATGAGGTCTGGATTGGTCTGAAGTCTTTGTGTTGTTGAACCCGGGTTGCCTTCCTTTGTGTTCATGTGCGTACTTGAGTTTGTTTATGTTCGTGGCCCTGGTCTTGTCTGTGTTGTTTTGATTTGATTCTGGACTGACCATATGTATATTTGAAATGTTACATGTCATTTTGCATGCACCTGAGTTGAATCCATCCTTGCTTAGGTTTGACCTTGTGCTCACCTGTCCATGTAGTTTTAACAAACAAGTGTATATCAGTGTGAACGGCCTTGTGACATGTACAATGATGCACTATGCATGTTACAGTTGTTCGTTAAGATGAATTCAAAAGAAAAATAATGAAGAACAACCCAAATAATCGAGGCAAATGATATTTTCAAACACACTTCATTGTGCACTACAAAAATATTACTTTTTCAATTTTACTGTGTCAATGTTAATTTTGTAGATAATTCAAATGTGGGATACAAGCTGGAATACGAGTGACGAGTGAATGTAGCGAGGTGAAAATGTATGTAAAAATTGTATAGTGAAAATTGTATTGTAGTATGAAATTGTATTGTAATTAAAAATGTGTAAATGTAGTGAGTGCTCAAATTTGTGCTATTTGAATTTGTATTAAAATATTTGTTGGAATAAAATATTTGTTTGAATATAAGTTCTAAGTTGTTTATTTTAGTCAACAAATATTTATTTAATTATGTGAAAAATAAAATAGCACAATAACAAAAACATTTAAACGAATATATATATATATATATATATATATATATGTTTATTATCACTAAACAAAAATCATAGGCTATTGTGTTCTACAGACCGACCTACCTCTTCCTAGATAGTACCAAATATGTCATCACCCCGGTCAATACCAACCTATCTGAGACGTCTCTTAGCATACACTGCAATTATTTAAACTCGAATGTCATTGCGATTAGAAATGTATTTAGAAGGGGATGATCATACGTTAATGGTTGCGAACCACATAGCTGTGCTGCATCTACCCTGTTTTGGCCGTTTCCATGTGTGCGGCCCGAGGTGACGGTTAACTTTCATATAGCGCATCATATTTCTTTAAATACCACACTGTCATTCCATGGTCACACAACTGATCTCTATAAACATATAAATCCTGAGCTCATATGTCTTAGGAAAATGTGTTAAGCTAAGAGAAATTATCTTCTCCGCTACAAAAAAGATGATACATTCAGAGATATCACTAACGTAACTAAAAATGCAACGTCAAACATTCGTCCATACAAGTTTGTTTTGGGACCGAATAAAACCAAAGGCACTCTCCTACCACATCCTATCGGGAATTCACCCTAGGATTAGTAGAGAGAAATCCTTACATCAAAGATCTCAAAATAAGAACTACTGCCATATAATGTGATATGTGAAATTTCCCCCGAGGGTCGGTGATAAGTAGCCCTACATTCCATTTTCTACAATTATCTTCATGTCTTCACTTCGATTATATAAATTGGTTCAAAGTGGTTTTCGGACAAGAATTATCCAAATCCAACCCCAGTACCTCCGAACCGATCATGATAAAAGAGGTCAAGTGAATAGGAAATCATTCTTTAATTTATTAAGTTCTTTTATGAAATCTCAATTGGAGATATACATTTCTAAAACATTCTTTCCATCGCATACAAAGATGTTAAGCCACTCTTATAAAATCCCTTGATAACTTTTAACTTCCTCTTACTATGAATAAATTCAAAATCATTCTCATTTTTCATTTTGGAAGATATTGATCCGAGTAAATCAAATTTACTATCCCCTCCGTCGGACCAGTCTGGACAGCTAGGACACTATCTCGCTGACACCCATAAAGTGGTCAAGTTATTTGATTGACTCTAAATCTTTAATCATTCTAGAAATCCTTCAAATTAGCTTTTAAATACTTTATTAATCATTTAAAAACATTTGTAAAATAACGGAAAAAGAATTGTTAAGTTTAAAATTATATTTTAGAAGTTATAGAAAAGTGTTGCGAAAAAGTGCCGTGGAAAGTGCTTTTTTAACTATATTGTTCAAAATGACCTTTTATTATTTGAAAATTCATTATTATCAATAAAATCACTCTTAATGCATTTATAAGATTTATTCCATATTTTAAAATAAAAACTTAAAACACCATTTCCAAAGAATTCAAGTTTTGGATTTCGAATTGCAAAACCGTGATTTTTCTAAAACCTACTTTACTCATATTTCAAAATCTATGTTTTAAAATCTTGATTTTCTTTCTTAAATAGAAAACTATGGATATAATAGTTCGAAAAATTATTATCTCGAAGAATTCTAAGCTATATTCCATCTTTTACACTTGTTTGACTTTTACGGCGCGAAATCGCGAACTGCCGTTACGGGACGTGCCTATTTTGACTGATTTTTCGATTCTTATTCAAACTTCACCAAAATGATTTTCAATTTTATAAACATTTCAAACTCATTTTAAACCATTTTTAATGAGGTTTAACATTCCATACACACCATTTCATTAATTCAAGGAAAGTGATTTCCTTTGTACTTATCAACACGTATTTCCGTGACTAGCATATGTGTGTGTGTGTGTGTGTGTGTGTGTGTGTGTGTGTGTGTAATAGTGAATATTGGGCATGCATCCTAAAATCAAAGTTAATTCACTAAAACTCCTCCTGCAAGAAAACATATTTTGCAGGTCCTTGTTTTTCATTTCGGATGTTTTTTCCCCTAAAATACCCCTCCGCTTCTTGCACGATTGATTTTAATAACGAGTTTATCTTTCTTGATTTCATCTTCTTCTTCGTTGAAGAACTTATGTTTCTTTATTTCATCTTCTTCTTCAATGGCGAGCTCAGCTTTCAATAAAAAACTGCAATTACACACAATAGTTGCAGAAATATCTGTAATTATATGCAATAGTTGCAGACATTTCTGCAACTGTACCATATAGTTGCAGAAATTTACGCAACTATATGCAATAGTTGCAGACATTTGTGCAACTATATGCAATAGGTGCTTTTCTACAAATATTCAATAGCTGCAGAAATGTCTGCAACTATGCATTAGTAGTAGACATTTCTGCAACTATACCATATAGTTGCAGAAATTTATACAACTATATACAATAGTTGTAGATATTTCTGCAACAATAGCATATAGTTGCAAAAATTTCTACAAATATGCAATAGTTGCATAAATGTCTTCAACTATATGCAATAGTTGCAGATATTTCTGCAACTCTACTACATAGTTGCAGAAATTTCTGCAACTATACTACATAGTTGCAGAAATTTCTGCAACTATAGCAATAGTTGTAGAAATGTATATAATTATTTTTAAATGTTGTAAATTTGAAAAAAATCGAAAGTGTTCAATATTTGCTGAATTGTCTGCAAATATATGAAATAATTGCACCTTTACTACAAATTTGAATTTTTGGTATCAACAATGGATCTCATTGTAAAGATCATAAAATTTTGTTATTTTTTGGTGAAAACGGCATGTTGATCCGATTTTTCTACATAGAGTTATTACGCGTTTGAAATGTTAAGAAAATAAAGGGTATTTGGGTCTTTTTGCGTCGTGAATTTGAATATAGGGACCAGAAATGTAAATTTAGTTTGAGAAGGATGTTTTCTCTCTTTTGAAACTTATTAGGGATGTCAGCCAAACTTACCCTATTTAATGTTCATGTGAAAACATCCAAACTTGGTGATCAAAGCATATTAAACATTCATTTGCAAACATCATACCATCATTCAACATATAATATAATAGTTTAAAAGTTCTCAAACTTATGTATGCTTAAGGAGTAAGAAATCTTAAAATATATTATATATTTTATATTATACTTTTAGATTTACTTATTTTTGTATATGTATGTTTATGTGCATGTTCTCATGTATGCACATGTACATGTGTATATGTATGTTACAAATCCCGATTTCGATATTCAGTCATATTTTCTCTTTTAAATTAATATGCATGTTTTTGTAAACAAATTTTGAAAATAAATTTTCTTATCATTCGTAACTAATTAAAAAGATCATATTCTATTTATGTTATTGGTCTATAGATCCTTGTTACGAAGACGTTTGACCCCTATATATGGTCTTATAATTTATAATAGCCATACCATTAGCGCATTCATCATTATTAAAGTCTTAGCAATGAGAAAGACAATACTCTAGCTACTTAGTACCTCATTAACAAGGACTAGGCATGACTCTACCCACTTAACACCTATTTATAGGTAGGCCTTTGCCATTTAATACCTAACCCCAGGTCGGATTCCATACAATTACCATCCAGCTGACATTGCTTGGAAATCACACTAGGCTGCTTAGTACTTCTTCTATACGAAAGAGTCGAAACCTAGGTCAGTCACTTATTACCTCAAACCCGAAGCGAACCCTTCTCGAGATATCCATCATCACTCTTAATTATAAATATGGAATCTCATTAGGTTACTTTTTTCGGTAGGGAGGCGGGCCCTACGTGTAACGACCCAGATTTTTCGTCATTTGATTTTGAATATTTAAATGGTTTTAAATGTTAGATTTGGAACGCGAATTGATTTTTGAATATGAAGATTTTTGTTCAAATTTGGTGAATGAATTTAAATTTTAAATATAGTGATTTATCGTAATACAGAAATGGTGAATAATTGAAATTTGAATTAAATATGAATTGAAACAGTTTCTAATGTTGATATAAATTCTATTTGAATTAGAATTGAGTTAGTAAGTTTTTAAAACTGGAATTTCAAGTGATTTCAACAATTTTTGAAATTCTTCGATTTAATCGACACGTTAAAATAGCGATCCGAGGCTCAGTCTTGGAATTCGACGAACCAGTTCCATTGGATCCATAATAGTGTATTATTATCGAATTTCAAATTTCATGGCACTGGGAGTTATCGTTTGGTTGTAGGGGATAGACACGTTGAAATCATTATTGAAAAATTAATATAATAATTGGATTCAAAAAGCTATCTTCCACGTAGATCGAATTAGGGCTCGAGACTTGTTCCATGGCATTCAGAATAGGGGTATAACATTAGGAACGTTAGGGGGCATGCATCAATAGGAGATTGAGATTTCGCTATATATAATTCATGATATTTTAGAAATAAATATAAAAGTAAAATCAATCAAAGTCAACACCAAGCAAGCAAGCCACCTTACTCTCCGTACAACCTCCCTTCCATACGACTTTCCCTTTCTTAAATTGCATCTACTTTTCCTTCTTCTTCTAAAATGAAACAGTTCGAAGTCGAATTCGTTCGAAAGGAAATAAAAAATAAAAAAATTAATCGCGATGGAGTCTAAATAGTCATTCGACAAGAGGAGCAAGGGCATGAGGAGGAGAGGCAGAGCAGTCATGCTCGTCGATCGAGCATCAGGAAGGTCGCAGTTTTTAATCGCGTAGACAGGGAGAGGTGTGGCGATCTCGATGGAGTTAGAGGTGGCTCAATTGCGGTGATACATGGCTTCAGCATGAGTGCTATGCTTTCGCGATTACGTCGACATTGTGATTTTATGCTAAGGTTTTGGGTGTGGTCGTGCGCGAGCGAACTGGAGAAAGTAGCGATTAGAAAATAGAGCAGACGATGGCTTCGATGGGGGTGAATGGGATTGAGGCAAAACTGGAAGGGGCGGCGCGAGGGAACGTCGACAGTGGAGGGGGTCATGAATGCTTGAAATCGTAAAGGAGTGTTGAGATGGTGGACGACCACGATTTGTTTTGGAAAGAAAGATATTTTGTTAATAAAGGTAATTAATTAACTTAAGTTGTAATTAGTGAAATTAATATATATTTGAACTCAAGAATCTTGTATAACGCATAATTTTTCATAAGAGGTGCATATCGAACGTAATGAGTCATGTTGGATTCGCAACGGCTCATACTACACAATAGTATAAATTTGAAATTGGAACGACTACCAACTAAAAATCAAGGTGAGTAAATCTCACTCGTTTTGGATTACCGAGGTTAACTTATAATAACTAAAATTAATTATTGGATGATTGAATGAATTGGTTATAATTTATCAGTTGGATGTTATATTATATATATATATATATATATATATATATATATATCGGTAGTTGGTCAAATTTCCCACCTTTGGAGTGGATGAGACACTATGCTCCCCGCATAATAGCGGATGACCCTGTATTACTGCGATATCCCATTTCGAAGCGGGATTGGTACTTTATGTTATATAACATCTATGGATGTGGGGAAACAAGTTGGACGGATCCAATTGGATTCCTCAAATATATCGATTGCTATTTGTATATAGTGATATATAATGAAATTGAATAATATGCTATGGATTGTTGTGTGATTTGACTATTTGGATGCTATAGTAGCACTGACCTTAATTTTGGTAATTAAAACACCATAAATATTATTTGAGAATTTGAAGGAGTTAAAAGGAGATTTTGGATATAAAAATATTTATATCCAAATTTGGATTATTTTAAAGGAAAATGATTTTGATAAAACGGTGACTTGATTTTGGATTTGTACTCAACAGTGCATAAAATGTTTTAATTAGAGATTTAAAAATAATTTATATAAAGGATTTTTAACAATGGATTTTTAGGTGATATTTCTGGATTTATAGGAAAGAAGTTGAAATCGATATTAAACATAGACTTGAAAAATAAATGGGATTTATTAAGGAATGGATTTATAAAATGAGATTTTATAAATGAGATTTGTTTTATAAACAAGTGAAACTCAAAGAAGTTTATAAATTTGTAAATGATGTTTATAAATAAGGGAAAATGATATCAGCTGATAAATTAGGAAAACTGAGATATGGAAATCGGTTTGGGAAAAATAGTGGATTCTACTTTTGAAATGTGAGAATGGTTAGGGAATCAGAATGAAATCGACGTGTTACAAAACAAGAAGAATTTAGAATTTAAAATTGATTATTGAAATTTTAGAAATATATTTTTATCAAGAAGTTAAGTTGGTTTTAAAAGGAAAATTTTATTTGTTATACTATGTAATTTAAAGCTGTTTAGTATCGAAATACGTTGATAAATGGATTTTTCAAATATCAAATAATAATTGAAACAAATTCTATTTTTTAAAACTAGCTTTGCAAATCGATTAGTTTTATTTAAAAATGAATTGGAATGTGTTATCGATGTTTTATTCAAAGTGTTTAATATTTTAAATAATTACTTAAACGTGTTTTGAAAATAAATTATTTTTCTTTAAATATACTTATCATATATACATATATAGATTTTTGAAATGATTGAAATTTTGTTTATAAATCCTCTCGAGATTTATATACGGGGTTAATTTAAAGGATATGATTTTTGTAAGAGAAATCTTATAACGGAATTGCGAAACTGAAGGAATTTCCGAAGTAGTTAGATAAGTGAACATCGAAAAATGAATCTGAATTCATAAAAGAAGTTATAAATTGGTGCTTGAGATTTTAAATAAGTAAAATCGACTTGAAAATTGTAAAAGGGATTACGAAAATTCCGGAGATTTATGAAATGAATTATAATCAGTTGTGACTTTACAAAAAGGGTTGTAAATTGTTTTATGAAGTTGGGGAGATTTTCTTGTTTGTGAACATACCTATAAAATCGATAAGATATAAATATTTCCTAAGTGTTGAGAATTAAGTGATTTTGGAAAATATATTTATAAATATTTTTCTAAGTATTGGAATAAAATGATTTGGGAATGTTTTGACTATGGGAAGGTTATATGGAATACTTCTAAGTATTGAGATGGTTCGAAAATGTCCTGTCACGGATATAAGCATTTGAATGTGTTTCTGAATATTGAATTATTGGAAGAGATTTGGATATATATAGATGTAAAGATATTTTGAAACAAATATTTTGGAACAGTTGTAATATGGGCCTAGTGACTGTTTATGTGTGTAATTTGATAGTTAAATAACCGACTATCAAATCTGACCAAATTCGTTAATTGTTTCGAAGAGACCGGGATCGCATTTCATTATTCGAAAACCAATTCGATCTGATTTGAGCATTACGAATTGTGATATAGTAAAGCTAATGAAGATGGTGATTTTGGAGATTCGATTTGTTCAGACCCAGAACAACTTATATGGATGAATGTTATCATTGCATCGTTGCTTGGAAGGCATTGTTAGAATTCCAAGTGTGAATGCTATTCTAAAGGTAAACATAGCCTCAAGCCCCATCAATCGGGAATGACTAAAACAAGGGAGATTTAGCAGGGCTAAGTGGGTCATGCCCAACTAGGGTATGTTATCACTTATCTAGATACCCTCAGGTATATTATAAATTATGGATATGGTTGTGCATGGAAAAGAGAGCGCTCGATAGGTTGGGAATACCCATGGTGATAACATATTCGGTACTATCCAAGTCAGGGGTAGGCCGATCGTGTGTTGGCAGGGATCATTAAGTACGGTCCTGATACGTTTTTCTAGAGTTGTACTGTGACGGGCTATACCTGTAACAACCCGTATATTTTAGTGATTCTATTTATCTAATTTACTGAATTTAATGAAATTTTAAATAATTATATTTTGAAATAAAAATTTGATATTTGGAATACGTCTATTTAATACAATGCAACTGGTAAATATTCATCAGATAATATGAAAGTTTATTTTATGGTATAACTCTATTTAAATTGAAATCTGTTAGTGTCTGATGATAATAGAATGTTTTCCAAACATCAATATATATTTTTATAAAATTTGTAAACCATCTTCTTAGGGACACATCATATTTAGTTTCTCTAAATTTTGACAGTTATTGCTCCGTTTATCTTATTTTCGACAGGTTTGCGGCATTTTGGGAACCGATTATTGACTTTTGATACGATAGTCGTACCACTGATATTTGTATACCATTTCGGTCGTTTCGTCATGCTGATCTTTACGATAAATTAAATTCTATGGTTCGGATTGGTAACCGGCGATATCCATGAAACGGATAACCATATCAGAACCATTTTTGAACCCTTCTGTTTTCTTGTCTTTTCAAATGCCAGCCGTGTGATCTTTGCAACATCTAGCTTTAATTATTTCTTGAATTCAACGTATTAGCTGGAAGCCATTCAATTGATGATTTTTTTACTAGTTTTGGTTTTTGGTCCGTTCATTGTTCAAGCATGGGAAAAATATGTATCCATATTTCTCTATTAGACTGTTCGTGTTCTACCTTCCTCATCTTCATTTTGTAAGCATGGCCGAGAACTCCATCGAACCCCACAACCACCTCGTCTTCCCACAACTACTGCTCCTCACCGCCATGAACGGCCAGACTTCGCCTCCTTTCCCACAACCGACTATCACCACATCCCTCGCCGTAGCAACCCAAACCGTTAAACCTTCCACCCACTCACAACTGCATTCTTTTCTTCACCACTTCACTGCCACGGCACCACCATGCAAGCAAATGTCGACCGGACTATCATCTCCTTGTCGTGTCTCTGCCATGGCCGCACTCCTTCAGCTCTGCAATCTTTCCCTTCCCGGTAACAAATGTTCAGCCGAGCCTTATCTTACATGCTATATGTCGAGGTATTATATCTATAAACTAAGTTACGCATACATATTGTTATAGTATATAGTATTTTATATTTTAAGGTTCATGTTTTATAAAAATATTGTAGTTATAGTATACTATTTGATTAGTTCATACAAAGAAGGATATGTTATGCATATATATTTACATTTTATTTATATTTGTTTAGTTATATACTTTTATATAATGCAAGTTGTACCTGTTGTTACATATTGAAACCTTGATTTTAGGCGTGCTAGAAGATAGATTGGTTTGAGGTATATCTATAAGTCATATTTTATAGATACGTGATTTTTAAATATATCATAGTTAGATATTTTGATTTAGATCTATATGGGTTTTAACTTATAATATATATCGAAGGCTTATATTAGTGTGCACACGAAAGATAAAGAAATATTATATATATAGATCTGAGCTATTGTATATAAAGTATCTTGAGATTGTATTCAAGAATATACATATATATATAAAGTTCTGAAATATAGGCTGCTGTAAAGTATACTGTATACATATATGTACGCGGTTTGTTTGATTTCATTTATATATTATGTTTTTTACGTAAGCTATTTTGTTTACCTATAATATATTTAAATTGTAAAGCTATGTACATTTTTATATATATTATGTAGAAACTGTTATATTATAGCTTTTCCTAACAGCTCGGTATATAGCAATTGCACTTGAATTTTGTAATTTTGTGTTAAAGTTTATGTTGCTATATATATAGTTTACTACTTGGTTTTAACGGAAACGTATACTGTTTGTATTTTGTTTATATATTGGTATATATATATTGTTGATTCCATGATCTTTTACATATGCAAGTTTATATAGACAAATTTATATATAAGTAAGGATATGGTTGTGCATATATATTTGACTTTAGTATATGAGTTAAATTTAAAACAATGACTTTATATTATTTTAACATTTGTCTTAAGTTAAAATATTTTCAGTTTATATCAAAATTGATTTGATTGTTTCCATTGATTCTGGTTTATCAGCTTGTTCTTCGCACTCAAGTCCATCGAGGTTTAATTTGAAATTCGTGCTTGGATCCATAATCCATTTTCTTGTCTATTCTCTCTAGCTTTGGATGGTGAGCGATCACTCAAGATTAATGTTCTTATATTTATTAAAATTGATTTCAATTGGAACGACAATTGAAATATGCCGCTGTTAGTTATTTACATTGTTATATATATATGTTGTTATCTATATCAGTTCCCTTGTGACATCTGACACCATTTTATGTTATTTATATTGATGATATATGCTTGTTATATTATTATCATATCAGTTTTCACTGAGCAAATTCCCTTCTAGTATGGAATTCCCTATGGATTGAAATGATACATACCCGAACAATCTATAGAATAGGAAAACATCATTATGGGTTGAAATGATAGACCCAAGCGATTTTCTTTTGAATTGAATTTGGGATTACGGGTCGAAGTGATATATATCCGTATATATTTAAATTGCAGATTGAAATGATAAATATCCGTACCACTTGACCATAGGATAGAAAATTATATACAAACACCGTTGGTATATATATAAATACTTTGAAAATGATTTCTATGGTTTTGGAAAGAAACATATGGTTTTATATAAATATTGATTTTAGATATTATACAAATGTTATTTTATATTTAGTTAAGTTCTTGAGTTTAAGCTATGTATAAATTTCTTTTAATATAAAATAAGTTTAATAATAAAGTTTGATTTTTATTAAATATAATATGGTTAAGTTTTTATTTAATTTTTTTATTAATATATAGTTTATAACGATTTTAATAAATTAAGGCTGGGACGAAAGATTTGGATTTATTTGAAATTGTATAGAATTAAGAATATTATTTAATTAAATCGATTTGAACTTATTGAATTTAATATTTTAAAGGATATGATTTTATCACTTGATTTTGGTTTAAGATGATTAATGAATATTTCAAGTTTGAGTTTTATTTAAGGATATTCAATTTAGTTTTGAGATTTTAGAATATTTAAAGCTTTGAAATATGTTGAAATTGAAATGGTTTATTTGAGGTTCAAATCTGTATTTGAAATTGATATAGTTTGAAATGGTTTATCGAGAAAATAAAATGGATTGAAATGGATGAATTGAGATTTGATTGAATTTGAATTTTGGAGTTCTAGTTAATTTGAAATTGATTTGTGGAATTTTTAGGAAACTATTTTATTACATAAATTATTTTTAAATTTTATTAAAAAACTATTTATATATTTTACTTTATAAATTATTTTCATATAAATTATTTTTCATAATAACTATTTTAATATAAACCATTTTAACTTAAAACTCTTTTATATAAACTGTTTTACTTTATAAACTAATTTTTTTATATACTATTTAATATCTAAACTATTCAAGTGGTGGAAGTTATGTTTTCAAAGTTATGAATTTCAAAGTACTATATTTTGAAAGCGTTATATTTTCAAGTGTTTGGTTTCGAAAAGTGATATAACTTTGAAAGTGACAAGATTTTTGGAAATGGATATATTTGAAATGGAAATGATATCGTATTTGGTTTTGAAATGAAAATGATATTGTATTGATTTGGTTTTTGAAATGGAAATGATATTTTGGTTTCGAAGTATAAATTATTTTGAAATGACTGCGATGTTATAATAACATTTGATTAATAAAGAGACCGGGGTCGGAAGTTGTCATACTCTCTGCCAACTCTGAAAACCACTTTAACAACCGTGTATGTGGTGGAGATTCCAGAATGAAGTAGGACGGTGGCGACGATCCTATATCAGCATATACGTGGACCCGACTCTCGTAAGTTGGCATAAGGTGGCTAAAACAGGAGCGATTCCAGGCCAATGAGGTAGCTCCTCTGATCGGACACACTTCTTCGATACAATTATATTACTTTGTGATTGATTGGGTGCACCCTTTGATTTTTTTGGGAGTGTGGCTCGAGGTGGGCGGTGGCTAAGGTTATGAGTTACCACTAGTCCAGATGTGCAATTGGTATATCCAACCTGGCATTACCTAGTTGTGTCGTGTCACCTACCTAGCGTGCTTTACTACGAGTTTGATTTGTGTCGTACCTATGGAGTATCCTCTAGTAGCCTCCCGATCAGAAGGGACTATGGTGCTATATAAACTATTGGCACTATAAAATGTGTTAAGGTGGAAAATGTAAAGCCTTAACGCTATTTTTAAAATATATTATACTTAACTTTAGACATTATTATAATAGCATATATTACTACATAGTAGATAGTTTAATGGATCCTTAGAGGATGGTTATCCTAAACATCCTTTGAGTTACTTGTATTTTAGTTGTTATTTCACTTGAGTTGGATTTATTGATATAAGAATGTTAATCCTGACTCGAGTGTTTTGTGTTTTGCATTACGCTCGGGTTAGACTGAGTGATACAGCTTTTAAGACTCATTGTAACGACCCAGAATTTTTATAAATTAAAATTTGAATATTTAATTAATTTTAAATATTAATAAGTGAATTTATAAGTCGAATAAATTTTATTTTGAATTATTGGATTTAATTGGATAATTAAATCGATAAATTTAATACGTTAAATTATGGAAATAATTAAAAATTGAGTTAAATATGATTGAAAATAATTTGTAAAATTTTATTTTATCATATTGAAGTTAGAATGATATTTTAGAACTTTTAAAATCGAATTAAAAGTTAATTTGTGAAAATTGAATATTTTAATATTTAATAATCGACTGTAAAATTGTCAATTTTTGAACAGTCTCAGAATTGAACGAAACCAGTTCCATTGGATCCGTAATAGTTAGTTATTACCGGATTTCAATTTTCGTGTCAATCGGAGCTATCGTTTGATCGTGGCAGCTCGAAACGCATCGAATTATTTTTAATTTAAATTTGGCGAGTCAAAATAGCCATTTTTTCAAAAAGTCTCGGATTTCGACGAAACCAGTTTCATCGGATCCGTAATGTGATATTATTGTAAGTTTTCAAATTTCAAGTCAATTGGATTTACCGTTTGTCCGGTACAAATTAAAACGCCTAGAAATCGATTTAAATCGGTTTAATTTAAATTGAACGTTTTCAGCCATAACTCGCACATACTTCCGAATTAGCTTCCGAAACCTGTTCCATTGTGTCCGGAACGCGGGATAAACCCTAGGTACGCTGGTTACGGCGTCTAAATCGGAGTTCGGAATTCTCGGGATGAATAGTGTTTACGCTTGCTTTTCTTATAAATAGCCACCATTCTAAAAAAAATAAAATAAATACTAAAACCCTAATCCAATATTGCTAGCCGCCACCCCCATGTTTTCAATGGCCAGAAACGCGCGACGTTCCACCTCCAATTACTCCAAATCCGTGCATCGATTGCAAAATCCTTCAACTAACAAAATGAAGATCATGAAGAGAGCTTCCTATCCAACGGCTGTGATGTAAAACGGAGTCGCGTAGAAGGAGCAAAACGTGGCCGTTCGTGGCCGTGCAACCACCGTGCGCACGCATGTAGAGGAGGCCGAGCTTCTCAAGCTTGGGGCCGAGCATGGCTCTCGTCAAGGGCTTCGTGTTGGTGGTAGTGTGATGAGATATCGTCGAGTATAAGTGGCGAATTATTTAACCCTAAATCTACGTTGATGGGTTCTTTTTTCACGGCCCTTACCTGTAGAAGACGCATGATGAGGGTGAAGGAAGGTCACGGCTTTGATGAAGGGAAGCTTGGATCGTGTGGTTCTGATTAAATGTAGGGTTTTAAATATAAAAGTTAGTTATAAATTGTGTATATAAATCGTGTACGATCTTTAAAAATTCGTAACTTTTTCATACGAGGTCGAAAAAATGCAAACTCAGTGGCGTTGGAATCGTATGGACGAGCACTACGAGATGGAGTTGGTTTGGAGTCGTTTGGAGTTAGTGAGAATTTTGGGTAAAATTAAACGCGCGTTTAATTTTATTCGAAATAAATCGCTAAAACGAAATTAAAATCAAGGTGAGAACTTCTCACTCAATCGAATAGGTTTCGATTTTATTTTAAATAGTTAGATTTAAAATATTTGAATGCATGTTTGAATGAATTGTATATATTGATTGTTAAAATAGACATTATGCGCCGTTAGTAAGCGGATGTTATTTATTATAAACATATACCGCGAATATTTCATAAACAGTGAAATTGGTATTATATATAATATCAATATATATATATTGGCATATGTATATATTGCAGTTGTTGATTTCCCGCATTTTTTTGTTTAGCGGATGAGACCCTATTACGCCGTTATTAAGCGGATAATATTTAATAAGAACATATACCGCGATAATTTCGTACTGGAGCGAAATTGGTATTGTGCTAATGTTTTTGGATGCAGGAAAACAGGTTGGAGGGATCCAACTGGATTCCTCAACAGTTTTATTTGATTTCAGATATTTTGATATTTGATGGATTATCATATCGATATATGATATTGTTGTAGTCGTGATTGACTATTTGGTGTGTAGCATCATTGGACCCAAATTTTGGGATTTAAAAATGATTTTTAAAAGTGATTTTGAGAATATACTATATTTTTGGAATTGATCCATTTCAAATAAATAAACGTTATAAGTTTTAAAGTTATAAAAATTATGATTTTTAAGAAATATAGTTAAAAGCTGATTTTTGAAAATAAGGAATCAATGACTTTATAAAAGAGTTTAAATTGGGATTCTAAACTTGTTATAAAAGTTTAAATATAGGATTTATAAAATTTGATTATTTTATAAATCAGAATGATGAAATTATAAAGGAATTTAAAGACGTTTTAAAAGAAAAATATAAATTGATTTATATTAAAGATTTATAAATTGATAATTTATAAATTAGAACGTAGGAATTATAAAACGAGCTTTTATAAGTGTTAGAATAAATTGTGAATGAATTTCATAAATAGAATGAAATTTATAGAATTTTATACGGTGAAGTCATAAATGGAATTTTATAAGCAGTAGGTTTATAAAATTTATTATGTTGTTAAAATAATAGTTTTGGATAAATAAATGAATCTTATAAGTTATAAGATTTATAATTATGAAATTCTAAGGAACGATTTTGTGAAATAATCGTTTATAAGTAGTTAACTTATAATATGAACGTTTAGTTTATAATTTAGTTATAAACTGGAATATGTTAATAAAGGAATTTATAAAAAGGAAGTTTTTATAAATAAATAGAAATGGAATTTATAAACGTTGTTTTATAAATTCGCAAACGACTTATTTTGATAAGTTAATTGTTATAACTTAGAAATAGAGTTATATTCACATTTTGAATAGTGAATAATCCTTTGAATTAAAATGAATAAAAGGATGGAATTTGTTAAAGAAGTATATTCACGTTTTTGAATAGTGAATGATATGTTAAAGAAATTGTTTTTAAATGAGATGTTTGGATTGAATTAAAACGATCTAATGATGTTTTAAAATGAGTTGAGATTCGAAACCATAGATTTCAACATTCATTGTTGAAATAGACTTTTTCGAGAAATAAAAGGAAATGGTGAACTATAACACTGTTGTTATAGTAAATGATTTCCGAGAGGAAATGTTTTGAATAGTATTGGGATTTATATATCTATTTAATTTCGAATCCCTATACTAGTGATTTTGGGTTGTCGTAACGATGTTTTACGCAACATTCGTTTTGGCCCAAATAAAAATGTTTAAGGGAATGATTACCTTAAAGAATGAATTTTATACTTAATTCGATTTAAGTATATTGAATATTTTCCAAGGTTGAAAATAAAAAGATTTGCGAATTACTTATTTTAATAAGTATGGAAATGTTTTCCAATATGAAGTGAATAATTAGAATTTATCTTTTTGGAGGATAAATTGAAATGAATTATTGAAATCGCATATGCATGGATATTTTGAAATATAAATTCATTATGGAATTTATATGTGAAAGTGGAACTTGTTAAAAATAAATGTTGATTTATTTTTGAAGTGTGAAATAATATATCTTGTAAAGATATTTTGGAAAATAAATAATTTGGAAAATTATTTGGAATCTGGTGATGTGTGCATATCCAGTGATAGTTCAATAACCGACTATCAGTATTTCCCTTTTTAATGGGTATTTGATGTGAATTGATTGAATTTGAATGCACACTTATTTTGAATAAGCGCTCACTATTCGGGTTAACCGGGAAAGGACCATGGGGTTGTATAACCCACTCCGAATATGTGATACGTCGTTGTGAATCGCATTTGAAGATCGGTGTTGAAGACCGGTATTTGCGAGAGTGATAGGATGAACTATCGATTGACTCTGCACCGAGTAGCTACGGTATTGAGTTCTCCATATGTGATGGTGAATCCGATCAGGATTGTGAATATCCGAATTGCAAGGACTTCTTTGTAAGTGCCTTCGGTTCTGTTCGATCCCGGAACAGACTTGTATGGATTATATGTCTGACATTACAATTTGAGATATAAAGCCGATTTCTTTCAAATATATTTCTGTTGGTGGCGGAGAATTTATTCTTTGCTTAACACCCTTCTTTGAGACGTATGTGCTCAAAGGTTATATAGTTGGAGTTATCAGCGATATATTCCCAGTTTGGTAATGTGACATGCTGAGTGATGCTGAAATGATCATTGTGTTGATTATTTGTGATAGGATCATTTATTTGATCGTCTATCTTAGTGATCATTGTGTTGATCATTTGTTGACCCAAAGCATGGCTTTTGTATAAAGTATGTTTTGTGGACGTGAATTCGTCGAGCCTCACATCCCGGAAATGGTCAAAACAGGAAAGAAGCAGCAAGGTTATGAGGGGTAGCGCCCTTTAGGATATGTGCATTTCCTTCTGGAAAAGGGTGGTATCATGGTATGGAGCCCAGATACTTACTCATGTTGAAACACTTTGTTTTTATGATTGTGTGAATTGATTAGAGAGCGCTCTCGGATAAAGGTCCCAAAGGACCGGGGGATGGCATATTCGGTCAGTTGTTACTCAGTTAGGAGTAACCCGGCCTTGTGTTGGTAGAGATCCGGTTTGGTTCTCGGGGATGTCCATCCAGAGGCATTCTCATGTGGCAATGGGAAGTTCCTTGGCCTGACCATTTGTTGGAAATCCAATTCCCAATACGAAACTTGTACGGTATTAGTTGTAGAACCTGCTATTCACTTATGGTGGTCACCACTGTTTGGATAGTAGCTATAGTAGGCATACGATAATGGTCGTATGTTGGCTAAGATTTATATCTTTATTTTCGAAATGATTGTCCTCTACACTATGCACTAATAATAATATCAAATATTATTTTGAATGCGTATCAAGCATCTTTGACTATCATAAGGAGAAATCTCCTCCGATTCTGCGTTTGCATGTGTGTGTGTGCGGGAGGCCTTATGGTAATCTCATTTTTAAAAGCATTGCGAATTGATTTAAAAATATTCCTCTATTTTGATTTTAAAGTAAATAAACTGTTTTGAATTCTCACACCAGTCACATGACTGACTCGGAGTTTATTGTTTTCCTTCCTAAACTCTGGGTGCCCACCAATTTCCACACGGGCAGTTAAGAGTTAGGTTTATCAGGATATACTGGATATTCTGGAGTTGCTGGAGGCAAGCTGGATGGCATGGCGTATTACTAGTTTATATAGTATTTCTTTTTCCGCTGCACTGTTTGTTGTTGTATGATGTTGTACACTTTGATGATATGATATGATGTAATGAAATGTAATGTAATAACTGATAGTTCTTTGTTTAAAGATTATTCATTTATTATTATATGTTGTTCCGCTGCAAATTGTGAGATTCTGATGTTGTTGTTTCCTTTCTGTCCGTTCTATTTTCAAAATTCTTCTATCTTCTATTTTCTGTTTCTCTGTTTTCTAAAAAAAATTGTCTATCTTCTTTCTCTCTACTTTCTATCTCTTCTCTCTTCTTTCTTTTTCTTAAATTCTTTTTAAAAACCCATAACATCTCGGTTTTTCGGCAACGAAAATCCCAACCGTTACATTTGGTATCAGAGCTGATGGTTAAGCGACAACCATGGTTCTGTTGGGTATTATTCATTAGAGATAGAGTCAGTAGTGCTCTAGAATGAATTTGAGTGTAATAATAGCTATGAGAGCGTATTTGTTAGTGAATATATAAAATTGTTTTATATTGTGATGGTTGGTTTATTGAGTGGTATATGAACCTACGTCAGCGTGGTCTCGACAACTATGCCGAAGGGGTTTCTAAACACTTGAATAGAACAATTCGACATAATATTGTTTTTAAATTGGGTAAATGAAATAATTTTACCTTGAGTATATTTTTATATTTAAAGGAATAGTTTTTCAGAATTATCAAAGTGTATATAAGTGATTGTTTAGTTGTTTGAATAATCTAAATTAAAGAATAATTGTATAAGCAAAAGAATTATAAGAGTTGAATTATAATTAAAGTGATTTACAATTGTGAAATAAACTTATATATATAAGAAGTTAATATATTTATGAATATGAGTTGTAAATAATCAAATGGATTAAATAAAATAATGAATATAAGTGTTGATTCATTAAAATCTAATGTTATTAGAAGTTGAATAAAAAAATGAATGAATATAAGCAAAGGAATTTGGTTGAAATTAATATACTTTGGTTGTATAAAATTCATTAAGAGTTAATGAAATTGGAAGCTATGTAATTGAATTCAAATTAGAAGTAAATAAATTTGAATAAAATTGAAAGTGAATTAGATTTAATTAGTAATGTAAACTAATTGAATTGAGAATGAATGTTAGTAAGAAAATCCAATGTTAATGAATCAAATGTGATTTAAATTGAAAACCATTTCATTTAATATTAATGAGAATATGAATGAATATATGTTGGTTATGGATGTTAGTTGGTTGATGGTTGAATATATATTGCTATTGTTGCATTTGCTATGTGATATATATAGTTGTTATGTTGCTATATGTTGTATATTGAGATTATTTGCATATGTGCATGTTCTCATGTTGTTTGTTGAGTGATTAGTAGGTGCGGATCGCGTTTGCTTCGCATTTGGAGTTCGCTTTAGCGCTATATTAGCCGTATATGCTTGCTAATAAAATATAAGGTACATATCTCGGATTAAATATCGTACTTTTACACTTTTTTCCCTGCGGGATGCCTCATTACTTGATGAGATGTATATTTGTGATATATATACTGTCATTTTTTTTTTCGGATCGAGCCGCGCAAAGGAGACTATGGCGAATTTTTCCGAAAATTTAAGGCGTTAGAAAATTTTTGAGAAAATTGGGAAAATTTTGAAAACTTCAACTTTGATTTTGAAGTTGAAAGTTAAACAATAGGTAGTTGTTTTTGAAAAGATAACTAAGTATGATTTGAAAACTTAGTAAAGTATGGTAAGAAGTTTAATTATAAATTTTGGGAAAATTAATAGACTCTGTAATTTTCTTACTTATAATTTCGAGGACGAAATTCTTTTAAGGGGGAAAGATTGTAACGACCCAGAATTTTTATAAATTAAAATTTGAATATTTAATTAATTTTAAATATTAATAAGTGAATTTATAAGTCGAATAAATTTTATTTTGAATTATTGGATTTAATTGGATAATTAAATCGATAAATTTAATACGTTAAATTATGGAAATAATTAAAAATTGAGTTAAATATGATTGAAAATAATTTGTAAAATTTTATTTTATCATATTGAAGTTAGAATGATATTTTAGAACTTTTAAAATCGAATTAAAAGTTAATTTGTGAAAATTGAATATTTTAATATTTAATAATCGACTGTAAAATAGTCAATTTTTGAACAGTCTCAGAATTGAACGAAACCAGTTCCATTGGATCCGTAATAGTTATTTATTACCTGATTTCAATTTTCGTGTCAATCGGAGCTATCGTTTGATCGTGGCAGCTCGAAACGCATCGAATTATTTTTAATTTAAATTTGGCGAGTCAAAATAGCCATTTTTTCAAAAAGTCTCGGATTTCGACGAAACCAGTTTCATCGGATCCGTAATGTGATATTATTGTAAATTTTCAAATTTCAAGTCAATTGGATTTACCGTTTGTCCGGTACAAATTAAAACGCCTAGAAATCGATTTAAATCGGTTTAATTTAAATTGAACGTTTTCAGCCATAACTCGCACATACTTCCGAATTAGCTTCCAAAACCTGTTCCATTGTGTCCGGAACGCGGGATAAACCCTAGGTACGCTGGTTACGGCGTCTAAATCGGAGTTCGGAATTCCCGGGATGAATAGTGTTTACGCTTGCTTTTCTTATAAATAGCCACCATTCTAAAAAAAATAAAATAAATACTAAAACCCTAATCCAATATTGCTAGCCACCACCCCCATGTTTTCAATGGCCAGAAACGCGCGACGTTCCACCTCCAATTACTCCAAATCCGTGCATCGATTGCAAAATCCTTCAACTAACAAAATGAAGATCATGAAGAGAGCTTCCTATCCAACGGCTGTGATGTAAAACGGAGTCGCGTAGAAGGAGCAAAACGTGGCCGTTCGTGGCCGTGCAACCACCGCGCGCACGCATGTAGAGGAGGCCGAGCTTCTCAAGCTTGGGGCCGAGCATGGCTCTCGTCAAGGGCTTCGTGTTGGTGGTAGTGTGATGAGATATCGTCGAGTATAAGTGGCGAATTATTTAACCCTAAATCTACGTTGATGGGTTCTTTTTTCACGGCCCTTACCTGTAGAAGACGCGTGATGAGGGTGAAGGAAGGTCACGGCTTTGATGAAGGGAAGCTTGGATCGTGTGGCTCTGATTAAATGTAGGGTTTTAAATATAAAAGTTAGTTATAAATTGTGTATATAAATCGTGTACGATCTTTAAAAATTCGTAACTTTTTCATACGAGGTCGAAAAAATGCAAACTCAGTGGCGTTGGAATCGTATGGACGAGCACTACGCGATGGAGTTGGTTTGGAGTCGTTTGGAGTTAGTGAGAATTTTGGGTAAAATTAAACGCGCGTTTAATTTTATTCAAAATAAATCGCTAAAACGAAATTAAAATCAAGGTGAGAACTTCTCACTCAATCGAATAGGTTTCGATTTTATTTTAAATAGTTAGATTTAAAATATTTGAATGCATGTTTGAATGAATTGTATATATTGATTGTTAAAATAGACATTATGCGCCGTTAGTAAGCGGATGTTATTTATTATAAACATATACCGCGAATATTTCATAAACAGTGAAATTGGTATTATATATAATATCAATATATATATATTGGCATATGTATATATTGCAGTTGTTGATTTCCCGCATTTTTTTGTTTAGCGGATGAGACCCTATTACGCCGTTATTAAGCGGATAATATTTAATAAGAACATATACCGCGATAATTTCGTACTGGAGCGAAATTGGTATTGTGCTAATGTTTTTGGATGCAGGAAAACAGGTTGGAGGGATCCAACTGGATTCCTCAACAGTTTTATTTGATTTCAGATATTTTGATATTTGATGGATTATCATATCGATATATGATATTGTTGTAGTCGTGATTGACTATTTGGTGTGTAGCATCATTGGACCCAAATTTTGGGATTTAAAAATGATTTTTAAAAGTGATTTTGAGAATATACTATATTTTTGGAATTGATCCATTTCAAATAAATAAACGTTATAAGTTTTAAAGTTATAAAAATTATGATTTTTAAGAAATATAGTTAAAAGCTGATTTTTGAAAATAAGGAATCAATGACTTTATAAAAGAGTTTAAATTGGGATTCTAAACTTGTTATAAAAGTTTAAATATAGGATTTATAAAATTTGATTATTTTATAAATCAGAATGATGAAATTATAAAGGAATTTAAAGACGTTTTAAAAGAAAAATATAAATTGATTTATATTAAAGATTTATAAATTGATAATTTATAAATTAGAACGTAGGAATTATAAAACGAGCTTTTATAAGTGTTAGAATAAATTGTGAATGAATTTCATAAATAGAATGAAATTTATAGAATTTTATACGGTGAAGTCATAAATGGAATTTTATAAGCAGTAGGTTTATAAAATTTATTATGTTGTTAAAATAATAGTTTTGGATAAATAAATGAATCTTATAAGTTATAAGATTTATAATTATGAAATTCTAAGGAACGATTTTGTGAAATAATCGTTTATAAGTAGTTAACTTATAATATGAACGTTTAGTTTATAATTTAGTTATAAACTGGAATATGTTAATAAAGGAATTTATAAAAAGGAAGTTTTTATAAATAAATAGAAATGGAATTTATAAACGTTGTTTTATAAATTCGCAAACGACTTATTTTGATAAGTTAATTGTTATAACTTAGAAATAGAGTTATATTCACATTTTGAATAGTGAATAATCCTTTGAATTAAAATGAATAAAAGGATGGAATTTGTTAAAGAAGTATATTCACGTTTTTGAATAGTGAATGATATGTTAAAGAAATTGTTTTTAAATGAGATGTTTGAATTGAATTAAAACGATCTAATGATGTTTTAAAATGAGTTGAGATTCGAAACCATAGATTTCAACATTCATTGTTGAAATAGACGTTTTCGAGAAATAAAAGGAAATGGTGAACTATAACACTGTTGTGATAGTAAATGATTTCCGAAAGGAAATGTTTTGAATAGTATTGGGATTTATATATCTATTTAATTTCGAATCCCTATACTAGTGATTTTGGGTTGTCGTAACGATGTTTTACGCAACATTCGTTTTGGCCCAAATAAAAATGTTTAAGGGAATGATTACCTTAAAGAATGAATTTTATACTTAATTCGATTTAAGTATATTGAATATTTTCCAAGGTTGAAAATAAAAAGATTTGCGAATTACTTATTTTAATAAGTATGGAAATGTTTTCCAATATGAAGTGAATAATTAGAATTTATCTTTTTGGAGGATAAATTGAAATGAATTATTGAAATCGCATATGCATGGATATTTTGAAATATAAATTCATTATGGAATTTATATGTGAAAGTGGAACTTGTTAAAAATAAATGTTGATTTATTTTTGAAGTGTGAAATAATATATCTTGTAAAGATATTTTGGAAAATAAATAATTTGGAAAATTATTTGGAATCTGGTGATGTGTGCATATCCAGTGATAGTTCAATAACCGACTATCAGTATTTCCCTTTTTAATGGGTATTTGATGTGAATTGATTGAATTTGAATGCACACTTATTTTGAATAAGCGCTCACTATTCGGGTTAACCGGGAAAGGACCATGGGGTTGTATAACCCACTCCGAATATGTGATACATCGTTGTGAATCGCATTTGAAGATCGGTGTTGAAGACCGGTATTTGCGAGAGTGATAGGATGAACTATCGATTGACTCTGCACCGAGTAGCTACGGTATTGAGTTCTCCATATGTGATGGTGAATCCGATCAGGATTGTGAATATCCGGATTGCAAGGACTTCTTTGTAAGTGCCTTCGGTTCTGTTCGATCCCGGAACAGACTTGTATGGATTATATGTCTGACATTACAATTTGAGATATAAAGCCGATTTCTTTCAAATATATTTCTGTTGGTGGCGGAGAATTTATTCTTTGCTTAACACTCTTCTTTGAGACGTATGTGCTCAAAGGTTATATAGTTGGAGTTATCAGCGATATATTCCCAGTTTGGTAATGTGACATGCTGAGTGATGCTGAAATGATCATTGTGTTGATTATTTGTGATAGGATCATTTATTTGATCGTCTATCTTAGTGATCATTGTGTTGATCATTTGTTGACCCAAAGCATGGCTTTTGTATAAAGTATGTTTTGTGGACGTGAATTCGTCGAGCCTCACATCCCGGAAATGGTCAAAACAGGAAAGAAGCAGCAAGGTTATGAGGGGTAGCGCCCTTTAGGATATGTGCATTTCCTTCTGGAAAAGGGTGGTATCATGGTATGGAGCCCAGATACTTACTCATGTTGAAACACTTTGTTTTTATGATTGTGTGAATTGATTAGAGAGCGCTCTCGGATAAAGGTCCCAAAGGACCGGGGGATGGCATATTCGGTCAGTTGTTACTCAGTTAGGAGTAACCCGGCCTTGTGTTGGTAGAGATCCGGTTTGGTTCTCGGGGATGTCCATCCAGAGGCATTCTCATGTGGCAATGGGAAGTTCCTTGGCCTGACCATTTGTTGGAAATCCAATTCCCAATACGAAACTTGTACGGTATTAGTTGTAGAACCTGCTATTCACTTATGGTGGTCACCACTGTTTGGATAGTAGCTATAGTAGGCATACGATAATGGTCGTATGTTGGCTAAGATTTATATCTTTATTTTCGAAATGATTTTCCTCTACACTATGCACTAATAATAATATCAAATATTATTTTGAATGCGTATCAAGCATCTTTGACTATCATAAGGAGAAATCTCCTCCGATTCTGCGTTTGCATGTGTGTGTGTGCGGGAGGCCTTATGGTAGTCTCATTTCTAAAAGCATTGCGAATTGATTTAAAAATATTCCTCTATTTTGATTTTAAAGTAAATAAACTGTTTTGAGTTCTCACACCAGTCACATGACTGACTCGGAGTTTATTGTTTTCCTTCCTAAACTCTGGGTGCCCACCAATTTCCACACGGGCAGTTAAGAGTTAGGTTTATCAGGATATACTGGATATTCTGGAGTTGCTGGAGGCAAGCTGGATGGCATGGCGTATTACTAGTTTATATAGTATTTCTTTTTCCGCTGCACTGTTTGTTGTTGTATGATGTTGTACACTCTGATGATATGATATGATGTAATGAAATGTAATGTAATAACTGATAGTTCTTTGTTTAAAGATTATTCATTTATTATTATATGTTGTTCCGCTGCGAATTGTGAGATTCTGATGTTGTTGTTTCCTTTCTGTCCGTTCTATTTTCAAAATTCTTCTATCTTCTATTTTCCGTTTCTCTGTTTTCTAAAAAAAATTGTCTATCTTCTTTCTCTCTATTTTCTATCTCTTCTCTCTTCTTTCTTTTTCTTAAATTCTTTTTAAAAACCCATAACATCTCGGTTTTTCGGCAACGAAAATCCCAACCGTTACATTTGGTATCAGAGCTGATGGTTAAGCGACAACCATGGTTCTGTTGGGTATTATTCATTAGAGATAGAGTAAGTAGTGCTCTAGAATGAATTTGAGTGTAATAATAGCTATGAGAGCGTATTTGTTAGTGAATATATAAAATTGTTTTATATTGTGATGGTTGGTTTATTGAGTGGTATATGAACCTACGTCAGCGTGGTCTCGACAACTATGCCGAAGGGGTTTCTAAACACTTGAATAGAACAATTCGACATAATATTGTTTTTAAATTGGGTAAATGAAATAATTTTACCTTGAGTATATTTTTATATTTAAAGGAATAGTTTTTCAGAATTATCAAAGTGTATATAAGTGATTGTTTAGTTGTTTGAATAATCTAAATTAAAGAATAATTGTATAAGCAAAAGAATTATAAGAGTTGAATTATAATTAAAGTGATTTACAATTGTGAAATAAACTTATATATATAAGAAGTTAATATATTTATGAATATGAGTTGTAAATAATCAAATGGATTAAATAAAATAATGAATATAAGTGTTGATTCATTAAAATCTAATGTTATTAGAAGTTGAATAAAAAAATGAATGAATATAAGCAAAGGAATTTGGTTGAAATTAATATACTTTGGTTGTATAAAATTCATTAAGAGTTAATGAAATTGGAAGCTATGTAATTGAATTTAAATTAGAAGTAAATAAATTTGAATAAAATTGAAAGTGAATTGGATTTAATTAGTAATGTAAACTAATTGAATTGAGAATGAATGTTAGTAAGAAAATCCAATGTTAATGAATCAAATGTGATTTAAATTGAAAACCATTTCATTTAATATTAATGAGAATATGAATGAATATATGTTGGTTATGGATGTTAGTTGGTTGATGGTTGAATATATATTGCTATTGTTGCATTTGCTATGTGATATATATAGTTGTTATGTTGCTATATGTTGTATATTGAGATTATTTGCATATGTGCATGTTCTCATGTTGTTTGTTGAGTGATTAGTAGGTGCGGATCGCGTTTGCTTCGCATTTGGAGTTCGCTTTAGCGCTATATTAGCCGTATATGCTTGCTAATAAAATATAAGGTACATATCTCGGATTAAATATCGTACTTTTACACTTTTTTCCCTGCGGGATGCCCCATTACTTGATGAGATGTACATTTGTGATATATATACTGTCATTTTTTTTTTTTCGGATCGAGCCGCGCAAAGGAGACTATGGCGAATTTTTCCGAAAATTTAAGGCGTTAGAAAATTTTTGAGAAAATTGGGAAAATTTTGAAAACTTCAACTTTGATTTTGAAGTTGAAAGTTAAACAATAGGTAGTTGTTTTTGAAAAGATAACTAAGTATGATTTGAAAACTTAGTAAAGTATGGTAAGAAATTTAATTATAAATTTTGGGAAAATTAATAGACTCTGTAATTTTCTTACTTATAATTTCGAGGACGAAATTCTTTTAAGGGGGAAAGATTGTAACGACCCAGAATTTTTATAAATTAAAATTTGAATATTTAATTAATTTTAAATATTAATAAGTGAATTTATAAGTCGAATAAATTTTATTTTGAATTATTGGATTTAATTGGATAATTAAATCGATAAATTTAATACGTTAAATTATGGAAATAATTAAAAATTGAGTTAAATATGATTGAAAATAATTTGTAAAATTTTATTTTATCATATTGAAGTTAGAATGATATTTTAGAACTTTTAAAATCGAATTAAAAGTTAATTTGTGAAAATTGAATATTTTAATATTTAATAATCGACTGTAAAATAGTCAATTTTTGAACAGTCTCAGAATTGAACGAAACCAGTTCCATTGGATCCGTAATAGTTAGTTATTACCGGATTTCAATTTTCGTGTCAATCGGAGCTATCGTTTGATCGTGGCAGCTCGAAACGCATCGAATTATTTTTAATTTAAATTTGGCGAGTCAAAATAGCCATTTTTTCAAAAATCTCGGATTTCGACGAAACCAGTTTCATCGGATCCGTAATGTGATATTATTGTAAGTTTTCAAATTTCAAGTCAATTGGATTTACCGTTTGTCCGGTACAAATTAAAACGCCTAGAAATCGATTTAAATCGGTTTAATTTAAATTGAACGTTTTCAGCCATAACTCGCACATACTTCTGAATTAGCTTCCGAAACCTGTTCCATTGTGTCCGGAACGCGGGATAAACCCTAGGTACGCTGGTTACGGCGTCTAAATCGGAGTTCGGAATTCCCGGGATGAATAGTGTTTACGCTTGCTTTTCTTATAAATAGCCACCATTCTAAAAAAAATAAAATAAATACTAAAACCCTAATCCAATATTGCTAGCCGCCACCCCCATGTTTTCAATGGCCAGAAACGCGCGACGTTCCACCTCCAATTACTCCAAATCCGTGCATCGATTGCAAAATCCTTCAACTAACAAAATGAAGATCATGAAGAGAGCTTCCTATCCAACGGCTGTGATGTAAAACGGAGTCGCGTAGAAGGAGCAAAACGTGGCCGTTCGTGGCCGTGCAACCACCGCGCGCACGCATGTAGAGCAGGCCGAGCTTCTCAAGCTTGGGGCGGAGCATGGCTCTCGTCAAGGGCTTCGTGTTGGTGGTAGTGTGATGAGATATCGTCGAGTATAAGTGGCGAATTATTTAACCCTAAATCTACGTTGATGGGTTCTTTTTTCACGGCCCTTACCTGTAGAAGACGCGTGATGAGGGTGAAGGAAGGTCACGGCTTTGATGAAGGGAAGCTTGGATCGTGTGGCTCTGATTAAATGTAGGGTTTTAAATATAAAAGTTAGTTATAAATTGTGTATATAAATCGTGTACGATCTTTAAAAATTCGTAACTTTTTCATACGAGGTCGAAAAAATGCAAACTCAGTGGCGTTGGAATCGTATGGACGAGCACTACGCGATGGAGTTGGTTTGGAGTCGTTTGGAGTTAGTGAGAATTTTGGGTAAAATTAAACGCGCGTTTAATTTTATTCGAAATAAATCGCTAAAACGAAATTAAAATCAAGGTGAGAACTTCTCACTCAATCGAATAGGTTTCGATTTTATTTTAAATAGTTAGATTTAAAATATTTGAATGCATGTTTGAATGAATTGTATATATTGATTGTTAAAATAGACATTATGCGCCGTTAGTAAGCGGATGTTATTTATTATAAACATATACCGCGAATATTTCATAAACAGTGAAATTGGTATTATATATAATATCAATATATATATATATACTGGCATATGTATATATTGCAGTTGTTGATTTCCCGCATTTTTTTGTTTAGCGGATGAGACCCTATTACGCCGTTATTAAGCGGATAATATTTAATAAGAACATATACCGCGATAATTTCGTACTGGAGCGAAATTGGTATTGTGCTAATGTTTTTGGATGCAGGAAAACAGGTTGGAGGGATCCAACTGGATTCCTCAACAGTTTTATTTGATTTCAGATATTTTGATATTTGATGGATTATCATATCGATATATGATATTGTTGTAGTCGTGATTGACTATTTGTTGTGTAGCATCATTGGACCCAAATTTTGGGATTTAAAAATGATTTTTAAAAGTGATTTTGAGAATATACTATATTTTTGGAATTGATCCATTTCAAATAAATAAACGTTATAAGTTTTAAAGTTATAAAAATTATGATTTTTAAGAAATATAGTTAAAAGCTGATTTTTGAAAATAAGGAATCAATGACTTTATAAAAGAGTTTAAATTGGGATTCTAAACTTGTTATAAAAGTTTAAATATAGGATTTATAAAATTTGATTATTTTATAAATCAGAATGATGAAATTATAAAGGAATTTAAAGACGTTTTAAAAGAAAAATATAAATTGATTTATATTAAAGATTTATAAATTGATAATTTATAAATTAGAACGTAGGAATTATAAAACGAGCTTTTATAAGTGTTAGAATAAATTGTGAATGAATTTCATAAATAGAATGAAATTTATAGAATTTTATACGGTGAAGTCATAAATGGAATTTTATAAGCAGTAGGTTTATAAAATTTATTATGTTGTTAAAATAATAGTTTTGGATAAATAAATGAATCTTATAAGTTATAAGATTTATAATTATGAAATTCTAAGGAACGATTTTGTGAAATAATCGTTTATAAGTAGTTAACTTATAATATGAACGTTTAGTTTATAATTTAGTTATAAACTGGAATATGTTAATAAAGGAATTTATAAAAAGGAAGTTTTTATAAATAAATAGAAATGGAATTTATAAACGTTGTTTTATAAATTCGCAAACGACTTATTTTGATAAGTTAATTGTTATAACTTAGAAATAGAGTTATATTCACATTTTGAATAGTGAATAATCCTTTGAATTAAAATGAATAAAAGGATGGAATTTGTTAAAGAAGTATATTCACGTTTTTGAATAGTGAATGATATGTTAAAGAAATTGTTTTTAAATGAGATGTTTGGATTGAATTAAAACGATCTAATGATGTTTTAAAATGAGTTGAGATTCGAAACCATAGATTTCAACATTCATTGTTGAAATAGACTTTTTCGAGAAATAAAAGGAAATGGTGAACTATAACACTGTTGTTATAGTAAATGATTTCCGAAAGGAAATGTTTTGAATAGTATTGGGATTTATATATCTATTTAATTTCGAATCCCTATACTAGTGATTTTGGGTTGTCGTAACGATGTTTTACGCAACATTCATTTTGGCCCAAATAAAAATGTTTAAGGGAATGATTACCTTAAAGAATGAATTTTATACTTAATTCGATTTAAGTATATTGAATATTTTCCAAGGTTGAAAATAAAAAGATTTGCGAATTACTTATTTTAATAAGTATGGAAATGTTTTCCAATATGAAGTGAATAATTAGAATTTATCTTTTTGGAGGATAAATTGAAATGAATTATTGAAATCGCATATGCATGGATATTTTGAAATATAAATTCATTATGGAATTTATATGTGAAAGTGGAACTTGTTAAAAATAAATGTTGATTTATTTTTGAAGTGTGAAATAATATATCTTGTAAAGATATTTTGGAAAATAAATAATTTGGAAAATTATTTGGAATCTGGTGATGTGTGCATATCCAGTGATAGTTCAATAACCGACTATCAGTATTTCCCTTTTTAATGGGTATTTGATGTGAATTGATTGAATTTGAATGCACACTTATTTTGAATAAGCGCTCACTATTCGGGTTAACCGGGAAAGGACCATGGGGTCGTATAACCCACTCCGAATATGTGATACGTCGTTGTGAATCGCATTTGAAGATCGGTGTTGAAGACCGGTATTTGCGAGAGTGATAGGATGAACTATCGATTGACTCTGCACCGAGTAGCTACGGTATTGAGTTCTCCATATGTGATGGTGAATCCGATCAGGATTGTGAATATCCGGATTGCAAGGACTTCTTTGTAAGTGCCTTCGGTTCTGTTCGATCCCGGAACAGACTTGTATGGATTATATGTCTGACATTACAATTTGAGATATAAAGCCGATTTCTTTCAAATATATTTCTGTTGGTGGCGGAGAATTTATTCTTTGCTTAACACCCTTCTTTGAGACGTATGTGCTCAAAGGTTATATAGTTGGAGTTATCAGCGATATATTCCCAGTTTGGTAATGTGACATGCTGAGTGATGCTGAAATGATCATTGTGTTGATTATTTGTGATAGGATCATTTATTTGATCGTCTATCTTAGTGATCATTGTGTTGATCATTTGTTGACCCAAAGCATGGCTTTTGTATAAAGTATGTTTTGTGGACGTGAATTCGTCGAGCCTCACATCCCAGAAATGGTCAAAACAGGAAAGAAGCAGCAAGGTTATGAGGGGTAGCGCCCTTTAGGATATGTGCATTTCCTTCTGGAAAAGGGTGGTATCATGGTATGGAGCCCAGATACTTACTCATGTTGAAACACTTTGTTTTTATGATTGTGTGAATTGATTAGAGAGCGCTCTCGAATAAAGGTCCCAAAGGACCGGGGGATGGCATATTCGGTCAGTTGTTACTCAGTTAGGAGTAACCCGGCCTTGTGTTGGTAGAGATCCGGTTTGGTTCTCGGGGATGTCCATCCAGAGGCATTCTCATGTGGCAATGGGAAGTTCCTTGGCCTGACCATTTGTTGGAAATCCAATTCCCAATACGAAACTTGTACGGTATTAGTTGTAGAACCTGCTATTCACTTATGGTGGTCACCACTGTTTGGATAGTAGCTATAGTAGGCATACGATAATGGTCGTATGTTGGCTAAGATTTATATCTTTATTTTCGAAATGATTTTCCTCTACACTATGCACTAATAATAATATCAAATATTATTTTGAATGCGTATCAAGCATCTTTGACTATCATAAAGTGAAATCTCCTCCGATTCTGCGTTTGCATGTGTGTGTGCGGGAGGCTTTATGGTAGTCTCATTTTTAAAAGCATTGCGAATTGATTTAAAAATATTCCTCTATTTTGATTTTAAAGTAAATAAACTGTTTTGAGTTCTCACACCAGTCACATGACTGACTCGGAGTTTATTGTTTTCCTTCCTAAACTCTGGGTGCCCACCAATTTCCACACGGGCAGTTAAGAGTTAGGTTTATCAGGATATTCTGGAGTTGCTGGAGGCAAGCTGGATGGCATGGCATATTACTAGTTTATATAGTATTTCTTTTTCCGCTGCACTGTTTGTTGTTGTATGATGTTGTACACTCTGATGATATAATATGATGTAATGAAATGTAATGTAATAACTGATAGTTCTTTGTTTAAAGATTATTCATTTATTATTATATGTTGTTCCGCTGTGAATTGTGAGATTCTGATGTTGTTGTTTCCTTTCTGTCCGTTCTATTTTCAAAATTCTTCTATCTTCTATTTTCTGTTTCTCTGTTTTCTAAAAAAAATTGTCTATCTTCTTTCTCTCTATTTTCTATCTCTTCTCTCTTCTTTCTTTTTCTTAAATTCTTTTTAAAAACCCATAACATCTCGGTTTTTCGGCAACGAAAATCCCAACTGTTACACTCATCTTTGGAGTTAGAGCTTTGTTTGGAGATCCATCTACATCTTTTCATCCTGCAGTTATTCTGTAGATTCCAGTGATGTATTATGTTCTTGTATTTGACTATTTTATTTGAGACTTCTATTGATCTTATTTAACTCTATTATATATATAACAGCTTCATGAACTACTATTCTTTTGTTTTCGCTGCATATTGTATATTACTCTGTGTCTGTGATCATGTGATGTATTTATTTACTGTATATGCTGAGTTTTGCCAAATATAAATTAACAATATGGTATTTTGAGCAATTCAAATCCGGCATGTGTGGATGCAAATGGTTGAAAATATCAGGATGTTATAGTACCAAGTAGCCCAGTCATTGTATGGTTTCCAATCCACTACGAGCCTTTATGTTTTTGATTGTAGGGCCTAGTATGATGGAATTTAATTAATGTAACAATTTAGGCTATTTTAATAAGTATCTATACTTAGACACTATTATAATATCACTGGATTTTATGTGAAAGTGTTTTAGTTATCGTAAGCTAAAAACACGTCGTATTTATGTGTGGCGTGGTCTTACGAGATATCTTTATTTTCAGAGGATTTTGATAATAACAATAATTCAAATTGAGTGTGTTTCTCACACTGGGTTTCCAGACTGACTCGGGTGTTATTTTATTGTAATGCTCGAGTCATACCAAGTATTACAGATTCAGGTTAGGATGCTATGGAGCTTAGGAGACGAGCTAGAGGATTTCAGGCGTACTACACGTACTTGGTTATTTCCGCTATGTGTGTTATGTTATATATTCAGTACTTGTGAGGAAAAGTTATTCTAACCGTCCAAATTGCTATGTTGACTGTTGTACTCTGACGATTGTATGTATATTAACAGTTACAGTTTATTTTTGTATAAAGATACATATTTATCTAATATATATTGTTCCCCTACGATTTGTGAGATTCTATAAGATGTTTCTATTTCTTCCATCTCTTTCTTTTTCACCCATAATAATTTGGTATTTTCGACACTCGATTACTCGGCATACTATACAACGAACATGTTGATGTTGATTTTTGAATGTCGAAAATCCCTTAGTTCGTCACGGTGGTATCAGAGCACAAGGTTAAGCCAGAACCTTGGCTTTGGTGGGGATTACTTATTAGGGATAAGGTCAGTGGTACCTTAGAATGGGTTTGAGTCTATTAGTATATATGAGCGCATATTTACTAGTGATATAAAATGTTTTATATTATGCTGGTTGATATATTGAGTGGCTTTTGCATTCTGGTCGACACAGTCTGTACAACTATATCGATAAGGGTTTCTAAACACTTGAACAGAGCAATTCGACATAGTATTGTTTTGAAATGGGGGTAACTGAAATAATTTTACCTAAATTATATTTTAATATAAAAGAAATAATTTTCAGAAATAATTATATTTTATTTGGAGTGTTTAGATGATATTATTATAGTAAAGAAAAGGTTACAAAAATTGAAATGGTTTATATAACCAAAGAGTATTTCAAAGGTGAAATTTATGAATGTGATTATAACTTAAATTGGATTCAAACCAAAATTTGGAAATTTAAAATCCCGAAAGCTTTGAGAAATATTTTAAATGTATTTAAATTAAGTATTTGGGAAATTTGAAATCTCGGAAGTTTTGGAAATGTTTTCCAAAGTGGTTGAGAAGAATAATGGAGTATTATTTTGAGGATATTTTTGAATAGAAAATGTTTTAAATGGATTTTATAGGTGATAAAAGCACTGAACTCACTTCAGCCGTTGGAAAATAATTTCGATGATGAACGTGCTATCATCGGTGTTCATTTTTAAGTTTCTAAGTGACGGATTACTACCGTAGTAATTTGATATGGATATTTTTGTTGAAAAACAAGTGTTGTTTCAGAAATTCTGAAGGAATTTGTTTTGGATAAAACCATGTCTATTTTGAAATTTCTAAAGAAATGGTTTGTTGAAAAAAAAGAGATATATATTTGTACGATTTCAAAAAGATTTATAATAAATCCTGGTGTTTAAATTCTGGAATTTCGTCCAAATGATGTGTGAAATCATTATATAAAATGTTTTAAACTTATAAATTGAGAATGCTACAAATAGGAAAGGAAAGTGTGAAATTTGAATTTGAAATTGAATTTTAACTTAAGTAAGTTAAAATAAATTGTATGAACTGAAATTTAATTTCAAATAAGTCGAATAAAATTTAATTAGACTTGAAACCATATCAAATTGAATTGAATAATAATTTTGAATTGTAAAATGGATATATAACTATAAGTTTCAATTATTGAATGGTTTATGAACTCAAGTATAAATTTCTTGAAGATGTAAATAAATGAGTTTGTATAGCTTATAAATTTGAAGTTAATGGAAATGGTCTAAAATATAAAATAAAATGAATTCAACTTAAGTGATAAGAATGGAAATTCAACCTAGATGTGAATAAATCGAATATGGATCAAAAAGGTTGATAGATAAGATTTGGAATAGATTAATGGAAAGAAATAATTAATTAAATTAGTGAATGGATTAAATATGAATTGACATGGAATGAAACGCCTTTAATGTAAAATGAAGTTAACAAGATTTTGTGAATATATTGAATGTGGTTTAATAGAAAGTTGATAAATACATTTAGAATCAATTTAAATGGTTTATAAGCTAAAGCGGTTACTTTATTAATGAATATCACCAAATAGCATGGAAAAGTTTGTCGTTTGATGGAAACAGAAGTAAACAAAATTTTATAAATTTATGGAAAGTGAATAAATTAATTTTGAATCAATTTGAAATGTATATGAATTTGTTGGGTATAAATATGAATTGAATGAAAATAAATGATATTGAATCATTCGGAATAGAATGAAATGGCGTATAAATTGAATTTGAAGTGAATACTAAATGTTGGAACTCTGCATATGCATATACCTTCTAAAGTACATGAAATACCTTATTAGCGTTATCAAATCATGTGTTTAAATAGTTAAAGGGATGTAAAGTTATTAAATTTCATAGATTATGAAACTAATGTGTTTATTCGTGTAAGTAAAGGTACATGGAACTATTTGGCTTGATTTTGGGTTGCACAATTGCATATTCATTGAGCGAGCTTGCTTAATAACACTAAAATAAGGCACGCCTATGAATTTAGCATGCAAAAAAATAAAATATTGATATATATTGCATTTACCAACCATGAGAGCCGGTGTATATCTTTTTATCAATTTTGTCATATTGCAATAGGCTCTCCGTACAAGGGAGACTCTGCCATGATTTTTCGAAAATTTATGTGTTAGAAATTTTTTTGAAATTTTTTTAAAATTTTTTGTTAACTAAAAAGTTGATTTTTGAATTGAAATCATAACAAAGGGTTTTGAGTTAGAAATAAAATCTAATTATTTTAGTAGAAACAAAAAGATTTAAAAATGTGAAATATCGAGGTTTAACTAAGCGGGTTATGGTTAATTAATGGGTTTGTTGCATTTTTTCTACTAAGCAATTTCAGGGACGAAATTCTTTTAAGGGGAGGAATGTAACGACCCAGATTTTTCATCATTTGATTTTGAATAATTAAATGGTTTTAAAAGTTAGATTTAGAATATGAATTAATTTTTGAATATGAAGATTGTGGTTGAAATTTGTTGATGATTTAAATTTTAACAATAGTGATTTATCGTAATACGGAAATGGTGAATAATTGAAATTTGAATTGAATATGAATCAAAATGATTTCTAATTCTGATATAAATTCTATTTGAAATAGAATTGAGTTGGTAAGATTTTAATATCGGAATTTCAAGTGATTTCGCTAATTTTTCAAATTCGTCGATTTAATCGACGCGTTAAAATAGAGATCCGGGGCATAGTCTTGGAATTCGATGAAGCTAGTTCAATTGGATCCGTAATAGTGTACTGTTATTGGATTTCAAATTTCATAGCATTTGAAGTTACCGTTTGGTCGTATGGAATAGAAACGTGTTGAAATTAATATTGAAAATTTAACATAACAGTTGGATTCAAAAGGCTATCTTCCACGTACAATCGAATTGGGGCTCGAGACTTTTTCCATGCCATTCATAATAGGGGTATAGCATTTGGAACACCGGGGGCACACCTCAATAGGAGATTGAGATTTCACTGTATGTAATTCGTGATATTTTGAAAAAAAATTAAAGGTAAAATCAATCAAAGTCAACGCCGACCTAGCAAGCCACCTTACTCTCTGTACAACGTCTCACCCCTATGACTTTACCCGGTTTAAATCACGTCTACTTTTCCTTCTTCTTATGAAATGAAGCAGTTCAAAATTGAATTCGTTCGAGATGAAAAAAATATAAAAAAAACTTAATCGCGATGGAGTTCAAATGGTCGTTCGACCAGAGGAGTGAGGACACGAGGAGGAGAGGCAGAGTAGTCATGCTCATCGGTCGAGCATTAGGAAGGTCACGACTTTGAATCACGCTGATAGGCGGAGGTGTGGCGATCTTGATGGGGTTGGAGATGGCTCAACTACGGTGATACATAACGGCGGCGTGAGTGATGTGCTCATGCGATTACGTCAATAGTGGTGATTTTATGCTAGGGTTTTGGATGTGGGTTGCGCGCTAGCGAACTAGAGAAAGCAACGATCAGAAAATAGAGTAGTCGGTGGCTTCATTGGGGGCTAACGAGGATTAAGGCGAAATTGGAAATGGTTGCACAAGTGTACGTCAACGATGAAGCGGCTTAGGTGCTGGAATCGTAGTCGAACTGGGGTCGTGAATACTTAAAATCGTGAAGGGAGTGTTATGACAGCAGATGACCATGATTCGTTTTGGGAAGAAAGGTATTTTTTTAATAATGGTTATTAATTAACTTAAGTTGTAATTATTGAAATTATATATATTTTAATTCAGGAATCTTATAGGACGTATAATTTTTCATACAAGGTGCATATCGAACGTAACTAGTCATGTTGGATTCGCAACAGCTAATACTACACAATTGAATAAATTTGGAATTGGAACAATTAGCAAACTAAAAATCAGGGTGAGTAATCCTACTCATTTTGGATTGCTGAGTTTAATTTATAATAATTAAAATTAATTATTGGATGAAGTGATAATAATTTATTAGTTGAATATTATATTATATATAGTAGTACATATATTAGTAGTTGGTTATATTTCCCACCGTATGGAGCGGATGAGACACTATCCGCCCTGCATAATAGCGGATCACCCTATATCACCGCGACATCCCACCTCGAACCAGGATTGGTATTTTATGTTATATAACATCTATGGATGCAGGGAAATAGGTTGGAGGGATCCAACAGGAATCCTCAAATATACCAATTTTTTTTCGTATATAGTGATATATGATGAAATTGAATAATCTGTTATGGATTGTTGTGTGATTTGATTGTTTGGATGCTATAGTAGCACTGGCCTTAATTTTGGTAATTTAAATACCATAAATATTATTTTAGAATTTTAAGGATTTAAAAGGAGATTTTGGATATAAAATATTTATAGCGAAATTTGGATTATTTTAAAGGAAATTAATTTGGATGAAACCGTGGCTTAATTTTGGATTTGTACTCAATAGTGCGTAAAATGTTTTAATTAGAGATCAAAAAAATATAAATGATTTTTAACAATGGATTCTTAGGTGATATTTATGGATTTATAGGAAATAAGTTGAAATCGATATTAAAATTAGATTTGAAAAATAAATAGGATTTTTTAAGTTGGGTTTATAAAATGAGATTAGTTTTATAAAATAGTGAAAATCAAAGAAGTTTATAAATTTACAAACGATGTTCATAAATAAGGGAAAATGATATCGGTTGATAAATTGGGAATATAAATTCACAGTGTGAATTTATATCGAGATATGGAAATTGAGTTGGGAAAAATAGTGGATCCTATTTTTGAAATGTGAGAATAGTTAGGGAGTCGGAATGAAATCGATGTGTTACAAAATGAGAAGAATTTATAAATTTAAATTGGTTATTGAAATTTTAAAAATATATTTATATCAAGAAGTTAAGTTTTGTTTTAAAAGGAAAATTTTATTTATTATACTATGTAATTTAAAGTTGTTTAGTATTAAAACACTTCGAAAAATCGATTATTCAAATATCTAATATTAATTGAAATAAATTCTAATTTTTAAAATCAGCTTTGTGAATCGATTAGTTTTATTTAAAAATGAATTGGAAATGAGTTATCGATGTTTTATTTAAGGTGTTTAATATTTTAAATAATTACTTAAACGTGTTTTAAAAATACTTATCATATATATACAGAATTTTGAAATGATTAAATTTATTTATATATCCTTTCAATATTTTTATATGGGGTTTATTTAATGGATATTATTTTTATAAGTGAAATCTTATAACGGAATTTGGAAACTTAAGGAATTTCTGAATGATTAGATAAGTGAACTTCGAAAAATGAATCTGAATCCATAAAAGAGGTTATAAATTGGTGTATGAGATTTTAAATAAGTAAAATCGATTTTGGAAATTGTAGAAGGGATTACGAAAATTCCAAAGATTTATGAAATGAATTACAATGAGTTGTGACAAAAAGGGTTGTAAATGGTTTATATGTTGGGATAAGGCGAGATGTCCTCGTTTGTGAATATACCTATAAAATCAATAAGATATCAATATTTCCTAAGTGTTGAGAAGTAAGTGATTTTGGAAACTGTTTTTATAAATACTTTTCTATGTATTGGAATAAAATTATTTGGGAATGTTTTGACTATGTGAAGGTAATACGGAAATATTTCTAAGTATTGAGATGGTTCGAAAATATCCTGTTATGGATATAAGCATTTGAATTTGTTTTCGAATATTGAAATATTGGAAGAGGTTTGGATATATATCTTTGTAAAGATATTTTGAAACAAATATTTTGGAAAATTTATAATATAGTCCTAGTGACTGCTTATGTCTGTAATTTTATAGTTAAATAGCCGACTGTCAAATCTGGCCAAATTCGTTAATTGTTTCGAAGAGATCGAGTTCAGATTTAATTATTCGAAAACCATTTTGATCCAGTTTGAGCATTAGGAATGGTGAAGCTAATGAAGATGGTGATTTTGGAGATTTGGTTTGTTCATACCTAGAACAGCTTGTATGGATGAATGCTACCATTGTATCGTTGCTTGGAAGGCATTGTTAGCATTCCATGTATGAATGCTACTCTAAAAGTAAATGTAGCCTCAAGCCTCATCGATCGCGAGTGGTTAAAAAAGGGGAGATGCAGTAAGGCTAAGTGGGTTGCACCTAAGTATGGTATGTTATCACTTTTCTAGATACCATCGAATATATTATAAATTACGGATATGGTTGTGCATGGAAAAGAGAGCATTTGATAGGGTGGGAACACCCGTGGTGAAAACATATTCCATACTATCCAGGTCAAGGGTAGGCCGGTCCTGTGTTTGCAGGGATCGTTAAGTACGATCTTGATACATTTTTCTAGAGGTGTACTGTGGCGGGCGGTACCCAGATAGCCCAGTCATTGTATGGAATCCAATATCCACTATGAGCCTTTACGATTTTGATTGTAGAGTCTAGTATGCTGGAACTTAATTAATGTAACAATTTAGGCTATTTTAATAAGTATTTGTAATTAGACACTATTATAATATCATAGGATTTTTTATAAAAGTTTTTTGGTTATCGTAAGTAAAAAGCCCCCGAGATACCTTTATTTTCAAAGGATTTTGATAATAATAATAAATCAAATTGAGTGTGTTTCTCATGCTGGTTTTCCTGATTAATTCGGGTGTTATTTTATTATAATGCTCGGGTCAGACCGAGTATCAGATCAGGTTAGGATGCTATGTAGCTCAGGAGATGACTTAGAGATTTCAGGCATATTACACATACTTAGTTATTTCTGATGTGTGTGTTATGCTGTATATTCAACAGACAAGTTATTATAACCGTCTAGATTGTTATGTTGGCTCTTGTACTTTGAGGATTGCATGTATATTAACAGTTATTATTTCTTTTTGTATAAAGATCTGTATTTATCTATTATATGTTGTTCCGCTGTGATTTTTGAGATTCAATGTGTCGTTCTATTTCTTCTATCTATTTCTTCTTCACCCATAATGATCAGATATTTCTGACACTCGATTGCTTGGCTTGCTATATAGTGAATGTATTGATGTTGATTTTCAAGGGCCGAAAATCCCATGGTTCGTTACACTGGGATAGCCACTTGATACCTCAACACTAAAGTAAACCTTTTTAAAGATATCTCTCATTTCTCTTAATTTTAAATTTTTACCATTTAATAGTTCCCAACTAAGAAAGCTTGTGACGCCCCACCTCTATACCCACGGTAGCCAAGGACACTACGGGGTAATGCCGTCAACTAACACGGAGAATAAGGATGGTTAGGAGCGACCATCTATAGCCTTGCTCTAACTATCTATTGAATACATCGACAATTATCATACAAGCAGATCGACATATCCAATGAATAAACAAAACAAAACCATACGTGGCTGGAGGATCTATCAGAACAGAATATAACAACTCAAATGTAATATACATCACAGAACAATAGATCATCATATACACATATATAGATACATAATAGAGTATACAAACTGATACATGTCAAGTGGTATAGCAAACCACAATATACAGTCGAGTCAAAAGAATACATATATATCAGAGTTACAACAAAATGGGACTACGCAAAAAGCCATAACAAAAATAAGCTAGCGGAGTAGTCCATGCGGAAGCAAAATAGGCTAAGTCCAAAAGCACATAACCTGAAACATCTCAGTCTGACCCGAGTATAAATACACGGATTAGTCTAGCTAAACAAATCAGCTAGATAAACTAAACAACAATAACCTGCAAGGTCATAAAGTGTAACAAATATCTCTAAAAGAGATAACACAATCATCTAACAAAAGATGAATCATAACAAGACAAGCCTCATATCAATGGCAACTCAAATAAACAAAGGATATGAATATCCCAAAACAAGCCGAAAAGGCAAATATCAAATACCAAGGTAACCGCTATATATATCGTGTGGCTCGAAAAGACCAACACCGAAGGGCGATACCTAGGGAATATACATATCAATGAAACATCAGAAAATTGCACGTGCTCAGTACTGTATAAACAAGGATCCGTGAGCCCGAAGACTCCAAACCCAATATGACTTGAGCGGTGACGAATGACCAACTCCAAAAGCGATACAATTGGGCAACAAACCCAAAGACACAAACCCGAAAGTACAAATCCGAAGGCACAAACCCGAAGGCAACATACCCAAAGGCAACATACCCGAAGGCAACATACCCGAAGGCAACAAACCTAAAGGAGACAGTCCGAAGACACTATCCCAAAGGCAACAAACCGTAGTGGTGAAGGTCCGGAGGCCCAGTACTGGACACCACTAACTGGCAGAATGTGTCACAACTCTCGAAAAGGAATCCGAAAAGTGGTAATGTGAGTCCCATAACCACCCGTTCGCACTAAACGGTTTACTATCCGTTAGTTAATTTCACACTCAAAGCAGTACAAAGTTTACCTCATCTCATTGGTAAACCAGACCAAAAGGTCAAAACAGTCAATCGAATAGGTCGGCGATTAATCAGAAAGATAAACGCCCAGATTCATGGTCCGTGTTTTACCTAGCCATTTAATCTCCCTTCCACTTTGCTCGAAGTGCCAAATTGTGTGTGCGTTTTAAATAGAAATTATAAATTAGAGAACGGGCTTTAATAACATTTGAAGTGATCATTTTATAAAAACCCGTGTATGAAATCAAAAAGGAATCATCAAAGTCAAATATGCATAAATAGCTAATTGGAATCAACACGCGTCAATTAAATTTAGAAAACCAAGCAAAATAGGCAAATTGGCAAAAGACAGCAGATTCAGATGTCTGAAATAGGTGGTTTAGACGTCTGAATCTGGAAAATTAGAAGTTTTCCAGAACGTAATTTAGACGTCTGAACCAAATGTTTCAGAGGTCTGGAATAGGCGTTTCTAGCCTATTTCTTTTCTACTTGAAATCGAGCCAATTCAGACGCCCGAAATTCCAGATTCAGCCGTTTGAAAATGGAATTCAGAGCGTTTCCTGAACCTCAACCAAAAATGGCCAAATGAATATCGGAAGCGATCGGATGACCAAATGATGACTAAGGATTTACGCCACGCGACAACCCAGCCTTAATGGCTCTTCGCTACGCCTCAAATATCAATATCCAAATATCCATAACAGGATTTTCATAGTTTTTTATTTCAAAACACCAAAAATTGGAATATACACCAAATCAATCCAAACCAAAATCAATTACACAAGAATAAGTGTTAGGAATTCATACCTAAAAATCGAAGATAATTATAGACTAAGATGTGAGATAAAAATCTCACCTTTTAACTCAAAAACAAGGATGAGAAGCTCAAATGCAAAGAAAAGACCAACCACTCTCCAATTCAACTCTACAAGCTTCAATCTAAGATCAAAACAAGTATTTCCCAGGTTAGGTTTAGGAAACTTTCTGAAATTGAAGAGGAAAAGAGTTGGAGAAGATGAAGAGAAGGCTTACCAATAGCTTCACTTTGATTTTGGAGCAAGAATTCAAGTTTGCAAAGTGAACTAGGGCTTGCAATTTCTATTTCCCATTCTCTTCCCCATTTTCAGTTGTGCTTGAGTTTTATGAAATGAAATGAGTGAGTGGAGAGGAGAGGGGGCTGAATTAGGGTATTAAGCTAGCAAGTGTGCTGAACCCAAACCCAAAACCCAGTAGGAAAAGTAGCAAAATTCAACTTACTCCAAACATATCAAAGTTTATACTTAAAAAGATCGCAAACGCCATTTTGGACTCAATGGAGGTGGTTTCGAGTCCTAATTCGGCCGTTTGCAAAATGTAACATTTCGGACCTAAATTCGACTAACGACGCTATTTTTAAATAAAATATTTAAATATATAATCGTCAAATATGCGGGTTGATACAGATCTCCCCTCCTAAAAAAAATTGCGTCCACGCAATTCCCAGAGACGATATTTGCAACAACTACATACATCATCAAAAAGGAAAGGAAATAAGCTTGAGACGAAAAGATATTCTCACCATTGCCAAGCAAAGATAGAAAACCCGGATAGAATCGCTCGATAAACTCTTTGGTTTCCCAAGTAAAGTCATTGGAATTAGCGGACCATTGAACTTTAATGAGCGGCACGTCCTTGTTTCGAATGTGTCGCACCTCCGTGGCCAATACGCGAATAGGTTGTTGAACAATAGATAAGTCCGGTGAGACCTCAAGCTCTAGCAAATCAGGAGAATCGATAGCAGAATCCGACTCTCGAAGACACTTCCGAAGTTGAGAGACGTGAAACACGTCGTGAATGCCGGATAAATGAGCTGGAAGTGAAACTCTATAAGCCACAGGGCCAATACGTTCAGTAATAGAAAATGGTCCTATAAAGCAAGGAGCTAATTTCCTAGTCGTACTGAAGCGCATTACTCCTTTCAAAGGAGAAACATGAATAAAAACAAGATCACCATCTGAGACTTCGAGAGGCTTCCTACGGTTGTCCGCGTAGGATTTCTGGCAGCTCTGTGCCTCTTTCATTCTCAAACAAATCAAATCAATCATCTCAGAAGAGTCATGAAAAAAATCTTGGCCAAGAATAAGCTTCTCCCCAGATTCCAACCAACAAGAAGGTGATCGACATGGCATTCCGTATAAGGCTTCGAAAGGACCCATACCGATACTAGACTGAAAACTTTTGTTGTAGGAGAAATCCACAAGAGGTAGGCGATCCTCCCAACTACCACTAAAATCAAAATTACAAATACGGAGGAGATCTTCCAAGATACGATTCACCCGTTCAGTCTGTCCATCAGACAATGGATGATAAGCTATGCTAAAATTAAGCTTTGTTCCCAAAGCTTGCTGAAGACTCTGCCAAAAGTGACTCATGAATAAAGGATCACGGTCACTCACAATAGAACTAGAAACACCGTGAAGTCTCGCGATTTCCTTGACATAAAACTAGCCAAATGCGAAGCAGTCCTATTAGACTTAATTTGAATAAAATGAGCAGACTTGGTGAGACGATCAACAATAACCCAGATGCTAGAATGGCCCAATCTCGAACGAGGTAGGCCGTCAATGAAATCCATAGAAATCTGATCCCATTTCCACAATGGAATCTCTAGAGGCTAAAGAAGAGCCGAAGGACGCTGATGTTCGGCCTTAATACGCTAATAGGTTATGCAATTACTCACATAACTCGCCACATCGCGCTTCGTGCCTTCCCAATAATAAAGACGACGCATATCGACATACATCTTACTACTACTGGGACGAATAGTATACTTAGAACGGTGACAGTCATCTAGAATGTCATGCCTAAGTGCAAAATCAGAAGGCACAAAAAGGCGGTTCTTCTTGCGAAGACACCTATGAGATCAATGCTGAAATCCCGCAACGCCTCATCACAGGATCCAGACTCACAAAGCTGAATAAGATGCAACGGCTCTGGATCACGCTGCTGAGCATCGGCAATACGATCCAACAAAATGGGTCGAGCCCCCAAACTAAATAATAGAATAGGAGAATCAAAAAATGAAGCTAAATCATGAATATAAAAAAAGATAGAGTCTCAAGAATATCCCATTCGGCAAGCATCATAGAAACAACAACCGAATGTTTGCAACTAAGCGCATCAGCAACACGATTACCCTTACCTTGGGTATATTGGATATCAAGTTATAGAAGGCAAGAACTCGAGCCAACGTTGTTTCCCCATATTGAGTTACTTCTGAATGAACAAATACTTCAAGGATTTATGGTCGGTATAGAGAATGAAGCGCTCGCCCAATAAATAGTGTCGCCAAATCTTCAAGGCATAGACAATGGCGGCTAACTCAAGATCATGTGTGGCATAGCAAACTTCATTCGGACGTAGTTGCCTAGAAGCATAAGCAACTACCCGATCCTTCTGCATAAGAACAGCACCGAGACCGCTACCACAAGCATCGGTGTAGACAACAAGATCATGATTCCCTTCGGGAACCACCAAAATAGGAGCATTAGTGAGAAGTTCCTTTAATGTCTGAAAGGAAGCTTCACACTTATCGGACCAAATATAACGAATGCCTTTCCGAGTAAGGCTTGTGACGACCCGTAATTTTCGAGCATTTAAAATTGGAATATTTAATTTATTTTAAATATTCAATAGAGTAATTTTAACTTGAATTACGAATATCACAATTTATTCGATAATTTAATTATTGAATTAAATAATTTGAAGTTGGGAAAATTATTGAATCTAGAATTTTAAGCCGATTAAAAATAATTTGAAGGCTTATAAAATTTATATTGATGATAGTGAAGATAGTAAAAGTGTTAGAATTGAAATTGGAAGTTGTTTGTTCAGTTTTGAAATTTATATCGTTTAAGTTGAATTTAAAAAAAGCCTTCTGGGGCACAGTCTCGGAATTTAATGATATCAGATCCATTAGGTTCGTAATATTGAATTATTATTGGGTTTCAATTTTCGTAGTGATTGGAGTTAGTATGTGAGTGTACGATATATAAACGCGCTTACAAACTTAATTGATAATAATCTAATGAAATTTACTTAGTAAAGCTTCTCATACACGCCGTTTCTTTTAACTTAAAACCATGTTTCCCTTTCTCTTGTAAGGGCAGGCAAATTCAATTCCTTCTCAAAATCGAAATCAGTCGACGAAAAAAAATCTAAATGAATATCGACGCTCAAACTCGACTCGGGTGAGTTTTGGTTTCGCGTCAAGCTCGGTATGGGTGCTGCGGTGTTCGCGTATGGTAACGCGAGTGCAGGCAAGGGCAAGGGGTCGCGTTTTCATTTCTGTGGGATGGCATGTAGCGAGCTTGAGCTCGAATTTTAGAGGCGCCACTGGCAAGCCGCCGTGAGGAGGCAGCGTGGAGTTGTTCAACCTAGGATGTCCTGCGACCTGAAGCTTGGGCTAGGGTTTGGAAGCGTCATGAGTCGAGGGTCGCTGGCAGATAGTGGGTGACGCGATGGGTTCGAGTGATGCGAGCACGAGTTGGGTCTGGGTAGATGCCGGGGAAGCGCGTTGGAATTGAAACTGTAGGTATTGATTTTCATCTTTTACATATATATAAATATGTATATTTATGTAGGATAGAAATTTATATTGTAAAAGTTATTCTTAAAACAAGAAATCTGTTTATAGGTAAACAACAAATAAAATATGTTTTCAAAAGGAAGATAACTTTGTAATTTACATGTTTAATTAATTTAGAAATGGTTAAGGAGAAATTATTTTAAACCCAAAGTATTAGTTAATTATTTATGATAAGTTATTATTCAATTAGCTTAAATAAAAATTATTTGTTAATTTAATTAAATTTAACAAATTGAAATTATTTGTTCGATTTATTCGAATATTAACAAAATAATTAGTGAATTAAATTAAATTGAATGGTAATTTAGTGTTCGATTTATATTTCGAGTATTAATAAATCATAAATTGCTTTGTACAAGGTTAAAAGTCGCAGAAAAAAAAACAAGATGAGTTGAGGTGAATGGCAATCTTAGGCCAAAGGTGAGTTAATCTCACTCAGCTGCATTTAAAAATCTAAATGATTAAATTTAAATAATTGATTGTATGGTTGAATTGATTGATGTGATATAGTATAGTATAATTTGAAATTGGCATATTATGTGATGCTAACGTCTGTGGATGAAGGGAAAATAGGTTGGAGGGATCCAACTGGGCCCCTCAACTTTTATTTAAATTATTTTATATTCTATTCTCTGTTCTGATTGTTTGATATTCTATAATGAATTATGTGGAAGTATTGAATGCTATGGCTTGGTTGATATAATTGGGTATAATGAATTACCAAAAATATAAATTTGATTTTTGAAACGAAGATAAAAAAAAGTGAAATTGCAAGTAAAATAATTATAGAATAAATTTAAGAATAACTTGGAAAAGAAATAAAGTGACTTTAAAATTCTAATAAATGAATCTTGAGAATGGAAAGGAAAATTTGTATAAACAAAAAGTTAATGAATTTTAAAATGCAGTATTATTAATTAAAAAGAACAAACATTTATTTAGAATTTAAGATTTGGATTATTGAAAGAGTAAAGAAGAAATAAAATAATAATAATAATAAAGTCCATAACTACTGAATTTGGAAATGAACTGATAAGTAAAAGAATTTATTTCAAATAAAATAAATTGGAAATCAATTTGGGAAATTGATTTAAGTGATTGAGATTTGAAATTCTCCCTGGATAACCAAGTACGTTTCAAAGTAAATTTTTAAATATAAGTTAAAAGATTTTGAAGTTGTTTTAAAATGTATGTTTTGTAAAATTTATTATTTCTAATATTTAAAGTCTAAAATAAGTATTTCCTTTTAATCTATTATAACAGTAATTATTTAAAGGATGATTTGGTATTTTGATTAAAGAAGAAATATAATGTTTAGTTATAAGGTAACCTTATTTTAATTATTTATAGAGTATTATTTAAAATAAAGTATTAAAGTAATTTTTCTAAATTAAATGATAAATGTATTTTTCAATAAAGTGTTTTAAATTGTTTTAAAAATCTAGTTTTGTGCTTGGTGATTTCAGTGGAGATAGGAAATACTTGGGAAAGTTTATCCTGAAAGGAATGATGGTCTGAAACTGTTTTCAAAGGAATTTGAAAAGTGAAAATATATCCTGTGAAGATATTTTTGAGATAAATAAATAATTTGGGAAATTATTTGTTGTCTGATGGTTGTTTGTGAACATTACTTGATAGTTAAATCACCAACTATCAATATTGGCCAAATGCGTTGATCGTTTCGAAGAGACCGGGATCGAGATTAATTTCTCGAAAACCACTTCGATCCGTTTTGTACGTTTTCGTGAAAAAAAAAGATTTTTGATTTGAAGATGGAGCAGTGAAGTGCAAGGGCTATTCGCTACTAATCCTGAGGATATTTCTGAAATGGATGTAGTAGGAATAGTGCCTTCGGTTCCGTTCGAACCCGGGGCGGACTTGTATGAATGAATGCTTGCGAAACATCGTCAGGTGGACGATGGGCATTCTAAGGGATATGTTCTAAAAAGGTAACGCTTAGCCTCAAGCCTCATCAAATGGGAATGGCTGAAAATCAGGGGTTATGCAGCAAGGCTTCGTGGGTAGGCCCCACTTGAGGGTGAGGTCATCCCTGTCTAGATGTCCCTTTTATTTCAGCTTAGTGAGCGGTTGCTGATCCCAACCGCAGGGTGATCTTGCTCGGGACTGTCCAGTAAGGGATGGTTCCGGTCTTGTGTTGTAGGGGAGTTAGGGTGGCTCCTCGGTACGCTGATCTAGACCAAGTACTGTGACAGGTGATACCCCAGTGCCTAGCCATTAGTTGGAATCCATTTTCCCTACGCGCCCGTACGGTTTTGATTGTGCCCAACTATTGCTGAAACGTGAGATGCAAGCATTTCTGCTAGATTCTATTTTATTTTCTATAGACACTATTATAGTATCAAAGGATTTTAATAAAAATGTTTTAGCTATCGTAAGGTAAAACCCGACATGTTTATTTGTGGCGTGGTCTTACGAGATGCTTTTGTTTTCAATGAACCTTTGAAACTTTAAGAATCAATTGGGTGTGATTTTCTCACGCTGGTATTCCAGACTGACTCGGGTGTTATTTAACTATAATTCTCGGGTCACACCGAGTATTATAGGATACATGATATGATGCTATGGAGCTCAGGAGATGAGCTAGATGACGACACGTACTCTCGTACTTGTTTATATATATAAATATATATATATATATATATATATATATATTTATGTTCCACTGTGTTGAGCTGCTGTGTATCCATTTGTATGGTATTGATGTTGAGCTGTGATTGTTGTATCTGATGATGTAATATATAAACAGAGATATTTGATTTGAGTAAAGATCATTTATTATCTATTATATTTTATTCCGCTGCGATGGTTAGATTCTGTTGTTGTTTTCTATTTTCTTCTTCTACCTCTTCTTCTCTAAACCCAAATGGTTCGTATTTCTGTATAACTTGAGTTGTTTGTTGTAGAATAATGTTAACTCAAGGGGTACGGATTTGCGGGCTGTTACAGTTGGTATCAGAGCCAGGTTGGAGATAATCTTGGCTCTGGTGGGAATTACTCATTTAAAATAGAGTCCGTAGTACTCTATAATGAGTTTGAGCTTATTAATAGATATGAGAGTGTATTTGTTAGTGAATATGAATTGTTTTAATATTATGTTGATTGATTTATTGAGTGGCATATGAACCTTCGTCGACACAGTCTGCGTAACTGTATTGAAGGGGTTTCTAAACACTTAAATAGAACAATTGACACAGTATTGTTTTAAATGTGGATGAATGAAATAATTTTACCCAAAAATATATTTGATATGAAGAAAAGTTTTTGTAAACTATTTAGCTAATATATGGTTGCTTGGATGTTAGGAATAATGATATTAAAGTATTATCATTGTTAAGTGAAAATTTAACTAGAAATTGAAATATAACAAAAATTTAAGGAAATAAATTCATTATAAAATGTAATTTATAAATATGAATTATAAATGTAATTTATGAATTGAAATACAATCAAATGAGAATTTGTATAAGCATAAAGTGTACGAATGTATTATAGTTAAATTTATTTAAGCAGGATTTGGAAATTTAAAATCCCGGAGATTTGGAAGTATTTTGAAGATAAATGATGGCAATATTGTTTTAGAGATATTTCTGAATGGAAATCTGTTAAGTGAATTTTGAAAGTGATATAGCATTGAAATCACTTGGATTATTGGAAAATAATTCGGATGATGACGACTGCATCATCAGTATTCATTTTCGAATTTCTAAGTGATGGATTGCTCCCAAAAAAAACTGATTTGTTCAGAAAAGCTAGTTGTTTTTGAAAATCTCAATGGAATTTGTTGGAAATAAAACCCAGGATTGGTTTAAAATTTTTGAGAGGTGTAATTTGAAATGTTGGAGATTTCAAAATGATTTGAAACCAAAGCCGGGTATTTAAAAATCCTGATGAGATAGTTGTAAGCTTATAAATTGAGATGATTTTTAAATCGGGAAAGTTATATAAGCTTTGAATGTTGGAAATTTAAATTTTATATGTAAAGTTAAAAATGAAATTAACTTGGATTGGAAATACAATTTAACTGGACTGAAAATAATATCCAGTTGTATTCGAATTAAGTTAAAATTCAATTGAGTTATTGAATGAAATTAGATTCCTATCGGAATAAATGGAAAATAGGTTGGATAAGGATTGGAACTGGAATAAATAAATAAGAATAACGTGTAAAAAATTATAATGCATGAAATAAACTATGCTTGGGATATAAGTAAGCATAAGGCTTGAGTTAAAAATAAAAGATGAATATATTCAAGCCTAGAATGAATGGAATTGTGTAAATAATAAGTTGTGACCTACAAATTTTGGAAGGGAATAGAAAACCCAAAATAAATATTGCTTGATGAATTGGAGAGTAAAGTAAGAATCCAAACATGAATAACAAAATAAATTTGAACTTAAGAAAATTAAATGAAGAGATTTTGAGATTAAAATCAAGTTCTGGGTTATAAGTTGGGGAAAAACTAATTAGATAATAAATTAATTAGTAAAACATGTAATGGAAACCTAATGTAGTTAAATAAAAGCTGAATTGGTGAGTTAATATATGTAGCTAAATAAAAGCTGAATTGGTGAGTTAATATTGACGTTTGGAAATAAAACTCAAGTTATAAATCAAATTCGATTTGAATCACTAGTGAAGAAAATATAATTGAAAGTGGTCTTGCAATTAATTAAATAAATAAAGAATGAAGTTGAATTTTGAGTTAATAAAATTGATGGTAAGTTAAAGGTGAATGGTGGAATCAGAACTTGAGTTATTAATTAAAATTCGACTTGAAATGTTAACAAATTAAATATATTTGGAAAGGTATCGAATAAAAATGAAATTGGATTAAACTAATAATGGTTTGAATTGAGAATAAAATCCAGATATGTGGAAATAAATTGGATATGGCCTTGGAATCAATTGAGTTAAGTTGAGTAATAAAAGAGAAAAATTTACTTATAAAATGAAAATGAGCTTAAGGATAAAATTTAATAAATTGAAGTAAATTAACTTAAAGCTTAACAAATGGAAGAGAGTTGAATTGGATTCAACTTAAAACTAAGTGTAATGATATTGGGTTGGATTTAAATCAGGTGGAAATAAATTTAAATTGAAATAGAATTTGGTGGGTTATAAATAATATTTAACGAAATGAAAATTTCTAATGGATTGTGTGGATAAACTAATTATGTAGAATAAATAAATGGATAGAATAAATAAGAATAAAAATGAAGTGTGGTTTAAATAAGTTGAGAAATGGTTAAGGAATGCAATAGCTAGGATTGTCTTCGAGCTAAATATAATAGTTTGGAATAAACAAATTTGGAATGGGATGTAAATGGATGGATTGTGAATAAAATTGAAATGGAATGTGTCGAGTTAAAAAAATGGTTGTGAATGAATTAAAACAAAAAGGAAATTTAATTGAAAATGAAGATGAACCTAAATTGTTAATGGCTTTGAATGAAACTAGTTTGGTTAATAAAATGAAATGCAAGTGAATATATTCAAATTTAAAATGCAATGAAAATGACAATATATGGGTTGTGAATAAATTTAAAAATGGAATAGAATTAAGTATAAATTGAGTTGAAATCAATTTAAATTGGTTATAAAACATAAATACTTATTTATTCACAAAAATCTCGTCGAATTGCATAGAATAAACTGCCATTTGATGTAAATGGAAGTAATTAAGATGCTATGAATTGAAAAGAGTACAATAAATTGATTTTCAAAGCAATTGAATTAAATATGAGTTCAGTTTGCTTAAGAATAAATTAAATGTAAGCGATTGTGTTTTAAACCATTCGAATTGATGAAGTGGTATACGAATGGATTGAAAACCATTCAGATTGAATGAAAATGGTTTGTAAATTAATTGAAACAGTTGAATTAGTATGAAAATTGTATAAGTTGCTTACGGAGAAATGTTTGGTGCGAATTTCTTTTAGGATTCACGTGTTTAACTATTGCAAATAAGTGAAATGTTGTTAAACTTCATATATATCGTACTTACATGTTTAAATTGAGTAAGTACAGGTACCTAGAAGCTGTGTGGCTGGATATGGTTGTGCTATTTGCTAAAAATAATAAGCCGCTTACTTAAAATGCTAAATAAGGTACGCCTACGTAATAAAAATAGAAAATATGAACTGTTTTTGATTTTTCCGACCGTGTGGGTCGATGTATATATATTTATATCTTTTGTTAAATTGAAAAAGCTCCTCTGTACAAAGGAGACTGTGCCAAAAAATTTCAGAAATTTTGAGAGTTAGAAAAATTTTGAAATTTTTGGAAAAATTGTTAACAACAAAACGGTTTAAAACTGGAAAATTGAAATAAATTAGTAAATGAAACTAATTAAAATAATGACATGAATTAGTTATAAATGGAAAATAAAATTCAATATTTTAAGTTAAAGTTAAACTGAATTCGTATGGAAATGAAAGAATCAATGTGAATAGAAATGGATGTAAACTAAAGTGGTAAGATGAAAATAAATATAAGAAACATATAAGATACTTATGTTAACTTAAGTAAGGAATGGTCAACTCTTAATAGGAAATTGAATATTGCAAATATATTTTAAGTTGATATTTGGATGAATATTGACATTTGGTAAGGAAGTCGATAAAATGTTTTAGGAATGTTGTGATTGGACATTAGTGCTAAGCAGGATATGCAGGTATTATAAAAGGGAAAAGAGAATTGGTTTTTGATTTCAAGAAGATAAATTTGGAATGCTAGACAAAAAGGTATGTATTTAAATTTGGTGTGAAATTTGATTGGGATTTGGATCGAACCACTTGGTTTTTTGTTTTCTTTTTGGAATTTGGGAGGCCGTAGAGCCACTTTGTAGTTGTACCGAGTCAGCCGCGCAAAGGAGACGCTGGCGAAATTTTTCGAAAATTTAGGGAGTTAGAAAAATTTTGATTATTCGAAATTGATTTAAAGATTAAAACTTGAATGATTAGGCAAATAGGATTGTTGCAAACTATGAGAGAGTTGAGAAGTTGATAAGAATGATAATGGGTCTTTTGTAAAAAGATAGTTGGTTAGATGTTGAATTGTTGGTTTTGAGGAAAGATAAACGGGCATTGGACCATTCTTCCTAACTAGTAATTTCGGGACGAAATTCTTTTAAGGGGGAGGAATGTGACGACCCGAAATTTTCGAGCATTTAAAATCGGAATATTTAATTTATTTTATATATTGAATAGAGTAATTTTAACTTGAATTACGAATATCACAATTTATTCGATAATTTAATTATTGAATTAAATAATTTGAAGTTGGGAAAATTATTGAATCTAGAATTTTAAGCCGATTAAAAATAAATTGAAGGCTTATAAAATTTATATTGATGATAGTGAAGATAGTAAAAGTGTTAAAATTGAATTTAGAAGTTGTTTGTTCAGTTTTGAAATTTATATCGTTTAAGTTGAATTTAAAAATAGCCTTCTGTGGTGACACTACTCTTAAACACATAGATTTTTTTTTTTACTAAAGAAAATTTATCACTAAACCTCATTTCTACTATATTTGAATATTTAGATAATTCTCAATTGTATTTTCCCAAGATCCTAGTTTACCAATATAATCATATCAGTTCACAAATCATTTTAAGGCAATTATATATTTGATGATATATAATTGTTTCCCCTTGCCTTTCAGTGCAAACAATATTTTTTTTTCTGCAAAGAGAATTTGAATCAAACAGTCAAGATACAATACAAGTTGTCAACATAACCATTTATTTCACCCCTAAATTTTTGTTCTACTATAAGGGATAAATTTTCAGCAAACATAATACTTATGTGAGTGATATTGCATTGCACAGTGCCTCTTTTTATTTGTTTTCATTGTTTTCTAGACTTCCTGCCTAAATGAGCCTATTATCACTAAAATGGCCTTTAATTGTTCTTATGATAGATATCATGTTCTTGCATGAAGTCACTTCAAATATTATACTTGCAGGCACGAATATTTGGAACTGATTTCCTAATCACCATTTCAGGTTGAACAGTTGAAGTTAGGTTGCATTTTTTAAAGTTTGGCCAGGTACAGACTTGAGTACTTGGAGTTGTATTGAAAATACTTGGAATCTTTTGAGAGTTGCTTGGAGTTTTTATTTTATTTTTGATCTGAGAACACTTACACTTCATGAATTGAAGCAAAATGTTTTCAGACTATAAAAGCTTGACCCATGACCATCTAGGCTGGCCATAGTCCCTTTCTTACCATTTTCAAACCCATATTTCTCATGTTAACTAACTTCCATAAAGAACTATTCTTAACATAAGCATGTTTCGATCTAGTTTAAATTCCTGGGAGATGCATTCATATGCATTCAAGCTATTAACCAGGTATACAACTACTTCCAGGTCTGTCTGCTTCATAATTTTTTTGAAGTCAAATACATAAATGCATGTTGTAATCTCTCCAGAATTTATGCACAAGCCAGTATCAGTTACCTGCTGTTAACCCTAACTCGTTCACAAGTTAACAGGTCCACGAGTTAAGGCATGTACGACTCAAGGCATGTACGACTCAAGGCATGTACGACTCAAGGCATGTACGAGTTAAAGGATACATGAGTCAGCAACTTCCTACAACTTAAAGACCTCTACGAGTTAGCAAGCTTACGAGATAAGCAGCCTACGAGTTAAGGAGTACCCGAGTTAAGCTACTTGCGAGATAAGCCTTTACGAGTTAGCATATCTACAAATTAGCAAGTGTACGAGTTAAGATCTTCCACAAGTTAAGCCTCTACGAGTTAATCCTCTGCGAGTTAAGATCTTCTACGAGTTAGCAGGCATACGAGTTAAGAAAAGCTAACGACTTAAGGTCTTTACGACTTAAGGAAATTGATGGCCTACGACTTAATGATAACTGCAGTTTGTACGACTTAAGACCCTTACGACTTAAAGAAGTTATACGACTTAAGGAGGATACGACCTAAAGACACACCTCTTAACTCGTCTACGAGTTAAGACTTGCTTTAAACCAGTTGCAATTGGTTAAGTCGACTACGACTTACGACATAAAAAGAGTCGTATACGACTTAAGAAGGGAAATTAGCAATTGCAGCCAGATAACTCGCACACGACTTAGAACTTAGGGATGGGTTCAAAAAAGGGGAACTGCCATAGACTCGGCTCAGTGACCCGGGGACGACTTACCTTAAGTCGAACACGACTTATCTTAAGTCGGCCACGAGTTAGGACTTAGCACTTTTTCCGCCCAGAACTCTCTATAAATATGAAACCATCTCCAACATGCAAAAGACCTTTTGGGGCTCATTCTCTTCAAGCGCCATTACTCTGCCGAATTCCAGACGACTTCAAAGCTTTTTAGATCCAACAAACTTCTAAAGGAACTCCATGAAGGAATCATCCACATTCACCATGGATTTGAAGATGATTGTCAACATCAAAGCTTGAGCTACTTGTTTCACATATCCTATCACTTGAAGTGTGTTGTAATTGAAAGATCTTGTAAAGAATTGTAATCAAACTAGTGATAAAAAGATTAAAGTGGACGTAGGCTGGATTATAAGCCGAACCACTATAAATACTGTGTCTCTTACCGTTTTTCTACATACTTTCTGCTTATTTCTGTTTCCCGTACAAACGGGTGGTGCTTTCACAATCACATCTTATACACCAGGGTGTTAGCGTTTAAATTTTTTCGTTAACATTTTGGTGCTTTCACTGAGAATTGAACTCAGGACATCTATCATCATTGTTTCAGAAAGATTTGTAGATAGAGTTTCTTTAAGAACCAGAAGTCTATCCGAAATCATGGCTCCTGGAAGGAAAAGTAAATCTGTGAGATCTGCAAACATTCAAGAGGGAACCTCCACTTCCCCAACACCAAATCAAGCCACTCCAGCTGTTGGAGTTTCAAAAGCGGAATTGGACGCTGCTATCTTTGGGTTGAATCAGCAAATAAATGCCCAGAACGCGCAATTGGAAGCTCAGAATGCTCAGAATGCTCTGATTCTGAATAGGTTAAACGATCTGCTCGGGGCAAACCGTCAACCTGCGAATAATGAAAGGAACTTTGTCGGTAATGTCCATGATGCTGAAACTAGAAACATTCCCGAAAGGGCTGCTAGCCCCTTTGAACAGACATTGCCTGAGGCTGGAGGATCCAGAAATAGGAATGACGAAGAATATCTTTCTGGTATGGTTCGACAGATTATGAAAGAAAGTATGCAAAGGGTCGAAGATGAGAAAGAGTGGGGTTTCGCTCCGAGCAAGACTCCGTTTACTGAAAAGATCCTAAAAGCTGAATTCCCAAGGAAGTTCGTCCCTCCGACCATTCCAGCTTACAAAGGGACAAGTGATCCAAATGAGTTCCTGTACAAATATGATTGGCACATGACAGGTGCCAGAGCTTCTGACGAGATAAAATGCCGCTATTTTCCTGTGTATTTGGAAGGGGTAGCTCTGCTTTGGTTCACAAAACTACCTGTCCGGTCCATCGATCAGTTTTCAGACCTAACCAGGAAATTTAAAGAGCAATTTAGGCTATATGCTTCAAAGGCAAAAGACATCATGTCGTTATCCGGTTTGGAACAGAATCCGGGGGAAACTATCAAGTCTTTTTTAAATCGCTTTAATATAGCGTTAGCTGAGGTGGATAATGCAGAACCCCGCATGGTCTTGACCTATTTGATGAGAGCTATTGATAAGTCAAGTGAATTCGGAAAGTGGCTGAACATGAAGGAGCCAAATTCTCTGGAAAAGTTCTACAAAAAGGCGGATGAATTCATGCGTTTGGAAAGCCGTCCTGTCCCGGCAAAGGCAACAGTAGAGAAAGCTGAAGACAACACTGCTGCGCCACGTAAGAATGGATCTGTGGGACAGAAAAGAGAAAATAATGATGGAAGGAAACAACACAATTCGAAGAAGCCTCGATCCTTCAAGCCATCAGAATATACTCCTTTGTTAGAAACACCAGAGCGCATCTACCTGGCTACAAAAGATTCTTTTGAGTATCCCAAACCTCCTGTTCTCAGAACCGGAAGAAAAGCTGTGCAAAGTGGGAAGTTCTGTCGCTTCCATAATCAGCCTGGTCATGACACAGACGACTGCCGTCAATTGAAAAATATAATCGAAGAATTGCTAAGAGAAAATAAGCTGCAGCAATTTGTGAAGAAGAGTGGTAATGATCCTGCTTCGTCAAGTCAGGGGCAACAAGCTCTTGCTCATCAGCCCAGGACAAATGAGAAGGCCGCAGGACATGAATCTGGAAGGCCAGTTATTAATGTCATCACAGGAGGACCCCACCCAGCAGGCAGAAGCTGGGGTGAAATGGAGAGGTACACTCGAGCTCTGAAACATATGCCAACTGAAGAGAATGTCTTTGTTTTAGAGGACTCTACACCCCTGAAACAACAAAGGACTTTTAATGATGATATTGTGTTCAGGGCTAGAGATTCCACGGGCATTGAGGCCCCTACTTTGGACCCGTTAGTCATCTCGGCCGGTATTGGACCGGCTATTGTCAGAAGAGTTCTTATTGATTGCGGCGCATCTTGCAACATCCTCTTCAAGAAAACGTTTGACCAGATGAGAATCCCGATGGCGGATGTGCAAGCCTCATCTCAGAAGATTGTTGGCTTCACTGGGGAGCCAAAGCAACCAGTAGGAACCATTGACTTGCTTGTGGAACTCGGAGAAGGAGAAAGAAAAGTAGTTCGCAAGCAGACTTTTGTGATAGTAGATGAATTTTCTGCTTATAATGCTTTCTTTGGTCGACCTATTCTTGCTGCATTCAAAGCTGTCCTTGCCCCATGGTGTCTTACTATTAAATTCCCTACAGACAATGGGGTAGGAGTTATTAAAGGAGACCAGAACGCTGGGCGAGAATGTTATATGACAGAGCTGCGAGAAACAAGGAAGAGAGAAATGGGGAAAGATGCGGCAACCCCAATCCGCATCAAAACACCAACCCTATAGCAACTACAGGGCGGACCCTGCACTGGCGAGCATAGCGGGGCACGAAAAGTGATGGATCCTAGAAAGGCCAGTGCGGGGGAGAGTAGGGTGGTACCAGCAGAAACAACGATACCGGTGCCCGTTGATCTGAAGGACCCAAACAAGGTGCTGAATGTGGGTTCACAACTTAATGTGTCAGTTCAGAATGCCTTGATATCTTTTTTGAAAGCAAACCTGGATGTTTTCGCTTGGACCCATGCCGATATGTGCGGAATATCCCCAGAAGTTGCGGTACATGCTCTGAATATTGACCCAAAGTTCACGCCAGTAAAGCAGAAAAGAAGAATCCAAGGTCTAGAAAGGTCGACAGCATTGAAAGAGGAAGTTGACCGGCTCATGGAGAATAATTTCATCAGAGAATCTACCTATCCAAATTGGGTTTCAAATCCAGTGCTAGTTAAGAAAGCCAATGGTAAATGGAGAGTGTGCATCGACTTTTCAGATCTAAACAAGGCCTGTCCCAAAGACTGCTTCCCATTACCCAGGATCGATCAACTGGTAGATGGAACAGCGGGTCATGAATTGTTGTCTTTTATGGATGCCTACTCCGGATATAATCAGATCATGATGCATGAGCCAGATCAGGAGGACACAAGCTTTATCACCGATGTCGGTCTTTACTGTTACAGAGTTATGCCCTTTGGGTTGAAGAATGCGGGGGCAACATACCAAAGACTGGTTAATGCTATGTTCAAACCGCAGTTGGGAAAGACTATGGAAGTTTACGTTGATGACATGCTAGTAAAATCTAAGAAAGCAGTGGATCACATCGAACACTTAGCAGAAATGTTCGCAATTCTCCGAAGATACGGAATGAAGCTTAACCCTTTAAAATGTTCTTTCGGGGTAGAATCTGGGAAGTTCTTGGGTTTCATCGTGAGCGCTAGGGGCATTGAAGCTAGTCCAGCTCAAATCACTGCTCTAAAAGAAGTCAAAGCTCCTAAAACAAAGAGGGAATTGCAAAGTCTCAATGGAAAAATTGCCGCCTTAAGTCGGTTCATATCCAAAGCTACTGATAAATGCATTCCATTCTTCGACGCTCTAAAGAAAGGAAAGAAAAACTTTGACTGGACTCCCGAATGCCAGAAAGCTTTTGAAGAATTGATTCAACATATGGAAACGCCTCCAATACTTTCCAGGCCCGGCGATGGCGAGGATCTTCTTATATACTTGGCAGTTTCATCTCATGCTTTAAGTACAGCGCTGGTACGGGAAGACAAAAGGATTCAACATCCAGTTTACTATATCAGCAAAAGACTCACTGGGGCAGAAATGAATTACTCCAAGTTGGAAAAACTCGCCTATTGTCTATTGATTGCCTCAAGAAAGTTGAGGCAATATTTCCAGGCTCATCCTATCAAAGTCCTCACTGATCAACCTTTAAAGCAAGTCTTGTTTCGCCCTGAGACTTCGGGCCGCCTTTTAAAGTGGAATATTGAATTGAGCCAATATGACATCACTTATCATCCTAGAAAAGCGATCAACGGACAAGCTTTGGCAGATTTTATTGCAGAATTTACAGACAAGGGTAACAGCGAGGAAGAAACAATCGAGAACTCCCCAACCCAATGGAAGTTGTTTGTAGATGGCGCAAGAAATGATTACTGTTCAGGTGCTGGAATTGTTCTTGAAACTCCTGAAGGCCGGTCATTATGCTATGCGCTAAGATTAGAATTTCCTTCAACAAACAATGAAGCAGAATATGAAGCTCTGATCGCTGGTTTGAAAATTGCTAAAGAACTAAACATTCGAGCGTTACAGATCTTCAGTGATTCTCAGCTTATAGTATGCCAAGTCAAGAAGGAGTTTCAAACGAAAGGAGGAAATCTGCCCGCTTATGTGTCAAAGGCTTGGGAACTTTTATGTGAATTCGACCATTACACGATAAGTCATATTCCTCGAGAAGAAAACATGAAAGCAGATTCTCTCGCAAAATACTCAAGTTCTGGCGAAGCCCAATCCTTAGGGTTAGTTCCAGTGGAAGTTTTGTCAAATCCGAGCATTGATGAAATGGATATCGATTGGGTTATGAGTATGTCGCAAGAGCAAGAATCATGGATGACTCCAATAACAAAGTATCTACTCAATGGCTCTTTACCAGAAAACTCTAAAGAACGACAAAAGCTACTGAGAAAAGCTTCTCGATATATAATCCAGGATGGTCAATTATACAGACGAGGATTCTCAATGCCATTGCTTCGATGTGTATCCCGGGAAGAGTCCAAAACAATCCTAACTGAAGTGCATGGAGGAGAATGCGGTGATCATTCAGGTGGTCAAACATTAGCAAAGAAAATTCTCCGATACGGATATTTTTGGCCAGAAATTAATCGGGATGCCGCAGATTACTCCCGAAAATGTGACAAGTGCCAAAGATATGCCAAAATTCCTAGAGCACCTTCTACCGAACTCACACAGATGATCAGTCCATGGCCATTTGCAATTTGGGGAATGGATCTCATTGGGCCGCTACCAACCGCTAAATCAGGGATTAAATATGCTATTGTTGCGGTTGATTATTTTACTAAGTGGGCTGAAGCTGAACCATTGGCTACTATCACTTCTAAGAAAGTGATAAGCTTTGTGACCAAGAATATCATTTGCAGATACGGTGTGCCTCAAAAAATAATCACAGACAATGGTACTCAGTTCGAAAGTGAGGAATTCCAGGATTTTTGCAAACGATTCAAAATCCAGAAAAGCTTTTCGGCAGTAGCTCATCCGCAGGCAAACGGGCAAGTGGAAGCAGTGAACAAGATCATCAAATCAACCATCAAAAAGCAACTCGAAAGAGCAAAAGGTGGTTGGGTCGATAAACTACCACTTGCACTATGGGCATACAGAACTACTCACAAAACTGCAACTGGGCATACTCCTTTTTCGTTAGCATACGGATCGGAAGCAATGATCCCGGTTGAAACAGAGGTCCCTTCACACAGAAGAATCCATTTCAATCAAGCAGAAAATGAAAAGCTGCAACTTGAAGCGCTGGATCTCCTTGATGAAAAAAGAGATGAAGCTAACCTCAGAGTTGCAGCTCATCAGCAAAGGATAGCCAGACATTTCAATTCCAAAGTTCGTCAACGCAGCTTTGAAATTGGAGATCTAGTCCTAAAAAGAATTATGACTGCGACAGGTGTGTTTGGGCCAAATTGGGAAGGACCGTATGTGATAGGTCAGAAACTTCTTGACGGCACATTCAAGCTCACCACAGTTGATGGAGATCAAATTCCAAGGGCATGGAACAGCAATCACTTGCGTCCATACTTTACTTGAAAATTTTGTTGAAACATTGTAAAAAGAATTATGAATGTATGATTCCTGTAATTGAAAGCAATTGTGAAACTGATGCAAGTAAATAATGAAAGAATATAATGTGGATGTAGGCCCAATTTCATGGCCGAACCACTATAAATCTTGTGTTCCTTATTATCATTATATGTTTGCTTTGTTTTCGATATAAAAATACACAAAATGTATTGCTGAAATATCGATTTAAATTTTTGCAGACAGTGGAGATAAAACTTGCGCATAATAAGACCGAGCGATTCTCACCATCATTCAACAAACAAATTTCAAGTCACAAAGACCCCGAATTCAAATCCTAGATAGGAAATGCTTCAATTGAACGGCTAATGATTTCGATAGGAACGAGCCCTTGCTGATAAATTGAGATTGTTTAAACAAACAAACATCCAATTAGGAAGCTAGTGCCCGTTCTCACGAACTTGCCTGGCAATGAAGTACACTTCCTTGGATTAAACAAGCCACTTGTGAGAAAAAGGGGGATGAAAACTTGAAAAGAAAGAAAAAAAAAAAAAAAAAAAAAAAAAAAAAAAAGGATCGCTGAAAAGGCATAAGCAAGTGAACAGAGGAACAACCAAAGCTACCATCAGCGCCACAAGTCCTCTTCGGAGGCGCAACTCTTCGGATAATAAAAGACCTCTAATGGGTCATATGCCACAAAAAAGAAAGTTCTCTACTCAACAAAAAAGATTGGAGGAGTCATGACCCTCCAACCATGAGAGAGTAACTTCCAGGCGATGAAAACCCTCTCTGAGGCACATTTCACCAGGAGTTGAAGTGTTATAACCGCTCTTCGGGATTTCACTTCACCAGAGTTGAAATGTAAACAAAATAAAAGCCCTCTTCGGAGGCCCATTTCACCAGGAGTTGAAGTGTTATAACCGCTCTTCGGGATTTCACTTCACCAGAGTTGAAATGTAAACAAAATAAAAGCCCTCTTCGGAGGCCCATTTCACCAGGAGTTGAAGTGTTATAACCGCTCTTCGGGATTTCACTTCACCAGAGTTGAAATGTAAACAAAATAAAAGCCCTCTTCGGAGGCCCATTTCACCAGGAGTTGAAGTGTTATAACTGCTCTTCGGGATTTCACTTCACCAGAGTTGAAATGTAAACAAAATAAAAGCCCTCTTCGGAGGCCCATTTCGCCAGGAGTTGAAGTGTAGCAGCCGCTCTTCGGAATTTCACTTCACCAAAGTTGAAATGTAAAAACAAAGACCTTCTTGAAAGCACACGTTTCACCGAGATTGAAATAAAACTTCCAAGTGTTGAAACGTGAAAAGGCTTTCTTCAAAGGCACAACTCTTTGGGGGTACACGTTTCACCAAGATTGAAATAAAACTTCCAAGTGTTGGAACGTGAGAAATCCCTCCTCAGAGGTACAACCCCCTCCCGGGAACACAATTAAGAAAAAAGACCTCTTTGGAAACCCACGTTTCACCGAGATTGAAATAAAACTTCCAAGTGTTGAAACGTGAAAAGGATTTCTAAAGCATAACTCTTTGGAGGTACACGTTTCACCGAGATTGAAATAAAACTTCCAAGTGTTGAAACGTGAAAAAATCCCTCCTCAGAGGTACAACTTTCTATAAAAAAAAAATCCTCATCAAAAGCGTACTTTAACTTTCAAAGGAAAAGTAATTTGCCTACTGTGGGAAATGATCGTAAAAAGAAAAGAAGTTAAAGTACCCTTCAGAGGTCCGCTTTACCACATAGAGGAATTCACTTGATGAGATATGCACATAAGCAAAAGAAAAAAGTGATTTCTTCGAACGACCAAGCGTAAAAACTTATACGAAGGGAGTTGTACTCTATAAAATTTTCTTTAAAGAATAAAATAATTATTCTTTAGCAAATAAGAGTGTAAGTCCCCTCGAGGTATAGAATATTGCAGCATACTTATGGAATGGGGGCAATATAGTATAATTACACACAATATGGTATAACTAAACCAGCAAAAGGTAACGCTCAAGTAACATACCATAAGCTCGCTGCAATATCAAATAAACTCATGCCAAAACGAATAACAAATGTATTCTTTAATTCAAACAAAAGTTTGTACAAACGAGGAATCATTTTATTCAATTACAACGCAGGTACAGGTTTCAAAATAAAGAAAAGCGGGGGCCGGTACCCGCACAATTCTCGGCCAGTACATGCAAAACACAAAAAACTAGAAACTGAAGATCTTCACTTCTTTTTGCTGCCTTTAGACCCTTTACCCGGCCGAATGATCAGCTTTTCAGGTCGACCAGTGGGTATAAGGGAGGAAGGAGAGGTAGGCGCAGCTGGCCCAACTTCTGGCTCCTCTTCAGTGGCAGTGATTATCTTCCCTCTCCTCCTTGATGCTCCTTGCTTCCTTCTCCTCTTTGAGGAAGACTCACTTCCTGGAGTGACAAGTTTAGATAAAGTTATATCGTCAGAAGGAGTCCGCTCCGGAGATATGTCACCTCCCTCAAGTCCCTCATCTTTTTGCTCTTGCGAAGCAATGGGATCATCCAGGCCATGGAGAGCTTCTATTTGTTCTTCTTGTGACCCAGGTTGAGAAGCAGAGGGAGGCGCCACTTGAAGAGATGGAGGAAGGATCACCGGGGGAGGAGAAGCTTGAGTTTGACTCGGTGCTTTCTCTACAAAGGAGAAAAAACTTAAAATATCAGTATCTTTCGAAAAGAGAGGGGATGACGGCTCATCAAAAGTCGGGAATTCATTGACATTTGAAAAATAATCAAGAAGATCGTCAAGTTCACAAGGAGCGAACGAGCAGTTCACCACTTGAGCTGGTCCGGTGTCAAGTTTACCTGGGGTAGTTGGATCTCTGAGGCTGATTTCATATCGCTGTGCTTCGTTGCTTTCACCACCTTCATCCCCGCCTTGTGCACTTGTAGTTTCAGTTACTGTCTTAGTTGCAGGCGGAGTAGAGGAGCTCGAACCCGTGATGTCAACCACAGGAGAAACTGGAGGATGGACAGAGGAAATAAGCGTTAATTCCTTTCCAGAACATTCCTCTTCCGCCATTCCAGTTCTCATCCTGGCAAGTTGTTCTCGCCCCTTCGCAAGAGCAGCGCGAGCTCCCTCATCCAGGTAACGCGCCTCAAAATCTTCATCGCCATACCCGGCGTCTTTAAACATGTTAAGAGCAGCTTCCCACACCTCGGCCAGGGTGATTTCATACTTAGGACCAAGAAAAGAGAGGCTGCCGCGTCCCAAGACACAATGTAAATAAAAATCGAATAAAGTCGAATTGATATCGTTTTCCATGGTCTGAGCAGTTTCTTCGGCTGCAATTTTGCCAGCCATGGCCTCATCTCGATCTTTTTCGGTCTGAGCAAGCTGGGCTTTTAGCGCTTCAATCTCCATGTCCCGGGCGCTCAGTTTATTCTGCAGCTGGGTGACATCAGTGCGGTGGTTCTCTACAGCTTGTTCCAACCTCTCAGCTTTAGCTTCAGCGTCCCTCTGGCTGGCGTGCGCATCTCGCACTTGTTTTTGCAATACCTCTTCTCTTTGGGTGTAAGTATTAGTAGAAGAGGCAAGATCATCTTTGAGCTGCTTTATTTCAGCTTCGAGTTTTTCATTGTATTCGGCTATCTCCTTCATCTCAGCGTTGTGTTGATCAAGAATCTTCTGCCATTCTGATTTGTCATTTTCCATGGTCAGCATTGCTTCGATGTTAGCCCGATTAACTCTTTGAAGTTCATCAACCAGCTTTTGCCATCCAGACATTCTATCGATATCAAGCTTGACAGCATCGAGATTTCTGTACATAGCTTCTTTGTCGATGGGGACCAAATCAAGGTCGAAGCGTACCCCCCTCAAACACCAGTTCGGGAATCGGCTCTGCAAAGTCGGGGGCCCCCTTTCAACATGGTATGAAGGCCTGTTGAGAAGTGTTTGGATGGCACTTCCTTCAAGAGCAGGAGATTTGGAAGGGATGTCAATAGAAACTGAGGCACCAGGTCTCTCAGATGTCACGGGCACGTGCTCCTCGCCAAGTTTGGTCCGCTTTCTCGAATCCTCAATATGGCTCTTCCCCCTATCATCGTGCGTTTTACGTTTATGGGAGTCATCATCCCTTGGGAAGGATTCATGTCGCGTGCCCGCTCCCTCATGACGTTCTTCATACCTTCTCCTCTCTTCAGCTTTTCGCGCAGCTCTCTGCTCATTGGTTTCTCTGGGATCGGCATAGTATTGCTTGTAGTCATAGCTGCCACGCCCTCCATAGCGTCGAAAGTCCTTGTAATAGGAACCGCTGCCGCTGCGCCCCATAGGGGAATCTGAAAAGGCAAAAATAGCAAGTCTTAGAAACTTCCGAAGAAAAGAAGTTAAATATGAACAAATGCCGAAAAATCCTAAGTGTTGTGTGATGTGCAAGCTACGCGCATTAAGCTACAAACCACTCATTGGTGTAGGGGTGATGATAGCTTGGGTATGAGGAGTTGGTGTTTGTGTTGGTGTTAGTCGAAGAAGGGACGTCGCCTCAATCATAGGAGAGATAGTTTTAGACACGTCATCTCTAAAAAGCTCCTGTGAGGTCACTATTATGTCGCTCAACCCATCATAAACATCGTCACCATCATGCTCGGTGAGACTTGTTTTCTCAGTTCCTACATCAGCTAATCCCCCGAGAGGCTGTGAAGGTTCTTCTTCTTCCTCAATCGGGGCAAGTGCCGTCTTACTAGATGACCCCATAATGTCGGTAGGGGTGGAACATTTCACCAATGAAGCTTCGATGTTAGACTCTTTTGATGAAGATTGTTCGATAGTAACGGGGGCATCCGATGCTTCAGTCGGGGAATCGGGAACTTCAGTCGGGGCTTCATGAGGCTGAGTATAGCGAGAAGAGTGAAGAAGCCCGTATTGATGTAAAAAGTCATCTCTCAGCAAAAACTTTATATTCCTCTCTTCTACTGGCACAGCATTCAATCTTTCAAAAATTTGCTTATAGCCTGGGTCTCTAGAAGGAGGTGGAAGCGCTGAAAAGTAAAAAGGGAAATTAACATCTAACTACTCAGGCTATGAAAAGATTTTATAAGGAAAACATGTGTCAGGAATAAAGCTGAACGCCCTTACTTCCAACTCTCCACACACCATAAAACCCCGGAGGGCAACGAACATAGAAGAATTGGGTTAAAAACCCGTGAGCAGTATCAGGGAGGCCAACAATCAGTTTGCGGTTTCGGGCGCTCCTCACAACAGTAATGGAAGGATGATCCTTAGTCCGAGAAAAAGAGCATAGATAACAAACTTCACCAAAGCTTGGAAGTCGATCAAGTGTTCTCCTAAAAAGCACACACAACCCCATTAGAATGGCATAGCCATTGGGGTGTAGCTGGGATGGAGCAATGGCCAGTTGACGGAGAAGTTGTTGGAAAAAGTCGTTGAAAGGAGGAATGCCTCCACTTAGGCACATTTGCCGGTTAATTGTCACAAAGCCAGAAGGAGCTATATCGGCAGTGTTATTTCTTTCGGGAAGAATGGCATCTGATTCAACGATACCAAACTGAGCACACAACTGGCGAAAAACTTTGTATGATAGTGAAGTAGGAGCTCTTTCGGGAGGATTAACCAGTGGAGCCGGAAGAACAGTTACCTCTCCAGTCCGAACTGTTGTATCACCTTCCTGAGAAGTCATTCTACACAAACAACTGGATATTCAAATATGAAGGTGCACGTTTCCTAAAAAAGTGTGAAGTGTTGTGCAAAAAACAAAAAAAAAAAATAATAATAACAAGTAAATATAACTGAAATAAAACTAGTCGACGATTGATCGATTACAAAAATTTCAGAACTTGTTAGTCTTTAGTTCAAGTATAATATTAATGCGAGCTGGTCAATTTTAATTGACTATTTCAGTATTGCTTTAGTATTTTACTTGAAGTTAATAAGTTGAGCACTTCATTCACACAATCTGTTTAAGTTTAATGACTGTTATTAGCTAATCTGTCATTCGAAGAGGGCGATCAATGGCAGTATATTCGCCCCGGTTTTTCTGTAAATGTTGTATTGGACAGGTTGTTAACTTGCGAGTCAAAGTAATTTGTAAAAGAAGGCATCAAAGTTCAACAGTTCAACATCACTGCAACAATTCAAGGTTTAAGCAGATCCTAAAAAAAAAAAAAAAAAAAAAAAAAAAAAAAACAACACAAGTGCTAAGTCGTATCGAACACAAGTGCTAAGTCGTATCGAACACAAGTGCTAAGTCGTATCGGACTCAAGTGCTAAGTCAAAACCGACTCAAGTACTAAGTCGCAACCGACTCAAGGGATGAGTCGTTCCTATCCTCAGCCATCAAACACATCAAGCTGCTTATCCTCTAAGTCCTAAGTCGTAACTCGGGGAACAGGAGAAAGGCTCTGATCCAAAACAACTAGAAATCCTCCAAGTCTTAACTCGGCTACGGCTCATGGAAATCGCTAAGTCACATGGAAGAAGCCGAGTCATATATGAGACGATCCCTTGTTATTTTCAATCAACCTATTCGACCAACTCGCCTCCCTTTCAAATCTCTTAACCTGTTCATCCTTGGCTTCTTCAGCAGCGACAACCTTAACTCGTTACACTATGAATCGCCCCAAAGCGCGAATCACCATAGGCCAAATCAGATGAATTTTAGTTCATCGGTAATCAATTCGAATAGAATTCGCAGGGTTTGAATGGGGCAAACCAAAGATGATGAACTGAATACATAAAGTAACAATGGTTAACGGTCGAAGTTTGAAGCAAGATCTCTTACGATTGTTTGATGCTAGAAAGAATCAGAGATGAATCGGGTCGAAATCGCCTCGGAGAGCTTGAAGATGCGTTAATGGCAGAAAGCAGTTTAAAAGGTTAAGTGATGAGAAGAAGGACGACTCAGGCTTTTATATCTGGAAAGGTTGGGATTTGAAACGACATGACCGAGTTATGATAAGTCGAAGCACACGACTTACGATTTAAGCGTGTGCTTCGAGGGGCAAATGTTAACCCTAACTCGTTCACAAGTTAACAGGTCCACGAGTTAAGGCATGTACGACTCAAGGCATGTACGACTCAAGGCATGTACGACTCAAGGCATGTACGAGTTAAAGGATACATGAGTCAGCAACTTCCTACAACTTAAAGACCTCTACGAGTTAGCAAGCTTACGAGATAAGCAGCCTACGAGTTAAGGAGTACCCGAGTTAAGCTACTTGCGAGATAAGCCTTTACGAGTTAGCATATCTACAAATTAGCAAGTGTACGAGTTAAGATCTTCCACAAGTTAAGCCTCTACGAGTTAATCCTCTGCGAGTTAAGATCTTCTACGAGTTAGCAGGCATACGAGTTAAGAAAAGCTAACGACTTAAGGTCTTTACGACTTAAGGAAATTGATGGCCTACGACTTAATGATAACTGCAGTTTGTACGACTTAAGACCCTTACGACTTAAAGAAGTTATACGACTTAAGGAGGATACGACCTAAAGACACACCTCTTAACTCGTCTACGAGTTAAGACTTGCTTTAAACCAGTTGCAATTGGTTAAGTCGACTACGACTTACGACATAAAAAGAGTCGTATACGACTTAAGAAGGGAAATTAGCAATTGCAGCCAGATAACTCGCACACGACTTAGAACTTAGGGATGGGTTCAAAAAAGGGGAACTGCCATAGACTCGGCTCAGTGACCCGGGGACGACTTACCTTAAGTCGAACACGACTTATCTTAAGTCGGCCACGAGTTAGGACTTAGCACTTTTTCCGCCCAGAACTCTCTATAAATATGAAACCATCTCCAACATGCAAAAGACCTTTTGGGGCTCATTCTCTTCAAGCGCCATTACTCTGCCGAATTCCAGACGACTTCAAAGCTTTTTAGATCCAACAAACTTCTAAAGGAACTCCATGAAGGAATCATCCACATTCACCATGGATTTGAAGATGATTGTCAACATCAAAGCTTGAGCTACTTGTTTCACATATCCTATCACTTGAAGTGTGTTGTAATTGAAAGATCTTGTAAAGAATTGTAATCAAACTAGTGATAAAAAGATTAAAGTGGACGTAGGCTGGATTATAAGCCGAACCACTATAAATACTGTGTCTCTTACCGTTTTTCTACATACTTTCTGCTTATTTCTGTTTCCCGTACAAACGGGTGGTGCTTTCACAATCACATCTTATACACCAGGGTGTTAGCGTTTAAATTTTTTCGTTAACACCTGCCATGCATAAATTCATTTCTCTTGAATATTTCTTATTCTAATCTTGTGAGCTCAATTTTCTTTTAAAAATCAATCACCATAACTCTTTAGTTTTCCATAAAATTTCAAAATAAACTCAGGCAATAAAAATCAGAGATTTTCACATACACATATCATATTTATATGATATGTCCATCCCCTTGTTTCTCCAAATCAGACATTCATGAAATCCGTAGTCAATCAAACCCATCAATAATCATTCAAAATAGGTTTTACATAAGTACATGTTTTAATCCAAATACTCAGAAAACTCCCTACAATTAACTTCAACTACTACATGTAATCTGACTAATAAAAATCATTACAAGACATTTGCAAATTTAAAACAAGTTTCTTTTAATTATACTGGTAGCTAATGCCTTCTTCATCCATCAAGCCAACTTCATTTTCCTGCAAGCAATTCACTGAGCTGCCCCAATTTCAATGAGACACCCAGATGATTGCAAGGGCAACCAAAAGGGTCAGTTTACACTGGTATGAGCATTAATCAAATTTTATACACTTATTCATAATTTTGGTTGAACTTGCCATATGTTTCATGATAAAGCAGGCTTCATACTTTGCATATTAGTAGATTAATACCAAATGATTCAAAAAAACACATTCATTCATTCAACCAATACTCAGCAAACAATTAGAAGGAATATATCATTCATAATTCCATATTTAAATAAATAAACACAGATTTTATTTTCCCAATTACACCTAGCAATAATCAAAGCATAATATTAAAACTTGATTAATTTAACTCCCTGTCTGGATATTTATAACCCAGGTTTTTGAATCACAATCCCCATTTATTTTTATGGTCTATAACTCCCTGTCAAATTGTGACGCCCCACCTCTATACCCACGCTAGCCAAGAACATTACGGTGAATGCTGTCAACTAGCACGGAGAATAAGGCTGTTGAGGAGGGACCATCTGTATAATTGCTTTGTGCGAGTACCGATATGCCAGATAAAAAATATAACTTTTCATCTCAAGAGGAAATCCGACATACCGACACAAACTCAAAGCTACTACACAGTGGCTATAAAGGTCTTCGGAAACAAATATACAAATAAACATAACATAAATCAGTCATAGACAATTCATATCACGAAGGCGGAAATAGATATGAATATTACACATAAAAGTGTATATCAGAGTAGTGGTCTAAAAAGATCCACAATATCACAAAAGAATAGTTACATGAACTACACAAAAGAATAAGTATACATTATGGAGTCTATATCTCAAATGTATACAACAAAAACTACTAATCTAAGTAGTCAAACCATAAGTCAGAGGAAATCAATCCCAAGAGAGAAGTCAAGCAGAAGCACCTGTAACATCTCGGTCTGACCCGAGTATTATTTAATAAGAAAGTAATAAACGGATCAGTCTAGCTATAAATATCAGATGAAACGATGTAGAATAAGAGATATGACTAAACACATAATAATCACTATGCCAAGCTGTGATATATATAAGTAATTGAAAATCAACAAGAGATTAATCAATATCACCAAGTCTACACAGGAATCAAAGAAATGTCATACTCCTTTTTTCGTTCACCAAACCACAAATATTGACGATAATATCAATGTCAATCACAAAAGTCAATGACACACAAATTCACCAACGCACAAATATTGATAAAACTTATCAATGGAAATCACGAAAATTGGTGAAACACAAATTCTAGAAATCATCTCAAGAAATCCAGAAATCACAAGGGGGGGAGACCTATCACATGAACGGGAGCATGAAAACTCACCAACAGCTGTAACACATGAACGAGAAGCTATCTTATGGTAGCTAGCCATTAATTTGACACCCGAATGGTCCGAAGACCTGACACACGAATGGTCCGAAGACGGTGGGTTGCTACCCCACCAAATTTGAGTCGAAACTCCACAAAGCAGACAAAGAGACATCGCACAACTGCTAGTCTAAATCACAAAAATGATCGTCATGATCATCAAGAAGTGTCAATTACACTAAGCTAGTAAATATATGAGTTTAGCTTCATGTCCCATAACCACTTGCTTAACTTAAATATTTACGAACAAATTGTATATCTCCACTAGAAAATTGTCACAAGAGTTTCAATCGAACAAGTCCAAGAATTAACCAACAAAGTGAACGCAAGCGTTTCATACCACTTGTTTTACTAAGTCGTTTAATTAGATTTCTCATATGAGTGAGGTAAAGGTTTATATATACTAATAGATTGGAAAACGGTTTTATAAACGAATTTGGTATTAAAATAGTATTGAAATCGTTTGAGGAAAGAGTTTTGATATTTACTACTAGTATAGAAAACATTTATATTTTTAAAGTGACAAAGCACAAGGGGGATTGTAGAAACAATCAATCACAAAGATCACATTCGAAGATGTGAATAAAAATCCAACGAAATCGATAGAGGATCCATCGAAGTGGATATATCTAAAATTCCCAAAGAAAATAAGTCATCAAAGATGATAATAAATGATGACAATAAATAGGATCATCACGAATCGATTTAAATTGGAAATTCAATCCAAAAAGGTAAATTGGACTCAAACAGCAGGTTCAGTCGACTGAATAGAGTTTTCAGTCGATTGACCCTGTGCCTGGAAATTTTCCAGCTCCAGGAAACTTTCTGTTTCCAGTTTCAGTCGACTGAACAGAGTTTTCAGTCAACTGAATCATGCCTGGAAACTTTCGAGTTCCAGGTTCAGTCGACTGAACAGAGTTCTCGGTCGACTGAATCATGCCTGGGCTGTTTTTTAGCCTTATTCAAATGAAGAGCAAACTCTCCCAAAATGCAACCGAACTAACATTGGCTCTAAGGGTTTATGCCAATCGGCAACTCGACCCTATATGCTCCTCGGTGCATCACCAAAAGCATGATCAAACATCCATGAAAGGATGTTCACACAAATTTGACTTAAAAACCTAAAAATTGGAATATTCACAAAACCAATCCAAATCAAGAGCAAATTCTCATGAAGAAGTGTTAGGAATTCAAACCTAACAACCAAAGATAATTATAGTCGTAGATGTGAGATAAAAAACTCACCTTTGAACTAAATTTATGAAGATGAAGCTTGAAAGCAAAAGAAGAATCAACCACTCTTCAAAACCAACTCTAGAAGCTTGAATCTAAGCTTAAAAGAGGAACGTTCCCTAAGTTAGGTTTAGGAAATTTCTGAAATTGAATGGAGAAAGAGTTAGAGAAGAAGAAGAGAAGCTTACCAATGGGTTCTTCTTGAGTTTGGAGCAAAAACTTGAGCTAGCAAGAGGAACTAGGGCTTGGAGTTTCTAATTCCCTTTCCTCTCCACCATTTTCAGTTGGAGCTTGTGTTTGCGGAGTTGGAATGAAGTAATAAAGAGGAGAGGGGGATTGGGACTGAGTTAGTAAGTGGTTAATTGGCTCAGCCCAAACCAAAGCCCTAAATGAAAAAGTGGTAAAAATCAACTTTCTCCAAACATATCGAAGCTTATACTCGAAAAGGTCGCAAACGGCATTTTGAACACAATGGAGGTGGTCTCGAGTCCTAATTCGACCGTATGCAAAAAAATAAGGTTTTCGGACTAAATTCCGACGAATGATAAATATTTAAATAAAATATTTAAATATAAAATCGATAAATATGCGGGTTGTTACAGACTCCCCTCCTTAAAGAAATTGCGTCCTCGCAATAATTAAGAAGGAAATATAAGAAGTAACAACCATAGAAGCATATTAACACAAAAGAAAATTTGAATCAAGAAGTTCACCTTAAAGAGCACGAAGGAGTAAATCCGAAAGTTTTCGTTCGATGAATTCTCAAGATTTCACATGAGCAATCCTTAGGATTTGAGAACCATTGAACCTCTATCAAAAAGAATATCTTTATATCGAAGGCGCTCAACCTTCGAAGCAATATGCGAATAGAATGGTGCTCAAAAGTCAAATTTGGTGAAACTTCAATCTCCACAATATCACTGGGCTCAAGAATGAAAACCGGAATCCCTAAGGCATTTCCGTAGGTAAAAGACGTGGAAAACGTCAAGAATAGCAGAAAGCTGAGCCGGTGCAACGGCGTAGTACAATCACGGTACGCCCGAGAAACTAGAAACTCGAATAATTTGGAACACCGACGTATTACAAAGACGGTACGTCCAGTGAACCAAAAAGCCAAGTCATTGATGTATTGCAAACGGTACATCCAATGTATCCAAAAAGAGAAGACATCGATGTAGTACAAACGGTACATCCGATGAATCAAAAGAAAGACATCGACGGTACATCCGATGAATCAAAAGCAAAGACATCGATGTAGTACAAACGGTACATCCGATGAATCAAAAGCAAAGACATTGATGTAGTACAAACGGTACATCCGATGAATCAAAAGCAAAGACATCGATGTAGTACAAACGGTACATCTGATGAATCAAAAGCAAAGACATCGATGTAGTACAAATGGTACATCCGATGAATCAAAACCCAAATAATTCGGAACACTGACGCAGTACAAAAACGGTACGTCCAATGAACCGAAGCCCGAATGATTTTCGAGACACCGACGCAGTACAAAAACGGTACATCCAATGAACCGAACACAATAAAAGAACATCGGACGCAAGTTCATAAAAGAAATGAGATGAAACTCAATAAAACGAAGTACATCAAAACGCCCGATGAACTTGATAAAAAGATAATTTCATTCGGTCATCAACAAAGAAACAACCCCTTGTTGCTTACGACTAAACGCATTGGCAACACGATTCCCCCTTCGGGAATAAAAAGAATATCAAGATCATAGGAATCTAGGAACTCGAGTCAACATGCAGTTCCTTAAGAGAACATAAATTTTGAAAGATTTATGATCGAGGTAGAGAACAAATTTCTCATCCAAATATGATGATGCCAAATTCCAAAAGCAAAAACAATAGCCGAGAGCACTAGATCATAAGTGGCATATCTAGTCTCGATAAACTATAATGATTTAGAAGCACAAGTGATAGCACGTTCTCTATGGTAAGAGAATGGCATCCAAACCAATACGACTAGTATTGGTACAAATAGCAAAGTCTTGGTTCCCCTTCAGGAATCAGAAGAAAGAATAAGAGTATCGAAAAGAAAGAACTTCTTTTAAAATAATTCTCTTCCCCGAAAAGTTAAAACTTTCAAAATAACATTTTTACTTTTATGTAATAATCTTTCTACAAAAATTTACATTTTTGCAAGTCAATATATCGTGTCTGATTGTCACATCAAAGCGTTTAGGAAATTCCTATCGATAACGTTGATCAAGCGCATCGACCAAAATTCTTAAAGCACTCAACGGGCAATAAAATCACAAAATCATCTTTTATAGGATAAATAAATCTCTTACAAAGTTTTAAGAATATTCTTTGTTCGTTTCAAGAACAAAAATCCAGTTTTTCTTATAAATAAATCTTATGAAAAAGATTTGCAAAAATTTTAAATTACTATTTTCATCCAAAATCAATAAATACAAGAATGGTCTCATCGAAATATTCATAGAATATTCGATTTATAAAATGGATGAAATGAGCTGGACAAATTGAATGACATAATAAGTCATTCACAAGAATCATAACGAGTGCGGAATGCGGTAAGTGGAATGCTAATTTCCGCAACTCGTAGCAAACGAAAACCGGTGGTAAAGTCAAACTGAAAAGACCTTAACACCACACAAAAGATATTGCTTAGGTGATGATTCTAAGACAAGCTCAAAAAAAAATACCGGAAAAGTTTCACAAATTATTTAGATAAGAGAAACAACACTTTCTTATAAGTGGGCTTAAGGAATAAAATGATTCCACCAAATTGAAATAAAAATGACAAAGGAAAAATAGAAATCTGCTTAACAGATTGAAAATGTCGAGGATGAATAGTCCACTCGGAAAAATAGGATATGGGCTTCACAATTTAGGCCAATCCTTATAGAAAAAGTCAATTCCGTACAAAAGTAAATTCCGAAGCCAAAGTAAATATCGGCTCGGAAAGAAAAGTCACATAAAACAATCTCGACATCTAAACAAAAGCAAATTGAGTGTTGCGGATCTACCATCCGGATTCACAATCCTCAAAGAAGTCATCAAGCTCAAAATATTCAAAGAAAAAGAATCGACAAGTTCTTTTGATATAAAAATAATGAGATGAAACTCATATCAAAAAAACTCGAATAAGAAGATCACAAAATAAATGTAATCAAGGATTAAATGAGACATACCTTGACCAAGAGAAGAGTTGCTAGGAATTTGCAGCCTTCCTTCTCTCTTGCTTGGAAGCTTAGGACACGAAGATAAAAGATGGCCCGAAACTTTGCAGTACCGACAAAAGAGGGGCTTCGGGCACTCCCTTGTATAATGGTCTGTTGAACCACAATTGTAGCATTGACCACGACTAGAGGTAGGAGTCTTTGCTACCGGAATTTGTTGCTTCCCTTTCTTATTAGAATTGGGGCCTTTGAACTTAATTGGCCTCTTCGAGTTATTGTTGAAGTTCCGTTGGGCACGCACAACTTCAACATCACCTTCATTATCGGCCTCTTCAAGACGAAGAGCGATATCAATAAGCTGATCAAATGAAACCTCAAGTTTCAGAAGTAATGGCTTTTTAAGATTCTTATTCAAGCCATAGACAAATCTCTGATTTTTCTTCAATGGGGTATTGATGTATTCAAACCCATATTTGGAAAGCGACTCGAAGGATGCGACGTAATCAGTCACAGAGGATTGACCTTGAACAAGGTCTATAAAACGCCGTGCTAAAGTTACTTTTTCAGCCTCCGGCACAAACTTTAGTTCGAATCGTTCCCGGAATCGTTCCCAAGTAAGATCCGCTTCAACGATTTCAGAAATTAAAAGCTCATACCAATCTAGCGCTCTTCCCTGGAGCATGCTAGAAGCCACTTGGACTCAATGAAGGTCAATAAGATTCATGCGAGAAAAGATGCGATCGCATGATTTGAGCCAAGCTTGAATTTCTATAACACCCTCGAATCCCGTGAATGGCCTTCCACCCAAATCGGTATAGTCTCGGCACAAGCGTGCAAAACCAGATCTAGGATGAGTAGGCTCCTGATTGGGACCCGCTGTTTGAGCATTCTTGACAAGATCTAAAAGCTGTTGGGCCGACATAAAAACTCCATCCAGGGGAGTAGCACTAGATTGACCGGCGCTGGGGCGGCCTGGTCTAACCATTTCTCTTCTTTAAGAAAGAAAGAAAGAAGAGGAAAAAGTTATTCTCAAAATAAATATCAAGCAATCTTGATAGATAAAACAAGGAATCATAAAAGAAAATAGGATAGGACGGTACGAAGACCCGAATAAAATCCTAAAGCACGACTCCTAAGATGGACTTAGGACGATGATCCTTGTTATAATATTCCATATTGTTCCGAAGTTTGGCTCTGATACCAAGCTGTGACGCCCCACCTCTATACCCACGCTAGCCAAGAACATTACGGTGAATGCTGTCAACTAGCACGGAGAATAAGGCTGTTGAGGAGCGACCATCTGTATAATTGCTTTGTGCGAGTACCGATATGCCAGATAAAAATATAACTTTTCATCTCAAGAGGAAATCCGACATACCGACACAAACTCAAAGCTACTACACAGTGGCTATAAAGGTCTTCGGAAACAAACATAGAAATAAACATAACATAAATCAGTCACAGACAATTCATATCACAAAGGCGGAAATAGATATGAATATTACACATGAAAGTGTATATCAGAGTAGTGGTCCACAATATCACAAAAGAATAGTTACATGAACTACTCAAAAGAATAAGTATACATTATGGAGTCTATATCTCAAATGTATACAACAAAAACTACTAATCTAAGTAGTCAACCATAAGTCAGAGGAAATCAATCCCAAGAGAGAAGTCAAGCAGAAGCACCTGTAACATCTCGGTCTGACCCGAGTATTATTTAATAAGAAAATAATAAACGGATCAGTCTAGCTATAAATATCAGATGAAACGATATAGAATAAGAGATATGACTAAACACATGATAATCACTATGCCAAGCTGTGATATATATAAGTAATTGAAAATCAACAAGAGATTAATCAATATCACCAAGTCTACACAAGAATGAAAGAAATGTCATACTCCTTATTTCGTTCACCAAACCACAAATATTGACGATAATATCAATGTCAATCACAAAAGTCAATGACACACAAATTCACCAATGCACAAATATTGATAAAACTTATCAATGGAAATCACGAAAATTGGTGAAACAAAAATTCTAGAAATCATCTCAAGAAATCCAGAAATCACAAAGGGGGGAGACCGATCGCATGAACGGGAGCATGAAAACTCACCAACAGCTGTAACACATGAACGAGAAGCTATCTCATGGTAGCTAGCCATTAATTTGACACACGAATGGTCCGAAGACCTGACACACGAATGGTCCGAAGACCGTGGGTTGCTACCCCACCAAATTTGAGTCGAAACTCCACAAAGAAGACAAAGAGACATCGCACAACTGCTAGTCTAAATCACAAAAATGATCCTCATGATCATCGAGAAGTGTCAATTACACTAAGCTAGTAAATATATGAGTTTAGCTTCATGTCCCATAACCACTTGCTTAACTTAAATATTTACGAACAAATTGTATATCTCCACTAGAAAATTGTCACAAGAGTTTCAATCGAACAAGTCCAAGAATTAACCAACAAAGTGAACGCAAGCGTTTCATACCACTTGTTTTACTAAGTCGTTTAATTAGATTTCTCATACGAGTGAGGTAAAGGTTTATATATACTAATAGATTGGAAAACGGTTTTATAAACGAATTTGGTATTAAAATAGTATTGAAATCGTTTGAGGAAAGAGTTTTGATATTTACTACTAGTATAGAAAACCTTTATATTTTTAAAGTGACAAAGCACAAGGGGGATTGTAGAAACAATCAATCACAAAGATCACATTCGAAGATGTGAATAAAAATCCAACGAAATCGATAAAGGATCCATCGAAGTGGATATATCTAAAATTCCCAAAGAAAATAAGTCATCAAAGATGATAATAAATGATGACAATAAATAGGATCATCACGAATCGATTTAAATTGGAAATTCAATCCAAAAAGGCAAATTGGACTCAAACAGCAGGTTCAGTCGACTGAACAGAGTTTTTAGTCGACTGACCCTGTGCTTGGAAATTTTCCAGGTTTAGGAAACTTTCTGTTTCCAGTTTCAGTTGACTGAATCATGCCTGGAAACTTTCGGGTTCCAGGTTCAGTCGACTGAACAGAGTTTTCAGTCGACTGAATCATGCCTGGGCTGTTTTTCAGCCTTATTCAAATGAAGAGCAAACTCTCCCAAAATGTAACCGGACGAACATTGGCTCTATGGGTTTATGCCAATCGGCAACCTGGCCCTATATGCTCCTCGGTGCATCACCAAAAGCATGATCAAACATCCATGAAAGGATTTTCACACAAATTTGACTTAAAAACCTAAAAATTGGAATATTCACAAAACCAATCCAAATCAAGAGCAAATTCTCATGAAGAAGTGTTAGGAATTCAAACCTAACAACCAAAGATAATTATAGTCATAGATGTGAGATAAAAATCCCACCTTTGAACTAAATTTATGAAGATGAAGCTTGAAAGCAAAAGGGGAATCAACCACTCTTCAAAACCAACTCTAGAAGCTTGAATCTAAGCTTAAAAGAAGAACGTTCCCTAAGTTAGATTTTGGAAATTTCTGAAATTGAATGGAGAAAGAATTGGAGAAGAAGAAGAGAAGCTTACCAATGGGTTCTTCTTGAGTTTGGAGCAAGAACTTGAGCTAGCAAGAGGAACTAGGGCTTGGAGTTTCTAATTCCCTTTCCTCTCCACCATTTTCAGTTGGAGCTTGAGTTTGAGGAGTTGGAATGAAGTAATGAAGAGGAGAGGGGGATTGGGACTGAGTTAGTAAGTGGTTAATTGGCTCAGCCCAAACCAAAGCCCTAAATGAAAAAGTGGTAAAAATCAACTTTCTCCGAACATATCGAAGCTTATACTCAAAAAGGTCGCAAACGGCATTTTGAACTCAATGGAGGTGGTCTCGAGTCCTAATTCGACCATATGCAAAAAAATAGGTTTTCGGACTAAATTCCGACCTATGATAAAATATTTAAATAAAATATTTAAATATAAAATCGATAAATATGCGGGTTGTTACACAAATGAACACCATGTATCAATTGTGAAGGAAACTCTTAGGTTATTTAATTTATTCCAACACACAAAGGCCTCAGGGTGCAATTGCGCCATGCGTATACTTACTCCCACCTGAAGCAAGCAGATCATTGACTAACTCCCAAATGACCAATTTAATTTTTCTTTCATTCATTCATAGGGTTTATTAATTTAATAAATCCCCCTCCAGTTTCTTCTTATTTTATTAAGCTTCTATTAATGAGTTTAATCATAAAAACTTCCAATTCATTCATGTTTCAGAAAGGCATATTTACTTTAATACTTTCTGGTTCAACGCATATTTTCCATTTATTTTCCTTATTACAGAAAATACAACATTCACGTGGTCTTCTAAAAATAATTTAGGCATCATAATCCTACTATATTATTGTGAATATAAGGATTAAGGTTTTATTAAGGAAATCCCTCAAAAACCCATAAATTCTCCTCTGACCTATGATATGAATATTTAGTTTCATGCTTCATTATCTAAGAAATAAACATGAGCTAGATCACAGTCTTGTTGTCCATTTCCTAAATAATTTAGATCCATACATCATAATAATAAAATATAACAAAAAGGCTCAAACCATTTTAACTTTGAAAACTCACATACAGATTAAAAGCCCCAAACAAAAATGCACAAACAAACATCTATCTCACCCATAACAAATCATTTCAGAGGTTTTAAATGAATTATAACATTATAGGCTGCCTACCAGAGGACTTAATGCCATTGCATGAAATGGATTAATACTCACATATAGATTAAAAGCCCCGAACAAAAATGCACAAACAAACATCTATCTCACCCATAACAAATCATTTTAGAGATTTTAAATGAATTATAACATTATAGGCTGCCTACCAGAGGACTTAATGCCATTGCATGAAATGGATTAATACTCACCTAGTGTTTTCTTTTACTATCTTGCTCCTCTGAACAGCAGATCCTTTCAGAGTTTCAAGCTAATGTTTCTCCTATTTTATTTTATTTTGTTTTGATCCCGAGAGAATGATGGATATGGTTATGTGCAGGTTTTATAAAACCATTCTAGGGTTTAAGAAAATGGGTAATCCCTTTGATGCCCTTTGATATTCATGCACAAATCATATTTTTGTGTGGTCCTTAATTGGGAATGCACACATTTGGTTACTTTAATTAGTTATTTCGGGAATCAAGCATTTTAAACACTGCATGCCATTTTCATGACTCTATTTTACTCATGCCATATGCTTGTGACCCTTTATTCATTTTGTTTTCTTCTAAGTTTAAAGAAACTGTAAACTCCCTGTGTTTTCTACCTAGCTACCATCTCCATTCAATCATGTACACTATCATACATAGTCTTGTGATGTAAAAATCTGTCTCACTATGTTGTTTGCTGGAAATGATTATAAGATATAAAAAAAAATTCATATTTGATCTTATATTTGTTTTTTTTATTCTGACTTTAGTTAAAACAGCAACTTCTCATACACATTTATGTGATAAAAATCACATATATCATGCTAATTGTTTCTAGCACAAATATATAAGACATTTAAGCCTTATATTAAACTCCATTTTTATTCTGTCTTTAAATAAAACAGAACACACCCCATATATTAGATATATGTATTTATATAATTCTTTGGACATGGATTTATATTTGTTTTGAGTCCAAATTTATAATCACCTTAACTCCTTGCATTTTATCAAACAGAAACTCCTATGCCTATTTTATTTATTTATTAACAAGCTTTTCTGTTTTAGTGCATCATTGATTTATTTTTTTATAATTTTAGAAATTCTTAAAATAAATGTAACTTTCATTTTATTTTATTTTAGGGTCATTACATGCCCTCCCCCTTAAAGAAATTATGTCCCCATAATTTTCTTCTAATTTCTCCAAATAAAAGCACTAGTCTATTGTCTGTTTTAACTCCATTACCCCATACTCACATTTTTAAGAAAGCAAACAATGTATAAAAATATTCAGAAAGCCATCATAAAGCTACTTAAACATACCTCTCCATCAGAAAACAGATTGGGGTATTTAGCCCTCATTTTGTCTTCAACTTCCCATGTACAATCTTTTATGTCCAAGCTCCATTGAATTTTCACCAGTTTGATCACCTTATTTCTCAACCTCTTTTCCTCCTTGGCAACTATCCCCACTGGCTTATTTGCATAGACCAAGTTCTTATGAACTTGAATTTGAGTTGGTGACTCTAAAATTGCTCCTTCATCATGTACCCATTTTCTCAATTGAGAAACATGAAATACTGGATGCACACCACTAAACTCTTCTGGTAACTTAAGCTTATAGGCCATAGCACCAATTCTCTGTATGATTTCATATGGTCCCACAAATCTTGGTGAAAGCTTACCAAATTTCCCAAACCTGAACACCTTCCTCATTGGTGATACTTTCAGAAAAACATACTCTCCTACTTCAAACTCCATTGGCTTCCTCCTTCTATCTGCATAGGACTTTTGTCTTGACTGTGCTGCCTTCATCCTATGCCTAACTCACTCAATCATGTTGGAAGTTTCTTTAACATGACCTAGCCCCAATATTATACCCTCTCCCATATCCAACCAACAGGCAAGAGACATGCAGGGTCTCCCATACAATGCTTCAAAGGGAGCCATTCCTATTGTTGACTGATAGCTATTGTTGTAAGTAAATTCTGCCAAATGGATATGATCCTCCCAATTACCCCCAAAATTAAGCACGCGTGCTCTCAATAAATCCTCCAATATTTTATTCACTATCTCTGTCTGCCCATCACTTTGAGGATGGTAGGCAGTGCTTAAACAAAGTTGAGTTCCCATTGCTTCTTGGAAGCTTTCCCAAAATCTTGAGGTGAACAAAGTGTCTCTATCACTTACAATGGTCCTTGGTATGCCATGTAAACTCACCACTTTCTTGATAAATAATTGTGCAAGCCTATGTGCATTTCTGTCTGACCTGACAGGGACAAAGTGGGCAGACTTAGTTCGTCTATCAACAATTACCCATATACTATCATTACCTTTCTTAGTTCTAGGCAAATCTTCCACAAAATCCATGGAAATACTTTCCCATTTCCACCGAGGTATCTCCAAAGGTTGCAACATGCCAGAGGGCTTTTGATAGTCTGCCTTAATTTGCTGATAGGTTAAACACTTTGCCACATATTTTGCCACTGCTTGTTTCATTCCTGGCCACCAGTAGCTCCTTTTTAAATCATGATACATTTTAGTGCCACCAGGGTGTATGGTATACTTGGTTTTGTGATGCTCATTCATGATTTCTTCTTTTAATTCTGCAATGTCTGGTACACAAAGCTTTTCTTTTTTCCTCAAATATCCCTTGGGATCTATTTTAAAATTTTCCAACTCAATGTTATTTAATAACATTTCTTTCTTCTCCTTTAAATTTTGATCTTGGTCTTGCATGCCATATATTTTCTCCACCAGGTTAAGTTTCACTGTGATCAATCCCAGTGTACCATACTCCACCATATCACCATGCTCTTTATAATTCACTCTATCCCTGCTATATATGTCTGCCTCCCCAAGCACTACAAGGTCTTTAAATTCATCAATCATCAAACTTGCCTATCTAATATGATTTCTACTCAAAGCATCTGCCACCCTATTAGCTTTTCCAGGGGTGTACAAAATATCTAGATCATATGAAGCTAGAAATTCCATCCACCTTGCTTGTCTCATGTTCAAATCTTTTTGAGAAAATAAATACTTCAATGCTTGATTGTCTGTGAATAATTCAAATTTTGCCACAAGCAAATAATGCCTCCAAAGTTTTAATGCAAACACTATTGCAGCTAATTCTAAATCATGAGTTGCATATTTGGTCTCATTGGGTTTAAGCTGTCTTGATGCATATGCCACCACCTTGACATGTTGCATGAGCACTGCACCTAACTCAGACCCACTAGCATCAGTGTATGCAACCATTCCTTCATTTACCTCTGGGATTTGCAAGAGAGGAGCCTCCACCAATGCTTGCTTTAATTTCTCAAAGGCTTGATCACACTGGTCAGTCCACACATATGGTTGGTTCATCTTTGTTAGCTTGGTCATTAGTGTGGCTATTCTTGAAAAATCCTTGATGAACCTTCTATAGTACCCTGCCAATCCTAAGAATGATCTCACCTCAGTCACTGTTTTGGGTCTACTCCATGATTGAACTGCAATGACCTTGCTTGGATCCACATTCACCCCTTGCTGTGACACTATGTGTCCTAAAAATTTCACTTCATGTTGCCAAAATGTGAACTTTGAATATTTGGCTTTTAATTCATGTTCTCTAAGCCTGGATAGTACTAAGTGTTGGTGCATAGCATGGTCATTTTCTGACTTTGAATAAATAAATATGTCATCTATAAATACCAAAACAAATTTATCCAAAAAGTCTCTAAAAATTCTGTTCATCAAATCTACAAAATAAGAGGGAGCATTGGTTAAACCAAATGGCATTACTAGAAATTCATAAAGGCCATACCTTGTGTTAAAAGCTGTGTACTCAATGCTTTCCTCTGCAACCTTCATTTGGTGAAATCTAGAGGCTAAGTCTAACCTTGAAAATATTTTATCTCCATGTAATTGATCAAAGAGGTCATCTATTCTAGGCAGTGGATACTTATTCTTGATGGTTACCTTGTTTAAATCCCTTTAATCTACACACATCCTCATTGTTCCATCATGCTTCTTGACAAAGAGCACTGGGGAACCCCAACTAAAACTGCTTGATCTTATGAACCCCTTCTCTTCTAATTCCTAGTTGGTGTTTTAATTCCACTAACTCTTTTGGACCCATCCTATGAGGCTTTTAAATGATTGGGCTAGTTCCTGCATTAATTTTATTTTGAATTCAATTGGCCTATTTTGAGGAATTCCCCTCACTTCTCCAAACACATCTATATATTCATTGACTACTGGAGTTTCCTATTTTTAATTCCTTTTGAATTTCATTAACACTCCAGATTTTATTAAAACATGTATTCTTTGCTATTTCACTTAGAATTGTAATTCTTTTGCCTTCATTTGTCTCCAAAGAAATAGTAAGATTTTCTAAATTTAAAATTGCTTTGTTTTTCATTAACCAATCCACCCCCAAAGTAATCCCAATGCCAGGGTAATTTAAAGTATATAGATCTGAATTAAATTCATAACCCCCTATAATTAATTTCAGACCCACACACTTCATCCCTAACATACAATAACTTCCTATGGGGCTGTATACAGTTAAGGGTTGATCAATAGAAACAAAAGTAAGTGTTAACTTCTTTACAATTTCCAAAGATATTAGTGAATGTGAGGCACCAGTGTCATATATTACAGTTATTGGTTGGGTATTGATTAAAATTATACCTTCAAGTTGCCCAACATTCCCAAGGTTGTTTGCTGCCAAAGCTCCTACCTTTGCTGTTCTCCTATTGGTTTTTGGGCAATCCTTCTTTAGATGACCCATCTTTCCACAATTATAGCAGCCTCCTCTAGGTATTTTAGGGTCAGGGCATTGGTTGCTATAATTTCCATCTTTTCCACAATTAAAACAATGAGTGAGTTTCTTGCTTTCAGGTGCTACTGCTCCTTTCCCCTTCTTAACTCATTTGCCTGCATTTTTCTTGTCATAAGGTTGCACTTTATTCTGACCTCCCTTCTTCTTGTTGAACTTCATGTTCTTGAATTTTTCTCTTGTGGTGTCATGTTGCTCAAATGAGAGGGTTAGATCAATTACTTGATCAAAGGTTTTATCCTTGTATGGCAACATTGCCCTTGATAGACTAGGGTTCAAGCCTTGAATGTACCTTGCATTCTTTGCTTCTGCATTCCCTATTAACACCATTCCATACTTAGACAATGCTTCAAACTTCTGAGTGTACTCATTCACACTCATGCCTCCTTGCCTTAATCTAATAAAGTCTTCTAGCAGTGTGGCCTTGGCAGATGCTGGGACAAACCTAGCCTCAAGCATGACTTTGAATTCATCCCAAGTGATATTATTCTCTGGCCTTCCTGCTACCATAGCCTCCCACCAATCCAGTGCAACCCCTTTCAACCTCCTTGAAGCTATCTGTCTCTTCCTTTGGTCATTGATTTGCATATCTATAAAGACCCTCTCCATAGTTCTTATCCAAGTTTGAACACCCATAGCTCCTTCAGTGCCTTCAAAATCCTTTCCTCCCAAATTGGTACATGTCTTAAGCAGTTTGGAGAGCACCTCATAAGGATTGTCATGCCTTGGTGCTATTCCATTTCTCAAAGCTCTCACAAAATCCTCCATGCTTATCACAGGTGGCTCACGTGATGGTCCTGCACCTGTGTGATGTCTTGGACCTACCATATCGTTATAAATATGATTTTTAGGTTAGTTTATTTACCCCCATTATTTTTTGGTGTCTTTACTTTATTTATTTTATTTAGACATAAAACAAAAGCATCCAACACCAATAATTCAAACAATACATTCAAACATCCATATGCATACAATAATATCTACTATGTTATTTAAAACATAGCTCTGATACCAAAACTGTGGTGACCCTACTCTTAAACACATAGATTTTTTTTTACGAAAGAAAATTTAACACTAAACCTCATTTCTACTATATTTGAATATATAGATAATTCTCAATTATATTTTCCCAAGATCCTGTTTACCAGTATAATCATATCAGTTCACAAATCATTTTAAGGCAATTATATATTTGATGATATATAATTGTTTCCCCTTGCCTTTCAGTGCTCACAATATATTTTTTTGCAAAGAGAATTTGAATCAAACAGTCAAGATAGAACACAAATTGTCAACATAACCATTTATTTCTCCCCTAAATTTTTGTTCTACTATAAGGGATAAATTTTCAGCAAACATAATACTTATGTGAGTGATATTGCGTTGCACAATGCCTCTTTTTATTTCTTTTCATTGTTTTCTAGACTTCCTGCCCAAATGAGCCTATTATCACTAAAATGGCATTTAATTGTTCTTATGATAGATATCATGTTCTTGCATGAAGTCACTTCAAAGATTATACTTACAGGCATGAACATTTGGAACTGATTTCCTAATCACCATTTCAGGTTGAACAATTGAAGTTAGGTTGCAATTTTTTTTTAAGTTTGGCCAGGTACAGACTTGAGTACTTGGAGTTGTATTGAAAATACATAGAATCTTTTGAGAGTTGCTTGGAGTTTTTATTTTATTTTTGATCTGAGAACACTTACACTTCATGAATTGATGCAAAATGTTTTCAGACTATAAAAGCTTGACCCATGACCATCTAGGACGGCCATAGTCCCTTTCTTACCATTTTCAAACCCATATTTCTCATGTTAACTAACTTCCATAAAGAACTATTCTTAACATAAGCATGTTTCTATCTAGTTTAAATTCCTGGGAAATGCATTCATATGCATTCAAGCTATTAACCAGGTATTCAACTACTTCCAGGTCTGTCTGCTTCATAATTTTTTTTTAAGTCAAATACATAAATGAATGTTGTAATCTCTCCATAATTTATGCACAAGCCAGTATCAGTTACCTGCCATGCATAATTCATTTCTCTTGAATATTTCTTATTCAAATCTTGTGAGCTCAATTTTCTTTTAAAAATCAATCACCATAACTCTTTAGTTTTTCATAAAATTTCAAAATAAACTTAGGCAATAAAAATGAGAGATTTTCACATACACATATCATATTTATATGTTATGTCCATCCCCTTGTTTCTCCAAATCAGACATTCATGAAATCATTAGTCAATTAAACCCCATCAATAATCATTCAAAATAGGTTTTTACTTAAGTACATGTTTTAGTCCAAATACTCAGAAAACTCCCTACAATTAACTTCAACTACTACATTTAATCTGACTAATAAAAATCATTACAAGACATTTGCAAATTTAAAACAAGTTTCTTTTAATTATATTGGTAGCTAATGCCTTCTTCATCCATCAAGCCAACTTCATTTTCCTGTAAGCAATTCACTGAGCTGCCCCAATTTCAATGAGACACCTAGATGATTGCAAGGGCAACCAAAAGGGTCAGTTTACACTAGTATGAGCATTTATCAAAATTTATACACTTATTCATAATTTTTGGTGAACTTGCCATATTTTTCCTGATATAGCAGGCTTCATACTTTGCATATTAGTAGATTAATACCAAATGATTCAAAAAAACACATTCATTCATTCAACCAATACACAGCAAACAATCAGAAGGAATATATCATTCATAATTCCATATTTAAATAAGTAAACACATATTTTATTTTCCCAATTTCACCAAGCAATAATCAAAGCATAATATTAAAACTTGATTAATTTAACTTCTTGTCTGGATATTCAAAACCCAGATTTTTGAATCCCATTCCCCATTTATTTTTATGGTCTATAACTCCCTGTCAAATGAACACCATGTATGCATTGTGAAGGAAACTCCTAGGTTATTTAATTTATTCCAACACACAAAGGCCTCAGGGTGCAATTGCACCATGCATATACTTACTCCCACCTGAAGCAAGCAGATCATTGACTAACTCCCAAATGACCAATTTAATTTTTCTTTCATTCATTCATAGGGTTTATTAATTTAATAAACCCCCCTCCAGTTTTTGCTTATTTTATTAAGCTTCTATTATGAGTTTAATCATAAAAACATCCAATTCATTCATGTTTCAGAAAGGCATATTTACTTTAATACTTTATGGTTCAACCCCATATTTTCCATTTATTTTCCTTATTACAGAAAATACAACATGCCTGTGGTCTTCTAAAAATAATTTAGGCATCATAATCCTACTATATTATTGTGAATATATGGATTAAGGTTTTATTAAGGAAATCCCTCAAAAAGCCATAAATTCTCCTCTGACCTATGATATGAATATTTAGTTTCATGCTTCATTATCTAAGAAATAAACATGAGCTAGATCACTTTCTTGTTGTCTATTTCCTACATAATTTAGATCCATACATCATAATAATAAAATAGAACAAAAAGGCTCAAACCATTTTAACTTTGAAAACTCACATATAGATTAAAAGCCCCAAACAAAAATGCACAAAAAACATCTATCTCACCCATAACAAATCATTTCAGAGATTTTAAATGAATTATAACATTATAGGCTGCTTACCAGGGGACTTAATGCCATTGCATGAAATGGATTAATACTCACATATAGATTAAAAGCCCCAAACAAAAATGCACAAACAAACATCTATCTCACCCATAACAAATCATTTCAGAGATTTTAAATGAATTATAACATTATAGGCTGCCTACTAGAGGACTTAATGCTATTGCACGAAATGGATTAATACTCACCTAGTGTTTTCTTTTACTGTCTTGCTCTTCTGAACAGCAGATCCTTTCAGAATTTCAAGCTAATGTTTCTCCTATTTTATTTTATTTTGTTTGATCCCGAGAGAATGATGGATATGGTTATGTGCAGGTTTTATAAAACCATTCTAGGGTTTAAGAAAATAGGTAATCCCTTTGATGCCCTTTGATATTCATGCAGAAATCATATTTCTGTGTGATCCTTAATTTGGAATGCACACATTTAGTTACTTTAATTAGTTATTTCGGGAATCAAGCATTTTAAACACTGCATGCCATTTTCATGACTCTATTTTACTCATGCCATATGCATGTGACCCTTTATTCATTTTGTTTTCTTCTAAATTTAAAGAAACTGTAAACTCCCTGTGTTTTCTACCTAGCTACCATCTCCATTCAATCATGTACACTATCATACATATTCTTGTGATGTAAAAATCTATCTCACTATGTTGTTTGCTGGAAATGATTATAAGATATAAAAAAAATTCATATTTGATCCTATATTTGTTTTTTTATTCTGACTTTAGGTAAAACAGCAACTTCTCATACACATTTATGTGATAAAAATCACATATAGCATGCTAATTGTTTCTAGCATAAATATATAAGACATTTAAGCCTTATATTAAACTCCATTTTTATTCTGTCTTTATATAAAACAGAAAACACCCCATATATTAGATATATGTATTTATATAATTCTTTGGACATGGATTTATATTTGTTTTAAGTCCAAATTTTTAATCACCTTAACTCCTTGCATTTTATCAAATAGAAACTCCTATGCATTTTAATTTATTTATTAACAAGCTTATCTGTTTGAATGCATCATTGATTTAATTTTTTATAATTTCAGAAATTCTTAAAATAAATGTAACTTTCATTTTATTTTATTTTAGGGTCATTACACCTTCCGGGGCTCTGTCTCAGAATTTAACGAAATCAGATCCATTGGGTCCGTAATATTGAATTATTATCGCGTTTCAATTTTCGTGGTGATTGGAGTTCGTATGTGAGTGTACGATATATAAACGTGCTTAAAAACTTTACTGATAATAATCTAATGAAATGTACTTAGTAAAGCTTCTCATACACGCCGTTTCTTTTAACTTAAAACCGTGTTTCCCTTTCTCTTGTAAGGGCAGGCAAATTCAATTCCTTCTCAAAATCGAAATCACTCGACGAAAAAAAAAATCTGAATGAATGGCGGCGCTCAAACTCGACTCGAGTGAGTTTTGGTTTCGCGTCGAGCTCGGTATGGGTGCCGCGGCGTTCGCTTATGGTAACGCGAGTGCAGGCAAGGGCAAGGGGTCGCGTTTTCATTTCTGTGGGATGGCGTGTAGCGAGCTTGAGCTCGAATTTTGGAGGCGCGACTGGCAAGCCGCCGTGAGGAGGCAGCGTGGAGTTGTTCAACCCAGGATGTCGTGCAACCCGAAGCTTGGGCTAGGGTTTGGAAGCGTCATGAGTCGAGGGTTGCTGGCAGATAGTGGGTGACGCTGTGATGCCCTACCTCTATACCCATGCTAGCCAAGAACACTAAGGAGTAATGCCGTCAACTAACACGGAGAATAAGGTAGTTAAGGAGCGACCATCCGTGTAATTGCTTTGCGCGAGCACCGATATGTCAGATAGTATAACGTGCATTTTATTTCAATAGGAAATCCGACATACTGATACAAACTCAAAGCTACTACACAGTGGCTATAGTGTCTTCGGAAACAAATATATAAATAAACATAACACAAATCAGTCACAAATAATTCATATCACAAATGCTGAAGAAGATATGAATATATAACTAACACATGAAAGTGTACATCAGAGTAGTGGTCAAAAAGATCCACAATTATACAAGAGAGTAGCAACACGTGCTATGCAAAAGAATACAACTATGAGTCTATATCTCAAGTGTATACAACAAAAACTGCTAATCTAAATAGTTAGGCAAAAGTCAGAGTAATGAATCCCTGGGGAGAAGTCAAGCAGAAGCACCTGTAACATCTCGGTCTAACACGAGTATTATTTATAAGAAAATAATAAACGGATCAGTCTAGCTATAAATATCAGATGACATGATATAGAATAAGAGATATGGCATAAACATATGATAACCATACGGGCATACTACAATAAGTATGTAATTGAAACTCTACATGAGATTAATCAATATCACAAAAATCTTCACAATGATCCAAAAAGGGTATCATACCAAAAACTTGTATTCACAACAAGTCAATGGCACACGAATTTACCAATGCACAAAAATTGATAAATCATATCAATGAAAATCACTAAAATTGGTGAAGCATAAATTCCAGAATTCAACACACGAAATCCAGAAATCATAAAAAGGGGGAGGCCTATCACACGAACGGGAGCATGAAAACTCACCTACATATGTATCACACGAACGAGACGCTATCTCATGGTAGCTAGCCATTAATTTTTGACACACGAATGGCCCGAAGACCATGGGGCGCTACCCCACATGTGTGAGTCGAAATCACACTGAAACAGGGTCTAGTCTAAATCGCAGACAAAGAGACATCGCATAATTGCTAGTCTAAATCACAAAAATGATCATCATGATCATCAAGAAGTGTCAATTACAGTAAGCTAGTAAATATATGAGCTTAGCTTCATGTCCCATAACCACTAGCTTAACTAAAATATTTACGAACAAATTGTAGATCTCTACTAGAAAATTGTCACAAGAGATTCAATCGAATAAGTTCAAGAATTAACCGGCGAAGCAAACGCAAGCGTTTCATAGCACTCGTTTTACTAAGTCGTTTAGTTAGGTTTCTCATACGAGTGAGGTAAAGGTTTGTATATACTAGTAGATTGGGAAAAGGTTTTAAGAAACGAGTTTTGAAAGAAAATAGTGTTGGAATCGTTTTGACAAAGGAGTTTTGATATTTACTACTAGTATTTAAACCTTTATATTTTTAAAGTAACAAATCACAAAGAAGATTGTAGGAACAATCAATCACTAAAATTCACATTCGAAGACGTGAATGAAAATCCAAAGAAATCGATACCGAATCCATCAAAATGGATATTCCAAAAATTCCCAAAGAAAAGAATTCATCAAAGTCAATAACAAATGATAACAACAAATAGGGAAATAACACGAATCGATTAAATTTGGAAACCACGCAAAATAGGCGAAATAGGCAAAACAGCAACAGGACGGTCGGCCGGCTACAAAGCTCGGTCGACCGGACCCTGTTCTGAAAAAATCCTCGGGAAGCAGGTCGGTCGACTGAGCTCTGTAGTTCGTCGACCGGACCTGAGACAGAGAAGTGCTATGCACTTTTAGTAGCAGGTCAGTCGATCGGCCCAGTGCTTCGGTCGGCCGAACCTATATTCTTGCACTTCCTAACCTATGTCAAATGAGGTGCAAACTCCCTCAATTTGTAAACGGTCAAGCAACGACACTAAGGGTTTACGCCAATCGACTACCCGGCCATAGAAGCTCTTCGGTTCTTCACCAAAACATGATCAAAACATCAAAGCTATGATTTTTAAAGAATTGAACCCAAAACACCAAAAAATTGGAATATTCACCAAATCAATCCAAACCAAAAGCAATTGCACGCGAATAAGTGTTAGAAATTCATACCTAATAATCGAAGTTAAATATAGGCCTAGATGTGAGATAAAAATCTCACCTTTGAACCCAAACAAATGAAGAAGAAGCTCGAAAGCAAAGGAGAATCAACCACTCTTCAATCCAGCTCAAGAATCTTGATTTTAAGCTTTAAAAGAAGAACATTTCCAAAGTTAGGTTTAGGAATTTCTGAAATTCAAGAGAGAAGGAGTTGGAGAAGATGAAGAGAAGGCTTACAAATGGGTTCTCTTAGAATTTGGAGCTAGACCTTGGATTTGCAATGAAACTAAGGCTTGGAATTTCTAATTTCCACTCTCTTCCACCATTGTTGCTTAAAGCTTAAAGTGTTAGGAATATAAAATGAAGTAATGAAGAGGAGAGGGTTGGAACTGAGTTAAGTGGGGATAATGGGCTCAGCCCAAACCAAAGCCCAAAGTGAAAAAGTAGCAAAATTCTACTATCTCCAAACATATCAAAGTTTATACTTAAAAAGATCGCAAACGTCATTTTGAACTCAATGGGAGTGGTCCCGAGTCCTAATTCGACCGTATGCAAAAAGTAGCTTTTCGGACTAAATTTCGAATATCGATAAAAACTATTTAAACAAAATATTTAAACATAAAATCGATAAATATGCGGGTTGTTACAGACTCCCCTCCTCAAAGAAATTGCGTCCTCGCAATAATTAAGAAGAAGATATAGAGTAACAACCATAAAAGCATATTAACACAAAAGAAATTTGAAATAAAAGGTTCACCTTAAAGAGCACGGGAGAATAAGTCCGGATGTGTTCGCTCGATGAACTCTCTAGATTCCCAAGAACAATCCTTAGGATTTGAAGATCACCGAACCTTAACAAGCAGAACATCTTTATTTCGAAGTCCTTTGACCTCCGTAGCAATGATACGAATAGGATGTTGCTCATAAGTTAAATTAGGAGAAACTTTAATCTCTTCCACAACACCGGGCTCAAGAATAGAATCGGAATCTCGAAGGCACTTCCGTAATTGAGAAACGTGAAACACGTCATGCATGGCAGAACACTGAGCCGATAATGATAGGCGATAAGCCATGGAACCAATACGTTCAGTGATAGGAAATGGCCCAATATATCGAGGTGCTAACTTTCCCGACCGACTGAAACGTACAACACCTTTCATAGGTGACACACGAATAAACACAAGATCTCCAACAGAAAATTCTAATCTCCTTCTTCGATTATCGGCATAGGATTTTTTGTCTACTCTGGGCTTCTTTCATCCTATGATGAATAAAGTCAATCTTTTCTGTGGAATCACGAATAAAATCTGCCACGAATAAAATCTGGACCTAAAACTAGCTTCTCACCGGCCTCAAGCCAACAAGAAGGAGATCGGCATGGCCTTCCATAGAGTGCCTCGAAAGGTGCCATACCAATACTAGATTGGAAGCTATTATTATAGGAAAATTCAACAAGTGAAATATGATCTTCCCAACTTCCACCAAAATCTAGAACACATGCACGAAGACGATCTTCAAGAGTTTGATTCACACGCTGGGTTTGTCCATCGGACTGGGGGTGATAAGCGGTGCTAAAATTAAGCTTCGTCCCTAAAGCTTTTTGAAGACTCTTCCACAATCCACTAGTAAACAATGGATCGCGATCACTAACAAAAGAAGTAGGTACTCCATGCAATTTAACAATCTCTTTAACAAAGAGTTTGGCCAAAAAAGGAACGGTTCGGTTAGACCGAACAGGAATAAAATAGGCGGATTTAGTAAGTCTATCAACTATAACCCATAAGCTATCATGACCCGAACGAGAACGGGGAAGGCCATCTATAAAATCCATGGAAATTTGGTCCCACTTCCAAATTGGAATTTCTAAAGGTTGCAGTAACCCACCGGGACTTTGATGTTCGGCCCTAACGAGTTGGCAAGTCATGCAACACTTAACGAAGTTAGCGATGTCAAGTTTCATTCCCTCCAAATAATAAATTCGCTTCATATCCGCGTACATTTTACTACTACCGGGATGAATGGTAAATTTAGAACGATGCGAATCTTCTAAAATATCTTTACGAAGATCACTAATATTTGGCACGACAAGTCTATCAAATTTCGGAATGCCGCCACGAGAATCAATATCAATGTCTTTCAAACCTTCAATATCAATTTTATCCTTAATATTTTGGCCAAGAAGAGCCAATTCGGGATCTAGCCTTTGAGCTTCAAGAATGCGGTCTACAAGAGAAGGATGAGCCTCAGGGCTACATAAAACAAGTGATGAGCATAAATCGGATACGCGCTCTCGAATCTCACAAGTGGATAAGATCTCGAGATCGTTCCATTCAGATATCATCATAGAAACAACTACTTGTTGCTTACGACTAAGAGCATCGGCGACACGATTACCCTTACCGGGGGTATAAAGAATATCAAGTTCATATGGTGCAAGAAATTCGAGCCAACGCTATTGATGCAAATTAAGTTCCTTTTGAGAGAATAAATACTTCAAGGATTTATGATCGGTATAAAGAACAAATTTCTCTCCTAAAAGATAATGACGCCAAATACGAAGGGTGAAAATAATAGCCGCGAGCTCTAAATCATGAGTGGCATATCTAGTCTCAGCAGGCTTCAATTGCTTAGAAACATAAGCAATAACACGTTCTCTTTGCATAAGAACGGCACCCAAACCAACGTGACTAGCATCGGTATAAACAACGAAATCTTGATTCCCCTCGGGAATAACAAGAATATGAGCATCAGAAAGAAGTTCCTTTAGTTTCTGAAAAGAAGTTTCACATTTGTCCGACCAAATGTATTTAACACCTTTCTTCGTTAAGCTAGTGAGAGGCACGGCAATCTTAGAAAAGCCTTTGATAAAACAGCGGTAATAACCCGTCAATCCAAGAATACTATGAATCTCCGTCACACTCTCCGGTCTCTTCCAATCTTGAATCGCTTAAATCTTTGAAGGATCCACAGAAATACCGGATTCGGAAATAATATGACCGAGGAACTTCACATGAGATTGCCAAAAGTGGCATTTAGAAAACTTTGCTTTTAACTGATTACTCCTTAGAGTTTCCAATACAATCCGAAGATGCTTTTCATGTTCCTCCTCGGTTTTTGAATACACAAGAATATCATCAATAAAGATGAGAACAAATCGATTGAGAAAACCTTTGAAAATTCGATTAATAAGGTCAATGAAATAAGGCGGAGCATTCGTTAAACCAAATGGCATAATAAGCCATTCATAAGATCCATATCGAGTACGAAACGATGTCAAAGGAATGCTATCCTCTACAATACGAAGCTGATGAAAACCGGTTGCCAAGTCCAATTGTGAAAAGACTCTAGCACAACTAAGTTGATCGAATAGGTCATCAATCCGAGGCAGAGGATATTTATTTTTGATAGTAAGATCATTATGCTTGCGGTAGTCAACGTAAAGTCTAAGTGTACCATCAGATTTCTTCACGAAAATAGCCGAAGCTCCCTAAGGCGAGGAACTAGAGCGAATAAATTGCTTCGTCTCCAATTCGGATAATTGTTTACGCATCTCCTCATTTTCTTTATTGGACATACGATAAGGAGGACGAGTGATAGGTTGAGCTCTAGGAATGAGATTAATTCTGAATTCAATTGCTCGCTTAGGTGGTAATCCTAAAACAGGCCCAAATATGTCGGAAATTCACGAACAACGTGAATAAGAGCAATGACATCTTCCTCATCATCATTATCGTCATCACGAGGATTTAAAGAATATAAAGATGCAGTCAAAGAAGAATCCGAATCTTTAAGAATAATAGAAATCTGCTTTACAGATTGCGAGTGTCGGAGATAAATAGTCCGCTCGGGACATAGGATGTAAGCTTCATAAGGTTAAGCCAATCCATTCCCAAAATCATTCCAAAGCCTAAATAACACATGACATGCAAGTCGGCTTGGAAAGGAAAATCACACAAAATAATCTCCACATCTTTACAAAGCAAACTAAGCGTTGCGGATCCACCAACCGGATTCGCAATTCTCAAAGAAGTCATTAAAGCAACAACACTTAAAGAAAAGGTGTCGACAAGTTCCTTTGATATAAAAGAGTGGGATGCACCCGTATCAAAGAGAACTCGATTGATCACGAAATATAATAATACCATCAAGGATAGAATAAGATATACCTTGACCACGAGATGTGTTGCCAGGGGCTTGAGCAACATTTAAATTTCCCTCCTTCCTATTTTGAAGTTTGGGATATACCTGCATAAAATGGTCCGGGCTTTTACAATAGTGACAACGACGGGGCTTTGAACACTTGTTCGCAAAATGGTCTCTGGAACCACAGTTAAAGCATTACCTTTAGTAGAGGAAAAAGTCTTCGTATCGGGAGTTTCCTGTTTACCCTTTTTACTGGGATAAGGACCTTTGAATTTGTTTGGCCTCTTCTTGTTGTTGAACTTTGGTTTGGAAACCACCACTTCAACATCACTTTCCCTATCCGCCTCTTCAAGACGAAGAGCGATATCAATGAGTTGGTCCATGGGAACTTCTAATTTTAGAAGTAATGGCTTCTTCAGATTTTTGTTTAAGCCATAGACAAATCTTTGGTTCTTCTTCAATGGGGTGTTGACGTACTCAACCCCATATTTGGAAAGTGACTCGAAGGATGCAACATAATCAGTTACGGAGGCTTCACCCTGAACAAGGTCTATGAAACGCCGAGCCAATGTCACTTTCTCTGCTTCTGGCGTGAATTTTAATTCGAAGCGTTCCCGGAATTGCTCCCAGGTGAGATCCGCTTCATTAATCTCAGAAATAAGAAGTTTGTACCAATCCAATGCTCTCTCTTGGAGTATACCGGAAGCCACCTGAACACGGTGAAGACCGACGAGATTCGTGTGAATGAAGATTCGATCACAGGTCCTCAACCATGCCTGGACCTCGATGAAAGTTTCAAAACATTTAAATGGCTTCCCACCCAGGTTGGTGTAATCGTTGCACAAACGTGCAAACCCAGATTTAGGGTGAGTAGGTTCCGGATTAGAACCAGCTACTTGAGCATTCGTGACAAGGTCAAGAAGTTGCTGGGTAGTCATAAAAACTCCATCTTGGGGTGGAGCACTAGATGGTCCAGCTCTGGGACGACCTGGTCTAACCATTTCTCTTCCTTAAGAAAGAAAGAAGGAAGAAGAAGAAGGTTATTCACAAAATGAATATCAAGCAATCTTGATAGATAAAACAAGGAATCATAAAGAAAATAGGATGAATCAGTACGAAGACTCGAATTAAATCCTAAAGCACGACTCCTAAGATAGACTTAGGACGATGATCCTTGCTAAGTTATTGTACATTGTTCCGAAGTTTGGCTCTAATACCAAGCTGTGACGCCCCACCTCTATACCCACGCCAGCCAAGAACACTACGGAGTAATGCTTTCAACTAGCATGGAAATAAGGCTGTTGAGGAGCGACCATCCGTGTAATTGCTTTGCGCGAGCACCGATATGTCAGATAGTATAACATGCAATTTATTTCAAGAGGAAATCCGACATACTGATACAAAGTCAAAGCTACCACACAGTGGCTATAGTGTCTTCGGAAACAAATATATAAATAAACATAACACAAATCAGTCACAGATAATTCATATCACAAAGGCGGAAGAAGATATGAATATATAACTAACACATGAAAGTGTACATCAGAGTAGTGGTCAAAAAGATCCACAATTATACAAGAGATAGCAACACGTGCTATACAAAAGAATACAACTATGAGTCTATATCTCAAGTGTATACAACAAAAACTGCTAATCTAAATAGTTAGGCAAAAGTCAGAGTAATGAATCCCTGGGGAGAAGTCAAGCAGAAGCACCTGTAACATCTCGGTCTAACACGAGTATTATTTATAAGAAAATAATAAACGGACTAGTCTACCTATAAATATCAGATGACATGATATAGAATAAGAGATATGGCATAAACATATGATAACCATACGGGCATACTACAATAACTATGTAATTGAAACTCTACATGAGATTAATCAATATCACAAAAACCTTCACAAAGATCCAAAAAGGGTATCATACCCAAAACTTGTATTCACAACAAGTCAATGACACATGAATTCACCAATGCACAAAAATTGATAAATCATATCAATGAAAACCACTAAAATTGGTGAAGCATAAATTCCAGAATTCAGCACACGAAATCCAGAAATCATAAAAAGGGGGAGGCCTATCACACGAACGGGAGCATGAAAACTCACCTACATATGTATCACACGAACGAGACGCTATCTCATGGTAGCTAGCCATTAATTTTTGACACACGAATGGCTCGAAGACCATGGGGCGCTACCCCACATATGTGAGTCGAAATCACATTGAAGCAGGGTCTAGTCTAAATCGCAGACAAAGAGACATCGCACAATTGCTAGTCTAAATCACAAAAATGATCGTCATGATCATCAAGAAGTGTCAATTACAGTAAGCTAGTAAATATATGAGCTTAGCTTCATGTCCCATAACCACAAGATTAACTTAAATATTTATGAACAAATTGTAGATCTCCAGTAGAAAATTTTCACAAGAGATTCAATCAAATAAGTCCAAGAATTAACCGGCGAAGTAAACGCAAGCGTTTCATACCACTCGTTTTACTAAGTCGTTTAATTAGATTTCTCATACGAGTGAGGTAAAGGTTTGTATATACTAGTAGATTGGAAAACGGTTTTAAGAAACGAGTTTTGAAAGAAAATAGTGTGGAGATCGTTTTGACAAAGGAGTTTTGATATTTACTACTAGTATTGAAACCTATATATTTTTAAAGTGACAAATCACAATAAAGATTGTAGGAACAATCAATCACTAAAATTCACACTCGAAGACATGAATGAAAATCCAAAGAAATCGATATCGAATCCATCAAAATGGATATTCCAAAAATTCCCGAAGAAAAGAAGTCATCAAAGTCAATAACAAATGATAACAACAAATAGGGAAATACCATGCAAAATAGGGGAAATAGGCAAAACAGCAATAGGTCGGTCGGTCGGCTACAGAGCTCGGTCGACCGGACCCTATTCTGAAAAAAATCCTCGGGAAGCAGGTCGGTCGACTGAGCTCTTTAGTTGGTCGACCGGACCTGAGACAGAGAAGTGCTATGCACTTTTAGTAGCAGGTCAGTCGACCGGCCCAGTGCTTCGGTCGGCCGAACCTGTATTCTTGCACTTCCTAACCTATGTCAAATGAGGTGCAAACTCCCCCAATTTGCAAACGGTCGAGCAATGGCACTAAGGGTTTACGCCAATCGACTACCCGGCCATAGAAGCACTTTGGTACATCACCAAAACATGATCAAAACATCAAAGCTATGATTTTTAAAGAATTGAACCCAAAACACCAAAAAATTAGAATATTAACCGAATCAATCCAAACCAAAAGCAATTGCAAATGAATAAGTGTTAGGAATTCATACCTAACAATCGAAGTTAAATATAGGCATAGATGTGAGATAAGAATCTCACCTTTGAACCCAAACAAATGAAGAAGAAGCTCGAAAGCAAAGGAGAATCAACCACTCTTCAATCCAACTCAAGAAGCTTGATTTTAAGCTTTAAAAGAAGTACATTCACAAAGTTAGGTTTAGGAATTTCTGAAATTCAAGAGAGAAGGAGTTGGAGAAGATGAAGAGAAGGCTTACCAATGGGTTCTTTTAGAATTTGGAGCTAGATCTTGGATTTGCAATGTAACTAAGGCTTGGAATTTCTAATTTCCACTCTCTTCCACCATTGTTGCTTAAAGCTTAAAGTGTTAGGAATATGAAATGAAGTAATGAAGAGGAGAGGGTTGGAACTGAGTTAAGTGGGGTTAATGGGCTCAGCCCAAACCAAAGCCCTAAGTGAAAAAGTAGCAAAATTCTACTATCTCCAAACATATCAAAGTTTATACTTAAAAAGATCGCAAACGTCATTTTGAACTCAATGGGCGTGGTCCCTGTAACGCCCCGCAATTTTCGTTCTTCGAAAATTCAACATCGATACTCACTTTATCGACTGCCGAGAAATCGAAGGCTGAAAACACGGAATGTTATGGGTTTTAAAAAGAATTTAAGAAAAGAAAGAAGAGAGAAAAAGGTAGAAGATAGAGGGAAAAGAAGATAGAAAATTTAGAAATAGAAAGAAAAAGAGAATAGAGAAAAAGGAGAAAAACAGAAGAAAATAGGACGGGACAGAAAACAACAGAACAACATCAGAATCTCACAATTCGCAGCGGAACAACATATAATAATAAATGAATAATCTTTAAACAAAGAACTATATCAGTTATTACATTTCATCATATTACATTACATCATATCATCAGAGTGTACAACAACATACAACAACAACAGTGCAGCGGAAAAGAAATACTATATAAATAATACGCCATGCCATCCAGCTTGCCTCCAGCAACTCCATAATATCCAGAATATCCTGATAAACCTAACTCTTGACCGCCCGTGTGGAAATTGGTGGGCACCCAGAGTTTAGGAAGGAAAACAATAAACTCCGAGTCAGTCATGTGACTGGTGTGAGAACTCAAAACAGTTTATTTATCTTTAAAATCAAATAGAGGAATATTTTTAAATTCAATTCGCAATGCTTTTAAAAATGAGACTACCATAAGGCCTCCCGCACACACACACATGCAAACGCAGAATCGGAGGAGATTTCTCCTTATGATAGTCAAAGATGCTTGATACGCATTTGAAATAACATTTGATATTATTACTAATGCATAGTGTAATAACAAATCATTTCAAAAATAAAGATATAAATCTTAGCCAACATACGACCATTATCGTATGCCTACTATAGCTACTATCCAAACAGTGGTGACCACCATAAGTGAATAGCAGGTTCTACAACTAATACCGTAAAAGTTTCGTATTGGGAATTGGATTTCCAACAAATGGTCAGGCCGTGGAACTTCCCATTGCCACATGAGAATGCCTCTGGATGGACATCCCCGAGAACCAAACTGGATCTCTACCAACACAAGGCCGGGTTACCCCTAACTGAGTAACAACTGACCGAATATGCCATCCCCCGGTCCTTTGGGACCTTTATCAAACGAGCGCTCGTAATCAAATCACACAATCATAACAAAGTGTTTTCAACATGAGTAAGTATCTGGGCTCCATACCATGATACCACCCTTTTCCAGAAGGAAATGCACATATCCTAAAGGGCGCTACCCCTCATAACCTTGCCGCATCTTTCCTGTTTTGACCATTTCCGGGATGTGAGGCTCGACGAATTCACGTCCACAAAAACATACTTTATACAAAAGCCATGCTTTGGGTCAACAAATGATCAACACAATGATCACTAAGATAGACAATCAAATAAATGATCCTATCACAAATAATCAACACAATGATCATTTCAGCATCACTCAGCATGTCACATTACCAAACTGGGAATATATCGCTGATAACTTCAACTATATAACCTCTGAGCACATACGTCTCAGAGAAGGGTGTTAAGCAAAAAGAATAAATTCTCCGCCACCAACAGAAACATATTTGAAAGAAATCGGCTTTATATCTCAACTTGTAATGTCAGACATACAATCCATACAAGTCTGTTTCGGGCTCGAACAAAACCGAAGGCACTTCTTACGAAGCCCTTGCAATACGGGTATTCACAATCCCGATCGAATTTCCCATCACTTAGGAGATCTCTATACCAGGAGCTACCCAGTGCAGAAACAATCGATAGGTCATCCTATCGCTTTCGCAAATACTCGGTCTTCAACACCGATCTTCAAATGCAATTTACAACGACGTATCACATATTCGGAATGGGTTATACGACCCCATGGTCCTTTCCCGGTTAACCCGAATAGTGAGCGCTTATTCAAAAATAAGTGTGCATTCAAATTCAATCAATTCACATCAAATACCCATTCAAAGGGAAATATTGATAGTCGGTTATTGAACTATCAATTGATATGCACACATCACCAGATTCCAAATAATTTTCCAACTTATTTATTTTCCAAAATATCTTTACAAGATATATAATTTTCAATGCCTCAAAAATAAATCAATATTTATTTTCCATACAAATTCTTCTTTTCATTTATAAATTCCATAATGAATTTATATTTCAAAATATTCATGCATATACGATTTCAATTATCCATTTCAATTTATCTTCAAAAAGATAAATTCTAATTATTCACTTCATATTGGAAAACATTTCCATACTTATTCATTCATAAGTAATTCACAAATTTCTCTTATTTTCAACACTTGGAAAATATTCAATATACTTAAATCGAATTAAGTATATAATTCATTCTTTAAGAAAATCATTCTCTTAAACATATTTATTTGGGCCAAAACGAATGTTGCGTAAAACATCGTTACGACAACCCAAAATCACTAGTATAGGGATTCAAAATTAAAATAGATATATAAATCCCAATACTATACAAAAACATTTCCTTTCGGAAATTATTTACTATAACAACAGTGTTATAGTCTACCATTTCCTTTTATTTCTCGAAAACGTCTATTTCAACAATGAATGTTGAAATCTATGGTTTCGAATCTCAACACTTTTTAAAACATCGTTAGATCGTTTTAATTCTATTTAAAACACCAAATCCAAAACAATTTCTTTAACGTATTATTCACTATTCAAAAATATGAATAAACTTCGTTAAGAAATCTCATCCTTTTATTCATTTTAATTCAAAGGATTATTCACTATTCAAAAATGTGAATATAACTCCTTTAATAGGTTTCAACAATTTCTTATCAAAATAAGTCGTTTGCGAATTTATAAAACTACGTTTATAAATTCCATTTCTATTTATTTATAAAAACTTCCTTTTTATAAATCTCCTTATTAACTTATTCGATTTATAACTCGGTTATAAACTACAGGTTCATATTATAAGTTAAACACTTATAATCTATTCGTTTGCAAAACCATTCCATTGAACTTCATACTTATAAACTTATAACTTATAAGATTCAATTATTTATCCAAATCTATTACTTTAATAACTTTACAAATTTTATAAACCTACTGTTTATAAAATTCCATTTATAACTTTACCGTTATATGATTCTATGAATTCCATTCATTTACAAAATTCATTTTTTACTTCATTCAAACACTTATAAAATCTCATTTTATAATTCCAACGTTTTAATTTACAAATATTCATTTGTAAATCCTTTAATATAAATCAATTTATATTATTCTTTAAAACGTCTTAACTCCTTTATAGTTTCACCATTTTGATTTATAAAATAATCAAACTTCATAAATCCTATATTTAAACTTTTATAATATAGTCAAAAATCCAATTTAACTTATTTTATAAAATCATAATTTCATATTTCTCAAAAATCAGCTTTTAACTATATTTCACAAAAACTATAATTTTTATAACATTAAAAATTATATCGTTTATTTATTTAAAATGGATCAATTCCAAAAATTATTTTATAAAACGTATACTTTCTAAAATAACTTTTAAAAATCATTTTAAAATCCCAAAATCTGGGTCCAATGATGCTACACACCAAATAGTCAATCACGACAACAACGATATCATATATCAATATGAAAATCCATCAAATATCAAAATATCTGAAATTAAATAAAAACTGTTGAGGAATCCAGTTGGATCCCTCCAACCTGTTTTCCTGCATCCAAAAACATTAGCACAATACCAATTTCGCTCCAGTACGAAATTATCGCGGTACATGTTCTTATTAAATATTATCCGCTTAATAACGGCGTAATAGGGTCTCATCCGCTAAACAAAAAATGCGGGAAATCAACAACTGCAATATATACATATGCCAATATATATATATTGATATTATATATAATACCAATTTCACTGTTTATGAAATATTCGCGGTATATGTTTTTAATAAATAACATCCGCTTACTAACGGCGCATAATGTCTATTTTAACAATCAATAGATAACAATCAACATTCAAACATGCATTCAAATATTTTAAATCTAACTATTTAAAATAAAATCGAAATCTATTCGATTGAGTGAGAAGTTCTCACCTTGGTTTTAATTTCCGTTTTAGCGATTTATTTCGAATAAAATTAAACGCGCGTTTAATTTTACCCGAAATTCTCACTAACTCCAAACGACTCCAAACCAACTCCATCGCGTAGTGCTCGTCCATACGATTCCAACGCTTCCTGTTTCGCGCGTTTTCGACCTCGTATGACAAAGTTATGAATTATTGAAGTTACACAAATTTTATTTATTTAATTACAACATAAATCAAATTTCTTATAACCCAAACTAACCCAGGCCGTCCATCATCTCCAGAGCAAATCAGAGCCATGCGTGCTCTCTTCCTCCCCACGTCCCTCTTCACGTTTACAGCACGCAAAGAACCCACCCCATCTCAAACTAGGGTTAATTAATTCGCCATTTATACTCGACGATATCTCGATCAAGACGCGCCAATTCGTAGCCCATCCTCAACACCATGCTCGCCCTGAAGCACATGAAGTTCGGCCCCCTAGATATGCGTGCGCACGGTGGTTGCACGGCCACGTTTCCACTTCATTTCCTATCAATCCGTGAAGCCATTCGCGATCTCCACCGTTGATCTCGTAGCTCTCGTCGTCCTCTTCAATTCTCTAGTTGAAACTTTAGCCTAATTGTCGACGGATTGGAAGAAATCGAGGGGGAGAGTTGGGTGTTTTCTGGCCCTTCATTATGTGGGTGGCGGCTGCAGTTTTTAGCTAGGGTTAGGTTTATTTATTTTTTTATTTGTGTGTGTGGTGTATTTATAAGAAAAGCAAGCGTAAACACTATTCATCCCGGGAATTCCGAACTCCGATTTAGGCGCCGTAACCAACGTACCTAGGGTTTATCCCGCGTTCCGGACACAATGGAACAGGTTTCGGAAGCTAATTCGGACATCTGTGCGAGTAATGGCTGTAAACGCTCAATTTAAATTAAACCGATTTAAATCGATTTCTAGGCGTTTTAATTTGTACCGGACAAACGGTAAATCCAATTGACTTGAAATTTGAAACCTTACAATAATATCACATTACGGATCCGATGAAACTGGTTTCGTCCAAATCCGAGACTTTTTGAAAAATGGCTATTTTGACTCGCCAAATTTAAATTAAAAATAATTCGATGCGTTTCGAGCTGCCACGATCAAACGATAGCTCCGATTGATACGAAAATTGAAATCCGGTAATAACTAACTATTACGGAACCAATGGAACTGGTTTCGTTCAATTCTGAGACTGTTCAAAAATTGGGTATTTTACAGTCGATTATTAAATATTAAAATATTCAATTTTCACAAATTAACTTTTAATTCGATTTTAAAAGTTCTAAAATATCATTCTAACTCGAACATGATAAAATAAAATTTTACAAATCATTTTCAATCATATTTAACTATTTTTTCAATTATTTCCATAATTTCACATATTAAATTATCGATTTAATTATTCAATTAAATCCAAAAATTCAAATAAAAATTTATTTGACTTATAAATTCAATTATTAATATTTAAAATTAATTAAATATTCAAATTTTAATTAATAAAATTCCTGGGTCGTTACAATCTTTCCCCCTTAAAAGAATTTCGTCCTCGAAATTACAAGTAAGAAAAGTTATACAATTTATTAACTTTCCCAAAATTCATAGTTAAACTTCTTACAAATCTTTACTAAGTTTTCAAATCATACTTAGTTATCTTTTCAAAAACAACTACTATAGCTTAACTTTCAATTCCAAAATCAAAGTTATAGTTTTCAAAATTTTCCAATTTTCTCAAAAAAAATTTCTAACGCCTTAAATTTTCGGAAAAATTCGCCATAGTCTCCTTTGCGCGGCTCGATCCGAAAAAAAAAATGACAGTATATATATATCACAAATATACATCTCATCAAGTAATGAAGCATCCCGAAGGGAAAAAGTATAAAAGTACGGTATGTAATCCGAGAATTGTACCTTATATTTTATTAGCAAGCATATACGGCTAATATAGCGCAAAAGCGAGCTCCAAATGCGAAGCAAACGCGATCCGCACCTACTAATCACTCAACAAACAACATGAGAATCATGCATATAGACAATAATCTCAATATACAACATATAGCAACATGATGACTATATATGTCACATAGCAATGCAACAATAGCAATATATATTCAACCATCAACCAACTACATCCATAACCAATCAATATTCATTTATATTCTCATTAGTATTCAATGAAATGGTTTTCACTCTAAATCATATTTGATTTATTAACATTGGATTTTATCAACATTCATTCTCAATTTTAATTAGTTAACATTTACTAATTTAAATCCAATTCACATTCAATTTCTATTCAAACTTATTTACTTCTAATTTGAATTCAATTTACTTTAGCTTTCAATTTCATTAATACTTAATGAATTATATATAATCAATCAACAATCAACTAACAATCATATAACATTAGAATTTAATGAATTAACACTTACATTCATTATTCCATATCAACTTAATTTACATTCATTTGATTATCATCCAATCCAATTTCTAAAGTTGAATTTTATTTATATAACTTAAGTTCACATTTATCATTTAACTTTATTAATTTAGTTTGATATCAATATCAACTTATATATATAAGTTTTATTTCACAATTGTAAATCACTTTAATTATAATTCATACTTATAATTCTTTTACTTATACAATTATTCTTTTATTTAGATTATTCAAACAACCTAACAATCAACTTATATACACTTTAATAATTTTGAAAAATTATTTCTTTACATACAAAATATACTTAAGGTAAAATTATTTCATTTACCCAATTTCTAAATCAATATTGTGCCGAATTGTTCTATTCAAGTGTTTAGAAACCCCTTCGGCTCAGTTTCGAGGCTGTGCTGACGAAAGTTCATATACCACTCAATAAACCAATCATCACAATATAAAACAATTTTATATTCACTAACAAATACGCTCTCATAGCTATTATTACACTCAAACTCATTCTAGAGTACTGCTGACTCTATCTCTAATGAGTAATACCCTACAGAACCATGGTTGTCGCTTAACCATCAGCTCTGATACCAAATGTAACGTCCCGCAATTTTCGTTCTTCGAAAATTCAACATCGATACTCACTTTATCGACTGCCGAGAAATCGAAGGCCGAAAACACGGAATGTTATGGGTTTTAAAAAGAATTTAAGAAAAGAAAGAAGAGAGAAAAAGGTAGAAGATAGAGGGAAAAGAAGATAGAAAATTTAGAAATAGAAAGAAAAAGAGAATAGAGAAAAAGGAGAAAAACAGAAGAAAATAGGACGGGACAGAAAACAACAGAACAACATCAGAATCTCACAATTCGCAGCGGAACAACATATAATAATAAATGAATAATCTTTAAACAAAGAACTATATCAGTTATTACATTTCATCATATTACATTACATCATATCATCAGAGTGTACAACAACATACAACAACAACAGTGCAGCGGAAAAGAAATACTATATAAATAATACGCCATGCCATCCAGCTTGCCTCCAGCAACTCCAGAATATCCAGAATATCCTGATAAACCTAACTCTTGACTGCCCGTGTGGAAATTGGTGGGCACCCAGAGTTTAGGAAGGAAAACAATAAACTCCGAGTCAGTCATGTGACTGGTGTGAGAACTCAAAACAGTTTATTTATCTTTAAAATCAAATAGAGGAATATTTTTAAATTCAATTCGCAATGCTTTTAAAAATGAGACTACCATAAGGCCTCCCGCACACACACACATGCAAACGCAGAATCGGAGGAGATTTCTCCTTATGATAGTCAAAGATGCTTGATACGCATTTGAAATAACATTTGATATTATTACTAGTGCATAGTGTAATAACAAATCATTTCAAAAATAAAGATATAAATCTTAGCCAACATACGACCATTATCGTATGCCTACTATAGCTACTATCCAAACAGTGGTGACCACCATAAGTGAATAGCAGGTTCTACAACTAATACCGTAAAAGTTTCGTATTGGGAATTGGATTTCCAACAAATGGTCAGGCCAAGGAACTTCCCATTGCCACATGAGAATGCCTCTGGATGGACATCCCCGAGAACCAAACCGGATCTCTACCAACACAAGGCCGGGTTACCCCTAACTGAGTAACAACTGACCGAATATGCCATCCCCCGGTCCTTTGGGACCTTTATCAAACGAGCGCTCGTAATCAATTCACACAATCATAACAAAGTGTTTTCAACATGAGTAAGTATCTAGGCTCCATACCATGATACCACCCTGTTCCAGAAGGAAATGCACATATCCTAAAGGGCGCTACCCCTCATAACCTTGCCGCATCTTTCCTGTTTTGACCATTTCCGGGATGTGAGGCTCGACGAATTCACGTCCACAAAAACATACTTTATACAAAAGCCATGCTTTGGGTCAACAAATGATCAACACAATGATCACTAAGATAGACAATCAAATAAATGATCCTATCACAAATAATCAACACAATGATCATTTCAGCATCACTCAGCATGTCACATTACCAAACTGGGAATATATCGCTGATAACTTCAACTATATAACCTCTGAGCACATACGTCTTAGAGAAGGGTGTTAAGCAAAAAGAATAAATTCTCCGCCACCAACAGAAATATATTTGAAAGAAATCGGCTTTATATCTCAACTTGTAATGTCAGACATACAATCCATACAAGTCTGTTCCGGGCTCGAACAAAACCGAAGGCACTTCTTACGAAGCCCTTGCAATACGGGTATTCACAATCCCGATCGAATTTCCCATCACTTAGGAGATCTCTATACCAGGAGCTACCCAGTGCAGAAACAATCGATAGGTCATCCTATCGCTTTCGCAAATACTCGGTCTTCAACACCGATCTTCAAATGCAATTTACAACGACGTATCACATATTCGGAATGGGTTATACGACCCCATGGTCCTTTCCCGGTTAACCCGAATAGTGAGCGCTTATTCAAAAATAAGTGTGCATTCAAATTCAATCAATTCACATCAAATACCCATTCAAAGGGAAATATTGATAGTCGGTTATTGAACTATTAATTGATATGCACACATCACCAGATTCCAAATAATTTTCCAAATTATTTATTTTCCAAAATATCTTTACAAGATATATAATTTTCAATGCCTCAAAAATAAATCAATATTTATTTTCCATACAAATTCTTCTTTTCATTTATAAATTCCATAATGAATTTATATTTCAAAATATTCATGCATATACGATTTCAATTATCCATTTCAATTTATCTTCAAAAAGATAAATTCTAATTATTCACTTCATATTGGAAAACATTTCCATACTTATTCATTCATAAGTAATTCACAAATTTCTCTTATTTTCAACACTTGGAAAATATTCAATATACTTAAATCGAATTAAGTATATAATTCATTCTTTAAGAAAATCATTCTCTTAAACATATTTATTTGGGCCAAAACGAATGTTGCGTAAAACATCGTTACGACAACCCAAAATCACTAGTATAGGGATTCGAAATTAAAATAGATATATAAATCCCAATACTATACAAAAACATTTCCTTTCGGAAATTATTTACTATAACAACAGTGTTATAGTCTACCATTTCCTTTTATTTCTCGAAAACGTCTATTTCAACAATGAATGTTGAAATCTATGGTTTCGAATCTCAACACTTTTTAAAACATCGTTAGATCGTTTTAATTCTATTTAAAACACCAAATCCAAAACAATTTCTTTAACGTATTATTCACTATTCAAAAATGTGAATAAACTTCGTTAACAAATCTCATCCTTTTATTCATTTTAATTCAAAGGATTATTCACTATTCAAAAATGTGAATATAACTCCTTTAATAGGTTTCAACAATTTCTTATCAAAATAAGTCGTTTGCGAATTTATAAAACTACGTTTATAAATTCCATTTCTATTTATTTATAAAAACTTCCTTTTTATAAATCTCCTTATTAACTTATTCGATTTATAACTCGGTTATAAACTACAGGTTCATATTATAAGTTAAACACTTATAATCTATTCGTTTGCAAAACCATTCCATTGAACTTCATACTTATAAATCTTATAACTTATAAGATTCAATTATTTATCCAAATCTATTACTTTAATAACTTTACAAATTTTATAAACCTACTGTTTATAAAATTCCATTTATAACTTTACCGTTATATGATTCTATGAATTCCATTCATTTACAAAAATTCATTTTTTACTTCATTCAAACACTTATAAAATCTCATTTTATAATTCCAACGTTTTAATTTACAAATATTCATTTGTAAATCCTTTAATATAAATCAATTTATATTATTCTTTAAAACGTCTTAACTCCTTTATAGTTTCACCATTTTGATTTATAAAATAATCAAACTTCATAAATCCTATATTTAAACTTTTATAATATAGTCAAAAATCCAATTTAACTTATTTTATAAAATCATAATTTCATATTTCTCAAAAATCAGCTTTTAACTATATTTCACAAAAACCATAATTTTTATAACATTAAAAATTATATCGTTTATTTATTTAAAATGGATCAATTCCAAAAATTATTTTATAAAACGTATACTTTCTAAAATCACTTTTAAAAATCATTTTAAAATCCCAAAATCTGGGTCCAATGATGCTACACACCAAATAGTCAATCACGACAACAACGATATCATATATCAATATGAAAATCCATCAAATATCAAAATATCTGAAATTAAATAAAAACTGTTGAGGAATCCAGTTGGATCCCTCCAACCTGTTTTCCTGCATCCAAAAACATTAGCACAATACCAATTTCGCTCCAGTACGAAATTATCGCGGTACATGTTCTTATTAAATATTATCCGCTTAATAACGGCGTAATAGGGTCTCATCCGCTAAACAAAAAATGCGGGAAATCAACAACTGCAATATATACATATGCCAATATATATATATTGATATTATATATAATACCAATTTCACTGTTTATGAAATATTCGCGGTATATGTTTTTAATAAATAACATCCGCTTACTAACGGCGCATAATGTCTATTTTAACAATCAATAGATAACAATCGACATTCAAACATGTATTCAAATATTTTAAATCTAACTATTTAAAATAAAATCGAAATCTATTCGATTGAGTGAGAAGTTCTCACCTTGGTTTTAATTTCCGTTTTAGCGATTTATTTCGAATAAAATTAAACGCGCGTTTAATTTTACCCGAAATTCTCACTAACTCCAAACGACTCCAAACCAACTCCATCGCGTAGTGCTCGTCCATACGATTCCAACGCTTCCTGTTTCGCGCGTTTTCGACCTCGTATGACAAAGTTATGAATTATTGAAGTTACACAAATTTTATTTATTTAATTACAACATAAATCAAATTTCTTATAACCCAAACTAACCCAGGCCGTCCATCATCTCCAGAGCAAATCAGAGCCATGCGTGCTCTCTTCCTCCCCACGTCCCTCTTCACGTTTACAGCACGCAAAGAACCCACCCCATCTCAAACTAGGGTTAATTAATTCGCCATTTATACTCGACGATATCTCGATCAAGACGCGCCAATTCATAGCCCATCCTCAACACCATGCTCGCCCTGAAGCACATGAAGTTCGGCCCCCTAGATATGCGTGCGCACGGTGGTTGCACGGCCACGTTTCCACTTCATTTCCTATCAATCCGTGAAGCCATTCGCGATCTCCACCGTTGATCTCGTAGCACTCGTCGTCCTCTTCAATTCTCTAGTTGAAACTTTAGCCTAATTGTCGACGGATTGGAAGAAATCGAGGGGGAGAGTTGGGTGTTTTCTGGCCCTTCATTATGTGGGTGGCGGCTGCAGTTTTTAGCTAGGGTTAGGTTTTTTTTTTTTTTTTTATTTGTGTGTGTGGTGTATTTATAAGAAAAGCAAGCGTAAACACTATTCATCCCGGGAATTCCGAACTCCAATTTAGGCGCCGTAACCAGCGTACCTAGGGTTTATCCCGCGTTCCGGACACAATGGAACAGGTTTCGGAAGCTAATTCGGACATCTGTGCGAGTAATGGCTGTAAACGCTCAATTTAAATTAAACCGATTTAAATCGATTTCTAGGCGTTTTAATTTGTACCGGACAAACGGTAAATCCAATTGACTTGAAATTTGAAACCTTACAATAATATCACATTACGGATCCGATGAAACTGGTTTCGTCGAAATCCGAGACTTTTTGAAAAATGGCTATTTTGACTCGCCAAATTTAAATTAAAAATAATTCGATGCGTTTCGAGCTGCCACGATCAAACGATAGCTCCGATTGATACGAAAATTGAAATCCGGTAATAACTAACTATTACGGATCCAATGGAACTGGTTTCGTTCAATTCTGAGACTGTTCAAAAATTGGGTACTTTACAGTCGATTATTAAATATTAAAATATTCAATTTTCACAAATTAACTTCTAATTCGATTTTAAAAGTTCTAAAATATCATTCTAACTCCAACATGATAAAATAAAATTTTACAAATCATTTTCAATCATATTTAACTATTTTTTCAATTATTTCCATAATTTCACATATTAAATTATCGATTTAATTATTCAATTAAATCCAAAAATTCAAATAAAAATTTATTTGACTTATAAATTCAATTATTAATATTTAAAATTAATTAAATATTCAAATTTTAATTAATAAAATTCCTGGGTCGTTACAGTCCCGAGTCCTAATTCGACCGTATGCAAAAAGTAGCTTTTCGGACTAAATTTCGAATATCGATAAAAAATATTTAAACAAAATATTTAAATATAAAATCGATAAATATGTGGGTTGTTATAGACGCGATGGGTTCGAGTGATGCGAGCACGAGTTGGGTCTGGGTAGATGCCGGGGAAGCGCATTGGAATTGAAACTGTAGGTATTGATTTTCATCTTTTACATATATATAAATATGTATATATATGTAGGATAGAAATTTATATTGTAAAAGTTATTCTTAAAACAAGAAATCTGTTTATAGGTAAACAACAAATAAAATATGTTTTCAAAGGGAAGATAACTTTGTAATTTACTTGTTTAATTAATTTACAAATGGTTAAGGAGAGGTTATTTTAAACCCAAAGTATTAGTTAATTATTTATGATAAGTGATTATTCACTTAGCTTAAATAAAAATTATTTTTTAATTTAATTAAATTTAGCAAATGGAAATTACTTGTTCGATTTATTCGAATATTAACAAAATAATTAGTGAATTAAATTAAATTGAATGGTAATTAAGTGTTCGATTTATATTTCGAGTATTAATAAATCGTAAATTGGTTTATACAAGGTTAAAAGTCGTGGAAAAAAAACAAGATGAGTTGAGGTGAATGGCAATCTTAGGCCAAAGGTGAGTTAATCTCACTCAGATGCATTTAAAAATCTAAATGATTAAATTTAAATAATTGATTGTGTGGTTGAATTGATTGATGTGATATAGTATAGTATAATTTGAAATTGGCATATTATGTAATGCCAACGTCTGTGGATGCAGGGAAAACAGGTTGGAGAGATCCAACTGGACCCCTCAACTTTTATTTAAATTATTTTATATTCTATTCTCTGTTCTGATTGTTTGATATTCTATAATGAATTATGTGGAAGTATTGAATGTTATGGCTTGGTTGATATAATTGGGTATAATGAATTACCAAAAATATAAATTTGTTTTTTTAAATGAAAATAAAAGAAGTGAAATTGCAAGTAAAATAATTATAGAATAAATTTAAGAATAACTTGGAAAAGAAATAAAGTGACTTTAAAATTCTAATAAATGAATCTTGGGAATGGAAAGGAAAATTTATATAAACAAAAAGTCAATGAATTTTAAAATGTAGTATTATTAATTAAAAAGAACAAACATTTATTTAGAATTTAAGATTGGATTATTGAAAGAGTAAAGAAGAAATAAAATAATAATAATAATAAAGTCCATAAATACTGAATTTGGAAATGAACTGATAAGTAAAAGAATTTATTTCAAATAAAATAAATTGGAAATTAGTTTGGGAAATTGATTTAAGTGATTGAGATTTGAAATTCTCCCTGGATAACCAATTACGTTTCAAAGTAAATTTGTAAATATAAGTTAAAAGATTTTGAAGTTGTTTTAAAAGGTATGTTTTGTAAAATTTATTATTTCTAATATTTAAAGTCTAATGTAAGTATTTCCTTTTAATCTATTATAACATTAATTATTTAAAGGATGATTTGGTATTTTGATTAAAGAAGAAATCTAATGTTAAGTTATAAGGTAACCTTATTTTAATTATTTCTAGAGTATTATTTAAAATTAAGTATTAAAGTAATTTTTCTAAATTAAATGATAAATGTATTTTTCAATAAAGTGTTTTAAATTATTTTAAAAATCTAGTTTTGTGCTTGGTGATTTCAGTGGAGATAGGAAATATTTGGGAAAGTTTATCCTGAAAAGAATGATGGTTTGAAACTGTTTTCAAAGGAATTTGAAAAGTGAAAATATATCCTGTGAAGATATTTTTGAGATAAATAAATAATTTGGGAAATTATTTATTGTGTGATGGTTTTTTGTGAACATTAATTGATAGTTAAATCACCGACTATCAATATTGGCCAAATGCGTTGATCGTTTCGAAGAGACCGGGATCGAGATTAATTTCTCGAAAACCACTTCGATTCAGTTTGTACGTTTTCGTGAAAAAAAATTGATTTTGGATTCGAAGATGGAGCAGTGAAGTGCAAGGGCTATTCGCTACTAATCCTGAGGATATTTCCAAAATGGATGTAGTAGGAATATTGCCTTCGGTTCCGTTCAAACCCAGGGCGGACTTGTATGGATGAATTCTTGCGAAACATCATCAGGTGGACGATGGGCATTGTAAGGGATATGTTCTAAAAAGGTAATGCTTAGTCTCAAGCCTCATCAAATGGGAATGGCTGAAAATCAGGGGTTATGCAGCAAGGCTTCGTGGGTAGCCCCCATTGGAGGGTGAGGTCATCCTTGTCTAGATGTCCCTTTTATTTCGGCTTAGTGGCCGATTGCTGATCCCAACCGCGGGATGATCTTGCTTGGTACTGTCCAGTAAGGGATGGATCCGGCCTTGTGTTGCAGGGGAGTTAGGGTGGCTCCTTGGTACGCTGATCTAGACCAGGTACTGTGACAGGTGGTACCCCAGTGCCTAGCCATTAGTTGGAATCCATTTTCCCTACGCGCCCGTACGGTTTTGATTGTGCCCAACTATTGCTGAAACGTGAGATGCAAGCATTTCTGCTAGATTTTATTTTATTTTCTATAGACACTATTATAGTATCAAATGATTTTAATAAAAATGTTTTAGCTATCGTAAGGTAAAAACCCGACATGTTTATTTGTGGCGTGGTCTTACGAGATGCTTTTGTTTTCAAAGAACTTTTGAAACTTTAAGAATCAATTGGGTGTGATTTTCTCACGCTGGTATTCCAGACTGACTCGGGTGTTATTTAACTATAATGCTCGGGTCAGACCGAGTATTATAGGATACATGATATGATGCTATGGAGCTCAGGAGATGAGCTAGATGACGACACGTACTCTCGTACTTGTTTATATATATATATATATTCCGCTGTGTTGAGTTGTTGTGTATCCATTTGTATGGTATTGATGTCGAGCTGTGATTGTTGTACTCTGATGATGTAATATATAAATCGAGATATTTGATTTGAGTAAAGATCATTTATTATCTATTATATTTTATTCCGCTGCGATGGTTAGATTCCGTTGTTGTTTTCTATTTTCTTCTTCTACCTCTTCTTCTTTAAACCCAAATGGTTCGTATTTCTGTACAACTTGAGTTGTTTATTGTAGAATAGTGTTAACTCAAGGGGTATGGATTTGCGGGCTGTTACAAAGGCTGGTGAGAGGAAGCACAACACGGAAAAATCGTTAATGAATCGAAGGTAATACCCCGCCAATCCAAGGAAACTACGAATCTCATGTACATTCTCAGGCTTTTTCCAATTCTGGATGGCTTCGATCTTTGAGGGATCGACTGGAACGTCGTCGGAAGATACAACATGGCCTAAGGACTTAACCTTATTCTCCCAAAAATGGCACTTGGAGAATTTGGCTCTAAGCTGATGATGACGGAGAGTACTCAAGATAATTCTCAATTGATTAACATGGTCGGCTTCAGACTTAGAATAAATAAGGATATCATCAAAGAACACAATGACGAACTTATCGAGATATTCCCCCAATACTCGATTCATGAGATCAACAAAGAAACCAGGAGCGTTCCTCAAACCGAACGGCATAACGAGCCACTCAAAAGAACCATAACGAGTGCGGAAAGCGGTAAGAGGTATGCTATCCTCCGCGACTCGTAACTGATGAAAACCTATGGCAAGGTCGAGCTGAGAAAAGGCCTTAGCACCACTGAATAAATCGTACATATCATCGATCCTAGGCAATGGATACCTATTCTTGATGGTTAACTCGTTAAGATTGCGATAGTCAATGCAAAGCCTAAGAGTTCCATCGGACTTCTTCACGAAGAGGACCGCGGATCCCCACGGAGAAAAACTGGACTAAATCAACCGCTTGGACTCAAGCTCTAAAAGCTGCTTCTTGAGTTCCTCATTTTCCTTTGTAGACATCCTCGTGGGAGGACGACTAACTGGCTACGTGCCTGAAATGAGATCAATGCGGAACTCAATTGCCCACTTGGGTGGCAAACTTGAAACAGGCTCGAAAATGTCAGAAAAGTCACAAGCAATAGGAATACGAGATATATCATCATCATATCGAGAATCAATAGAATATAAAGCCATTTCGGAATTATCCACACCCAGAAGAACTAGTGATAGCTGAGTAAATGAATCTGGATGTCGAAGATATAAAATCCTCTCAGAACAAATAATCCTGGCATCGTATCTCACTAGCCAGTCCATACCCAAAATCATATCAAATACCAGACAAAAATAACGTGCAGATTCGCATGAAAGGAAAAGCCACATAAAACAATCTCAGTATCATCACAAAGCATGCTAAGGGTCGCGGATCCCCCAATAGGATTCGCAATACTTAAAGAAGTAACCAAACAAGAAACATCCAAAGATAAATCATCGATGAGCTTTTTCGATACGAAAGAATGTGAAGCACCCGTATCGAAAAGAACTCGAATACTATGGTCATGAAATAAAATAGAACCTTCCAAAATAGATGGAGATATACCTTTAGGTTGAGAAGAACCTTCAGAAGCCTTAGCAGTATAAAGCTTGCTAGACTTGGCACCAACAGGAACAGTACGGCAGGTGGAAACATGATGACCTTCCTTCTTGTAATAACGGCAGAAGAGACGCTTAGGACAAGCTCGAATCATATGATCAGGAGAACCACAATTGAAACACTTCCAAATGAAAGGTGTTCCAGTAGACTTAGGCTGAGAATTAGAACCACCAGTCTTCTTCTTCTTCGAAGGAAAAGACCTGGACTTCTGAAATGGAAATCGCCTCTTGTTGGGGTTCTTAAAAACCTCAACATCATCACCACTATCACGCTCCTTCTCGATAGCTTCGAGATGAAGTGCCGAATCAACCAACTCCTCAAAAGAGAGCTTAAGCTGGAGCAACAAAGAGTTCTTAAGATATTTCTTAAGGCCAGAGACAAACTTTAGATTCTTCTTATAAGAAGTGCTAATGAATTCAAGACCATACTTAGATAAAGCCTCAAATGATGCAACATACTCAGAAACAAAAGACTTCCCTTGCTCAAAATCAAGGAAGCGACGGGTCAATAAAACTTTTTCAGATTCAGGAATGAACTTGAGTTCAAATCGTCCCCGAAATTGAGTCCAAGAAAGAGTAGACTCATCAATTTCAGCTATAAGAAGCTCATACCAATCAAGGGCACGCTCCTGTAATAAGCTGGAAGTTACAATAACTCTATCATGATCAGAAAGATCCATGCGAGAGAAGATACGCTCACACGTACGAAGCCAAGCTTGGACTTCATGAACAGACTCGAAGCCTTTAAACGGCTTTCCCCTAAGATGAAAAAAATCAGTGCACAGACGTGCAAAGGCAGACTTACGAGGTGGAGATACTCAAGGAGGAACTGGAGGCTGAGTGCTCCTAAACAATTTCAAAAACTGATCGGCAAAAATATAAACGCCATCCGGATGTGAGCCACTGGATTGCCCAGCATCCGAACGTTGTCGCCTGCCTCTTCCAGCCATACGTTGAAAGTAAGATAAGAACAAGATTATTCACAAAGTAGATGTCATTAATTCAAATGTGGAATACTACGAAACAAAATACATTCCTAGACATATTCACACATTCTATCTACCACCAAGGCACAGAAGGAATATAGAGGCACGATGGTTCAAAGATTTGTAACACTTATACACTTTGATGTACCGGAATATGTGCTTCTATTTTGTGTTTATCATATTTTGTTCTGAACTTAGCTCTGATACCAAACTGTGACGCCCCACCTCTATACCCACGGTAGCCAAGGACACTACGGGGTAATGCCGTCAACTAATGCGGAGAATAAGGCTGGTTAGGAGCGACCATTTATAGCCTTGCTCTAACTATCTATTGAATACATCGACAATTGTCATACAAGCAGATCGACATATCCAATGAATACTGAAAACAAAACCATAGGTGGCTGGAGGATCTATCAGAACAGAATATAACAACTCAAATGTAATATACGTCACAGAATAGTAGATCATCATATACGCATATATAGATACATAACAGAGTATACAAACTGATATATGTCAAGTGGTATAGCAAACCACAATATACATTCGAGTCAAAAGAATACATATATACATCAGAGTTACAACAAAATGGGACTACGCAAAAAGCCATAACAAAAAGAAGCTAGCGGAGTAGTCCATGCGGAAGCAAAATAGGCTAAGTCCAAAAGCACCTAACCTAAAACATCTCGGCCTGACCCGAGTATAAATACACGGATCAGTCTAGCTAAAAAAATCAGTTAGATAAATTGAACAACAATAACCTACAAGGTCATAAAGTGTAACAAATATCTCTAAAAGAGATAACACAATCATCTAACAAAAGATGAATCATAACAAGACAAGCCTCATATCAATGGAAACTCAAATAAACAAAGGATATGAATATCCCAAAACAAGCCGAAAAGGCAAATATCAAATACCAATGAAGGTAATACAAGTTCCGCAAGGTAACCGCTATATATATCGTGCGGCTCGAAAAGACCAACACCGAAGGGCGATACCTAGGGAAAATACATATCAATGAAACATCAGAAAATTGCATGTGCTCAGTACTGTATAAACAAGGATCCATGAGCCCGAAGACTCCAAACCCAATATCACTCGAGCGGTGACGAATGACCAACTCCAAAAGCGATACAATAGGGCAACAAACCCGAAGGCACAAACCCGAAGGCACAAACCCGAAAGCAACATACCCGAAGGCAACATACTCGAAGGCAACAAACCTAAAGGAGACAGTCCGAAGACACTGTCCCAAAGGCAGCAAACCGTAGTGGTGAAGGTCCAGAGGCCCAGTACTGGACACCACTAACTGGCAGAATGTGTCACAACTCTCGAAACGAAATCCGAAAAGTGGTAACGTGATTCTCATAACCAACCGTTCGCACTAAACGGTTTACTATCCGTTAGTTAATTTCACACTCAAAGCAGTACAAAGTTTACCTCATCTAATTGGTAAACCAGACCAAAAGGTCAAAACATTCAATCGAATAGGTCAGGGATTAATCGGAAAGATAAACGCCCGGATTCATGGTCCGTGTTTTACCTAGCCATTTGATCTCCCTTCCACTTCGCTCAAAGTGCCATATTGTGTGTGCGTTTTAAATAGAAATTATAAATTAGAGAATGAGCTTTAATAACATTTGAAGAGATCATTTTATAAAAACCCGTGTGTGAAATCAAAAAGGAATCATCAAAGTCAAATATGCATAAATAGCTAATTGGAATCAACACGCGTCGATTAAATTTGGAAAACCAAGCAAAATAGGCAAATTGGCAAAAGACAGCAGATTCTAACATCTGAAATAGGTGGTTCAGACGTCTGAATCTAGAAAATTAGAAGTTTTACAGAACGTAATTCAAACGTCTGAACCAAATGTTTCAGATGTCTGAAATAGGCGTTTTTAGCCTATTTCCTTTCTGTTTGAAATCGAGCCAATTCAGACGTCTGAAACTGGAATTCAGAGCATTTCCTGAACCTCGACCAAAAATGGCCAAATGAATATCAGAAGCGATCAGACGAGCAAATGACGACTAAGGATTTACACCACGCGACAACCCAGCCTTAATGGCTCTTCGATACGCCTCAAATATCAATTTCCAAATATCCATAATAGGATTTTCATAGATTTTGATTTCAAAACACCAAAAATTGGAATATACACCAAATCAATCCAAACCAAAATCAATTGCACAAGAATAAGTGTTAGGAATTCATACCTAACAATCGAAGATAATTATAGACTAAGATGTGAGATAAAAATCTCACCTTTTAACTCAAAAACAAGGATGAGAAGCTCAAATGCAAAGAAAAGACCAACCACTCTCCACTTCAACTCTACAAGCTTCAATCTAAGATCAAAACAAGTATTTTCCAAGTTAGGTTTAGGAAACTTTCTGAAATTGAAGAGGAAAAGAGTTGGAGAAGATGAAGAGAAGGCTTACCAATAGCTTCACTTTGATTTTGGAGCAAGAATTCAAGTTTGCAAAGTAAACTAGGGCTTGGAATTTCTATTTCCCATTCTCTTCCCCCATTTTCAGATGTGCTTGAGTTTTATGAAATGAAATGAGTGAGTGGAGAGGAGAGGGGGCTGAGTTAGGGTATTAAGCCAGCAAGTGGGTTGAACCCAAACCCAAAACCTAATAGAAAAAGTAGCGATATTCGACTTACTCCAAACATATCAAAGTTTATACTTAAAAAGATCGCAAACACCATTTTAGACTCAATGGAGGTGGTTTCGAGTCCTAATTCGGTTGTTTGCAAAATGTAACATTTCAGACCTAAATCAGACTAACGACGCTATATTTAAATAAAATATTTAAATATATAATCGTTAAATATGAGGGTCGTTACAAAGCTAGTCCAATCTCTCACATCATCACGGGTCCTAGGATTAGAGATATCTCACATTAGTATTAAGTGCATCCGAGTGCTGGCAGCCGCAAAATAAAGGGTAGTCTTTCGTCGAGTGACTCTACTGACCTTGCATCACCAACCTTTAAGTCCAATTAACCATCCCAAGTCTTTACTTAAACTATCTTAGGTTGACATTGGACTTAGCTTAGTAATTCCCTTTCTATTTAAGGCAATAAAATTTACCTTGAATACTTATCTACCCATAAATCCCGTTTAATGCTCAGAAATGTTAGTTTGTACATAAAATCCTAACGGACATTTCCTAAGACATTTATGTATGATTACTAATTTCAAATTAGTAACTTTATATATATATATTCCATTTTTATCAGTATCATTAATCCATTTGTCTCTATTAATTATAACTCTTAATTTAATACTATCTATTATTTCTTATTACTTGCCCATTAATTTACGTGACAATCTTTCATTTTCTATTAATTAATTAATAGGAATTCCTAATTTATTTCCCCTTAATATGAAATACTACCTTTTCTAATTCCAACTATTCAATTCCCTGATATAATAATAACTAATGAACATTACGCATAAACAACGCATGAATAAATGCTGTTCTTCCTTATTAACACAATTAATATTTATAAACTAACTAACAAAACTACCAATTCGTAATCAAATATATTCTAATCATAAATATGCAACTAGAATATGATTTTCACAATTAATTTGCTGGAATTAAATTCTTAAAAATGTTTTCCGCTATGATTTCTGAAAAATAGTTTGACACAAAGAGGAAGGATTGACTCTGTTTAAAATGGCACGGGATGGATACTTGTGGATATTACTTGTTAAATCTATCATCTCCTTTTGAATGAAGTTGAAAAAGTAAACAAACTTATAAATATCAAAAAGATGTTCTTCCTATAAATAAAACTATATAAAATCTTCAACCCAGCACAAATTAAGAATAATCAAAAAATTCTAATTTACACCCAAGTGCAGAACTGGAATAAAAATATACTTGATTCAAATTCTAAAATCTTTGGACTGATTTCCAAATCTAGGTCTAAACATGTAACAACCCGCATATTTAACGATTACATATTTAAATGATTGATTTAAATATGGCGTCGTTATTCGGATTTTAGGGTTCGAAATGTCGCTTTTTGCAAACGGCCGAATTGGGACTCGAAACCATTTCCATTGGTTCCAAAATGTCGTTTGCGATCTTTTTGAGTATAATCTTTGATATGTTTGGAGTAAGTTTAATTTTGCTACTTTTTCTATTGGGTTTAGGGTTTGGGTTCAGCCCACTAGCTAACTAAACCCACTTAACCCCTCTACTTCAGCCCTCTCCTCTCCATTCACTCTCATTTCATTTCATTTCTTAAGTAAAAACTGAAATGGGGGAAAGGAAGTGGAAATAGAAATTAGCAAGCCCTAGTTTCATTTGCAAAGCTTGATTCTTGCTCCAAAATCAAAGGGAATCCATTGGTAAGTTCATCTCCATCTTCTCCATCTCTTCTCCTCTTAAATTTCAGTAATTTCCTAACCCTACCTTAGGAAATACTTGCTTTGATTCTAGATTGAAACTTGTAGTGTTGAAGTGGAGTGTAGTTGGTTGATTCCTTGCATTTGTGCTTCTTCATCTTCTTTGTTTTGTGTAAAAAGGTGAGTTTTTAACTCACATCTACCTCTCTTGCTATCGTTGATGTTGGGTATGATTTCCTAACAAATATTCATGTGCTATTGCTTTGATTTGAAAAAGATTTGGAATTCATTTGACAAGGGTAAGAAGTGCTGGAAACAGCCTTCGGCCGACCGAGCGCAGGCTTCGGTCGACCGACCTGCTGCCCCGAGCCATATTTGGTTTTCTGCATCTGGCCGGCCGACCGAGCCCTGTAGTCCGGTCGACCGACCTGCTCTGTTCTGCCTGTTTTCCCTATTTTGCATATTTGATTGATTTTTCTGTATTTTATCGATTCAAGTTGGTTTTTAGTGGTTGTTATTGCATCTTTGGCTTTGATAACTTACTCTTGACTTCATCCACGGGGTTTTTATAAAATAATCTCTCGAATCGCATTTAAAAGCTCGTTTCTCCAATTTATAAATTCTATTTAAAACACACACTTTCGCACTTCGAGCGAAGTGGAAGGGTGATTAAATGGTTGGGAAAAACACGGACCATGAATCTGTGCGTTTATCTTTCCGATTAGTCCCCGATCTATTCGATTGATTGTTTTGACCTTCGGGTTTAGTTTACCGATGATATGACGTAAATTTGTACTGCTTTGAGTGTGAAATAAACTAATGGATAGTAAACCGTTTAGTGCGAACGGGTGGTTATGGGACTCACGTTACCACTTTTCGGATTCCTTTCTGGGAGTTTGTGACACATATCGCCTTTGGGATAGTGTCTCTGGACTGTCTCCTTCTGGCTTGTTGCCTTTAGTATCGCTTTCGATGTTGGCCGTTATGCGCCACATGGGTGATATTGGGTTGCTGTAGGATTGCTTCCGATGTTGGCCATTATGCGCCACATGGGTGATATTGGGTTGCTATTGTATCGCTTTCGATGTCGGCCGTTATGTGCCACAAGGGTGATATTAGGTTGCCCTATTGTATTGCTTTCGGAGTTGGTCATTCGTTACCGCTCGAGCAATTTTTTTTATGATGTTTCAATTGAGATGTATATTCCCTAGGTATCGCCCCTCGGTGTAGGTCTTTTTGAACCACACGATATGGAGTGATCACCTTGTGAACTTGTATACCATATTGGTATTTGTTATTTGCCTTTTGGCTTGTTTTGGGATATTCCTATCCTTTGTTTCTATGAGTTGCCGATGATATGAGGCTTGTGCTATATGATTCATCTTTTGTTGATGATTGTGTTATCTCCTCTAGAGATATTTGTTATACTTTGTAACCTTGCAGGTTTATTATTGTTCAGTTTATTTAACTGATTTGTTATCTAGACTGACCCGTGTATTTTATACTCGGGTCAGACCGAGATGTTTCAGGTTAGGTGCTTTGGACTTAGCCTCTTTTGCTTCCGCATGGACTATTCCGCTAGTTTCTTTTTGTCTTAGCTTTCTTGTGGTCCTTATATGTTGTAACTCTGATATGTATTCTTGTGAACTCGTATGTATATTGTGGTTTGCTATACCACTTGTATGTATCATTTTGAATACTCTGTTATGTATCTATATATGTGTATGTGATGATTTACTGTTCTGTGATGTATATTACATTTGAGTTGCTACATTCTGTTCTGATAGATCCTATAGCCATTGTAGTCTTGCTTTAAATATTTATTGAATACGTCGAACTGTTTGTGATTCTACTTTTCGACGTGTTTAGTGAATAGTTAAGGTAAGATTACACATGGTCGACCGCCACACAAAGCAGGTCTATCTATGTACCCCATTCAGTTAATTAAAAAAGCTAATTTCTTAAACAAATTATATGTGTTCTAAGTTCGTTTTTTCCTGTAACTTATTTCCTTAGAATTCGGTTGCAATATCCAAACATGAAAGTTGTTTGGAATTTTGCCATGAATGCAATGGTGCAAGTTTTATGGTCATATTCCATGGTTTTCTCAAATTCCATTTTTGGAGACGAATTAATTAACTACCTAATTAAATAACTAACCCCAAATTTCATCCCAAAAATTTCACCAATGACTGAGAAATGGTTTTGGCTCATAATTATCGTAAACTACATAACCAATGAGTATACAACCAATTTTGCAACCAAACATGCACAAATGCATAGTGTATTATAATATCACTACATAGATATGTGGAATATTTCTAAATCAAATCCACCTATATGAATGCACTTCTTTGAAAACATTTTTGTAAAATATGATGCAAACAACCTATATATATATATATATATATATATATATATATATTGGTGGTTCCATATGTATGTAACTTTTGAAAAATATTTTCAACCAAAACTACCATATTCCTACGAATATAAGTCTGAAGCAATCAATTTTGCATCTAATTCCTGCCATCCAAAATCTAACACTTGGAAAAGTTGCTTCATAAACTTTACTCCTATGTTGGAAAAAGGAATTTAGATGGAGAATCTAACATTCTTATCACTATATAATCTTCCCATTCTCGCAGTATAGTAGAAATTTCTTTGCTTCCTCGAATTTACTCCAAATTTCCATGCACAAAATGCATAAGGTGGCTTATTTTTGGCTCAAAAACGGAATGGAGTCTAAAAATAGACTCGTGCGCGTCATCGATAAGGTATGGAAATAAAAATTCCAAGGGTAAAATAGCTTTTCCCTTGTTGCCTCTTGCATTTATCACACCGTCGATCATATGCACCCAAAATCTACAAATTCTAACTCTATTTGCCTTCCTTATTTCACACAAATCTTAACAAGTGGCCTTCAAAATCAAATATTTCACAAAAATCTTTCTGACTTTTCAAATTGTACGTCATTTGAAAAATAAAATCCAAAAATATTTAGATGCACATTTTCCCTTCAAATCAAATTTTTTGAAAAAAATTATAGAAATAATTTAAGAATAAAAAATAACTAAAACTTAATTTTTTTCAAAAGAGAAGCTTTTCAAAATATTTTCTTTTCAAAAAATTTGATAAAGTAGGCCACAATTTCAGCATAGTCGAAAGTCGGTTATGCGTTAAACCGCTAAACCAAATTATGAAATTCTACAGCTAAAATTTATCCATAAAACTTGACATTTTATTTGACAATGTCATCGTTCCCAATTATCAAAAAATTTTAGCTTTCAAGGAACATGAGCAATGACACGTGATGCTAACACAATTTCATGTTCTTAGTTAAAATTTTCCAACTATTCTAAAATTCGAGTCTTATATTGTATTTACTATTAGTTAATTTTTTTTTTGAGATTTCCATATTAATACCACTTCTTCGCTATGCTATACAAGAGCGGTTTGCATGCCTAGAAATAATAATGTAGTAAAGAAATAGAAACTCATAATATTGTGTGTGCCCTTTACAAGAGACAACTGATAGTTACAACCCACATAACCTAAATGAAAACAACAAATGCTAGAAGGAAAAAGATAACAACACCATAAATCATAAAATAACACCTATAGACTACGAGATGCCTTAATCTGCGGCTGAAGCTCGATCCACTGCTATGATCCTTGAATGGTCGTAGCATGGCAGCTATACACCCAATTTCGTGCCGTTGGTGCTGCTGGTGTTACCGAACGACTTCGGAATCACTATCTTTCTAAGGAATGATCTAATGATTGCGGAAGTTACCTTTTACTAAACTTCCTCTCCATGAAGGTTCACCCGTATTATCTAAGGACGAGAGTGGATATGTGAAAATATGGAAAGTGACTTTGTGGAGTGCTAATCCTTGATCAACAAATTGCATCATAAGAATGCAGGTCCAATAAACGACGATGTCGTCAATACTAACATAGGCGGTCTTCCATACCGAGAGATTGAGAGAGAAAATATATACAAATATACAATTATCTATAAATTACCTCATATACACATGTAGTTGATTCTCTTCTCCTTCTTATTAGATTTCTATTTTTTTTCCAAATTGTATGAATATAGATATAAATATGCTGTTTTTACAATTTAGAAAGAAAGTGGTGAAGAAGAAATAGCAGAGCATCATTACTCTATTCAGCAAAATATGAGAAGAGAAGGAACGATTAGGCCTGTATTTATAGGAACAGGAATCAACCAGAACCATTAGATTAAAATATAATAGAACCGCGAAATTGGGCGAGGGATAACTCTAGCTGCTGTCTTAAGAGAGATCGACCGCCCTCCTCATGGGGGTTGACCACCCTAGGTCGACCGCTACTCTAGGTGGATCGACATGTGGACCACATTCAGTTAATTAAAAACGTTAATTTCTTAGATGAATTATTTCCATTCCAAATTCATTTTCCATCCGTAACTTCTACGTTTGGACTCTGATCGCAAAACTCCAAATATGAAAGTTATCTAAAATTTTGTTACAAATGCAATGGTTCAATTTCGTGGGAAAATTCTATCATTTGCCCAAATTTAATTTTTGGAGTCTAAGTAATTAATTAACATACTAATTAATGCCAAACTACGGGATGTTACATTCTTTCCCCCTTAAAAAGAATTTCATCCTTGAAATTTCACCAATGACTAAGTCATGGTTTTGGTTCATAATTATCCTAAACTACATACCCAATGAGTGTACACCCAATTTTACGACCAAACCTGCACAAATGCATAGTATATTATTGATGCAGCTCAGAACAGAGAAGGAACGCAACCAAAAATTCTACCAGAGATGAGTCGTACACGACTCATGGAGAGGTTAAGTCGTTCACGACTTAGGAGGGTAGGATTAAGTCGTTTCCGACTTAATAGATCACGGGATAACAAGTCTCGAGTTAACAACACTTTAAACCGTATAAAGGAAACAGATTTGAGTCGTATACGAGTTAATGACGAGGGCTTGAGTCGTTTGCGACTTAACCAAGCTCAGGAGAAGATGTTCCGACCTAATGATACTTTCATAAGTCGTCTACGACTTACCATGAAGCAAGGGAAAGCTCCATCTATTGAAGGCCTTGAGTCGGAGGAAGTTAAGGCGGTATGTAGTTGAGTCGTGGGTCGCTTGGCTTGTTGAGTCGTTTACTTTTGAGTCGGTCATGTGTGTTACTATGTTGAGTCGTGTGATTTAAGTCGCTACCGACTTAAGGGGAGTTGTATGAAGGTCGCTTGTGTTAAGTCGGATATGTGTGAGTCGTGTCAACTGTGTTGTGTAGTTAAGTCGGTAACGACTTATGATGAGTCGGTCGTGTTTGAGTCGCTTGCGTTGAGTCGGTGCCGACCTATGAGTTGTACAGCGTTGTGTTGTATTGTTGAGTCGAGAGCCTTAAGTCGTGAGTCGTGGGGGATGAGTCGTGTATGACTTAAGGCTGGGTTGTAACTCCTATAAATACGCGTGTGTTGTACATTTTTGTGGTTGTTGATTTTTTTGAATAAAATTCTCTTTTGTTAGCTTTGTGCTTTCATACCAATTGGTAGTTGAGTGTAATCTCCTATCTCCTCTTTCGGTTAATCGAGTGCGCTCGATTCAACGATCGTAGAAGCCGATTCACGGAATCTAGTGCGCTAGATCAACGTGCGAAGAATCGTAGATCTTTGAACACGGTATAGTGCGCTATCAACGTGTTTGATATAGCTAGAGTTCGGAATCTTTGGATCAACGAACTTGGGCATTTTGGTATCTTCAACTCACCGATTGTTACATTCCATCAATTGAAGTTTTGTTTGATTAATCCGCTGCGTCAGTTTTTTGGTATCAGAGCCATACTTAGCCAATCATAGCTAAGTTGATTCTTGGAGCCAAGTTTTTGAAGTTTGAAGTTGTTCATCGTGTTCATATTGAAGTTGCATCAAGTTTGGAGTGTTTGATCCATTTCATTTTGGATCGAGGAGTTGGATATTGTTTGGATTTTGTCTTGGAGTTTTGCGCGCCAAGATTTGGAGTGTGGAGCCGTGTAAAACCATTGCCGAGCTAAAGCCTTGAAGAGTTAAGTGTTGAGCCGTGACTTGTTCTTTTGTTGAAGCTTGAATTTTTGTGTTTGAATTGTTGAAGTTTGAGAAGTTTTTCAATCATGCCACCAAGGAGAGCTAATCGTCATCAAAACGTTGAAGCTTTGTATCATAGAGAAGAAGCCGAGCTTATGGAACAACGTATTAATGAAAAATTTGATGAAGGCATTGGAAAATTGGAGAAATTGATGAATGATTTGAATCAAAGGAGGAGATCACCAAACTCGAACCATGGAGGAAACCGAGTTTCGCCATCGGTTACGGAAGCGAGGAGGGTATCACCACATTCATGTAGAGATAGAAGAGAAACATCAATATCATCACGAAGAGATCATCATGACTATGCACATGAAGAGAGGAGAAGTCAACGTGAATTTGACAATGAAGCATATAGAGATGAAGAGAGACATAGTCAAATAAGCATGCATGAGCGAAGGGATGATAATGGTCGAGATCGATGTAGACGTACTTTTGATTTTGTTGAAGAAGGTGATAGAGCTAGTATTCATTATCGAGATCGAGACCAAGTTCGAAATTCTAATCGGGATGTTGAAGATGATCGTCGATAGGAATCGGGTATGAAGATGGAAATTCCGGAGTTTAAAGGCGGAATGATTGCAGAAGAATTTCTCGATTGGATTTCTAATGTTGAAGAGATCTTTGATTTCAAGGAGGTTCCTGAGCATAGAAGGGTGAAGTTGGTTGCTACTAGGTTGAGGGGGAGAGCTTTGGCGTGGTGGCAGCAAACTAAACTAACCAGGGAGAGAATGGGGAAGTCAAAGATAGAATCGTGGGATAAGATGAAGAAGTTGATGAGATCTACTTTCTTACCTTACAACTACCAATCACTTATGTACCAGAGGTTGCAGAATCTGAGGCAAGGGACAAAGTCTGTTAGTGATTATGCTGATGAATTTTACCAACTCATTGCCAGGAATGATATTATGGAAACGGAAGAACAGCTAACTGCTAGATTCATTGGGGGATTGAGAATGCAGATCCAGGATATAGTTAATATGTTTGATCCTAGATCAGTTGCAGAGGCACATCAGAAAGCGTTGGCTTGGGAGAAACAAGGAAGGCGTGGAGGTGGTGTGTTTACTAATTCCAATAATCAAGCAAGGGGTGTTGGTGGAAGTTCTAATGTTCCTAAACCTGTTTCAAAGCCAGTGGTGAAGGAGGCTGAGAAGGCGAAGGTTAGCAGTGGGTTCAAGTGTTATAATTGTCAGGAGTTGGGTCACAAAAGCAACGAATGTCCGAAGCCGAAGAAGAGAACCATGGTTGCAGAAGTTGAGGAGGATGATGGTGAGGAGGCAGAATGTTCAAATACACCTTATGTTGAGGAGGAAGAAGAATTGTTCGGAGATGAAGGTTGTAATCTTATGTTGAGGAGGTCATGTCTTACACCAAAGCAGGAGGAGGATTGTAGTTGGTTGAGAAGCAATTTTTTTCAGTCGACGTGCACTATTCTGGGAAAGGTTTGCAAGTTCGTTATTGATGCGGGAAGTTGTGATAATATTATTTCTACAGAAGCAGTGAGGAAATTGAACTTGAAGACTGAGAAGCATCCTAAACCGTACAAGCTAGCATGGTTAAGGAAGGGTGGTGAAGTGAAAGTGTGTCGAAGAGCTTGTGTTAATTTTTCTATTGGGAAGAAGTACAAAGATGAAATTTGGTGTGATGTTGTAGACATGGACGTGTGTCATCTGTTGTTGGGCAGACCATGGCAGTTTGATAGAGCAGTTCAACATGACGGTCGTGCCAATAGTTACAGTTTCATGTTCGAGGGTACTAAAATCACTTTGGTTCCTAAGAAGCAACAACAAAAGGAGAGCAAGCTAGAAGAGATTGAGGAATTGAAAACTCTGTTGACTTTGAAGGAGTTTGTCAAGGAAGTCGAAGAAGAACCAGAAGTGTTTTTGTTGATTGGGAGAGAGAGTAGTGAAGAAGTTGAAATTCCAGAAGCAGCAAAGCCAATTTTGAAAGAATTCGAAGATGTCTTTCCAGAGGAGTTGCCTAAGGAGTTACCGCCACTTAGAGACATTCAACATCAAATTGATCTTGTTCCGGGAGCAGTGTTACCACATCGACCACATTACCGAATGAGTCCGAAGGAACATGAGGAGTTACGAAGGCAAGTGGAAGAGTTGTTGGAACAGGGACGAGTTCAGGAAAGTTTGAGTCCATGTGCTGTGCCAGCATTGTTAGTACCAAAGAAGGACGGAACTTGGAGGATGTGTACTGACAGTCGAGCTTTGAACAAGATTACTGTTCGTTATAGATTTCCTATGCCAAGGTTGGATGACTTACTGGATCAGTTGAGTGGGGCAACTATATTTTCGAAGATTGATTTGAAGAGTGGTTATCATCAAATTCGAATCAGACCTGGAGACGAATGGAAGACAGCTTTCAAGACGAGAGAGGGGTTGTACGAATGGTTGGTTATGCCATTTGGTTTGTCAAATGCACCTAGTACATTTATGCGGGTGATGAATCAAGTCTTTAGACCATTCATTGGGAAGTTCGTCGTGGTTTATTTCGATGATATTCTTATTTACAGCAGGAGTATGGAGGAGCATGTTCTACATTTGAGGGAAGTATTGATTATTCTTCGTGAGGAACAATTTTATGCTGCTACAAAGAAATGTGTGTTTATGACGCATACTGTTTTATTTCTTGGGTATGTTGTTTCAGGGGAAGGTATTCAAGTTGACCAGAGTAAAGTTGAAGCAGTCAGGAATTGGCCGCAGCCAAAGACAATTACAGAAGTGAGAAGTTTTCATGGGCTAGCGTCATTCTACCGAAGATTCATTCCACACTTCAGTAGCGTGATGGCTCCAGTGACTGATTGCATGAAGGGTAAACAATTTGTATGGTCAGAAGAAGCGGGGGTTGCCTTTGAGAAGATCAAGGAATTGTTGACGTCTGCACCAATTCTTGTTCTACCTAATTTTCAGTTATTGTTTGAACTACATACTGATGCATCAAAGGTTGGGATTGGAGGAGTGTTGAGTCAGCAGGGAAGACCTATTGCATATTTCAGTGAAAAGTTATCAGGGGCAAAGATGAGATACAGTACATATGATGTTGAATTTTATGCTGTTGTACAAGCTGTTAAGCATTGGAGACATTATCTATTTCAGAAGGAATTTGTTCTTTACACTGATCATGAAGCTTTGAAGCATTTACAGGGGCAGGATAAGATTTCAGCAAGACATGCATCATGGATTGCTTATTTACAGCAGTTTACTTTTGTCGTTAAGCACAAATCAGGGGTGACAAATCGGGTAGCTGACGCTTTGAGTAGGAGGAGTCATTTATTAACGACAATGAAGGTTGAAGTGACGGGGTTTGAAATGTTGCCAGAGATGATTAATGAAGATCCTTACTTTGTGAAATATGTTGAGAAAGTGAAGGATGGGAGTACCGATGAATTTATGTTGGTTGATGGATTTCTGTTTAAGGGGAATCGTTTATGTATACCAGACTGTAGCTTGAGATTGAAAATTGTCAAGGAGTTACACGAGGAAGGGCATGTGGGCCGTGATCGTACTTTGCAGTTGATTTCACAGTCTTACTTTTGGCCATCGATGAGAAAAGAGGTTGAAAGATTCGTGGAGAGATGCCATATTTGCCAGGTGTCAAAGGGAACAGCAACGAATGCAGGGTTGTATATGCCATTACCAGGACCGTCTAAGCCATGGGCTGATATTAGCATGGATTTCGTTTTGGGTTTGCCTAGAACTCAAAGGGGAAATGATTCGATATTTGTTGTGGTGGACATGTTTTCGAAGATGGCACATTTTGTTGCTTGCAAAAAGACAGCGGACGCAGTTCGAGTGGCGCAGTTATTTTTCAAGGAGATTTATCGAATTCATGGTTTACCAGAATCTATTGTTTCTGACAGGGATACTAGATTTTTGAGTCATTTTTGGCTTAGTTTGTGGAAGATGGTGGGAACGAAGTTGAATTTCAGTAGTGCGTATCATCCGCAGACAGATGGTCAAACCGAGGTTGTGAACAGATCATTGGGGAATTTGTTACGATGTTTGGTGAAAGATAATCTGAAGAGTTGGGACATGAAGTTATGCCAAGCTGAATTTGCACATAATCATGCAGTGAATCGTAGCACAGGATTCAGTCCATTTCAGATTGTTTATTCAATTTTACCCAGGGGACCGTTAGATTTGGCAGTAGTACCACAGTCGAAGGGAACAGTTAAACGGGCTGTTGAATTTGTTGATGAGCTGACTGAATGTCATAAAATCGTTCAGGAACGATTGGAAAAGTCGAATGAGAAATATAAGAAGACTGCAGATTTGAAGCGACGAAATGTTGAATTTAACGAAGGCGATTTGGTGTATGCTGTGTTAACGAAGGATCGTTTTCCAGTGGGCACTTATAATAAGTTGAAAGCCAGGAAAATTGGACCTGTAGAAGTTGTGAAACGGATCAATGAGAATGCTTATAAGTTGAAGCTGCCGGAGGATGTATACACTTCTGACGTATTCAATGTTAAGCATCTTGTGCCATATTATGGAGATGGACAATCTGAGAGGGAAGAATTTACAAATTCGAGGACGAATTTTTCTCAACCAGGGGAGGATGATGCAGCTCAGAACAGAGAAGGAACGCAACCAAAAATTCTACCAGAGATGAGTCGTACACGACTCATGGAGAGGTTAAGTCGTTCACGACTTAGGAGGGTAGGATTAAGTCGTTTCCGACTTAATAGATCACGGGATAACAAGTCTCGAGTTAACAACACTTTAAACCGTATAAAGGAAACAGATTTGAGTCGTATACGAGTTAATGACGAGGGCTTGAGTCGTTTGCGACTTAACCAAGCTCAGGAGAAGATGTTCCGACCTAATGATACTTTCATAAGTCGTCTACGACTTACCATGAAGCAAGGGAAAGCTCCATCTATTGAAGGCCTTGAGTCGGAGGAAGTTAAGGCGGTATGTAGTTGAGTCGTGGGTCGCTTGGCTTGTTGAGTCGTTTACTTTTGAGTCGGTCATGTGTGTTACTATGTTGAGTCGTGTGATTTAAGTCGCTACCGACTTAAGGGGAGTTGTATGAAGGTCGCTTGTGTTAAGTCGGATATGTGTGAGTCGTGTCAACTGTGTTGTGTAGTTAAGTCGGTAACGACTTATGATGAGTCGGTCGTGTTTGAGTCGCTTGCGTTGAGTCGGTGCCGACCTATGAGTTGTACAGCGTTGTGTTGTATTGTTGAGTCGAGAGCCTTAAGTCGTGAGTCGTGGGGGATGAGTCGTGTACGACTTAAGGATGGGTTGTAACTCCTATAAATACGCGTGTGTTGTACATTTTTGTGGTTGTTGATTTTTTTGAATAAAATTCTCTTTTGTTAGCTTTATGCTTTCATACCAATTGGTAGTTGAGTGTAATCTCCTATCTCCTCTTTCAGTTAATCGAGTGCGCTCGATTCAATGATCGTAGAAGCCGATTCACGGAATCTAGTGCGCTAGATCAACGTGCGAAGAATCGTAGATCTTTGAACACGGTATAGTGCACTATCAACGTGTTTGAGATAGCTAGAGTTCGGAATCTTTGGATCAACGAACTTGGGCATTTTGGTATCTTCAACTCACCGATTGCTACATTCCATCGATTGAAGTTTTGTTTGATTAATCCGCTGCGTCAATTATTGTATTACTACATAGAAAATATGTATGAAGAATAATTCCTAATCGGATCCTCCTATATGAAAGCATTTCTTTGAAAACATTTTTGAAAAATTTGATGCAAATAACCACTATATATGCTGGCAGTTCTATATGTATCTGCTTTTGAAAAATCTTTTCAGCCAAAGCCCCCACACTCCTACGAATAGAAGTATGAAGCAATCAATTTTGCATCCAATTCGTACCATCCAAAATCTAACACGTCGAAAAACTGCTTCCTAAATTTTACTTGTATGTTGAAAAAAGGAATTTAAGTTAAGAATTTAACATTCATATCACTCTATCATCTTCCTATTACCGTAGTGCAGTGGAAATTTCCTCGCTTCCCTGGATTTACTCCGAATTGCCATGCACAAAAAACATAAGAAGGCTTATTTTTATGCTCTAAAATAGAATTGAGTCTAAAAATAGGCTCGCATGCGTTGTCGACAAGGTATGGAATAGAAATTCTAAGGCTAAAACAGCTTTCCCCTTATTGTCGTTTGCATTTATTGCATCGTCAATCCTAATGTACCGCTTGATCTGTAAATTCTAACTTTGCCTTCTCTATGCTTAACATATGGCCTTCGAAATCAAATATTTCATAAAAATCTTTTCCACTTTTCAAATTTTTGTGTCATTTGAAAAATAAAAACCTAAAATATTCAGACACACATTTTCCCTTGAAATCAAATTTTTTGACAAAAACTCTAAAAGTAATTTAAGAGCCAAAAATAACTAAAACCTAAAAAAATTTCAAAAGCGAGGTCTTTCAAAATATTTCATTTTCAAAGAATTTGATAAATTAAGCCACGATTTCAGCATAGTCGAAAGTTGGTTATGCACTAAACGGATAAACCAAATTCTAAAATTCTACAACTAACTTTTCCCATGAAAATTGACATTTTATTTAAAAATGTCGTCATGCATAATTACATAAAAAATTTCAATTTTAAGGAACAAGAGTAATGATCCATGATACCAAAACAACTTTATCATGTACTTTGCTAAAAAATTTCATCTATTCTAAACTTCCAGTCTTATATTGTATTTTACTGTTAGTTAAGTGTCTTTCATGATATTTCCATTTTTATACTGCTTCATCACTAACAAAAGCGGTTTGCATGTCCAAAAAAAATAACATAGTTAATAAATAGAAACTCATAATGTCGTGAGTGCCTTTTACAAGCGACAACTAGCAGTTACAGTCCAAACAACCTAAAAGAAAAGAACAAACGATGGAAGGCAAAAGACAACAACACCATAAATCATAAAATAATGCTCATAGACTACGAGATGCCTTGCTCCATGGCTTGAGCTCGATCCATTGCTGCGACCATTTAATGGTCGTAGCATGGCGACTATAAACTCAATCTCATGCTGTTGGCACTACTGTTAATTCTGATTGCCTCGAAATTTGCATTTTTCTATGGAAGGATCTAACGATGGTCGACCGCTACACTATTGGTTTGACGTGTGGACCCCATTCAATTAATTAAAAATGTTAATTTCTTAACTGAATTATTTCCGTTTCGAATTCGCTTTTCTTTCGTAACTTCTTCATTTGGATTTCGATCGCAAAACTTCAAATGTGAAAGTTACTCAGAATTTTGGCACGAACACAATGGTGCTTGTGAAATTCCTTCGTTTGTCAAAATTCCATTTTTGGAGCCTAATTAACTAACTAACTAACTAATTAAAAAACTAATGCCAAATCACAGGGTGTTACACGAGTAATAGAGTTTATACAACGGATAAATAAATTCAAATATCTATCTCTAATATAAGTAAGCACTAGTAATGCTGCATAGTGTTACACTATAGAATAAAGCAATAGCACGCCAAAGTAGTTCTTGGAATTAAGCCCGCACGCAATGAGTTTAATGGGTAAATTTCAATTTTTTTCTATTTTGGATCTTATAGTGTTATTGAAGTCTAAATTTGTTTAGATCCACTCTTAGTTAAATTTTTAATAAAATCATTATTTTATTTTATTTTATTTGTAGATAAAATTTTATTTTGATACTATATTTACGTTAGAAATTATGGACATGCTTATCACATACACATGTGTCTGTACATGCACGTGCAACATATATGATGTAAATATTTTAACATTCCTATATATAAATACTGCAATTTGCACCGTACCAACATGTTAGCCCCTACACATACATATGTGGTGTCTAACATATACATATACATATACATATACATATACATATACATATACATATACATATACATATACATATACATATACATATACATGCGCGTTTGTATATATGATTTATTGTGATATAAAATATATTTATAACAATATATATAATATTTAAAATAAAAATAGTTATATTTGCAAAAATAGATGTTAATAATTATAAATTTGAATTTAAATTTCAAAATTTAGTCCAGATCTAGATTTTAAAATATTTTCTAATTCAAATTCAAATTAATATATAATATTTTAATATAATAAATTATATATATATAAATATATAGAACTAAATTTTTGTGGAAATATGTGTACGTATACATATGTAAATTAATATTTAAATTTTGAGTATAAATAATAATACATATTTAATACATAAATGAGTATAATTGTATACATATTCATATATATATATATATATATATATATATGTATGTATGTATATTTGGCTTAAAATATGTTTAACAAAATCTATTTTTTATTATTAAATCCTCAAGGTTTTAAAAATATTTTTTTATTTAAATAATTTTCGTATGGAAATTTTGAGAAAAATTGGTTTTTAATAAATCTCACGATTATAAGTATGATTAATGTATACTAAAATATAAATACATAGATATTTTATAATATTTATTATATTTACGTAATATTTTATATGTTAAAATAATAATTTTTTAAATATTTATATATACATTCCTTAAAACAATATATATATTCATATATAATTTTTTCAATTTTCAGAAATACTTACATTTATATATTTAATACATATACACATATATTGTGTGTGTTAACGTCAATTTTATATTAAAAACCTTTTAAGTTATTATTAAAATTTCAAAAATTAATTTTTTTGGAAAAATCTACATGCTTATATTAATACATAAATATATTTTTTGTAATCACATTACATATATACATATTCACATCCAATGGTGACAATACAAATAATATAGGGATTCGTGCTGCATTACCTAATCTATGCATAATGATTCAAGATAATTATAAAATAAATATATTAAATTGTTTATAAATTAGTTACCTTGTCTATAGTCTGATTAGTACACATTAAATCTAAATAGATCGACTTTGCTTGAATTTGTATCATATCCTTCCAGAGAGGGCTGCAATACTGAAAGCACTACACATCATTGTCCTGATTTTATTCTAATTTGTGTTTTTGATGCTTAAATCAATAGAGGATGTGAGGGGGTATATGTAGCAAGAAATTACCGAGGTTATAGCAAAAGAGAGCTCAATAGAGGGGTTGAGGCGATTTAAACAGTATAGAAAGAGAGGAGCTAATAGTGGATCCGGATCTAAAAATATCTTCACCAATTCAAACCCCTTCTGAATCATATCCAGCCCCCATATTCTCATACCTATGGTCGATCATCATTGCCTGGTTTATGGAACTCCACGTTCCTTCAAATTCAATAAGATAATATACATTTAAATCTAATTTAAACGTACATTTGTATCATTTAATGATAAGTGTGTATACATTTTTTATATACGCACTATTTTCAACACAAATCAAATAAAATTTTGTAATTAATATTTCATAAATATTACTTAATTTAATTAATTTATAACAAAACCAGGTGATAGTTGGAGTGTTTAGTACTATGAAACTCTAAGGTGTAAATTTGATCAGCAATGAATATCCAACCATTTGAATATTATGGTTCACACGTCACCTTAGCTAGTGGTATGACATTATGGCCAAATTTATCGCTAACATAACTTCAATAAAATCCAATTTTACTTATTTTAAGCACTACCTAGTAATGATAATTATTTACACCAATTCTCTTCATTAAAATTATATCACATTAGGACTCATGGGATTTGGCATTGATCAAAATTATAGTATTGTCCAGATTCAACTTTATAGTCCATACACAAAGTCCTTGGTTCAATAATAACAATTATTACTAACCAAACTGCTATGGTAAGAGACTTTGACTTTTAGCTAAGTTCAGTTGATTGTGACACCAACCCTATATAAGCGAGAAGATGAATTCTCTAATGAATAGTGTTTCACTTTCAATGCTTCCACTCGACCCAACTATAGTCATTTGATTAACATCGTGCCACGATTTGACTAGAATCAAAGTGGAGTTTCCATATTGAAACTCGACAATATCTCAAGTAGAGAGAATTGTGCAATATTGACAAATCGATATTTTCTGTTTGACTTTAATTTTATTAAACAATAGAAAACTATAGAGTTAGTAATTTTATAGTTTTCTAATAACTAGCAGTATGTAACCCCTTAGTGCTCGCAGCAACCATGAGTAATACACTGCCCAATATTGGTGGATCGTTGCTGCAACGACCTAGAATTTCACTCATTCAAAATTCAGATATTTAATTGATTTTAAATATTCATAAGTAAATTTTGTAAGTTGAATAACTTATATTTTGAATATAATAATTTATTTAGATACTTAAATTTTTAATTTAATATTTGAAATTGTAGAAATATTTTGATTTTGAATTTAATGTGAATGAAATGTTTTATAAAGTTGAATTAAATTCTATTTAAATTAGAATGATGTTAGCAAACATTTAAAATTGAATTAAAAGTTAATTTATAGAAATCGAATATTGATCGATTCAATTAACATGTAAAAATAGTCGTTTTTGACACAGTCTCGAATATCAACGAAACTAGTTCCATTGGATTCATATGTTATATTATTGTATGATTTCAAATTTCGTATCAATCAGATTTACAGTTTAGTCATGGAAAGCTAAAACACATAGAAGTATATTTAAGTAAATTTTAATTAAAATAAGTTGATTTGACAACCTATCTTCCAAATATGAAGGAATTGGCCTTGATAAATATTTCATTTTGTTTGGAATAGGGGTACAATTTTAAAAATGCCAGACGGCACGCTTCGATTGGAGGTCGAAGTATTTTTTGGATGAATAGTGTTTTGAAATTTTCTATATAAGGCCATAAGATTTTACAATTTGCAAACCCTAGATTTCTATAACCCCATCCGCCACCTAAAAGATTAATGGCCAGAAATGTTTGTTCTTTCTTCCCTCCGTTCTCCACATCCATGCATTTTCAGGTAACGGCGTCAACTGTAAAGTCAAAGAGCTCGTCAAGCTCTATGATATGAACTGTGACGATCGAATCTAATAGAGTGGATCGACGGCAATCCGATGGCATAGGACATGTGTTTTAACATGGAAATCAGGAAGGATCTACGGTCGAGCTTCACGAGGCTCTGGTCAATGGTGTGTCTCGCGATGGCCTATCGTATGGCAGTCCCTAATCGTTGTGAAGGTGATTAAGGTAGTCACGATAAATTAAGGTGGTCGCGATAATTGATGACAAACGGCGGTAACTGGGTTTGTGCGCGCGAATGAACGTGATGAGGAAGAAGAATACAACAGCGGCCATGATCTGCTCCGGAAAAATTAACACCTACGATTTAGGTTCAAAATAAAATAAGTTTATAAACTTATTTGTATATAAATTCCTATCAGTCTTTAAAATAGCATAACTTCTTCATACGAGGTCGAAATTGGACGAAACAAGTTATGTTTGGTTTATATTCACGAACACTAAGTGATGGAGCTAGTTTGGAGTTGATTGGAGCTAGTGAAAATTTTAGGTAAAATTAAATGCCTGTTTAATTTGATTTGGAATAAAACGCTACAACGTCTATTAAAACCAACGTGAGTACAACTCCCTCTTTCTGACTCGCTTATATTTTCATATAAGTGAGAAATAAATTTATTTTCTGTTGATTGATGATTGTTTGGATGATATATGATATGTTATATATATATATTGAAAGGTATTTGGATATATTCCTGCCTATTGGAGCAGATGAGACCTTGTACGTTTCCGTGTATGAACGAATGACTTTTTGTACACGCTTATGCCTCGAAGCAGACATTGTACACATATTCTCATATGTATATTTGTTGTAAGTGATAGATTGGTGGGATCCAACTAGATTCCTCACCACTGTTGATTTTCATTTACGGATATTTATATATATATTCTATTATCATGTGATATATGTTGATTTCGATGCCTTGATTGATGTGAATCGCCTTATTTAGTGTTGTGGTAGCATTGGACCATAATTTTGAAATTTTAAAAATATTAAAATGATGACTTCAAATTAAAAAGTATTTCAAAGTGACATTGAAAATATTTTTTAAATTGTTAAAGAAATGAATTTATTTTAAATAAATAAGAAGTTATAATTTTTATTTAATAAAACAATGGTTTTATGAAATATACTCAAATATGATTTTTGAAATATGGAGTAACTACTTTATAAAAAAAATTAAAATTGAGATTTTGATTTATTATAAACGGTTTATATATTTGATTTATAAAATTGGTATTTTTACAAAAAATAATAATAATGGAATTATAAAGGAGTTTTGTAAATGTTAAAATGAAGTATAATTGAATCTTATAAGTAAATAGGGTTTATGAATTAATAAAGTTATAAAAGGAATTATTATTTTAAATAAGAGATTTATAAGTAATTAAATTTATAATTGGATTTTGGCATATAAATGAGATAAATGGAATTTGTTAGTAAAGGGATTATATAAATGAAATTATTTATAAAATATAAATGTGATTTATAAACACTGTTATATAAATCCGAAATCAAATGAATTTGATAAGTTAAATATGAAAGCTTATTAAATTAATTATATTCACGATTTTGAACACTGGACAATCCTTTAAATTAAAATGTGCAGAAGCAACGAATTTAGTAAGAGAATTATATTCACGGTTTTGGACAATGAATAATCTTTTAATAGAATGAATGTTTTGGAAAGTGATATTTAAAATGGAGTTTAAATGGTTTGAAAATAAAGTAAATTGTGAAATTACTAATTATTAAAATAAGTATATGGAAATGTTTTCCCAATGGTGAAACATTGAAATAATTTTGAGAATATATCTTTTAAAGATAATTTTAAGTGAATATTAGGATAGTGATTTAATTAATGAATGATTTAACAAATCAAGCCTAGTGACTGCTTTAGTTTTAAATTTATATTTTTGGCCATTTTAGTTCCTCGACTTGATGTGGAAACTATTTAGTCATATACTTAGTACGTACCCATCTGTGTAAGCTTGATTATCATTTGTGTTGAGGATGTTGATTCGTGTGGTGTGGAGTGATTACTCCACTCTAATGAGCTTCCTTCTTGGCCGAAGGATAGCAAGTTGAAAGTTGGAGATTGGATTTGTCAATGAGACTTAGTTTCTATGTAAGGTTTAGAAACGCTTTTGCGTTGTTGGTGCGAAGAGACCGGGATCAGATTTATCTGAAAACTACTTCGGACCAACGTATATGCGTTCTGTTATGCAGGTTGTGATGATATTGATATTTAGGATTTTCATAGTGGATGACTGCCGATTGTCCATTTTGGGTCAAAATCCCAATATACATCCAGTAGTAGTAGTCTCTTCGTTTTGAAATATCTAATGCAAGGACTATCGCTACTAATCCTAGGGATTTATCGACCGGTTGTGGTACGAAAGTACCTTCAGTTTGCCATTTTCTTGGACAACTTGTGTGGAAGAATGTCAGACATTACATTTCTAAGATTACGTATATTGGTTTTTACCAAACGTGCACTGGTGGTGGTAGAGAAGGCAACTTCTCTTAGCTTAACACCCTCCTTGAGACGTACGAGCTCAAGGGTTGTATTTTTATGGAAGGCAATTAGTAGTCAACGGAAATGGCAGTATGGCATTCAAAATGATGTGATATGTCAATGGTAATCGCGACCTCGGGCCTCATCAATTTGAAATGACCGATACAGGGTTAGATGCAACAAGGCTACGTGGGTCATTCCAAATTAGGATATGATCATCCTCTTCTAGATATATTTCTTCCACTATGACGTTCATGATGTAAATTAATGTGGTTTGTATGCTATGAGGCCCCTCAGAAAGGTCGGCAATGACTGGGGGATGATATATTCGGTATTACCTAGTTACAGAGGTAGGCCGGTCTTGTGTTGGTAGAGGATTCTTTATGATGGTCCATGGTACATTCCTCTAGAGATGTACTACCAGAAGGTAGTCCCTTCACTTGGTCATTTGTATGGAAATCCAAACTCCACTACGAGCTTGTGGTTTTGTTAGTTTTGGCGTAACGAATAGCCCTGAAATGCTATATGGGTAACCATTTCAGCTATGATTAATATTATTTGTACAATAAACACTATTATAATATAAGATGATTTGATATGAAAGGTTTTGGTTATCGTAAGGTAAAGACATGTCCGTGTTTATGTGTGGGCATGTCTTACAAGATACTTTTGTTTTGAAAGGATAAGTTTTGATAATCCAATAGATTCAGTTGAGTGTGTTTTCTTATGCTGGTTTACCAAACTGATCTGGGCGTTCATCCCTTTCAATGCTCGGGTCAGAACAAGTATATTTACAAGTTTAGATTTGGTGCTTTTGGAGCTTCAGCAGGCGAGATAGAGATCTTCATTTTCATATACATGTATCTATTTATTTTCCGCTGCATTGTTGTTGTATATTGTCAGCAATTGTAAGGATAGGTTATTATAGATGTCCAGGCTGATGATTAGTGACTGATTTTTGTACTTTGATTGATGTATATATGATATTACAATTTCTGTTTGGTAAAGATCATTGATAATAAATAAACCCCTAATTATTAATTAAATCTTAATAATAATTAATTATCCTTAATTAACTAATTAAATTTATTATTTCTTAATTAAATCAACTTAACTTTATTTAACAAATTTAAACTAGAAATCACTAATTTAATTAATACAACATTGGTTAACCATTCTAATTAACTTAATAATTTATGAATTGCAAATCAATAAGTTTCATTAACTTTAAAGAAAACTTATTAATGATTTCATTTATTACTTGCAAATATGTTTGAAAACATCTATTTTAAGTTTACTTTTGAAGCTTCATTTTAAATTTCAAGTTTTAAAATGAATACCAATTGATCTTTAAATCAATTTTAAAACTAATTTTTAAAACCTTTAAATTACAAGTTAAAGTAATACTTTTGTTATGAACGAAATTTAAAAGAGTTTGAAATCAAATTCCCTTTAAATTCAACATATTTAAACTTATTTAAAACATTTAAATTTATAAACTTTCTTTCATTTAAAAATCTGCGATTCAAATTTTTAAACTTAAGTCCAGGTTACAAAATTTTGATTTAACTTGTTTCTTAAAGTTTCCAACCCCATTTTAAATTCAAGATCCTTTTCACTTCACCTACTTACCTAAACACTTTTATTAAAACAATTTGAATTTAAACTTTATTCATTTCCAAACCAAGGTTCAAACTGACTTGAATTCACTATTAAACTATGATTTAAAAACTCATTTTAAACTTTGCTTTGTTTACCCGAGTCACACCTAAAACTACTTCGAGCAAAAATGCCAAAAACTCCTAGCCTCGCTTGATTCTTCCCGGAGTTCTTCCCAGCACTTCTCTTATCTTCTTCTTCTTCTTCTTTTTTTCTTTTTTTCTTTCTGAAACACATTACCACTCGCGTATGAACATGAGAAATCACCCGAGCCATCACTTCATCCCTTCGAGGTCAAACTCGAGACCATCTCCATCTTCCCCCACCCATCATCACCCAGATAGAATCGCATGCACGAAGCTCTGTGCACTGACCCGTGCACATCCACTCAACTCCGATCAACTTCCACCTGCCGTCGACTATCTTGGCAAACTAGTCATGATTGCCTGAACCCACCTCCACACCTGGATCGTGCTCAAATCCTTTTATTCGGAAAACGATCATTCAACCAAAAAATGGAACAAACCGATCTCCCCTCTTCCACCTTATCCTAACATCTCCAATCCACTGGAGTTCAGCTCACTTGACCAGAGGCTTCACTGCACCTTTCTCCATCTTCTTTCCCCTATGTGCACGACCCTACCCTTACCCTTATTCCACCACCAGCTCGAGACTAATAAGCACAAAACCAAAGCTTTAAACCCTAAATTTCCCCGAATTCCACACCTCACCCCACCGGAGTCCACTTCACCATTTTTCCAGGCTTCGTCTATGTCCAAAGCTCCATCACGACCCATCGACCTATATCGAAACCCAACCCAACGTCCAAATTTGGCCTTTGACCCAAATCCGTTCAACTAACAATTTCCTACTCGATACTTCACTAAACCTTTCGAAGTCATATTTAAAAGTTATCATTCTCCATGGCAAATCCATTCATATAAGTAAAAGTCGAAATTTCCATGTTTGCGTTTTGTCAGTTTTAAAGTTTCCACTGTAAAAACAAGGCTTTCTTCCCAAATACTTCATACTAGATCTCGATACAATTTTTAGATTAAACTTCATCAGGAAACAAATAGTTTTCATCTTGAAATCGTGGCTTAAAACAAAACAAATAAAGAGATATTGATTTTTTAAAAAGAAATTGATATTTAACAGTTTCCAAACAAACATAACACAGAGACTTCTTTTCCTGATGTTAACACCACTCTGAATGGCGACTCAAGTACTCAAAAGAAAAGCGACCTAATAATCTAAAGCCTCCAGCGAGTTAACATGGCAACAGTTAGCGACCTAATGACGCAACGAATTAAGGAGCCATGCGACCTAACGGGTTAACACAAAAGCGACCTAATGACATAAAGTGCGAGCGAGCTTACGAGGATGAAGTTCTATAGCGAGTTAACAACCTAGCGAGTTAACGACCTAGCGAGTTAACGACCTAGCGAGTTAACGAACTAGCGAGCCACAAGCTTCATATCGTTATGTCACTCGGTTATAGGTCGAACCAACACTAGATCGCTGCTACTCCTACAACAGCCTAAGTCGCCCCACTAGGTACCTCGACATGATTAATTCGCCAACCATTCTCCCTAGGTCGCTTACGACCTACTGGCCTGTTCAAGTGATCAAGTGCAACCATGATGAGCCTTAAACCGTATCCCTTAGGTCGCTCACAACCTACGACCTAACCCCTAGGTCGCCCACGACCTACGACCTAACTCCAGAATTCCCCTAAAATGCCTTGCCTACTCCACCAAGAAGGGAACTTTTGGATCATTTCTAGAACGCCGATACTTTGATGTTTTCTCAACTCATCCAATACTTCAAACACTATAGATGCTTCAACGAACTTTTGGAAGAGATCTAGCACATTCAACATGAATTCGAAGAGCTCTTCTGCATTGAAGTTCTAGCTACTCGTCTTAGTTGTGTTGTAATCAAGGATCATTGTAAAAGTTGTAATCGAATAAGCAATAAAGAGGATTAAAGTGGACGTAGGCTTGACATTAAGCCGAACCACTATAAAAACTGTTGTCTCTTTACTGTTTCTCTGTTATTTTCTTCTTATCTCTAGTTCCCGTACCAACTTTAGCGATGTAGGCTTTCACGTTTTCACTACTTACACCGGGGTGTTAGCGTCCAATTTTAGCGTTAACATTTTTGGTGCTTCCACTGAGAATCGAACTCAGGAAGCTCTTATCATTGCTCCGCATAGATTTGTTGAAAGACTTTCTTTAAGAACCAGAAGTTTATCTGAGATCATGGCTCCTGGAAGGAAAGGTAAATCTGCTAGATCTGGAAGTGCTTATGACAACACTTCTACTTCTACCGCATCGAATGAAGCGGCTCCTAGTGTTGGAGTCACAAGGGTAGAGTTGGATACCATAGTGTCTGGGTTATATCAACAAATGGAAGCCCAGAACACTTTAATGCTGGACAGGTTGAATGATTTGCTCGGAGCTAACCATCAACCAGTGAACAATGAAGAAAACTTTGCTGATGATGTTCATAATGCTGAAGGGAGGAATATTCCTCAAAGGGCAGCTGGCCCCGATAAAGGGGCACCTCCCCAAGCTGGAGGATCAAGGCCGCAGCCGACCCTCCACGAACGTTTGTCCAGGCAAACTCCCGAGAAAATGGCTGACGTCTGTCCCATGGATCCTCTAAAAGACGAGGAATACCTCTCGAGAATGGTTCGACAAATTATGAAAGAAAATATGCAAAGGGAAGACGATGAAAAATAATGGGGGTTCTCTCCAAGCAAGACTCCGTTCACCGAAAGAATTCTGAAGGCGGAATTACCAAGGAAGTTTGTTCCCCCACCTTTCCGGCTTATCGGGGAACAAGCGACCCTAACCAATTCTTATATAAGTATGACTGGCATATGACTGGTGCCAGAGCATCAGATGAGATCAAATGCCGGTACTTTTCGGTATACTTGGAAGGAGTGGCACTACTCTGGTTTACAAAGCTACCGGTCCGATCCGTAGACCAGTTCTCCGATTTAACTCGGAAGTTTAAAGAACAATTCAGATTGTATGCTTCAAAGGCGAAGGACATAATGTCACTATCCATCCTAGAACAGAATCTCAAAGAATCTATTAGATCTTTCTTAAACCGCTTCAACATAGCCTTGGCTGAAGTCGACAATGCAGAGCCATGAATGATTTTGACCTACTTGATGAGGGCTATCGACACGAGTGAGTTTGGGAAATGGCTGAAGATGAAGGAGCCAAATTCGCCTGAGAAATTCTACAAGAAAGCTGACGAGTTCATGCGCTTGGAAAGCCTTTCTGTGCCGGCAAAAGTGGTATTGACAGAGGTTGAGAATAGCACTGTTGTTCCTACCAAAAAGGAATCCGGAGGTCAGAAGCGGGAGAATAACGGTGGGAAGAAGCAGAAGGATGTGAAGAAACCTCGCTTCTTCAAACCTTCAGATCTCACTCCTTTAACTGATACTCCGGAGAATATCTTTTTTGCTATCAAAGATGTCGTTGAATATCCTAAACCACCTGTGTTGAAGCTTGGGAAAAATGCTGTTCAAAACGGGAGATTTTGTCGGTTTCATAATCCTCGGCCATGATACTAACGAATGTCGCCATTTGAAGAGTTTGATTGAAGAACTGCTGAGACAGAACAAGCTGCAACAATATGTTAAGAAAAATAGGAATGACCCAACTTCATCTACTGAGGGCCAACAACTTCCTGCTCATCCATTTGGCTCAGGTGAGAGGACTACCGCGCATGAATCAGAAAGGCATGTTATTAATGTAATCATGGGAGGTCCTCACCCAGCAGGCAGAAGCTGGGGAGATGGAAAGGTATGCTCGTGCTTTGAAATATACCCCAGCTGAAGAAAATGTTTTTGTGTTGGAAGACGCTGCACCTTTGAAGCAGCAAAAAACTTTTAATGATGACATGGTGTTCAGGGCCAGGGACTCTATGGGTGTTGAAGCTCCCACCATGGATACCTTGGTCATCTCTGCAGGTATTGGGCCGGCAATTGTAAGAAGGGTGCTTGTTGACTGCGGCGCCTCTTGCAATATCCTCTTCAAAAAGACATTCGATCAAATGAAGATTCCTATGGCTGGTGTTCAAGCTTGATCGTAGAAGATTGTTGGGTTTACTGAGGAACCAAAGCAGCCAATTGGAACTATTGACTTATTCATGGAGCTTGGAGAGGGGCAGAAAAAGGTGGTTCGAAAGCAGACCTTTGTGATTGTTGATGGATTTCCTACTCACAATGCCTTCCTGGGCCGGCCAACTCTTGCAGCATTCATGGCAATTCTCGCCCCGTGGTGCCTTACTATGAAGTTCCCCACGGTTAATTTCATCGGTGTTATTAATGGGGATCAGAATGCTGGGCGAGAATGTTATCTTATAGAGTTGCGGGAAGCAAGGAAGAGAGAGATGGGAAAGGATGCGGCAGCTCCACTCCGCATCAAAGAACCAACCTTGTAGCAATTACAGGGTGGACCCTACACTGGCGAGCATAGTGGTGCACGAAAAGAAATGGATCCCAGAAAATCCAATACAGGGGAGAATAGAGTGGTGACGGTGGATGTAATGGTGTCAGTGCCTGTTGACCTGAAAGATCCAAACAAGGTACTGAATGTGGGTTCGCAACTTAGTTTGACAATTCAAAATATTTTGATATCATTCTTAAAAGCGAATCTGGATGTATTCGCTTGGAGTCATGCCGACAAGTGTGGAATATCTCCAGAGATCGTTGTACATACTCTGAATATTGATCCGAAATTTACACCCGTGAAGCAGAAAAGAAGAACCTAGGGTCCAGAAAGGTCAGACGCATTAAAAGAAGAAGTAGATCGGCTCATGGAGAATGGCTTCATCAGAGAGTCCACTTATCCAAATTGGGTTTCTAATCCGGTGCTGGTTAAAAAATCAAATGTAAAGTGGAGAGTATGCATCGACTTTTCATATTCAAACAAAGCCTGCCCCAAAGACTACTTTCCGTTACCCAGGATTGATCAGTTGGTGGATGGAACAGCCGGGCATGAATTGTTGTCTTTTATGGATGCTTACTCCGGATATAACCAAATCATGATGCATGAGCCAGATCAGGAGGACACGAGCTTCATCACCGATGTTGGTCTTTACTACTATAGAGTCATGCCCTTCGGACTGAAGAATGCGGGGGTAACTTAGCAAAGACTTGTTAATGCTATGTTCAAACCACAGATCGGCAAGACTATGGAAGTTTATGTTGATGATATTTTGGTGAAATCAAAGAAGGTAGTGGATCATATGGATCATTTGGCAGAAATGTTCGCAGTCCTCCGAAAGTATGGAATGAAGCTTAATCCTTTGAAATGTGCATTCGGGGTAGAGTCCGGGAAATTCTTGAGTTTCATTGTGAGTGCTAGGGGCATCGAAGCTAATCCTGCTCAAATTACTGCTCTGAGAGAAGTCAAAGCCCCTAGGACAAAAAAGGAATTGCAGAGCCTCAATGTGAAAGTCGCTGGTTTGAGTTGGTTTATTTCCAAGGCCATAGATAAATGCATTCCACTCTTTGACGCTCTAAAGAAAGGAAAGAAAAACTTTGAATGGACTCCGGAATGTCAAAAAGCTTTCGATGAACTAATTCGTCACATGGAAGCGCCTCTAATACTTTCTAAGCCCAGCAACGGTGAAGATCTTTTCATATATTTAGCGGTTTCGTCTCACGCTCTCAGTGCAACATTAGTACGGGAAGATGCAAAAGTTCAGTGCCCGGTCTATTACATCAGCAAAAGATACACTGGGGCAGAGATGAATTATTCAAAGCTGGAAAAGCTCGCCTATTGCCTACTGATAGCTTCCAGAAAGTTAAGGCCATATTTTCAAGGTCATCCTATCAAAGCCCTCACTGATCAGCCTCTAAAGCAAATCCTATTTCATCCTGAGACTTCGGGTCTTCTTCTGAAGTGGAATATTTAACACATCCAATATGATATCACTTACCATCCCCGAAGAACAGTCAACGGACAAGCTTTAGCAGATTTCATTGCAGAATACACAGATAAAGGTGACAGTGAGGAAAAAGTTACTGATGACATTTCGACCCGATGGAAATTATATGTTGATGGCTTAATGAATGACTATTGTTCTGGAGCTGGGGTCGTGCTTGAAACCCCCGAAGGGCGATCAGTGTGCTAAGCATTGAGATTGGAATTTCCTTCGATAAATAATGAAGCAGAATATGAAGCTCTTATTGAAGGCTTGAAGATTGCTAAAGAACTGAACATGAAAGTGTTGCAGATCTTCAGAGATTCCGAGCTTATTGTATGCCAAGTCAAGAAAGAGTTTCAAGCTAAAGGAGGAAATCTTCCCGCTTACTTGTCAAGGGCCTGGGAGTTTCTCGATGATTTCGATCATTATACGATAAGTCATATACCTCGGGAAGAGAACATGAAGGCAGATTCTCTCGCAAAGTATTCAAGCTCCAGCGAAGCTCAATTATTGGATTGGTCCCTGTAGAAGTCTTGTCAACCCCAAGTATTGATGAAATGGAGATTGACTGGATCATGACTATTTCTCAAGAGCAGGAGTCGTGGATGACCTCGATCAAGGAATATCTACTTAACGGCTCCCTTCTAGAAAATTCAAAGGAGCGTCAGAAACTGTTAAGGAAAGCATCAAGATATGTAATTCAAGATGGTCGGCTGTACAAACGGGGATTCTTGATGCCATTACTCCGATGTGTAACCAAGGAAGAGGCTAAGACAATTTTAGCTGAATTGCACGGAGGAGAGTGTGGGGATCATTCAGGTGGTCAAACTCTAGCAAAGAAAATTCTCCGCTATGGGTATTTTTGGCCAGACATTAATCGAGATGCTGCTAGCTACTCCCGAAAGTGTGACAGATGCCAGAGATTTGCAAAAATCCCAATAGCACCTTCCATCGAGTTAACGCAGATGGTCAGTCCATGAGCATTTGCTAGTTGGGGAATAGATCTCATCCGGCCTTTGCCAAGTGCCAAGTCTGGAATCAGATATGCTATTGTTGCTGTCGATTATTTCACTAAATGGGCTGAATTTGAACCATTAGCTACTATTACCTCTAAAAAGATGATAAACTTTGTGACTAAGAATATCATTTGCAGGTATGGTGTGCCTCAAAATATAATCAAAGAATATGGTACCCAATTCAAAAGCGAAGAGTTCCAGGATTTTTGCAAGCGATTCAAGATCCATAAAAGCTTCTCAGAAGTGGCTCATCTGCAGGCAAATGGGCCAGTGGAAGCAGTAAACAAAATTATCAAATCAACCATCAAAAAACAGCTGGAAAAAGCAAAAGGTGGTTGGGTCGATAAGCTACCACTAGCACTATGGGCATGCAGAACTACCCACAAAACTATGACTGGGCACTCTCCATTCTCATTAGCATATGGATCAGAAGCAATGATTCCAGCGGAAATAGAGGTCCCCTCATACAGAAGAATTCATTTCAACCAAGCTAAAAATGAAAAGCTGCAACTTGAAGCACTTGACTTCCTTGATGAAAAAAGGGAAGAGGCTCAGCTCAGAATTGCAGCCCATCAGCAAAGGATTGCCAGGCAATTCAATTTCAAAGTTCGCCAACGCAGCTTTGAAATTGGGGATCTAGTGTTGAAAAGGATCATGACAACAACAGGAGTGTTTACGCCAAACTGGGAAGGGCCGTATGTCATAGGCAAAAAACTTCTTGATGGCACTTTCAAACTGACAACTGTCGAAGGAGATCCAATTCCAAGAGCTTGGAACAACAATCACTTGCGTCCATGTTTTACTTAAAAGCATTGCTTAAATTTGTAAAATGATTACGGATGTATGATTCTTGTAATGTAAGCCATTGTAAAATCAGTGCAAATAAATAATAAGAACTATAAAGTGGATGTAGGCCCAGTTCTTGGCCGAACCACTATAAATATTGTGTTCTCTACTATTATAAAATGCCTTTTTTATTTCGATGTGTAAATACCTTAAATGTATTGCTAAAATGTCGATTTAATATTGCAGGCCATTAAAACTAAGCTTACCTATCACAAGGACAAGCGATCCCTAAAATCACTCAACAAACAAATATCAAGCCACAAAAATACCAGATTCAAATCCCAAGTAAGAAGTGCTTCATGCAAACAGTTAGTGATTCCGCCGTAGGGGCACCTCCCTAACATGGAGGTTCCAGTCCCTTGATAACTGATTGTGATCGTTTTTGCAAACACACATCCGGTTAGATAGCCTGCGTGTGCCCGTGGACATGCTTAACAATGAAGTACACTTCTTTGGATAAAAAAAACTAGTTGCAAAAGAAATTAACATGTGCTTGGAAATGATAACAGGGAATCGCTGATGAGAAAATGACAAACAGACAAGGGCGAGCAGACTGAAAACAGCCAAAAAGGAGTCTTGCCTCTCAACAAAAAGGTTGGTGGAACCACCGGAGGGGCACCTTCCCAAAGCGAAGGCACTAGGCTCTTGCTAACTGATTGCGACCGTTTCTCCAAAACAAACATCCGGTTGGATAGCTTGCGTCTGCCCCGTGGATCCACTTAACCGTGAGACGAAACCTTCCCGCGAGCCAACCACCCAAAGCCCTCTTCGGAGGCACAAGCCCTCTTTGGAGGAACAACTCTTCGGAGGATAAATCCCTCTAACGAGGCACGCCGAAAAATGAAAGTGGTCTTCTCAACCAATAAGGTTGGTGGAATCACCGAAGGGGCACCATCCCAAGTGGAAGGCACAGGGCCCTTGTTAACTGGTTGCGATCGTTTGTGCAAACAAACATCTAATTAAGTAACTTGCGTTCGCCCCGTGGATACATTTAACTGTGAGAAAGCAACTTCCAGGAAATCAAATAAAGACCTCTTCGGAGGCACAAGCCCTCTTCAGAGGCACATGACTTCTTCGAAGGCAAAAGCCCTCTCCCGAGGCACCACAAGCCCTCTTCAAAGGCACGAGCCTTCTCCAAAGGCACATCTTCCCTCTTCGGAGGCAGAAGACCTCTCTCGAGGCACTACAAGACCTCTTCGGAGGCACAAGACCTCTTGGGAGGCACAAGCCCTCTTCGGACGCACGTCCCAACAAGAGATGCTTTTCTCAACCAACAAGGTCGATGGAACCACCGGAGGGGCACCTTCCCAAGATAGAAGGCACAGGGCCCTTGTTAACTGGCTGCTATCGTTTGTGCAAACGGACATCCAACTAAGTAACTTGCGTCCGCCCCGTGGATCAATTTAACTGTGAGAAATCACTTTCAAGCGAACAAAACAAAAAAGCCCTCCGACGAGGCACAAAAAAAAAGAAAGCCCTCTTCGGAGGCACACTGCAGCTTTCAAGGGAAGATCAATTTACCCTCTTGAAAATATTCTTCCCCAGAAGTTGGAGTGCCAAATAAAAACCTTCTTTGGAAACCCACTTCACCACAAAGGAGAATCCACTACTCAAAAAGTGATCATCTCCGAAAGTTGAAGTGTACAAATTTTTTCTAAAAATAAAGACTTCTCCAATACAAGGCACACTCTACTAGAGCAGAATAATATTTCCTCAAAATGGAAGAATTATTCTCTAAAGTAAGAGTGCAAGCCTTCTCAAAATGGAAGAGTTATTCTCCAAATTGAGGGTACAAGTTTTCTCGAAACAGAAGAATTGTTCTCCAAAGCCTTTCCAAAATGAAAGAAATTGTAATAAGCCGTGGTATGGGGGCAATACAATATAGCTATATTAATAAAAGCAACGCTCAAGCAACATACCACAAGCTTACTACAATATCACACAAAGAAAATGAAGAAAACTTGTGCGAAAATGAGGAAAAAATGCATTCACAAATACAGTTAAAAGATTGTACGAGTAAAAAGAATCATTTTATTCCATACTATAAACTTTTTATACATGTGCAGGTTTCAAGAAGCGGGGGCTGATACCCGCACAATCTCTATTCAATACAAGCCTTTATATACAAGAAAAAAGCAAAACAAGAAGGGTAAAGCGAGACTCATTATTTCTTCTTCCCGCCACCTTTAGAGCCCTCCCCTGGCCTAATGGTTAACTTTGGGAGCCGGCTTGAACGAATCGGGGAAGAAGGAGAAAGAGGTACAACTGGGTTTACTTCCGTTTTCTCTTCACTAGCAGAAGTGCTTTTCTTTTTCTTCTTCGAAGTTGTGTGCTTCCCCTTCTTCCTTGAAGAAGACTCGTTGCCCGGAGTGATAAGTTCAGATAGCTTTGTGTCATCATGAAATTTCTCCGTAGTCCTTTCACCTTCTTCAAGTTCCTCAGCCTTCTGCTCTTGTGAAGCAGCCGAGTCATCCAAGCCTTGAAGAGATTCTATTAATTCTTCTTGCGACCCCAGTTGAGAATCAGAAGGAGGAGTAATTTGAAGAGATGGAGGTGGAACAGCTGGAAGAGGAGAAGTTTGTGCAGCACTTGGTGTTTTCATAATAGAAGAAGAAAGGTTAAAATCGGTATTCCTCGTAAAGAGAGGAGATAGTGGCGCGTCAAGGCTTAAGTAATAATCAAAAAGTTCATCAAGCTCGTGCGAAGCGAACAAGTAGTCCACTTGAGCTAGATCATTGTTGAAGTTAACTGGAGAAGTGGGCTCGATCACGTCGATTTCGAAATCTTGTGCTTCAATGCCTTCCTAGGCCTCGGTGTGCGCTGTTGTAATTCCGGTCTCGGTTTTGGCTGGAGGCAGAGAATGAGAGCTTGAGCCAGTAATATCGACGTCAACCGAAGCCGAAGGAAGGGTCGGGTCGATCAAAAGTGTCTTCCCTGAATGCTCTCCTTCCGCCGCTTCGGCTCGTGCTTCGGCGAGTTGTTCTTTCCCTTTGGCAAGGGCGTCTCGACCCTCATCATCCAGATAATACGCCTCAAGATCCGCCTCAGCATAGCCGGCACCTCCAAGCATTTCAACTTCTGCCTCCCACACCTCAGCCGGAGTAATCTTATACTTCAGGCCCAAAAACGAAAGGCTACCATGCCCTAGGACGCTGTGCAGATAAAACTCGAATAAGGTAGAGCTGATGTTGGCTTTAGTTGCTCATGAGATTCTTCGTCTGCTGCTTTGCCGGCAATGGCTTCATCGTGCTCTTTTTCAACTTTAGAAAGCCAAGCTTTCAACATTTCAATCTCCATGTCCTGGGAGCTAGCATTTTCCCGCAATTGAGCAATATCAGCGAGATAGCTTTCTACAATTTTCTGCTGTGCCTCAAGTCTACCCTCAGCATCTCTTTGACAGGCATGACCGTCTCTCACTTACTTTTGAAGCACCTCTTCCTTTTGAGTATAAGAACTAGAAGAAGTAGCAAGTTCAACTTTAAGTTGCTCGACTTCAACTTTAAGTTTCTCATTATATGCTGTGATATTCTTCATCTCCGTGTCGTGCTGGTCGAGAACTTTTTTCCATTCAGATTTGTCACTCTCCATGGTTAGCATAGCTTAAAGATTTAAACAGTTCACTCTTTGAAGCTCATCTACTAACTTTTGCCACCCGGACATCCTTTCAATGTCAAGCTTAACAGCATCAAGATTTCCAAGCATAGCTTGCTTGTCAATAGGAACCAAGTCCAAATCAAAGCGTACTCCTTTTAAACACCAGTTTGGAAACCAGCTTTGGAGTGCAGGCGGAGCATTCTCAACTTGATTCGGAGGACTGTTAATAATTGTCTGTATCTCAGTTCTTTTAAGGGCCGGAGAGCTAGAAGGGACATCTAACGAAACAGAAGTAGCGGGCTGGACGTTTCAGTATCATAACTCTTCCCTTTGTCATCGTGATATTTTCCTTTGTGGGAATCATCATCCCTTGGGTGAGAGTCATGGCGGTCATACCTTCTTCCGTACCACTCCTCATATGCTTGCCTCTCGCGAGCTTTTCTGGCAGCTCTTTCTTCATCAGTTTCCCTCGGGGCTGGAAAATAGCGTCTGGGATCGTAAGAATCGCGTCTCCCATAGCGTTGAAAGTCGTCGTTGTATGAACCGCTATGTCCCATTGGAGAACCTGAAAATGAAGAAGAGACAAAGTTTAGGAATCTTCGAAATAAAGAAGCTAAGTGCATATAATTGCAAAAATCCTAAGTGTGTGTGATGTGCGGACTACACGCGTCGAGCTACAAACCACTCTTCAGCTTGGGAGTAATGTCGACTTTTGTTATAGGCGTCAACTCTTGGGTTGACAAAGTTGGTCGCAAGGTGGATATCACTTCGACTGCCGGAGAGACAAGTTTAGAAGCAGTGGTGTCATCTTTGAAGTGCTCATGCGAAGTCACCACTAAGTCACTCAGCCCTCCAAAAATGTCATCACCATCATGCCTAGCGGAACTCTCTTTCTCAGCTCCCTCATCAGCAGCCTTTTCGGAATGTTGAGGAAGTTTCTCTTCATCGATAACCGAGGAAGTGTAAGCTTGCCAGATGACCCCGCATCGTCAACAGGAGTAGAACATTTCACCAATGAGGCCTCTGCAACAAGTTCCTTCGGTGTAAGTTCCTTTGCGGAAACTGAGGCATCTGACGTCTCTGCTTGAGAACCGGGGGCATCACGAAGCTGAGTGAATCGAGCAGAGTGCAGAAGTCCGAATTGATGCAAAAATTCATCCTTCAGTAAGAATTTAATGCTTCTATCTTCGATGGACAAGGCACTTAGTCTTCCGAAAGTTGATTTGTGGCTGGAATCTTTAGAAAGAGGAGGAAGTGCTGTAAAAATGAAGAATGAAGTTAGAACTTGACAACTCAGATTTTTAAAAGCTCATAAATGAAAAGAATGGAGATAGGCAATCTTACTTCCTACTCGCTAGATACCGTAAAATCCTGGAGGACAACGAACAAAGAAAAATTGGTTCAGAAACCCATGGGCGCTTTTAGGAAGAAGATTGGTAATCAATTTACGGTTTCTAGCGCTCCTCATAAGTGTAATTGAAGGACGATCTTTGTTCTTCGCAAATGTACACAAGCAGCAAATCTCTTCAAAGCTTGGAAGACGGTCAAGTATCCTCCTGAACAGTACACACAGTCCCATCAAGATGGCATAGCCATTGGGATGCAACTAAAAGGGAGAGATTGTTAATCGGAGAAGGAGATGTCGAAGAAAATCGTTAAAAGGAGGAATAACTCCACTCAAGCACATCTGATGATTAACTGTGATAAAACCAAGAGGTGGCCTATCAGCAGTATCGTTTACCCCAGAAAGCAAAGCGTCCGCTTCAGCAATACCGAACTGAATGCATAATTGGCTGAAAACCCGTTGATTCAGAGTGGTTGAAGTTCTTTTCGGGGGATTATCCAAGGGGTTAGCTACAGGGAAGACTTCTTCAGCTTGCGCTACTATCTCTTCTTGTTGAGAAGTCATTCTGCACAAGAAACTGGACATTCAAATATGAAGGTGCATGTTTCCTAAAAGTTTGAAGTGTTGTGCAAAACTACTGAAACAACAAGTAAATGAAATATAACTTGAAATAGTATTGATTGATGCATGTCAATTCAGGAAGTTTCGAGGCTTGTTGTTAAACCAAAGTTAAGTGTAGTATCAATGAAAATGATATTTAGCAACAAGCACTTATAATTGTGTGCATTTTGCGTTGATGCTTCATTTAAATCAGTTGATTCACGTCACTTCATCTGTAATCAGAATCATACTATTTTACTTAAGTAAAATATCATTTCTTTGACCTAATCCATCACTTGATGTGGGCAGTCGATGATGAGTATATTCGTCCCATTTTTGTGCAAATGTTGTGTTTAACAGATTGTTAGTGTTAAAGTTAATATATCTGTAAAGAAGTGTAGCAAGTTCAGGCAAGTTATCTCGACCGTTCAAGCTGAGAATTCAAGTTAAGTGCTGTCACATTTTTGCAAGTAGTCAAGCTCAAGTGGCTTAGCAAAGGTCAAAGCTTTCTTAAGTCGCATTGTTCAAGTCAGATACTTCAGCAATGTCATGTTCCTACGAATTAAAAAGTGTTCAAGTCAAAGAGTTCAAGGCATGAGACTTCAGGTCAAGGCAGTGCATTTTTGTCTATGTATTAGCTCGTTCAGGTGTGGCCGCGACCTAAAGCTTAAGTCGCAAAGAGATTAAGTCGCAGAGAACTTAAGTCGCAAAGAGCTTAAGTCGCAAAGCGTTATGTCACAAGGGTTGTTAGGTAGGTCGGCTTCCTTTAAGTCGCAAGGGTTGTTAGGACGGTCAAATTCGTTAGGTAGCTCCTGAGGTAGCTCAGCAATATTGAGTTATCTCCCATCAAAAGCCATAAGTCCTATTCCCCAATCATATTTTGCCACGCGTCCATCACCATTGCGTCGCCCGAAACATCATGGCTTAACCTAAAAACCCACTAACCTGTTAACCAAAAATCCCTTCGTCTCCTCCAATCGCCTAAGGCCTCATCTTCTTCTCCGAATCTCCAGAAAACATCATCAAATTCCATACGGCTTTGAGAAATCATAGGCTGATCAGTTTTTAGAGCAATTACAAACAGTTCGGTGGCGATCGGAGGGCGAATCGGGAGGAAATCTTACAGCAAAGCAATAAAAATCGTGTGAAAGTGATTATGAGGAAACTGATGGCAAATACAATGGAGAGGTGATCGATTTACCTAGCGTTGTTGTTAGGAATAATGATCGAAGCAACAAGGGGTTTCGCTTTGAGGATTCTTGAGCTCAAGAATGGCAATGGCGGTAGAGTATAAGTAGTGGAATGAGGAGGAAGAAACAAGCTAATGGATTATATAGGGGAAAGAAAAGAAGGCGTATCGGTACACGAGTTAGTGAGGTTATTAAGTCGCCCACGACCTAGAGTGGTAAGATCGAAGCACATGACCTATAGCATAGGCGCACACTTCGAGGGGCAAGTGTTAACATCACTCTGAACGGCGATTCAAGTGCTCAAAAGAAAAGCGACCTAACGATCTAAAGCCTCCAGCGAGTTAACATGGCAACAGTTAGCGACCTAATGACTTGAACTAAGGAGCCAAGCGACCTAACGGGTTAACACACAAGCGACCTAATGTAATAAAGTGCGAGCGAGCTACCAAGGATGAAGTTCTACAGCGAGTTAACGACCTAGCAAGCTAACGACCTAGCGAGTTAACGACCTAGCGAGTTAACGAACTAGTGAGCCACAAGCTTCATATCGTTATGTCTCTCGGTTATAGGTTGGACCAACATTAGATCGCTGCTACTCCTACGACCAGCCTAAGTCGCTCCACTAGGTACCTCGACATGATTAAGTCGCCAACCATTCTCCCTAGGTTGCTTACGACCCACTAGCCTGTTCAAGTGATCAAGTGCAACCATGATGAGCCTTAAACCATATCCCTTAGGTCGCTTACGACCAACGACCTAACCCCTAGGTCGCCCATGACCTACGACCTAACTCCAGAATTTCCCTATAAATACCTTGCCTACTCCACCAAGAAGGGGACTTTTGGATCATTTCTAGAATGCCGATACTTTGCTATTTTCTCAACTCATCCAACACTTCAAACACTAAAGACGCTTCAACGAACTTTGGGAAGAGATCTAGCACATTCGACATGAATTCGAAGAGCTCTTCTGCATTGAAATTCTAGCTACTCGTCTTAGTTGTGTTGTTATCAAGGATCATTGTAAAAGTTGTAATCGAATTAGCAATAAAGAGGATTAAAGTGGACGTATGCTTGACATTATGCCGAACCACTATAAAAACTATTGTCTCTTTACTGTTTCTCTGTTATTTCCTGCTTATCTCTAGTTCCTGTACCAATGGGTGGTGCTTTCACATTTTCACTAGTTACACCGGGGTGTTAGCGTCCAATTTTAGCGTTAACACCTGAGTTATAGAACTTAAACCCAAAATGTAAGTTTACTCATTTGCAAATAATTATCCCATCTCCTACTGACTAGAAACATCACATGCATCAATTTAAAACAAAGCTTAATTGTTTACTTACATTAAAAATGCAGAGATCCCTTTTGAAGCTGGAATGAAATTTGCATGCTCATGTTTTTAATTCCAAAAAACTTTGAAAATTTGAAAACCGCATCTTGATATTTGATTTCAGAAACTTGAATTGCTTGAAATATTAAGATAGAAATGCATTGAAGCTTATTTTTATTGCTGTTTGCTTGAGAATTATCTCAGGCCTTCGAATTGAACTTCCAGTTTTTCTTTTCCCTTTGAACTATTTTCGGTTTTGAATGTTTCTCAGGTTTGTATTTTTTTCCTTTTCTTTCTTTTTTACTATCTTAATTTCAGTTTGAAGATGAAAGAAGAATTGGGAAGGAGAATGAATGTATTACCCTGGTTTACTTTTTCTAATTCATAATGTTTTATAAAATTCTAACTCAAATTGAAAAAAATTAAATGCCACTTGTATTTACAAATAAAGATACGCTTAAACTTGTTGATGGTATAATCTATTCCCTTTACACTTGTTATTATAAGAAATATTATGTTTTAACTCCTTAACTTTAAATAAATTTATATTAACATGTACATTATATTTTCAAATCTTATACTTACACTTTTAAAAAGGCATATTCATATTAAAGCTTTGCATATATACTAACTATATATATTTTTTCTCAAGTAATCTTGATCTTTTATTAAATCTCATTTTATACCTTTACAATTTTTAATTCAATTTTTTTATTTATAAATACTTATTCTTAAATTCCAAATCAAATTCTTTTTATAATCTAAAAATTTATTTGTTTTAGAATTTTTTTTAATTAATTCATAATTAAATTCATAATTTAGTTTCAAAAATTAAATTAATTGTCAAATTAAACCTGTTCAAATTTCGGTAATGTTACAAATCCCCCCTTAGAAAATTTCGTCCTCAAAATTTGAAAGTAGGGAGACAATAAAAGATGGATACACAAAGACAGAGAGACAGTTTCCAAATCGAACTGGGTATCTGTTCTGCATTTGGCTTACCAAATTAGAATATCACTAATAATTATGAGAACGAACTCATTCAATGCAAGACACTCGGGTCACCAGATCTATGAATAGGCAGGGGTATTGCTTAGTTCAAAAGATAACTAACCACTCGTTGAATATACCTGGACCCAATAGAATAAATAGATATATGGATACAATCTCGAAACTTTTAGTTTAACCATCCAAAATATACCTATCAACCATAGCAACCAATGCAAACAATTCATCCAAACAAACAATTCTGACCCATCTGGAGTTTGTGTCCAATGCAAATATATCAAAGCTTCTTCCTGGAGCTGCCAGGAACCATCAAAGAATTGAAAAGACGAATCAAAGGAGATTGATAGAGAAATTTGTTTCCACTATTGCAGGATACTGACCATTTGTAATGGTACTCTGTTGTCCCATATCTCGTCCTCTTCTCACACTTATACTCACTATCAGTGGATAGTAAGAGAATTTATTGAGGCGTTCGAACGAATATCTTAGGGAATATACTCATTCTAGGGTATACTTCACCCAATCTCTAATGAGTTACCTAATGTGTTATACTCCTGAGCTAAAATTTCAACCTTCAACTCTGATACCAAATGTGACGACCCTGACTCGACCTTCGAAAATCGGCACCGAATACGACACTCGTATTCCAATGACGTAGATCCAAACGTCGAATCGGGTTCGTCGGAGTTTATAACACATTAAGTATAACAACACAGCGGAAGAAAGAAATGAATATCATATACAACTCCATTGATACAATATCCAAATATACAACAATGATCAATATCAGAGATACAAAGAAATGCTGCAGCAGAAAATCCAATGAACTAGCAGCGGAAACAACTAGAACTTGAAACACCAGAAGAAACACCAATACCAGCAATCTCCGTAGATAGCTCGAACCACCATCAAGTTGCACCAAGCTAAGCAAGTCTGGTCGTCCTTACCAAATACTTCAATATCCAAAGTCTTCACAGAATAACAAAGAGAAAGCCGAAAGCTACCGGATCGTTATTTATATCTACTATGTGAAAAACCCAACTCTAGTCATGGGACTGGTATGAGAAAATAAAAAAAATTTATTTTTAAAAACAAACAAAAGAATTTAAATTTGAAATCCGCAATGCTTTTTGGAAAATGAAACTACCATAAGGCCTCCCGGCACACACACACAATGCGATCGCACATTTGGGGGAGATTTCTTCTTATGATAGTCAAAAATGCTTGATACACAAAAACCATTTGATATTATTATTAGTGCATAGTTGTTAACCCTATCTCGGTTACGACTCAGCAGGTCTAGTACGTGGAGATGGCGCCGACTCAAGAGATGCCGACTCAGAAGAGTTGCCGACCTAACAACCCAAAGACTTTGCCGATCTAACAGCTCAGGACTTAATTCGATGCCGACCTAACCAATTAACAAGGTGGCCGACTTAGTTCGGTGCCGACCTAATTAGTTAAGAAACGCGCCGATCCAATGCTTTCCCATAGATACCGACCTAAGGCATGAAGAAATACCGACCTAAGGCATGAAGAAATTCCGACCTAAGGCATGAAGAAATACCGACCTAAGGCATGAAGAAATTCCGACCTAAGGCTTGAAGGGATGCCGGTCTAACGAGGCTATGCCGACCTAAGGAAAGTTCCGACCTAGTATGGAAGCCGACCTAGTGTATGTTCCGATCTAGCAACTCGAGGACTTTACCGACTTATAGTAAGTCGTAACCGATCTAAGGGTGTAAAGGATGGAGTAGCGGGGCAGTTTAGCATGTGACATACTAACTCGGTAGCGACCTAGCTTGTTTCCATTAAGTCGTAGGGCTTGACTCGTTAGATCGGCGAAGGGATAAGATAAGTCGGTCGCGACCTAGCTTGACCCGGTAACGACTTTGGACTTGTGCAAATTCAACGAAGGAAGATCAACACAGCTTGATCATATAAGGGCTCCTATAAGCCGGCTGCGACTTAACTGGGTCGGTGAGGAGTTAAGACCGAGCCTAAGTCGAAAAATCTTTGCCTATAAATACCACCCTACCTTCAACATTAAAAGGACTTTTGGTTGATCAATTTTCAAGGGCCATTACTCTGCCGAATTCCAGACTACTTCAAAGCTTTTTAGATCCAACAAACTTCTAAAGGAACTCCATGAAGGAATCATCCACATTCACCATGGATTTGAAGATGATTGTCAACGTCAAAGCTTGAGCTACTTGTTTTACATATCCTATAACTTGAAGTGTGTTGTAATTGAAAGATCTTGTAAAGGGATTGTAATCAAACTAGTGATAAAAAGATTAAAGTGGACGTAGGCTGGATTATAAGCCGAACCACTATAAATACTGTGTCTCTTACTGTTTTTCTGCATACTTTCTGCTTATTTCTGTTTCCCGTACGAACGGGTGGTGCTTTCACAATCACATCCTATACACCAGGGTGTTAGCGTTTAAATTTGAGCGTTAACATTTTGGTGCTTTCACTGAGAATTGAACTCAGGGCCTCTATCATCATTGCTTCAGAAAGATTTGTAGATAAAGTTTCTTTAAGAACCAGAAGTCTATCCGAAATCATGGCTCCTGGAAGGAAAAGTAAATCTGTGAGATCTGCAAACGTTCAAGAGGGAACCTCCGCTTCCCCAACACCAAATCAAGCTACTCCAACTGTTGGGGTTACGAAAGCAGAGTTAGATGCCGCAATTTTGGGGTTGAACAGACAGATACATGCTCAAAATGTGCAAATGGAAGCCCAGAATGCCCAAAACGCCTTAATCCTGAATAAGTTGAACGATTTGCTCGGGGCAAACCGTCAATCAACAGCTAATGAAAGGAATTTTGCTGGTAATATTCATGAAACTGAAGAAAGGAATGTTTCCGAAAGGGACACTAACCCCGCTGAGCAAATACTTCCTGAGGTTGGCGGATCTAGGGCTCGCAATGATGAAGAATATCTCTCTGGAATGGTTCGCCAAATTATGAAGGAGAGCATGCAAAGAGTCGAAGATGAGAAAGAATGGGGCTTTGCTCCAAGCAAGACTCCATTTACTGAAAAAATTCTAAAGGCTGAATTCCCGCGAAAATTCGCTCCTCCAACTATCCCAGCTTATAGGGGGACAAGTGATCCAAACGAATTCCTGTACAAATATGATTGGCATATGACAGGTGCCCGAGCCTCAGATGAAGTAAAATGCAGATATTTCCCCGTATATCTGGAAGGCGTAGCTCTGCTCTGGTTCACAAAGCTACCTGTCCGGTCCATCGATCAGTTTTCAGACCTAACCAGGAAATTTAAAGAGCAATTTAGGCTATATGCTTCAAAGGCCAAAGACATCATGTCATTATCCGGTTTGGAGCAGAATCCGGGGGAAACTATCAAGTCTTTCTTAAATCGCTTTAATATAGCGTTAGCTGAGGTGGATAATGCAGAACCCCGCATGGTCTTGACCTATTTGATGAGGGCCATAGATAAATCTAGTGAGTTTGGAAGATGGTTGAATATGAAGGAACCAAGCTCTCTCGAAAAGTTCTACAAGAAAGCAGACGAGTTCATGCGTCTGGAGAGCCGCCCTGTATCGACAAAAGCAGCATTGGAAAAGGTTGAAGCTAACACCAATGCTCCACGCAAAAATGAGTCTGTGGGACAGAAGAGGGAGAACAACAATGGAAAACAACAGAATAATCAGAAGAAGCATAGATCCTTCAAGCCATCAGAATACACACCTTTGTCAGATACTCCAGAACGAATCTACCTGGCTACCAAAGATTCTGTCAATTATCCTAAACCCCCAGTCTTGAGAACCGGGAAAAAAGCTGTGCAAAGTGGGAGGTTCTGTCGCTTTCATAATCAGCCCGGTCATGATACTGATGACTGCCGTCAATTGAAGAATCTAATTGAAGAATTGTTAAGGGAAAATAAACTACAACAATTTGTGAAGAAGAATGATAATAATAATCCTGCTTCGTCGAACCAAGGACAGCAAACTCCTGCTCATCAATCTGGGACTAATGGTGAAGATGCAGGTTTTGAGTCTGGAAGGCCTGTTATCAATATCATTACAGGCGGACCTCACCCAGCGGGCAGAAGCTGGGGTGAGATGGAAAGGTATTCCCGGGCCCTGAAATATGCATCGGAGGAAGAAAATGTTTTTGTTCTAGAAGACACCACGCCTTTGAAGCAACGAAAGACATTCAATGATGGCATTGTATTCAAAACCAGGGATTCCATCGGTATTGAAGCCCCAACCTTGGATCCTTTGGTCATCTCGGCTGGCATTGGGCCAGCCATCGTCAGAAGGATTCTTATCGACAGCGGCGCATCCTGTAATATCCTCTTTAAGAAAACCTTCGACCAGATGAAGATTCCTATGGTTGAAGTGCAGGCATCATTGCAAAAAATTGCTGGCTTCGCAGGGGAGCCAAAGCAACCAGTAGGAACCATTGACTTGCTTGTGGAACTCGGAGAAGGAGAAAGAAAAGTAGTTCGCAAGCAGACTTTTGTGATAGTAGATGAATTTTCTGCTTATAATGCTTTCTTTGGTCGACCTATTCTTGCTGCATTCAAAGCTGTCCTTGCCCCATGGTGTCTTACTATTAAATTCCCTACAGACAATGGGGTAGGAGTTATTAAAGGAGACCAGAACGCTGGGCGAGAATGTTATATGACAGAGCTGCGAGAAACAAGGAAGAGAGAAATGGGAAAAGATGCGGCAACCCCAATCCGCATCAAAACACCAACCCTATAGCAACTACAGGGCGGACCCTGCACTGGCGAGCATAGCGGGGCACGAAAAGTGATGGATCCTAGAAAGGCCAGTGCGGGGGAGAGTAGGGTGGTACCAGCAGAAACAACGATACCGGTGCCCGTTGATCTGAAGGACCCAAACAAGGTGCTGAATGTGGGTTCACAACTTAATGTGTCAGTTCAGAATGCCTTGATATCTTTTTTGAAAGCAAACCTGGATGTTTTTGCTTGGACCCATGCCGATATGTGCGGAATATCCCCAGAAGTTGCGGTACATGCTCTGAATATTGACCCAAAGTTCACGCCAGTAAAGCAGAAAAGAAGAATCCAAGGTCCAGAAAGGTCGACAGCATTGAAAGAGGAAGTTGACCGGCTCATGGAGAATAATTTCATCAGAGAATCTACCTATCCAAATTGGGTTTCAAATCCAGTGCTGGTTAAGAAAGCCAATGGTAAATGGAGAGTGTGCATCGACTTTTCAGATCTAAACAAGGCCTGTCCCAAAGACTGCTTCCCATTACCCAGGATCGATCAACTGGTAGATGGAACAACGGGTCATGAATTGTTGTCTTTTATGGATGCCTACTCCGGATATAATCAGATCATGATGCATGAGCCAGATCAGGAGGACACAAGCTTTATCACCGATGTCGGTCTTTACTGTTACAGAGTTATGCCCTTTGGGTTGAAGAATGCGGGGGCAACATACCAAAGACTGGTCAATGCTATGTTCAAACCGCAGTTGGGAAAGACTATGGAAGTTTACGTTGATGACATGCTAGTAAAATCTAAGAAAGCAGTGGATCACATCGAACACTTAGCAGAAATGTTCGCAATCCTCCGAAGATACGGAATGAAGCTTAACCCTTTAAAATGTTCTTTCGGGGTAGAATCTGGAAAGTTCTTGGGTTTCATCGTGAGCGCTAGGGGCATTGAAGCTAGTCCAGCTCAAATCACTGCTTTAAAAGAAGTCAAAGCTCCTAAAACAAAGAGGGAATTGCAAAGTCTCAATGGAAAAATTGCCGCCTTAAGTCGGTTCATATCCAAAGCTACTGATAAATGCATTCCATTCTTCGACGCTCTAAAGAAAGGAAAGAAAAACTTTGACTGGACTCTCGAATGCCAGAAAGCTTTTGAAGAATTGATTCAACATATGGAAAAGCCTCCAATACTTTCTAGGCCCGGCGATGGCGAGGATCTTCTTATATACTTGGCAGTTTCATCTCATGCTTTAAGTGCAGCGCTGGTACGGGAAGACAAAAGGATTCAACATCCAGTTTACTATATCAGCAAAAGACTCACTGGGGCAGAAATGAATTACTCCAAGTTGGAAAAACTCGCCTATTGTCTATTGATTGCCTCAAGAAAGTTGAGGCAATATTTCCAGGCTCATCCTATCAAAGTCCTCACTCATCAACCTTTAAAGCAAGTCCTGTTTCGCCCCGAAACTTCGGGCCGCCTTCTAAAGTGGAATATTGAACTGAGCCAATATGACATCACTTATCATCCCAGAAAAGCGATCAACGGACAAGCTTTGGCAGATTTTGTCGCAGAATTTACAGACAAGGGTAGCAGCGAGGAAGAAACAATCGAGAACTCCCCAATCCAATGGAAGTTATTTGTAGATGGCGCAAGAAATGATTACTGTTCAGGTGCTGGAATTGTTCTTGAAACTCCTGAAGGCCGGTCATTATGCTATGCGCTAAGATTAGAATTTCCTTCAACAAACAATGAAGCAGAATATGAAGCTCTGATTGCTGGTTTGAAAATTGCTAAAGAACTAAACATTCGAGCGTTACAGATCTTCAGTGATTCTCAGCTTATAGTATGCCAAGTCAAGAAGGAGTTTCAAACGAAAGGAGGAAATCTGCCCGCTTATGTGTCAAAGGCTTGGGAACTTTTATGTGAATTCGACCATTACACGATAAGTCATATTCCTCGAGAAGAAAACATGAAAGCAGATTATCTCGCAAAATACTCAAGTTCTGGCGAAGCCCAATCCTTAGGGTTAGTTCCAGTGGAAGTTTTGTCAAATCCAAGCATTGATGAAATGGATATCGATTGGGTTATGAGTATGTCACAAGAGCAAGAATCATGGATGACTCCAATAACAAAGTATCTACTCAATGGCTCTTTACCAGAAAACTCTAAAGAACGACAAAAGCTACTGAGAAAAGCTTCTCGATATATAATCCAGGATGGTCAATTATACAGACGAGGATTCTCAATGCCACTACTTCGATGTGTATCCAAAGAAGAAGCCAAAATAATCCTATCAGAGGTACATGGAGGAGAATGTGGGGATCATTCAGGTGGTCAAACTTTAGCAAAGAAAATTCTCCGATATGGATATTTTTGGCCAGAAATTAATCGAGATGCTGCAGATTACTCTCGAAAATGTGACAGATGTCAAAGATTTGCCAAAATTCCTAGAGCACCTTCTACTGAACTCACACAAATGACCAGTCCGTGGCCGTTTGCAATTTGGGGAATAGATTTGATCGGACCTTTACCAACCGCCAAATCTGGAATCAAATATGCCATTGTTGCTGTAGATTATTTCACTAAATGGGCTGAAGCTGAACCATTGGCAACCATCACCTCCAAAAAGATGATAAATTTTGTGACTAAGAATATCATTTGCAGATACGGTGTGCCTCAAAAGATAATTACAGATAATGGTACTCAATTTGAAAGTGAAGAATTCCAAGATTTTTGTAAACGATTCAAAATCCTGAAAAGCTTCTCAGCAGTAGCTCATCCGCAGGCAAACGGGCAAGTGGAAGCAGTAAATAAAATTATCAAGTCAACCATCAAAAAGCAACTTGAAAGAGCTAAGGGTGGTTGGGTCGATAAGCTACCACTAGCACTATGGGCATATAGAACTACCCATAAAACTGCAACTGGGCATACTCCGTTTTCATTAGCATATGGGTCGGAAGCAATGATTCCGGTAGAAACAGAGATCCCTTCACATAGAAGAATCCACTTCAGTCAAATGGAAAATGAAAAGTTGCAATCTGAAGCACTAGATCTTCTTGATGAGAAAAGAGAAGAAGCAGAACTCAGAGTTGCAGCTCATCAACAAAGAATAGCCAGACATTTCAATTCTAAAGTTCGCCAACGCAGCTTTGAAATCGGAGATCTAGTCCTGAAAAGAATTATGACCGCGACAGGTGTGTTTGGGCCTAATTGGGAAGGACCGTATGTGATAGGTCAGAAGCTTCTTGACGGCACATTCAAACTCACTACTGTTGAAGGAGATCAAATTCCAAGGGCATGGAACAGCAATCATTTGCGTCCATATTTTACTTGAAATTCTTGTTGAAATATTGTAAAAAGAATTGTGAATGTATGATTCTTGTAATTGAAAGCAATTGTAAAACTGATGAAAGTGAATGATGAATGAATATAAAGTGGATGTAGGCCCAGATTTTTGGCCGAACCACTATAAATCTTGTGTTCCTTACTTTTATTACATGTTTGCTTTATTTTCGATATAAAAAGTACATAGAATGTATTGCTAAAATGTCGATTTAAATTTTTGCAGACAATGGAAGTAAAACTTGCACATAATAAGACCGAGAAATTCACTCCATCATTCAACAAACAAATTTCAAGTCATAAAAAACCCGAATTCAAATCCTAGATAGGAAATATTTCAATTGAACGGCTAATGATTTCGTAAAAACGAGCCCTTGCTAATAAATTGAGATTGTTTGAACAAACAAACATCCAATTAGGAAGCTAGTGCCCGTTCTCACGAACTTGCCTGTCAACGAAGTATACTTCCTTGGATTAAACCAGCTACTTGCAAAAAAGGGGAAATGACGACTTGGAAAGGAAAAATAGAGGAATTGAAAGGCATAAGCAAGAAGACGAGGAAACAAACAAAATCCATCATCAGCAACACAAGTCCTCTTCAGAGGCACAACTCTTCGGAGGATAAAAGACCTCTAATGGGTCATATGCCACAAAAAAGAAAGTTCTCTACTCAACAAAAAAGATTGGAGGAGTCATGACCCTCCAACCATGAGAGAGCAACTTCCAGGCGATGAAAACCCTCTCTGAGGCACATTTCACCAGGAGTCGAAGTAGTTACTCTTCGGAGTATCACTTCACCAAAGTTGAAATGCAAACAAAATAAAGACCTCTTCGGAGGCACATTTCACCAGGAGTCGAAGTAGTTGCTCTTCGGAGTTTCACTTCACCAAAGTTGAAATGCAAACAAAATAAAGACCTCTTCGGGGGCACATTTCACCAAGAGTTGGGGTAGTTACTCTTCAGAGTTCCACTTCACCAAAGTTGAAATGCAAATAAAATAAAGACCTCTTCGGAGGCATATTTCACCAGGAGTTGAAGTGTAACAGCCGCTCTTCGGAATTTCACTTCACCGGAGTTGAAAGACAAGCAAAATAAGGACCTCTTCGGAGGCACAATCAAGAAGAAAGACCTCTTCGGAAGCCCACGTTTCGCCGAGATTGAAATAAAACTTCCAAGTGTTGAAACGTGGAAAAGCTTTCTAAGGCAAAACTCTTTGGAGGTACACGTTTCGCCGAGATTGAAATAAAACTTCCAAGTGTTGAAACGTGAAAAAATCCCTCCGTAGAGGTACAACTTTCCATATATAAAAAAGAAAAATCCTCATCAGGGGCATGCTTTAACTCACAAAGGAAGAGTAATTTACCTATTCTGGAAAATGATCTTCTTTTAAAAAAAAAAAAAAAAAAAAAAAGGAAGAAGAGAAGAGAAAAGGAGTTAAAGTACCCTTCAGAGGTCCGCTTTGCTACATAAAAGAAATCACTCGGTAAAAAAGAAAATGTACTTAAGCAAAAAAGAAAGAAGTGATTTCTTCAAAGGACAAAGCGCGTAGAAACTCATATGAAGGGGGTTGCACTCTACAAGAATTCTTTTTAAAATAAAAATAAAATAATTATTCTTTAGCAAATAAGAGTGCAAGTCCCCTCGAGGTATAGAATATTGCAGCATACTTATGGAATGGGGGCAATATAGTATAATTACACACGATATGGTATAACTAAACCAGCAAAAGGTAACGCTCAAGTAACATACCATAAGCTCGCTGCAATATCAAATAAACTCATGCCAAAACGAATAACAAATGTATTCTTTAATTCAAACAAAAGTTTGTACAAACGAGGAATCATTTTATTCAATTACAATGCAGGTACAGGTTTCAAAATAAGGAAAAGCGGGGGCCGGTACCCGCACAATTCTCGGCCAGTGCATGCAAAACACAAAAAACTAGAAACTGAAGATCTTCACTTCTTTTTGCTGCCTTTAGACCCTTTACCCGGCCGAATGATCAGCTTATCAGGGCGGTCGGTGGGCATAAGGGAAGTGGGAGAGGAAGGCGCAACCGGTCCAGCTTTCAGCTCCTCTTCAGTGGTGGTGACTATCTTCCCCCTCCTCTTTGGTGTCCCACGCTTCTTTTTTCTTCTTTTTGAGGAAGACTCACTCCCGGGAGTAACAAGTTTAGATAGAACAATCTCGTCAGAGGGAGTTCGCTCTGAAGATGTGTCACCTCCCTCAGGCCTTTCATCTTTCTGCTCTTGTGAAGCAATGGGATCATCCAAGCCGTGAAGAGCCTCTATTTGTTCTTCTTGTGACCCAGGTTGCGAGGCAGAAGGAGGCGCCACTTGAAGAGATGGAGGAAGGATCACCGGGGGAGAAGAAGCTTGAGTTTGGCTCGGTGCTTTCTCTACAAAGGAGAAAAAACTTAAAATATCAGTATCTTTCGAAAAGAGAGGGGATGACGGCTCGTCAAAAGTCGGGAATTCATTGACATTTGAGGAATAATCAAAAGTCGGGAATTCATTGACATTTGAAAAATAATCAAGAAGATCGTCAAGCTCACAAGGAGCGAACGAGCAGTTCACCACTTGGGCTGGTCCGGTGTCAAGTTTACCTGGGGCAGTTGGATCTCTGAGGCTGATTTCATATCGCTGTGCTTCGTTGCTTTCACCACCTTCATCCCCGCCTTGTGCACTTGTAGTTTCAGTTACTGTCTTAGTTGCAGGCGGAGTATAGGAGCTAGAACCCGTGATGTCAACCACAGGAGAAACTGGAGGTTGGATAGAGGAAGTAAGCGTTAATTCCTTTCCAGAACGTTCCTCTTCCGCCATTCCAGTTCTCATCCTGGCAAGTTGTTCTCGCCCCTTCGCAAGAGCAGCGCGAGCTTCCTCATCCAGGTAACGCGCCTCAAAATCTCCATCGCCATACCCGGCGTCTTTAAACATGTTAAGAGCAGCTTCCCACACCTCGGCCAGGGTGATTTCATACTTGGGACCAAGAAAAGAGAGGCTGCCGCGTCCCAAGACACAGTGTAAATAAAAATCGAATAAAGTCGAATTGATATCGGTTTCCATGGTCTGAGCAGTTTCTTCGGCTGCAATTTTGCCAGCCATGGCCTCATCTCGATCTTTTTCGGTCTGAGCAAGTTGGGCTTTTAGCGCTTCTATCTCCATGTCCCGGGCGCTCAGTTTATTCTGCAACTGGGTGACATCAGTGCGGTGGTTCTCTACAGCTTGTTCTAACCTCTCAGCTTTAGCTTCAGCGTCCCTCTGGCTGGCGTGCGCATCTCGCACTTGTTTTTGCAATACCTCTTCTCTTTGGGTGTAAGTATTAGTAGAAGAGGCAAGATCATCTTTGAGCTGCTTTACTTCAGCTTCGAGTTTTTCATTGTATTCGGCTATCTCCTTCATCTCAGCGTTGTGTTGATCAAGAATCTTCTGCCATTCTGATTTGTCATTTTCCATGGTCAGCATTGCTTCGATGTTAGCCCGATTAACTCTTTGAAGTTCATCAACCAGCTTTTGCCATCCAGACATTCTATCGATATCAAGCTTGACAGCATCGAGATTTCTGTACATAGCTTCTTTGTCGATGGGGACCAAATCAAGGTCGAAGCGTACCCCCCTCAAACACCAGTTCGGGAATCGGCTCTGCAAAGTCGGGGGGCCCCTTTCAACATGGTATGAAGGCCTGTTGAGAAGTGTTTGGATGGCACTTCCTTCAAGAGCAGGAGATTTGGAAGGGATGTCAATAGAGACTGAGGCACCAGGTCTCTCAGATGTCACGGGCACGTGCTCCTCGCCAAGTTTGGTCCGCTTTCTCGAATCCTCAATATGGCTCTTCCCCCTATCATCGTGCGTTTTACGTTTATGGGAATCATCATCCCTTGGGAAGGATTCATGTCGCGTGCCCGCTCCCTCATGACGTTCTTCATACCTTCTCCTCTCTTCAGCTTTTCGCGCAGCTCTCTGCTCATTGGTCTCTCTGGGATCGGTATAGTATTGCTTGTAATCATAGCTGCCACGCCCTCCATAGCGTCGAAAGTCTTTGTAATAAGAACCGCTGCCGCTGCGCCCCATAGAGGAATCTGAAAAGGCAAAAATAGCAAGTCTTAGAAACTTCCGGAGAAAAGAAGTTAAATGTGAACAAATGCCAAAAAATCCTAAGTGTTGTGTGATGTGCAAGCTACGCGCATTAAGCTACAAACCACTCATTGGTGTAGAGGTGATGATAGCTTGGGTATGAGGAGTTGGTGTTTGTGTTGGTGTTAGTCGAAGAAGGGACGTCGCCTCAACTATAGGAGAGATAGTTTTAGACACGTCATCTCTAAAAAGCTCCTGTGAGGTCACTATTATGTCGCTCAACCCATCATAAACATCGTCACCATCATGCTCGGTGAGACTTGTTTTCTCAGTTCCTACATCAGCTAATCCCCCGAGAGGCTGTGAAGGTTCTTCTTCTTCCTCAATCGGGGCAAGTGCCGTCTTACTAGATGACCCCATAATGTCGGTAGGGGTGGAACATTTCACCAATGAAGCTTCGATGTTAGACTCTTTTGATGAGGGTTGTTCGATAGTAACGGGGGCATCCGATGCTTCAGTCGGGGAATCGGGAACTTCAGTCGGAGCTTCACAAAGCTGAGTATAGCGAGAAGGGTGGAGAAGTCCGTATTGATGTAGAAATTCGTCGCTTAGTAGAAACTTGATACTTCTCTCTTCTGCGGCTACAGCGCTCAGTCTATCAAAAGTCTGCCTATGTATCGGATCTCTAGAGGGAAGGGGAAGTGCTGAAAAAAGCAAAGAATGAGATTAGCAATTTGGACCCCGAAAAGAGTTAAAAAAGAAAGTGGAAAGACGGAAATAAATGATCTTACTTCCTACTCTCCAAGAAGCATAAAACTCTGGGGGACTGCGGGCAAAGAAAAATTGGTTTAAAAATCCATGGACACTTTCAGTAAGATCAAGAATGAGCTTGCGGTTTCTTGCACTTCTCACAATGATAAGAGAAGGATGGTCTTTGCTCTTTGCAAACGAGCATAAGTAGCGAATTTCTTCGAAGCTCGGCAGTCGGTCAAGATTTCTTCTGAACAAAACACCCAACCCCATCAAGATAGCGTAACCATTAGGATGAAGTTGGAACGGAGAAATTGACATCCGAAGAAGAAGAATTCGAAGAAAGTCATTGAAAGGTGGGATCGCCCCACTTAAGCACATTTGACGATTAACCGCGACAAAACCATAGGGAGGTCTGTCAGCAGTATCATTCGGTCCAGGAAATATGACATCATCTTCAGCAAAGCCGAATTGAGTACGCAACTGAATAAATGTTCTCGAAGATAGAATAGTCGAAGTTCTTTCCGGAGGATTCTCTATAGGAACAGCTATCGGGAAAGTTTCTTCTTCTTGACTTGCTGCTTCTTCTCCTTGATGGGAAGTCATTCTACACAAGCAATTGGATATTCAAACATGAAGGTGCACGTTTCCTAAAGTGTGTGAAGTGTTGTACAAGTATCAATCAAACAATAAGCAAAGGTAACTGGAATAAAACCTAGCAAACATTTGTTAGTTATAAAAACCAGGAATCTTTGTTTTGAGTTTGAATATGCAAATACAATGTTGATGCAAACAAATCAGTTCAAATTGTTGATACTTTGCATTAATATTCTACTTTAGTCAATTAATTTACAACATTTCATGCAATATGTTCATATCTCTTATCTTGTCTTAACTAATCTGTCATTTGATATGGGCAGTCAATGGCAGTATGTGCGCCTTGGTTTTCTTTGTTTGTATGTTATTATCAACAGGTTTACAGCTCAAAAGTGAGAATGATATGTGAAGTGACACAATGACATTCAAACAAATTTAAAGTTGGGGCATTTCAAATCTTAATCCCTGTTCAAGGTTTATTCAATTTAGTTCGGTAGTCCGGGTTAAAATACTTGAAGAAGGCCTATGTTTCTAAGTGTCATTACGTCCAGAGCCCAAGTGTTAGCTCGGCTACGATTCAAAAATTCTCATGCGAGATAAGACTGAGTCGGTAACGGGTCAAAATCTAGGTGGTTCAGCTTGGCGACTCATTTCCTCTAGTTCGCATGGGGGAGATAAGAAGGCAAGCTCCAAGTCGAAAGGCAGGAATTCCTCCAAGTCTTAACTCGGTCACGATCTAAGCTTTAATGTTTAGGTCGGCGAGATTCTTTCAAGCATTATCTCAACCACGATTTAAGGTCGTGTAAGAGCTAGATCGGTCGAAGGCTAAGCCACCTAAACCCACTAACTCGCCTTCGAGCCAACATCCCATAGCATTAAACCCGATAACCCAATAGCCATTTCTTCAACAGCAGCCTTCATTCAAGCTATCGGATCATCCAATAAAACAGCTCCAAATCGCATAAGTCCGTTGCTCTGCCTTCAGAGATCATTGAACCTGAGTGATAAAACCTTCTTCATCATCTCAACGATCATCTGAAGCCAAAATCGAGTAACCTAAACTTCATCGACTACAGGTATAGTGAGATTCGTGATGGAACGTTGCGCGAAGAGACAATTCGTATTCAAGTGACAGAATTCATGAACCAATAGCAATCTATGATCGAGAAGGGGACGGATTCACTTACGCTCTGAATAGTAGGAATTGCTGGTGATCAGGTAGGATGGAATCGCCTTAAAGAACTCAAGAGAATTTTAATGGCGGAGTTAAGAGAGCAGGTAATGAGAAAGAAGAAGGGGATATGATTTATACCTCGTAGTGAAAGGAACTGAAGCGGCAATTCGTCGGCTTAACTTTTGGACCGTGCCCGATCTAATAACGTGCCGACTCAGTGAAGGGCCGAGATAAGAGATGTTTCGAAGCACACGACTTAAGCCTAAGGCGTATACTTCGAGGGGCAAATGTTAACCCTATCTCGGTTACGACTCAGCAGGTCTAGTACGTGGAGATGGCGCCGACTCAAGAGATGCCGACTCAGAAGAGTTGCCGACCTAACAACCCAAAGACTTTGCCGATCTAACAGCTCAGGACTTAATTCGATGCCGACCTAACCAATTAACAAGGTGGCCGACTTAGTTCGGTGCCGACCTAATTAGTTAAGAAACGCGCCGATCCAATGCTTTCCCATAGATACCGACCTAAGGCATGAAGAAATACCGACCTAAGGCATGAAGAAATTCCGACCTAAGGCATGAAGAAATACCGACCTAAGGCATGAAGAAATTCCGACCTAAGGCTTGAAGGGATGCCGGTCTAACGAGGCTATGCCGACCTAAGGAAAGTTCCGACCTAGTATGGAAGCCGACCTAGTGTATGTTCCGATCTAGCAACTCGAGGACTTTACCGACTTATAGTAAGTCGTAACCGATCTAAGGGTGTAAAGGATGGAGTAGCGGGGCAGTTTAGCATGTGACATACTAACTCGGTAGCGACCTAGCTTGTTTCCATTAAGTCGTAGGGCTTGACTCGTTAGATCGGCGAAGGGATAAGATAAGTCGGTCGCGACCTAGCTTGACCCGGTAACGACTTTGGACTTGTGCAAATTCAACGAAGGAAGATCAACACAGCTTGATCATATAAGGGCTCCTATAAGCCGGCTGCGACTTAACTGGGTCGGTGAGGAGTTAAGACCGAGCCTAAGTCGAAAAATCTTTGCCTATAAATACCACCCTACCTTCAACATTAAAAGGACTTTTGGTTGATCAATTTTCAAGGGCCATTACTCTGCCGAATTCCAGACTACTTCAAAGCTTTTTAGATCCAACAAACTTCTAAAGGAACTCCATGAAGGAATCATCCACATTCACCATGGATTTGAAGATGATTGTCAACGTCAAAGCTTGAGCTACTTGTTTTACATATCCTATAACTTGAAGTGTGTTGTAATTGAAAGATCTTGTAAAGGGATTGTAATCAAACTAGTGATAAAAAGATTAAAGTGGACGTAGGCTGGATTATAAGCCGAACCACTATAAATACTGTGTCTCTTACTGTTTTTCTGCATACTTTCTGCTTATTTCTGTTTCCCGTACGAACGGGTGGTGCTTTCACAATCACATCCTATACACCAGGGTGTTAGCGTTTAAATTTGAGCGTTAACAATAGTGGAAAACATTTCGAAAGTATAATATTAATCTTAACCAGCATACGTACCATTATAGTATGCCAACTATAGCTACCATATTAGATGGCAGGTTCTACAACTAAAACCATACAAGGCGCGTATTGGTGATTGGAATTCCAACAAATGGTCAGGCCAGGAACTTCCCATTGGCACATGGGTACGCCTCTGGAGGGATGCCCCGAGAACCTAACCGGATCTCTACCAACACAAGGCCGGGTTACCTCTGCAAAAATAGGTAACTACTACATGAGTATGCCATCCCCCGGTTGTAAACAACCTTTATCCAAGGATCCTCAATACCAACAACCACAAAGTAATAAATTTGCAGCAACCACATAGGTCAAGTATCAGGGCTCCATATAATGATACCACTTCTATCCAGAAGGAAATGAACATACCCTAAGGGGTGTTACACCTTATAACCTTGCTGCATCCTTCCTGTTCTGACCATTCCGAGGTGTGAGGCTCGACGAAGTCTCGTCCACAAAGCTACGCTTTTCACAAAAGCCATGCTTTGATCAACAAACGATCAGCATCACGTTGTATGCCACATTACCAAATTGGAAATGTATCACTAATAACCATCAACTACATAACCTCTGAGCTCGCACGTCTCAGAGAAGGGTGTTAAGCTAAGAGAATAAATTCTCCGCCACCAACAAAAATGTATTTGATAGAAACCTCCCAATTTATTTCCAAAATACCAAATTAAATTTTCAAATCGATTCCTAAAATTTATTTTAACTCCACATTAAGTTCCAAATTTAATTTCTAAATTTATTTTCTTTTGAAATAAATTTCTTTATCTCTTTCAAATATTTAAAATACGTATCTTACATAAATTCTGCGACTATTAAACAATATTAGTCGAAATTCCTTTATTAAAATATTTACCCATATTTTTGGAATTAATTTGATCAGATTGAAAAAATCAACTTTAATACTTTAATTGTAATGGTCTAGGCTTTTCTACTTTAATTTTCAAAAATGCTATCTCATATTTCTGTTTCAAGCTTTTATATATTCGAATGGAAACACTTTTATTTTTAAAATTATCTTTAATAATAATTTTCTGTTTTCTGAATAAATATATACATATTTTTAAAAACCAAATTTACAGTCATCGTACTGCTATTTTTTTTATCATACATTTAAAAAAAATCAAATCTTTATACAAAAATAAACTTAGAAAATAAAGATGGATATTTGTAAAGTATTTTATTTTCCTTTAACATATGTTTTATTTTCTGGTAAATAAACAAACAGTAATAAATTTTTCTTCTTTCTACTGTAAAATTTATATTTTCTACATGTATATTAAAATATGTAAACTGCACAAATATTCAATTAAGATTAATTTATCTGAGATTAAATTATAGAATAATTGATTTATTCCTTAATTGATGTTTAAATTGAAATTGAAAGTAATTAATTACTTAAAGATAATTACTTGATGATCAAAGTGGATTAATCAAGCGATTAATGAATAATTAAATTAAGGCTAATTAATTTGAATGATAAATTAGTAAAGGTAATTAATTTAGGAATAATTAATTAATTTAAGGTCAAATTAATTAATGAAACTGATAAAGGGATGATGTATTAATTAAAGGTTTACTTCCTTAATTATTTAAAGGATAATTAATTTGTGTGATTAGTTAATCAAAGTAATTAATATGGGAATAATCGATTAAAGGATAATTACATAATTAAGGGGTTAATCAATTTATTATTAATGGTTAATTAATAAATGATTTAAGGATAATTAATTAGGATGATTGTAATTAATTTATGTTAATTAACCAGGATTAGTAATCAATTTGAGTTGAAATTATCAGATAACTAATTTATCTTCCTTTTGGATGACTGTACTCTATTGAGCTGTTGTGAATTGTTTGATATCTCTACTATGTAATGCTGTGTGATGGATTGATATATTTGATATGTAATGTGATGCTATGTAATATGGAATGCAATTACACAAAGTGATTATCTTCTTAAATCAATTTGAAAAACTGTAACGACCCGATTTTTCAATGCCCGAAAGTCGCCATTAATACATCCACAGTATCCAATGCCGCACAATCGAATGTCGGAAAACCGAACCATTATGGTTTAAGAAGAAGAAGATAGAAGAAGAACACAAACAATAAACAGAAGCTCACATTTCGTAGTGGAACAAATATAATAGATAAAGAATAATCTTTAAACAAAAACACTATATCAGTTTATACATCACATTATCAGAGTTTACAACAACAAACAGCGAAAAAGAAATATTACATATAAAAGTGATACGCCTCGCCATCCAGCTTCAACTCCTTAACTTCGCAGCAACTCTTTTCTGAATTCGCTCCCGAATAACTGATAACCTGACTCTAGGCTGTCCGTGTGGAAAATTATGGGCACCCAGAGTTTAGAAAGGGAACAATAAGCTCTGGGTCAGTCATGGGGCTGGTGAGATCTTAAAAAAACAGTTATTTTTAACAAAGAAAACAAAGGAATTTAAAAGAAATTCGCAATGCTTTTTGGAAAATGAAACTACCATAAGGCCTCCCGGCACACACACAATACAATCGCACACTTGGGGGAGATTTCTCCTTATGATAGTAAAACATGCTTAATACACAAAATCTTCTTTAATATTATTATTAATGCATAGTGCAGAAAACATTTGCAAGTATAATATTAATCTTAGCCAGCATACGTACCATTATAGTATGCCTACTATAGCTACCTATTAGATGGCAGATTATACAACTGAAACCGTACAAGGCGCGTATTGGTGATTGTATTTCAAACAAATGGTGAGGCTAAGTAACTTCCTACTGCCACATGGGTACGCCTCTAGCGAGACGCCCCGAGAACCTAACCGGATCTCTGCCAATATAAGGCCGGGTTACCTCTGCAAAAATAGGTAACTACTACACTAGTATGCCATCCCCTGGTCATAAACAACCTTTATCCGATGATCCTCAACAACAACAATCACAAAGTAATATATATTTGCGATATCCACATAAGTTAAGTATCTTGGCTCTATACCATGATACCAATTCTATCCAGAAGGAAATGCACATACCCTAAGGGGCGCTACCCCCTATAACCTTGCTGCATCCTTCCTGTTTTGACCATTCTGGGGTGTGAGGTCCGACGAAGTCTCGTCCACAAAGCTACGCTTTTCACAAAAGCCATTGTTCGATCAACAAATGATCAGCAACACTTCGTATGCCACATTACCAAATTGGGAATGTATCACTAGTAACCATCAACTACACAACCTCTGAGCTCGTATGTCTCAGAGAAGGTGTGAAGCTAAGAGGATAAATTCCCCACCACCAACAGAAATGCATTTGATAGAAACCAGCTTTACATCTCAAAGTGTAACGTCAGACACACAACCATACAAGTACGTTTCGGGATCGAACGGAACCGAAGGCACTTCCAAAGAAGCCCTTAAAATCCGGATATTCACTAATCACGTCTGGAATCCCATAACAAAAGGTGATAAAATCTCTATACCAGAGCAACCCGGTGCAGAGACATTCGATAGGTAATCCTTTCGCTTTTGAAAATACCCAGTCTTCAACACCATTTTCAAATGCAATCCCACTTCGTCGTATCATTATTCGGAATGGGTTTTATGACACAATGTCCTCTCCTGGCTAATCCGAATAACGAGCGCTTATTTTAAAAATAAGTGTTACACTCAGATTCAAACAAATCACAACAAATTCCACTTTGATCTTTTAAATAAAAGATCCATCGCAATCACAAAGGTTCGATGTGGGTTTCGAATATCCATTTGGAATTCGACTCCCGGTCGCATAGAAATTCAAATGCCATTTAAAAAGGCCAATATTGATAGTCAGTTATTTAACTATCAATCATAATTCTCAACAATCACTGGATTTCAAATAATTTTCTCCCAATTATTATTTTCAACATATCTTCGCAAGATAAATTTTCACTTTTCAATACTTTGAAAACAAATTCAAATCAATTTTTCACACTTCAATCCTTTGAAATAAATTTCAAATCAATTTTTTCCTTACGCGGAAAACATTTTTAATATTTATTCATTTCCGCTGAAAATCTACCGAGTTCAAATATTTTAAAATAATATAAATATTAATTTAAAATATACTTGGAAACATTTAAAATAAACTATTTTAGAATATTTTCTTAAATATTAGTTATGAAAAATATTATATTAATATCTCATATAAAAATTCAAGTCCAAAACTAATTTTAAAATAAAATTAGTAGATAGAGTATAAATATTTAAACGTCCAATTTCTAAAACAAATATCAATTTTAAACTTTAAATAATCACTTCCACAATAGTTTAGAATATATTTTTACTTTAAAGATTTCAAAATAACTTAAGTAAATAATTTTTTCCAAAACATCCTTTCCTCAAAACCATCTTTACGACTTCAATTTATATTTATAAACTATATTGAAATCATTCTCGTCTTCCAGGAAAAATACACATTCCATTCAAAAATGGTTAATTCAATCAATTAATAAATCTTTCTGGATTTATTTTAAATTCACGTCCCAAGTCCGTAAATTTCTTTCCAAACTTTAAAAATAAACCAATATTTATTTTTAAAACAAATTTCCCTTTCCTCTTTAAATTCCCGTTGTGAATTTTAAACTTTCAAATACCCAACGATATACGATTTTCAAATCGTTTTCCAAATATTCACTTTCAAGACCTAAATCAATTTTTAAATTGATTTCCAAATTTATTTCAGTCACCAAATCAAATTCCAAATTGATTTTTAAATTTTGTTTCAATCAACAAATCCATTTTCATATTGGTTTCCAAGGGTTTATTTCTAAATCCCCAAATTAATCTTCTAATTTAATTTCTAAATATATTTCGACACCAAATCGATTTTCATGCAAACACTAAATCAATTTTCATATTGATTTCCTAAAGATTTATTCTTTTAACACCAAATCAATTTTCAAATTTATTTTTAAGTAATTCCTTTATATTTTCCAAATTATTTAAAAACCATATTTTTAAACTAAATTCTTCACCTTTTGAATATTATTACTTGAAATCCATTTATTAAACTTTTTCCCATATTTTGGAATTTTATCTAATAGGATTTCACTATAGATTTTCTACCTAAATTTAAAAATTCAACTTTATTTATTTCTGGTATCCTACGATACCAAAAATATATTCGGCTAAATTTTAGCCTTCAATGGTTTCAATCACAAATAATCACACATAGATTATAAATAGTCAACACACAATTTTGAAAACAAATCAAAATGTTTTGAGGAATCCAGTTGGATCCCTTCAACCTGTTTCCCCACATCCACAGATGTTAGCACAACAATTAAATGCCAATTCCACTTCGAGGTGGAATATCGCGGTATATGAGATATATAAAACATCACTTGCTATTATGCGGCGCATAGGGTCTCATCCGCTATATAATGCGAGAAATCAACAACTCTAAATACATATATAATACCAATTCCACTTCGAGGTGGAATATCGCGGTATATGGGTTTAATATAATATCATCCGCTATTATGCGGCACATAGGGTCTAAACTAATATAACTAATAATAAATCAATTATCCAAGCACACAGTCAATCAATTTTAAATCTAACCATTCAAAATTAAATTAAAAAATATATTTGATTGAGTGAGAAGATCTCACCTTCACTGCGCATGCATTCTATTTTCGTTCCGGCTTGCTTCTTTACAGATTTTGACCTAGTATAAACAATACATAAATTTATTAATACTCGAAAAAATTGAACAATTGAATATCTATTTGATAATTTTAATTAAATAAAATTTTATTTTTATTTATTACTAGTGATTTAAATTTAAACTAATAACTTTCCGTTAAAAATCTTTTTTTCTTTCTTCTCTCTTTTCTTTCTTTTTTTTTCTTTTTAAACTAACAACTAGAATAAATTAAGTAGGCTAACTTAACAATTTAATCATCAATTCCTTTATTTAAAACAAAAAGTAATTTTAAAATACATGTATTAATTATTTTTCTTCTAAAATTATTTTATACTTACTAATTTATCCATATATATATATATATATATTTAAATATGTATGAGTATTAAATTTTGAACAGAATTATTTTACTGTAAATACCCTTTTTCTAATTTTTTCTTTCTATGTTTAATTTCTAGCCTACAAAAATATATATATTGTAACGACCCAGAATTTTATTTAATTGAAATTTGAATATTTAATTTATTTTAAATATTTATAAGTGAATTTATAAGTCAAATAAATTTTTATTTGAATTTTTGGATTTAATTGAATAATTAAATCGATAATTTAATACGTTAAATTATGGAAATAATTGAAAATTGAGTTAAATATGATTGAAAATGATTTGTAAAATTTTATTTAATCATATTGAAGTTAGAACGATATTTTAGAACTTTTAAAATCGAATTAAGAGTTAATTTGTGAAAATTGAATATTTTAATATTTAATAATCGACTGTAAAATAGCCAAATTTTGAACAGTCTCAGAATTGAACGAAACCAGTTCCATTGGATCCGTAATAGTTAGTTATTATCGGATTTCAAATTTCGTGTCAATCGGAGTTATCGTTTGATCGTGGCAGCTCGAAACGCATCGAATTATTTTTAATTTAAATTTGGCGAGTCAAAATAGCCATTTTTCAAAAAGTCTCGGATTTCGACGAAACCAGTTTCATCGGATCCGTAATGTGATATTATTGTAAGGTTTCAAATTTCAAGTCAATTGGATTTACCGTTTGTCCGGTACAAATTAAAACGCCTAGAAATCGATTTAAATCGGTTTAATTTAAATTGAGCGTTTGTTGCCATAACTCGCACATACTTCCGAATTAGCTTCCGAAACCTGTTCCATTGTGTCCGGAACGCGGGATAAACCCTAGGTACGCTGGTTACGGCGCGTAAATCGGAGTTCGGAATTCCCGGGATGAATAGTGTTTACGCTTGCTTTTTCTATAAATACACCTCTCTCTTCATTAATAAAAAAAAAAAAATATAATTCCAAACCCTAATCTCATACTACAGCCGCCAGTTTCATATGTATGGCCAGAAACTCATGATCTCTCTCCCTTGATTTCTCCAAATCCATCAAGAATTAGCAAGAAAGTTCAACTACAAAGTTGAAGATCTTCTCGAGTACTACGCTTTCAACGGCTATGATCTAAAATGGAGTTGTATTTTGGGAGATATGGGGGGCCGTTCGTGGGCTGTTCATCACCGTGCGCACGCATATCTAGGAGGCCGAGCTACAGGTCCTTGGGGCCGAACGTGGAGGAGGTGAGTGGCTTCGAAGCTATGGTGTTTGATCGTGTTGCAAGTGAGTGTGGGTGGAGCAAAAATTAACCCTAGTTTGTAGGGGTTGGGTTCGTGCGTATTGAAGCTTGTCTGGAGATGAACGTGAGATGGTGGAAGGAGAAGGTTGCGTTCAAGGGCCAGATGCAAGCAAGAGCAAATCCTACGGTCTTGATGGTGTGTGGGTTTAAAGTTATAATTTATGTTATAATTATTGTGTATATAAATCGTGTACGATCTTTAAAAATTCGTAACTTTTTCATACGAGGTCGAAAAATTGCAAACTCAGTTGCGTTGGAATCGTATGGACGAGCACTACGCGATGGAGTTGGTTTGGAGTCGTTTGGAGTTAGTGAGAATTTTGGGTAAAATTAAACGCGCGTTTAATTTTATTCGAAATAAAAGCTAAAACGGAATTTAAAACCAAGGTGAGAACTTCTCACTCAATCGAATAGGTTTCGATTTTATTTTAAATAGTTAGATTTAAAATATTTGAATGCATGTATGAATGATGATTGATATCTATTGATTGTTAAAATAGACATTATACGTCGTTAGTAAGCGGATGTTATTTAGTAAAAACATATACCGCGAATATTTCATAAACAGTGAAATTGGTATTATATATAATATCAATATATATATATTGGCATATGTATATATTGCAGTTGTTGATTTCCCGCATTTTTTGTTTAGCGGATGAGACCCTATTACGCCGTTATTAAGCGGATAATAATTATTAAGAACATATACCGCGATAATTTCGTACTGGAGCGAAATTGGTATTGTGCTAATGTTTTTGGATGCAGGAAAACAGGTTGGAGGGATCCAACTGGATTCCTCAACAGTTTTTATTTGATTTTCAGATATTTTGATATTTGATGGATTATCATATCGATATATGATATCGTTGTAGTCGTGATTGACTATTTGATGTGTAGCATCATTGGACCCAGATTTTGGGATTTTAAAATGATTTTAAAGTGATTTTTGAGAATATACTATATTTTTGGAATTGATCAGTTTTAAATAAATAAACGTTATAATTTTTAAAGTTTTAAAAATTATGATTTTGTGAAATATAGTTAAAAGCTGATTTTTGAGAAATATGGATTAATGATGTTATAAAATAGTTTAAACTGGGATGTTTAAATTTGTTATAAAAAGTTTAAATATAGGATTTATAAAATTTGATTATTTTATAAATCAAAATGGTGAAATTATAAAGGAAATTAAAGACGTTTCAGAATAATAATATAAACTGATTTATATTTAGAGATTTATAAATGGATATTTATAAATTGAAATATAGACATTATAAAACGAGTTTTTATAAGTGTTTGAATGAAGTGAAAATGAATTTCATTAAAGAATGAAATTTATAGAATTATAAATGGTGAAGTTATAAATGAAATTTATAAATAGTAAGATTTATAAATTTGTGAAGTTATTTGAAGAATAAATTTTGTTAAATAAATGAATCTTATAAGTTATAAGATTTATGGTTTGGAAAGTCTTTAAAAGAACGATTTTGTAAAATAATCGTTTATAAGTAATTAACTTATAATGTGAACGTTTAGTTTATAATTTAGTTGTAAACTGGAATAGGTTAATTAAGGAATTTATAAAAAGGAAGTTTTTATAAATAAATAGATATGGAATTTATAAACGTTGTTTTATAAATTCGCAAACGACTTATTTTGATAAGTTAATTGTTATAACCTATTAATGGAGTTGTATTCATGTTGTAAACAGTGAATAATCCTTTAAGTTAAAAAGAATAGAAATAATGGAATTTGTGAACGTAGTATATTCACGTTTTGAATAGTGAATAGTACGTTAAAGAAAATGTTTTGAATGTGATATTTTAAATAGAATTAAAACGATCTAACGATGTTTTAAAAGGTGTTGAGATTCGAAACCATAGATTTCAACATTCATTGTTGAAATAGATGTTTCGTGAAATAAAAGGAAATGGTGGACTATAACACTGTTGTTATAGTAAATGATTTCCGAAAGGAAATGGTTTGGGTAGTATTGGGATTTATATATCTATTTTAATTTTGAATCCCTATACTAGTGATTTTGGGTTGTCGTAACGATGTTTTACGCAACATTCGTTTTGACCCAAATAAATATGTTAAGTGAATGATTTCCTTAAAGAATGAAATATATACTTAATTTGATTTAAGTATATTGAATATTTTCCAAGGTTGAAAATAAAAAGATTAGTGAATTACTTATGAATAAATAAGTATGGAAATGTTTTCCAATATGAAAAGATAAATTGAAAATGAATAATTGAAATCGGTTATTCATAGATATTTTGGGAATATAAATTCATTATGGAATTTATAAATAATAAGTGAAATTAGTTTGAAAATAAATATTGATTTATTTTTGAAGTGTTGAAATTATATATCTTGTAAAGATATTTTGGAAAATAAATAATTTGGAAAATTATTTGGAATCTGGTGATGTATGCATATCAATTGATAGTTCAATAGCCGACTATCAATATTTCCCTTTGATTGGGTATTTGATGTGATTTGATTGAATTTGAATGCACACTTATTTTTGAATAAGCGCTCACTATTCGGGTTAACCGGGAAAGGACCATGGGGTCGTATAACCCATTCCGAATATGTGATACGTCGTTGTGAATTGCATTGAAGATCGGTGTTGAAGACCCGGTATTTGCGAGAGCGATAGGATGACCTATTGATTGTTTCTGCACCGAGTCGCGCCGGTATAGAAACTCCCTAAGTGATGGGAAATCCGATCAGGATTGTGAATATCCGGATTGCAAGGACTTCTTTGTAAGTGCCTTCGGTTTTGTTCGATCCCGGAACAGACTTGTATGGATTGTATGCCTGACATTACAATTTGAGATATAAAGCCGATTTCTTTCAAATATATTTCTGTTGGTGGCGGAGAATTTATTCTTTGCTTAACACCCTTCTCTGAGACGTACGAGCTCAGAGGTTATATAGTTGAAGTTATCAGCGATATATTCCCAGTTTGGTAATGTGACATGCTGAGTGATGCTGAAATGATCATTGTGTTGATTATTTGTGATAGGATCATTTATTTGATCGTCTATCCTTGTGATCATTGTGTTGATCATTTGTTGACCCAAAGCATGGCTTTTGTATAAAGTATGTTTTTGTGGACGTGACTTCGTCGAGCCTCACACCCCGTGAATGGTCAAAACAGGAAAGAAGCAGCAAGGTTATGAGGGGTAGCACCCTTTAGGATGTGTCCATTTCCTTCTGGAAAAGGGTGGTATCATGGTATGGAGCCCAGATACTTACTCATGTTGAAAACACTTTATGATTGTGTGAATTGATTACGAGCGCTCGGTTGATAAAGGTCCCAAAGGACCGGGGGATGGCATATTCGGTCAGTTGTTACTCAGTTAGGAGTAACCCGGCCTTGTGTTGGTAGAGATCCGGTTTGGTTCTCGGGGATGTCCATCCAGAGGCATTCTCATGTGGCAATGGGAAGTTCCTTGGCCTGACCATTTGTTGGAAATCCAATTCCCAATACGAAACTTGTACGGTATTAGTTGTATAACCTGCTATTCACTTATGGTGGTCACCACTGTTTGGATAGTAGCTATAGTAGGCATACGATAATGGTCGTATGTTGGCTAAGATTTATATCTTTATTTTAGAAATGAATTTACTACACTATGCACTAGTAATAATATCAAATGTTATTTTAAATGCGTATCAAGCATCTTTGACTATCATAAGGAGAAATCTCCTCCGATTCTGCGTTTGCATGTGTGTGTGTGCGGGAGGCCTTATGGTAGTCTCATTTTTAAAAGCATTGCGAATTGAATTTAAAAATATTCCTCTATTTGATTTTAAAGATAAATAAACTGTTTTGAGTTCTCACACCAGTCACATGACTGACTCGGAGTTTATTGTTTTCCTTCCTAAACTCTGGGTGCCCACCAATTTCCACACGGGCAGTCAAGAGTTAGGTTTATCAGGATATTCTGGATATTCTGGAGTTGCTGGAGGCAAGCTGGATGGCATGGCGTATTACTAGTTTATATAGTATTTCTTTTTCCGCTGCACTGTTGTATGTTGTTGTTGTACACTCTGATGATATGATGTAATGAAATATGATGAAATGTAATAACTGTAGTTCTTTGTTTAAAGATTATTCATTTATTATTATATGTTGTTCCGCTGCGAATTGTGAGATTCTACTGTTGTTATGTTGTTTCTTTCTTCCCGTTCTATTTTAAAATTTTCTATTTTCTTTTCCCTCCATTTCCTATCTCTTCTGTCTTCTCTCTCTTTCTTTTCTTAAATTCTTTTTTTAAAACCCATAACATCTTGGTTTTCGGCCTTCGATTTATCGGCAGTCGATAAAGTGAGTATCGATGTTGAATTTTCGAAGAACGAAAATCCGGGGCGTTACATATATGATCTAAATAAAAACAATACATATGAACCTTCACTGTTGAAACCCCTCATTGCTACTCCACTGCCGCCGAGCCCTTTCCACGCGCATGCAACCAACACCAATGACAACACCTTCGAACCCTGAATTTTCCTTGTCGCTGCCTCCTAGCCCACAAGTAAACTCCCATCGCGAACCCACCTCGACATCACCTGATGCCAAGCGAACAATCCTGCAGCCTCCATCTTGTGCGCGATGCGCCGCCGCCGATGATGTTGCCCAAGCCCTATGAATCGACATATCCCCCTTCCAGTCTACATCGATTGTTAAGACCTTGTATAAAAATTTATACGATTTATTAATATTCGAAATAAACCAAATAATAAATTCCCATTCAAGTTAATATTTTTAATTTAGACTAATCTATTGATCAATTTCCTTTTAATAGATAAGTTATCTTTAGTAACAAAAATAAATTAAATAAATTTATTTAACAAAAAATTAAATTAACTAAATTTCCTTTAATAAATCTTTTTAGTAGCTTAAATCATCTTAGATAAGTCAACTAAACAATATATTTATTCTTTATTTGTAATCAGATATATATGTATCTATAAAATAACCTAGATAGATTTTAAAAAATCAAATCTTTATATAAATCCCTATACATTCCAAAATCTTGTACATGCATATAATTTCTAAATATTAAATTTTATCAATTATCTTTTCTGCACCACTGATTCATATCACTATTTTAAATTAGCTCCATTTACTAATTCACTACAAATTTCAATTCATTTTATCTCAACCCATTTTTTCACCTTTGTAATCTTTAGTTCATCTTGAACTAATTTTACAACTTCATTTTATTTCACACAATTCAAATTGGTTCTCAATATTCAATTTCAATTCCTGTTTTATTCTTTTGTTCGTTCCTAAAAAATTATTTTCAATTCACTATTTTTGTTTATAACCACTTATATTAAACTGGATTTCCAATTCTATATGAATTCAATTTACTTTCATCTATAAATATTGGATTCAATTCATTATAAACCTTATCCATTTGATCATTCATTATTTAGTTTCACTTACTAATTTTAGTTTAATACTTCACTTTGTTTATCACAAATCAATTTCAATTCCAACTCTAGTTGAATTTACTTATAAATTCGAAATGAATTTCAACATTCAATTCACTTTCATTTACTTGCAACTGCAAATTTATTTATTCATTCACAATTTTATTTTCCGTCTTAATAAATTTTATTCCAATCATTTAGTCTATAAGACTTCTCAAATTCACATTCATACAAATTAACTCAAATCTTCAATTTCAATTTCGTTTTGAATCCATATCATCATTTTGTTAGACATAATTTTTCAATCTCAATTATTTTATTAAATTTTCATTTTCAATTCCACTTGAATTAACCTTCGAACTTACATTTACTTTTATCTAATCTTCTCTTTAAGTTAGATTTTATTTTAAGAACTTCAAACTTTACAAATTATCAACTTAGTGATATTCCATAAATATTTTATGTAACATTCCAGAGTCGTTTCAACCTTTCAAAACCATTTTTTCAAATCAATTCAAATTATCCTTTGAACTCAAAAATCAAAACCAGTTTTGCAAACAACTTTCATTTAAAACAATTTGACAGCAATTCCTCTCTTGGAAACTCGAAAATGAACACCGATGATGTCGCGATCATCACCGAAATTATTTTCCAGCGACCGAAAAGAGTTTAGAGCTTTTATCCCTTCAAAACATTTTTCCAAACCTTTGAAAATTCATTTTCAAAATTAAAAGGGATTTAAACTTTCCGAATCTCCAAAATTTTCAAATTCATTTCAAAACATTTCCAAATACTTCTTTGGAATTCCGTTTCAAATTACAAATCACATTTATAATTTATATTCTCAAATTCCATTTGTATGTGAATTAATTCTTAACTTTGGATTTACGATTTCAATTTCCTATTCAAACAATCAACCATATACTATAATAATTTATGGAAAATTATTCCTTTTATACACGAAATAGTTTTGGGTAAAATTATTTATTTACCCTAATTTAAAACAATATCGTGCCTAATTGTTCTATACGAGTGTTTAGAAATTCCTATCGAGTTGTATGGACTATATCGACCAGAATCCATGTACCACTCAATAAACCAATCATCACAATATAAAACAATTTTATATTCACTAACAAATACGTGCTCATATCTATTATTACACTCAACTCATTCTAGAGTACTACTGACTCTATCTCTAATGAGTAACACCCAACAGAGCCAAGGTTGTCGCTTAACAAAATGCTCTGATACCACATTGTAACGACCTAGGCTTTTCAACCTTCTACAGCGGCCACTCTCGACTGGTAGGCTTTTCAACCATTCCAGCCCCGCCGTGCAGACACTAGCACCCTGCCCTTGCTTTTACGGCCAGCCTTTCGACTGTCACGCCTTACGGCTAACCAACCCCTTAAAGAGGAGATGTGGGGGGTAAGAGTCTCATGCTCGCCACCAAACAAAAAGTGATAACCCCCCATCACGTTTCACCTAGATAAGCAAGTTCAGTCATCACCGAAGAATGCAAACTTCATTTTGTTATGTGAATGAAGTTTTCATTTCTTCTTAACACTAAAACATGAGTACAAAAATCAAAAGCAACCAAATACAAAGCAAAGATAAAAGCAAAGACTGCAACTTCATCATCTTCTCAAATTCAAAACAAATGAGCCACAGATTAAAGTGCAACTCAAACATTCTTCATTAAATTGAGACCAAGCATTAGATTAGGGTTGTAAATAAACAAGATCAGGATTCAAATCCACAAAGCAAGTACAGATTCCAGAGAAACCTGAGAAGAAAATGAATCAAAAAACAAGTTCAAACAGCCTCTATTTCCAAATTCCAGGTTTTCAAAGCAAAAACAGTTCAAAAGAAAATCAACTCAGTAAATCAAAAACCTGGAAATTGAAATGAAGGTCAAAACCAGAATTTAAAGCCCTGAAAATCAAATGCAACTTCAAAGCTTCAAGATCAAATTAAAAATTCCAAACTTTTGTCCTCTTCCTTCATCAAATAAGGTGGGAAACTTCATTTTTTTAGATCAATTTCCTTGATTTTGATACCTGTGATGATGATGCCTGGGAAAATAATGAATGAATGTGTATATATATCAGCTCGTATACATGTATTTATATATGTGTATGTCTGTGCTAAGGAATGTTTGCTCTGTCTCAAGTTACAGATTTTGAATCTGATTAAAATTTCAAATCATTTCACCTACAAACGATTTTAAACATTGATCTCTGAAAGAAAGGTGTTTGTTTGTGTATAACATCATTTCTAACAACAAAAAATATTGAGTAAATGTTTTGGAAATTATAAATAACAGAGAAATTGAAGGAACAAGTGAAAATTCGGACTTAATGATCTGTAAATTCATGTATATATTCTGAATCCTCTAAGCAAAATATGATTTTTAAGACAAAAATTATGATTTTTAGTTTAGTATTTTGGTTGCAATTCGTAGTTGAATGAAAAATAGAGTTTCGTCAATTGCCGATCGTCGGTGAAGCAATCTGAGTCGCGTTTGATATCGATGATAGCTGAGTGATTGTAGATCTGGGGAAAAATGTTCGTTAGTGTTTCAGGGCACCGTGAAGGCGAAGCGATGGTGAAATAGGGTTTAGTGAACAGTTTTGGACATTGTTGAAGACGAGATCTTTTCATGGTCGTATGTGAACAGGGAGCTATCGCACTCAGGGAGATAGGAGGAGGAGATCATGGAAAAGCTTCGGTCTTGATTTTGAGTCCTCTGGTGGAGGTGGGCAGCATGGTAAAATGTTTTTCTGGTGATCATTTAATTCCAATATGATGCAATCATGCTCGAATTTAAACCATGGCGAACTGAGGTGTTCTGGGGAGTTATGATGGTCGCAGAGATGTTCAGTGATGTGTAGACGTTCGGAGAAGCTCCAATCATCTATGCATGTGTACGTGCTTTTTGTAGTCTACAAGAAAAACAAGGAGAAGAAGAAGTAGGGGACTCAGGAAAAAATGAGGGATTGACTCGAAGCATGTTGGTTCGCGTGATTGCTCGATAGTGTCTCGGGGTTGTAACGACCCGTAAATTTTGATAAATAAAGTGGTTGGTGTAATTTAATTTTTGAAATTAAATTTACAAAGTAAGAAAGAAAAAAAGAAAAAAAATGTGAATTGATTTAATGAATTGATAATATTAAATCGTAAATTGAATTAAATCAATGTTCTGTAGTAATTGAAATATTGCTTGGGAATGAAAACTTATAAAGGTAAGCATTTAATTATCCAATGCAATAATTTATTTATTTAAAAGTAACTGCATGTAAATTTAGGCAATAAATTTAGTCAAAGATGAATTTGTATAAGTTGAATGAAATGGGTTAATGTAAATGTTATATTAGGCTATAAATCAAATTTCAATTAAGGGAAAATTTAGTAGTACGTTTATTGGAAATTAATAAATGTCACATTAATGTGAGGAGTAATTCAATGTTTTGAAGTTGTAATTTAGAGGATACTAAGAATTAGGAATTGAATTTTTAACCAATTGAAATAAAAATAAAGAAAATGTCACGTTAATGTTAACTGAGGAGATTATTAATTAACTGAATGAAATTCAAACCAGTGGAAACAATGTAGATGTATACTTTGAGACAAATTGAATATAACATAAACTTAAGTGTAAATTTTAAGGGTATGATAAAAAGTATTATAAATTACCTAATTAATTGGTCAATGAAATTATTGGAAATAAAGTTCATTGAAATGTTAAGTAATTACAATGTTGATATTGATAATAAACGTTACTTTAATGATTATTAATATAGTAACGGAAGTGTGAATGTAAATTAATAGAAGCGTAAATTTATTTTAAGAAGTAATTGGTGGATTGGGAAATAAGTTCAAATTATGTTAATTGGGAAATTAATACGTAAAGTATGTAAAGTAATTAATAGAATGCAAATTTAATGTTGTAAATTTAATAGAATGTAAAGTATTTAAAAATCTCAATTAATGTGTTCAAATTTATAGAAGTACACATTTAATAATATAATACTCATTCAAAATAAAATGTAAATAGGCATATTTTAATGTAATGAAATAAAATTAGCATTGGATATGGAATTATAAATCTGGTTTGATAAGTAACGAACTTTTAAATGCAATTAATATAGGAGGCTTAATAAATTGTAATTAATCTAAATTTAATGTTTTGTTAATATAAATGAAAGTAATAATCGGAAATTAATGTTAATTGTATTTATAAAATGATAGTTGGTTGAATAAAAGGAATGCAAAATAAAGTTGTCAAAATATTGGAAATCAATCAGGGTTAAATGAATCATAATGTTATATAAATAAGAATTAATGCAGTAACTAATTTAGTGCAAATAAATTTATGAATCAAATGTTATGATTTTAACTGATGGTAATTAATAATTGGAGATAATGTAAAATCCATTTATAACATGTGTTAATCCCTTTCTGAATGGCGAGTCAACTACTTACAACAAGGCGTGACCTAACGACCTAAAGAATAAGCGACTCGACGAGTTAACGACCCAACGAGTTAAATCACAAAGCGGCACAACACGGCGCGACCTAATTACTTAAGGAGCTCCAGTGACCTAACGAGTTAAAAGGTCCAGTGACCTAGCGAGTTAAAACAGAGTAAAGCCGCTTGCATATAGGTCGCTCCCAACCTTCGATCGCTACCTCTTCTAAGTCGCTCCATATAAGTCGCCTTCCACTCCCATAGGTTGCTACGACCTACCAGCAAAAGCAGTTGATCAAGCCATAGACCGTATCCATTAGGTCGCTAGCGACCTACGACCTAACCTACTCCTATGTCGTCCACGACCTATGACCTAGACCCAGAATTTCCCCATAGATACCCCGCCTACTCCACCAGGAAAGGGACTTTTGGGAACATTTCGGGAACGTCAATGCTTTGCTGTTTTCTCGACTCCTTCAACACTTCAAACACCGAAGACGCTTCAACGAACTTTGGGAAAGATCTAACTCATTCAACATGAATTCCAAGAGTTTTCTACATCGAAGTTCTAGCTACTCATCTTAATCGTGTTGTAATTGAAGAATCATTGAAAAAGTTATAATGAAATCAGCAATAAAAGAGATTAAGTGGACGTAGGCTTGACTTTAAGCCGAACCACTATAAAAACTGTTGTCTCTTTACTATTTCTCTGCTATTTTCTGCTTATTTTCAGTTCCCGTACCAACGGGTGGTGCTTTCACTATACTACAACTTACACCGAGGTGTTAGCGTACATTTTTAGCGTTAACATTTTTGGTGCTTTCATTGAGAGTTGAACTCATGAGTGCTCTAACCATTGCTTCACAAAGATTTGTTGAAAGACTTTCTCTACGAACCAAAAGTCTATCTGAAATTATGGCTCCTGGAAGAAAATGTTGATCTGCTAGATCTTGAGATACTTGTGATAACACCGCCACTTCTCCCGTGTCTGGGCTGTATCAACAAATGGAAGCCCAGAACACCTTGATGTTGGACAGGTTAAATGCTTTCCTTGGAGTTAACCGTCAACCAGAAAACAATGAAGAAACCTTTGCCGAAGATGTTCATGATTCTCAAGGAAAGAGTATTCCTCAAAGGGCAGCTGGCACCGCCGAAGGGGCACCTCCCCAAGCCGGAGGTTCAAGGCCGCAACCAACTCTTCGCGAACGTTTTTCCAGGCAAACTTCTAAAAAAGTAGCTAACGTCTGTCCCACACGGCCTCTAAACGATGAGGAATACCTCTTGTGAATGATTCGACAAATTATGAAAGAACGCATGCAAAAGGAAGAAGATGAGAATGACTAGGGGTTTGCTCCAAGCAAGACTCCTTTTACTGAAAGAATCCTGAAAGCTGAATTTCCGAAGAAGTTTGTTCCTTCTACTATTCCAGCTTATCAGGGAACAAGCGACCTTAACCAGTTCTTGTACGAGTATGACTGGCATATGACTGGTGCCAGAGCATCGGATGAGATCAAGTGTAGAAACTTTCCGGCGTATTCGGAAGGAGTGGCCCTGCTTTGGTTCACGAAGCTGCCAGTTCGATCTGTGGACCAGTTCTCCGACCTCACTCGGAGATTCAAAGATCAGTTCAGGTTCTATGCTTCAAAGGCCAAGGTATAAAGTCACTGTCCAGCCTCGAACAAAACCCGGAGAGCCTCTCAAGTCTTTCTTAAACCGCTTTAACATAGCCTTGGCTGAAGTTGACAATGCAGAGCCTAGAATGATTCTGACTTACTTGGTGCGAGCCATTGAAAAAACTAGTGAATTTGGAAAATGGCTAAAAATGAAAGAGCCAAATTCACTTGAGAAATTCTGCAAGAAAGCCGATGAATTTATGCGCCTAGAAATCCTTCCTGTGCCGGCAAAAGCAGTCGTGACTGAGGTTGAGAATAATAATGTTGCTTCAAATAAAAAGGAATCTGGTGCACAGAAGAAGGAGAATGACGGTGGGAAGAAGCAGGGAAACGCGAAGAAAATTCATCATTTTAGACCTTTAGATTTCACTCCCTTAATTGATACCCCAGAAAATATTTTCTTTGCAACCAAGGATACTGTTGAATAACCCGAACCACCTAAGTTGAGGCTTGGGAAAAATGCTGTGCAAAATGGAAGATTATATTAGTTCCACAGTCAACCCAGCCATGACACTAATGTTTGAAGAGTTTGATTGAAGAGCTGTTGAGAGAGAATAAACTTCAGCAATATGCGAAGAGAAACAGGAATGACCCAGCTTCATCTACTCAGGAGCAACAAGTTCCTACTCACCAACCCGGCTCAGGTGAGAGGACTGCAGCGCACGAATCTGAAAGGCCTGTCATTAATGTGATAACGGGGGGTCCTCACCCAACAGGCAGAAGTTGGGGTGAGCTGGACAGATATGCTCGTGCTTTGAGATATACTACAGCTGAAGAAAGTGTTTTTGTAACAACCGGGGATTTTGCATTAATTAATTTTCGTCATTGAACGATTAATGTTGATAGCAAATGGCTAATTACTGTTGGACGTTTCTAATCGAGATGAAATTCTTTTAAATATTTTTAAATGATTTGTGGGCTTTAAAATAATCGTTTGATGTTGTCAATTTATCTTGCTCAGTCAGTGGATGTTGCTTGGATGCTAGAGATTGGTTCGGGCTTTCAATCGAACCTTGGCCCAATAACCCTCTTTCCTATATCCTTGTTACATCGGCCCGTTCCCTTTTTCAATCAATTCCACCCGTTTTCCCCCCTCATTATCGATCATTCAAAACCCTACACCAAAATAATCGAAAAAATGGCGGCCTCGTGACTTTCGTATCGTTCATCCCTCTTCGGCAAAAAAAATTAGGGCTTCGAGAAATCGCCGCTTGAATCGAGGGTTGGGGATTTGATCGCTTACTTCGGTTGATTCATTCGCGGCTTCTCCTTTTTGGTCGAATTCGACGTTGACTTTGGCTGCTTCAATTTGCAAAGGTGAGTGATTTTATTTCACTCACATCAAATTCAATTCATGTTTGGCTGTTCAAATTTGTTTGTTGTTGATGATTTCTGGCTCGTTTGAATTCCGTGATTTTGTTGTTGATTATTTGAAATTATCAGATCTTTGCCTTGGCCATTAGATTTGTTTTAGTATCGATGCTTGTATCTCAGCTACTTTGATTTGCGAAATTGTCTTGTTGTGAAAATGATTCACTGGTTCACTTGTTTCAATTTCTGGCAATTGAGCTTATGTTGACTTCGACCTTGTTTTGACTTCGGTCTTGATTTTATGGCCGCCACGGCTTCAGTTGAGATTGAACTGTGCACTGGTTATTGCACTAGTTCTTGTGTTTACCCTATCTGCGTCAATTTAGCCTTGTGTTTTGCCTGGTATTTTTCTTGTCTTTGCCTGGATTGTTTGTGGATCAGATGCTGTACACTTTGATCTTTCTCCCTTAAGCACCGTGTTAGGCCTTATAGCCTGACCTTGTTTTCCATGCGTCTAATCGGGTTGTGCTTACTTGTTAATATATATGTATTCAAATTTTGGTACGATGTGCTTTGTGTTGTGAAAGTGTACCATGTTCACAGTTAGGTTGCTTGCATTGTTTCTAGTTTCAAGTAGTGCTGCCTGGACCTGTTGCACTGTACCTATTTAGGCCGTGGCATTGATACTTGAAACTTCACCATCTCTTCATTATTGAGGCTATATTTTTGTTTGCTTGTATCACAGCATACTACATGTTATATTTTGGTGCTTGGTTTCGAGTTTGCTGTTACATTATTTCTGGACACCCTCTGATTTATTTCATGTTTGTACCATTGCCCTTGTGTCAATGTGGTGACTGCAGTTCTTGTTGCAGCTGCCCTGGAATACAGGTGGGGCTGTAGTTTCATTCATATAAAGTCTTGTATTTACGGAAATGTGCAGTCTTGAGTGTTTGGGAATTTTGTAGTTGTAGTCTTCCTGCACATGGATTCTGGTATCACTCTTTGAGAAAATTCGCAATTGTCATTGTGACTTTGTTTGTTGCCTAGTCGACGTGTGTATATGTATACTGTGATCATAGTATTCACGTATATATCTTGAGTTCATGTGGTCAGGGTGTAAATCATATTGATCGAGTTGCTGTCATTCACTATTGGCACTGACTTCATCATGTCCGCACTTGTATTGACCACTGTTGCATTCATGTGTATATCACTTGTTTGCCTCCTTTATTGCCTGTTCATTTGATGTTGGGTTGGTGGCTGCCTTAAGTTGTTTTCATGTTTGACTGAACTTGAATTATATTTTCTTTGAGCATATTTTGGATTTGATGTGCACTGCACCTTGGGTGTGCTTGCATCTGAGTTTCTGGTTGCAGATGCCTTTGTTGTTTTGCATTGCATTGATGCAATTGGATTTGTTTTTCTAATTACACTTGTGTTGAATCCAGCTTAAACGCTTGGGTTTGACCTTGTGCTCGATTGTGAACTTTCATTGAGCTTTTGTGTATGTAATCACTGTAGTGGTGAGGCAGTGCACGCGTGCGCGTACTGCAGCCCTACCAGAAGACGCTTTAATTGCTTTCTTTCGCTTTTGATCCATTGACCTTTGACGTATTTCATATGCTGTATTGGCGAGGCAGTACACGTTAGCGTGTACCGCAGCAATTCCGTTTGATGTTTTAAATATCATTTCAATTGTTAAATTGAATTGGTTTAATTTGATGATTTCATTGATATCTAATTATCTTTTTGAAATTTGATTATGAGTTTCTAATTATTTATTTAATAATTAGATTTTGTTGTTAATTGCCGCTTAGGCAATTCTGATGTTTTCTAAATTATCTCTATGACGATCTTTTTATTTCTATTTGAAGATGATTTGAATTTGCTTATTTGTTGTTTAACACTATTATGTGTTATATTTATCGTTATCCGATTTCTTTATTTAAGGATCGGATAGACGAGATTTATTGTGACTGTCGTCTATTCATTATTTAATTATTATTGCTTCTGTGCACTAATAACTGAGTTTGAATTAGTCTGACCCGTGTATTATTTTCTTTTGAATGTAATACTCGGGTCAGACCGAGTATTTACAGGTTGTAGATATCTTACTTTGGGTTGCTGCTAGAGCTATGAAGTCTTTTCATACCTTTTGGAGTAGTCGTTTTCATTTCTACTAGTTAGTGTAATTGTATAGGTTGATATGTATTTATGTATATTAATGATATTAATGTACTTGTATACGTAACATCCTCTGTCGACAGTTGTAGTTGTATCATATGTATTGTATCACATGTATATCAACTGACATCAGTTATATATATATATGAGACTTTCTGTTATATTTGTGTTCCGCATTTACTTTATCTGTGTTATTATTATATATATTGTCCTAAACTATTATGAACCATCGTAGTTCGTTTTAGACTAGAATTGGGTATGTCGATGGGAGTAAATAAATATGAGATGAAAAATAAAAATATATACCACTCCTATCGAGATAACCAATACTAGTGTAAGGCCTAACAACGGATGGTCGCTCCTATCCAGCCTTATTCTTCGTAATAACAGACAGTATTTCTTTTAATACTCTTTTTTATTGTGAGCATAGAGGTGGGGCGTCACAGTTTTTGTCTTGGAAGATGCTGCACCTCTAAAACAGCAAAGAACTTTCAACGATGACATTATATTCCAGGCTAGAGACTCTGTTGGTGTGGAGGCTCCCACCATCAATCCTTTGGTGATATCTGCTGGCATCGGACCAGCCATTGTAAGAAGGGTGCTTGTTGACAACGGTGCCTCTTGCAATGTCCTCTTCAAAAAGACATTTGATCAGATGAAAATTCCCATGGCTGATGTCCAAGCTTCATCTCAGAAAATTGTTGGGTTCACTGGAGAACCAAAATAGCTCGTTGGGACTATTGACCTATTTGTAGAACTTGGAGAAGGGGAAAAGAAGGTGGTCCGAAAGCAAACCTTTGTGATTGTTGACGAACTCTCTGTTTACAATGCCTTCTTGGGTCAACCAAATCTTGATGCATTCAAGGCCATTCTTGCCCCATGGTGCTTGACTATGAAGTTCACCACTGATAATGGTGTCGGTGTTGTGAAGGGGGACCAAAATGCCGGGCGAGAATTCTATCTTACAGAGTTACGGGAGGCCAAAAAAAGAGAAATGGGAAAGGGTGTGGCAGCTCCGCTCCGCATCAAAGAAGCCACCTTGTAGCAATTATAGGGTGGACCCTGCACTGGTGAGCATAGTGGTGCACGAAAAGAAATTGATCCCAGAAAAACCAGTGCAGGGGAGAGTAGAGTGGTGCCTGTGGAAGTGACGGTGCCAATACCTGTTGACCTGAAAGATCCAAACAAGGTGCTGAATGTGGGTTCACAACTCGGTGTGACGGTTGAGAATATGTTGATATCATTCTTGAAAGCAAATCTGGATGTATTCGCTTGGAGTCATACCGACATGTGCGGAATATCTCCAGAAATCACGGTGCATGCTTTGAATATTGATCCAAAATTCACACCTGCAAAGCAGAAAAGAAGGACCCAGGGTCCTGAAAGGTCGACAGCATTAAAAGAAGAAGTAGATCGGCTCATGGAAAATGGCTTTATCAGAGAATCCATTTATCCAAATTGGTTTTCTAATCCGGTATTGGTTAAAAAGCAAACGGAAAGTGGAGAGTATGCATCGACTTTTCAGACTTGAACAAAGCATGCCCCAAGGATAGTTTCCCCTTACCCAAAATCGATCAGTTGGTGGATGGAATAGCTGGGCATGAATTATTGTCCTTTATGGATGCTTACTTAGGATATAATCAAATCATGATGCATGAGCCAGATCAGAAGGACACGAGCTTATCACAGATGTTGGTCTTTACTACTATAAAGTCATGCCCTTCGGACTAAAGAAAGCGGAGGCAACTTATCAAAGACTTGTTAATGCCATGTTCAAGCCCTAGATTGGCAAGACTATGGAAGTATATGTTGAGGATATGTTGGTGAAATCGAAGAAGGCAGTAGACCATATGGATCATTTGGCAGAAATGTTCGCGATCCTCCGCAAGTATGGAATACAGCTAAATCCTCTGAAATGTTCATTCGGGGTAGAGTCCGAAAAATTCTTGGGTTTCATTATGAGTGCTAGGGGCATCGAAGCCAATTTTGCTCAGATTACTGCATCAAGAGAAATCAAAGCCCTTAAAATGAAGAAGGAATTGCAAAGCCTCAATGGGAAAGTCGCTGTTTGAGTCGGTTTATTTCCAAGGCCGCTGATAAACGCATTCCCTTCTTTAACGCTCTAAAGAAAGGAAAGCAAGACTTTGAAGGAACTCCTAAATGCCAGAAAGCTTTTGATGAATTGATTCGTCACATGGAAATGCCTCCAGTACTTTCTAAGCCCAGCAATGGTGAAGATCTTTTCATATATTTAGCAGTTTCATCTCATGCTCTCAGTGCAGCAATTGTAAGGGAAGACGCAAAAGTTCAGCGCCCGATTCATTATATCAGCAAAAGATTCACTAGGGCAAAGATGAATTACTCAAAACTGGAAAAGGTTGCCTATTGTCTGTTGATTGCGTCTAGAAAGTTGAGGCCATATTTCCAAGCTCATCCTATTAAAGTCCTCACTGATCAACCGCTAAAGCAAGTCTTATTTCGCCCTGAAACTTTGGGACGTCTTATATAATGGAATATTGAACTCAGCCAATATGATATCACCTATCATCCCCAAAAAGCAGTCAATGGAGAAGCTTTAGCAGATTTCATCGCAGAATGCACAGATAAAGGTGACAGTGAGGAAGAGGTGACTAATGACACCCCAATCCGATGGAAATTATATGTTGATGGTGCAAGAAATGACTAATGTTCCGGAGCTGGGGTTGTGCTTGAAACCCCCGAAGGGCGTTCATTGTGTTATGGATTGAGATAAGAATTTTCTTCGACAAATAATGAAGTAGAATATGAAGCTCTTATTGCCGGCTTGAAGATTGCTAAAGAACTGAACGTCGGAATATTGCAGATCTTCAGTGATTCCCAGCTTATTGTGTGCCAAGTCAAGAAAGAGTTTCAAACTAAAGGAGGAAATCTGCCTGCTTACTTGTCAAAGGCCTGGGAGCTTCTTAATGATTTTGATCATTATACAATAAGCCATATACCCCAGGAAGAGAACATGAAGGAAGATTCTCTCGTGAAATATTCAAGCTTTGGCGAAGCTCAATTATTGGGATTGGTACCTATGGAATTCTTGTCAGCTCCAAGTACTGATGAGATGGATATTGACTGGATTATGGCTATATCTCAAGAGCAGGAATCGTGGATGACCCCGATCAAGGAATATCTACTTAATGGCTTCCTTCCCTAAAATTCAAAAGAGCATAGAAAATGTTGAGAAAAGCCTCAAGATATGTAATTCAAGACGACCGGTTGTACGGACGAAGATTCTCGATGCCATTACTCCGATGTGTAACCAAGGAAGAGGCTAAGATAATTTTAGCCGAGGTGCATGGAAGAGAGTGTGGGGATCATTTAGGTGGCCAAACTTTAGAAAGGAAAATTCTCCACTATGGATATTTTTGGCCAGATATTAATCGAGACGCTGCTAGCAATTCCCGAAAGTGTGACAGATGCCAGAGATTTGCAAAAATCCGAAGAGCTCCTTCCATCGAACTAACACAGATGGTTAGTCCATGGCCATTTTCCATTTGGGGGATAGATCTCATTGGGCCTTTGCCAACTGCCAAGTCCGTAATCAAATATGCTATTGTTGTTGTTGATTATTTCACTAAATGGGCTGAAGCTGAACCATTGGCTACTATTACCTCTAAAAAGATGATAAATTTTGTGACCAAAAATATCATTTGCAGGTATGGTGTACCTCAGAAGATAATCACAGACAATGGTACACAATTCGAAAGCGAAGAATTCCAGGATTTTTGCAAGCGATTCAAGATCCAAAAAAGCTTCTCCGCTGTGGCTCATCCGCAGGCAAACGGGCAAGTGGAAACAGTGAACAAAATTATCAAATCAACCATCAAAAAGCAGCTGGAAAAAGCAAAAGGTGGTTGGGTCGATAAGCTGCCACTAGCACTATGAGCATACAGAACTACTCACAAAACTGCGACCGAGCATACTCCATTGTCATTAGCATATGAATCAGAAGCAATGATTTCGGTGGAAACAGAGGTCCCCTCACATAGAAGAATCCATTTCAACCAAGATGAAAATGAAAAGATGCAACTTGAAGCACTTGACTTCCTTGATGAAAGAAGGGAAGAGGCTAAGCTCAGAATTGCAACCCATCAGCAAAGGATAGCCAGGCACTTTAATTCCAAAGTTTGCCAACAAAGCTTTGAAATTGGGGATCTAGTCTTGAAAAGGATCATGACAACAACAGGAGTGTTTAGCCAATCTGGGAAGGGCCGTACGTCATAGGCAAAAAACTTCTTGATGGCACTTTCAAAATCACAACTGTCGAAGGAGATCCAATTCCAAGAGCTTGGAACAGCAATCAATTACGTCCATATTTTACTTAGAAGCTTTGCTTGAATTTGTAAAATGATTATGGATGTATGATTCTTGTACTATAAGCCATTATAAAATCAGTGCAAATGAATAATAAGAACTATAAAGTGGATGTAGGCCTAGTTCTTGGCCGAACCACTATAAATGTTGTGTTCTCTACTACTATAAAATGTCTGTTTCATTTTGATCTGCAAATATCTTAAATATATTGCTAAAATGTCGATTTAATATTGCAGGCTATTAAAGTAAAGCTTACCTATTCAACACATCACAAGGCTCGGCAATTCCTGCAAATCACTCAACAAACAAATGCCAAGCCACAAAATTTACAGATTCAATTCCTACATAAGAAGTGCTTTTACAAACGGTTGGGGATTCCACCAAAGGGGAACCTTCCCAAAGTGCAGGTTCCAGGCCCTTGCTAGCTGGTTGCGATCGTTTTTGCAAACAAACATCCAATTATGTAGCCTGCGTCTGTCCCGTGGATTCACTTAACAATGAAATACACTTCTTTGGAAAAAAGAAAAGCAAACAACTTGCAAAGGAAAAGAACAGGTGCTTGGAAACGATAATGAGGAATCGCTGAGAGGCAGATGGTGGAAAGACATGGGCAAGTAGACAAAGAATGGCCAAAATGGAATCTTGGGCGTCAACCAAAAAGTTTGGTGGAACCACCAAAGGGGCACCTTCCCAAAGTGAAGGTTCCAGGCCCTTGCTAGTTAATTGCGATCGGTTGTGCAAACAAACATCCAGTTAGGTAGCTTGCGTCTGCTCCGTGGATCCACTTAACTGTGAGAAGCAACCTTCCAGGCGAACAACAAAGACCTCTTCGGCGGCAAAAGCCCTCTTCGGAGGCCCATTTCTCCTCACAAGGGGAAGTGCCAAAGCCCTCTTCAAAGGCAAAAGCCCTCTTCGGAGGCCCTCTTCGCCTCACATGGGGGAAGAGCCAAAAAGCCCTCTTCGGAGGCCCACTTCACCAAGTTGAAGTGCCAAAGCCCTCTTCGGAGGCCCACTTCACCAAGTTGACGTGCCAAAGCCCTCTTCGGAGGCCTACTTCACCAAGTTGAAGTGCCAACGCCCTCTTCGGAGGCACGCTTCTTCGCGTAAAGGGAAAAAAGAAAGACCTCTCCAAAGGCACAAACAAAAAGCCCTCTCCAGAGGCACAAACAAAAAAGCCCTCACCAGAGGCACAAATAAAAAGCCCTCTTCAGACGCACAAACAAATCAAAGCCTTCTTTGAAAGCCCGCTTCACCGAGTAGGGAATCCACTTCTGAAAAATAAAAAGTGACCACCTCCGAAAGTTGAAGTGTAAAAAATCTTTCTAAAAAAAGAGAGAAAACTTCTCGAGTACAAAGCACACTCTACTAAAGCAGAATAATATTTCCTCAAAATGGAAAAATTGTTCTCCAAAGTAAGAGTACAAGTCTCCTCAAAATGGATAAGATTACAATGAGCCATGATATGGGGGCAATATAATATAGCTGCATTAATAAAAGCAATGCTCAAGCAACATACCACGAACTCACTGCAATACCACACAAAGAAAATAAAGAAACTTGTGTGAAAATAAGGAATAAATGCATTCATAAATACAGTCAAAAGATTGTACAAGTAAAAAGAATCTTTTCATTCCATGCTATAAAAAATCTGTATATATGTGCAGGTTTCAAAAAGCGGGGGCCGGTACCCACACAATCTCCGGTCAATACAAGCAAAAAAGATAAACAAGAAGGATAAAGCTAGACCCATCACTTCTTCTTCGCTCTGCCTTTGGAGCCTACACCCGGCCTAATGGTTAACTTCTTAAGTCGGCTTGAACGGGTCGGGGAAAGAGGAGAAAGAGGCGCAATTGGGTCCTTTTCTGCTTTCTCATCACCAGTAGAAGTCTCCTTCCTTTTCTTCGAAACTCCGCGCTTTCCCCTCATCTTTGAAGAAGTTCGCTGCCCAGAGCAATAAGATCAATCAACTTTGTATCATCGGCAGTGAATTCCTCCGGGGTCCTCTCACCCTCCTCAAGCTTTTCAGCTTTCTGCTCTTGTGAAGCGGCCGGGTCGTCCATGCCTTGATGAGCTTCTATCTGTTCTTCTTGTGACTCCGGTTGAGAAGCAAGAAAAGGAGTAACTTGAAGAGATGGAGGAGCAACAGCCGGAGGAGGCGACGCTTGTGAGATACTTGTTATTTTCACTACAGAAGAAGAAAAGTTAACATCGGTATTTCTCGCAAAGAGAGGAGATAGTGGCACGTCAAGGTTTAAGTAATAATCAAGAAGTTCATCAAACTCATGTGAAGTAAACATGTAGTCCACTTGAGCTAGATCAGTGTTGAAGTTACCTGGAGAGGCTGGCATTATCACGTCAATTTCAAAGTCTTGAGCTTGAATGTCTTCATGGGCTTTCTCTTCGGTATGGGAAATTGTAATTCCGATCTCGTCTTTGGCAGGAGGCGGAGAGTGACAACTAGAGCCAATAGTGTCGACGTCAACCGAAGCCGAAGGACGAGCCAGGTCGGTCAAAGGTGCCTTCCCTAAATGCTCTCCTTCTTCCGCTTCGGCTCGTTCATTGACAAGTTGTTCCTTCCCTTTGGCAAGGGAGGCTTGACCTTCATCGCCTAAAAATTGAGCCTTAAGACCCTCCTCAGCATAGCCGGCACCTTTAACCATTTCAACGCTGCCTCCCACACTTCAGCTTGGGTAATTTCAAACTTTGGGCCCAAAAATGGGAGACTGCCATGCCCCAAGACGCTGTGAATGTAAAACTCGGCTAAAGTGGAACTGATGTTGGCTCATCTCCTCATGAGATTGTTTAGCTGCTGCTTTTCCAGCAATGTCCTCGTCGCATTATTTTTCAACTTTAGAAAGCTGAGTCTTTAACATTTCAATCTCCAAGTCTTGGGAGCTAGTCTTTCACGTAGGTGAGCAACATCACTTCGGTAGCTTTCCACAATTCTCTGTTGTGCCTCAAGTCTAGCCTCAGCATCTCGTTGACTAGCATGGGCATCTCTTACTTGCTTTTGAAGCACCTCTTCCTTTTGAATATAAGAAGTGGAAGAGGTAGCATGGTCATCTTTAAGTTGCTTGACTTCAGCCTCGAGTTTCTCATTATATGTGGTGATGTTCTTCATCTTCGTGTCGTGCTGATCAAGAACTTTTTGCCATTTAGATTTATCACTTTCCATGGTTAGCATAGCTTCGAGATTTAAATGGTTCACTCTTTGAAGCTCATCGACTAGCTTTTGCCACCCCGACATTCTTTCAATATCAAGCTTAACAGCATTAAGATTTCTCAGCATAGCCTGTTTATCAATGGGAACCAAGTCAAAATCAAAGCGTACTCCTTTTAAACACCAGTTTGGAAACCGTCTTTGGAGTGCAGGCGGAGCATTCTCAGCTTGATACGTACGCCTATTATGATTGTTTGAATCTCAGCTCTTTTGAGGGAAGGGGAGTTAGAAGGGATGTCTAAAGAAATAGAAGTAGCGGACACTTTAGAGATTTCAGCTGAAGTTTTTTCGCTAGGCTTGGCCCGCGCGGTGGACTCTTCAGCTTCATAACTCCTCCCCTTGTCGTCGTGAGACTTTCTTTTATGGGAGTCATCATCCCTTTGGTGAGAGTCATGGCGGTCATCTCTTCTACCATACCGCTCCTCATAGGCCTGCCTTTCGTGAGCCTTTCTAACCGCTCTTTCCTCGTCGGTTTCCCTGGGGGCAGGAAGATAACGCCTGTGGTCGTAAGAATCGCGCCTCCCATAGTGTTGAAAGTCGTCGTAATACGAACCACTGCGTCCCATTGGAGAACCTAAAAGTGAAGAAGAGACAAGTTTATAAATCTTCGAAATAAAGAAGCTAAGCGCACATAATTTCCAAAGTCCTAAGTGTGTGTGGAGTATGAACTACGCGCGTCAAGCTACAAACCACTCTTCGGCTTAGGAGTCAATTCTTGGATTGATAGAGTTGACCGTAAAACAGACGTCGCTTCAATTGATGGAGAAACGAGCTTAGAGGTGATGGTATCATCTTTAAAAGCTCTTGGGAAGTCACCATAAGGTCACTCAGTCCCCCAAAGACATCGTCACCATCGTGCTCAACAGAATGGGTCATGCCCTCTTCGACACACTTTGCACTCTTTATAACGAGACTTTCTTTCACAGTTCCCTCATCAGCTTCTCCAGTAGCTTTCCCAGAATGTTGAGGAAATTCCTCTTCTTCAATAATTGGAAGAAGTTCAGATTTTCCAGATAATCCTGCACCGTCAATAGAACTGGAGCATTTCACTAATGAAGCCTCTACAATAGGTTCCTTCGGTGCAGATTCCTTTATGGAGGCTGGTGTATCTGACGTTTCTACTTGAGAACTGGGGGCGTCACGAGGCTGAATGGATCGAGAAGAGTGCAAAAGTCTGAATTGGTGCAAAAACTCAACCTTCAGTAGGAACTTAATACTTCTCTCATCAACAGCTACGACATTCAATCTTTCAAAAGTTGGTTTATGGCTAGAATCTTTTGAGGAAGGAGGAATTGCTGCAAAAGTAAAGAATGAAGTTAACACTTGAAGACTCGAGTTTTAAAAGGCTCAGAAATAAAGTGAAAGGAGATAAGTAGTCTTACTTCCTACTCTCCAGATGCCGTAGAATCCCGAGGGGCAACGGACGAAGAAGAGCCGATTTAAAAACCCGTGAGCACTCTCGGGAATATCTGTAATACGTTTACAGTTTCTCGCACTCCTTACAAGGGTGATGGAAGGGTGATCTTTGTTCCTCCCGAACGAACACAAGTAACAGATCTCCTTGAAGCTTGGGAGGCGATTAAGCGTCCCCCTAAACAGTACGCACAACCCCATCAAAATGGTGTAACCGTTAGGGTGCAGCTGGAATGGAGAGATAGTCAATCGAAGAAGGAGTATTCTAAGAAAATCGTTGAGTGGGGGAATAGCTCCGTTCGGGCACATTTGACGGTTGACTGCAACAAAGCCAGGAGGTGGCCTATCAGCAGTGTCATTTACCCTGGGAAGCAGAGCATCCGTTCAGCAATGCCGAATTGAATGCATAGTTGGCTAAAAGCCCGTTGACTCAATGAAGTTGAAACTCTTTCTGGAAGATTTTCTAGAGGGTCAGCTATTGGGAAAACTTCATCAGCACGCTCTGCTGTCTCTTCTTGCATTTGTTGAGAAGTCATTCTACACAAGGAACTGGATATTCAAATATGAAGGTGCACGTTTCCTAAATGTGTGAAGTGTTGTGCAAAACTAATAAAATGACAAGCAAATATAATTGGAATTAAACTAATTGGCATTTGTCGATTATAAAGTTCTAGGGCTTGTTATTTTAAGTCCAAGTACAAGTACAATGTTGAAGCAAACAGATCAGCTTTAGTTGATTAATTTAGCTTTGCTTTAATACTTCACTTGAACTTGTTAATTCACAGCACTTCATTCGTATAATTCCTTTAAGTTGATTATTCTTTATCGACTAATCTGTCATTCGATGTGGGCAGTCGGTAGCAGTATATTCGCCTTAGTTTTCTGCAAATGTTGTATTTAACAGGTTGTCAGCTTAAAAGTTAATATAATCTACGAAAAAGTGCAACAAGTTCAAGTAGCTCATTCTAGCTGTTCAAGTTGGAAATTCAATCAAGTTCTGTCAAATTTTACAAGTGTACAAGTCCTGTTCATTTCCTAGGTCGCAGGAACGACTTAAGTTAACTCGGAACTCCTTAGGTCGTCCAGATCAAGTTTAAATGACTTAACATAGGTTGAGCTACCCTATGCCACTTTGCTCGAGTTATGGAGTTCATCAGTTATATTCCTACGAGTTAAAAGCTATGCTGTAGGTTAAGGCATAAGGCTTTAAGTCGAGACAAAGCAAATTTTCTTAAGGGTTGACTCGTCCAAGTATGTCCGCGACCTAAAAGGTTATGTTACAAAAAGTTAAGTCGCCCAGGTCATAGGGCAACCCAAAGAAAGGTCATTAGAAGAGTTGTCTCGTCCGAAGAAATATGCTATACATCTTAAGTCGCAAGTTCGTAAGTCGTTCAGATTTCCTTAAGTCGCAAAGTTCATAGGTCGTTCAATGCCCTAAGGCACTCTACATGTTTAACTCGCTTCATGCCCTAGGTCGCTCTAAGAAGTAATCCAGAGATGTCGAGCTGTCTTTCGTTAAAAAACCCTGAATCCTGCTCTCCACTCACACGCTGCCACGTGTCCATCTCCCTTGCCCCACCAGAAACGCCATGGCATAACCTAAAATCCAATAACTCATTAACCAAATATCTCTTCGTCTCCTCCAAACGCCTAAAACCTCATCGCCTCCTCCAAATTTTCGAAAACCATCATTAACTCCACAAATTGGAACACTCGCCAAATAACTCCATGAGATCCTAAGCTGATTTATTTTATGGCAGCTGCCAATGATTCGACGATGACCAGAGGGCGAATCGGGGTATAATCTTACAACATGGAAGCGAAAACTCTATTGAAATGGTTATGGAGGAATCGACGGTAAACACAATGGATAGATGATCAGAATTACCTAAATTTGCTGTTGGAAATAGTGATTGGGGATGCAAAGAAGGGAATTTCGTGTTAACTTCTGAGCTCGAATGCAACAATGGAAGCAAAGTGATAAGCGATAAAGTGAAGAGGACGAAGCGACCTAACGATTTATAGAGGAGACAAAGGAGAAGACGAATGGGCGCGCGAGTTAACGAGCTTCTTGAGTCGCCCACGACCTATCAGAGTTAGATCGAAGCACACGACCTATAACCTAGGCATATGCTTCGAGGGGCAAGTGTTAATCCCTTTCTGAATGGCGACTCAACTACTTACAGCAAGGCGCGACCTAACGACCTAAAGAATAAACGACTCAACGAGTTAACGACCCAACGACTTAAATCACAAAGCGGCACAACATGGCGCGACCTAATTACTTAAGGAGCTCCAGCGACCTTACGAGTTAAAATGTCTAGCGACCTAACGAGTTAAAACAGAGTAAAGCCACTTGCATATAGGTCGCTCCCAACCTTAGGTCGCTACCTCTTCTAAGTCGCTCCATATAATTCGCCTTCCACTCCCATAGGTCGCTACGAGCTACCAGTAAAAGCAGTTGATCAAGCCATATGCCATATCCATTAGGTCGTTGGTGACCTACGACCTAACCCACTCCTATGTCGCCCACGACCTACGACCTAGACCCAGAATTTCCCTATAAATACCCCGCCTACTCCACTAGGAAAGGGACTTTTGGGATAATTTCGGGAACGCCAATACTTTGCTGTTTTCTTGACTCCTTCAACACTTCAAACACCGAAGACGCTTCAACGAACTTGGGAAAGATCTAACTCATTCAACATGAATTCAAAGAGCTTTTCTACATTGAAGTTCTAGCTACTCGTCTTAATCGTGTTGTAATTGAAGAATCATTAAAAAAGTTTTAATCAAATCAACAATAAAAGAGATTAAGTGGACGTAGGCTTGACATTAAGCCGAACCACTATAAAAACTGTTGTCTCTTTACTATTTCTCTGCTATTTTCTGCTTATTTTCAGTTCCCGTACCAACGGGTGGTGCTTTCACTATACTACAACTTACATCGGGGTGTTAACGTACATTTTTAGCGTTAATAATATGACTATTGGTTAACGTAAAGATTTTAAATCAAGATTTGTTAATTAACTTCAATATAAAGAATTAAGGTAATTGAGTTTACTATAATTAAGTAGAATTAAACATTTATTATTACGTAAATTGAAAAATAAGTGAAATTGGAAAATACTAATAAAATAGATTTTGAATCCAATATTAAATCCATCTATTTGAAATTTATGGATGGAATAATCATTGATTTATTTAATTTAATAGAAATTTTGGAGATTTAATCTATAATTTTGAATATAATGAAATCGAAGATTTGACGCTGAAATTGATAGATTAATCAACTTTAAATTGACATCTAAACTTGTTTAATATTTTGTAAATGATTAAGAAATATAAAAGTGATAAAATTGGTCAATTTTAGAATTTAAATTAAAATTTTGATTTTATTAATCAAATATTAATTTATTTAATTAAGGTAAAAATAGCCATTTTTTGCACTAACTCGGATTTCGACGAAACCAGTTTCATCGGATCCGTAGCAGTGAATTATTGTATGGTTTTAAGTTTCGTAGCGATCGGACTTGTCGTTTGATCGTATGGACTCGAATCACCTTGAAATTAATGAAATTGAAATCGATTGAAAAAAATATATATTGATTTGAGCATAACTTCTTCATACGATGGAATTTGGACTTGAAACTTGTTCCATCGCGTTTAAAGTATTTTTGAACATCTATTTTTGTGATATCCCGGAAATGTTAGCAATGTCAATTTAATAATTTGTATTTAAAATTAAATTGATTTGATAAATTATGTCAATAAAATTTAACTTGATTTAATAATTCAATTTAATAAATGTTTAATTGGTGAATTTTATCCTTTAAAAGCTAATAAATTGCTTTCTACTTATAATGTATATATATATGTGTGTGTGTATATATTGTAGATAGATAAGTTTTGGATTTATAGATTAATAAACAAATAAAATATTATTTTTAAATTCTAATATTCATTTTGATAAATTGGAAATTTATTATTTTATTTAATAAATAACTATTCAAACTATTAAGTAAATAAATAATTGGTTCTAAAATACCCAAAGAAATTGTTTTAAATTGTTTAAATACGTTTTAAGTGTAGTTTAAATTTTAATAAGATAAAAAAAGTTTATTTTATTTCTTTTTGAATATAGCTTAATAATTATAATTTGGAATTATTTAAAAATTTAAAATACCAATTGTATATTAAAACATTAATGTAATTAATTAAGCTAAATAAGATAAGTAATTTATAACTTCTCTTATAAATTATTTAAATTTGATAAATATGTTATTTTCAAATATTAATAAATGTATAAATATAGATATGTTTAGAAAGACCATATTATTATTTTAAAATTAAAATATGATTAATATAAATTAGTTTTGAATTGGAATTTTTAAAGGTATAAATAGCATTTGAATTTGAATTAATTTTGAAATTCAAATGAATAAACATATCTAAATTTTGTAAGTAGGCTTTCATATTTTTATAATTTGTTTTTTTCATTTTCTTTAAAAATAAATGCATATACATTTACTTATGAAAATAAATTATATATATATATATATATTTATTTAATAAATAAAGCAAAGGATTTCATTTACTTTTAAATTAAATAAAAACAAATAAAATTCATTTATAAAAAACATATTAATATATTAAGTAGTATAATGACAAGTGTTAAGATTCTAATCTCTTAAATACATGTGTTAGCATAAGTTTGAGACAAGTGTCCTTTTCATTTTGTTTTGCTTTTAAATTTATAAATAAATCATTTTATCTTATATAAGCATGTTTTCTTCAAGCTATATCTTTTCTAATCTTCATTTTTTTCAAAATTAAAATGAAAAATCTCAGCTGAAACAAATTAGTTCCCAAAACTCTCAAAACCCAAAATCATATTTTTTTTTAAATCAACATCTGAAATTTTCTCCTCAAAATAAAAATCTAGTATCCTCCTCAACCTAAAAATCTAAAACCCTTCCTCAATCTAAAGCTTGCATGCCATGATCTTGTGACCCACTTAAAAAAAATGAAGATCATGCAAAACTGTAAAAATCCATTTCCAAAAGCCTGCAACCTGAAATTCATTTCAAAAGCATAAGGAAAGCATCTGCATTTCAACATTTTGGAAATCAAAAACAAGCTTGCCTGCATTCTTTAAACTAGAGGCCTGCATGCAAGTGTTAACAGCTAGTTCAAAGTTCAAATGGCCTAAATGCAAGTTTAAAAAAAAGTACGGATTGTTCAAGCCTGCATACAAGTTTTTAAAAAAGTCATATGTCTTCAACAAAGTTTCATCTGCATGCAATTGCAATTTCAAAAGCTTTCCAAATTTTGTGCTCTGATTCATCTCTACTGACAGGTGAGTAACATTTTGTTTAAAATTTAAGTATAAATTGTTGCTTGACTTATGACTAAAATAAGCATGCTTGTAAGTAACATTACAGTATTAAAATTTAGTTAAAAATTAAGTTGCCTAATCATTTATGAAACTAGTATGTTTGTGAGTAAGCTCACAAATTTAAAATTTAAGAATGAAGATGATTGCATGCTTGTTTGTCTGTGATGAAAATTGAATTTCTTGTATGTGTGTCTTCTGTGTGGATTGGTTTAAACATAAATACAGTTTTATGTATTACAGATTTTATAAGTACCAGATGCATATGTAGTAAAACTTAAGTACACTTGAATCAATCTGTAAGAATACATGAGACTTAAACAAAGTATGTAAATTTATCATAAATAATAAGTTTAAGATTTTGTTCAAGATTAAAAAAAAATATACCTGCAGTTTTACTGAAAACAAAAGAAATAACAAGTAAACTGAAATCAAACGAGTCCAAGTTGATTATTTTATAGTTCCAGGTTGTTTGAATCAAGAGTTCAAACTAAATTGTGATTTTTAAAACCGAAATTAAAATTTTTACTGTTGAGATTATGTGCATTGTTGTTTTTCTTCTGGAAAGTGAAAGAGGAAGTTGCAAACCTAGTTTTTTAGGCACTGCATTGTAACAACCCAGGAATTTCTCACCAATTTGTAATCATCGTCATTTCGATTAATGGTGATAGTTATTGCTGTTGGAATTTTAATAACTCATTGAAATTCTTTTATAAAAGTTATTAAATGGTTTATCGGGCATTAATATAAACTTGGCCCATATTTCTTTTGTTTGGTGCTGTGAAGTTTTCGAGTTATAACCGTTCCTCTCTCTCTCGTTTTCATTAATTCGTTCAAACCCTAGTATCAAATAAACGAAAAACAAAATAAAATGGCGGCCATGCTTTCGTTCCACTTTGCGCTCTGAAATTAGGGCTTTTCGAAGCACGCTTATGTTGATCAATTCTATGGTTTGCGTGTTGCGTTGCTCGCTGCTTCACTGATGATCGATTGCTTGCTTCACTTGCGCTCGTTCGTAGCTCCTTCAATTCGCGTCGATGCTAAGGTGAGTGAACCCTCACTCACATCTAATTCGACTCCATGCTTCGGCAGTATAATTTCGTGTCGATGTTGATGATTTCTCTAAGTTATTCAATTTGTTCTTTTCGGGTTACTTGATCGGCACTGTTTTGATTTATTTGAAACTCTCAATTGCTTTATCTCGGCCGTATGATTTTGATTGAATGTTGAGATTTATCTCTGACCTTTTCCAATGCGTATATATTTTGTGATGCTTGATTACTTGATTTTCACAGCATCAATTTTGAACTCTGCTGTGACGATCTCTTCCTGGTCACTTGACTTTATTTGGGCGATTCCATAATTTTGTTATTTTTGTATCATACTCGACTTTGGTCATTTGTTTTGAAACTGCAGCTTGATGTTAGCATCCTTCTTGCTGTTTACTGTTTACTGGAGTAAGAGATTGATGCATTGTGGTGTCTGGTATTTGATTATATGATATTGTGATGATTTGCATTGTGCTTATGTCCACTGATGCATCGAGTCTGCAATTGTTGTTTCACTGAAGTTCTGAGTATTGTGGCTTAGTTGCATTACTTCATGTATTCATGTGTACATGCTGCATCGTTGACATCTGGTCATCTCCAATGTTATTGTCGAGGCAGAACACATTGTTTTTATGCCTTTGATTGGTTCTGGTCCTGCTTGTGTATTTTTTTTCGTTTCATTTGAATGATGCTTGACGACTTGGAGTCTTTGTATACATTTTGCACATTGGTTACTGTCACTGCTACGAGCTCGTATACATGTATACATATATGTGCATATATGTATATATGTTGTTAAAGTGGTAGCTTTTGGTTGTAATTTTCTTGAGTGATTTCCAAACTGGTTTGCAGTAATCTGTTGGCTGCTGATACTTTGGTTTTATTTTGAGCTACAGTTGCAAGTGCATTTGTATGTTTCAGTAGCATTGATCCTGCCCACTGTTGCATTATGTTGCACCTGAAGTTGTTGTTGCTTCTATACATTTCCCCGAGTCACTTGTAACTGCTGTTGCCTGTTGCTCTGGTCTGTTGTCCTTGCTGCATTCATACATTTGCAGCTTTTATTGTTTTAGTTGTTGCACAGTGTTGTGCATCAAGGCATTGCTTTGTATTTTGGACTGCCTGACCACTTTGATTATCTTTGTGATTTGGCCACTTCATGTTGTATGGATTAGGACCACTTCACTATCATTTTGACATTCCTTTGTGTCTTGGTTCTATGCATTGCCGTGTCACTTGTGTACTTAAGTCAGTACTGTCCACCTGAGTTCGAGCACTGCAATTTTACTTGCTGTCTTCATATTGTGACTGTTTTGAGTTGGTTCCATTGTTTTTCATTGTTTCTTGGATATTGAACTGCTTTATGCTTGAAGTCGTAGCCTGTACACCTGCCTTGTGGTGAATCCAGCTAATAGTTCGGGTTTGACCTTGTGCCCGGTTGTGTACATCATTACTGTAGTGGCAAGGCAGTGCCCGCAAGCGTGAACTGCAGCCACATGGAATTGAGTTTTTGGGTACATTATCACTGTAGTGGCAAGGCAGTTCACGCAAGCGTGAACTGCAGCCACACGGTATGGATTTTATGATATTCTATCTTGTTTTGACTTATTGATCTTTTGCATATTCCATATGCGGTAGTGGCGAGGCAGTGCACGCGTGCGTGTACTGCAGCCCTACTCGAATTAATATTTTAATTGATATTTCAATGGTTTGAACTGTTTTGTTTATTTAATTCAATATTCTGAATTGTATTCTGATTTGGTTTAATTTGCTAATTTGTTGTTTAACACTGTTACGTGTTATATTTATCGTTATCCGATTTCTTTATTTAAGGATCGGATAGACGAGATTTATTGTGACTGTCGTCTATTCATTATTTAATTATTATTGCTTCTGTGCACTAATAACTGAGTTTGAATTAGACAGACCCGCGTATTATTTTCTTTTGAATTTAATACTCGGGTCAGACCGAGTTATTTCAGGTCGTAGATATCTTGCTTTGGGTAGCTGTTTGAGCTATGAAGACTTTTCATATCTTTTGGAGTTGTCGTGTCATAGTATAGTTTGATATGTATTCATGTATATTAGTCGATAATGTACTTGTATATATAACTTCTAGAGTCGACTGTTGTAGTTGTATCATATGTATTGTGTCAAATTTATTGTAACTGAAATCAGTTATATATATGAGACTTTTCTGTTTTATCAGTGTTCCGCATTTATTGATATTATCTGTGTTATTATTATATCTACTGTCCTAGAATATTATGAACCATCGTAGTTCGTTTTATACTGGAATTGGGGTATGTCGATGGGAGTAAATAAAATCAGAGATGAAAAATGAAAGAATATATGTACCACTCCTATCGAGATAACCAATACTAGTGTAAGGCCTAACTACTGATCGCCGCTCCTCAACAGCCTTATTCTCCGCGCTAGTTGACAGCATTACATCGTAGTGTTCTTGGCTAGCGTGGGTATAGAGGTGGGGCGTCACGGCTTGGTATCGGAGCCTGGGGTTTAGGACAAATATAAAGCATAACTCGGATGGAACATGTGTTACAACTATTTGTCGATGTTTTATCTCTCATCTTTGCCTATGATTATCTTTGCTTATTAGGTATGAATTCCTAACGTTTATTCATGAGCATTTGATTTTGATTTCATGAAAGTATTTTGGCTTCGGCCTCCGTTTGCTTTGCGAACTCAAGTTGGGTTTTTGATGATGAGGATTTTGTTCTTGTGTTTTCGGCTTTGAATTGATTTAGCGGATGTTGATTTTGTTCGAATCTCAGCGATTTCGAACTTGATACTTTGTGTTTTCCTCGGCTTGATTTCCATTCGACTTCGGTCACTTTGTTTTCGTGAAATTGCTAGTTTCTTGATTTCCAAGACTCTGACTTTGTTTGCTGTTGAATTCTTTGATGAGGATGTTGATTCGTTTTGTACTCGACTGTGGCCAATAGTCGTTGTCTTCGGCATTGACTTGATTATTATTCTTGTTGAAGTCATTTATGCGTTTATGCTCCTTTTGCTCTGTTTTTCCAATTGTTAATCGATTCTCCTTTTCCGATTAGTTGTTATCACTTATGTCGACTTTGATAACTTCTATTTCAGGAATTTTTAAGTATTTCTACTTTGACGGACTTGGAATCGAATTCTTTGGATTTTATTCACGACTTCGAACGTGAATTTTAGTGAATTGATTTGGTTTCTAAATTTAATCGAATCTTGTTAATTCCCCGATTTGTTGCTATCATTTATTAGCAACTTTGATGACATTTTCTTCGGGATTTTCATGAACCTACCTTTTGAAGAACTTAGTATCGATTTCTTTGGATTCTATTCACATCTTTGTATGTGAATTCTTGTGATTGATTGTTTCTACAATCATTTTTGAGATTGTCACTTTAAAAAATATAAAGGTTTTCTATACTAGTAGTAAATATCAAAACCCTTTTCTACAAACGATTTCAAAACTATTTTACTAAAAAGCTCTTTTCCTAAACCGTTTTCCAATCTACTAGTATATACAAACCTTTACCTCGCTCGTACGAGAAATCTAATTAAACGACTTAGTAAAACGAGTGGTATGAAATGCTTGCATTTACTTCGCCAGTTAATTCTTGGACTTATTCGATTGAATCTTTTGTGACAATTTTCTAGTGAAGATCTACAGTTTGTTCGTAAATATTTGAGTCAAGCAAGTGGTCATGGGACATGAAGCTAAACTTTTATATTTACTAGCTTACTGTAATTGACACTTCTCGCTGATCATGACGATCATTTTATGATTTAGACTAGCGATTGTGCGATGTCTCTTTGTTTGCTTCCTGGTTAGGCTAGACACCATTTGTGTGATTCCATTCACACATACCTTTTTTGCTTTCTGGTTAGCCTGGACACCATTTGTGTGATTCCACTCACATATATCTTTTTGCTTTCTGGTTAGGCTAGACACCATTTCTGTGATTCCATTCACACATACCTTTTTTGCTTTGTGGTTAGCCTAGACACCATTTGTGTGATTCCACTCACACATATCTTTTTTCTTTCTTGTTAGGCTAGACACCATTTGTGTGATTCCACTCACACATACCTTTTTTTTGCTTTCTGGTCAGCCTAGACACCATTTTTGTGATTCCACTCACACATATCTTTTTGCTTTCTGGTTAGGCTAGACACCATTTATGTGATTCCATTCACACATACCTTTTTGCTTTTTGGTTAGCCTAGACACCACTTGTGTGATTCCACTCACACATACCTTTTTGTTGCGAGGTTAGGCTAGACACCATTTGTGTGATTCCATTCACACATACCTTTTTGCTTTTTGGTTAGCCTAGACTTCATCTGGGTGATTCCGACTCATCCATATGGGGTAGCTCCCAACGGTCTTCGGACCATTCGTGTGTCAAAATTTAATGGTTGGCCACCATGAGATAGCGTCTCGTTTTGCGTTACACGTGTTGGTGAGTTTTCATGCTCACGTGTAGGTGAGTTTTCATGCTCCCGTTCTCGCTTTGCGTTACACGTGTTGGTGAGTTTTCATGCTCACGTGTAGGTGAGTTTTCATGCTCCCGTTCTCGCTTTGCGTTACACGTGTGGTGAGTTTTCATGCTCACCTGTAGGTGAGTTTTCATGCTCCCGTTCTCGCTTTGCGTTACACGTGTAGGTGAGTTTTCATGCTCACGTGTAGGTGAGTTTTCATGCTCACGTGTAGGTGAGTTTTCATGCTCCCATTTGAGTTTTCATACTCCCATTTGAGTTTTCATACTCTCATTTTGTGATTTATGGATTTCTTGTGTAGTCTTCTGGAACTTGTGCTTCACCAATTTTCGTGATTTCTATTGATAAGTATTATCAATTTTTGTGCATTGGTGAATTCGTGTGTCATTGACTTGTTATGAATACAAGTTTAGGGTAAGATACCCCTTTCTATCTTTGAGAAGATTCTTGTGACATTTTTGATGAATGAAAATTCACTGGTATTATGTTCTAATGCCAATTATTTTGATGAGATTTTGACGTATAAAAATTACTATCGCTTTGATTTCATTAACCGTCAATTTTAAAATGGATTTTCAAGCGGTTATGTTGTCCGTTTTTACGGTATTTTGAGAAGTGCAATTTCCTTGTCGAAGTTGCTACCGATGTTGCTGTTTTAATCACGTGTTTTAAAAAATGTTTCAAAATAAAAATTAAAATTGTTTTCAAAATTTTTACAGTTTACGCTTTCAAAAGAATGAGGAAGTGATTTAAACGTTTCAGCAAAATCGAGGACTATGACCCCTTTTTTTACTGATTCGTTTAATTCCGGACTTGTCCGTTTGAGAACGTAAAATGTTATTTATTTAAAATACACAATTTTGCACTTTCAAGGAAACGATAAAGTAAATTAAACGATTTGTGATTTCTGATTATCGTTTTGGATAATCGGATATTTGTGATTTCTAATTATCGTTTTGGATAATCGGATATTTGTGATTTATGATTATCGTTTTTGATAATCGGATATTGGTGATTTCTGATTTATCGTTTTTGATAATCAGATATTTGTTGTTTCTGATTATCGTTTGTGATAATTAAAAATTTGTTGGTTTAATTATCGTTGTGATAATTAAATATTTGTGATTTAAGATTCGATTATCAATTGTGATAATTAAATATTCATTGAGTTCTGATTTCTGATTATCATTTTTGATAATCAGATATTTGTTGTTTTTGATTATCGCTTGTGATAATTAGATATTTGAGATTTAATTATCGTTTGTGATAATTAAATATTTGTGATTTAAGATTTGATTATCGTTTTGATAATTGAATATTTGTTGATTTGAAATTTGATTACCGTTGTGGTAATTCCTGATTATCGTTTTTGATAGTTAGATATTTGTGACTTGTGTTTTCTAATTATCTTTGTTGATAATTAGATTTGTTGATTTTGCTGTCTTCTAATTATCGTATCGATAATTAGGTATTGCTGTTTTGTGATTTCTGTGTTCTGATTATCTAATTGATAATTAAATTTTGTAGAGAATTTGTGAATTTATTTTGTGAAATTAAAAGATTTCTTTGGTGTTTACATTGTACTATGCCGGTGTACCGGCTCAATATTCTGCTATTCATGATGTTTTCCATGTCTTCCAATTACGGAAATGCCTTAGGGATTTTCGATTTTTATTCTTGAGCAACCTTCTACTCACATCATTGCTTCGAGGGTGTAGCACCTTCGAAATAAAGATGTTTTTCTTGCGGAAGTTCAATGGTTCTCAAATCCTAAGGATTGCACTTAGGAATCCAGGGAATTCACCGAGCAAACACGTTCAGGCTAACTCTTTCAAGCTCTTTATAGTGAATTTCATATCCCAAATTTCTTCATCTTGTGATGATGTTCTTTATGGTTGTTACCATTTGTTCATTTATTCCGTATGATTGCGAGGACGCAATTTCTTTAAGGAGGGGAGTCTGTAACAACCCAGGAATTTCTCATAAATTTGTAATCATCGTCATTTCGATTAATGGTGATAGTTATTGCTGTTGGAATTTTAATAACTCGTTGAAATTCTTTTATAAAGGTTATTAAAGGGTTTATCGGGCTTTAATATAAACTTGGCCCATATTTCTTTTGTTTGGTGCTGTGAAGTTTTCGAGTTATAACCGTTCATCACTCTCTCGTTTTCATTAATTCATTCAAACCCTAGTACCAAATAAAAGAAAAAATAAATAAAATGGCGGCCATGCTTTCGTTCCTCTTTGCGCTCTGAAATTAGGGCTTTTCGAAGCACGCTTATGTTGATCGATTCTCTGGTTTGCGTGTTGCGTTGCTCGCTGCTTCTCTGAGGATCGACTGCTTGCTTCACTTGCGCTCGTTCGCAACTCCTTCAATTCGCGTCGATGCTAAGGTGAGTGAATCCTCACTCACATCTAATTCGACTCCATGCTTCGGCAGTATAATTTCGTGTCGATGTTAATGATTTCTCTGAGTTATTCAATTTGTTCTTTTCGGGTTACTTGATCGGCACTGTTTTGATTTATTTGAAACTGTCAATTGCTTTATCTCGGCCGTATGATTTTGATTCAATGTTGAGATTTATCTCTGACCTTTTCCAATTCGTATATATTTTTTGATGCTTGATTACTTGATTTTCACAGTATCAATTTTGAACTCTGCTGTGACGATCTCTTCCTGGTCACTTGACTTTGTTTAGGCGATTCCGTAATTTTGTTAATTTTGTTATCATACTCGACTTTCGTCATTTGTTTTGAAACTGCAGCTTGATGCTTGCATCCCTCTTGCTGTTTACTAGAGTCAGTGATTGATGCATTGTGGTGTCTAGTATTTGATTATATGATATTGTGATGATTTGCATTGTGCTTATGTCCACTGATGCATCGAGTCTGCAATTGTTGTTTCACTGAAGTTCTGAGTATTGTGGCTTTGTTGCATTACTTCATGTATTCATGTGTACATGCTGTATCCTTGACATCTGGTATTGTCGAGGCAGAACACACTGTTTTTATGTCTTTGATTGGTCCTGGTCTTGCTTGTGTATTTTTTTGGTTTCATTTGCATGATGCTTGAAGACTTGGAGTCTTTGTATACATTTTGCACATTGGTTACTGTCACTGCTACGAGCTCATATACATGTATACATATATGTGCATATATGTATATATGTTGTGGAAGTGGTAGCCTTTTGGTTGTAATTTTCTTGAGTGATTTCCAAACTGGTTTGCAGTAATATGTTGGTTGTTGATACTTTGGTTTTACTTTGAGCTACAGTTTCAGTTGCAAGTGCATTTGTAGTTTAGCTCTTGTTTCAGTAGCATTGATCCTGCCCACTGTTGCATTATGTTGCACCTGAAGTTATTGTTGCTTCTGTACATTTCCCCGAGTCACTTGTAACTGCTGTTGCCTGTTGCTCTGGTCTGTTGGCCTTGCTGCGTTCATACATTTGCAGCTTTTATTGTTTTAGTTGTTGCACAGTGCTGTGCATCAAGGCATTGCCTTGTATTTTGGACTTCCTGACCACTTTGATTATCTTTGTGATTTGGCCACTTCATGTTGTATGGATTAGGACCACTTCACTATCATTTTGACATTCCTTTGTGTCTTGGTTCTATGCATTGCTATGTCACTTGTGTACTTAAGTCAATACTGTCCACCTGAGTTCAAGCACTGTAGTTTTACTTGCTGTCTTCGTATTGTGACTGTTTTGAGTTGGTTCCATTGTTTTTCATTGTTGCTTGGATATTGAACTGCTTTATGCTTGAAGTCATAGCCTGTACACCTGCCTTGTGTTGAATCCAATTAATAGTTCGGGTTTGACCTTGTGCCCGGTTGTGTACATCATTACGGTAGTGGCAAGGCAGTGCACGCAAGCGTGAACTGCAGCCACATTGTATGGATTTTATGATATTCTACCTTGTTTTGATTTATTGATCTTTTGCATATTCGGTATGCGGTAGTGGCGAGGCAGTGCATGCGTGCGTGTACTGCAGCCCTACTCGAATTAATATTTTAGTTGATATTTCATTGGTTTGAACTATTTTGTTTATTCAATTCAATATTCTGAATTGTATTCTGATTTGGTTTAGTTTGCTGATTTGTTGTTTAACATTGTTACATGTTATATTTATTGTTATCCGATTTCTTTATTTAAGGATCGGATAGACGAGATTCATTGTGACTATCGTCTATTCATTACTTAATTATTATTGCTTCTGTGCACTAATAACTGAGTTTGAATTAGACTGACCCGCGTATTATTTTCTTTTGAATTTAATACTCGGGTCAGACTGAGTTATTTCAGGTCGTAGGTATCTTGCTTTGGGTAGCTGTTTGAGCTATGAAGACTTTTCATATCTTTTGGAGTTGTCGTGTCATAGTATAGGTTGATATGTATTCATGTATATTAGTCGATAATGTACTTGTATATATAACTTCCAGAGTCGACTGTTGTAGTTGTATCATATGTATTGTGTCAAATGTATTGTAACTGAAATCAGTTCTATATATATGAGACTTTTCTGTCTTATCTGTGTTCCGCACTTATTGATATTATCTGTGTTATTATTATATCTACTATCTTAAACTATTATCAACCATCGTAGTTCGTTTTATACTGGAATTGGGGTATGTCGATGGGAGTAAATAAAATCAGAGATGAAAAATGAAAGAATATATATATACCACTCCTATCGAGATAACCAATACTAGTGTAAGGCCTAACTACTGATGGTCGCTCCTCAACAGCCTTATTCTCCGCGCTAGTTGACAACATTACACCGTAGTGTTCTTGGCTAGCGTGGGTATAGAGGTGGGGCGTCACATGCATGATTCGATCTGTGGGGAGACTTCAGGTGACCGAGTGCAGTGATTTTTGGGGAAGTGGTAGCTTGGGTATTAGTGAAGAGTTGGACGGAGTTTCTAGGCCGCCGGTGACCGGAGGAGTGAGGACATGATGTTTTCAGGTTTTGGAAATGGGGGTGTGCCAGTGCTACCAGGTTTTGAATTGGGGGTGCTCAATTTGTTGTCGTGGTGATTATGTAGTTATGTTGATCGATGATGGATCTAAGGGTATTGGTCGTCGTGCTCAAGGCAGAGGGGATGGCCGGTGGTGGCCAGGACCACCGTGCATATGCACGGTGCAGCGTTTGTTTAGGTGATGTTTTGTTTTAGGGGATGGGGTACTCGAGTTTCACTCGGAAACTTGATTATTTGCTCGAAGTAGTTAGGTATGCGACTCGAAGTAAATAAAGGGGTCCTCGGGTATCTCCTGTAGTTACAGGTTTCACTGAAACCTGTATATATTTTCAATTCAAAATTGTTTTAAAATCTCAATGCAGGTTTTCTAACAAGAATTTAAAACTAAATTTAAAAGCATGGTTTCAATCTAGGTTGAATTCCAGTTTTTAAATTTAATTCAAACTTTATAAATTAAATGTTCACAGGTTTCTTTGGAAACCTATATATTTCCAGTTTAAAAGAAAATTGAGTTTTTTTAAAAAAAAGATTTTAAAACTTAAAATTTAAGTATGAATTTCAAACTAGATTTTAATTCAAGTTTTAAATTTAATTTAAACTATTTGAATTAAAAGCTTTAAACAATTTTTAAAAGGGTTTAAATAAATCTGAAATTAAAAATAAAAGCTTTAAATTGAAGTGGAAGGTTTAAACATAAATTCAAATCTGGAAACAAGAATTAAATTTGAATTAGGTTTTGAAAAGAAAAGAGTTTTAAATTTTTTAAATATTTTAAACAACTTTGAAACATATTTAAATATGATTTGACTCTTAAAATTTAATTTGGGTTTAAATTCCTTTGAACTTCTTTATAAAATAGGAAATTCTTTTGCATAAGTTTTAAAAAGAGTTTTAAATGTTTTTAAAACTTTGTTAAAGGTTAAATGTGTTTTCATTTTAAATTCTAAATTTTTAAAATAGAATTTGGAAATAAATTTTAAAGTAAGTTGTTTGAATATTTCTAAGTTAATGATCATGAAATTATTAATAAGAAATGTTTATTTATAATAAAACAAAGATTTAAATGATTTGGTTTATTAAATTAATAAGGTAATTAGACGGATAATTAGTTAATTTATTTGATCAATTAAATAAGTATTTCGAACAAATTAATTAAGGTTGAGTTAATTATTTAAGATTAATTAACTTGAAAATAAGATCATTAATTAATTTAGTTATGATTTTAATTAATGATGAGAAATAAATCAAGAGGTTAGAATTAATTAAGTGAAAAACTTAATAAACTAATAATTAGTGATTAATTAAATGATTATTAAAGATTAATAAATTTGTGAATTAATAATGATTAATTTAATTTAATTACTTAAGCAAGGTAATTAATGAAATTGATGATAAGTTACTGAAGATCATTAACTTAAGATTATTTATTAATTAATTTAAGTAATTAATTTTGATAATTAATTAGATTAATTAAATTCAAATAATCATTATGGTAATTGGTGAAGTAATTAAAGTTATTAATTACTCATTATAATTAATTGATTTATTTGATTAGTTTAAATTAATTAATTAAGTTTAAATTAATTTATAATAATCATTGATGGGTTAGTAAGTGATTAATGAGGAATAATTACTTAGGGAAGTTAATTAATCAAAGGTGATCAATAATTTAGGGTTAATTACTTAATGAAGTTAATTAATTTAAATGTAATTAGGAATCATTAATTAATATAGTGATGTAATTAACGATTAATTAATTGACATTAATAAATCAATGATAAATGATTAAAGAAATTAATTAATGTAATTAATCAAGGATTAATGTGATTAATTATAAATAATTAATTAATAAAAGTAATTCAAGGTTAATTACAATATTTGATTAAGAAAAATTAATTTGTGAAATTAATTACTTGAATTAAAGGTTGATTAATCAAGGGTGATTAATCAAGGATGATTAATTAGTGGTTAATTAATTAATTAATTGATTGTTTGTAATCAATGGTTATGTAAGCAGGATTATAGATTGAGGTAATTAATTTAATTTAGTTTAAATTAATTAGAGATAATGTAATTAATTTAAATTCATTTTAAATTAATTATATATGGTGTGATTATAAGTCCTTGTTTATATATGGATGATATAGATTTCCCTGAATGGTTTGAATCTCAGATATGAGATTAGTAATGATGTGTGATATGGATGCATTGGTTGCATTATGACGATGAATTGGATTATCTTCTGATAATGATAATATGGATTATCTGTGGTGATTATTATCTATTTTGATGATGTGAATTATCTATCTGTGTGTATATAGACAGTTTAAATTGAATTGTTTTAAACTTAAAACAACTTGGACCTAAAAGACACGTTTTGGATTTCAATGAGACCGGGATCGGGTTTCCATATTTGGATATCCGAAAACCACATCGATCCAAATTAACGTTAGGTCTTGAATCTAAGTGAAGCAAGTGAAAATTCGAGATGTAAGAACTATACGTCAGTATAACTCTATGGGTGATTCCGTATAGATTTTGACGGAATAGTACTTATAGGTTCGAGATGGTGGTACAGAGTGCAAGGGTTATCGTCTTAACTCTGAGGGTGATTCCAATACGAGTGTAACGAGATAATGCCTTCGGTTTAGTTTGAACCCGGAACGAACTTGAATGGATTGAATGCTTCCAGAACATCGTCAGGTGGACGATGAACATTCTAAGATAGATGTGTTCTAAAGGTAATCGCAGCCTCAAGCCTCATCAACCGGGAATGACTAAAACAGGGGAGGTGCAGCAAGGTTTCGTGGGTAGCCCCCAGTGGTGAGCAAGATTTACCCCTGTCTAGAGGTCCCTTTTTATTTCGGCTGTGTGGGGCGGTTGATCATGACAACTACCGGGGTGGTCTTGTTCGGGACTGTCCAGTAAGGGATGGTTCCGGCTTTGTGTTGCAGGGAAGTGGGCGTACTCCTTGGTACGGTGATCTAGACCACGTACTATGACGGGCGGTACCCCAGTAGCCCTACCATTGTATGGAATCCAAAATCCAATAAGTGTCGTACGTATTAGTTGTGCCCAACTATGTTGGAACGTAAGATATAAGCATTCAAGCTATTTTCTGTATTTTATTTGAAAACCCTAGACACTATTATAATATCACTGGATTTCCTATCAAATGTTTTGGTTAGTGTGAGGTAAAACTTTTCCATGTTTATGTGTGGGAAGTCTTACGTGATACCTTTCTTTTCAAAGGTTTTAAAAATTAAGAAACTTAACCTGTTACTCACACCATACCCATGTCTGACCCGGAGTTTATTTCTGTTTTCTTAAACTCTTGGGTACTCAAATTTTTACGAGTAGCCAAGGGATTCAGGTTAGCTTTGACGAATTATGGAGGAGCAAATGGAGCAGGAGGCTTCTGCGTTGTAGTAGTCTAGTTTTCCGCTGTGTTGGTATCTCTGAGTCGTTTATTTGAGTTGTTTTGTACTGTGTTGTAATAACTAGACAGATGTTTATAACTATCTTGTATGTGTTGTATTATCTGTGTAACTCTGATAGTTGTTATATATCTATGTAATACTTTTGATTATTAATAAAATTTATTCGTTCTGCTGTTGAGATTCAGAAGTGTTATTTCTTCTTTCTTTCTCTTTCTATCCCTTTCTTTCTTATTAATGATGCGTCATTCTGTAGAGACGGATGGCGGGTCATTATAGTGGTATCAGAGCATTAGGTTGAGTGAATACATAGGCTCTGGAGTGGTGTCTATATTGAGAGAGCGTATTTGTAATTATATATATATATATATATATATATATATATATATATATATATCTACCTATCTGTTGGGTTACCAGTTCAGGTTTTCCAACATAAGTTATAAAGGTAGATAAGGTAGTGGTGTGTGTAACACGACTACTACTATTGGTTGGAGTTTGAATGTTTGAGGTTGGAAGTGTATCTGTCGAGACTGTAGACCTAATACCGTCTCGAGTGAGTTGTGCAGTGGTGTAAGGATTTCATCGATCTCTGAAGGTAACCTGTAAAGGTTCAGAGTCTATCTTTGAAGTTGGATGGGTTGAGTTTGGATCTGTCGATTTGGCAGACGTGTGTGATGGTATTTTGACACCTCAGGAAGTGGTAGCTACGTGATGAGATGCAGTAAATATAGAGGTTTCCGAAGATGTTTTATTTGGAACAAGTTTTAGGAAGTGTGTCTGCTTCGGTGATGTGGCTGAGTCTAGCTGGTTGTTTGTGTTTGGCTTTGAGGCCTGAGTATCTCGAAGAGTTTTGGATTAAGAAGTCTTTGGCTTTGGTGTCAGCAGTTCAGCTCAGAGCGTTCTGTGTGCCAGCCGGAAGTCTTTTGGCTTAGCAGTTTTTCTGAGGTGGAGTTCAGAAGTAGCAGAGTGGATCCATTTCTTCTGTGTATTGGCTAATTAAGTGTAAGCTGTTCTGTTTGGTAAAGAGAGAACAGTTTTCTTTGGGAATTGGTCTGGATGATCACAAAAGTGACTTGCGATTGTTTGAGCGATCTCTTGGGACATCAAAGATTTTCTGGTTGTCTTCTAAGAAGACAGAGGTTTTTTTGTATCTGGAGATTGAATTTTCCTATCGATCGAATTCCAGGAGTGGTACCGGTGGTTCAGCTGTATAGAAGAATGATTCCAGGAGATTGAGTTGGTGTAGCAGCTCAGAGTTTTGGAGGAACTTCTGAATTTTCTTTTATGGATCTATTGAACCATATTCTGGGATATGTTGTCCATTTTGTGTTCGTGTTCTTCATCAGCAGTTTCTTCTATCATATATCAGAGTTGTGCAGCGGAAGCGGTTTGGAAGTGTTTCCATAAAAGAAGTGAGTTTGTTCTTTTGAGATTTGAAGAGTAGAGTTGTGTATCTGGTTTTGGATTGATCTTGAGGAGATCGTTGTGTTGTATTGTTTTTGGTTCTGTTTGTTTCTAGAGGCATCAACAAAGGTTAAGTTGATCAGATTGGATATGGGCAGCCCAGGATCATCCGAAGAGATTTGTGGTTATGGGACGAAGGAATTTGAATTCCGGAGTCGGAGTTTTGTTTTGGATCTCTTCTGTGTTCTGGTTGGATTGGTGTTTAGTTTTCGAGAGTTGAGTTGTCGGTTTAGATAATTGGATTTAATAAGATTCACGTATCTCTGAGAGAGTACATGTATGAGTAATTTCTGGAAGTGGAACCAATTGTTCAGGAGGGTTTGGTTGTTGAGTCAGACTCGTTTGTAGTCTGATATCTTGTCTAGTTCTGTAGATCTAGATGAGTAGAAGCTATGTAGCTTCGTAGTTTTGATTATTTGAATTCTATAGGGCGAGTATCCCGGTATATATATACTTGGGGATACTCGAGAAGATTTTATCCAGAATTTTCTCTGGATAACTAAATTTGTTTGATTAGATAAATTGGTTGATTTGGTTGTCAGCATATGATCGATATATACTTGTGTTTAAATTTAAAATCTTTAATGGGATTATTAAATTACCTTTGCTTTTAAATTTCGGGGACGAAATTCTTTTAAGAGGGGAGGAATGTGATATCCCAGAAATGTTAGCAATATCAATTTAATAATTTGTATTTAAAATTAAATTGATTTGATAAATTCTGTCAATAAAATTTAAATTTATTTAATAATTCAATTTAATAAATGTTTAATTAGTGAATTTTATCTTTAAAAGCTAATAAATTGCTTTCTACTTATAATGTATGTATATGTGTATATATTGTAGATAGATAAGTTTTGTATTTATAGATTAATAAACAAATAAAATATTGTTTTTGAATTCTAGTATTCATTTTGATAAATTGGAAATTTATTATTTTATTTAATAAATAACTATTCAAACTATTAAATAAATAACTAATTGGTTTGAAAATACCTAAAGAAATTGTTTTAAATTGTTTAAATATATTTTAAGTGTAGTTTAAATTTTAATAAGATAAAACAAAAGTTTATTTTATTTCTTTTTGAATATAGCTTAATAATTATAATTTGGAATTATTTAAAAATTTAAAATACCAATTGTATATTAAAACATTAATGTAACTAATTAAGTTAAATAAGATACGTAATTTATAACTTCTCTTATAAATTATTTAAATTTGATAAATATGTTATTTTCAAATATTAATAAATTTATAAATATAGATATGTTTAACAAGACAATATTATTATTTTAATATTAAAATATGATTAATATAAATTAGTTTTGAATTGGAATTTTTAAAGGTATAAATAGCATTTGAATTTGAATTAATTTTGAAAGTCAGATGAATAAACGTATCTAAATTTTGTAAGCAAGCTTTCATATTTTTATAATTTGTTTTATTTCATTTTCATTAAAAAGAAATGCATATACATTTACATATGAAAATAAATTATATATATATGTATTTAATAAATAAAGAAAGAGATTTCATTAACTTTTAAATTAAATAAAAACAAATAAAATTCATTTATAAAACACATGTTAATATATTAAGTAGTATAATGACAAGTGTTAAGATTCTAATCTCTTAAATACATGTGTTAGAAAAGTTTGAGACAAGTGTCCTTTTCATTTTGTTTTACTATTAAATTTATAAATAAATCATTTTATCTTATATAAGCATGTTTTCTTCAAGCTATATCTTTTATAATCTTCATTTTTTTTCAAAATTAAAAAGAAAAATCTCAGCTGAAACAAATTTGTTTCCAAAACTCTCAAAACCCAAAATCATATTTTTTATAAATCAAAATCTGAAATTTTCTCCTCAAAATATAAATCTGGAATCCTCCTCAACCCAAAAATCTGAAACCCTTCCTCAATCTAAAGCGTGCATGTCTTGATCTTGTCACCCACTGTAAAAAAAATGAAGATCATGCAAAACTGTAAAAATCCATTTCCAAAAGCCTGCAACCTGAAATTCATTTCAAAAGCATAATGAAAGCATCTGAATTTCAACATGCTGGAAATCAAAAACAAGCTTTCCTGCATTCTTTAAACCAGAGGCCTGTATGCAAGTGTTAACAGCTAGTTCAAAGTTCAAATGGCCTACATGCAAGTTTTAAAAGAGTCTGGATTGTTCAAGCCTGCATACAAGTTTTTAAACAAGTCATATGTCTTCAACAAAGTTTCATCTGCATGCAATTGCAATTTCAAAAGCTTTCCAAATTTTGTGCTCTGATTCATCTCTACTGACAGGTGAGTAACATTTTGTTTAAAATTTAAGTATAAATTGTTGCTTGACTTATGACTAAAATAAGCATGCTTGTAAGTAACATTACAGTATTAAAATTTAGTTAAAAATTAAGTTGCCTAATCATTTATGAAACTAGTATGTTTGTGAGTAAGCTCACAAATTTAAAATTTAAGAATGAAGATGATTGCATGCTTGTTTGTCTGTGATGAAAATTGAATTTCTTGTATGTGTGTCTTCTGTGTGGATTGGTTTAAACATAAATACAGTTTTATGTATTACAGATTTTATAAGTACCAGATGCATATGTAGTAAAACTTAAGTACACTTGAATCAATCTGTAAGAATACATGAGACTTAAACAAAGTATGTAAATTTATCATAAATAATAAGTTTAAGATTTTGTTCAAGATTAAAAAAAATATACCTGCAGTTTTACTGGAAACAAAAGAAATAACAAGTAAACTGAAATCAAACGAGTCCAAGTCGATTATTTTTTAGTTCCAGGTTGTTTGAATCAAGAGTTCAAAATAAATTGTGATCTTTAAAACCAAAATTAAAATTTTTACTGTTGAGATTATGTGCATTGTTGTTTTTCTTCTGGAAAGTGAAAGAGGAAGTTGTAAACCTAGTTTTTTAGGCACTGCATGATTCGATCTGTGGGGAGACTTCAGGGGACCGAGTGCGGTGATTTTTGGGAAAGTGGTAGCCTGGGTATTGGTGAAGGGTTGGACGGAGTTTCTAGGCCGCCGGTGGCCGGAGGAGTGAGGACGTGATGTTTTCAGGTTTTGGAAATGGGGGTGTGCCTGTGCTGCCAGGTTTTGAATTAGGGGCACTCAATTTGTTGTCGTGGTGATTATGTGGTTATGTTGATCGATGATGGATCCGAGGGTATTGGTCATCGTGCTCAAGGCAGAGGGGATGGCCGGTGGTGGCCTGGATCACCGTGCATATGCACGGTGCAGCGTTTGTTCTGGTGATGTTTTGTTTTAGCGGATGGGGTACTCGAATTTCACTCAGGAAACTTGATTATTTGCTCTAAGTAGTTAGGCATGCGACTCGAAGTAAATAAGGGGGGTATCGGGTATCTCCTGTAATTACAGGTTTCACTGAAACCTGTATATATTTTCAATTCAAAATTGTTTTAAAATCTGAATGCAGGTTTTCTAACGAGAATTTAAAACTAAATCTAAAAGCATGGTTTCAATCTAGGTTGAATTCCCATTTTTAAATTTAATTCAAACTTTGTAAATTAAATGTTACAGGTTTCTTTGGAAACATATATATTTCCAGTTTAAAAGAAAATTGAGCTTTTTTTAAAAAAAAAACAGAATTTAAAACTTAAAAATTTAAGTATGAATTTCAAACTAGATTTTAGTTCAAGTTTTAAATTTAATTTAAACTATTTGAATTAAAAGATTTAAAATTTTTTTAAAAGGGTTTAAATAAATCTGAAATTAAAAATAAAAGCTTTAAATTGAAGTGGAAGGTTTAAACGTAAATTCATATCTGGAAACAAGAATCAAATTTGAATCAGGTTTTGAAAAGAAAAGATTTTTAGATATTTCAAATATTTTAAACAACTTTAAACATATTTTAATATGATTTGAATCTTAAAATTTAATATGGGTTTAAATTCCTTTGAACTTCTTTATAAAATAGGAAATTCTTTTGCATAAGTTTTAAAAAGAGTTTTAAAATGTTTTTAAAACTTTGTTAAAGGTTAAATGTGTTTTCATTTTAAATTTAAAAAATTTAAAATAGAATTTGGAAACAAATTTTAAAGTAAGTTATTTGAATATTTCTTAGTTAATGATCATGAAATTATTAATAAGAAATTTTTATTTATAATAAAACAAAGATTTAAATGATTTGGTTTATTAAATTAATAAGGTAATTAGATGGATAATTAATTAATTTATTTGATCAATTAAATAAGTATTTTGAATTAATTAATTAAGGTTGAGTTAATTATTTAAGATTAATTAACTTGAAAATAAGATCATTAATTAATTTAGTTATTATTTTAATTAATGATGAGAAATAAATCAAGAGGTTAGAATTAATTAAGTGAAGAACTTAATAAATTAATAGTTAGTGATTAATTAAATGATTATTAAAGATTAATAAATTTATGAATTAATAATGATTAATTTAATTTAATTACTTAAGTAAGATAATTAAAGAAATTGATGATAAGTTAATGAAGATCATTAACTTAAGATTATTTATTAATTAATTTAAGTAATTAATTTTGATAATTAATTAGATTAATTAAATTCAAATAATCATTATGGTATTTGGTGAAGTAATTAAAGTTATTAATTACTCATTATAATTAATTGATTTATTTGATTAGTTTAAATTAATTAATTAAGTTTAAATTAATTTACAATAATCATTCAGGGGTTAGTAAGTGATTAATGAGGAATAATTACTTAGGGAAGTTAATTAATCAAAGTGATTAATAATTTAGGGTTAATTACTTAATGAAGTTAATTAATTTAAATGTAATTAGGAATCATTAATTAATATAATGATGTAATTAAGGATTAATTAATTGACATTAATAAATCAATGATAAGTGATTAAAGAAATTAATTAATGTAATTAATCAAGGATTAATGTGATTAATTATAGATAATTAATTAATAAAAGTAATTAAAGCTTAATTACAATATTTGATTAAGAAAAATCAATTTGTGAAATTAATTACTTGAATTAAAGGTTGATTAATCAAGGGTGATTAATCAAGGATGATTAATTAGTGGTTAATTAACTAATTAGTTGATTGTTTGTAATCAATGGTTATGTAAGCATGATTATAGATTGAGGTAATTACTTTAATTTAGTTTAAATTAATTAGAGATAATGTAATTAATTTAAATTCATTTTAAATTAATTATATATGGTGTGATAATAAGTCCTTGTTTATATATGGAAGATATGGATTTCCCTGAATGGTTTGAATCTCAGATATGAGATTAGTAATGATGTGTGATATGGATGCATTGGTTGCATTGTGACGATGAATTGGATTATCTTCTGATAATGATAATATGGATTATCTATGGTGATGATTATCTATTGTGATGATGTGAATTATCTATCTGTGTGTACATAGATAGTTTAAATTGAATTGTTTTAAACTTAAAACAACTTGGAACTAAAAGACATGTTTTGGATTTCGATGAGACCGGGATCGGGTTTCCATATTTGGATATCCGAAAACCACATCGATCCAAATTAACGTTAGGTCGTGAATCTAAGTGAAGCAAGTGAAGACTCGAGATGTAAGAACTATATGTCAGTAGAACTCTATGGGTGATTCAGTAATGAGTTTGACGGAATAGTACTTATAGGTTCGAGATGGTGGTTCAGAGTGCAAGGGTTATCGTCGTTAACTCTGAGGGTGATTCCAATACGAGTGTAACGAGATAATGCCTTCGGTTTAGTTCGAACCCGGAACGAATTTGAATGGATTGAATGCTTTCAGAACATCGTCAGGTGGAAGATGGGCATTCTAAGATAGATGTGTTCTAAAGGTAATCGCGGCCTCAAGCCTCATTAACGGGGAATGAGTAAAACAGGGGAGGTGCAGCAAGGCTTCGTGGGTAGCCCCTACTGGAGAGCAAGATTTACCCCTGTCTAGAGGTCCCTTTTTATTTCGGCTGTGTGGGGCGGTTGATCATGACAACTGTCGGGGTGGTCTTGTTCGGGACTGTCCAGTAAGGGATGGTTTCGGCTTTGTGTTGCAGGGGAGTGGGCGTACTCCTCGGTACGGTGATCTAGGCCACGTACTGTGATGGGCGGTACCCTAATGCCCTGCGATTGTATGGAATCCAAAATCCAATAAGTGTCGTACGTATTAGTTGTGCCCAACTATGTTGGAACGTGAGATGTAAGCATTCCTGCTATTTCTGTATTTTATTTGAAAACCCTAATCACTATTATAATATCACTAGATTTCCTATCAAATGTTTTGGTTAGCGTAAGGTAAAAACTTTTCCATGTTTATGTGTGGAAAGTCTTACGTGATACCTTTCTTTTCAAAGGTTTTAAAAATTAAGCAACTTAACCTGTTACTCAGACCAGACCCATGTCTGACCCGGAGTTTATTTCTGTTTTCTTAAACTCTTGGGTACTCAAATTTTTGCGAATAGCCAAGGGATTCAGGTTAGCTTTGACGAATTATGGAGGAGCTAATGGAGCAGGAGGCTTCTGCGTTGTAGTTATCTAGTTTTCCGCTGTGTTGGTATCTCTGAGTCGTTTATTTGAGTTGTTTTGTACTGTGTTGTAATAACTAGACAGGTGTTTATAACTGTCTAGTATGTGTTGTATTATCTGTGTAACTCTGATAGTTGTTATATAACTATGTAATACTTTTGATTATTAATATAATTTATTCGTTCCGCTGTTGAGATTCTGATGTGTTGTTTCTTCTTTCTTCTCTTTCTTTCTCTTTCTATCTCTTTCTTTCTTATTAATGATGCGTCATTCTGTGGAGACGAATGGCGGGTCATTACAATTTTGATATATGGGTTGACCCAATTTCGTACCGGAGTCGAAACGGGCTTTTCGGGGCATTATTGTCATTTAAAACCAATTTGACTTTAACAGTAACCTACGAAAATGATAGAATTGGGCTTCGAAACCAGTACCATTACGTTCAGAAGGCCTTTTTATATTAGGAACGCCAGGCGGCACGATGCGTTTGGAGTTCGGGCTGTTTTGGACCTCACGTTATAAATAGGCATGCAAAACGATAAAATAATATTATATTAGTCTGAAACCCTAGCCGCCACTCCTCTTTTCTTTTCAATGGCCATAAACTCTCGATCTTCTTGCCTTGATTTCTTCCAATCCGTGCACCGAAATCTGTACGCATCCAACGGTTGATTCGAGCCGAAGCCTCTCGGATTCGCCAAAATCTGGTCTGGAAGACACGCGTTTTTATCTCGAGTTTTGCATGAACGGAGGAGGCGGAAGCCGCCGTGCTTGGGGCGGTGGCAGAGGGGGTTAGCGTGCACGTTGGGATGGTCACTAATTCACATCCCGTTGTCGCACGACACGCACGTGAATTGAGGTAGGGAGTCGCGTATGGGTTGCGTGCTTCTGGAAGAAGGAGTATTGTAGTTCGTGGATGATGTGGCACTTATGGTATTGTGGTCTCTTTTTTTCTTTTTTTAAATTGAAATTCGAAGACAATTTTTGATATAACTCTCGCATATGATATTCGATTTACGCACGGTTTCTTTTGTTATGATCGTATTGAAATTCAGGACTTGATGACACTGGTTTGGACGAATTCTGAGACGGTCAAATTTTTGGGTTTAAATTGGATTTAAATTCAATTTAAATTCAAAATGTGAGTGTTTTAACACACTCACAATTTCTAAAATTTTTTATGTTTGTTAAGTTGATTTATGATGTGATTAGAAATTTATTTATAGCTGTTTGGCATATATTTCATCATTATCTCAGTTAATTTGCATTTATTTAATTAACTTGTTATTTAATTTATTATTGCATATTAAATGCTAGTTAAATTGTTACTCATTTTTGTAACGACCCGCAAATCCCTACCCCTGGAGTCATTACTATTCTACCTAAATCAACTCAATTTGTACAGAAATACAAACCGTTTGGGTTAAAGAAGAAGAGGTAGAAGAAGAAAACAGAAAGCAACATCAGAATCTGACCATCGCAGCGGAATAAAATATAATAGATAATAAATGATCTTTACTCAAAATCAAATATATCTGTTTATATATTACATCACCAGAGTACATCAATCACAGTTCAACATAACTAACATACAAATGGATATACAGCAACTCAATACAGCGGAATATATATATAAACAAGTACGGAAGTATTTATCGTCATCCAGCTCGTCTCCTGAGCTTCACTGCATCATATCATGTATCCTATAATACTCGGTATGACCCGAGCATTATAGTTAAATAACACCCGAATCAGTCTGGAATACCAGCGTGAGAAAATCACACTCAATTGATTATTAACGTTTCAAAGATCCTTCGAAAACAAAAGCATCTCGTAAAGACCACGCCACAAATGAACATGTCGGGTTTTTACCTTACGACAGATAAAACACTTTTTTTTATAGAAATCCTCTGATATTATAATAGGGTCTATATGCAAATACTTATAAAATAGCCGAAATTTTTACATCTATTAAATTCCAGCTACTAGCCACAGAGTGGGTAATACAAACAAAACTCGTACAAGGCTCGTAGGGAGAATGGATTTCCAACTAATGACTAGGCACTGGGGTACCACCTGTCATAGGACGTGGCCTAGATCGCAGTACCGAGGAGTACGCCCGCTCCCCTGCAACACAAGACCGGGACTACCCCTTACTGGATAATCCCGAGTGAGATCACCCAACGGTTGGGATCAGCAACCGCCCACTAAGCGGAAATAAAAAGGGACATCTAGACAGGGATGACCTCACCCTGCTTGGGTGCTACCCACCTAGCCTTGCTGCATAACCCTTGATTTTCTGTCATTCCAGGTTGATGAGGCTTGAGGCTAAGCGTTACCTTTTTAGAACATATCCCTTAGAATGCCCATCGTCCACCTGACGATGTTTCGAAAGCATTCATCCATACAAGTCCGTCACAGGTTCGAACGGAACCGAAGGCACTATTCCTACTACATCCATTTTGGAAATATCATCAGGATTAGTAGCGACTAGCCCTTACACTTCACTGCTCCATCTTCGAATGCAAACTCGTTTTCCATGAAAATGTACAAACCAGATCGAAGTGGTTTCCGAGAAATAAATCTCGATCCCGGTCTCTTCGAAACGATCAACGCATTTGGGTAATATTGATAGTCGGTTATTTAACTATCAATTAATATTCACAAACAACCATCCAACAATAAATACTTTTCCAAATTATTTACTAACCTCAAAATATCTTCACAAGATATATTTTCATTTTCAAACCCTTTTGAAAACAGTTTCCAACCATTCTTCCTTTTCATAATTAACTTTCCCAAATATATTTTTTGTCTCCTCTGGAATCGCCTAGTACAAAACTAGATTTTTAAAATAATTTAAAACACTTTACTTTGAAATATACTTTAAAACATTTAAGTTAAAACTACTTCAAAAATTTGTTGAAAATACATACTATATGAATATTTGAAAATAATGTTATTTAATAAAATATAAAACTAGATTTTTTACTTTTAAAAACAAATTACTAAGTCACTCTTTAAATAATTACTGCTATAATTAATTATAAGAAATACTTACCTTAGAATTTAAATATTCAAAAATAGTAAATTTTCCAAAACTTTCTTTTTAAACAACTTTAAAACTTTTAACTTATATTTAAAAAATTATTTTGAAAACGTACTTGGTTATCCAGGGAGAATTTCCAATTTCAATCACTTAAATCAATTTTCCAAATTATTTCCAATTTATTCCATTTGGAATAAATTTCTTTACTTGCTCAGTTCATTTCAAAGTTCATTAATTATGGACTTTATTATTATTGTTATTATTTTTCGTTTGATTTCAAACCTTTTAACTGAAATATACAAATTTTAGATTTTTCCCAATTTCTTCTTAATTCCTTTCAAAATTTAAATCTTAAATTTAAAATAAAGGCTTTGTTCTTTAAATAATAACACCGAAGTTTAAAATTCATTATCTTTTTTTTTATTCAAAATTTCCTTTCTATACTCAGGATTTATTTATTAGAAATTTTTAAAGTCACTCTATTTCTTTTCCAATTCATTCTTAAATTTATTCAAATTTTCTATAATTATTTCGCTTACAAATTCACTTCTTTTATTTCCTTTCCAAAACCCAATTTATATATTTTTGGTAATTCATTATACACAATTACATCCAATCGAACCATTGCATTCAATATTCAAATATAATTCATCATAGAATATCAAATAATCACAATAAAGGGTATTAAATAATTTAAATAAATGTTGAGGGGTCCAGTTGGATCAGTCCAAACTTTTTTCCCTGCATCCACAGACATTAGCGCAACATAAAATACCAATTCCAAAATATACCATACTATAGCACATCAATCAATTCGACCATTCAAACAATTATTTAAATTTAATCATTTAAATTTAAATTTAAACTGAGTGAGATTAACTCACCTTTGCCTTTTGTTTGCAGTCCATTACCGTCTCGACTCGTTTTTCATGACTTTTTACCTTGAATAAACATTGGATTCATTTTGTTAATATTCAAATAAATCGAACAAATAATTTCTGTTTGCTAAATTTAATTTAATTAACAAATAATTTTATTTAAACTAATTTTCGTTTAATAAATTAGTTTTATAAACTAAAATAAATTAAATATGTTAATAGAACAAACTAATCACCTTACGAATTTATTTTTAACATAGACCAGTAAAATTAAAATTTCTGCCTCCTCAAATTTTAAATAAATTTTCCAGTTTTCTGTATTTTCTCTTCACCCTAATTATTAGTCAAGTTAACTGCCAGTTAAATTTTTTATTATGTATGTAAATTAGGAAACAAAAGAATTATACCTTACTGCTTTAAACTACCCTCGATCACAACTTCGACAACTCAACGGCTCCATCGAACGCCTTGCAACCATCTGCTTCCCAGAATCCACCGGTCGCTCCATCAGATTGGCGATTTCAGCCACCCACGCGAGCATGTGAGTAAACCCTGGTCACGACGCCTCACCCTGCCGTCAACGTTACCAATTCAGACCACTGCTACTTCCACAGCCTCAACAAGCCAACTGGCCTCGCCGATAAATCCGCCTCGTCGCCCCTCGCCCAAACCCTTCCACCTGATTCGAACGCGACTCGAATCGCGAGTCCCCTCGCGATGCCGCATCTCTCTCTCAAACTCGATCGACATAGAGAAACAAAAAAAAGTCGTGACTCTCTTCAATAACCGCCTGGACTTGTTCGAATCGCCTCACTTCAGTTTTTTTTAAGAATATCAAATCGAACTTTGATTCGATTGGACCTGAGAAAATAGGAAAAGGGGGAGAATAGTTCGGCCATGATTTATATTTTTCCCTTTTTTTTATTTGAACGAATTTGATTTGGGAAAAAAGGTTTGGGGAAAGTTAATTTGCTCGACCATTAATTATTCTTGAACGCGAAAGGAGAAAGAAGGTTCGGCAGAAAATATAAAGAGAACGAAAATTCCTTGCATGAGCAGCTTGCCTTGCTACGGTGATGGAAGAGAAAGAAAAACGTTAGATGTGAAAGAATACGGCTGAAGGTTTGACTAGTAAAAATATTCAATTTAAATTTTCGACGCGTTTATACATCGTACGCTCATACAACAACTCTGAATGCTACGAAAATTGAAATCCGAGAATAATTCAATATTACGGATCCAATGGAACTAGTTTCGTCAAATTTCAAGACTGTGCCTCGGAAGGCTATTTTTAAATTCAATTTAAACGATATAATTTCAAAACTTAACAAAACACTTACGAATTCAATTTTAACACTTCTATTATCTTCAGTATTATCAATATAAATTTTATAAACCTTCAAATTATTCTTAACATGCTTAGAACTCCAGATGTAACATTTTACTCAACTTCAAATTATTTAATTTAATACTTTAATCATCAAATAAATGGTGATATTTTAATTCAAGCTAAAATTACTCTATTGAATATTTAAAATAAATTAAATATTCGGATTTTAAATGCTCGAAAATTCCGGGTCATCACAATTTTAAAGAAACTGCCAGTTAAATAGTTAGAATTTATTTTTGAATATAAACTGATGGTTGATACCTGTTATTATCACCTGTTATATATTGATGTATTGTTTGAATTTGGATGATGATTTTAACAAATGGTTGATGGTTGATATTGGATGAACGGATGCTGTATTTTATATTGTATAAACTGCAATTTATTATGCATTTTCATTTCATTCGGGATTGTGGTTTGAAATGATATACAATCGCATTTTTACTTTAAATTGCGGATTGAAATGATAAATATCTGTATCACTTGACCATAGGATAGAAAATTATATTCAGGCACCGCGGTATATATATATAAATAAATTTATTTTGAAATGATTTTCTATGGTTTTGGAAAGAAATATACAGTTTAATAAACATTAATTTTTGATGTTATTTAAATATTATTTTATATATATAGTTAAATTCTTGAATTTTATGTATAAAATTTGATAAATAAAAATGAGTTGAAATGGATTTGATTGTTTTATATTCTATGTTTTCATACCTATTTAAGATATTGTTATATAGAGTTTTTATTTGACTTAAATGAAATTTAAGTTGGAAGATAAATATGAAATTAGTTAAATTTAATTATTTAATACTCGAATAAATTTGTAAGGACCTGTAAATTTCGATAATTAAACTGCTTAATTTAATAAGATTTTTGTAATTAAATTTAAGAAGAAGAAAAAAAACCTTTATAATTTATAATGAAGTGAGTGTTTAAAATGAAATGAAAATAATAGGGATATAGTAACGGTTGTAAGTTACTATTTAATTGGTCTATTAATGTAGTTTCAACTGTTACATTTGGGTATTAAATTGAATATATGCAAATAAATGTATGGTAATGGAGTGAATTCAACATTATATAAGCAATTCAACATTATATAAGCAATTCTGATAATTAGTGGAAATAATAAACTTGAGTGTAATTTAAAGTTAGTGACAACATTTATGCAAGTCACCTTTTTATTTAGGGCCGCTAAATTCAGAGTAGGAAGTCAATTACATTTAAATGTAGGTAAATCTTCATTAATGTGAGATAGGACTGTAACTGTAATGTGTGAATGTAAATGAAATGACATAAATGGAAATTTATATTTTATTCATAAGATGAAACAAAGGAATGAAACCAAGTTGAATAAATTGATTTAGGTTTTATTTATGATAAATGTATATATTTGGGGAATTCAATATAATTGAAAATAACAAGTTGTTACAAAAGAAAGATGAAAATTGGAATATATATTTTTGTAAGGAAAGATAAACAAATAATAAATAGGTTTATAAAGTGATAACAGATTTAATAAAAGAGTAGGATTAAAGCATGGTAGTTATTGGAAAGTAATTAATTGAAATTTGGATGAATTGGGAATTTTTTTTTATGTGTTAGTATAAAAACCAATTTTAATATTACCCATAAGAGGATAAGTTAATAGTCGATTCAATAACATGATTGAGAAATCAAATGTATGGATTTATTGGGAATTTAAAACTTATACTTTTTTTTTTGATAAAATACAGCGTTTTACACGCAATAAATTTTTCTACTTTTAATACATATATATATTTGTGTTCTTATTATTATTATTTCATATATCCACCTCTATTTTATCTTTCTATTTTTATTTTTGACAGTCATGTTTATTTATTTGATTATTGCTTGTTTATATCTTTTATTTATGGCTTGGAAGAAACTAAAAGGGTATGCGTTATATTGTCTTAATTGATTACCGTTTTAATTGCCTACTCTTCATTTCTTTTTATTTACAAAACCTTGAAATTTAATGTAAATTTTAACTTGATTTAATCATTTCCTAAAAGGCTAAATATAAAATTGGAAGTTTTGAAATTTTTATCTTTGTTAAAAGACAACTTCAATTGGAATTTTAATAAAAATGAACTATGTATATTTTAAATACGAAGAATGTAAACAAGTTAAAATTTTAGTTAAGTAATAACTTTGTAAAATCCAGTGTTTTACAGACTGTTAAATTTTGCATTTAAAAAGGTTACGCATTGTAATGATATAAGTAACGTAAAAACGTATAAATTAAAAATGTTACTTTTGGATAATTTTTTGGGTGTATTGTAATGCGTCAGTTTGGCGTATTTTAAAAAATTATATTTCAATATCTATATGGATTAATAAAATCAGTTAGGAGATTTCCAACCAAAACGTATTGATTTCGTGCCTATCCGTTTCTCTAAAATCATGCACTGATTAAGGAGATTCCCACTACCAATATTGTTTTCAAAATCGTGCTTCCCTTTCATGCAAATATCATCTGAAAAGAAATCAAACTTGCTTTCCTTGCGCGTGACATATCAGTGAAATTTATTTCCTTTAACATCTTTGTCATTTGCCTCTTTATAGAGATTTGATTTAAAAACTTTCACAAATAAATTTTATTCCACTTGCCATTCATTCCTCTCAATCAAAGATAATTGCTTGCCTTCTAAAATTCAATCAATCAGAAAATTTAATTTCTTACCATTTTCTCTCCGTGACATAAATCAACGCATGCATTCAAATCTGTCCTTGAAGTAGCATCCAAAGCAAATTAATACTTGCTGATTCTTTGTATATAAATCTCTCAGACTATAAAAATAGCACGCAACTATTAATTGGAAAAAAAAAGAGATATAACGTTGCAATCAAATTTTTCGTATATCCGGCAATAAATCAAGCATAATTATGTAAACATTATTTCGCTTGCCTCCTTATATTTGTTTCCCTTTATCATTTATCTCTTACATTTTTTCTGGTCAACAAAAATAAATTCAAGCTTGCCTATTTGATTTCCTAGATTTCGCAAGTTTTATTATCTATAAATACCCTACTCGTTCACCTAAACTTTCATATACCTCCTCTCCTCTGATCTTCTCGAGCTGTTGCGTACAAGCTTCAGGTAATGGTTTTACTCTTTCTTCTTCTTTACATTTCCTTATGATCAGTTTATATCGTTTGCTCCACTGCTTCAAAAAAAAATGCTCGGCCTACACCCCATTTTCCCCTCCACCACGTCACGTCCCTCTAAGTTTTCATAACCGAGCTTATATCCCGAACAACCCCTGGTAGTGTTGCCATGTTTTGCCATGCATACCATAGTGATAAAGGAAACCAAGATTTGTTCTTTTTTTTTGCATTCTGTTGAGAAATATTGCATGCGTACCTATAGGTTGGGCTACGTGACCTTTAATGTGAGCCATATTGATGTGTGTTAGCAAATGGGGATATATTTGGAGCCATCCGGAATACTTTGTGATATAGTAGTGCGTGTGAAACAACCCAGGGCCGTGCCATGCATAAGTGCTTGCCTGCATATTTTTCCCCAAAGTGTTCTATTATTTTTCAAATCTAGTTCACGTGTTGCGTAGAGGTAGTTGAAAGGGAAATTGATATATGTGGTAGAGAAAGAAAATATGATACGAAATAAGCCTGGGCGTTAGTGCATGTGTGCATGTTTTGAAATTGAAGTGGCAGAGACGTGTTGTAATTAAGAAACAGAGAGAGTTTGCATTGAAGAATAGTTTAGGCAGAGACGCAAGTTTTTCACAAATACATATTTTCAAAACTAGATAAGTTAGGACACGCCGTTGGAAAAATAATAATAATAATTAAATGTATAATAATAATAAATAGTATTGCCAAGCCTATGAAGTTGGGGTCGGGAGGTGGGGTGAGGCAGTCAAGCAAAAGCTGAACCAAAATTTCTTTTACTCTATTCGTTCTAATTGTCTCAAAATTTTTGCTTTGACCGTAATTTTTAAAGTCTCGTATTCGGTATTTGGATCTTGAATCTAGGTGTGACATCCGAGGAAAATTTGATCGTTACCCGCTGTGCGATTCTTTTTCGGGGGATTTTCATTTTGAATCAAAATTTCTACAGCTTTAAGGTGAGTATTTCTCACCAGACAAACATACCTATATATCCGTGATTTATCACAAGTGTATTTGTAAATTATTTATTAAATTTTATCTGCCTGTGATATAACGTATGATGTTAAACCCCATTTTAAATTGACACCACATCAGTTGTTTATCTATTGTAATATTATTGCAGTTATACTATGTAATGCTTATTTACTGATTAAATCATCACTGTAAGTTCCCTGTAAATTTGAGATCGTTATAGGCTGAAATGATAGGCCTAAACGATAATCATTTGTTCATTTATTTAATTGTTTAATTATTTATTTGTTAACTTGGGATTGCGGGTTTGAAATGATAGAAACCGAGATTTTGTAAATTGCGGATTGAAATGATATAAATTCGTATCACTTGACCTAGGCTAGAAAACTATATACAGACCCGTGGTTTATATAATATTTTTCTAAAATGTTTAAAAGTATTTTAAATGGGAATTTATAATATTCTGGTTCAAATGTAAAGGATTTTTATAAAATTTATAATGATTTTTGAATAAGTCAAAATGTTAAATAAATAAATGTTTAAGTAAAATTTCTGGAATATAACTTATTTTGGGAAATTCTGAAATTTTGTTAAAAGTGAGTTTTAGTTAAGGAAATAATTGATAATAAGTTATATTTGGGAATTTAAAATTTGATTGTTAAGTTAATAATTTATTACAGCACTTAAATGTTGTCTTTTATAAATGAACTGTTTTGACTTACAGACTTTAGGTGGCATTTCATAAATGCTACGGAAACTGAATTTTCGGCTTGTTTAAAATAAATGGAAATAATCTTTAGGCTTAAATTTTGGAATTTAATAAGTAATTAATAAAAAATAAGGAATTGACTTTAAATGGTTTTAAATGGAAGAATTTAACTTTTAAATGTGAGTTGAAAGGCAAATTAATTCCTAAATAAATTGAGTAGATTTAGATGGTATTTTATATTAAATAAAATGACTGATGTTTAAATAAATGATGGTTGAAATGATATTATGGTATTGAAATGTATTTGAAACTTATTTTGATTTTTAAAGTATAAATACCATTTCTAAAAGTTGTAACCATGGGTTATAATGACGTTTGGTTGTTAAAGAGACCGGGATTGGATATCTGGCATACTCTCTGTCGATACCGAAAACCACTTTAACAACCGTGTACGCGGTGGAGATTCCAGAATGAAGTAGGATGGTGGTGACGTTTCCTTTGAGGTATATACGTGGACCAGACTCCCGTGAGTTGGCATAAGGTGGCTAAAACAGGAGCGATCGACGGATTAATGAGGTAGCACCTCTGATCGGACGCACTTCTTCGTATGCCATTCTATTACTTTTGTGATTGTTTTGGTGCGTACCTTTGATTGGGTTGTGTTGTTCGAGGTGGGCGACAGCTGCGCGCTGCGCGTTTCCATCGGTCCAGAAGCGTAATTGGTATATCTACCCTGGCATTGCCTAGTTGTGCCGTGTCACCTACCCTAGCGCGCCTTATACGATTTTGGTTTTGTACCATACCTATGGAGTGCCCTCTGACGACGCCCATTCCGGGAGAGATTACGGTACTGTATAGACTATGGGAATATATTATGTGTTAAGGTGGAAAATGTAAAGCCTTAACGCTATTTAAAAGTGAGTTTATTTTACTAATAGTGTAACAACCCGCATATTTGTCGATTTTGTATTTAAATGTTTTATTCAAATATTTTATCATTAGTCGTATTTTTGTCCGAAAAGCTACTTTTTGCATACGGTCGAATTAGGACTCGGGACCACTCCCATTGAGTTTAAAATGCCGTTTGCGACCTTTTCGAGTATAAGCTTCGATATGTTTGGAGAAAGTTGATTTTTGCTACTTTTCACTTTGGGTTTGGTTTTGGGCTCAGCCCTATGTTAACTTATGCTCAAATCTGAGCCACTCTTCCCCACTCACCTTCATTCTCTCCTCTTTAAGTTTTTATAACATTAATGGTGGGAGAGATTGGAAATTAAAAACTCCAAAACCCTAATTTCTCTTGCAAATCAAATTCCTAGCTCCAAACTCAAGAAGAACCCATTGGTAAGCTTCTCTTCTTCTTCTCCAACTTATTCTCTTACCAATTTCAGAAATTCCTAAACCTAATTTTGGGAATGTTCTTGTTTTTGAGCTTAGATTCAAGCTCAATTGGGTTGTGTTGAAGAGAGATTGATTCTCCATTTGCTTTCAAGCTTCTTCTTGTTTGATTTTGTGAATAGGTGAGATTTTTATCTCACATCTATGACTATAATTATCTTTGGTTGTTAGGTTTGAATTCCTAACACTTCTTCATGAGAATTTGCTCTTGATTTGGATTGGTTTTGTGAATATTCCAATTTTTGGGTTTTTAAGTCAAATTTGTGTGAAATCCTTTTACGGATGTTTGATCATGCTTTTGGTGATGCATCGAGGAGCATATAGGGCCGTGTTGCCGATTGGCATAAACCCCTAGAGCCAATGTTCTTCCGGATGCATTTTGGAAGAGTTTGCTCTTCATTTGTATAGGCTGAAAAACAGCCCAGGCATGATTCAGTCGACTGAATCTTCTGTTCAGTCGACTGAGACTGGAACCCGAAAGTTTCCAGGCATGATTCAGTCGACTGAATGCTCTGTTCAGTCGACTGAACCTGGAAACAGAAAGTTTCCTAAACCTGGAAAATTTCCAGGTACAGGGTCAGTCGACTGAAAACTCTGTTCAGTCGACTGAACCTGCTATTTGAGTCCATTTTGCCATTTTGGATTGAATTTCCAATGTTAATCGATTCGTGTTGATTCCCTTTTGTTATTATCACTTATTATCGACTTTGATGACATTTTCTTCGTGATTTATGGGAATATCCATTTTGATGGATTCGGTATCGATTTCTTTGGATTTTATTCACGTCTTCGAATGTGAACTTTAGTGATTGATTGTTCCTACAATCTTCTTTGTGATTTGTCACTTTAAAAATATAAAGGTTTCAATACTAGTAGTAAATATCAAAATTCTTTCATCAAAACGATTTCAACACTATTTTATTACAAAGCTCGTTTTCCCAAACTGATTTCCAAGCTATTAGTATATACAAACCTTTACCTCACTCGTATGAGAAATCTAATTAAACGACTTAGTAAAACAAGTGGTATGAAACGCTTGCGTTTACTTCGTCGGTTAATTCTTGGACTTGTTCGATTGAACTTCTTGTGACAATTTTCTAGTGGAGATCTACAATTTGTTCGTAAATATTTAAGTTAAGCTAGTGGTTATGGGACATGAAGCTAAGCTCATATATTTACTAGCTTACTGTAATTGACACTTCTTGATGATCATGACGTTCATTTTTGTGATTTAGACTAGCAATGTGCGATGTCTCTTTGTCTACGAGGGAGACTAAACCCCGTTTGCGTGAGTTTCAACTCACATATGTGGGGTAGCGCCCCATGGTCTTCGGACCATTCGTGTGTCAGGTCTTCGGACCATTCGTGTGTCAAATTAATGGCTAGCTACCATGAGATAGCTTCTCGTTCATGTGTTACAGTTGTTGGTGAGTTTTCATGCTCCCGTTCGTGTGATAGGCCTTCTCCCCCCTTTTTGTGTGATTTCTGGTTTTCGTGTGTCGAATTCTGGAATTTCCTTCTATTTCCGTGTGTCGAATTCTGGAATTTCCTTCTATTTTCGTGTGTCGAATTCTGGAATTTCCTTCTTCACCTATTTTTGTGATTTCCATTGATATGATTTATCAATTTTTGTGCATAGGTGAATTTGTGTGTCATTTACTGGATTTCTTGAGATGATTTCTAGAATTTGTGCTTCACCAATTTTCGTAATTTCTATTGATAAGTTTTATCAATATTTGTGTATTGGTGAATTTGTGTGTCATTGACTTTTGTGATTGACTTTGATATAATCGTCAATATTTGTGGTTTGATGAACGAAATAAGGGGTATGGCATTTCTTTGATTCTTGTGTAGATTTGGTGATATTGATTAATCTCTCGTTGATTTTCAATTACTTATATATATCACAGCTTGGAATTGTGATTATTATGTGTTTAGTCATATCTCTTATTCTATATCGTTTCATCTGATATTTATAGCTAGACTGATCCGTTTATTATTTTCTTATTAAATAATACTCGGATCAGACCGAGATGTTACAGGTGCTTCTGCTTGACTTCTCTCTTGGGATTGATTTCTCAGACTTTTGGTTAACTACCTAGAATAGTAGTTTATTTTGGTGTATACATTCGAGATATAGACTCCATAACGTATACTTATTCTTTTGTGTAGTTCATGTAACTATTCTTTTGTGTTATTGTGGATCTTTTTAGACCGCTACTCTAATGTACACTTATTAGTGTAGTATTCATATCTATTTCCGCCTTTGTGATATGAATTGTCTGTGACTGATTTATGTTATGTTTATTTCTGTATTTGTTTTCGAAGATATTATAGCCACTGTGTAGTAGCTTTGAGTTTGTGTCAGTAAGTCGGATTTCCTCTTGATAAAGTATTGCATGTTATGCTATTTGACATATCGATGCTCGCACAAAGTAATTACACGGATGGTCGCTCCTCAACAGCCTTGTTCTCCGTGCTAGTCGACAGCATTCTCCGTAATGTTCTTGTCTAGCGTGGGTATAGAGGTGGGGCGTCACAGCTTGGTATCAGAGCCAAACTTCGGAACAATATGGAATATGATAACAAGGATCATTGTCCTAAGTCCATCTTAGGAGTCGTGCTTTAGGATTTAATTCGAGTCTTCGAATCGATTCATCCTATTTTCCTTATGATTCCTTGTTTATCTATCAAGATTGCTTGATATTCAATTTGGTGAATAACCTTTTTCTTCTTCTTCTTTCTTTCTAAAGGAAGAGAAATGTCTAGACCAGGCCGCCCCAGAGCTGTGCCATCTAGTGTTCCACCCCAAGATGGAGTTTTTATGACTGCTCAACAGCTTCTTGATTTAGTGACAAATGCTCAAGCAGCTGGAGCTAACCCGGGACCTACTCACCCAAAGTCGGGATAAGCACGCTTGTGTAGCGATTACACTAATTTGGGTGGGGAGCCATTCAAAGGTTCTGAAACTGTTATCGAGGTACAGGCTTGGCTAAGGTCATGCGATCGAATCTTTTCTCGCATGAATCTTATTGACCTTCACCGAGTTCAGGTGGCCTCAAGTATGCTCCGAGAAAGAGCATTGGACTGGTACGAGCTTCTTATTTCTGAAACTAATGAAGCGGATCTCACTTGGGAGAAATTCCGAGAACGCTACGAGTTGAAATTCGTACCAGAATCTGAGAAAGTGACATTGGCTCGACGATTTATAGACCTTGTTCAAGATGAGTCCTCCGTGACTGATTACGTCGCCTCCTTCGAGTCGCTTTCCAAATATGGGGTTGAATACATCAACACCCCTTTAGAGAGAACATAATACTAAATACTATTTAGTATTATGTTTAGTATTATGTTCTCTCTAGAGAGAACATAATACTAAATAGTATTTAGTATTATGTTAAAGAAGAACCAGAGATTCGTCTATGGCTTAAACAAAAATATCAAGAAGCCATTACTTCTAAAATTAGAAGTTTCTTTCGACCAACTCGTTGATATTGCTCTTCGTCTTGAAGAGGCGGATAGGGAGAATGATGTTGAAGTGGTGGGTTCCAAACCAAACTTCAACAACAAGAAGAGGCCAAACAAATTCAAAGCCCTTATCCCTATAAGAAAGGGAGGCAAGCAACTCCTGTTGAAAAGACCTTTTCCTCTACTCATGGGAAATGCTATAATTGTGGTTCGAATGACCATTTTGCGAACAAGTGTTCAAAGCCTCGTACTTGTCGCTATTGCAAAAGCCCGAACCATTTTTTGCATGTATGTCCCAAACTTCAAAATAGGAAGGAGGGAAAGCTTAATGTTGCTCAAGCCCCTGGCAACACATCTCGTGGCCAAGGTATTTCTCATTCTATTCTGGATGGAATTATTTTATTTCGTGATCATCCTATTCGAGTTCTTTTTGATACGGGTGCGTCCCATTCTTTTATATCAAAAGAACTTGTTGATACTTTTTCTTTGGATGTTTTGTGCTTAATGACTTCTTTGAGAATTGCGAATCCGGTTGGTGGATCCGCGACAATCAGTTTATTGTGTAAGGATGTCGAGATTATTTTGTGTGATTTTTCTTTCCGAGCCGATTTGCATGTCATGCGTTATTTAGGCTTTGGAATGATTTTGGGAATGGATTGGCTTAACCATTATGAAGCTCATATCCTATGTCCTGTGCGGACTGTTCATCTTCGACATCCTCAATCTGTTAAGCAGATTTCTATTAATCTTAAAGATTCGGATTCCAGCTTGGTTGCATCTTTATATTCTTTAAATCCTCGTGATGACGATGATGATGATGAGGGTGATATTATTTCTCTTATTCACGTCGTTCGTGAATTTTCCGACATATTCGAGCCCGTTTTAGGATTACCACCTAAGCGTGCAATTGAGTTCAGAATTAATGTTATTCCTGGAGCTCAACCTATCACTCGTCCTCCGTGTCGTATGTCCAATAAAGAAAACGAGGAGATGCGTAAACAATTATCCGAATTGGAGACGAAGCAATTTATTCGCTCTAGTTCCTCGCCTTGTGGAGCTACGGCTATTTTCGTGAAGAAATCCGATGGAACACTTAGGGTTTGCGTTGACTACCGCAAGCTTAATGATCTTACTATCAAAAATAAATGTCCTTTACCTCGGATTGATGATCTATTCGATCAGCTTAGTGGTGCTAAGGTCTTTTCACAATTAGACTTAGCTACTGGATTTCATCAGCTTCGTATTGCAGAGGATAGTATTCCTTTGACATCGTTCCGTACTCGGTATGGATCTTATGAATGGCTTGTTATGCCATTTGGTCTAACGAATGCTCCGGCGTATTTCGTTTACCTTATGAATAGAGTTTTCAAAGACTTCCTCGTCCGGTTTGTTCTCATCTTTATCGATGATATTCTTGTGTATTCTAAAACCGAGGAGGAGCATGAAAAACATCTTCGGATTGTGTTGAAAACTCTTAGGAGTAATCAATTAAAGGCAAAAATTTCTAAATGCCACTTTTGGCAATCTCGTGTGAAGTTTCTCGGTCACATTATTTCCGAATCTGGAATTTCCGTGGATCCTTCAAAGATTGAAGCGATTCAAGATTGGAAGAGACCGGAGAGTGTGACAGAGATTCGTAGTTTTCTCGGATTGGAGGGCTATTACCGTCGTTTTATCAAAGACTTTTCTAAGATTGTCGTGCCTCTCACTAGCTTGACGAAGAAAGGTGTTAAATACATTTGGTCGGACAAATATGAAGCTTCTTTTCAGAAATTAAAAGAGCTTCTTTCTGATGCTCCTATTCTTGTTATTCCCGAGGGGAATCAGGATTTCGTTGTTTATACCGATGCTAGTCGCGTTGGTTTGGGTGCCATTCTTATGCAAAGAGAACGTGTTATTGCTTATGCTTCTAGGCAATTGAAGCCTGCCGAGACTAGATATGCCACTCATGATTTAGAACTCGCGGCTATTGTTTTTGCTCTTCGGATTTGGCGTCATTATCTCTTGGGAGAGAAATTTGTTCTTTACACGGATCATAAGTCTTTGAAATATTTATTCTCCCAAAAGGAACTTAATTTGCATCAACAGCGTTGGCTCGAGTTCCTTGCTCCTTATGATCTTGATATTCTTTATACCCCCGGTAAGGGTAATCGTGTCGCCGATGCTCTTAGCCGTAAACAACAAGCTGTTGTTTCTATGATGATATCCGAATGGAACGATCTCGAGATCTTAACCACTTGTGAGATTCGAGAGCGTGTTCCCGATTTATGTTCATCTCTTGTTTTATGTAGCCTTGAGGCTCATCCTTCTCTTTTAGACCGCATTCTTAAAGCTCAAAGGCTAGATCCCGAATTGGCCCTTCTTAGCCAAAATATTAAGGATAAGATTGATATTGAAGGATTGAAAGACTTTGATATCAATTCTCGTGGCGGCATTCGGAGATTTGGTAGACTCATCGTGCCAAATATTAGTGATCTTCGTAAAGATATTTTAGAAGATTCACATCGTTCTAAATTCACTATTCATCCCGGTAGTAGTAAAATGTACACGGATATGAAGCGACTTTATTATTGGGAGGGAATGAAACTTGACATCGCTAACTTCGTTAAGCGTTGCATGACTTGCCAACTCGTTAAAGCCGAACATCAAAGGCCCGGTGGGTTATTGCAACCTTTAGAAATTCCTATTTGGAAGTGGGATCAAATTTCCATGGATTTTATTGACGGCCTTCCCCGTTCTCGTTCGGGTCATGATAGCTTATGGGTGATCATTGATAGACTTACTAAATCCGCCCATTTTATTCCCGTTCGATCTAATCGAACCGTTCCTCTTTTGGCCAAAATCTTTATCAAAGAAATTGTTAAATTGCATGGAGTTCCTACTTCTATTATTAGTGATCGTGATCCATTGTTTACTAGTGAATTTTGGAAGAGTCTTCAAAAAGCTTTAGGAACGAAGCTTAATTTTAGCACCGCTTATCACCCCCAGTCCGATGGACAAACCGAGCGTGTGAATCAAACTCTTGAAGATCTTCTTCGTACTTGTGTTCTTGATTTTGGTGGAAGTTGGGAAGATCATATTTCACTTGTTGAATTTTCCTATAATAATAGCTTCCAATCTAGTATTGGTATTGCACCTTTCGAGGCACTCTATGGAAGGCCATGCCGATCTCCTTCTTGTTGGCTTGAGGCCGGTGAAAAGCTGGTTTTAGGTCCAGATTTTATTCAGGATTCCATAGAAAAGATTGATCTTATTCGTCATAGGATGAAAGAAGCCCAGAATAGACAAAAATCCTATGCCGATAACCGAAGAAGGAAGTTAGAATTTTCTGTGGGGGATCTTGTGTTCATTCGTGTGTCGCCTATGAAAGGTGTTGTACGTTTCAGTCGATTGGGAAAATTAGCGCCTCGATATATTGGGCCATTTCCTATCACTGAACGTATTGGTTCCATGGCTTATCGCCTTTTATTACCGGCTCAATTTTCTGCTATTCATGACGTGTTTCACGTTTCTCAATTACGGAATTGCCTTCGAGATTCCGATTCTGTTCTTGAGCCCGGTGTTGTGGAAGAGATTGAATTTTCACCTAATTTAACTTATGAGCAACATCCTATTCGTATCATTGCTTCGGAAGTCAAACGACTTCGAAATAAAGATGTTCCGCTTGTTAAAGTTCAGTGGTCTTCAAATCCTAAGGATTGTTCTTGGGAGTGTAGAGACTTCATCGAGCGATCACATCCGGACTTACTTTCTCGTGCTCTTTGAGGTGAACTTCTTATTTCAAGTTTCTTTTGTGATTGAATATGCTTTTATGGTTGTAACTTTATGTTCTCTTCTTAAATATTGCGAGGACGCAATTTCTTTAAGGAGGGGAGTCTGTAACAACCCGCATATTTGTCGATTTTGTATTTAAATGTTTTATTTAAATATTTTATCGTTAGTCGGATTTTTGTCCGAAAAGCTACTTTTTGCATACGGTCGAATTAGGACTCGGGACAACTCCCGTTGAGTTTAAATTGCCGTTTGCGACCTTTTTGAGTGTAAGCTTCGATATGTTTGGAGAAAGTTGATTTTTGCTACTTTTCACTTTGGGTTTGGTTTTGGGCTCAGCCCTATGTTAACTTATGCTCAAATCTGAGCCACTCTTCCCCACTCACCCTCATTCTCTCCTCTTTAAGTTTTTATAACATTAATGGTGGGAGAGATTGGAAATTAAAAACTCCAAAACCCTAGTTTCTATTGCAAATCAAATTCCTAGCTCCAAACTCAAGAAGAACCCATTGGTAAGCTTCTCTTCTTCTTCTCCAACTTATTCTCTTACCAATTTCAGAAATTCCTAAACCTAATTTTGGGAATGTTCTTGTTTTTGAGCTTAGATTCAAGCTCAATTGGGTTGTGTTGAAGAGAGGTTGATTCTCCATTTGCTTTCAAGCTTCTTCTTGTTTGATTTTGTGAAAAGGTGAGATTTTTTTCTCACATCTATGACTATAGTTATCTTTGGTTGTTAGGTTTGAATTCCTAACACTTCTTCATGAGAATTTGCTCTTGATTTGGATTGGTTTTGTGAATATTCCATTTTTTGGGTTTTTAAGTCAAATTTGTGTGAAATCCTTTTATGGATGTTTGATCATGCTTTTGGTGATGCATCGAGGAGCATATAGGGTCGGGTTGCCGATTGGCATAAACCCATAGAGCCAATGTTTGTCCGGATGCATTTTGGAAGAGTTTGCTCTTCATTTGTATAGGCTGAAAAACAGCCTAGGCATGATTCAGTCGACTGAATCTTCTGTTCAGTCGACTGAACCTGGAACCCCGAAGTTTCCAGGCATGATTCAGTCGACTGAATCCTCTGTTTAGTCGACTGAACCTGGAAACAGAAAGTTTCCTGAACCTGGAAAATTTCCAGGTACAGGGTCAATCGACTGAAAACTAGGTTCAGTCGACTGAACCTGCTGTTTGAGTCCAATTTGCCTTTTTGGATTGAATTTCCAATGTTAATCGATTCGTGTTGATTCCCTTTTGTTATTATCACTTATTATCGACTTTGATGACATTTTCTTCGTGATTTATGGGAATATCCATTTTGGTGGATTCGGTATCGATTTCTTTGGATTTTATTCACGTATTCGAATGTGAACTTTAGTGATTGATTGTTCCTACAATCTCCTTTGTGATTTGTCACTTTAAAAATATAAAGGTTTCAATACTAGTAGTAAATATCAAAATTCTTTCATCAAAACGATTTCAACACTATTTTATTACAAAGCTCGTTTTCCCAAACCGATTTCCAAGCTATTAGTATATACAAACCTTTACCTCACTCGTATGAGAAATCTAATTAAACGACTTAGTAAAACAAGTGGTATGAAACGCTTGTGTTTACTTCGTCGGTTAATTCTTGGACTTGTTCGATTGAACTTCTTGTGACAATTTTCTAGTGGAGATCTACAATTTGTTCGTAAATATTTAAGTTAAGCTAGTGGTTATGGGACATGAAGCTAAGCTCATATATTTACTAGCTTACTGTAATTGACACTTCTTGATGATCATGACGATCATTTTTTTGATTTAGACTAGCAATGTGCGATGTCTCTTTGTCTATGAGGGAGACTAAACCCCGTTTGCGTGAGTTTCAACTCACATATGTGGGGTAGCGCCCCATGGTCTTCGAACCATTCGTGTGTCAGGTCTTAGGACCATTCGTGTGTCAAATTAATGGCTAGCTACCATGAGATAGCTTCTCGTTCATGTGTTACAGCTGTTGGCGAGTTTTCATGCTCCCGTTCGTGTGATAGGCCTTCTCCCCCCTTTTTGTGTGATTTCTGGTTTTCGTGTGTCGAATTCTGGAATTTCCTTCTATTTTCGTGTGTCGAATTCTGGAATTTCCTTCTATTTTCGTGTGTCGAATTCTGGAATTTCCTTCTTCACCTATTTTTGTGATTTCCATTGATATGATTTATCAATTTTTGTGCATAGGTGAATTTGTGTGTCATTTACTGGATTTCTTGAGATGATTTCTAGAATTTGTGCTTCACCAATTTTCGTGATTTCTATTGATAAGTTTTATCAATATTTGTGTATTGGTTAATTTGTGTGTCATTGACTTTTGTGATTGACTTTGATATAATCGTCAATATTTGTGGTTTGATGAACGAAATAAGGGGTATGGCATTTCTTTGATTCTTGTGTAGATTTGGTGATATTGATTAATCTCTCGTTGATTTTCAATTACTTATATATATCACAGCTTGGAATTTTGATTATTATGTGTTTAGTCATATCTCTTATTCTATATCGTTTCATCTGATATTTATAGCTAGACTGATCCGTTTATTATTTTCTTATTAAATAATACTCGAGTCAGACCGAGATGTTACAGGTGCTTCTGCTTGACTTCTCTCTTGGGATTGATTTCTCAGACTTTTGGTTAACTACCTAGAATAGTAGTTTATTTTGGTGTATACATTCGAGATATAGACTCCATAACGTATACTTATTCTTTTGTGTAGTTCATGTAACTATTCTTTTGTGTTATTGTGGATCTTTTTAGACCGCTACTCTGATGTACACTTATTAGTGTAGTATTCATATCTATTTCCGCCTTTGTGATATGAATTGTCTGTGACTGATTTATGTTATGTTTATTTCTGTATTTGTTTCCGAAGATATTATAGCCACTATGTAGTAGCTTTGAGTTTGTGTCGGTATGTCGGATTTCCCCTTGATAAAGTATTGCATGTTATGCTATCTGACATATCGATGCTTGCACAAAGTAATTACACGGATGGTCGCTCCTCAACAGCCTTATTCTCCATGCTAGTCGACAGCATTCTCCGTAATGTTCTTGTCTAGCGTGGGTATAGAGGTGGGGCGTCACAAATAGACACTATTATAATAGCGAAGTATTACTACATAGTAAATAGTTTAATGGATCCTTAGAGGATGGGCGGTCCCAAGCATCCTTTAAGTTACTTGCTTTATATTACAGTACACTTGAATTAGCTTACGCTATATAAGTATGTATGTCCTGACTCGAGTGTTTATGTTTTATTTTACGCTCGGGTCCGCCTGAGTTGCAGTTCAGTCATCATCCCGGAGCTAGGACTTCTGTAGATCCTTTCAAGCCGCTGGCTTCTTTCTGTCCGTTATCTTATTTATTAAATCATGACTTTGTGATTTTTGGATTTTCTATTTGATGATTTAAACTATATTTAGGATGAAAGACTTTGTAATTTGTATTTGTTGAGACTATTTATAGTGGCTTCATGAACCACTAAGTATTTTTAAATTCCGCTGTGAGCATTCTGATTTTATGTCTGTGATTCTGTGATTAATTATTACTGTATATTTTGAGATTTGCCAAATTTTATTTACAATGCGGTATTTTGAACAATTCAAGTCCGACATGTGCGGATGCGAATGGTTGAAAATATCGGGTCGTTACATTTGGCATCAGAGCTTTGGCTCTAGGCAAAACTTAGAATGTATGGTAAATTTGATTTACAGAATCACTTTCATTCGAGCTTGAATCTCTTCCTTTTGATTCGATTTCCTTTAAATTTTGGAACGTTCCCTGCGGTTCCGAAGTTCATTCGTGTCCCTCACTATTCATTTTCTTTCGATTGTGGAGTATCCCATAACTCCACTTCGGATGATCTTTATAGTGAATTGGCGGTCTCGCCAATATTCTAATAAAGGGGTGAAACTCCTTTACAATTAGCATTGATTCACCAAAGATTTATATTTAACCTCGGTTTAGATGCTAGTATCTTTGGTTATTCCGAACTCTATCTCTTCGGATCGAATGGTAAATCTACATTCGATCTGACTCTTTAAGTCACGGTTGACCAGGTTAAGGTTGCCCGCGATTTATATAAACTTATCTAGTTTCTTGTTCTGTTATGTAATCATCGGATCTTCTGATTCCAATTTATCTTTAAATCAAAATTCTCTTTGATTTGAATCCATCAAATTTGAATCTCTATCCTTGTTTTGAAAAATTTATTTCTATATTTGGGAAAAATCTAATATTATATATAAGTATAATTTTCAGAATTTTATAATTAATTTAACTAGTTGTCAAGAGATAATAGTGTTTGATTTTATTTATGGTTTTGTAAACCATTGGTTTTGTCTTATATAAATAATAGAACTATAAAACATGGTTATAAATTTATTTGGAAACAGAAATGGATTTAAAACAAGAATTTAAGAATTTAATTTCTGATAGTTTCAAACCTTGTGTTTAAAGTCTTAAAAGGATATATATTATTTAAATTATTTTCGAATATAAATTTGTTTCCAAAGAATTTTAAAGTTTTAAAAATTAGTGCTCTTCTCTTTGTCGCTGGAAAATAATTTCGGTGATGACTACAACATCATCGACATTCATTTTCGAGTATCGAAGTAAAGAGACCACGTTGTTGTTTTGCTTCAAAAATTTAATTGATTTGAATTTCTAAATATGACTTAATTTATAATATATATAGATATATGATTTAAATTTGATTTGACATATGCTATATGTATGTATTTATTTATCTCCAAAGAGTTTGAAGTTAATTGGAAATTTAATTCATAAATTTATGTTAAAAGGTGATTCTAATGATAAAATAAAGTCAAATTTTGAATGAATATTTAAAATTGAATAATAAGAATTGGAAAATTTTACTTGTATAATTGCTTGCCAATATAACTTACCTAAATCATTCAGAAATTAACTATGTAATTGGATAATGTACAATATAAAAGGATTGTATAAATAAAATTTGAGTGGTTATAATAAATGTTATACACTTAAAGTTTCAGTTACAACAAGACAAATAGTGGTAAATAGAAATAAAATAATAATTGAATAATATACAATATCAAATGGTGTTGAAGGAAATTTAGAAATAAATTGGAATAGTTATAATAAATGTAATCTACTTAATATGTGCGATAAGATATATTAAGTAGAATATATTTAAATAATAATCTGGAATAAAGAAGAATTAAATTTGTTGAATAAAGGATGATTATCATAAATGACTATACAAATTTATGATTTTAGATATTGTTAATTTCAAAATAATTGGATAATAAGATAATTAATTTGGAAATAGTTAAGATTGATTTAACTTCAGTATAAATTAAATGAATTAAATCAATTATTGAATATTAATTAATTTAAATTGAATTTATATGGTTTAAATAAATGATTCCATTTTGAGTTTCAATTTAGTTTTCTTTCAGGGTGTTCTATTCTCCTACCTCCTTCCTTTTCGGGGACGAAAAGTTTTGAGTGGGGGAGAGTGTAATGACCTGTAAATTTCGATAATTAAACTGGTTAATTTAATAAGATTTTTGTAATTAAATTTAAGAAGAAGAAAAAACCTTTATAATTTATAATGAAGTGAGTGTTTAAAATGAAATGAAAATAATAGGGATATAGTAACGGTTGTAAGTTACTTTTTAATTAGTCTATTAATGTAGTTTCAACTGTTACATTTGGGTATTTAATTGAATATATGCAAATAAACGTATGGTAATGGAGTGAATTTAACATTATATAAGCAATTCAACATTATATAAGCAATTCTGATAATTAGTGGAAATAATAAACTCGAGTGTAATATAAAGTTAGTGACAACATTTATGCAAGTCACCTTTTTATTTAGGGCTGATAAATTTAGAGTAGGAAGTCAATTACATTTAAATGTAGGTAAATGTTCATTAATGTGAGATAGGACTGTAACTGTAATGTGTGAATGTAAATGAAATGACTTAAATGGAAATTTATATTTTATTCATAAGATGGAATAAAGGAATGAAACCAAGTTGAATAAATTGATTTAGGTTTTATTTATGATAAATGTATATAAAATAACAAGTTGTTACAAAAGAAAGATGAAAATTTGAATATATATTTTTGTAAGGAAAGATAAACAAATAATAACTAGGTTTATAAAGTGATAACAGATTTAATAAAAGAGTATGATTAAAGCATGGTAGTTATTGGAAAGTAATTAATTGAAATTTGGATGAATTGGGAATTTTTTTTATGTATTAGTATAAAAACCAATTTTAATATTACCCATAAGAGGATAAGTTAATAGTCGATTCAATAACATGATTGAGAAATCAAATATATGGATTTATTGGGAATTTAAAACTTATACTTTTTTTGATAAAATACAGCGTTTTACACGCAATAAATTTTTCTACTTTTATTACATATTATATATATATATATGTTCTTATTATTATTATTTCATATATCCACCTCTATTTTATCTTTCTATTTTTATTTTTGACAGTCATGTTTATTTATTTGATTATTGCTTGTTTATATCTTTTATTTATGGCTTGGAAGAAACTAAAAGGGTATGCGTTATATTGTCTTAATTGATTGCCGTTTTAATTGCCTACTCTTTATTTCTTTTTATTTATAAAACCTTGAAATTTAATATAAATTTTAACTTGATTTAATCATTTCCTAAAAGTCTAAATATAAAATTGGAAATTTTGAAATTTTTACTTTGTTAAAAGACAACTCCAATTGGAATTTTAATAAAAATGAACTATGTATATTTTAAATACTAAGAATGTAAACAAGTTAAAATTTTAGTTAAGTAATAACTTTGTAAAATCCAGTGTTTTACAGACTGTTAAATTTCGCATTTAAAAAGGGTACGCGTTGTAATGATATAAGTAACGTAAAAACGTATAAATTAAAAACGTTACTTTTGGATAAATTTTTAGGTGTATTGTAATGCGTCAGTTTGGCGTATTTAAAAAAATTATATTTCAATATCTATATGGATTAATAAAATCAGTTAGGAGATTTCCAACCAAAACATATTGATTTCGTGCCTATCTGTTTCTCTAAAATCATGCACTGATTAAGGAGATTCCCACTACCAATATTGGTTTCAAAATCGTGCTTCCCTTTCACGCAAATATCATCTGGAAAGAAATCAAACTTGCTTTCCTTGCGCGTGACATATTAGTGAAATTTATTTCCTTTAACATCTTTGTCATTTGCCTCTTTATAGAGATTTGATTTAAAAACTTTCACAAATAAATTTTATTCCACTTGCCATCCTCTCAATCAAATATAATTGCTTGCCTTCAAAAATTCAATCAATCAGAAAATTTAATTTCTTACCATTTTCTCTCCGTGACATAAATCAACGCATGCATTCAAATCTGACCTTGAAGTAGCATCCAAAGCAAATTAATACTTGCTGATTCTTTGTATATAAATCTCTCAGACTATAAAAATAGCACGCAACTATTAATTGGGAAAAAAAATAGATATAACGTTGCAATCAAATTTTTCGTATATCTGGCAATAAATCACGCATAATTATGTAAACATTATTTTGCTTGCCTCCTTATATTCGTTTCCCTTTATCATTTATCTCTTACGGTTTTTTTGGTCAACAAAAATAAATTCAAGCTTGCCTATTTGATTTCCTAGATTTTGCAAGTTTTATTATCTATAAATACCCTACTCGTTCACCTAAACTTTCATATACCTCCTCTCCTCTGATCTTCTCGAGCCATTGCGTACAAGCTTCAGGTAATGGTTTTACTCTTTCTTCTTCATTACATTTCCTTATGATCAGTTTATATCGTTCGCTCCACTGCTTCAAAAAAAATGCTCGGCCTACACTCCATTTTCCCCTCCACCACGTCACGTCCCTCTAAGTTTTCATAACCGAGCTTATATCCCGAACAACCCCTGATAATGTTGCCATGTTTTGCCATGCATACCATAGTGATAAAGGAAACCAAGATTTGTTCTTTTTTTTTGCATTCTGTTGAGAAATGTTGCATGCGTACCTATAGGTTGGGCTACGTGACCTTTAATGTGAGCCATATTGATGTGTGTTAGCAAATGGGGATATATTTGGAGCCATCTGGAATACTTTGTGATATAGTAGTGCGTGTGAAACAACCCAGGGCCGTGCCATGCATAAGTGCTTGCCTGCATATTTTTCCCCAAAGTGTTCTGTTATTTTGCAAAACTAGTTCACGTGTTGCGTAGAGGTAGTTGAAAAGGAAATTGATATATATGGTAGAGAAAGAAAATAGGATATGAAATAAGCCTGGGCGTTAGTGCATGTGTGCATGTTTTGAAATTGAAGTGGCAGAGACATGTTGTAATTAAGAAACAGAGAGAGTTTGCATTGAAGAATAGTTTAGGCAGAGACGCAAGTTTTGCACAAATACATATTTTCAAAACTAGATAAGTTAGGACATGCCGTTGGAAAATAATAATAATAATAATAATAATAATAATAAAATGTATAATAATAATAAATAGTATTTCCAAGCCTATGAAGTTGGGGTCGGGAGGTGGGGTGAGGCAGTCGAGCAAAAGCTGAACCAAAATTTCTTTTACTCTATTCGTTCCAATTGTCTCAAAATTTTTGCTTTGACCGTAATTTTTAAAGTCACGTATTTGGTATTTGGATCTTGAATCTAGGCGTGACGTCCGGGGAAAATTTGATCGTTACCCGCTGTGCGATTCTTTTTCGGGGGATTTTCATTTTGAATCAAAATTTCTACAGCTTTAAGGTGAGTATTTCTCACCAGATAAACATACCTATATATCCGTGATTTATCACAAGTGTATTTGTAAATTATTTATTAAATTTTATCTGCCTGTGATATAACGTATGATGTTAAACCCCATTTTAAATTGACACCTTATCAGTTGTTTATCTATTGTAATATTATTGCAGTTATACTATGTAATGCTTATTTGCTGATTAAATCATCACTGTAAGTTCCCTGTAAATTTGAGGTCGTTATAGGCTGAAATGATAGGCCTGAACGATAATCATTTGTTCATTTATTTAATTGTTTAATTATTTATTTGTTAACTTGGGATTGCGGGTTTGAAATGATAGAACCCGGGATTTTGTAAATTGCGGATTGAAATGATATAAATCTGTATCACTTGACCTAGGCTAGAAAACTATATACAGACCCGTGGTTTATATAATATTTTTCTGAAATGTTTAAAAGTATTTTAAATGGGAATTTATAATATTCCTGTTCAAATGTAAAGGATTTTTATAAAATTTATAATGATTTTTGAATAAGTCAAAATGTTAAATAAATAAATGTTTAAGTAAAATTTCTGGAACATAACTTATTTTGGGAAATTCTGAAATTTTGTTAAAAGTGAGTTTTAGTTAAGGAAATAATTGATAATAAGTTATATTTGGGAACTTAAAATTTGATTGTTAAGTTAATAATTTATTATAGCACTTAAATGCTGTCTTTTATAAATGAACTGTTTTGACTTACAGACTTTAGGTGGCATTTCATAAATGCTACGCAAACTGAATTTTCGGATTGTTTAAAATAAATGGAAATAATCTTTAGGCTTAAATTTTGGAATTTAATAAGTAATTATTAAAAAATAAGGAATTGATTTTAAATGGTTTTAAATGGAAGAATTTAACTTTTAAATGTGAGTTGAAAGGCAAATTAATTCCTAAATAAATTGAATAGATTTAAATGGTATTTTATATTAAATAAAATTACTGATGTTTAAATAAATGATGGTTGAAATGATATTATGGTATTGAAATGTATTTGAAACTTATTTTGATTTTTAAAGTATAAATTCCATTTCTAAAAGTTGTAGCCACGGGTTATAATAACGTTTGGTTGTTAAAGAGACCGGGATCGGATATATGGCATACCCTCTGTCGATACCGAAAACCACTTTAACAACCGTATACGCGGTGGAGATTCCAGAATGAAGTAGGATGGTGGTGACGTTTCCTTTGAGGTATATACGTGGACCCGACTCCCGTGAGTTGGCATAAGGTGGCTAAAACAGGAGCGATCGACGGATTAATGAGGTAGCACCTCTGATCGGACGCACTTCTTCGTATGCCATTCAATTACTTTTGTGATTGTTTTGGTGCGCACCTTTGATTTGGGAGTGTTGTTCGAGGTGGGCGGCAGCTGCGCGCTGCGCATTTCCATCGGTCCAGAAGCGTAATTGGTATATCTACCCTGGCATTGCCTAGTTGTGACGTGTCACCTACCCTAGTGTGCCTTATACGATTTTGGTTTTGTACCATACCTATGGAGTGCCCTCCGACGATGCCTATTCCGGGGGAGATTACGGTACTGTATAGACTATGGGAATATATTATGTGTTAAGGTGGAAAATGTAAAGCCTTAACGCTATTTAAAAGTAAGTTTATTTTACTAATAGACACTATTATAATAGCGAAATATTACTACATAGTAAATAGTTTAACGGATCCTTAGAGGATGGGCGGTCCCAAGCATCCTTTAAGTTACTTGCTTTATAATACAGTACACTTGAATTAGCTTACACTATATAAGTATGTATGTCCTGACTCGAGTGTTTATGTTTTATTTTACGCTCGGGTCAGCCTGAGTAGCAGTTCAGTCATCATCCCGGGGCTAGGACTTCTGTAGATCCTTTCAAGCTGCTGGCTTCTTTCTGTCCGTTATCTTATTTATGAAATGAAGACTTTGGGATTTTTGGATTTTCTATTTGATGATTTAAACTATATTTGGGATGAAAGACTTTGTAATTTGTATTTGTTGAGATTATTTATAGTGGCTTCATGAACCACTAAGTATTTTTAAATTCCGCTGCGATTATTCTGATTTTGTGTCTGTGATTCTGTGATTAATTATTACTGTATATTTTGAGATTTTCCAAATTTTATTTACAACGCGGTATTTTGAACAATTCAAGTCCGACATGTGCGGATGTGAATGATTGAAAATATCGGGTCGTTACAAAATTTGATTTGAAACTTAAATAAAATTGTGATTTTAAAGGGTGTGATTCTTATAACTAAATTTGGTTTAGAAGGATTTAAATGAATGTATAGGTGATATGCCAAGTTAATAAATTGAAAGAATATCCAGTTAGGTGAAGTAAAAGTTTTACTTAAATTATATTGTATTTATTAAGTAAATATTTCAAATCGAAATAATAGAAATGGAATTTGATATATACGAAATTATCAAAGAATATGGTTTGAAATGGTGTAATATTTAAAGATTTGAAATATATGGAAATTTAATGGTTTATTTGGAAATTTAAAATCTATAATTGGAATTGAATTGTGAAGAAACTATTTTATTATATAAAGAAATTTATATTTAACCCATTTAAGTGGTGGGGTTACATTCCAAAGTTATAAAATTCAAAGTTTATATTTTTGAAAGGCTATATTTCGAACGTTGGGTTTAGAAATATTATAACTTTGAAATTATTTTGGGTTTAGAAAGGGATATATTGGAAAATGATATCTTATTGATTTGGTTTAAAAAATGAAAATGATATCGTATTTATATGGTTTTGAAAGGGATATTATATTCTGGTTTTAAAGTATAAATTATTTTGAAATAACCGCGGTGTTATAATAACGTTTAGTTGTTGAAGAGATTAGGATCGTAAGTTGTCATACTCTCTACCAACTTCGAAAACCACTTTAACAACCGTGTACACGGTGGAGATTCCAGAATGAAGTAGGACGGTGGCAGCGTTTCCTTTGAGGTAAATACGTGGACCCAACTCCCGTGCGTTGGCACAAGGTGGCTAAAATAGGAGCGATCAACGGATTAATTGAGGTAGCACCTTTGATCGGACACATCCCTTCGATATTCTACTCTGACTTTGGTTTTATTCGGTGGCCACTTTTGATTTCTTTGATTTGGGGTGTGGCTCGAGGTGGGCGATAGCTGCGGCTATGCGTTACCACCGACCCGGAAGCGTAATTGGTATATCTACTCTGGCATTGCCTAGTTGTGCCCTGTCACCCACCCTATCGCGCCTTGTACGATTTTCAATTTATGTCGTACCTATGGAGTATCCTCTGGTAGCCTCCCGATCAGGAGGTATTACGGTACTATATAGACTATTGGCATTATTACGTGTTAAGGTGGAAAATGTAAAGCCTTAACGCTATTTAAAAGTAAGTTTATTTTACAATTAGGCACTTTTATAATAGCGAAATATACTACATAGTAAATAGTTTAACGGATCATTAAGAGATGTAAATCTCGAGCATCTCTAGAGTTACTACACCCATATTTATTTCTGTTGATTTAACTTACATAAGATATTTTAGTTCCGACTCGAATGTTTTGTTTCTCAATTCGCTCGGGTCAGTCCTAGCTTTTCAGGATCGAAGACTTTATTTCTGGAGGACGAAGATGAAAATTTCAACATTATTATTGTTATATATCATATCATTCCACTACACACTGTATTCCGCTGCATTGTTATTTATTGGTATGGGAACTCTGATATTTATTGTATAAAGATAAATCAAATGTTTTGTAACACAGTTTTATGAACTGTATATTGACTATTATATTTTATCCTTCCGCTGTGAGATTCTGTTTCTTTTTATTTCTTTCTCGTTTTTCTTATTTACCCTATAATAATCCGCCCTTCCGTATGGTTTGAATTGGCACATGTGTCGATTTAAAGCTTACGAAAAGGTGGGATGTTACAATCTGGTATCAGAGCTTTGGTTTAGCGATAAACCTTAGCTTTGTAGGGTTTGTCTCTTTATTAATAGGGTAGTAATACCCTATAGGAGTCGCTGAGTGTATATATATGAGGGAGTGTATTGGTTAGTGTTATAAAAAGGTTTTAATATTGTGTTAATCTGTTCCGTTTTGAATTAATAAATTCTAGTTGGTGCATGGGACGCTATGACATCAATAGGTATTTCTAAACACTTAATAGGACAGACCGACATAATATTTGTTTTAAATATAGGTGAATGAAATAATTTTTGCCTATTATATTTTCTATATATATAAAATAAAATTTTATAAATGATATTTATATTTGGTTGCAATAGATTTGTTGTTAGGTAATAAAATTTATAAATAATAGTTGAAATGAGGTTGAAAATAAAATAAATGGAATTTGGAAATTTTAGAACTTAAGTTACGAGGTATTGAAAATTTCTTTTTGAATGATTTTGGAATATAGTAATAATATTTTAGAAGTATTTTCTGATATAAATATTTCAATAAAATTTGAAAGAAATGTTTTAAAAGAAATTTTGGAAAAGATATAAGTTGTACTCCCCTCTCTATTGCTGGAAAATAATTTCGGTGATGAGTACACGCATCATCGACATTCATTTTCGAGTTTCGAAGTGGAAAAGCCACTGTAGCAGTTCGAATACAGAAATTTTTGATAAACAAATATAAATTTTTAGTTGTTTTAAATATAAATGGATATATAAGTTGTAATTATATATGTATCTATTAATTTAAATTGATTTGAAATTAAACCCTGTATTAGTTTCTAAGTTTCCATTAATTAATAATTTCAGTTATTGTAGAATTGGAACGTAGGTAATCAATAATTGAACCTCTAAAGGAAATAAGAGATTTAATGCTAGGTTATAAATGGTATTAAATGAAATTTAAAACTTTAATTTATGAAATAAAGGATATAATTATTGAACATTAAATTAATTAGAAGAAATAGAATAAATTTGTATAACTTTCAAATTACATCCTTAAACACGTATATATATCTTACCGAATATTAAAAGTTGAAATGTTTAATAAGAAAATGTAATGGACGTGGTATAAGTAAAAGTATGTAATGAAGTGTTCAATGAAATTTCTTTTATTCTTAAGAATTGATGTTGAAATTGTTATAAACCTAAGTTATAATGGAAATCTTACTATAATGGAAATATGATAGAAGGTAAATGTTGCAAGTAAGTAACTATAGACTTAAGTAAATGTTGAAGTTAATTACTTTAATAAACAGAAAGATGAATACCGTAAATAAATGAAATTAAGCAGTAAATAAATGAAATTAAGCAGTAAATAAATGAAGTAATATGCAAAGGAATCGAATTAAAAATGAAAATTTGCAAGAAATAATGTGAAATTAAGAAGATAAATCAGAATATGGATAAAAAGGAAATCAAACAACAATAGTTTGAAATGAAATTTATAAAAATTAACTTGATTTATTGTTTGGAATTTGTTGTTGTTTGGTCCATGGTTGTTTGGGTAAGGATACTTTAAAATTGTTAGGATGAATGAATAATCTATTTAGTTTCACCTAAGACTATTGAGTGAAGGGTACACTTAGTACTTTATTTTTCTTCCGTACGATTTGAAGTTTATAAACCCGAACAACTGTTGGTTTTTTTGGATATGAATGAATGATTAGTGAGGGTTGATTTTTATATGATGGTTGTATGCTTTGTTGCTAGTGATTGATGGTTGCTAGTGATTGATGGATTTATTTGTTATTGATTGAAACGATGCTAAATATTTCATTTTATATAATTATTAACTTTTTTGGATTATATAAGTGAAATACAGGTTATGGAAGCAAATGCTACTGCTTTTGGTTTCATAATTAAGCGTTAATTGCCCGACAAATAGGTACGTTCTTGGATTACGGTTTTATAGCGCTATTTTATTATTTTTCCCATGTTCGGATGTATATTATTTTGGAAAATATATGTTGTATATTGTTATTTTTGATATTATATTTTCTTCCGAGCCTCTCCGTACAAAGGAGACTCTGCCAAAAAAATTTCATAAATTTTGGACTTAGAAAATTTTAGAAAATATTTTCCGAACTTTATTGGTTTAAGCATAAAAAGATTTAATGGTTATAAGTTGGTATATTTTATCTAAAATAGCTAATTTTGTATATTCATTTGTTTATAAAGTTAATGTTTTGAATAAGATATGTTGATTTCTTAATCATTCTTTTTCCCTTCTTTTTTTTCCGGGGACGAAAAGTTTTGAATGGGGAAGAGTGTAACGACCCGTAAATTTTGATAAAAAAGTGGTTAGTTTAATTTAGTTTTTGAAATTAAATTTAGAAAGGAAGAAAGAAAAAAAAAGAAAAAAAATGTGAATTGATTTAATGAATTGATAATATTAAATCGTAAATTGAATTAAATCAATGTTCTGTAGTAATTGAAATATTGTTTGGGAATGAGACCTTATAAAGGTAAGCATTTAATTATCCAATGCAACAATTTATTTATTTAAAAGTAATTGCATGTAAATTTTGGCAATAAAGTTAGTCAAAGCTGAATTTGTATAAGTTGAATGAAATGGGTTAATGTAAATGTTATATTGGGCTATAAATCAAATTTCAATTAAGGGAAAATTTAGTGGTACGTTTATTGGAAATTAATAAATGTCACATTAATGTGAGGAGTAATACAATGTTTTAAAGTTTTAATTTGGAGGATATTAAGAATTAGGAATTGAATTTTTAATCAATTGCAATAAAAATAAAGAAAATGTTACGTTAATGTTAACTGTGGAGATTATTAAATAATTGAATGAAATTCAAATCAGTGGAAACAATGTAGATATATACTTAGCGACAAATTGAATATAACATAAGTGTAAATTTTAAAGGTATGATAACAAATATTATAAATTACCTAATTAACTGGTCAATGAATTTATTGGAAATAAAGTTCATTTAAATGTTAAGTAATTACAATGTTGATATTGATAATAAACGTTACTTTAATGATTATTAATATAGTAACGGAAGTGTGAATGTGTAACGTCCCGCCTTTTTGCACACTTTAAATCGACACACGTGCTAATTCAAATCATACAGAAGGGTGGGTTGTTATGGGGTAAATAACAAAAATAGAGAAGAAATAAAATAAAACAGAATCTCACAGCGGAAGGATAAAATATAAAAATCAATATATAGTTCATAAAACTGTTTACAAAACATTTGCTTCTTCTTTATACAATAAATATCAAAGTTCACATACCAATAAATATCAATGCAGCGGAATCAAAGGTGTAGTGGAATAATATAGTAGATAATAGTAATACAAATCTTCATCTTCGTCCTCCAGAGCTAAATCTTCAAATCCTGAAACGCTCGGACTGACCCGAGCGAATTGAAAAGACAAAACACTCGAGTCAGAAATAAAAGATCTTATGTAAGTTAAATTAACAGAAATAAATATGAGTGTAGTAACTCAAGAGATGCTCGGGATTTACATCTCCTAAGGATCTGTTAAACTATTTACTATGTAGTATATTACGCTATTATAATAGTGTCTAATTGTAAAATAAACTTACTCTTTAATAGCGTTAAGGGGTTACCCATACAGCCCTTAACACAAATAATGCCAATAGTCTATATGGTACCGTAATACCTCCTGATCGGGAGGCTACCAGAGGATACTCCATAGGTACGACACAAATAGAAACTCGTACAAGGGTAGATATACCAATTACGCTTCCGGGTCGGTGGTAACGCGTAGCGCACAGCTACCACCCACCTCGAGCCACACCCCCATATAAAATCAAAAGTGGTCACCGAATCAATCCAAAGTCAAAGTATAATATCGAAGGGATGTGTCCGATCATAGGTGCTACCTTATTAGCCCGTAGATCGCTCCTGTTTTAGCCACCTTATGCCAACTCACGGGAGTCGGGTCCACGTATTTACCTCAAAGGAAACGCCGCCACCATCCTACTTCATTCTGGAATCTCCACCGCGTACACGGTTGTTAAAGTTGTTTTCGGGGTTAGCAGAGAGTATGACAACTTCCGATCCTGGTCTCTTCAACAACCAAACGTTATTATAACACCGCGGTCTTTAAAATAGTTTATACTTTAAAACTAGAAAATAATTATCCATTTCAAAACCCATAAATACTATATCATTCCCATTTCGAAAACAACTCACTTCGATATTATTTTTATAAAACCCAAATCAATAATATCATTTTTATTTCAAATATATTTCTTTACCAAAATCATACTGCTTAAAATTTATAATATCTGAAACCAAACATTAGGATTATAACTTTCAAAACATAATACTTCAAAATTCATAGCTTTAAAACCATAACTGCTAAAACTTGAATGGTTTTGGATATTCAACAGTATATAGAATAAAATAGTTGATTTTATATTACTTTATAAAATAAATAATTTCTGCGACTTACCATTTATTACATTTAAGATTAAGTCAATATCCATAAATTTAAAATCGTTTTCAGTTTCAATAAACCACTTCAGTTTCAACATATTTCAAACTTTGAATAATAAACAATTGGAACTAATGTTGGAAATTTCCATTCAACAATGTAAAGTCCTGTTATTTATTTTGAAATATTGGCATAATAAATCCGAAATCATTTTAAATAAAACTAAAATTACTTTTAACTATCAAAATTTCCTCCAATTTATTTATACTAGAAATATTCATTTAATCCATCTGGAATAAAATTTCAGTTATAAATATCATACCTTTTAAAATTTCAAGTTAATAAATTCTACATCAACTTATGAAGTTAAATTCTTAATTAAGCTCGATTCCAAATGAATTTTCAACTTAACTCCCAATATAAATTGATTTAAAACATTAAAAACTCTATATATTCTCAATATCTTAACATGTACTTAACCATATAATATAAATAATCAAACTCCATCATTCATCTTGTTTATTTTATTTAACAAATTTTGACACAGCTTAAATTCAATAATTTAACCATATATGTACATAAAATAAGATTTTATATCAGGTCAAAAATTAATATATATTAAACCGTATTCTATCCAAAACCATAAAATCCTTTCAAAAAAATAATTTTATATATATACCGCGGTGCCTGTATATAATTTTCTACCCTATGGTCAAGTGATATGGATATTTATCATTTCAATCCGCAATTTAATATTAAAAATGCGGTTGTATATCATTTCAGACCGCAATCCCGAATGAAATGAAATGCATAACAACTTGCAGTTAATATAAATAAACATTCATTCATCCAAATATCAATCGTCAACCATTTATTACAAATCATCGTCCAATTTAAACAAACATCAATATAGAGCATATAAAATATAAAAAGTAATAAATACAGATATTAACTAACGGTTTATATTCAATAATAAATTTAATAACTGTTTAACTAGCAGTTTATATGCAAATAAATAAATTTTAACTGTCAAATTTTTATGCAATAATAAAATTAATTCACAGTTAATTTAAATAAATGGGATTTAACCGAGATAATGAATAAAACATGCCAAACGGTCATAAACAAATTTCTACTCATATCTAAAATCAATTTAACAAACATAAGAAATTTTAGAAGTTGTGAGTGGGTTAAATCACTCACCTTTTGAATTTAAATTGAATTTAAATCCAATTTAAACCCACAAATTTGACCGTCTCCAAATTCGCCCAAACCAGCGCCAAAGTGTCCTGGATCTCAATACGAACCTAGCGGAGAAAACCGCGCGTGAAACGGAGTTCGTATGTATGAGTTATGATTATTAGAACTCATTGAAATCGAGATTTAAAAAAATAAATTAAACAAAAATAAAATACCGTGCCACATCCACTCTTCCCACGTGAAAAACGTGTATGCTTCTTCTTGATTGCTAGCTTTGTTCCATAATTTTTCTTTATTTCGATTTACTTTAATTTTCCTCCTTATTATATGAATGTACGTATTTTTAAAAGGTTTTGAAAAAAAAAAGATTTGAAAAAGAAGAATTGAAAAAGAAAAAGATTAAAATAAGAACTGAAAATGGAAGAGAAGATCTAGATTTGAAAAGAAAGAAGAAAGTTTGAAATAGAAGAAAATTTGAAGAAGAAGAATATTTGAAGAGGAAGGAAAAATTAAAATGAGAGATAATAAGGATATTTGAAGAAAAAAAAAGAAAAGGAAAAAGATGAAGATGATTAGAATGGAGGCTGTGGTTTCATTTGTGTCATATCTTATTTATAAGGTTAGAGTTAGGTATAGGGTCAAAGAGATTTGAAAAGAGAGACCGCTATTAATTAGAAATAAATGAAATGACGTTTCAGAAAATGAAATTGGAAAATGAAAGGAAAGAAATAAAATAAACATGAACAAACTTTTAGAATTCAAATTTCAAAACAATCGTTTACTTAATAAATTTTGTTAACCCTAAACATACCGAAATTAACATCTTTTAAAGATTTAATTAACACACAATAAATGAAAATAAATTCTCCACCCAAATTTGTGTCATAAATTAAAAGAATATGCCGCATTAAGAAATCTTCATTTCTCCCTCTTTGTGATTAGATTGGAAATTAAACAACATGTTAACATATATGTAGTAAACTAGCATTAAATTTTGTTTAACACAATACGTGCATTTTTTTTTAAAATCTATTAATTGCAATCACCGTTTCTTTCCTTTTAATTGAAACATTTGAACTACATTAATTGCAATCACTTACAAAGTTAAATTTTAAAACAGGCAACTAAAATGCATGAAAAAAATTGAAAAATTGTTTATACACAAGAGTAATAAATAACTTACTGAAATATATTATTTTCCTATTCTTGTAATCAATCTGTAAGCTAAAACACATTTCAAATAAACATATATTTCTTTTTTTAAATCAATCATTCTATTCTATATTTTAATGAAATTAGACCTACATTCATAAATGAAATATTCATTTATTTGATGTAAATGTTCTTTTTATTAAATCAAACTTTCCTTATTTTCCCAAAACATAAGCTGCTTTTAATTACACCTATTAATTTACAATTAGTATTCTCTCTCCTATTAATTAGAAATTTCCAATTACATTCATTTCAGTTGATTAAGTTTCAAAATGGACTAAATGAATGTAATGAGTATTAAACAATTTTTCCTATCTAATAATAACTTAAACATATTTACATTATTGGATACAAATAGTAGTTACACATTTCTCACTAAATAATAGTTACTCATCTCTACAATCAATCTTTCGGCTAATAAACAGATGTTTACTCCTTTACTAAACTTATTCATTTTTATTCTTTTTGATTTACACTCCTACTATTAAATCAACAATACCTTATGAAATTATTAACATAGGTTTCTATCTTTTTATTTCATAAATCATTGCCTTGTAGATAAAGTTTACATTTCTATACCTTTTATTATGTTTATACTACAATTATTGTCTTATTCCATACTAATGTAAAATTTATTTACGTTCAATTGCAATATATCAATTTATCATAATATAAACTACAATAAATTGATCAAACATGATTTCCATTTTTATTCAAATCAATAATCATATTATGATTAAAAATTTCATTGGTTACATCCTATTGAATTAACATTCTTCGATTAGCAATTTAATCTACGTTAATTGCACAAATTAAGTAAAACAAATTTTATGAACTAAATAAATAGGTAACTTATAACCATTGTTACCCTTAACTTTTAATTACATTCAAAAGTTCATTAATTACAACAAATGTTCAAATCATCTATATAATTCTAATTTCATCTTTCATTTGTGTTAACTATTTTATTTCCATTATGCTGAGATTTAGTCACTTATACACACTTAATATTCCAATTCATTTATTTATATTGGTTTCAATTTTTTTTTATTAAATCAATTGCCATTTAGGCATATAATTAACGTTTCTATTGATTTTACATTCAAAAAATTTCAGTTATTATCTTAACTTACATAAGGTAATGTTTAATTACATTTAATTGCTATTGATTAAATACATTGGTAACGAACAATAGTTGTCACCATTATACATTTTTTAACATTTATAAATTTATTCTTTACCTTTTACGTCCCACTATAATCAATGCACACATTAATACAACACATATTATAATCCCTTATACAATACTGATCTTATTCAATTACCCTTAACTATCTATTTTATACAATAATTAAATGTTTACATTTGTTACTTAATAATTTTTTTTAACCAAGCATAGCATGTTTAAATACAATGAATTGGAATTTCATTAAGATTGTTGACAATTAACACGTATTAACATTGTTTCATTTTAATTTAGCTATTATTCCATTATTAAATTGCGAATTTTAATTTCTTTCAATATTAACTCATAAAATATTATTGAATTAACAATTTTAAACATTCGCTTCATTATTAATTATATTTTTTTTTTCTTTTCTTCCTAAATTTAATTCCAATATCTTATTAAAATGACAAATTTAATTAACGACTTCAATTTTCGAAATTTACAGGTCGTTACACTCTCCCCCACTCAAAACTTTTCGTCTCCGAAAATGAAAAAGAAGGGCGAAGGAAGATTTAAATAAACAATACATATTATTCAAATTATTAACTTATAACAATAATTTACAAATTTATTACTTTAAATAAAATATACCTATTTTATAATCATTATATCTTTTTATACTTGAATAAATAAAGTTTGGAAAAACATTTTCAAAATAATTTATATAAAGTGAAGTATTTAAGTGGTTTCAATCACTAACAACAAATGAATACAACAACCAACAATTTCAACAACCAGCATACACAACAAATACAAAATAATCATACAATCAAACAAACAAATAGTTGTTCGGGTTCAAAACTTTTATATTGTATGGAATGAAGAATAAACTACTAGCGCATCATTTACTCAACAGTCTTAGATAAAACTAAAAAGATTATTCGTTCACCCAAATCCAAATTTTAAAGTATCTTACCCAAACAACCATAACCAAACAACAATTCCTACTAACAAATCAAATTAACTTATTATTAATTTTATTTCATACATTAGTTGTTTGATTTCCTTTCTTTCATTCATTCAGTGATTACTTAATTTTTTTTTTCATTTATTACTTACAATTATTCACTTTATTTCTACCAGAATTTTTCACTTATTCATATCATGAATTTTCCTTTATTATTTTACATTCATTTATTCACTGCTTAACTTTATTTATTTACAGTATTCATCTTTCTGTTTATTATAATAATCAACTTTAACATTTACTTAAGTTTATGGTCATCTATTTATGATACTTACCTTTAATTATATTTAAATACAGTATCGGTGCTTAGGAAGAATGAGCAAAAAAGTCCCTTTCTAGTTGGAGCTAGGGTCGTATTTATAGACATTTCTCGGAGTTAGGTCGTAACTCGTACACGACTCATAATAAGTCGTAACTCGTACATGACTCATGATAGGTCGCGGCCGACCTACTGGGTTTAGCTCCTGGCTTGGTCCAAAGTTATGCACCCATTTGAATGAATGATACAAGTTCTAAGTCGTCCCTGAGTTAACCAAATGCAACTTCCTTTATGCTAGCATAAGTCGTACACGACTCATCATAAGTCGTAAGTCGTCAACGTGTCATTTCATCACAGCATGGTATTGAACTTGTCTTCAAGTCTTAGGTCATGAACGACTTATCTGCAGTTATAAGTCAGCAGCGACTTAAGTGTTGTTGACTCTTCCTTTTAGTGCTTTAAGTCGTCACTCCTTTAGGTCGTGGACTTTCTTAAGTCGTAAGCTGAACGCTGTGGTCGCGCGCGAGTTAACCAGTCGTAGCTCCTTGTTTGCTTGCTTGAGTCGCTGACAATTCAAGGTAGGTCGTAAGCACAATTCTTTAACTCGTGCAACTCCTCAATTGTTGAGTCGGTAACTTGCTGAGTCGCGAAGTACCTTGAGTCGTTAAGTACCTTGAGTCGTTAAGTACCTTGAGTCATTAAGTCGGCAATCAGTTGAGTCGTCATTCATTTTAGGTTGGCAACGAGCTAAGGCTGTTGAGTCGTGACATTCCCTAAGTCGTTTAGGGCTTAACCTGTTAGGTTGTTAGCTCCTTAACTCGTAAGCTCTTTAACTCTTAGACGCCTTGACTCGTGTGCTCTTTAACTCGTAAGCTCCTTATCTCGTAGATGCCTTAACTCGTGTGCTCTTTAACTCGTAGGCTCCTTAACTCGTAGGCTCCTTAACTCGTAGACGAAACGGGGTTAACATTTGCCCCTCGAAGCACACGCTTAAGTCGTAAGTCGTGTGCTTCGACTCATCATAACCCGGGCGCGCCGATTCGAATTACAGTGCCACCAGATATAAAATACTTGAGTCGTTCCTCCTATCTCACTCTTCTCATTACTTATCCCCTGAGCCATTCCTGCCATTATCACGTCTTCAAGCTTCCAAAGGCGATCTCGACCCAATTTCACTTCCAACCATCTCTAGCTTCACACCACGTAAGCAACTTTCTCTTTTTCCCAATCGCCGATCACCATCATCGATCTCCGCCCACGATTTACATCCTTGAGCCTTGCAAATACTACTGCATGGATCATCGGTGGACTTAAGGCTATTTGATTTGATTTAGGATAACTTGCGATTTATAACGATTTCGTGGTGTGATAAGATTAAAGTTAAGGATTGTGAAGTTACTGGATTAATGGGTCAGGAGGAAAAAGCTTGTGGGTTAGGAGAAAAGACTAACGGGTTAGGAGGAGAAGTTAACGGGTTAAGAGTGAACCGTTGTTTTGAGTATGATTCAGCAGTCTTATGCGACCAAGTATTCTCTGCGACTTAGCAACCTTTACGACTCAAACCCTGAGTCGTAGCCGAGTTAAAGCTTTGAAATCTTGAGTCGTGGCCATGTTAGTACTTAGGAAATTTTCCACTGCTTTTCCACTGGAGTCCTTCCTCTGTTTCGCAGTCTTTGACCCAAAGCACTGCCGACTTAGAACACCATTGATTTAAAATTGAAGCAACTTAAACCGACTCGCCCCTTAATCCTTAAGTCGTGGGCAAGCTAGCCAGAAAACCAATGACCTGACCTAACTTTGAACTGCTGCATGGACTTTGAACTGTTGAACTTTATTGCATTCATTCACAGGTCACCTTAACTTGCGAGCTAACAATCTGTCCAATACAATATTTATAGAAAATTGGGACGAATATACTGCCATCGACTGCCCACATCAAATAACAGATTAGTTAATAACAGATAATTAACTCAAATAAATTGTGTGAACGAAGTGCTTTCATCAATTTCAAGTAAAATATTAAAGCAACACTGAAGTAGTCAATTGAAATTAACCAGCCTGCACTAATATTATGCTTGAACTTTAGATTAACAAGTTCTGAAATTTTGTAGTCGATCAATCATCGACTAGTTTAATTTCAGTTATATTTACTTGCTATTTTTATTAGTTTTGCACGACACTTCACACTTTTAGGAAACGTGCACCTTCACATTTGAATATCCAGTTGCTTGTGTAGAATGACTTCTCAGGAAGAAGGTACAACAGTTCAGGCTGGAGAGGCAACTGTTATTCCGGCTCCACTAGTCAATCCTCCTGAAAGAGCCCCTACCACGCTATCATACAAAGTTTTTCGCCAGTTGTGCGCTCAGTTTGGCATTGCCGAATAAGATGCCATTCTTCCTGAGAGAAGTAACACTGCTAACATAGCACCCCCTGGCTTTGTGACAGTTAACCGACAAATGTGCCTGAGCGGGGCCATCCCTCCTTTCAACAACTTTCTCCAGCATCTTCTTCGTCAACTGGCCATCGCTCCATCGCAGCTACATCCCAACGGTTATGCCATTCTGATGGGGTTGGGTGTGCTATTTAGGAGAACGCTTGATCGACTTCCGAGCTTTGATGAAATCTGTTACTTATGTTCCTTTACCCGGACCAAAGATCATCCTTCTATTACTGTTGTGAGAAGCGTCCGAAACCGCAAATTGATCGTTGGCCTTCCAGACACTGCTCATGGGTTCCTAACCCAGTTCTTCTTTGTTTGTTGCCCCCCGGGGTTTTATGCTGTGTGGAGGGAAGGAAGTAAGATCATCCATCTTTGTTACTACGTTTGTTATCCGACCTTTGCAAGAAATTGTTAAGTGTTAACTCCGCTTCTTTTTACTTTCAGCGCTCCCCCCTCCTTCTAAGGATCTCTGTCATAAGCCAACCTTCGAGAGGCTCAAGGCCATGCCAGTTGAGGAGAGAGACATTCAATTTCTGTTGAAAGACGAATTTTTGCATCAGTATGGACTTTTGCATACTTCTCGTTCTACACATCCTCATGAAATTCCAGACTCCCCAGCTAGAGCGTCGGATGCCCCAGCTTCTACTGACACATCTATACCAAAAGGACCTGCTCCCGAGGCTTCGCTAGTGAATTGCTCCACCTCTGTTGATATTGCGGGGCCATCTGACAAACTTGCCCCGGTTATTGAGGAAGAAGAGCCTCAGGGATCTCCTCAATATTCACAAATATCTGGTGAAAAAGCTGAGAAAACCAGTCCTGTCAAGCAGAGCAGGGACGATACTTTCGAAGGACTGAGCGACCTCTTTGCCACCTCACAAGAGATCTTTAAAGATGATCCTATCACTACCGGGATTTCTTCTTCAGTAGTCGAGGCTACTTCTGCTCTGCAACAGACTCCGTCGACTCAAGAGTTGATGTTAACTTCTACACCTATAACTACTCCACAATTAAAGAGTGGTTCGTAGTTTGATGCGCGTAGTTTGCACATTACACTCACTTAGAATCTTTCAGCACTTTTATGCTTCTGACTTTTTGTACTTTGAAGAATTCTAAAATTTAGCTCCTTTTTATTTCAGATCCTCCGATGGGGCGCAGCGGATCCTACAATGATGATTTCCACCGCTACGGGAGGCGTAGCCAATATGATTACAGGCGTTACCTCCCCTCTTACAGAGAATCTGATGAAGAAAGAGCCGCCCGAAAGGCTCAAGAGAAGAGGGCTCAAGAGGAGCGTTATGAAAGAAGAGAGAGGGAGGAGCGCCACGATTCTTCGCAGAGAGGCGACGATTCCCATAAAAGAAAATCCCATGATGACAGAGGAAAAAGTCATATGGTTGAAGATTCGAGCAAGCGAGCCCGACATGGTGAGAAGCACACCTCTACAACTACTGAAAAGGTTACTGCCCCCGCCTCGCTTGACATTCCTTCCGGCTCTCCCGCTCTCGGGAAGACAGACATCCAAACAATAATTAGCAGGCCCAAATTGCAAGTAGGACCGGGCCCGGCCACTTTGCAAAGTCGGTTTCCACAGTAGTGTCTGAAGGGAGTAAGGTTCGACCTTGACTTGGTTCCTATTGACAAGTCTGCCATGTTACGAAACCTCGATGCCGTCAAGCTTGATATTGAGAGGATGTCAAACTGGCAAAAACTTGTTGACGAGCTCCAAAGGGTTAATCGTGCAAACATAGAGGCCATGCTCACTATGGAAAATGACAAAGCCGAATGGCGAAAGGTTCTTGAGCAACATGACACTGAAATGCGTAGCATCGCTTCTTATAATGAAGAGCTTGAAGCAAAAGTTGAGGAATTGAAACAAGAGCTTACTGCTTCCTCTACTTCGTATTCTCAAAAAGAAGAAGTGCTCCTAAAACAAGTGAGAGATGCTCATGCCAGCCAAAGAGATGCCGAAGACAGGCTTGAAGTGCAGAAAAGAATTAGTGAGGGCTATGTTGCTGATATTGAAGAGCTTCGGAAGAAAAACAGCTCCTAAGAGGCGGAGATTCAAATGCTTAAGCTTCAACTTTCTAAAGCTGAAATGGAGCGTGATGAGGCCGCTGCCGGCAAAATTGCAGCTGAAGAATCTCACGAGGCAACGAGGACCAACATCAGCTCAACATTATTTGATTTCTACCTGCATAGCATCTTGGGGCGTGGTAGCCTCGCCTTTCTAGGCCCCAAGTATGAAATTACTCTGGCTGAAGTTTGGGAGGCCGCACTCGATATGCTTGGCGGTAAAGGCGCTGGCTATGCTGAGTCAGCTCTTGAGGAGCATTATCTTGATGATGATGCACACGCCGCTCTCGCCAGGGGGAGAGAACAGCTTGCAAAATTAAGGGCCGAAACAGCGGCAGGAGAATATTCAGGAAAAACTGTCTCAACTGTTCCACTTCAGCCTTCTCCTTCGGCCGAAATTGACATTATCGGTTCTAGTTCTCATTCTCTGTCTCCTACCAAAGTTACCACCGAGATCACAAGCATACACGGTGGAGATGAAGGCGACGAGGGTGCCGAGGCACAGGCTTACGAGGTTGATGTCAGAATACCGACTTCTGCAGGTAACCCTACTGTTAATCTTGCCCAAGTAGATTGCTCATCTGTTTCTTACGAGCTTGATGAGCTTTTTGACTACTTCTTGAACCTCAGCGAACATTTATCTCCGCCTTTTACTGACTTTAACTTCTTTTCCTCTATAGAGAAAGCACCGAGCATTGTTCAGGCTTCTCCTCCTCCAATTATTCCTTCTCCGCCTCTTAAGATCACTCCTCCTTCTGCCTCGCAACCCGGGTCAAAAGAGGAGCAAATAGAAGCTCTTCACGGCTTGGATGATCCTGCTGCTTCTCAAGATCCGAGAGGAGAAGAAACTGAAGGCAGCAAGAAGGCCCCAGAACCTACTGGCTCCGATGATGAACCGCTAGCTAAACTTTTTTCTCCAGGGAGTGGGTCTTCCTCCAAAAAGAGGGGAAAGCAGGGAGTCTCTAAGAAGAAGAATAAGAAGGGATCCTTAACTGGCGAAGAAGAAACGGAAGAAAGTCCAACTGAGCCTCTTTCTCCTTCATCCCCTACTCTTACAAGCCGGCCTAAGAAGTTGGTTATCCGGCCGGGTGCGGGCTCAAAAGGTGGACGGAAGAAGAAATGATGGCTCTGGTTCTGTGGCTTTCATATCGCTTTTTGCCTTTTTTTGGCATATACTGACCGGAAATTGTGCGGGTACCGCCCCCCCCCCCCCCGCTTTTCTTTTGCTTTTTACTTTGGAACCTGTACCTGTATAAAATTCTAATAGTGTTGAATAAAATGATTCTTTTTCTTTGTACAAACTTCTGTCTGTATCTGAGAATGCATTTATTATTCATTTTTGTACAAGTTTCTTTGCACGATATTGAAGTGAGCTTATGGTATACTGTTTGAGCGCAATTTTACCGATGTAGTTATACCATGTTGCCCCTATACCATAAGCTCGTTGCAATATTTTATATTTTGAGGGGACTTGTACTTTTATTTTTCAGAGAATAATCATTCCCTACTTGGAGGGATATTATTTCGTTAAAAAAAACAGAGTACAACTCCCTCCACATAAGTTTTTATGCTTCATCCTTCAAAGGTATCACTTTTTCCTTTGTGCATATACACATTTTATCAAGTGAATTCTTCTACGTGGTAAAGCGGGTATCTGAAGGGTACTTTAACTTCGTTCTGAGGAAGGGAATTTCCTAGAATAGGTCGATCATTCTTCCTTTGAGAGGTAAAGTGTGCCTTTGAAGATTTTTTTTTTTTACTTGCCACAGTAAAGGGCTTCTTGATTTTTTGTTTCTTTGAAAAGTTGCACCTCTGAGGAAGGCTTTTTCACGTTTCAACACCTGGAAGTTTTATTTCAATCTTGGTGAAACGTGTGCCTCCGAAGAGGTCTTTCTGCTTGATTGTGCCTCCGGGAGGAGGTCTTTTCATTTCTGCCTCTGGGAAGAGGTCTTTCTATTTTGTTTTGCATTTCAACGCTGGTGAAGTGAAACTCCGAAGAGCGGCTGTTGCACTTCAACTCCTGGTGAAATGTGCCTCCAAAGAGGGCTTTTATTGCCTGGAAGTTACTCTCTCATGGTTGGAGGTTCATGACTCCTCCAATCTTTTTTGTTGAGTAGATAACTTTCTTTTTTGCGGCATATGCCTCGTTTGAGGTCTTTATCCTTCGAAGAGTTGTGCCTCCGAAGAGGGCTTGTGCCTCCGAAGAGGGCTTTGGTCTCTGAGAAGAAGAATTTTGTCTCCGTAGAGAAGCATTTTGCCTTCGAAGAGTAGCGTTGGACTCCAAAGAGTAGCATTGGACTCTGAAGAGTAGCGTTGGACTCCAAAGAGTAGCATTGGACTCTGAAGAGTAGTGTTGGACTCTGAAGAGTAGCATTGGACTCTGAAGAGTAGCGTGGACTCCAAAGAGTATCATTGGACTCTGAAGAGTAGTGTTGGACTCTGAAGAGTAGCGTTTGGACTCTGAAGAGTAGCATCGGACTCTGAAGAGTATTGTTGGCACTTGTGTTTTTTTTTGCGCTTCTTAGCAATCCCTCACCGTAACATCAAGCACATGTCCCATTCTTTTCATTTTTCCTTTGCTAGAGAAATGTGCCTTGTTGCTGAGTGGGTCCATGGGGCAGATGCATGTTGCTCCACCAAATGTTCGTTTACACAAACGATTGTGGTCGGTTAGCAAAGGCTCAAAATCTCCCTATTAGGAAGGTGCCCTCTTTGGTGGAATCCTCAATAGTTTGCAAATTGCACTCCTTTCGAATTACTTAAATTCGGAACATTTGTCACTTGTCATTTGTTTACTCTGTGATTTACAGGGATCACTTCGCTCTGTGATATGTTGGATGAGCAAGCTTTATCCTTATAGCTTGCAATACTAAATCGATATTTTTTAGCAATATTTGCATATCAAAATGATACGGGCATTTCAATGGTATTAAAGAATACAAGGTTTATAATTGCTCATTATTGATTCACATCAAATTCACAGTGGTTAACAGCACAGGAGTTATACTTCCATGATCATTTTACAAAGCTAAGCAATGCTATTAAGTAAAATATGGATGTAAATGAATGCTATTCCATGATTTTGTGATTCATATGTTAATCAATAACCAGCTTCTCGGATTCCTACTCTGTAGTTCTGTTGCCTGAGCTTGATCGATAAGCAAGACATGGCTGCCCCTGAGTGGACGAGGTTGGGTCAATTCCGTCTATCTTCGCATACTGTTGAAGCTTATTCTATTTCAGCAATTCCTCAATCACATTCCTTAACTGGCGACATTGATCAGTATCGTGACCGGGTTGGTTGTGAAACCGACGGAATTTCCCATTTTGCACTGCACCTCTCCCCATTTCAGGTGGTTTAGGGTATTTGACAACATCTTTTGTTGCCAAGAAGATCTTCTCCGGTGTGTCAGTTAAGGGGGTGAAGTCTGAAGGGTTAAAACGTCGAGGTTTTTTCTTATCTCCCAGCCATTTCCTTTCATCACCCTCCCTTTTCTAGTTTCTAAATTCTTTCTCGTTAGTGATGTCATCGTTATTCTTGATTTCGGCTATCACTGCTTTTACTGGCATCGAGAGGTTTTCTAGGCGTATGAATTCGTCGGCCTTTTTATAAAACTTTTCGAGTGAGTTTGGTTCCTTCATTTTGAGCCACGTCCCAAATTCACTCGACTTGTCGATGGCCCGGACTAAGTATGTTAAGATCATTCGGGGTTCCGCGTTGTCCACCTCGGCTAAAGCTATATTAAAACGGTTCAAAAAAGACTTGATGGGTACTCCGGGTGCTTGTTTTAGGAAAGACAATGACATTATATCTTTTGCCTTTGACGCATACAATCTGAATTGTTCTTTAAATTTCCGGGTTAAATCGGAGAATTGATCTATGGATCGAACCGGTAGCTTAGTGAACCAAAGCAAAGCCACCCCTTCTAAATATACTGGAAAATACCGACATTTAATCCCATCCGATGCTCGTGCCCCGGTCATATGCCAATCGTATCTGTATAGAAATTGGTTAGGATCACTTGTCCCTCGATAAGCCGGGATAGTAGGAGGTACAAATTTTTTGGGAAATTCCGCCTTTAAAATCCTTTCAGTGAACGGAGTTTTGCTCGGAGCGAATCCCCAATCGCTTTCATCCTCATGCCTCCGCATGCTTTCTCTTATGATTGACCGAACCATCCCTAATAGATACTCCTCGTCGTTTTGAGACTTTGCCCGTAAGAAGTTAGCTGCCCTTTCAAAAGTTTGAAAGGTAGGTTGTGGCCTTGACCCTTCAGCTTGGGAAGGTGCCCCTGCAGCGGTGTTGCCTGGTCTTTGAGGAATATCTTTCTCTTGGGGGTCATGGGCATCTTCAGCATGGATTGTTTCATTATCCTGTCTTTGGTGACTTGCCTCAAGCAGGGCGTTTAACCTATCCATAATCAAGGCATTCTGGGCATTCTGGGCCCCTAATTGTGCATTTTGAGCATTTAACTGTTGATTCAATCCCAAAACCATAGCGTCTAATTCCGCCCGTGTAACTCCCACATTTGGAGTTGTCTGACTCAGAGGAGGAGAAGTGGCGATGTTCTCTTGAAAATCTTCAGATCTGACAGATCTACGTTTCCTTCCGGGAGCCATAATTTCTGTTAAACTTCTAGTCTTCAGAGAGATTACTTCAACATACTTTCGTGGAGCAATGATGATAATTCTCCTGAGTTCAATTCTCAGTGAAAGCACCAAAAATGTTAACGCTAAAATTTGAACGCTAACACCCCGGTGTGTAAAGTGTAGTTGTGAAAGCACCACTCGATGAATCGGGAACAGAGTATAAGCAGAAAACTGCAGTAAAAACAGTAAACAACAGCGATTTTATAGTGGTTCGGCTTAATAGTTTGCCTACGTCCACTTTGAATATCTTTATTGATGAATTCGTTACAGATTGATACAATTCTTCCCAAGTACAATACACTTTGAATTACTAAACACTTTGAATGAATGGCTTAAACTTCAATGTGAGTGAAAGTCTTCAAATCCATGTCGGATGTATGAGATTCCTTCTTGAAGTTGTTGGTAGCGTTCTACGTGTCTTGAAAGCTTTGAGCGTCGAATCGGTTTGGAATGCAACAGAGTATCGGTGCTTGGAAAGAATGAGCAAAAAATTCCCTTTCTAGTTGGAGCTAGGGTCGTATTTATAGACATTTCTCGGAGTTAGGTCGTAACTCGTACACGACTCATAATAAGTTGTAACTCGTACATGACTCATGATAGGTCGCGGCCGACCTACTGGGTTTAGCTCCTGGCTTGGTCCAAAGTTATGCACCCATTTGAATGAATGATACAAGTTCTAAGTCGTCCCTGAGTTAACCAAATGCAACTTCCTTTATGCTAGCATAAGTCGTACACGACTCATCATAAGTTGTAAGTCGTCAACGAGTCATTTCATCACAGCATGGTATTGAACTTGTCTTCAAGTCTTAGGTCATGAACGACTTATCTGCAGTTATAAGTCAGCAGCGACTTAAGTGTTGTTAACTCTTCCTTTTAGTGCTTTAAGTCGTCACTCCTTTAGGTCGTGGACTTTCTTAAGTCGTAAGCTGAACGCTGTGGTCGCGCGCGAGTTAACCAGTCGTAGCTCCTTGTTTGCTTGCTTGAGTCGCTGACGATTCAAGGTAGGTCGTAAGCACAATTCTTTAACTCGTGCAACTCCTCAATTGTTGAGTCGGTAACTTACTGAGTCCCGAAGTACCTTGAGTCGTTAAGTACCTTGAGTCGTTAAATCGGCAATCAGTTGAGTCGTCATTCATTTTAGGTTGGCAACGAGCTAAGGCTGTTGAGTCGTGTTAACCCTGTTGTGATTCACGACTTAATAGTTATGCGACTTAGTGGGCCAAGAGACCAAGCGACTCATCAACTCAAAGTTTCTAACGATTCAAGAAACCTCGCGACTTAAGGAATGGACCGACTTAACTGGTTACGACTCAGTTAGCTCGCGAGTTAAGGTTAGAGGCGACTTAAAGGAATGGAACGACTCAACAACTCGGGGTTTGTAACAACTTGGTGGCCAACGACTTAACGGGTTAAGGCACCTAGCGAGTTAGTAAGCCAGCTAGCTAACGAGTTAGTGAGTTAGTAAGCAAGCTAACGAGTTAGCGAGTTAGCGAGTTGGCGAGTTAGTAAGCAAGCTAACGAGTTAGCGAGTTAGCGAGTTAGCGAGTTAGTAAGCCAGCTAGCTAACGAGTTAGTGAGTTAGTAAGCAAGTTAACGAGTTAGCGAGTTAGCGAGTTAGCGAGTTAGTAAGCAAGCGGGCGGGTTAGCGAGTTAACAGGCTCACATGTTAGGAAATGAACGACTTAACTAATGAGAGGTCCGAGCGGCTTAAATCAATCCGAAACACTCACCAAACGACTTACTGTTTTTAAGTCGTTCACGACCTGTTAAGTCGTAACCCGTGTCCCTATAACACGTTAACTCGCGAATGCTTACCCTAAGTTGCAAACGAGTCAAGCTAACCCGTGAGATCCTCTACCTCGTGAAGACTTACCTTAAGTCGCTGCCGAGTTATGCTAACCCGTGAAGTTCTATAAGTCGCACACGACTTAGTCCAGGAAACTCTATAAATACGGCATGTGCTCCAACATACGGGGGACTTTTGGCCAATCATTTGAAGTGCTAATACTCTGCTGAATTCTCAACTCACCCGACACTTCAAGTTCGAAAGACATCTCAACTAAATTCAAGGGAAAATCTAACGCAATCTACATGGATTCGAAGAATTCTTCTCTACCAAAGTTCTAGTTGTTTGTCTTGTCATAATTGTAATTGAAGATTGTTGTAAAGTTGTAATCAGTTTAGCAATAAAGAGAATTAAAATGGACGTAGGCTTGCCTTGAGCCGAACCACTATAAAATCGTTGTTATTCACTGCTTTATCTGCGATTTTCTGCTTATACTCGGCTCCCGAATCATCGGGTGGTGCTTTCACAACTACACTTCATACACCGGGGTGTTAGCATTCAAATTTTAGCGCTAACATTTTTGGTGCTTTCACTGAGAATTGAACTCAGGCAAATCGTCATCATTGATCCACGAAAGTTTGTTGAAGTAACCTCTCTGAAGACTAGAAGTTTATCCGAAATCATGGCTCCGGGGAGAAAGAGTAGATCTGTTAGATCTGGAAATGCTCAAGAGGGAACCTCCACTTCCCCAGTACCTAATCAAGCCACTCCACCTGTTGGGGTTACAAAAGCGGAGTTGGATGTTGTAATCTTAGGGCTGAACCAGCAGATAAATGCCCAAAGTGCACAATTGGAAGCTCAGAACTCCCAAAATGCCCTAATTTTGAATAAGTTGAATGACTTGCTTAGGGTAAACTGTCAACCAACGGGTAATGAAAGGAACTTTGCTGGCAACATTCATGAGGATGAAGAAAGAAACATTCCTGAGAGGGCTGCCAGCCCCTTTGAGCGGACATTTCCTGAAATTGGTGGATCTAAAATTCGAAATGATGAGGGATATCTTTCTGAAATGGTTCGACAAATCATGAAGGAAAGCATGCAAAGGAATGAAGATGAGAAGGAATGGGGTTTCGCTCTAAGTAAAACCCCGTTTACCGAAAGAATCTTAAAGGTTGAGTTCCCAAGGAAGTTCGTCCCTCCAACTATCCCAGCTTACAAAGGAACAAGTGATCCGAACGAATTCTTGTATAAGTATGATTGGCACATGACAGGTGCCAGAGCTTCTGATGAAATAAATTGCCGATATTTTCCTGTATATCTGGAAGGTGTAGCTCTGCTTTGGTTCACCAAGCTGCCAGTTCGGTCTATAGATCAGTTTTCTGACTTAACCCGGAAATTCAAGGAGCAGTTCAGACTATACGCTTCAAAAGCCAAAGATATTATGTCATTGTCAAGTTTAGAGCAGAATCCAGGTGAAACTATCAGATCTTTCTTGAATCGCTTTAATATAGCGCTGGCCGAGGTAGACAATGCAGAACCACAGATGATCTTGACCTATCTGATGAGGGCCATCGACAAGTCGAGCGAATTTGGAAAATGGCCTAACATGAAGGAACCAAATTCTCTTGAAAAATTCTATAAGAAAGCAGATGAGTTCATACGCCTGGAAAGCCGTCCTGTACCGGTAAAGGCAGTGTTCGAAAAAGCTGAAGATAACATTGCTGCTCCACGCAAGAGTGAATCCGTAGGACAGAAAAGGGAAAATAACGATGGAAAGAAACAGAAAAATCTGAAGAAGCCTCATTCGTTCAAACCATCGGAATATACTCCTTTATCAGATACGCCGGAGCGTATATACCTTGCCACTAAAGATTCTGTTGATTATCCTAAACCTCCCGTTCTGAGAACCGGGAAAAAAGCTGTACAAAGCGGAAAGTTTTGCCGCTTCCATAATCAACCTAGTCATGATACCGATGAATGCCGCCAATTGAAAATTTTGATTGAAGAATTGATAAGGGAAAACAAGCTGCAGCAATTTGTGGAAAAGAATAGCAGCAATCCCGCTTCGACTAGTCAGGGGCAACGAGCTCCTGCTCATCAACCCAGGACAGGTGAAAAGACTGCAGGGCATGAATCCGGAAGGCCTGTTATCAATGTCATTACGGGAGGACCTCACCCAGCAGGCAGGAGCTGGGGTGAGATGGAAAGGTATACCCGAGCTTTGAAGTATGTACCGACCGAGGAAGATGTATTCGTTTTGGAAGGTGCTATGCCCCTGAAGCAACAAAGAACTTTCAATGATGATATTGTGTTCAGAACCAGGGATTCCGCAGGTATTGAAGCTCCTACCTTGGATCCCTTAGTCATCTCGGCTGGTATCGGGCCAGCTATTGTCAGAAGAGTTCTCATTGATTGTGGCGCATCCTGCAACATCCTCTTCAAGAAAACATTCGACCAAATGAAGATCCCTATGGCTGATGTGCAAGCCTCATCGCAGAAAATCGCTGGCTTCACTGGGGAGCCAAAACAGCCGATAGGAACCGTTGATTTGTTTGTGGAACTTGGAGAAGGAGAGAGAAAAGTGGTCCGCAAGCAAACTTTTTAGATTGTCGACGAATTTTCTGCTTATAATGCTTTCCTTGGCCGTCCAACTCTCGCAGCATTCAAAGTTGTTATGGCCCCCTGGTGCCTCACCATTAAATTTCCCACAGATAATGGAGTGGGAGTTATAAAAGGGGATCAAAATGCGGGGCGGGAATGTTATCTAACAGAGCTACGAGAAACGAGGAAAAGAGAAATGGGAAAGGATGCGGCAGCCCCAGTCCGCATCAAAGAACTAGCCTTGTAGCAATTACAGGGCAGACCCTGCACTGGCGAGCACGGCGGAGCAAGGAAAGAGATGGATCCTAGAAAAGTCAGTGCAGGGGAGAATAGAGTGGTACCAGTGGAAACGACAATACCAGCACCTGTTGACCCAAAGGACCCAAACAAGGTGTTGAATGTGGGTTCACAACTTAATGTGTCAATTCAGAATATCTTAATATCTTTTTTAAAAGCAAATTTGGATGTTTTTGCTTGGACTCATGCCGATATGTGCGGAATATCCCCAGAAGTTGCAGTACACACTCTAAATATTGATCTAAAATTTACACCTGTGAAGCAGAAAAGGAGAACTCAAGGTCCAGAAAGGTCGGCAGCGTTAAAAGAAGAAGTTGATCGGCTCATGGAGAATAATTTTATCAAAGAATCTACCTATCCGAATTGGGTTTCAAATCCAGTGCTGGTTAAGAAAGCCAACGGAAAATGGAGAGTATGCATCGATTTTTCAGATCTAAACAAGGCCTGCCCCAAAGACTGCTTCCCATTACCCAGGATCGATCAACTGGTAGACGGAACAGCGGGACACGAATTGTTATCTTTTATGGATGCCTACTCCGGATATAACCAGATCATGATGCGTGAGCCAGATCAGGAGGACACAAGCTTTATCACCGACGTTGGTCTTTACTGCTACAGAGTTATGCCCTTCGGGCTGAAGAATGCAGGGGCAACATACCAAAGACTTGTTAATGCTATGTTCAAACCGCAATTGGGCAAGACTATGGAAGTCTACGTCGATGGCATGTTAGTAAAGTCTAAGAAAGCAGTGGATCACATAGAACACTTAGCAGACATGTTCGCAGTCCTCCGAAAATACGGAATGAAGCTCAATCCTTTAAAATGTTCATTTGGAGTGGAATCCGGAAAGTTTTTAGGTTTCATCGTGAGCGCTAGGGGCATTGAGGCGAGTCCAGCTCAAATTACCGCCTTAAAGGAAGTCAAAGCTCCTAGAACGAAGAAGGAATTGCAAAGTCTCAATGGAAAAGTCGCCGCCTTGAGTCGGTTCATTTCCAAAGCCACAGATAAATGCATCCCATTCTTTGACGCCCTAAAGAAAGGAAAGAAAAACTTCGATTGGACTCCCGAATGCCAAAAAGCCTTTGATGAATTGATTCGCCATATGGAAACGCCTCCAATACTTTCTAGGCCTGGCGATGGTGAGGATCTTCTTATATACTTGGCAGTATCATCTCATGCTTTAAGTGCAGCGCTGATACGAGAAGACAAGAGGATTCAACATCCAGTTTACTATATCAGGAAAAGACTCACTGGGGCAGAGATGAATTACTCTAAGTTGGAAAAACTCGCCTATTGCCTACTAATTGCATCTAGGAAGTTGAGGCAATATTTCCAAGCTCATCCTATCAGAGTCCTCACTGATCAACCTTTAAAGCAAGTCCTGTTTCGCCCTGAGACTTCGGGCCGTCTTCTAAAGTGGAATATTAAACTCAGTCAATATGACATCACTTATCATCCCCGAAAAGCAATCAACGGACAAGCTTTAGCGGACTTCATCGCAGAATTCACAGATAAGGGTAACAATGAGGAGGAAACGATCGACGATTCCCCAATCCAATGGAAGTTATATGTCGATGGCGCGAGAAACGACTACTGTTCTGGAGCCGGAATTGTACTTGAGACCCCTGAAGGTCGATCATTATGCTACGCACTAAGATTGGAATTTCCTTCAACAAACAATAAAGCAGAATACGAAGCCCTTATCGCTGGCTTAAGGATTGCTAAAGAACTAAACATCCGAGCGTTACAGATCTTCAGTGATTCTCAGCTTATTGTATGCCAAGTCAAAAAGGAATTCCAAGCAAAAGGGGGGAATCTGCCCGCCTACTTGTCAAAGGCTTGGGAACTCCTGGGTGATTTCGATCATTACATGATAAGTCACATTCCTCGAGAAGAAAACATGAAAGAAGATTCTCTCGCAAAGTATTCTAGCACAGGCGAAGCTCAATTTCTGGAGTTAACTCCAGTGGAGGTCCTGTCGACTCCGAGCATTGATGAGATGGATATTGATTGGATCATGAGCGTGTCTCAAGAGAAAGAATCATGGATGACTCCAATAACAGAATATCTGCTCAATGGCTCTTTACCGGAAAACTCAAAAGAACGAAAGAAGCTACTGAGGAAAGCCTCTCGCTATATAGTCCAGGATGGCCAGTTATACAGACGGGGATTCTCAATGCCGTTACTTCGATGTGTATCCAGGGAAGAGTCCAAAACAATCCTAGCTGAGGTGCATGGGGGAGAATGTGGTGATCATTTAGGTGGTCAAACTTTAGCGAAAAAGATTCTCCGATACGGATATTTTTGGCCAGAAATTAATCGAAATGCAGCAGACTATTCCCGAAAATGTGACAGATGCCAAAGATTCGCCAAAATTCCTAGAGCTCCTTCCACTGAACTCACACAGATGGTCAGTCCATGGCCGTTTGCAATATGGGGGATAGACCTTGTAGGACCGTTACCAACTGCCAAATCTGGAATTAAATATGCCATTGTTGCTGTAGATTATTTTACTAAGTGGGCAGAAGCTGAACCACTGGCTACTATCACCTCAAAAAAGATGATAAGTTTTGTGACTAAAAGCATCATTTGCAGATACGGTGTGCCTCAAAAAATAATTACAGACAATGGTACTCAGTTCGAAAGTGAATAATTCTAAGATTTTTGCAAACGATTCAAAATCCGAAAAAGCTTCTCAGCAGTAGCCCATCCGTAGGCAAACGGGCAAGTGGAAGCAGTAAATAAAATTATCAAGTCAACCATCAAGAAGCAACTTGAAAGAGCAAAAGGTGGTTGGGTCGATAAGCTACCGCTAGCACTATGGGCATACAGAACTACCCACAAAACTGCGACTGCGCATACTCCGTTTTCATTGGCATACGGATCAGAGGCAATGATTCCGGTAGAAACAGAAGTCCCTTCACATAGAAGAATCCATTTCAATCAAGCGGAGAATGAGAAACTATAGCTTGAGGCACTAGATCTCCTTGATGAAAAAAGAGAAGAGGCTGAGCTCAGAATCGCATCTCATCAGCAAAGGATAGCCAGACATTTCAATTCCAAAGTTCGCCAACGCAGCTTTGAAATTGGAGATCTAGTCCTAAAGAGAATTATGACAGTGACAGTTGTGTTTGGGCCAAATTGGGAAGGACCATATGTCATAGGTCAAAAGCTTCTAGACGGCACATTCAAACTCGCTACTGTCGAAGGAGATCAAATTCCAAGAGCTTGGAACAGCAATCACTTGCGTCCATACTTTACTTGATAACTTTGTTGAAATATTGTAAAAAGAATTATGAATGTATGATTCCTGTAATTGAAAGCGATTGTAAAACCGATGCAAGTGAATAATGAAAGACTATAAAGTGGATGTAGGCCCAAATTCTTGGCCGAACCACTATAAATCTTGTGTTCCTTATTATTATTACATGTTTGCCTTATTTTCGATATGAGAAGTACATTAAATGTATTACTGAAATGTCGATTTAAATTTTTGCAGGCAACGAAAACAGAACTTGCACATTACAAGACCAAGTGATTCTTGTTATCATTCAACAAACAAATTCCAAGTCGCAAAATTCCCGAGCTTAAATCCTAGATAAGAAGTGCTTCAATTGAACGGTCAGTGATTTCGCCGAAAACGGGCTTTAGCTAATAAATTGAGAAGTTTGAACAAACAAACATCCAATTAAGAAGCTTATGTCCGTTCTCGTGAACTGGCCTAGCAATGAAGTACACTTCTTTGGATTAAACAAGCTACTTGTAAGAGAAGGGAGTGCAAGCTTGAAAAGAAAAGAAAAGAAAAAATGTAGAGGATCACTGAAAAGGCATAAGCAAGTGGACAAGGAACAACTAAAGTCCTCTTCGGAGGCACAACTCTTCGGAGGATAAAGACCTCTAACGAAGCATATGCCGTAAAAAAGAAAGTTCTCTACTCAACCAAAAAAGATTGAAGGAGTCATGACCCTCCAACCATGAGAGAGTAACTTCTAGGCAATCTTCGGAGGCCCATTTCACCAGGAGTTGAAGTAGCCGCTCTTCGGAGTTTCACTTCACCAAAGTTGAAATGCAAACAAGATAAAGACCTCTTCGGAGGCACATTTCACCAGGAGTTGAAGTGTAACAGCCGCTCTTCCGAATTTCACTTCACCAGAGTTGAAATGCAAACAAAATAAAGACCTTTCCGGAGGCACATTTCACCAGGAGTTGAAGTAGCCGCTCTTCGGAGTTTCACTTCACCAAAGTTGAAATGCAAAACAAAATAAAGACCTCCTCCCGGAGACACAATCAAGAAGAAAGACCTCTTCGGAAGCCCACGTTTCACCGAGATTGAAATAAAACTTCCAAGTGTTGAAACGTGAAAAGGCTTTCTTTAAAGGTACAACTCTTTGGAGGTACACATTTCACCAAGATTGAGATAAAACTTCCAAGTGTTGAAACGTGAAAAATCCCTCCTCAGAGGTACAACTTTCTATGTTTTAAAAAAAAAATTTCTCATTAAAAGCACACTTTAACTTTCAAAGGAAGAGTGATTTACCTATTCTGGAAAATAATCTTCCTCAAAAAAAACAAAAAAAAAAAAGAAAAAAAAAGAAAGTTAAAGTACCCTTCAGAGGCCCGCTTTACCTCATAGAAGAATTCACTTGGTAAAATGTGTACATAAGCAAAAGAAAAAAGTGATTTCTTCAGAGGACAAAGCGTAAAAACTTATATGAAGGGAGTTGTACTCTACGAACAATTTCTTCAAGAATGAAATAATTATTCTTCAGAAAATAAGAGTGCAAGTCCCCTCGAAGTATAAAATATTGCAGCAAGCTTATGGTATGGGGGCAACATGGTATAATTACATACAATATGGTATAGCCACATCGGCAAAAGTAATGCTCAAACAACATGCCATAAGCCCGCTGCAATATCATATAAATAAACTTGTGCAAAAATGAATAATAAATGCATTTTCAAATTCAAACAGAAGTCTGTACAAATAAAGGATCATTTTATTCAATTGTATTGTAGATACAATTTTCAAAATAAAAAGCAGGGGCCGGTACCCGCACAATTCTCGACCAGTACATGCAAAAGACAAGAAGCTAAAAGCTGGAATCTTCATTTCTTCTTACCACCTTTGGACCCTTTACTCGGCCGAATGGTTAGCTTTTCAAGTCGGTCTGTAGGCATAAGGGAAGAAGGAGAGGGAGGTGCAACTGGTGCAACTTCCGGTTCCTCTTCAGTAGCAATGATTTTCTTCCCCCTCCTCTTTGATGTTCCGTGCTTCTTTCTCCTCTTCGAAGAAGACTCACTCCCTGGAGTAACAAGAGCAGACAAAATTATGTCATCAGAAGGAGTCCGCTCCGGAGATATCTCACCTCCCTCAAGTCCCTCGTCTTTCTGCTCTTGCGAAGCGATAGGATCATCTAAGCCATGAAGAGCCTCTATTTGCTCCTCTTGTGACCCGGGCTGTGAAGCAGAAGGAGAAGCCACCTGAAGAGACGGAGGAGGGATAACCGGAGGAGGCAAAGTTTGCACAGCACTTGGTGTTTCAACTGCAGAAGAAGAGAAGTTAAAAATATTAGTATCTCCCCAAAAGAAGGGAGATATAGGTTCGTCAAGATTCAAGAAGTAATCGAGAAGCTCATCAAACTTTTGAGGAGCAAGCAGGCAATCCACCTGAATCAGACCAATGTCAAAGTTACCTGAAGATATTTGCTTCGTTAGTTAATTCTCATAATTTTGAGCTCCAATATCCTCCAAAGCCTCATCATTAGTAGGGGTAATTACCCCGGTTCTTGTAGGAGGCGGGGAATGAGCACTGGAACCTGTGATGTCAACCCCAGGAGAAACTAAAGGACGTACAGAGGTAGTAGGTGGTAATTCTTTTTCAGAAAGTTCCTCTTCCGCCATCCCAGTCCGCACTCTGGCGAGTTGCTCTTTTCCCTTCGCAAGAGCAGCGCGAGTTTCCTCATCTAGGTAGCGCGCCTCAAGCTCTTCCTCGGTATACCCGGCGCCTCTGAACATGTCGAGAGCAGCTTCCCACACTTCAGCCAAGGTGATTTCTTATTTAGGACCGAGAAAAGAGAGACTGCCATGCCCCAAGACGCTGTGCAAATAAAAGTCGAATAGATTTGAACTGACGTTGGCTTCCATGATTTGAATGGATTCTTCAGCTGCGATTTTACCAGCCATGGCCTCATCTCGTTCTTTTTCATTTTTAGCAAGTTGAGCTTTTAACGCTTCAATCTCCATGTCTTGGGCGCTCATTTTACTCCGCAACTGAGCGACATCAGTGCGGTAATTCTCTACGACCTCTTCTAGCCTCTCAACTTTAGCTTCGGCATCTCTTTGGCCAGCATGTGCATCCCGCACTTGTTTTTGTAGCACCTCTTCTCTTTGAGTGTAAGTGTTAGAAGAGGTGGTAAGATCGTCTTTAAGCTGCTTGACTTCAGCTTCAAGTTTCTCGTTATACTCGGTTATGTTTTTCATCTCGATGCTGTGCTGGTCAAGAATCTTCTGCCATTCCGACTTATCGTTCTCCATAGTTAGCATCGCCTCGATATTGGCCCGATTTACCCTTTGGAGTTCATCAACAAGCTTTTGCCATCCAGACATTCTTTCAATATCAAGTCTGACGGCATCAAGATTTTGGTACATGGCTTCTTTATCAATGGGGACTAAATCAAGATCTAAGCGCACCCCCTTCAAGCACCAATTCGGGAATCGGCTCTGTAAGGTCGGTGGGCCCCTTTCAACACGATATGAAGGCCTATTAAGAAGTGTTTGAATAGCGCTTCCTTCAAGAGCAGGGGATTTGGAAGGAATGTCGATAGAGATGGGAGCGTCAAACTTTTCAGATATTGCAGATGCATGCCTCTCACTAGGTTCGGCCCGCTTGCTCGGGTCCTCAACAATGTGGCTCTTCCCCCGACCATCATGTGTTTTACGTTTGTGAGAGTCATCGCCTCTTGAAGGAGACTCATGTCGCACCTCTATCCTCTCATGACGTTCTTCATATTCTCTCCTCTCTCTAGCTTTTCGAGCAGCTCTCTGCTCATCGGTTTCTCTGGGACCAATAAGGTAGCGTCTATAATCATAGTTGCCACGCCCTCCATAGCGCTGAAAATCTTTATAATAGGATCTGCTGCGTCCCATCGGAGAATCTAAAATAAAAAGATAAGCTTTAGAAATCTTTAAAGTATAAGAAGAAAAGTGCATAGAAGTACTGAAAAATCATAAGGTGTGCGTGACGTGCAAACTATACGCGCCGAACGACGAACCACTCGGCAGTCGGGGGGTAGTGACAGGCTTTGTAACTAATGGCAGTTCTTGTGCTAAAGGAGTTTGCTTAAGAGCAGAGGTCGTTTCGGCCGCCGAAGGTATAATTTTAGCAGTGGTAGAGTCATCCTTAAAGAGTTCTTTAGAGGTGATTATTATGTCACTTAAATTCCCAAAAATGTCTTCACCATCACGCCCGGCAAGGCTCCTTCCATCAGCTCCTTCTTCGATGGTCTTTTCTGCCCGATGCGGAAGCTCTCCTTCTTCAATGACTGGGGCAAGTACAGACTTGTCAGACGGCCCCGCAGCATCCTTCGAAGTTGAACACTTCACTAGTGAAGCCTCGATAGCAGTTTCACTCCGCACAGGCTCTTCAATGGGAGCTGGGGCATCTAATGCTTCAGCCGGAGAATCAGGGACTTCGCAAGGATGGATAGATCGAGAAGGGTGTAGAAGCCCGAGTTGGTGCAAATACTCATCCCTCAGTAAGAACCTAGCGCTCCTCTCTTCCACTGGCACAGCACTCAATCTTTCAAAAGTCGCCTTATGTCTTGAATCTCTTGAAAGAGGAGGAAATGCTGCAAAGGTAAAGGGCAAAAGTTAGCACTCGACAACTGGAATTTCGGAAAAGCCCAAATAGAAAGAACGAAACTTACTTCCAACTCTCCATATGTTATAAAACCCAGGGGGGCAACGAACAAAGAAGTACTGATTCAGAAACCCATGAGCACTTTCAGAGAGACCCATAATCAATTTACGACCTCTCACGCTTCTCACGAGTGTAATAGAGGGATGGTCCTTAGATTTTATGAATGAGCATAAATAGCAAATCTCCTCAAAGCTGGGAAGGCGATTAAATGTCCTCATGAACAGTGCACATAGCCCTATTAAAATGGCATAACCATTTGGGTGTAATTGAAATGGAGAGATAGTTAAGCAAAGAAGAAGCTGTCGTAAGAAGTCATTGAAAGGAGGAATGGCTCCACTCAAGCACATTTGGCGATTAACAACGATAAAGCCGAGAGGGGGCCTATCTGCAGTGTCATTTGGTCCCGGGAGTAAGGCGTCAGCTTCAGCAATAACAAACTGGATGCGCAGTTGGTTGAACACCCGCTGATTCAGGGTAGTAGGAGTTCTCTCCGGAGGGTCAACCAATGGGTTAGCCATTGGGAAGACATCTTCAGCCTGGCCCATCGACTCTTCTTGTTGAGAAGACATTCTATATAAGCAACTGGATGTTCAAATGTGAAGATGCACGTTTCCTAAAAGTGTGTGAAGTGTTGTGCAAAACTGATAAGAATGATAAGTAGATATAACTGAAATCAAATTAGTCGATACTTATCGATTATTAAGTTTCAGAGCTTGTTGTCTCAAAGTTTAAATGCAGTATTGATGCAAACCAATCAGTTCTAGTTGATTGTTTTAACTTTGCTCTAATATGCCATTTGAGTTTGATTGATTAACAACATTTCATTCACATAATTCATTTGAAATAGTTATTCTTTATCGGCTAATCTGTCATTTGATATAGGCAGTCAATGGCAGTATATTCGCCTTTGTTCTCCGCAGAAATTGTGTTTGACAGGTTGTTAGCTTACAAGTTGGTGCAATTTATAAACGAATTCAAGCTGTTCAGTTTGGAAACTTGTTCAAGATTTGTCAAAATCTTGAAGTTGTCAAGCTTGATGCATGTCTTTAAGTCACAATATGAGTTAAGGGGTCAAAGTTCGATGCTTCAAATCAAGGCAAAGCAAGATTGCTTAAGTTTTAGGTCACAAGAAACAAGGCTGTGCAGCAGCGAAAAAATTGGTTAAGTCCTAAGTCGAACAAGACTTAACTTACTAGGTCATTAGAAGGTCCTAAGCTACTAAGTCGTTGGAAGGACCAAGCTATTCAAAGATCCTAACTCCTAAGTCGAGCACGGCTTAGCATGCTAAGTCGCTCAAAACTCCAGAACTGTTCAGATTTGCTAAGTCGCTCAAGATCCCTGAGTCGTTCAGATCTGCTCACTCACTAACTTCTCCTCCACGTAACATTTCACTAACTCAAATTGCAACCCGATAACCCGTTAACAGCTGCATAAGGAAATTCACCATCCTCTCCATGAAATTCATCATTCCTCCACGCCACCAAACCATCTAAAAATCAAGTCACCACCAATCTATCATAAGCCTAGTGCGATCTCGCGAATCGCAGTAACGACGCGTTTATCAATGATTAAAGGTTATGATTCACAGCGAAAGGAAGCGGCGGAGTAAATGAAGGTCGTGAAAGTCATGGTTCAATGGAATCGAGATAGGAACAGAAATTGGAAGATTCACAGTCCAACCGAGATCGTGGTTCGATAATGATTGGAATCACTTACGTTGTGAGAATAATTGGTGGATCGGAACTAGTTGATTCGAATTCTTCTTCAGGAAGCTTGGGAATCTGCTAAGTGAGTTAAGATATGAATGTGAGTAAAAGGGAAGAAGAAGGCATCTCACCAACTTATATACGCAAGCGGAGGGACTCGAATCGATACGAACGACTCAAGCCTCTTATAAGTCGCTAACGACTCAACGACTCAGGGTAGCATGAGTTAAGATGAGTCGAAGCACACGACCTACGACGTAGGCGCGTACTTCGAGGGGCAAATGTTAACCCTGTTGTGATTCACGACTTAAAAATTATGCGACTTAGTGGGCCAAGAGACCAAGCAACTCATCAACTCAAAGTTTCTAACGACTCAAGAAACCTCGCGACTTAAGGAATGGACCGACTTAACTGGTTACGACTCAATTAGCTCGCGAGTTAAAGTTAGAGGCGACTTAGAGGAATGGAACGACTCAACAACTCGGGGTTTGTAACAACTTGGTGGACCAACGACTTAACGGGTTAAGGCACCTAGCGAGTTAGTAAGCCAGCTAGCTAACGAGTTAGTGAGTTAGTAAGCAAGCTAACGAGTTAGCGAGTTAGCGAGTTAGTAAGCAAGCGGGCGGGTTAGCGAGTTAACAGGCTCACGTGTTAGGAAATGAACGACTTAACTAATGAGAGGTCCGAGCGGCTTAAATCAATCCGAAACACTCACCAAACGACTTACTATTTTTAAGTCGTTCACGACCTGTTAAGTCGTAACCCGTGTCCCTATAACACGTTAACTCGCGAATGCTTACCCTAAGTTGCAAACGAGTCAAGCTAACCCATGAGATCCTCTACCTCGTGAAGACTTACCTTAAGTCGCTGCCGAGTTATGCTAACCCGTGAAGTTCTATAAGTCGCACACGACTTAGTCCAGGAAACTCTATAAATACGGCATGTGCTCCAACATACGGGGGACTTTTGGCCAATCATTTGAAGCGCTAATACTCTGCTGAATTCTCAACTCACCCGACACTTCAAGTTCGAAAGACATCTCAACTAAATTCAAGGGAAAATCTAACGCAATCTACATGGATTCGAAGAATTCTTCTCTACCAAAGTTCTAGTTGTTTGTCTTGTCATAATTGTAATTGAAGATTGTTGTAAAGTTGTAATCAGTTTAGCAATAAAGAGAATTAAGTGGATGTAGGCTTGCCTTGAGACGAACCACTATAAAATCGTTGTTATTCACTGCTTTTTCTGCGATTTTCTGCTTATACTCTGCTCCCGAATCATCGGGTGGTGCTTTCACAACTACACTTCATACACCGGGGTGTTAGCGTTCAAATTTTAGCGTTAACAAGTCGTGACATTCCCTAAGTCGTTTAGGTCTTAACCTGTTAGGTTGTTAGCTCCTTAACTCGTAAGCTCTTTAACTCTTAGACGCCTTGACTCGTGTGCTCTTTAACTCGTAAGCTCCTTATCTCATAGACGCCTTAACTCATGTGCTCTTTAACTCGTAGGCTCCTTAACTCGTAGGCTCCTTAACTCGTAGACGAACGGGGTTAACACCATTTCTTTTAATTAATTCATTGTTCAATAAATTTTTACCTTTTTCTTATAAGTTACAATTCCAACTTCCTTTTTTCTTTCCTTTATAACTTAGCCTTAAATCTCTTACCTAAACTAGAGGTTTCAATTATTAATTACTTACTTTTCATTTCACTGCACTAATTGAAACAATTAATTAATGGAAATTCAAGAATTTAATATCGGGTTAAAATTTCAATTTATTTTAAAACAATAGATAAATATATTCTTCAATTTATATATCACTAATTATATTTAAAACAATTCAAAATTTATATATTTCCAAAATGAATCTGCAGTAAAACTACTACAGCGACCTTCCCTCTTCGAAACTCGAAAATGAAAGTCCATGATGCGTGCACTCATCACCGAAATTATTTTCCAGTGACAGAGAGGGGAGTACAACTTTTTTCTTTCCAGAATTTCTTTAAAACCATACTTTCAAATTATATTGAAATATTTATATCATAAAATATTTATAAATACTATTATTATATTTCAAAATCCTTTGAAAGCAATTTTTCAAAATCCCGGACTTAAGTTCTAAAATTTCCAATTTTCATTGATTTTATTTTCAATCTTATTTTACCTATTATTTATAAATTTTATTCCTAACAACCAATATATTGAAACCAAATATAATCTTTATAAAAATTTATTTTATATATATAGAAAATATAATACGCAAAATTATTTCATTCACATATATTAAAAACAAATATTGTGTCTATCTGTCCTATTAAGTGTTAAAAAATCCCTATTGATGTCATAACGTCCCATGCATCAACCAGAATTTATAAATACAAAACGGAACAGATTAACACAATATTAAAACCTTTTTATAACACTACCAAATACGCTCTCTCATATATATACACTCAGCGACTCCCATAGAATATTACTGCCCTATTAGTAAAGAGTCAAACCCCACAAAGCTAAGGTTATCGCTAAACCAAAGCTCTTATACCAGATGTAACATCCCGTCTTTTTGCACAATTTAAATCGACACACGTGTCAATTCAAACCATACGGAAGGGCGGATTGTTATGGGATAAATAACAAAAACAGAGAAGAAATAAAATAATACAAAATCTCACAGCGGAAGGAGAAAATATAATAATCAATATATGGTTTATAAAACTGTTTACAGAACATTTGCTTCTTCTTTATACAATAAATATCAAAGTTCACATACCAATAAATATCAATGCAGCGGAATTAAATGGTGTAGTGGAATAATATAGTAGAGAATAGTAATACAAGTCTTCATCTTCGTCCTCCAGAGCTAAATCTTCAAATCCTGAAACGCTCGGACTGACCCGAGGGAATTGAAAAGACAAAACACTCGAGTCAGAACTAAAAGATCTTATGTAAGTTAAATTAACAGAAATAAATATGAGTGCAGTAACTCAAGAGATGCTCGGGATTTACATCTCCTAAGGATCCGCTAAACTATTTACTATATAGTGTATTACGCTATTATAATAGTGTCTAATTGTAAAATAAACTTACTTTTTAATAGCGTTAAGGGGTTACCCATATAGCCCTTAACACAAATAATGCCAATAGTCTATACAGTACTGTAATACCTCCTAATCGGGAGGCTACCAGAGGATACTCTATAGGTATGACACAAATAGAAACTCGTACAAGGCGCGATAGGGTAGGTGACACGGCACAACTAGGCAATGCCAGGGCAGATATACCAATTACGCTTCCGGGTCGGTGGTAACGCCTAGCGCGCAGCTACCTCCAACCTCGAGCCACACCTCCAAATGAAATCAAAAGTGGCCACCGAATCAATCCAAAGTCAAAGTATAATATCGAAAGGATGTGTCCGATCAAAGGTGCTACCTTATTAACCCATCGATTGCTTCTGTTTTAGCCACCTTATGCCAGCTCACGGGAGTCGGGTCCACGTATTTACCTTAAAGGAAACGCCACCACCATCCTACTTCATTCTGGAATCTTCACCGCATACACGGTTGTTAAAGTGGTTTTCGGGGTCGGCATAGAGTATGACAACTTTCGATCCCGGTCTCTTCAACAACCAAATGTTATTATAACACCGCGGTCTTTAAAATAGTTTATACTATAAAACTAGAAAATAATTATCCCTTTCAAAACCCATAAATACGATATCATTCCCATTTCGAAAACAACTCATTTCGATATTATTTTTATAAAACCCAAATCAATAATATCATTTTTATTTCAAATATATTTCTTTTCCAAAATCATACTGCTTAAAATTTATAATAGCTGAAAACCAAACATTTGGATATAACTTTCAAAACATAATACTTCAAAATTCAAGCTTTAAAACCATAACTTCTAAAACTTGAATGGTTTTGGATATTCAACAGTATATATAATAAAATAGTTTATTTTATATTACTTTATAAAATAAAATAATTTCCGCGACTTACCATTTGTTTCATTTAAGATTAAGATAAAATCCATAAATTTAAAATCGTTTTCAGTTTCAGTAAACCACTACAGTTTCAATATATTTCAAACTTTGAATATTAAACAATTGGAACTAAGGTTGGAAATTTCTATTCAACAATTTAAAGTCCTATTATGTGTTTTGAAATATTGGCATTATAAATCCGAAATCTTTTTAAATAAAACTCAAATTACTTTTAACTATCAAAATTTCCTCCAATTTATTTATACTAGAAATATTCATTTAATCCATCTGGAATAAAATTTTTGTTATAAATATCATACCTTTAAAATTTCAAGTTAATAAATTCTACATCAACTTATGAAGTTAAATTCTTAATTAAGCTCGATTCCAAATGAATTTTCAACTTAACTCCCAATATAAATTGATTTAAAACATTAAAAACTCTATATATTCTCACTATCTTAACATGTACTTAACCATATAATAGAAATAATCAAACTCCATTATTCATCTTGTTTATTTTATTTAACAAATTTATACACAGCTTAAATTCAATAATTTAACCATATATGTACATAAAATAAGATTTTATATAAGGTTAAAAATTAATATTTATTAAACCGTATCCCATCCAAAACCATAAAATCCTTTCAAAAAAATAATTTTATACATATACCGCGGTGCCTGTATATGATTTTCTATCCTACGGTCAAGTGATACGGATATTTATCATTTCAATCCGCAATTTAATAATAAAAATGCGGTTGTATATCATTTCAAACCACAATCCCGAATGAAGTGAAATGCATAACAACTTGCAGTTAATATAAATAAACATTCATTCATCCAAATATCAACCGTCAACCATTTATTACAAATCATCATCCAATTTAAACAAACATAAATATAGAGCATATAAAATATAACAGGTAATAAATACAAATATTAACTAACAGTTTATATTCAATAATATATTTAATAACTGTTTAACTAGTAGTTTATATGCAAATAAATAAATTTAACTGTCAAATTTTTATGCAATAATAAAATTAATTCACAGTTAATTTAAATAAATGCGATTTAACTGAGATAATGAATAAAACATGCCAAACAGTCATAAATAAATTTCTACTCATATCTAAAATCAATTTAACAAACATAATAAATTTTAGAAGTTGTGAGTTGGTTAAAACACTCACCTTTTGAATTTAAATTGAATTTAAATCCAATTTAAACCCAGAAATTTGACCGTCTCCAAATTCGCCCAAACCAGCGCCAAAGTGTCTAGGATCTTAATACGAACCTAGCGGAGAAAACCGCACGTGAAACGGAGTTCGTATGTATGAGTTATGATTATTAGAACTAATTGAAATCGAGATTTACAAAAATAAATTAAACAAAAATAATATACCTTGCCACATCCACTCTTCCCACGTGAAAAACACGTATGCTTCTTCTTGATTGCTAGCTTTGTTCCATAATTTTTCTTTTATTTCGATTTACTTTAATTTTCCTCCTCATTATATGAATGTATGTAATTTTAGAAGGTTTGGAAAAAAAAGATATGAAAAAGAAGAATAGAAAAAGAAAAGGATTAAAATAAGAACTGAAAATGGAAGAGAAGATCTAGATTTGAAAAGAAAGAAGAAAGTTTGAAATAGAAGAAAATTTGAAGAAGAAGAATATTTGAAGAGGAAGGAAAAATTAAAATGACAGATAATAAGCAGATTTGAAGAAGAAAAAAGAAAAGGAAAAAGAAGAAGAAGATTAGAATGGAGGCTGTGGTTTCATTTGCGTCATATCTTATTTATAAGGTTAGAGTTAGGTATAGGGTCAAAGAGATTTGAAAAGAGAGACCGCTATTAGTTAGAAATAAATGAAATGACGTTTCAGAAAATGAAGTTGGAAAATGAATGGAAAGAAATAAAGTAAATATGAACAAACTTTTAGATTTCAAATTTCAAAACAATTGTTTACTTAATAAATTTTGTTAACCCTAAACATACCGAAATTAACATCTTTTAAAGATTTAATTAACACACAATAAATGAAAATAAATTCTCCACCCAAATTTGTGCCATAAATTAAAAGAATATGCAGCATTAAGAAATCTTTATTTCTCCCTTTTTGTGATTAGATTGGAAATTGAACAACATGTTAACATATATGTAGTAAACTAGCATTAAATTTTGTTTAACACAAAACGTGCATTTTTTTGTTAAATCTATTAATTGCAATCACCGTTTCTTTCCTTTTAATTAAAACATTTGAACTACATTTATTGCAATCACTTACAAAGTTAAATTTTAAAACAGACAACAAAAATGCATGAAAAAAATAGAAAAATTATTTATACACAAGAGTAATAAATAACTTACTGAAGTATATTATTTTCCTATTCTTGTGATCAATCTGTAAGCTAAAACACAGTTCAAATAAACATATATTTCTTTTTTTTAAATCAATCATTCTATTCCATATTTTAATGAAATTAGACCTACATTCATAAATGAAACATTCATTTATTTGATGTAATTGTTCTTTTTATTAAATCATAATTTCCTTATTTTCCCAAAACATAAGCTGCTTTTAATTACACCTATTAATTTACAATTAGTATTCTCTCTCCTATTAATTAGAAATTTTCAATTACATTCATTTCAGTTGATTAAGTTTCAAAATGGACTAAATGAATGTAATGAGAATTAAACAATTTTTCCTATCTAATAGTAACTTAAACATATTTACATTATTGGATACAAATAGTAATTACACATTTTTCACTAAATAATAGTTACTCATCTCTATAATCAATCTTTCAATTAATAAACATATGTTTACTCCTTTACTAAACTTATTCATTTTTATTCTTTTTGATTTACACTCCTACTATTAAATCAACAATACCTTATGAAATTATTGACATAGGTTTCTATCTTTTTATTTCATAAATCATTGCCTTGTAAATAAAGTTTACATTTCTATACCTTTTATTATGTTGACACTACAATTATTGTCTTATTCCATATTAATGTAAAATTTACTTACGTTCAATTGCAATATATCCATTTATCATAATATAAACTACAATAAATTGATCAAACATGATTTCCATTTTTATTCAAATCAATAGTCATATTATGATTAAAATTTTCATTGGTCACATCCTATTGAATTAACATTCTTCGATTACCAATTTAATCTACATTAATTGCACAAATTAAGTAAAACAAATTTTATGAACTAAATAAATAGGTAACTTATAACCATTGTTACCCTTAACTTTTAATTACATTCAAAAGTTCATTAATTACAACAAATGTTCAAATCATCTATATAATTCTAATTTCATCTTTTATTTGTGTTAAATATTTTATTTCCATTATGTTGAGATTTAGTCACTTATACACACTTAATATTCCAATTCTCTTATTTATATTGTTTTCAAATTTTTTTTTATTTTTTATTAAATCAATTGCCATTTAGGCATATAATTAACGTTTCTATTTATTTTACATTCAAAATTTTTCAGTTATTATCTTAACTTGCATAAGGTAATGTTTAATTACATTTAATTGCTATTGATTAAATACATTGGTAACGAACAATAGTTGTCAACATTACACATTTTATAACATTTATAAATTTATTCTTTACCTTTTACATCCCACTATAATCAATGCACACATTAATACAACACATATTATAATCCCTTATACAATACTGATCTTATTCAATTACCCTTAACTATCTATTTTATACAATAATTAAATGTTTACATTTGTTACTTATTAATTTTTGTAACCAAGCATAGCATGCTTAAATACAATGAATTGGAATTTCATTAAGATTGTTGACAATTAACACGTATTAACATTGTTTCATTTTAATTTAGCCATTATTCCATTATTAAATTGCGAATTTTAATTTCGTTCAATATTAACTCATAAAATTATATTGAATTAAAAATTTAAACATTCACTTCATTATTAATTATAATTTTTTTTACTTTTTTTCCTTTTCTTCCTAAATTTAATTCCAATATCTTGTTAAAATGACAAATTTAATTAACGGCTTTAATTGTCGAAATTTACGGGTCGTTACAGAATGTAAATTAATAGAAGCGTAAATTTATTTTCAGAAGTAATTGGTGGATTGGGTAATAATTTCAAATTATGTTAATTGGGAAATTAATACGTAAAGTATGTAAAGTAACTAATAGAATGCAAATTTAATGTTGTAAATTTAATAGAATGTAAGGTATTTAAAAATCTTAATTAATGTGTTCAAATTATAGAAGTATATATTTAAAAATATAATATTCATTCAAAATAAAATGCAAATAGGCATATTTTAATGTAATGAAATAAAACTAGCATTGGATATGGAATTATAAATCTGGTTTGATAAGTAACGAACTTTTAAATGCAATTAATATAGGAGGCTTGTTTATGTAAGGTGTTAAATAAACTTTGGTAATAAACTGTAGTTAATCTAAATTTAACGTTTTGTTAATATAAATGAAAGTAATAATCGGAAATTAGTGTTAATTTTGTTTATCAAAATGACAGTTGGTTGAACAAATGGAATGCAAAATAAAGTTGTCAAAATATTGGAAATCAATCAGGGTTAAATGAACCTTAATGTTATATAAATAAGAATTAATGTAGTAACTAATTTAGTGCAAATAAATTTATGAAACAAATGTTAAGATTTTAACCGATGGTAATTAATAATTGATGATAATGTAAATTCCATTTATAATATGACTATTGGTTAATGTAAAGATTTTAAATCAAGATTTGTTAATTTATTTGAATATAAAGAATTAAGGTAATTGAGTTTACTGCAATTAAGTAGAATTAAACATTTATTATTACGTAAATTTGAAAATTAAGTGAAATTGGAAAATATTAATGAAATAGATTTTGAATCCAATATTAAATCCATCTACTTGAAATTTATGGATGGAATAACCATTGATTTATTTAATTTAATAGAATTTTTGGAGATTTAATTTATAATTTTGAATATAATGAAATTGAAGATTTGACACTGAAATTGATAGATTAATCAACTTTAAATTGGCATCTAAACTTGTTTAAAATTTTGTAAATGATTAAGAATTATAAAAGTGACAAAATTGGTCAATTTTAGAATTTAAATTTAAATTTTGATTTTATTAATTAAATATTAGTTTATTTAATTAAGGTAAAAATAGCCATTTTTGGCATTGACTCGGATTTCGACTAAACTAGTTTCATCAGATCCATAATAGTGAATTATTGTTGGGTTTTAAGTTTCGTAGCGATCGGACTTGTCGTTTGATCGTACGGACTCGAAACGCCTTGAAATTAATGAAATTGAAATCGATTGAAAAAATATATATATTGATTTGAGCATAACTTCTTCGTACGATGGAATTTGGACTTGAAACTTGTTCCATCGCGTTTAAAATGTTTTAAAACATCTAATTCGATATATGGGTTGACCCAATTTCGTTCTGGAGTCGAAACGGGCTTTTCGGGGGGCATTATTGTCATTTCAAACCAATTTGACTTTAACTGTAACCTACGAAAATGATGGAATTGGGCTTCGAAACCAGTACCACTGCATTCAGAGGGCCTTTTCACATTAGGAACGCCTAGCGGCACGATGCGTTTGGAGTTCGGGCTGTTTTGGACCTCACGTTATAAATAGGCACGCAAAACGATAAAATAATATTATATTAGTCTGAAACTCTAGCCGCCACTCCTCTTTTCTTTTCAATGGCCATAAACTCTCGATCTTCTTACCTTGATTTCTTTCAATCCGTGCATCGAAATCAGAAACTTGCAAAAGGAAAGTGGTAGATATCGGCGAGCTCTACACATCCAACGGTTGATTCGAGCCGAAGCCTCTTAGATTCGCCAGAATCTGGTGTGGAAGACACACGCGTTTATCTCGATTTTTGCATGAATGGAGGAGGCGGAAGCCGCCGTGCTTGGGCGGTGGCAGAGGGGGTTGGCGCGCACGTGGGGATGGTCGCTGATTCACATCTGGTTGTCGTATGGCGCGCGTGCGAATTGAGGTAGGGGGTCACGTATGGGTTGCATGGGTCTAGAAGGAGTAATGTAGTTCGTGGATGACGTGGCACTCATGGTACTGTGGTCTCTTTTTTTTCTTTTTTCTAAATTGAAATTCAAAAACAATTTTTGATATAACTTTCGCATACGATATCCGATTTATGTGCGGTTTCTTTTGTTAGGATCGTATTGAAATTCCAGACTTGATGATGCTGGTTTGGATGAATTCTGACGCGGTTAAATTTATGGATTTAAATTCAATTTAAATTCAAAAGGTGAGTGTTTTATCCCACTCACAATTCCTAAAATTTCTTATGTTTGTTAAATTGATATATGATGTGATTTGAAATTTACTTATAGCTGTTTGGCATATATTTCATCATTATCTCAGTTAATTTGCATTTATTTAATTAACTTGTTATTTAATTCATTATCGCATATTAACTGCCAGTTAAATTGTTATTAATTTTATAGAAACTGCCAGTTAAATAGTTATAATTTATTTTTGAATATAAACTGATAGTTGATACCTGTTATTATCACCTGTTATATATTGATGTATTGTATGAATTTGGATGATGATTGTAATAAATGGTTAATGGTTGATATTGGATGTGAATGCTGTATTTTATATTCTATAAACTGCAAGTTATTATGCATTTTCATTTCATTCGGGATTGTGGTTTGAAATGATATACAACCGCATTTTTACTTTAAATTGCGGATTGAAATGATAAATATCCGTATCACCTGACCATAGGATAGAAAATTATATACAGGCACTGCGGTATATGTATATATATATATATATATATATATAAATTTATTTTGAAATGATTTTCTATGGTTTTGGAAAGAAATATACGGTTTAATAAATATTAATCTTTGATGTTATTTAAATATTATTTTATATATAGTTAAATTCTTGAATTTAAGCTATGTATAAAATTTGATAAATAAAAATGAGTTAAAATGGAGTTGATTATTTTATATTCTATGGTTTCGTACCTATTTAAGATATTGTGTATATAGAGTTTTTATTTGACTTAAATGAAATTTAAGTTGGAAGATAAATATGAAATTGGTTAAATTGAATTATTGAAGAATTATACTCGAATAAATTTGATTTGAAACTTAGATAAAATTGTGATTTTAAAGGGTGTGATTCTTATAACTAAATTTGATTTAGAAGGATTTAAATGAATATAAAGTTGATATGCCAAGTTAATAAATTGAAAGAATATCTAGTTAGGTGAAGTAAAATTTTTACTTAAATTATATTGTATTTATTAAGTAAATATTTCAAATCGAAATAGTAGAAATGGAATTTGATATATACGAAATTATTAAAGAATACTATTTGAAATGGTGTAATATTTTAAGATTTGAAATATATGGAAATTTAATGGTTTATTTGGAAATTTAAGATCCATAATTGGAATTGAATCGTGAAGGTGAAGAAACTATTTTATTATGTAAAGAAATTTATATTTAATCCATTTAAGTGGTGGGGTTACATTCCAAAGTAATGAAATTCAAAGTTTATATTTTTGATAGGCTATATTTCAAACGTTGGGTTTAGATATATTATAACTTTGAAATTATTATGGGTTTAGAAAGGGATATATTTGAAAAGGATACCTTATTGATTTGGTTTAAAAAAATGAAAATGATATCGTATTTATATGGTTTTGAAAGGGATATTATATTATGGTTTTAAAGTATAAATTATTTAGAATAACCGCGGTTTTATAATAACGTATGGTTGTTGAAGAGACCAGGATCAGAAGTTGTCATACTCTCTGCCAACTCCGAAAACCTCTTTAACAACCGTGTACGCGGTGGAGATTCCAGAATGAAGTAGGATGGTGGTGGCATTTCCTTTGAGGTAAATATGTGGACCCAACTCCCGTGAGTTGATATAAGGTGGCTAAAACATGAGCAATCGACGGGTTAATTGAGGTAGCACCTCTGATCGGACACATCCCTTCGATATTCTACTCTGACTTTGGTTTTATTCGCTGGCCACTTTTGATTTCTTTGATTTTGGGGTGTGGCGCGAGGTGGGCGGTAGCTGCGGCTACGCGTTACCACCGACCTGGAAGCGTAATTGGTATATCTACCCTGGCATTGCCTAGTTGTGTCGTGTGACCTAACCTATCGCGCCTTGTACGAGTTTCTATTTGTATCGTACATATGGAGTATCCTCTGGTAGCCTTCCGATCAGGAGGTATTATGGTACTGTATAGACTATTGGCATTATTACGTGTTAAGGTGGAATATGTAAAGCCTTAACGCTATTTAAAAGTAAGTTTATTTTACAATTAGACACTATTATAATAGCGAAATATACTACATAGTAAATAGTTTAACGGATCCTCAAGAGATGTAAATCCCGAGTATCTCTTGAGTTACTGCACATATATTTATTTCTGTTGAGTTAACTCACATAAGATATTTTAGTTCTGACTCGAGTGTTTTGTTTCTCAATTCGCTCGGGTCAGTCCGAGCTTTTCAGGATCGAAGACTTTATTTCTAAAGGACGAAGACGAAAATTTCATTATTATTATTATGTATTATATCATTCGACTACACACCGCATTCCGCTGGATTGTTATTTATTGGTATGGGAACTTTGATATTTATTGTATAAAGAAAAATCAAATGTTTTGTAAAATAGTTTTATGAACTGTATATTGATTATTATATTTTGTCCTTCCGCTGTGAGATTCTGTTTCTTTTTATTTCTTTCTCGTTTTTCTTATTTACCCTATAACAATCCGCCCTTCCGTATGGTTTGAATTGGCACTTGTGTCGATTTAAAGCTTGCGAAAAGGCGGGATGTTACAGGGTTCCTGGTGATTTTTTTGGGGTTTGTTTCGGTTGCAAAGTATTTAAAACAAATCAGTTTCGAAATTTAAATAAAATAAGTTCTAAAAAATAAGTTCTTAAACAAATGTCTTTTATTTAATAAAAGTTGTTCAAATTTAAATTTTTGGGTCAATAAAAGTTATACAGTTTATTTAACTTAAAATTAATTATGATTTGTTTTTCTTATGTTTATTTTTAAATTGAAATTTAATTAAGAAAATGAGTTAAGAGATTTGGTTTATCTTAAATAATGTTGTTGATTTGGAATTAACTTAATGATATTAAGTTTATTTATATGTTAATGATAATCTGTTCTTAAGATTATTTAAAATAGGATTTTAAAGATAAAATGATTTTTGTTAAATTGTTTAAAGGTTATTTAAAATAATATTTAAAATAATGATTATGAAATAAATAAGGTAAGTGGATTTTCTTTAAATTTATTAAAGTCTTAAGTATTTTTTATTAATAAGGGCGATTAAATGATAATTACTTACTAATAACAATTAAAGGATGATTTATCAATTTCCTAAGTGATGATTAAATGTAATTCATTACTTAAAGATAATTACGTAACGAAAGGATAATTAAGTAATGTAATTAATTAAGGGTAATTGATTACTTAAAGAATAATTACTTAATTAAAAATAACTAAAGTGGATTAATCATGTAATTAAAATATAATTACTCAATGTGATTTATTTATGATTTATTAAAAAGGATAGGTGATTAGAGATAATCACTTATTATAATTAATTAAAGGTAATTAATTAGTAATAATAATAACTAATTAAGGATTAATTAATTAGTGTAATTCATCAAGGATAATTAATTAAAGGTTATTTAATTAATTAATGAAAATGATCAGGGATAATAACTTTTTGAAATTTGTTAACGCTTAAAATCGAACGCTAACACCGCGGTGTGTGAAGTGTGAATGTGAAAGCACCACCAGACGGTTCGGGAACAGAATATCAGCTAAAATAACAGAAAATACAGTAAGAGACAGCGATTTTATAGTGGTTCGGCTTAAGGAGTAGCCTACGTCCACTTTAAGTATCTTTATTACTAATCTTGTTACAAAACGATACAATGCTCTTCAAGTACAAATCTTTTTAGTTACAAAACACTTTGAGCAAGTAGCTTAAGCTTCGATGTAGATGAAAGTCTTCGAATCCATGTCGAACGTGCGAAAATCTTTCAAAGTAGCTTGTAGTGTTCTTCGAAACTTCAAGTATAGAGTTGGTTTAGAAACTGGCAGAATATCGGCGCTTGAGGTGATTGTCCAAAAAGTCCCTTTCACGTTCAATGTAGGTTGGTATTTATAGAGAATTTTACCCCTTAGGTCGTAACTCGTAACCGACTTAGGGTAGGTCGTGGCCGACCTATTGAGTCCAGCTCGTAGCTTAGTAGAAGTTTGCTTATCTGTTCGAATTCATGTTACAAGTCCTAAGTCGTGCACGAGTTAACCGGATGCGGCTTCTTATCTGTTTTCTTAAGTCGTGCACGACTCATCATAGGTCGTAGGTCATGACCGACCTAAACTAAGACTTGGCTTGTGGCTTAACTGGAGTAAGTTTGCTCTTTTGGATTCACATCTCAAGTCCCAAGTCATCAACGAGTTAACGAATCATGGCGTGGTATTGAACTTGCCTCTGTAGTCTTAGGTCGTGATCGACCTAGCAAAGGTCGTAAGTCGGTTGTGACTTAAGTGTAGTTGTCTTAACCTTTTCGTGCCTTGAGTCGTTAAGTCATAGACCTTTTAAGTCGTGCCATCTCTTAAGTCGTAGACTTCCTTAAGTTGTAGATTGCTTTAAGTCGTAGACCTGCTTGAGTCGAAAACTGCTTAGACCGTTTCAATTCTTAAGTCGTGTAGAGCTTAACACGTTAAGTTGTCCAGACCTTAAGTTGTTAAGTCGTGGAGTACTTTGAGCTGTTACATCGTGGTGACCTTAAGTCGTAAGTCGTTCATGTCTTAACTTGTTAAGTCGTCACACACCTTAAATCGTGAGGTTTCCTAAGTCGTAGATCCCTCTTGAACCGTAAAGCACCTTAAGTCGTGGATCGTTCCAGGCCTTAACTCGTTGACTAAACGGGGTTACATTTGCCCCTTGAAGTACACGCCTAAGTCGTAGGTCATGTGCTTCGACTTTCCTTAACTCGCGTGTGCCGTTTCGAGTTCCACTGCCCTGAGATATAAAAGGGTTGAGTCGTTACTCTTACCTCCTTCTTCTCATTACTTAATCTCTAAGCTACATCTGTCATTTACACTTCTCCAAGCTTTCAAAGGCGATTTCGACTTGATTCATCCCCGATCATCTCTAGCATCACACCGCGTAAGAAATTTTGCCTCTTTTCCAATTGTCGATCATTGTCGATCTTCGTCTCCAATTTTCCCCCTCGAGCCTTGCGAATATATATTGGACATCGATGGACTTAAGGCAGGCGGTTTGATCTGACTTGCGACGATTCGTGATTTGAGTCGAACTAGTGGTGTGATAGAACTAGGGTTGACCATTGTGAGGTTATTGGGTTAACGGTTTAGGAGTTAGATGGTTAACGGGTTAGGAGAAAGAACGTTAACGGGTTAGGAGTAAGAAGGTATGTTGGCCAAATAGAGTGGAACGTTGCCTCGGGTGCGACTTGGCAATTTTGTGCGATCCAGCAATCTTAGCGACTTAGCTATGAACTGACTTAACATACTTTACGACATAAGCTTTGAGTCGGGGTCGAGTTAGGACTTGAGAATTTCTCGTTGCTTTGAATTGAAGTTTCTTCTATCTTCCACGGTTTACGACTTAGAGCACAGCCGACTTAAAGCATTAACGACTCAAGATTGAAACGACCTAACTTAACTCGCCTCATAATCCTTAGGTCATGGACGAGTTAGCCAGAGAACCAAAGACTTAACCTGTAGGAAAATTTTCTTAAGTCGTCGGCGAGTTAGAACTTAAGTTGTCGCTGAGTTAGCACTTGAGTCATCGGCGACTTAGCACTTGTACTTTTAAACTTTGCTTGAACCTTGAACTGTTGCTTGAACTTTGAACTGTTAAACTTTGCTGCATTCTTTCACAGATCACTTTTGACTTGCAAGTTAACAATCTATTCAATACATCATTTACAGAAAATTGGGACGAATATACTGCCACTGACTGCCCACATCAAATGGCAGATTAGTTAACAACAAATAATCAACTTAAATAGATTGTGTGAACGAAGTGCTTTTAAATCATCAAATTCAACTAAAGTATTAAAGAAACATTGAAATAGTCAACTAAAACTGCCCAGTTTGCACTAATACTATACCTGAACTTTAAATTAACAAGTCCTGAAATTTGGTAATCGATCAATTGTCGACTAGTTTAATTCCAATTATATTTACTTGTTATTTTTATTAGTTCTGCACAACACTTCACACTTTTAGGAAACGTGCACCTTCACATTTGAATATCTAGTTGCTTGTGTAGAATGACTTCTCAACAAGAAGAGATAACAGCCCAGACTGGAGAAGCCACTCTTATTCTGGCTCCGCTAGTTAATCCTCCAAAGAGAGCCTTTACCACTTTATCATACAAAGTTTTTCGTCAGTTATGCATTCAGTTTAGCATTGCTGAAGCAGATTCCATTCTTCCTGAGAAAACTAACACTGCTGATGTGGCGCCTCCTGGCTTTGTAGCGGTTAACCGGCAAATGTGCCTGAGCGGGGTCATTCCCTCTTTCAACAACTTTTTACAGAATCTTCTTCGTCAACTAGCCATCTTCCCATTCCAGCTACACCCCAATGGCTACGCCATTCTGATGGGGCTGTGTGTGCTATTTAGGAGAACATTTGATCGACTTCCAAGCTTCGACGAGATTTGCTTCTTATGCTCCTTTACAAGGACTAAGGATCACCCTTATATCACCGTCGTGAGAAGCTCCCGAAATCGCAAATTGATCGTTGGCCTTCCTGACACTGCTCATGGGTTCTTAAATCAGTTCTTCTTTGTCCGCTGCCCCCCGGGGTTTTATGCTGTGTGGAGGGAAGGAAGTAAGATCATCTACGTTTACTTCTTCTATTTTCTGAGTTTTGCAAAGTCCGAATTGCCAAGTGTTAATTTCGTTTTTTCATTTCAGCGCTCCCCCCTCCTTCTAGAGATCCTAGCCACAAGCCAACTCTGGAGAGGCTCATGGCTGTACCGGTCGAAGAGCGGGACATGAAATTTTTGTTGAACAATGAATTCCTTCACCAGTTCGGACTTCTTCACCCTTCTCGCTCCACTCAGCCTCATGAAGTCCCCGATTCTCCAGCGGAGGCACCAGATGTCTCAATCCCTGCTGAAGCGCTTATGCAGAAGGAGCCCTCTACTGAAACCTTATTGGTGAAGTGCCCCACACTTACCGATGTTGCGAGTCTGTCCAGCAAATCGGCAATTACCCCAGTTATTGAGGAGGAAGAAACTCGTCATTGCTCTGAAGATGCGGCCGATCTGGAAGCCGAAAAAGAAACTCCCTCCGGGCATGGCGGTGATGATACTTTTGAGGGGCTAAGCGACCTGATCATAACTTCACAGGAACTTTTTAAAGATGATGTCCCTAAAGCTTCTTCTCCTGTTGTCGAGGCGACATCCACTTTTCAGCAAATTTTGACGCCTGCCACTCAAGTCACTACCACCCCTGTGCCGAAGAGTGGTTTATAGCCTGACGCGTGTAGTTTGCACACCACACACACATAAGATTTTCAGCACTTATTCGTACTTAACTTCTTTTCTCTGAAGAATTTTAAGACTTGTCTTTTTTTTTTCAATTTCAGATTCTCCGATGGGGCGAAGTGGTTAATATTATGACGACTTCAAGCAATACGAAAAGCGTGGTCAGTATGACTATAGGCGCTATCTTCCCACTTATAGGGAAACTGATGAAGAGAGGGCTGCTCGAAAGGCTCGGGAGAGACGTTCTTATGAAGAACGCTATGGAAGAGGGGATGAGCGGTACGATTCTTCCCATAGAGATGGTGATTTCCATAAACGTAAATCCCATAATGACAGAGGGAAGAGCCACATGGCGGATGACCCAAGCAAACGGGCTAAATTTAGCGAGCAATCAATGCTTGCAATTTCTGAGAAGACCACTGCTCCCATTCCTCCTCAATCTCCTGCCCCTTCCCGTACCGATATCCAGACAATCATTAACAGGCCTTCATATCAAGTTTGGCCAGGTCCATCTACTCTCCAAATCCGGTTTCCACAATGATGCTTGAAGGGGGTTCGCTATGATCTCGACTTAGTTCCAATTGACAAGCCTGCCATGTTGCGAAATCTTGATGCGTCAGACTTGATATTGAGAGAATGTCGAGCTGGCAAAAACTTGTTGACGAACTCCAGAGAGTGAACCGTGCGAACCTTGAAGCTATGTTGACTATGGAGAATGATAAATCTGAATGGCAAAAAATTCTCAATGAACATGACGCAGAGATGAGGAGCATCACTGACTATAACGAAAAGCTCGAAGCGGAAGTTGGAAAGCTTAAAGAGGAGCTTGCTACTTCTTCTACTTCCTACTCCCGAAAGTGCTTCAGGAACAAGTGCGAGATGCTCATGCTGCTCAGAGGGATGCCGAAGATAGGCTCGAGGTGCAAAACAGAATCAATGAGGGCTATATCGCTGATATTGAAGAGCTTCGAAAGAAAACCGGCTCTCAAGAGGCGGAGATCGAAATGCTAAAGCTTCAACTCTCCAAAGATGAAAGAGAGCGTGATGAGGCCGTTGCCGGTAAAATTGCAGCTGAAGAATCTCATGAGGCAACGAAGACCATCATCAACTCGACATTATTGACTTCTATCTACACAGCGTCTTGGGGGCGCGGTAGTCTCGCCTTTCTAGGCCCTAAATATGAAGTTACTCAGGCTGAAGTGTGGGAGGCCGCACTTGACATGCTTGGCGGTAAAGGTGCTGGCTATGCCGAATCAGCTCTTGAGGAGCATTACTTGGATGACGAAGCTCGCGCCGCTCTTGTCAGGGGAAAAGAACAACTTGCGAAATTAAGAGCCGAAATGGTAGAAGGGGAACATTTAGGAAAAACTACTTCAACTGGTCCAGTTTAGCCTTCACCTTCGGCCGAAATCGACATTGTCGGCTCCAGTTCTCATTCTCCACCCCCTACCAAAGCTATCACAAAAGGTGCAACTGTCCATAATGGAGATGAAAGCCAAGAGAGCGGTGAAGCGCTGGGTTTTGAGATTGACGTAGCAAAGCCTACTCCGTCGGGTAATCCTTATGCCGATCTTACTCAAATAGACTGCTCATTTGCTTCCTACGAGTTTGATGAGCTTCTTGACTACTTCCTGAATCTCAACGAGCCTTTATCTCCTCTCTTTACCGACTTTAACTTCTTTTCTTCTGTAGAGAAAGTATCGAGCATCATTCGGACTCCCCCTCCTTCAGTTATTCCTCCCCCACCTCTCCAAGTCACCCCTCCATCCGCCTCTCAACCCGGGTCGCAAGAGGAGCAAATAGAGGCTCTCCGAGACTTAGATGATCCTAATGCCTCACAGGAACACGGGGGAGAAGGGCTTGGAGAAGGCAATGAGTCCCTGGAGCGAACCATTTCCAATGATATAAAATTGTCTGCTCTTTTTACTCCGGGAAGCGAGTCTTCTTCGAAGAGGAGGAGGAAGAGTACTACTTCTAAGAAGAAGAGGAAAAGCATTTCCATTACTAAAAAGGAAGCAGAGGTTGATCCGACAGTAGCCCTCTCTCCTTCTTCCCCAACACTCCCAAGCCGTCCTGAAAAACTACCTATTAGGTCAGGTGAAGGCTCCAAAGGTGGCGGTAAGAAGAAGAAGTGAAGGACCCTGCTTCCCCTTCCTTGTTTTTACTTTTTGCTTTTAGCTTTTCGTTTGTACTGACCGGACGTTGTGCTGGTACCGGCCCCCACTTTTATTTTATTTTGAAACCTGCATGTGTACATAATTTTCATAATGTTGAATAAAATGATTCTCTTACTTGTACAAACTTCTGTCTGTGTTTGAGAATGCATCTATTCTTTTTTTTTTATATATGCAAGTTTCTTTATATAATATTACAGTGAGCTTGTGGTATGTTGTTCGGGCGTTGCTTTTACCAATGCAGCCATACCGTATTGCCCCCATACCTTAAGCTCATCGTAATATTTCCAATCCCGAGGGGACTTGTACTCCTATTTTTGGAGAATAATCATTCCATATTTGTGGAAATATCATTTCGCCCTAAACAGAGTTCACCTCGTTTCATATAAGTTTTTGCGCTTCAACCTTCGGAGATATCACTTTTTCTTTTGTGCATATATACATTTTTACAAAGCGAATTCTTCTATGTGGTAGCGCGGGCCTCCGAAGGGCACTTTAGTCTTTTGAGGAAGGGCCTTCTCAAAATAGATGAACCAATCTTCCTTTGAGAGCTAAAGTGTACCTTTGAAGGGGAACCTCTTTTTTTATATTGCGCCTCGGTGGAGGGCTTTTTGATCTTTGTTTTGCGTTTCTGATGAAATGCTTCTTTGAAAAGTTGTACCTCTGAGGAGGGCTTTTTCACGTTTCAACACTTGGAAGTTTTATTTCAATCTCGGTAAAACGTGTGCCTCTGAAGAGGTCTTTTTTGTTGAATATGCGCTTATATGTTTTTGTTTGATGATAATAAACATATATATTCATTTAAATGTATTTGGTAATGTACTATTTTGTTTTTCATAGATTAAATAAATATTTGTTGAATAAAATAAATTACACAGAATTTGAATTTGAATTCAAACAGAACAAGTTACACAGATTTTGAATTCAAACAGAAATTTTATTCAAACAAATATTTATTACAATCTTGAATAGTACAAATTCATGCTCTCACTATACATATACATTTCTGATTACATCACGATTACATCACAAATATTTTTACATTGATAACCTCACAACATATCACTCACACTCGTATTTTGTCTTCAACTGCATTCCAGTTTGATTCCAGCATCTGAGCAAACTGCAAAAATATTCACTAACGCAGTAAAATTGAAAAAGAAATATTTTTGCAATATAAAATGAAATACGATTTTTGAAAATATGATTTGCCTCAGTTATTTGGGTTGTTCGTCATCATTCACACTTGATTTCATCACAAAGTAGTGCACATAGATATTACAGGGACAGGTAGCCATAAGTGGCTGCAATACACACGTGTACATTCATACACGTGTGCACTGCCTCGCCAACTCGTGTGTGCAGCCAACAAGAGCAAGTGTACAACAGTGTCAAGTTGCAAACAGTTCAAAGCTTCGACAAATCACAACAGACCAATTCCAAATGACTCAGTGAAGTCAAAGTATGCAACTACGTGACATAAATGCAACTACAACGATGCAAGCGAAGAACCAAAGTCAGTGGCAAGCTTCAAACTGCATAAGTGACCATGCAAACTGACTCGAACCAATACAGTGACAATATGCAGCATACCAGAGGTCTCAACAAGAAAATCAAGTACAAGGCAACATGTACACCATGATATAATGTGCACCAGTAATGCAAACTATAGATACAAAGAACAAAGAACATGCATGAAGAACCAGAATACAAGTACATGAGGCAGTTCAATATAAACATGCTCAGGTCAGAGACAACACACAAATCCAAATGAATAGTACATTCATGAAGCATGCAAAGAGCTCGAGCATGAGACATGTGCAACACAGTGAAGGTAACAAGTGCAGACACAAGGGCAGTAATACAAAGTAAAGTGGTAACAAACATGAAAGGAATCGAGTCAGTAAGGCAATGCACAATGGAAGTAACAGTAAGAACAGAGACCATAGCAACTGCATAGCAACAGCAACAAGATCAAGTGACAACATAGAGCAGTCATAATGAAACTGCAGTGCAACTACAATGAACACCACTGACCAGTGAATACAAGAACAAGTTGAGATGCACAATGCCACCAAGTAAACAAACTCAAGATTACAGGGCAGTGGAAAGTACAAGCCTGTAGAATGCAAATGGACTCGACCAAGTATACAAGTGCTACAAGCAGCAATGTGCAATTGCGGGTGAACAAATATGCATATAACAGTGATGCAACTTAAGCACAAATCATTTACAACATGTACATAGCAAAGACCAATGAACCAACAATGCTTGAAGACTGCAGCATAAATTAAAAGACCAATATATATGCACAGAAGCAACTACAATTATGCAATAGTGAAAAACACAAGTCAGTGGTGGAGTAAACAACAATGTCGATCTCACTGCAACTCAAGGAGATAGTCAACCAACAGTGCAATTCGATCTAACATGAAGTACACATAAGTGACACAGTGAAGCAAACAACAAGTTCATGTTTGAACTAACTCGAGTGTAACAAAGAAGCTATGGTACTATGCAAATACATGGCAGTACCAAGTGACTAGTGAAGATGGCCAGAGATGAAGACAGGGACAAACACAAGATGGCCGAAGCAGTGTCAAGTCAGAATTTTCGAAAATAGGATGCTAAAGTCAAGTCAGAGAATTCAACAAAAATATTCGTCTTTGAAAAAAGTCAGCAATGAAAAAGGGGATGTTTTAATGCCGTGTGAATCAAGAAAATCGAACGCAATACAATCAAAGTCGTGCGTATCAAGGTGTAATTAAAATCAGGAAAGCATAATTTAGGGAAGTATCGAATCGATACAAGCAAAATCAAGTGTCCAGAATTCATATAAATACAATCCCAAAATCATCATCGGCTGTGGAGAAAATCGAATCAAATCCAAACACAAACCCAAGTTCATCATCGGCAATCGAGTTTGAGTTCTAAAATCACAAAAGCACAAACAAGCAAAGAATTTACATACCGCAGCAGTAAAATCAATCAAAGGAAGCAACTGCTAACAATTTGCAACCTCGAAGTCGACGCAAATCAATCGTCAGAGAAAGAGCAAGCCGAGCAACGCAATCTCAAAGTCAACCAAATCATCAGAGAACGAGCGCGAGCAACATCAGAGGAATCGAATATTGAAAAGCCCCAATTTGGATCGCAAGCCCTAATTTCAGAACGAACAAAACAACAGAGGCCGCCATTTTTCTTCTCAAACAAAAGACAGTGGATCGGGTTAAAGATAAATGGGCCGGCTTTGTTAATTACAAAGGGTTTTGTAGTTATTTAGGGTTTTAATTAAAGGGGTTTTTCTTACTTTTTAATTGAGCAAAAATTACGGGTCCAAAGTTGTATTTTAATTTTTGCTCCTGGTTTTATTTTTGAAACTGTTTTTTCTTTTCGAGTCGAAGAATTTGTAAATCACCACCTAGGGCTTAGGTAGTGTCAGATTGTCTATTTAGAATTAGTTCAGTGAGCAGGGTGTGCGAGTTTGCAAAGCTCTATAGGCGGGAGCAGTGTTTGCGAGTGAGCGAAACTCTATAGGCGGGAGCAGGGTGTGCGAGTCTAGTAGAGTGTTTGTGAGCGGGAGCAAAAGGGTCTGCGAGTCTAGTAGAGTGTTTGTAAGCGTGATACTGTTTAATTCTAATAGAAATCTGTGAATGCAGCCGTAGGCAAGGGTTGCCGAAGCTGGGTAAATTTTGTGTGTGATTTACTTTACTACATATTTATTTCTGAAGTTTATTTCTGTGGTTAAATCGAGAAAATTTGCTATAACCCTATTCACCCCCCCTCTAGGGTTAATCTTGATCCTACAAGTGGTATCAGAGCCCGGTATATATTTTTTTATCTAACTCTAGAGTCATGAATCCGTCAAATAATGCTTTTTCTGAGGGGCAATCTATTGTTAGGCCACCCATGTTTAACGGAAATGATTATGCTTACTGGAAAGTTAGGATGAGTATTTATCTTAGTTCCGTTGATTATGATGTTTGGGATATTATTGAAACTGGCTATAAACCTCCCACTATAATCGTTGGTGGTACTGAGATTCCTAAACCTAAGGATAGGTGGGATGCTAACGATAAGAGATTGAAAACGACAAATGCTAAAGCCATGAATGCTTTGATATGTGCTCTTGATAAAAATGAATTTAATAGAATTTCTCATTGTACAATAGCACAGGAAATTTGGCACACTTTGGAGGTGACACACGAAGGAACTTCTCAAGTCAAGGAGTCTCGTCTAGCCCTATTCAGCAATGAATACGAGAACTTTGTGATGGACAAAGGCGAGAGCATAAAGGACATGTTTGGATGCTTTTCAACTTTGGTATACAACGCTAGAGCACTTGGAAAGGTATTCACTGAGGTAGAGCTTGTGCGGAAGATACTACGAGTCTTACCAATGAACTTTGAGGCAAAAGTCACGGCAATCCAAGAATCGAAAGATCTGAGTAAGCTAAGCATGGAGGAGTTGATTGGAAACTTGATGACATATGAGCTTGAGCTAAAAGCAAAGGAAGAACGCAACAACTCCGAACCAAAGAAAAAGACGATTGCCTTAAAGAGCAAAGAAGAAAGCAATGAAGAAGGAGAAGATCCAATTGAAGAGCTTGCAATGGCTGTCAATAATCTTAGAAAATGGTCGAGATTCAAGCCACGCAAGAAGAAAACAAATCGTAATAGGCCAAAAGATTCTGACAATTCCGATAATGAACCGACGTGCTTTAACTGTAAGAAGCCTGGACACTTCATACAAAAATGCCCACTTCTCAAAAACAACAAAGGAAAGAAAAAGGCGAAGAAGGTATTTGCAGCGACTTGGGATGATGAAGAAGGAGAAGAAGCTTCGGATAGCAGCTCAGAGGAGGCTAACTTGTGTCTTATGGCGAAATCAAATTCAGATTCAAGCTCAGAGGAATCTAGTGAGGAAGGTGAGTATTCCTATAGAGATCTTGTTTTTATGTGTTCTGATCTTACTAAAGTAGTTGACGCTCTTGAATCTAAAATTGAAAAACTGAAAACTGATAGGAGAGAACTTGCTCGTAAAAATTTTGGGTTAGAAACTGAACTTGAAAACATTCAAAACCTAGAATGTAAAAGATGTAAAGTTTTAGATTCAGAATTGACAAGACTTAAGAATAACTCTGAGAATCTTGAAAAAGAAAACTTGAATCATAAGGAAACCATCGACACTAGGAAAAAGGATTTTATAAATCGATGCACCTCACTTGTCACTGAAAATACAACACTAAAAACCAAAGTCCAAAATCTTGAGAAATCTTTGAATAACTTTTCAAGAGGCGAAAAATCTTTCAACATGCTATTGGGAAATCAAATTTTTGCTAACAACAGAAAAGGACTAGGTTTTGGGAAAACACAAGCTGAGGATAATGCAAAAGGGAAAAGTATCTTTGATAAATGTGAAATAATTCGACATCATGTTGAAAATTGTAGTCATAGGAACAAGAACACAAAATTTATACAAGTTTGGGTTCCTAAGAATTCTACAAACAAATTTCATGTCTATTGGAACAAGAATAAAAGGACTAAACAAGTTTGGGTTCCAAAGGGTTTGTTTATTCATAATGTTTCTTCCACTAACAATCATGGACCTAGAAATAGGTCACAAAAATCTTTCATCGTGTAGGTGTGGTGGCAGGCTAAGGAACAACAACGGTGTTCTCTGGATTTTGGCTGTTCCAGAAACACAACGGGCAACATAGCAAAGTTCCTTAGCCTTATATAAAGGTGACAGAATCACAATGGGCAATCACGAGAAATTATCGTAAAGGTAAAACAGGTGAAGGTATATTAAATGTGATAATCTACACCATACTCTGAATTAAATCAGCCAAAAATTGCGATAATGATGTGATGTCTTTAATTCTGACTTATTGATATGATTTTTCCTTTGACTTGTTCTTACTTTGATTTGTGCTTAAAAGTAGACCAACCATCCTTTCATCATTGAACTTAATATGTTTGGTCAAATGATGGTATTTTATTGATCCTTGATTACTCATGCTACACGTAGATATATTTTGAAATTTTGATCACTGCTTGTAAATTTGCACGATTTCAAATTCATGTGAAAAAGGATTTTAAGAAATTTTTGAACTTCAAGAAATTGTTTTTGAAATAATTATGATGTTGATCGACTGTTGATTACTCATGAATATCTGTTCATCCTACGGTTTTTTGAAATTAACACTATGATATTTGTTTGAGTGTGAACATGGCTTCATTTCAAATTTCATTCTGAAATAGTTTGTTGAAATTTCACAATCTGGTCTTTGACATCCAACGAGTGAATATTGAGTGAAATTTAAATTCAGATGCAGATTACACTGGTAATATAGTTGATAGAGAAATTACTAGTGTAACGTGATTAATTTTTGAAACATTCATTTGTTGCATCGTTTTTTCAAAGAAAATATCTGCATATTTTTCACTTGAAATAATTTTTCATTTAGCAGAATTTTTTTCTCATATAACCCCTTCGAGAAAATAATCGTTTGACCATATTTTCAGATTAGTTATTTTTATTTGATTTTAAATGACAAATTTTGACTAATCTGACTCCCTACTAATTATCAAAAAGATAAATAGTGATTGAAAAAGTGATAAGTGTTGATATTTAACGTACATTACTCAAGAAAGTATATTTGAAAATTTTCTTTAGGAATTAAAACAAGAATTATAAAACTTTTTGTTGGGTAAAGATTCCATGACCATTTCTATATCTATCATTATTCCTATCGACCATGGTTTATCAGATATTCAATATAGTTTGTCGATATGTGGTACTATAATCAGGAATCATTTGTTTTTCATGTCATATTTTTTAAAAATAAATAAATATCCAAAGTATTCACTCTCATTTAAAAGTCCTCACGGTTATGCATGGGTGAATTACTTGGATTTTTGATCATGTGCTTCCATGCTCATTTAAAAGTCCTTACGGTTATGCATGTATGGAACGCATATCAAAATTAAATTGCTTAAATAGACAAGTTGATTCTAATCCCATTTAAAAGTCCTCACGGTCATGCGTGGTTAGAAGATACTTGATTTCATTTTTTAAAATTAAATTCGAATACTACTAATCTCATTTAAAAGTCCTAACGGTTATGCATGATTAGTAGATATTCAAATTCCTGATAGAAATGTACCACAAGAAGATTCAACTGTATGATTTTATATGAACATCATATCCATCATTTCTAAAAGTGGAATATGCGCCTAACAAGGGTAATTATGGTGTTTGTTTGATTCTTATTGAAGTTTAATATTTATATTCAATTTGAGTTTAATGTTGGATTAATATCAATCACTTTATCTCTATTTTTCTCTCAAACTATTATTCTTTTGCTGATAACAAAAGGGGGAGAGAAAAGTTAAGATTTTGTCAAATAGAATCAAGCAAAGGTCAAATAATTTTTCCATATGCATCTAGGCTCATTTGAATATATTTCTATTTGTATGCATATATGTAGGGGGAGCATCATGTAGAGAGGAAGCATTTAAATAGGGGGAGCAACTAAAGTATATCATTGATCAAATACATTTAACACATGTACAAAATCTTAAATATATGTTTGTTATCATCAAAAGGGGGAGATTGTTGAATATGCGCTTATATGTTTTTGTTTGATGATAATAAACATATATATTCATTTAAATGTATTTGGTAATGTACTAATTTTTTTTTCATAGATTAAATAAATATTTGTTGAATAAAATAAATTACACAGAATTTGAATTTGAATTCAAATAGAACAAGTTACACAGATTTTGAATTCAAACAGAAATTTTATTCAAACAAATATTTATTACAATCTTGAATAGTACAAATTCATGCTCTCACTATACATATACATTTCTGATTACATCACGATTACATCACAAATATTTTTACATTGATAACCTCACTACATATCACTCACACTCGTATTTTGTCTTCAACTGCATTCCAGTTTGATTCCAGCATCTGAGCAATCTGCAAAAATATTCACTAAAGCAGTAAAATTGAAAAAGAAATATTTTTGCAATATAAAATGAAATACAATTTTTGAAAATATGATTTGCCTCGGTTATTTGGGTTGTTCGTCATCATTCACACTTGATTTCATCACAAAGTAGTGCACATAGATATTACAGGGACAGGTAGCCATAAGTGGCTGCAATACACACGTGTGCACTGCCTCGCCAACTCGTGTGCGCAGCCAACAAGAGCAAGTGTACAACAGTGTCAAGTTGCAAACAGTTCAAAGCTTCGACAAATCACAACAGACCAATTCCAAATGACTCAGTGAAGTCAAAGTATGCAACTACGTGACATAAATGCAACTACAACGATGCAAGCGAAGAACCAAATTCAGTGGCAAGCTTCAAACTGCATAAGTGACCATGCAAACTGACTCGAACCAATACGGTGACAATATGCAGCATACTAGAGGTCTCAACAAGAAAATCAAGTACAAGGCAACATGTACACCATGATATAATGTGCACCAGTAATGCAAACTATAGATACAAAGAACAAAGAACATGCATGAAGAATCATAATACAAGTACAGGAGGCAGTTCAATATAAACATGCTCAGGTCAGAGACAACACACAAATCCAAATGAATAGTACAGTCATGAAGCATGCAGAGAGCTCGAGCATGAGACATGTGCAACACAGTGAAGGTAACAAGTGCAGACACAAGGGCAGTAATACAAAGTAAAGTGGTAACAAACATGAAAGGAATCGAGTCAGTAAGGCAATGCACAAAGGAAGTAACAGTAAGAACAGAGACCATAGCAACTGCATAGCAACAGCAACAAGATCAAGTGACAACATAGAGCAGTCATAATGAAACTGCAGTGCAACTACAATGAACACCACTGACCAGTGAATACAAGAACAAGTTGAGATGCACAATGCCACCAAGTAAACAAACTCAAGCTTACAGGGCAGTGGACAGTACAAGCCTGCAGAATGCAAATGGACTCGACCAAGTATACAAGTGCTACAAGCAGCAATGTGCAACTGCAGGTGAACAAATATGCATATACCAGTGATGCAACTTAAGCACAAATCATTTACAACATGTACATAGCAAAGACCAATGAATCAACAATGCTTGAAGACTGCAGCATAAATTAAAAGACCAATATATATGGACAGAAGCAACTACAATTATGCAATAGTGAAAAACACAAGTCAGTGGTGGAGTAAACAACAATGTCGAGCTCACTGCAACTCAAGGAGTTAGTCAACCAACAATGCAATTCGATCTAACATGAAGTACACATAAGTGACACAGTGAACCAAATAACAAGTTCATGTTTGAACTAACTCGAGTGTAACAAAGAAGCTATGGTACTATGCAAATACATGGCAGTACCAAGTGACTAGTGAAGATGGCCAGAGATGAAGACAGGGACAAACACAAGATGGCCGAAGCAGTGTCAAGTCAGAATTTTCGAAAATAGGATGCTAAAGTCAAGTCAGAGAATTCAACAAAAATATTCGTCTTTGAAAAAAGTCAGCAATGAAAAAGGGGAAGTTTTAATGCCGTGTGAATCAAGAAAATCGAACGCAACACAATCAAAGCCGTGCGTATCAAGGTGTAATTAAAATCAGGAAAGCATAATTTAGGAAAGTATCGAATCGATACAAGCAAAATCAAGTGTCCAGAATTCATATAAATACAATCCCAAAATCATCATCGGCTGTGGAGAAAATCGAATCAAATCCAAACACAAACCCAAGTTCATCATCGGCAATCGAGTTTGATTCTAAAATCACAAAAGCACAAACAAGCAAAGAATTTACATACCGCAGCAGTAAAATCAATCATAAGAAGCAACTGCTAACAATTTGCAACCTCGAAGTCGACGCAAATCAATCGTCAGAGAACGAGCAAGCCGAGCAACGCAATCTCAAAGTCAACCAAATCATCAGAGAACGAGCGCGAGCAACATCAGAGGAATCGAATATTGAAAAGCCCCAATTTGGATCGCAAGCCCTAATTTCAGAACGAACAAAACAACAAAGGCCGCCATTTTTCTTCTCAAACAAAAGACAGTGGATCGGGTTAAAGATAAAGGGGCCGACTTTGTTAATTACAAAGGGTTTTGTAGTTATTTAGGGTTTTAATTAAAGGGGTTTTTCTTACTTTTTAATTGAGCAAAAATTACGGGTCCAAAGTTGTATTTTAATTTTTGCTCCTGGTTTTATTTTTGAAACTGTTTTTTCTTTTCGAGTCGAAGAATTTGTAAATCACCACCTAGAGATTAGGTAGTGTCAGATTGTCTATTTAGAATTAGTTCAGTGAGCAGGTGTGCGAGTTTGCAAAGCTCTATAGGCGGGAGCAGTGTTTTCGAGTGAGCGAAACTCTATAGGCGGGGGCAGGGTGTGCGAGTCTAGTAGAGTGTTTGTGAGCGGGAGCAAAAGGGTCTGCGAGTCTAGTAGAGTGTTTGTAAGCGTGATACTGTTTAATTCTAATAGAAATCTGTGAATGCAGCAGTAGGCAGGGGTTGCCGAAGCTGGGTAAATTTTGTGTGTGATTTACTTTACTGCATATTTATTTCTGAAGTTTATTTATGTGGTTAAATCGAGAAAATTTGCTATAACCCTATTCACCCCCCCCCTCTAGGGTTAATCTAGATCCTACATTTTTATCATTTCAGCTTCTGGTGAAGTGGACCTCCGAAGAGCGACTCTTACGCTTCAACTCCTGGTGAAATGGGCCTCCGAAGAGGGCTTTTCACGTTTCAACACTTGGAAGTTTTATTTCAATCTCGGCGAAACGTGTGCTTCCGAAGAGGTCGTTAGTCTCTGAGGAGAAGCATTTGGTCTCCGTAGAGAAGCGTTTTGTCTCCGTAGAGAAGCGTTTTGCCTTCGAAGAGGGCTTTGGTCTCTGAGGAGAAGCATTTGGTCTCCGTAGTGAAGCTTTTTGCCTTCGAAGAGGGCTTTGGTCTCTGGGGAAAAGCATTTGGTCTCCGTAGAGAAGCGTTTTACCTTCGAAGAGGGCTTTGGTCTTTGAGGAGAAGCATTTGGTCTCCGTAGAGAAGCGTTTTGCCTCCGAAGAGGGCTTTGTTCTCTGAGGAGAAGCATTTGGTCTCCGTAGAGAAGCGTTTTGCCTCCGAAGAGGGCTTTGTTCTCTGAGGAGAAGCATTTGGTCTCCGTAGAGAAGCGTTTTGCCTTCGAAGAGGGCTTCGGTCACGTCCTTTTCATCATCTGCTCCTTAGCGATTTCGAGTTCACATCCCATTCTCTTGCAGTTGTTCGCCTTTGCCGGAGAAGTGTACTTTATTGTTGAGCGAATCCACGGGGCAGATGCGAGCCACTTCACCAGATGTTTGTTAGCATAAACTATTACGGTTTAATGGCAAAGGTCCGGACCCTTCTCGTTAGGAAGGTGCCCACTTTAGTGGAATCATCAAGCATTTGTAAATAACACTTCTCTTGTAGGAGTAGGGTTTGGGACTTTTGTGACTTGTAGGAATCGCTAAGCTTTGCGATGTGTTGAATAGGTAAGCTTTGCTTTGATAGCCTGCAATTTGAAATCGAGATTTTAGCAATATTTTAAATATATTTGCATATCGAAATAAAACAGGCATTAAATTGTAGTAAAGAACACAAGATGTCTATTTTTCTTTTATTGATCAACACTACTTTTATAGCGGTTTTTTCAACATAAGAATGATACATTCATGGTAACTTCACAATTTTAAGCAAAGCTATTAAAAATGAAGTGATTATTGTTCCATGGTTCCAGGGTTGGATTTCCCTTTGGAGCGCAATATGCTGAGCTGCAGTTCTTGTGGGTAGTTGGCAACACTTTGGTTAATTTCTTCTCAAAGCATAAGCATATCTCTCCAAATCGTCCCAACTTTCGCCTGCTTGGTGAGGACCCCCTGTGATAACGTCAATGACAAGTTTTTCAGATTCTTGCGCTGCAGTTTTGTTGCCTAAACCAGATTGACGTTGTTGTCCCTGAGTGGATGAGGTTGGGTCGACTCTGTTTTTCTTCACATACTGTTGCAGCTTATTTTGTTTCAGCAATTCTTCAATCACGTTCTTTAACTAGCGACATTGGTCAGTGTCATGGCCAGGTTGATTGTGGAATCGACAGAACTTCCCATTATTCACTGCGCCTCTCTTCATCTCAGGTGGTTTGGGATACTCAACAACATCCTTAGTTGCGAAAAAGATATTCTCTGGAGTATCAGTTAAAGGAGTAAAGTATGAGGGATCGAAGCGGCGAGGTTTCTTCCCATTTTTCTGCTTCTTTCCTTCGTCATTTTTCCTTTTCTGGCTACCAGATTCTCTCTTGTTAGAAGCAACATTATTATCCTCGACTTTGGCAACAACTGCTTTTGCTGGCCCAGAAAGGCTTTCTAGTCGCATGAATTCGTCGGCCTTTTTATAAAACTTGTCAAGTGAGTTTGGCTCCTTCATTTTCAGCCATTTTCCGAATTCACTCGACTTGTCGATGGCTCGCATCAAGTAGGTCAGGATCATACGGGGCTCTGCATTGTCTACTTCGGCCAAAGCTATGTGGAAGCGATTCAAGAAAGATTTGATAGATTCTCCGGGAGCTTGTTCAAGGCTGGACAACGACATTATATCCTTTGCCTTCGATGCATACAGCCTGAACTGTTCTTTAAATTTTCGAGTTAAGTCGGAGAATTGGTCTATAGACCGGACCGGTAGCTTTGTGAACCAAAGTAGGGCCACACCTTCCAAGTACACTGGAAAGTATCGACATTTAACCTCGTCAGATGCTCTTCCCCCTGTCATATGCCAATCGTACTTGTATAGGAAATGGTTAGGGTCACTAATTCCATTATAGGCCGGGATAGTAGGAGGCACAAATTTCTTTGGAAATTCTGCTTTCAAGATCTTTTCAGTGAACGGAGTCTTCTTTGGAGCGAAGCCCCAGTCTTTTTCGTCTTCTTCCCTTTGCATGCTCTCTTTCATGATTTGGCGAACCATCCCTGATAGGTACTCCTTGTCGTTCAGAGGCCTCGCTGGGCTGACGTCGGCTGTTCTTTCAAAAGTTTTCCTTGGCAAATATTCGCGAACAGTTGGTTGCGGTCTTGAACCCCCATCTTGGGAAGGTGCCCCTGTGGCGATGCTAGCTGTTCTTCGAGGAATACTTTTGTCCTGGGAATCATGAACATCTTCGGCAAGGTTTACTTCGTTATTTTCTGGTTGTCGACTTGCCCCAAGCGTGGCATTCAATCTATCCATCATTAAAGCATTTTGAGCTTCAATCTGTTGATATAACATGGACACTGCATCGTCTAATTCAGCTCTTGTGACTCCAACAGTAGGAGTCGCCTGATCTGGTATTGGGGAAGCAGAGGTCCCTTCTTGAGCAGTTTTCGATATAGTAGATTTACCCTTTCTTCCAGGAGCCATGATTTCCGATGGACTTCTGGTTTTGAGAGAAACTCTTTCCACAAACTATTGCGGAGCAATGATGGAAGTATCCTGAGTTGGTTTCTCAGTGAAAGCACCGCCCGACGGTTCTGGAACAGAATATCAGCTAAAATAACAGAAAATACAGTAAGAGAAAGCGATTTTATAGTGGTTCGGCTTAAGGAGTAGCTTACGTCCACTTTAAGTATCTTTATTACTAATCTTGTTACAAAACGATACAATGCTCTTCAAGTACAAATCTTTTTAGTTACAAAACACTTTAAGCAAGTAGCTTAAGCTTCGATGTAGATGAAAGTCTTCGAATCCATGTCGAACGTGTGAAAGTCTTTCAAAGTAGCTTGTAGTGTTCTTCGAAACTTCAAGTATAGAGTTGGTTTAGAAACTGGCAGAATATCGGCGCTTGAGGAGATTGTCCAAAAAGTCCCTTTCACGTTCAATGTAGGTTGGTATTTATAGAGAATTTTACCCCTTAGGTTGTAACTCGTGACCGACTTAGGGTAGGTCGTGGCCGACCTATTGAGTCCATATCGTAGCTTGGTAGAAGTTTGTTTATCTGTTCGAATTCATGTTAAAAGTCCTAAGTCGTGCACGAGTTAACCGGATGCGGCTTCTTATCTGTTTGTTTAAGTCGTGCACGACTCATCATAGGTCGTATGTCGTGACCGACCTAAACTAAGTCTTGGCTTGCGGCTTAACTGGAGTAAGTTTGCTCTTTTGGATTCGCATCTCAAGTCCCAAGTCGTCAACGAGTTAACGAATCATTGCGTGGTATTGAACTTGCCTCTGTAGTCTTAGGTCATGATCGACCTAGCAAAGTTCGTAAGTCGGTTGCGACTTAAGTGTAGTGTCTTAACCTTTTCGTGCCTTGAGTCGTTAAGTCGTAGACCTTTTAAGTCGTGCCATCTCTTAAGTCGTAGACTTCCTTAAGTCGTAGATTGCTTTAAGTCGTAGACCTGCTTGAGTTGAAAACTGCTTAGACCGTTTCAATTCTTAAGTCGTGTAGACCTTAACTCGTTAAGTTGTCCAGACCTTAAGTTGTTAAGTCGTGGAGTGCTTTGAGCTGTTAGATCGTGGTAACCTTAAGTCGTAAGTCGTTCATGCCTTAACTTTTAAGTCGTCACACACCTTAAGTCGTGAGGTTTCCTAAGTCGTAGATCCCTCTTGAACCGTTAAGCACCTTAAGTCGTGGATCGTCCCAGGCCTTAACTCGTTGAATAAACGGGGTTAACAAAATTAACTAAGGATAATTAATTAAATGGTAATTAATTAAGGGTTAATTAATCAATGTAATTAATTAAGGATAATTAATTTGAAGAATAATTAAATAACTAAAGATTAATTACTTAATGAATAAAGGTTAACTAATTTATAAAATTAAGGTTCATTAATTAATAGTTAAAAGATTAATCAATTCAATTAATTAAGGGTGATTAATGAATAATTAAAGGATGATTGATTAACATGAATTGTGATTAATTAATGATAATCAACCAGGATTAGTAATTTATCTGATTTCAATTAATCAGATGATCAATTAAACTTATTTATGGATGATTGTTTTATACTAGATGCTGTGAATTGTTTTGTCATCTCTACTGCGTGATGCTTTGTGATTTGAATTTAATTCAAGTTGTGATGAATGTAGTTTATTTATTTATAATGCATTTATATTATCTTCCTATAATTCTATGTATATGGATAAGCGTTATAGGATATACTGTTTATAGATATTGATGTGATTGTATCTGTGATGATTGATGATGTTGCACTATTGTGTGTAAAACCCCTGGACTACACTATACACACATAACTATGGATTTCACGAGGAAATCGGTTAAGTAACAGATTTTTGAAATGGTTTTAAAAATTGGATTTTGAATTCAAATGATTTTGGAAATGGAATTGGGTTGAATTTGAAAAAGCTTTTGAAAAGGGATTTTTAGGATAAAAGTTATTTTGAATAACTTGATAAAGTTTTGGAATTTAAATAATTTGATTTAGATTTGAATTCAAGATTGAAATTGGAATCTGTGTTAGGAAACTATGGTTTAAAATGGTTATACAAGTTATACAGGTGTTTATATTGGTTTTAAATCATTCTAAAAGTATTGTTTTGGGAATTTGAATCTAAACCAAGCCTTATACTTGAAGGGCTTTAACTCATGCAAATGTAACCGGATTTTTTCGAAATGAAAACTATTCGTTTCCAATTAATAATAGCTTTCATATAAGGAAAGGGTTTCCAATTTGTGTTGAAAGATTTCAAATCAAAATAGCTTTGAAAATTGTTAACTAATCTTTGTGAAAGAGAGTCAAACCTTGATTTGAAATTGAAGAACAATTTAAATGGTGTATCCTTTATATAAAAGATTTGGAATGGAATTATTTTGTGGAAATGACTTTTGAAAGCTATGAATTGAATCTTTGATTTAAAGATTGGATGAGTTAATCCAATTTGAAAGGGAAATCATTTTGAAAGGCTATGAATGAATCTTTGTTAAAGATTGGTGAAGTTTGTTTTCAAATTGAAAAGGGATTTGAAAACTGTATCTTTTATATAAAGAATTTGAATTGAAAAGATATTAATGAGTCTTTGTGAAAGATTGCGTAAACTTTGTGAACTTGGTAAGCTTTGTGAGGTGAATCTTTTGTTTAAAAAGATTTGCAAATGGTAATTTGTTTAACCATTTGAAAGTAAAGTTTTGGGTAATAAGTTGTGACTTAAGTGAGATCCCATATCCATATGTTTTTAAATATTGCGCTCACCATTCGATTTAGCCGGAAGAGGACCTTGTGTCATATAACCCATTTCGAATAATGATATGACGTTATGGATAGCAATTGAAGACCGGTGTTGAAGACCGGGTATTTTCGAAAGCGAAAGGATTACCTTTCGAATGTCTCTGCACCGGGTTGCTCCCGTATAGAGATTTTATCACCATTTGTGATGGGAATTCCGGACGTAATTAGTGAATATCCGGATTGCAAGGGCTTCTTCGGAAGTGCCTTTGGTTCCGTTCGATCCCGGAACGGACCTGTATGGATGTGTGTCTGAAGTTACTCTTTGATATGTAAAGTTGGTTTCTATCAAATACATTTCTGTTGGTAGCGGAGAATTTATTCTCTTAGCTTAACACCATTCTCTGAGACGTACGAGCTCAGAGGTTATGTAGTTCATGGTCACTAGTGATACATTCCCAGTTTGGTAATGTGGCATACGAAGTGCTGCTGATCATTTGTTGATCGAAGCATGGCTTTTGTGAAAAGCGTAGCTTTGTGGACGAGACTTCGTCGGACCTCACACCCCGGAATGATCGAAATAGGAAGGATGCAGCAAGGTTATAGGGGGTAGGGCCCCTTAAGGTATGTGCATTTCTTCTGGATAGAAGTGGTATCATGGTATGGATCCCAGATACTTAACTTATGTGGATATCGCAAATATATATACTTTGTGATTGTTGTTGTTGAGGATCCTCGGATAAAGGTTGTTTACGACTGGGGGGTGGCATACTCGTGTAGTAGTTACCTATTTTTGCAGAGGTAACCCGGTCTTGTGTTCGCAGAGATCCGGTTAGGTTCTCGGGGCGTCCCTCTAGAGGTGTACCCATGTGGCCCAGGAAGTTCCTTTGCCTGACCATTTATTGGAAATCCAATCACCAATACGCGCCTTGTACGGCTTTAGTTGTAGAACTTTCCATCTAATATGGTAGCAATAGTATGCATACTATAATGGCACGTATGCCGGCTAAGATTAATATTATACTTGTAAATGTTTTCTGCGCTATGCACTATTGATAATATTAAAAATAATTTGCGTATTAAGCATGTTTGACTATCATAAGGAGAAATCTCCCTATAGTGTGCGATTGCATTGTGTGTGTGCCGGGAGGCCTTATGGTACTTTCATTTTTCAAAAAGCATTGCGGATTTCTTTTAAATTTCTTTGTTTTTCTTTTGTAAAAGAATAATTGTTTTTTAAGATCTCACACTAGTCCCATGACTGACATGGAATTTATTCCCTTTCTAAACTCTGGGTGCCCATAATTTTCCACACGGGCAGCCTAGAGTCAGGTTATCAGTTATTCGGGAGTGAAGTCACAAAAGAGTTTCTATGGAGATCAGGAGTTGAAGCTGGATGGCGACGTATCTCTTTACTAAGTAGTGCCCATTGCGTATGGTTAGTGTAAATAAGTTTTTATATGGTCAAGTTATAAAGACTGCAAGTGTCTGTATTGTGTTGTTGTAAGCTCTGTTAAATGTGATGTATAAACTGATATAGTATTTTTATTTTAAAGGTTATTTATTTATCTATTATATATTGTTCCGCTGTGAAATGTGAGATTCTGTTTATTGTTTCTGTTCTTCTTTATCTTCTTCCTCTTTAAACCCTAACGGTTCGGTTTTCCGACATTCGATTGTGTGGAATTTGATACAATGGATGTATCATTGTAGACTTTCGGGCGTTGTAAAATCGGGTCATGACAATTTTGGTATCAGAGCATTTGGTTAAGCGACAACCTTGGCTCTGTTGGGTGTTACTTATTAGAGATAGAGTCAGTAGTACTCTAGAATGAGTTGAGTGTAATAATAGATATGAGCGCGTATTTGTTAGTGAAAATAAAAATTGTTTTATATTTTGATGATTGGTTTGTTGAGTGGTATATGGATTCTGGTCGGTATAGTCCGTACAACTCTATCGATAGGAATCTCTAAGCACTCGTATAGAACAATTCGACACGATATTGTTTTAAAATAGGGCGAATGAAATAATTTTACTCAAACTATTTTCTATAGAAAAGAAATCATTTTCCCTAAATTATTATAGTATATGGTTGCTTGATTGTTATGAGAATGGCAGTATTAAATTAGTATCATTGAAATTGAATAAGAAATTGAAATCATAACTAAAAGCTGAGAAATTAAATTTATATACAAATGGGAATTGTAAATATAAATGTGATTTATAATTTGAAATAGAATTCCAAAGAAGGGTTTTGAAAGGATTTGAAATTTGGAAAATTTGGAAATTTAAATCCCTTTTTAGTTCGAGAATGAATTTCTAAGGTTTTAGAAAAAAAAATGTTTTTGAAGGGGTAAAAGCTCTAAACTCTTTTCATTCGCTGGAAAATAACTCCGGTGATGAATGCAGCATCATCGATATTCATTTTCGAGTTTCCGGAAGAGAAATTGCTGCCAAATTATTTTAAAATGAACGTTGTTTCCAAAACTGGTTTGGACTTTTGAATTAAAAGATTAATTTGAATTTCTTTCAAAAATGATTTTTGAAAGTTTGAAAAGACTCTAGAATACTATATAAAATATTTATGGAATATCATTAAGTTTGATAACTTGTAAGTTTGAAGTTGTTAAAGTAAAATCTAACTTAAAGAGAAGTTAGATAAAAGTGAATGTGGAAACAAAATAAGTTGGAAGGAAAATTTAATTCAAGTGGAATTAAAAAAATAAAAATTGAATAAAAGAATTGAGATCGAAAATTTGAGTTAATTTGTATGAAGGTGAATTTGAGAAGTCTTGTAGACTAAATAATTGGAATAAAATCTTTAAAGGTGGAAAATAAAATTATGAATGAATAAATTTACAATTGCAATTAAATGAAAGTGAAATTGAATATTGAAATTCATTTCGAATTTGTAAGCGAATAGAACTGGAGTTGGAATTGAATTTGATTTGTAAAGCAGAGTATAGAAATAAAATTAGTAACTGAAACTAATAGAAGGAATGATTTTTAAATGAATTGAATTCAATAATTATAAATTAAAGGTGAATTAAATTCATATGGAATTTGAAATCCACTTTAAATATAAGTGGTTGAAAACCAAAATGGTGAATTGAAATTGAATTGTGTTTGGGAATGAACAAAAAGAATAAAATTGGAATTGAAACTAAATATTGAAAACCAATTTGAATTATGTGAAATAAAATGAAGTTGTAGAATTAGTTTGAATTGAACTTAAGTTAATAAAGGTAGAAATAAAATAAAAGATGGGTTGAGATAAAATGAATTGGAATTTGTAGTGAACTAGTAAATGAAACTAATTTAAAATAGTGATATAAATCAGTTGTGAATGAAAGATAATTAATAAAATTCAATATTTAGAAGGTAAATTGAAATAGGATTGAAATTGTAAATTGAATTCAGATGAAACTAAAAATGCAAGATTGAACGAAAATGGATATAAAAATTCAAAGGTGAATGATATTTGAATGTTGTAATTGAATATTATGGCTAGCAGGATATAGATGTGTATTAAAGGAAATGGAATTAGGATTTTGATTTCGAAGATTAAGTTTGAATCGCTCGACAAAAAGATATGTTTTTTAATTTCTATATGAAATTTAGTGATTTTCTTGTCCAGCCGCTTGGCCTTTTGTTTTCATTCTGAAATCTAGGGGCCGTGGTACCATTTTTGTAGTCGTACCGAGCAAGCCGCGCAAAGGAGACACTAGCAAATTTTTTGGAGAATTTAGGGCGTTAGAAAAATTTTGAGAAAATTTTGGAAATTTGAAATTTGAATTTAAATTTAAATTTGAATTGTTAAGAAAACAGTGTTATTTGGATTCTATGATTAATTTTGGAAAGTTAGTTGAAGTAATAATGGGTCTTTAATAAAAAGATTGGTTTTGACCGGTTGTTAAAACTGTTTATTTTAGGTACTTAATAAACGGGTTAAGATCCATTCTTCTTAACTAGTAATTTCGGGACGAAATTCTTTTAACGGGGGAAGGATGTGACGACCCTGAAATTTTGAACATTTCAAATTGGAAATATTTAATTGATTTTAAATGTTTTGGAGTTAATTTAAACTTGAATTTCAAATATCGCTATGAATTTGGCAGTTCAATTATTAGATTTAATTATTCGAAGTGGGTAAAAATTTGAATCTTTAATTTTAAGCTTGTTAAAAATATTTTCAAGGCTTAGAAAATTTATATTGATGACACTGAAGATAATAGAAACTACAGAATTGAATTTGAATGTGAATAATTCAGTTTTCAAATTTTGTCATTTAAAATCGACGTTTAAAATAGCCTTCCGAGGCACAATCTTGGAATTCGACGAAACCAGTTCCATTGGATCCGTAATATGTTATTATTATCGGATTTCAATTTTCATAGCATTCGGATTTTACGTGTGATTGTACGATGAGAAAACGCGCTGAAATTTATATCGAAATTTGATTTAAAAACTAGGTTCAAAAAGCTTTCTTCTCCATACGATCGAATTTGCACACAGAACATCTTCCAATGCGTTCGGATAGGCGTACAACATTATAAACGCCCAGCGGCACATCTGATCGGAGTTCGAGATTGTAAGTTGCGTAATTCGAGACTATTTGAATTTAAATTTAAAATTTAAAAATAAATGATAAGTAATATAATTGCATTACTAGCAAGCAGACACGTTGAGAAATATTTAGCACGTGTCTTTCTTCATGTTACACGCGTTCGTTACTTGTAAAAACTAAATATAATAAGCAAACAAATTAAAATAATTTCGTTCTTCTTTTCCAAAAGGAACGAAATAATTTAGGAAAAAAAGGGGGATTCATGGCCGCATTCGTTCGAATCGAATTAGAAATCCAAAGGGAAAAATGAAATCGTGATTTCCTTTCCCACTTTCAGAGAAAAAAAAATCGAACTCGAGTATAAAAATAAAAATGATAAACCACAACGATCGAACTCACAGCTCGAATTCGAGTCCAGGGGAGAGGGCCGCGAGTTCGTATTCATTTATCAATGGGTTCACGACGACGGCAAGTTCAAGTCGATGACGATTTGGTTGTGGGCTCGCGATTGGATGTGGCATCAAGAGACGAAGGCATTGGCGTTTGTTTCGATCGATGGGGTAGGCGCGTGCGTTGAGGTGGAAGCACAAAACAGCGAGGGCGGCGACGAGGTGATGCGCGAGGCTAGAGGAGGCGCTCTTTCATTCTGGTTGGAGGCAGCGTGGCATTCGAAGCAGTGGCGTCATGTGGTCGAAATGGCTAGGGTTTTAACTCGGTTGTAAGTATAAATTTTACAAATTTTATTTATCTACATTTTCGGAAAACAGAAAAAAATGTTATACTTTGAATATGTATAGATTGTATAAAATGTACATAGACTTTATTTCAAGTATATGAATGAAGGAAAATAATTTCTTTTTTGGTGAAATACAGTAGCCGTAAAATGCATATATATATATATATATATATATATATATATATATATATGTAGGATTTTGGTAAAAGTTTTTAAAAATATATTGCTTTTGAAAAAAGAAAATTTAATTTATATAGAAAATAGAAAGGAAAGTTATGTAGAATTAGTTTTTGAAGACTAGTGATTATTTTTGGTTTCACATTGAATAATAAGTAAGCATGTACACATTGAAAAATAATTTATTAAAGAAAATTTAGTTTTAAATTTAATTTTTAGTTAAATAAATTTATTAAAAAGGAATTTGTTTAAAATTAAAAATATTAGTTTAAAATCAAAATTGTTAGTTAATTAAATTTATTAAAGGAAAATGAGTTTAAGAAATTTAATTATTATTTTAAAATTAAATCTATTAAATGGAAATTTATTGTTTGATTTATTTCGAATATTAATCAACTGTATGAAACTGTCTATACAAGGTTTAATACTGTGAAGAAGACTAGTCTGGATTGGAAACGGATTGCAAATAAAAAGGTGAGATCTCGTCACTCAATTAAATATTTTTCTGATTTTAATTTTGAATAGTTAGGTTTAAAATTGATTATGCTTGGATGATTGATTTATAATCAGTTATATTAGTTTAGACCCTATGTGTCGCATAATAGCGGATGTTATTATATTTAAACCCATATACCGCGATATTCCACCTCGAAGTGGAATTGGTATTATATATGTATTTGGAGTTGTTGATTTCTCGCATTATATAGCGGATAAGACCCTATGCGCCGCATAATAGCGGATGATATTTTATAAATCCCATATACCGCGATATTCCAGCTCGAAGTGAAATTGGTATTTAATTGTTATGCTAACGTCTGCGGATGTAGGGAAACAGGTTGGAGGGATCCAACTGGATTCCTCAAAACATTTTTATTTTCAAAATTTTGTGTTGCTTATTTATAATCTGTGAGTGACTATTTATGATTGAAACCATTGAAGGCTAAAATTTAGCCGAATATATTATTGGTATCGTAGTATTACGGAAATATGAAATTGAAATTTTGAAAATTAAAGTAGAAAAGCCTAGAACGTTACAATTAAAGTATAAAAGTTGATTTTAGTAATCCTATCGAATTAATTCCAAAATATGGAAAAAGATTTTAATAAAGGGATTTTAAGTAATATTGTTTAATAGTCAAAGAATTTATTTAAAATTTAGATTCTAATGGTTTGGGAGGAATAAAGGGATTTATTTAAGACAAAAAATCTTTGGGAAATCCATTTGGAAATTGATCGTAGTGATTGAAAATTAATTTGGAAAATAAAATTTGAAATTGATTTGATATTTTAAAATTAATTTGGGAAATCAATTTGAAATTGATTTGATATTTGAAAATTAATTTGGGAAATCAAATTGGAATTTGATTTTGTGTTTGAAATAAATTAGAAATCAATTTAGGATTTGATGTGGTTTGAAGGTGATATTTGGAAATCGATTTAAAATTCGTATATCAGTTGATATTTGGAAATGTAAATTCACAACGGGAATTTGTAAAGAAAAGGGAAATTGTTTAAAAAATACTGGTTTATTTTTAAAGTGTGGAAAGGAATTTACAGATTTGAAATGTAAATTGAAATAAATCGAGAAGGGTTTATTAATTGGTTTGAACGGACCATTTTGAAGTGAAAGTGTACTTTCGCTGAAAAGCCGAGTATGTTTTGAAAGTAGCTTTTAAAGTATAAATTAAAAGTTCTAAAGTTGGTTTTAAAAGAATATTTTAGAGAAAATTATTTTCTTAAGTTATTTTGAAAATCTTTAGAGCAAAGATTTATTTAGTAAATTATAGAAGTGATTATTTAAAGACTTAATTGATAATTTTTTTAGAAAATGGTTATTTAAATATTTATACTCTATCTACTAATTTTACTTTAAAAATTAGTTTGGACTTAAAATTTATATGTAATATCAGTATAATGTTTTTATAACTAATATTTTAAGTAAAGTTTTTAAAATAGTTTTTTACTTTAAATATTTCCAAATATATATTTGGATAAGTGATTTGAATTATTTTTAAAAATATGCGGACTTGGCAGATTTTCAGTGGAAATAAACGATTTCAGGAATTTTATTCCGCGAGTGAAAAATGTTTTGAAATTTGTTTTCAAAAGAATGAAATGTGGAAATTGATTTGAAATTATTTTTCAAATGGATGAAGTGCGAAGTTATATCTTGCGAAGATATGTTGAAATTAAATAATTTCGAAAAATTATTTGATATCCAATGACTGTTGTAAATGATGATTGATAGTTAAATAACCGACTATCATTATTGCCTTTAAATGACATTTGAATTTCGATGTGACCGGGAGTCGGATTCCTACTAGATATTCGAAACCCACATCGAACCATTGTGATTGTGATGGATCTTTTGTTTAAAAGATCAAAGTGGAATTTGTTGTGATTTTTTTGAATCTGAATGCAACACTTATTTTTTAAGTAAGCGCTCGTTATTCGGATTAGCCGGGAGAGGACCTTGTGTCATAAAACCCATTCCGAATAACGATACGACGAAATGGGATTGCATTTGAAGATGGTGTTGAAGACCGGGTATTTTTGGAAGCGAAAGGATTACCTGTCCAATTCTCTGCACCGGGTTGCTCCGGTATAGAGATTTTATCACCCTTTGTGATGGGAATTCCAGACGCGATTAGTGAATATCCGGATTGCTAGGGCTTCTTTGGAAGTGCCTTCGGTTCCGTTCAATCCCGGAACGGACTTGTATGGACGTGTGTCTGACGTTACACTTTGAGATGCAAAGCTGGTGCTATCAAATATATTTCTGTTGGTGCCGGGGAATTTATTCTCTTAGCTTATCACCTTTTTTCTGTGACGTACGAGCCAGAGGTTATGTAGTTGATGGTTACTAGTGGTACATTCCCAATTTGGTAATGTGGCATACGAAGTGCTGCTGATCATTTGTTGATCGAAGCATGGCTTTTGTGAAAAGCGTAGCTTTATGGACGAGACTTCGTCAGACCTCACACCCCGGAATGGTCGAAACAGGAAGGATGCAGCAAGGTTATAGGGGGTAGCGTCCCTTAGGGTATGTGCATTTCCTTCTGGATAGAAGTGATATCATGGTATGTAGCCCAAATACTTAACTTATGTGGATTTCACAAATATATATTACTTTGTGATTGTTGTTGTTGAGGATCCTCGGATAAAGGTTGTTTATGACCGGGGGATGACATACTCATGTAGTAGTTACCTATTTTTGCAGAGGTAACCCGGCCTTGTGTTGGCAGAGATCCGGTTAGGTTCTCAGAGCGTCCCTCCAGAGGCGTACCCATGTGGCCCAGGAAGTTCCTTTGCCTGACCATTTGTTGGAAATCCAATCACCAATACGCGCCTTTTACGCTTTTAGTTGTATAACCTTCCATCTAATATGGTAGCTATAGCAAACATACTATAATGGTACGCATGCTGGCTAAGATTAATATTATACTTGCAAATGTTTTCTGCACTATGCACTATTGATAATATAAAAAAGGTTTTGCGTATTAAGCATGTTTGACTATCATAAGGAGAAATCTCCCCCAAGTGTGCGATTGCATTGTGTGTGTGCCGGGAAACCTTATGGTAGTTTCATTTTCCAAAAAGCATTACGGATTTCTTTTAAATTTCTTTGTTTTTCTTTTGTAAAAGAATAACTATTTTTTAAGATCTCACACCAGTCCCATGACTGACCTGGAGTTTAATGTTCCCTTTCCAAACTCTGGGTGTCCATAATTTTCCACACAGGTAGTCTAGAGTCAGGTTATCAGTTATTCGGGAGTGAAGTCAGAAAAGAGTTGCTGTGGAAATCAGGAGTTGAAGCTGGATGGCGAGACATATCTCTCTACTATGTAGTGTCCGTTGCAATGGTTAGTGTAAATCAGTTTTTATGTGGTCAAGCTATAAAGAATGCAAGTGTAAGTATTTAGTTGTTGTAAACTCTGTTAAATGTGATGTATAAACTGATATAGTATTTTTATTTTAAAGGTTATTTATTTGTCTATTATACATTGTTCCGCTGTGAAATGTGAGATTATGTTTATTGTTTCTATTCTTCTTTATCTTCTTCTTCTTTAAACCCTAACGGTTCGGTTTTTTGGCATTAGATTGTGTGGCATTTGATATAGTGGATGTATTAATGTCGACTTTCGGGCGTCGTAAAATCGGGTCGTGACAAAAAAAATTCTAAATTTTAAGATATAAATGGCCTAAAATCAGATACAAGATAACCTATTTTTTGAATCAAAATCTTCGGAATTCAAGTTCAACGCTCTACCGCTTCTTGTCTATACTTTCGACCAACCTCCATCTCAAGCCTCGTCCAAGCTATTGGAAGGGAGAGGGTATTGTGTGATAGTGTTTAAAGGAGTAGGCAGTAGTTAGTGAAGTGTTGTTTGATTAGAATGTTGGTCGGAAGTTTATCGCTTTAGTTTATAGTGAGAAACTCTATTTAATATATAGACACACAACACATACATGTTTGATGATGTGTTATGATTGATATGGATGATTATATATGATCTGATCATCGAGTATTGATTTTCTGATATGATTGTTAAATTGTTTTACCAAGTCACGTTAATACACGTCGATAAACACAAAGGAAATCACATTCTTTTTGAAAATGAAATAGTATCTATGGAATGCTTAAACCTTTTGGAAATGGTTTTAAAATGAGTTAGAAATATTTTATAAACATTTAAATATGTTTAAAGAAATAAAGAAAGAAAAAATTAAGATTTCATCTTGTATATGTCCAAAACAATTTTCCTAAAAAATGCACTTTTACAGCAAAGTGACCAAAGTTTAAAATTTATATTTTAAATGTTTTAAAAATATGAAATAAATCCTAAAAAATATTTTAAAATTTTTAAAAGAGATTTAAGTTGAAAAGATGGATTTCTAAATGATTTAAATGTCGTTTTGAAGAATATTTTTAAAATATATTTGCAACACATTTCTCAACGCTTTTCGTAGCAGTTTTTAATAACTTTTGAAACATAGTTTTAAACTTAACGATTCTTTCCTAAATCTTTTGTGAATGATTTTAAAAGAATAATAAATAATTTAAAGATGATTTGGAAGTTTAAATAGGAGTTTGAATAAATGGTTAGTAGGAATTATTTATACCACTTAAACAAAAAGAAAAGAATATTGAATGTAATAACAAATTGAGTATGCCAAAACGACTAGTACATTTGTCCCGCCTATGAGATCTGGGAAGATAAAACAAGGTGTTTAACAAGGTTAGAAATGGAGCAATCAGTTCCCTGAACTTACCTGCCCCATTTTTTCTCTTTTTAGGCGAGGGTTGGAACAGGTTGAAAGCTAAGCCTGTGCTCTAAAAAGATTATATCAAGTTTTCCAAATAAAAAAAGATTAATATTATCCAAAATTTGAGCAATCTCCAAAATGAGTAAACTACTACTTGGAGTGCATAGGATAATCTTCTTATAATTGGTATTAAATTTCGAATATGGAACTCGTCCTATTCATGGAATTTAAAAGGGTGATCACACCATTATTCCACACATAGCACTTGTTGAATACGGAAATAGATATTGAGTAAAAGTAGAATGATTTCTATGATCCTATTTACTTAATAGTATTTGCTAAGGTTGATTTTAGGGTATACAGTAAACAATGTCTTGAATAACATTGTTTTTGACCCACCTAAAAGTTAAGTAATTTGGATCGTGTGTTAAGTGAGGAAATTTGAAATATTATCTAAAGCAAAAGAATGAATTAACTTAGTATTACTCTAAGACAAAAAGAAATCTTTGATTAATATTTAATAATTGATTTGGATAAGATTTGCTAAGTAAAAGAGAAATTGATTGGAATTATTCCAAGATCTAATAAGGTTTAATAAATCAATTGATTTGATAAATGAGGCTTAATGATTCCATATACACTTGAAAAGAAAATGGAATAAATTGAAAAGAATATATCTAAAAAATATATTTTATAAAAGATGAAGTAATTGATTGATGATTGATATCCACTTACGAACTTAACATCTTTCTATTGATAATTGGATTTCGAAGGAACTAGTGTCGGATTTGGATGATTCCTATCCGAAAACCACTTCGAACGAATTTACGTGTTCGAAGAATAAAGTTGTTTGAAGATGGAGATATTGAGACGAATAATACAAGGGACTCTTGTTGATTAATTGGGCATAAACTCCCGATTCACTATATTGTAGCAGTGGTCTCTTTGTTATGAAAAACCTCAAAACCACAAGGACTTCTCGTCTAGTAATGGCCGAGGAAAGTACCTTCGGTTTCGTTCAGTCCCAGAACAAGCTTGTATGGATTGATGTTTGACAGTGCATTTTCTGAGATCACGTACATTGGTTTTACAAACATACATCTATGGTGGCGGCGAAGGCAACTTCTCTTAGCTTAACATCCTCCTAGATACGTAGGAGCTCAAGGGGTGTATTTTTATGGAAGGCAATTAGTAGTCAACGAAAATGGCAATTTGGCATTCAAAGATGATGTGATATGTGGAAAGGTAATCGTAGCCTCAAGCCTCATCACCCGAAAATGACAGAAATAGGGTAAAAGTAGCAAGGCTAAGTAGGTCACTCCCAATTAGGAGATGTCATCATCCTTCTAGATTTACTCTACACATGTCTATGTATGTGGTGAATGCATGAATCGGGTACCCATTAAAGGTCGATAACGACAGGGGTGATGACATATTCGACACTATCCAGCATGAGGGATTGGCCGGTTTTGTAACAACCCGAAAATTTCGATCCCGAAATTTTCGGATAGTTAGTGAAAAGAAGGAAAAGAAAGAAGAAGAAGAACAGAAAACCAAACCCAATGTCTCACATGCACGGTGGATAAAATATAATATCACATAAATAATACTTATACGAAAGAAACTGTACTTTTTAAATTACACTTTATTATTTCAGAGTTACAACAGATTTACAATCTCGGAACAGATAAATCTATCTGTTTCAGATATTATAATATATTAACATCAGAAGCTCTCCATACGTTCCTGCTCTCCAGCTCGTCTCCTGAGCTCTAGAACGTCCTTACCTGAAAATCTGTAATACTCGGTCTGACCCGAGCATTACATCAAAGTAACACCCGGGTCAGGCTGGAAACCAGCGTGAGTAAATCCATCTAACATGTAATACAAAAGTAAACAACTCATATAAACCCGGGGTATCAATTTATAACTTCACAAGTCGTTATAGACATCACTTATATCATACATCAATTTCTAAGTGTCAAACTTAGATTAAATGGTCCCATTCACTTTAATCATTCCAATTCATTCTATTGATTCCATACATCATATTATAAAGAATCGAAGTGGTTTCGGGTATTTACTAATACCCGACTTCGGTCTCTTCGAATCCAATGTCATCTAACCCAAGTTATTTAATTAAATGAAATTCAATATTAGTTATCGAATAACATGTTTATATAGCAATCCATCATTGATAGACAATCACATTATCGTCGACCATCCAACATATCAATCACAAAGCAATTTATATAAGAGATATCAACCAATTCAAAGCACTCATCATCATTCAATCATTAATATGCAAGATTTATCACTTCATTACTTATATTAATTAATGATCCTCAAATGACTTCCATTGGTTAATTATTATTAAATTTTATTTAATAATTAACCTTTGACTTAATTATATTCAATAATCAATCTTAATTAATCAAAAGCATAAATTAACTTTCCTTAATTACTCCATGGATTAAACTAACTCCTTGATTGATTTTATTAATTAATCCTCTAATTTCAATAAGTAATTAATTCTTAATAAATTAGCCTTTCCCCATCACATCAACTGATCCCTTATTTACTTTTATAAAGTAATTAATAACAATTTATTTCATTTATCCTTAATTAATTTCTCAAATTAATTATCCTATAACCACTTATACTGGTTAATTATCGTTTAATTAATCATTTTTTATATTGAGTAGTTAAATCCTTAATTATTTTTACTGAGGTAATTATTCACTAATTACTTCATTTAGGGATTCCCTTTTTTTTATTCAATTGATCAATTACATTTAATGATTATCCATTAATTACTTCTCTAAGTAATTATATTTAATAGTTATACTTAACCAATGGCCACATAGGTCTATCCTTAATTAATTTATCAAATTAATTATCTCAAATTAATTATCTTAACTAATTATCTCATAATCATTAGTTAGTGATCCTTTAAACACATTCATTAACTATTCCTTTATTACTTATATTAAGTAATTACCCCTTGGATTATTAATTTCAGATTAATTAACTCTGGTTAATTTAGTAAGTGATTAACTTTAATTACTTTTACTTTGGAAAATATAGATTCCATTTCTCTAGACACTTACTTAAAATTTGAAACACCCTTCAAGATTTAAACAAATATTCCTTTTTTTTTAAAAAAAAACTTAATTATTTTAGACCTTAATATTGTTAAAACCCTCCGCTTTTACCAATCTGCATATTTCCTTTACCCCTTTAAAATTGGATACTAATCCACTTTAAAACTTAAAAATCTGAGAACAGATTTATTTAAAAGTCAAAACCTGAACATATTGATGGAATAACCCGAGCTAATTCACTATTTCCCATGCCATTCACGAGTACTTGCTTCTACAGAAATGCTTCGAGACAAACCCTATAGATTCCTCGAGTTTGACCCGATCCCATTCCATCTTCCCCAAAACCATCGATCGTCCCAAATTCCAAACGTGCACATACACGTGTACAGACCACTCACCCTCCTCCGACCAACCATTCCGGCCCCAACAGATCGCCGAAGACCCCTTCACCACAGTCAAGCACCCAGACCATCGTCGTTTCCCCCAAATCAACAATTGAACTGCCACCCCTCCCTGGAACCACATCATCGATACAAAAATTCCTCACCGATGACAACTCAGATCACCAGAGGGCGTGCTACTTCACTCAGAGACGCATCAAGACATGCTGCGTTCGATTCTCTAGGTCCCCTTCATCTCGATCCCCTGGTGATGACGAGCCAATCCCAAAACTCACGATGAAAAATACAAGCTCTTAAACCCTACTCCGACCTCCTCTGGCTACCACGGCCATCAAGAACCCTCAAGAATATTTTTCCAGCAATCGTCCATCCAATGGCTACCTTCAGCTCCAATTCCGATGACCACCCCCTCGTTCAACATCGAGAATTCGACAATTAAAGCATTTCCGTTCATCTCGACAATTCACAGCCAATACCAATTTAAAAATCATGATTTTGTTTTTAAAATTCATCATTTTTGATGGCAATTCTAATCATATGATCAAAATATGGAAATATGATGATCGAATTCTTGACATTGTTAAATTTTTCACTGTAATTCATATATTTAAAACGATTACTCAATAATTCCACTCGAATCTATTTTTAAACAAAATGTTAACATATTACAAACATTCCTCCTTCAGACATCAGAGCCTAGATTCGATTGTACAATGATCAATTAAATGTCTTTGGTAATTTTGAACCTCCAGTATGACAGAGATGATGTATACAAACATATGCACATATCTGCATATTGATATAGCTCTATATTTATCAACATGAAACATATTATTATTCATATCAACTACATTCCAAGTCATTACTCAAATTTTATCACATGAAAAAAAAAAACTAAACTACAATATGACTAAATCTGTTTTTAACAGGCTTACTCACCTTTTACAGAAGCACAAAGCACCCCCTTTCAACTTTGTTTTGAAAACTTTAATCTTTAAAGCTTGAGTTTCATGCTGATGTAACTGAAATGCTATTGCTCCCTATCCAACTATATACATGCAGGAGTTCCAGATTTAAAAAGACATGCAAGTTTGAATTCGCCACTGATCTAGTTTTACTTGCGTGCTGATGATTTTCAGAGGAAGGAATGCAGGCATTGATCTACAGGTTGATGATTTCTTATTTGAGGAAGAATGCAGACATTTCAATTTGATTTTAGAATTTTTTTTAGAGTAATGAGTTCAGCTGAAAGATTTTCTTGTTTTAGAATTGAAAAATGAGAAAAGAAAAGAATGGAAGAAGGCAAGTGTTTATATATCTTATTTATGATTTTTAAGAAAAATTCAAATTCAAATTTGACACTTGTTTTATGCATAGCATAAATTCCTTTCATTTGTTAAATACCATTTATAGTTAAACTACACATGTTATCAACAAGCCTTAGAGTCAAACACTTGTAATAATGCAATTTTATAATATTTTTAAGTGACTTTTGATAGTTTTTGAAATAAAATTTTCTAATTAAATAAATACCCTTTCTAAACTAACAAATGCTTTCAAATTATGTTTTAATATATATACATACCTATATATTTGTGCATGTATATACTTAAAATTTCAATATAATGAAGTTTACACATATCTATTGATATATTAATTAATTTACTTTAAGATATATCATTTCCAAATATTTATAAAGGAAGGTCAAATGAATATTTATCTAAATATTCATTAGTCATTATTTATAATAGTTCATATTCACCGATATACATACCCAGATATATCTTAATTATCAAAATTTCATTTAAAAAAAATCAATAATTCAATCAATTTACCCAGTTAATTATCAAACTAACAGTTGATCAAATTTCGGATTATCACATTCCTCCCCCCTTAGAATCTTTTCGTCCTCGAAAAGGAACGAAACCAGAATCTATTAAATGCTTAAAATCAGATAAATTATTCTTTGATTATTCTTAAAACACTTTTAAAACCTATACAGTATTACAATAATAGTTTTATAAAAATACTTTTATAACTCGATGTCTCAACCAGTCCATCCTTGTTCTCACAGAAATTCGGTCATACGTTGATCAGGCGTAGGACTGAAAATCTACAAGTAATTAGTAGACCCATTTTCAACATCCGGTGAAAATAGTTTGAAAATAAATTTTATTGAAAATATTGAAAATAGTTTTTGAAAATAGAGGATATATCTTTGGTGGGAATGCTCTGGAAATCATCACCCCCATCCATGGTCGCAGTTACCCCGATGGTTACGTTGTCGTCCCGACAAAATTCACAGATAACTGTAGGCCTCCGCGCCCCTCGATTACACCATGGAACCCCGCTACAGATAGCAGCTACAACTGGGATTACGTAGCTATCACAGCTAAAACCCATATAACTGTAGGCATCAGCGCCCTCGAATTTCGCTGCCAAAAGAATGAAACTTCTCCACTCTACTTGACCATAGATCGCAGTCTACCGATGTTGCGTTGCCTTCCCGACAAAATCAAGTGTAGACCGTTGACACTCATCCTCCACCCGATTTTCGCTATGGTCCCCACAGTAGACCGCAGTGACATCGAGTTACACTGTCGTCACAGCATAACCCAAATGCCCCTGTAGGCATCAGCGCCCTCGACTTTCGCTACCCAATAATCCTCAGGAACTAGTTTGTCCGGACTCCTCACAGGATCAACTTTAGAGCCCCCCTTGGGGCTCAAGGCAGCACCACCCGGTGGTACTCCTGAGAAGTCCATTTCAAGGGAGCGCCTTTTTCTCCAGAGCTATCATCAAAACATTTTTATACTATATATATAGTATCTTTAAATCATACACCTAGTATGATCTCATACAAAGCTCCTTTACACAAAATCGATTATTCCAAAATTGATAATTCTCAAACTAGGCTTTCCAAATATAATATTGATTTTACCCAAAAATCAAAAGCCTTTCCAAAACCATAGGTTCCCAAAACCCTTTTTTCCAAAATCCTCATATGATCCTTTATATAAATATATATTCAGATATAGAAAATCTTTCAAAACTTTGGATCATTTCAAATCGGTATAAAACTCCTTTTATACTTCAAACACTTTCAAAATCCTTTCTTTCTGGCAAAAGATTTATCAAGGGGAGTTTTATCTTGTATAACAAAGATATATAACTTTGTTTATTAAAAATCAAATATTCAAATTTGATTACTCCTTTCAATATCATTTCCATTCAAATCCGTACGATGTACACATATCATCCGTACTCTATACCAATCTGATCGCTCACTCAATCACACAATTTCACTTCCGAACTAGTATCGTCCACCCGACTTCCTAGTGTGGACACAGATCTGGTTTCTTGATCAGAAACCGTCATTCTCCTTGCATAGTCATAACTATGATAGAGAACATCCAGAACCAATCAACAATCCATATCCAGGTTCGCCGTCGAAAATCGAGTGAAAAATCCCACTCGGATCGATATAACTATCTCGAAATTCTGTGCTCGAACCTTGATCAAATCACTATGCGAATAGAATAACATACGTACACCCTACGTATTTGTCTTATTGGTTATTAGCCAAATTAATTCCATTTCTATTCACATTCACTTTGATTTTCATTCACTTACTCACAATTGTATTAATCCACATTTGGATTATTCCTTAAATTCTTATCTCGATTGGGTATCCATCCAATAACAGTTTGAACTCTGTCTAGTTTAATTTTAGAAAATAGCTTGAAAGTTAAAAATAGATAAGTAGTTGAAAAATAATTACTAGTTTGTTAAATAGGTGTAAAATAGTTAAAATATTTATAGAAATTTTTAAATAATTTCAAAATATTAGTAAGATAGTAATTAATTTATAAAACAGTTGGAAAATTGCTAAACTGTTCCAAAAATAATTGTAAAATAAATATAAGATAGTTTGGCTTTCAAAAGAAAGGTTGTATATATAATAAATTGCTTGGAAAAATAAGTTTATATTAAAACAATTTATATTAAAAATAGTCCAGAGTCAAAACTGCTCACTTCCCAATCCCCATTTTCATCAATTAAATTTAAATTCCCTTTTACATTTAAATTGACCCAATTCCAATTTTTAAATAACTTCAATTTCCATTGAAATTGATTCATTCCCAATTCAAGTTGAATTAATTCTCTATTCCTTTTCAAATTTAAATCAAATTCCATTTGATTTTAAACATATTCAACTTTAATTACAATCCCAAGTTATTCCAATCACTTTGGACTAATATCCATTCAATTGAACCCACTTCAATTCCAATCCATTTCAACTCCAGTTTGAATTAATCCCAATTCAAACTCTATTTCCAAATCAAGATGAATTATCCTTGATTTCTTTTCAATATTTAATTCAAATTCCATTTGAATTTAAAATTATTCAACTTTAATTACAATTCCAAATTATTCCAATAAATTTGGACAATTTTCAAATTGAATCCACTTCAATTTCAAATCGTTACAAATTAATCCAATTCAAATTTTACATTTGAATCTTATACTCATACATCTTCAATCACACTTTCAATTACTTCAAATCAAATTCAATTTGAACTAATTCAAATTTCAAATTTTAAACCATCTCGAATTATATAAATTCAAGCTAATACTTCAAATGTTGATTTAATTCCTTTAAATCAATTTACCTTTTATCCCAACAATGGATTACCATACTCCATTCCTCATTCATTTAAAGAAATCCAATTCACATTTTAAAGATTATTAATAACAATAGGATGATATCATCCAATTATTTCAAAACATCCACTCATTTCCAATTTTCGAATCTCAAACCCAAATTTGAGATCACTCAACTCTCAAATATAATCAATTATTTAACTTCCTAAGTTAAATCTTAATTTCATATTAAAATTTACAAATCAGGTTGAACAACCTAACATATTTAACTTTTCCTAAGTTAAACTCAATTCACTTAATCCAGTCAACCTTACCCAGTTTGAACTTCCATTTCAAATTCTAAACTTCACATTAATAATCTTTCCATTTATGAGTTCAAAAACTTATCACCTTGGGTGTTACATCTTATTCTAAATTTAAAACTCAATATTTAGAGTTTATCTCAAACCATCTTTGATATTATGTATATTCTCATATATACATATTTACTTCTTGGCTCTCCAAGCCAATTTTAAAATTTAAACCACCTTTGGTTTCAATTCAAAACAAATTTTTTTAAAATTTTCAAACATTTCTTATTTGAAATAGGACCATTTCATTCAAGTGCCTTAAATAATATTATTTATTATTTTCTTTAAATTAATTACATCATTAATTAATTCCAATTAATCACATTCGGTAATTAACTTATTTCTTAATTACCTTCATTAAGTAATTATCCTTTAAATTACTTACCTCTAGTTACTTCATTAAGTAACTTCTTCTTAATTTATCATTTCCAATTATTATCCATTAAATAATCTTATTAAATAAAGTTCAATTAATGACATAATTTAATTGATTATCCTGAACCCTTTCCCAATTTCAAGATTTAATTCCAGTTTGAATCCATTTCAAACTTGTCTTTGATTTAATTTCAATTCGGTTGTAATTCTATTACCACTTAATTCTTACTATTACTTTTAATTTAATTAATGTTACAACCAATTTCCTTAATATAATAGATAATCTATTTCTTATATAAGATTCGTTTACTTTTGAAATCATTTAAAAATCTTTATATAAGAAAATAACAAGTACGCTTTCTCATATATATATATATGTACACTCAACTCATTCTAGGGTACCACTTACCCTATCCTTAATGAGTAATCCCAATAGAGCCAAGGTTCTCGCTTAACCTTCAGCTCTGATACCAAATGTAACAACCCGAAAATTTCGATCCCGGATAGTTAGTGAAAAGAAGGAAAAGAAAGAAGAAGAAGAACAGAAAACCAAACCCAAAGTCTCACATATGCAGTCGATAAAATATAATATCACATAAATAATACTTATACGAAAGAAACTGTACTTTTCAAATTACACTTTATTATATCAGAGTTACAACAGATTTACAATCTCAGAACAGATAAATCTATCTGTTTCAGATACTATAATAAATTAACATCAGAAGCTCTCCATACGTTCCTGCTCTCCAGCTCGCCTCCTGAGCTCCAGAACGTCCTTACCTGAAAATCTGTAATACTCGGTCTGACCCGAGCATTACATCAAAGTAACACCCGGGTCAGGCTGGAAACCAGTGTGAGTAAACCGATCTAACATGTAATACAAAAGTAAACAACTCAAATAAACCCGGGGTATCAATTTATAACTTCACAAGTCGTTATAGACATCACTTATATCATACATCAATTTCTAAGTGTCAAACTTAGATTTAATGGTCCCATTCACATTAATCATTCCACTTCATTTTATTGATTCCACACATCAGATTATAAAGAATCGAAGTGGTTTCGGGTATTTACTAATACCCGACTTCGGTCTCTTCGAATCCAATGTCATCTAACCCAAGTTATTTAATTAAATGAAATTCAATATTAATTATCGAATAACATGTTTATATAGCAATCCATCATTGATAGACAATCACATTATAGTCGACCATCCAACATATCAATCACAAAGCAATTTATATCAGAGATATCAACCAATTCAAAGCACTCATCATCATTCAATCATTAATATGCAAGATTTATCACTTCATTACTTACATTAATTAATGATCCTCAAATGACTTCCATTGGTTAATTATTATTAAATTTTATTTAATAATTAACCTTTGACTTAATTATATTCAATAATCAATCTTAATTAATCAAAAGCATAAATTAACTTTCCTTAATTACTCCATGGATTAAACTAACTCCTTGATTGATTTTATTAATTAATCCTTTAATTTCAATAAGTAATTAATTCTTAATAAATTAGCCTTTCCCCATCACATCAACTGATCCCTTATTTACTTTTATAAAGTAATTAATAACAATTTATTTCATTTATCCTTAATTAATTTCTCAAATTACTTATCCTATAACCACTTATACTGGTTAATTATCGTTTAATTAATCATTTTTTTTATTAAGTGGTTAAATCCTCAATTATTTTTACTGAGGTAATTATTCACTAATTACTTCATTTAGGGATTCCCTTTTTTTATTCAATTGATCAATTACATTTAATGATTATCCATTAATTACTTCTCTAAGTAATTATATTTAATAGTTATACTTAACCAATTGACACATTGGTCTATCCTTAATTAATTTATCAAATTAATTATCTCAAATTAATTATCTTAACTAATTATCTCATAATCATTAGTTAGTGATCCTTTAAACACATTCATTAACTATTCCTTTATTACTTATATTAAGTAATTACCCCTTGGATTATTAATTTCAGATTAATTAACCCTGGTTAATTTAGTAAGTGATTAACTTTAATTACTTTTACTTTGGAAAATATAGATTCCATTTCTCTAGACACTTACTTAAAATTTGAAACACCCTTCAAGATTTAAACAAATATTCCTTTTTTTAAAAAAAAAAAAACTTAATTATTTATTGTTAAAACCCTCCGCTTTACCAATCTGCGTATTCCCTTTACCCCTTTAAAACTGGATACTAATCCACTTTAAAACTTAAAATCTGAGAACAGATTTATTTAAAAGTCAAAACCTGAACATATTGATGGAATAACCCGAGCTAATTCACTATTTCCCCATGCCATTCACGAGTACTTGCTTCTACAGAAATGCTTCGAGACAAACCCTATAGATTCCTCGAGTTTGACCCGATCCCATTCCATCTTCCCCAAAACCGTCGATCGTCCCAAATACCAAACGTGCACATACACGTGTACAGACCACTCACCCTCCTCCGACCAACCATTCCGGCCCCAACAGATCGCCGAAGACCCCTTCACCACAGACAAGCACCCAGATCATCGTCGTTTCCCCCAAATCAAAAATTGAACTGCCACCCCTCCCTGGAACCACATCATCGATACAAAAATGCCTCATCGATGACAACTCAGATCACCAGAAGGCGTGCTACTTCACTCAGAGACGCATCATGACATGCTGCGTCCGATTCTCTAGGTCCCCTTCATCTCGATCCCCTGGTGATGACGAGCCAATCCCAAAACTCACGATGAAAAATACAAGCTCTTAAACCCTACTCCGACCTCCTCCGGCTACCACGGCCATCAAGAACCCTCAAGAATATTTTTCCAGCAATCGTCCATCCAATGGCTACCTTCTGCTCCAATTCCGATGACCACCCCCTCGTTCAACATCGAGAAATCGACAATTAAAGCATTTCCGTTCATCTCGACAATTCACAGCCAATACCAATTTAAAAATCATGATTTTATTTTTAAAATTTATCATTTTTGATGGCAATTCTAATCATATGATCAAAATATGGAAATATGATGATCGAATTCTTGACATTGTTAAATTTTTCACTGTAATTCATATATTTAAAACGATTACTCAATAATTCCACTCGCCTCCTTCAGACATCAGAGCCTAGATTCGATTGTACAATGATCAATTAAATGTCTTTGGTAATTTTGAACCTCCAGTACGACAGAGTTGATGTATACAAACATATGCACATATCTGCATATTGATATAGCTCTATATTTATCAACATGAAACATATTATTATTCATATCAACTACATTCCAAGTTATTACTCAAATTTTATCACATGCAAAAAAAAAAAAAAACTTAACTACAATATGACTAAATCTGTTTTTAACAGGCTTACTCACCTTTTACAGAAGCACAGAGCACCCCCTTTCAACTTTGTTTTGAAAACTTTAATCTTTAAAGCTTGAGTTTCATGCTGATGTAACTGAAATGCTATTGCTCCCTATCCAACTATATACATGCAGGAGTTCCAGATTTAAAAAGACATGCAAGTTTGAATTCGCCACTGATCTAGTTTTACTTGCGTGCTGATGATTTTCAGAGGAAGGAATGCAGGCATTGATCTACAGGTTGATGATTTCTTATTTGACGAAGAATGCAGACATTTCAATTTGATTTTAGAATTTGTTTTAGAGTAATGAGTTCAGCTGAAAGATTTTCTTGTTTTAGAATTGAAAAATGAGAAAAGAAAAGAATGGAAGAAGGCAAGTGTTTATATATCTTATTTATGATTTTTAAGAAAAATTCAAGTTCAAATTTGACACTTGTTTTATGCATAGCATAAATTCCTTACATTTGTTAAATACCATTTATAGTTAAACTACACATGTTATCAACAAGCCTTAGAGTCAAGCACTTGTAATAATGCAATTTTATAATATTTTTAAGTGACTTTTGAAAGTTTTTGAAATAAATTTTTCTAATTAAATAAATACCCTTTCTAAACTAACAAATGCTTTCAAATTATATTTTAATATATATACATACCTATATATTTGTACATGTATATACTTAAAATTTCAATATAATGAAGTTTACACATATCTATTGATATATTAATTAATTTACTTTAAGATATATCATTTCCAAATATTTATAAAGGAAGGTCAAATGAATATTTATCTAAATATTCATTGGTCATTATTTATAATAGTTCATATTCACCGATATACATACCCAGATATATCTTAATTATCAAAATTTCATTTTAAAAAAATCAATAATTTAATCAATTTACCCAGTTAATTATCAAACTAATAGTTGATCAAATTCCGGATTATCACAGGTTTTGTGTTGGTTTGGGCGTTCAGTATTTAGACCCTAGGTGAATCCCTCTAGAGGTGTACTGTCGGAAGGTAGTCCCTTACCTTGTCATTTGTATGGAAATCCATTCTCCATTAAGAACCAGCAGTTTTTTTTTTTTGTATTGGCATAATCAATATCCCCAGAATTTAATAATGCTAACAATTTCGGCTAAGATTAATAAGCTTATTTGCAATGTTTTCAAAGATATGTCATTAGAAATAATAAAAAAATTTGATATATAAAAGAGTTTTAGTTATCATAAGGTAAAAACCCGTCCGTGTTTATGTGAGGGCGTTGTCATATGAGATACTCTTTATTTTCAAAAGATTATATTCAAAGGCTGATTTATGATACTGTCATTTATATTTTGAATTTCTCATGCTGGTTTATCAAACCTGATCCAGGTATTTTCAGTACTCGCGTTGGATCCGAGTAGTTTCATGTTTAGTGAAGACGGTTGGAGTTCCCAGAGGAGAGCTGGAGATATTCGTGTACGTATGGATGCATTCTATTATCCGCTGCAGTTGTCTGGTGTTTGTTAGCATTTGTAAGGACAGAGATTTATAACTGTCCAAGCTGAATTTAGGTTAGACTCTAATATATGTATCTTTAAAAAAATTCGCTGTAAAAATATTGATTAATATTATATATATTATATCTTTCGTGCGAGATTTTGTTCTATCTTTATTTTCTTTTTCACCCCTTAAAGATCCGCTTATTCATGCAATTTGAGTTGGACGTGTGTGGTTTATTGTCAGCTCAAGGAGTATGGAAATTCGAGCCTTTACAAATCCCAAAGTAGATAAATCAAAATCAAACAAGTGGAAATAGGAAGAAAGTAATAACACACAAGTGCTTTTTATAGTGGTTCAGTAAGTACTTCGACGTACATCCACTTTAATCTTATTACCTTTTGTTTCCTCTCCTGAATAGAAATTATACATCTCAAATCAGACCACAATCTAGTAGATCTCGGATTTGATTGAGTTTTGAAAGTAAATGTTGAAGAAGATTACATTTTGATTTCAAAAATGTCAATCCGCTTTTTTTAGTTGCAAGTAGCCTCATATTTATATCTGAATTCCAGTGTAGATCTTGCAATCAGCCCTGAAAACGTCCAAGGCTCCATGATCTGATAATCTAGTAGGAAGAATAGGTCATCCTATGCAATTCCCAAAAGAAAAATCAGGCCAAGACCGACCTGATCAGGTCGGCACTGATCTTATTTTATGTCTACTAAACCACGTTTTGTTTCAAGGCTAAGTCCTTCCAACCGTTCTATTGCTATTTCAAGTCCCAGAATCAGGTAGGTTGCCAATTCAGGTCAGTACCGACCTAAATTGTAGACTCCAAACTCCACCTAAATTCTAATACTTCTTTATTTCTTTGTTTTGATAGCTTTCCACGTCTTTAGGTTCATGCTTCATCATTCCTCAATCCAATCTATTTGTTTTATTCTATTCTAACACCGTGGAAAATTTGGCCATAACATTTTCCCCTAAAGTAAACTTTATGACTGTAAGATGTGCTTTGCTTAAGAATAATTTTTAAGAGTAATCAATCATCTGTAGTTGAACTCTTTGGCTATCCATTAATCTCGATCATAGTGAATTATCTAATGCCTTCGAATTCACCTACAAAGCAAAGGTAATTCTAGACTATAATAGCTAAGGACACCAGTCCTTGCTTAAGTGTTTGTCATAAATCATAATCAATTTGTGTTCATTTGGGGTTATTATATCACATATCACCGTCGAGTCTTCCCATGTTCGCCTTGGGTTAAGTTATTACAAATCAATGCCTACATGATAAGGCATTCAAATCAGAAGACCAAATCTAGATCTCTTCGGACAGCATAATTTACTTCCAGTCTAGGATTCGATCTCTTCGTATCATACTTTCATCATCCAAACTAGGGTCCGATCTCTCCAGCTTGTTAAAAATCTAGGATATCCATTTTAGGTTTCGATCTTCCTGGAACGTTCAACGTCCAATCTAGTGTTCGATCTTTGCAAATCGTACATGTAACGATTGAGATTTTTGACCCTCGAAAATCAACACTAATACAACCTCGGTATTCATGTGCCGTAAATCAAAGTGTTGGAAAGCCCGATTATTAGGGGAAAAAGAAAATAAAGATAGAATAGAATCTCACACGAATGGAATAACATTTATTATTTCAACAATAATCTATACAGTGGAAAATTTTGAATACGATATAAGAGTCTAACCTCGATTCAACCAGGACAGTTATAAGTCCTCTGTCCTTACAAATGCTGAAAAATAAAAGAAAATGCAATAAATGCAGTGGATAATAGAATACATCCATACGTAGATGAAGATCTCTAGCTTTCCTCTAGAAACTCCAAGCATCTTCAACTAAACCTAAAGCTACTCTGATCTGACTCGAGTATTAAAAATACGCAGACCACATTTGATAAACTAGCGTGAGATACTCGATATAAAAATTGACGCCGATTAAAAACCTTTGAAAAGATGGTTATCTCATAAGACCATGTCCACACATAAATATAGATGGGTTTTTACCTTATGATAACCAAACACTTTTACACCAAAATAATTTGATATTATTTCTAATGACATTCATCTGAAAATATTTATCAAATAATATATAAAAGATAGCCGAAATTGTTACATTGATTAAATTTGGCGGCTTACTAGATACTTGTTAAAAGTAGGTTCTACAATCAAAACCGTAAAGGAAACATATTGTAATTGGATTTCCAACATGACAGGGAACTAGTAACCATTCAGACCCAAAAATTCATGTATAAAAATCCTAGTTCACACCAGTGGCTATACACTATCTCTGTTAGCCTCCGAACTATACTGCTATACTACCATGGAATATAGTATTTCTCGGTGGCTTTACAAAGTCTATGTTAGCCTCCATACCCTTCCATTCATACAATATGGCAACAAGTGTCTACAGGGAACTTCCCTTACTAATAGCCCGAAATATTTCCTTCAGACCACATAGCATCCCATACCATTCCTAAGATGTGAGGCTTACGAGGCGATGCACCACAAAGCCACACTTTGCTTTTCGCAAAGCCACGCTTTGATCACCACAGGTTCCACTTTGAATGACACATTATCATTCCTTTGATCACTATTGACTTTCACAAACATACAACCTCTTAACTCGTACGTCTCATTGAAGGGTGTTAAGCTAAGAGAAGTTGCATTCTCTGCCACCAAACAAATGTACATTTGTAAAAGTCAACATTATGATTTCAGAAATGCAATATTAGACATTCGCCCATGCAAGTTCATTCTAGGATGAACGAAACCGAAGGCACTCCTCCTACTAAATCCCGTAGGGAATTATCCCTAGGATTAGTAGCAATTAGTCCTTGTAATCAAACATTTTCATAACATATCACAATTTCCAGCATAAATATATGATATGATAAATTTCACCTCAAGGGACTAGTGGCAAGCAGCCCTTCATAAGATCCTCATCTTCAAAAATCATCATCATAGTCATGTCTTCACTGTTGAAGGTATACATTAGTTTAGAGTAGTTTTTCGGATAGGAGTTTCCCACACCCGACCTCGGTTCTTTCGAACCAATCATCAATTAAAAAGACGTTAAGTTCATAATTGATTATCAATCATCAATCAATTTAATTCATCTTTTTATTCATTCACAGATATCTCTTAGAGGTATATTTATTGAATCATTTCTTTCTCTTTTTCAAAGTATATGGAATCATTAAGCCTCATTTATCAAACCCTTTGGTTAATGTTAAAACTTTTTTAATCTTGGAATAACACATTTTATTTAGGAAAATATTTCCAACTCATTTCTGTGAAATCCAAGTTATTTAAATTTGGAAAATTATATCTTTATTCTTTGGGAAATTTGGATCCGAGTAAACAAAATTTACTATCCCATCCGTCGGGGCAGTTCGAATGGTTGGGGAGAGTAGGAAACTGGTTTTTCAAACTCAAGCCTAGACACTATCTCTTTGACACCCATAAGGCGGTCAAGTTATTTGATCGACTCTATATCATTTACACATTCTATTAACTTTTGTTCATTTATTTAACCATTCCATATATCCTTCAAATCACCTTTAAAATCGTTATCAATATTTTAAGAATGTTTACAAAAGATTTGAAAAAGAACGGTTGCATTCAAAACTATAATTTAAAAGTTATAGAAAATTACTGCGAATAAGTGATATAGAAAGGGCTTTAAAGCTATATTGCTCAAAACGACTTTTATCATTTGAAAATTTGTTTTTATAACTCAAATCACTTATAACATTTTAATAGATTTATAAGATTTGTTACATATTTTTAAATATTTTAAAAATGTTTATTTAAAACATTTGCGACTTTGGCCATCGAACCACCAAAGCGCGATTTTCTTGAAAATTTGATTTGCTCATATTTCAATAATTACTAAACAAAATCTTGATACTTTCTTTTATTTGAAAAAAATAGTCATAAATGTCCAGAAAATTCTTTTTGCAAAGAAATCCGACTCCGATTCCATCCTACAGAAGAATTTCACTTTTACGGTTTAAATCGCATAATATTGTTACGCGACGCGCTTATTTTTGACTCCAAATTCATTATTTGACAAAACATCTCCAATTTGAATTTTAATGTGTACAAAACATCTATAAACCATTTTCAAACATTTAAACCAATATATTTCACATTAGATCTCTTTTTCACTTTTAAATCATTTTATAATATTATATTATTATAATATTCATTTTCAACCTTTTCATATTTTCAGAACCATTAAGAGGCTAAATAAACTCCATATACACATCCATATGGATTTATTTTTCATTAATTACTAAAAAAAATTATTATGATTTGTCATAATTTATCACAACCAAGTTATCAACCGTATTAGCATCCACGTATTCAACCATATAATCAAACAAGTTATCAAACATTCATACAAATCATTAAGAGATTAAATGGTCAATTTTCATATGTAAAAACAGTTATAGAGATTATTTTTTGTTAAATAAACATTGAGTACTCACTTATGGCTCCACTCCATCAATCCTTTCCGTAGCTTCTCGAATCGATTCCGACAGCCCTCCAACAGCACTTCCTCCTCTTTTCCTTACTCTAGAGCTTTCCAAACTCCTCATTTCCTCCTTAATGGGCTCAGCCTCCCCCTAAAAAAGGCAATGAATCTTGGTCTTGATGCTGATGGGCGTACATGGTGGAAGGGAAGTGGAAGTGGTTCCCTTTGGTTTTTAGGTGATTTGACTTTGTACATGCATATATAAAATTTTATATTATTTTGTGCCAAAATTTCATCATAAATTATTTAAAGAAGAAGCCATTAAAATGTAGAGTAGGAACTTAGGAAAAATGATGAAGAAGGTGAATGAAATGGAAGAGTATGCACGGGTATTTATTGGAAAAGTTTGTGAAAAAATATCTAAATGTGTATGGACCAAACTACCCTTAGCCCACTCCCTTCCCATCACATCACAATACCGTTAACCTCCCTCCTCCATGTGCTACATCACTTCATTCACTTCCAAGACAAGTGTTTTTACTTTAGATGATTTAAGGGTTAAGTTTTGTAAAATATCATAGATATTTTTAACTTTATTATATATAAATTCATAAATGTGTAATGCAAACATACATACAAGGATATATGTATATGTTAGGGAGTGTATTTAATATAACCAAGGTTGCAACAACTTTCGAACAACTTCCATTCGTTAAACCATTGAAAATCGGGAAATCGATTCCTAGTCATATTTTCACTTATACATACATTAAATTACATATATTTGTAAACAAAATTTTAAAATAAATTTAAAATCATTATTAGTTAAATAAAATGATCTTATTTGAATTATAAAATCATATAAATCAAAATTAACAATTATGTACAAAAATTGCTATTATACCGATAAAGCGATATCAATTTTTTTATATTTTCAAATTAATTATATATCTTTATGAAACTATTATAATTATTTATTATCATTATATAACTATTTACAATGAATTATTATCATTTAAAACGACTAGTTGCACAATTATAATAGTCATTAAATCATTAAATCTGTAACGAACCGATTTTCGACCCTCAAAAATCGGTACTAATATGTCCATTGTAACACATGCCCAATATTCAAGTGCTAGAAACATCGGTTGTTAGGGGAAAAAAAGAAGATAGAAGACACGGTGCAACGGAATAAAATATATTAATCGACATAACTCTTTACAAAGTCATTTCAAATATGATACATCAGAGTTACACTAATACAATTTCTAACATAGGACAGTTATAACAGCCTATCCTTATACATCAGATATAAAGTATATAGTATACAGCGGAAACAAGATAATAACTAGCTATCGATGAAGCCTTATGCTTCGAGCTCCTCTAAAATGCATTCGTGGAAAAACCTGAACTACTTAGCTACCCATAAAAATTTGAGCATCCAAGAGCTTTAGGGAAATAAAATAAAACTCTAGGTTAGACATGGGTCTGATGTGAGTAAACTCAAACAACTTGATTATTACATCTCAAAACATTTTAAAAATCAATGGTATTTCGTAAGACCACGCTGCATATAAAAACATATGGGTTTTTACCTTGCAATAACCAAAAAAATTTTATACAAAATCCAGTGATATCATAATAATGTTTGAGGGCTCAAAGTAAAATATTAAATTAAAATAGCTAGAATGGTTTCATCTCACATTCCAACATATATGGTATACAACTAAAATCGTAATGCTCATATAGGAGAACTGATTCCAACTAATGAATGGGCTACAGGGGTACCGCCCTTTACAGTACACCTCTAGAACAATGTACCGAGACCGTACCTAACGACCTCTGCCAACACAGGACCGGCCTACTGGATAGTACCGAATATGTCATCACCCTGCTTGTTCTCAACCTTCATTGAGCTCTCTACAGCACAACTAATGTGACGCCCCACCTCTATACCCACACTAGATAAGGACACTATGGGGTAATGTCGTCAACTAGTGCGGAGAATAAGGCTGTTGAGGAGTGACCATCTGTATAATTGCTTTGTGCGAGTACCGATATGCCAGATAAAAATATAACTTTTCATCACGAGAGGAAATCCGACATACCGACACAAACTCAAACCTACTACACAGTGGCTATATGAAATCTTGGGAAACAAATATAGAAATATAATAACACAAATCAATCACAGAAGTTCATATCACAAAGGCGGAAACAGTTATGAATATTACACACAAAAGTGTATATCAGAGTAGTGGTCTAACAAGATCACAATATCACAAAGGAATGCTTACAAGTACATCACAAAAGAATAAGTATACATCACGGAGTCTATATCTCAAATGAATACAACAAAATAAACTACTAGTCTAAGTAGTTTGCCAAAAGTCAGATGATGGCTCCATATAAAGAGTCAAGCAGAAGCACTTGTAAAATCTCGGTCTGACCCGAGTATTATTTAATAAGAAAATAATAAACTGATCAGCCTGGCTATAAATATGAGATAAAATGTGTGACTCCCCACCTCTATACCCATGCTAGCCAAGGACACTACGGTGTAATGCCATCAACTAGCACGGAGAATAAGGTTGTTGAGGAGCGACCATCCGTATAATTGCTTTGTGCGAGTACCGATATGCCAGATAAAATATAACATGCATTCTTTTCGAGAATCTGACATACCGACACAAACTCAAAGCTACTACACAGTGGCTATAATGTCTTCGGAAACAAATATAGAAATAAACATAACACAAACCAGTCACAAATAATTCATATCACAAAGGCGGAAATAGACATGAATAAATATAACACATAAAAGTGTTCATCAGAGTAGTGGTCTAAAAGATCCACAATGACACAAAAGAATAGCAACACGTGCTATACAAAAGAATTAGTACATAACTATGAGTCTATATCTCAAATGTTTACAACAAAAAATACTAATCTAAGTAGTTAGCCAAAAGTCAGAGTAATGAATCCCTGGGGAGAAGTCAAGCAGAAGCACCTATAACATCTCGGTCTGACCCGAGTATTATTTAATAAGAAAATAATAAACGGATCAGTCTAGCTATAAATATCAGATGACATGATATAGAATAAGAGATATGGCATAAACATATGATAACCATAATGGCATACTACTATAAGTATGTAATTGAAAATCAACATGAGATTAATCAATATCACAAGAATCTTCTCGAATATCCAAAAAGGGTTTCATACCTAAAACTTGTATTCACAACAAGTCAATGACACACAAATTCACCAATTCACAAAAATTGATAAATCATATTAATGAAAATCACTAAAATTGGTGAAACACAAATTCTAGAAATCATCTCAAGAAATCCAGAAATCACAATAAGGGGAAAGGCCTATCACAAACGGGAGCATAAAGCTCACCAACACGTGTATCACAAACGGACTGCTAATTCCATGGTTGCTAACCACCACAAATTGAGCCGAAGCTCCACAAACGGCCCGAAGACCATGGGTTGCTACCCCACCAATTTGAGTCGAAAATCAACAAAACGGGGTTTAGTCTCCCTCGCAGACAAAGAGACATCGCACATTTCTAGTCTAAATCACAAAAATGATCGTCATTTATCGTAAAGAAAGTGTCAATTACACTAAGCTAGTAAATATATGAGCTTAGCTTCATGTCCCATAACCACTAGCTTAACTTAAATATTTATGAACAAATTATAGATCTCCACTAGAAAATTGTCACAAGAGATTCAATTGAACAAGTCGAAGAATTAACCGACGAAGTAGAAGCAAGCATTTCATACCACTCGTTTTACTAAGTCGTTTAATTAGATTTATCATACGAGTGAGGTAAAGGTTTGTATATGCCAGTAGATTGGAAAACGGTTTTATAAACAAGCTTGATATTGAAAATAGAGTTGAAATCGTTTTGATAAAAGGGTTTTGATATTTACTACCAGTATTGAAACCTTTATATTTTTAAAGTGACAAATCAAAAAAATGATTGTAGAAACAATCAATCACTAAAATTCACGATCGAAGACGTGAACAAAATCCAAAGAAATCGTTACCGAATCCATCGAAATGGATATTCCAAGATTTCCCAAAGAAAATAAGTCATTAAAGTCAATAACAAATGATAACAACAAATAGGAAAATAACACGAATCGATTAAATTTGGAAGCCACGCAAAATAGGCGAAATAGGCAAAACAGCAACAGGTCGGTCGGCCGGCAACAGAGCTCGGTCGACTGGACCCGGTTCTTAAAAAAATCTCGGTAAGCAGGTCGGTCGGCTGAGCCCTGTATCCAGTCGACCAGACCAGAGACAGAAAAGTGCTTATGCACTTTGGTAGCAGGTCGGTCGACCGACCCAGGGGTTCGGTCGGCTGAACCTGATGTTCTGCAAATCGAACCTTTTTCAAATGAGGTGCAAACTTCTTCAATTTGCAATAGGACAAGAACGGACGCTAGGGGATTACGCCCATCGGCTACCTGGTCCCATTGGCTCCTCGATGCATCACCAAAAACATGTTCCAACATTAAAGTTATGATTTAACGATTTGAACTCAAAACACTAAAAGTTGGAATATTCACCAAATCAATCCAAACCAAAAGCAATTGCACAAGAATAAGTGTTAGGAATTCATACCTAACAATCGAAGATAAATATAGGCTTAGATGTGAGATAAAAATCTCACCTTTTCACAAAATCAATAGAGAAGAAGCTATAGAGCAATGGCAAGAACAACCACTCTTCAATTCCAACCCAACAAGCTTGAATCTAAGCTTAAAAGAGAAACATTTCCTAAAGTTAGGTTTAGGAATTTCAGAAATTGAATGGAGAAAGAGTTGGAGAAGATGAAGAGAAGGCTTACCAAAGTTTCTTCTATTAGTTTGGAGCAAGAGCTTGATTTGCAAAAGAAAACTAGGGTTTGGAGTTTTAATTTCCCATTCCACTCAACATTAATCTCTTTAGAGCTGAAAAGTAGAGGAAGAGGGAGTGAATGAAGAGGAGTGGTTCAGTTTGGGGTATTAAGTTGGCTAGTGGGCTGAACCCAACCCAAAACCCTAAGTGAAAAGGTAGCAAAATTCAACTTACTCCAAACATATCGAAGCTTATACTCAAAAAGGTTGCAAACGGCATTTTGAACTCAATGGAAGGGGTCTCGAGTCCCAATTCGACTGTTTACAAAAAGTATGTTTTCAGACTAAAATCCGAGTATCGATAAAATATTTAAATAAAATATTTAAAATATAAAATCGATAAATATGCGGGTTGTTACATACTCTCCTCCTTAAAGAAATTGCGTCCTCGCAATATTTAAGAAGAAAATATAAAGTAACAACCATAAAAGCATATTCAATACAAAAGAAATTTGAAATAAAAAGTTCACCTCAAAGAGCACGAGAAAGTAAGTCTGGATGTGTTCGCTTGATGACTTCTCTAGATTCCCAAGAGCAATCCTTAGGATTTGAGGACCATTGAACTTTCACAAGTGGAACATCTTTATTTCGAAGTCGTTTGACTTCCGAAGCAATAATACGAGTAGGATGTTGCTCATAAGTTAGACTAGGCGAAACTTCAATTTCTTTCATAACACCGGGCTCAAGAATAGAATCGGAATCTCGAAGGCATTTCCGCAATTGAGAAACGTGAAACACGTCATGAATAGCAGAAAACTGAGCTAGTAATAAAAGGTGATAAGCCACGGAACCAATCGTTCTGTGATGGAAAATGGACCAATATATCGAGGTGCTAACTTTCCCGAGCGACTAAAATGCACAACACCTTTCATAGGTGAAACACGGATAAACACAAGATCTCCCACAGAAAATTCTAATTTCCTTCTCCGGTTATTGGTATAGAATTTTTGTCTACTCGGGGCTTCTTTCATCCTGCGACGAATAAGATCAATCTTTTCTGTGGAATCAAGAATAAAATCTGGACCTAAAACCAGCTTCTCACCGGCCTCAAGCCAACAAGAAGGAGAACGGCATGGCCTTCCCACTACATGAAAACTGATTTTTTGTAGCGCCCCGCCACTAAGTATTTTTAGTGGCGTTTTGATAATCGTTACGAAAAAACATGCCACTAAAAATCCTCGATTATTAGTTGCGCTTTTTTAAACGCTACCAATTTTTTTTTTGATAGCGTTTTTATAACGCCATAGAATTCCTTTTTTGTAGCGCCTATTTGCCGCCACCGAAAAGATTTTCCCTCCATGATACTTTTTTATGTCGTTATCTAAATTTTTTGTAGCGCCTGTTTAACGCCACCGAAAGGGTTTTCTCTTCCACATTACCTTTTCATGGCGTTATATACATTTTTTGTAGCGCTTAATAAAAGCCAGCATAAGTGTGCTTGAGTTTTTAATCACTATTTTGTAGCGCTTAATAAACGCCAGCATAAGTGTACTTGAGTTTTTAATCACTCTTTTGTAGCGACATTTTAACGCTACCAAAATAAATAATATCCAATAGCGTTTGGTTCCCTCCACCTGCTACTCCAGATTTACCACTGATCTAGCATGCAATTATATAATAAAAGAATACGCAAGCACATACACTTTTGAACACAATATATTAAACAACTACAAAATACGTATACACATTGAAGATCCACAAGATACATAGACATTCATACATCCACATACATAGGTGTCGACAAAAAGCTACCCGTACACATACACAACCAAACTACCATAAGTGTTATAACCAAACTACCATAAGTGTCATAACCGTACATATGCATATGAAATAAACGTCTGAAATAACCAAAGTACCGAGCAAAACCTGAACCACCATAAAAACCTGAACTACCTCTCATTGCTGATGTCTTCACAACTTGAACTACCTGTAAACAAAAAACAGAACAAAAGAGTGAGAAAACAAAACCTGAACTTAAAACTGCATCATTAACATTCCACCACAATCCATGCATAACTCCTCACCATCAATTATACTAAAGTAATATCTGAATAAATATACAGACATATGTATTTTAAAAATATAAATTACTAAAACTTGCATAGATAAATAGAGATGTACCTACGCATAAAAGAAATGAAATCAATTCTACAAAATGGAAAAGATATGATATCTTAAGAGTATTTTAACAGTGTAACGGTCAATTAAACAAGTCCAAAACACCAAAAAGCACAATAATACACCCCATGCATGTGAGATACACAACAACAAAACTGAAACTCAAATATATGAAGACAACACACAAACACACACAACATCCATTCAATATAAACACAACAGTTCTTACAATACATAACACTATATACATAGACACACAGACACAAATGCACTCACGCATAAACATATAGCATTTGAATGCACACACACAACACAATGCAGAACACACATTGCTTAATCATGGTTACATGGCCTTAAATGATAGTTAACCGCTTAAGACAAGGTTTATATATAAAAAAAATTAATTAGTGAATAATATGGCACATCCAACACTTCTAGTTATAACTAGGAATTTACTTGTTATAAGTTCTTCGCTACTTTATGCTAATGTACCGTAATAAAATTATTCGTGCTAGATACTGTGTTAAAATTATCATCTGTTTACTCAGTAGTATGATATTTATTAAACAGATGATAATTTTAACACAATCACGCTCACACACACAGTTGGGTAAGCACACATCCTCATAAACACACTAGCGCATATATACAAAATCGCGCACGCACCTACAGGTTACACACATACAAATTAATCAACACATACGCTCATATGTACACACAAAAACACAGATCGTACGTAAGCACACATATACTCCAGGCAACACACACCTATATGCACAACAATACAAAACACTAAAGCACACACACGCTCCCTTCATGCACATAGAAATTCAAGGCAGCAACAACACATATACCTAGCAGGCTAGCATGCACACACTCTCAAACACCATAGTACTTGGGAAAACACAAAACAAAAGCAGCTTGCCATAAGTTTGTGAGTGGTAACACTCACCTGTAAATCACGTTCCACTCTGTCTCCTTCCACTGTTTTTCTTATCTTAGATTACGCACGCGACACAGGGAGATGGACTTGTGCCAGAAAAGCCTAAGAGTGTCTTAATGAACATGCTCGAATATCAGAATTTATAATAATTTCTTGGATTTTATTTTTAATTTAGAAAATGACAATAATAGGTTTTAATTAATTCCAGAAGAAGAATGAGTGAATCCCGTTAAAGTGAATATGCGTGAGATATTTTATATGATAGAGAAAGTTCTTAAGTAGATATGATATTGCATCACTAACATTCCACCACAATTCATACATAACTCCTCACCAATCACAATTATTCAATCACAATTCGAATATAACACCCCTACTTATGTACTTTTATCAGTTTACCAAAAATCTATCTGCACTTTAGGTGCTAGCATTCGTAATGTATATATAAAAAAAATTATATACCTTTCATTTTGACTTAATAATGATTTTTTCCATTGGCCAAGCTATGGGAACGCCAAAGCAATCATCCATGCACGTCAGACCCGATGTTGGTCTCCATATCTCTGCATCTGGAACTATCACAAGTTCAATCCAAACTTTTACAACATTACGTCCCAGTGGACGACAATGGACCATCGTTATCGGATCAGTTGATGCAATACTTCCTTCCGCCACTACGTCTGCTCCACCCAAATCGATCAACTTGCATTTGGCATCCTTTTGCATGGTTGCAATTGGCTGAAAGAAAAGAGATTATTATGCACAATGTATACATGCACATTAAATAAACTTTGATACACAGTTAACTTCTTCAAATTTGAAAATTAATACTTACATTTTGCGATTTATTCATGACCATATGTGCGGATTTCATAGGAGAATTCACAACATTTTCAGTATCATCACGACTCTCATCTAGTTTTTCTTGATTAGCTTCTACTTTTGATCTTGGCCATGCTATTTTCATACCAACTGCATCTCCAATGCACGACATATCAGATGTGGGTCGCCACAAATAAGCATCTTTATTTACTACTTTGTCCACCCAAATCACAACAGTAGACGGACCGAGTGGAATACCATTAACAGTATATTTTGGATCAGTGGCATGGATTCTTCCTTCGGCAATTACACCTTCACCCTCAGTCCAACCGTAAATCTTGCAAGTGTCTTCGATGATGCTGGCACTCTAAAAATGAGAAGTGAAATTCAAGACTTTAGTATGCTATACAAAAACAACGAATATGTGTTAAATTTTTATTCAAATGGGGGGTGTGCTCGCTGCATTTTAAACATCAATAAGCTCGCAGGATATTACACTAATATACTTAACGTGAAAAAAATTACCATACTAGCTGACTACAGTTCAACCGTGTTCGCAGCGGGACCTTGATGCAAACTGATGGCCAAGCAACTACCTTATTCTTAGCGTCTGCTAAGACTGCCATTTCAGGTGTAGGCCTCCATAAATAAGTATCTGCTTTATCCACTGAATCTATAACAACGCTCCCGGCATTTGGTCCCAGACGAATGCCATTGACAACGTCATCTGGGTCCATGGACAACAGCCTCCCATTGGCAACAACTCCAAAGGTTCCATCCCAATTCAACAGCAAACATACTTCGTCGTCGCTCTACAATTAATCAACCGAAAATTAAATCAATTACTGGATTAAAAAATTAAAATATAGATTTCATTTATTGAGTAATATAAATATTATTTTTACCAAATCAGGTGAGTTCCTTCTCGAACTTTCTTTACCCTACAGCGAAGCACGAATATAAATTAATATTTTACGAATATAAATTAATTTCCAAAAATTTACCTTCTGGTCCATCAGAGTCTTTATCATTCCCTTCAATTCTGCTATTTCCTCTCGACACCGAGACACTTGTTTATCTTTGGACTGGGCCAAAGCTAGCTTGGTTAAAGTGCAACCCCTAACTAATGCCCTTATTCGTCTCGGTTTATCTTGTCCCAGTACATGTACAAGAGCATCTTTTCCAATATCAGTCTGTGACGAGCCGGATTGGGATAGGCTACCATATTTTTTGATCTCCTCCTATATAAATAAATACACATAGATAATGTACAATGGTAAAAATATCATAGTTTCAAAAAAAAATATACCAATAAAATTAAAAACAATTTTACAATAGTATTCCTAGCTTCCATGTTCACTGGTTCACCAGTTTTTTTAATGTGAGATCTAATCCACACATCAGCTGTACTTATGGACGATGGATCTACACTTTCTTTTTTCTAAAAATAGAATAACATTAAATTAATAAACTGACAGGTATAAAATAATGTTAAATAATGCTATAGTTAATTAACTTACCATGACTTCGGTCTTTCTAGCCATTCCCCTACGACCGGTTGTATGCGGAATTTGTGTGTACCTAAGGGCTGAATATTTCTCACTTGTTTGCTGAAAATGTTGAAAGATGCTAGAATTTAACAACCAAAATCATAAAAAAAGAACTATCTAATATTTATAATGCAGGGTAAATATGTACGGTGAGGATTGCAATTTATTTGAAAATCAATTCATCATGGTCATATACTTATTTGGTATTATTAATGCTGGATAACTCAGTGACATATACAGCATTCCATATCTACTAATAATATTTATAGATTGAACTAACTTGCAAAATGTTTTTTTTACTTCATTTAAAATGTTCCCATGCTTGTCATAATGCATTCGTATTTTGTACTGTCATACGTTCCTGCAGCTAATACCTAAACAGGAACCCTCAGCATCCACCAACACTTGGACTTCACTTCTAAAGAAATTTATCGGTTGTTAACTATGTAGATGGATTTGCAGAAACATGCCAGACGAGTAGTAGGAATGATTTACCTTAAACTCCGGACTTTTTTTCGCCTTCACAAACTTCCTCCAATCGGTTATGCTTTTTATGTTCGTAGGTTTCATTTTAAGTCTTTCCTCATCGTTCTCCGCTTTTTGCAAATTTCGAACCAATTTGCTTTTTGACGATCTCCAAAGTACTCCCATTTGTTGAAATATAGCTTTTCTTTGCCATTCCTCTTCCAATTTAAATCTAATCTGCAACAATACATCAAAACATGATATTAGTAAAATTTATTTAATTTAAATACGATCGATTTAATTAAATCTGAAAGGTTTTTTGAAGTTATTAGAGGGCAATTTAAATTTATAATTGGCAAGAACTATTTTTTAATTTATCCAGAAGTTATTAGATGGCAATTTCAATTTATAATTGGCAAGACCATGCAATATTAGAAGTCATTTTCAAAACATATTAGAGTCAAAATGTTAAATAATAGATGCCTGCTTCATACCAGAACCGACTGCCACAAAACTTCTTTTAAGTCATCACTAATATTCCTCCAATTATCAATGGTGTATGGAAACTTCTCCCGCACAAGCGGTCCAAGAAAAGAGGATAAATATACCGACCCTTGCCCTATGGGTATACCTAGATCATTGAACTCAACTTCAATTCGATCCTGACTGCATGACAGGAGTCTTTTTGCTTTTGCTGGACCTCTACCGCCTCTTTTCCGAGATGTACTTCCGATTTCAGCTTCACTTTGTTTCCCAATTTCCAGCTCGGTATCAGCAGTTTGTTCAGGACGGGTTTCATTTTCTGAGCGGAGTCCTTCATTTGGGTCAGAGGGGATATCATCTAGTGGTTGTTCGTCTTCTTCATTGTGAACAGTGGCTTGCTTCTTAGCGTTGTCTGGTTGTTCTTTTATTTCATTTATACTAGCTGGAACTTTACGTTTTCGCTTTGGTTGTTTGTTCTTACCTTTGACTGCTTGTTCTTCAGCCTTTCTCTGCAAGCGGGTACGTACAGATGTTGTAGACATATTTTTCTGCAAGTGACAGAAAACACAGTATAAACCAATAAGCACATGTAAACAATAAGCAGCGATAAATATTAACAAACAACACTTAAATATCATCAACATGTAGCTGAAAAGAGATGTGGCAGTTTGCAAACCAAACAAGCAGGCCTAAAAGCCTTGAGATGATGAACAAATTTGTAATTTTATGAGAAAATGTACATGTAATGCAAATAGAATTGATAAGAACACTACTCATTATCAAGCAATATATGCAAACAGAATTGATAAGAACATATAATGCTTTGTCTCTGGAAGTATACAAAGATCAAAACACAAAGAACAAAAATTGAATGGTACATGCATTTGCAATGGATTAGAAAATTAAATGGTGCGAACTAATAGCCATTCGCAACATTGAAAAAAAACAAAGCATTAGTGCAGCAAATGAACAACAATCACTAAAGAAAATCAATACAAGTTCAATGAAATTTCCAAATAGCCCGGATTTAATATATAAGTTCAACCATCACTAAAGCAAATGAACAACTATGCTCAAGTAGAACATATAATCTATTCAATTATGCCCTCGCAATCCTCTCTAACATAGCAAACATCTTCATCATCCGCTTCAGTTATTTCATCATCCACCACTTGAATATCTTCCTCGATGCAATCGTGCTCCTCTATATCATTGAAACTTCTTGACGGTGCTTTCATTACAATGTACCAATTAGAAACATCGTTCTCTCTTGAATAAAATACTTGTTTCGCTTGAGATGCAAGTATGTATGGGTCTCGTGAAAATGATGCTTGATGTAAATTAACAAGAGTGAACCCATCATCATCAACATTTACTCCATTTCCTTTATACGTCCAACGACACTTGAAAACTGGAATATAAAACAAATGATAATCTAATAAAATTATATCTGTCAATATTCCCTAATAATAACCACATCAACAACTTGGGACATATCTTTAGCACTTGCTCTACACATAGTAGTTGCATCAAAAGTCACCCCACAATTTTGAGTTTCTCACCCTAAATTTTTAACATGAAAACGTTGCTCGTTGATGATATATCCTTTGAAAGACATGGCATCATCCTTCGGACCATAAGCAATCCATTTTAACATGTCATTATGATCCTTGGAGGTAATAGATATCTACAACAAATTTCATTTAGCATGTAAATTTATATAGTAATATTGATAGTTGAATGAGAATATATTTGAAATCTAACTAACCTTCCTTTTAATGCAATCGACAAAACTTTTTGTATGTGTTCCCCAAAGTAAGGTCGCTTTTTTTGTCATGCGTTGGTCTGAATTTTCTAATTCCTCCAAATGCAACCTAGTATTGAACAATTGATTATAAGTTATATATATCATTGTGAACACGTCAAAATATTTAAAACAATATAACATAAACTTACTCTATAAACAGTTCCACCACGGCCATATTCATTAACACAGCTAAATGAGCACTTTCTTTCTCATTAACTGGCAATTTAATTGTCTTCGATACTGAAATTGGACGTCCCTCTAATATTCTACTACTTTCATAATCTTCATTTCGAGCTCCTTTCTCCTCTATATGTCCTGATTTCTTCAAAAATTCGTTGAAAAACAACATGCATTTTGTTGCAAGATACGATTCTGCAATACATCCCTCTAGTCGTGCATAGTTTCTGACATAATCTTTGAGTGTCTTCATATATCTTTCGAATGGGTACATCCATCGAAAATGAATAGGTCCACACATTTGTGCTTCTTTTCCAAGATGAATGGATAAGTGTATCATTATATCAAAGAAAGATGGTGGAAAAAAAATTTCAAGCTCACATAAAACATCAATAATTTCAACATTGATTTGTTCTACCTTCTCTCTATCAAGAACACGTTGACATAATTTGTTGAAAAAAGAACATAAGCGAATTATTGCTTTTCTTGCCTTCTTTGCCATGAACCCTCTCGATGCTACTGGCAATAAATGTTGCATTAATACATGGCAATCATGTGACTTCAATCCACTAATTTTGCAACCCGACAATGAAATTCGATTTTTTAAATTTGAACAGTAGCCATCCGGTCCTTTGAAATCATACAATCTTTTGCAAAATATTTTTCTCTCGGATTTTGACAACATATATGGAGCCGGTGGAAGATATGTTTTATTCCCACGAGGTTGTGTATGAAACTCACTTCGAATTCCCCAATCCTCTAAATCCTTTCTACAGTTGATTCCATCTTTGGATTTATTTCCATGCAACATTGTGCCCAATAGGCTTTCACCAATGTTCTTCTCCACATGCATCACATCTAAATTGTGACGTAATGGAAGTTCCTATGAAAACCAAAACAATAATGCATTATTGGGTTTTTCTTGTATTAAAACAATGAAAAATAAATAAATTAACCACTAACCTCCCAATAAGGCAAATCAAAGAAAATTGATCGTTTTTTCCACCTTGATAGCTCTACTTCTGTAGAACTGTTAGTATCATCATATTCATCTTGTTTATCATAGACATGCTTTCTCTTCTTACTTTTCTCCTCTATTCCTTTTCCAAAATCATTTGGATAATCCTTCAATAATGCATAGATGTTTCTCCCAGAAAGCATTGTAGGAGCACCATCTGACGGTATTATCAAATAATGCCTTTTGTTTCCTCCGTGAATCTGAAGGAGGTAGAAATCTTCTATGACCCATGTAGGCGAACTTTCGACTATGTTTCATCCAACGAGAATGGGTATTGACACCATATAATGGGCAAGCTTTTTGCCCTTTCACACGACATCCAACAAGATTTCCATAAGCCGGAAAATCATTAATCGTCCATAACAAAATTGCATTCAGTTTAAATAAAGTTTTACTAAATGCATCATAAGCAGTAACTCCATTAGACCACAAGTGATGCAAGTCTTCCACCAAAGGAGCCAAATATACATCAATATCATTCTCGGGTTGCTTCGGGCCTGGAATAAGTAAAGTTAACATAATATTTTCTTTCTTCATACACAACATAGGCTAGAGATTACATGTCACAAGCATTACCGGCCAGTAACTATATTTCAAACTCAAAATGGAAAATGGATTGAATCCATCTGTAGCAAGGCCAAGCCTAAGATTGCGTGGATCAGATGAAAAAGATTTATACTTTTCATCGACCATTTTCCATGTCATAGAATCCACGGGATGACGCATTTTTCCATCGTTACTTTTATTATTAAAATGCCATATTAATTCTTCAGCCATCTTTTGAGATCTATACATTCGTCTAAACCTCAGAATAATTGTGAAATATCTCAATACTTTAACTGGAACACCTTGTATAACCTCTTAAATATCTTGATTTTTCTTCCATCTCGAGGAACCACATTTTGGACAACTTTCTAAATTTTTGTATTCTTTTCTGAAAAGGTAACAATCATTCTCATAAGCATGTATCTTTTCAAAACCCATGTCGAATGCTTTAAGAAATTTCTTGACTTCATATAAGGTTTTGGGAAGCACGTTATCCTTCGGCAGAAATAGATGTTGCACAGCTAAAAGCTTATCAAAACCACTATCGGACAAGCCAGTCTCGCATTTAAGATTATACAAGACGGTGATGGCAGATAATTTTGTGTGATCTGTGCAACCAGGATATAATGGAGTTTCTGCATCTTCCAAGTTCTTGACTAACTCATCCTCTTTTCTTCGAGAATCAACATCATCTTTATCATCATCAAAAAAATCTTGATTCAAAAAATCTTCATCTTCATAGTGAATCATCTTGAATAGTTCATATACGTCAAACGTATTTGTTTTATTCTCTACATTTATCTCTTCACCATGGTTAAACCATACACCGTCAATGTATTTAGGATCCATTCCTTTTATAATTAAATGTTCAACGATGATTTGGTCATCATGACGACTAATATTCCGACAATCCTTGCAAGGGCATAAAAATTTTCTACACTTCTTACATTCCTCTTTGCAGCATGCACGAAATTCATTGCTCCTTGTCGGTATTCTATACTAGTTCTATGAAAAAAGTAAAAAAAAAGTGAGCCTTAGTATTAGATTATATGTTCTAATTCTCAAAATACATATTAAGTTAATCATGGTTTTATCACCTGTTTAAAAAAACCCAGCCTTTTTCCATTATCGACATTTGAAGGCAAATAAGTTTCCAATCTTTGACGTATAAATTGGTTATCTGTTGTAATCAAAAAAATAACTAGACGTTGAAGTACAAATACTTGTAGCACTACTGCATATAACCATGGTGGTTTAGTAGACAAAGGCAAAGAATACTTTTTCAAAAATATAAATTTTACACTTATATTTTGCATTTAACCTCAGATTTATATGTATTTATAATTAATCCATGCATAACACCACACTCCTACCCACACATAACTGACCAAGTCACAACCCTCCAAACTGCTGCATAACAGTTACAGCTATCTGCCCCTCCTTTGTCAATCCATCCACAAACGCTCCACTTCAACAAACAACATTCCAGTCACTCCACTTCAACAAAACTTTTGTAAATCTCTGCACTTCACCATTACACACAGACCACTGACCAAACTTCCTCCCACCTATCACCAACAAACGCCGGTGCATTTCCGCTGCCGCACATTGCTGCAACTTCAAAAAACACAGCAACCTCTCATCACTATACTACTCAATCCTCTTATTTTACCACTTCTCACAACATTGTTTAATTCAACCACTTCCATAAATATACTTCAACACTGCAATCACTCCCCACTCCACTGTTAAACAATTCATTCACTCCTCACAACAACACAGTTTCATACCAGCCTATAACAATACCCACTTTCAGCTCATACACACCACATTCACTCATATCACCACAGACAATATCCACATTCCTAAATTCCTGTAGCCTGCTTCAATAACCATTCTACAACCTACTGACTACTGCACTGATACAACCAACTGCACCATATTCACACACTACAACAGTGACCACTCCAACTACAAACCCTAAGCAACCACAGACCATCCTCCTTCCCATTTCTCCAACCTGCAACCTGTTCGCAACCGCACTTCATACTACAACTCAACAAAACATCAACAACCCACCCTCCGTAGCAAACTACCAGAGACTCACGCAACATTCATCAACTTGCCCTCTGACATTCTACCACTCCTTACGAACACATACTCACATCCTTCCCCCAGCCTCGCCCCCTCTTTACCAAACCAACCATCAACTTCACCGCCTCCTCTTCACTACCTCACATCCACACAACTGACATATTTCCAGTGCCTGCCACTCCACAAAAGACTATTTATGCTCCAACATTTACCACTCTCAACCATCCAGCCAGCCAATACCCAATCGCAAACAAAACCGCAACCTCCATCAATGCTACTTGAACCCACCAAATTCTCGAAACACGCAAACTCAACCTCCTCTCAGCAAGCAACCATTGATTCACTGAACCACTTCAACAGAACATTCATATACTCAAAGAAATCAAAGCAGATATCCCAACAGATCATTGCAATTAGGGTTAAATCAACCATTTCAGTAATAGTTTAGGAAAAAATACGAAAATAAGATGCATTCAAATTCATATAAAAGCCAAATAGAATCACAAAGTCGATTTAACAGATTCATACCTAAATATACCTAATCGATTTAAAAGATTCATACCTAATTATACCTAGATCTGCTGGCTGCCGCGACTCGATGTTGAGTAAGGGGGAAACGACGGAGTTGACGATGATACTTGAGTGCGATGAAAATTTAACACGATTAAAAGAGGAATTTTTTTTTTGAAGAAGAAAGCAAATCATGGACGAGAATTTTGTTAAGTACGAGAGTAAAATGATAGGTTACGTTTATTTAGTTCGCGCGAACTCTTTTTTTAGAAGCGGGAAACGTGAATTATTTTTTGCCACGTTTATATTATTTGGTAATCTATTTTTTGTTGCATTTACAATAAAACGCCACCGATTTTTGCAACTATAAATGGTTTTTCTTGTAGTGTCCATAGAGTGCCTCAAAAGGAGCCATACCAATACTAGATTGGAAGCTATTATTATAGGAAAACTCAACAAGAGAAATGTGATCTTCCCAACTTCCAACAAAATCAAAAACACATGCACGAAGATGGTCTTCAAGAGTTTGATTCACATGCTCGGTTTGTCCATCGGACTGAGGATGATAAGCGGTGCTAAAATTAAGCTTCGTTCCTAAAGCTTTTTGAAGACTCTTCCAAAATCCACTAGTAAACAATGGATCTCGATCGCTAACAATAGATGTAGGAACTCCATGCAATTTAACAATTTCTTTGATAAAGAGTTGGCCAAAAGAGGAACGGTTCGGTTAGACCGAACAGGAATAAAATGGGCGGATTTAGTAAGTCTATCAACGATCACCCATAAGCTATCATGACCCGAACGAGAATGGGGAAGGCCATCTATAAAATCCATGGAAATTTGGTCCCACTTCCAAATTGGAATTTCTAAAGGTTGCAATAACCCACCAGTCCTTTGATGTTCGGCCTTAACAAGTTTGCAAGTCATGCAACACTTAACAAAGTTAGCAATATCAGATTTCATTCCCTCCCAATAATAAAGTCGCTTCATTTCAGCGTACATTTTACTGCTACCAGGATGAATGGCGAATTTAGAACGATGGGAATCTCCTAAAATATCTTTACGAAGATCGCCAATATTTGGTACGATAAGTCTACCAAATTTTCGAATGCTGCCACGAGAATCAATATCAAAGTCTTTCAAACCTTCAATATCAATTTTATCCTTAACATTTTGGCCAAGAAGAGCCAATTCAGGATCTAGCCTTTGAGCTTCAAGAATGCGTCTAAAAGAGAAGGATGAGCCTCAAGGCTACATAAAACAAGTGATGAGCATAAATCGGATACGCGCTCTCGAATCTCACAAGTGGATATAATCTCGAGATCGTTCCATTCGGATATCATCATAGAAACAACTGCTTGTTGTTTACGGCTAAGAGCATCGGCGACACGATTACCCTTACCGAGGGTATAAAGAATATCAAGATCATAAGGTGCAAGGAACTCGAGCCAACGCTGTTGACGCAAATTAGGTCCCTTTTGAGAAAATAAATATTTCAAAGACTTATGATCCGTGTAAAGAATAAATTTCTCTCCCAATAGATAATGATGCCAAATTCGAAGGGCGAAAACAATAGCCGCGAGTTCTAAATCATGTGTGGCATATCTAGTCTCGGCCGGCTTCAGTTGCCTAGACGCATAAGCAATAACACGTTCTTTTTGCATAAGAACGGCACCCAAACCAACGTGACTAGCATCAGTATAAACAACAAAATCCTGATTCCCTTCGGGAATGACAAGAATAAGAGCATCGGAAAGGAGTTCTTTCAATTTTCGAAAAGAAGCTTCACATTTGTCCGACCAAATGTATTTAACTCCCTTCTTAGTCAAGCCAGTAAGAGGCACGGCAATCCTAGAAAAGTCTTTAATGAAATGACGGTAATAACCCGCCAATCTGAGAAAACTATGAATCTCTATCACACTCTCCGGTCTCTTCCAATCTTGAATCGCTTCAATTTTTTGAAGGATCCATGAAAATTATGGATTCGGAAATAATATGACCGAGAAACTTCACACGAGATTGCCAAAAGTGGCATTTGGAAAATTTCACCTTTAATAGATTACTCCTAAGAGTTTCCAATATAATCCGAAGATGCTTTTCATGCTCCTCCTTGGTTTTAGAATACACAAGGATATCATCAACGAAGATGAGAATAAACCGATCGAGGAAAGCCTTGAAAACTCGATTCATGAGGCCAACGAAGTAAGCCGGAGCATTCGTTAAACCAAATGGCATAACAAGCCATTCATAAGTTCCATAACGAGTACGGAACGATGTCAAAGGAATACTATCCTCGGTAATACGAAGCCGATGGAAACCAGTAGCGAAGTCTAATTGTGAAAAGGCTCTAGCACCACTAAGTTGATCGAATAGATCATCAATCCGAGGTAAAGGATACTTATTCTTGATAGTAAGATCATTAAGCTTGCGATAGTCAACGCAAAGCCTAAGTGTGCCATCAGATTTCTTCACAAAAATAGCCGAAGCTCCCTAAGGCGAGGAACTTGAGCGAATAAATTGCTTCGTTTTCAAATCGGATAATTGATTGCGCATCTCCTTATTTTCTTTATTGGACAACCGATAAGGAGGATGAGTAATAGGTTTAGCTCCAGGGATGAGATTAATTCTGAACTCAATTGCTCGCTTAGGTGGTAACCCTAAAACGGGCTCAAATATGTCGAAAAATTCACGAACAACGTGAATAAGAGAAATAATATCTTCCTCATCATCATTATCATCATCATGAGGGTTTAAGGAGTATAAAGATGCAACCAAACAGGAATCCGAATCTTTAAGGTTAATAGAAATCTGCTTAACAGATTGAGGATGTCGAAGATGTATAGTCCGCTCAGGACATAGGATATGAGCTTCATAACGGTTGAGCCAATCCATTCCCAAAATCATTCCAAAGCCTAAGTAACGCATGACATGCAAATCGGCTTGGAAAGAAAAACCACACAAAATAATCTCGACATCTTTACAAAGAAAACTAATCGTTGCGGATCCACCAACTGGATTCGCAATTCTCAAAGAAGTCATTAATGCGACAACACTTAAAGAAAAAGTATCAACAAGTTCCTTTGATATAAAAGAATGGGATGCACCCGTATCAAAAAGAACTCGAATAGGATGATCACGAAATATAATAATACCATCAAGGATAGAATGAGACATACCTTGATTACGAGATGTGTTGCCAAGGGCTTGAGAAACATTTAACTTTCCCTCCTTCTTTCCCTCAAGCTTGGGGCATGAAGATATAACATGGCCGGGACTTTTGCAGTAGCGGCAAGAGAGGGGCTTTGAACACTTATTTGAATAATGGTCCTTTGAACCACAATTATAGCATTCTCCACGACCAAAGGAAGAAGTCTTTGCCACAGGGGTTGCTTGCTTCCCCTTTTTGTTGGGATAAGGACCTTTGAATTTGTTAGGCCTTTTCTTGTTGTTGTTGAAGTTTGGTTTGGAACCCACCACTTCAACATCACTTTCCCTATCAGCCTCTTCAAGACGAAGAGCGATATCAATGAGTTGGTCGAAAGAAACTTCTAATTTTAGAAGTAATGGCTTCTTGAGATTTTTGTTTAAGCCATAGACAAATTTTTGGTTCTTCTTCAATGGGGCGTTAATGTATTCAACCCCATATTTGGAAAGTGACTCGAAGGATGCAACATAATCAGTCACGGAGGATTCACCTTGAACAGGTCTATAAAACGGCGAGCCAAAGTCACCTTCTCAGCTTCTGGCACAAATTTTAATTCGAAGCGTTCCCGGAATTGTTCCCAGGTGAGATCCGCTTCATTGATTTCAGAAATAAGAAGTTCATACCAGTCCAACGCTCTTTCTTGGAGCATACTAGAGGCCACCTGAACTCGGTGAAGATCAATAAGGCTCATGCGAGAAAAGATTCGTCCGCATGATCTTAGCCAAGCCTGGACTTCAATAATAGTTTCAGAGCCCTTGAATGGTTTCCCACCCAAGTTGGTATAATAGTTGCACAAGCGTGCAAATCCAGACTTAGGGTGAGTTGGTTCCGAATTAGAACCGGCTGCTTGAGCATTCTTTACTAGATCAAGAATCTGCTGGGCAGACATAAAAACTCCATCTTGGGGAGTAGCACTAGATTGACCGGCGCTGGGACGACCAGGTCTAACCATTTCTCTTCCTTAAGAAAGAAGAAGGAAGAAGAAAAAGGTTATTCACCCAATGAATATCAGGCAATCTTGATGGATAAAACAAGGAATCATAAAGAAAATAGGATGAATCGGTACGAAGACTCGAATTAAATCCTAAGGCACGACTCCTAAGAAGGACTTAGGACGATGATCCTTGTTAAATTATTCTACATTATTCCGAAGTTTGGCTCTGATACCAAGCTGTGACGACTCACCTCTATACCCACGCTAGCCAAGGACACTACGGTGTAATGCCGTCAACTAGCACGGAGAATAAGGCTGTTGAGGAGCGACTATCTGTATAATTGCTTTGTGCGAGTACCGATATGCCAGATAAAATATAACTTGCATTCTTTTCGAGAATCCGACATATCGACACAAACTCAAAGCTACTACACAGTGGCTATAATGTCTTCGGAAACAAATATAGAAACAAAGATAACACAAATCAGTCACAGATAATTCATATCACAAAGGCGGAAATAGACATGAATAAATATAACACATAAAAGTGTTCATCAGAGTAGTGGTCTAAAAGATCCACAATGACACAAAAGAATAGCAACATGTGCACTAAAGAATTAGTACATAACTATGAGTCTATATCTCAAATGTTAACAACAAAAACTACTAATCTAAGTAGTTAGCCAAAAGTCAGAGTAATGAATCCCTGGGGAGAAGTCAAGCAGAAGCACATGTAACATCTCGGTCTGACCCGAGTATTATTTAATAAGAAAATAATAAACGGATCAGTCTAGCTATAAATATCAGATGACATGATATAGGATAAGAGATATGGCATAAACATATGATAACCATAATGGCATACTACTATAAGTATGTAATTGAAAATCAACATGAGATTAATCCATATTACAAGAATCTTCTCGAAGATCCAAAAAGGGTTTCATACCCAAAACTTGTATTCACAACAAGTCAATGACACACGAATTCACCAATTCACAAAAATTGATAAATCATATTAATGAAAATCACTAAAGTTGGTGAAACACAAATTCTAGAAATCATCTCAAGAAATCCAGAAATCACAAAAAGGGGAAAGGCCTATCACAAACGGGAGCATAAAGCTCACCAACGCATGTATCACAAACGGAACGCTAATTCCATGGTTGCTAACCATCACAAATTGAGCTGAAGCTCCACAAACGACCTGAAGACCATGGGTTGCCACCCCACCAATTTGAGTCGAAACTCCACAAAACGGGGTTTAGTCTCCCTCGCAGACAAAGAGACTCACACATTACTAGTCTAAATCAAAAAAATGATCGTCATTTATCGTAAAGAAAGTGTCAATTACACTAAACTAGTAAATATATGAGCTTAGCTTCATGTCCCATAACCACTAGCTTAACTTATATATTTACGAACAAATTGTAGATCTCCACTAGAAAATTGTCACAAGAGATCCAATCGAACAAGTCCAAGAATTAACCGACGAAGTAAACGCAAGCGTTTCATACCACTCGTTTTACTAAGTCGTTTAATTAGATTTCTCATACGAGTGAGGTAAAGGTTTGTATATGCTAGTAGATTGGAAAACGGTTTTATAAACAAGCTTGATATTGAAATTAGAGTTGAAATCGTTTCGATAAAAGGGTTTTGATATTTACTACTAGTATTGAAACCTTTATATTTTTAAAGTGACAAATCACAAAAATGATGGTAGAAACAATCAATCACTAAAATTCACGATCGAAGATGTGAACAAAATCCAAAGAAATCGATACCGAATCCATCGAAATGGATATTCCAAGAATTCCCGAAGAAAATAAGTCATTAAAGTCAATAACAAATGATAAAACAAATAGGGAAATAACACGAATCAATTAAATTTGGAAGCCACGCAAAATAGGCGAAATAGGCAAAACAGCAACAGGTCGGTCGGCCGGCAACAGAGCTCGGTTGACCGGACCCTGTTCTAAAAAAATTCTCTGCAAGCAGGTCGGTCGGCCGAGCCCTGTAGCCAGTCGACCGGACCAGAGACAGAAAAGTGCTTATGCACTTTGGTAGCAGGTCGGTCGACCGGCCCAGGGGTTCGATCGACCGAACCTGATGTTCTGCAAATTGAAACCTATTTCAAATGAGGTGGAAACTTCTTCAATTTACAATAGGACAATCACGGACGCTGGGGGATTATGCCCATCGGCTACCCGGTCCTATTGGCTCCTCGATGCATCACCAAAAACATGTTCCAACATTAAAGTTATGATTTTTAAAGATTTGAACTCAAAACACTAAAAATTGGAATATTCACCAAATCAATCCAAACCAAAAGCAATTGGACAAGAATAAGTGTTAGGAATTCATACCTAACAATCGAAGATAAATATAGGCTTAGATGTGAGATAAAAATCTCACCTTTTCACAAAATCAATAGAGAAGAAGCTATAGAGCAATGGCAAGAACAACCACTCTTCAATTCCAACCCAGCAAGCTTGAATCTAAGCTTAAAAGAGAAACATTTCCTAAAGTTAGGTTTAGGAATTTTAGAAATTGAATGGAGAAAGAGTTGGAGAAGATAAAGAGAAGGCTTACCAAAGTTTCTTCTATTAATTTGGAGCAAGAGCTTGATTTGCAAAAGAAAACTAGGGTTTGGAGTTTTAATTTCTCATTCCACTCACCATTAATCTCTTTAGAGCTGAAAAGTAGAGGAAGAGGGAGTGAATGAAGAGGAGTGGTTCAGTTTGGGGTATTAAGTTGGCTAGTGGGCTGAACCCAACCCAGAACCCTAAGTGAAAAGGTAGCAAAATTCAACTTACTCCAAACATATCGAAGCTTATACTCAAAAAGGTTGCAAACGGCATTTTGAACTCAGTGGAAGGGGTCTCGAGTCCCAATTTGACTGTTTGCAAAAAGTAGGTTTTCGGACTAAAATCCGAGTATCGATAAAATATTTAAATAAAATATTTAAAATATAAAATGATAAATATGCGGGTTTTTACAGACTCCCCTCCTTAAAGAAATTGCGTCCTCGCAATATTTAAGAAGAAAATATAAAGTAACAACCATAAAAGCATATTCAATACAAAAGAAATTTGAAATAAAAAGTTCACCTCAAAGAGCACGAGAAAGTAAGTCTGGATGTGTTCACTCGATGACTTCTCTAGATTCCCAAGAGCAATCCTTAGGATTTGAGGACCATTGAACTTTCACAAGTGGAAAATCTTTATTTCGAAGTCGTTTGACTTCCGAAGCAATAATACGAGTAGGATGTTGCTCATAAGTTAGATTAGGCAAAACTTCAATTTCTTTCACAACACCGGGCTTAAGAATAGAATCGGAATCTCGAAGGCATTTCCGCAATCAAGAAGTGTCAATTACACTAAGCTAGTAAATATATGTGTGACGCCCCACCTCTATACCCACGCTAGCCAAGGACACTACGGTGTAATGCTGTCAACTAGCACGGAGAATAAGGCTGTTGAGGAGCGACCATACGTGTAATTGCTTTGCACGAGCACCAATATGTCAGATAGTATAACATGCATTTTATTTCAAGAGGAAATCGGACATACCGATACAATCACAAAGCTACTACACAGTGGCTATAATAATCTTCAGAAACAAATATAGAAATAAGCATAACACAAATCAATCACAGATAATTCATATCACAAAGGTGGAAGAAGATATGAATATATAACTAGCACACGAAAGTGTGTACCAGAGTAGTGGTCAAAAAGATCCACAATAATACAAAAGAATGGCAATACGTGCTATACAAAAGAATACAACTATGAGTCCATATCTCAAGTGTATACAACAAAATAAACTACTAATCTAAGTAGTTATCCAAAAATCAGAGAAATCAATCCCAAGTGAGAAATCAAGCTGAAGCACCTATAACATCTCGGTCTGACCCGAGTATTATTTAATAAGAAAATAATAAACGGATCAGTCTAACTATAAACATCAAATGAAGCGATATAGAACAAGAGGTACGACTAAACACATAACAATCACTATGCCAAGCTGTGATATATATAAGTAATTGAAAATCAACAAGAGATTAATCAATATCATAAAAATCTACTCAAGAATCAAAAGGAATGTCATAATCTTTATTTCGTTCACCAAACCATAAATATTGACGATTATATCAATATCAATCACAAAAGCTAATGACACACAAATTCACCAATGCACAAATATTGATAAAACTTATCAATGAAAATCACTAAAATTGGTGAAGCATAAATTCCAGAATTCAACACACGAAATCCAGAAATCACAAAAAGGGGGGGAAAAGGCCTATCACACGAACGGGAGCATAAAAACTCACCAACATATGTATCACACGAACAAGACGCTATCTCATGGTAGCTAGCCATTAATTTTTGACACACGAATGGCCCGAAGACCATGGGGAGCTACCCCCACAAAGAAATGAGACGAAGCTCAATAGAATGAGTTACAGTCCTCCACGTGGACAAACAGACATCGCCCAATTTCTAGTCTAAACCACAAAAACGATCGTCTTGATCATCAAGAAGTGTCAATTACAGTAAGCTAGTAAATATATGAGCTTAGCTTCATGTCCCATAACCACAAGCTTAACTTAAATATTTACTAACAAATTGTAGATCTCCACTAGAAAATTGTCACAAGAGTTTCAATCGAACAAGTCCAAGAATCAACCGACGAAGTAAATGCAAGCGTTTCATACCACTCGTTTTACTAAGCCGTTTAATTAGATTTCTCATATGAGTGAGGTAAAGGTTTGTATATACTAATAGATTAGAAATCGGTTTGAGAAAACGAGCTTTGTAATAAAATAGTGTTGAAATCATTTGAAGAAAGAGTTTTGATATTTACTACTAGTATAGAAAACCTTTATATTTTTAAAGTGACAAATCACAAAGAAGATTGTAGGAGCAATCAATAACTAAAATTCACATACGAAGAGGTGAGTTAATTCCAAAGAAATCGATATCAAATCCATCAAAATGGATATTTACAAAAATCCCAAAGAAAATGTCATCAAAGTCGATAATAGATGATAACAACAAAAGGGAGTCAACACGAACCGATAAAATTGGAATCTCAAGCTAAATAGGCAAAATAGAGCCCAAATAGCAGATTCGGACGTCTGTAATTAAGGATTCAGACGTCTGAATCTGGAAAAATAATTGTTTTCCAGAACACAATTCAGACGTCTGAACCCAATATTTCAGACGTCTGAAATAGGCAATTTTTAGCCTATTTCCTTTCTGATCCAAAACAAACCATTTCAGACGTCTGAAATTTAGATTCAAACGTATGAATACTGAGGAATAAAAATTCCCAGTATAATATTCAGACGTCTGAATACTACGTTTCAGACGTCTAAAACCTGGGTTCAGGGCATTCCCTGAACCTAGGCCAAAAATGGCCAAATGAATATCGGAAGCGATCAATCGAGCGACAACGACTAAGGATTTACGCCAAGCGACAACCCAGCCTTAACGGCTCCTCGATATGCCTCAAATATCAATGAACAAACATCCTTAAAAGGATTTTCATAGATTTTGATTTCAAAACATCAAAAATCGGAATATACACCAAATCAATCCATACCAAAATCAATTGCAGAAGAATAAGTGTTAGGAATTCATACCTAACAATCGAAGATAATTATAGACAAAGATGTGAGATAAAAATCTCACCTTTGAACCCAAATCAATGAAGAAGAAGCTTGAAAGCAAAGGAGAATTACCACTCTTCAAATCCAACTCAAGAAGCTTGATTCTAAGCTTAAAAGAGAAATATTTCCCAAATTAGGTTTAGGAATTTTCTGAAATCAAAGAGAGAATGAGTTGGGGAAGATGAAGAGAAGGCTTACCAATGGGTTCTCTTGAATTTGGAGCAAGATCTTGGATTTTGCAAAGGAACTAGGGCTTTGGATTTCTATTTCCCATTCTCTTACACCATTTTTGTTTTAAAACTGAAAAGAGGAGGAAGTGAGAGTGAATAGGGAGGGATGATTCAGTTTGGGGTATTACTATGGCTAGTGGGCTGAACCTAAACCCAAAACCCAATAGATAAAGTAGCAAAAATCAACTTACTCCAAATATATTGAAGCTTATACTCAAAAAGGTCGCAAACGGCGTTTTGAACTCAATGGGAGGGGTCACGATTCCCAACTCGACTGTTTGCTAAAAGTAGGTTTTCGGAAAAAAATCCGACAAACGATGAAATATTTAAATATACAATTGATAAATATGCGGGTTGTTACAGACTCCCCTCCTTAAAGAAATTGCATCCTCGCAATAGTTAAGAAGAAAATAAGAAGTAACAACCATAGAAGCATATCAACACAAAAGAAAATTTGAAATAGGAGGTTCACCATAAGGAGCATGAAAGAGTTAGCCTGAATGGGTTCGCACGGTGAATTCTCTGGATTCCCAAGAGCAATCCATAGGATTTGAGAACCATTGAACTCTCATAAAAAGAACATTTTTATTTCGAAGGCACTCAACCTCCGAAACAATGATGCGAATAGAATGTTGCTCAAAAGTAAAATCTGGTGAAACGTCAATTTCCTCAATATCACCGGGCTCAAGAATAAAATAGGAAACCTAAAAGCATTTCCATAGTTAAAAGACGCGGAAAACGTCAAGAATAGCAGAAAATTGAGCCAATGCAACGGCGTAGTACATAAATGGTACGCCCGAGAAACTAGAAACTCGAATAATTTGGAACACCGATGTAGTACAAAAACGGTACGTCCAATGAATCAATAAACCGGAACAACGATGTAGTATAATAATCGTACATCCATTGATGCAGATAAGACGGAACATCAATGTATATAATAACAGTACATCCTATGAACCGAACACCATAAAAGAACATCGGACGCTAGTCCATAAAAAAATGAGATAAAGCTCAATAAAACGAAGTATATCGAAACGTCCGATGAACTTGATAAAAAGATAATTCCATTCAGACAACATCAAAGAATCAACAACTTGTTGCCTACGACAAAGCGCGTTGGCAACACGATTTCCAGAATATCAAGATCATAAGATGCTAGGAACTCGAGTAGACATGAAGTTCCTTATGAGAAAATAAATATTCCAAAGATTTATGATTGAGGTGGAGAACAAATTTCTCCCCCCAAAAATGATGATGCCAAACTCTAAAAGCGAAAACAATAGCCGCGAGCACTAGATCATGAGTGGCATACCTAGTCTCAATCGGCTTTTAATGATTTAGAAGCATAAGTGATAGCACGTCATCTTTTGCAAGAGAACGACATCCAAACCAATACGATTAGCATTGGTACAAAAGATAAAGTCTTGGTTCCCAACGGGAATCACAAGTATAAGAGTATCGAAAAGAAAGAATTTCTTTTAAATAATCTTCTTTCCTGAAAAGTTAAAACTTTCAAAATTACATTTATCTTTATGTAATAATCTTTCTAGAAAAATTTACATTTTTACAAGTCAATATATCGTGTCTGATTGTCTCATCAAAGCGTTTAGGAAATTCCTATCGATAACGTTGATCAAGCGTATCGACCAAAATTCTTAAAGCACTCAGTGGGCAATACAATCACAAAATCATCTTCTATATGATAAAAATATCTCTTAAAAAGTTTTAAGAATATTCTTTGCTCGTTTAAGAACAAAATCCAACTGTACTTATACATAAATCTTATGAAAAAATTTGCAAAGATTTTAAATTGCTAATTTCATCCAAAATCAATAAACACAAGAATGAAGTCATCGAGATATTCATAGAATACTCTATTTATAAAATGGATGAAACAAGATGGGCAAACTGAATGACATAATAAGTCATTCATAAGTATCATAACGAGTGCGGAGTGCGTAAGTGGAATGCTAACTCACGCAACTCATAGCCAAACGAAAATCGGTGGCAAGGTCGAGCTGAGAAGACCTTATCACCACACAAGATATTGCTTAGGTGATAATCCTAAGACAAGTCCAAATAAATCGGAAAATTTCACAAACTATTTAGATGAGATAAATAAAACTTTCCTCATCATGAGGGTTTAAAGAATAAAAATTGATGCCACCAAAAATTTGAAATCGGAATCACAAAGAAAAATAGAAATCTGCTTAACAGATTAAAAATGTCGAAGATGATTAGTTCTCATGGAAAATAGGATATGGGCTTCGCAATAAGCCAATCCTTTCCAAAAATCAATTCCGAAGCCTAAGTAAAAATATCGGCTCAGAAAGAAAAATCACCTAAAATAGTTTCGACATCAATAGAAAGCAAATTGAGTGTTGCGGATCAACCATCCGGATTCGCAACTCTCAAAGAAGTCATCAAGCCCAAAATATTTTCAAAGAAAAAGAATCAATAAGTTATTTTGATATAAAACAGTGAGATGGAACCCATATCAAAAAGAACTCAAATAAGAAGATCATGAAGTTAAACAATGCCATCAAGGATTGAGTGAAAAATACCTTTACCAAGAGAAGAGTTACTAGGAGCTTGCACTACATTGAGCTTTCCCTCCTTCCTACTTTGAAGTATGGGACATGTAGTTATATGGTGACCCGAATTTTTGCAATAGCGACAATAATGAGGTTTCGGACACTCCCTTGCATAGTGGTCCGTGGAACCACAATTGTAGCATTGTCCACGACTAGGGGTAGGGGCTTTTGCTACCGGGGTTTCTTGCCTCCCTTTCTTGTTGGGAAAGGGGCCTTTGAATTTAATTGGCCTCTTCATGATGTCGTTGAAGTTCTGTTTGGCAACCACAACTTCAATATTACTCTCTCTATCGGCCTCTTCAAGACGAAGAGCGATATCAATAAGCCGATCAAATGAAACTTCAAGTTTCAGGAGTAATGGCTTCTTAAGATTCTTATTCAAGCCATAGACAAATCTCTGATTTTTCTTCATCGTGGTATTAATATACTCAACCCCGTATTTAGAAAGAGATTCGAAAGATGCGACATAGCCTGTCACAGAAGATTCACCTTGAACAAGGTCTTTGAAACGCCGGGCTAAAGTTACTTTTTCAGCTTCCGGCACAAATTTCAATTCGAATCTTTCCTGGAATTGCTTCCAAGTAAGATCTGCTTCTACGATTTCAGAAACCAAAAGCTCATACCAATCTAATGCTCTTTCTTGGAGCATGCTAGAAGCCACTTGGACTCGATGTAGATCAATAAGGTTCATGCGAGAAAAGATATGATCGCACGATTTGAGCTAAGCTTGAATTTCTATAACACTCTCGGATCCTTTGAATGGCATTCCACCCAAATCGGTATAGTCTCTGCACAAGCGTGCAAAACCAGATCTAGGATGAGTAGGCTCTGGATTGGGTCCTGCAGGTTGAGCATTCTTTACTAGATCAAGAAGCTGCTGGGCAGACATAAAGACTCCATCCTGAGGAGTAGCAATAGATTGACAGGCGCTGGGACGGCCAGGTCTAACCATTTCTCTTCCTCAAGAAAGAAAGAAGGAAGAAGAAGAAGGTTATTCACAAAATGAATATCAAGCAATCTTGATAGATAAAACAAGGAATCATAAAGAAAATAGGACGAATTGGTACGAAGACTCGAATTAAATCCTAAGGCACAACTCCTAAGAAAGACTTAGGACATGATCCTTGCTAGATTATTCTACATTGTTCCGAAGTTTGGCTCTAATACCAAGCTGTGATGCCCCACCTCTATATCCAAGCTAGCCAAGGACACTACGGTGTAATGCTGTCAACTAGCACGGAGAATAAGGCTGTTGAGGAGCGACCATCCGTGTAATTGCTTTGCACGTGCACCGATATGTCAGATAGTATAACATGGATTTTATTTCAAGAGGAAATCCGACATACCGATACAATCACAAAGCTACTACACAGTGGCTATAATAATCTTCGAAAACAAACATAGAAATAAGCATAACACAAATCAGTCACATATAATTCATATCACAAAGGCGGAAGAAGATATGAATATATAACTAACACATGAAAGTGTATACCAGAGTAGTGGTCAAAAAGATCCACAATAATACAAAAGAATAGCACCACGTGCTATACAAAAGAATACAACTATAAGTCCATATCTCAAGTGTATACAACAAAATAAACTACTAATCTAAGTAGTTAGCCAAAAATCAGAGAAATCAATCCCAAGTGAGAAGTCAAGCTGAAGCACCTGTAACATCTCGGTATGACCCGAGTATTATTTAATAAGAAAATAATAAACGGATCAGTCTAACTATAAATATCAGATGAAGCGATATAGAATAAGAGGTACGACCAAACACATAATAATCACATTGCGAAGCTGTGATATATATATGTAATTGAAAATCAACAAGAGATTAATCAATATCACAAAAATATACTCAAGAATCAAAAGGAATGTCATAATCTTTATTTCATTCACCAAACCATAAAAATTGACGATTATATCAATATCAATCACAAAAGTCAATGACACACAAATTCACCAATGTACAAATATTGATAAAACTTATCAATGAAAATCACTAGAATTGGTGAAGCATAAATTCCAGAGTTCAACACACGAAATCCAGAAATCAGAAAAAGGGGGGAAAAGGCCTATCGCACGAACGGGAGCAAAAAAACTCACCAACATATGTATCTCACGAACGAGACGCTATCTCATGGTAGCTAGCCATTAATTTTTGACACACGAATGGCCCGAAGACCATGGGGAGCTACCCCCACAAAGAAATGAGACGAAGCTCAATAGAATGAGTTACAGTCCTCCACGTGGACAAAGAGACATCGCCCAATTGCTAGTCTAAACCACAAAAATGATCGTCGTGATCATCAAGAAGTGTCAATTACAATAAGCTAGTAAATATATAAGCTTAGCTTCATGTCCCATAACCACTAGCTTAACTTAAATATTTACGAACAAATTGTAGATCTCCACTAGAAAATTGTCACAAGAGTTTCAATCGAACAAGTCCAAGAATTAACCGATGAAGTTAACGCAAGCGTTTCATACCACTCGTTTTACTAAGCCGTTTAATTAGATTTCTCATACAAGTGAGGTAAAGGTTTGTATATACTAATAGATTGGAAATCAGTTTGAGAAAACGAGCTTTGTAATAAAATAGTGTTGAAATCATTTGAAGAAAGAGTTTTGATATTTACTACTAGTATAGAAAACCTTTATATTTTTAAAGTGACAAATCACAAAGAAGATTGTAGGAACAATCAATCACTAAAATTCACATACGAAGATGTGAGTTAATTCCAAAGAAATCGATATCAAATCCATCAAAATGGATATTTACAAAAATCCCAAAGAAAATGTCATCAAAGTCGACAATAGATGATAACAACAAAAGGGAGTCAACACGAATCGATAAAATTGGAATCTCAAGCTAAATAGGCAAAATAGAGCACAAACAGCAGATTCAGACGTCTGAAATTAAGGATTCAGACGTCTGAATCTGGAAAAATAATTGTTTTCGAGAACAAATTCTGACGTCTGAACCCAATATTTCAAACGTCTGAAATAGGCAATTTTTAGCCTATTTCCTTTCTGGTCCAAAACAAACCATTTCAGATTTAGATTCGGTCGTCTGAATACTGGGGAATAAAAATTCCCAGTATAATATTCAAACGTCTGAATACTACGTTTCAGACGTCTGAAACTTGGGTTCAGGGCATTCCCTGAACCTAGGCCAAAATTGGCCAAACGAATATCCGAAGCGATCGATCGAGCGACAACGACTAAGGATTTACGCCATGCGACAACCCAGCCTTAACGGCTCCTTGATACGCATCAAATATCAATGTCCAAATATCCATAAAAGGATTTTCATAGATTTTGATTTCAAAACATCAAAAATCGGAATATGCACCAAATCAATCCAAACCAAAATCAATTGCACAAGAATAAGTGTTAGGAATTCATACCTAACGATCGAAGATAATTATAGACAAAGATGTGAGATAAAAATCTCACCTTTGAACCCAAATCAGTGAAGAAGAAGCTTGAAAGCAAAGGAGAATCAACCACTCTTCAAATCCAACTCAAGAAGCTTGATTCTAAGCTTAAAAGATAAATATTTCCCAAATTAGGTTTAGGAATTTTTTGAAATCAAAGAGAGAATGAGTTGGGGAAGATTAAGAGAAGGCTTACCAATGGGTTCTCTTGAATTTGGAGCAAGATCTTGGATTTTGCAAAGGAACTAGGGCTTTGGATTTATATTTCACATTCTCTTCCACCATTTTTGTTTTAGAACTAAAAAGAGGAGGAAGTGAGAGTGAATGGGGAGGGATGATTCAGTTTGGGGTATTACTATGGCTAGTGGGCTGAACCTAAACCCAAAATCCAATAGATAAAGTAGAAAAAATTAACTTACTCCAAACATATCGAAGCTTATACTCAAAAAGGTCGCAAACGGCGTTTTGAACTCAATGGGAGGGGTCTCGAGTCCCAATTCGACTGTTTGCTAAAAGTAGGTTTTCGGACAAAAATCCGACAAACGATGAAATATTTAAATAAAATATTTAAATATACAATTGATAAATATGCGGGTTGTTACCGACTCCCCTCCTTAAAAAAATTGCGTCCTCGCAATCCTTAAGATTATATTCCCTGCCAATAATAAAGTCGCCTCATATCAATTGTATTTAAATATACAATTGATAAATATGCGGGAGACTTTATGTCTGCCCAGCAGCTTCTTGATCTAGTAAAGAATGCTCAAGCTGCAGGACACAATCCAGAGCCTACTCATCCTAGATCTGGTTTTGCACGCTTGTTTGATGCTCGGCCTTAAAGAAATTGCGTCCTCGCAATACTTAAGATTTCGTTCCCTCCCAATAATAAAGCTGCAGGACCCAATATAAAATAAGGCCTTTGATGCTCGGCCTTTAACGAGTTAGCAAGTCATGCAACACTTGACAAAGTTAGCAATATCAGATTTCATTTCCTCCCAATAATAAAGTCGCCTCATATCCGCGCACATTTTACTACTACCGGGGTGAATGGTAAATTTAGAACGATGGGAATCTTCTAAAATACCCTTACGAAGATTATCGATATTTGGCATGATAAGTCTACCAAATTTTCGAATACCGCCATGAGAATCAATATCAAAGTCTTTCAAACCTTCAATATCTATTTTATCCCTGCAATTTTTCCTAAGAAGAGCCAATTCGGGACTTAGCTTTTGAGCTTAAAGAATGCGGTCAAAAAGAGAAGGATGAGCTCCAAGGCTACATAAAACAAGAGATGAACATAAACCGGACACATGATTTCTAATCTCATAAGTGGATAAAGTCTCGAGATCATTCCATTCAAATATAATCATGGAAACAACCGCTTGTTGCTTTCGGCTAAGAGCATCGGCAACTCGATTTCCCTTTCCGGGAGTATAAAGAATATCAAGATCATAAGATGCAAGGAACTCGAGCCAACGCTGTTGACGCAAATTAAGTTCCTTTTGAGAAAATAAATACTTCAATGATTTATGATCGGTGTAGAGAACAAATATCTCTCCCAAAAGATAATGACGCCAAATTCGAAGGGCGAAAACAATAGCTGGGAGCTCTAAATCATGAGTGGCATATCTAGTCTCGGCTGGCTTTAGAGAACAAATTTCTCTCCCAAAAGATAATGACGCCAAATTCGAAGGGCGAAAATAATAGCCGCGAGCTCTAAATCATGAGTGGCATATCTAGTCTCGTCTGGCTTTAATTGCCTAGAAGCATAAGCAATAACACATTCTCTTTGCATAAGAACTGCACCCAAACCAATGCGGCTAGCATCGGTATAAACAATAAAATCTTGGTTCCCTTTGGGAAAGACAAGAATAGGAGCATCAGAAAGGAGTTCTTTTAATTTCCAAAAAGAAGCTTCACATTTGTCCGACCAAATGTATTTAACTCCTTTCTTTGTCAAACTAGTAAGAAGCACGACAATTTTAGAAAAGTCTTTCATAAAATGACGGTAATAACCTGCCAATCCAAGAAAGCTACGAATCTCCTTCACACTCTCCGGTCTCTTCCAATTTTGAATCTTTTCAATCTTTGAAGGATCCACGAAAATTTCGAATTCACAAATAATATGACCGAGGAACTTCACACGAGATTGCCAAAAGTGGCATTTATAAAATTTTGCTTTTAATTGATTACTCGTAGGAGTTTCCAACACAATCCAAAGATGCTTTTCATGCTCCTCGGTTTTTGAATACACAAGAATATCATAAATAAAGATGAGAACAAATCGATCGAGGAAGTCTTTGAAAACTCGATTCATAAGGTCAACGAAATAAGCCAGAGCATTCGTAAGATCCATAAGGAGTGCGGAACGATGTCAAAGTAATGTTATCCTCTGCAATACGAAGATGATGAAAATCGGTTGCCAAGTCCAATTGTGAAAAGACTCTAGCACCACTAACTTGGTTGAATAGATCATCAATTCGAGGTAAAGGATATTTATTCTTGATAGTAAGATCATTAAGCTTGCGGTAGTCAACGCAAAGCCAAAGTATACCATCGGATTTCTTCACAAAAATAGCTGAAGCTCCCCAAGGAGAGGAACTAGAGAGAATAAATTGCTTCATCTCCAATTCGGATAATTGTTTGCGCATCTCCTCATTTTCTTTATTGGACATACGATAAGGAGGACGAGTGATAGGTAGAGCTCTAGGAATTAGATTAATTCTAAAACTCAATTGCTCGCTTAGGTGGTAATCCTAAAACGGGCTCAAATATGTCGGAAAATTCACGAATAACTTGAATAAGAGAAAATGGCATCTTCCTCATCATCATTATCGTCATCACGAAGATTTAGAGAATATAAGGATGCTGCCAAAGTGGAATCCGAATCTTTAAGAACAATAGAAATCTGATTAACAGATTGCGGATGTTGAAGATAAATAGTCCGTATAGGACATAGGATATGAGCTTCATAACGGTTAAGCCAATCCATTCCCAAAATCATTCCGAAGCCTAAGTAGTGCATGACAAGCAAATCGGCTCGGAAAGAAAAATCACACAAAATAATCTCGACATCTTTACAAAGTAAACCGAGTGTTGCAGACCCACCAACCCGATTTTTGATTCTCAAAGAAGTCGTTAATGCAACAACACTTAAAGAAAAAGTATCAACAAGTTCCTTTTATATAAAAGAATGGGACGCACCCATATCAAAACGAACTCGAATCGGATGATCACGAAACACACTAATGTCATCAAGGGTAGAATGAGAAATACCTTGACCACGAGAAGTGTTGCAAGGGGCTTGCGCCACATTAAGCTTTCCCTCATTCTTGTTTTGGAGTTTAGGGCATGCAGATAAATAATGGTCTGGGCTTTTGCAATAGCGACAAGCGTGCGGCTTTGAATACTTATTCGCATAATGGTCCTTAGAACCACAGTTGTAGCATTGACCACCACTAGAGGCAGAAGTCTTCGCTGTCGGAGTTGCTTGTTTCCCATTTTTATTGGGATAAGGACCTTTGAATTAATTATGCCTTTTCTTATTGCTGTTGAAGTTCGATTTGGCACTCCCAACTTCAACATCACTCTCCCTATCCGCCTCTCCAAGACGAAGAGCGATATCAATGAGTAGGTCAAAAGAAACTTCTAATTTTAAAAGTAACGGCTTCTTGAGATTTTTGTTTAAGCCATAGACAAATCTTTGGTTCTTTTTCAATGGAGTGTTTATGTATTCAACCCCGTATTTAGAAAGTGACTCGAATGATGCGACATAAACTGCCATGGAGGATTCACCTTGATCAAGGTCTATGAAATGACGATCCAATGTCACCTTCTCAGCTTCTGGCACAAACTTTAATTCGAATCGTCCCCGGAACCGCTCCCACATAAGATCTGCTTTAATTATTTTAAAATCAAAAGCTCGTACCAGTCTAATGCTCCTTCTTGGAGCATACTAGAGGCCACCTGAACTTGGTGAAGATCAATAAGATTCATGCAAGAAAAGATTCGATCGCATGTTCTTAGCCAAGCCTAGACTTCAATAATGGTTTCAGAACCTTTGAAAGGCTTCCCGCCAAGTTGGTATAATCGTTGCACAAGCGTGCAAATCCAGACTTAGGGCGAGTAGGCTCCGAAATAAGATCAGCTGCTTGAGCATTCTTTACAAGATCTAGAAGTTGTTGTGCAGACATGAACACTCCATCCTGGGGAATAGCACTATATGGACCGGCGTCGGGACGGCCTGGTCTAACCATTTCTCTTCTTTAAGAAAGAAAGAAAGAAGAACAAAATGTAATTCTCAAGATGAATATCAAACAATTATGATTGATAAAACGAGGCATCATAAAAGAAAATAGGATAGAATGGTACGAAGACACGAATCAAATCCTAAGGCACGACTCCTAAGAAAGACTTAGGACAATGGTCCTTGCTAAATTATTCTACATTGTTCCGATGTTTGGCTCTGATACCAAGCTGTGACGCCCCACGTCTATACCCGCACTAGACAAGGACACTACGGGGTAATGCCGTCAACTAGCATGGAGAATAAGGATGTTGAGGAGCGACTATTAGTATAATTGCTTTGAGCGAGTACCGATATGCAAGATAAATATATAACTTTTCATCATAAGAGGAGTCCAACATACCGACACAAACTCAAAGCTACTACACAGTGGCTATATGAAATCTTCGGAAACAAATATAGAAATATCATAACACAAATAAGTCACAGAAGTTCATATCACAAAGGCAGAAACAGATATGAATATTACAAACAAAAGTGTATATCAGAGTAGTGGTCTAACAAAATCCACAATATCATAAAGGAATAGTTACAAGAACACAAAAGAATAAGTATACATCACGGAGTCTATATCTCAAATGTATACAACAAAATAAACTACTAGTCTAAGTAGTTTGCCAAAAGTCAGATGATGGCTCCATATAAAGAGTCAAGCAGAAGCACCTGTAACATCTCGGTCTGACCCGGGTATTATTTAATAAGAAAACAAAAAACGGATCAGTCTAGCTATCAATATCAAATAAAATGATATAGGATAAGAGATATGACAAGAACGTAAGATAACCATAGAGCCATACTGTGATATGTATGTAATTGAAAATCAACTATAGATTAATCACTATCACAAGAATCTTCTCAAAGATCAAAAAGAATGTCGTACTCTTTATTTTTATTCACCAAGTCATAAATATTGGCAAACATCACAATGTCAATCGTAAAAGTTGTTGAAACACAAATTCACAAAAGTTAGTGAAACACAAATTCATCAATGAACAAATATTGATTGAACTTATCAATGTAATCACAAAAATTGGTGAAACACGGATTCTAGAAATCATCAATAGAAATCCAAAAATCACAAAAATGGGGAGACCTATCACAAAACGGGAGCATGAAAACTCACCAACACGTGTATCACAAAACGGAACGCTATTCCATGGTTGTTAACCATTAATTTTGAGCCGAAGCCCCATAGAACAGTCCAAAGATGATGAGTCGCTACCCCACCAAATTGAGCCGAAGCTCCACAGAAACGGTGTTTAGTCTCCCACGTAGACAAAGAGACATCGCACATTGCTAGTCTAAATAACAAAATGATGATCATCGATCATCAAGAAGTGTCAATTACACTAAGCTAATAAGTATGTGAGCTTAGCTTCATGTCCTATAACCACTAGCTTAACTTAATTATTTACGAACAAATTATAGATCTCCACACGAAAATTGTCACAAGAGATTCAATCGAACAAGTCCAAGAATTAACCGATGAAGTAAACGCAAGCATTTCATACCACTTGTTTTACTAAGTCGTTAAATTTGATTTCTCATATGATTGAGGTAAAGGTTTGTATATGCTAGTACATTGGAAAACGATTTAAGAAACGAGCTTTGTAATAAAATATTGTTGAAATTTGTTTTGATAAAAGAGTTTTGATATATACTATTAGTATTGAAACCTTTATATTTTTAAAGTGACAAATCACAAAAATGATTGTAGAAACAATCAATCACCAAAATTCACATACGAAGACTTGAATAAAATCCAAAGAAATCGATACCGATTCCATCAAAATGGATATTCCCAAAAATCCCGAATAAAATGTCATAAAAGTCGATAATAAATGATAACAACAAAAGGGAAACAACACGAATCGATTAAATTTGGAAACTAAAGCTAAATAGCAAAACTGGCAAACACAAGTAGATTCAAACGTCTGAAATGTATGATTCATATGTCTAAATATGGAAAATAAAATATTTTCCCGAACATAATTCAAACGTCTGAATCTTACATTTCATACGTCTGAAAATAGCTAATTTAGCCTATATTTTGTCTGGTTCAATTTGCACCAATTCAGACATCTGGAAATATTAATTCAAATGTCCGAATCTGGGAATAGAAATTTTCCCAGTATAATATTCAGACGTCTAAAAAGGAGCATTCAGACGTCTGAAACCAGTTTCTCAGGCCTTTCTTGAACCTTGGCCAAAAAATGGCCAAAACGAAAATTGAAGCGGTCGGACGAGCAACGACGACTAAGAATTTATGTCAACCAACAACCCAGCCTTAAAGGCTCTTCGATACGCCCCGAATATCAACGTCCAAATATCCATTATAGGATTTTCGTAAAATTTGCTTTCAAAACACCAAAAATTAGAATACTCACCAAAGCAATCCAAAACAAAAGCAAATGCACATGAATAATTGTTAGGAATTCATACCTAACAACAAGGATAGATATAGATATAGATGTGAGATAAAAATCTCACCTTTTTACACAAAGAAAACGAAGAAGAAGCTATAGAACAATGGCAAGAACAATCACTCTTCAATTCCAACCCAACAAGCTTGAATCTAAGCTTAAAAGGGAAACATTTCCTAAGTTAGGTTTAGGAATTTCTGAAATTGAAAGGAGAATGAGTTGGAGAAGAAGAAGAATAGGCTTAGCAAAGCATCTTCTATGAATTTGGAGGTAGAACTTGAATTTGCAAAGATGATTAGGGCTTGGAGTTTTAATTTCCCATTCCTCTCTCCATTTTTGCTAAAGCTCGAGCATTAGGAAAATAAAAATGAAGTGAAGAGGTGTAACGACCCGCAAATTCGTACCCCTTGAGTCAACATTATTCTACCTAAATCAACTCAAGTTGCACAGAAATACGAACCATTGGGTTTAAGAAGAAGAGGCAGAAGAAGAGAAAACAAAATCAACATCAGAATCTGACCATCGCAGCGGAGTAAAATATAATAGATAATAAATACTCTTTACTCAAAATCAAATATTATCAGTTTACATATATTACATCATCTGAGTACATCAATCACAGCTCACATCAATAACAAACAATGGATACACATCAACTCAACAGCGGAAAAATATATATACAAGTACGAGAATACGTATCGTCATCCAGCTCGTCTCCTGAGCTCCACAGCATCATACCCTGTATCCTATAATACTCGGTCTGACCCGAGCATTATAGTTAAATAACACCCGAGTCAGTCTGGAATACCAGCGTGAGAAAATCACACCCAATTGATTTTAAAGTTTCAAAAATCCTTTGAAAACAAAAGCATCTCGTAAGACCACGCCACAAATAAACATGTCGGGATTTTACCTTACGATAGCTAAAACAATTTTTATAGAAATCCTCTGATATTATAATAGGGTCTATATACAAATACTTATAAAATAGCCGAAATTGTTACATGATTAAATTCCAGCTACTAGCCACCGAAGTGGGTAATACAAACAAAACTCGTACAAGGCTCGTAGGGAAAATGGATTTCCAACAATGACTAGGCACTGGGGTACCACCTGTCACAGTACGGGGCCTAGATCACCGTACCGAGGATTACTCCCTTCATCCCCTGCAACACAAGGCCGGAACCATTCCTTACTGAACAGTCCCGAACAAGATAAACCCCGTGGTTGGCGCGACCAACCACCCACTAAGCCGAAATATAAAAAGGAACATCTAGACAGGGGAATTATCTTGTCCTCTTGGGCATGACCCACCTAACCTTGCTGCATATCCCCTGATTTTCAGTCATTCCCATTTGATGAGGCTTGAGACTAAGCGTTACCTTTAGAACGTTTTCACTTAGAATGCCCATCGCCCACCTGACGATGTTTCGCAAGCATTCGTCCATACAAGTCCGTCCCGGGTTCGAACGGAACCGAAGGCACTATTCCTACTACATCCATTTTGGAAATATCCTCAAGATTAGTAGCGGCTAGCCCTTGCATTCCAATGCTCCGTCTTCGAATCCAAATCGTTTATACGAAATGTACAAATCAGATCGAAGTGGTTTTCGAGAAATAAATCTCGATCCCGGTCTCTTCGAAACGATCAGCGCATTTGTCCAATATTGATAGTCGGTTATTTAACTATCAATTAATATTCACAAATAACCATCAACCCATAAATAATTTCCCAAATTATTTATTATTCTCAAAATATCCTCAAAGATATATTTCTATTTTCAATCCTTTGAAAACAGTTTCAAAACCATCTTCCTTTCAGAATAAACTTTCCCAAATATTTTATATCTCCTCTGAAATTACCAAGCACAAAACTAGATTTAAAATAATCTAAAACACTTTACTTAGAAAATAAATACTTTTTAAAACATATAAATTAAAACTACTTTAATAATTTATTAAAAATACATCTTATATGAATATTTGAAAAATAAATTTACTTAATAAAATATAAAACTAGATTTTCACTGTTGAAACAAAATACTAAGTCGCTCTTTAAATAATTACTACTATAATAGATTTGAGAAAATACTTACTTTAAAATTTAAATATTAGAAATAATAAATTTTCCAAAACATACCTTTTAAAACAAATTTTAAAACTATGAACTTATATTTAAAATTTACCTTGAAACGTACTTGGTCATCCAGGGAGAAGTCCAGCTTCAACCACTTAAATCAATTTTCCAAATTGATTCCCAATTTATTCCAATTGAAATGAGTTTTTCTTAAATTACTCAACTCATTTCAAATTTCATTAATTATGCACTTAAGTATTATTGTTATTATTTTCCATTTGATTTAATTTTTTTTTTTAACTGAAATATACAATTTCAGGCTTTTCCCATTTTCTTCTTTGTTCCTTTCAGAATTTTAAAATCTTAAATTTTAAAATAAATGTTCTGTTCTTTTAGTTATTAGCATTGGAGTTTAAAATTCATTAACCTGCTATTAATTCAAAAATCTGCTTTCTATATTCAAGATTTATCAATTAGAATTCTTATGTCACTTTATTTTATTTTTATGTCATCCTTAAATTTATTCACATTACCATAATTAGTTTACTTACAAATTCTCTTCCTTTTATTTTCTATTCGAAATCCAATCTATAAAACCTTGGTAATTCATTCACCCAAATATCAAATCAACCATAACATTTAATATTCCAATATAACTTATCATCGAATAACAACATGCACACCAGAGAATATTAAATAATTTAAATAAATGTTGAGGGATCCAGTTGGATCCCTCTGTAACGACCCAGAATTTTTAATAATTAAAATATGAATATTTAATTAATTTTAAATATTAATAAGTGAATTTATAAGTCAAATAAATTTTTATTCGAATTATTGGATTTAATTGGATAATTTAATCGATAATTTAATACGTTAAATTATGGAAATAATTGATAATTGAGTTAAATATGATTGAAAATAATTTGTAAAATTTTATTTTATCATATGGGAGTTGGAAAATAATTTTAGAACTTTTAAAATCGATTTAAAAGTTAATTTGTGAAAATTGAATATTTTAATATTTAAATCGACTAGTGAAAATAGTCAATTTTTGAACAGTCTCAGAATTGAACGAAACCAGTTCCATTGGATCCGTAATAGTTAGTTATTACCGGATTTCAAATTTTGTGTCAATCGGAGTTATCGTTTGATCGTGGCAGCTCGAAACGCATCGAATCGTTTTTAATTTAAATTTGGCGAGCTAAAATAGCCATTTTTCAAAAAGTCTCGGATTTCGACGAAACCAGTTTCATCGGATCCGTAATGTGATATTATTGTAAGGTTTCAAATTTCAAGTCAATTGGATTTACCGTTTGTCCTGTACAAATTAAAACGCCTAGAAATCGACTTAAATCAGTTTAATTTAAATTGAGCGTTTATAGCCATAACTCGCACATACTTCCGAATTAGCTTCCGAAACCTGTTCCATTATGTCCGAAACGCGGGATAAACCCTAGGTACGTCAGTTTCGGCGCCTAAATCGGAGTTCGGAATTTCCGGGTGAATAGTGTCGAACGAAACTCTATAAATAGACCCTTGCCTTCATAATTTATAAAAAAAAAAAAAAAAAAACACAAACCCTAGCCGGCCCTGACTATTGAATGGCCAGAATTCAATCTCATTCCCTCCTCGATTTCTTCCAATCCATCAGCAATTAGACGAAACTTTCAACATGAAAGATGTAGAGGGTGATGAGAGCTTCGATGTGAACGGTGGAGATCGAATATGGAGTCGTGTGGAGGAAGCTATGGGGCCGCGTTCTCTGATACCTGCGCATGCATTTCAATGTGAAGGGGGAGGCCGAGTTGCATGGCCTTCAGGCCGAGCATGGACGTGGGTGAGGGCTTCGCAACGGCGCGTCTTGATCGAGTTATAGTTGAGTGTGGTGGCTCGAATTCCTAACCCTAGAATGAAATCATGGGTTCTTTTGTTACGGCCTCAACCTGTAGACGTGATGAACGAGAGGAGAAGGGGAAGCTAATACACGGCTGAGATGTGTTGGCAGTGGATCCAAAGGCCTGGATTGCATAGGTTGAAAATTATATAGTTTTGTTGTAATTTCGTTTATATAAATCGTGTACAAACTTCAAATTATCATAACTTTTTCATACGAGGTCGAAAAAATGCAAACTCAGTTGCGTTGGAATCGTATGGATGAGCACTACGCGATGGAGTTGGTTTGGAGTCGTTTGGAGTTAGTGAGAATTTTGGGTAAAATTAAACGTCCGTTTAATTTTATTCGAAATAAATCGCTAAAACGGAATTTAAAACCAAGGTGAGAATTTCTCACTCAATCGCATTAGTTTCGATTTTATTTTAAATAGTTAGATTTAAAATATTTGAATGAATGTTTGAATGTTGATTGATATCTATTGATTGTTAAAATAGACATTATACGCCGTTAGTAAGCGGATGTTATTTATTAAAAACATATACCGCGAATATTTCATAAACAGTGAAATTGGTATTATATATAATAGCAATATATATATATTGGCATATGTATATATTGGAGTTATTGATTTCCCGCATTTTTTTGTTTAGCGGATGAGACCCTATTACGCCGTTATTAAGCGGATAATATTTAATAAGAACATATACCGCGATAATTTCGTACTGGAGCGAAATTGGTATTGTGCTAATGTTTTTGGATGCAGAAAAACAGGTTGGAGGGATCCAACTGGATTCCTCAACAGTATTTATTTGATTTCAGATATTTTGATATTTGATGGATTATCATATCGATATATGATATCGTTGTTGTCGTGATTGACTATTTGGTGTGTAACATCATTGGACCAAATTTTGGGATTTTAAAATGATTATAAAGTGATTTTTGAAAATATAAAATATTTTTGGAATTGATTCATTTTAAATAAATAAACGTTATAATTTTTAAAGTTATAAAAATTATGATTTTTGAGAAATAATAGTTAAAAACTGATTTTTGAGAATATGATGCTATTGAGTTTATAAAATAGTTTAATCGAGATATTTTTAAATTTATTATAAAAAGTTTAAATATAGGATTTATAAAATTTAATTATTTTATAAATCAAAATGGTGAAATAATAAAGGAGATTTAAGACGTTTTTAAAGAATAATATAAATTGATTTATATTAAGAGATTTATAAATGGATATTTATAAATTGAAGTATCGACATTATAAAACGAGTTTTTATAAGTGTTTGAATGAAGTGAAAATGAATTTCATAATTGAATGGAATTTATAGAATTTTATACGGTGAAGTTATAAATGGAATTTTATAAGCAGTAGGTTTATAAAATTTATTAAGTTATTAAAATAATGATTTTGGATAAATGAATGAATCTTATAAGTTATAAGATTTATAATTTGGGAAGTTAAAAGGAACGATTTTGTAAAATAATCGTTTTATAAGCATTTGACTTATAATATGAACTTTTAGTTTATAATTGAGTTATAAACTGGAATAGGTTAATAAAAGAATTTTATAAAAAGGAAGTTTTTATAAACAAATAGAAATGGAATTTATAAACGTTGTTTTATAAATTCGCAAATGACTTATTTTGACAAGAAAATTTGTTGAAACCTATAAATGGAGTTATATTCACATTTTTGAATAGTGAATAATCCTTTGAATTAAAATGAATAAAAGGATGAAATTGTTAATGAAATATATTCACGTTTTTGAATAGTGAATAAGATGTTAAAGAAATTGGTTTGAATGTGATTTTTGAAACAGAGTTAAAACGATCTAACGATGTTTTAAAATGTGTTGAGATTCGAAACCATAGATTTCAACATTTATTGTTGAAATAGATGTTTCGAGAAATAAAAGGAAATGGTGGACTATAACACTGTTGTTATAGTAAATGATTTCCGAAAGGAAATGTTTTGTATAGTATTGGGATTATATATCTATTTAAATTTCGAATCCCTATACTAGTGAATTTGGGTTGTCGTAACGATGTTTTACGTAACATTCATTTTGGCCCAAATAAATATGTTTAAGAGAATGATTTCCTGAAAGAATGAAATATATACTTAATCTCGATTTATGTATATTGAATATTTTCCAAGTGTTGAAAATAAATAAAATTTGTGAATTACTTATGAATAAATAAGTATGGAAATGTTTTTCCAATGTGAAATGAAACGTTTAGACAATTTATCTTTTTGAAGATAAATTGAAATGAATAATTGAAATCGAATATTCATAGATATTGTGAAATGTAAATTCACTAAGGAATTTTTAAAAGAAAGTGAAATTGGTTTAAAAATAAATATTGATTTATTTTTTGAAGTATGAAATAATATATCTTGTAAAGATATTTTTGTGAAATAAATAATTGGAAAATTATTTGGAATCTGGTGATGTGTGCATATCTATTGATAGTTAAATAATCCGACTATCAATATTTCCCTTTGAATGGGTAATTGATGTGATTTGTTTGAATGTGAATGCTACACTTATTTTTGAATAAGCGCTCACTATTCGGGTTAACCGGGAAAGGACCATGGGGTCGTATAACCCATTCCGAATATGTGATACGTCGTTGTGAATTGCATTGAAGATCGGTGTTGAAGACCCGATATTTGCGAGAGCGATAGGATGACCTATCGATTGTCTCTACACTGAGTTGCAACGGTATAGAGACTCCCTAAGTGATGGGAAATCCGATCAGGATTGTGAATATCCGGATTGCAAGGACTTCTTTGTAAGTGCCTTCGGTTTTGTTCGAGCCCGGAACAGACTTGTATGGATTGTATGTCTGACATTACAAGTTGAGATATAAAGCCGATTTCTTTCAAAGATATTTCTGTTGGTGGCGAAGAATTTATTCTTTTAGCTTAACACCCTTCTCAGAGACGTACGAGCTCAGAGGTTATATAGTTGAAGTTATCAGCGATATATTCCCAATTTATTAATGTGATATGCTGAGTGATGCTGAAATGATCATTGTGTTGATTATTGTGATAGGATCGTTTATTTGATCGTCTATCTTGGTGATCATTGTGTTGATCATTTGTTGACCCAAAGCATGGCTTTTGTATAAAGTATGTTTTTGTGGACGTGACTTCGTCGAACCTCACACCCCGGAAATGGTCAAAACAGGAAAGATGCAGCAAGGTTATGAGGGGTAGCACCCTTTAGGGTATGTACATTTCCTTCTGGATAGAGGTGGTATCATGGTATGGAGCCCAGATATTTAACCTATGTGGTTACTACGAATTTATTACTTTGTGGTTGTTGGTTTTCGGGATCCCGTGAGAAAGGTCGTTTACGATCGGGGAATGGCGTGCTCGTGTCAGTAGTTACCCAGTTAGGGGTAACCCGGCCTTGTGTTGGCAGAGTTCCGGTTTGGTTCTCGGGGATGTCTTTCCAGAGGCATTCTCATGTGGCAATGGGAAGTTCCTTGGCCTGACCATTTGTTGGAAATCCAAAGAAACAATACGAAACTTGTACGGTTTTAGTTGTAGAACCTGCCATCTAATATGGTAGCTATTAGTAGGCATAATATAATGGTACCTATGCTGGCTAAGATTTATATTCTACTTTCGAAATGAATTTCTTCTACACTATGCACTAGTAATAATATCAAATGTTATTTTAAATGCGTATCCAACATGTTTGACTATCATAAGGAGAAATCTTCTCCAAGTCTGCGTTTGCATTGTTTGTGTGGCAGGAGGTCTTATGGTAGTCTCATTTTTAAAAGCATTGCGAATTGAAATAAAAATATCTCTCTATTTTGATTTTAAAGTTAAATAAACTGTTTTGAGTTCTCACACCAGTCACATGACTGACTTTGAGTTTATTGTTTTCCTTCCTAAACTCTGGGTGCCCACCAATTTCCACACGGGCAGTCAAGAGTTAGATTTATCAGGATATTCTGGATATTCTGGAGTTGCTGGAGGCAAGCTGGATGGCATGGCATATTACTTATATAGTATTTCTTTTTCCGCTGCACTATTTGTTTGATGTTGTACACTCTGATGATATGATGTAATGAAATGTGATGTAATGTAATAACTGATATAGTTCTTTGTTTAAAGATTATTCATTTATTATTATATGTTGTTCCGCTGCGAATTGTGAGATTCTGATGTTGTTCTGTTGTTTTCTGTTCCATTTCCTTTCTCTTCTCTTTTCTTTCTATTTTAAAATTTTATACTTTCTATTCCCTCTATCTTCTACCTTTTTCTCTCTTCTTCTCTCTCTTCTTTTCTTAAATTCTTTTTTTTTAAAAACCCATAACATTCCGGTTTTTGGCCTTCGATTTCTCGGCAGTCGATAAAGTGAGTGTCGATGTTGAATTTTCGAAAGTCGAAAATTTTCGGGGCGTTACATTTGGTATCAGAGCTTATGGTTAAGCGACAACCATGGTTCTGTTGGGTAGTATTCATTAGAGATAGAGTCAGTAGTACTCTAGAATGAATTTGAGTGTAATAATAGCTATGAGAGCGTATTTGTTAGTGAATATAAAATTGTTTTATATTGTGATGATTGGTTTGTTGAGTGGCATATGAACTTTCGTCAGCGTGGTCCGCAAGACTATGCCGAAGGGGTTTCTAAACACTTGAATAGAACAATTCGACACAATATTGTTTTAAAATTGGGTAAATAAAATAATTTTACCTTGATTATATTTTATATATAAAGAAATAATTTTTCAGAATTATTAAAGTGTATGTAAGTTGATTGTTAGGTTGTTTGAATAATCTAAATAAAAGAATAATTGTATAAGCAAAAAGAATTATAAGAATTGAATTATAATTAATGTGATCTACAATTGTGAAATAAACTTATATATATGAGAAGTGAAACTATATGAATATATATATGAATGTGAATTGTAAATAAAAAGTGATGTTTATAAAATGGAGTATAACTTAAGTGATATGGAATGAAGTTGATATAGTTATCAAAGTAAATGAATATGAACTTGAGTTTTATAAATGAAATTCAACTTTTGAAATTGAATTGAATTAATGGATTAAATGTTAATCAATTAAATGTGAATTAAGTTGAAATGAAATAATGAATGTAAGTGAAATTCATTAAAATCTAATGTTATTAGAAAGTTGAAAGATTAAATGAAAATCAATTAATTAAACCAATGTAAGCAAAGGAATTTGGTTGTAATTGATATACATTGGTTGTTATATGATTGTTAGTTGATTGTATATAATTCATTAAGTGTTAATGAAATTGAAAGCTAAAGTAATTGAATTCAAATTAGAAGTAAATAAATTTGAATAGAATTGAATTTAATTTGGAAGTGAACCAACTTGAATATGAATTAGTAAATATAAACTAATTGAAATTGAATGTTAGTAAACATCCATTGTTAATGAATCAAATGTAATTAAATTGAAAACCAATTCATTGAATATTAATGAGAATATGAATGAATATATATTGGTTATGAATTTGTTGAATGTTAGTTGGTTGATGTTTGCATTTGTTGCTTTAGTTGCATTTGCTATGTTGGCATGTATAGTTAGTATGTTGCTATATGTGTATATTGATACTATTGTCTATATGCATGATTCTCATGTTGTTTGTTGAGTGATTAGTAGGTGTGGATCGCGTTTGCTTCGCATTTGGAGCTCGCTTTTGCGCTATATTAGCCGTATATGCTTGCTAATAAAATATAAGGTACATATCTCGGATTAAATATCGTACTTTTACACTTTTTTCCCTTCGGGATGCCTCATTACTTGATGAGATGGATATTTGTGATATATATACTGTCATTTTTTTTTCGGATCGAGCCGCGCAAAGGAGACTATGGCGAATTTTTCCGAAAATTAAAGGCGTTAGAAAAAATTTGAGAAATTTAGAAAATTTTGAAAACTTGAACTTTGATTTTGGAATTGAAAGTTAAACAATAGTAATTATTTTTGAAAAGATAACTAAGTATGATTTGAAAACTTAGTAAAGTACTGTAAGAAGTTTAACTATGAATTATGGAAAATTAATAAATTCTATAATTTTTCTTACTTGTAATTTCGAGGACGAAATTCTTTTAAGGGGGGAAGATTGTAACGACCCAGAATTTTTAATAATTAAAATATGAATATTTAATTAATTTTAAATATTAATAAGTGAATTTATAAGTCAAATAAATTTTTATTTGAATTATTGGATTTAATTGGATAATTTAATCGATAATTTAATACGTTAAATTATGGAAATAATTGATAATTGAGTTAAATATGATTGAAAATAATTTGTAAAATTTTATTTTATCATATGGGAGTTGGAAAAATATTTTAGAACTTTTAAAATCGATTTAAAAGTTAATTTGTGAAAATTGAATATTTTAATATTTAAATCGACTAGTGAAAATAGTCAATTTTTGAACAGTCTCAGAATTGAACGAAACTAGTTCCATTGGATCCGTAATAGTTAATTATTATCGGATTTCAAATTTTGTGTCAATCGGAGTTATCGTTTGATCGTGGCAGCTCGAAACGCATCGAATCGTTTTTAATTTAAATTTGGCGAGCTAAAATAGCCATTTTTCAAAAAGTCTCGGATTTCGACGAAACCAGTTTCATCGGATCCGTAATGTGATATTATTGTAAGGTTTCAAATTTCAAGTCAATTGGATTTACCGTTTGTCCTGTACAAATTAAAACGCCTAGAAATCGACTTAAATCGGTTTAATTTAAATTGAGCGTTTATAGCCATAACTCGCACATACTTCCGAATTAGCTTCCGAAACCTGTTCCATTGTGTCCAGAACGCGGGACAAACCCTAGGTACGTCAGTTTCGGCGCCTAAATCGGAGTTCGGAATTTCCGGGTGAATAGTGTCGAACGAAACTCTATAAATAGACCCTTGCCTTCATAATTTATAAAAAAAAAAAAAAAAACCCACAAACCCTAGCCGGCCCTAACTATTGAATGGCCAGAATTCAATCTCATTCCCTCCTCGATTTCTTCCAATCCATCAACAATTAGACGAAACTTTCAACATGAAAGATGTAGAGGGTGATGAGAGCTTCGATGTGAACGGTGGAGATCGAATATGGAGTCTTGTGGAGGAAGCTATGGGGCCGCGTTCTCTGATACCTGCGCACGCATTTCAATGTGAAGGGGGAGGCCGAGTTGCATGGCCTTCAGGCCGAGCATGGACGTGGGTGAGGGCTTCGCAACGGCGCGTCTTGATCGAGTTATAGTTGAGTGTGGTGGCTCGAATTCCTAACCCTAGAATGAAATCATGGGTTCTTTTGTTACGGCCTCAACCTGTAGACGTGATGAATGAGAGGAGAAGGGGAAGCTAATACACGGCTGAGATGTGTTGGCAGTGGATCCAAAGGCCTGGATTGCATAGGTTGAAAATTATATAGTTATGTTGTAATTTCGTTTATATAAATCGTGTACAAACTTCAAATTATCATAACTTTTTCATACGAGGTCGAAAAAATGCAAACTCAGTTGCATTGGAATCGTATGGATGAGCACTACGCGATGGATTTGGTTTGGAGTCGTTTGGAGTTAGTGAGAATTTTGGGTAAAATTAAACGTCCGTTTAATTTTATTCGAAATAAATCGCTAAAACGGAATTTAAAACCAAGGTGAGAATTTCTCACTCAATCGAATTAGTTTCGATTTTATTTTAAATAGTTAGATTTAAAATATTTGAATGCATGTTTGAATGTTGATTGATATCTATTGATTGTTAAAATAGACATTATACGCCGTTAGTAAGCGGATGTTATTTATTAAAAACATATACCGCGAATATTTCATAAACAGTGAAATTGGTATTATATGTAATAGCAATATATATATATTGGCATATGTATATATTGGAGTTATTGATTTCCCGCATTTTTTTGTTTAGCGGATGAGACCCTATTACGCTGTTATTAAGCGGATAATATTTAATAAGAACATATACCGCGATAATTTCGTACTGGAGCGAAATTGGTATTGTGCTAATGTTTTTGGATGCAGGAAAACAGGTTGGAGGGATCCAACTGGATTCCTCAACAGTATTTATTTGATTTCAGATATTTTGATATTTGATGGATTATCATATCGATATATGATATCGTTGTTGTCGTGATTGACTATTTGGTGTGTAACATCATTGGACCAAATTTTGGGATTTCAAAATGATTATAAAGTGATTTTTGAAAATATAAAGTATTTTTGGAATTGATTCATTTTAAATAAATAAACGTTATAATTTTTAAAGTTATAAAAATTATGATTTTTGAGAAATAATAGTTAAAAACTGATTTTTGAGAATATGATGCTATTGAGTTTATAAAATAGTTTAATCGAGATATTTTTAAATTTATTATAAAAAGTTTAAATATAGGATTTATAAAATTTAATAATTTTATAAATCAAAATGGTGAAATAATAAAGGAGATTTAAGACGTTTTTAAAGAATAATATAAATTGATTTATATTAAGAGATTTATAAATGGATATTTATAAATTGAAGTATAGACATTATAAAACGAGTTTTTATAAGTGTTTGAATGAAGTGAAAATGAATTTCATAATTGAATGGAATTTATAGAATTTTATACGGTGAAGTTATAAATGGAATTTTATACGCAGTAGGTTTATAAAATTTATTAAGTTATTAAAATAATGATTTTGGATAAATGAATGAATCTTATAAGTTATAAGATTTATAATTTGGGAAGTTAAAAGGAACGATTTTGTAAAATAATCGTTTTATAAGCATTTGACTTATAATATGAACTATTAGTTTATAATTGAGTTATAAACTGGAATAGGTTAATAAAAGAATTTTATAAAAAGGAAGTTTTTATAAACAAATAGAAATGGAATTTATAAACGTTGTTTTATAAATTCGCAAATGACTTATTTTGACAAGAAAATTTGTTGAAACCTATAAATGGAGTTATATTCACATTTTTGAATAGTGAATAATCCTTTGAATTAAAATGAATAAAAGGATGAAATTGTTAATGAAATATATTCACGTTTTTGAATAGTGAATAAGATGTTAAAGAAATTGGTTTGAATGTGATTTTTGAAACAGAGTTAAAACGATCTAACGATGTTTTAAAATGTGTTGAGATTCGAAACCATAGATTTCAACATTTATTGTTGAAATAGATGTTTCGAGAAATAAAAGGAAATGGTGGACTATAACACTGTTGTTATAGTAAATGATTTCCGAAAGGAAATGTTTTGTATAGTATTGGGATTATATATCTATTTAAATTTCGAATCCCTATACTAGTGAATTTGGGTTGTCGTAACGATGTTTTACGTAACATTCATTTTGGCCCAAATAAATATGTTTAAGAGAATGATTTCCTGAAAGAATGAAATATATACTTAATCTCGATTTAAGTATATTGAATATTTTCCAAGTGTTGAAAATAAATAAAATTTGTGAATTACTTATGAATAAATAAGTATGGAAATGTTTTTCCAATGTGAAATGAAACGTTTAGACAATTTATCTTTTTGAAGATAAATTGAAATGAATAATTGAAATCGAATATTCATAGATATTGTGAAATGTAAATTCACTAAGGAATTTATAAAAGAAAGTGAAATTGGTTTAAAAATAAATATTGATTTATTTTTTGAAGTATGAAATAATATATCTTGTAAAGATATTTTTGTGAAATAAATAATTGGAAAATTATTTGGAATCTGGTGATGTGTGCATATCTATTGATAGTTAAATAATCCGACTATCAATATTTCCCTTTGAATGGGTAATTGATGTGATTTGTTTGAATGTGAATGCTACACTTATTTTTGAATAAGCGCTCACTATTCGGGTTAACCGGGAAAGGACCATGGGGTCGTATAACCCATTCCGAATATGTGATACGTCGTTGTGAATTGCATTGAAGATCGGTGTTGAAGACCCGATATTTGCGAGAGCGATAGGATGACCTATCGATTGTCTCTGCACTGAGTTGCAACGGTATAGAGACTCCTTAAGTGATGGGAAATCCGATCAGGATTGTGAATATCCGGATTGCAAGGACTTCTTTGTAAGTGCCTTCGGTTTTGTTTGAGCCCGGAACAGACTTGTATGGATTGTATGTCTGACATTACAAGTTGAGATATAAAGCCGATTTCTTTCAAAGATATTTCTGTTGGTGGCGAAGAATTTATTCTTTTAGCTTAACACCCTTCTCTGAGACGTACGAGCTCAGAGGTTATATAGTTGAAGTTATCAGCGATATATTCCCAATTTAGTAATGTGATATGCTGAGTGATGCTGAAATGATCATTGTGTTGATTATTGTGATAGGATCGTTTATTTGATCGTCTATCTTGGTGATCATTGTGTTGATCATTTGTTGACCCAAAGCATGGCTTTTGTATAAAGTATGTTTTTGTGGACGTGACTTCGTCGAACCTCACACCCCGGAAATGGTCAAAACAGGAAAGATGCAGCAAGGTTATGAGGGGTAGCACCCTTTAGGGTATGTACATTTCCTTCTGGATAGAGGTGGTATCATGGTATGGAGCCCAGATATTTAACCTATGTGGTTACTACGAATTTATTACTTTGTGGTTGTTGGTTTTCAGGATCCCGTGAGAAAGGTCGTTTACGATCGGGGAATGGCGTGCTCGTGTCAGTAGTTACCCAGTTAGGGGTAACCCGGCCTTGTGTTGGCAGAGTTCCGGTTTGGTTCTCGGGGATGTCTTTCCAGAGGCATTCTCATGTGGCAATGGGAAGTTCCTTGGCCTGACCATTTGTTGGAAATCCAAAGAAACAATACGAAACTTGTACGGTTTTAGTTGTAGAACCTGCCATCTAATATGGTAGCTATTAGTAGGCATAATATAATGGTACCTATGCTGGCTAAGATTTATATTCTACTTTCGAAATGAATTTCTTCTACACTATGCACTAGTAATAATATCAAATGTTATTTTAAATGCGTATCAAGCATGTTTGACTATCATAAGGAGAAATCTTCTCCAAGTCTGCGTTTGCATTGTGTGTGTGGCAGGAGGTCTTATGGTAGTCTCATTTTTAAAAGCATTGCGAATTGAAATAAAAATATCTCTCTATTTTGATTTTAAAGTTAAATAAACTGTTTTGAGTTCTCACACCAGTCACATGACTGACTTGGAGTTTATTGTTTTCCTTCCTAAACTCTGGGTGCCCACCAATTTCCACACGGGCAGTCAAGAGTTAGATTTATCAGGATATTCTGGAGTTGCTTGAGGCAAGCTGGATGGCATGGCATATTACTTATATAGTATTTCTTTTTCCGCTGCACTGTTTGTTTGATGTTGTACACTCTGATGATATGATGTAATGAAATGTGATGTAATGTAATAACTGATATAGTTCTTTGTTTAAAGATTATTCATTTATTATTATATGTTGTTCCGCTGCGAATTGTGAGATTCTGATGTTGTTCTGTTGTTTTCTGTTCCATTTCCTTTCTCTTCTCTTTTCTTTCTATTTTAAAATTTTCTACTTTCTATTCCCTCTATCTTCTACCTTTTTCTCTCTTCTTCACTCTCTTCTTTTCTTAAATTCTTTTTTTTTAAAAACCCATAACATTCCGGTTTTTGGCCTTCGATTTCTCGGCAGTCGATAAAGTGAGTGTCGATGTTGAATTTTCGAAAGTCGAAAATTTTCGGGGCGTTACACCCTCCAACCTGTTTTCCCTGCATCCACAGATGTTAGCACAAAAATATATATCAATTCCAGAATATTCCATACCATATCCGTCAATCAATTTCAACCATCCAAACAATTATTTAAATTTAATCATTTAAATTTAAATTTTAAACTGAGTGAGATTAGCTCACCTTTTATTTAATTTTGCAGTCCATCCAACCCAGCTTGATTTCTTCACGTTTTCAAACCTTGAGTAAACATTAGATTATTTATTAATATTTGAATTGATCAAACAATTTACCTTCCCTTTTTAAAATTAAATTAATTCATAATTTAATTAACTAAGAATTTTATTCAAACTAATTTTCCTTTAAAAAATTTATTTCTAATGACAAAAGTAACAGAATATGCTAATTAAATAAATTGACCCTCTTAATAGTTATTATATTTTCTTTTCAAATTAACAAAACTGCAGTTCATTGATTTTAATTTTTTTATTTTTACTGACTAGATATATACATAATTAAAACTAACGTAAGTTTTTCTTTTTAATTTTTCTGTAAACATTTTTCCTGCCTATACTCATATATATATAAATCTGGTTTCCAAAAAAAAAAAAAAAAAAAATCTTCTCTGAAAAACAATAATAACTTTACTTACTGTATATAAAAAAAAATATCCTCTGTAACATGTTTAATCATGTATATAAATTATTTCAAATTTAATCAAAGGATTTAACTTTGCTATAATTTAACCTTATTATAATTATATTAAACAATAACAAGAAATCGATACCTTCCCGGCAGTGAAACTCGCGAACACAAACCCTAGCTCCTCGAGTCAACGACGAGCTCTGCACATAATGCCGACGCCGTATGCTCACTTCCCAATGATCGTAATCTCGAGCACTCGGTAGCGGCTAAAACCCTAGACCCCTCTAAAGCCTTAACTCGCGGCCGTCTATGATGACGCGATTTCTCTCCTCCCTGTTACCGAAGCAAACAACCCAAACATGCTTCGATCGAGATAGGATTTAGGGTTTATGATTTCGATTTAACAGAAATCGAATTCGAAGAGAAGAACGTCTGCCCTTGCCACTCCGTGGCCATGAATTGAAGTCGCCAACAGCCGCGACCCTGTCGCTCGTGATACTCCTCTCGTGATCAAAGGCGGTTCGAAATCGAAATTGAAAAGAACGTGGGAAAGAGAGGGTGGTTCGAGCTGGTGGATTTGATTTCGATTTTGGAAATTAAAGAAATGAGGAGCTCCATTATTATTATTTCAGAGCAACAGATTTTTCTTCTGATGATTTTTTTTTTTCAGAATTAAAGGTAGGGCTCGGCTGTGATGTTATAAAAGAAGGCAGGAAGTGATTGTGAAAGGAAGGAAACGTACAAAGGAAGCTTATAATGATCTCGACCAAGCGTACACAAGAAGCTAAATTAATTAAATTAAATTTCATTAGCTTAAATTCAATTAAATTTGCCACGTTTATATCGTACGCTCTCACACTAACTTCGATCAATACGAAATTTAAACTCCAACAATAATTCGATATTGCGGACCCAATGGAACTGGTTTCGTCGAATTCCGAGACTGTTCCTCGGAAGGTTATTTTTAAATTCAATTTAAACGATATATTCTCAAAACTGAACCAATTATTTTGAAATTATATTTTAAAAGTTCTACCACCTTCCGTATTATTAATATAAATCTTTCAAGCCTTCAAATTATTTTTAACAGGCTTAAAATTCAAGATTCAACATTTTATTCAATTTCAAGTTATTTTATTCGATAATTAATTATCAAATAAATTGTGATATTCGTAATTCAATTGAGAATTATACTATTGAATATTTAAAATCGATTAAATATTCCGATTTAAATTGCTTAAAAATTCCGGGTCGTCACATTCCTCCCCTCTTAAAAGAATTTCGTCCCCGAAATTACTAGTTAGGAAGAATGATCCAATACCCGTTTATCATTTTTCCCCAAATCCAATAGTTTCTAACAATTCAACATTTTACCAATTATCTTTTTATATAAAAGGCCCATCATCATTCTTATTAACTTTCCAAACCTTTCCCTAGTTCCCAAACAACTCTATTTACAATCATTTAAGTTATAAGTCAAAACTAAATTTTGAATTATCAAATTTTTCTAACTCCCTAAAATCCCGAAAAATTTCGCCAGCGTCTCCTTTGCGCGGCTGACTCGGTACAACTACAAAATGGCTCTACGGCCTCCCAAATCCAAAAAGAAAACAAAAGGCCAAGTGGCTCAATCCAAATCCAAATCCAAATCCAAATCTCAATCAAATTCCATACCAAATTTAAATGCGTACCTTTTGTCGGGCAATTCAATTTTATCTCTTGAAATCAAATCCAATTTCATTTTCCCTTTTAAAATACCTGCATATCCTGCTTAGCACTAATATCCAATCACAATATCCCAAAATATTTTATCGACTTTCTTACAAAATGTCAACATCTATTCATTTCTATATTATCTTAGATTATATTTGTAATATCAATTTCCAATTAAGACTTCACCATTCCTTTTTAAGTTTAGCATAAGCATTTTATATGTTTCTTATCTTTACTTCTCTTTACCATTTGTAGTTTATACCTATTTCTATTCAAATCGATTTCCACATTACATAGGTATTTCATTTATTTTCAACTTTGAACTTTTAAATTTTATCCTTCATTTATGACTAATTTAAGTCATTACTTTAATTAGTTTCATTTACTAACTTATTTTAGTTTCCAATTCTAAATAGCTTTGTCGTTAACAAAATTTTTCAAAATTTTCAAAAATTTTCTAACTCCCTAAATTTCTGAAAATTTTTGGCAGAGTCCCCTTTGTACGGAGGAGCTTTTGCAATTTGACAAAAGAGATAAATATATATACATCGACCCACACGGTTGGAAAAACCAAAAACAGTTCATATTTCCTATTTTAATTGCGTAGGCGTACCTTATTTAGCATTTTAAGCAAGCAACTTATTACTTTTAGCAAATAGCGCAACTCAATCCAGCCACACGGCTTCCAGGTACCTGTTCTTACTCCACTTAAACATGTAAGTGCCAAATATATGCAGTTTAACTACATTTCACTTATTTACAATAGTTAAAACATATGAATTCTAAAAGAATCTCATACCAAACATTTTTCCGTAAGCAATTAATATAGTTTCATGCTAATTCAACTGTTTTAATTAATTCACAAACCACTTTCATTCAATTTGAATGGTTTAAAACTCAATCGCTTACATGTAATTTATTCTTATGCAAACTGAACTCATATTTAATTCAATTGCTTTCAAAATCAATTCATTTTACTTCCACCAATTCATAGAATTTTAATTGCTTCATATACATCCAATGACAATTTATTTTATGCAATTTGACAAAATTTATGTGAATAAATAAGTATTTATGTTTATCACCAATTTAGATGGATTTTAACTCAATTTATTCTTAATTCTATTCCATTAGAAAATTTATTCACAATCCATATATTCTCAGTTCCATTGCATTTTAATTTTATTGACCAAATTAGTTCATTCAAACCATTTACAACTTAGATCCATCTTCATTACCAATTAAATTTCCTTTTTATTTTAATTCATTCGCATCCATTCATTTACATTTAAAACCATTCCGTAATTGTTTATTCCAAACTATTTTATTTAGCTCAAAACAACCAAGCCATATCATTCAATAACCACTTCTCAACTTATTTAAACCATACTTCATTTGATTCTTATTTATCTCATCCATTCATTTATTCAATAAAATTAGTTTACCCACATCCACTTAAACCATTCTAATAAACTTGAAACATTCTATTTTTTTTTTTTATTGCCTCAAGTTATTTCAATCCCTTAATAATTTTTAAATGGTTTACAATTATTTATTCTGGAATTCCATTCCATTAATATTAGTTAACACTCATCGAATTTTATTTCGATTAACAATTTATTTTCACTTGTTTTAAATCCAACCCAATATCATTAAACTTGGTTCAAGTTGAATTCAATTCAACTCTCCTTCATTCATTTAGCTTAAGTCAATTTACTTTAATTTATTCAAATTTTACACTTAAGCTCATTCTCATCTTACAAACAAAGTTCTCTTTTCAATTTAACTTGATTCTATTTTAATCCAATCTTATTTCAAACTACACATTTATTCGATCAATTATTATTTTAATTTAACTTTTTAGATTCAGCTCATTCAATTTATTACCTGGCTAATTTCCAAGTTATCTTCACTTATTTGAATTTTATTTGCATATTCAAATCATTGCTATTTTAATCCATTTACATTTTTATTCGATACATTTCAATTATATTTAATTTGTCAACACTTCAAGCTAAATTTCAATTTATAACTCAAGTTTTAAATCCACTATCCATTTTCAATTTACCACCCAATTTATTAACCACAATTTAACCTCATTCTCAATTACTTCCTCTTCATCAACAATTTGAATAAATTTTTAATTTATAACTTGAGTTTATTTCCAACTTCATCATAAACTTACAATTCAATTTCATTAACTAATTTATTATCTAATTAGTTCTCCCCTTATTCATAATCCAACACTTGAATTTTTTTTATTTATTTTTTTTTCTTTTTCCAAATATCACTCCATTTAATTTTCTTAAGTTCAATATACTTTACAATTCAAGCTTGGGTTCTCTTTTCATTTTTCAATTCATCAAAATATTGATTTTGGGCATTGTATTCCATTTTCAATTTTATAAGTCACAACTTATTTTTTTTTTTCCACACATTTCCATTCATTTTAGGCTTGAATATGTTCATCTTTTATTTTTAACTCAAGCCCTCTATTTATTTATAGTCCAAGCATATTTTATTGCTATGGATTTTTAATTCTCTTACTCGTTATTCCTATTTATTTATTTCAATTCCAATCCTTATCCAATTTATTTCCCATTCGTTCAGGTAAGAATTTAATTCCATTCATTAATTCAATTGAATTCTCATTCCAATTCAATTTTATTTTCACTCAGATTAATTTAACTCAACTCGATTTCAACTTGATTCGAATACAACTGGATATTATTTCAGCTTATTCAATAAATTTCAATCCAATCAAATTTTTATTCTCCAATCCATGTTAATTCCATTTTTAACTTTTCTCTTTAAATTTAAATTCCAACCTTCAAAGCTTATATTTCTTTCATGATTTAAAAAAAAAAATCATCCTCATTTATAAGCTTACAACTATCTCATCAGGATTTCCAAACACCCGGTTTTGGTTTTCAAAACATTTTGAAATCTTCAACATCTCAAATCACATTTCTCAAAAATTTAAACCAATCCTGGTTGTTATGTGCAACACATTTCCTTTGAGATTTTTAAAAACAAACAAGTTTTCCTAAACAAACCAATTTGGTAGCAATCTGTCACTTAGAAATTCGAAAATGAATACTGATGATGCGGCCGTCATCATCAGAATTATTTTCCAATATCCAAGTGATTTCAATGCTATTTCACTTCGAAAATCCATTTTAAAACAATTTTCCTTTCGAAAATATCTCCAAAACAATTGGGCTATTATTTACCTTCAAAACACTTCCAAAATCTCCGGGATTTAAATTTCCAACTCCTGCTTAAATCAATTTTACTATAATTCATTTGCATAGCTTATGCTCATACAAATTCTTATTTGATTATATTTCAATTTATAAATTTCATTTATGACTCATACTTATGAATTTCATTTTATAATGAATTTATTCCCTTCAAACTTTGGTTATTTTTTTTTTTCAATTTCTAGTTAAATTTTTACTTAACAATGATAATATTTTAATATTATCATTTCTAACATCCAAGCAACCATATATTAGCTATATAGTTTACTAAAACTTTTCTTATATCAAAATATATTTTAGGTAAAATTATTTCATTTACCCACCTTTAAAACAATACTGTGTCAATTGTTATATTCAAGTGTTTAGAAACCCCTTCGATACAGTTGTCCAGACTGTGCCGACGAAGGTTCATATGCCACTCAATAAACCAATCAACACAATATTCAAACAATTTATATTCACTAACAAATACGCACTCATATCTATTAATACGCTCAAACTCATTTTAGAGTACTACGTACTCTAATTTAAATGAGTAATTCCCACCAGAGCCAAGGTCATCACCAACCTAAGCTCTGATACCAACTGTAACGACCCGCAAATCCGTACCCCTTGAGTCAACACTATTCTACCTAAATCAACTCAAGTTGCACAGAAATACGAACCATTGGGTTTAAGAAGAAGAGGTAGAAGAAGAGAAAACAAAATCAACATCAGAATCTGACCATCGCAGCGGAGTAAAATATAATAATAATAAATACTCTTTACTCAAAATCAAATACCATCAGTTTACATATATTACATCATCTGAGTACATCAATCACAGCTCACATCAATAACAAACAATGGATACACATCAACTCAACAGCGGAAAAATATATATACAAGTACGAGAATACGTATCGTCATCCAGCTCGTCTCCTGAGCTCCACAGCATCATACCCTGTATCCTATAATACTCGGTCTGACCCGAGCATTATAGTTAAATAACACCCGAGTCAGTCTGGAATACCAGCGTGAGAAAATCACACCCAATTGATTTTAAAGTTTCAAAAATCCTTTGAAAACAAAAGCATCTCGTAAGACCACGCCACAAATAAACATGTCAGGTTTTTACCTTACGATAGCTAAAACAATTTTTATAGAAATCCTCTGATATTATAATAGGGTCTATATACAAATACTTATAAAATAGCCGAAATTGTTACATGATTAAATTCCAGCTACTAGCCACCGAAGTGGGTAATACAAACAAAACTCGTACAAGGCTCGTAGGGAAAATGGATTTCCAACAATGACTAGGCACTGGGGTACCACCTGTCACAGTACGGGGCCTAGATCACCGTACCGAGGATTACTCCCTTCATCCCCTGCAACACAAGGCCGGAACCATTCCTTACTGAACAGTCCCGAACAAGATAAACCCCGTGGTTGGCGCGACCAACCACCCACTAAGCCGAAATATAAAAAGGAACATCTAGACAGGGGAATTATCTTGTCCTGCTTGGGCATGACCCACCTAACCTTGCTACATATCCCCTGATTTTCAGTCATTCCCATTTGATGAGGCTTGAGGCTAAGCGTTACCTTTAGAACATTTTCACTTAGAATGCCCATCGCCCAACTGACGATGTTTCGCAAGCATTCGTCCATACAAGTCCGTCCCGGGTTCGAACAGAATCGAAGGCACTATTCCTACTACATCCATTTTGGAAATATCCTCAGGATTAGTAGCGACTAGCCCTTGCATTCCAATGCTCCATCTTCGAATCCAAATCGTTTATACGAAACGTACAAATCAGATCGAAGTGGTTTTCGAGAAATAAATCTCGATCCCGGTCTCTTCGAAACGATCAGCGCATTTGTCCAATATTGATAGTCGGTTATTTAACTATCAATTAATATTCACAAACAACCATCAACCCATAAATAATTTCCCAAATTACTTATTATTCTCAAAATATCCTCAAAGATATATTTCTATTTTCAATCCTTTGAAAACAGTTTCAAAACCATCTTCCTTTCAGAATAAACTTTCCCAAATATTTTATATCTCCTCTGAAATTACCAAGCACAAAACTAGATTTAAAATAATCTAAAACACTTTACTTAGAAAATAAATACTTTTTAAAACATATAAATTAAAACTACTTTAATAATTTGTTAAAAATACATCTTATATGAATATTTGAAAAATAAAGTTACTTAATAAAATATAAAACTAGATTTTCACTATTGAAACAAAATACTAAGTCACTCTTTAAATAATTACTACTATAATAGACTTGAGAAAATACTTACTTTAAAATTTAAATATTAGAAAATAATAAATTTTCCAAAACATACCTTTTAAAACAAATTTTAAAACTATGAACTTATATTTAAAATTTACCTTGAAACGTACTTGGTCATCCAGGGAGAAGTCCAGCTTCAACCACTTAAATCAATTTTCCAAATTGATTCCCAATTTATTCCATTTGAAATAAGTTTTTCTTAAATTACTCAATTCATTTCAAATTTCATTAATTATGCACTTAAGTATTATTGTTATTATTTTCCATTTGATTTAATTTTTTTTTTAACTGAAATATACAATTTCAGGCTTTTCCCATTTTCTTCTTTGTTCCTTTCAGAATTTTAAAATCTTAAATTTTAAAATAAATGTTCTGTTCTTTTAGTTATTAGCATTGGAGTTTAAAATTCATTAACCTGCTATTAATTCAAAAATCTGCTTTCTATATTCAAGATTTATCAATTAGAATTCTTATGTCACTTTATTTTATTTTTATGTCATCCTTAAATTTATTCACATTACCATAATTAGTTTACTTACAAATTTTCTTCCTTTTATTTTCTATTCGAAATCCAATCTATAAAATCTTGGTAATTCATTCACCCAAATATCAAATCAACTATAACATTTAATATTCCAATATAACTTATCATCGAATAACAACATGCACACCAGAGAATATTAAATAATTTAAATAAATGTTGAGGGATCCAGTTGGATCCCTCCAACCTGTTTTCCCTGCATCCACAGATGTTAGCACAAAAATATATATCAATTGCAGAATATTCCATACCATATCCGTCAATCAATTTCAACCATCCAAACAATTATTTAAATTTAATCATTTAAATTTAAATTTTAAACTGAGTGAGATTAACTCACCTTTTATTTAATTTTGCAGTCCATCCAACCCAGCTTGATTTCTTCACGTTTTCAAACCTTGAGTAAACATTAGATTATTTATTAATATTTGAATTGATCAAACAATTTACCTTCCCATTTTAAAATTAAATTAATTCATAATTTAATTAACTAAGAATTTTATTCAAACTAATTTTCCTTTAAAAAATTTATTTCTAATGACAAAAGTAACAGAATATGCTAATTAAATAAATTGACCCTCTTAATAGTTATTATATTTTCTTTTCAAATTAACAAAACTGCAGTTCATTGATTTTTATTTTTTTATTTTTACTGACTAGATATATACATAATTAAAACTAACGTAAGTTTTTCTTTTTAATTTTTCTGTAAACATTTTTCCTGCCTATACTCATATATATATAAATCTGGTTTCCAAAAAAAAAAAAAAAAATCTTCTCTGAAAAACAATAATAACTTTACTTACTGTATATAAAAAAAAATATCCTCTGTAACATGTTTAATCATGTATATAAATTATTTCAAATTTAATCAAAGGATTTAACTTTGCTATAATTTAACCTTATTATAATTATATTAAACAATAACAAGAAATCGATACCTTCCCGGCAGTGAAACTCGCGAACACAAACCCTAGCTCCTCGAGTCAACGACGAGCTCTGCACATAATGCCGACGCCGTATGCTCACTTCCCAATGATCGTAATCTCGAGCACTCGGTAGCGGCTAAAACCCTAGACCCCTCTAAAGCCTTAACTCGCGGCCGTCTATGATGACGCGATTTCTCTCCTCCCTGTTACCGAAGCAAACAACCCAAACATGCTTCGATCGAGATAGGATTTAGGGTTTATGATTTCGATTTAACAGAAATCGAATTCGAAGAGAAGAACGTCTGCCCTTGCCACTCCGTGGCCATGAATTGAAGTCGCCAACAGCCGCGACCCTGTCGCTCGTGATACTCCTCTCGTGATCAAAGGCGGTTCGAAATCGAAATTGAAAAGAACGTGGGAAAGAGAGGGTGGTTCGAGCTGGTGGATTTGATTTCGATTTTGGAAATTAAAGAAATGAGGAGCTCCATTATTATTATTTCAGAGCAACAGATTTTTCTTCTGATGATTTTTTTTTTCAGAATTAAAGGTAGGGCTCGGCTGTGATGTTATAAAAGAAGGCAGGAAGTGATTGTGAAAGGAAGGAAACGTACAAAGGAAGCTTATAATGATCTCGACCAAGCGTACACAAGAAGCTAAATTAATTAAATTAAATTTCATTAGCTTAAATTCAATTAAATTTGCCACGTTTATATCGTACGCTCTCACACTAACTTCGATCAATACGAAATTTAAACTCCAACAATAATTCGATATTGCGGACCCAATGGAACTGGTTTCGTCGAATTCCGAGACTGTTCCTCGGAAGGTTATTTTTAAATTCAATTTAAACGATATATTCTCAAAACTGAACCAATTATTTTGAAATTATATTTTAAAAGTTCTACCACCTTCCGTATTATTAATATAAATCTTTCAAGCCTTCAAATTATTTTTAACAGGCTTAAAATTCAAGATTCAACATTTTATTCAATTTCAAGTTATTTTATTCGATAATTAATTATCAAATAAATTGTGATATTCGTAATTCAATTGAGAATTATACTATTGAATATTTAAAATCGATTAAATATTCTGATTTAAATTGCTTAAAAATTCCGGGTCGTCACAAGAGGAGAGGTGGACTGAGCTAGACTAGTAAGTGGGGTTAATGGGCTAAAATCCAACCCAAAGCCCTAAGTGAAAAGTAGAAAAATTCTACTATCTCCAAACATATTGAAGTTTATACTCAAAAAGGTCGCAAATGTCATTTTGAACTCGATGGGGGTTATCTCGAGTCCAAATTCAACCATTTGCAAAAAGTAGCTTTTCGGACAAAAATCCGAATAACGATGCTATATTTAAATAAAATATTTAAATACACAATCGTAAAACATGCGGGTTGTTACAATCTTTAAATATAAGTGGTCATCTATAAAGGTGATGACATACGCTTGATGGGTGCGACCCAACTAGCCTTGTTGCATCTCCCATGTTTTGGTCATTCCTGGTTGATGAGGCTTGAGGCTACATTTTACCATTCACATATAGCACTTCCCTCTTGGAATGCTAACACTTCCCTCCTAACATCAACGCAATGCTTGCATTCATCCATACAAGTTCATTCTGGGACTGAACGAAACCGAAGGCACTATTCCTATTACGTCCATTACAGTTATTTACTTCCTAACCGTTTATTGATGGATTTCCTTATCCTTTGTCCTAAAAGAACGAAACGAATTTATACGTACAATATAGCACCACATACGGTAACTGTACCATATAATTCCCATGTTTCTCCTAGATATTTTCGAAGTTACGTTTTGGTCCAAATTTGATAGTTGGTTATTTAACTATCAAATAAACAAACAATCAAACATTGATTCAATTTCATATGATATCCTCTAAGCCTTTATTAATTATTCTTTAATTAATAAAATCATTTTATAAAAATTTATCAAAGGATCTTTTCTAAAACACTTTTCCCTAAACCCCTTACATCCCTTTTATACTTAAAAGCTTTCGGAAAACTTTCCTCTTTCAAAATTGCGTACTAAATGACCAAGTAATTCCCTTCCTAAAACAACCTTTACTATAAAACACATTCACTTATTCCTTATTAAATACTTTTATAAGTTCACTTCACTTTTCAAACCTCTTATAAATTTCCAATCTTGATTTAAAACCTTTTTTAAAATCTCTAAAATGGTTTATAAAATCTCTTTCTAATTCAAAACTATTTATAAAACTTCTTTATAAACCCTTTATATAATATCATTTACGAAATATCTTTTGTGAACCACTTTAAGTAAACTCTTTAGTAAAACCCCTTTGATGAACAAGATATTAGTTAAAAATAACTTTATAAAATTACTTGAAATCATTCATAAACTTTAAACCCAAATTGATCAATTAATTTAGGTTAATCCAAAAGCACACATTATAATTGAAAAAAAGGAGACTTAGCAATCCCATGTGTATTAATTTAAGTTATCATTCAATTTCAATTCCAATTCACTTATCAGTTATTTACATAGATCAACATATATATAAATGCAATTCATCCAATAAGGGAATAACATGTCAATATGAACTACCTAGCATATATATGTCCAAATAACATTATAACAGGATGGTGATTTTCCTGCTAAATACATGTCCAAATGATTCAATCCATTTGTAGAAGAACGAGGATTTATTCTACTAACATATGCCCACACGAACAAACCCAATAATCTACATTATAACTCATCACAGTTATATGGTTTCTTAATGGTACCAACACCTGAATCACTTGTATTCAAAACCATCTTTGAAAAAGAAGTACCTTAAAACAATTTACTTTTAGAAACCAAAGGATTTAAAACTTTAAAATCCTTTTAAAATAATTAATTATAAGTTAAATCCTTATTTAAATCATAATTGATTTCAATTACAACTTAACTTAATTTAATTGAATAATTAAACAATAATTAACTATTAATTAAACCCAAATTAATCATTAATTAAACCTTCATTAATAATTAAATATTAATTAATATCGATCAATTAATTAAATAACCTTTTATTAAACTTAAATAATAAACTTTAAAAATGGTTTATTATAGATTTAAACCTTTAATGATTTATAATTAAAAATAATTAACATTTGAGTAATAATTAATTAATAATTAATCCTATATTTAACTAATGATAAACTAAATATAAATAATTTACTTAACTCATACTTAATTAACTTAATTAATAATTAATTAAAATAAATCTTAACTTTAAAAGATAATTAATTAAGAACTAATCTTCTCTTAATTATAATTATTATTGTTTAATCCTTAATTAACTATTAATTATTAAAAACTTAACTAAATAAAAATTAATTATTAAAAACTTAATTAACTTTTTAAAACATTATTATTAAGATTATAAATCATTTACAAATGCTTTTAAGTTCAAAAACCAAATTTTTCAAAAATCGGATTTTTTACGCGAAACTTCATCCATAATAACTATCGCTATGGATACCCGTAATTTTAAGTGCTAGTATTTCTCACTAACTTCCATTCAATAACATCTCTTACTAACTTTCTATTCACTAACTTTAAAATGATTTGGATTTAAAACTGAAGTTTGTATCTTTCTTCCGTACAAGGATTCTCCAACGAAAACCAAATCAAAGTGCCATCCTCCCTAGCAACCTAACTTATAATCATGTCAATTCCAATATATACATGCAACAACCAAAATATAAGCAATCCCATAGCATATAACAAAGTGTACAACTTGCCGAGTGATACTATATTTAAATTTCAACTTCAAGTCTAACTACTATCACATACAACCAATATACACATACAATCAATCACATAATAAACTAAGATTTCAACTAGAAAACCAAGCCACAAATCAACCAACATAAAACCTTTAGTTTAAAACGAACATTTACTCATCGGAAATCCTTTGAAAACTTGACACACTTCGAAATTCGAGAAGCTTGAAAAACCACAAACTCTTCCTCAAAATAGGTCATTGTTCACTAAACTTCTAGATCTTTTAATCTTTGATTTTCGTAAAGTGATAAAAATGGAAGTTTTTGATTTTTCTTTTCTCTATCATTTAAAAATAATAATTATTCAAAAATATTAAATTTGAGGATGTTACGGCTGAAACAAGGAGGACCATTTTCGGCCTTGGATTCCTGTATCCGAAAATGGGTTCAAAAGAAATAACTTTTTGGAATAGCTACACTCAAATTTTGAAGAAATAGTCTAAAAGAGAGTTCTAGCCGCTAGAATTTAACATACTTTATAAAATAAAATCTTATTTTGGATTCGTTTAGTGGGAGCTATGGCCGAAGGAAACTACAGTAAAAATGAACGAATTTGTACATGCAAAAGAGGAGTTTAGCAAGCTTTTTAAAAGATTTTGTATATATGAATCAAAATTTTCAAATTATAGAAAATTATTTGGAAGCCATTAAAATTCTTTAGAGCTTAGGAAGGAAGAATAAAGCTTTAGGAAAAAATAGAAAAATGAAAAAAAAAAGCAAATGAAAAGAAAAGGGAAGAATGTTTTTATATAAAAGGAGATAGCCAAATTACTTAAATTCCCATCGTACTTTGCCTCTACTCCATGGTTTCCACATCATAAAACCTCCACATCACCATGTACCAATGTCCTTCCTTGTCCTCCTCCCAAATTCTTAAGCCAACATGCATTAATTGCATGTGTACTTATGGTTTAAACTTGTTTCTTCCTCGAGTCGTCGAAATGTTACATCATGTTTCCTTATTTTTTTAATTTATTTTTAAAACTTTATATACTTCTTTACATACACATATGTACATGAAAATATACACCATATTTATATATTTATGTAAATATATATACATTAGTGTTCATAACGTTTTCGATAACTTTTAGCTAACGAAAAGTTGAAAATTTGGAAAATGAATTCCGATCACATTTTCTATTTTTCTTTGACCTTATATTTTTGTAAACAAATTTTAAAAACTATTTCAGCATAATTATTTATTATTAAAAATAATTTTATTTTTATTATAAAACCTGTATATTGAATAGTTAAAATTAATTATATATTCACCAATCAAAGCACTGAAATTCCGAGTCATTACAAAATCTCAATTTAAAATCATAAATTGATTATTAAATATAAGGGCATCATAAATGATGTCATCAATATATTTATTTTTTCCAAAAAATAAATGAGTAAATTTTATTTCATGTTCTTATTTAATTATAAAAATAAGTGTATTTATCCAGCTCCGTGCACGACGTTTTACGATTACAAAGTTGTTTATCAATAAAATGGTTTTCGGCCATTTTTTCGGTATTTTCTCAAGTTCGTATTTTTGTAAATACTTATTACCAAAAACATCATAACTTGTGTTTTGAAACCATAAATTTTAATATTTGAAAAGTAAATATAATTTATCAAACTGATAAATTTGCACGTCGTTACAGACTTCTCCCCGTAAAAGAATTTCGTCCCTGAAATTATACCAAAACAAGACCCAAAGTTATCTATCAAAAAATATATTTATTTTTAAACTTCCATGCATATTATGTACATAGATAATCTGTCATAATATATAATTCGATCTATTATTCAAATCCATAACTTTACTTCCGAACTAGTATTGATCCCCTGATCCTCTAGCGCGAACTTTGATCAGACTTCTTGATCAAAATTTTTTCTTTTCCTTATATAGCCCTCAACTATGATAAAAAAACTCAAGTACCCAATCATAAACCCTTACTAATGTTCGTCGTCAAGAATCGAGTGATAAATCCTTTTTTAGACTAATGTAAACACCTCTAAGTTCCATACTAGAATTTTAGATCAGAATGGTGTGAAGAAATGATCTACTTACAACTTATTTAACATTTTCAAATCTTTATGAAAACATTTCTTAAATATTTTATTTTTCATTTAAATATCTTTATAAACACTTTATTTCTTTAAAATATTTATTCACAAAAAATTTCTATCTTTTTTCCAAAAGAAATTGATTATCCATTATTTGGAATAATACATTATAATTCTTATTTCAAAATTCCTTTGAATTTCTTTGTTAATAAATCTCCTTATAAACTTAATTCCAAACTTATTTTATATTACATAACTTTCCCTTTACAAATTTTTAAACATTAGGAATTGAATTCTCATACCCATCTTTCTAAACATCATTTTATATTTGCTAATTACACTTTATTTTATAAAATATTCTTTTATAAAAATCCATTTTTAATTTATTTTTTTTATAAAGACACTTCTTTATATTATACAATCTTTTTATTTCAAAATATATTATTAAATTTGATTAGTTATAGATAGAAGAAGTGCTTTAAGAGAATAATCCAAAGAGAAGTTTAATTAACATCATATTTATACATCCATTCCTAGTTGTATTACAATCTTTTAGGAATAACTTCCTAGGGAATACAACTTATCATACAACACATCTTATATATAAATACTTCAACTGCTATATATATTATTTTTGGATCCCTTTTTAAGGTGGATAGTACTTTATCTTTGAGGCCTTAAATCAGCCACCTTCATTTTTGGATAGTCTTTCATTAAGTGTTTACCATGGTAGCACCAAATGCATGTCTACGGACATTTTTTGGCCATATGTCCTAATCCCTTGCAATGGTGGCGACCCTTTAACTTTCTTGATCGAATTCTAGATTTCATCTTTGTTTTAGGGTACCATGTAGAAAATGTCCTTGCCTTTTAAACTTGTAACGTAATATATCAACCCTACAAGATTTTTCTTTCTTCTTTTTCTCTGCTTTTCTTTTACCCTTTTCCTTTTTATTCCATTCTTACAAAAAACTGCATATTGCCCTTTATTACCTCATTTTTTACAGATGATACCAGCATAAGATCCTAGTTTTAATTTCTCTTTTGCTTCTTTTGCTACACATTCTCTTCATGCCTGCTTTGGAGTCATCCAAAAATCTTCCCTCGAAAAATAAGACATCCTGACCTAAGTGATATACTAAGATGTCATTAGAAGTTTTACACCGTTTATTCCTTGACTTAAAGCTTTTGTCCAAATAAGTTATTTCAACTTGTTCGGATTTTGAACTTTCCTTGATCATATAATTAAAAGGAGAATAATTTGCTAAATGTTCGACACCGTTCGCCCAAGCCAACATATGGTCAATACTTAGAAGATTATTCCCACCATCACCAAACAGCTCAAGACCTTATTCATTGATCTTTCCAAAGTGATAACATCTTATAATTTTCCATATCACATAAATATTTATAATTTTGTATATATATAAATACTCCTTTTAAAATGATGTTTAGATTTTCCTAGTTTAAGGGTTTAGAAACCCTTAACGATATCATGGCATCCCACGTATCGACCAGAATCTAAAAACCACTCAACAGGTAAATCAACAAAAAACATTTTTATATCAAATAACAAATGCGCGCTTATATATATAATACTCTCAAAACTCATTCTAGGGTGTTACTAACCTTATCTCTAATGAGTCGCTCAATCAAGGGCAATACTAACCCCACCTATAATGAGACTTAACCCAACAAAGCCTAGGTGTTCGCTCAACCTACGTTCAAATACCAAATGTAACGATCGAGTATTTTCGACCCTTCAAAATTGTCACTGACATAACCTCGGTATTCACATGCCTCAAATCCATGTGCCGGAAATCCCGATTGGTAGGAGAAAATGAGAATAAAGATAGAACGGAATCTCACACGAATGGAATAACATATATTATTTCAACGATAATCTTTACAGCGGAAATTTTTGAATACAGTATCAGAGTCTAACCTAGATTTAGCCCGAACAGTTATAAATCCTCTGTTCTTACAAATGCTGAAAAATAAAAAAAATGCAATAGATGCAGGGTATAATAGAATATGTCTATGCGTAGATGAAGATCTCTAGCTCTCCTCTGAAACTCCAAGCATCTTCAACTAAATCTGAACCTAATCGGATCTAGCCCGAGTATTATAAATAACTGGATCAGGCTTGATAAATTAGCGTGAGGTACTTGATTTATAAATTAATGAACGTTAAAAACCATTGAAAAGAAGCGTATCTCATAAGACCATGCCCGCATATAAATACGGAAGGGATTTTACCTTATGATAACCAAACACTTTTATACCAAAATAAGATGATATTATTTCTAACGACATTCCTTTAAAAACATTTTTCAAATAATATATCAAAAATAGAAAATTTTGTTACATCGATTAAATTTGATGGCTTACTAGATACTTTTTAAAAGTAGGTTCTACAATCAAAACCATGAAGACAACAAACTAAAATTTAATTTCCAACATGATAGGGAACTAGTGACAATTCAGACCCGAAAATCCATGTATAACAATCCTAGTTCTCACCAGTGGCTTTACGCGATCTTCATCAGCCTCCAAACTATATTGCTATACTACCATGGAACAGAATACTGCTTAAAGGCTTTACACGGTCTCCATTAGCCTCCATACTTTTCCATTAATACAATATGGCAACAAGTGCCCATAGGGAACTTCCCGCAATAATAGCCTGAAATATGTCCTTTAGACCACATAGTATCACGTACCATTCCTGGGATGTGAAGCTCGTAAGGCTATGCTCCACAAATGAACACTTTGCTTTTCGCAAAGCCACGCTTTGATTATCACAAGTTCCACTTTGAATGCTACACTGCCATTCCTGTGATCATTATTGACTTTCACGAACACACGACCTATGAGCTCGTATGTCTTAGAGAAGGGTGTTAAGCTAAGAGAAGTTGCCTTCTCCACGGCCAAACAGATGTACGTTTGTAAAAGTCAACGTTGTGATCTGAAAAATGCAATGTCAGACATTCGTCCATAAAAGTTCATTTTGGGACTCAACGAAACCAGAGGCACTCCTACTACCACATCCTATCGGAAATTATCCCTAGGATTAGTAGCGACTAGTCCTTGCAATCGAAGATTTTCAAAACATTGCGCTACTACAACCATAAATATATGATATGGTAAATTTCACCTCTGCCACCATAGTATCATTCTTGATACTTTTCTTTTATTTGAAAAAATAGTCATAAGAGTTTGAAAAATTCTTTATTAAAAGAAATAAGAATCTGATTCCATCCTACAGAAGGAATTAACTTTTACGGTGCGAAATCGTGAACTACCGTTATGCGACGCGCTCATTTTGACTCCAAATTCATTTTTTGACAAAACTTCTCCAATTTGAATTTTAATGTTTATAAAACATTTATAAACCATTTTCAAACATTTAAACCAATATTGTCCAAATTAAATCTCTTTTTCACTTTTAAATCATTTCATAATATTATACTATTATAATATTCATTTTCAACCTTTTATATTTTCATAAATTAATCATGGTTAATTACTTAACCATTTTTATTATGATTTCTCATAATTTATCACAACCAAATTATCAACCATATTAACATCCATATAATCACATATAATTAAAAATTTATCAAACATTCATACAAATCATTGAAAGATTAAATGGTCATTTTCATACTTAAAAATAGTTATAGAGATTACTTATTATTTAATAAACATTGAGTACTCACTTATGGCTCCACTCCACCAATCTTTCCGTAGCTTCTCGAATCGATTTCGGCAGCACTTCGGCAGCACTTTTTCTTCTTTTCCTTGCTCCAAAACTTTCCAAACTCCTTCTTTTCTCCTTGATGGGCATGGCCTCCCCCTAGAAAAGGTGATTGAGTTTGGTCATGATGATGATGGTGATGGGCAAGGATGGTGGAAAGGAAGTGGAGGTGATTCACTTTGGTTTTAAGGTGATTTGACTTTATATACATATAAGTATGTATGTATGTATGTATAAAATTTAATTTAATTTTCTACCAAAATTTCTTCGTAAATTATTTAAAGAAGAAGCCATTAAAATGGAGAGGACGAGCTTTCAAAAAATGAAGAAGTAGGTGAATGAAATGAAAGAGTATGCATGGGTATTTATTGGAAAAATTTGTGAAAAAAATATTTAAATATGTATGGACCAAACTAATATAAGCCCACTTACATCACATCACAATACACCTTAATCCTTCCTCCTTTATGTTCTCTATCACTTCATTTACATCCAAGCCATATGCATTAACTTTTGAATACTTAAGGGTTAAGCTTTGTAAAATATCTTAGATATTTTTAACTTTATTTGTATATAAATGTATAAATGTGTAATGTATGCATACGTGGATATATGTATATGTTAGGGTGTGTATTTATGTGTTATATATATGTGTGTGTGTATGTACATGACATATAAACATGGTTGCAATGACTTTCGAACAAATTCCGTTCGTTAAACCGTTGAAAATCGGGAAACAAATTCCTGGTCACATTTTCACTCATACATTAAATTACATATATTTGTAAAAAATATTTGAAAATACATTTACTCATGATTGATTAATTAAAATGATCTCATTTGAATTAAAAAATCATATAAATCAATATCAACAATTATTTACAAAAATGGTTATTATAACGATAAAGCGATATCAATTTTCTTATATTTTCAAACTGATTATATATCTTTATGAAACAATTATGAATTGTTTATTATCATTTTATAACTTTCTAAAATGAATTATAATTTTTTTTAAACTATTTGAATAATTATAATAATTATTAAATCATTAAATCATTAAATCTAAATTTAAAATCATAAATCAATTATTAAATATAAGCGCATAATAAATGATATCATCAATAGTTTTATTTTTCCCAAAAATAAATAAATTAATTTTATTTCATATTCTTATTCAAGTATAAAAATAAGTATATGCATCCAGCTCTATTTACGACGTTTAATGATTATAGAGCTTTTTATTAATAAAATGGTTTGCGGCCATTTTATCGGTATTTTTCCCAAGTTCATATTTTTGTAAATATTTATTACCAAAAACATCATAACATGTCTTATGAAATCTTATATGGGAATACTTTAAAAATAAATATAATATATCAAATCGTTAAATTTGTGGGTCGTTACAGTACATCATCATCCAATCTAGGGTGCAATCTCTCTACATTTTTTAATATACAATATAGGGTTCGATCTCTCTAGATCCATGTTAAGTCCAATCCGCTTGCTCTCTGGCAAAGGGACTCAACATCCAAGCAAGTATATCCACTCATATTCCGATGAAGGGACTTACTCTCATATAAACCAAATCCACTTGCTCTCCGACAAGGATACTCGTACCTTATGGTCATTGCCCCTTCTCTCCGAATAGGAATACCATTCAATCAATACCAGCTGTCGTGTTCAAATGGTTTGCTAAAGTTAAATATCCAAATAAAAGCAATAAAAAAACGTCCTAAACATTCGTCTTAGACATCCAACTTAAAGCGTGCCAAGGGACTATTCGAGGTCCTATACACGTGTAAGCGGTCGATGTTATTATTGTCTTATTTGTTCAAAAAAGAAAGCAAAAAGGGAATCTAACCCAACTCCTGTCCATCTTGATCATGGGATTACCAATCTCAACCCAGATCCATGGTCATGTCTTGATGGATTCGCTATAGAAGGTGGCTGCAACACTGTAGTTTGGTTCTTTATGTACTATTGTAGCTGGTTACTCCGAACCATATCTTCTATCAAATCATGAAGGTGTCGACACTCATTCGTCTCACACTAATCCATTTAACAGAAAGGGCAAAATCTTTTGGATATTTTCTCTCGATCTGTGGGTTGCTTTATAGCTGGCTTTCGGTAGAGGATCTACACCATATTATATAAGTATCCACTCTGGGGTTTTAGTTAGATCAATATAAGAATAGAATTTCTGAACCCAACTTTGTCGCTTCGGTCCTCAAAAGTCATCATCAGCTTTTCACTTTCCTTTATCTTTACCATGTTATGCTCTAGACAGTCCTTTGTCATCCGCATCATTAACCTCAACATTATTAGCTTCAGTGTCCTCTTAACGCAAATATCTCTCATATTCATGATAAAACTCTGTGAGATCCATCGATGGATCCTGTAACGACCGTGATTTTTGAATTACCGTCGTAATACATATTTTAAAAATCTATAACGACCGTGATTTTTGAATTACTGTCGGAGTAAATATTTAAAATAGAATTTTTAATTTGAAATTTGAAGAAAAATGTAAGTGCAATATTATTTACAAATCAGTTGAGCATTAGTGGTAGTCATCTGCAAAATCAATTGAAACAAATAACAAAGTTATGTTATTTTTAATTTGCTTTCATGTGTGAGAAGAAAAAAATGGATAGCCAATCCATTAGCAAGAGTGAACATATAATTCACTATCATCATCTTTATACTAGCCGTGTACAAACGAATGGGTTCAAATAAAGGCAAAAATGAAGACTTTTGCTATCACAAAGTTGAACACATTACAATTGATGTCGCAATCAACATTTTATATGCAGCCTTGTCCCTTTTTCCACTGAGTCACGTTTTCATAAATGTTGTCGTACAAAATATATTGCCAGCACATTGTTGCTTTTCACTTGTTCACAAATTTGATAAACGAAAAGTGAAACGGCTGCATCTTTTTTTTCTTTCACTTTCTTCACTAGCTCAGCAAAGATATTAATGACAGATCTATAAATAACTCCAAGTGGTTCTAGTAGCAATCGAGTTGTGAAGAAAACTTTAGGTGAGTACTACTCACGTTTCTAATCTTTAGTTGTGCCCAGATATTGGTTTCTGCTTTATTTGTTCTGTTTTTCTGATTCACTTGTCTGTCTTTCATTTTGGAGCACTGGAAATTTGTTCACCTGATCTTTTACTTTTCACTGATCTATTTGTTACCACTTGAGTCTTCATTCACATTGCTATGTTGTATTTGAATCCATGTTGGAATTTGACTGTGTGATCTGCACTGTTGTACTCCTGTTGGTTCCACTCCACTTAAATATTCACGCATGTATGTATATTCATCAAGTTGTTGCATATGCATGCTCTTTCTGTCCACTGCCGTGTTCCAGTTTTCATTGTCTCGGTCCTGATTTCTTCGTGCATGTATAATAATGGAATATAGTTAGTGTTTTGCTTCCTATTTTCTTGTACGATTGTGTGCACGTGTAGATGTACAGATCCAAGTTTCACTAGTGCAAATTTCATCATTAGTGTAAAAAGAACCAGGCTTAGACGTGTCTGCATGTAAGTAGTTGTACATATTTCTTTTGCAATGTGTGTGACCAAATAAGACATAAGAACATTCAAATTGATAGAATAAGATGTAAAAACATTCAAATTGCTAGAATATCTAGGATTTCTTTTGAGAAGTTTAACAAATCCAGAGCATATTAGTCGAAAGAAAACAAACAATTATTTTTGAAAGACTTCACACTATATTGTCAATTAGCAGATCATACAACTGCCCACTAAGACCTGTTTTTAAGAATATAAGATCTTAAATCAATGAATAAAGCTAACCTGTATGAAAAACCATAAGAGGCATAAAAGATATTTGTTTACCATTTTCTGTGTGCACTTTCCAATAATTCATCAACTTAATTATGATAACAAAAGTTAGTGCTGTTTTTTATAAGCATAGTTAAACAGCTAGGTCCATTCTTAGACCAATCAAATGCTATATAGTCACGGTATAATTACATAATACTTAGGCATAACATTATATGTTGTTGTCTTATTGCAGTACTCAAAAATTATTTCCAACTGTACGAACCGAAATAACGAATATTGGTGTAGAGAACATAAATATAAAATGTGAATTTCATCATTTGCATGCATAAAAACTTGTTGCATGAAAATAATGCAGACGTATTAGCATGTACATATTGCATTTTATAGTGTGCGTGCAATTCCAGGTCATTTGAAAGTGTTATATATCTCACGCATATCACTCACGCACTTTGCATTTTGTAGTGTAATTGGGGTGTGCATGCATGAAAGTGAGTCACATGCATGAGGAGTTTTGGCCATGTTTTTTTTAAAAAAAAATTCTCCTACGTTATGTGTTAAATGTGAATCTAGCGTGTGAGTAAATTTAAACATTCTTTCAAACAGTGCAATATTTTGCGATTTTGCAGTAGTGTAGTTTGCTGCAATAATTTATTTTGAACCGGTATTACGTTCTAAAAACGTATTTTTGCCCCATTAATTTTATAACGAAATTTTTACACCGGTGCTACAATTTTTGCAGCACGGTGTTTTGGTGACATTTTCGATGAATGAAAATTCACTGTTATTTTAACGTCGGTAACCGTTAATTTAAAGTGACTTTTCAAGCGGTTAGCCCGCAACACTGATTTGGTATTTTTTTACGGTGTTTTGTGAAGCGCAATTTCCTCGTCAAAATTGCTATAGTTGTTGCTGTTTTAATCACGTGTTTGAAATGAAAATCGTTTTTTAATTAAAATTGTTTCCAAAATTTTTATAGTTTGTGTGATGCCCCACCTCTATACCCACGCTAGCCAAGAACACTAAGGTGTAGTACTGTCAACTAGCGCAGAGAATAAGGCTGTTGAGGAGCGACCATCCATGTGATTGCTTATCACACGGTGGCTATAAATAATCTTCGGAAACAAACATAGAAATAAGCATAACACAAATCAGTCGCAGACATCCATATCACAAAGGTGGAAGAAGATATGAATATATAACTAACACATGAAAGTGTACATCAGAGTAGTGGTCAAAAAGATCCACAATAATACAAAAGAATAGCAACATGTGCTATACAAAAGAATACAACTATGAGTCTATGTCTCAAGTGTATGCAACAAAAACTACTAATCTAAATAGTTAGCCAAAAGTCAGAGTAGCAAATCCCGGGAAGAAGTCAAGCAGAAGCACCTGTAACATCTCGGTCTGACCCGAGTATTATTTAAGAAAATAATAAACGGATCAGTCTAGCTATAAATATCAGATGATACGGTATAAAATAAAAGATATGGCATAAACATAAATTATCCATACTGACATACTACTATAAGTATGCAAATGATGATCAACAGAAGATCAATCAATAAGAGATAAATCGATATCACAAGAATCTTCTCAAAGATCCAAAGAGGGCATCATACCCTAAACTTGTACTCATAACAAGTCAATGACATAAATTCCAGAAATCAACACAAGAAATCCAGAAATCATAGAAAAAAGGAAAGAGGCCTATCACATGACGGTCCGAAAACCATGGGGAGCTACCCATATGGGTGAGTCGGAATCACCGAGATGAGGTCTAGGTTAACCAAAAAGAAAAAAGGTATGTGTGAGTGGAATCACACAAATGGTGTCTAGCCTAACCTCGCAACAAAAAGGTATGTGTGAGTGGAATCACACAAATGGTGTCTAGATTAACCTTGCGAACAAAGAGATATGTGTGAGTCGGAATCACACCCATGCGGTCTAGTCTAACCTTGCAAACAAAGAGGCATCGCACAATTGCTAGTCTAAATCATAAAATGATCGTCATGATCAACGAGAAGTGTCAATTACACTAAGCTAGTAAATATAAAAGTTTATCTTCGTGTCCCATAACCACTTGCTTAACTTAAATATTTACGAACAAACTGTAAATCTTCACTAGAAAATTGTCACAAGAGGTTCAATCGAACAAGTCCAAGAATTAACCGACGAAGTGAACGCTAGCATTTCATACCACTTGTTTTACTAAGCTATTTAATTAGATTTCTCATCCGAGTGAGGTAAAGGTTTGTATATACTAGTAGATTGGAAAACGGTTTAAGAAAAGAGCTTTGTTATTGAAAATAGAGTTGAAATCATTTTGTTGAAAGAGTTTTGATATTTACTACTAGTATTGAAACCTTCATATTTCTAAAGTTGTTATCCCTCCTTTTTAACAAGTCCATGATACCATAAAATCGACCGAGAAGCCAAATATAGTTTGTCTCGAAGAATGGTCAACTCAGCATCTCAACAAAGCAAGTTCTGTTGACTGTTTTTCAGATAAGATGCCCTACGGAGGGAGGGTCCAAGGGGTGGCAACCCCCCAAGGTGGGGGTGCAGGGGCAACGCCCCCGCTACGGGGTTCGACCTAAGGGAAGACCTAAGGGAGGATAGGATCGAGCGATCTAATGGGGCAACGACCTAAGGTCTTAAACGAGGTCGAGAGACCTATAGAGGAATAGGGTCAAACGACCTAATGTGTTCGCGACCTAGTGGTGAAGCGACTTAAAGGGGTACGCGACCTAAGGGAAACTCGTAACATAACATTGCCGAGCTAAGGTAAGGTGCGACTCAACCAGGTGAGCGACCTAAGGAAGACGAACGACTTAAGGAACTCGCGGGTTGGAAGAGGTGAGTGACCTAAGGTCATATGACCTAACGGGGAAACGACCTAATGTCATACGACCCAACGGCCTAAGGTCATACGGCCTATCTATGTGAGCGACCTAAGGGTTTAAAGGCCACGCGACCTAACGCCTTAACTAGGCGGAGCGACCTAAAAAATATCGCGACCTAAAAAGGGAACGACCCAAAAGGGGAACGGAGGCCTACGACCTAAGTCCTAACGAGCTAAGGCCTACGACCTAAGGCCCTAACGTGCTAACAATTGTCGCGACCTAAATGGTAACGACCTAACAGCGAATGGCTGAGCGACCTAACGCTGCAGAGGGGATTTAAGGCCAAAAACGACCTAAGTGTTAGCGACCTAGCGACCTATAGGCCAAACGACCTACGACCTAATTCCGAGGCGACGTTTCCAGGCAGTGCGACCAAAATGCAGAAAATTCACCAAATCGCTAAAAATTGGAGTTTTTCGCCAAGCCAATCCAAACCAAATGCAAATGTAGATGCAAAAGTGATAGGGAATCATTCCCAACAGTCCAATTTAGTTATAGGCTAGAATTGTGAGATAAAAATCTCACCTTTGCACAAAATTTAAGATGAAAAGCTCGAAAGCAATGGAGAAGTAATCACAAGCTTGAATCCAATATCTTCTTCTTGAATTTGGAATTGAATGTTAGATTTGCAAGACAATTTGAGCTTGGAATATTAATTTCCCCTTCCACTCACCATTAATGCTAAAGCATGGTTGTTAGGAAATTTATGAAGAGTGAGGAGAAGGAGAGAAGTGGGTTTGAGTTATAATGGCTAATCTAACCCAAAGTCCAAAGCGGGAAAAGTAAGTGAAATTCCACTAACTCCAAACCTATCAATGTTTATACTTAAAAAAATTGTAAACGACATTTGGAACTCAATGGAAGTATTCTCAAGTCCTAATTCGACCATTTGCAAAAAGTTGCTTTTCGGACCAATATCTAATTAACGACAAAATATTTAAATATAAAATCGATAAATATGCGGGTTGTTACAGTTTGCACTTTCAAATGATTGAGGAAGCGATTTAAACGCTTCAGCAAAATTGAGGACTATGAACCCTCACTTTTACTGATTCGCTTAATTCCGGACTTGTCCGTTTGAGAACGTAAAATGTTATTTATATAAAATACAAAATTTTGCACTTTCAAGGAAACGATGAAGAGATTTAAACGATTTAGCAAAAGTGTGGAGTATGGAACCATACTTTTACTATTTCGGTTAATTCCGGACTCATTAATTGAAACATCTTCTGTTTAATAATTTTTATGATTTTGTTGGGCTTTCGAGCCACTCTGTTGGACCTTCGGGTCATTTGTTGGACCTTCGGGTCATCTGATGGACCTTCGGATCAATTACAAGTACTAGACCTTCCGGTCACTCTACGGACCTTCGGGTCATCTGATGGGTGCTAAAATTTATAGTACTTGGTAGACTTCTACCATTTGAGATGCACGTGCGGCGTAGCTAAAACTCGCCATCTGCTGGGATCGATCCATTTTATATGTTGATTTTCTAGTTATCTTATTTCGATTTCTAGATTCTGCATATTGTTGATTTGAATTCAGTTATAAATTATGAAGTTGATTTTGATTATGTTTAATGGGATTTCTTCCTTTAAACTATGCTAATTACTATGTTGTATAGTCTGAACCGAGGCTATAATTTTGTGTATAGTCTCATTCGAGATTATTGATTTTGATGGAGTTTAAATTGAGATTTCTTTATTTGAACTATGTTGTTTATCTATGATCTCATTCGAGATTATGATTATTTTCTTAAATGTTGTTTATCATACACTTATTTCTGAAGTTTAGATTAGACCGATCCGTTTATTATTTTCTTATAAATAATACTCGAGTCAGACCGAGTTATTTCAATATAGTCGCTATCTCTGATTCTATTGCAGCTTCAACTTTTGGGATATCACATCATCTTTTGTATAGTCCTCGAGGTGTTTCTTTTTGGAGTTTTGACTCTCATCTCATGTATGATGGTATCTTATTATATATGTATATTTGGTTCGTGTGAACTATCGATTGTTGTAGCATGTATTCCAGACTGTCTTCCGCTATATATCTGATATTTCTGTTCTGATGTGATTATACTTATCTGTGTTGTTGTTATTGTGAGTTGCTGAATTTTTCTTTAGCCACCGTAGTTTCGTTTTAGATTTGGATTGAATCTTTGGGAGTAATTTACACAACTCCTATCGATGTAATCAATACTCGTCTAAAGCATAACTTACGGATGGTCGCTTCTAACAAGCCTTATTCTTCGCAATAGCAGACGCTATTCCTCATAATAACCTTTGTTATTGTGAGCATAGAGATGGGGTGTCACAGATCCCTTTTGCAATGACCTGTATTTTTACTAATCGGATATTTAAATAATTGAATTAAAAATTTAATTATTTAAAGTTCCAATAATATGATTTTTGCACATACGGTCGAATCGGGAGCCAAGACCACTTCTGTTGATTTTGGATCGATGTTGTAGATTAAAATGGGTATAAATATCGCTGTATTAGGAGATCAGACGATCCGATAGCCAAAACGATATCGAAAATCGTGAAATTATAATCCCGGAGCGCTACCTTTGGGAGCAACAAAATTTATACCATTAGGACTAAAATATAAGGTTATTTATGCCAATGGGTTTAATTTTGATCGAACTTGCTTTGTAATCATATGAGCTTGAAAGTACGATGATTTATTCGAGAAATCGAATAAATGATAGATTATATTAATACATAAATCTACACAACCATCTGTAACGACCCGAATTTTTTGTCGTTTGATTAGGAATATTTAAATGGTTCTAAATATTGGATTTGGATTATAAATTGATTTTTGAATATGAATTTTTTTTTAAAACTATAGAATGAATATGAATTTCAAATATAGCGATTTATCGTAATACGGAAATGGGGAATAGTTGAAATTTGAATTGAAGTTGAATCGAAATGATTTCTAATGTTGATATAAATTCTATTTGAATTAGAATAGAGTTAGTAAGTTTTTGAAACTGAAATTTCATGTAAATTTGCCAATTTTTGAAATCGTCGATGTAATCGATGCGTTAAAATAACAATCTGAGGCATAGTCTCGGAATTCAACGATACCAGTTCCATTGGATCCATAATAGTGTATTATTATCGGATTTCAAATTTCATAGTGTTTAGAGCTAATGTTTAGTCGTACAGGATAGAAATGCGTTGAAATTAATATTGAAAATTTAATGTTATAATTTGGTTTAAAAAGTTATCTTCCCTATACGATCAAATTGGGGCTCGAAACATGTTCCATCACGTTCGGAATAAGGGTATAACATTGGGAACGCCAGGCGGTATGCTTGGATAGGGGTCCATAATTTTGAGGTATGTAAACAAGATATTTTTGAAAATATAAATATAAATTTTAAATCAACAGCCACCCTACTCGTACGTGGCGCCACCCTATACTATTGACCAACCGACCTCATCCTTTCCAGTTAATAACCGCGTGACTCCTTCCTTTTCTCCTTCTCAAAAATACATGGCTCAAAAGAAAATAAAATGAAAATCAAACACAAGGATCAATCAAACTATCTTCAATTGTTAGCCAATCTTCATCATAGATTCGACGACCAGATCCAAGTGAGGCAAAGTCGAGGCTAGACAGTTGAATGTATTAAAGGTTTTCGCCTTTCTCGCTCATGGCAGGGGTATGTGGCGGCGTGAGTAGCATGGTTAGTGGGAGAAGGCGCGTTGAAGGTAGGTGCTTCGATATGGGCGGCTGTAGTGGCCGACCAAGGTTGTAGGCGGCAATGGCGAGTAGAAATAGGGAGGAGACCGAGTTGATAATGGTGGTTGTGCAAGATTGATGCGACCTGGTGGAGTGACTGTGATGTTTGGATTTGGAGGCAGCGAAGTACGTTTGCGCAGGTAGAAGAGGCCCGTACATGTCAGTATTTTGGTGTTGTAGTGTTACTAGCAGTTAACATTGGTGGTTCAGGTGCTCGCTAGAAGTAGGTGGATGGATTTCAGCTTCTGGACACGGGTAGTATGATTTTAAGTTAGGTAATTTACCATTTTAATTAATGTAATCAATAAGAAAAATTTACGATATTAATAAAAATCAAAAAATTATAAATTACATATCGTTTACATGCGAGGTCTAAAAATCGCGAATTCGATCATGTTGGATTCGTAGCTGCGAAATCTACACAATGAATTTATTTGGAGTTAATTGGGAGTAGCTGGGATTTTAGATTAAATCGAATTTCAGTCGATTTAATCTAAAATGAGCATACAGCAAATTAAAAACCAAGGCTAGTAAATCTCACTCATCTTGGATTTCTAGATTTAATTTATACTAATTAAAATTTATTATTGGATGCTTGGTTGAATGGATATATTATTATCCGTTGAATGTTATATTATATATATTAGCATATATATATTAGTAGTTGCATATATTTCCTGCCGATTGGAGCGAATGAGACCCTATACACCCCACATAATAGCGGATGACCCTATATTACCGCGATATCCCGCCTCGAAGCAAGATTGGTATTTTATGTTATATAACATATATGGATGTAGGGAAATAGGTTGGAGGGATCCAACTGGATTCCTCAATATATTAATTGTTTTTCATATATAGTGATATTTTATGTGATTGAATAATCTATTATGGATTGTTGTGCGATTTGTTTTACTGATTTTATAGTAGCATTGGCCAAAATTTTAGTATTTTAGAAAAATAATATTTTGAATTTAAATAGGAAATAAAAAGGCGATTTTGGAAATAAAATATATATTGAATTTTGGGATTTTTTTAAAAGGGAATTGAATTGAATAAAATAAATGATTGGATTTTGGATATTAAATTCGCTAATTCGTAAAATAGTTTCAACCAGAGAATTTTAAATTGAGGATTTTGAAACAATGGATTTTTAATAAGGTTTTAAAAATACAAAATGGAAGTGGAAATTGAGATTTAATTTGTTTTGGAATATAGTTTAGGTTATTTAAGAAATGGATTTATTAATGGAATTTTGATTAGAAATTAATCTATAAATAGATTTTTGGAATGTAAATCTGTATAAGTTGGGGAATTAGATTATGAAATCTGTAAATAAAGTTTATAAATAAAGTGAGATGATTATTAGTTGATGAATTGGGGATATAAATTTACAGTGTGAATTTATACGAGATATGCAAAACGCTTTTTGGAAAAAAAATAATGGATTCTATTTTTGGAATGTGAGAATGAATATGAAATTGAAATATTGTCGACGTGATATGAATCGAGAGGGATTTATAAATTGAAATTAGAATATTGGATTCTAAAAATAAATTTTTGTTGAGAAATTAAAATTGTTTTAAAAATGGTATTTTCATTCATTAAACTATATAGGTAAAGCTATTTTACTATTGAAATATTTCAGAAAATAGTTTATTCAAATATTTAATATTTATTGAAAAAAATTCACATTTTTGTAATAATCTTTGTAAGTCGATTAGTCTTATTTAAACATGAATTGGAAATGATTTATCGATGTTTATTTAAAGTGTTTTAATATTTTAAATTATTATTTAAACATGATTTAAAAATAAATTATTTTCTTTAAAAATACTTATTATATATATATATATAGAATTTTGAAATGATTGTAATTTATTTATCAATCCTATCGACATTCGTAAATGTGGTTTATTTAACGGATATGCTTTTTATAAGAGAAATCTTGGAAATTAAGGAATTTTCGAAATGGTTAGATAAGTGAACTTTGAAAAATGAATCTAAATCTATAAAAGAAATTATAAATTGGTGAATGAGATTTTAAATATGAAAAATCGATTTTGTAAAGTGTAGAAGGGACTATGGAAATTCTACAAATTTATGAAATGAATTTTAAAGAGTTGTGACTTTACAAAAGGTTGCAAATGGTTTTATGACGTTGGAATAAAAGGGATATTTCCTCGTTCGTGAATATACATACAAAACCAATAAGATATAAATATTTCCTTAGTGTTGAGAAGTAAGTGATTTTGGAAAAATTTGTTTATGAATATTTTCTAAGTATTGTAATAAATGATTTGAGAATGTTTTGATTATTGGAAGATTATACGAAAATATTTCTAAGTGTTAATATAGTTTGAAAATATCCAGTTAAGGATATAAGGATTTAAAATTATTTTCAAACGTTGGAATATTGGAAGAGATTTGAATATATACCTATGTAAAGATATTTAAAATGAATGTTTTGAGAAGATTAAATAAACTGGGCCTAGTGACTACTTATGTGTGAAATTTGATAGTTGAATAACCAACTATCAAATCTGGCCAAATTCGTTAATCGTTTCGAAAAGACCTAGATCGGATTTAATTATCCATAAACACTTCGATCTGATTTGTGCATTACGAATTATGATATTATGAAGATAATTAAATGGTGATTTTTGAGACTCAGTTTGTTCATACCTAGAACAACTATAATGGATGAATACTATCATTTGCAATGTTGCCTAGATGGCAATGTTAGCATTCCAAGTATGAATGCTATTCTGAAGGTAAAACGTAGTCTCAAGCCTCATCAACCAGGAATGACAAAAATAGGGGAGATGTCGCAGGGCTAAGTGGGTCGCACCCAAGTAGCGTATTTTATCACTTTTCTTGATAGCCTCGGATATATTATAACTATGGATATGGTTGTGGATGGAAAAGAGAGCGCTCGATTAGGGTGGGAACACCCGGGGTGATAACATATTCGGTACTATCCAGGTCAAGGGTTGGTCGGTCCTGTGTTGGTAGGGGATCTAGGCGCGGTCCTTGGTACATCTTTATAGAGGTGTACCATGATGGGTGGTACCCCGGTAGCCTGGTCATTGTATGGAATCCAATATCCAATACATACCTGTACGGTTTTGATTGTGCCCAACTATGTTGAAACGTGAGACGCAAGAATTTTAGCTATTTTATAGTTTATTTTCTATAGACGCTAATATAATATCATATGATTTTGATATAAAATGTTTTGGTTATTGTAAGGTAAAAACTTGTCATGTTTACGTGTGACGTGGTCTTACAAGATACCTTTGTTTGCAAAGGATTTTATAACAGTAATAATTCTATTAGGTGTGTTTTCTCATGCAGGTTTTCCAGACTGGCTCAGGTATTATTTTATTATATTGCTCGGGTCAGAATGAGTATTACAGATTCAGGTCGGATGCTATGGAGTTTGAGAGACAAGTTGGAGGAGTCTCAGGCGCATTCCACGTATTTGATTATATTTCGCTGTGTGTGTTTGTTGCATATTTAGCACTTTTAAGGAAAAGTTATTATACCTTTCTATATTGATTTGTTGATTGTTATACTCTGATGATTGCATGTATATTAATTGTAATGACCCACAAATCCGTACCCCTTGAGTCGACACTATTCTCCATCATTCAACTCAAGATGAACGGAAATACGAACCATTTGGGTTAAAGAAGAAGAGGTAGAAGAAGAAATAGAAAACAACATCAGAATCTAACCATCGCAGCGGAATAAAATATAATAGATAATAAATGATCTTTACACAAAAACAAATATATCTGTTTACACATTACATAACCATAATACAACATCGGAGAACATTAATAACATACAACTAGACAATCATAACTTGTCCTCAAACTGGATACATAGCGGAACAAAAATCAAGTACGGAAGTACGTATCGCCATCCAGCTCTACAGCATCATTTCCTGTAATCTATAATAATCGGTCGACCCGAGCATTACAGCTAAATAATAGCCGAGTCAGTCTGGAATACCAGCGTGAGAAATCACACTCAAATTGATTATTAAAGTTTCAAAACCCTTTGAAACCAAAAGCATCTCGTAAGACCACGCCACAAATAAACATGTCTGGTTTTTACCTTAGATAGACAAAGCACTTTTTATCAAAATTGTCTAATATTATAATAGTGTCTATAGAAAGTAAAATAGAATCTAGCTGAAATGCATGCATCTCACGTTTCAGCAATAATTAGGCACAATCAAAACCGTACAGGTGCGTAGGGAGAATGGATTTCCAACTAATGACTAGGCACTGGGGTACCTCCTGTCACAGTACGTGGCCTAGATCACCGTACCGAGGATTACTCCCAATCCCCTACAACACAAGACCGGGACTACCCCTTACTGGATAATCCCGAATAAGATCACCCCACAGTTGGGATCAGCAACCGCACCACTAAGCCGAATAAAAAGGGACATCTAGACAGGGATGACCTCACCCTAATGGGTGCTACCCTCCTAGCCTTGCTGCATAACCCCTGATTTTCATCCATTCTTGGTTGATGAGGCTTGAGGCTAAGCGTTACCTTTTAGAACGTTTCACTTAGAATGCTCACCATCCACCTGACGATGATCTGAAAGCATTCATCCATACAAGTCCGTCCCGGGTTTGAACGGAACCGATGGCACTACTCCTACTACATCCATTTTGGAATCACCTCAGGATTAGTAGAGACTAGCCCCTGCACTTCACTGCTCCATCTACGAATCCAAACGCGTCTACAAACTGGATCGAAGTGGTCTTTAGGAAATAAATCCCGATCCCGGTCACTTCGAAATGATCAGCGCATTGCCCAACGTTGATAGTCGGTTATTTAACTATCAATTAACATTCACAAACATCCGTCAAACATAAATAATTTCTCCTGAATTATTTATTAACCTCAAAATATTTTCGCAAGATATATTTCCATTTTCAACCGTTTAAAACAGTTTTCAAACCACACTTTTCTCATGAAATAAATTTCCAAATATGTATTGCCACTGAAAATACCGAGCACAAAAACTTTAGATTTTTAAAATAATTTAAGCACTTTATTATAAATTAGACTTTACAACATTTCAGTAAAAACTACTTTAATACTTTATTAAAAAATACATACTTTAGGAATATTTAAAATAAGGTTACTTTATAAAATATAAAACTAGATTTTCTCTTTTAAATAAAATACCAAATCATCTTTAAAAAAATTATTACGGTAATAGATTTTGAAAAATACTTACTTTAGAATTTAAACATTCAGAAATAATAAATTTTCTAAAACATACTTTTTAAAACAACTTAAAACTTTTAACTTATACCTTTAAATTTGTTTTGAAAATGTACTTGGCTATCCAAGGAAATACGCTTTTCTTTCACATCTTTTAAAAATAAATCACTATTTATTTTTAAACAAATTTACTCGTTCCCTTAATAAATTCCCACCGTGAATTTATTCTTCTAAATATCCACTGACATATTACTTCACTTTTATAGACCCAGTTTATAATTTCCAAAGTCTCGTCTTTTTTAAAAACATAATTTCAAATTCTAAATCAATTTCTATATCGATTTCAGATTTTATTCCAAATTGAAATAGATTCCTTTACTTTCTCAACTTAACTCCAAAACCCATCAATTTCACTTTAACCTTTCAAATATGATTTAAAAATCTTATTTAACTGAATCATACTTTTCTAAATTCCTTCTTTATCCTTTTAAATAAATTTAATCCTTGATTTTAAAAATAAATTCTTTTATTACTTTAAATAATATCACTTTAAGTTTAAAATTCATTCTCTCTCTGTTTATTCAAAATCCCATTTTTCCATACTCGGAATTTATTAATTAAGATTTAAAATCACTTTTATTCTTTTCCAATTCATTCTTAAATTTATTCAAATTCTCTATAATTATTTTACTTAAAAATTCACTCTTTTATTTTGTTTTCAAAAATCTATTTTTATATTTTTGGTAACTCAGTATACTCAAATATATTCGATCAACCTGTAGCATCCAACATTTTCGATTATCAATATAATTCATCCCAGGATATCTAATAACCATAACAGAGAATATTAAATAATCTAAATAAATGTTGAGGAATGCAGTTGGATCCCTCCAACCTGTTTCCCTGCATCCGCAGATGTTAGCACAATATAAAATTCCAATTCCACTTCGTGGTGGAATATCGCGGTATATGGGATTTATATAATATTATCCGCTATTATGCGGCGCATAGGGTCTCATCCGCTATATAATGTGGGAAATTATTCACTCCAATATATACTATATACTACTATATATAATATAGCACATCAAATCAATTCAACCATTCAACCAATTATTTAAATTTAACCATTCAAATTTAAATAAAAACCCAGATGAGTGAGATTAACTCACCTTTGATTTTATTGATGCAATCCACACTAAACCGGCTTGTTTTTCTTAACGATCTTTAAACTTGTACAAATACTATACAGTATATTAACATTTGAACTAATCAAAAAATAAATTACCGTTTATAAATTTCATTTAACCTAATAATTAAATTCTACCAATTCCTTTGATTCCTTTTTTGAAACTAATAAAATAACCTATACAGATTTTAAATCTAATTTTATAAAATTCTTCACATTTTAAAATCTTATATATATATATTTACAAGTTCATTTCTTTAAAATTAAACTACAAATCTACTCTAATCCATTATTAAAAATAACTAGTAAGTTAAAATTGTATATATCTATATTATTATTTCCCCTTTTGAAAGTACATATATATATATACACATTTACTTATAAAATTATCTATATAGATTTAAAAATATATTTGTATATAAACTTCCCAAGCACACATTTTAAAAAAAATCCCTTTTTATTATCAAATTCTTATCTATATAAAATAATATGTATTTAAAAACAGTTCCTCTGGATATATATTAAATAGATATGTGTATATATATGCTTACTGCTTACATGCATATATGAATATAATCCTTTTGTATACAAATTTATGAATTCTAAATTAAAATAGAAATATTACCTTACTCTAAATAATCAAATACAAGTTATACATAATTTCAAGACTTAATATGATTACCTTAACAAACAACCTCAAACCGAGATGCCTCAAACCCTTCTCGCATCGCTGACTGTGCACAACCATACGGCCAAACTCGAATCCACTGCAACCCCATGCCAGTCTTGCGACTCCTACACCCACATCGACAAAACCCCCAAAACTTGTGCCTTCCTAGCCGACGTCATCGAAACCCTCACCATCATCGTCGACCGCACCTTTGGCGAACGCCGAGCCCTCGCGTGACCAAAAACCCGCCGGGACTTGATTTGCCAGGCCATTGCAACTCCTTCGTGAGACGATGCGACCACGCTCGCGATTCGTACAATCGAATTTCACTTCGATTTCGAAAGAAGGAAACTGGATTTGGTTTCGTTCTTCTCTTATTTATTGTATTTTTTTCGAACGATTTGCTTGCGAGAGGATTTCAATTTCGTTCGGCTGGAAACGAAAGAGTAAAAGGAGTGTGGATTTTTTTTGAAATAAAAGGGAAGAGGATTTCGGTAAATAAAATCTTCTCTGGATATTTGTTTTGATCTTAGCTTCTGAGGGAAGAGAAGGGTATGTGATGGATACATGCGTTATTAAGGGAGCTATCGTACACATGTTGGCTTACTTGTTTGAACAAGCTGAAGGACTATGATTTGGCCTTTAGAACTGCTGAAGTGACAATTTTGTACAAGTATATAAAATTATTTAAATTATATCATCTCGGTTCCGCAACTCAAAATGTCAAACTCCTATCAAGGCGTGCCACCAGGCATTTATAATATTAAACCCCTATTTTGAACACAATGGAAATGGTTTCGAGTTCTAATTCGACCGTAAGAAGAAGATAGCTTTTTGGACCAGTTATTACGTTGAATTTCGATATTAATTTCAGCGCGTTTATATATCGTACGCTCACACAACAACTTCAAACACTATGATAATTGAAATCCGATAATAATATAATATTATGGCTCTAATGAAACCGGTTTCATTGAATTCCAAGACCGTGCCCCGGAAGGCTATTTTTAAATATCGATTTAAACGATATATTTTTAAAACTGAACAAATCACCTTTAAATTAAAATTTAACCATTCTATTGTCTTCAGTATCATCACTATAAATTTTATAAGCCTTCAAGTTATTTTTGACGGCATAAAACTAGAAATTCAATAATTTACCCAAATTCAAATTATTAAATTCAATCGCCAAATTCAAACTGATATTTGAAATCCAAGTTAAACTATCTTGCAAATATTTAAAATTAATTAAATATTCCAATTTCAAATGGCTAAAAATTCCGGGTCGTCACATTATTCCCCTTAAAAGAATTTTGTCCCCGAAATTGCTAGTTAAGAAAAATGATCCGATGCCCATTACTATTTTCCAAAACCAAACAGTTTTATCAACTTGCCATAACATTTCTTTTATTAAAGACCCATTATTACTTCGACCAACTTCCCAAAACCTTCCATGGTTTCCAACAACATTATTTACTCCACTTATTCAAATTCAAATCTAAATCCAAATTTAAATTATCAAAACTTTCTCAAAAATTTTCCGACTCTGTAAATTTCCCAAAAAAATTTGCCAGCGTCTCCCTTGTGCAGCTTGCTCGGTACAACTACAAAACGCATCTACGGGCCCCAAGATTTCAAAAGAAAACAAAAGCCAAGTGGCTAGACTAGAATATCATCAAATTTCATACAAAAATTTAAACACATACCTTTGCCGAGCAAATTTCAATTTATCCTCTGAAATCAAAAATCCTAAATTCACTTTCCTAATCCTTTAGTTCCAACTAAACATTTAGTTTCAATTTCCATTTCCAAAATTCCTTATTTCAATTACAATTTGAAATCATTTTGTCTCTAACAAAAAAAATTTCCAAAATTTTCCAAAAGTTTTCAAACTCTCAAAATTTTTGGAAAACTTTGGCAGAGTCTCCTTTGTATGGAAGAGCTTTTGCAATTTGACAAGAGATATAAATATTTATACATCGACCCACACGGTCGGAAAAACAAAAACAGTTCATATTTCCTATTTTTATTGTGTACCTTTATTTAGTATTTTTAAGCAAGCGGCTTATTATTTTAGCAATTAGCGCGTCCAAATCCAGCCAAACGGCTTCTCGGTACCTGTACTTACTCAATTCAAACATGTGAGTATAAAATATGGGGAGTTTATTTACATTTCACTCATTTTCAATAGCTAACACATGGAATGAGCAATGCATACTAAATAATTCTTATAAACAATTTTAAGATTTCGACACTAATTCGAATAGCCTCCAACCAAATTTTTATTTAGTTAAAATGGTTTATTATTCAATCACTTATAGTCAATTCCTTTTTAATCCAAACGAACCCAATTCACTTCAATTGATTCCAAAAATCAATTTTTATTAAAGTCTCTTCGCATATTAACTTATTTACAAGCCATACACCTGCATTTCATTCCATTTTCGTAATTGTTTCATTCAAAGACATTTTTTTAAGCTTGGCACATTCAATACTTATTAGTTAATAACCATTTCCCAAATTAATTTAACCCAGACTTTTATTTAATGGACTTCCTCTTTTACTCGAAGCCGAACTTCTATTAACTTTAAACTTAAGTTAATTTACTATCTTCAAATTATTTCAACTTCAAACCTAAGTTCACTTCCATTCAATTTGATTCTCATCAAATCAAATTCCATTTAATTCAGTTAGCCCATCCATTTTAATTTTAATTTTAATTCACATTCCCAATTTATAAAAATAATATCCAAGCTCATACTTAACTCATTTATACTCGAATTGGATTTTATTTGTAACTCAAATCATTTCTATTATAACCCAATTCCATTTTATTTTTACAACATCTCCACTTATTTTAATTCATCATCAATCCAAGTCGAATTCTATTTATAATTCAAGTTTATTTCCAAACTTCATTATTAACTTACAATCCATTTTATTTAACCAAGTTAAATTTTATTAACATACTCTATCAAATAATTTATTTACCTAATTAGCTTACTTCAAACCTTCAAATCAATATTAATTACAAAAAAAACCACTTCGTTAAATTTTCCTTAGTTCAATTTTTTTTTTATAATTCCAGTTTGGATATTCTTCAATTTTCCAAAATTCCAACACTTTTATTTCGGCTTATTTACTCCCTTCTTACATTTTTATTAGCTACTCAGTTATTAATATTCATACTTCTCCATCCATATACAGTCAATCACATTTTCATTTTACTTTTAACTAGGGATTATATATTTTTATTTCAATGCTTTTCAATTCCTTTATAAGCTTCCGAAGCTTATTTATTCCAATTCAATACTTACTTGGTTTACATTTATTTATTTAAGTAAGAATTTTATTCCATTAAATATTATCTATAACTCAACTGAATTTATTTCAACTCAATTTTATTTAATTAACTTCAGTTAAATTTAGCATCATACCATTCTTTTTAAATTTTATCAAGCAAGGACTTAATTTCATTTAATACCATCCCACACAATTCACCTTAATTTCATTCCAATTCCTTTCAACTTACTTCAAATCCAATTCATTATTATTAACTTTGCTTAAGTTAATTTAATTCTAACCGATTTTATTTCTCAATTCAAATTTAATTTTTATTTTCCCATTCCAATCACATTCAAGATTTACTAATTATCTCTTCCAATCATCCATCAAATTTTCCACAATATAATTCCTCCAAATTAAATTTATTTAACTTTTTCACTTTAAATTTTAATTCCAACATTCAAAGCTCATATTTTCCTTCCTTATTTCAAGATCATCTCAACTTTACAAGTTTATAACTTACCTCATCAGGATTTTTTTTAAATTCAAATAAGGATTCAGGATTTCAAACACCCAGCTTTTGGTTCAAATCATTTTGAAATCACCATTATCCCAAATCACATTTCCCAAATTTTTAAACCAATCCTGGTTTTTGTTCCTAACAAATTTCCTTTGAAATTTCAAAAACAAACTAGTTTTTCTGAACAAATCAATTTGGCAACAATCCATCACTTGGAAACTCAAAAATGAACATCGATGATGCTGCAGTCATCATCGAAGTTATTTTCCAACGACTGAAGTGACTTCAATCCTATATCCCTTCCCAAAATTTTTTTGAAGCAATTTCCTTTCAGAAATACTTCTAAAACAATAATGATATTATTTTTCTTCAAAACACTTCGAAAACACTTCCCAAATCTCCAGGGTTTTAAATTTACAGATTTTAACTATAATTCATTTGTATAATTAATGCTCATACAAATTCCCATTTGATTATCCAAGTAATTTCAATTTTTATATAATCTTATTTGTTTAAAATATTATCATCCAACAACCAAGTTATATAACAATTTAAGGAAATATTTCTCTTATATCAGAGTATATTTTGGTTAAAATTATTTCATTCATCCACCTTTAAAACAATACCATGTCAATTTATCGTGTCAGGTGTTTATAAACTCTTCTCGAATAACGGCCAACTTACTCGATCAGAATTCATATTCCACTCGACCAATAAGTCAACACAATATTAAAACAATTTATATTCACTAACAAATATGCGGTCATATCCATTAGTATGCTCAATCTCATTCTAGAGTACTACGGACTCAATTTTCAATGAGTAATCCTCACGAGAGCCAAGGTTATCACCAACCTAAGCTCTGATACCAACTGTAATGACCCGCAAATCCGTACCCCTTGAGTCGACACTATTCTCCATTATTCAACTCAAGATGAACGGAAATACGAACCATTTGGGTTAAAGAAGAAGAGGTAGAAGAAGAAAATAGAAAACAACATCAGAATCTAACCATCGCAACGGAATAAAATATAATAGATAATAAATGATCTTGACACAAAAACAAATATATATGTTTATACATTACATCATCAGAATACATCATCAGAGTTCAACAACATCAATAACATACAACTGGACAGTCATATAAACTTGTCCTCAAACTGGATACACAGCGGAATAAAAATCATGTAACGACCCGTAAAATTCGATAATTTAACTTGCTTGAATTTATAAAATTTTGTAATTAAATTTAGAAAGAAATAATTTTTTTATAATTTATATTAAAGTAAATGGTAATAATGAATTGTGGCAAGGTTATTTAAAACTAATTATTGAAATTGGAGTGAAATTTCAATAGTGTAACAATGTAAATTATTGCACTTGGTTAAAATGTAAAATAAGTAATTAGAAGTAAACATTTAATTAACCTATGTAATAATATATTGATAAATAGTAACTGTATGTAAATTAAGGTAGCAATGTCAATGGAAATTGATGAATAACCAATTTAATGCAATTCAAATTGATTGAAACGACTGTTTAGGTTATAATTGATTGTAAATAGGAATATTTAGTAATAAATTGAATATAAGAAAACAAAGGCAATTAGTGAATTAATTAATGAATTCATAATAATAAATAGTGATTAAATAAAATCAATGTCCGGTATGTAATTGTTTGGAAATAATAACTAGAATGAATTGCAACTGTATAAATGTAAGTTAACCATTAATAACTTGGAGGTAATTCCTATAAGGGAAACAATGTAAATGTTATAACTTGGTTACAAAATTTATATATGGAAGTGGATGTAAATATGAATTTATATAATGAAATAATACATGGTTAATGACAATTAATTAAAATTTGTATTATATATGGAATTTTAACCTGTGTTGGTAAGTAATAAATTATAAAAGTAAGTAAAGGTTACGTTAATGATAATTAATATAATAATCGAAAGGTGAATGTAAATTGAATAGAAGCGTAAGTTTATTTATAAGGCAGTAATTGATGAAATAAAAAGTTGGAAACCAAGTAAATAAATTTATTGAGGACATATAATAGTAATTAATGTATATATTTGGCAATTAAATCAAATCAATTTATAGAAATCAATTTTAAATTAATTGGAAGAAAATCTATAATAAATGAATTTATTTATAAGCGAATGAAATTTATTTCTATATTAATTGGAAATTGGAATAAGATGGTAATTATTAATGTAATAAGAGTAAGCCAATAATAATTCTTCCCATAAATTGATAATTGATTCAATAATGTAATACAATCCATAATAGGGCAATTAGTTGAAATAAAAGAATGTAACCAAGGTGAAATGATTTATTTGATTTAAATCTAAATTGATGTGTGCATTATTTTATAATGGTATATAAAAAGGTAAACTAATAATTTATAAGGATGACTGACTAATAAAATGATGTATAATAAAATGGAAATGGAATAAATTAGTGTTATGAAGCTAATGGTAGCATTTGAGTAAGCAATAAACATATAAATGAAATAAAAAGTTAATGGTATCAATTATTATGTGTTACATATATTTTTAGTCTATTTAATAAAATTTGGAAATCAAATTTGTAATCAAAGGAAATTAAGTAATACGTTAATTTGAAATTAAGTTAAAATGGGAGAATATTAAGAATCATGATTTAAAAGCAATGTTAGCTATATTCTTATTGTAATAAGACTCGAATAACAAGGGTTAAGAATTTAATAATTGGATTTTGAAGTTTTATTTTATAATTTCTAAATTTAATGAAATTGAAATTGATGTTAACATTGGAATTTATGAATTAATCAACTCAAAATTTGACATTTAAATTTGTTAAATCATTGTAAATGATTGAGAAATTAAAAATGATGAAATTTGTCAATTTAAGAATTGAAATTGAAAATTTGGATTTAACTAATTAATTTTTAATTTGTTTAATTAACTGGAAAATAGCCATTTTGGCCACTGACTCGGATTTCGACGAAACCAGTTTCATCGGATCCGTAATGGTGAATTATTGTAGTATTTCTAGTTTCATAATGATTCGACTTTGTCTTTTGATCGTACGGACTCGAAACACCTTGGAATCAATGAAATTGAAATCAGTTTGAAATAATTTGATTTTGGCGTAACTTCTTCATACGATGCAATTAGGACCTGAAACCTTTTCCATTACATTTAAAATATTTTAAAACATCTATTTTGATATATGAATTGACCCAATTTCATCCGGAGTCGAAACGGGCTTTTTGGGCCATTTTGTCGTTAGCACGTATATTCAATCGGGTCCATCTATTCTATTTCAACCTTGTCTAAATACCCTGCTATAAATCCTAGTCTACCCCTATTTCTCATTTGTCTGCATGTAAAATTTCTTTCAGCTCCTCATTTCAATGGCAGACAAATACCTAATATCAATTGTAATTCAAAAATCAGTGAAAATTCAATCTCCTCAAATATTATCAAATTTTATATGGATTCGAAGCTCTCGAAGAGCGTAACTCAGATCTGCAACTCGTTTTTCGATTTGACGCATTGTTTGTCCAGAAATCGAAGAACAATTCTCAGCCATTCATCACGTTCTGATGAACTTCGAAGGATCGTCGATTGAAGGCTACTGGGCAGTGGAGATGGCCGCACGCAACTCATCGGTGCTTATGGTTCGTCGAATCGATGGTCCGGTCAGCCTAAAATTATGGTTAGGGTTCATATAAATTCGGTGGTGGCTGGGTTTTCACCATCGTTGGTGACGTGGCATTCCCGTGGGGTCGAGGGGGTCGCGTGGAGGAAGGACGGCAACGTCAGGGGGTCTGGAGCGTGTGAGATCTCGTGTAAGCGATGGCGGCGTTTTCCTGCTTTCGAACTGAAGGGCGATGATCGACATTGGGTAGGGTTTCTGTGTTGCTGGTTGTGACATGGCGTGAAGAGAGAGGTAGGCTAGCTATTTTATTTTATTCATTTATAAACCTTGATTTCAAAATGTTTTAATACAATAACTTTCACATACGAACCCCAACTCACGCGCGGTTTTCTCCGCTAGGTTCGTATTGGGATTCCAAACATTTTGGCACTGGTTTGGACGATTTCTAAGACTATTGGAATTTTTGAGTTTAAATTGGATTTGAATTCAATTTAAATTCAAAAGGTGAGTGTTTTAACCCACACATAACTTCTGAAATTTCTTATGTTTGTTAAATTTATTTAGGATGTGATTAGAAATTTATTTATGACTGTTTGGCGTATTTTTAATCATCATCCCATTTAAATTTAATATAATTGAATTAAGTTGTCATTTAATTTATTTATTTCATATAAACTACCAGTTAAATTTTCATTTAATTTATTATTGAACTGTGACGACTCGAACTCGTTGTCGGACAAACAACATCAAATTCGCATCGCCGGAGCTTGCAACAACATTAGATGATAAATAACACAACAGAAATAAAAGATGATATCACTGATACAACATGAATACAATATCCAATACCTCAATTTGATATATTGACAATCATCAATATCAGAGAATACAAAACAAAATATAGCGGAACACGATACAATATGAGATAAGTCTTCACAGAATCCAATACTGCAACTCTGATCCAAAGCCCCAAAGACAAAGCTCCAAACTTCAAGCTCGATCCACCATCAAGATTGCACCAAGATAAGCAAGTCTCGTCCACAGACTCCAAAGACTCCAAAATATATCAAAGAGAAAGCAGAAGGCTACCAAAACGATATCCACTACCTAACAATCTGAAAACCAAACTCTAGACTGCCTATGTGGAAAATTATGGGCATCCAGAGTTTAGGAAGGGAATAATAAACTCCGAGTCAGCCATGAGACTGGTATGAGCAAACAAAAACGGTTTGTCTTTAGAAATAATCAAAATATTTAAATTTGAAATCTGCAATGCTTTTGGAAAATGAAACTACCATAAGGCCTCCCGGCATACACATAATGCAAACGCACACATAAGGGAGATTTCTCCTTATGATAGTCAAAGATGCTTACTACGCAAAATTCTTTTTGATACTATTACTAGTGCATAGTGGAAAACCTTTCGAAAGTATAATATAAATCCTAGCAAGCATAGGTACCATTATGTTATGCCAACTATAGCTACCACCTGAGGTGGCAGGTAATACAACTGCAGACGTAAAAGGGCTCGTATTGGATGATTGGATTTCCAACAAATGGTCAAGATAAGGAACTTCCTACTGCCACATGGGAACGCCTATGGCGGGACGCCCCGAGAACCTACCCGGCTCTCTGCCAACACAAGGCCGGTTTCCTCCCTGTCCGAGAGTAATACCTAAAGATATGCCACGTCGGTCCTTTGGGATGTTTAACCAAGGATCCTCTACACCAACAACATCACACAGTAATAGATATATACTACAGTGCCCACATGAGTAAGTATCTGGGCTCCATACCATGATACTACCCTTTTCAGAAGGAATGGTCATACCCTAGGGGAGCTATACCTGAAACCTTGCCGCATCTTTCATATTTCGACCATTACCGGTTTGTGATGCTTGATGAGGTCTCGTCCACAAAGCTACGCTTTTTCACAAAGCCATGCTTTGATCTGAAATGATCAACAAACGATCATCAATATGCAGCAGCACTTAGCATGCCACACTACCAAGTTGGGAGTATTTCGCTGATAAACTTCAAGTACATAACCTTTGAGCTTGTAAGTCTCAAAGAAGTTTGTTAAGCTAAGAGAATTAATTATCCGCCACCAACAGATATGTATTTGAAAGAAATCGGTTTTATATCTAAAAGTGCAGTGTCAGACACACATCCATACAAGTTTGTTCTGGGTTTGAACAGAACCGAAGGCACTTCCGAAGAAGTCCTTGCAAATCCGGGTATCCACAATCCCGATCGGACTTCCCATCAGTTAGGGAATCTCTATACCGTAGCTACTCAGTGTAGAGATAATCGATAGGTCATCCTATCGTTCTCGCAAATACCCGGTCTTCACCACCGGTTTTCAAATGCTATCCATAACGTTGTATCATTATTCGGAATGGTTTATATGACATAAGGTCCTCTCCCGCTAAACCGAATAATGAGCGCAAAATTTAAAAACATATGGATATGGATTTCAGTTAAGTCACAACTTCAAAATTCAAAACTATTTCAAATTGTTTAAACCAGTTACCATTTCAAATCTTTAAACAAAAAGATTCATTTCACAAAGTTTACCCAATTTCACCAAGATCCATTCATGGATTTCAAAATAATTTCCATTTAACTGGATTAATCCATTTAATCTTTAAATCAAATATTCAACTTATAGCTTTCAAAACATTTCCTAAGATTCATTTATAACTTGGAAAACCATTTTTCAATTCAAAATTGAAATACCTATAATACAAGTTGGAAATTCATTTCTTATATGAAAGCTTTTATCACTTGAAAACAAACAGTTTTCATTTTGGAAAAATTTGATTTCAATTATACAAGTTAAAGTTTTTTTCAAACTTGGGTTAAGTTTAATTCCCAAAACAACACTTTAAAAATGATTTTAAAAACCCATATAAACTTGTATGACCTTCTATATCATAAATTCTCAAAACAGAATTCAATTTCAAATATTTGAATTCAAATTTAGATCAAATTTTCAAAACTAAATTAAGTTATTCAAAAATAACTTTTATCTTTGAAATTCTTCTTCAAAAGTTTTTTTCCACACTTTAAATCAGATCCATTTCCAAAACCATTGGATTCAAAAAATTCAATTTTTAAATTTATTTCAAAAATTTATGACTTAACCTATTTCCACATGTAATCCACATTTATTTGTGTGTAGTGTAGTCCAAAGGGTTTTACACGATAGTGCACAACATCAATCATCACAGATATATCGATAAGCGGTATAACCCATAATACTTATCTTCATTCACAGATTCATAGATAAAATAAATTTATCAATCACAAGATTCACTAATATGATTCGATGTGGGTTTCGGATAATCAACTGGGATCTGACTCCCTATCACATCGAAATCTAAATGTCGTTTTACGGGTCAAGGGTTTGCATATTCATATAACAATATATTCATCATAGATATAACAACTCAGCACAAAGCATTACATTGCATCACGTCACTTACCAAATATATCAATCCATCACAGAGCATCCAATAGCAATCAAACATCTACAATTAAGATGCATAAATCGTGTGGTTTTTAACTTATCACAACATAATTACTTTCATTAGAAATCTTTAATCAATGATAAATTATCATTAACTACAATTGATTTAGTCTTAATTACCTTCATAAATTTATCATTCTTTAATTAACTATCTTAATTAGTTAACCTTAATTGTAACTTATTAAATTTTAATTACTTTTATTAATTAATTATTCCTTAATTAATTACTTTAATTAATAAACCGCATTAATTAATTATTCTTTAAAGTAATTAACTCTTAATATTTGATTAATCGATCTTCAATAATTAATTATCTACCCTTAATTACTTTCACTAAGTAATTACTGCTTTTATTTAATCATTTATTAATTACTTGATCAATTAACTTAAATTACTAATTAATTACTTTAATCAATAAATCCTCAATCATTAATTAATTTGATCTTAATTATAACTAATTATCATTTAATTAATTTTCTTAATTATTAATGAATTAATCTTAATTACAAATTATTACTTACTTGATTATCATTAACGACATAAATCAACTCGCTTTTAAGTCAAAAAATTTGAAACGTGTGATTTTTATTTCTAATTCACTTATGAAGTTTCGTTTAAAATAACTTGTTCCAAATATAAATTTAAAACTTAATTATTTTAAAAATCCTTTATTTTAAAACTTTTAATTTATACTTTCTACTTAATAAATAAATCATCATTTATAAAAAGGAATAGTTTCAGGAATTCATTTAACAAATTCATTAAAGTTTTAAAACTGGAAAACATAAAAATTTCAGCCAACCCGAGTGTTCCCCGAGCTAAACCCCGTCATATTCGCGCCTTACTTCTAGTTTTTACAAAATTTAGCTGAGTGCCCCTCAAAATTTGAACTTAAAAATTTCTAAATGTTTTTACCCTCGCACCAAACATTCTGCTTCGAGTAATAACTCGAGCTACCCTCGTTTCTTCCCGAGCTCATCTTCGAGTCACGCCATTCTTCCCCAAACGCCTCAAACCACTGATACAACGTTGTACGTATACGTGCACCACCATGACCACCATCGCCGATTGAAGACGAACTCACCAGAACGTCACGAATGATCCCCAGCCTCAATTCGAACAACCCAAAACCCAAAACAAGTTTGAAATAAAAATTAAGCTATATATATCGAACTGGAAACCAACCCAGTTCACCCAAACTCCCCTCGCTCCGCCGCTACACAGCACCCACGTGCTTCTGTCTAAGCGTACACCGATCCATCACGAGCTCTCTGCCGCAGGTGCGATCCCTCAAATCGCCGTGGTTATGACGAAAATTCCTCGTGACTAACATTTGCAAAACGTAGGGTTCAAACCCTATTTTGATTCAATTCTCAAGCTATAATAAATTTAAAAAAATTCCTGTATTTTTCCTACAATCTATGACCATGTTAGCACCTCCATGCCAAGATTCATTCCTCGAAAATCTGTCGATCATTAAAAAAATGCGAAAATCCAATTTACGTACAACTCGCAACTGCTCGTGATTCCCAATCTTAAAAATCATGATCTTTCTCTTAAAAATCATAATTTCCGAAAACAAAACATATAATATAATTGAACCAAGAAATTAAAACACTTAATTTTGACATACTTCAGTGTTTTCACTATTTATCCTTGGTTTACAGTAAAACCATTTGATAATTTAATTCAAAATTATTTTTAAAACTTGGATATTGATTTCATAAACATATATTGTTTATATTCTTAAGCCCAAAAAGCATTAGAGGAAAGGCTTTTGAATTTATTTGAAAACAGGGTTTTGAAAGAAAAAAAATGGAAACATAGAGGCGCATTTTTTCTTGCCTGTACACTTATATACACATAGTTCTTCATTTTTATAAAGGCATGAAAAGATATTCACACTATTATCCCAACATAATTCATATCATATATCAAATACCAATCAAACATCAATATAAAAATTAAGGTTAAGAGATTTGCTCACAGTGAAGGGAAGAACAGAGAGGAACAGTTGTTTTTCTTTCCAGATTTTTAAAGTTTTGATTTTCAAGCTTGATAATTTGATTTGCAACTTCCATGTTTTTGATGTTGCCTTGATTTTGAACCTTCCTGCTTCCAGGCCTTGATTCTGGTTTTAGTTGTAAACTGAAGCTTTCCAATATTTTTCTATTTGCCAAAACTATTTTGATTTATACTACCTTTTTTATTCCAGTTTTTTTTCTTTGCTTCCTTTTGATTTTCTTCCTGTATCTACTATATCCTTTGCCTTGAATTTGTTTTACGATTTGAGACTTTCTTGATGTTTTCTTTCCAGATTTTTGAAGACTAGGTTGATCAATAGGTTTTTATATTTTTTCCAGATTTTGATTCTTGCAGTTGCTTTGAATTTGGATCTTGCTTTCGCTTCTTAAGTTTTGATACCTTGTTTCAGTTGTAAACTGAAGCTCTTTATTATTTTAACAGATTTTAGGTTTTCAGATTTTTGAGGAGAGAAAGGATTTTGAACTTCTGGTTTTAACTTTGGTTTCAGATTTTTTGTTGAAGACGAATCTTGCTTTCTCTGGTTTCTTATTTTAATTTGATTACTGATTTCAGATTCCTTTGGGAAGTTAAATGGCCTGCCTAATTTTTTTTAAAATTTAATTCAAAAGTGGAATGCCATTTGTCCATTTTACTTTTGCATGTTGTACACTTGTAGTTTGTATGAAAAATTGAGTTTAAATGCCTTGACTCAAATTGTCATGTAAATTTTAGTTAAATCCTTCATGTAATTACAATTTCATGTATACATATGTCTTAATTTCTTTAAAGTTGTTTATATTTTTATTTGTTTATATCCTCTTTTATATTTATATTTTACACTAAAAATTTCTATTGTCTTCACATTCAATTTTTTAATTTAACTCACTATTTTTGTATACCACTAATTTATACATTTATCTTGAAATCCAATATTTGTTGATAAAATACTTATTCTTATTTTCCAAATTAATTTACTACTTATCTTTAAATCAATATGTATTTTAAATCAAATTCTATTTAAATCTAAAAAAAATATTCATTCTAGAATTTTCTAATTAATTCACCATTTATTTTCAAAATCAAATTAATTGCCAAATTAACCGTAGTTAATTTTCAGGAATGTTACAGATTCCCCACTTAAAGAAATTTCGTCCTAGAAATTTGCTAGGGAGATGAGAAAGAATAGATGATAGATAAAGAAACGATTGACCAGATTAGATCGAAATATTTATTCTGCATTCGACTTACCAAAGCAGAATATCAACAATAGATATGAGAGCAAACTCAATCAACTACGAAATAATTGGGTTATCTGATCTACGAAGTATACAGGGGTATTGGTTAGTTGGAAGAGATAACTAACCGTTCGTAGAATATGTTGAAACCCAATGAAACAGACAGAAATAAATTCGACTACGATCTCAGATTCAAGATTTAACTTATTTACGAATTGTTGAGAAATGAAACTATGGGTAGTTCTCATTATCGAACAAAACTCAAATTTTATCATAAACGAGAAGGTTACCTTATAAAAGTTCTTTTCCTTTACCAGCCTTTGAGGTTGAAGAATCGCCTTTGATTGCATACGCCCTCGCTGCTTGAGCTTGCTTCAGTGCTGGACAATTCATGATCCTATGTCCCGGCTTGTAGCAGTAATAACATTCCCTAGATTCCTGTTCTAGCTTCATAAATGGCTCTCTCATTCCTTGTTTCCTGGGATTCTTACAATTGTTCAAGTAATGGCCTTTCTCAAAGCAGTTGAAACAAGTAACATCTTTCACCTTTTTCTTCTGTGTATTCTTCTTTCCTTTATCTTTCCTCGGTTTCTTTCCACCAAACTTCTTTTTTCCTCCAATTCAGACTGCTTGTATTTCCATCCTCCTTTGGGACTTCCTGCTTATCCAGAGTATCATATCTATAACCCATATCAATTAATTCAGAAAATGATTCCTTAACGTGAGTAGTCATCCCTTCCTGAAACTCTTTGTTCATTCCCCGAATAAACTTTTCGTTCTTCTTTAACGGTGTATTCACCAATTCTGGACCAAATCAAGATAATTCATTGAATTTGTTCAAGTATTCCTCAAATGATAAGCTTCCTTGCTTCAAATCCGCGAACTCATGGTGCATTCTGGAGATACCCACAGATGGCATATAACGCTGCTCGAATACTTCCTTGAATCGACCCCAAGTAAATTCATCTGCCAGCTCATCTAATGTAACTGTTTCCCACCATGCTAAAGCCTATTCCTGGAGTTGCCAAGAAGCTATCAATCGCATCTGATCATCTTCTAACTTTAATCCTTTGAAAATCCCTTCACACGATCGAATCCAGGCTTGTGCTTCGATAACTGATTCTTTGCCTATGAATGGCTTTCCACCAAGTCTAGAAAAGCTTCGATATAAATCAGCCAGATTTGGTTGAGATTGAATAGGAATATCTGTCATTGCAGGGCCTTGACTAGTTGAAGTGGTACTTCCCTGTCCCCAATCTCGTCCTCTTCTTCCACTCATCCTTACTATCTGTGAATAGTAAGAAAATCGATTTAGGCATTTGGATGAAATATCTTAGAGAATAACAACAGATAAAAAGAATAGATTGAGAAACTTGGATTTTTGTTTCAGTGGTTATACTCATTCTAGGGTATACTTCACCCTATCTCTAATGAACCATCAAATTTTTTACACTCCGTAGCTAAAGTTCTTACTCAACCTTTAGCCCTGATGCCAAATGTGACAACCCGAACTCGATGTCCGACAAACAACATCAAATTCGTATCGCCGGAGCTTGCAAAAACATTAGATGATAAATAACACAGCGGAAATAAAAGATGATATCACTGATACAACATGAATAGTATCCAATACCTCAATTTGATACAATGACAATCATCAATATCAGAGAATACAAAATAAAATACAATGGAACACGATACAATATGAGATAAGTCGTCACAGAAACCAATACTGCAACTCTGATCCAAAGCTCCAAAGACAAAGCTCCAAACTTCAAGCTCGATCCACCATCAAGATTGCAATAAGATAAACAAGTCTCGTCCGCAGAATCCAAAGACTCCAAAATGTATCAAAAAGAACGCAGAAGGCTACCAAAACGATATCCACTACCTGACTATCAGAAAAGCAAACTCTAGACTGTCCGTGTGGAAAATTGTGGGCACCTAGAGTTTAGGAAGGGAACAATAAACTCCGAGTCAGTCATGGGACTGGTATGAGCAAACAAAAACCGTTTGTCTTTAGAAACAATCAAAAGATTTAAATTTGAAATCCGCAATGCTTTTGGAAAATGAAACTACCATAAGACCTCCCGGCACACACACAATGCAAACGCACACATGGGGGAGATTTCTCCTTATGATAGTCAAAGATGCTTACTACGCAAAATTCTTTTTGATACTATTACTAGTGCATAGTGGAAAACCTTTCGAAAGTATAATATAAATCCTAGCCAGCATAGGTACCATGATATTATGCCAGCTATAGCTACCACCTGAGGTGGTAGGTAATACAACTGCAAACATAAAAGGGCTTGTATTGGATGATTGGATTTCCAACAAATGATCAGGCTAAGGAACTTCCTACTGCCACATGGGAACGCCTCTAGCGGGACGCCCCGAGAACCTACCCGGCTCTCTGCCAACACAAGGCCGGTTTCCTCCCTGCCCGGGAGTAATACCTAAAGATATGTCACCTGGTCCTTTGGAACCTTTAACCGAGGATCCTCTACACCAACAACATCACAGAGTAAAAGATATATACTACAGTTCCCACATGAGTAAGTATCTGGGCTCCATACCATGATACTACCCTTTTCAGAAGGAATGGTCAAACCCTAGGGGAGCTACCCATGAAACCTTACCGCATCTTTCCTGTTTCGACCATTATCGGTTTGTGAGGCTCGATGAGGTCTCGTCCATAAAGCTATGCTTTTTCACAAAGCCATGTTTTGATCACAAATGATCAACAATATGCAGCAGCACTTAGCATGCCACACTACAAAATTGGGAGTATATCGCTGATAAACTTCAACTACATAACCTCTGAGCTCGTACGTCTCAGAGAAGGGTGTTAAGGTAAGAGAATAAATTCTCCGCCACCAATAGATATGTATTTGAAAGAAATTGGCTTAATATCTCAACGTGTAGTGTTAGACACACATCCATACAAGTCTGTTCAGGGTTTGAACCGAACCGAAGGCACTTTCGAAGAATCCCTTGCAAATCCGGGTATCCACAATCTCGATCGGACTTCCCATCTGTAACAACCTGGATTTTTGAGCTATTAACTTTTGAACATTTAATTCACTTTAAATGTTCAATGTGGATTTCTAATTAATTTTGAAATAAGAAGAATAGGGTTCAATCAATAAAATAAGTTATAAATTCAGAAATTGTAATTCAATTAGATTAGAATAATAATAATTAAATATTCAGACTGGGATTAAATTGGAATTTAATGTAAATAGTTATAAAAATGGTTTTAAAATGTATTTTTAAGTTCATTTGGTTATAAACAATAATGTTGGATTTTTAGACGAATTTAAAATTGTCGATAAGTAATATTTGGGATTTTATATTAATTAAATAATGGGATTAATAATATAAAAATGGAAATAATCAGATTTTGAGTCGAAATGATTCAAAATGATTTTTAATGTGATTATAAATTTTATATGATTCATTTTTAAGTTAGTAAAATTTTAAAAGTGAAATTTTGAAGTGATTTCGACAATTTCAAAAACCGCTCGGTTTGATTGACGAGTTAAAATAGCCTTTCGGGGCACAGTCTCGGAATTCGACAAAACCAGTTCCATTGGATCCGTAATAGTTAGTTATTATCGGATTTCAATTTTCGTAGCAATCGAAATCGTTTGACCTCGGCAGCTTAAAACGCATAAAAAATATCTTAATCAATTTAATTTTCAATTGACCGTTTAATTTCGTAACTCGCACGTATGACCGAATTAGTTTTCGAAACCTATGCCATTGTGTTCGGAACGCGGAAAACCCTAGGAACAACTTTTGATATTTGAGATTTGGTGTTCGTTGCATTGGTCGTTAAAACATTGAAGAATAATATTTAAATAATATTAAATAAGAGATATACATCCCCTTTTCCTCAAACCCTAGTCTCATTTTCAGGCCGCCGACTATTATCATTCAATGGCCAAAAATTGTCTACCTTCTTCCCCAATTATCGATCAATCCACGCATTATTTTCGAAATCTCCCAACTAGAGAATTGTAGTACTCGTCGAGTACTACACTTCCAACGGAGGGGATCGATTATCGTGTGACGTGGTGGTCATAATAGCGTGATGAAGTGTGGCTGTTTGTCCTCGTTTTTCACGCTATGGTGATGACTGAGCCTGGCCATGCTCTGGCCAGAGATGGAGCTCGCGACGCGCGTCATCGTGGTGGGTGTTGATCGAGTCCTTGATGCGTCAGGTGGAGTGCGATTTTGGTCAAGGCGATTGTGGTTTTGGGTTCGTGATAGCCTGTAGTTAAGCGCGTGAGGGAGATGATGAAAGTGCAGCTTTGATTTCTTTCCTCTAACGTACGGTTGATGTTGGTTTGAAAATTTTAGTTGTAATTATTTATATAAATTTATATACAAACTTAAAAAAAAATTGTTACCGAAGCATACGTCATCGGAATTTGACGAAACAGGAAAAACTGGGATCGCAGAGACGAGTACTACGTATTGGTGCAGTTCTGGAAACATTCTGGGCTAGTAAAAATTTAGGTCAAATCGAACGCCGTTCGATTTAATTTAAATTTGAACGCTCATCGGAAACCCAAGGTGAGTTTAACTCACTCACATCTGGAATATTAGTTGATTTAAATAGTCAATATTTAAATGATTGCTTGATTGGTTGATTATGATTGAATCGATATATGTTGTTGTGCTACTATATATGGAGCAGGGAAAATAGGTTGGAGGGATCCAACGGGATCCCTCACAAATAGAAATTAATTTATATTCTTTGATATACCTTATTTATTGTTCTGTGATAATTTGTTTAGATCTTGATATGATGTGTTCTATTTATATGTTGTGATGAATTAAATTGAAAATTTTAATTGTGTTGTACTGTGATTGGGAGAATACAACCTAAAAATTTAAAGTATAAATAGATGAATTGGGTTTAAAGGATATTAAAGAAATTCCTTAGTAAAGAATTTAAAAGGAATTAAATTCAAGAAATTCGTTGATAATTTGAAATGTTAGGAATGTGATCTATAAAGGAAATATGAATTGTTTAAAGAATAGTGAGATTTATTTTAAAGAATGTAAAGTGTGCTTTCGCCTGGAAATTTTAGTTTGTTTTTTAGAAAAGCTTTCAAATTATAAATTTTGCAGTTTAAATATGTTTAGAATATTTTTAGAAAGAAATATCATTTTAAAATGTTTTTAAGTGAAATCAAATATTTGACTAAGTAATTATGGTATTTAATTATTTTAAAAGAAGTAAAGTAGTATTAAGTTTTCAAAAGGGATAAATATTTGATTTAATAACCTTATTTTAAAAGTTTAAATTTTATTTAAAGTACTTAGGAAACCCTATATATTTCCTTAAGTATATTTTCAATTAAATAATTTCTAGAGTTTATTTTAAATATTTTAAACGTATGTTTGAAAATGATTTCCAGGAAATAGCAATGTCTTTAAAATAAAAGGAGCTATTTTAAAAGTATGGAAAGGAATTTTACGGGATGAACGTAAAATTGATTTAGAATAAATCGTGTTGAACTGATAAAAAGAATTCTTTGGTTATTCTAAGATGGAAGTGTATTTCCCTGAGATGCCAAGTACGTTCTTAAACCTGATTTTTGAAAAGTCAAAAGTTAGCAGTTTATTTAAAGGATGATTTCAAGAAATATTTTAAGTTGTAAGAATTTTTAAAAATAAACATTTATTAAAGTAGTTATAGAAGTAATTTTTTTAAAAAGGGTAATTTGAACTATGTTTAAAGAATATTAGTATTATTTATACTTTGTAAAATGGTTCCATCTAAAAGATAATCAAACAAAGTTTTATATGAAACTTGTATAGGATTTCATAGTTTTATTTAAAATCTAGCATGAATTAACTCATTTTAAAGATAATAGTTTATATTTCATCAAGTAGTTTTGTTCGAAATATTTTTAAAAAAGTATATGTATATTTTAAATTAAGTATGTAGGTAGATTTGATATAAATGGTTTTAATGTATTTTGAGGGATTAAGTATTTAAATTATTTTAAACCTTAAATATGAGTACTTGGATATTTAAGAGGGAATAAAGACTGAAAATCTATTCTATGAGGAAATTGGATTTGAAAAGTGTTTCAAAAGAAATTTTGAAATTGGAATCATATCTCGCAAAGATGTTTTGAGAAAATAAATAATTGGGAATTATTTATTGTGTGATGGATGTTTGTGAATATTAATTGACAGTTAAATCACCAACTATCAATATTGGACAAATGCGTTGATCGTTTCGAAGAGACCGGGATCAAGATTTATTTGTCGAAAATCACTTCGATCCGGTTTGTACGTTTTGTGGGAAAACGAGTTTGAAGTCGAAGATGGAGCAGTGAAGTGCAAGGGATAGTCGCTTCTAATCCTGAGGATATTTCCAAAGTGGATGTAGTAGGAGTAGTGCCTTCGGTTCTGTTCGAACCCGAGACGGACTTATATGGATGAATGCTTTCGGAACATCGTCAGGTGGGCGATGGGCATTCTAAATGAAATGTTCTAAAAGGTAACGCTTAGCCTCAAGCCTCATCAAATGGGAATGACTGAAAATCAGGGGTTATGCAGCAAGGCTTCGTAGGTAGCCCCCACTTGAGAGTAAGGTCATCCCTGTCTAGATGTCCCTTTTTATTTTGGCTTAGTTGTGCGGTTGCTAATCCCAACCACGGGGTGATCTTATTCGAAACTGTCCAGTAAGGGATGGTTCTGGTCTTGTGTTGCAGGAGAGCGGGCGTACTCCTCGGTACTGTGACCTAGACCACGTACCGTGTCAGGTGGTACCCCAGTGCCTAGTTATTGATGGAAATCCATTCTCCCTACGAGCCTTGTACGAGTTTTGTTTGTATTACCCACTTTGTGGCTAGTAGCTGGAATTTAATAGATGTAACAATTTCGGCTATTTTATAAGTATTTGTAAATAGACCCTACTATAATATCAGAGGATTTTATAAAAAGTGTTTTAGCTATCGTAAGGTAAAAACCTGACATGTTTATTTGTGGCGTGGTCTTACGAGATGCTTTTTTTTTCAAAAGGATTTTGAAACTTTAATAATCAATTTAGATGCATTATTATCAGCTGGTATTCCAGACCGACTCGAGTGTTATTTCATTATAATGCCCGGGTCAGACCGAGTATTATATGTTTAGGACAGGATGCTATAGAGTAGTAGAGGAGATGAAGTCCTACACATATTATACGTACTTATATATATCCGCTGCGGTGATTGTATGGATTTGTTTGTCTGGTAATATTGTTGCATGAGATACTCTGATGATATGATGTACAAAACAGATATAGTTTCATTTTGTGTAAAGATCTATTATTGATTATTATATTTTATTCCGCTGCGACTGTGAGATTCTGATATTGTTTAGTTTCTTCTTCTTCTATCTCTTCTTCTTTAACCATAATGGTTCGTATTTCTGTTCCACTTGATTTAATTGATGTAGATAGTGTTGACTCGTGGGGTACGGATTTGCGGGCTGTCACACTTGGTATCAGAGCTCAGGTTGGTGACAACCTATGCTTTGGTGGGGAAATTACTCATTAAACGGAGTCAATAGTACTCTATAATGAGTTGAGAGTATTAATAACTATGAAAGCGTACTTGTTAGTGAATATAAATTATTTTCAAACTGTGTTGACTTATCGGTTGTGTGTTTATGAATTATGGTCGGTACGGGAAGTACAACCGTATCGATAGGGGTTTCTAAACTCTTACACAAGATAAACCGACATGGTATTGTTTTTAAAGTGGGTAAATGAAATAATTTTACCCAAAACTATATTTTGATATAAAAGAAATAATTTTCGGATATTATTATATATATATATATACATATTTGGATGATTGGTTGTTAATACTATAATCAAATAAGAATCTAAAACATGATCTAAATTTTGAAATGGTTATAACCAAATAAAATTCTATGAGTATAAATTATACAAAAGAGGAATAACTAAATTTGAACTGAACCAGAATTTAAATCCTGGAAATTTTGAATTTATTTTTAAAATATATTGGAAACAGTGTTTGGAAATTTAAATCTTGGGAATGTTTTCCAAAGTGTTTGAAGGCAATAATGGAATATTGTTTTGGGAAAGTATTTCTGAATGGAAACTGTTTTGAAATGAATGGGGGAAAGTAAGGAAGCACTGAACTCACTTCAGTCGTTGGAAAATAATCCAGATGATGCCGGCCACATCATTAGAATTTAATTTCGAGTTTCTAAAGTGATGGATTGCTACCAAAGTGGTTGGTTATGATATTGTTTGGACTTCTTGGGTATAACGGTTGATTTGGGAATTTCAAATGGGGAAATTGTTTTGGTACAACCAAGTTGTTTTCGAAACCCGAAGATTTGATTTGGTATACCAAGTAGGTATGAGTAAATTATTATTTCAAGATGGTTTTGAAATAAAACCGGGTAATAGAATTCTAGAAAATTCTATTTAAATAATGTGTAAAGTTAAAATGAATCAAGTATTGGACTGTGACGCCCCACCTCTATACCCACGCTAGCCAAGAACACTCCGGAGTAGTGCTGTCAACTAGCATGGAGAATAAGGCTGTTGAGGAGCGACCGTCCATGTAATTGCTTATCACTCGGTGGCTATAAATAATCTTCGAAAACAAACATAGAAATAATCATATCACAAATCAGTCACAGATATCCATATCACAAAGGCGGAAGAAGATATGAATATATAACTAACACATGAAAGTGTACATCAGAGTAGTGGTCAGTAAGATCCACGATAATACAAAAGAATAGCAACACGTGCTATACAAAAGAATACAACTATGAGTCTATATCTCAAGTGTGTACAACAAAAACTGCTAATCTAAACAGTTAGCCAAAAGTCAGAGTGATGAATCCCTGGGAAGAAGTCAAGCAGAAGCACCTGTAACATCTCGGTCTGACCCGAGTATTATTTAAGAAAATAATAAACGGGTCAGTCTAGCTATAAATATCAGATGACATGATATAACATAAAAGATATGGCATAAACATAAACATCCATAATGATATACCACTATAAGTATGTAAATAATGATCAACAGAAGATCAATCAATAAGAGATAATCAATATCACAAGAATCTTCTCAAAGATTCGGAAAGGGCATCATACCCCAAACTTGTACTCATAACAAGTCAATGACATAAATTCTAGAAATCAATGCAAGAAGTCCAGAAATCATAGAAAAGAGAAAGAGGCCTATCACATGACGGGTCCGAAGACCAAGGGGAGCTACCCCACATGTGTGAATGGAATCACACAGATTATGGTCCAGACTAACCAAAAAGCAAAAAGGTATGTGTGAGTGGAATCACACAAGTGGTGTCTAGTCTAACCTCGCAACAAGAGACATCACACAGTTGCTAGTCTAAATCATCAGAATGATCGTCATGATCAACGAGAAGTGTCAATTACACTAAGCTAGTAAATATAGAAGTTTAGCTTCATGTCCCATAACCACTTGCTTAACTTAAATATTTACGAACAAACTGTAAATCTTCACTAATAAAATTGTCACAAGAGGTTCAATCGAACAAGTCCAAGAATTAACCAACGAAGTGAACGCAAGCGTTTCATACCACTTGTTTTACTAAGTCGTTTAATTAGATTTCTCATCCGAGTGAGGTAAAGGTTTGTATATACTAATAGATTGGAAAACGGTTTAAGAAAAGAGCTTTGTTATTAAAAATAGAGTTGAAATTGTTTGTTAAAAGAGTTTTGATATTTACTACTAGTATTGAAACCTTTATATTATAAAGTGACAAAACACAGAAGCAATTGTAGAAACAATCAGTCACAAAAATCGCATACGGAGATGTGAATAAAATCCAAGGAAATCAGCTCAATGTTTTTCAGATAAGATCCCCTACGGAGGGGGGGTCCAGGGGGGGTGGCAACCCCCCAAGGTGGGGGTGCGGGGGCAACGCCATCGCTTACGGGGTTCGACCTGCCCGGTCAGTCGCGGGGGTCCATGGGGCAGCGCCCCCGGCGGGGTGCGGGGCAGCTCCCCGTCCAAAACGGTACGACCTAGTGAAGACAAAAAGGGGGTCTAACGACCTAAGAGGGATAGGGTCGAGCGACCTAACGGTTGCGACCTAGGGGTCTAAGGGGTCAAGCGACTTAGTGGTTGCGACCTAGAGGTGTTCGCGACCTAACGGTGACTCACGACCAACATGGCCGACTTAACAGAGGTCGCGACCTAACAGGATAACTCGTGACCGACTTAAGAGTTGCATGACTGAAGGGCTCCACGACTTAAGGGTTGCACGACTTAAGAGTTGCACGACTTAAGGGTTAGGCCAGGAGCGAACTAACGAGATAAGGTCCAACGACCTACGAGTTAAGGGTCCAACGACCTATCGGGATAACTCGTAACCGACTTAAGAGTTGCGTGATTGAAGGGCTGCACGACTTAAGGGTTAACTCTTAAACGACTCACGACCTATGGATGAACGTTTTAACTCCGAACGACCTAAAAATGGCCAGAACGACCTAAGTGCAGAAAATTCAACCAAACGCTAAAAATTGGAGTTTTTCGCCAATCCAATCCAAACCCAATGCTAACATGCATGCAAAAATGATAGGGAATCATTCCCAACAGTCCAATATAGTTATAGGCTAGAATTGTGAGATAAAAATCTCACCTTTGCACCAAATATCAATGAAAATGAAGTTTTAAGCAAGCAAGAATCAATCCTTCTTCTATCTAAGCACAAGAAGCTTGAATCCAATGTCTTCTTCTTGAATTTGGAGTACAAAGATGGATTGCAATTGAATTTGAGTTTTGGAATTTTAATTTCCCATTCCCTCCACCATTAATGCCAAAGCTTGATTAGTTAGGAAATTTATGAAGAGTGAGGAGAAGAGGGTTGGAACTTGGGCTTAATAGGCTAAACTAACCCAAAGTCCAAAGCGGGAAAAGTTAGTGAAATTTCACAAACTCCAAACCTATCGATGTTTATACTTAAAAATGTTGTAAACGACATTTCGAACTCAATGGAAGTGGTCTCGAGTCCTAATTTGACCGTTTGGAAAAAGTAGCTTTTCGGACCAAAATCTGATTAACGAGTTAATATTTAAATAAAATATTTAAATACAAACTCGATAAATATGCGGGTTGTTACAGACTCCCCTCCTTAAAGAAATTGCGTCCTCGCAATATATATAAGATGGAAATAAAAAGTAACAACCATAAAAGCATATTAACACAAGAGGAATTTTGAAATAAGAAGTTCACCTCAAGGAGCAGGGGTAAGCAAGTCCGGATGTGTACGCTCGATGAATTCTCTGGATTCCCAAGAACAATCCTTAGGATTTGAAGACCATTGAACCTTCACAAGCGGAACATCTTTATTTCTAAGTCATTTAACCTCAGAAGCTATAATTCGAATAGGATGCTGCTCATAAGTTAAATTCGGCGAAACTTCAATTTCTTCCACAACAGCAGGCTCAAGAATAGAATCGGAATCCCGAAGGCATTTCCGTAATTGAGAAACGTGAAATACATCATGCATAGTAGAAAACTGAGCCGGCAATGCAAGGCGATAAGCCATGGAACCAATACGTTCAGTGATAGGAAATGGCCCAATATATCGAGGCGCTAACTTCCCCGATCGACTGAAACATACAACACCCTTCATAGGTGAAACACGAATAAAAACAGGATCACCAACAGAAAATTATAATTTCCTTCTTCGATTATCGGCATAGGATTTTTGTCTACTCTGGGCTTCTTTCATCCTATGTCGAATAAGTTCAATCTTTTCCGTGGAATCACGAATAAAGTCTGGACCTAAAACCAGCTTGTCACCGGCCTCAAGCCAACAAGAAGGAGATCGGCATGGCCTTCCGTAGAGTGCCTCGAAAGGTGCCATACCAATACTAGATTGGAAGCTATTATTATAGGAAAATTCAACAAGTGAAATATGATCTTCCCAACTTCCACCAAAATCAAGCACACAAGCACGAAGAAGATCTTCAAGAGTTTGATTCACACGCTCGGTTTGTCCATCGGACTGGGGGTGATAAGCGGTGCTAAAATTAAGCTTCGTTCCTAAAGCTTTTTGAAGACTCTTCCAAAATCCACTAGTAAACAATGGATCACGATCGCTAACAATAGAAGTAGGAACTCCATGCAATTTTACAATTTCCTTGACAAATAGTTTGGCCAAAAGAGGAAGGTTCGGTTAGACCGAACCGGAATAAAATGGGCGGATTTAGTAAGTCTATCAACAATCACCCATAAGCTATCATGACCCGAACGAGAACGGGGAAGGCCATCTATAAAGTCCATGGAAATTTGATCCCACTTCCAAATTGGAATTTCTAAAGGTTGCAATAACCCACCAGGCCTTTGATGTTCGGCCTTGACAAGTTGGCAAGTCATGCAACACTTAACAAAGTTAGCAATATCAGATTTCATTCCCTCCCAATAATAACGTCGCTTCATATCAGCGTACATTTTACTACTACCGGGATGAATGGTGAATTTAGAACAATGGAATCTTCTAAAATATCTTTGCGAAGATCTCCAATATTTGGTACGATAAGTCTACCAAATTTTCGAATGCCGCCACGAGAATCAATATCATAGTCTTTCAAACCTCCAATATCAATTTTATCCTTAACATTTTTGCCAAGAAGAGCCAATTCAGAATCTAGCCCTTGAGCTTCAAGAATGCGGTCTAAAAGAGAAGGATGAGCCTCAAGGCTACATAAAACAAGCGATGAGCATAAATCGGATACGCGCTCTCGAATCTCACAAGTGGATAAGATCTCGAGATCGTTCCATTCAGATATCATCATAGAAACAACTGCTTGTTGCTTACGGCTAAGAGCATCGGCGACACGATTACCCTTACCGGGGGTATAAAGAATATCAAGATCATAAGGTGCAAGGAACTCGAGCCAACGCTGTTGACGTAATTAAGTTCTTTTTGAGAAAATAAATATTTCAAAGACTTATGATCTGTGTAAAGAATAAATTTCTCTCCCAATAGATAATGACGCCACATTCGAAGGGCGAAAACAATAGCCGCGAGCTCAAAATCATGTGTGGCATATCTAGTCTCGGCCGGCTTCAATTGCCTAGAAGCATAAGCAACAACACGTTCTTTTTGCATAAGAACGGCACCCAAACCAACGTGACTAGCATCGGTATAAACAACAAAATCTTGATTCCCCTCGGGAATAACAAGAATAGGAGCATCGGAAAGGAGTTCTTTCAATTTCTGAAAAGAGGCTTCACATTTGTCCGACCAAATGTATTTAACTCCCTTCTTAGTCAAGCCAGTAAGAGGCACGGCAATCTTAGAAAAGTCTTTAATAAAACGACGGTAATAGCCCGCCAATCCGAGAAAACTACGAATCTCTGTCACACTCTCCGGTGTCTTCCAATCTTGAATCGCTTCAATCTTTGAAGGATCCACGGATATCCCGGATTCGGAAATAATATGACCGAGAAACTTCACACGAGATTGCCAAAAGTGGCATTTAGAAAATTTCGCCTTTAATTGATTACTCCTAAGTGTTTCCAATACAATCCGAAGATGTTTCTCATGTTCCTTCTCGGTTTTGGAATACACAAGAATATCATCAATGAATATGAGAACAAACCGATCGAGGAAATCTTTGAAAACTCGATTCATGAGGTCAACGAAATAAGCTGGAGCATTCGTTAACCCAAATGGCATAACAAGCCATTCATAAGATCCATATCGAGTACGGAATGATGTCAAAGGAATGCTATCCTCAGCGATACGAAGTTGATGGAAACCGGTAGCCAAGTCCAATTGTGAAAAGACCTTAGCACCACTAAGCTGATCGAATAGATCATCAATCCGAGGTAAAGGATATTTATTTTTAATAGTAAGATCGTTAAGCTTGCGATAATCAACGCTGAGCCTCAGAGTACCATCGGATTTCTTTACGAAAATAGCCGAAGCTCCCCAAGGCGAGGAACTAGAGTGAATAAATTGCCTCGTCTCCAACTCAGATAATTGTTTACGCATCTCCTCATTTTCCTTATTGGACATGCGATAAGGAGGATGAGTAATAGGTTGAGCTCCAGAAACAAGATTAATTCTGAACTCAATTGCTCGTTTAGGTGGTAAACCTAAAACGGGCTCGAATATGTCGAAAAATTCATGAACAACATGAATACGAGAAATAATATCATCTTCATCATCATCATCGTTATCACGAGGATTTAAAGAATATAAAGATGCCACCAAACAGGATTCTGTATCTTTAAGATTAACAGAAATCTGATTAACAGATAGTGGATGTCGGAGATGAATAGTCCGCTCAGGACATAGGATATGGGCTTGATAACGGTTAAGCCAATCCATTCCCAAAATTATTCCAAAGCCTAAGTAACGCATGACATGCAAATCGGCTAGGAAAGAAAAATCGCAAAAAATAATCTCCACATCTTTACAAAGCAAACTAAGAGTTGCGGATCCACCAACAGGATTCGCAATTTTTAAAGAAGTCATCAATGCAGTAACACTTAAGGAAAAAGTGTCTACCAGTTCCTTTGATATAAAAGAATGGGATGCACCCGTATCAAAGAGAACTCTAATAGGTTGATCATGAAATAAAATAATACCATCAAGAATGGAATGAGAAATACCTTGGCCACGAGATGTGTTGCCAGGGGCTTGAGCCACATTCAACTTTCCTTCCTTCTTGCCTTTACGCTTGAGGCGTTGATGTATGTAATGATCCGAGCTCTTACAATAGCGACAAGATTTGGGCTTAGAGCACTTACTCGCATAATGATCCCCAGACCCACAGTTGAAGCAACTCGCACCACTAGGAGAAAGTGACTTTGCCGCAGGGGTTGCCTGCTTACCCTTTTTGTTGGGATAAGGACCCTTGAATTTGTTTGGCCTCTTCTTGTTGTTGAAGTTTGGTTTAGCGCCTTCCACTTCAACATCACTCTCTCTATCAGCCTCTTCAAGACGAAGAGCGATATCGACGAGTTGATCAAATGCGACTTCTAGTTTCAGGAGCAGTGGCTTCTTAAGATTCTTATTTAAGCCATAAACGAACCTCTGGTTCTTCTTCAATGGGGTGTTGATGTATTCAACCCCATATTTGGAAAGCGACTCGAAGGCTGCGACGTAATCAGTCACAGAGTATTGACCTTGAACAAGGTCTATAAAACGTCGAGCCAAGGTTACTTTCCCAGCTTCTGGTACAAACTTTAACTCGAAGCGTCCCTGAAATTGCTCCCAGGTGAGATCCGCTTCATTAATTTCTGAAATAAGGAGTTCGTACCAGTCCAATGCTCTCTCTTGGAGCATGCTGGAAGCCACCTGAACGAGGTGGAGATCGATAAGGTTCATGCGAGAAAAGATTCGATCGCATGATTTTAACCAAGCCTGGACCTCGATGATATTTTCCGAACCTTTGAAGGGCTTCCCACCCAAGTTGGTGTAATCGCTACACAAGCGTGCAAATCCCGACTTTGGGTGAGTAGGTTCCGGGTTAGCTCCAGCTGCTTGAGCATTAGTTACTAAATCAAGAAGCTGTTGAGCAGTCATAAAAACTCCATCCGGAGGAGCAGCACCAGATGATCCATTTCTGGGACGGCCTGGTCTAGACATTCTCTACCTTTAAGAAAGAAAGAAGAGAAGGAAGAAGGTTATTTACCAATGAACATCAAGCAATCTTGATAGATAAAACAAGGAATCATAAAGGAAATAGGATGAATCGGTACGAAGACTCGAATTAATCCTATGGTGTGACTCCTAAGATAGACCTAGGACGATGATCCTTGTTAAGTTATTCTACATTGTTCCAAAGTTTGGCTCTGATACCAAGCTGTGACGCCCCACCTCTATACCCACGCTAGCCAAGAACACTCCGGAGTAGTGCTGTCAACTAGCACGGAGAATAAGGCTGTTGAGGAGCGACCATCCATGTAATTGCTTATCACACGGTGGCTATAAATAATCTTCGAAAACAAACATAGAAATAATCATATCACAAATCAGTCACAGATATCCAGATCACAAAGGCGGAAGAAGATATGAATATATAACTTACACATGAAAGTGTACATCAGAGTAGTGGTCAGTAAGATCCACGATAATACAAAAGAATAGCAACACGTGCTATACAAAAAGAATACAACTATGAGTCTATATCTCAAGTGTATACAATAAAAACTGTTAATCTAAACAGTTAGCCAAAAGTCAGAGTGATGAATCCCTGGGAAGAAGTCAAGCAGAAGCACCTGTAACATCTCGGTCTGACCCGAGTATTATTTAAGAAAATAATAAACGGGTCAGTCTAGCTATAAATATCAGATGACATGATATAACATAAAAGATATGGCATAAACATAAACATCCATAATGACATACCACTATAAGTATGTAAATAATGATCAACAGAAGATCAATCAATAAGAGATAATCAATATCACAAGAATCTTCTCAAAGATTCGGAAAGGGCATCATACCCCAAACTTGTACTCATAACAAGTCAATGACATAAATTCTAAAAATCAATGCAAGAAGTCCAGAAATCATAGAAAAGAGAAAGTGGCCTATCACATGACGGTCCGAAGACCAAGGGGAGCTACCCCACATGTGTGAATGGAATCACACAGATTAAGGTCCAGACTAACCAAAAAGCAAAAAGGTATGTATGAGTGGAATCACACAAGTGGTGTCTAGTCTAACCTCGCAACATGAGACATCGCATAGTTGCTAGTCTAAATCATCAGAATGATCGTCATGATCAACGAGAAGTGTCAATTACACTAAGCTAGTAAATATAGAAGTTTAGCTTCATGTCCCATAACCACTTGCTTAACTTAAATATTTACGAACAAACTGTAAATCTTCACTAATAAAATTGTCACAAGAGGTTCAATCGAACAAGTCCAAGAATTAACCGAAGAAGTGAACGCAAGCGTTTCATACCACTTGTTTTACTAAGTCGTTTGATTAGATTTCTCATCCGAGTGAGGTAAAGGTTTGTATATACTAATAGATTGGAAAACGGTTTAAGAAAAGAGCTTTGTTATTAAAAATAGAGTTGAAATTGTTTGTTAAAAGAGTTTTGATATTTACTACTAGTATTGAAACCTTTATATTATAAAGTGACAAAACACAGAAGCAATTGTAGAAACAATCAGTCACAAAAATCGCATACGGAGATGTGAATAAAATCCAAGGAAATCAGCTCAATGTTTTTCAGATAAGATCCCCTACGGAGGGGGGGTCCAGGGGGGGTGGCAACCCCCCAAGGTGGGGGTGCGGGGGAAACGCCACCGCTTACGGGGTTCGACCTGCCCGGTCAGTCGCGGGGGTCCAAGGGGCAGCGCCCCGTCCAAAACGGTACGACCTAGTGAAGACAAAAAGGGGGTCTAACGACCTAAGAGGGATAGGGTCGAGCGACCTAACGGTTGTGACCTAGGGGTCTAAGGGGTCAAGCGACTTAGTGGTTGCGACCTAGAGGTGTTCGCGACATAACGGTGACTCACGACCCAACATGGCCGACTTAACAGAGGTCGCGACCTAACAGGATAACTCGTGACCGACTTAAGAGTTGCATGACTGAAGGGTTCCACGACTTAAGGGTTGCACGACTTAAGAGTTGCACGACTTAAGGGTTAGGCCAGGAGCGACCTAACGAGATAAGGTCCAACGACCTACGAGTTAAGGGTCCAACGACCTATCGGGATAACTCGTAACCGACTTAAGAGTTGCGTGATTGAAGGGCTGCACGACTTAAGGGTTAACTCGTAAACGACTCACGACCTATGGATGAACGTTTTAACTCCGAACGAGCTAAAAATGGCCAGAACGACCTAAGTGCAGAAAATTCAACAAAACGCTAAAAATTGGAGTTTTTCGCCAATCCAATCCAAACCAAATGCTAACATGCATGCAAAAATGATAGGGAATCATTCCCAACAGTCCAATATAGTTATAGGCTAGAATTGTGAGATAAAAATCTCACCTTTGCACCAAATATCAATGAAAATGAAGTTTTAAGCAAGCAAGAATCAATCCTTCTTCTATCTAAGCGCAAGAAGCTTGAATCCAATGTCTTCTTCTTGAATTTGGAGTAGAAAGATGGATTGCAATTGAATTTGAGTTTTGGAATTTTAATTTCCCATTCCCTCCACCATTAATGCCAAAGCTTGATTAGTTAGGAAATTTATGAAGAGTGAGGAGAAGAGGGTTGGAACTTGGGCTTAATAGGCTAAACTAACCCAAAGTCCAAAGCGGGAAAAGTTAGTGAAATTTCACTAACTCCAAACCTATCGATGTTTATACTTAAAAAAGTTGTAAACGGCATTTCGAACTCAATGGAAGTGGTCTCGAGTCCTAATTTGACCGTTTGCAAAAAGTAGCTTTTCGGACCAAAATCCGATTAACGAGTTAATATTTAAATAAAATATTTAAATACAAACTCGATAAATATGCGGGTTGTTACATGGACTTATTAAGTGAAGTTGATATTAATAAGAAGGAAGTGGAATTTTAATCTTGGAAATTAAATTTTACTTTAGTAAATGGAAGTGAATGAAATATATTGAAGTGAATAGAGAATTTGAATTTAACTTGGGATAAGTTAAATAAATTGGACTTAGAATTAAATTGATTTGGGTTAATCTGAAATGTAAAATGACTTCGTATTTGTGGGTTATGGTGTAATGAATTATACCCACAAGCTATTAAGTGTTATACTTATAATCTAAAATTGTGAATTTGAAATGGTGCAAAAGAATTAAATTGAAGAAAATTTGTATCCTTAAGAATTCGTGATACACACACACACACACAAACACACACACACACACATATATATACATATATAATTTGAAATTGATAATTATAAGATGTAAATGAATTAAAATGAGCAATATAAACTTTGAGGTGAATAATTTGGTGAACTTATAAATAGAAAATGGAATCATGATCACAAATAGGAATAGTTGAATGGTATGGTGAATATAAACTTCATCTCAAATGAAGTGTAAATTGAAACAAGGAGAAGAAAATAGAAAATATATAAGGGTGAATGAACTTAAGTCGGTAAATAAGGTTTGAACTTGTATATGGAGAATTAAAATTGGATTGAATTAGACTTAACTTTGATTAAATGGAATTGAGTTAAATTTGGATTTAATCAAAATCAAAATTCAACTGAGTTATGAATAATATTGAATGGAAATAATTTTTATTTAAATAATAAAAGAAATGAAATGAATCCAAGTTGGCTAAATAAATTTAGTTAGACTTGAGTTAAATTTGGGAAGAAGAATTGAGTTGAAGGAAAGTTTAATTTAATTAAAACGATATTGTGTGAATAAATTTTAACTCCACTAAATTCAAAGAAATTGTTTGAGAATGAATTTAGCATAAGCTAAATTAAATAAAAAGGAAGCTTGAAGATGAATTTAGTGTAAACTAAATTTAATGGAATTTGTATTGGCATGGATGAAATTTTGGTGGATTGTTAAGGAAATTTTGAAGAGAAAAATAAAAACCAATTCTAGTATGGAATTTAATATTGGCGATAAAAAGTTGAGAGTGTGAATGAATAATGGAATTAGATTATAATCGTGATGGTTTGAATTGTAAATAAATTCCAATGAGTAAAATAATTTAAAATGGTCTCTTTGTTAATAAAATAAATCTAAAAATGGATTGAATAAATAAACAAAGTGCATTAAAATTTGTAAATGGATTGGAATTGATTTGGATGAGAATCAAATGAAAATAAAATAAAAAATGATATAAGAAGATAATGAAAAATATTGTTATCGAACTTAAGCAAATTGAATAATAATTGTGGTCGAGCTTTATAATGTTGCCTTGGATAAATTTGTTTAGATAATAAGCATTGAAATGCAAGTGAAGAGAATTTCAATTGATTATTGTGATAAAATAAGGTTGTATGAGTTGTAAATAATCCAGAATGGAATGATATTAATATAAACTTGAATTGGTTAATGAAATTGAATATTTGTAATGTGATAAGAATGCTTGGATTGTGAACCATGCAGAATTGAAGAAAATTAATATGAATCTAAGTTGGAAATTAATTTTAACTGGTTATAAGCTTAAGAATTAGTTATTTGTTTGAATAACCACAACCTGCAAAAAAATTTGTTGTTAAACTTAAGTGAATGAATTAAAAGAAGTAAATGAAATTGATATTTGAATAATGGGAAATGGATTGGAATCTATTTAGTGGATTTGTATGTAAATGCAGGTTAATTAAAAAGAAAAGTAAATGAATCAAAAACTTATATTACTCTTATTGATGTGAATGTGAATCTAACACTTTCAACTTGGATGTAAGTCATTCGAGTGGAATATAATGAAGTTTGAATTTGGAAAAGAAATGCAAATAAATCAAATTGGAAGTACATTAGATTGTGAATCAATTTGAATTTAAATTGAAGTAAATTGAAAATAGTGAAGCATATGTTCATAATATTGAAGATGAATTGGTGGTAGTAATTATGGATTGAGAATGCTAAACTTGTATGTAAATCATTTGTGTGAAATAAAATGGAGTTTGGAATTCGAAAAGGAACTTTTTACATGCCATAAAATATGATTTACTGATGAAATCATGCAAATTGTTGATTGGATTATGAAATGGATATGTTTGGCTTACATTTATATTGGAAATGTTGTTAAAATGTTCATATCTTTGAAAAATGATGAGTTTGTTGAGTAAGTACAGGTACAGAAGGCATTCGATAGAGTTGGAGCGCGTATATGTGTTATATTAGCCGCTTGCTTTAAAATTTTGCAAAAAAAAGGTACGCCTTTGCTAATATAATTGGGAAATGATATATATATATATTGTGATATATTTTAGTTTCCGACCGTGTGGGTCGATGTATATATATTTATCCGTATTGCGATATCGCAAAAGCTCCTCCGTACAAAGGAGATGTAACAACCCTAGATTTTTGTATATTATTTAAATTTGAATTTCTTTTATTTTTAAATTTTTAAAACTTGTTTTATTTCGAACATTTCATTTTTAAATATAAATGTTGATTATTAAGTGAATTATAATTTCAAAATGGTGTAATTTGGATATTTTACTGAAAAATGGATTTCTAGTCAAACTGGTCAAATTTTGACTTTTAAACTTCAAATTTAATTTTTTTTAAATCTTAAATTTTATCTTTTATTATGAAAATATATTTAATAACATTGAATACTACTTTTCGTTTCGTTGGAAACGGAGTTAAATTGTGAAAGTTATGAACATTTCAATTTTAGTATAATTGGTTTTTTTGTGCAATTTTGCCTATTTTAAATTTTATAAATCATATTTTCTTTCTTATATTTTTTATACGTGTAAATATGTTAATTTATGTGCATCTCTAAATATTTTAAAAATAATAATAGAATTTTTCTAAAATTTACTATGGTGATTTCCTATTTTAAAAGGCTGTTTTCCTATTTTCTGCTATTTTCTTCATAAAAAAAATTATATGTAAATTAAATTTTAAATATTTATTTTGTGAATGTATTTTTATTTTATGTTATTATTTATGTTTAAAAATATATTACAAGATCATATGAATTTTCTAAAATTTATTCTATTAAATTTCAAATTTTCCAGACTAGTTTACTATTTTTAGCTACTTTCTTAATTTAACTTTATATTATTGATAAATGTTTATATAAATTATTATATTTTGATAAATTTCGAAAATTTATCTGGTATTAGTATTATTACAAGAAATATAAAGTTATAATAAATTAAATAAAGAAATATGAAAGGTTTCTGAAACCCTTTACATTCCTATGTCTTTTAATCTTTGGCCTTTTCATTTCTTAACCTACATCTTTATTGTTTTTTTCTTTGGCCGTACCTTTTCTGGCTTTATCCATGAATTTTCATCACTCAATCACGTGAATGAAGCTTTCGCATCTCCTCAAAATGAAAAAAAACATGTCTATCTTCTTCAAAAATAAAATAAAAATAATGGCTTCTTTTGCTTCACTTTCTCTTCTTCTTTCCTTGATTTTGCCATGCTCTTCACATGTTTGCTCGGCTAGCCTCTACCTCCATCAGCTCCACCATCATCTCCACCATCTTCAGCAGCAAACACACCTCCTCCACTGACCATGACCAAGCCGTGCCCATCCATTGAAGCTACACCACAAAAACTTGCACAAAACTCCTTAAAACATTGCCTAGACCACCCATATCATCACCTACCCTCCACATCTTTCTTTGGCCACCCCCTTAGCCACCACCACCACTTGCTACATGACCTTTGGCTGCTGCTGCACCATCACCCTCCACTGTCCAGACCTTTACCATATATGGCCGAGCCAAGCAATGACCAAGTCGAGCCTTGTTGTGACCAAAACTTCACCTATTTGCCTTTTCCATTGATATTCTTCATGTTGCATCTCCTACCCTTCACATCACTTCATGTTGCTTTGCTTAGGTGTGCTAAACCTGACCTATATGATGCTAATCTGAGCCCAAACACATCATGGCTAAGCACTTGATCCCCTATGGTCAAGCATTTGAATGGTGAAGGCAAAGTCTTGTCTTTATTGCTTTGTATTTCAATTTGTTAGATATTGTTTTGGTTAATATTCATATGTTATATTGTCTTGCTTATTGTTATTGCAAGATCATATCTTGGTTCTCTCAACTCAAATCAAAAGTCATGCAATTGTGCTTGTCGTGCCTTTGGAGTCGTGCTTGTATGTTGTTTTGGTCTCTAGCTTTGAAAAGGTGAGTCTTTCTCACTCTGACATTTATACTTATGAAAAAGTGAGTTGATGACAAGTGTTTAGTAATATAAAATGTTTATGCAAGTTAGTGATGATCATATGATGTGCTATGTCATGTTATTACCATGTTAAAACTGTTAATTTTCACCTGACATCTGATATATGACATTATATTGTGAGATTGACATTGTTTATATTGTTTACGCATATATTCACACTGCAAGTTCCCTGTTAGAATAGAATCACTATAGGTTGAAATGATACATACCCGAACTGACTTAGATTAGGGAAAAATCGTTATGGGCTGAAATGATAGGCCTGAGCGATTTTTTATTGTATTTTATTTGACTTGTGATTGCGGGTTTGAAATGATAGAACCCGGGTTTTCTTTGTAAACTACGGATTGAAATGATATATATCCGTACCACTTGACCTAGGTTAGAAAATCATATACAGACCCCGTGGTATATTTTTAAATGATTTTTATTAAAATATGTATTATTTTTTTAAGTATGAACTTTTGATTTAAAAATATTATATTTTATGGTTTTAGAAAATTAAATATTAAGTCTTGAAATTGTGAATTTAAGTATGTAAATTTGAAGTAATTGTGATTTTTGACTTTAAATTTTATTTTAAAATGTAAACAAATAATGGAAATTAAATTTAAAGTTTCGAAATGATATTTGAAGTAAAATGTTAAATTTTATTAAATTTGTAAGTTAATAAATAGTGAATTTTGACTTAATAAATTAATGGAGTTTTTAAAATTGAATATTTGATCTTAAAATTTTATTGTGATAAATCATATGTTAAAATTATTTAATGTGAAATTTTGAAGTCTACAAATAGGATTTATAAGTTTAAAATTTGTTAAATTGAAGTTTTATTGTTTTGAAAAGTTAAAATAAAATCTGCAATTTTATAGCATTTCCAAAATGTTGTAGTCTTTTGACAGCAGTTTTAAATGCTGTTGTTTTTGAACTTGATTACGTTTGAAATAACTAAATATCTATTTCGGGATGTTATGAATGCTGTTATTCTTGAACTAAACTAGTTTGGAAACTATAAGCTACTATAGTACTGTATAAATGTTGTCGTGGCTTTAATTTGACAATGTTTTGAAATATTATAAATTTCAACACTGTTTGTGTTATATTTTAAAGTGTTAAATGATTTAACTTTTGGAAATTGATTATTTGTGAATATAAGGAGTTTGAATATATTTTTTTTATTCAAACTTTAATTTTAAGGAATTTAAATTGAATTTGAATTTAAATAAGGTATGCTTGGTTATGTGATAAATGGAATGAAATGTAATGTAATAAATAATTTTTTTGAATGGAATTTTGAAATGTATTTTGTAATGATGTTTGAAATAATAAATAAATGACATATTTGATTTTTAAATGATACTTAAATTTGAATATTTGGATTTGAATTTAAATAATGATTTGATTATGAAGTTTTGAAAGGATGTAATATTTTAATGATTTTGAAATGGTTTGGAAATGATTTGATCTTTATTTTAATAAAGAATGTGAATGTGGAATGGTATTTGATTTTGATTTATTTGATAAAGGAATATTCAAAGTTTATATTTGTATGAAAAGATATTTGGTTTAATTATGATTTAAGTTTATTTAAATAATATTGGATTTATGAAATGAATATTTCAAAACTACATAATAATGAAACTAGACTTGAGATATGAATATATGGAATTGTAAAGTTTAGTTTGAAATGTGGGATATTAAAGTTTGGATATATATATATTAAAATTGGATAGTTTATTTTGTCGATCAAATCTATATTTGAAATTTATGAGATTTGAAATGTTTTGTTGTAAAACTAAATTGAATTGAAACTGATGGTTTGATTTGAATTAAATTGGAAATTTGAAATTTTGGTAATTGAATAAATTTGTAAAGTGAAAAGAATTAAAAGATTGATTTCAAATGTATGATTTCGGAATGTTATGATTTTCAAAGTGTAATGATTTCAAGTATTTTGGTTTTGGAAAAGTTATACTTTGAAAGTATTATGAATTTTTTTAAAGGTGAATATATGTTTGAAATGGAAATGATAAACTATTTGATTTGAATACAGTTTTGAAATAAAATGGTTTTGGTTTCGATGTATAACTATTTTGAAAGGGATATAGTTTTGAAATGAAATGATTTGATTTTTGAAGTATAAACTATTTTAAAATGGCCACGGCGTTATAATAACGATTGGTTGTTAAAGAGACCGGGATCGGAAGTTGTCATACTCTCTGCCAACTCCGAAAACCACTTTAACAACTGTGTACGTGGTGGAGATTCCAGAATGAAGTAGGATGGTGGCAACGTTCTTGAGGTATATTACGTAGACCCAACTCCCATGAGTTGGCATAAGGTGGCTAAAACAGGAGCGATCTCGGGCCAAAGGAGGTAGCACCTCTGGTCGGACACATTCCTTCGATACTATACTCTTACCGGTGATTGATTAGATGGCCATCCTCCGATTTTGATTGGGAGTGTGTTCCGAGGTGGGCGTATGTGGCTGCTGCGTTACCACCAGCCCGTGTGCGTAATTGGTATATCTACCCTGGCATTGCCTTGTGTGCCGTGTCACCTACCATACCAAGCCTTTACTACGAGTTTGTTTTTCTCCCGTAGCCCGTGTGGTATCCTATGACAGTCACCCGGAGTTCAGATGGCATGATATTGGATGGACTATTGGGACTATTATGTGTGAAGGGTGATATGGGTAGCCCGGAACGCTATTTAAAAGTATGTTTATTTTACTGTAGACATTATTATAGTAGCGCAATATTACTACATAGTAAATAGTTTAACGGATCCTTAAAGGATGGGCGATCCCAAGCATCCTTTAAGTTACTGATGCATTTTTGTTACTATTCATTTGAGTTGATTTACAGTTCATAAGTATTTATGTTCGAGTGTTTTGTGTTTTGCTTTACGCTCGAGTCAGATTGAGTGAGTTAGCATTCAAGATTCACCTTCGGAGTTGGAGCTTTCCTTGAAGATCCATCCATCTATTTTGCTTTCTGCATCCAGCGATTTCAGTGATGTATTCTGATTTGTACCTGATGTATCTTGTTACTTTTTGTTGTATCATGTTTAACTCTGATGTATCTTATTTTTATATAGTAGCTTCATGAACTACTATTTCTTTTAAATTCCGCTGCATTATTAAATACTCTATGTCTGTGATCTGTGATTATGTATTTACTGTATATTCTGAGATTTGCCAAATTTTATTTACAACGTGGTATTTTGAGCAATTCAAGTCCGACATGTGCGGATGCGAATGGTTGAAAATATCGGGATGTTACAGGAGACTCTGCCAAAAAGTTTCGAAAATTTTGGGAGTTAGAAATTTTTTGAAAATTTGTAATTAACTTGGAAAGTTGTTTTAAGATGATGTTGAAACAAAAGCTTTTGAGTATAAATAAAGCAAATGAGTGTGGATTTGAGCTAAAGGTTTTTGGGAAGTGTATATAAATTTTAACCAAAGAAGTTTGGGTTAAGTTAATGAGTGTAGGAGCATTTTTTTTTGTACCTAAGCAAATTCTGGGGACAAAATTTTTATAAGGGGGGAGGAATGTAACAACCCGGATTTTTGAGCTATTAAATTTTGAACATTTAAATCATTTTCAATGTCCAATGTGGATTTTGAATTAATTTTCAAATTAGGAGAATCGAGTTCAATCAATAAAATAAGTTATAAATTCAAAAATGGTAATTCAATTAGATTGGAATAATAATAATTAAATATTTGAACTGGTATTAAATCAGAATTTGGATGTAAATAGTTATAAAAATGGTTTTAAAATGTATATTTAAGTTCATTTGGTTACAAACAATAATGTTGGATTTTTAGATGAATTTACAATTGTCGATAAGTAATATTTGGGATTTTATATTAACTAAATAATGGGATTTAATAATATAAAAATGGAAATAATCAGATTTTGAGCCGAAATAATTCAAAATGATTTTTAATGAGATTATAAATTTTATATGATTCATTTTTAAGTTAGTAAAATTTTAAAAGTGAAATTTTGAAGTGGTTTCGACAATTTCAAAAACCGCTCGATTTAATGGACGAGTTAAATAGCCTTTCAGGGCACAGTCTTGGAATTCGACGAAACCATTTCCATTGGATCTGTAATAGTTAGTTATTATCGGATTTCAATTTTCGTAGCAATCGAAGTTGTCGTTTGACCCCAGCAGCTTAAAACGCATAGAAAATATCTTAATCGATTTAATTTTAAATTGATCGTTTAATTCCGTAACTCGCACGTATGACCGAATTAGTTTCCAAAACCTGTCCCATTGTGTTCGAAACGCGGAAAAACCCTAGGAACGACTTTTGATACGTGAGATTTGGAGTTCGTTGCATTGATCGTTAAAACATTGAAGAATAATATTTAAATTATATTAAATAAGAGATATATATCCCCTTTTCCTCAAACCCTAGTCTCATTTTCAGGCCGCCGACTATTATCATTCGATGGCCAAAAATTGTCTACCTTCTTCCCCGATTATCGATCAATCCACGCATTATTTTCAAAATCTCCCAACTAGAGAATTGTAGTACTCGTCGAGTACTACACTTCCAACGGAGGGGATCGATTATCGTGTGACGTGGTGGTCATAATAGCGCGATGAAGTGCGGCTGTTCATCCTCGTTTTTCACGCTATGGTGATGACCGATCCTGGCCGTGCTCTGGCCAGAGATGGAGCTCGCAACGCGCGTCAACGTGGTGGGTGTTGATCGAGTCCTTGATGCGTTGGGTGGCGTGCGATTTTGGTCAAGGCGATCGTGGTTTTGGGTTCGCGATAGCCTGTAGTTAAGCGCGTGAGGGAGATGATGAAAGTGCAGCTTTGATTTCTTTCCTCTAACGTACGGCTGATCTTGGTTTGAAAATTTTAGTTGTAATTATTTATATAAATTTATATACGAACTTTAAAAAAATCGTAACCGGAGCATACGTTATCGGAATTTGACGAAACAAGAAACGCCAGGATCGCAGAGACGATTACTACGCAGTGGTGCAGTTCTGTAATCATTCCGGGAAATTAAAAATATATGTTAAATCGAACTCCGTTCGATTTAATTTAAATTTGAACGCTCGCCGGAAACCCAAGGTGAGTTTAACTCACTCACATCTGGAATAATAGTTGATTTAAATAGTCAATATTTAAATGATTGGTTGATTATGATTGAATCGATATATGTTGTTTGCTAATATCAATGGATGCAGGGAAAACATGGTTGGAGGGATCCAACTGGATCCCTCACAAATAGAAATTAATTTATATTCTGTGATATACCTTATTTATTGTTTTGCGATAATTTGTATAGATCTTGATATGTTGCGTTCTATTTATATGCTGTGATGAATTAAATTGAAAATTTTAATTGTGTTGTACTGCAATTGGGATAATACAACCTAAAATTTTTAAATATAAATAGACGAATCGGGTTTAAAAAAGAATTTAAAAGGAATTAAGTTCAAGAAATTTGTTGATAATTTGAAATGTTAGGAATGTGATCTATAAAGGAAATGTGAATTGTTTAAAGAATAGCGAGATTTATTTTAAAGAATGTGAAGTGTTCTTTCTCCTGGAAATTTTATTTTGTTTTTAAGAAAAGCTTTCAAATTATAAATTTTGCAGTTTAAATATGTTTAGAATATTTTTAGAAAGAAATATTATTTTAAAATGTTTTTAAGTGAAATCAAATATTTAATTAAGTAATTATGGTATTTAATTATTTTAAAAGAAGTAAAGTAGTATTAAGTTTTCAAAAGGGATGAATATTTGATTTAATAACCTAATTTTAAAAGTTTAAATTTTATTTAAAGTACTTAGGAAACCCTATATATTTCCTTAAGTATATTTTCAATTAAATAATTTCTAGAGTTTATTTTAAATATTTTAAACGTATGTTTGAAAATGATTTCCAGGAAATAGCAATGTCTTTAAAATAAAAGGAGCTATTTTAAAAGTATGGAAAGGAATTTTACGGGATGAACGTAAAATTGATTTAGAACAAATCGTGTTGAATTGATAAAAAGAATTCTTTGGTTGTTCTAAGATGGAAGTGTATTTCCCTGAGATGCCAGGTACATTCTTAAAGCTGATTTTTGAAAAGTCAAAAGTTTGCAGTTTATTTAAAGAATGGTTTCAAGAAATATTTTAAGTTGTAAGAATTTTCAAAAATAAACATTTATCAAAGTAGCTATAGAAGTAATTATTTTAAAAAAGGTAATTAGAACTATGTTTAAAGAATATTATTATTATATATACTTTGTAAAATGGTTCCATCTTAAAGATAATCAAACAAAGTTTTATATGAAACTTGTATAGGATTTCATAGTTTTATTTAAAATCTAGTATGACTTAACTCATTTTAAAGATAATAGTTTATATGTAACATCCCGCCTTTTCGCACATTTTAAACCGACACACGTGCCAATTCAAAGCATACGCAAGGGCGGATTGTTATGGGGTAAATAAGAAAAACAGAGAAGAAATAAAACAAAATAGAATCTCACAGCGGAAGGATAAAATATAATAATCAATATACAGTTCATGATAACTGTTTACAAAATATTTATTTTACTTATACAATGAATATCAGAGTTACACATACCAATACAATCAATGCAGCGGAAATTTAGAGTGTGGTGCAATACTATAGATAATAATAATACGACTCCTTCGTCTTCGTCCTTCAAAGCTAAAGTCTTCGATCCTGAAACGCTCGGACTGACCCGAGCGAATTTGAAAAGACAAAAACACTCGAGTCAGACTAAAAGATCTTATGTGAGTTAAATTAACAGAAATAAATATGAGTACAGTAACTCAAGAGATGTTCGGGATTTACATCTCCTAAGGATCCGTTAAACTATTTACTATGTAGTATATTGCGCTATTATAATAGTGTCTATTTATAAAATAAACTTACTTTTAAATAGCGTTAAGGGGTTACCCATATAGCCCTTAACACAAATAATGCCAATAGTCTATACAGTACCGTAATACCTCCTGATCGGTAAGCTACCAGAGGATACTCCATAGGTACGACACAAATAGAAACTCGTAGTAAAGGCTCGGTATGGTAGGTGACACGGCACAACTAGGCAATGCCAGGGTAGATATACCAATTGCTATCCAGGCTGGTGGAAACGCGTAGCCGCAGTTACCGCCCACCTCGGACTAACTCTCCAAAATCAAAATATAGAAGTGGCCACTGAATCAATCCAAGTCAAAGTATAATATCGAAGAGGAGCGTCCGATCAGAGGAATGACCTCATTGGCCTGAGAATCGCTCCTGTTTTAGCCACCTTATGCCAACTCACGGGAGTTGGGTCCACGTATTTACCTTACAGGAAACGTCGCCACCACCTACTTCATTCTGGAATCTCCACCGCGTACACGGTTAGTCAAAGTGGTTTTCGGTATCGACAGAGAGTATGTCCATATCCGATCCCGGTCTCTTTGCCAACCAATCGTTATTATAACACCACGGTCATTTAAAAATAGTTTATACTTTAAAACTAGAATATAATCCATTTCAAAACCATAATATTACGATATCATTTCTTCTTTAAAACCCAAAAAGATTCATTTTGATATTATTTTTATAAAACCCAAATCAATGATATCATTTCCCAAATATAAATCCTTTCCAAAAATTATGCCACTTTTAAAATTTATAATTCCTTGTAACCAAATATTTGAAGATTAACTTTCAACATAATACTTCGAAATCCATAGTTTTTAAAACCATTACTTTCAAAACTAAATGGTTTGGATATTCAACAATATATAAAATAAGTGATTTAACTTTATGGTTACTTTGTACGGAAAATAATTTACATGGCTTTGTGAATATTTCTTTACTCAATGTTAAAACCATAATCCAAAATATTATTTCAAGTCCCAACCATTCCAATTTTATATATTTTTATATCCATCTTGAGGGTTACTATTTCAACTAAAGTTGGATTTTTATTCTTTCAACAAATCAAATGTTCTATTAATTAGTTTTGAACATTCACATAAAATCCATAAATAATAAGACTTCAATTTCTAGTAATAAAATATATATTTTCCAATTCAAATTATACTAGAATATTCATTTCAATTTATTTTGGGAAAAATCCAATTGTAAATATACTATCTTAAAATTTCCAATTTAACATTTAAACATAGGATATAAATTATCAAACTCCATTTTCTAAATTTTCTTCCATTTTAATAAAGAGATTTATACACCTTTTTATTTCAAATTTTTCAACTTCATATGTATATAAATATGGAAGAAAACATTTATTCAGTATAAAATTTAAGATTTTTATAAACCGTATTCCATCCAAACCATAGAAATCTCATTAAAAATAGTTATATATAGACCGCGGTGCCTGTATATAGTTTTCTATCCTATGGTCAAGTGATACCGATATTTATCATTTCAATCCGCAATTTAAAAAAATAAAACTGCGGTTGTATATCATTTCAAACCGCAATCCCGAATGAAATGTAAATGCATACTAACTTGCAGTTTAATGATATCCAAATAAAACATTCATTCAACAACACATCCATCATCCAATCACACATCGATCAATATCAATCAATAACAATTATATATTTGGAAATATACAACAGGTAATAATTGGCAGTTTAATTCAAATTATATTTATCAACTATTTATCTAACAGTTTATTTTCAGTGATAATTGACATAACTGTTAACTAGCAGTTCTTATGCAAACAATAATTTCTAACAGCCAATTAATACGCAATGAATCAATTTAATTAACAGCTAAATTCAATAAAATGCAATTCAACAGATATGGGTGAAATAACATGCCAAAAGCTCATAAATAAATTTCTATTCATTTCTAAAATTTATTTAACAAACATAAAAGCTTCTAGTAATTGTGAGTGGGTTAAAACACTCACCTTTTGAATTTAAATCGAATGTAAATCCGATTTAAACCCAAAATTTGACGGTCTCTAAATTTATCCAAACCAGCGTCATCAGATCCGGAATTTAATTACGATCCTAACAAAAGAAATTTCGTGTGAAACGGAGTTCGTATGTGAAAGTTATCACAATTAAACGATTTGCAATTGAAATAAAAAAAATTAAAAATAAACAAAACAAAAATAAAATACCGTGCCACATCCACCTTCCCTCGTGAAAAACACATATGCTTCTTCTTGATTGCTAACTTTGTTCCGTAATTTTTCTTTTATTTCGATTTACTTTAATTTTCCTCCTTATTATATGAATGTATGTATTTTAAAAGGTTTGAAAGAAAAAGAAGATTTGAAAAAGAAGAATTGAAAAAAAATGATCAAAATAAGAACTGAAAATGGAAGAGAAGATCTAGATTTGAAAAGAAGAAAGTTTGAAATAGAAGTAAATTTGAAGAAGAAGAAGAAGAATATTTGAAGAGAAAGAAGAAAAAAAAAATTAAAATGAGAGATAATAAGGAGCTTTGAGAAAAGAAAAAAAAAAAGAAGAAGAAGAAGAAGAATATTTGAAGAGAAAGGAAAAAAAAATTAAAATGAGAGATAATAAGGAGCTTTGAGAAAAACAAAAAAAAAAGAAGAAGAAGAAGAAGAAGAAGAAGAAGAATAGCATGGAGGCTAGGGTTAGAGTTAGGAGAAACAAAATGTAATAGAAGAATAAGAAGTAGGTTATTTATAAGGTTAGAGTTAGGTTTAGGGACAAATAGATTTGAAAGGAGAGGCTGCTATTAATTAGAAATAAAGTGAATATGAACACTTGGTATTGAAATATAGCAAATATGAACAGTCCTTTTTTTTTTAAAGTAGCAGGTATTAAAAAGAGGTATTTATTAATTAGAAAGAAAATGAATATGGAGGGACAAAAATAAATGACACGTTTCGTTAGTTTGATTCTAAATTAATTAAGTGCTAGATACAGAAAAATTTGAATACATCATATATATATGTAACGTCACGGATTTTCGTTCTTCGAAAATTCGACATCGATACTCACTTTATCGACTGCCGAGAAATCAAAGGCCGAAAACCGAGATGTTATGGGTTTTAAAAAGAAAAGAAAAAGAAAGAAGAGAGAAAAAGAAGAAAGAAAAAGAAAAATAGAGGGAAAAGAAGATAGACAATTTTTTTAGAAAAACAGAGAAAGAAAACAGAGAATTTGAAAAATAGAAGATAGAAGAATTTTAAAATAGAAGAAAAAGAGAATAGAGGAAAAAGAAAAAAACAGAAGAAAATAGGACGGGACAGAAAACAACCGAACAACATCAGAATCTCACAATTCGCAGCGGAAAAACATATAATAATAAATGAATAATCTTTAAACAAAGAACTATATCAGTTATTACATTTTATACATTACATTACATCATATCATCACATCAGAGTGTACAACAACATACAACATCAAACAGTGCAGCGGAAAAAGAAATACTATATAAACTAGTAATACGCCATGCCATCCAGCTTGCCTCCAGCAACTCCAGAATATCCAGAATATCCTGATAAACCTAACTCTTAACTGCCCGTGTGGAAATTGGTGGGCACCCAGAGTTTAGGAAGGAAAACAATAAACTCCGAGTCAGTCATGTGACTAGTGTGAGAACTCAAAACAGTTTATTTACTTTAAAATCAAAATAGAGGAATATTTTAATTCAATTCGCAATGCTTTTAAAAATGAGACTACCATAAGGCCTCCCGCACACACACACATGCAAACGCAGAATCGGAGGAGATTTCTCCTTATGATAGTCAAAGATGCTTGATACGCATTTAAAAGAACATTTGATATTATTGTTAGTGTATAGTGTAGAAAAAATTCATTTCGAAAGTAGAATATAAATCTTAGCCAGCATAGACATTTCGAACTATGCCTACTATAGCTACCATCCAAACAGTGGTGACCACCATAAGTGAATAGCAGGTTCTACAACTAATACCGTACAAGTTTCGTATTGGGAATTGGATTTCCAACGAATGATCAGGCCAAGGAACTTCCCATTGCCACATGAGAATGCCTCTGGATGGACATCCCCGAGAACCAAACCGGATCTCTACCAACACAAGGCCGGGTTACTCCTAACTGAGTAACAACTGACCGAATATGCCATCCGCCGGTCCTTTGGGACCTTTATCAACCGAGCGCTCGTAATCAATTCACACAATCATAAAGTGTTTTCAACATGAGTAAGTATCTGGGCTCCATACCATGACACCACCCTTTTCCAGAAGGAAATGGACACATCCTAAAGGGTGCTACCCCTCATAACCTTGCTGCTTCTTTCCTGTTTTGACCATTCACGGGGTGTGAGGCTCGACGAATTCACGTCCACAAAAACATACTTTATACAAAAGCCATGCTTTGGGTCAACAAATGATCAACACAATGATCACAAGGATAGACGATCAAATAAATGATCCTATCACAAATAATCAACACAATGATCATTTCAGCATCACTCAGCATGTCACATTACCAAAATGGGATATATCGCTGATAACTTCAACTATATAACCTTTGAGCTCGTACGTCTCAAAGAAGGGTGTTAAGCAAAGAATAAATTCTCCGCCACCAACAGAAATATATTTGAAAGGAATCGGCTTTATATCTCAAATTGTAATGTCAGGCATACAATCCATACAAGTCTGTTCCGGGCTCGAACAAAACCGAAGGCACTTCTTACGAAGCCCTTGCAATACGGGTATTCACAATCCCGATCGAATTTCCCATCACTTAAGGAAATCTCTATACCAGGAGCTACCCAGTGCAGAGACAATCGATAGGTCATCCTATCGCTTTCACAAATACTCGGTCTTCAACACCGATCTTCAAATGCAATTCATAACGACGTATCACATATTCGGAATGGGTTATACGACCCCATGGTCCTTTCCCGGTTAACCCGAATAGTGAGCGCTTATTCAAAAATAAGTGTGCATTCAAATTCAATCAAATCACATCAAATACCCATTCAAAGGGAAATATTGATAGTCGGCTATCGAACTATCAATGGATATGCACACATCACCAGATTCCAAATAATTTTCCAAATTATTTATTTTCCAAAAATATCTTTACAAGATATATAATTTCAACACTTCAAAAATAAATCAATATTTATTTTCAAACAAATTTCACTTTCACATATAAATTCCATAATGAATTTATATTTCAAAATATTCATGCATATACGATTTCAATTATTCATTTTCAATTTATCTTCAAAAAAGATAAATTCTCTATATTCACTTCACATTGGAAAACATTTCCATACTTATTAAATAAGTAATTCACAATCATTTCTTTTCAACACTTAGAAAATATTCAATATACTTAAATCGAATTAAGTATATATTTCATTCTTTAAGGAAATCATTCACTTAACATATTTATTTGGGCCAAAACGAATGTTGCGTAAAACATCGTTACGACAACCCAAAATCACTAGTATAGGGATTCGAATTTAAAATAGATATATAAATCCCAATATTATTCAAAAATATTTCCTTTCGGAAATCATTTACTATAACAACAGTGTTATAGTCTACCATTTCCTTTTATTTCTCGAAAACGTCTATTTCAACAATAAATGTTGAAATCTATGGTTTCGAATCTCAATCCCTTTTAAAACATCGTTAGATCGTTTTAATTCTATTTAAAACATTCACATTCTAAACAATTTCTTTAACGTGTTATTCACTATTCAAAAACGTGAATAAACTCCGTTAACAAACTTCATCTTTTCTATTCATTTTACTCTAAGGATTATTCACTGTCTAAAACGTGAATATAACTCTATTTCTAAGTTATAACAATTAACTTATCAAAATAAGTCGTTTGCGAATTTATAAAACAACGTTTATAAATTCCATTTCTATTTATTTATAAAAACTTCCTTTTTATAAATTTCTTTATTAACCTATCCCAGTTTATAACTCAATTATAAACTAAACGTTCATATTATAAGTTAATTACTTATAAAACGATTATTTTACAAAATCGTTCATTTAACTTCCCAAATTATTAATCTTAACTTATAAGATTGTTTATTTATCCAAAATTCATTCTTTCGATAACTTTATAAATTTTATAAACCTATTGCTTATAAAATTTCATTTATAACTTCACAGTTTATAATTTCATAAATTTCATTCATTTAGGAAATTCATTTTCACTACATTCAAACACTTATAAAAACTCGTTTTATAATGTCCATATTTCAATTTATAAATATCCGTTTATAAATCTCTTAATATAAATCAGTTTATATTATTATTCTAAAACGTCTTTAAATTCCTTTATAATTTCTTCATTTCGATTTATAAAATAATCAAATCTTATAAATCCTATATTCAAACTTTTATCATATATTCAAAAATCCAATCTAAATTATTTTATAAAAATCATTAGTTCATATTTCTCAAAAATCGACTTTTAATCGTATTTCTAAAAATCAGCTTTTTAACTATATTTCACAAAACCATAATTTTTATAACTTTAAAAATTATAACGTTTATTTATTTATAATGGATCAATTCAAAAAATATAGTATATTTTCAAAATCACTTTAAAAATCATTTTAAAATCCCAAAATCTGGGTCCAATGATGCTACACATCAAATAGTCAATCACGACTACAACGATCCATCATATATCGATATGATAATCCATCAAATATCAAAATATCTGAAATCAAATAAAAACTGTTGAGGAATCCAGTTGGATCCCTCCAACCTGTTTTCCTGCATCCAAAAACATTAGCACAATACCAATTTCGCTCCAGTACGAAATTATCGCGGTACATGTTCTTAATAAATATTATCCGCTTACTAACGGCGTAATAGGGTCTCATCCGCTAAACAAAAAATGCGGGAAATCAATCAACTGCAATATATACATATGCCAATATATATATATTGATATTATATATAATACCAATTTCACTGTTTATGAAATATTCGCGGTATATGTTTATATTAAATAACATCCGCTTACTAACGGCGCATAATGTCTATTTTAACAATCAATATATACAGTCATCATTCAAACATGCATTCAAATATTTTAAATCTAACTATTTAAAATAAAATCGAAATCTATTCGATTGAGTGAGAAATTCTCACCTTGGTTTTAATTTTCGTTTTAGCTTTTATTTCGAATAAAATTAAACGCGCGTTTAATTTTACCCGAAATTCTCACTAACTCCAAATGACTCCAAACCAACTCCATCGCGTAGTGCTCGTCCATACGATTCCAACGCAACTGAATTTGCATTTTTTCGACCTCGTATGAAAAAGATATTGATTTTTGAAGTTTGTACGCGATTTATATAACTTAATTTCAACATTAACTAATTTATTTTATACCCAAAGCATCCTGGGCCTTAGGATCATGCTCCAACTCATCACCACCGCACCCTTGCTTCTTCCATCCCTCACGCACAAATCTACAGGTATACGTATCATAGCCGAACCCATTTGTAGCTATTAGGGTTTCATTTTGCAACTTCAATACTCAACGATACTTCATCACACTACCACCAACGCGAAGCTCTCGACAAGAGCTATCTCCACCTCCCACCATGTCAGGCTCGGCTTCACCTAGGTGCGTGCGCACGTCACTCTACAGCCCACGTTCATACACCATTTGCTCCGCCATCGTTGCTCCATTCCCGATCATATCCGTATGGATTTAAAGCTCATCTCGTGCTCTTCGATCTTCGTGTTGAACACCTCTCCTAATTCTTTGTAGATTGGAAGAGATTGAGAGTTTAAATTGGGCAATTTCTGGCCATTCAATTGTAGGTGGCGGCTGGACATATTGGCTAGGGTTTTGAATATATTTTTTATTTATTTTAGAGTGAGGTTGTATTTATAGGAAAAGCAAGCGTAAACACTATTCATCCCGGGAATTCCGAACTCCGATTTAGACGCCGTAACCAGCGTACCTAGGGTTTATCCCGCGTTCCGGACACAATGGAACAGGTTTCGGAAGCTAATTCGGAAGTATGTGCGAGTTATGGATGAAAACGCTCAATTTAAATTAAACCGATTTAAACCGATTTCTAGGCGTTTTAATTTGTACCGGACAAACGGTAAATCCAAACGACTTGAAATTTGAAACCTTACAATAATATCAAATTACGGATCCGATGAAACTGGTTTCGTCGAATTCCGAGACTTTTTGAAAAATGGCTATTTTGACTCGCCAAATTTAAATTAAAAATAAATCGATGCGTTTCGAGCTGCCACGAACAAACGATAGCTCCGATTGACATGAAAATTGAAATCCGGTAATAATTAACTATTACGGATCCAATGAAACTGGTTTCGTTCAATTCTGAGACTGTCCAAAAATTGACTATTTTACAGTCGATTATTAAATATTAAAATATTCAATTTTCACAAATTAACTTTTAATTCGATTTTAAAAGTTCTAAAATATTTCTATAACTCCAGTATGATTAAATAAAATTTTTCAAATTATTTTCAATCATATTTAACTCAATTTTAAATTATTTCCTTAATTTAACATATTAAATTATCGATTTAATTATCCAATTAAATCCAATAAATCAAAAAAAAAAAATTATTTGACTTATAAATTCACTTATAAATATTTAAAATTAATTAAATATTCAAATTTTAATTAATAAAATTTCTGGGTCGTTACAATCTTTCCCCCTTAAAAGAATTTCGTCCTCGAAATTACAAGTAAGAAAAGTTACAGAATCTATTAACTTTCCCAAAATTCATAATTAAACTGCTTATAAAACTTTACTAAGTTTTTCACATCATACTTAGTTATGTTTTCAAAAACAATTATATCATTTAACTTTCAACTTTAAAACAAAGTTTAAAGTTTTCAAAATTTTCCCTATTTTCTCAAAATTTTTCTAACGCCTTAAATTTCCGGAAAAATTCGCCATAGTCTCCTTTGCGCGGCTCGATCCGAAAAAAAAAAATGACAGTATATATATCACAAATATACATCTCATCAAGTAATGAGGCATCCCGAAGGGAAAAAAGTGTAAAAGTACGATATTTAATCCGAGATATGTACCTTATATTTTATTAGCTAGCATATACGGCTAATATAGCGCAAAAGCGAGCTCCAAATGCGAAGCAAACGCGATCCGCACCTACTAAACACTCAACAAACAACATGAGAACATGCACATATGCAAATAATCTCAATATACAACATATAGCAACATAACTATACATGTCACATAGCAAATGCAACTAAAGCAATATATATTCAACCATCATCCAATTATAATCCATAATCAATAATATTCTTATTAATATTCAATGAAATGGTTTTCAATTCAAATCACATTTGATTTGTTAACATTGGATTTTATCAACTTTCATTCTCAATTCAATTAGTTTTCATTCACTAATTAAATCTAATTCACATTCAATTCTATTCAAATTTATTCACTTCTAATTTGAATTCAATTACATAGCTTCCAATTTCATTAATACTTAATGAATTTTATACAATCATATAACAATCATATAACAACCAATTTATATTAATTACAACCAAATTCTTTTCACTTATATTCATTCAATTTGGTTTAACATTAAATTGATTTCCATTCCAATTTATTCAACTTCTAATAAAATTAGATTTTAATGAACTAACACTTATATTCATTATTTCTTATCAACTTGATTTACATTTAATTGCTTAACATTCATTTAATTCAATTGCTAAAGTTGAATTTCATTCACATAACTCTTAAGTCATATTCCATTTAACTTTAAATTCACTTTACATTTTATTTACAACTCATATTCATAAATATAGTTTCACTTCTTATATATATAAGTTTATTTCACAATTGTACATCACTTTAATTATAACTCAATTCTTGTAATTCATTTGCTTATACAATTATTCTTTAATTTAGATTATTCAAACAACCTAACAATCAACTTATACACTTTGATAATTTTGAAAAATTATTTCTTTCATATATAAAATATAATCGAGGTAAAATTATTCCATTCACCCAATTTAAAATCAATACTGTGTCGAATTATCTTGTTTAAGAGTTTAGAAACCCCTATCTACGATAGTTAGCTAGACTAGATCGACGGGAATCTATAAACAATCAACCGATAAGTCAACACAATATAAAACAATTTTATTCACTAACAAATACGCTCTCATAGCTATTATTACACTCAAACTCATTCTAGAGTACTACTGACTCTATCTCTAATGAATTATACCCAACAGAACCATGGTTGTCGCTTAACCAACAGCTCTGATACCAAATGTAACGTCACGGATTTTCGTTCTTCGAAAATTCGACATCGATACTCACTTTATCGACTGCCGAGAAATCAAAGGCCGAAAACCGAGATGTTATGGGTTTTAAAAAGAAAAGAAAAAGAAAGAAGAGAGAAAAAGAAGAAAGAAAAAGAAAAATAGAGGGAAAAGAAGATAGACAATTTTTTTAGAAAAACAGAGAAAGAAAACAGAGAATTTGAAAAATAGAAGATAGAAGAATTTTAAAATAGAAGAAAAAGAGAATAGAGGAAAAAGAAAAAAACAGAAGAAAATAGGACGGGACAGAAAACAACCGAACAACATCAGAATCTCACAATTCGCAGCGGAAAAACATATAATAATAAATGAATAATCTTTAAACAAAGAACTATATCAGTTATTACATTTTATACATTACATTACATCATATCATCACATCAGAGTGTACAACAACATACAACATCAAACAGTGCAGCGGAAAAAGAAATACTATATAAACTAGTAATACGCCATGCCATCCAGCTTGCCTCCAGCAACTCCAGAATATCCAGAATATCCTGATAAACCTAACTCTTAACTGCCCGTGTGGAAATTGGTGGGCACCCAGAGTTTAGGAAGGAAAACAATAAACTCCGAGTCAGTCATGTGACTGGTGTGAGAACTCAAAACAGTTTATTTACTTTAAAATCAAAATAGAGGAATATTTTAATTCAATTCGCAATGCTTTTAAAAATGAGACTACCATAAGGCCTCCCGCACACACACACATGCAAACGCAGAATCGGAGGAGATTTCTCCTTATGATAGTCAAAGATGCTTGATACGCATTTAAAAGAACATTTGATATTATTGTTAGTGTATAGTGTAGAAAAAATTCATTTCGAAAGTAGAATATAAATCTTAGCCAGCATAGACATTTCGAACTATGCCTACTATAGCTACCATCCAAACAATGGTGACCACCATAAGTGAATAGCAGGTTCTACAACTAATACCGTACAAGTTTCGTATTGGGAATTGGATTTCCAACGAATGATCAGGCCAAGGAACTTCCCATTGCCACATGAGAATGCCTCTGGATGGACATCCCCGAGAACCAAACCGGATCTCTACCAACACAAGGCCGGGTTACTCCTAACTGAGTAACAACTGACCGAATATGCCATCCCCCGGTCCTTTGGGACCTTTATCAACCGAGCGCTCGTAATCAATTCACACAATCATAAAGTGTTTTCAACATGAGTAAGTATCTGGGCTCCATACCATGACACCACCCTTTTCCAGAAGGAAATGGACACATCCTAAAGGGTGCTACCCCTCATAACCTTGCTGCTTCTTTCCTGTTTTGACCATTCACGGGGTGTGAGGCTCGACGAATTCACGTCCACAAAAACATACTTTATACAAAAGCCATGCTTTGGGTCAACAAATGATCAACACAATGATCACAAGGATAGACGATCAAATAAATGATCCTATCACAAATAATCAACACAATGATCATTTCAGCATCACTCAGCATGTCACATTACCAAAATGGGATATATCGCTGATAACTTCAACTATATAACCTTTGAGCTCGTACGTCTCAAAGAAGGGTGTTAAGCAAAGAATAAATTCTCCGCCACCAAAAGAAATATATTTGAAAGGAATCGGCTTTATATCTCAAATTGTAATGTCAGGCATACAATCCATACAAGTCTGTTCCGGGCTCGAACAAAACCGAAGGCACTTCTTACGAAGCCCTTGCAATACGGGTATTCACAATCCCGATCGAATTTCCCATCACTTAAGGAAATCTCTATACCAGGAGCTACCCAGTGCAGAGACAATCGATAGGTCATCCTATCGCTTTCACAAATACTCGGTCTTCAACACCGATCTTCAAATGCAATTCATAACGACGTATCACATATTCGGAATGGGTTATACGACCCCATGGTCCTTTCCCGGTTAACCCGAATAGTGAGCGCTTATTCAAAAATAAGTGTGCATTCAAATTCAATCAAATCACATCAAATACCCATTCAAAGGGAAATATTGATAGTCGGCTATCGAACTATCAATGGATATGCACACATCACCAGATTCCAAATAATTTTCCAAATTATTTATTTTCCAAAAATATCTTTACAAGATATATAATTTCAACACTTCAAAAATAAATCAATATTTATTTTCAAACAAATTTCACTTTCACATATAAATTCCATAATGAATTTATATTTCAAAATATTCATGCATATACGATTTCAATTATTCATTTTCAATTTATCTTCAAAAAAGATAAATTCTCTATATTCACTTCACATTGGAAAACATTTCCATACTTATTAAATAAGTAATTCACAATCATTTCTTTTCAACACTTAGAAAATATTCAATATACTTAAATCGAATTAAGTATATATTTCATTCTTTAAGGAAATCATTCACTTAACATATTTATTTGGGCCAAAACGAATGTTGCGTAAAACATCGTTACGACAACCCAAAATCACTAGTATAGGGATTCGAATTTAAAATAGATATATAAATCCCAATATTATTCAAAAATATTTCCTTTCGGAAATCATTTACTATAACAACAGTGTTATAGTCTACCATTTCCTTTTATTTCTCGAAAACGTCTATTTCAACAATAAATGTTGAAATCTATGGTTTCGAATCTCAATCCCTTTTAAAACATCGTTAGATCGTTTTAATTCTATTTAAAACATTCACATTCTAAACAATTTCTTTAACGTGTTATTCACTATTCAAAAACGTGAATAAACTCCGTTAACAAACTTCATCTTTTCTATTCATTTTACTCTAAGGATTATTCACTGTCTAAAACGTGAATATAACTCTATTTCTAAGTTATAGCAATTAACTTATCAAAATAAGTCGTTTGCGAATTTATAAAACAACGTTTATAAATTCCATTTCTATTTATTTATAAAAACTTCCTTTTTATAAATTTCTTTATTAACCTATCCCAGTTTATAACTCAATTATAAACTAAACGTTCATATTATAAGTTAATTACTTATAAAACGATTATTTTACAAAATCGTTCATTTAACTTCCCAAATTATTAATCTTAACTTATAAGATTGTTTATTTATCCAAAATTCATTCGTTCGATAACTTTATAAATTTTATAAACCTATTGCTTATAAAATTTCATTTATAACTTCACAGTTTATAATTTCATAAATTTCATTCATTTAGGAAATTCATTTTCACTACATTCAAACACTTATAAAAACTCGTTTTATAATGTCCATATTTCAATTTATAAATATCCGTTTATAAATCTCTTAATATAAATCAGTTTATATTATTATTCTAAAACGTCTTTAAATTCCTTTATAATTTCTTCATTTCGATTTATAAAATAATCAAATCTTATAAATCCTATATTCAAACTTTTATCATATATTCAAAAATCCAATCTAAATTATTTTATAAAAATCATTAGTTCATATTTCTCAAAAATCGACTTTTAATCGTATTTCTAAAAATCAGCTTTTTAACTATATTTCACAAAAACCATAATTTTTATAACTTTAAAAATTATAACGTTTATTTATTTATAATGGATCAATTCCAAAAATATAGTATATTTTCAAAATCACTTTAAAAATCATTTTAAAATCCCAAAATCTGGGTCCAATGATGCTACACATCAAATAGTCAATCACGACTACAACGATCCATCATATATCGATATGATAATCCATCAAATATCAAAATATCTGAAATCAAATAAAAACTGTTGAGGAATCCAGTTGGATCCCTCCAACCTGTTTTCCTGCATCCAAAAACATTAGCACAATACCAATTTCGCTCCAGTACGAAATTATCGCGGTACATGTTCTTAATAAATATTATCCGCTTACTAACGGCGTAATAGGGTCTCATCCTCTAAACAAAAAATGCGGGAAATCAATCAACTGCAATATATACATATGCCAATATATATATATTGATATTATATATAATACCAATTTCACTGTTTATGAAATATTCGCGGTATATGTTTATATTAAATAACATCCGCTTACTAACGGCGCATAATGTCTATTTTAACAATCAATATATACAGTCATCATTCAAACATGCATTCAAATATTTTAAATCTAATTATTTAAAATAAAATCGAAATCTATTCGATTGAGTGAGAAATTCTCACCTTGGTTTTAATTTTCGTTTTAGCTTTTATTTCGAATAAAATTAAACGCGCGTTTAATTTTACCCGAAATTCTCACTAACTCCAAATGACTCCAAACCAGCTCCATCGCGTAGTGCTCGTCCATACGATTCCAACGCAACTGAGTTTGTATTTTTTCGACCTCGTATGAAAAAGATATTGATTTTTGAAGTTTGTACGCGATTTATATAACTTAATTTCAACATTAACTAATTTATTTTATACCCAAAGCATCCTGGGCCTTAGGATCATGCTCCAACTCATCACCACCGCACCCTTGCTTCTTCCATCCCTCACGCACAAATCTACAGGTATACGTATCATAGCCGAACCCATTTGTAGATATTAGGGTTTCATTTTGCAACTTCAATACTCAACGATACTTCATCACACTACCACCAACGCGAAGCTCTCGACAAGAGCTATCTCCACCTCCCACCATGTCAGGCTCGGCTTCACCTAGGTGCGTGCGCACGTCACTCTACAGCCCACGTTCATACACCATTTGCTCCGCCATCGTTGCTCCATTCCCGATCATATCCGTATGGATTTAAAGCTCATCTCGTGCTCTTCGATCTTCGTGTTGAACACCTCTCCTAATTCTTTGTAGATTGGAAGAGATTGAGAGTTTAAATTGGGCAATTTCTGGCCATTCAATTGTAGGTGGCGGCTGGACATATTGGCTAGGGTTTTGAATATATATTTTTTTTATTTTAGAGTGAGGTTGTATTTATAGGAAAAGCAAGCGTAAACACTATTCATCCCGGGAATTCCGAACTCTGATTTAGACGCCGTAACCAGCGTACCTAGGGTTTATCCCGCGTTCCGGACACAATGGAACAGGTTTCGGAAGCTAATTCGGAAGTATGTGCGAGTTATGGCTGAAAACGCTCAATTTAAATTAAACCGATTTAAACCGATTTCTAGGCGTTTTAATTTGTACCGGACAAACGGTAAATCCAAACGACTTGAAATTTGAAACCTTACAATAATATCACATTACGGATCCGATGAAACTGGTTTCGTCGAATTCCGAGACTTTTGAAAAATGGCTATTTTGACTCGCCAAATTTAAATTAAAAATAAATCGATGCGTTTCGAGCTGCCACGAACAAACGATAGCTCCGATTGACATGAAAATTGAAATCCGGTAATAATTAACTATTACGGATCCAATGAAACTGGTTTCGTTCAATTCTGAGACTGTCCAAAAATTGACTATTTTACAGTCGATTATTAAATATTAAAATATTCAATTTTCACAAATTAACTTTTAATTCGATTTTAAAAGTTCTAAAATATTTCTATAACTCCAGTATGATTAAATAAAATTTTTCAAATTATTTTCAATCATATTTAACTCAATTTTAAATTATTTCCTTAATTTAACATATTAAATTATCGATTTAATTATCCAATTAAATCCAATAAATCAAAAAAAAAATTTATTTGACTTATAAATTCACTTATAAATATTTAAAATTAATTAAATATTCAAATTTTAATTAATAAAATTTCTGGGTCGTTACAATATATATTCATACTTTAACTGTGTGACAAAATTGCTAAACATACATCAAGTACGATTAATTGGTGACAATATATAGGAATAATCAACAATAAATGTTGATGCAATCACATAAGGATCTAATACGGAAGGAGATAAAAAGTAACGACGTTGATTAATTCCACTTTCCCACTTTAGCCAATCCAATTACAAAATTTTATAAAATTTCTCTCCTTTGATTTCTTAAACAATTTTAATAACTAACAACATGTTCTATGTTAATTCAATCATTAATCATTTCGCCAATTACCAAATTAAATTTCAATTATTCGCAATAAATCAAATTATAAATTTTTCATTCCAATAAATAAAATAAAGCTTGATTTTTTTTTTCTTCCATCCTTATTAATTCCACAACTTGTTCAATTTGAAAATCATTATCATCTTTTCCAAATGTTACCTTAATTTAACACTTATGTAACGTATTATTAGATTCGTTGCAAGATTTCAATTTCAATCCCCATTTCTTAATATACTCAAATTCTGGACATTTTTATTTCCTTACCCATAAGTGTAACATTTATTGCCAATTCCATCCAAATTTAACAGGTAACCCTTAACAATGTTTTCAATCCAAAGGTTATACTTAAGTTTACGTTGTATTCTACAACTTATCATATTATGAAGAAAATTCACATTATTCCCCAATATTACCTTAATTCATATTAACTTAACATTAAATTTACTCTTCATTCTATTATTAACCTATTAGTGTTAAATAGATGAAATTAACATTGGTTTTACACTCTATTACGTAGATATCCTTAAATTTTATCTAAGTTTATATTTACATAATATTCCAACATTAAATTTCATCCAATTTTTTTTTCTTCCTTTTTATTTTAATTAAATCCAATTTCCCTAAAGTTACATTCAAACAAGTAAATTTTGATTTCCAATCAATCATTATACTATAACATTCTTAACATTTTTTTCATTACACTACTAAATTCTACCTTGATAAGTTTACGCTTTTATTGTTTTACTTTCACACTTCCGTTAGAATATAAATTAATTCTAAAGTAACGTTTATTGTTGAGCCCGCCATTTTAATTACTCATATTTAGATGAACGTTATTTCAAATAAGTTCATCGACTCATTTAAATTAGGTAGTTTATAGTAGTTGTTATCCCACCCTTACAATTATTTCCTACCAACGTGCTACCAACTCCTTTAATTAAAATTTGAATTCCAAACCTTATTTAATATACTAAGTAAGATAAATAACATATATAGATTGCTACCAACTTTCCTTTTCTTGCATCTATGTGTTTATTACTTGACACACCAGTAAATATTACATATACACAAAATTCCGTTATCACTTGCCTAACAAGGTTATTATCACTTAAGATCTCACTGCATCCACATTTTCACATTTTCATTTCCTAGTTTCTTTACTTTATTCTACATAATTTATTACAAATGGGATTTTCTTTGGTTTACATCTTATTTGTATTTAACATTTCTCAATCACCAATTCATTTCACTTTAACTGCGGTAAATTGGCGGATAAATTGAATTTGATTCCCAAAATCTAAATTAACAAGAAACAAGGGTAGGTAACATACAATAGTCATTACTCCAAATTCTAGTCACCTAAATAGTCTTTTATTCCTTGCAAATAAATGTTACTATTTATTTTCATAGTACAAATCTCAATGATTATCCCATTTTAATTTGCTTAGGCCATTTATTTCACTATACATATCTACATAAATGGGTAATTTATTCAATTCATTAAGTGTCAATTCGATTAAGCCCTGTTTATATCTTTATGCATTCTTCTATAACTTTACAAAAGGGAATAACTTTTAAACTCATACACTTAATAACAAAACCGTTATAAATCCAATAAACTTCCAAATCCAAGTTTGTACACATTTTACACAACTATTATGATTTCTCACAAACGTTGAATTTATTAAATGACCATTTATTATAATTTAATTCCCTTAATTGAATCAAATGCTTATTATTATATATATTCTTTTCATTCTACCATTCCTTCCCATTATAAATTCATTAACGTATTTACACATCTCTATCTTTCAAATATAAAATAACCAAACTGATTACAAACACTGTTTCTATCAATTTTCATAAGTTTGTTCAAAACTATACTTTTGTTTACATAAAATAAATTTTATGTTTCTATTAGTTTTCTTTTCCTTTCACTACAGGCATAAATTATTACTATCTACACTAATTACATCTTTGTATTAATGAACACCATTTAAGTTAATATTTATACTAACATTCACAAATTCAACATTTATTTGTTTCTTCAAAATTACTTTAAATCAAGTTGTGAAAATTTACATTATCCACATCTATTATCATAAAATTTTATAGTTACACTAAATTGCAACCACTATACCAAATTTCTACATTTATTCTTAACCAAATTAGAAATTATATTAATTCATTTTATTAAATATCATAAATTTAACGGGTCGTTACAATCTCCCCCACTCAAAACTTTTCGTCCCCGAAAAGGAAAAAGAAGGGAGAAGGAAGAATAAAACAGTAATCTTATTTTCAAATATTAACTTAAACAATAATTTACTAACTTTATTTTCTTAAATAAAATATACCTGTTTATAATCATTATATTCTTTTATACTTAAATTATTAAAGTTGGGAAAATATTTTCAACAAAATTCTAAGTCTAAAATTTACGGAAAATTTTGGCAGAGTCTCCTTTGTACGGAGGGACTCTGGAGAAAATATAATATCCAAATATACAAATATATTACACATATTATCCAAATAAAATATCCCAACACGGGAAAATATATAAAATAGCGCTTTATACGTAATCCGGAAATGTACCTATTTGTCGGGCAATACGCTTATTATTACGGAACCAAAAGCAGTAGCAGTTGCTTCCATAACCTGTATTTTCTTATAAGCCTAAAAGGTTAAATATTTATTTTAAAATGAACTATTCTAGTGGATTCAATCATTCATATCCAATCAAATGCAACAACCATACATTTTAACAAACAGCACACACCGCAAACAAAATCATTCAATCAAACAAACAATTAGTTGTTAAGTTCAAATTCCGAAATTGTACGAAATGTAAAATAACTATCAAGTGCGTCCTTTACTCAACAGTCTTAGATGGAACAAAGATAGATTATTTCTCCATCCAACAACTTCAAAATTCCTTACCCAACAACCATACATCAACCAAACAATTCAAATCAACACCAAAATAGCTTATTATACATTTATTTCATACTTCAGTGGTTTGATTTTCTTCCCATCATTTATGAGGGATTTCTTTGTTCTTACAAGTTTTATTTTCCAATTATCCCAAAATTCATTATATTTGTATTTCCTTTTTATTACTTAAGTTTATAAAATAATTCTCATTAATAACAACAAATATTTTGAATATCTTCCTTTCTTTACTCTTTACTTGTAAGGTTTCCCTTAAATTCTTAATCTGCTAACATTCATTCTTATAAGTGGAAGTTTTTATTTATTCATTAACTATGAATTGCAGTCATTTAATTTTTCCTACTTTCCATTATATTAGAATAGGGAAGATTAAAACATACTTAAGTCAATAATCATACAATCAATTCTTATTTTGAATTTCATTTTATATACTTAGGTTCATATCATCTATTAATAATTCATAACCCTTTTTCAGTAAAATTTCAATTATAACCTAAGTTTATACCATTAAATTCTTATTATAACAGTAATTTATTGAATACTTCATTTTTCCTAAATTCCTACTTGTAAAATATTCAATTCCAGTTTCTCATTTAACGCTTCAACTTTTATATTTGGGTAAGTTATTTATGTTAAGGAAATTGCAATTGAACTTATACAAGTTTAATCTCCATTCTTTTAATTAAATTTAATGTTTATCCATATTACTCTTTGTCTCATATGTATGCAAATTCCTCTTTATAGCTTTGCAATTATTCTCTTATTTCAATTAGAGGTTTCAATTCATTTATTACTTAACTTTTATTTCACTACAATTTAACAATTGATTAATTAATGGAGAATTTTAGAATTGGATTCCGGGTCAGATTTCAATTTATTTCAAAATAATAGATAAATAAGTTCTTACAACTCAAAATCTCTAATTATAGTTAGAACAATAAAAGAATTTTTTTTTTATAGAAAATTTCATAATAAACCTGCAGCAGAATTTACTACAGTGGCCTTTCCCCTTCGAAACTCGAAATGAAAGTCGATGATGCGGCCGTCATCACCGAATTTATTTTCCAGTGACAGAGAGGAAAGTACAGAATTTAATTTTTTCCAAAATCTTCTTTTTAAAACATTTCTTCCGAATTATACTAAAAATTTATAAAAAAAAATACTTATAAACCAAATCATTATACTTTATAAATCCTTTGAAAACAGATTTTCAAAATCCCGGACTTAAGTTCTAAAATCTCCAATTTGATTTATTATAATTTCAACTTAGCTTCAATTATTATAAATATTTTTATTTCCTAACACCCAATCTATAGCAACCAAATAGATATATATCTTTATAAAAATATTTTTATATATAGAAAATATAATAGGCAAAATTCTTTCATTCACCTATATTAAAACAAATATTATGTTGGTCTGTCCTATTAAGTGTTTAGAAATCCCTATTGATCACATAGCGTCCCATGCATCAACCAGAATTTATAAATACAAAACGGAACAGATTAACACAATACTAAAATCTTTTTATAACACTAACAAATACGCTCTCTCATATATATACACTCAGCGACTCCCATAGGGTATTACTACCCTATTAACAAAGAGTCAAACCCCACAAAGCCAAGGTTTATCGCTAAACCAAAGCTTTGATACCAACTGTAACATCCCGCCTTTTCGCACACTTTAAACCGACACACGTGCCAATTCAAAGCATACGCAAGGGCGGATTGTTATGGGGTAAATAAGAAAAACAGAGAAGAAATAAAACAAAATAGAATCTCACAGCGGAAGGATAAAATATAATAATCAATATACAGTTCATGATAACTGTTTACAAAATATTTATTTTACTTATACAATGAATATCAGAGTTACACATACCAATACAATCAATGCAGCGGAAATTTAGAGTGTGGTGCAATACTATAGATAATAATAATACGACTCCTTCGTCTTCGTCCTTCAAAGCTAAAGTCTTCGATCCTGAAACGCTCGGACTGACCCGAGCGAATTTGAAAAGACAAAAACACTCGAGTCAGACTAAAAGATCTTATGTGAGTTAAATTAACAGAAATAAATATGAGTACAGTAACTCAAGAGATGTTCGGGATTTACATCTCCTAAGGATCCGTTAAACTATTTACTATGTAGTATATTGCGCTATTATAATAGTGTCTATTTATAAAATAAACTTACTTTTAAATAGCGTTAAGGGGTTACCCATATAGCCCTTAACACAAATAATGCCAATAGTCTATACAGTACCGTAATACCTCCTGATCGGGAAGCTACCAGAGGATACTCCATAGGTACGACACAAATAGAAACTCGTAGTAAAGGCTCGGTATGGTAGGTGACACGGCACAACTAGGCAATGCCAGGGTAGATATACCAATTGCTATCCAGGCTGGTGGAAACGCGTAGCCGCAGTTACCGCCCACCTCGGACTAACTCCCCAAAATCAAAATATAGAAGTGGCCACTGAATCAATCCAAGTCAAAGTATAATATCGAAGAGGAGCGTCCGATCAGAGGAATGACCTCATTGGCCTGAGAATCGCTCCTGTTTTAGCCACCTTATGCCAACTCACGGGAGTTGGGTCCACGTATTTACCTTACAGGAAACGTCGCCACCACCTACTTCATTCTGGAATCTCCACCGCGTACACGGTTAGTCAAAGTGGTTTTCGGTATCGACAGAGAGTATGTCCATATCCGATCCCGGTCTCTTTGCCAACCAATCGTTATTATAACACCGCGGTCATTTAAAAATAGTTTATACCTTAAAACTAGAATATAATCCATTTCAAAACCATAATATTACGATATCATTTCTTCTTTAAAACCCAAAAAGATTCATTTTGATATTATTTTTATAAAACCCAAATCAATGATATCATTTCCCAACTATAAATCCTTTCCAAAAATTATGCCACTTTTAAAATTTATAATTCCTTGTAACCAAATATTTGAAGATTAACTTTCAACATAATACTTCGAAATCCATAGTTTTTAAAACCATTACTTTCAAAACTAAATGGTTTGGATATTCAACAATATATAAAATAAGTGATTTAACTTTATGGTTACTTTGTACGGAAAATAATTTACATGGCTTTGTGAATATTTCTTTACTCAATGTTAAAACCATAATCCAAAATATTATTTCAAGTCCCAACCATTCCAATTTTATATATTTTTATATCCATCTTGAGGGTTACTATTTCAACTAAAGTTGGATTTTTATTCTTTCAACAAATCAAATGTTCTATTAATTAGTTTTGAACATTCACATAAAATCCATAAATAATAAGACTTTAATTTCTAGTAATAAAATATATATTTTCCAATTCAAATTATACTAGAATATTCATTTCAATTTATTTTGGGAAAAATCCAATTGTAAATATACTATCTTAAAATTTCCAATTTAACATTTAAACATAGGATATAAATTATCAAACTCCATTTTCTAAATTTTCTTCCATTTTAATAAAGAGATTTATACACCTTTTTATTTCAAAATTTTCAACTTCATATGTATATAAATATGGAAGAAAACATTTATTCAGTATAAAATTTAAGATTTTTATAAACCGTATTCCATCCAAACCATAGAAATCTCATTAAAAATAGTTATATATAGACCGCGGTGCCTGTATATAGTTTTCTATCCTATGGTCAAGTGATACGGATATTTATCATTTCAATCCGCAATTTAAAAAAATAAAACTGCGGTTGTATATCATTTCAAACCGCAATCCCGAATGAAATGTAAATGCATACTAACTTGTAGTTTAATGATATCCAAATAAAACATTCATTCAACAACACATCCATCATCCAATCACACATCGATCAATATCAATCAATAACAATTATATATTTGGAAATATACAACAGGTAATAATTGGCAGTTTAATTCAAATTATATTTATCAACTATTTATCTAACAGTTTATTTTCAGTGATAATTGACATAACTGTTAACTAGCAGTTCTTATGCAAACAATAATTTCTAACAGCCAATTAATACGCAATCAATCAATTTAATTAACAGCTAAATTCAATAAAATGCAATTCAACAGATATGGGTGAAATAACATGCCAAAAGCTTATAAATAAATTTCTATTCAATTCTAAAATTTATTTAACAAACATAAAAGCTTCTAGTAATTGTGAGTGGGTTAAAACACTCACCTTTTGAATTTAAATCGAATGTAAATCCGATTTAAACCCAAAATTTGACGGTCTCTAAATTTATCCAAACCAGCGTCATCAGATCCGGAATTTAATTACGATCCTAACAAAAGAAATTTCATGTGAAACGGAGTTCGTATGTGAAAGTTATCACAATTAAACGATTTGCAATTGAAATAAAAAAAATTAAAAATAAACAAAACAAAAATAAAATACCGTGCCACATCCACCTTCCCTCGTGAAAAACACATATGCTTCTTCTTGATTGCTAACTTTGTTCCGTAATTTTTCTTTTATTTCGATTTACTTTAATTTTCCTCCTTATTATATGAATGTATGTATTTTAAAAGGTTTGAAAGAAAAAGAAGATTTGAAAAAGAAGAATTGAAAAAAAATGATCAAAATAAGAACTGAAAATGGAAGAGAAGATCTAGATTTGAAAAGAAGAAAGTTTGAAATAGAAGTAAATTTGAAGAAGAAGAAGAAGAATATTTGAAGAGAAAGAAGAAAAAAAAAATTAAAATGAGAGATAATAAGGAGCTTTGAGAAAAACAAAAAAAAAAAAAAAAGAAGAAGAAGAAGAAGAATATTTGAAGAGAAAGAAAAAAAAATTAAAATGAGAGATAATAAGGAGCTTTGAGAAAAACAAAAAAAAAAAAGAAGAAGAAGAAGAAGAAGAAGAAGAATAGCATGGAGGCTAGGGTTAGAGTTAGGAGAAACAAAATGTAATAGAAGAATAAGAAGTAGGTTATTTATAAGGTTAGAGTTAGGTTTAGGGACAAATAGATTTGAAAGGAGAGGCTGCTATTAATTAGAAATAAAGTGAATATGAACACTTGGTATTGAAATATAGCAAATATGAAAAGTCCTTTTTTTTTTTAAAGTAGCAGGTATTAAAAAGAGGTATTTATTAATTAGAAAGAAAATGAATATGGAGGGACAAAAATAAATGACACGTTTCGTTAGTTTGATTCTAAATTAATTAAGTGCTAGATACAGAAAAATTTGAATACATCATATATATATATATATTCATACTTTAACTGTGTGACAAAATTGCTAAACATACATCAAGTACGATTAATTGGTGACAATATATAGGAATAATCAACAATAAATGTGGATGCAATCACATAAGGATCTAATAGGGAAGGAGATAAAAAGTAACGACGTTGATTAATTCCACTTTCCCACTTTAGCCAATCCAATTACAAAATTTTATAAAATTTCTCTCCTTTGATTTCTTAAACAATTTTAATAACTAACAACATGTTCTATGTTAATTCAATCATTAATCATTTCGCCAATTACCAAATTAAATTTCAATTATTCGCAATAAATCAAATTATAAATTTTTCATTCCAATAAATAAAATAAAGCTTGATTTATTTTTTCTTCCATCCTTATTAATTCCACAACTTGTTCAATTTGAAAATCATTATCATCTTTTCCAAATGTTACCTTAATTTAACACTTATGTAACGTATTATTAGATTCGTTGCAAGATTTCAATTTCAATCCCCATTTCTTAATATACTCAAATTCTGGACATTTTTATTTCCTTACCCATAAGTGTAACATTTATTGCCAATTCCATCCAAATTTAACAGGTAACCCTTAACAATGTTTTCAATCCAAAGGTTATACTTAAGTTTACGTTGTATTCTACAACTTATCATATTATGAAGAAAATTCACATTATTCCCCAATATTACCTTAATTCATATTAACTTAACATTAAATTTACTCTTCATTCTATTATTAACCTATTAGTGTTAAATAGATGAAATTAACATTGGTTTTACACTCTATTACGTAGATATCCTTAAATTTTATCTAAGTTTATATTTACATAATATTCCAACATTAAATTTCATCCAATTTTTTTTTCTTCCTTTTTATTTTAATTAAATCCAATTTCCCTAAAGTTACATTCAAACAAGTAAATTTTGATTTCCAATCAATCATTATACTATAACATTCTTAACATTTTTTTCATTACACTACTAAATTCTACCTTGATAAGTTTACGCTTTTATTGCTTTACTTTCACACTTCCGTTAGAATATAAATTAATTCTAAAGTAACGTTTATTGTTGAGCCCGCCATTTTAATTACTCATATTTAGATGAACGTTATTTCAAATAAGTTCATTGACTCATTTAAATTAGGTAGTTTATAGTAGTTGTTATCCCACCCTTACAATTATTTCCTACCAACGTGCTACCAACTCCTTTAATTAAAATTTGAATTCCAAACCTTATTTAATATACTAAGTAAGATAAATAACATATATAGATTGCTACCAACTTTCCTTTTCTTGCATCTATGTGTTTATTACTTGACACACCAGTAAATATTACATATACACAAAATTCCGTTATCACTTGCCTAACAAGGTTATTATCACTTAAGATCTCACTGCATCCACATTTTCACATTTTCATTTCCTAGTTTCTTTACTTTATTCTACATAATTTATTACAAATGGGATTTTCTTTGGTTTACATCTTATTTGTATTTAACATTTCTCAATCACCAATTCATTTCACTTTAACTGCGGTAAATTGGCGGATAAATTGAATTTGATTCCCAAAATCTAAATTAACAAGAAACAAGGGTAGGTAACATACAATAGTCATTACTCCAAATTCTAGTCACCTAAATAGTCTTTTATTCCTTGCAAATAAATGTTACTATTTATTTTCATAGTACAAATCTCAATGATTATCCCATTTTAATTTGCTTAGGCCATTTATTTCACTATAAATATCTACATAAATGGGTAATTTATTCAATTCATTAAGTGTCAATTCGATTAAGCCCTGTTTATATCTTTATGCATTCTTCTATAACTTTACAAAAGGGAATAACTTTTAAACTCATACACTTAATAACAAAACCGTTATAAATCCAATAAACTTCCAAATCCAAGTTTGTACACATTTTACACAACTATTATGATTTCTCACAAACGTTGAATTTATTAAATGACCATTTATTATAATTTAATTCCCTTAATTGAATCAAATGCTTATTATTATATATATTCTTTTCATTCTACCATTCCTTCCCATTATAAATTCATTAACGTATTTACACATCTCTATCTTTCAAATATAAAATAACCAAACTGATTACAAACACTGTTTCTATCAATTTTCATAAGTTTGTTCAAAACTATACTTTTGTTTACATAAAATAAATTTTATGTTTCTATTAGTTTTCTTTTCCTTTCACTACAGGCATAAATTATTACTATCTACACTAATTACATCTTTGTATTAATGAACACCATTTAAGTTAATATTTATACTAACATTCACAAATTCAACATTTAATTGTTTCTTCAAAATTACTTTAAATCAAGTTGTGAAAATTTACATTATCCACATGTATTATCATAAAATTTTATAGTTACACTAAATTGCAACCACTATACCAAATTTCTACATTTATTCTTAACCAAATTAGAAATTATATTAATTCATTTTATTAAATATCATAAATTTAACGGGTCGTTACATTATATTTCATTAAGTAGTTTTATTCGAAATATTTTTTAAAAAGTATATGTATATTTTAAATTAAGTATGTAGGTAGATTGATATAAATGGATTTAATGTATTTTGAGGGATTAAGTATTTAAATTATTTTGAACCTTACATATGAGTACTTGGATGTTTCAGAGGGATTAAAGATTGAGAATCTATTCCATGAGGAAATTGGATTTGAAAAGTGTTTCAAAAGAAATTTTGAAATTGGAATTATATCTCGTAAAGATATTTTGAGAAAATAAATAATTGGGAATTATTTATTGTGTGATGGATGTTTGTGAATATTAATTGATAGTTAAATCACCGACAATCAATATTGGACAAATGCGTTGATCGTTTCGAAGAGACCGAGATCGAGATTTATTTCTCGAAAACCACTTCGATCTGGTTTGTACGTTTCGTGGGAAAACAAGTTCGGAGTCGAAGATGGAGCAGTGAAGTGCAAGGGCTATTCGCTACTAATCCTGAGGATACATCCAAAATGGATGAAGTAGGAGGAGTGCCTTCGGTTCCGCTCGAACCCGGGATGGACTTGTATGGACGAATGCTTTTGGAACATCGTCAGGTGGGCGATAGGCATTCTAAATGAAACGTTCTAAAAGGCAACGCTTAGCCTCAAGCCTCATCAAATGGGAATGACTGAAAATCAGGGGTTATGCAGTAAGCCTTCGTGGGTAGCACCCACTTTAGAGTAAGGTCATCCCTGTCGAGGTGTCCCTTTTTATTTAGGCTTGGTGGTGCGGTTGCTGATCCCAACCGCGGGGTGATCTTATTCGGAACTGTCCAGTATGGGATGGTTTCAGTCTTGTGTTGTAGGGGAGCGAGCGTACTCCTCGGTACTGTGATCTAGACCACGTACTGTGTCAGATGGTACCCCAGTGCCTAGTCATTGTTGGAAATCCATTCTCCCTACGAGCCTTGTACGAGTTTTGTTTGTATTACCCACTTTGTGGCTAGTAGCTGGAATTTAATAGATGTAACAATTTCGGCTATTTTATAAGTATTTATAAATAGACCCTATTATAATATCAAAGGATTTTGTAAAAAGTGTTTTAGCTATCGTAAGGTAAAAACCTGACATGTTTATTTGTGGCATGGTCTTACAAGATGCTTTTGTTTTCAAAAGGATTTTGAAACTTTAATAATCAATTGGGATGCATTATTATCAACTGGTATTCTAGACTGACTCGGGTGTTATTTCATTATAATGCTCAAGTCAGACCGAGTATTATACGTTCAGGACAGGATGCTATGGAGCAGAAGAGGAGCTGAAGTCCGAGACGCATTATACGTACTTATATATATATATCCGCTGCGCTGATTGTATGGATTTGTCTGTCTGGTAATATTGTTGTATGAGATACTCTGATGATATGATGTATAAAACAGATATAGTTTCATTTTGTGTAAAGATCTATTATTGATTATTATATTTTATTCCGCTGCGACTGTGAGATTCTGATATTGTTTAGTTTCTTCTTCTTCTATCTCTTTTTCTTTAACCATAATGGTTCGTATTTCTATTCCACTTGAGTTAATTGATGTAGAATAGTGTTGACACGAGGGGTACGGATTTGCGGGCTGTCACACCATCACTTAGGGAATCTCTATACCGTAGCTACTCGGTGTAGAGATAATCAATAGGTCATCATATCGTTCTCGCAAATACCTGGTCTTCACTACCAGTCTTCAAATGCTATCCATAACGTCGTATTATTATTCGGAATGGGTTATATGACACAAGGTCCTCTCCCGGCTAAACCGAATAATGAGCGCAAAATTTAAAAACATATGGATATGGATTTCAGTTAAGTCACAACTTCAAAATTCAAAACTATTTCAAATGTTTTAAACAAATTATCATTTCAAATCTTTAAACAAAAAGATTCATTTCACAAAGTTTACCCAATTTCACCAAGATCCATTCATGGATTTCAAAACAATTTCTGTTTAATTGGATTAATCCATTTAATCTTTAAATCAAAGATTTAATATATAGCTTTCAAAACATTTCCTAAGATTCATTTATAACTTGGAAAACCGTTTTTCAATTCAAACTTGAAATTCCTATAATACAAGTTGGAAATTCATTTCTTATATGAAAGCATTTATCACTTTAAAACAAACAGTTTTTATTTTGGAAAAATCTGATTTCAATTATACAAGTTAAAGTTTTTTTCAAACTTGGGTTAAGTTTAACTCCCAAAACAACACTTTGAAAATGGTTTTAAAACCCATATAAACTTGTATGACCTTCTATATCATAAATTCTCAAAATAGAATTCAATTTCAAATATTTGAATTCAAATTTAGATCAAATTTTCAAAACTAAATTAAGTTATTCAAAATAACCTTTATCTTTGAAATTCTTCTTCAAAGGTTTTTTTTCACACTTTAAATCCGATCCATTTCTAAAACCATTGGATTCAAAAAATTCAATTTTTAAATTTATTTCAAAAATTTGTGACTTAACCGATTTCCACGTGCAATCCATATTTGTCTGTGTATAGTGTAGTCCAAGGAGTTTCACACGATAGTGCACAACAAAAACCATCACAGATATATCGATAAGCGGTATAACCCATAATGCTTATCTTCATTCACCGATTCATAGATAAAATAAATTTATCAATCACAAGATTCACTAATACGATTCGATGTGGGTTTCGGATAACCAACTGGGATCCGACTCCCTATCGCATCGAGATCCAAATGTCGTTTTACGGGTCAAGGGTTTGCATATTCATATAACAATATATTCATCATAAATATAACAACTCAGCACAAAGCATTACATAGCATCATATCACATACCAAATATATCAATCCATCACATAGCATTTAATAGCAATCAAACATCTACAATTAAGATGCATAAATCGTTTGGTTTTTAATTTATCACAAACATAATTACTTTCATTAGAAATCTTTAATCAATGATAAATTATCATTAACTACGATTAATTTAGTCTTAATTACCTTCATAAATTTATCATTCTTTAATTAATTATCTTAATTAATTAACCTTAATTGTAACTAATTAAAATTTAATTACTTTTATTAATTAATTATTCCTTAATAAATTACTTTAATTAATAAACCGCATTAATTAATTATTCTTTAAAGTAATTAACTCTTAATATTTGATTAATCAATCTTCAATCATTAATTATCTACCCTTAATTACTTTCACTAAGTAATTATTGCATTTATTTAATCATTTATTAATTAGTGAATCAATTAACTTAAATTACTAATTAATTTACTTTATGTGATAACCCGAATTTTAGGGCATCTATTAATTGGTAATTAACAGTATTAAATTTATTGAAATACTAATTTGTAAATTTAGCAAATAAAATTCTGATAAATATCTGGATATATAAGATGGATTTGAATTTATAATTTTTTTGTATATGCAAAACTCATCATTTCTTTGAAAAATATGATATGATAACTATTTTATTATTATGCGTACATATATGGTTTGTGAGTGAAACTTGGATTTAAAGATTCAAAATGATATTTTGAAAATAAATTTAACACTAGTATGTATAAATATTTATTTATTAAATAATTTGTATAAATTGGTTTCATATATTTTATTTTGTTTTGTTATTTAAAATTACATAAATACAGGTAAAAAGGGATTTAATAAAGGATAATACTTTAAATTTTACATAAGATGTATATATATATATAAAAGCATTTATAGGTAAAGATAAATTTAGAGGTATAGTATAAAAATTTCATAAAAAAACTTATTAAACATAAATACATGTAAAATAACAAATGGAGGCTAAGAATTACACGAATTACAAGTGTAACTAATTTGATCATACAAATTAACAAGTGTTATCTTGGTTAAGACAAGTGGCAAAATATTTTCTCTAATTGAAATTTCAAATAACAAAAAAAAGGGAGAGGAAATAAAAAGCTGCTCATTTTAAAATTTCTTCCTACCTTATTTTCTAAACTAAAAACCTGATAACAAGAACTGAATCAAACTCAAAAATTTTCAATCCGAAAATGATTCAACAACTCAGAAAAGAAAAAAATTCTTGTAACATAAAACCAGGTTTCAGTTTCTTCTCAACTTGGAAAGAAAACTAAATAAAACAAACAGTAAGTAATATATGTTATATATGTTATGGGTTATATATGTTACAGGTTTCAGTATGTTATATATCGTCAACAAACATGTTGCAAACATCATCAACCTGCATGCAAATATCATCAACCTGCATGCAAATATCGTTATGGGTTATATATGTTGCAAACATCATCAACAAAGGATGCAAACAATATGTTATATATGTTTAAATTTCTTCTGGAACTAGTAAAGAAAAAAAAACAACAGTAAGTTTTATTTTATTTGATGGAAATTAAGTGATTTAATTTGTAAATTCAAGCAGGTAATTTGAATCAACTCTAGAAAACTTGATTTTTAAAACAAATTTCATGATTTTTAATTTGGTATTGAGTTTGCAATTTGGGGATGATCAGATTGTGGTTTTCGAGCAAGTTCTGGTGACTGAGTGGTTCTGTAGGTTGGGGTTTTGACTGGAGCTTGCCTGATGTTCATTGAAGCTGGGAAAAATGACAAGGTGTTGGGTAGATCGCCGTGGCGTCGGCGATAGTTCAATTAATTTTTTAACCTTAGTTCTGTTGTAGGTCAAAAATTTTGAGCACCGTGTCTTCGATGGAGCTTCAAGTTAATCGGGACGAGGGAGAAAAGAAGATTGAGTTATAAGTGAGGTTGGGATCGGAGGAGTGGCATCTCCGGTGATCGGTGTTGCTTGGTGTAACAACCCGCATATTTATCGGTTGTATATTTAAATATTTTATTTAAATATAACATCAACTGTCGGATCATAGTCCGAAAAGTTACTTTCTGCAAACGGTCGAATTGGGTCTCAAGACCACTTCCATTGAGTTCAAAATGTCATTTGCGATCTTTTTGAGTATAAGCTTCGATATATTTGGAGTAAGTCGAATTTTGCTATTTGCTAAGTGGGCTTTTGGGTTTGGGTTTCACCCAAACTGTTCTATAAACCAACTCAGCCCTTCTCCCCTCCCACTCACTTATTCATTTCGTAAAACTTAAGCTAAAAACTGATAATGGTGGAAGAGAAAGGAAATTAGAAACTCCTAGCCCTAGATCCTCTTGCAAATCCAAATTCTTGCTCCAAAATCAAAGAGAAGCCATTGGCAAGCTCTTCTTCATCTTCTCCAACTCTTCTCCCCTTCAATTTCAGAAAGTTTTCCTAAACCTAACTTAGGAAAATACTTGTTTGTTCTTAGATTGAAGCTTGTTGAGTTGAAGTAGTGATTAGTTGGTCTTCTCCTTGTGTTTTAGCTCCTTCATCTTCTTTGTTTGTGAGGTTAAAAGGTGAGTTTTGAACTCACATCTACCTCTCTTGATATCATAAATGTTGGGTATGAATTCCTAACACCATATTCATATGCACTTGCTTTTGGTTTGGAATGAATTGGAGAATATCCAAATTTTTAGTGTTGGGTTCAATTCTTTAAAGATCCTAACTTTGATGTTTGAATATGTTTTTGGTTGCGAATCGGAGAGCTTATGGAGCTGGGGTATCTATTGGCTAAGGCTCCTTAACTCCATTACTCGAAAGGTCGCATTTTGGAAGAACTTGCAATTCATTGGAAAAAAGGGCAGAAACTGCAAATTTATGCAGTTCGGCCGACCGAGCCCTGTAGCCGGTCGACTGACCTGCTCATGTCGAGTTTTTTTTATTTCCTGCATCTGCCCAGCCGACCGAGCCCTGCAACCGGTCGACCGACCTGCTCATGTTTTGCCTGTTTTGCCTAGTTTTGCATATTTTGATTTGTTTTCCAAATTTTATCGATCCAAGTTGCTTCTTAGTGGTTGTTATTGCCTCTTTGACTTTGATAACTTATTTTTGACTTCATCCACGGGTTTTTATAAAATAATCTTTCTAATCATATTAAAAGCTCGTTTCTCCAATTTATAAATTCTATTTAAACACATGCACAATTTCGCACTTCGAGCGAAGTGGAAGGGTGATTAAATGGTTGGGCAAAACACGGACCATGAATCTGTGCGTTTATCTTTCCGATTAATCCCCGACCTATTCAATTGATGGTTTTGACCTTCGGGTTTGGTTTACTAAGGATATGAGGTGAACTTTGTACTGCTTCGGGTGTGAAATTAACTAATGGATAGTAAACCGTTTAGTGCGAACGGGTGATTATGGGACTCACGTTACCACTTTTCGGATTCCTCTCTGGGAGTTTGTGACACATGCTGTCTTTGGGATAGTGTCTTCGGACTGTCTCCTCTGGCTTGTTGCCTTTAATATCGCTTTTGGAGTTGGTCCTTTGCCCTGACTCGAAAGATATTTGGGGTTGTCGGTTACCTTTAGTATGGATTTCGGAGTGGTTTCTTCACCACCGCTCAAGGGATATTGGAGTGGTTTCTTCACCACCGCTCAAGAGATATTGGAGTGGTTTCTTCACCACCGCTCAAGAGATATTGGAGTGGTTTCTTCACCGCCGCTCATGATGTTTCATTGATATTATATTCCCTGGGTATTGCTTTTCTGTATTGGTTCTTTGGACCCACAAGAAATATAGCGTTTACCTTGTGGAACTCGTATTTATCGGTATTGTTGTTTGCCTTTATGGCTTGCTTTGGGATATTCTTATCCTTTGTTTTTATATGTTGCCGATGATATGAGGCTTGTTCTATATGATTCATCTTTCGTTAGATGATTGTGTTATCTCTTTTAGAGATATCTATTATGCTTTGTAACCTTGCAGGTTTATTGTTGTTCAGTTTATCTATCTGATTTGTTTAGCTAGACTAATCCATGTATTTTATACTCGGGTCAGACCGAGTTGTTTTAGGTTAGGTGCTTTTGGACTTAGCCTATTTTGCTTCCGCATGGACTACTCCGCTAGCTTCTCTTTGTCGTAGCTTTTTGTGTAGTCCCATTTTGTAGTAACTCTGATATGTATTCATCTGGAACTCGTCTGTATATTGTGGTTTGCTATACCACTCGACATGTATTATTTTGTATACTCTGCAATGTATCAGTATATGTGTATATGATGATTTACTGTTCTGTGATGTATATTGCATTTGAGTTGTCATATTCTGTTTTGATAGATCCTTCAACCACCTATGGTTTTGTTTTAATTAATCTAGGTATGTCGACATACTTGGTATGTTTATTGTCGATGTATTCAATAGATAATTAGAGCAAGACTATAGACGGTCGCTCCCAACCAGCCTTATTCTCCGTGTTAGTTGACGGCATTACTTTGTAGTGTCCTTGGCTAGCGTGGGCATAGAGGTGGGGCGTCAGAGCGTGGTATCAGAGCTGAGTTCAGAGCAAGATATGATAAATACAGAATAGATGCACATATTATATTACATCAAAGTGTACAAGTGATACAAATCTTTGAATCATTGTGTCTCTTTATTCCATCAAGGTTAGATAGAGTTTGGGAATACGTCTAGGAATGCATTTTATTCCGTAGTATTCCATCTTGAATCATCTACCTTGTGAATAATCTTGTTCTTATCTTACCTTCAGCGTATTGCTGGAAGAGGCAGGGGACAACGTTCGGTTGTTGGGCAATCCAGTGGCTCACATCCGGATGGTGTTTATATGTCTGCCGATCAGTTTATGGAATTGTTTAGGAGCATTCAGCCTCCAGCTCCTACTCGGGTATCTCCACCTCGCAAGTCTACCTTTGCACGCCTGTGCAGTGATTTTGTTCATCTTGGAGGAAAGCCGTTTAAGCGCTCCGAGTCTGTTCTTGAAATCCAAGCTTGGGTTCGCACGTGCAAACGTATCTTCTCTAGAATGGATATTTCTGACCATGATAGAGTTCTTGTAACTTCTAGCTTATTGCAAGAGCGTGCCTTTGATTGGTACGAGCTTCTTGTAGCCGAAATTGATGAGTCTGCTCTTTCTTGGACTCGGTTTCGGGAACGATTCGAACTCAAGTTCATTCTTGAATCTGAGAAAGCTTTGTTGGCCCGGCGCTTCCTTGAGTTGAAGCAAGGGAAATCTTCTGTTTCTGAGTATGTTGCATCATTCGAGGCTTCATCTAAGTATTGTCTCGAATTCATTAGCACTTCTTATAAGAAAGAAACTGAACTTTGTCTCTGGTCTTAAGAAATATCTTAAGAAGTCTTTGTTGCTCCAGCTTAAGCTTTCTTTTGAGGAGTTGGTACATTCTGCACTTCATCTTGAAATCGTCGAGAAGGAGTGTGATAGTGGTAATGAGGTTGAGGTTCGTAAGAACCCCAACAAAAAGCAGTCTCCCTTAGATAAGCAGGAATTTTTCCCTTCCAAGAAGAAAAAGCCCGTTGAATCTGATTCTCAGTCTCAGCCTGCCGGAACGCCTTCCATTCGGAAGTGTTTCAATTGTGGTTCTCCTGATCATATATTCGAGCTTGTCCTAAGCCTCTCTTCTGCCGCTATTGCAAGAAGGAAGGTCGTCGTAGTTCCACTTGTCCCATTGCTCTGAATAATTCACCATCTGGCAAGTTAAATGTAACAGGTGCTTCTGGAGGCCCTTCTCGGGGATAAGGTATGTCTCCATCTATTTTGGAAAGTTTCCATTCTTTTTTTTCTTTGTGATTTCGATTCCAATTTGATTGCATCATTTTATTCTTTAAGCCCTCATGACGAGGAGAGTGTTGATTCTCTCATTCTTGTAGTTTGAGAATTTTTTGGTATTTTTAGTCTTGTCTTAGGATTATCACCTAAGAAATTCTTTGAGTGGTATTAAGGTCTTTTCAGCTCGACCTTGCCACCGGTTTTGATTTGGCTATGAGTTGCGGAGGTTAGCACTCCACTTACCGCATTCTGCACTCGTTGTGATTCTTATGAATGATTTATTATGTCATTCAGTTTGTCTAGCTCATTTCATCCATTTTATGAATTGAGTATTCTGCGAATATTGCGATGACTCCATTCTCATGTTTATTGATTTTTGGTGAAATTCGCAATCTTTGCAAATCTTTTTCATAAGATTTATTTATAAGTATAACTAGATTTTTGTTCTTAAAAAAAATAAGGAGAATTTTTTTTAAAAAGTTTTAGAAACATGTTTATCATGAAAGATTGTTTTGTGATTGTATTGCCCATTGAGTGCTTTAAGAATTCTGGTCGATGCACTTGATCAACGTTATCGATAGGAATCTCCTAAACACTTTGATGAGACAATCAGACATAGTAAATTGACTTGAAATAAGGAAATTTTTCCAGAAAGATGATTTCATGAAGGTAAATGAAATTTTGAAGCTTTAGCTCTTCGGTAAAGTATATTATTTGAAAAAAAAACTATTTTTGGATACCCTTATTCTTGGGATTCCCGAAGGGAACCAAGACTTTATCTTTTGCTCCAAAGCTAATCGTATTGGTTTGGATGTCGTTCCCTTGCAAAAGAGGACGCGCTATCACTTATGTTTCTAAACTATTAAATCTTACCGAGACTAGATATGCCACCTATGATCTAGTGCTCGCAGCTGTTGTTTTCGCTTTTTGTAATTGACATCATTACTTTTGGGTGAGGGATTTTTGCTCTCCTTACCAATCATAATTTTGAAATGTTTATTTTCTCATAGGGAACATAATGTTGGTTCCAGTTCCTAGCATCTTATGATCTTGATCTTTTAATTCCCGTAAGAGGGATCGTGTTGCCAATGCATTTAGTTGTAAGCAACAAGTGATGGTTTCTTTGTTGATGTCCGAATGGAATGATCTTTTTACCAAGTTCATTGGACGTTTTGTTGTATTTCATTTTGTTGAGCTTCGGATCATTTGACGTATTGTTTGTACCACGTCGGTGTTCCAAATTATTTTGAGCTTAGGAATCCATAGAATTCTCTGAGCAAGCAAGTTCGAACTTATCCATTTGTGCACTTTGTGGTGAATTTCTTATTCTGTTATTCTTTTGTGTTGATATGTTTGTGGTTGTTACTTCTTATTTCTTCTTAAGAATTGCGAGGACGCAATTTATTTAAAGAGGGGAGTCTGTAACAACCCGCATATTTATCGGTTGTATATTTAAATATTTTATTTAAATATAACATCAATTGTCGGATCATAGTCCGAAAAGTTACTTTCTGCAAACGGTCGAATTGGGTCTCAAGACCACTTCCATTGAGTTCAAAACGTCATTTGCGATCTTTTTGAGTATAAGCTTCGATATATTTGGAGTAAGTCGAATTTTGCTATTTGCTAAGTGGGCTTTTGGGTTTGGGTTTCACCCAAACTATTCTATAAACCAACTCAGCCCTTCTCCCCTTCCACTCACTTATTCATTTCATAAAACTTAAGCTAAAAACTGATAATGGTGGAAGAGAAAGGAAATTGGAAACTCCTAGCCCTAGATCCTCTTGCAAATCCAAATTCTTGCTCCAAAATCAAAGAGAAGCCATTGGTAAGCTCTTCTTCATCTTCTCCAACTCTTCTCCCCTTCAATTTCAGAAAGTTTTCCTAAACCTAACTTAGGAAAATACTTGTTTGTTCTTAGATTGAAGCTTGTTGAGTTGAAGTAGTGATTAGTTGGTCTTCTCCTTTTGTTTTAGCTCCTTCATCTTCTTTGTTTGTGAGGTTAAAAGATGAGCTTTGAACTCACATCTACCTCTCTTGATATCATAGATGTTGGGTATGAATTCCTAACACCTTGTTCATATGCACTTGCTTTTGGTTTGGAATGAATCGGAGAATATCCAAATTTTTAGTGTTGGGTTCAATTCTTTAAAGATCCTAACTTTGATGTTTGAATATGTTTTTGGTTGCGAATTGGAGAGCTAATGGAGCTGGGGTGTCTATTGGCTAAGGCTCCTTAACTCCATTACTCGAAAGGTCGCATTTTGGAAGAACTTGTAATTCATTGGAAAAAAAGGGCAGAAACTGCAAATTTATGCAGTTCGGCCGACCGAGCCCTGTAGCCGGTCGACCGACCTGCTCATGTCGAGTTTTTTTATTTCCTGCATCTGGCCAGCCGACCGAGCCCTGCAACCGGTCGACCGACCTGCTCATGTTTTGCCTGTTTTGCCTAGTTTTGCATATTTTGATTTGTTTTCCAAATTTTATCGATCCAAATTGCTTCTTAGTGGTTGTTATTGCCTCTTTGACTTTGATAACTTATTTTTGACTTCATCCATGGGTTTTTATAAAATAATATTTCTAATCATATTAAAAGCTCGTTTCTCCAATTTATAAATTCTATTTAAACACACGCACAATTTCGCACTTCGAGCGAAGTGGAAGGGTGATTAAATGGTTGGGCAAAACACGGACCATGAATCTGTGCGTTTATCTTTCCGATTAATCCCCGACCTATTCAATTGATCGTTTTGACCTTCGGGTTTGGTTTACTGAGGATATGAGGTGAATTTTGTACTGCTTCGAGTGTGAAATTAACTAATGGATAGTAAACCGTTTAGTGCGAACGGGTGGTTATGGGACTCACGTTACCACTTTTCGGATTCCTCTCTGGGAGTTTGTGACAAATGCTGCCTTTGGGATAGTGTCTTCGGACTGTCTCTTCTGGCTTGTTGCCTTTAATATCACTTTTGGAGTTGGTCCTTTGCCTTGACTCGAAAGATATTTGGGGTTGTCGGTTACCTTTAGTATGGCTTTCGGAGTGGTTTCTTCACCACCGCTCAAGAGATATTTGAGTGGTTTCTTCACCACCGCTCAAGAGATATTGGAGTGGTTTCTTCACCACCGCTCAAGAGATATTGGAGTGATTTCTTCACCGCCGCTCATGATGTTTCATTGATATTATATTCCCTTGGTATTGCTTTTCTGTATTGGTTCTTTGGAGCCACACGAAATATAGCGTTTACCTTGTGGAACTCGTATTTATCGGTATTGTTGTTTACCTTTATGGCTTGCTTTGGGATATTCTTATCCTTTGTTTTTATATGTTGCCGATGATATGAGGCTTTTTCTATAAGATTCATCTTTCGTTAGACGATTGTGTTATCTCTTTTAGAGATATCTATTATGCTTTGTAACCTTGTAGGTTTATTGTTGTTCAGTTTATCTAACTGATTTGTTTAGCTAGACTGATCCGAGTATTTTGTACTCGGGTCAGACCGAGTTGTTTCAGGTTAGGTGCTTTTGGACTTAGCCTATTTTGCTTCCGCATGGACTACTCCGCTAGCTTCTCTTTGTCATAGCTTTTTGTGTAGTCCCATTTTGTAGTAACTCTGATATGTATTCATCTGGAACTCGTCTGTATATTGTGGTTTGCTATACCACTCGACATGTATTATTTTGTATACTCTGTAATGTATCAGTATTTGTGTATATGATGATTTACTGTTCTGTGATGTATATTGCATTTGAGTTGTCATATTCTGTTTTGATAGATCCTTCAACCACCTATGGTTTTGTTTTAATTATTCATTAGGTATGTCGACCTACTTGGTATGTTTATTGTCGACGTATTCAATAGATAATTAGAGCAAGGCTACAGACGGTCCCTCCCAACCAGCCTTATTCTCCGTGTTAGTTGACGGCATTACTTTGTAGTGTCCTTGGCTAGCGTGGGTATAGAGGTGGGGCGTCACACTTAGACTAGGCGATTCTTTCCGTCGGAGTATTTGTTCCTGTAGGTCGAGCTTGTTGAATTTCGATTTCGAGTTCGTTCGTTATTAGAGCGGTGGGAAATCGAAAGAGAGGATGACCAATTACTTGGGAGTGATGGTCGAGGCCACCGGAATGTCGCCGGCCGTTGGTGCACATGCACCATTTCAATGCACGGTCTTGTTTGTTGAGGAAGTTTCTTACTTGGGTTGATGCTCGAGAAGAAGATGGGTGGACTCGGGTATTTTGTCAGGATTGCTCGCGTGAGTTTATTGTATTAAAAATACTCAAAATTTTATCAGGTGAAAATAAAAGTAGAAGAAAAAAGGGTGGAAGTTCTCGGAAAGGTCTTAGGTAAAACCTGGGTTGGACACGAAGTGAAGTTTTTAAACAATTTCTAAAGATTTATAAAAGCAAGTTAAAAAAAACATAAAGTAAATCAAAATTTAACTAATTGTAAAGAAAAATATTATTCCCTTGTATGATATTTTAAATATTGGTTTAAGAAGTCCTATGATATTTTACTTAAATATTTGAAGTAGAATCTTAAGTCTTTTTTAAACATTAATTTAAATATGTAATCAAGTAGTTAATTAAAGGAGTTATATGTTTTATATTAGAATGAAAGAGATTTCAAGAGTTATTAAAAATTAACAAAGATAAAGGATTTATCTTTAAGTTGATGAAGGTCTTGGATAATAAATGTTTAATTAAATTAAAAAAGAAATTTAAGGAGTAATTAGTTAATTTAAAATTTATTTATTTGTAAAATTGTTTAAGCACAATTACTTAATGGAAGTAAATAAAGAGATTAATTACTCTATATTGTTTAAGTTAATTATTTGGTTTAATAAATTTAAAATAAAATCACTTGATGATGGAATTGAGTTTAATCACTTAGCGAGGTTTATTAAGTGTAATTATTAAGTGAAGTAATTAGTAAGGGTTAAATTAGAGGGTGTAATTAATAGAATAAGAAGTTTATCGAATGACTGTACTTGGGAAACCAGAGAGTTTATCGAATGATCCTATCCGGGTTTTCTATCTTTGCTTTGAAATGGTGAGAATGCCTTTTCATCTCAAGCTTATTTCCTTTTCTTTTGAATGTTGTATGTATGTAGTTGTTACAAATATCGTCTCTAGAAATTGCGGGGACGCAATTTTGTAAGGAGGGGAGATCTGTAACAACCCGCATATTTAACGATTTTATATTTAAATGATTTATTTAAGTATAGCGTCGTTAGTCGGATTTTGGGTCCGAAATGTTACTTTTTTGCAAACGGTCGAAATGGGTCTCAAGACCACTTCCATTGAGTTCAAAACGTCGTTTGCGTTCTTTTTGAGTATAAGCTTCGATATGTTTGGAGTAAGTTGAAATTGGCTACATTTTCTAGTTGGGTTTTGGGTTTGAGTTCAGCCCACTAGCTAACTAAACCCTCTAACTCAGCCCTCTCCTCTCCATTCTCTCATTTTTATTTGTAAAGCTCTACCTAAAACTGAAAATGGTGGAAAGGAAAGGGAATTAGAAACTCCAAACCCTAATTCTTCTTGCTAGCTCATAATCTTGCTCCAAAATCAAAGGGAAGCCATTGGTAAGCTTCTTCTTCATCTTCTCTATCTCTTTCTCTCTTCAATTTCAGAAAGTTCCCTAAAACCTAATTTGGGAAATATGTGTTTTATCCTCCGTTTGAAGCCAGTTGAGTTGAAGTAGAGATTAGTTGGTCATTTCCTTGTTATTGTGCTCCTTCTTCTTCTTCTTCTTCTTTGTCTTTGGGAAAAGGTGAGTTTTGAACTCACATCTACTTCTCTTGATTTCATTGATGTTGGGTATGAATTCCTAGCACTTGTCCATATACACTTGCTTTTAGTTTGGATTGAATTGGTGAATATCCGAATTTTTAGTGTTTGGGTTCAATTCTTTGAAATCCTAACTTTGATGTTTTGATCATGTTTTTGGTGATGAATCGAAGTGCTTATAGGGCCGGGTAGCCGCTTGGCGTAAACCCCTAGCGTCCGTTCTCGTCCAATTGAAAGTTGGGAAAGTTTGCACTTCATTGGTAATAAGTAGGAAATGCAAGAAATTGGGTTCAGTCGACTGGATCCTCTGTTCAGTCGACTAAGCTGAAGCCCGAAATTTTTCTGGACAATTTTCAGTCGACTGAACAGGGATTTCAGTCGACTGACCTGCTCCTGTTTCCCTGTTTTGCCTATTTATGCTCGTTTTGATTGGTTTTCCGGATTTTATCGATTCATGTTGGTTCTTAGTGGTTGTTATTGCCTCTTTGACTTTGATAACTTATTTTTGACTTCATCCATGGGTTTTTATAAAATAATCTTTCTAATCATATTAAAAGCTCGTTTCTCCAATTTATAAATTCTATTTAAACACACGCACAATTTCGCACTTCGAGAGAAGTGGAAGGGTGATTAAATGGTTGGGAAAAACACGGACCATGAATCTATGCGTTTATCTTTCCGATTAATCCCCGACCTATTCAATTGATCGTTTTGACCTTCGGGTTTGGTTTATCGATGATATGAGGTAAACTTTGTACTGCTTTGAGTGTGAAAGTGACTGACGGATAGTAAACCGTTTAGTGTGAACGAGTGGTTATGGGACGCACGTTAACACTTTTCGGATTCCTTTTCGAGAGTTGTGACACATTCCGCCAGTTAGTGGTGTCCAGTACTGGGTCTTCGACCTTCACCACTATGGCTTGTCGCCCTATAGTATCGCTTCCGATGTTGGTCTTTATGAGCCGCATGGGTGATATTGGGTTTGTGCCTTCGGGTTTGTCACCCTATAGTATCGCTTTCTATGTTGGTCGTTATGAGCCGCATGGGTGATATTGGGTTTGGAGTCTTTGGGCTCATGGATCCTTGTTTATACAGTACTGAGCTCGAGCAATCATATGTTTTATTGATATTATATTCCCTTGGTATCGCCCATCGGTGTTGGTCTTTTTGAGCCTCATGATGTATAACGGTTACCTTGTGGAACTTGTATACCTTATGGGTATTTGTTATTTGTCTTTTTGGCTTGCTTTGGGATATTTGTATCCTTTGTTTATCTATGTTGCCAATGATATGAGGCTTGCCTTGATATGTTCATCTTTTGTTAGATGATTGTGTTATCTCTTTTAGAGATATTTGTTATGCTTTGTAACTTTGCAGGTTTATTGTTGTTCAGTTTATCTAACTTATTTGTTTAGCTAGACTGACCCGTGTATTAATTAATCGGGTCAGACCGAGATGTTTCAGGTTAGGTGCCTTTGGACTTAGCCTATTTTGCTTCCGCATGGACTACTCCGCTAGCTTCTTTTTGTCATAGATTTTTGTGTAGTCCTATTTTGTTGTAACTCTGATATGTATTCTTGTGAACTCGTCTGTATATTGTGGTTTGCTATACCACTTGACATGTATTATTTTGTATACTGCTATGTATCAGTGTATGTGTATATGATGGTTTATTATTCTGTGATATATATTGCATTTGAGTTGTTATATTCTGTTCTGATAGATCCTCTAGCCACCTATGGTTTTGTTTAAAGTATTCATTAGATATGTCGATCTGCTTGGTAAGGCAATTGTCGATGTATTCAATAGATAATTAAAGCAAGGCTATAGATGGTCGCTCCTAAACAGCCTTATTCTCCGTGTTAGCAGACGATATTATCTATTAATACTCTTTGCTAGCGTGGGTATAGAGGCGGGGCGTCACATGAGCGGTAGCTGCGGCTATGCGTTACCACCGACCCGTAAGCGTAATTGGTATATCTACCCTGACATTGCCTAGTTGTACCGTGTCACCTATCCTAGCGCGCCTTATACGATTTTGTTTTGTACCATACTTATGGAGTGCCCTATGCCGACACCCAGTACGGGGGAGATTACGGTACTGTATAGACTATGGGAATATATTATGTGTTAAGGGGAATATTGGGTCACTCCTTAACGCTATTTTATAGTAAGTTTATTTTACTAATAGATACTATTGTAATAGCAAAATATTACTACATAGTAAATAGTTTAAAAGTTCCTTAGGAGATGTGAATCCCGAGCATCTCTTAAGTTACTGCACTCATATTTATTGTTGATTTAACTTACATAAGATCTTTTAGTTCCGACTCTAGTGTTTTGTCTTTTCAATTCGCTCGGGTCAGTCCGAGCATTTCAGGAATCGAGGACTTTATTTCTGGAGGACAAAGACGAAGATTTTATTTCTATTACCTATTATATTATTCCATTACACTATTGTATTCTGCTGCATTATTGATATTCTATGGTATGTTTTGGTATGTATAACTCTTACATATATTGTAAGTATAATTAAATATTTTAAAAAACAGCTTCATGAACTGTATATTTGATTATTATATTTTATCCTTCTGCTGTGAGATTCTGTTTGTTTTATTTCTTTCTTGTTTTTTTCTTATTTACCCCATAACATCCGCCATTCCGTATGTTTTGAATTGGCACATGTGTCGATTTAAAGCGTGCAAAAAGGCGGGATGTTACAAACTATATATCAAAATAGTTTTAAAATATTTTAAAATCAATGGAACATGTTTCGGGTTCAAATTCCATCGTATAAAGAAGTTATGCTAAAATCAAGTTATTCCAAATTGATTTCAGTTGATTTCAATTTCATTGATTTCAAGGCGTTTCAAGCCCATACGATCAAACGACAAGCCCAATCGTTATGAAACTTGAAATCCTAAAATAGTTCACCATTACGGATCCGGTGAAACTGGTTTCGTCGAAATCCGAGTTAGTGGCCAAAATAGCTATTTTCCACTTAATTTAATAAATTAAAAATCGATTAATTAAATCACTATTTTAATCCAAATTCTATAATTTATAAATTTATCAGTTTTGATTTCTTAGAAAATTATAATAACCTAAAACAAATTTCTATGTTAATTCAATGTTAATTATTTCACTAATTACCATATTTATTTTCAATTTCAATAATTGTAGAAATTACAAATTTAATTTTTCCATAATTTCATTTAATTGACCTTTCACTCTATCATTCAATCCATCATTATAAAAAGGATGAAGTAAATATTGGTTCATGATTGATTACATTAATATTGTTGGATTTCCTCTAAATTTCCATTTACGTAATATTTACATATTTAATCACATTTAATTGCAATAAATCCTGTTATCATAATTTAAATTCCAATATGTTGATATAACTTTATTTCCATCCCTTTTTATTCAACCAACTGTCATATTATAAATAAAATTGACATTATTTCCAATTATTTCCTTAATTTATGCTAACATAACTTTTAATTTAGATTTATTGCAATTGATTACCAGTTTTAATTTCATATACTAAATAAATGGTTAACTTACAATATTTTTACCATTAACGTTTATTCTCACTTTTAAGCTATTAATAACAAATAAATGTTGCAATTGGTTTAGATCTAATTCAGTAGATCAAATGAAGGGGTAAACAATAAAAAATTATCAATATTTGCCTAATTTACTCACATTCATACTTAATTATCAGCTAACAATTATTATAATTACTTATCTAGCATTGATTCTATCAAGTTGCAATTTATTACGTATTATTTCATCAATTAATATAACTTTTGAATTTATTTCCCAATTCACTAATTTCAATCAAATATAACCCTACAATTGTTTCACTTAATAGGTATTGCACTAAATTAACTATTATTCAATAGGCATTAACATTACAACCTTAATTTACATCTAGTTACCATTAATCAATATATTATTGCATTGGTTAATTTAATACTTACTTTTATTTACCTATTTTCCATTTTATAACCAAGTGCAACAATTTCCACTCTTTCATTATTGGGATTTTACTCCAATTGTCTAAAATTAATTTTAGTTACCATTGCTACCTTTCATTTTTAACATTTGCTTCATTATAAATTATAATTTTTTTATTTCTTTCTAAATTTAATTACAAAGATCTAATTAAATTAACCAATTTATTTATAAAAATTTACGGGTCATTACAATAAGGCTTTTGGTCTTAGCAAAAATGTCTTCCGATGAATTCACCCTAACCTACATAAATAAATATCAGTTGGCTCTTAGAAACAATATACAATAAATAAATAAAAATCCTCAACAATTAAGTGTCTTCAGCAACACCCATTTCAATTTATACATTCTACTTTGAAGGAATCAAGAAAAAATATACAATAAATAAATTATAAATTAATGTAGTAATAAAGTGTAACGACCGCCTTTTTGGACAGTTTAAACCGACGATCAAATACACATGTCGATTCCAAACCATTCAAAAGGGCAGAGGGTTATTGGGGTAAATAAGAAAAGAAAAGAAAAGAGAGAGAAATAAAGGAAATGAAGCAACCCAGAATCTCGCAGCGGAACGATAAAATATAATAGTCAAATAAACAGTTCATGAAGCTGTTTACTATACTTTGACAATTATTTATACAACATTTATCAGAGTTATACATATACAACAGAACAATTAAAATAATGCAGCAGATAGCATGATGCGCAGATAATAATAGTAATAGTGTACCAAATCTTCGTCTTCGTCCTCCAGAATAGATCTTCAATAATCTGAAAACTCAGGACTGACCCGAGTGTAATGAAAAGACAAAACACTCGAGTCAGGACTAAAATATCCTTATGAAAGTTAAATCAATCGTAAATAAATATGAGTGTAACGGCGTCAAAGATGTTTACGGGGTTTGACATCTCATATCCAGTGTCAACGTGCGTGCAATAACTTAAGAGATGTTACGGGATTTTCCATCTCTCAAGCATCCGTTAAACTATCTACTATGTAGTAATGTACGCTAAGTAGATAATGCCTATCAGTAGTATAAAGTATCAAAATAGCGTTAAGGCGTTACCATAATCCCCCTTAACACATTTTTATAGTGCCGTAGTCTATACAGCACCGTAAGCCCCACCGTAAACTTGTGGTTATCAGAGGGTACCCAATAGGTATAACACAAAACAAAACGTAGTGGTCGCGAATAGGATAATCAGTATAACAAGGTACATGAGGCGATACCAACTAGGATATTAGTAGTTGCGTGATCCGGACTGATGTTGAGCATAGCCAGCAGCTACCCCAACACCGTGAAACAACACTCCCAAATCAAGGGGTGCGCCCAAATTGAATCACAAATGTAATAGATATGGTATCGAAGAAGTGTGTCCGCTAGAGATGGCGAACCTCAATGGCCCGGCGCGACTCCTGATTTAGTCATGTCAGGGGTCATCCATTATCGTTCTCTTTCTTTAGTCAACGCGTTCACCAAACCATCCACTTCATTCTGGATCAATACTCCGCGTACAATAGTTATTAAAATGGTTTTCGGTATCGACAGAGAGTATATCCATATCCGATCCCGATCTCTTTAATAACTACGTATTTTTACACCGTTAGCTCTTTTACATTTCAAATCGATTCATAATTGATGTCAAAATATCATATTCGCTTCAAAAATCAAATTCATTTCAAATATCATCGTATCTATTAAAATGTCAGATTCCGTTTCAAAAATCATTTTTCGTCCCAATATCTTATTTCGATTTCAAAATAAAGTCGGATTTCAATTTAGGTTGCAACTTCATTTTACCCAATTCATATTTAAATTCAAGATTTAAATATAAACATTTCGCCTTATTGACCAGCTTAGAATTTTAGAAAATAGTTTTAAGGAGTTAAAAAGTAGTTTAAATAATTAAAATAGTTAAAAATACTTAAAATCTTAAAACGGATTTGAATTAGATAAATTAGTTTAAAATAATTTAAATTGGGTTAAGTAGATTTAAAACAGATTAAAATAGTTTAAGTATTCAAAAATGGTTTATATAACCGAGTTATTTGGAAACAAAATAAAACAGCTTCAAAACCAACCCATTTCAATTATAACTTCCCAATTCAAATCAATTTCAGTTTCCATTCCACCGATTCAATTTGGATTTCAATTCAAATCAATGTCAACTTTGACTTCAAATTAATTCAATTTTACATTCACCTTTAATTTATTCAATTTCAATTTATATCGATTTGGAGCTTGATTTTTCAAAATATCAATTTATAATACTTAACAAAATTATCTTCCAATATTCAAATTTAAAACTCAATTACAATATGATTCAATTTCAAGCTCAATTTCAAAATATCCTTTTATATCGCTTTTACTTAGTAACATTCAAAGCTCGAATTAAGGTTAAATCTTTAAACAAATCAATTTACGAAATTCAATCATATCCCGATTTTTAAATTCCAAAGTCTCCGCTTTAATTATTTAACAATTTCTTTTAACCAAATTTTATTTCAACATTCCAAACTCAATTTTTCGATAAACTCGATTTTTATAAATTGATTTCTATTTATAACTTTTAAATCAAAACATTTAAATAAATTTCAAATCGAGGATGTTAAAAATTATTAATTTAGCCAACTCGGTGTCCGTATATAATTTTCTATCCTATGGCCAAGTAATTATTTATTTCAATTAAATGTCAAGGATGAGTATATATTACTTAAACCAATCACAGTGTCATATGTATGCATAACAGTATATATAAGCAAATAAACATCCAAACATTTAAATATCAACCAATAACATCCATCAAAATACATCATCCAATAGACAATACAATTCATGGCAGTTTCATAGTTATCAATGTCAGGTAATTTAATCGCAATTAAATTTTAATTTCAGTTTAACTGTCAATTTAATTTTTCAACGGTTAATTCAAATGACAAGCTATATGACAATTAAATTTTTATTAAACAATGACAAATAAAATCATAACACTTCATAATGTCAAATTTAACTAGCATAAAGATATTTAGTACGTTGTGAGCATTATAAAGCACTCACCTTGATTTTACGATTTTAAATCAAATCGAAAGACGTTCAATTTAACTCAAAATTTTCTTTAGCTCCAAAGGATTCCAATCTAATTCCAAAGCATAGTGCTCGTCCATACGATTCCAACGCAACTGGTTTCGCGTGTTTTCGACCTCGTATGAAAAAGATATGAATTTTCAAAGTTACACGAATTTTTAATTATAAAATTTCAACATATATTTATAATTTCTAAACCTAATCGATCCTAGCCCTTGATCCCATCTCCCTGCAATCACAGCCGCACGCGACTCCTTCCCCCCTCTCCAGTTTCTTACGCGAATGAGCCCATGTAGCCGACCGTGTAACCCTAATTCACGCACCACCATACGTCGCCTACACCACGATCAAACACCGCCATTACGCGCGCCCATGCGAGAGCCACCCACGGCCATAACCCCTTGAACTCGGCCACCCCTAGAGCATGCAAAACGATTACAAACACGTGACATTTACATGCAATTTGCCGTTGAATCTCTGCTCCAATTTCGATCACGACCGTTCACATTATAGATCTCGATGCCCTCTACCATTCTCTAGTTGAAAACTTTGGCTAATAACTGATGGATTTAAAGAATTTTAAGGAAGAAGGAGATTAAATTTCGGCCTTTGAACGTGATAATGGCGGCCGGCAATTTTAGATGAAACCCTAGCTCTCTTTATTTTTAATTTGTGAATAAAGGGGCTATTTATAGGAAACGACGAATACTAATCATCCGGCTTTTCCAAACTAAGAATTACGCGCGGTGACCGCTGTTTCTAGGGTTTATCCCACGTTCTGGACACAATGGAATAGGTTTCGAAAGCTAATTTGATCATCTGTGCGAGTTACGTCAATAAACGATCGATTTAAAATTAAATCGATTAAATCATTTTCTAGGCGTTTTGGCTCGCCCCGGACAAACGGCAAATCCGATTGACACGAAATTTGAAATATTACAATAATATCATATTACGGATCCGATGAAACTGGTTTCGTAGAAATCCGAGACTATTTTAAAAATGACTATTTTAACTCGCCAAATTAATATTAAAACAATTTCGATGCGTTTCGAGCTGCCACGGTCAAACAAAAACTCCGATTGCTACGAAAATTGAAATCCGATAATAACAAACTATTACGGATCCAATGGAACTAGTTTCGTCCAATTCTGAGACTGTTCGAAAATTGGCTATTTTTCAATCGATAATTAAATATTAAAATATTCAATTTTTACAAATTTACTTTTAATTCGATTTTAAAAGTTCTACAACATCATTCTAACTTTAATATGATACAATAAAATTTTACAAATCATTTTTAATCATATTAAACCCGTGATTCAATTATCCAATAAATTCCAATTTTTAAAATCTTATTAACTCTATTATAATCCCGATATAACTTACATTCACTTTGGAAACCGATTTGAATCGTATTAAATCAAATTTCAATTATTCACTCTATTTTGATATATTAAATTTCAATATCAAATTAATCATTTCAAATTCGGAATTTAGTTATTCAAACATTTGTAATATTAAATTTAATTTTTTTTATTATTCTTGAATCACTATCTTTTGAGATATTCACACGAACTTATAAAATTTAACCTTTAAAACTAATTCACATCTTAGAACACTATTTCCATTTTACAGTTATTCAATTATTCAATAAGTTTTAAATATTTACTTTAAACAATTTACATGTTCAATATTCAATTATTTTGATTTTAAATAGATTTTACTTATCAATCAATTACTCTACTATACCCAATGAATTCAACATTTATTACCCTATCCAACTATTGATTGCAATGGCATTCACTAAGTAGCTTTTATTTTTCATTACATGGATAATTATTGTCGCAATTCATTCCAGTTGTTATTATTCCAAACGAATTACAAATTTTTTTCTAACATTAAATCACGAAATCTTATTAAATTAGTTATTTTAATTATCGAAAATTTACGGGTCGTTACATAAAGCATGTCCATTTAGGTGCATCAAGGAGAAAACACATATTATGCACATTTCTGAAGACACTATCAAAGATCGGGTATTTATTAAGCATAGCTACCATCATAAATATTTATAGCTTATCACCAGCACACCTTTATAACTTGCTAACATATTGATATGACTTTGATATCATCCTAAAATATCCAATACCGGTTCTTGACCGATAGTTTACCAACACCGACATTAACTACATAGATTTATTCACAATATACCATACAAGAAATCCCATAAAGGATATTTGAAGAATGTGTCTTATCAGAACATGCACATTTGTTGTAACCTGTACTCTAATTTCTATCCACTTTGAATTTTTGGCCATATTCCTTTTTCAACTAATCTAGACAGTTTGCAACTAAAAATGTTAATTACCGCTATTTTTTCAGATATGTAAGCGAAAATGTAAATGGACGCCAAGGCATTTCAAATAAACTAGCTACGATCATTTTCCACTCTTTATTTTGTATTAGAAATAGATAAGGCATATACCAAAATGCATCAGTGATTTACATGCACAACACATAATGTAGAGAATAATATGAATGTATATCAATCCTTGATAATGTATGCTTATAGACAATTAGGTGGCATTATTCCAGAGTCATATCCAAATTCAACTGGAACTAGAAATCAAAATATTAATAATGGTGAAATCGAGTATCAAACTTAACTGTAACAACTACAGTTAATTTTTTTAAATTCGATCATTAAAGTTATCACTACACAAAAAACATATTGACATTGTTAAATTAGATTATTGGCAATGCCCATAAGAAATGGAAATTGAGTATAAACAAAATAAACCTAAATAATATTATGCACCTCAAAGACAGTTGAAAAAACACCTCAGGAAAAAAGTAGCAATATCTTCATTTTTGAGTATTTCCCATACAAAGGAACATACATGCATTAATTGGTTGAGCCATTGACCATTAAATAATTTTTTTGTATTCTATATCAAGAACCTTATGCTTGACCTCGGGATCTAGCCTAAAATATATGTAGTATACTCAAAAAATTTGTAAAAGAAAGAAAAAGATGTCAGTATAGATCAAATGAACGTAGAGATTAGAAACTATGTTACACCTCAGGTTCATTTCCTTGGAATTAAAACATAAACAAAGAAATGAAGAACAAAATAAAACCCAAAAAATAGAAAAAAATATTTTTATATGGTATTAGATAATGTCTAGATCAATACGCGCAAGGGCAAAGCTCACATCACAAAAAAATTCAAGAAAATGAAGAGTGCTAGTTGTTGAGTGATAATGTTCAAAATTTGTATTACAATTATAACAATTATTACATCGATGCTTATTATAGCTTCCCAGTGCTAATAATAAAAAATTTCCAACAAAAATTTAGATGAAATTCTAAACAACTATTTTCTAAGCAGTGAGTGGGTTTAAATATTTATATTTTACTACTTTCACCTTGTTCCCATTATGTTTTTTCTATCGTCCGATTTTATTCTTTCAAATTTATGTGTGTGTATGGGTGATGTGAAAGTCTATATGAGTGGACCGTATAGGATATATATGCAAGTATAAACAACTAATTATATAATATAACTTGATAGATGATAGTAGCAAAGTAAATTAAAGTAATCACACCAGGATTTTATACTGGTTCGGACATCCCGTCCTACGTCCAGTCCCGAAGCTCCTCTTCGGAATTTCCTTTCAACTAACCCTCTCTTGACCCGGAGGAACATGTTTACAATAGCAGAGTTCTTTGTCAAGAATATGTTCAATAACACAGATGTTGACTATTAAGTACAATTGCTTCCAATATACACATGGAAGAGTTAATTACAAGTATTTTGATTGCTTAGAGATCAGGTATAAATCAGAGTATAAGAGTTAAGAGCGTAAGTAAGTAAGTAAGGTGAGTTCTTCTCTTGAATTCCTGATTCTATTTATAGTGGTGGAGAGATCCTTTGTGTAGTTGCAACTGTTAGTAAGTGCTCTAAGGTTGCTTCTCATGGTGATGAAGAGTTGCAGTGAAGAGAAGCGAACGTGTCCTTTCGGATGTGACAGTTGTTCTTTGAATTTACACAGCCGAGTCCAAAATCAGACGTCTGGAAAATATTTCAGACGTCTAGTCTTTATATATTTTTTGTATCTGTTTGTATTTCAGATGTTTGTTCTTTGAATCAGACGTCTAGTTAATAAACTCAGACGTCTGAATGTGTGCATGTTGCTTTATCTGTGTCTGTGTTATCCCTCTTCCACTTCTATCGACTTGAAGTCTTTTGATACTTCTTTTGAGTCTTGCTTTTGTCTCTTTAGTGATGTTACTTTATCAACTACCTGTAAATATAGATTTATATGTATATTCGATTTCCATTGTATAGTTGTTATCATCAAAACCATAGAATTGATTTCCTAACAATCTCGCCCTTTTTGATGATGACAACTACTCAATGTCCTTATATATAGATTATAAATCTCCCCCTAAATATGTGCTTAATGTTTTATGATTCTACCAATATTTCTCTCCCTTTGGCATTATCAAAAAGAGTTATAACAGTGAAGCCAATCATTAAAAAGAAAAAATTTCATTAATAACATGAAGTGATTACAATCATAGATTTGTACAAAAATTATGAAAATTACGATTCCCAAATTCTAGATTTCCTTTCGGGAAGCTTTATTTGGATCATATTCCTTTGGTTCTTCCTTTTCAAAAGTGCTAGCCTTTGAAGGAGATGTCAAAGCTTCCTTTGGAGGTTCATCCTAGATAGTTTTGAATGTTTTGCAGGAGGGGAAGGTACAGGTTCTGTCCAATCCTCAGATGGTGGTGTTGGACCACGAACCCGTTGTAATACTTCTTTAAGAATCGATAAAACATTCGAAAGAGGTTCTTCAACTGTGGCTAGACGTGTAGCAAATGAAGTTTCAAAATTGTCAATTCGCTTAGCCAAATATTTGTGTGATTTTGGGACAGTGTATGTTGGTTTCGAAGTGTGAGATCTCGAATATTTACATTAGGATTTGTATCCAGTCGAGTCTCTATAATTTTATCTTGTCTCAGATAATCAAATGGTTCGGGAGGAGGAGGAGTAACTTGTCGATGTTGTACTTCCTCTTGGGATGGATCAATATGTGGTTGAGGTGGAGGCTCAACTCTTCGAGGTTGACGATTATGCGTCCAATCTTCAAAGGACATAAATTCTTGAGGGATTTCAGGTAGGTGCATCAGATAGAAGAATTTGGTGGAAGCATATTTAGGCGATATTTCTTCGAATGTCAATAGGTAGGAAGGAACATTATGTGCACGAAGAAGTCTCATAATATAGGTAGGGTAAATGATCGATGGTCGTGATCGAGTCCAAAAGTGTTTGAGCTCGTCGAAGATGAATTTGGCCCAATTTGCCCGAGTTCCACTAAAGAGAGCATATAGAGTTTTGTGCTCTAGTTTTGTTATTTGCTCGTGATTGCCCATACGTGGAACAACTGTATTTATTATCATTCTTGTCAAGAGTCGAGCTTTTGGATGTAAATATTTCGAAGCAAATTTTGGCATTTCGTCCTCCCAAATTTGATGAGTAATACTATTCCATGGCTTGAAGCACATATCCGGAATGTTGTATAAATCCTCCCCGGTGTCAGAGCATCTTAAGGTTCTACCTCTTAGACCCGGAGTTAATCTAATAGTATTCCCATAAACACTTGACCATAGCCAGCTGTCGTCATCTTCAATGTTCCACACTGAAGTACTATCTAGATTAGCATAGAATAAAATTATAGCTAATTGATCTATTTGAACATCATTAGGAGTAAAAGAGATTAGGGTTTCCAATCCAGCATTTTCACAAGTTCATCTAGGTCGTACATAGGGAATTAAAGAGATTATAGAATGGTCCTATATGAAGTTTCTTCTTTTGAATATCTTGATACCTTTTGATGGAATGCGGTGCTTTATGCAACCACCTCTCGATTTGATCGTCGGAGCACACCTAGGGGTTTGAAGATGAAGTGGGCTGGTCTTGTTTGCGTTTTGAGGTTTTGATATTCTTAGTGCGAGGAGGCATTTTTGATTTAATTTTGTTAAAGACGTTGATTTTGAAAAAAATCATCAATAAGCAAATCATGGATCAGAATAATTTTGAGAGAAAAAGAAAAAAAATGATGTTATCTGGGTGTATATAAATGTTCGATTGAATTCCAGACGTCTAGATTTGAAATCAGACATCTGGTTTGCCCTAATTTTTTTACAGAAGATACAAACAGACGTCTGGTATTTGGAGTAGATGTCTGTTTTGGTCGAATTTGTGAGATTGAATAGACAGAAAATTTAAGCATACGTCTTGTTTTATATCTCAGACGTCTGGTTTAAATAAATGTTGTAAGAATTTGTGACAGAGAACTTGATCAGACGTCTGGTTCAATGTGTTAGACGTTTGAAATTTTTTGGATTATATTTTAGGAGGCAGAGCTTAAGTTCAGACGTCTGGAGGGTATATCAGACGTCTGACGTATGCACACCGCTTAATTTATAATAGTATATCATTGTGTCAGACATCTAAAGGCTATAGTCAGACGTCTGGAATTTGCAGTTTGGCTAAAAATAGCCTATGGTTTGATGGTTTAACTTATTTATCGAATTTGGATAACAAATAATTTTATTGTTGTAAAACACATAAGTATATATACATATAATAATTAATATGATTTATTTATTTAGAAGGCGATGGAGTTTTACGATTTCCTGACTCGTTTCCCTCCATGGTCTTAGTGGAGACCATATATTCCTTGTTCGTGGGTCCGTGGGGAGCCAGAATATCATCTTGGTGAAGGTTCAAAAGGAGTACGATACGAAAAAGATGGATTGTAACAACCAAGAATTTGTCATTTGAAATTCGTACATTTAATTGATTTTTAATATTAACAAGTAAAATTTGTAAGTCGAATAAATTTTATTTCGAATATTTAGATTTAGTTGGATAATTAAATTGATAATTTAATATTTGAAATTACAGAAATAATTGGAAATTGGGTTTAATGTGATTAAAAATTGATTTTTAAAGTTTTATTAAATCATATTGGAGTTAGATGATGTTATAGAACTTTTAAAACTGAATTAAATGTTAATTTGTAGAAATTGAATATTTAATATTTAATTGACGAGTAAAAATAGTCATTTTTCAAACAGTCTCGGATTTCGACGAAACTAGTCTCATCGGATCCGTAATGTTATATTATTATAAGATTTCAAATTTCGTGTCAATCAGATTTACGGTTTGTCCGGGGCAAGCTAAAACGCACTGAAATCGGTTTAAGTGAATTTTAAATTTAAATAAGTCGATTTGAAAACCTATCTTCCAAATTTGATCGAATTGGCTCCCGATATATATTCCATTGCATTCGGAATGTGGGTAAAACATTATAAACGCCAGGCGGCATGCTTCGTTTGGAGTTTGGAAAAATTTCGGATGAATAGTGCGCGCGAATTTTTTATAAAAGCCCTCCATTTATTTCTGTTTTGCAAAAACCCTAGGGTTCTAGCTTCAGCCGCCACCCTATAAATTAATGGCCAAAAAATCCAATTCTTCTTCCTCAATTATCTTCAAATCCATCAATCGATTCGAGAAACTTCCTTCAGCAATATCGTAGAGCACGACGAGATCTATCGATCCAATGGCTGTGATCGAAAATAACGTCACCGATTGACCGCAAATTAAGCTTGAACGACCGGCATTTGTTCACATTTTTTGAGGCAAGATGGAGGCCGAGCTCCAAGCGGCTTTGGCCGACGGTGGAGGCGTGGTCCAGCTTCGAATCTATGGTGCTTGATCATCGGCTAGTCAATCGGTGTGGTCGCGATAATTGAATGACGTGGGCGGCTGTGGGTTGATTCGAACGGGGTTTCTCACATATTGGAGAAGGAGAACGCATGCGGCCTTGATGCAAGCAAATGGATCGAACGGCCGAGATGTGTTTAGGGTTAGAAATTTATATAAATGTGTAAATTATTTATAATTTAAATTCGTAAATCTTTAAAATGCTATAACTTTTTCATACAAGGTCCGTTTTGGATGAAACGACTTGCGTTGGATTTGTATTGACGAACACTACGCGGTGGAGCTAGGTTGGAGTTGATTTGAGATAGTGTAAATTTTGGGTAAAATTAAACGCGCGTTTAATTTTATTCGGAACGAAACACTGCAACTTATTGGATGTAAGGTGAGAATTTCTCACTCAATCGAAATTGTTTCGATTTAAATTTTAAATAGTTAGATTTAAAATTGCTTGATTGTGTTGATTGTATGCTTGGATGATAAATTATTATCGATTCTTTTGAAATAGACCTTATACGCTGTATATTAAGCGGAGGTTATTATATTAAACACATATACCGCGATATTCCACCGTGAAGTGGAATTTGTATTATATATGTACTTGGAGTTGATTTCTCGCATTATATAGCGGATGAGACCCTAGTGCACCGCATAATAGCGGGTAATATTTAATATAAATCCATGTACCGTGATATTCCATCTTGAAACGGGATTGGTATTGTGCTAGCATTTGTGGATGCAGGGAAACAGGTTGGAGGGATCCAACTGGATTCCTCAACAGTATTGATTCATTTACAGATATTTGCGATATATTCTGTTATCATATTGATATATGATGTTTGGATGCCGTGGTTGATGTATTGGTGCTGTTGCAGCATTGACCTATTTTTGGAGTTTTAAAAATGTTAAAGTAACGATTTCGAATTTAAAAGGATTTTCAAGTGATTTTTGAAAGTATACATGTTATCGAATTTTGGAATTGATTCATTTTAAATAAATAAACGTTATAATTTTTATGTTACAAAAATTATGATTTTTGTGAAATATAACCGAAATGTGATTTTTTTGAAATAAGTAGTTGATTAATCTGTAAAATGGTTTAAATTGGGAGTTTTGAATTATTATAAATGGTAAATATAAAAGATTTATAGAATTGAATTTATAAATTAAAATATTAGAATTATAAAACAAGTTTCTTTTAAGTGCTAAAATGAAGTAATTATGGATTTCATAAGTGAATGAAATTTATAGATTTATAAATTGTGAAGTTATAAAATGAATAGATTTTGTAAAATAAAAGATTTATAAGTAATTAACTTATAAACTGGATTTTTGAATTTAAATGAGATATAAATAGAATTTGTTAATTGAGGGATTTTATAAGTTGAAGTTTTTATAAAATATATATAAATGTGAATTTATAAACGTTGTTTTATAAATCCAAAACCAATTGAATTTGTTAAGTAAATATGAAAGCTTATTAAAGGAGATATATCCACGATTTTGGACAGTGGATATTCCTTTAATTAAATATGTAGAAGTGTTGAATTTGGTAAACAATTTATATTCACGATTTTGGACAGTGAATATTATATTAAAGAAATGTTTAAGGAAGTGATCTTTTAAATAAAACTAAAACGATTTGAAGTTGTTTTAAAATGGGTTAATGATCGAAACCTTAGATTTCAACATTCATTGTTGAAATAGACGTTTTCGAGAAATAAAAGGGAATGGTGGACTATAACACTGTTGTTATAGTAAATGATTTTCGAAATGGAATGTTTTATGTAGTATTGGGATTTATATATCTATCTTAATTTCGAATCCCTATACTAGTGATTTTGGATTATCGTAACGATATTTTACGCAACATTCGTTTTGACTCAAATGAATGTGTTTAAGAGAATGTTTCTCCTTAAAGAATAAAATATATGCTTAATTGTGATTTAAGTATATTGAATATTTTCCAAATGTTGAAAATAAATAGATTTGTGAATTACTTATCATTAAATAAGTATGGAAATATTTTCCAATATGAAGTGAAATTTTTTGAGAATATATCTTGTAAAGATATTTTTGGAAAATAAATAATTTGGGAACTTAGTTGGAATCTGGTGATGTTGTGCATATCTATTGACAATTAAATAACCGACTATCAATATTTACCTTTAAATGGGTATTTGTTGTGATTTGCTTGAATTTGAATGCTACACTTATTTTTAATTAATCGCTCGTTGTTCGGTTTAGCCGGGAGAGCACCTTTAGGTCATAAATCCCATTCCGAATAGTGATATGTCATAATGGATAGCATTTGAAGACCGGTGTTGAAGACAGGATATTTTTGAAAATGGAAGGATTACCGTCGAATGACTCTGCAACGACTGATCCTCGATATAGAGATTTTATCACCTTTTGTGATGGGAATTCCGGATGTGATTAGTGAATATCCGGATTTGCAAGGGCTTCTTTGGAAGTGCCTTCGGTTCCGTTCGATCCCGGAATGGACTTGTATGAATGTGTGTCTGACATTACAAATTTGAGATGTAAAGCTGGTTTCTATCAAATACATTTCTGTTGGTGGCGGAGAATTTATTCTCTTAGCTTAACACCCTTCTCTGAGACGTACGAGCTCAGAAGTTATTTAGTTGATGGTTACTAGTGATACATTCCCAATTTGGTAATGTGGCATGCTGAGTGCCGCTGATCATTTGTTGATCAAAGCGTGGCTTTTATGAAAAGCGTAGCTTTGTGGACGAGACTTCGACGGACCTCACACCCTGGAAATGGTCAAAACAGGAAGAATGCAGAAAGGTTATTTGGGGATAGCGCCGCCATAGGGTATGTACATTTCCTTCCGGATAGAGGTGGTATTATGGTATGGAGCCCAAATACTTAACCTATGTGGTTGCTGCAAATTTATTTCTTTATGGTTGTTGGTGAATCCCGGGCTTTATGTCGGTTACGACCGGGGGATGGCATACTCTTGTCAGTAGTTACCTAGCTAGAGGTAACCCGGCCTTGTGTTGGTAGAGATCCGGTTAGGTTCTCGGGGCGTCCCAGAGGCGTACCCATGTGGCAATGGAAAGTTCCTTGGCTTGACGATTTGTTGGAAATCCAAAGAAACAATATGAACCTTGTACGGTTTTAGTTGTAGAACCCGCCATTTACTTATGGTGGTCACCACTGTTTAGATGGTAGCTATAGTAGGCATAGTGTGAAATGCCTATGTTGGCTAAGATTAATATCATACTTTCGAAATGTTTCCTACACTTTGCACTTATAGTAATAATATCAAAGAAATTTGCGTATCAAGCTTGTTTGACTATCATAAGGAGAAATCTCCTCTGATTCTGCGTTTTCATCGTGTGTGTGCGCGGGAGGCCTTATGGTAGTTACATTTTCTAAAAGCTTTGCAGATCTATTTTAAAATATTTCTTTGTTTATTTTTAAAGATAAACTATTTTAAGTTCTCACACCAGTCCCATGACTGATCTGGAGTTTAGAGTTCCCTTCCTAAACTCTGGGTGCCCATCATTTTCCACACGGGCAGCCTATTAGTCAGGTTATCAGGTCATTCTGGAATTCAGGGGTTGCTGTAAAGATCTGGAAGCAAGCTGGATGGCGTGGCGTATCAATTAGTATATAGTATTTCTTTTCCGATGTTTGTTGTCGTAAACTCTAATAATGTAATGTAATGTGATGTAACGTAATAACTGATACAATTCTTTTGATTTAAAGATTATTCATTGATATATTGTATGTTGTTCCGCTGCGAAACGTGAGATTCTTTAATTGTTTCCGTTTTCTTCTTCTTCCTTTCTTACTTCTTCTATCTTTTTATTATTCTTAAACCATAAGGGTTCGGGTTTCCGGCCTTCGATTTCTCGGTAGTTGATACAGTGGACGTATTAATGTCGATTTTCGGAAGTCGAAAATCCCAATCCTTATAGTTGGTATCAGAGCATTTGGTTAAGCGACAACCTTGGCTCGGTTGGGAATTACTCATTAGAGATAGAGTCAGTAGTACTCTAGAATGAGTTGAGTTTAATCATAGATACGAGTGCGTATTTGTTATTGAATATGAAATTGTTTTGTATTGTGTTGACTTATCGGTTGATTGTTTATATATTCTAATCAGTGCAGTCTAGCTAACTGTATCGATAGGAATTTCTAAACTCTTAAACAAGATAAACCGACACAGTATTGTTTTGAAATAGGATAAATGAAATAATTTTACCCAGACTATTTCGTAAATAAAAGGAACGATTTTTCAAAAATTGATATGGTTGCTTGGTTGTTGGAAGTGATAATATTAAAATTATTATCATCGGTTATTGAATAAGAAATTGAAATCATAATCAAAAGCTAAGAAATAAATCCATATACAAATGAGATTTGTAAATATAAATTGTAAATATGATTCATAATTTGAAATGGAATTCTAGAGTAATATTTGAAAACAAATTTAAAGAATTTGAAATTTTGAGATTTGGGAAATTCAAATTCTTTGGAGTTTGAAAATGATTTTCAATGGTTTTGGAAAATTGTTTTGAAGGGAAGAAAGCACTAAACTCTTTCCGGTCGTTAGAAAATAATTCCGATGATGATCGCGACATCGTCGGTGTTCATTTTCGAGTTTCCATGAGAGGAATTGGTGCCGAATTATGATTAAATGAAAGTTGTTTGGAAAATTCATTTGGATTTTTGAATTCAAAAGATAATTTGAATTGATTTCAAAAATGATTTTTGAAATGTTGAAAAGACTTTGGAATCCTATTTAAAATATTTATGGCAATAATAAATGAGTTGATAACTTCTACAATTTGAATTTTGATAAAATAAATTTAACCTAAAGGATGGAGTTAAATTAAAGTAAGTATAAGTGAATCAATTAAATAAAGTGAATTTAAAGAAAGGTCTAAGGAGGCTAAGTGAAATGATTACTTAAAGAAAATTTATTAAGTTGGAAAATAAATTGTGAATGGATAAATAAAATTTGCAGTTGCAAGAAAATGAAACTGAATGTGGAAATTCATTTCGAATTTGTAAGTAAATAGAACTGGAATTGGAATTGAATTTTATTTGTGAAAAACAAAGTGAAGTATTAAACTAAAATTAGTAAGTGCAACTAATTGAAGAATGACTAAATGGATGTGTACTTGAGTTATATAAATGAAATTCAACCTTATTTGTTAAATGAATTAGCAATTGAATTAATAAATGGATTGAATATTAATCAATCGAATGTAAATGAATTGATATAGAATAATGAATGTAAGTATTAATTCATAAAAAACTAGTAAATTGGAAATTTAATAATTGAAAGAAAAGTCAATCTAATATCAACCAATTGGAATTAAAAGTGTTAAACCAAATTGAATGTAAATTTAATAATTTGGTTATGTTGGTCATGATTTGGTTGTTATATGATTGTTAGTTGATTGTATGTAATTCATTAAGTGTTAATGAAATTAAATTGATAAATGGAAAGCTTTGTATTTTGATTTGAACGTGAAAGTGAACTAACTTGAATGTAAATTAGTGAATATAAACTAATTGAAAATGAATAAATGAATGTTAGTAAAGTCCAATGTTAATGAATCAAATGTGATTAAATGAAAAACCAATTCATTGAATATTAATGAGAAGTGAATGTATATTGATTTAATGATTGGAATTGTTGTTGGACGATAGTTGTTTAATGGTTGGATTTGTTGCCTTTTGTTGCATTTGCTATATTGGCATATGTAGTTATTGTACTGTTATATGTTGTATATTGATATTACTTTCATATATGCATGTTTCTCATTATTGTTGAGTGTTTAGTAGGTGTGGATTGCGCATGCTTTGCATTTGGAGCTGGCTTTCGCGCTATATTAGCCGTATATGCTCGCTAATAATATAAGGTACATATCTCGGATTACATATCATACTTTTACACCTTTTTCCCCACGGGATGCCTCATTACTTTGATGAGATGTATATCTATGATATATGTATTGCCATTTTTTTCGGATCGAGCCACGCAAAGGAGGTTATGGCAAAATTATATGAAAATTTAAGGCGTTAGTATATTTTTGACCAAATTGGAAAATTTTGAAAACTACAACTTTGATTTTGTAGTGAAAAGTTAAACGGTATAGTTGGTTCTGAAAAGGTAACTAAGTATGATTTGAAAACTTAGTAAAGTTTTTATAAGAATTTTAAATGTAACAACTCGCATATTTAACGATTTTATATTTAAATGTTTTATATAAATATAGCGTCGTTAGTCGGATTGTTAGGTCCGAAATGTTACTTTTTGCAAATGGCCGAATTGGAGCTCGAAATCACCTCCATTGAGTCCAAAATGGCGTTTGCGACCTTTTTAAGTATAAGCTTTGATATGTTTGGAGTAAGTTGAATTTTGCAACTTTTTCTAATTGGGTTTTGGGTTTGGGTTCAGCCCATTTGTGAGTTTAATAACCCCTAACTCAGCCCTCTCCTCTCCATTCTCTCATTCCACTCTTCTAAACTCAAGCAAAACTGAAAATGGTGGAAGGGAAAGGGAAATAGAAATTGCAAGCCCTAGCTTACCTTGCAACTTGAATTCTTGCTCCAAAATCAAAGTAAAGCTATTGGTAAGTCTCCTCCTTATCCTCTCCAACTCTTTCTCCTTCAATTTCAGAAAGTTTCCTAAACCTAACTTAGGAAATACTTGTTTTGATCTTAGATTGAAGCTAGTAGTGTTGAAGTGGAGAGTGGTTGGTTGTTTTCTTTGCTATTGAGCTTCCCTATTCTTGTTTTGAATTAAAAGGTGAATTTTGAACTCACATCTACTTCTCTTGATTTCATTGATGTTAGGTATGAATTCCTAACACTTTTTCATGTTCATTTACTTTCGATTTGGATTGCTTTGGTGAAATTACCAAATATTGATTTTTGAAGCCAAATCTATGTAAAACCTTATATGGTTGATGTTTATGTTGTTCGGAGTGTTTGGGTGCGTCGTTAAGGTTGGGTAATCGTTTGACTAAGGCCATAATCAAAATGCATCTGATTGCTTCCGATTTGTTTGGCCATAGATGGCCTAGGTTCAGGAAATGCCTGAACAACAGGATTCAGACGTCTGAATCCTCATTTTCAGACGTCTGAATATTATACTGGGAAATTTTATTCCCCCGTATTCAGATGTCTGAATTAAAGCCCCCAGACGTCTGAATTGGCTAAATTTCGACCAGAAAAGAAGTAGGAGAAATAATGCCTATTTCAGACGTCTGAAAGTTTGGATTCAGACGTCTGAAAATCTGTTCTGGAAAACATATTAATTTCCAGATTCAGACGTCTGAAACACTTCTTTCAGACGTCTGAATCTATTGTCTTTTTCCAATTTGCCTTGTTCGCTTAGTTTTCCAAATTTGATCGATGCATATTGATTCCAATTAGTTGTTTATTCATATTTGACCTTGATGATTCCTTTTTGAATTTATTCACGGGTTTTATAAATGATTTCTTCAAATCGTATTAGAAGCTCGCTTCCTCGATTTATAAATTCTATTTAAAATACATGCACAATTTCGCACTTCGAGCGAAGTGGAAGGGTGATTAAATGTTTGGGCAAAACACGAACCATGAATCTGTGCGTTTATCCTTCCGATTAATCCCCAACCTATTCAATTGATTGTTTTGACCTTCAGGTTTGGTTTACCGATGAAATGAGGTGAACTTTGTAATGCTTTGAGTGTGAAATTGTCTGACGAATAGTAAACCGTTTAGTGCGAACGAGAGGTTATAGGACTCACGTTAACACTTTTCGGATTCCTTTTTGAGAGTTATGACACATTCCGCAAGTTAGTGGTTTCCAGTACTGGGTCTTTGACCTTCACCACTACGGTTTGTTGCCTTCGGGATAGTGTCTTCGGACTGTCTCCTTCAGGTTTGTTGCCTTCGGGTATGTTGCCTTCGGGTATGTTTCCTTCGGGTTTGTACCTTCGGGTTTGTACCTTCGGGTTTGTTGCCCTATAGTATCGCTTCCGATGTTGGTCGTTATGAGCCGCATGGGTGGTATTGGGTTTGGAGTCTTCGGGCTCATGGATCCTTGTTTATACAGTACTGAGCTCGAGCAATTTTCTGATGTTTCATTCATATGGATATTCCCTTGGTACCACCCTTCGATGTTGGTCTTTTTGAGCCGCATGATATGTAGCGATTACCTTGTGGAACTTGTGTACCTTATTCGTATTTGTTATTTGCCTTTTTGGCTTGATTTGGGATATTTGTATCCTTTGTTTATCTATGTTTCCGATGATATGAGGCTTGTTTTGTTATCATATGATTCATCTTTTGTTTGATGATTGTGTTATATCCTTTAGAGATATTTGTTATACCTTGTAACCTTGCAGGTTTATTGTTGTTCAGTTTATCTAACTGATTTGTTTGGCTAGACTGACCCGTGTATTTTATACTCGGGTCAGATCGAGATGTTTCAGGTTAGGTGCTTTTGGACTTAGCCTATTTTGCTTCCGCATGGACTATTCAGCTTGTTTCTTTTTGTTAAAACTTTTTGTGTAGTCCTTTTATTGTAACTCTGATATATGTATTCTTTTGATTTGTCTGTATATTGTGGTTCGTTATACCACTTGACGTGTATTATTCTGTATACTCTGTTATGTATCTGTATATGTGTATATGATGATCTTCTGTTATGTGATGTATATTACATTTGAGTTGTTATATTCTGTTCTGATAGATCCTCCAACCACCTATGGTTTTGTTTTAAGTATTCATTGGATATGTCGATCTGCTTTGTATGATTATTGTCGATGCATTCGATAGATAGTTAGAGCAAGGCTATAGATGGTCGCTCCTATCTAGCCTTATTCTCCGTGTTAGTTGACGGCATTACCCTGTAGTGTCCTTGGCTAGCGTGGGTATAGAGGTGGGGCATCACAGCGTGGTATCAGAGCTAAGGTTCAGGACAAAATATGATAAATGAAGAATAGAAGCACATATTACGATACATCAAAGTGTATAAGTGATACAAATCTTTGAATCATCGTGTCTTTCTATTCCTTCGTTTATAATAGGTTTGATATAATTTTGGAAATACGTCTAGGAATGCATTTCATTCCGTAGTATTTCACAATTGAATTAATGACATCTACCTTGTGAATAATCTTGTTCTTATCATACTTTCAGCGTATGGCTAGAAGAGGCAGGGGACGACGTTCGGATGCTGGGCAATCCAGTGGTTCACATCCGGATGGCGTTTATATGTCTGCCGACCAGTTTTTGGAGTTGTTTAGGAGCACTCAGCCTCCAGTTCCTCCTTGAGATTCTCCACCTCGCAAGTCTGCCTTTGCACGCCAGTGCAGTGATTTTGCTCATCTTGAAGGAAAGCCGTTTAAGGGCTCCGAGTCCGTTCTTGAAGTCCAAGCTTGGTTTCGCACGTGCGAGCGTATCTTTTCTCGTATGGATCTTTCTGACCACAATAGAGTTCTTGTAATTTCTAACTTATTACAAGAGCGTGCTCTTGATTGGTATGAGCTTCTTATAGCCGAAATTGATGAGTCTACTCTCTCTTGGACTCAGTTTCGGGAGCGATTTGAACTCAAGTTCGTTTCTAAATCTGAAAAAGTTTTATTGATCCGTCGCTTCCTTGAGTTGAAGTAGGGGAAATCTTCTGTTTCTGAGTATGTTGCATCATTCGAGGCTTTATCTAAGATTGGTCTTGAATTCATTAGCACTTCTTATAAGAAGAATTTGAAGTTCGTTTCTGCTCTTAAGAAATATCTTAAGAAGCCTTTTCCTTCTAAGAAGAAGAAGACTGGTGGTTCTAGTTCTCAGCCTCAGTCTGTTGGAACACCTTTCATTCGGAAGTGTTTCAATTGTGGTTCTCCTGATCATATTATTCGAGCTTGTCCTAAGCCTCTCTTCTGCCGCTATTGCAAGAAGGAAGGTCATCATGTTTCCACTTGCCCTACTGTTCCGGCTGGTGCCAAGTCTAGCAAGCTTTATGCTGCCAAGGCTTCTGAAGGTCCCTCTCAGCCCAAAGGTATATCTCCACCTATTTTGGAAGGTTCTATTTTATTTCAGGATCATAGTATTCGAGTTCTTTTCGATACGGGTGCATCACATTCTTTCGTATCGAAGAAACTCTTTGATGATTTATCTTTGGATGTTTCTTGTTTGGTTACTTCTTTAAGGATTGCGAATCCTATTGGGGGATCCGCGACCCTTAGCCTGCTTTGTGATGATGTCGAGATTGTTTTATGTGACTTTTCTTTTCGTGCGAGTCTGCATGTTATTTCTTGTCTGGGATTTGATTTGATTTTGGGTATGGACTGGCTAGTAAGATACGACGCCAGGATTATTTGTTCGAAGAGAATTATATATCTTCGACATCCGGATTCGCTTACTCAGCTATCTCTTATTCTTCGGGATGTGGATAATTCTAAAATGGTTTTATATTCTCTTGACTCGCGAGATGATGATGATATATCTCGTATTCCTTTTGCTTGTGACTTTTCTGATGTTTTTGAGCCTGTCTCGGGTTTGCCACCTAAACGGACAATTGAGTTCCGCATTGATCTCATTCCAGGTGCAGAGCCAGTTAGTCGTCCTCCCACGAGGATGTCTACAAGGGAAAATGAGGAACTCAAGAAGCAGCTTGTAGAGCTTGAGTCCAAGCAGTTGATTCAGTCCAGTTTTTCTCCGTGGGGATCCGCGGTCATCTTTGTGAAGAAGTCCGATGGAACTCTTAGGCTTTGCATTGACTATCGCAAACTTAACGAGTTAACCATCAGGAATAGGCATCCATTGCCTAGGATCGATGATATGCTCGATCTCTTAAGTGGTGCTAAGGTCTTTTCTCAGCTTGACCTTGCCACAGGTTTTCATCAGTTACGAGTCACAGAGGATAGCATTCCTCTTACCGCTTTCCGCACTCGTTATGGTTCTTTTGAGTGGCTTGTTATGCCATTCGGTTTAACGAACGCTCCTGCTATCTTTGTCGATCTCATGTATCGAGTATTTCGGGAATATCTCGACAAGTTCGTCCTTGTATTCATTGATGATATCCTTATTTATTCTAAGTCTGAAGCCGAGCATGCTAATCACCTTGAGTATTGTCTTGAGTACCCTCCGTCACCATCAGCTTAAAGCCAAATTCTACAAGTGCCATTTTTGGGAGAATAAGGTTAAGTTCTTAGGGCATGTTGTATCTTCCGATGGCATATCTGTCGATCCCTCAAAGATCAAAGCCATCCAGAATTGGAAGAGGCCTGAGAATGTTCATGAGATTCGTAGTTTCCTTGGATTGGCGGGATATTACCGTCAGTTCATTAAGGATTTTTCCCGAGTTGTGCTTCCTCTCACCAGCCTTACTCGGAAAGGCATTCGTTTTATTTGGCCTGACGAGTGTGAAGCTTCCTTTCTGACATTGAAGGAACTTCTCACTAATGCTCCTATTCTTGTGGTTCCCGAGGGGAATCATGATCTTGTTGTCTACACCGATGCTTGTGGTAGTGGTCTCGGTGCTGTTCTTATGCAGAAGGATCGGGTAGTTGCTTATGCTTCTAGGCAACTGCGTCCGAATGAAGTTTGCTATGCCACTCATGATCTTGAGTTAGCCGCCATTGTCTTTGCCTTGGAGATTTGGCGACACTATTTATTGGGCGAGCGCTTTATTCTTTATACCGATCATAAATCCTTGAAGTACTTGTTCACTCAGAAGGAACTCAATATGAGGCAACAGCGTTGGCTCGAGTTTCTTGCTTCCTATGACTTTGATATCCAGTATACCCCTAGAAAGGGTAATCCTGTTGCTAATGCGCTTAGTCGCAAACATTCGGCTGTTGTTTCTATGATGCTTGCCGAATGGGATATTCTTGAGACTCTATCTTTTTGTGAAATTCGTGATCGAGGTTCATCTTCTGATTCTCCTATTCTATTATTTTGTTTGGGAGCTCGACCTATTTTATTGGATCGTATTGCCGATGCCCAGCATCGTGATCATGATTTGTTGCATTTTATTCAGCTTTGTGAGTCTCGATCCTATGATGAGGCATTGCTGGATTTCAACATTGATTCTCATGGGTGTCTTCAGAAGAAGAACCGTCTTTTTGTGCCTTCTGATTTTGCACTTAGGCATGATATTCTCGACGACTGTCATCGTTCTAAGTATACCATTCATCCTGGTAGTAGTAAGATGTATGCCGATATGCATCGTCTTTATTATTGGGAAGGCATGAAGCGCGATGTGGCGGGTTATGTGAGTAATTGTATAACTTATCAGCGTTTTAAGGCCGAACATCAGCGCCCTTCTAGTCTTCTTCAGCCTCTAGAGATTCCATTGTGGAAATGGGATCAGATTTCTATGGATTTCATTGACGGCCTACCTCGTACGAGATCGGGCCATTCTTGCATTTGGTTTATTGTTGATCGCCTCACCAAGTCTGCTCATTTTGTCCCTATTAAGTCTAATAGGACTGCTTCGCATTTGGCTAAGTTGTATGTCAAGGAAATCGTGAGACTTCACGGTGTTCCTAGTTCTATTGTGAGTGATCATGATCCTTTATTCACGAGTCATTTTTGGAAGAGTCTTCAGCAAGCTTTGGGAATAAAGCTTAATTTTAGTACAGCTTATCATCCGCAGTCTGACGGACAGACTGAACGGGTGAATCATATCTTGGAAGATCTTCTCCGTATTTGTATTTTTGATTTCGGTGGTACTTGGGAGGATCACCTACCTCTTGTAGAGTTCTCCTACAACAATAGTTTTCAGTCTAGTATCGGTATCGCTCCTTTCGAAGCCTTATACGGAAAGCCATGTCGATCACCTTCTTGTTGGTTAGAATATGGGGAGAAGCTTATTCTTGGTCCAGATTTTATTCGTGATTCTTTCGAAAAGATTGATCTTATCCGGTTGAGAATGAAAGAGGCATAGAGTCGCCAGAAATCCTACGCGGATAGCCATAGGAAGCCCCTTGAGTTCTCGATTGGTGATATTGTTTTTATTCATGTTTCTCCTTTGAAAGGGTTATGCATTTCAGTACGACTGGGAAATTGGACCCTCTGTATATAGGACCCTTTTCTATTACTGAACGTATTGGCCCTGTGGCTTATAGAGTTTCACTTCCTTCTCATTTATCTGGCATTCATGACGTGCTTCATGTCTCGCAACTTCGGAAGTGTCTTCGGGAATCGGATTCTGTTATTGATTCTCCTGATTTGCTTGAGCTTGAGATCCCACCGAACTTATCTATTGTACAACAGCCTATTCACGTACTTGACACGGAGGTGCGACACCTTCGGAACAAGGATGTGCCACTCGTTAAAGTTCAATGGTCCGCTAATCCCAATGATTGTACATGGGAAACCAGAGAGTTTATTGAGCGATCCTATCTGGGTTTTCTATCTTTGCTTAGAAACGGTGAGTATATCTTTTCATCTCAAGCTTATTTTCTTTTCTTTTGAATGTTGTATGTATGTAGTTGTTACAAATATCGTCTCTAGGAATTGCGGGGACGCAATTTTGTTAGGAGGGGAGATTTGTAACAACCCGCATATTTAACGATTTTATATTTAAATGTTTTATTTAAATATAGCGTCGTTAGTCGGATTGTTAGGTCCTAAATGTTACTTTTTGCAAATGGTCGAATTGGAACTCGAAACCACCTCCATTGAGTCCAAAATGGCGTTTGCGACCTTTTTAAGTATAAGCTTTGATATGTTTGGAGTAAGTTGAATTTTGCAACTTTTTCTAATTGGGTTTTGGGTTTGGGTTCAGCCCATTTGTGAGTTTAATAACCCCTAACTCATCCCTCTCCTCTCCATTCTCTTATTCCACTCTTTTAAACTCAAGCAAAATTAAAAATGGTGGAAGGGAAAGGGAAATAGAAATTGCAAGCCCTAGTTTACCTTGCAACTTGAATTCTTGCTCCAAAATCAAAGTAAAGCTATTGGTAAGTCTCCTCCTTATCCTCTCTGACTCTTTCTCCTTCAATTTCAGAAAGTTTCCTAAACCTAACTTAGGAAATACTTGTTTTGATCTTAGATTTAAGCTAGTAGAGTTGAAGTGGAGAGTGGTTGGTTGTTTTCTTTGCTATTGAGCTTCCCTATTCTTGTTTTGAATTAAAAGGTGAGTTTTGAACTCACATCTACTTCTCTTGATTTCATTGATGTTAGGTATGAATTCCTAACACTTGTTCATGTTCATTTACTTTCGATTTGGATTGCTTTGGTGAAATTGCCAAATATTGATTTTTGAAGCCAAATCTATGTAAAACCTTATATGGTTGATGTTTATGTTGTTCGGAGTGTTTGGGTGTGTCGTTAAGGTTGGGTAGTCGTTTTATGTAAGCCCATAATCAAAACGCATCTGATTGCTTCCGATTTGTTTGGCCATAGATGGCCTAGGTTTAGGAAATGCCTGAACAACAGGATTCAGACGTCTGAATCCTCATTTTCAGACATCTGAATATTATACTGGGAAATTTTATTCCCCAGTATCCAGACGTCTGAATTAAAGCCCCCAGACGTCTGAATTGGCTAAATTTCGACCAGAAAAGAAATAGGCAAAATAATGCCTATTTTAGACGTCTGAAAGTTTGGATTCAGACGTGTGAAAATCTGTTGTGGAAAACATATTAATTTCCAGATTCAGACGTCTGAACCACTTCTTTCAGACGTTTGAATCTATTGTCTTTTTCCAATTTGCCTTGTTCGCTTAGTTTTCCAAATTTGATCGATGCATATTGATTCCAATTAGTTGTTTATGCATATTTGACCTTGATGATTCCTTTTTGAATTTATTAACGGGTTTTATAAATGATTTCTTCAAATCGTAAAAGCTCGCTTCCCCGATTTATAAATTCTATTTAAAACACGCGCACAATTGTGCATTTCGAGCGAAGTGGAAGGGTGATTTAATGTTTAGGCAAAACACGGACCATGAATCTGTGCGTTTATCCTTCCGATTAATCCCCAACCTATTCAATTGATCGTTTTGACCTTCGGGTTTGGTTTACCGATGAAATGAGGTGAACTTTGTATTGCTTTGAGTTGAAACTGACTGACGAATAGTAAACCGTTTAGTGCGAACGAGTGGTTATGGGACTCACGTTAACACTTTTCGGATTCCTTTTTGAGAGTTATGACACATTCCGCCAGTTAGTGGTGTCCAGTACTGGGTCTTTGACCTTTACCACTACGGTTTGTTGCCTTTGGGATAGTGTCTTCGGACTGTCTCCTTCAGGTTTGTTGCCTTCGGGTATGTTGCCTTCGGGTATGTACCTTCGGGTTTGTGCCTTCGGGTTTGTTGCCCTATAGTATCGCTTCCGATGTTGGTCGTTATGAGCCGCATGGGTGGTATTGGGTTTGGAATCTTTGGGCTCATGGATCCTTGTTTATACAGTACCGAGCTCGAGCAATTTTATGATGTTTCATTCATATGTATATTCCCTTGGTATCGCCCTTCGGTGTTGGTCTTTTTGAGCCGCATGATTTGTAGAGATTACCTTGTGGAACTTGTATACCTTATTGGTATTTGTTATTTGCCTTTTTGGCTTGATTTGGGATACTTGTATCCTTTGTTTATCTATGTTGCCGATGATATGAGGCTTGTTTTGTTATCATATGATTCGTCTTTTGTTAGATGATTGCGTTATCTCCTTTAGAGATATTTGTTATACCTTGTAACCTTGCAGGTTTATTGTTGTTCAGTTTATCTAACTGATTTGTTTAGCTAGACTGACCCGTGTATTTTATACTTGGGTCAGACCGAGATGCTTCAGGTTAGGTGCTTTCGGACTTAGCCTATTTTGCTTCCGCATGGACTATTCAGCTTGTTTCTTTTTGTTTAAACTTTTTGTGTAGTCCTTTTATTGTAACTCTGATATATGTATTCTTTTGATTCGTTTGTATATTGTGGTTTGTTATACCACTTGACGTGTATTATTCTATATACTCTGTTATGTATCTGTATATGTGTATATGATGATCTTCTGTTCTATGATGTATATTACATTTGAGTTGTTATATTCTATTCTGATAGATCCTCCAACCACATATGGTTTTGTTTTAAGTATTATTGGATATGTCGATCTGCTTTGTATGATTATTGTTGATGTATTCAATAGATAGTTAGAGCAAGGCTATAGATGGTCACTCTTATCCAGCCGTATTCTCCGTGTTAGCTGACGGCATTACCCTGTAGTGTCCTTGGCTAGCATGGGTATAGAGGTGGGGCGTCACATTAACTATGGATTTTGGAAAAGTTAAAATGTTTAAATGAATTTGAAATTTAATTTGAAGAAATGGTTTTGAAAAGTTAATGGATTTCAAGACTTTTTCTTACTTGGCAATTTCGAGGACAAAATTCTTTTAAGCGGAGAAGTTTGTAACAACCTAGAATATCTGTCATTTGAAATTTGTATATTTAATTGATTTTAAAAATTAACAAGTAAAATTTGTAAGTCTAATAAATTTTATTTCAAATATTTAGATTTAATTCGATAATTAAATCGATAATTTAATATTTGAAATTATAGAAATAATTGGAAATTGGGTTTAATGTGATTAAAAATTGATTTGTAAATTTTTATTAAATCATATTGGAGTTAGAATGATGTTATAGAACTTTTAAAATTGAATTAAAAGTTAATTTGTAGAAATTAAATATTTTAATTTTTAATTGATGAGTAAAAATAGTCATTTTTCAAACAGTCGCAGATTTCGACGAAACCAGTTTAGTTGGATCTGTAATATTATATTATTGTAAGATTTCAAATTTCGTGTCAATCAGATTTACGGTTTGTCCGGGCAAGCTAAAACGCACTAAAATCGGTTTAAGTGAATTTTAAATTTAAATAAGCCGATTTGAAGACATATCTTCCAAATTTGATCGAATTGGCTCCCGATATATATTCCATTGCGTTCGGAATGGGGGTAAAACATTATAAACGCTAGGCGGCATGCTTCGTTGGAGTTTGGAAAAATTTCGGATGAATAGTGCGCGCGAATTTTCTATAAATGCCCTCCATTTATTTCTGTTTTGCAAAAACCTTAGGGTTCTGGCTTCAGCCGCCACCCTATAAATTAATGGCCGAAAAACTCCATCTTCTTCCTCAATTTTCATCAAATCCATCAATCGATTCAAGAACCTTCCTTCAGCAATATCGTAGACCACGATGAGATCTATCGATCCAACGGCTGTGATCTAAAATAACGTCGCCGATTGACGGCAAATTAAGCTTGAACGACCGGCATTTGTTCACATTTTTTGAGGCAAGATGGAGGCCGAGCTCCAAGTGGCTTTGGCCGAAGGTGGAGGCGTGGTCCAGCTTCGAAACTGTGGTGCTTGATCGTCGGCTATTCAATCGGTGAGGTCGCGATAATTGAATGACGTGGGCGGCTATGGGTTGATTCGAACGAGGTTTCTCACCCGTTGGAGAAGGAGACCGCGTGCGGCCCTGATGCTAGCAAATGGATCGAACGACCGAGATGTGTTTAGGGTTATAAATTTATATAAATGTGTAAATTATTTATAATTTAAATTCGTAAATCTTTAAAATGCTATAACTTTTTCATATGAGGTCCGTTTTGGACGAAACGACTTGCGTTGGATTCGTATTGACGAATAATACGCGATGGAGCTAGATTGGAGTTGATTTGAGATAATGTAAATTTTGGGTAAAATTAAATGCGCGTTTAATTTTATTTAGAACGAAACACTAAAACTGTATTGGATGTAAGGTGAGAACTTCTCACTCAATCGAAATTGTTTCGATTTAAATTTTAAATAGTTAGATTTAAATTGCTTGATTGTGTTGATTGTATGCTTGAATGATAAATTATTATCTATTGTTTTGAAATAGACCCTATACGTCGTATATTAAGCGGAGGTTATTATATTAAACACATATACCGTGATATTCCACCGTGAAGTGGAATTGGTATTATATATGTACTTGGAGTTGATATCCCGCATTATATAGTGGATGAGACCCTATTGCGGCCCATAATAGCGGATAATATTTCATATAAACCCATGTACTCCGCTATTCCGTCTTGAAAGGGGATTGGTATTGTGCTAACATCTGTGGATGCAGGGAAACATGTTGGAGGGATCCAACTGGATTCCTCAACAGTATTGATTTATTTAAGGATATATGCGATATATTCTGTTATCATATTGATATATGATGTTTGGATGCCGTGGTTGATGTATTGGTGTTGTTGCACCATTGGGCCTATTTCTGGAGTTTTAAAAATGTTAAAGTAACGATTTCGAATTTAAAAGGATTTTCAAGTGATTTTTGAAAGTATACATTTTATTGAATTTTGGAATTGATTCATTTTAAATAAATAAACGTTATAATTTTTATATTATAAAAATTATGATTTTTGTGAAATATAACCAAAATGTGATTTTTTTGAAATAAGTAGTTGATTAATTTGTAAAGTGTTTTAAATTGGGATTTTTGAATTATTATAAACGGTAAATATAAATGATTTATAAAATTGATATTTATAAATTAAAATATTAGAATTATAAAATGAGTTTCTTTTAAGTGTTAAAATGAAGTATTTATGGATTTTATAAGTGAATGAAATTCATAGATTTATAAATTGTGAAGTTATAAAATGAATAGATTTTGTAAAATAAAAGATTTATAAGTAATTAACTTATAAATTTGATTTTTAACTTTAAATGAGATATAAATAGAATTTGTTAATTAAGGGATTTTATAAGTTGAAGTTTTTATAAAACATATATATATATATATATATATGTGAATTTATAAACATTGTTTTATAAATCCAAAACCAATTGAATTTGATAAGTAAATATGAAAGCTTATTAAAGGAGATATATCCACGATTTTGGACAGTGGATAATCCTTTAATTAAATTTATAGAAGTGTTGAATTTGGTGAACGATTTATACTCATGATTTTGGAAAGTGAATAATATAAAGAAATGTTTTAGGAAGTGATCTTTTAAATAAAATGAAAAGGATTTGAAGTTGTTTTAAAATGTGTAAAGGATCGAAACCATAGATTTCAATATTCATTGATGAAATAGACGTTTTCGAGAGACAAAAGGGAATGGTGGACTATAACACTGTTGTTATAGTAAATGATTTTCGAAAGGGAATGTTTTATATAGTATTGGGATTTATATATCTATCTTAATTTCGAATCCCTATACTAGTGATTTTGGGTTATCGTAACGATGTTTTACGCAACATTCATTTTGACTCAAATGAATGTGTTTAAGAGAATGTTTTTCCTTAAAGAATAAAATATATGCTTAATTGTGATTTAAGTATACTGAATATTTTCCAAATGTTGAAAATAAATAGATTTGTGAATTACTTATTATTAAATAAGTATGGAAATGTTTTCCAATATGAAGAGAAATGTTTTGAGAATATATCTTGTAAAGATATTTTTTGAAAATAAATAATTTGGGAAATTATTGGAATCTGGTGATGTTATGCATATCTATTGATAGTTAAATAACCGACTATCAATATTACCTTTAAATGGTATTTGTTGTGATTTGCTTGAATTTTAATGCTACACTTATTTTTAAATAAGTGTTCGTTATTCGGTTTAGCCGGGAGAGGACCTTTAGGTCATAAATCCCATTCCGAATAGTGATACGTCGTAATGGATAGCATTTGAAGACCGGTGTTGAAGACCGGATATTTTCGAAAACGGAAGGATTACCGTCGAATGACTCTACATCGGCTGATCCCCGACATAGAGATTTTATCACCCTTTGTGATGGGAATTCCGAACGTGATTAGTGAATATCCGGATTTGCAAGGGCTTCTTTGGAAGTGCGTTCGGTTCAGTTCGATCCTGGAACGGACTTGTATGGATGTGTGTCTGACGTTACAAATTTGAGATGTAAAGCTGGTTTCTATCAAATACATTTCTGTTGGTGGCGGAGAATTTATTCTCTTAGCTTAACACCCTTCTCTGAGACGTACGAGCTCAGAGGTTATGTAGTTGATAGTTACTAGTGATATATTCCCAATTTGGTAACGTGGCATGCTGAGTGCTGCTGATCATTTGTTGATCAAAGCGTGGCTTTTATGAAAAGCGTAGCTTTGTGGACTAGACTTCGTCGGACCTCACACCCCGGAAATGGTCAAAACAGGAAGAATGCAGCAAGGTTATATGGGATAGCGCCCCCATAGGGTATGTACATTTCCTTCTGGATAGAGGTGGTATTATGGTATGGAGCCCAAATACTTAACCTATGTGGTTGCTGAAAATTTATTTCTTTATGGTTGTTGGTGAATCCCAGAATTTAGGTCGGTTACGACTGGGGGATGGCATACTCGTGTTAGTAGTTACGTAGCTAGAGGTAACTCGGCCTTGTGTTGGTAGAGATCCGGTTAGGTTCTCGGGGCATCCTTCCAGAGGCGTACCCATGTAGCAATGGGAAGTTCCTTGGCCTGACCATTTATTGGAAAACCAAAGAAACAGTATGCACCTTGTACGGTTTTAGTTGTAGAACCTGCCATTTACTTATGGTGGCCACCACTATTTAGATGGTAGATATAGTAGGCATAGTGCGAAATGCCTATGTTAGCTAAGATTTATATCATACTTTCAAAATGTTTTCCTACACTTTGCACTTATAGTAATAACATCAAAGAAATTTGCGCATCAAGCATGTTTGACTATCATAAGGAGAAATCTCCTCTGATTCTGCATTTGCATTGTTTGTGTGTGCGGGAGGCCTTATGGTAGTTACATTTTCTAAAAGCATTGCTGATCTATATTAAAATATTTCTTTGTTTATTTTTAAAGATAAACTGTTTTAAGTTCTCACACCAGTCCCGTGACTGACATGGAGTTTATTGTTTCCTTCCTAAACTCTGGGTGCCCATCATTTTCCACATGGGTAGCCTAGAGTCAGGTTATCAGGTCATTCTGGAATTCAGGGGTTGCTGTAAAGATCTGGTAGCAAGCTAGATGGCGTGGCATTTCAATTAGTATATAGTATTTCTTTTCCGCTGTTTGTTGTTGTAATCTCTGATAATGTAATATAGTGTGATGTAATGTAATAACTGATACAGTTCTTTTGATTTAAAGATTATTCATTGATATATTATGTTAATTCCTTTCTGAATGGCGACTCAACTACTCAAGGGAAGCAAGCGACCCAACGAGTTAAGAAGCAATCGACCTAACGAGTTAAGAAGCAAGCGACCTAACGAGTTAAGAAGCAAGCGACCAAATGATCTAAGCATTCAACGAGCTAGCATAAGAGCAAGCTAGTGACCTAACGATCTAAGCAGATCAACGACATAACATAATAGTGGAATGAACATTGCAGCGACCTAGCGAGTCACAAGCCTCATATCCTTATGTCGCTTGGTTATAGGTCGAACCAACATTAGATCGCTACAACCTACTAGCAGAAGTAGTTGATCAAGCACAACCATTTTAAGCCATAGCCTGTGTCCCTTAGGTCGCTCACGACCTACGACCTAACCTTATGTCGCCCATGACCTACGACCTACTTCCAGATTTTCACTATAAATACCCTGCCTACTTCACCTGGAGGGGGACTGGGGGATCATTTCTGGAACACCAATAGTTTGTTGTTTTCTCGACTCCTTCAAAACTTCAAACATCGAAGACGCTTCAACGAACTTTGGGAAAGATCTAACTCATTCAACATGAATTCAAAGAGCGTTTCTACATCGAAGTTCTAGCTACTCGTCTTAATCGTGTTGTAATTGAAGAATCATTGAAAAAGTTGTAATCAAATCAGCAATAAAAGAGATTAAGTGGACGTAGGCTTGACTTTAAGCCGAACCACTATAAAAACTCTTGTCTCTTTACTATTTCTCTGCTATTTTCTGCTTATTTTCAGTTCCCGTACCAACGGGTGGTGCTTTCACTATACTACAACTCACACCAGGGTGTTAGCATACATTTTTAGCGTTAACATTTTTGGTGCTTTCACTGAGAGTAGAAATCAGGGTGCTCTCATCATTGCTCCGCAAAGATTTGTTGAAAGACCCTCTCTAAGAACCAGAAGTCTATCCGAGATTATGGCTTCTAGAAGAAAAGGTAGATCTGCTAGATCTGGAAGTGCTTATGACAACACCGCTACTTCTCCCGCATCAGATCAAACGGCTCCTAGTGTTGGAATCACAAGGGCTGAATTGGATGCTGCAGTCTCTGGGTTGTATCAACAAATGGAAGCCTAGAACACATTGATGTTGGATAGGATGAATGCTTTTTTTGGAGTTAATCAGCAACCAGGAAATAATGAAGAGACCTTCGCTGAAGATGCTCATGATTCCCAAGGGAAAAGTATTCCTCAAAGGGAAGCTGGCAGCGCCGAAGGGGCACCTCCCCAAGCCGGTGGTTCAAGGCCGCAGCCAACTCTTCGTGAACGTTTGTCCAGGTAAACTTCCGAAAAAGTAGCTGATATCTGTCCCACAGGGACTCTAAACGATGAGGAGAACCTCTCAGGAATGATTCGACAAATTATGAAGGAAAGCATGCAAAGGGAGGAAGATGAGAATGACTGGGGATTTTCTCCAAGCAAAACTCCTTTTACTGAAAGAATTCTAAAGGTTGAATTTCCAAAGAAGTTTGTTCCCCCTACCACTCTAGCTTATCGAGGAACAAGCGACCCTAACCAGTTCTTGTACAAGTGTGACTGGCATATGACTGGTGCCAGAGCATCGGATGAGATCAGGTGTAGATACTTTCCAGTGTATTTGGAAGGAGTTGCCCTGCTTTGCTTCACGAAGCTGCCAGTTCGATCTATGGACCAGTTCTCCGACCTCAGTCGGAAATTCAAAGATCAGTTCAGGTTATATGCTTCAAAGGGCAAGGATATAATGTCACTGTCGAGCCTTGAACAAAACCCCGGAGAGCCTCTCAAGTCTATCTTAAACCGCTTCAACATAGCCTTGGCCGAAGTTGACCATGCAGAGCCTAGAATGATTCTGACTTACTTGGTGCGAGCCATTGACAGATCCAGTGAATTCAGAAAATGGCTAAAGATGAAAGGAACCAAATTCACTTGAGAAGTTCTACAAGAAGGCCGATGAATTTATGCGCTTAGAAAGCCTTCATGTGCCGGCGAAAGTGGTCGTGAATTAAGTTGAGAATAACAACGTTGCTTCTAACAAAAAAGAATCTGGTGGCCAGAAGGGGGAGAATGACGGTGGAAAAAAGCAAAAAGATGCGAAGAAAACTCGCCATTTTAGACCTTCGGATTTTACTTCCTTAACTGATACTCCAGAGAATATCTTTTTCGCAACCAAGGATGTTGTTAAATACCCCAAACCACCTAAGATGAGGCTTGGGAAAAATGCTTTGCATAACGGGAGATTCTGTCGGTTCCACAATCAACCTGGCCATGACACTAATGAATGTCGCCATTTAAAAAGTTTGATTGAAGAACTGTTAACACAGAATAAGATATAAGAATATGTGAAGAGAAACAGAAGTGACCCGACCTCATCTACTCTAGGGCAACAAGTTCCTGCTTATCAATCCGGCTCAGGTGAGAGGGCTGTAGCGCAGGAATCTAAGAGGGCCTATCATTAATGTTATCACAGGGGGTCCTCACCCAACGGGCACAAGTTGGGATGAGATAGAAAGATATGCTCACGCTTTGAGATATGCCCCGACTTGTTCTATGCCAAGTCAAGAAAGAGTTTCAGACTAAAGGAGGAAATCTGCCTGCTTACTTGTCAAAAGCCTGGGAGCTTCTTGATGATTTTGATCATTATACAATAAGCCATATACCCCAGGGAGAGAACATGAAGGCAGATTCTCTAGCAACGTATTCATGCTCCAGCAAAGCTCAATTATTGGGATTGGTCCCTGTGAAAGTCTTGTCAGTTCCAAGTACTAATGAGATCCAATTCTGAAAGCCGGGAACAGCAATCCCTTGCATCCATATTTTACTTAAAAGCAATGCTTAAATTTGTAAAACAATTATGGATGTATCATTCTTGTATTGATTCACACTGATTTTACTATAAATCTTGTGTTCTCTACTACTATAAAAGGCCTGTCTCATTTCGATGTGCATGTATCTTGAATATATTGCTAAAATGTCGATTTAATAATGCAGGCTATCAAAGCAAAGCTTACCTATTCAACACATCACAAGGCCAAGCGATTCCTACAAATCACTTAACAATCAAATATCAAGCCACAAAAATTCCAGATTCAATTCCTACATAAGAAGTGCTTCTTACCAACAGTGGTGATTCCATCGAAGGGGCACCTTCCCAAAGTGATGGTACAGGGCCCTTGCTAGCTGGTTGTGGTCGTTTTTCCAAACAAACATCCAATTAGGTAGCTTGTGTTTGCCCCATGGATTCACTTAACAATGAAATACACTTCTTTGGAAAAAAGAAAAGCAAACAACTTGCAAAGGAAAAGAACATGTGCTTGGAAACGATAACGAGGAATCACTGAGAGGCAGATGGTGGAAAGACGTGGGCAAGCAGACAAAGAACAGCCAAAATGGAATCTTGTGCCTCAACCAAAAATGATGGTGGAACCACCAAAGGGGCACCTTCTCAAAGTGAAGGTTCCAGGCCCTTGCTAGTTAATTGCGATCGTTTGTGCAAACAAACATCCAGTTAGGTAGCTTGCGTCTACTCCATGGATCCACATAACTGTGAGATGCAACCTTCCAGGCGAACAACAAAGCCCTCTTCGGAGGCAAAAGCCCTCTTCGAAGGCCCTCTTCTCCATTCAAAGGGGGAAGAGCCAAAAGCCCTCTTCGGAGGCCCTCTTCTCCTTTTAATGGGGGAAGAACCAAAAGCCCTCTTCGAAGGCCCTCTTCTCCTTTCAAAGGGGGGAGAGCCAAAAGCCCTCTTCGGAGGCCCTCTTCTCCTTTCAAAGGGGGAAGAGCCAAAAGCCCTCTTCGAAGGCCCTCTTCTCCTTTGAAAGGGGGAAGAGCCAAAAGCCCTCTTCGAAGGCCCATTTCACCAAGTTGAAGTGCCAAAGCCGTCTTCAGAGGCCCACTTCACCAAATTGAAGTGCCAAAGCCCTCTTTGGAGGCCCACTTCATCAAGTTGAAGTGCCAAAGCCCTCTTCGGAGGCATGCTTCCCCGCGTACAAGGAAGAAACAAAAAGCCCTCTCCAGAGGCACAAACAAAAAAGCCCTCTTCGGAGGCACAAATAAATCAAAGCCCTTTTCGGAGGCCCACTTCACGGCGTAGGGGAACCCACTTGTCAAAAATAAAAGTGACCATCTCCGAAAGTGAAGTGTAAAAACTTTTTCAAACAAAAGGAAGAAAGAAAACTTCTCCAATACAAAACACACTCTACTAAAGCAGAATAATACTTCCTCAAAATGGAAAAATTGTTCTCCAAATTAAGAGTACAAGTCTCCTCAAAATGGGGAAGATTGCAATGAGCCACGATATGGGGGCAATATAATATAGCTGCATTAATAGAAGCAACGCTCAAGCAACATACCACGAGGTCACTGCAATATCACACAAAGAAAATAAAAAACTTGTGTGAAAATAAGGAATAAATGCATTTATAAATACAAACAATAGTTTGTACAAGTAAAAAGAATCATTTTATTCCATACTATAAAAAATCTGTATACATGTGCAGGTTTCAAAAAGCGGGGGCCGGTACCCGCACAATCTCCGGTCAATACAAGCAAAAAGCAAAAAAGCAAAACAAGAAGGATAAAGCCAGACCCATCACTTCTTCTTACCTTTGCCTTTGGAGACTTCGCCCGGCTTAATGGTTAACTTCTTAAGTCGGCTTGAACGGGTCGGGGAAAGAGGAGAAAGAGGCGCAATTGGTTCCTCTTCTGCTTTCTCATCACCAGCAGAAGTCTCCTTCCTTTTCATCGAAACTCCACGCTTGCCCCTCTTCTTTGAAGAAGATTCGCTGCTCAGACCAATAAGATCAATCAACTTTGTATCGTCGGCAGTGAATTCCTCCGGGGTCCTCTCACCCTCTTCAAGCTCTTCATTTTTCTGCTCTTGCGAAGCGGTCGGGTCATCTAAGCCTTGAAGAGCTTCTATCTGTTCTTCTTGAGACCCCGGTTGAGAAGCAAGAGAAGGAGTAACATGAAGAGATGGAGGAGCAACAGCTGGAGGAGGCGAAGCTTGTGCACTACTTGTTGTTTTCACTACAGAAGAAGAAGAATTAAACATCAGTATTTCTCACAAAAAGAGGAGATAGTGGCACGTCAAGGTTTAAGCAATAATCAAGAAGTTCATCAAACTCATGTGAAGCAAACAAGTAATCCACTTGAGCTAGATCAGTGTTGAAGTTACCTGGAGGAGTTGGCTTTATCACGTCGATTTCAAAATCGTGGGCTTCAATGTCTTCCTGGGACTCGGTGTGCGCTGTTGTAATTCCGGTCTCGGCTTTGACAGGAGGCGGAACTAGAGACATTAATGTCGACTTTAACCGAAGTCGAAGGACGAGCCGGGTCGGTCAAAGGTGCCTTTCCTAAATGCTCTCCTTCCGCCGCTTCGGCTCATTCTTTGGCGAGTTGTTCCTTCACTCTGGCAAGGGTGGCTTGACCTTCATCGTCCAAAAAATGAGCCTCATGACCCTCCTCCGTGTAGCTGGCACCTTTAAACATTTCAACCGCTGCCTCCCACACTTCGGCTAGGGTAATTTCATACTTTGGGCCCAAAAATGAGAGACTGCCATGCCCCAAGACGTTGTGAATGTAAAACTCGAATAAAGTGGAACTGATGTTTGCCTTCGTCTCTTCATGAGATTGTTCAGCTGCTGCTTTTCCAGCAATGGCCTCGTCACGCTCTTTTTCAACTTTAGAAAGCTAAGTCTTTTAACATTTCAATCTCCAGGTCCTGGGAGCTAGTCTTTTCCCGCAGCTGAGCAACATCACTGCGGTAGCTTTCCATAATTCTCTGCTGTGCTCAAGTCTAGCCTCAGCATCTCGTTGACTAGCATGGGCATCTCTTACGTGCTTTTGAAGAACCTCTTCCTTTTGAGTATAAGAAGTGGAAGAGGTAGCAAGGTCATCTTTAAGTTGCTTGACTTCAGCCTCGAATTTCTTCTTATATGCGGTGATGTTCTTCATCTCCATGTTGTGCTGATCAAGAACTTTTTGCCATTCAGATTTATCATTTTCCATGGTTAGCATAGCTTCGAGATTTAGACGGTTCACTCGACTAGCTTTTGCTATCCGGACATTCTTTCAATGTCAAGCTTAACAGCATCAAGATTTCTCAGCATAGCATGTTTGTCAATGGGAACCAAGTCCAAGTCAAAGCGTACTCCTTTTAAACACCAGTTTGGAAACCGGCTTTGGAGTGTAGGCGGAGCATTCTCAACATGATACGTAGGCCTATTAATAATTGTCTGAATCTCAGCTATTTTGAGGGCAGGGGATCTAGAAGGGATGTCTATAGAAATAGAAGTAGCAGGCACTTCGAAAATTTTAGATGAAGATTTTTCGCTATGCTTGGCCCGCTTGCTGGACCCTTCAGCTTCAAAACACTTCCCCTTGTCATCGTGAGACATTCTTTTTTGGGAGTCATTGTCCCCTTGGTGAGAGTCAAGGTGGTCATCTCTTCTTCCATACCGCTCCTCGTAAGCCTGCCTTTCGCGAGCCTTTCTAACTACTCTTTCCTCATCGATTTCCATGGGGGGCAGGAAGATAATGCCTGGGGTCGTAAGAATCGCGCCTCCCATAGCATTGAAAGTCGTCGTAATACGAACCACGGCGTCCAATTAAAGAACCTGAAAGTGAAGAGGATAAAAGTTTAGAAATCTTCGAAATGAAGAAGCTACGTGCATATAATTGCCCAAATCCTAAGTGTGTGGGGCGTGTGAACTACGCGCGTCAAGCTAGAAACCACTCTTCTGCTTAGGAGTCAATTCTTGGATTGATGGAGTTGACCGCAAAACAGACGTCGCTTCAATTGATGGAGAAATGAGCTTAGAGGTGATGGTGTCATCTTTAAAAAGCTCTTGGGAAGTCACCATATGGTCACTCAGTCCCTCAAAGACATTATCACCATCATGCCCAACGGAATGAGTCATGCCCTCTTCAACACACTTTGAACTCTTTACAACAAAACTTTCTTTCTCATCTCCCTCATCAGCTTCTCCAGTGGCCTCCCCAGAACGTTGAGGAAGTTCCTCTTGTTCAATAATTGGGAGAAGTTCAGATTTGCCAAATAATCACGCATCGGAACTTGAGCATTTCACTAATGAATCCTCAACAATAGATTCCTTCGGTGCGGATTGCTTCACGGAGGCTGGGGGCATCTGGCACTTCTGCTTGAGAACTGGGGGCATCACGGGGTTGAAAAGATCGAGAAGGGTGCAAAAGTCCGAATTGGTGCAAAAACTCATCCTTCAGCAGAAACTTGATACTTCTCTTATCAACGGCTATGGCATTCAATCTTTCAAAAGTCGGTTTATGGCTAGAATCTTTTGAGGGAGGAGGAATTGCTGCAAAAGTAAAGAATGAAGTTAACACTTGACGACTTGAATTTTGAAAGGCTCACAAACCTAGTAAACGGAGATAAGTAGTCTTACTTCCTACTCTCCAGATGCCGTATAATCTTGGGGGGCAGCGAGCAAAGAAGAACTGACTTAAAAACCCATGAGCACTCTTGGGAAGATCTGTAATCAGTTTACGGTTTCTCGCACTCCTTACAAGAGTGATGGAAGGGTGATCTTTGTTCCTCCCGAACGAGCACAAGTAACAGATCTCCTCAAAGCTAGGGACGCGATTAAGCGTTCTCCTAAACAGTACACACAACCCCATCAAAATGGCATAGCCGTTAGGGTGCAGCTGGAATGGAGAGGTAGTCAATCGAAGAAGGAGTATTCTATGAAAATCATTGAAAGAAGGAATACCTCCATTTAAGCACATCTGACGATTGACTGCAATGAAACCAGGAGGTGGCCTGTCAGCAGTGTCATTTACCCCAGGGAGCAGGGCGTCTACTTCAGTAATGCCGAATTGAATGCATAACTGACTGAAAACCCGTTGATTCAGAGTGGTTGAAGCTATTTCTAGGGGACTCTCCAAGGGGTTAGCTATTGGGAAAACCCCTTCGGCTCGCCCTACCATCTCTTCTTGTGCTTGTTGAGAAGTCATTCTACACAAGGAACTGGATATTCAAATATGAAGGTGCACATTTCCAAAAAGCGTGTGAAATGTTGTGCAAAGCTACTGAAATAACAAGTAAATAAAGTAAAACTTGAAATAATACCAGTTGGCACATGTCAATTCAGGAAGATTTGAGGCTTGTTATTGAGTTAAAACTAAGTGTAGTATCAATGCAGATAATATTCAGCAATAAGCAGTTATAACTGTATGAATTTTGTGTTGATACTTCATTTAAGACAGTTGATTCACAGCACTTCATCTTTAATCAAATTCATATTATTTTACTTAAGTAAAATGTTGTCTCTTTGATCTAATCCATCACTCGATGTGGGAAATCGATGATGAGTATATCCGTCCTATTTTTTCTGCAAATGTTGTGTTTGACAGGTTGTTAGCTTAAAAGTTAATTCAATATGTGGGAAAATGCAACATGTTCAAGCAGTTTATCCTGGGCAGTTCAAATTGAAAATTCAATTAAGTGTTGTCAAGTTTTACAAGTGATCAAGTTCAAACGGCTTAGCATAGGTCGAAGCTTCCTTAAGTTGCTCCATGCGAGTCATGGAGTTTATTGTTCATGCTCCTGCGAGTTAAAGTTATGCTACGGGCTATGGCATAAGGCTTTAAGTCAAGACAAAGCATATTTGTTTAAGTGTAAGCTCGTCCGTATACACCAGCGACCTAAAGGTTATGACGCAAGAAGTTAAGTCGCCCAGATTGCAGTGCGACCCAATAATAGGTCATTAAGAGGGTTACCCCGTCCAAAGAAGTATGCTATGCAAGTTAAGTCGCAAGTTTGAAAGTCGTTCAACTTCCTTTAAGTCGCAAGGCTATTAGGTCGTTCGATTCATTAGGTCGCTCATGAAGTAGCTCGGAAATACCAAACTTTCGCCCATTAAAAAACCCTAAGGCCTGCTCTCCACTCACACGTTGCCATGCGTCCACTACCCTTGCATCACCAGTAGCACCACAGCTTAACCTTAAATTCACTAACCCGTTAACCAAATATCTCTTCGTCTCTTCCAAGCACCTAAAGCCTCATCGTCTCTTCTAAATTTCTAGAAAACATCGTTAAACTCCACAAATTCAAAACGCTTGCCAAATAACTCCATGAGATCCTAAGCTGATTCATTGTTAAGGCAATTGCCACCGGTTCGACGGTATACAGAGGGCAAATCGAAGTATAATCTTACAATAAGGTAACATAAATTGTGTAAAACCAATCATGGGAGAATCGATGGGAGATAGGACGGACAGATGATCGATTTACCTAAGTTTGTTGTTTGGAATGATGATCGAAAGCAAAGAGGAAGGGAATTTCGCTTTGAAGCTCTTGAGCTTAAGTACGGCAATGGTGGCAAAGTGTAAGCAATAAAGTGAAGAGGACAAAGCGGTTTAATAGCTTACATAGGAGAAAGAGAAGAAGACGAATAGGCGCGCGAGTTAACGAGCTACTTGAGTCGCTCACGACCTAGCAGAGTTAGATCGAAGCACATGACCTATACCCAAGGCATGTACTTCGAGGGGCAAATGTTAATTCCTTTCTGAATGGCGAGTCAACTACTCAAGGGAAGCAAGCAACCTAACGAGTTAAGAAGTAAGCGACCAAACGAGTTACGAAGCAAGCGACCTAACGAGTTAAGAAGCAAGCGACCTAACGAGTTAAGAAGCAAGCGACCTAACGAGTTAAGAAGAAAACGACCTAACGAGTTAAGAAGCAAGCGACCTAACGAGTTAAGAAGCAAGTGACCTAATGATCTAAGCATTAAGTGAGCTAGCATAAGAGCAACTCAGTGACCTAACGACATAATGATATAAGCAGATCAACGACATAACATAACAGTGGAATGAACATTGCAGCGACCTAGCGACCTAGCAAGTTTACGACCTAGCGACCTAGCGAGTCACAAGCCTCATACCCTTATGTCGCTTGGTTATAGGTCGAACCAACATTATATCGCTACAACCTACCAGCAGAAGTAGTTGATCAAGCAAAACCATTTTAAACCATAGCCTGTGTCCCTTAGGTCGCTCACAACCTACGACCTAACCTTATGTTGCCCATGACCTACGACCTACTTCTAGATTTTCACTATAAATGCCCTGCGTACTTCACCTGGAGGGGGACTAGGGGATCATTTATGGAACGCCAATACTTTGCTTTTTTCTCGACTCCTTCAACACTTTAAACACCGAAGACACTTCAACGAACTTTGGGAAAGATCTAACTCATTCAACATGAATTCAAAGAGCTTTTCTACATCGAAGTTCTAGCTGCTCGTCTTAATCGTGTTGTAATTAAAGAATCATTGAAAAAGTTGTAATCAAATCAGCAATAAAAGAGATTAAGTGGACGTAGGCTTGACTTTAAGCCGAACCACTATAAAAACTGTTGTCTCTTTACTATTTCTCTGCTATTTTCTGCTTATTTTCAGTTCCTGTACCAACGGGTGGTGCTTTCACTATACTACAACTTACACCGTGGTGTTAGCGTACATTTTTAGTGTTAAATATTATATGTTGTTCCGCTGCGAAATGTGAGATTCTATTATTGTTTCTGTTTTCTTCTTCTTCCTTTCTTACTTCTTCTATCCTTTTCTTCTTCTTAAACCCTAAGGGTTCAGTTTTCCGGCCTTCGATTTCTCAGCAGTTGATACAGTGGACGTATTAATGTCAATTTCGAAAGTCGAAAATCCCAATCCTTACATGAATCTAATGAACTACAAGGTTTTTGTAGCGGTTCATGGATATCTTTCTTCGTGACGAACAAAACTTCATCGCCACTTACTCAAGAAAACTTAGCCATCGTGCCGTAACTTCTTTTCTGAAATATAGCTCTCGTTGAAGATCTATCTGTTGTTTCTGGTAATGATGAATTTCATCAATTTTCTCCTTTGTGTTAGGAGAAACAAACAGAGATCTTTTAGTTTTCTTATTATCTAGAGTAAAACCCGTATGATACGAGGACCACCTATTTGTTGGCTCTTGCTTTGGTTTAAGTGTAGGAACCCGTTGTGGTGTGTCAACCGAGCTATCCGTCGATGGTGTTGAGATGGAGATGGATATATAGGAGTTTCCAAAAGACATTGTTATTTTTTATTATAATTTTTTTTGATTATTTGTATATAATTGTTATGTAACTATGTATATATATAAGCTGAAAACATTATTTGTAGAACAACTAATTGTCTAAAAATTTAATGGTTCAGGAATTAATAAGTATAATTTGTGGTAATAAAATAGATAACTAAACATAGTCTTTAAATGAAGTTATTAATTTTTTAAGGAAGAAGATCTTGAAGTGAACAAATACCTAAACTTTGTCGAAATTTAATAAAAGTTTGTCCATTTAATGGTTTTGTAAAAATGTCCGCTACTTGATTTTCGGTATTTACGTAGTTTAAAGAGATAGTTCCTTTTTCAACATTGTCTCATAAAAAATGATGTCGTGTATCTATATGTTTGGTTCGTGAGTGATTAACAGGGTTTTTGATAAATTTGTAGCACTTGTGTTATCACAATACATTGGAGATTTCTGATAATTTCACCGAAATCCGTTAGTGTTTGTTGCATGTATATCACTTGTGCACTTGCTAGAGCTGCGGAGATGTATTCGGCTTCGCAGGTAGATAAGGAAACATAATTTTGTTTTTTTGGTAAACCATGAAACTAATGATTGTCCGATAAAGTGACATGTTCCACTAGTACTCTTACGATCTGTTCTACATCCCCCGAAATCCGCATCGCTATATGAAACCAGTTCAAACGATGATCCTTTAGGGTAAAAAAAACCATAATCTCTAGTACTAGATAGATAATGTAAAATACGCTTGACAGCTCTTAGATGAGATTCTTTTGGTTTTGCTTCAAATCGAGCACATAGACATACACTCATCATAATATCAGGTCGACTGGCCGTTAAATAAAGTAAAGAACCAATCATGCTTTGATATAACTTTTCATCAAAATCATTTACATTTTCATCTTTTTCTAAGTGAATAGTGTACTCATTGGTGTTGGTTTGCTTGATGTTTTGTCCATTTCAAATCGACATAATAAATTGTTACAATATTTTTCTTGGTGAATAAAAATTCCATTTTCGAGTTGTTTTATTTGTACCTAAGAAGAAATTTAATTCTCTCATGTGTGACATTTCAAATTCGTTTTCATAAATTTGAAAATTGATTACATAGATTTTCGTTGGTTGAACCAAAAACGATATCATCAACATAAATTTGTACAACTAAAATATCGTTTTTTTCACTTTTAATAAATAAAGTTGTATTTATTTTGCCTATATGAACATCAGATGCTATTAAGTGATTTTTAAGACGTTCGTACCATGCATGAGGGGCTTGTTTTAATCCATATAGTGCTTTATGTAACCTAAAAACATGATCGGGATATTTTTCATGACTAAATAATGGTGGCTGTTCGACGTATACATTTTCTTTAATAAAACCACTCAAAAAATCACTTTTGACATCCATTTGAAATAATTTAAAATTGTGATGAGTTGCAAAGGTGAGTATTGCACGAATGGCCTCTAATCTTGCTACAGGAGCAACTAAACGTGCTTTTTTTCTAACCATATTCCATTCTCGTCTGCTTTGTTTTTAAATACCCATTTTGTTCTTGTTACCGATTGATCTTCAGGTCATGGTACTAATTCCCATAGGTTATTATGTTCAAATTGATTTAATTATTCTTGCATAGCTATTATCCAAAAATTATCATTCGAGGCTTCTATATAATTTTTTGGTTCAAAGTTTGACACAAATGCTATATGGCTTATTTGATTAAGTTGATTTCTAGTTACTCTTGAATTAAGATCTCCAATAATACTATCTAATGGATGATTTTTAAGAATTCTAGGGGATGAAATCAAGCTGTTATTTTTCATATTTGTTTCATTATTAATAGAATTTTTTGAATTTGTTAGTGGAATAATTTCTTGTTCATCATTAGTACGACGGCTAAAAGGATTTTCGTCGAACGAGACATGTAAGCTCTCTTTAATAGTATTATTTCGTTCATTAAAGATTCTATATGCTTTGCTACGATCTGAATATCCAACAAAAATACCTTCATCGGCCTTTGGGTCAAATTTTCCTAAGTTATCTTTTGTATTTAGTGTAAAACATTTTGAACTGAAAGTTTTAAAGTATGATACTTTAGGTTTTTTTAACAAAAAATATTTCAAAACAAGTTTGTTTAATCATGGGGAGTATGGTTACTCGATTTAAAACATAACAAGATGCCGCAATAGCTTCAACCCAAAAGTGTTTTGGTAAACCACTACTATTGCAACGACCCGATTTTTTGACTTCCAAAAGTCGACATTAATACGTCCACTTTATCAACTGCCAAACCGTCAAACGCCAGAATATCGAACCATTAGGGTTTAAGAAGAATAAGTAGAAGAAGAAACATAAACAATAATAGAATCTCACATTTCGCAGCGGAACAACATATAATATATCAATGAATGATATTTAAAACAAAGAATCATACCTGTTATTACCTTACATCACATTACATTATCAGAGTGTTACAACAACAACAGCGGAAGAGAAATATTACATATATAAATGATACGCCTCACCATCCAAATTCAACTCCTGATCTCCACAGCAACTTCTGGATAGACTTCGCTCCTTTATAATGATAACCTGACTCTAGGCTGCCCGTGTGGAAAATTATGGGCACCCAGAGTTTAGAAAGGGAACAATAAACCCCAGGTCAATCATGGGACTGGTGTGAGAACTTAAAAACAGTTATTTTCACAAAGAAAATAAAAAGAAATCCGCTATGCTTTCTAAATATGAAACTACCAAAAGGCCTCCCGCCACATACACAATGTAAACACACACTTGAAGGAGATTTCTCCTTATGACAGTCAAAAATGCTTAATACGCAAAATTCTTTGGATATTATTTTTAGTGCATAGTGTAGAAAACATTTCGAAAGTATAATATTAATCTTAGCCAACATACAAAATTTCATCGTATGCCTACTATAGCTTCCATGTTCAATAACAGGTTACCGTCACATTCCATGGCAGGTTATACAACTAAAACCGTACAGGGCGCGTATTGTTTCTTTGGATTTCCAACAAATGGTCAGACAAAGGAATTTCCTACATCGAAATGGGTACGACTCTAGAAGGACGCCCCGAGAACCTAACCGAATCTCTGCTAACAAGGCCGTCACGCTTTAACCAAGCTATAACATAGGTAACTAACACACAAGTATGCCATTCCCGGTCGTTACCGACCTTTATCCTAGGATCCTCAACCACAAAGCAACATCACACAGTAATAAATTTACAGTGTCCACATGAGTTAAGTATCTGGGCTCCATACCATGATACCACTCTTTATGCAGAAGAGAATGGACATACCCTAGGGGCGCGACCCCTAAAAACCTTACCGCAACATTCCTATTTCGACCATTTCCGGGTTGTGAGGCTCGACGAAGTCTCGTCCACAAAGCTACGCTTTTTCACAAAGCCATGCTCTGATCAACAAATGATCAGCAGCACTTCGTATGCCAGATTACCAAATTAGGAATGTATCACTAGTAACCATCAACTACATAACCTCTGAGCTCGTACGTCTCAGAGAAGGGTGTTAAGCTAAGAGAATAAATTCTCTGCCACCAACAGAAATGTATTTGATAGAAACCAGCTTTACATCTCAATTTGTAACGTAAGACACACATCCATACAAGTCCGTTCCGGGTTCGAACAGAACTAAAGGCACTTCCAAGAAGCTCTTGCAATCCGGGTATTCACAATCCCGATCGGACTTCCCATCACTTAGGGAATCTCTATATAGTAGCTACTCAGTGCAGAAACAATCGATAGGTCATCCTATCATTCTGGCAAATACCCAGTCTTCACCATCGGTCTTCAAATGCAATCCCATTTCGTCGTATCATTATTTGGAATGGGTTATATGACACAAAGGTCCTATCCCGGCTAATCCGAATAACGAGTGCTTATTTTTAAAAATAAGTGTTCATTCAGATTTCAAACAAATCACAAAAAAGTTTCACTTCGAACTTTTAAATAAAAGATCTATCACAAATCACGAAGGTTCGATTTGGTTTTCGGATATCCACTTAGAATCCGACCCCCGGTCGTATCAAAATTCAAATGCTATTTGAAAGGCAATTATTGATAGTCGGTTATTTAACTATCAATCAACACTCACAACAATCCCTGGATTTCAAATAATTTTCCAAATAATTTATTTTCAAAATATCTTCGCAAGATATATTTTCACACTTCAACCATTTGAAAACAAATTTCAAATCACTTTTCACTCGCAGAATAAGATTCCTGATATTATTTATTTCCAATGAAAGTCTACCGAGTTCAAATACTTTAAATAATTCAAATCACTTATCCAAAATATATACGTGGAAACATTTAGATAAAACAGTTTTAAAACATTTATTTAAATATTAGTGATGGAAATATTATACCAATATCTCATATAAAACTTCAAGTCCAAGTTAACTTTAAAATATAGTTAGTAGATCGGGTATAACATTTAAATAACCATTTTCTAAAACAAATATCAATTAAATCTTTAATATTCACTTCTATAATTAATTAAATAAATCTTTACTTTAAGATTTTTCAAAATAACCCAAATAAATAAATTTTTCCAAACATTCAATCTTTAAAACCATCTTTACAACTTTAATCCATATTTATAAACTATATTGAAAAACATTCTCGGCTTTCCAAGGAAAGTACACCTTCCATTCTAAAATGGTTCATCCAAATCAATTTGTAAATCCTTTTGGATTTACTTCAAATTTACGTTCCAAATCCGTAAATTCCTTTCCACACTTTAAAAATAACTCAATGTTTATTTTTAATTCAAAATTTCCTTTCCTTTACAAATACCCATTGTGAATTCAAATTACCAAATATCCATTGATATACGATTTTTCAAATCGATTCCCAAATATTCACTTTCAACACCAAATCAATTTCCATATTGATTTCCTAAATTTTATTTCAAACACCCAAATCAATTGCCAAATGGATTCCCCAAAGGTTTATTTTAAATCACCAAAATCAATTTCCAAATTGATTTCTAAATCTTGTTTCAAACATCGAATCCAATTTCAATTTGATTCCCAAAGATTTATTTTCAAGTACCAAATCAATTTTCAAATGGATTTCCAAATTTATCATCTTTAAAAATAAATCCCTTTATTATTATTTTTCCAAACTATTTAAAATCCGAATTTTTAAATAAATCCTTCAACTTTTAAACAACATTTCTTAAAATCCATTTATGAAAACTCTTTCCCCATATTTTGGAATTTATTCAATAGGATTTCACTATAGATTTTCTACTTAAATTCAAAAATCATATTTTATTTCTTTCTGGTATCTTACGACACCAAAAATATATTCGGCTAAATTTTAGCCTACAATGATTCCAATTACAATATAATCACACAGAGTTTATAAATAATTTAACACAAAACAAATGAAACAAATTTAATTGTTTGTGGAATCCAGTTGGATCCCTCCAACCTGTTTCCCTGCATCCACAGATGTTAGCACAATAATTAAATACCAATTCCACTTCGAGGTGGAATATCGTGGTATATAGGATTTATAAAATATCATCCGCTATTATGCGGTGCAATAGGGTCTATTTCAAAACAAATAATAACAACCATAATCCAAGCACACAATCAACAATTTTAAATTTAACTATTTAAAATCAAACTGGAAATTCCAATTTAAACTAGAGTGAGAAGATCTCACCTTTGATTTGCAATCCATTTTCCAATCCGGCTTGTTTCTCCATTTTAGACCTTGTATAAACAATTATACAATTTATTAATATTCGAAATAGTGGAATAATAAATTTTCGTTTGGTAATTTTAATTATCCAATGATTTTGTTTTAAACCAATTTCTTTTTAATAAATTTATTTAACTAAAAATTTAATTTTAAACAAATGATTTAATTTTTCTTTTCTCTTTGAACAATTTTCCCTTTTCAAAAATTCTTCTAGTAACTAAAATAATCATTTTCCTTACTCCATTATCTTAAAATATCTTAGTAAAGTAGAATAACTTAAACAAATCAATTAAGCAAGTTAACCATCAAAATCTATTAATCTAAATAAATTAGTAACCTAAAATGTGTATATGTATATATATATTTTTATTTTTTTAAAACTTCATACATACTTAACATAGTCTATATAGATCTTATACTCCTCATATTAAAATTTTCTGTTTTACTATGCATATATATATAAAAAAAAATTTCAAAATAAATTAGTTGTATAAATCTTACTGTCTCTTTTCCTATTTATTTTTCCTGCATATATATGATAAATTTAATAAAAAAAACTGCCTTCAAATCATTTCTTTACTATTCATTTTTTTTTTCAACACTTGACAATTATTTTCTTCTTTTTGATTTTTCATATACATATTTATAAATTAGGTTAAATTGAGAAAAAGGTAAAAATCAAGGATACCTCTTTGCCGACGAGCCACTACTGCCATCAGACAAACCCCCTAGCCGGCATCGCCGCAACCTTCGATCAAACGCTGCTCTAGCTTCGCATCACCGAACCTAGGTAGTGCCCTAATTACTGCGAAACCCACAGCGTCGCGATCCCCTTTTGATGCCGCGAATTTCATGCCCTAAATTGAAGTTGCTTGAATCCCCAATCCACCAATCCATCCTTCGAGAAACCGTGAATCGGCCCTTCGATTATTCGATTCGAACTCCACTTTTACTCTCAAATGAATCGAATTCGACTCGAAAACTGCCGTGATTTCGATTTGAATTAGAAAGAAAGGTGCGGCCATTGTTTTGTTCGAGCGAACCAAATTTGAGTTTTGATTTATTTTTTTTCTGTGACCATCGGTGTAACAGCCCAATTTTTTTAACAAGTATTTTTCACTTGTATTTTAAAACTTTGGGGTTTATTATACAAAAATCTAAATTTTAAAGTGATTAAAAATAAAAATAAAAACAAATGACCAAATTTTTAATTAAATAATAAGATCTCTGAAATTTTGACATGGTTAAGAATTAACTTTAATTTGGTAATTTGGGTTTTGTCGAGGATGGTAAATAACTTAATTTCTAGCAAAATCAAGTTTTAATTAAGAAAACATTAATAGCTTAGGTGGTTAAGAGATTTGGGCTATTCACGATAGGTCACGAGTTCGAGTCTCAGCATGGTCAGAATTTCGAATTTTTTTAGTGTATAAATGAACTGGGTAATTACGCGTTATAAAGGGCGCGTAAATTTAGGGAATAAATACCATATATATATATATAAAAGAAAACGTATAGAATTTTAATCCGTTATTTTTCTCTTTCCAGTAAAATTTACTTCCCAATTTATATAGATATATAATTTGATTTAAATTATTTCCTTAAAATACTAAATATGGAAATTTAAAGTTGTGAAACGGTTAATTTTGTTAAAAGACAACTCCATTTGAATTTTAATAAAAGGAATTTTGTGTGTATATATATATATATATATATATAATATGTGAAAACCAATTAAGTTTGTTAAGTAATAATTTTGAAGAATTTAGTGTATTAATGAACTGTTGGATTTCGCGTTTATAGGACGCGTAAAATTTATGGTATAAGTAACGTAATAAACGTATAAATTTAAAAAAGTTATTTTTATATAAATCTTGGGTATTTTGTATTGCATCAGTTTGGCGTATTTTAAAAATCATATTTCAACATCTATATGAATTAAAATATCAGTCGGTAGTTTATAACAAATGTTACTTTTTCCATATAACTTTAAAACATATTTTAGTGTTGCCTTGTATGTTCTGACTATTTAGTTGAAATATAACCTTGCCTATCTTTTCAAATTCTCGCATACCCATTATATCTCTCTGGTTCCTATAATCACGCAAATCTTATTTGCCTATCTATTTCAAATAAATATATATAAAAAAAAGAAAAAAGAAACGTGATGCCGTTTCTTCAATCTACAATCAAATCTCTTGCCTAAATATCATCTTGATGGTCTGCATTCAAAATCACGCCACTATTAAATGGTATCAAATGTTGAAATCAAATTTTCATAAATTGGCAGTATAAATTCACGCAGACTTATCCGTTCAAGCTAAAGAAACTGGAAAGAAATCACAATCTTTTATCACTTGCCTCCTTATATTCGTTTCCTTTATCAATTTATCTCTTACGTTTTCTGGTCTACAATATAATTTCAAACCTGCCTACTATATATATCTCTCTGCAAATTTGTTCTTGCCAATATCTTTTATCAAGGGGAAACATAAATCACGCAGTCTTATCCATTCAACAAAAAGAAATCTTGCAACCAATCTGGTAACTGATCAAGCAATTTTTGTAAACATTATTTCGTTGCCTATTCAGTGCAAAGCAAATTATAATTGCTTACTGTTATCCACTTTAATCACGCATGCATTTATCACAATTTTCGTGTAACGTTCAAACATGAAGAAACTGGAAATAAATCTCTCTGCCTTCCTTTGTTTTAATACGAAATTTATTGCTTCTCAATCAAGATATGTTGCCACTTTATAAATTTTCCCCTACCGTGACCACTTTAAAACCTGAAGCTCATTTATATATACCAGCTATTCCAAATACCTTTGCATCTCCTATAGCTTGTATTATCTCCTTCTTGCGTACAGAGCTTCAAATCAGGTAATGGTTTTTTTTCTTTGTCTTTTTCTTTTTTCTTCCAGTTTTACTTTCTTCTTCTTGTTGTTCTCTGTTTCCCTTTTGCCTTGCTCGGCTACTTCTCCACCACGTCACATCCCTCTAAGTTTCATAACCGAGCTTATATCCCGAACAAGCCCATGGTTAATATATTATAATATTTTTCTAAAAATTATTAAGTATTTTTGAAATAAAATTTATGTAATTTAACTAAAAATTTGACTTAAGGCTTTAAAATTTTAAAGGTGTTTTGGTTTTTTTAGTTAAATTTTTGCAAGTTAATAATTGGTTTTAAAGTGAATTTAAAGATTTTATTTACGATAAATGACATAATAATTAAATTTGATTTAATATGGAGTTGAAATCTAACCTAGAAATTTTAATAAAAGTTATTTTCGAAAATGGATATGTTTGGTATAATAAATAATGTACTTTAAATTGATAAAATGAAAGACGGTTGAAATGGAACATTTTGGAATAACTTTTATTTAACTTGAATCATAGTTGAATTGATGTCTAAATGAATAAAGTTGGGAAGAAAATTTAGTGTATATTAAATATAAAGAGGAAAAAAAAATTTTTTGGAATGGATGTGTTTTGTAAGTGAATAATTGAAAATGTTGTTTTCAAATGGAAAGGTGAAATTTTAAATTTATGACTTAACTTGAAAATTTGAAATTGGGTTTTAAATAAAATTGTTAAGTTAAGTAAATAAATGAGAATTTAGTTTTATTTAGGAAGTGGGTATTTTTAAATTAAGTGTAAAGTTTTTTGGAAAAATGTATATACAAGTTAAGTAAAATTGGGAAATTCTGACTTACAAATGATTCATAGTAAATTTGGATATTTTATTTATAAAATTTATTTTATTTAATCATAAGATAAATGGTATTCAAATGAACATTTTTCTGAAGTAGGAATATGATTTTTAAAGTTAAGAATGGTTAAAAATTTAAATTTTAATGTTTCTGAATTCGACAATGTTTTGAAATTGAAGTGGCAGAGACGTGTTGTAATTAAGAAACAGAGAGAGTTTGCATTGAAGAATAGTTTAGGCAGAGACGCAAGTTTGTGTAAATACATATTTTTCAAAATTAGATAAGTTAGGGTATGCCGGTGGAAAAATAATAATAATAATAATAAAATTTATAATAATAATAATAAATAGTATTGCCAAGCCTATGACGTTGGGGTCGAGATGTGGGGTGAGGCAGTCGAGCAAACGCTGAACCAAAATTTCTTTTATTCTATTCGTTCCAGTTGTTTCGAAAATTTTGCTTTGACCGTAATTTTAAAAGTCGCGTATTTGGTATTTGGCTCTTATTTTAGATTTGAATCAAGGCGTGGCATCCGCGGAAACCTAATCGTGCCATTTGTACGATCCTTTATCAAGTGGTAAAATCGTTTGAATCTGATTATCTGCAGTTTAAGGTGAGTATTTCTCACCAGACAAACATACCTATATTTATGTGAATTATCGCAAGTGTATTTGTAAATTATTTGTTAAATGTCATCTGCCGTAATATAACGTATGATGTTAAACCCCATTTTAAATTAACACCTCATCAGTTGTTTATCTGTTGTAATATAGTTGCAGTTATATTATTTAATGCTTATTTACTGTTAAATCATCACTGCAAGTTCCCTATAAATTGAGATCGTTATAGGCTGAAATGATAGGCATGTACGATAATTATTTATTCATTTATTTATTTAATTGTTAAATTTTAAATATTTAACTTGGGATTGCGGGTTTGAAATGATAGAACCCGGGGTTTTTGTAAATTGCGGATTAAAATGATATATATCCGTATCACTTGACCTAGGCTAGAAAACTATATACAGACCCGTGGTTTATATAATATTTTTATGAAATGTTTTAAAAAATATTTTTAAATAGAAAGTTTATAATTTTCTGGTTTAAATGTATTTGAAGGATTTTATTTTTTTATTTATTTATAATGATTTTTGAATGAGTCAAATGTTAAATAAATGAATGTTTATGTAAAATTTTGGAGTATAACTTATTTTGGAAAATTATGAATTTTTGTTAAAAGTGAGATTTTAGTTAAGTAAAATAATTGATATTAAGTTTTATTTTGGGAATTTAAAACTTAATGGTTAAGTTAATAAATTACAGCACTTAAATGATGTCTTTTGTAAATAGACTGTTTTAACCTATAACTTTAGGTAGCATTTTATAAGTGCTACGGAAACTGAATTTTGATTGTTTTAATAAAATTTATGGAAAAAAGCTTAAATTTGGAATATAATATGAATAAGAATAAGGAATTGACTTTAAATGGTTTTAAATGGAAGAATTTAACTTTTAAATGTGAGTTGAAAGACAATTAATTCCTAAATAAATTGAATAGATTTAAATTGTATTTTATATTAAATGAAATGACTGATGTTTAAATAAATGATGTTTGAAAGGATATTATGATATTGAAATGTATTTGAAATTTATTTTGATTTTTAAAGTATAAATACCATTTTTTTTAAAGTTGTAACCACGGGTCATAATAACGCTTGGTTGTTAAAGAGACCGGGATCGGATGTCTGGCATAGTCTCTGTCGATACCGAAAACCACTTTGACAACCGTGTACGCGGTGGAGATTCCAGAATGAAGTAGGATGGTGGTGGCGTTTTCTATGAGGTAAATACGTGGACCCGACTCCCGTGAGTTGGCATAATGTGGCTAAAACAGGAGCGATTGACGGATTAATGAGGTAGCACCTCTGATCGGACGCACTTCTTCGTATGCCATTCTATTACTTATGTGATTGTATTGGTGCGCACCTTTGATTTGGGAGTGTTGTTCGAGGTGGGCGGCAGCTGCGCGCTGCGCGTTTCCACCGGTCCGAAAGCGTAATTGGTATATCTACCCTGGCATTGCCTAGTTGTGCCGTTTCACCTACCCTAGCGCGCCTTATACGATTTTGGTTTGTACCATACCTATGGAGTGCCCTCTGACGACGCCCAGTACGGGGGAGATTACGGTACAGTATAGACTATGGGAATATATTATGTGTTAAGGGCTATATGGGAACCCCTTAAAGCTATTTAAAAGTAAGTTTATTTTACTAATAGACATTATTATAATAGAGAAATATTACTACATAGTAAATAGTTTAACGGATCCTTAGAGAATGGGCGGTCCCAAGCATTCTTTAAGTTGCTTGCTTTATATTACAGTACACTTGAATTAGCTTACAATATATAAGTATGTATGTCCTGACTCGAGTGTTTATGTTTTATTTTACGCTCGGGTCAGCCTGAGTTGCAGTTCGGTCATCATCCAGGAGCTAGGACTTCTGTAGATCCTTTCAAGTTGCTGGCTTCTTTCTGTCCGTTATCTTATTTATGAAATCAAGACTTTGGGATTTTTTTTTGGATTTTCTATTTGACGATTAAATTATATTTGGGATGAAAGACTTTGTAATTTTTATTTGATTGAGACTATTTATAGTGGCTTCATGAACCACTAAGTATTTTTAAATTTCGTTGCGAGTATTCTGATTCTGTATCTGTGATTAATTATTTACTGTATATTTTGAGATTTGCCAAATTTATTTTTACAACGGGGTATTTTGAACAATTCAAGTCCGACATGTGCGGATGCGAATGGTTGAAAACACCGGGTCGTTACATTGGGTATCAGAGCTTTGGCTCTAGGCAAAACTTAGAATGTATGGTAAATTTGATTTACAGAATCACTTTCATTCGAGCTTGAATCTCTTCCTTTTGATTTTATTTCCTTTGAATTTTGGAACGTCCCCTGCGGTTCCGAAGTTCATTCGTGTCCCTCACTATTCATTTTCCTTCGATTCTGGAGTATCCCATAACTCCACTTCGGATGATCTTTATATTGAATTGGCGGTCTCGCCAATATTCTAATAAAAGGGTGAAACTCCTTTACAATTAGCATGGATTCACCAGAGATTTATATTTAACCTCGGTTTAGATGCTAGTATCTTTGGTTATTCCGAACTCTATCTCTTCGGATCGAATGGTAAATCTACATTCGATCTGACTCTTTAAGTGACGGTTGACCAGGTTAAGGTTGCCCGCGATTTATATAAACTTATCTGGTTCCTTATTCTGTTATTTAACCATCGGATCTTCTGATTCCAACTTATCTTTAAATCAAAATTCTCTTTAATTTGAGTCCTTCAAAATTTGAATCTCTATCCTTGTTTTGAAAAAATTTATTCCTATATTTGGGAAAAATCTAATATTATATATATAAGTATAATTTTCAGAATTTAACTAGTTGTTTAGAGATAATTGTGTTTGATTTTATTTATGGTTTTGTAAACCATTGGTTTTGTCTTATATAAATAATTGAACTATAAAACATGGTTATAAATTTATTTGGAAACAGAAATGGATTTAAAACAAGAATTTAAGAATTTAATATCTGATAGTTTCAAACCTTGTATTTAAAGTCTTAAAAGGATATATTATTATTTAAATTATTTTCGAATAAATTTGTTTCCAAAGAATTTTAAAGTTTTAAAAATTAGTGCTCTTCTCTTTGTCGCTGGAAAATAATTTCGGTGATGACTATAGCATCATCGACATTCATTTTCGAGTATCGAAGTAAAGAGATCACGTTGTAGTTTTGCTTCAAAAATTTAATTGATTTGAATTTCTAAATATGACTTAATTTATAATATATTTAGATATATGATTTAAATTTGATTTGACATATGCTATATGTATGTATTTATTTATCTCTAAAGGGTAATGGAATAATTTTTAGTATAAAATGATGTTAAGGAACTAAGAATAAATTTAAACAGTTGTAATAAGTGTAAAAATATTTGACATAGATGAGAAAAATATTGAGAAAAATAAATTTAATTATAGTTTGGAATAAAGAAGAAACTAAATGGGGAATTTAGTTTATTTTGGGAAATGGTAAATTTAGTTTAAAAATTAAGTTAAATTACCATTTCAAATTTGGACTAAAATTAAACATTTTAAATTAGAATGTTATAATACCTTGTGAAAAATTTGGAAAAAAAAAATGAATGATTTTTTTTAGTGTAGGGATATTATACAAGTAAATATGTAAATAAATAAATGTTAAAATTTTAAGTATAAATAGATGAAGTCAATGATTAATTTAAAATTGAATTTTATTTGTTTATATTAATGATTCTAATATAAGTTTCAATTTAGTTTTCTTTCAGGTTGTTTCTATTCCCTTACCTTCTTCCTTTTCGAGGACGAAAAGTTCTGAGAGGGGGAGAGTGTAACAGCCCAATTTTTTTAACAAGTATTTTTCACTTGTATTTTAAAACTTTGGGGTTTATTATATAAAAATCTAAATTTTAAAGTGATTAAAAATAAAAATAAAACAATTGACCAAATTTTTAATTAAATAATAAGATCTCTGAAATTTTGACATGGTTAAGAATTAACTTTAATTTGGTAATTTGGGTTTTGTCGAGGATGGTAAATAACTTAATTTCTAGAAAAATCAAGTTTTAAATAAGAAAACATTAATAGCTTAGGTGGTTAAGAGATCTGGGCTATTCACGACAGGTCACGAGTTTGAGTCTCAGCATGGTCAGAATTTCGAATTTTTTTAGTGTATAAATGAACTGGGTAATTACGCGTTATAAAGGGCGCGTAAATTAAGGGAATAAATACCGTATATATATATATATATATATATATATATATATATATATATATATAAGAAAACGTATAGAATTTTAATCCGTTATTTTTCTCTTTCCAGTAAAATTTACTCCCAATTTATATACATATATAATTTGATTTAAATCATTTCCTTAAAATACTAAATATGGAAATTTAAAGTTGTGAAACGGTTAATTTTGTTAAAAGACAACTCCATTTGAATTTTAATAAAAGGAATTTTGTGTGTGTATATATATATATATAATATGTGAAAACCAATTAAGTTTGTTAGGTAATAATTTTGAAGAATTTAGTGTATTAATGAACTGTTGGATTTCGCGTTAATAGGACGCGTAAAATTTATGGTATAAGTAACGTAATAAACGTATAAATTTAAAACGTTATTTTTATATAAATCTTGGGTATTTTGTATTGCGTCAGTTTGGCGTATTTTAAAAATCATATTTCAACATCTATATGAATTAAAATATCAGTCAGTAGTTTATAGCAAATGTTACTTTTTCCATATAACTTTAAAACATATTTTAGTGTTGCCTTGTATGTTCTGACTATTTAGTTGAAATTTAACCTTGCCTATCTTTTCAAATTCTCGCATACCCATTATATCTCTCTGGTTCCAATAATCATGCAAATCTTATTTGCCTATCTATTTCAAATAAATATATATAAAAAAAGAAAAAAGAAACATGATGTCGTTTCTTCAATTTACAATCAAATCTCTTGCCTAAATATCATCTTGATGGTCTTCAAAATCACGCCACTATTAAATGGTATCAAATGTTGAAATCAAATTTTCGTAAATTGGCAGTATAAATTCACGCAGACTTATCCGTTCAAGCTAAAGAAACTGGAAAGAAATCGCAATCTTTTATCACTTTCGTTTCCTTTATCAATTTATCTCTTACGTTTTCTGGTCTACAATATAATTTCAAACCTGCCTACTGTATATATCTCTCTGCAAATTTGTTCTTGCCAATATCTTTTATCAAGGGGAAACATAAATCACGCAGTCTTATCCATTCAACAAAAAGAAATCTTGCAACCAATCTAGTAACTGATCAAGCAATTTTTGTAAACATTATTTCGTTTCCTATTCAGTGCAAAGCAAATTATAATTGCTTACTGTTATCCACTTTAATCACGCATGCATTTATCACAATTTTCGTGTAACGTTCAAACATGAAGAAACTGGAAATAAATCTCTCTGCCTTCCTTTGTTTTAATACGAAATTTATTGCTTCTCAATCAAGATATGTTGCCACTTTATAAATTTTCCCCTGCCGTGACCACTTTAAAACCTGAAGCTCATTTATATATACCAGCTATTCCAAATACCTTTGCATCTCCTATAGCTTGTATTATCTCCTTCTTGCGTACAGAGCTTCAAATCAGGTAATGGTTTTTTTTTCTTTGTCTTTTTCTTTTTTCTTCCAGTTTTACTTTCTTCTTCTTGTTGTTCTCTGTTTCCCTTTTGCCTTGCTCGGCTACTCCACCACGTCACATCTCTCTAAGTTTCATAACCGAGCTTATATCCCGAACAAGCCCATGGTTAATATATTATAATATTTTTCTAAAATTATTAAGTATTTTTGAAATAAAATTTATGTAATTTAACTAAAAATTTGACTTAAGGCTTTAAAATTTTAAAGGTGTTTTGTTTTTTTTAGTTAAATTTTTGTAAGTTAATAATTGGTTTTAAAGTGAATTTAAAGATTTTATTTACGATAAATGACATAATAATTAAATATGATTTAATATGGAGTTGAAATCTAACCTAGAAATTTTAATAAAAGTTATTTCCGAAAATGGATATGTTTGGTATAATAAATAATGTACTTTAAATTGATAAAATGAAAGACGGTTGAAATGGAACATTTTGGAATAACTTTTATTTAACTTGAATCATAGTTGAATTGATGTCTAAATGAATAAAGTTGGGAAGAAAATTTAGTGTATATTAACTATAAAAAGGAAAAGAAAATTTTTTTGGAACGGATGTGTTTTGTAAGTGAATAATTGAAAATGTTGTTTTCAAATGGAAAGGTGAAATTTTAAATTTATGACTTAACTTGAAAATTTGAAATTGGGTTTTAAATAAAATTGTTAAGTTAAGTAAATAAATGAGAATTTAGTTTTATTTAGGAAGTGGGTATTTTTGAATTAAGTGTAAAGTTATTTGGAAAAATATATATACAAGTTAAGTAAAATTGGGAAATTCTGACTTACAAATGATTCATAGTAAATTTGGATATTTTATTTATAAAATTTATTTTATTTAATCATAAGATAAATGGTATCCAAATGAACATTTTTCTGAAGTAGGAATATGATTTTTAAAGTTAAGAATGGTTAAAAATTTAAATTTTAATGTTTCTGAATTCGACAATGTTTTGAAATTGAAGTGGCAGAGACGTGTTGTAATTAAGAAACAGAGAGAGTTTGCATTGAAGAATAGTTTAGGCAGAGACGCAAGTTTGTCTAAATACATATTTTTCAAAACTAGATAAGTTAGGGTATGCCGGTGAAAAATATAAATAATAATAATAATAAAATGTATAATAATAATAAATAGTATTGCCAAGCCTATGAAGTTGGGGTCGGGATGTGGGGTGAGGCAGTCGAGCAAAAGTTGAACCAAAATTTCTTTTATTCTACTCGTTCCAGTTGTTTCGAAAATTTTGCTTTGATCGTAATTTTAAAAGTCGCGTATTTGGTATTTGGATCTTATTTTAGATTTGAATCAAGGCGTGGCATCCGTGGAAACCTAATCGTGCCATTTGTACGATCCTTTGTCAAGTGGTAAAATCGTTTGAATCTGATTATCTGCAGTTTAAGGTGAGTATTTCTCACCAGACAAACATACCTATATTTATGTGAATTATCGCAAGTGTATTTGTAAATTATTTATTAAATGTCATCTGTCCGTAATATAACGTATGATGTTAAACCCCATTTTAAATTGACACCTCATCAGTTGTTTATCTGTTGTAATATAGTTGCAGTTATATTATTTAATGCTTATTTACTGTTAAATCATCACTGCAAGTTCCCTATAAATTGAGATCGTTATAGGCTGAAATGATAGGCCTGTACGATAATTATTTATTCATTTATTTATTTAATTGTTAAATTTTAAATATTTAACTTGGGATTGCGGGTTTGAAATGATAGAACCCGGGGTTTTTGTAAATTGCGGATTGAAATGATATATATCCGTATCACTTGACCTAGGCTAGAAAACTATATACAGACCCGTGTTTTATATAATATTTTTATGAAATGTTTTAAAAAATATTTTTAAATAGAAAGTTTATAATTTTCTGGTTTAAATGTATTTGAAGGATTTTATTTTTTTATTTATTTACAATGATTTTTGAATGAGTCAAATGTTAAATAAATGAATGTTTATGTAAAATTTTGGAGTATAACTTATTTTGGAAAATTATGAATTTTTGTTAAAAGTGAGATTTTAGTTAAGTAAAATAATTGATATTAAGTTTTATTTTGGGAATTTAAAACTTAATGGTTAAGTTAATAAATTACAGCACTTAAATGCTGTCTTTTGTAAATAGGCTGTTTTAACCTATGACTTTAGGTAGCATTTTATAAGTGCTACGAAAACTGAATTTTGATTGTTTTAATAAAATTTATGGAAATAATCTTTGGAAAAAAAGCTTAAATTTTGGAATATAATATGAATAAGAATAAGGAATTGACTTTAAATGGTTTTAAATGGAAGAATTTAACTTTTAAATGTGAGTTGAAAGACAATTAATTCATAAATAAATTGAATAGATTTAAATGGTATTTTATATTAAATGAAATGACTGATGTTTAAATAAATGATGTTTGAAAGGATATTATGATATTGAAATGTATTTGAAATTTATTTTGATTTTTAAAGTATAAATACCATTTTTTTTAAAGTTGTAACCACGGGTTATAATAACGCTTGGTTGTTAAAAGAGACCGGGATCGGATGTCTGGCATAGTCTCTGTCGATACCGAAAACCACTTTGACAACCGTGTACGCGGTGGAGATTCCAGAATGAAGTAGGATGGTGGTGGCGTTTTCTATGAGGTAAATAAGTGGACCCGACTCCCGTGAGTTGGCATAAGGTGGCTAAAACAGGAGCGATTGACGGATTAATGAGGTAGCACCTCTGATCGGACGCACTTCTTCGTATGCCATTCTATTACTTATGTGATTGTATTGGTGCACACCTTTGATTTGGGAGTGTTGTTCGAGGTGGGCGGCAGCTGCGCGCTGCGCGTTTCCATCGGTCCGGAAGCATTATTGGTATATCTACCCTGGCATTGCCTAGTTGTGCCGTGTCACCTACCCTAGCGCGCCTTATACGATTTTGGTTTGTACCATACCTATGGAGTGCCCTCTGACGACGCCCAGTACGGGGGAGATTACGGTACTGTATAGACATGGGAATATATTGTGTGTTAAGGGCTATATGGGTAACCCCTTAACGCTATTTAAAAGTAAGTTTATTTTACTAATAGACATTATTATAATAGCAAAATATTACTACATAGTAAATAGTTTAACGGATCCTTAGAGAATGGGCGGTCCCAAGCATTCTTTAAGTTACTTGCTTTATATTACAGTACACTTGAATTAGCTTACACTATATAAGTATGTATGTCCTGACTCGAGTGTTTATGTTTTATTTTACGCTCGGGTCAGCCTGAGTTGCAGTTCGGTCATCATCCCGGAGCTAGGACTTCTGTAGATCCTTTCAAGTTGCTGGCTTCTTTCTGTCCGTTATCTTATTTATGAAATCAAGACTTTGGGATTTTTTTTGGATTTTCTATTTGACGATTAAATTATATTTGGGATGAAAGACTTTGTAATTTTTATTTGATTGAGACTATTTATAGTGGCTTCATGAACCACTAAGTATTTTTAAATTCCGTTGCGAGTATTCTGATTCTGCGTCTGTGATTCTGTGATTAATTATTTACTGTATATTTTGAGATTTGCCAAATTTATTTTTACAACGCGGTATTTTGAACAATTCAAGTCCGACATGTGCGGATGCGAATGGTTGAAAACACAGGGTCGTTACAATCGGCCATTCTTTTTTATATGCGAGATTTGAGAAGGAGAACGAAAGAAAAATATCTGCATTTTATTTTATTTGATTAAATGACGAAGCGTATTAAGGAAGGTAACGCGATTTCATTATCCATCTTTCAAATTTAAATTCAAATTTAAATTTTTGAGAAAACGAAGCCAAGAATCCCGATCACCAATCGAGGCGTGCCACTAGGCGTTTATAAAGTTTTATCTGCATTCCGGTCACAATGGAACATGTTTCGGAGGCCAATTCGATCATATGTGCAAGTTACGGAAGTAAACGATCAATTTCAAATTAAATCGATTAAAACAGTTTGTATGCGTTTTAAGCTGCCAGGGTCAAACGACAACTCCGATTGCTACGAAAATTGGAATCCGATAATAACTAACTATTACAGATCCAATGGAAATGGTTTCGTCGAATTCCACGACAGTGCCTCGGAAGGCTATTTTTAAATATCGATTTAAACGATAAAATTTCAAAACTGGACAATTCACTTTCAAATCAAATTATGAAGCTTCTATTATCTTCAGTATTGTCAATATAAATTTTCCGAGCCTTGAAAATATTTTTAATCAGTTTCAAAATGAAGATTCAAATTTTTATCCAACATTCAATAGATTAAATTCAATAATTTAATTGCCAAATTCATAGTTATATTTGAAATTCACGCTAAATAACATCCAAATATTTAAAATCAATTAAATATTTCATTTCAAATGTTCAATATTTCTGGGTCGTCACATCTTTTCCCTTAAAAGAATTATGTTTCGAAAATACTAGTTAGTTTGAATGATCCTTAACCCATTTACTATCTTTCCAAGACTGAATAGTTTTATCAACTCCTTAAATTTTCGAAAAATTTCACCAGCGTCTCCTTTGCACTGCTAGCTCAGTACTACTACAAAATGGTACCACAGGCCCTCTGATTTTCAAAAGAAAACAAAAGGCCAAGTGGCTAGACAAGAAAATCATCAATGTTTACATACCTTTTTGTCGAGCAATTCAAATCTATCTTCAGAAATCAAAACCAATTCGAAATCGTTTATCGCTAAAAAAAAATTTTCCTACAATTTTTCTAAATTTTCTAACTGCCAAAATTTTCAGAAAATTTTGGCAGAGTCTCCTTTGTACGGAGGAGCTTTTGCAATTTGACAAAAGATATAAATATACATACATCAACCCACCCGGTCGGAAAAAACAAAAATAGTTCATTATTTAGCATTTTTAAGCAAAGCGGTTTATTATTTAGCATTTGAGCATGACCAAATCCAACCAAACGGCCCCCGGTACCTGTACTTACTCAATTTAAACACGTAAGTGCCATATATAGGAAATCTATTTACATTTCACTTATTTTCAATAGTGAACACATAGTTTTCATAAGCAATGCACTCAAAATAATTCCCATAAGCAATTTATAAGGTGTTAATACAAATTTAATTTCGGATAACTACATTCAATATCATTTCTATTCAATTCAGACAATTTACAGTGCACTTTCTTTCATTTAATTCTTTTTTTAAACGAAACGAACTCATATCCATTTCAATTGATTCAAAAATCAATTTTATTGGCTTTCATTAACTCATAGAATTTTATGCAATCTCGTTTGCGTTAAACAACAACTATTTCTATGCAAATTCGACGATATTCACTTAATAGAATATCCAATCTAGTTATAACTAACTTAAATTGATATAAGCTCAATTTACTCTTTATTCTATTTCATTTCCAATTAATTCTGTTCAATTCATTTTGCATTCGATTAATCGCATTCATTTTGATGCATTGATATACAAAAAATATTTGCTTAGCATCCATTTTATAAACCTCGTTTATGTATATTCGACAACCAAGTATGCATTCACTATGCAATTATAACTTATAAAACAACTATACTTGGCATCAATTTTCAAAATCAAGTTTTATTTTATTTTATTTTATTGACTTTCAGATTCATATTATATTAATTCAATAGTTCATTGTCTATTTATACTTGCATTTTTAGTTCTAATCCATTCATTTGCACTTCATTAATCAAACAAGTTTCATTCAAAACCATTCAATAAAATTTGACATCAACCATTTCACAATTTTACTTAAGTCGAGCTTTTATCCAATATTTACTTAAGTTATTTCAATTCAAAACTCAAATTTATTTTTCCTTGTAACACTTCCCAATTTAAATCCCTGGTTTGATTTTCATTTATCAAATCCATTCCATCGACTAATTTTATTCAGTTAATTTTATTCACGTATCCATTTTAAATTTCAAATTTCCACTCTCAATTCATCTCGAATTTATTTTATCAATAACAAGGAAATTTTCAATTTATTTCTACTTATCTGAATTTATCTGCAAATTTAACTCATAATTGAATTTTAATTTAACTATGAATGTTTGGATTCAATCCATTTTATTGATCAAGTTGAATTCAATCCATTTTATTTTTATTTTTCCCATGTTTGGATTTTTATTCAACTTGATCCAAGTCTAATCTCATTTCAATTTATAAAACCCATTTATACATTCACATTACCAATTTCATTCCATTAATGAATTTTATTCCAAATTATAAATCACATTTACAATTTACATTTACAATTTACATTTACATTTACAATTCCCATTTGCGTATGAATTCATTCCCTTATCCTTTCAATTCATATTTATAAATTTCATTTGTTAAATGAATTTATATCCAAATCTTTGGTTATACCATTATTTTTAATTAAATTTCCATACAGTAGTGATGATAATTCAATATCATCACTTCCTAACAACCTAGCTACCATATGTTATAATAGTTCACAGAAAAATTATTTCTTTTATATACGGAAATAATTTGGGTAAAATTGTTTCATTTACCCGATTTTAAAACAATACTATGTCAATTTATCTTGTTTAAGAGTTTAGAAACCCCTATCGATACAGTTGGCCAGACTGCACCGACCAGAATCTATAAACAATCAACCGATAAGTCAACACAATACAAAACAATTTTATATTCACTAACAAATACGCCCTATTATTACACTCAGACTCATACTAGAGTACAACTGACTCCATCTCTAATGAGTAACACCCAACAGAGCCAGGGTTATCGCTTGACCAAATTCTCTGATACCACATCGTAACGACCCGATTTTTCGACTCCCGAAAGTCGACATTAATAAGTCCACTATATCAACTGCCGAACCATTGAACGCTGGAAAGTCGAACCAGTAGGGTTCAAGAAGAAAAAGGTAGAAGAAGAAACAGAAACAATAATAGAATCTCACATTTTGTAGCAGAACAACATATAATATATCAATGAATAATCTTTAAAACAACGAATCATATCTGTTATTACATTACATCACATTACATTATCAGAGTGCTACAACAACAACGGAAGAGAAATATTACATATAAAAATGATACGCCTCGCCATCTAGCTTCTACTGCTGATCTCCCCACCAACTTCTGGATAGACTTCGCTCCTTTATAATGATAACCTGCCTCTAGGCTGCCCGTGTGGAAAATTACGGGCACCCTGTGTTTAGAAAGGGAATAATAAACTCCAGGTCAGTCATGGGACTAGTGTGAGATCTTAAAAATAGTTATTTTCATAAACAAAATAAAAGAAATCCGCTATGCTTTTTAAAAATGAAACTACCATAAGTCCTCCCGCCACACACAATGCAAACGCACACTTGGAGGAGATTTCTCCTCATGATAGTCAAAAATGCTTAATACGCAAAATTCTTTGGATATTATTTTTAGTGCATAGTGTAGAAAACATTTCGAAAGTATAATGTTAATCTTAGCCAACATAAAACATTTCGTGGTATTCCTACTATAGCTACCATGTTCAATAGCAGGTTACTGCCACATTCTATGGCAGGTTATACAACTAAAACCGTACAGGGAGTGTATTGTTTCTTTGGATTTCCAACAAATGGTCAGGCAAAGGAACTTCCTACACCAAAATGGGCACGCCTCTGGAAGGATGCCCCGAGAACCTAACCGGACCTCTGCTAACAAAGCAGACGTTACCTCATGCTTTAACCAAGCTATAACATAGGTAACTAACACACAAGTATGCCATCCCTGGTCGTTACCGACCTTTATCCGAGGATCCTCAACCACAAAGCAACATCACACAGTAATAAATTTACATTGTCCACATGTGTTAAGTATCCGGGCTCCATACCATGATACCACCCTTTATCCAGAAGAGAATGGACATACCCTAGGGGCGCGACTCCAAAAAACCTTGCCGCGACATTCCTGTTTCGACCATTTCCGTGTTGTGAGGCTCGACGAAGTCTCGTCCACAAAGCTACGCTTTTTCACAAAGCCATGCTTCGGTCAACAAATGATCAACAGCACTTCGTATGCCATATTACCAAATTGGGAATGTATCACTAGAAACCATCAACTACATAACCTCTACGCTCGTATGTCCCAGAGAAGGGTGTTAAGCTGAGAGAATAAATTCTTCGCCACCAACAGAAATGTATTTGATAGAAACCAGCTTTACATCACAATTTGTAAAGTTAGACACACACCCATACAAGTCTATTCCGGGTTCGAACAGAACTGAAGGCACTTCCGAAAAAGCCATTGCAATTCGGGTATTCACAATCCCGATCGAACTTCCCATCACTTAGGGAATCCATATACTGTAGCTACTCAGTGCAGAGACAATCGATAGGTCATCTTATCATTCTCGCAAATACCCGGTCTTCACCACCGGTCTTTAAATGCAATCCCATTTCGTCGTATCATTATTCGGAATGGGTTATATGACACAAAGGTCCTCTCCGGCTAATCCGAATAATGAGCGCTTATTTTTAAAAATAAGCGTTCATTCAGATTTCAAACAAATCACAACAAATTTTCACTTCGAACTTTTAAATAAAAGATCACAAATCACAAAGGTTTGATGTGGTTTTCGGATATCCACTTAGAATCCGACCCCCGGTTCGCATCGAAATTCAAATGCCATTTGAAAGGCAAATATTGATAGTCGGTTATTTAATTATCAATCAACATTCACAACAATCACTGGATTTCAAATAATTTTCCAAATTATTTATTTTCAAAATATCTTTGCAAGATATGTTTTCACATTTCAACCATTTGAAAAAAAAAATCAAATCACTTTTCACTCGCGGAAAAAGATTCTCGATATTATTTATTTCCACTGAAAGTCTGCCGAGTTCAAATACTTTAAATAATTCAAATCACTTATCCAAAATATTTAATTGGAAACATTTAGATAAAACTATTTTAAAACATTTATTTAAATATTAGTTATGAAAATATTATACCAATATCTCATATAAAACTCAAGTCCAAGTTAACTTTAAAATAAGGTTAGCAAATCGGGTATAACTATTTAAATAACCATTTTCTAAAACATATATCAATTAAATCTTTAAATAATCACTTCTATAATTAATTAAATGAATATTTACTTTAAGATTTTCAAAATAACCCAAGTAAATAAATTTTTCCAAACATTCTATCTTTAAAACCATCTTTACAACTTCAATCTATATTTGTAAATTATATTGAAAAACATTTTCGGCTTTCCAGGGAAAGTACACCTTCCATTCTAAAATGGTTCAACCAAACCAATTTATAAATCCTTTTGAATTTACTTTAAATTTACGTTCCAAATCCGTAAATTCCTTTCCACACATTTAAAAATAACTCAATTTTTATTTTTAAAACATAATTTCCTTTCCTTTACAAATTCCCATTGTGAATTCAAATTTCCAAATATCCATTGATATACGATTTTTCAAATTGATTCCCAAATATTCACTTTCAACACCAAATCAATTCCCATATTGATTTCCCAAATTATTTTCAAACACCCAAATAATTTCCAAATAGATTTTCTAAAGGTTTATTTTAAATTACCAAAATAAATTTTGTAACACCCCACCCCGAGACACCTTAGTAAAGAGAATTAACAAGTAATTCCATCTACTAAAGCGGAGAATAGGGCTAGTTAAGGGCGACCATCTATAATTTTGTCTTAAACATCTATTGAATACGTCGATAAATGCAATATAACTTTTTTTCAACTCAAGTGGATCGACATACCCAGTAAATGCTTAATCCAAAACTATAGGTGTTTAACGAATCTATCAGAACAAAATGCAATAACTGAATGTAAATCACATCACAGAACAGTAACCAACATCATATATATACATATACACTGATACATGTTTAGTACAATGCAATATGAATACAATAAAGGTGGTACTCGACCACACCATAAATATCGAATCAAATATAACTACATTAGAGTATGCGAAAGAACAAAAACTACTCAAGAGAAAGAAGAGCTGATATCCAACATCAACTTCAAGCCAAGTCGAATAGATGATACCTAAAACAACTCGGTCTGACCCGAGTTAGAACACATGGGTCAGGCTAGCTAAAATTATCAGTTACACAGAATAATCAATAAGGATAATTAGGTGAAAGCTATGGTATCCTTTTTCATAAAGAATGCCATGACCTAAACAGGGTTTCAACATCATATGAAAGGACAACATCTCTTCTTGGCAAGCAGGAGAGATAATGATGATAAAGTCATACAAAAGTGGCGTAACAGACACTTAAGCAAATGGATCATCGACGAACAAAATTTTAAAGATAAGATTCAATAAACATCGCTTTCGCCTCGTATCAATGGCGGTATAAAAGAATATGGATAATGACTTCAAATGAATCAACTATCTTCTTAGAAGTGGTTGTCAAAATAACAATACATCAAAGGTACATGTCCTTCATACGTAGAATAAAACACATATGGATGAACCTCATCTCATTGGCACATCCCAGGGATCTTTCATGGAAATATAAAACCCAATTATAAAAGAAGCATCATACTTATTCATACCTAATCTCATCGGTATGAATATAGATACGTCTCAAATCCATCGCTAAAACTTATTATCAAAAAAAAATCTCATAATCATTTACACCTCATCTCATCGGTATAAATATAAATGCATCTCAAATCCCCTATTAAAACTCCTTATAAAAGAATTTCCATAATTTATACCTCATCTCATTGATATAAATATAGAATGCCTCAAATCCATCTTAATAGAACCCGAAAAGAGTTCAAAATATCATATTCGAAATCACCATAAAACCATGTATATAAATAAGCCCTTTTCTTACATAAGGCTATAATAAAGCATCATCATCAAAACAGTGAAAATGAAACATCTAAACTTCATGGAAAACAGCACGTGCTTTACATCTTGACTAGTACTAGTAATTTGGTACCATACATTGTGATGACTTGGGGTCATATAACATCATAACATCGTGATTGACTAGTCGGAACGTCTTGATGACACCCAGTCACAAATCCGAATAAAAACATCATGGTGATTGGAGTTGGATAATAACATCGTGAACATCGTGGTGACTCCAACCGTACTCGGTCTAGTACTAGTAACATCTTGAATGTGTCTCAACTATTCGAATATGAACCCAAAAGGTGTGAACGTATATCCCATACTATGCGTTCTCCCCTAATGTTTTACTAATCGTTAGTTGGTTCCACATTAGAAAATATCATAAAACATCAGAACCATAATAAAGCTCACTCTGCCTCATCTCATCAGCGAGTTAATATAACAGCATACTCATCTCTTCTCATCAACGAGTAATGGTTCCATCGTGACTTGTCTCATTTCATCGACAAGTAAAAATCATCATAACTGTCTTAACTTCATAAATCATCATAAACGTCTTAACTTCATGAATACTTCATAAATAGACTTACCTCGTCTCATCGGTAAGCAAAACAACATCATGTCGGTTATTTCTAATCATAATTCTCCACAAGGAAATTTTTTGTCTTTGTCGCCTCATCTCATCAGCGATTGTAAAAACATCAAGATTGGTTCGTCATCGAACGTACTCAAAAAGAGTAATTCTCCAACCAATAATGTTCGTTAAAATTTGGCAACTTCTAAATCATCTCAAAATAATAATTCAAATTAGTTTCGGTCGTAGAAGTCCGATATTAAGCGATAAATCAAGAACACATGTCCCATACCATATATCCTTACTAAATCGTTTAATTCTCATTCTTATACGTCCGAAAGGAAAAAAATAGTTTATGATCTTTGCGCAATAATTTACTAAGGAAACCAGGTTTTTTTTTTTTAAATAAATTTTTAGAAACCCAAAGAAATCCTTTTATTAAAATTCTACTTTTTATATAAAATAAATATAGTATATATACTTTTATTATATAGAAATACTCTTAAAAATACTTAAAATAAAATATTTAAAACCATAATTACTAAGCCAGATCATGCATATACGTGTTCATGGATGCAAAACAATTTTCAAGTGGTTTGAAAACAATAACTGAGCTAACAACATGGAACAAAACACAGGACAGGGGATAAAATCCGCTATTTTGAACTAGCAAACTAAAAAAAAATTTAATACACTCCGAATAAAATTTGTTGCATATAATTCATGCTTTCCAAAATGACCAAGATCATCGAATTTGGATCAACGGTTCAAAAGTAATGACCATTTTACTAAAAAAATCAAACGTAGCCCGATCTTATGCATTTACAAGACAATGATAAACAATTGCAAAAATACCATAGATAACTACAAAATCAGGAAAAATGAATAAAACAAAAGTCGTAGCTTAGTTTCTAAGTTTCCAGATTTACCAAGATTATCGAATTCCGATCATTGGTTCAAAAGTTATGATCATTTTACTAAAAACATTAAACTTAGCCTGAACTTATGCATTTGCAGGACAGCGACCGACAATTGCAATTTTAACATAGAAAACATCAAAATCAGGCAAAATGAATAAAGTAAAAGTTGTAGCTTAGTTTCTAAAATTTCCAGAACATTAAAAATTACCAAATTCCGATAAGAATTGTAAAACTTATGGATAAAACAATTATGAGATTTGAATTTCACAACTTCTGTCATTTTGTCTCGGGACAGCGATAAACATTAACAATTTTTGGCCAAGATAACATCGAAATTTTGGAAAACTCAAAACATAAAAGTTTTAGAACAAATTCTACTTTTTTGGATCATCTAAATTTATCGAAATCGGTTGAGGAACGAAGAAGTTATGGCCAATTTAGTTTCGGCCTTAAGCACAGAGCTAATATTGGTTTTGCTCTCGGGATTACAGTAGAAAAATTCAATTTTGACATAGCTAACTTCCAAATTACGGAAAACACAAAACATCAAAGTTGTATCACATGAAATAAGCTTTCCGGAAGATCTCAAATATTCAAAATTGGATCAAAAGCGAGAAAGTTATGGCTAATTTACTTTCAGCTTTAGTAATTCACTGATTATGACATATTGATCATATAAAAAGCTAGGGTTTGTGAGTTTTACACTCACCTTGCCTTCATGAAGATTAAACTACGATTTAGATGCAAAATATTGAAGCTTTGAAGGAGAATTGACCATTAAAACCTGTAAAATCTCAAAAAGCAGACATGCAATCAAAGATAGAGAAGGAATTAATTGATTTACATTTCAATCTTGATTTTTGATGGAGAAAAAGGTTTTAGAATATAGATTACCTGAGTTTAGAACTTAGACTTGCATTTTTAATCATCAATTTCCCAATTTATTTGAGTTATTTGGGCATGGAATAAGAAACGAAGAAGGCTGCCATTTTCTTACTTCTGGAATTTTACAGGGAGGAATGGAAATAAACGTACAGGAGCTTCTCTTTCTTTCTCATTCTTAGATGAATAGGCTAAGTGATAGGATTAGTTAATGGACTTGAGCCCAACAAAAGAAAATAGCTTTTAGTTAATAATTTAATCACTCAACATATTAACAATATATGTTAACAAATGTACTCAACATTACTTCAAGTTTCTCTCTTTTAAAAAAAATTATGAAACATTATACTCATGATAATTAAGATGTTTTGCACTTAAATAAAATATTATTTATATTATTAAAATATTTTGTTATCATATTTCTCTATTTCAAAGTAAATGGCAATTTACATTTTTAATTACAAAACCCATTATAATTAATATTAAAAATTACACAAAAATCACATTCTTGTGTAATTATATTCTACCAATCATTTCAAACTTAATTTTATACTCAAATTATAATTTTTAACTCAATTCCATCATTATATTCAATATATCTCATTTTAAAATTAATTTTTTCTTTTAAAGATCATTAAAAGAAGTAAGTAGCAATAATTAACATAAAAATTGCATTATCTCTAAATTAAACTCATTTCTCAATCTTTTAACTCAAATCATGTTAATAAAGTTTTCAAAATTTTATTTTCTCATTTTATCCTCAAATATATTGTTTATTCCCAATAAATAATTTAAATTCAACTTTAATTATTAATTTACACTGTTAAATTATAACTGTCATTATAATTTAATTTTTTCAGGTAATCGCTAAAACCAGGGTTGTTACAAACTCCTCCCCTTATAAAAATTGCGTCCCCGCAATTTTCTAGAAAAAGAGCTGTAAAAACATAAAAGATACAATCATCGAAGGATAAAGACAAGCTCGAATTCCAAACCATTCATACTCTCAATATATAATGGTAGAAAGAGATAAGGAAAAACTCACTTGGTTAATCAATGGCAAATCAAATGCTAATATAGTAATTAGCAAACCATCGAATTTTCCAAGTAACTCGAAAGAATTTCAAAGATATCCTGTCTTCGAATCAAAACTCAATAAGATGCTCAACAATTAATCATTCGAAAATGATTGATTTCACAAAACTCTACGAATAGAGTCGGGATCAAACTCACTTAAATCCGAACTCTAAGCAATAAAAATGATCATCAACACAATTTTCCGCATAATAATACGGAAAGAGCATCCTCACAACAAGGATAGACTTAATAGACAAGATAGATAAATCACACAAAATGGCTTCTCACGAGGCCACCAAACTCGAATGACCACGAAAATGCACGTCATCATCAATAACACAAGAATAGAGTGAACTCAAGAGCGAGAATATAAGCTCAAATTACTTTTCAATCAAAGATATTTAGATTTTTTTTCTCAGCATCTTTTAAATTTTAAATCTCAATTTTCAACATTTGAAAATTTTCGAACTCTTTACTATATTACTTAGTAAATAATTTAAAACTCAAATTAAAAGTCCAAAATTTCTTCTCTTAATTCAAAATTAATTTCCAAAGAATTTGTAAATCCATAATAATATTCTTCAAAATAAATTAAGGTTTTAAATTCTCTTTACTCTTTTTATTAAACCACTTAAAAAGCTTAAAACAATCTTCAAATCCTCTTATAACTCTTCTCTTAAAACATCCAATGTATATAATATAAATTCTAGAATCTCAAAATGTACTTTCAATAAAGTATAGCTCAATAATTTTCTCACATATTCACATCTTTATAATTTCAAATAAATATATAAATAAATGGCATTGCCTCGCCATTGAATCTCTAATAAATTGATATGTCTGTTAGCTGCAGAGTCAATCAAACGATCAAAACTGCCTCGCCACTCTGATACTCATATCTAAAATCAATGGCTGCAATTACCATTCAAAAATAAATTTAATATTTAATCTCAAATATTATTTTCAAAATCTCAATTTTTAAAACACAAACCATTGTGTCTGATTGCCTTATCATAGCATTTAGGAGATTCCTATCAATAACGTTGATCAGGCGTATAGACTAGAACTCTTAACTACTCGATGGACAACCCAACACTCTAAAATTATTTCCATAAAAGAAATACTACTCATGTAAATATATTCTCAAAATAATTCTTTGATTTTTTTTTATCTCAAAACTCCAATTTCTCTTTTTAAAACTCATATATATTCAAAAACTCAAACCACAGAACATTGACAGAATGTATCGAGATATTCCTAGAATACGCGATTCCCAAAATCAACAGAAGGAGATGGAGTGTTCGACAACTCCTACAAGACGACGAGCCACTCTCGGAAATAATCAAGACAAAAGATAGGCAAGATATTCTTCTCGAAGGAGAAGAAGCACACAAACAACAAGTCATTACTTCAAACAAAGTAATGATACAAAGGATAACACCGATTGAGTATCTGTTAACTCCTCTGCTCAAGCGACTCAAACCAGGCTCACGACTCACAATGATTACCGACTCAACAGCCTTAGCTTGTTGCCGACCTAAAATGAATGACGACTCAACTGATTGCCGACTTAACGGCTCTGAAGGAACAGCGACTCGCCGGGTTATAACCTTAATGCCTCAAAGGTGTTGGCCGACTCATGGAGTTCACGACTCATGGGGCAGACCGACCTTAGGCCTATAATAGGTCGTTCACGACCTAAGCAAGTGGACCGGAGACCTCATCATTTTACATCGTGGCCCCTTAACTCGTACACGACTCATGACCTGGCGTGAGTCGTCCACGACCTAAAGCTGCTGAGTAGAAATACAAGGCCGTGATACTCAAGTCGCATTCTATTGACTCGTTCATGACTTTGAACCGTGGATTTGCCTCTATAGGTCGGCCGCGACTTAGCCTAAGTCGGTCACAACTCAGGACTTGGGTGAAAAATTCTTATACAGATTTGCCTATAAATACGTGACCATCTCCAACATTCAAAGGACTTTTGGATCATTTTTCTTTAAGGCATTGAAACTTCACTATCTTTAAAGCAATCTACACTCCATCACTTCAAGCACACGCAAGACGCTTAGATCAACTTCGCACAGGAGTTCAACACATTCAATCATGAATTCGAAGAACTCTGTCACATCGAAGTTTTCCCTAGCTACTTGTTTCTTTTTTGAATTGAATTGGAATGTAATTGAAGGAGATTGTAACAAGTGGTAAACCGATCAGCAATAAAAAGGATTGAGGTGGACGTAGGCTTGATCATAAGCCGAACCACTATAAACTCTGTGCTCATTTACTGCATTTTCTGTTACTTACTGTTATTTCTTGATTCCCGTATTCACTGGTGGTTCTTTCACATCGTTTCTACACACACCAGGTGTTAGCGTCAGATTTTCACGTTAACTTTTTTGGTGCTTTCACTGAGAACCCAACTCAGGCTACTTCCATCATTGCTTCGCAAAGGTCTACGGAAAGGATTTCTTTTAAAACTAGGAGTTTATTGGAAATAATGGCTCCTGGAAGAAGACGAAGTTCTGCAAGGTCCGATAATGTTCATGGAAATACAACCACCTCTCTTCCTTCAAGTCAAGCAGCTCCGACTGCTGGAGTTACACGAGCGGAGCTGGACGCTGTGATTCTGGGACTGAATCAGCAGTTGAATGCTCAGAATGCACAATTAGAAGCACAGAATGCCCTGATCTTGAGTAAATTGAATGATCTACTTGGGGCAAATCATCAACCGGGTAATAATGGTGGAAACCCTACTCCGGAAGTTCAGGATGTTGAAGGGAACATCCCCCAAAGAGTCGCGGACCCAGTAGAAAGAACTCCTCCTCAAGCTGGCGGATCAGGACCGCAACCAACTCTCCACGAACGATTGTCAAGGCAGAATTCAGAGAGAGTAGCTGATGTGTGCCCTCCAGAGCCTTTGAATGACGAAGAATATTTTTCGGGTATGGTTCGTCAAATCATGAAGGAAAGTTTGCGCAGAGATGAAGATGAGAAAGAGTGGGGATTTGCTCCAAGTAAAACTCCATTTACTGAGAGGATCTTGAAGGCAGAATTTCCATGGAAATTCGTTCCCCCAACCATTCCGGCCTACAAGGGGAAGAGTGATCCAAACGAGTTTCTATATAAGTACGACTGGCATATAACTGGCGCCAGGGCGTCTGATGAAATTAAATGCCGTTACTTCCCGGTTTATCTAGAGGGTGTAGCTCTATTGTGGTTTACAAAGCTGCCAGTCAGGTCCATTGATCAATTCTCCGATTTGACCCGAAAATTCAAGGAACAATTTCGATTGTATGCTTCTAAGGAAAAGGATATAATGTCACTATCAAGTCTAGAGCAGAATCCGGGTGAATCCATCAGGTCATTTTTAAATCGCTTCAACATAGCATTGGCAGAAGTAGATAATGCTGAGCCGCGCATGGTCCTGACATATTTGATGAGGGTTATTGACAAATCAAGTGAATTTGGAAAATGGCTGAAAATGAAGGAACCAAACTCACTTGACAAATTCTACAAGAAAGCGGATGAATTCATGCGCTTGGAAAGCCTCCAAACACCGGCTAAAGTGGTATCAGCAGAAGCCGGGAATAATGCTCCTTCGAACAAGAAAGAGCCCAACGCTCAGAAAAGGGGAAACGATGGTGGAAAGAAACAGGGAAACGCTAAGAAAGGTCGTTCTTTCAATTTCACACCCTTGACCGATACCCCTGAAAACATCTACTTTGCAACTAAAGATGATGTCAATTATCCGGCCCCACCTAAAATGAGAGTTGCAGTTAAGATGGAAAAAAGTGGAAAGTACTGCCGGTTCCACAACCAGCCCGGGCATGATACCAATGAATGCCGCCAATTGAAAGAGGTAATTGAACGACTCTTAAAGGAAAACAAACTCCAGCAGTATGTGAAAAGCAACAGAAATGCCCCTGCTTCATCAACTCAAGGACAGCAAGGTCCTGCTCACCATCCTGGCTTAAGTGAGAAGGCTATGGAACACGAATCAGAAAGGCCTGTCATCAATATAATAACTGGAGGACCTCACCCAGCAGGCAAAAGCTGGGGCGAGATGGAAAGGTATGCCCGGGCCTTGAGGCATGTTCCAGTTGAAGAGAATGTTTTTGTTTTAGAGAATGCCGCGCCTTTGAAGCAACAAAAGACTTCCATAGATGATATTGTGTTCAGTGCCAGGGATTCTTTGGGAATCGAGGCTCCGACCATAGATCCTTTGGTCATATCCGCTGGTATTGGACCGGCAACTGTGAGTAGGGTTCTGATTGATTGTGGAGCTTCATGCAACATCCTCTTTAAGAAGACTTTCGATCAAATGAAAATTTCGATGGCTGATGTTCAAGCTTCATCACTTAAGATTGCTGGGTTTACTGGAGAACACAAACAGCCGATTGGGACCATAGATTTGTTTGAAGAGCTTGGAAAGGGATTGAGGAAAGTGGCTCGAAAGCAAACCTTTATAATTGTTGACGAATTTTCTGCTTACAATGCCTTTTTGGGCCGACCAACTCTAGCTGCATTCAAAGCTGTTCTTGCTCCATGGTGTTTGACTCTAAAATTCCCTACAGATAACGGAGTTGGTGTGGTTAAGGGAGACCAAGATGCGGGGCGAGAATGTTATTTTGCAGAATTGCGGGAATCCCGGAAGAGAGAGATGGGAAAAGGTGCGGTGACTCCAGTCCGCATCAAAGAACCAACCTTGTAGCAACTACAGGGTGGACCCTGCACTGGCGAATGCAGTGGGGCACGGAGAGAGATGGATCCAAGGAAAGCCAGTGCAGGGGAAAACAGGGTAGTGCCGGTAGAGGTGACAGTGCCAGTGCCCGTTGATCCAAAGGACCCAAACAAAGTGCTTAATGTGGGTTCACAACTCAATCCGACAGTTCAGAATGTTTTGATTTCATTTTTGAAGGCTAATTTGGATGTATTCGCTTGGACTCATGCGGATATGTGCGGAATATCCTCCGAGATTGTAGTGCATACCCTGAACATCGATCCAAAATTTACACCTGTGAAACAGAAGAGAAGGACTCAGGGTCCTGAGAGAACGACAGCGTTAAAAGAAGAAGTTGATCGGTTCATGGAGAACGAGTTCATTAGAGAATCTACTTATCCAAATTGGGTCTCAAATCCAGTGTTGGTTAAGAAAGCTAACGGAAAGTGGAGAGTGTGCATTGATTTTTCTGATCTGAACAAGGCCTGCCCCAAAGACTGTTTCCCGCTGCCCAGGATCGATCAGTTGGTGGATGGGACAGCGGGACATGAATTGTTATCTTTCATTGATGCATACTCCGGATATAACCAGATTATGATGCATGAGCCGGATCAAGAGGATACAAGCTTCATCACAGATGTTGGACTCTACTGCTACAAGGTCATGCCTTTCGGACTTAAGAATGCAGGGGCAACTTACCAGAGGCTTGTTAATGCCATGTTTAAACCGCAGATTGGCAAGACAATGAAAGTTTATGTTGATGATATGCTAGTAAAGTCTAAGAAAGCAGTGGACCACATGGATCACTTGGCAGAGATGTTTGCGGTACTCCGAAAGTATAGAATGAAGCTTAATCCCCTGAAATGTTCATTTGGAGTGGAGTCCAGAAAGTTTTTGGGTTTCATTGTGAGCGCTAGGGGCATTGAAGCCAGTCCAGCTCAAATTACTGCCCTGAGAGAGGTCAAAGCTCCTAGGACGAAGAAGGAATTGCAAAGTCTCAATGGAAAGGTTGCTGCTTTAAGTAGGTTCATTTCCAAAGCTACTGACAAATGCATTCCATTCTTTGATGCTCTGAAGAAAGGAAAGAAGAACTTTGAGTGGACTCCAGACTGTCAGAAAGCATTTGATGAGTTGATTCGTCATATGGAAGTGCCTCCGATACTTTCAAAGCCTGACAGTGGTGAAGATCTCTTCATATATTTGGCAATTTCGTCCCATGCTCTCAGTGCAGTGTTGGTACGGGAAGATGCAAGAATTCAACGCCCAGTCTATTATATCAGCAAAAGGTTCACTGGGGCAGAGATGAACTATTCCAGATTAGAAAAGCTCGCCTATTGTTTGTTGATCGCATCAAGAAAATTGAGGCCTTATTTCCAAGCTCATCCTATCAAAGTCCTCACCGATCAGCCTCTAAAGCATGTCCTATTCCGTCCTGAGACTTCCGGCCGTCTTTTGAAATGGAATATCGAACTCAGCCAGTACGACGTCACTTATCATCCTCGGAAAGCAATCAATGGATAGGCTTTAGCAGATTTCATCGCAGAATGTACGGATAAAGGTGATAGTGAGGAAAAAGTCATTGATAGCATCCCAATCCAATGGAAATTGTATGTCGATGGTGCAAGGAATGATTACTGTTCCGGAGCAGGGGTTGTCCTTGAAACCCCGGAAGGTCGATCACTATGTTATGCATTGAGGCTGGAATTCCCCTCGACAAATAATGAAGCTGAATACGAAGCTCTCATCGCTGGTTTAAGGATCGCTAAAGAACTAAACATCAAGGCATTGCATATCTTCAGTGATTCTCAGCTTATTGTTTGTCAAGTCAAGAAGGAATTTCAAGCTAAAGGAGGAAATTTACCAGCCTATTTGTCAAAAGCCTGGGAGCTCCTTCAAAATTTTGACCCGTTATTCAATAAACCATATTCCCCGTGAAGAAAATATGAAGGCGGATTCCCTCGCAAAGTATTCGAGTACTGGTGAAGCTCAACTCTTGGGGTTGATTTCCGTTGAAGTCTTGTCAGCTCCAAGCACAGACGAAATGGATGTTGATTTGATTATGAACATATCCCAAGAGCAAGAATCATGGATGACTCCGATATTTGAATATTTACTCAGTGGTTCTTTGCCAGGAAGTTCAAAAGAACGACAGAAGCTGATGAGGAAAGCCTCCAGGTATATAGTTCAGGATGGTCATTTGTACAGACGAGGATTTTCAATGCCATTACTCCGACGTGTGACAAAGGAAGAAGCGAAGACGATTCTAACTGAAGTAAACGGAGGGGAATGTGGGGATCATACAGGTGGTCAAACCTTAGCAAATAAAATCCTCCGTTACAGATACTTTTGGCCAGAAATTCATCAGGATGCTGCTGACTATTCCCGAAAGTGTGATAAATGCCAGAGATTCGCTAAAATTCCTAGAGCACCTTCCACTGAGCTAACACAAATGGTCAGTCCATGGCCGTTTGCCATCTGGGGAATAGATCTCATTGGGCCTTTACCGACTACCAAATCATGTGCCTCAGAAGATAATCACAGACAATGGTACTCAGTTTGAAAGTGAGGAATTCCAAGATTTTTGCAAACGATTCAAAATCCGAAAAAGTTTCTCAGCAGTAGCTCATCCTCAGGCAAATGGGCAAGTGGAAGCAGTAAACAAAATCATCAAATCAACCATCGAAAAGCAGCTGGAAAAAGCGAAAAGTAGTTGGGTTGACAAGTTACCGCTTGCACTATGGGTATACAGAACCACCCACAAAACTACGACTGGGCATACTCCATTTTCGTTGGCATATGGATCAGAAGTAATGATTCCAGTAGAAACTGAAGTCCCCTCACACAGAATGATCCACTTTGATCAAGATGAGTGTGAAAAACTGCAACTAGAAGCACTTGACCTCCTTGATGAAAGAAGAGAAGAGGCTAGACTTAGAGTTGTAGCTCATCAACAAAGAATAGCCAGGCACTTCAATTCCAAAGTTCGTCAGCGAAACTTTGAAGTTGGGGACCTAATTCTGAAAAGAATCATGACAGCCATAGGTGTGTTTGGGCCAAACTGGGAAGGGCCATACGTTATAGGCACGAAGCTTCTTGACGGCACATTCAAACTCACAACTGTCGAAGGAGAACCAATCCCAAGAGCTTGGAACAACAATCATTTGCGTCCTTATTTTACTTGAAAGCTTTGCTGAAATATTGTAAAAGAATTGCAAAAATATGATTCTTGTATTGAAAGCAATTGTAAAGCAAGTGAATAATGAAAAGCTATAAAGTGGATGTAGGCCCAGTTTTTGGCCGAACCACTATAAATCTTGTGTTCTCTACTATTATAAACTGCTTTGTTTTATTTCGACATATAAAATACATTAATTGTTTCATTAAAATGTCGATTTAATAATGCAGGTCATGAAAGTAAAGCTTACCCATCCCAAGACCAAGCAAACACACACTAAACCATCAAAAATTTCCATACTCAAATCCTACAAAAGAAGTGCTTCAAACAAAAGTGAGCAATGTGGATGGTAGTGGACCATCTCTAGCTAACTATAAATGTTCAAACAAATAGCGAGTTAAATAAACTGTGTCTACCACCACCAACTCACTCAACTATGAAGTATATTTCTTTGGATAAGGGAAATTGTTGGCGATTGGAAAATGAAAACACTTGCCAAAGACAACAGGGGTCGCCGACGTGAATCGATGGCAAAGAGACATGGGCGAGAAAGCGTCAGTCAGCAAAAGACCTCTTTGGAGGCACAAGCCCTCTACGGAGGCACAACTCTTCGGAGGATAAAGACCTCGAGCGGGCCTAGCCAGAAAAAGAGAGGTCTTTCTCGTTACAAAGTTGCGGAATGATCGGTCGATACACTCTCGTGAATCCGTCCAACCGAGAGAAAGAAACTCCAAACTTCCAGGCAAAAGCCCTACTCAGAGGCACACGTTTCACCAAGATTGAAATAAAAATTCCAGGTGCTGAAACGTGAAGAGCAAAAAAAAAGGCCCTCTTCGGAGGCCCATTTCACCACAGTTGAAATGCTAAAAGACCTCGAGCGGGTCAACCAGAAAAAGAGAGATCTTTCTCGTTACAAAGTTGCGGAGTGATCGGTCGATACACTCCCGTGAATCCGTCCAACCGAGAGAAAGAAACTTCAAACTTCCACGCAGTAACCCTACTCAGAGGAACACATTTCACCGAGATTGAAATAAAACTTCCAAGTGTTGAAATGTGGAAAGCCCTCTTCGGAGGCCTGCTTCCCAACGAACAGGGAAAAATAAAAGCCTCTCCCCAGGGGCAAAAACAAAAAGACCTCTTCCCAGAGGCACAACAAAACAGAAAGACCTCTTCCCAGAGGCAAAAATGAAAAGACCTCCTCCCGGAGGCACAAGCAAGCAAAAAGACCTAATCAGAAGCACACGTTTCACCGAGATTGAAATAAAACTTCCAAGTGTTGAAACGTGAAAAAGCCCTCCTCGGAGGCACAACTCTTCGGAGGCACACGTTTCACTGAGATTGAAATAAAACTTCCAAGTGTTGAACGTGAAAAACCCTCCTCAGAGGTGCAACTTTTCAAAGAAGCAAAAATCAAAAAGCCCTTTACTGTGGCACAAAAAAAAAAAAAAAAGAGAAGCCATCTTCAAAGGCACACTTTAACTCTCAAAGGAAGAATGATCCACCTATTCTGGAAAATTCTCTTCCTCAAAAAGAAGTTAAAGTACCCTTCAGATACCCGCTTTACCACATAGAAGAATTCACTTGGTAAAATGTGTATATGCACAAAAGAAAAAAAAAGTGATATCTTCGAAGGATGAAGCGTAAAAACTTATTTGGAGGGAGTTGTACTCTGTTTTTTAACGAAATAATATTCCTCCAAGTGTGGAATAATTATTCTCTAGAAAATAAAAGTACAAGTCCCCTCAAAATATAAAATATTGCAACGAGCTTATGTTATAGGGGGAACATGGTATAATTACATCGGTATAAAATTACGCTTGAACAATATACCACAAGCTCACTGCAATATCGTGCAAAGAAACTTGTACAAAAATGAATAATAAACGTATTCTCAAACACAAACAAGAAGTTTGTACAAATAAAGGATCATTTTATTTAGTTCTATTACAATTTCTTACAGATACAAGTTTCGAAATAAAGAAAGCGGGGGCCGGTACCCGCACAATCCCCGACCAGTACGTGCAAAAAACAAAAAGCTAAAAAATGGAATCTTCATTTTTTCTTGCCACCTTTGGACCCTTCACCCGGCCGGATGGTTAGCTTTTTGGGTCGATCTTTAGGCATGAGGGAAGAAGGAGAGGGAGGTACAACTGGTTCAACTTCCAGTTCCTCTTCAGTAGTGATGATGCTCTTCCTCCTCTTCTTTGATATTCCGCCCTTCCTTTTCCTCTTTGAAGAAGATTCACTTCCTGGAGTAACAAGTTTAGACAAAATTATGTCATCAGAAGGAGTCCGCTCCGGAGATATCTCACCTCCCACAAGTCCTTCGTCTATTTGCTCTTGCGAAGCAGCTAGGTCATCCAAGCCCCGAAGGGCACCTATTATTTCTTCCTGTGATCCCAGATGAGGAGTAGAGTGATTGGGGAAGGCAGAGGAACAATAACTGGAGGTGGAGAAGTTTGAATGACGCTCGGCGCTTTCTCTACAAAGGAAAAGTTAAAAGTGTCAGTATTTCCCGCAAAAAGAGGAGACAATGGCTCGTTAAGATTCAAGAAATAATCAAGAAGCTCGTCAAATCCGTAAGAAACTGGCAAGTTATCCCCCTGAGCATTATTAGGGTTACCTGGGAAAGTTGGTGGTATCACATCAATTTCGTAGTCTAGAGCTTCAGCACTCTCTTGTGGCTTACCTACAGCTTGTGTAATTGCGGCTCCGGTATCAGCTTTAGTAGGAATCGGTGTATGAGAGCTAGAACCAGCAATGTCAACGTCGACTGAAGTTGAAGGAGGGACAGGGGCAGTTAAAGTTGTTTGTTTTTCTAGATGCTCTTTCCCCATCGTTTCAGCTCGCGATCTAGCAAGTTGCTCCTTCCCTCTAGCAAGGGCTGCACGAGCTTCGATGTCTAAATAGTGTGCCTCTAGCTCCTCTTCAGTGTACCCGGCGCCTTTAAGCATGTCAAGCGCGGCTTCCCATACTTCAGCCAGGGTGACCTCATATTTGGGACCCAGGAATGCAAGACTGCCACGCCCTAACACACTTTGCAAATAGAATTCAAATAATGTCGGGCCAATGTCAGCTTTGGTAGCTTCATGAGCTTCTTCAGCTGCAATTCTTCCAGCAACCGCTTCATCTCGCTCCCTTTTGACTTTAGATAGTTGAGCTTTCAATTTTTCAATTTTCGCAACCTGGAAGCTAGCTTGCTCTTGTAACTGAGTAATGTCAGTACGACAGCCCGCTACAATTCTCTCTAGTCCATCAGCCTTGGCCTCGGCATCCCTTTGCGCAGCATGAGCATCCCGCACTTGTTGTTGAAGCACATTTTCTTTTTGAGAGTAGGAAGCGGAAGAAGTAACAAGTTCTTCTTTAAGTTTTTCCACTTCGGCTTCAAGTTTTTCGTTGTAGGCGGCAATGCTATTCATTTCCGCATCATGCTGCTCAAGGGTCTTTTGCCATTCGGTTTTGTCATTCTCCATGGTTAACATAGCTTCGAGATTGGCCCGATTCACCCTCTGAAGCCCATCAACAAGTTTTTGCCAATTTGACATCCTCTCATTGTCAGCTTTAACGGCATCAAGGTTCCGTAACATGGCATTTTTATCTATGGGAACCAGATCAAGGTCAAAGCGAACTCCTTTTAAGCACCAATTTGGAAATCGACTTTGGAGAGTGGCCGGACCTGGTCCAACGTGGTAAGAAGGCCTGTTAATGATCGCCTGGATATCAGTACGGGAGGGGGCAGGAGACTGAGAAGAAGTAGGAGTAGTAATCTTTTCCGAAGTTGCAGGCATTGGTTCCTCACTGACTTTAGCCCGTTTACTTGGGTCATCAGTTATGTGACTCTTCCCTCTATCATCGTGAGATTTGCATTTGTGGGAGTCACCCTCTTTGTGGGAAGAATCGTATCGATCATCCTGTATTCCGTAGCGTTCTTCATGTGCACGTCTCTCCCGAGCCTTCCGAGCGTCCCTCTCTTCATCAGTCTCTCTGTGAACAGGGAGATAGCGCTTATAGTCATACTGGCCGCGTATCCCGTATCGCTGGAAGTCATCATAATACGAGCCGCCTCGCTTCATTGAAGAACCTGAAATTGGAAAAAGCACAACTTTAGAATTTTTTGAAAGTGTGAAAAGCTAAGTGTGTAAGATGTCAAAGAATCCTAGTCATGTGTGATGTGTAAACTACACGCGCTGAACCACGAACCGCTCGTCAGTCGAGGGGTAACAACAGGTTTTATAGCTAACGGCAATTCTCCGGATGAGGGGGTTTGTTTAAGGGCAGAAGTTGCTTCAACTATCGGAGATATAACTTTGGTAACAGCGGGGTCATCATTGAAGAGCTCTTGAGAGGTGATCATTATGTCGCTCAAATCTTCGAAGATGTCATCACCGCCATGCTTGGCGGAGCTCCCTCCATCAACTCCTTTCTCAACGTTCTCCCCGGTTTGAAGAAGAGGTTCCTCTTCTTCAATGATTGGGGCAAGTGCAGGCTTATCGGAGGGCCCCGCAGCGTCTTCTGGAGTCGAACATTTCACTAGCGAGGCCTCAATGGTAGTTTCTCCCTGCACATGCTCTTTAGCAGGAGGTGGGGCATCTGGAGTTCAAGCTTGGGAGTTTGGGATTTCATGAGGGTGTGTAGAGCGAGAAGCATGCAAAAGCCCATACTGATGCAAAAATTCGTCTTTCAACAGAAATTGAATGTCTCTCTCCTCAACTGGCATGGCCTTAAGCCTCTCGAAAGTTGGCTTGTGACTGGGATCCGTAGAAGGAGGAGGGAGCGCTGAAAATAAAAAAGAAGCGGAGTTAACACTTAGCAATTCAGTCTCGCAAAAGTCGGATAACAAACGAAGTAAGAATGGTTAATCTTACTTCCTTCCCTCCATACAGCGTAAAACCCCGGGGGACAGCGAACATAGAAAAATTGAGTCAAAAACCCATGAGCGCTGTCAGGAAGACCGACGATCAATTTACGATTTCGAGCACTTCTCACGACAGTAATAGAGGGGTGATCTTTAGTCCTGGTGAAAGAGCATAGGAGGCAAATCTCGTCAAAGCTTGGGAATCGATCAAGCGTCCTCCTAAACAGTACACACAACCCCATTAAAATGGCATAGCCATTGGGGTGTAATTGGGATGGGGCGATGGCCAATTGACGAAGAAGTTGTTGGAAAAAGTCATTGAAAGGAGGAATGCCCCCACTCAGGCACATTTGTCGATTGACCGTTACAAAGCCAGAAGGCGCCACATCAGAAGTGTTGGTTTTATCAGGAAGAATGGCATCTGATTCAGCAATACCAAACTGAGCGCACAATTGGCGAAAAACTTTGTATGATAAAGTAGAAGAGGCTCTTTCAGGAGGATTGATTAATGGAGCTGGAATAGGAGCGACAACTCCAGCCTGTGCTGTTATCTCTTCTTGTTGGGAAGTCAATCTACACAAGCAACTGGATATTCAAATGTGAAGGTGCACGTTTCCTAAAAAGTGTGAAGTGTTGTGCAAAACTAATAATGACAAGTAAATATAACTGAAGCTAAACTAATTGACAATTGATCGATTACTAAATTTCAGGACTTGTTAATTTAAAAAAAGGTTCAAGTGCAGTATTGGTGCAAACCGGTCGATTTCAATTGACTATCTCAATGTTGCTTTAATACTCTGCTTGAATTCATTGAATTGAAAGCACTTCGTTCACACAATCTATTTAAGTTAATTACCTTCTGTCAACTAATCTGTCATTTGATGTGGGCAGTCAATGGCAGTATATTCGCCTTGGTTTTCTGTAGTTGTTATTTTCAGCAGGTAGTTAGCTTATAAGTTAACATGATTTGTGGAATAATGCAACAAAGTTCAAAAAATTTAAAGTTCGAGCAATTCAGAATTTAGGCAATTCAGTCCGGTAATACAAGTTAAATAATCAAGTTGGGATTATGCTTTTAAGTGACAACTCGTTCACGACCTAAGGGGTATGCGGCGAGTTAAGTTAAGATCTGTAAGTCGTAATGTGCATGGAGGAAAAAGCCTCAAATCAGAACAAAGCAAATTTCTCGAAGTCCTGTCTCGGTCGCGACTCAAAGCCTATGTCTCATCTACTTGAGTCGGTCAAGGGTTAAGCCACGAGGAGCAACTCGGTATGGAAAATAGCCCAAGTGCTGAGTCGTTCACGACTAATGGCTTGAGATGTTCATGGTCTAAAGGATAAGTTGTAGTAAGGATCTAAAGGGCTGAGTCACTCGTACGACCTAAGTCCTAAATCGTTAGGAAATCAACACGACCCAAAAATTAGGTCGTGGACGGATGAGATTGCAAGGCCTTCCTAAGTCCGTAGATCCAAAAAACCAACTAAGTCGTGAGAATTCTAGGTCATCTCCTCAACCAGTTAACTCCTTTCTAACCCATTAACCCGCTAAGGATCTTCTCATATCCTCCAAACTCACAGACCAGTTAATTCGAGACACTGTAATCCATTATCTTCTCCTCACATGGTCAGAAATCACCCAAAAAACCAATTCGAATCGCTTCAAGTTTGCGACAAATCTGATGCACTACTATGTTATCACGAACGATAACAACAATATGATCGATGGCAGGAACACGGCACAAAAATGAATTGGAGTCAGAAAATGGGGAGTCCAGATTCGTGAGTCAATGGTGATCGTGGATTGAACAGAAGGTGAATTCACTTACGCAATATAAAGGTGAAGATGAGTTGACGACTGATTAGCTTGGATTCGTCTCTGGAAACTTGAAGGATCGTTAATGGAAGGATCAAATAAAACAGATAAGCAGTAAAGTGAGGAGGAAGGACCGACTCAACGGCTTATATACGAAACAGGGGGGAAGATGGAAAGACTAACAAGTCATGAGCCTCTTTGAGTCGTTTACGACTCATGCACTGAGTCGAAGCACACGACTCACGATTTAAGCGTGTACTTCGAGGGGCAATTGTTAACTCCTCTGCTCAAGCGACTCAAACCAGGATCACGACTCACAATGATTACCGATTCAACATCCTTAGCTTGTTGCCGACCTAAAATGAATGACGACTCAACTGATTGCCGACTTAACGGCTCAGAAGGAACAGCGACTCACCGGGTTATAACCTTAATGCCTCAAAGGTGTTGGCCGACTCATGGAGTTCACGACTCATGGGGCAGACCGACCTTAGGCCTATAATAGGTCGTTCACGACCTAAGCAAGTGGACCGGATGCCTCATCATTTTACATCGTGGCCCCTTAACTCGTACAAGACTCATGACCTGGCGTGAGCCGTCCACGACCTAAAGCTGCTGAGTAGAAATACAAGGCCGTGATACTCAAGTCGCATTCTATTGACTCGTTCACGACTTTGAACCGTGGATTTGCCTCTATAGGTCGGCCGCGACTTAGCCTAAGTCGGTCACAACTCAGGACTTGGGTGAAAAATTCTTATCCAGATTTGCCTATAAATACGTGACCATCTCCAACATTCAAAGGACTTTTGGATCATTTTTCTTCAAGGCATTGAAACTTCACTATCTTCAAAGCAATCTACACTCCATCACTTCAAGCACACGCAAGACGCTTAGATCAGCTTCGCACAGGAGTTCAACACATTCAATCATGAATTCGAAGAACTCTGTCACATCGAAGTTTTCCCTAGCTACTTGTTTCTTTTTTGAACTGAATTGGAATGTAATTGAAGGAGATTGTAACAAGTTGTAAACCGATCAGCAATAAAAAGGATTGAAGTGGACGTAGGCTTGATCATAAGCCGAACCACTATAAACTCTGTGCTCATTTACTGCATTTTCTGTTACTTACTGTTATTTCTTGATTCCCGTATTCACGGGTGGTGCTTTCACATCGTTTCTACACACACCGAGGTGTTGGCGTCAGATTTTCACGTTAACAGTATCCGAAAAGGATAACTCAAAGAAACTAAATGATAAACTTAATCAAACTTGAACAATCTAGAAACTCACCTCATTCTTTGGTAGATGTCCTCGTGGAAGGATAACTGAAGAGCTAAGAGCCAGGAATAAGATTACCTTAACACTCGATTGCCCGATTGGATGTCAAATCCAAATGGACTCACAAAACTCAACAAAGTCACCTTGACTGGAATTCGAGATATATCATCAACATCTCGATACTAAAGAGTGAACACAAAAACTTCAGAATCATAATTAACATTCCAAAGTGATAGAAATAATAACCCAATCAAATTAGGATGCCTAAATAAATATAGGATCCTATAACACAAAGGATTGGACTTAGCCTCATATAAGCCAATCCAACTCAAATCAAATACATCTCAAGATAGTAAGTAATAAACAGTTACTCATAAAAGCAACATCAAATAGAAATATTAGAATGCTCACAACAAGCCAATCATTGTGGATCCCTTCAATAGGATTCACAAACTCTCAAAGGAATGCAACAAGAATACTCAAAGAAATCAATCAGCTCCATCGATATGAACTCACACGTATCAACAAAAATAAGAATAGAATAATCCCAAATAAGATTTTATATAAGATAAGATGACATCAAACTCTATTATGGAATACTACGGAATATAATATATCTATATCCCTAGACATATTCCATCTCAACAATCCCAAAACTCAAAAAAGAATCAAGGCTCGGTTTGAAAGCAAGCTCGAATAAAGAACAATGATTCACTAGTATTGTACTTCGATGTATCATGATGTACGTACTATTCTGTGTTTATTCTACTTTGTTCTGATCACAGCTCTGATACCAAGCTGTAACTCCCCACCCCGAGACCTACCTTAGTAAAGAGAATTAACAAGTAATTCCGTTTACTAAAGCGAAGAATATGGCAAGTTAAGGGCGACCATCTATAATTTCGTCTTAAACATCTATTGAATACGTCGATAAATGCAATATAACTTTTTTTTCAACTCAAGTGGATCGACATACCCAGTAAATGCTTAATCTAAAACTATAGGTGGTTAACGGATCTATCAGAACAAAATACAATAACTGAATGTAAATAACATCACAGAACACTAACCAACATCATATATATACATATACACTGATACATGTTTAGTACTGTAACGACCCAGAATTTATATTAATTAAAATTCGTTTATTTAATTAATTGTAAATATTAATGAGTGAAATTTATAAGTCGAATAAATTTTATTTCGAATAATTTGATTTAATTGGATAATTAAATCGATAATTTAATAGTTGAAATTACAGAAATAATTGAAAATCGAGTTTAATATGATTGAAAATGATTTGTAAAATTTTATTTAATCATACTGAAGTTATAGAGATGTTATAGAACTTTTAAAATTGAATTAAAAGTTAATTCGTGAAAATTGAATATTTAATATTTAATCGACTAGTGAAATTAGCCATTTTTCGAATAGTCTCAGAATTGGACGAGATTAGTTCCATTCGATCCATAATAGTTTGTTATTATCGTATTTCAATTTTCGTAGCAATCGAAGTTTTCGTTTGACCGTGGCAGCTCGAAACGCATCGAAATTGTTTTAATATTAATTTGGCGAGTTAAAATAGTCATTTTTCAAATAGTCTTGGATTTCGACGAAACTAGTTTCATCGGATCCGTAATGTGTTATTATTGTATGGTTTCAAATTTCGTGTCAATCGGATTTACCGTTTGTCCGGGGCAAGCCAAAACGCCTAGAAATTTGATTTACCGATTTAATTTTAAATCGATCGTTTATTGCCATAACTTGCATAGATGATCGAATTGGCCTCTGAAACACATTCCATTGTGTTCAGAACGTGAGGTAAACCCCAGGAATTCCAGTCACCACGCGAGATTTGGAGTTCGGAAATTTTTGGGTGAATAGTAATTTGGAAATTTTCTATAAAAGGCCTTCATAACGTCAATTTTGCAAAACAAAACAAACCCTAAACCTAGCTTCGTGGCCACCGCCCCCCTCTATTATCAATGGCCGAAACACAATTGTCTTCCCCTCCAATTATCTTCTAATCCAAGCATCGATTCAGAAAACTATCAACTACAAAGTTGAAGAGGGTGTCGAGTACTATAAGTTCAACGGTTGTGATCGAAATCAAAGCCAAGGGTCGACGCAAATTTGGGTTGGAAGCGCGGCCGTTCATATACCTTTTTCGAGCAAGATATGGGGCCAAGCTCCATGATATTGGGCACGATGGTGGAGGCTAGCAAGAGCTTTGGAATGGTGTATCCTGATCGTCCTGGAAGTCGACGATGATCGTGCGTGCATTAGAGTTTCAAGGTCGGCTATGGGTTTTGGTTACTGGATATTAACGTGATTAGGGATGAAGCTTTAGGGGACGGCTCTGATCTGGGGCGAAAGTAATGCACGGCTAGATGATGAGGTTGTAAAAACTTATTAAAGGAAATGTTGATTTATTATATTTTAAATTCGTTCAAACTTTAAAAATCAATAACTTGTTCATACGAGGTCGGAATTGCGCGATACCAATTGCGTTGGCTTCGTTTTGTTGAGCACTACGCGATCAAGCTGGTTTGGAGTCGTTTGGAGCTAGTGAGAATTTTGGGTAAAATTAAACGCTTGTTTAATTTTATTCGAAATAAAACGCTGAAACAGAATTGAAATCGAGGTGAGAACTTCTCACTCAATCGAATTAATTTCGATTTTAATTTTAATAGTTAGATTTAAAATAGCTTGATTGTATGTTTGAATGGTGATTGTTATCTATTGATTGTTAAAATAGACATTATGCGCCGTTAGTAAGCGGAGGTTATTTATTAAAAACATATACCACGAATATTTCACCGTATAGTGAAATTGGTATTATATATGTACTTAGAGTTGATTTCCCGCATTATATAGCGGATGAGACCCTATTGCGCCGTATATTAAGCGGATAATTTTTTATAAATCCCATATACCGCGATAACTCTGTACTAGAACGGAATTGGTATTGTGCTAACATCTTTGGATGTAGGAAACATGTTGGAGGGATCCAACTGGATTCCTCAGACTTTTGAATTGGTTTCAATGTTATGTGTTGATCTATTTATTGATCTATTTATAATCCGCGTGATTATCTTTGTGATTGAGATTGTTAAAGGCTAAATTTTAGCCGAATATAATTTTGTATCGTTAGATGCCGAAATAAATAAAAATTTGATTTTTGAAAATTTAATTTGAGAATTCATAATAAAATTTACTTTGAAATTGATTCATTTTAAATAAATAAAGTTGAAATGTTTATGTTATAAAATTAGGATTTTTGAAAAATATAACCGAAATGTGATTTATGAGATAAGTAAGTTGATTTATTTCTAAAAATGATTTAAATTGGGATTTTTGAATTATTATAAATGAATTATATGAAATATTTATAAAATTGATATTTATAAATTAAAATATTGGAATTATAAAACAGGTTTTTATAAGTGTTAAAATGGATTATAAATGGATTTTATAAGTGAATGAAATCTATATATTTATAAATTGTGAAGTTATAAAATGAATAGATTTTATAAAATAAACGATTTATAAGTAATTAACTTACAAATTGGATTTTTGCGTGTAAATGGAATATGGATACAATTTGTTAATAAAGCGATTTTCTAAGTTGAAGTTGTTATAGAATATAAATCGAATTTATAAACATTGTTTTATAAATTCGAAAAAAATGACTTATTTTGATAAGTTAATTATTATAGCTTATTAAAGGAAACATATCCAAGATTTTGGACAGTGGATAATCCTTTAAATAAAATATGTAGAAATGTTGAATTCGGATAAGGAAGTATATTCACGATTTTGGACGATGAATAATATATTAAAGAAATATTTTGGAAAAGTGATATTTTAAAATAGAATTAAAACGATTTAAAGATGTTTTAAAATGTGTTAAGTATCGAAATCATAGATTTCAACATTTATTGTCGAAATAGATGTTTCGAGGAATAGAAGGAAATGGTGGAATATAACACTGTTGTTATAGTAAATGATTTCCGAAAGGAAATGTTTTATATAGTATTGGGATTTATATATCAATCTTAATTTTGAATCCCTATACTAGTAATTTTGGGTTGTCGTAACGATGTTTTACGTAACATTCGTTTTGACCCAAATAAATGTGTTTTAGAGAATGTTTTCCTTATAAAATAAAATATACACTTAATTTAGATTTAAGTATATTGAATATTTTCAAAATGTTGAAAATAAATAGATTTGGTGAATTCCTTATTATTAAATAAGTATGGAAATATTTTTCCAATATGAAGTGAATGTTTGAGATTTTATCTTTTAAAGATAAATTGAAAATGAATATTAGAAATCGATTTAAAAATCGTATGTTCATAGATATTTTGGAATTGTAAATTCACTATGGAATTTATAAAAGAAAGGGAAATTAGTTAAAAATAAACGTTGATTTATTCTAAAGTGTGGAGATTACTTACGTAAATTTAATAAATCGGTAAGGATTTATTTAATTGGTTTAAATGAACCATTTTGAAATGAAAGTTGTAAGGGTGTAAATTTATTTGAAATTGGTTTTCAAATGGTTGAACTGTGGGATATATATCTTATAAAGATATTTTTGAAAATAAATAATTTGGTAAATTATTTGAAATAGGGTGATGTTGTGAATACTGATTGATAGTTAAATAACCGACTATCAATATTGACCTTAAATAGGTATTTGTTGTGAATTGGTTGAAATTGAAATGCTACACTTATTTTTAAATTATTGCGCTCGTTATTCGGATTACTCATTCCGAATAGTGATACAACGTAATAGATAGCATTGAAGATCGTTGGTGAAGACCGGGTATTTGTGAAAACGATAGGATGACCTATCGATTGTCTGTGCACCGTTAGCTACGGTATGGAGATTTCCTTTGTGATGGGAAGTTTTATCAGGATTGTGAATACCCGGATTGCAAGGGCTTCTTTGGAAGTGCCTTCGATTATGTTCGAACCCGGAACAGACTTGTATGGTTACGTGTCTGACATTACATTTTGAAATATAAAGCAGATTTCTTTCAAATACATTTCTGTTGGTGGCGGAAAATTTATTCTCTTAGCTTAACACCCTTCTCTGAGACGTACGCGCTCAGAGGTTATGTAGTTGAAAGTTATCAACGATATACTCCCAATTTGGTAATGTGGCAGGCTTAGTGTTGCTGTGTGATGATTTTTTATTGATCACTTGTTGATCAAAGCGTGGCTTAGTGCCTAGCTTTGTGGACGAGACTTCGTCAGACCTCACTCCCTGGAAATGGTCAAAACAGGAATATGCGGCAAGGTTATGAGGGTCGCGTCCTTTAGGGTATGTCATTTCCTTCTGGAAAGGGTGGTATCATGGTATGGAGCCCAAATACTTACTCATGTTGATACACTATATCTATTGCTGTGTGGTGTTGTTGGAATCGAGCGCTCGGATAAAGGTCCAAAGGGACCGGGGGATGGCATAGTCGTGTAGTAGTTACCTAGTAATAAAGGTAACCCGGCCTTGTGTTGGCAGAGAGCTGGTTAAGTTCTCGGGACGTCCCGCCAGAGGCGATCCCATGTGGCAGTAGGAAGTTCCTTAGCCTGACCTTTTGTTGAAAATCCAATAAAACAATACGATCCTTGTACGGTTTTAGTTGTATAACCTGCCATGGGATGTGGCCGTAACCTGCTATTGAGCATGGTAGCTATAGTAGGCATAAGTGCGGAATGCCTATGCTGGCTAAGATTTATATCTTTACTTTCGAAATTTTTTCTACACTATGCATTAGTAATAATATCAAATGTTTCTTTTTAATGCGTATCAAGCATCTTTGACCATCATAAGAAGAAATCTCCTCCAATTCTGCGTTTGCATTGTGTGTGTGGCGGGAGGTCTTATGGTAGTCTCATTTTCCAAAAGCATTGCGAATTGACTTTAAAATTATCCTGTTCTTTGTTTTCAAAAAATAAATAAGCTGTTTTAGTTCTCACACCAGTCTTGCTTATCTAGGTGAAACACGATGGGGGATTCTCGCTTTTTGTTTGGTGGCGAGCGGGAGACTCTTACCCCCACATGTCCTCTCTAAGGGGTTGGTTAGGCGTAAACTTTGACAGTCGAAAGGCTGGCCGTAAAAGCAAGTTTGGGGTGCCAGTGTATGCCACGGAAGGTCTGGGATGGTTCCAAAGCCTACCAATCGAGCATCGTTACAGCTGGTATCAGAGCATATGGTTAAGCGACAACCATGGCTCCGTTGGGTATTGCTCATTAGAGATAGAGTCAGTAGTACTCTAGAATGAGTGTGAGTGTAATCATAGATATGAGCGTGTATTTGTTAGTTAATATAAAATTATTTTATATTGTGATGATTGGTTTGTTGAGTGGTATATGGATTTTGGTCCGTATAGTCTGTACAACTCTATCGATAGGTGTCTCTAAACACTTGAATAGAACAATTCGACACAGTATTGCTTTAAATTAGGTAAATGAAATAATTTTACCTCGATTATATTTTTATATAAAGGAAATAACTTTTTCAGGAATTATTAAAGTGTATATGAATTGATTGTTTAGTTGTTGAATAAGTTAAATAAAAACAACAGTAGTAAAAGAATGAATTGTATAAGCAAATGAATTATAAGTATGGAATTATAATTAAAATGATTTACAACTGTGAAATGATCTTATATAAAGTAAAGAAAAAATATTGAAATTTTATAAGGAAAGATTTATAAATGTAATTTGTAAATAAAGGGAATAATTTTGAAAGAATTTAAAGCACTGAATTCACTATTGTTGCTGGGAAATAATAAGGGTGATGACTGCAGCATCATCAGTATCATTTTCAAGTTTCTGTGTGATGGATTTGCTACCATAGTAAATTGAAAATTTGAGTTTTGTTGTGATAAACAAATTTGAAAATAAATAAATAAAAAATCCTAGTTGAAATTGATGAATATAAGTGAAATGAATTTTAAACTTATGGTATAAGATAATAAATTTAGCCTTGGATAGGTAAATGAATTTGGAAGTTTAAATATATAAGTTGTATAACTTAGAAAATGAGAAAATGTGAGTGAAACCAATAGTTAAATGGTTAAACAATTTTGTATGTAAAATGAAATATGAATTTGATAGTGATATGAAAATATGACTTTGGTAAAAGTTAATTAAAATTGAAATCTGAATTGAACTTATAAGCGGAAATTTTAGTGAAGTTAAACAAATGATGTTTAAAGGAAATATAACTTAAGTGAAATTGAATAAAGTTGTTTTTGGTATCAAAGTAAAATAATAAAGTTAATTGAATGAATGTAAACTTGAGTTATATAACTGAAATTCAACCTAATATTATTAAAGGAATTGTCAATTAAATTAGTTAATGGATTGAATGTTAATCAATTGAATGTAAAATAAATTGATATGGAATAATGAATGTAAGTGTAAATTCATTAGAAGCTAATGAAGTTGAGAAATTGAATAAATTGAATGGAAGTCAATTTAATATAAACCAATTGGAAGTAAAAGTGTTAAACCAATTGAAATTAAAAAGTGTTGAACCGAATTGAATGTTGAAAGTAAATTGAATGAATTTGTTTATGCTGAATATACATTGGTTGTTATTTGATTGTTAGTTGATTGTATATAAATTCATTAAGTGTTAATGAAATTAAATTAGTGAAATTGGAAGCTAATGTAATTGAAATCAAATTGGAAGTTAAGTGAACCTTAAATGGAATTGAAATTTGATTTGGAAATGAACCAACTAGAATGTAAATTAGTGAATGCAAACTAATTAAAATTTGATATGAATAAATGTTAGTAAAATCCAACATTAATGAATCAAATGTGATTTAAATTGGAATACAAATCCAATAAATATTAATGAGAATATGAATGAATATTGAGTTGGTTGATGGTTGCATTTGTTGCTTTAGTTGCATTTGCTATATTATGTAGTTGTTATGTTGCTATATGATGTATATTGATATTATTTTCATATATATATATGTTCTCATGTTGTTGTTGAGTGTTTAGTAGGTGCGGATTGCGCTTGCTTCGCATTTGGAGCTCGCTTTCGTGCTATATTAGCCGTATATGCTCGCTAATAAAAATATAAGGTACATATCTGGGATTACATACCGTACTTTTACACTTTTTTTCCCTGCGGGATGCCTCATCACTTGATGAGATGTATATTTGTGATATATATACTGTCTTTTTTTTTTCCAGATCGAGCCGCGCAAAGGAGACTTTGGCGAATTTTTCCAAAAATTTAAGGCGTTAGAATATTTTTAAGAAAATTGGTAAAATTTTGAAAACCAAGTATGATTTGGAAACTTAGTAAAGTTATTGTATGAAGTTTAACTATGAGTTTTGGAAAAGTTAAACACTTAAGAGATTTGTAAATCAAACTTGAACGGTTTGTTTTGAAAAGTTAATGGATTCTGTAACTTTTTCTTACTTGGTAATTTCGAGGACGAAATTCTTTTAAGGGGAAAGTTTGTAACGACCCAGAATTTATATTAATTAAAATTCGTTTATTTAATTGATTTTAAATATTAATAAGTGAAATTTGTAAGTCAAATAAATTTTATTTCGAATAATTGGATTTAATTGGATAATTAAATCGATAATTTAATAGTTGAAATTACAGAAATAATTGAAAATCGAGTTTAATATGATTGAAAATGATTTGTAAAATTTTATTTAATCATATTGAAGTTATGGAGAAGTTAAAGAACTATTAAAATTGAATTAAAAGTTAATTTTCGAAAATTGAATATTTTAATATTTAATCGACTAGTGAAATTAGCCATTTTTCGAACAGTCTCAGAATTGGATGAGACTAATTCCATTGGATCCGTAATAGTTTGTTATTATCGGATTTTAATTTTCGTAGCAATCGGAGTTTTCGTTTGACCGTGGCAGCTCCAAACGCATCGAAATTGTTTTAATATTAATTTGGCAAGTTAACATAGTCATTTTAAACAGTCTCGGATTTCGACGAAACCCGTTTCATCGGATCCGTAATGTGATATTATTGTATGGTTTCAAATTTCGTGTCAATCGGATTTACCGTTTGTCCGGGGCAAGCCGAAACGCCTAGAAATTTGATTTACCGATTTAATTTTAAATCGATCGTTTATTGCCATAATTCGCACAAATGATCGAACTGGCCTCCGAAACACGTTCCATTGTGTTCGGAACGCGGGGTAAACCCTAGAAACGCCAGTCACCACGCGAGATTTGGAGTTCGGAAAATTTTGGGTGAATAGTAATTTGGAAATTTTCTATAAAAGGCCTTCACAATTTCAATTTTGCAAAACAAAACAAACCCTAACCCTAATTTCGTGGCCGCCACCCCCCTATTATCAATGGCCGAAAGACAATTGTCTTTCCCTCCAATTATCTTCTAATCCAAGCATCGATTCAGAAAACTATCAACTACAAAGTTGAAGAGGGTGTCGAGTACTATAAGTTCAACGATTCTGATCGAAATCAAAGCCAAGGATCGACGCGAATTTGGATTGGAAGCGCGGCCGTTCATACACATTTTTTGAGTAGGATATAGGGTCGAGCTCCATGATATTGGGCGCGATGGTGGAGGCTAGCAAGAGCTTTGGAATGGTGTATCCTGATCGTCCTGGAAGTCGACGATGTTCATGCGTGCATTAGGGTTTCAAGGTCGACTATGGGTTTCAGTTACTGGATATTAACGTGTTTGGGGAAGAAGCTTTAGGGGACGACTCTGATCTGGGGGGGGGGGGGGGGGAGGAATGCACGACTAGATGATGATGTTGTAAAAATTCTTAAAGGAAATGTTGATTTATTATATTTCAAATTCGTTCAAACTTTAAAAATCAATAACTTGTACACGCGATGTCGGAATTGCACGAAACTAGTTGCGTTGGCTTCGTTTTGTCGAGCACTACGCGATGAAGCTGGTTTGGAGTCATTTGGATCTAGTGAGAGTTTCGGGTAAAATTAAACGCTCGTTTAATTTTATTTGAAATAAAACGCTGAAACGGAATTGAAATCGAGGTGAGAACTTCTCACTCAATCCAATTAGTTTCGATTTTAATTTTAATAGTTAGATTTAAAATAGCTTGATTGTATGTTTGAATGGTGATTGTTATCTATTGATTGTTAAAATTAACATTATGCGCCGTTAGTAAGCGGAGGTTATTTATTAAAAAAATATACCGCGAATATTTCACCGTATAGTGAAATTAGTATTATATATGTACTTGGAGTTGATTTCCCGCATTATATAGCGGATGCGACCCTATTGTGCCGTCTATTAAGCAGATAATGTTTTATAAATCCCATATACCGCGATAATTCCATACTGGAACGGAATTGGTATTGTGCTAACATCTTTGGATGCAGGAAATAGGTTGGAGGGATCCAACTGGATTCCTCAAACATTTGAATTGGTTTCAATGTTATGTGTTGATCTACTTATTGATCTATTTATAATCCGCGTGATTATCTTTGTGATTGAGATTGTTAAAGGCTAAATTTTAGCCGAATATATTTTGGCATCGTTAGATGCCGAAATAAATAAAAATTTGATTTTTGAAAATTTAATTTGAGAATTCATAATAAATTTAATTTTGAAATTGATTCATTTTAAATAAATAAACATTGAAATGTTTATGTTATAAAATTAGGATTTTTGAAAAATATAACCAAAATGTGATTTATGAGATAAGTAGTTGATTTATTTCTAAAAATGATTTAAATTGGGATTTTTGAATTATTATGAATGAATTATATAAAATATTTATAAAATTGATATTTATAAATTAAAATATTGGAATTATAAAACAAGTTTTTATAAGTGTTAAAATGGAATATAAATGGATTTTATAAGTGAATGAAATCTATATATTTATAAATTGTGAAGTTATAAAATGAATAGATTTTATAAAATAAACAATTTATAAGTAATTAACTTACAAATTTGATTTTTGTGTGTAAATGGAATATGGATAGAATTTGTTAATAAAGTGATTTTCTAAGTTGAAGTTGTTATAGAATATAAATCGAATCTATAAACATTGTTTTATAAATCCGAAAAAAACGACTTATTTTGATAAGTTAATTATTATAGCTTATTAAAGGAAATATATCCACGATTTTGGACAGTGGATAATCCTTTAAATAAAATATGTAGAAATGTTGAATTCGGATAAGAATATATATTCACGATTTTGGACGATGAATAATATATTAAAAAAATATTTTGGAAAAGTGATATTTTAAAATAGAATTAAAACGATTTAAAGATGTTTTAAAATGTATTAAGTATCGAAATCATAGATTTCAACATTTATTGTCGAAATAGATGTTTCGAGGAATAGAAGGAAATGGTGGACTATAACACTGTTGTTATAGTAAATGATTTCCGAAAGGAAATGTTTTATATAGTATTGGGATTTATATATCAATCTTGATTTCGAATCCCTATACTAGTGATTTTGGGTTGTCGTAACGATGTTTTACATAACATTCGTTTTGACCCTAATAAATGTCTTTAAGAGAATGTTTTCCTTATAAAATAAAATATATACTTAATTTAGATTTAGGTATATTGAATATTTTCAAAATGTTGAAAATAAATAGATTTGGTGAATTACTTATTATTAAATGAATATGGAAACATTTTTCCAATATGAAGTGAATGTTTGAGATTTTATCTTTTAAAGATAAATTGAAAATGAATATTAGAAATCGATTTAGAAATCGTATATTCATAGATATTTTGGAATTGTAAATTCACTATGGAATTTATAAAAGAAAGGGAAATTAGTTAAAAATAAACGTTGATTTATTTTGAAGTGTGGAGATTACTTTACGGATTTGGAACGTAAATTTAATAAATCGGTAAGGATTTATTTAATTAGTTTAAATGAACCATTTTGAAATGAAATTGTAAGGGTGTAAATTTATTTGAAATTGGTTTTCAAATGGTTGAAGTGTGGGATATATATCTTATATAGATATTTTTGAAAATAAATAATTTGGTAAATTATTTGAAATCGGGTGATGTTGTGAATACTGATTGATAGTTAAATAACCGACTATCAATATTGACCTTTAAATAGGTATTTGTTGTGAATTGGTTGAAATTGATATGCTACTCTTATTTTTAAATTATTGCGCTCGTTATTCGGATTACCCATTTCGAATAGTGATAGACGTAATGGATAGCATTGAAGACCGGGTATTTGTGAAAACGATAGGATGACCTATCGATTGTCTCTGCAACGTTAGCTACGGTATGGAGATTTCCTTTGTGATGGGAAGTTTTATCGGGATTGTGAATACCCGGATTGCAAGGGCTTCTTTGAAAGTGCCTTCGGTTCTGTTCGAACCCGGAACAGACTTGTATGGTTACGTGTCTAACATTACATTTTGAAATATAAAGCAGATTTCTTTCAAATACATTTATTTTGGTGGAGGAGAATTTATTCTCTTAGCTTAACACCCTTCTCTTAGACGTATGCGCTCAGAGGTTATGTAGTTAAAAGTTATCAGCGATATACTACCAATTTGGTAATGTGGCATGCTTAGTGTTGCTGTGTGATGATTATTTATTAATCATTTGTTGATCAAAGCGTGGCTTTGTGCCTAGCTTTGTGGACGAGACTTCGTCAGACCTCACTCCCCGGAAATGGTCAAAACAGGAATTTGCGGCAAGGTTATGAGGGTCGCGCCCTTTAGGGTATGTCATTTCCTTCTGGAAAGGGTGGTATCATGGTATGAGCCCAGATACTTACTCATGTTGATACACTATATCTATTACTGTGTGGTGTTGTTGGAATCGAGCGCTCGGATAAAGGTCCAAAGGGACGGGGGATGGCATAGTCGTGTAGTAGTTACCTAGTGACAAAGGCAACCCGACCTTGTGTTGGCAGAGAGCTGGTTAAGTTCTCGGGACATCCCGCCAGAGGCGATCCCATGTGGCAGTAGGAAGTTCCTTAGCCTGACCATTTGGTGAAAATCCAATAAAACAATATGATCCTTGTACGATTTTAGTTCTATAACCTGCCATGGGATGTGGCGGTAACCTGCTATTGAACATGGTAGCTATAGTAGGCATAAGTGCGGAATGCCTATGCTGGCTAAGATTTATGTCTTTACTTTCGAAATTTTTTCTACACTATGCACTAGTAATATTATCAAATGTTTCTTTTTAATGCGTATCAAGCATCTTTGACTATCATAAGAAGAAATCTCCTTCAATTCTGCGTTTGTATTGTGTGTGGCAGGAGGTCTTATGGTAGTCTCATTTTCCAAAAGCATTGCGAATTGACTTTAAAATTATCCTGTTCTTTGTTTAAAAAAAAATAAAGTGTTTTAGTTCTCACACCAGTCCCATGACTGACTCGGAGTTTATTGTTTTCCTTCCTAAACTCTGGGTGCCCACCAATTTCCACAAGGGCAGTCAAGAGTCAGGTTTATCAGGATATTCTGGAATTCAGGAGTTGCTGGAGGCAAGTTGGAGAGCATGGCGTATTCACTAATATATAGTACTTCTTTTCCGCTGTTTATTGTTGTTTGTTGTTGTACACTCTGATGATGTAATGTAAAGTGATGTAATGTAATAACTGAGATAGTTCTTTGTTTTAAAGATTATTCATTTATCTATTATATGTTGTTCCGCTGCGACTGTGAGATTCTGATTCTGTTTCTGTTCTTTTTTCTTATTTCTTCTATCTTTTTCTTCTACCTCTTCTTCTTCAACCCTAACAATTCGGTTTTCCGGCATTCGATTATGCGGCATTTGATATAGTGGACGTAGTGATGTCGGTTTTCTAGCGTCGAAAAATCGCATCGTTACAAGTACAATACAATATGAATACAATAAAGGTGGTACTCGACCACACCATAAATATCGAATCAAATATAACTACATCAGAGTATGCGAAAGAACAAAAACTACTCAAGAGAAAGAAGAGCTGATATCCAACATCAACTTCAAGTTAAGTCCAATAGATGATACCTGAAACAACTCGGTCTGAGCCGAGTGAAAACCCACGGGTCAGGGTAGCTAAAATTACCAGTTAAACAGAATAATCAATAAGGATAATTAGGTGAAAGCTATGGTATCCTTTTTCATAAAGGATGTCATGCCCTGTTAACACCGCCTCGGCCGTGGCTCACCGATCCAAGATAATAAACGACCTAACATTCTTCCGACTTAACGAAGGATGCCGACCCAAGACACGAAGGGATGCCGACCTAGTATCTTAACATGGAAGACCGACCTAACTGCATAAGACCTAAGAGGGATACCGACCTAAGGGCCTTGAGAAGCATGCCGACCCAAGACACGAAGGGATGCCGACCTAGTATCTTAACATGGAAGACCGACCTAACTGCATAAGACCTAAGAGGGATGCCGACCTAATGCCTTAAAGAAAGTTCTAACCTAACGTCTTGAAATGATGCCGACTTAAGTTTCAAGGAGATTCCGACCTAGGACTTATAAAGGTCTACCGACCTAACACGTTTTCCGATCTAACTACTCAAGTTGTTTGCCGACCTAGCTGTTAAGAATAAGTTGGTCCACACTTGAGTCGTGGCCGACTTAGGGCTCATGATAAGTCGTGACCGACCTAAGGATATGAAGGGGAAGTAGTGCAACAGTTCAATGCGCGTCACGATAACTCGGCAGCGACTTGGGACATAGGATTTGGGGCCAGAAGAATATGCGCCTCCCATTTAAACCATAGGCCGTGCATAGGTGAGGAGCAGCGACCTACGACCTAGCTTATCTCGGCAACGGCTTACGACCCAACTCATCTCGGCCACTACCTACAACTTGACACCAGAAACCCCTATAAATACGCGACCACCTCCAACATTTAAGGGACTTTTTTGCCAATCACTTCAAGCGCCAATACTCTGCTGAATTCTCAACTCACCCGACACTTCAAGTTCGAAAGGCATCTCAACTAACTTCAAGGGAAAATCTAACGCAATCTACATGGATTCGAAGAGTTTTTCTCTACCAAAGTTCTAGTTGTTTGTCTCGTCATAATTGTAATTGAAGGTTGTTGTAAAGTTGTAATCGGTTTAGCAATAAAGAGAATTAAAGTGGACGTAGGCTTGCCTTAAGCCGAACCACTATAAAATCGTTGTTATTCACTGCTTTTTCTGTGATTTTCTGCTTATACTCTGTTCCTGAATCATCGGGTGGTGCTTTCACAACTATACTTTATACACCGGGGTGTTAGCGTTCAAATTTTAGCGTTAACATTTTTGGTGCTTTCACTGAGAACTGAACTCAGGCGAATTATCATCATTGCTCCACGAAAGTTTGTTGAAGTAACTTCTCTGAAGACTAGAAGTTTATTTGAAATCATGGCTCCGAGGAGAAAGAGTAGATCTGTTAGATCTGGAAATGTTCAAGAGGGAACCTCCGCTTCCCCAGTACCTAATCAAGCCACTCCACCTGTTGGGGTTACAAAAGCGGAGTTGGATGCTGTAATCTTAGGGCTGAACCAGCAGATAAATGCCCAAAGTGCACAATTGGAGGCTCAGAATGCCCAAAATGCCCTAATTTTGAATAAGTTGAATGACTTGCTTGGAGTAAACTGTCAACCAACGGGTAATGAAAGGAACTTTGCTGGCAACATTCATGAGGATGAAGAAAGAAACATTCCTGAGAGGGCTGCCAGCCACTTTGAGCGGACATTTCCTGAAGTTGGTGGATCTAAAGCTCGACATGATGAGGGGTATCTTTCTGAAATGGTTCGACAAATCGTGAAAGAAAGCATGCAAAGGAATGAAGATGAGAAGGAATGGGGTTTCGCTCCAAGTAAAACCCCGTTTACCGAAAGAATCTTAAAGGCTGAGTTCCCGAGGAAGTTCGTCCCTCCAACTATCCCAGCTTACAAAGGAACAAGTGATCCGAACGAATTCTTGTATAAGTATGATTGGCACATGACAGGTGCCAGAGCTTCTGATGAAATAAAGTGTCGATATTTTCCTGTATATTTGGAAGGTGTAGCTCTGCTTTAGTTCACCCAGCTACCAATTCGGTCTATAGATCAGTTTTCTGACCTAACCCGGAAATTCAAGGAGCACTTCAGACTATACGCTTCAAAAGCCAAAGATATCATGTCGTTGTCAAGTTTAGAACAGAATCCAGGGGAGACTATCAGATCTTTCTTGAACCGCTTTAATATAGCGCTGGCCGAGGTAGACAATGCAGAACCACGGATGATCTTGACCTATCTGATGAGGGCCATCGACAAGTCGAGCGAATTTGGAAAATGACTTAACATGAAGGAACCAAATTCCCTTGAAAAATTCTACAAGAAAGCAGATGAGTTCATACGCCTGGAAAGCCGTCCGGTACCGGTAAAGGCGGCATTGGAAAAAGCTGAAGATAACGTTGTTGCTCCACGCAAGAATGAATCTGTAGGACAGAAAAGGGAAAATAACGATGGGAAGAAACAGAAAAATCAGAAGAAGCCTCGTTCCTTCAAGCCATCGGAATATACCCCTTTATCAGATACGCCGGAGCGTATTTACCTTGCCACTAAAGATTCTGTTGATTATCCTAAACCTCCCATTCTGAGAACCGGGAAAAAAGCTGTACAAAGCGGAAAGTTTTGCCACTTCCATAATCAACCCGGTCATGATTCCGATGAATGCCGCCAATTGAAAATTTTGATTGAAGAATTGATTAGGGAAAACAAGCTACAGCAATTTATGGAAAAGAATAGCAGCAATCCCACTTCGACTAGTCAGGGGCAACGAGCTCCTGCTCATCAACCCAGGACGAGTGAGAAGACTGCAGGGCATGAATCCGGAAGGCCTGTTATCAATGTCATTACGGGAGGACCTCACCCAGCAGGCAGGAGCTGGGGTGAGATGGAAAGGTATACCCGAGCTTTGAAGTGTGTACCGACCGAGGAAGATGTATTTGTTTTGGAAGGTGCTACGCCCTTGAAGCAACAAAGAACTTTCAATGATGATATTGTGTTCAGAGCCAGGGATTCCACAGGTATTGAAGCTCCTACCTTGGATCCCTTAGTCATCTCGACTGGTATCGGGCCAGCTATTGTCAGAAGAGTTCTCATTGGTTGTGGCGCATCCTGCAATATCCTCTTCAAGAAAACATTCGACCAAATGAAGATCCCTATGGCTGATGTGCAAGCCTCATCGTAGAAAATCGCTGGCTTTACTGGGGAGCCAAAACAGCCGATAGGAACCGTTGATTTGCTTGTAGAACTTGGAGAGGGAGAAAGAAAAGTGGTCCGTAAGCAAACTTTTGTGATTGTCGACGAATTTTCTGCTTATAATGCTTTCCTTGGTCGTCCAACTCTCGCAGCATTCAAAGCTGTTCTGGCCCCATGGTGCCTAACCATTAAATTTCCCACAGATAATGGAGTGGGAGTTATAAAAGGGGATCAAAATGCTGGGCGGGAGTGTTATCTGACAGAGCTACGAGAAACAAGGAAAAGAGAAATGGGAAAGGATGCGGCAACCCCAGTCCGCATCAAAGAACCAGCCTTGTAGCAATTACAGGGCGGACCCTGCACTGGTGAGCACAGCGGAGCACAGAAAGAGATGGATCCTAGAAAAGCCAGTGCAGGGGAGAATAGAGTGGTACCAGTGGAAACGACAATACCAGTACATGTTGACCCAAAGGACCCAAACAAGGTGTTGAATGTGGGTTCACAACTTAATGTGTCAATTCAGAATATCTTAATATCTTTTTTAAAGGCAAATTTGGATGTTTTTGCTTGGACTCATGCCGATATGTGCGTAATATCCCCAGAAGTTGCAGTACACGCTCTGAATATTGATCCAAAATTTACACCTGTGAAGCAGAAAAGGATAACTCAAGGTCCAGAAAGGTCAGCAGTGTTAAAAGAAGAAGTTGATCGGCTCATGGAGAATAACTTTGTCAAAGAGTCTACCTATCCGAATTGGGTTTCAAATCCAGTGCTGGTTAAGAAAGCCAACGGAAAATGGAGAGTGTGCATCGATTTTTCAGATCTAAACAAGGCCTGCCCCAAAGACTGCTTCCCATTACCCAGGATTGATCAACTGGTAGACGGAACAGCGGGACACGAATTGTTATCTTTTATGGATGCCTACTCTGGATATAACCAGATCATGATGCATGAGCCAGATCAGGAAGACACGAGCTTTATCACCGACGTTGGTCTTTACTGCTACAGAGTTATGCCCTTCGGGCTGAAGAATGCAGGGGCAACATACCCAAGACTTGTTAATGCTATGTTCAAACCGCAATTGGGCAAGACTATGGAAGTCTACGTCGATGACATGTTAGTAAAGTCTAAGAAAGCAGTGGATCACATAGAACACTTAGCAGACATGTTCGCAGTCCTCCGAAAATACGGAATGAAGCTCAACCCTTTAAAATGTTCATTTGGAGTGGAATCCGAAAAGTTTTTAGGTTTCATCGTGAGCGCTAGGGGCATTGAGGCTAGTCCAGCTCAAATTACCGCCTTAAAGGAAGTCAAAGCTCCTAGAACGAAGAAGGAATTGCAAAGTCTCAATGGAAAAGTCGCCGCCTTGAGTCGGTTCATCTCCAAAGCCACAGATAAATGCATCCCATTCTTTGACGCCCTAAAGAAAGGAAAGAAAAACTTCGATTGGACTCCCGAATGCCAAAAAGCCTTTGATGAATTGATTCGCCATATGGAAACACCTCCAATACTTTCTAGGCCTAGCGATGGCGAGGATCTTCTTATATACTTGGCAGTATCATCTCATGCTTTAAGTGCAGCGCTGATACGAGAAGACAAGAGGATTCAACATCCAGTTTACTATATCAGCAAAAGACTCACTGGGGCAGAGATGAATTACTCTAAGTTGGAAAAACTCGCCTATTGCCTACTGATTGCATCCAGGAAGTTGAGGCAATATTTCCAAGCTCATCCTATCAGAGTCCTCACTGATCAACCTTTAAAGCAAGTCCTGTTTCGCCCTGAGACTTCGGGTCGTCTTCTAAAGTGGAATATTGAACTCAGTCAATATGACATCACTTATCATCCCCGAAAAGCAATCAACGAACAAGCTTTAGCGGATTTCATCGCAGAATTCGCAGATAAGGGTAACAGTGAGGAGGAAACGATCGACGATTCCCCAATCCAATGGAAGTTATATGTCGATGGTGCGAGAAACAACTACTGTTCTGGAGCCGGAGTTGTACTTGAGACCCCTGAAGGTCGATCATTATGCTATGCACTAAGATTGGAATTTCCTTCAACAAACAATGAAGCAGAATACGAACCCCTTATCGCTGGCGTAAGGATTGCTAAAGATCTTAACATCCGAGCGTTACAAATCTTCAGTGATTCTCAGCTTATTGTATGCCAAGTCAAGAAGGAATTCCAAGCGAAAGGGGGAAATCTGCCCGCCTACTTGTCAATGGCTTGGGAACTCCTGGGTGATTTCGATCATTACATGATAAGTCATATTCCTCGAGAAGAAAACACGAAAGCAGATTCTCTCGCAAAGTACTCTAGCACAGGCGGAGCTCAATTTCTGGGGTTGACTCCAGTGGAGGTCCTGTCGGCTCCGAGCATTGATGAGATGGATATTGATTGGATCATGAGCGTGTCTCAAGAGCTAGAATCATGGATGACTCCAATAACAGAATATCTGCTCAATGGCTCTTTACCGGAAAATTCAAAAGAACGAAAGAAGTTACTGAGGAAAGCCTCTCGCTATATAGTCCAGGATTGCCAGTTATACAGACGGGGATTCTCAATGCCGTTACTTCGATGTGTGTCCAGGGAAGAGTCCAAAACAATCCTAGCTGAGGTGCATGGGGGAGAATGTGGTGATCATTTAGGTGGTCACACTTTAGCGAAAAAGATTCTCTGATACAGATATTTTTGGCCAGAAATTAATCGAGATGCAGCAGACTATTCCCGAAAATGTGACAGATGCCAAAGATTCGCCAAAATTCCTAGAGCCCCTTCCACTGAACTCACACAGATGGTCAGTCCATGGCCGTTTGCAATATGGGGGTTAGACCTTGTAGGACCGTTACCAACTGCCAAATCTGGAATTAAATATGCCATTGTTGCTGTAGATTATTTTACTAAGTGGGCAGAAGCCGAACCACTGGCTACTATCACCTCAAAAAAGATGATAAGTTTTGTGACTAAAAGTATCATTTGCAGATATGGTGTGCCTCAAAAAATAATTACAGACAATGGTACTCAGTTCGAAAGTGAAGAATTTCAAGATTTTTGCAAACGATTCAAAATCCGAAAAAGCTTCTCAGCAGTAGCTCATCCGCAGGCAAACGGGCAGGTGGAAGCAGTAAATAAAATTATCAAGTCATGCCCTGTTAACCCCGCCTCGGCCGTGGCTCACCGATCCAAGATAATAAACGACCTAACACTCTTCCGACTTAACGAAGGATGCCGACCCAAGACACGAAGGGATGACGACCTAGTATCTTAACATGGAAGACCGACCTAACTGCATAAGACCTAAGAGGGATACCGACCTAAGTGCCTTGAGAAGCATGCCGACCCAAGACACAAAGGGATGCCGACCTAGTATCTTAACATGGAAGACCGACCTAACTGCATAAGACCTAAGAGGGATGCCGACCTAATGCCTTAAAGAAAGTTCTAACCTAACGTCTTGAAATGATGCCGACTTAAGGTTCAAGGAGATTCCGACCTAGGACTTATAAAGGTCTACCGACCTAACACGATTTCCGATCTAACTACTCAAGTTGTTTGCGGACCTAGCTGTTAAGAATAAGTTGGTCCACACCTGAGTCGTGGCCGACTTACGGCTCATGATAAGTCGTGACCGACCTAAGGATATGAAGGGGGAAGTAGTGCAACAGTTCAATGCGCGTCACGATAACTCGGCAGCGACTTGGGACTTAGGATTTGGGGGCAGAAGAATATGCGCCTCCCATTTAAACCATAGGCCGTGCATAGGTGAGGAGCAGAGACCTACGACCTAGCTTATCTCGGCAACGGCTTACGACCCAACTCATCTCGGCCCCTACCTACAACTTGACACCAGAAACCCCTATAAATACGCGACCACCTCCAACATTTAAGGGACTTTTTTGCCAATCACTTCAAGCGCCAATACTCTGCTGAATTCTCAACTCACCCGACACTTCAAGTTCGAAAGGCATCTCAACTAACTTCAAGGGAAAATCTAACCCAATCTACATGGATTCGAAGAGTTTTTCTCTACCAAAGTTCTAGTTGTTTGTCTCGTCATAATTGTAATTGAAGGTTGTTGTAAATTGTAATTGGTTTAGCAATAAAGAGAATTAAAGTGGACGTAGGCTTGCCTTAAGCCGAACCACTATAAAATCGTTGTTATTCACTGCTTTTTCTGTGATTTTCTGCTTATACTCTGTTCCCGAATCATCGGGTGGTGCTTTCACAACTATACTTTATACACCGGGGTGTTAGCGTTCAAATTTTAGCGTTAACATGCCCTAAACAAGGTTTCAACATCATATGAAAGGACAACATCTCTTCTTGGCAAGTAGGAGAGATAATGATGATAAAGTCATACTTAAGTGGCGTAACAGACACTTAAGCAAATGGATCATCGGTGTACAAAATTTTAAAGATATGATTCAATAAACATCACTTTCACCTCGTATCAACGGCGGTATAAAAGAATATGGATAATGACTTCAAATGAATCAACTATCTTCTTAGAAGTGGTTGTCAAAATAACAATACATCAAAGGTACATATCCTTCATACATAGAATAAAACGCATATGGATGTACCTCATCTCATTGGCACATCCTAAGGATCATTCATAGAAATATAAAACCCAATTATAAAAGAAGCATCATACTTATTCATACCTAATCTCATCGGTATGAATATTGATACGTCTCAAATCCATCACTAAAACTTATTATCAAAAAAAAAAAAATCTCATAATCATTTACACCTCATCTCATCGGTATAAATATAAATACATCTCAAATCCACTATTAAAACTCCTTATAAAAGAATTTCCATAATTTATACCTCATCTCATTGATATAAATATAGAATTCCTCAAATCCATCTTAATAGAACCCGGAAAGAGTTCAAAACATCATATTCGAAATCACCACAAAACCATATATATGATAAGCCCTTTTCTTAAATAAGGCTATAATAAAGCATTATCATCAAAACAATGAAAACGAAACATCTAAACTTCATGGAAAACAGCACGTGCTTTACATCTTGACTAGTACTAGTAATTTGGTACCATACATCATGATGACTTGGGGTCACATAATCAGTGATTGACTAGTCGAAACATCTTGATGACACCCAGTCACAAATCCGAGTAAAAACATCGTGGTGATTGGAGTTGGGTAATAACATCGTGAACATCGTGGTGACTCCAATCGTACTCGGTCTAGTACTAGTAACATCTTGAATGTGTCTCAACTATTCGAATAGGAACCCAAAAGGTGAGAACGTATATCCCATACTATACGTTCTACCCTAATGTTTTACTAATCGTTAGTTGGTTCCACATTAGAAAACATCATAAAACATCAGAACCATCATAAAACTCACTCTGCCTCATCTCATCGGCGAGTTAATATAATACCATGCTCATCTCTTCTCATCAACGAGTAATGGTTCCATGGTGACTTGTCTCATTTCATCGACAAGTAAAAATCATCATAACTATCTTAACTTCATAAATCATCATAAACGTCATAACTTCATGAATACTTCATAAAAAGACTTACCTCGTCTCATCGGTAAGTAAAACAACATCATGACGGTTATTTCTAATCATAATTCTCCAAAAGGAAAATTTTCGTCTTTGTCGCCTCATCTCATCAGCGATTGTAAAAACATCAAGATTGGTTCGTCATCGAACGTACTCAAAAAGAGTAATTCTCCAACCAATAATGTTCGTTAAAATTTGGCAACTTCTAAATCATCTCAAAATAATAATTCAAATTAGTTTCGGTCGTAGAAGTCCGATATTAAGCGATAAAGCAAGAACACATGTCCCGTACCATATATCCTTGCTAAATCATTTAATTCTCATTCTTATACGTCCGAAAGGAAAAAAATAGTTTATGATCTTTGTGCAATAATTTACTAAGGAAACCGGGTTTTTTTTTTAAAATAAATTTTTAGAAACCCAAAAAAAATCCTTTTATTAAAATTCTACTTTTTATATAAAGTAAATATAGTATATATACTTTTATTATATAGAAATACTCTTAAAAATATTTAAAATAAAATATTTAACACCATAATTACCAAGCCAAATCATGCATATACGTGTTCATGGATGCAAAACAATTTTCAAGTGGTTTGAAAACAATAAGTGCGCTAACAACATGGAACTAAACACAGGACAGCGGATAAAATCCGCTATTTTGAACTAGCAAACATTAAAAAAATTAATACACTCTGAATGAAAGTTGTTGCATATAATTCATGCTTTCCAGAATGACCAAGATCATCGAATTTGGATCAGCGGTTCAAAAGTTATGACCATTTTACTAAAAACATCAAACTTAGCCTGAACTTATGCATTTACAAGACAGTGATAAACAATTCCAAAAATAGCATAGATAACTTCAAAATCAGGCAAAATGAATAAAATAAAATTCGTAGCTTAGTTTCTAAGCTTTCCTGATTGACCAAAATCATCGAATTCCGATCATTGGTTCTAAAGTTATGATCATTTTACTAAAAACATCAAACTTAGCCTGAACTTATGTATTTGCAGGACAGCGACCAACAATTGCAATTTTAGCATAGGAAACATCGAAATCAGGAAAAATGAATAACGCAAAAGTTATAGCTTAGTTTCTAAGCTTTCCTAAATATTAAAAATTACTGAATTCTGATAAGGATTGTAAAAGTTATGGATAAAACAATTCTGAGATTTGAATTTCACAACTTCTGTCATTTTGTCTCGGGACAGCGATAAACAATCACAATTTTTGGCCGAGATAACATCGAAATTTTGGAAAACTCAAAACATAAAATTTTTAGAACAAAGTCTAAGCTTTTTGGAACATCTAAATTTATCAAAATCGGTTGAGGAACGAAGAAGTTATGGCCAATTTAGTTTCACCCTTAAGCACAGAGCTAATATTGATTTTGCTCTCGGGATTACAGTAGAAAAATTGAATTTTGACATAGCTAACATCCAAATTTCAGAAAATACAAAACATAAAAGTTGTAGCACATGAAATAAGCTTTCCGGAACATCTAAAATATTCAAAATTGGATCAAAAACGAGAAAGTTATGACTAATTTACTTTCAACTTCAGTAATTCGCTGATTATGGCATATTGATCATATAAAAAGCTAGGGTTTGTGAGTTTTACACTCACCTTGCCTTCATGAAGATTGAACTACAATTTAGATGCAAAAGATTGAAGCTTTTAAGGAGAATTGACCATTAAAACCTGTAAAATCTCAAAAAGCAGACATGCAAACAAAGATAGAGAAGGAATTAATTGATTTACATTTCAAACTTGATTTTTGATGGAACAAAAGGTTTTAGAATATAGATTACCTGAGTTTAGAACTTAGATTTGCATTTTTAATCATCAATTTCCCAATTTATTTGAATTATTAGGGCATGGAATAAGAAAGGAAGAAGGCTGCCATTTTCTTACTTCTGGAATTTTACAGAGAGGAATGGAAATAAACGTACATGAGCTTCTCTTTCTTTCTCATTCTTAGATGAATAGGCTAAGTGATAGGATTAGTTAATGGACTTAAGCCCAACAAAAGAAAATAGATTTTAATTAATAATTTAATAACTCAACATATTAACAATATATGTTAACAAATGTACTCAACATTACTTCAAGTTTCTCTCTTTTAAAAAAAATTATGAAACATTATACTCATGATAATTAAGATGTTTTGCTCTTAAATAAAATATTATTTATATTATTAAAACATTTTGTTATCACATTTCTCTATTTCAAAGTAAATGGCAATTTACATTTTTAATAACAAAACCCATTATAATTAACATTAAAAATTATACAAATATCACATTCTTGTGTAATTAAATTCTACCAATCATTTCAAACTTAATTTTATACTCAAATTATACTTTTAAACTCAATTCCATCATTATATTCAATATATCTCATTTTAAAATTAATTATTTCTTTTAAAGATCATTAAAACAAGTAAGTAGCAATAATTAACAAAAAAATTGCATTATCTCTAAATTAAACTCATTTCCTCAATCTTTTAACTCAAATCATCTTAATAAAGTTTTCAAAATTAAATTTTCTCGTTTTATCCTCAAATATATTGTTTATTACCAATAAATAATTTAAGTTCCTCTTTAATTATTAATTTACACTGTTAAATTATAACTGTCGTTATAATTTAATATTTTCAGGTAATCGCTAAAACCAGGGTTGTTACAAATTTCCAAATTGATTTCTAAATTTTGTTTCAAACATCGAATCAAATTTCAATTTGATTCCCAAAGATTTATTTTCAGGTGCCAAATCAATTTTCAAATGGATTTCCAAATTTATCATCTTAAAAAAAATCCCTTTATTATTTTTCTCCAAACTATTTAAAATCCAATTTTTAAATAAATCCTTCAACTTTTAAACAACATTTCTCAAAATCCATTTATAAAAAATCTTTCCCCATATTTTGGAATTTATTCAATAGGATTTCACTATATATTTTCTACTTAAATTCAAAAATCCTATTTTATTTATTTCTTGTATCTTACGACACCAAAAATATATTCGGCCAAATTCTTGCCTACAATGATTCCAATTACAATATAATCACACAGGGATTATAAATAATTTAACACACAACAAATGAAACAAATTCAATTGTTTGAGGAATGCAGTTGGATCCCTCCAACCTGTTTCCCTACATCCACAGACGTTAGCACACCAATTAAATACCAATTCCACTTCTAGGTGGAATATCGCGGTACATGGGATTTATAAAATATCATCCGCTATTATACGGCGCAATAGGGTCTATGTCAAAACAAATAATAACAACCATCATCCAAGCAAACAATCAAAAATTTTAAATTTAACTATTTAAAATCAAACTGGAAATTCCGATTTAAACTTGAGTGAGAAGATCTCACAATTGATTTGCAATCCATTTTCCACTCTGGCTTGTTTCTCCATTTTAGACCTTGTATAAACAATTATACAATTTATTAATATTCGAAACAATGGAATAATAAATTTTCGTTTGGTAATATTAATTATCCAATGATTTTTTTTTAAACCAATTTCTTTTTAATAAATTTATTTAACTAAAAATTTAATTTTAAACAAATGATTTAATTTTTCTTTTCTCTTTGAACAATTTTCCCTTTTCAAAAATTCTTCTAGTAACTAAAATAATTATTTTCCTTACACCATTATCTTAAAATATCTTAGTAAACTAGAATAACTTAAACAGATCAATTAAGCAAGTTAAACATCAAAATCTATTAATCTAAATAAATTAGTAACTTATGTGTATATGTATATATTTATTTTTATTTCTTAAAACTTCATACATACTTAACATAGTCTATATAGATCTTAAACTCCTCATATTAAAATTTTCTGTTTTACTGTGCACATATATATAATTTTTTCAAAATAAATTATTTGATAAAATCTTACTGTCTCTTTTCCTATTTATTTTTCCCACATATATATGATAAATTTGATAAAACAAAACTGCCTTCGAATCATTGCTTTACTATTTATTTGTTTTTTTCCAGATTTGACATTTTTTTCTTCTTTTTGATTTTTCATATACATATGAATAAATTAGGTTAAATCGAGAAAAAGGTAAAAATCTAGGATACCTCTTTGCCGATGAGCCACTGCTGCCATCAAAAGAACCCCCCTAGCCGGCATCGCCGCGAACTTCGATCGAACTCTGCTCTAACTTCACGTCACCGAACCCAGATCGTGCCTAATTACTGCGAAACCCACAGAGTCGCGATCCCCTTTCGATGCCGCAAATTTCAAGCCCTAAATTGAAGTTTCTTGAACCCCCAATCCACCAATCCATCCTTCGAGAAACCGTGAATCGGCCCTCCGATTATTAAATTCGAACTCCACTTTTACTCTCAAATGAATCGAATTCGATTCGAAAACTATCGTGATTCTGATTTGAATTAGAAAGAAAGGTGCGGCCATTGTTTTGTTCGAGCGAACCAAATTTGAGTTTTGATTTTTGATTTTTTTTTCTGTGACCATCGGCCTTTTTTTTATATGTGAGATTTGAGAAGGAGAACGGAAGAAAAATATCTGCATTTTATTTTATTGATTAAACGACAAAGCGTATTAAGGAAGGTAACGCGATTTCATTATCCATCTTTTAAATTTAAATTTAAATTTAAATTACTGAGAAAACGAAGCCAAGAATCCCGATCACCAATCGAGGCGTGCCGCTAGGCATTTATAAGGTTTTATCCGCATTTCGATCATAATGGAATGTGTTTCGGAGGCTAATTCGATCATATGCGCAAGTTACAGAAGTAAACGATCAATTTTAAATTAAATCGATTAAAACAGTTTCTATGCATTTTGAGCTGCCAGGGTCAAACGAAAACTCCGATTGCCACGAAAATTGGAATCCGATAATAACTAACTATCACGGATCCAATGGAACTAGTTTTTCGAATTCCGAGACTGTTCCTCGGAATGCTATTTTTAAATATTGATTTAAACGATAAAATTTCAAAACTGGACAATTCACTTTCAAATAAAATTCTGAAGCTTCTATTATCTTCAGTATTGTCAATATAAATTTTCCGAGCCTTGAAAATATTTTTAATCAGCTTCAAACTGAAGATTCAAATTTTTATCCAACCTTCAATAGATTAAATTCAATAATTTAATTGCCAAATTCATAGTTATATTCCAAATTCAAGCTAAATAACTTCCAAATATTTAAAATTAGTTAAATATTTCATTTCGAATGTTCAAAATTTCCGGGTCGTCACAACTATTTAGTAATGTTCGTGCACATTCTTCTAATGTACAATTTTTTCTTCCTACGACAGCATTTTGTTGAGGTGTATGAGGAAAAGAAAATTTTTGCATTATTCCTTTCTTACTGCAAAAGTTTGTAAAAAGGTCATTTTCGAATTCTCCTCCGTGATCACTTTTAATATTTTTAATTTTTAAATTCATTTGAGTTTTAATTCTTTTAGCAAATATTTTAAACATACCAAAAGTATCGCTTTTGTGCTTTAAAAATAAGGTCCATGTATATCTCGAAAAATCATCGACTATTACGAAAACATATTTGTTGTGATTTATAGACCTTATTTGTGTTGGGCCAAATAAATATAAATGTAATAATTCTAATGATTGTTTTGTAGAAATATTATTTTTAGATTTAAACGAGTTTTTCTTTAGTTTTCCAATTTGACAATCGTCACATAAGTTATCTACTTTGTAATTCGTTTTAGGTAATCCTCTTACCAACTCATATTTTGCTAACTTATTAATACTCTTAAAGTTGATATGACAAAATCGTTTATGCCATAACCATGGATCATTATGTTTGACGGTAAAACATAAGTTTGAATTTTTTATTTATATTTATGTTTAATACATAAATATCTTTGTTTCTAAATCCTTCAAAAATGAGTTGTTTGTTATTATCAAAAATATTACATTTATCTTTTCCAAAATTTATTTGAAAACCTTTATCGCATAATTGACTAATGCTTAGTAAGTTGTGTTTTAGATTTTCTACTAATAAAACATTTGTTATAATAGGAGAGTTAGATACACCAGAGTTGACGACTTCTCCAATGCCTATGACATATCCTTTTGAATTATCTCCAAAGGTTACTATTCCACCATCGATGTATGTTATAATTTGATAACATTTTCGAATATTCGGTCATATGCTTGGAGCAACCGCTATCTAGTATCCATTTCTCCTTATTTTTTACTTTGGGTACTTGTAAAATAAAAGATGTTTTAATTGGTACCCATATATTTTGTTAGGGTCCTAATTATTAGTGGGAGGTAGCCATACCCAAGATGGTTTGGTACCTTTAGAAATATAATTTTTATTATATACTACTCTTTCTAAGTAATTATTAATATGCTTTTGTCTAATCAAATTATTACTTGTTTTAGGAATCCAAATTTTCATATTTTTGATATGCAATTTAGACTTAGGTAAATTTCTAGTTTTTATGTAACTAATATTTTTAGCATCATTTCCTTTTTGTTTCGAAGAATTTTTAAATCCTATTCCATTTCTATTGCTTGATGGTTTTGATAAGATTTTCCAAATGTTGTTTTCCGTTATTAAATTTGGACACATTGTTGGTAATTTTATCTAATTTTTCTTTTAGTTCTATATTTTCAATTTCCAGTTTTCAATGATTCAATACTATTTTTAAACTCAACATTTTATTTTAACAAATTTTCTTTTACTATAGTAATATTCTCATTTTCTATCAAATTATTTTTGATTTTTTCTTGAGATATTTCAAGTTCTTCTTCTAGAATAATTTTTCATCTTTCAACATTCCTACCTCAAGTTCTAATCTATTTATTTTTACTATATATTCTTTGTAAAAAAAAATTATTTGTCTAAATTTATTATCTAAGTCCATTTTAATTTCTAATAGTTCATCATAGCTAAGTTCAGGACATACCTCTTCAGTTTGTGCCATAAAACATACATTAGCCTGTTCTCCGTCATTATCGCTATCACTTTCAGAAGATGAAGAATCCGAGTCATCCCAAGTTACTTTGAAAGCCTTCTTCTTCTTGACTTTTGAACTTTGTTATTCTTTTTGTCATTATTGAGTTTAGGGCAATCCTTCTTATATGACCGTATTGATCATATTCATAGCATTTGATTTGAGTTGTTGTGTTGGACTTCCCTTCTTTTTGAAATTTGGTCATCTTTCTAAATTTCTTGAATCTATTATAATTCTTGGCAATGAAGACTATTTCTTCTTCATCTATATCAAGGTCATCATTTTTTGTTGCTGGAAATGCTATATTCTTTTTCCTCAAATTTAGTTCTTTTCGTGCCTGCAAATTAGCTTCATAGGACATTAAATTTCCTAACAACTCTTCAACTTTGAGAGAAGAAAGATCGTTAGCTTCGTCAATAGCTAAAACCTTCCTTTCCAATCTGATGTTAAAGAGTTGAGTACTCGAGAGACAAATCAAAATCAGTAAATTTAACTCCTAATGCCATAAGATCGTGTTGGATAGTTTGAAATCTAGAATACATGTCAACAATAGTTTCATTTTGCTTCATTTTGAATGAATAAAATTGTTTTTGTAAAATTGAAATATTAGTTTGTTTGACCTTTGTTGTACCTTCGTGTGTAATTTGTAAGGTACACCAAATATCAAACGTAGTGGTGCATAACATGACACGTGAAAATTCATTTTTGTCTAAAGATCAAAATAAAACATTCATAGCTTTAGCATTATTTGATGCCAAGGTCTTTTGTGCATCGGTCAAAGTGTTCATAGCAGCAATAGGTGCTTCATATTTATCTTGTGTGGCTGACCAAATTTCAAGAACATTAGCTTCCATAAAAATTTTCATACGTGTTGACCAATATGCATAGTTAGATCCATTAAATAGTGAGGGTCGTGTTGTGGATTGTCCTTCTTGAAAAATACTTGCCATATTAAGGTGATTCAAAAAAGTGGTACTGTTATTTGATCAATACCTTGCTTTGATACCAATTGAAAATCTATATGAGTGGACCGTATATGATATATATGCAAGTATAAACAACTAACTATATAATATAACTTGATGGATGATAGTTGCATAGTAAATTAAAGTAATCACACTAGGATTTTATACTGGTTCGGATCTACGGTCCTACGTCCAGTCCCGAAGCTCCTCTTCGGAGTTTCCTCTCAACTAACCCTCTCTTGACCCGAAGGAACAGGTTTACAACAGCAGAGTTTCTTTGTCAAGAATGTGTTCAATAACACGGATATTGACTATTAAGTACAATTGCTTCCAATATATATATGGAAGAGTTAATTACAGGTATTTTGATTGCTTAGAGATCAGGTATAAATCAGAGTATAAGAGTTAAGAGCGTAAGTAAGTAAGGTGAGTTCTTCTCTTGAATTCTTGATTCTATTTATAGTGGTGGATAGATCCTCTGTGTAGTTGCAACTGTTAGTAAGTGCTCTAAGGTTGCTTCTCATGGTGATGAAGAGTTGCAGTGAAGAGAAGCGAACGTGTCCTTTCGGATGTGACAGTTGTTCTTTGAATTTACACAGCCGAGTCCAAAATCGGACGTTTGGAAAATATTTCAAACATCCGGTCTTCTTATATATTTTGTACCTGTTTGTATTTCAGACGTCTGTGTTTATCAACCAGACGTCTGGCTTTCATATATTTTTTAATATCCAGATGCTTTTCAGACGTCTGAGTTTATTAATCAGATGTCTGATTCTTTCTAAGTTTCGAACCAAAGGAATCAATTAGACGTCTGGTTAGTGTACCCAGACGTCTAAATGTGTGCATGTTGCTTTATCTGTATCTGTGTCATCCCTCTTCCACTTCTATCGACTTGAAGTCTTTTGATACTTCTTTTGAGTCATTTTTTTGTCTCTTTGGTGATGTTACTTTATCAACTACCTGTAAATATAGATATATATGTATATTCGATTTCCATTGTATAGTTGCTATCATCGAAACCATAGAATTAATTTCCTAACATGATGTTATCATAATTAAGTTTTATTTAACATAACAAAGTCTATTCAGAAATTAAAAAAAATGTATAAGAAGCAATCTTAATATTTAATGTTTAAAGGATTCATGATGTTCGTTCAAAATTAACATTTACTATTAAACAATCATGTTATTTCACTGTAAACAATTGTACATTTATTAGGGAATGAAAGTACAAAATGTTGGTAGAAGAACATTCCTACTCATTTTCTAATGTTCATATATAGACAATCAACTATTGATGTACGACATGAAAATTAAAAGCGTTGGACAATATGATGCTTTTGTTACACTCTTCTCAGGAAAGAGTTGTCTCGTACTCAATTAAGCCAACAATTATGTTTTACATCATGATATATTTTTTTCCCAGTTAGTCAAGAAATAGAAATAATTATGAAAATGTAATTGCTTATTTTATCATGCCCAACAAAAAGACTTGTCATGCATCTTGAGTAGAGCTCGCCTTATCCTCTGATAGCGGCCACTACAGTCGATGTTCATTCTAAGTCCATGAAGTAGAACTGTATACATAAAACTTTTCATGTAGAAATTCCATTAACAATCAAAATTAAAGTAAAGTTAAGAAGATAAAATCATGAACTTACCTTGTGTGACATGAAGCAAATAAGATGTTCTATGGTATTAAATGATCGTATTATTACTCACTATCAGGTTCTGCCCCTACCCAATAAAATGCTTTAACATACTTGTATTTGCTAACTAATTCAAGTTGATTAGGCATTGAAACTGATTAAATAAAAAGCTTGGTATTAAAATGAAATTTGAAATTCTGTGGAAGGGTCAATCTTGTATTTGAATTATGTATCTATTGTTAAAGTGAGGTTATCAAGCGTTAGGAAAACGAAATAAAAATAGTTAATGCAATCGGAAATAATGCTAACAAAAGATGTCACATAATGAAAATAAAATGCTCAGGAAAGTGCTCAAGGAGGTGCTCAAGGACCCGATACAAGAAACCATGCTTGTTCTTCTGCAACAAATGTTGTGCAAAATGCCTTTGTTTCCTCTTGGTTTCTGTGGTTACAAAGCTATTTGCCTTGCTACAACAACTATGTAACGATCTCGGATTTTTATTAAGTTTAAATTGATAATTAAATTAATTTTTGAATAGAAATCGTGAGACTAATTGATTAATCGATTTGTGTTTCTCCAAATTCAAATAAAATATGTGTGAAATCATTTGAATTTAAATTTTAAGTAAATGGTTTAAAGATAATTTGAATTTATAATATAAGTAGGAAAATAAATAAAGACTTAGGATAATTCTTAAAATTGGATATGTATACAAACAAATATACATAAGATAAATTATGTAGTTGTGTAGTGATATAAAGTAAACACATATTATAACAACATAATAAATATAGGATTTTATTTATATTACAAAGCAATATGACTGAAGATAAGAATGAAACAAAACAAAGTATATATGTACATGAAGTTAAAAAATAAACTTGGTAAAATAAAATAAAAATATATATGTGAAGTTTAGTATGAAGGCATGAAACAAAGCAAAAGGAAGATATCTATGAATAAAAGAATAGAATAAGGTAAGCATGGAGACATAAAGTACATAGTAATTAATGCAAGATACCTCTAGCACACCAAAACAAGATTATCAGCCGAGTCAAGCAAGCAAAGATGTATTCAAGTATGATTTAAAATTAGGATAAGTATAGATTTGTACAAAGCAATAAATGCTTGGATCTTTAGCTACCACAACAATATCATATCAGCACACAAAAGAAACATATCAGCCTCCAACAAAATAAAAAATATCTCTGATGATTGTACAAGCAAAATAATCATCCTGTAACTTGCTTTCTTATATACCAATCCTCATTTCAGTTCGTCCATTTTGAACTAAGCACCACTGAGCAAACATCATCTTTAACTTGAACAAAACTTTAATAAAACAACAACAATCTACTCAATTCAAATCAGAGAATCAAAAGAAGATTTTGGAAGAAAATCAGTGGCAGCTTCCAAGATTGTTCTCTGTTCATCTTCTCAACTGTCAGTAAACAAATTATCTTAAAATTTAAGTATATTTAAAACTCTGTGTGTGATTCAAGAATAATGGTTATGCTTTTCTTGAGTATTTTGTATTCATTTTTAACTCTGTGTATATATAGATATATAAAATGTCTGAGTTGTGCACTTCATTATCTTCTCTGTTTTGATTACATAGTGGAAACAAAAGAAAAATAAATTTTAATTTCACTTCATCCAATCATTTTTAGGATTTGAGCTTAACACAAAACCAGTTTGTTTTCACCTGATTGAAGATCTAAAAAATAGTTTTAAGTTGGGTAGTGATGTACAACTTCTGAATTTTTTATTTTTTTTTTACAGGGAAACTTAAAAATATGATAATTTCGAGCATGACGAATTGCTAATTCAGGTACATCACGTGATCCTTATTTGAAAATAGGATTTTTAAAATAAGTATGGTGATTATTAGTTTTGTATGCTAAGAGCAGTTCTCAGTTGATCAAAAAAGAGAGTTTTATCAATTTATCGCGATCAGAGTTAATCTGTGTGCTGAGTCTTTGATTGAAGCTAGCTTGGCCATTGATGAAGTAGGGGAAAATGTTCATTTATTTTTCCATGACCGTCGATGGTGGAACGAGGCACGAGTAGGGTTTAACTCACGATTTTGAGCGAATTCGAAGACGAGGTGTTTTCGCCACCTCTGGTTGACCGAGTTGCTCGAAATTCTAGGGGAGGGTAGTCTGGAGGATTGATGAGGTGAGGCCGGAGTTGAAGCTTTTATGATGGTCGAAAATTGCTTGGGCAAGGTAGTTTTGACGAGTATGGCAGTTCGAGTTTTCGAACTGGAAGTTCAAATTTGCTGTGGGATTGTTAGAGTCGAACTAATTCTTGCTTTCGATTGTGAGGATGGTTTGCGACTTTCCAGAATCGGGGATGTTGAACGGAGCGTCCCCGCGTCACTGTGCACGTGCACGGCATCTGATCACGTGTCAGTATTTGGGTTTCACGGGAAAACTCGAAGGGAATCTCGTGCATATGGGTTTGTGACCAGGGGAAGAATGCGAGTTCGATTGGGTTTCAGTTTTGCAGTTTTATATTTTTAAAGAATTAAGATTTAAGTTTTAAAGTTTAAAAAATTTAAGAAGAAGAAGGAGAACTCGAGACCTGTTTCGAATTATAAGGGGTTTTAAACCAAATTATGGTGATGAACCAGTTTTTAGCATGTTTTAAAAATGGAATAAGTTATTTTTGAATAAATGGATTAAGTTTTGAAATTTAAACAGTTTGATTTGAATTTAAATTCAAGATTTGAAATTGAATCCTATTGGTTTGAGAATTTGAATTTAACCCAAGCTTTTATATTTGAGGGGCTTTAGCTTGATAAATCGGATTTTCTGAAACGGAAACTATTTATTTTCAAATGGTAATAGCTTCATTTTAAAGAAGGGATTTCCAAGTTGAACTGTAAGAAAGAATTAAAACATGGACTGAATTCTGAATTTGAATTCCAGAGTTTTGAAATTAAATAAAGTTTATAATTTTAAATGTTTGGAAGAAGTTTAAATGTAAAGGTATGTTTAAAAATGTGAATTTAAATTTAACTCTTTTGAATTTCTTTATAACAAAAAAATGTTACTTTATCATGTTAACTCAAAGGGTTTAAAATTTAGTTTTAAACTTTATTAAAGATAAATAAGGACTCATTTTAAACCTTAAATAAAAAAAATGAAATTTAAATTTCGAAATATATGTTATCAAACATACTTGTAAGTGACAATTAAACCATTAATAAGAATGAGTTTTATCTCAAGTTAATGAATATTTAATAATTATAATTCATAAATTTTCACGTTAATTAAAATGGATAATTCATTTATTTAATTAATTAGTGATTTGGATTAATTAAATAAGTAATTAAAGGTTTAAATTAATTTATTAAGGTTTAAAGATTAATTAATTAGGGAATAATTAATTTGTAAATTAAGGAATAATTAATTAGTTATTGTAATTAATTAAGGATAATTAAATTAAGGATTAATTATTAATTAAGGGTTAATTAATGATTAATTTAGGGATAATTTATTAAATGTTTTGTAGTTAACTGATTATATAATTTACCATGACTTGCAAACTTATTCATAGAAATTAATCTGATTTGAATTAATCAGATAATTAAATTGATCCTACTTATGGATGCTTGGAATATATTGGATGTTGAATTGTGTGATATTTCTGATATGTAATGTTTTGTGATATATCCTAATTAATGTTGTGATCTGTAATATAATTAATTAATCTGTGATGTAATTTATTATCTGTGATATATATATATATATATCCGTGATCTGTATATGAACGATAAGCATTATAGTTTATACCACTTATCAAATATATTGTTATATTTTAATCTATGATAATGATGACGTTGCACTATTGTGTTAAACCCCTGTACCACACCATACACGCACAAATATGGATTTCACGAGGAAATCGATTAAGTCACAGATTTTTGAAATGATTTTTTTAATTGGACAATTTGAATTCAAATGGTTTTGAAATGGAATAGGGTTAAATGTGAAAAGCTTTTGAAAGAAATTTCAAGATAAAATTTATTTTTGAATAACTTGATTACGCCCTGAAGTTTAAATAATATGATTTAAATTTAAATTTGAAATTTGAAATTAAGTTCTACATTTGGAAACTAAGGATTAAAGATGTTATACAAGTTATATATGGGTTAAACTATTTTAAAGTTATTAATTTGGGAATTTGAATTTAATTCAAGGGCTTTAACTCGTGTAAATATAATTGGATTTTTATGGAATAAAAACTAATTGTTTTCAAATAATAAAAGCTGTCACATAAGTAATGAACTTCCAATTGGTGTTAAAAGGGATTTCAAGTCTAAAATGAAAATGGTTTTCCAAGTTATGAATAAATCATTGGAAACGGGTTTGAAAGCTATAAATTAAATCTTTGATTTAAAGATTGGATGAGTAAATCCAATTTGAAATGGAAATTGTTTTGAAATCTATGAATAAATCTTTGTGAAATAATTGTAGACTTTGTTTCCAAATTGAAGAGAATATTGAGGGTGTATCTTTATATGAAAGATATGGGATTGTAAATTGTTTTGAAAACTATGAGTTAGCCTTTGTGGAAGATTTATGAACTTTGTGGAATAAATCTTTTGGTTTAAAGATTTGAAAATGGTGATTTGCTTAAACCACTTGAAAGAAAAGTTTGAATAATAATTTGTGACTTAACTAAAGTCCCATATCCATATGTTTTTAATTATTACACTCATTATTCGGTTTAGCCGGGAGAGGACTTTGTGTCATATAATCCATTCTGGATAATGATACGTCGATATGGGTAGCATTTGAAGACCGGTGGTGAAGACCGGGTATTTGCGAGAGCGATAGGATGACCCATCGATTGTCTCTGCACTGAGTCGCGCCGGTGTAGAGATTTACTAAGTGATGGGAAGTCCGATCGGGATTGTGAATACCCGAATTGCAAGGGCTTCTTCCGAAGTGCCTTCGGTTCTGTTTGAACCCGGAACAGACTTGTATGGTTGTATATCTGACACTACACTTTGAGGTATAAAGCAGATTTCTTTCAAATACATATCTGTTGGCGGCGGAGAATTTATTCTCTTAGCTTAACACCCTTCTCTGAGACGTACGAGCTCAGAGGTTATGTAGTTGAAGGTTATCGACGATATACACCCAATTTGGTAGTGTGGCATGCTAAGTGTGTAACGATCCTGAATTTTAATTTATTTTAAATTGATAATTTAAATTATTTTTGATTTAAAATTGCGAAATTAAATGATAAATTGATTCGTGTTTTTCCAAATTCAAATAAATTATGTTATTTATTAAGAAAGAAATGGTTTCTTTTATAAATTTATATTTTATTTCATATTGAGTTATTTTTAAACAATGTTAATATAGAGATATTTGAATTCAATCTTATGAGATGGATTTTTAAAGTCGTATAAATATAATAAAATTTTTGAAATAAATATTTAAGTTAAAAATAAAAGCAAACATACAAAATATAAAGTAAAACATATTTGACAAATTCTAACATCAAATTAAATATAGAACTACATCCATATTACAAAGCAAGAAGATAATAATAATATACATAAGTATGAACAAATAAAAGACAAATCTAAGTAAAATAATAAGTATAAGACTACAGGACAATTAAATATTTAGGCTAGAAATAAAAATAAATGTATATATATAATAAATTATGAAATATAAAATTAAACACATAGATAAAATTATAACAACTTATTAAAAATAGAACTTCATTTATACTATAATGTAAACAACATATTAAATTGGAAAACAAAGTAAAATAACTAACAAAAACCTTTCAGCCCAGACAAACAAAGTAGTAATGCAAGACAACATATATTTTTCAAAACATGATAAGTATAAGCAAATGAAGACAAGTATGTAGGCTGAAGACATAAAAGCACCAAGGCAATTAATGCCACATCTCTAGCATCAAACCAGCAAAGAAATTAATGCAACATACCTCATACATTTAATGCAAGCATACCAGCCATGCCTATTATACTAAAATATATAATCAACCTGTACACATCTCTTTTATATCAGCCTTCTCCTCTCATTTTAGTTCAGCGTCATCACTGAATAAAATCTAAAATGAACACCATTTCAAAACTTAAACAAAATTCAAACAAACAAACAACTTAAATCAATTCAACCTGAAGACTTAAAAGCTTCAGCGAGCAAAGAACTCAGGCCTATTCAACATTATCAAGCTCTGTTCTTTCTTCTAAAAGCAAGGTGAGTAACATCACTTTTTAATTTGAAGTATATGTTATCTGTTGCATATTAATTTATGGAAAATGGATATGTTTTGGTGTGAGTAAATGTTTTAACCTTTGATGTTTTGATGTGGGTTTAAACATTGTAATATGCACAGAAACAAATGCCTCTGCCTGTTAATCTTATTTCCAGGTTATATAAAAAAAAACTTATAATCCTATATAAAATCTAACTCCCCTACCTATGAATCTTGTTCGATCTCGGAATTCAAACCAAAATCGTTTGTTTTGACATGTCCTAAATTTGTAAAAAATGATACTAAGCAAAGTAAACTAAAGTTTCTCTGATAAATTTGGGATTACAAGTAAAATTGAAAACCTGTTAGAAATTTAACCATCTTGTCCTTTTATTTTAGTTATATAAATTGGAAAATTATAGAAAATAATGATTTTTGGAAGCAAAATCATAATTTTTAACTTTGTAAATTCTGAGATAAGTAGAGATAAGTGAGTTTGGGACTTTTGTCGAATTTCGGTCATCGGCATGATGATGAGGGCCGTGGTTGTTCCTGGAGGTGGAGGAACGATTGGTGGTTGGGGAAAAATAGCGTAAGGGTGGTCAGACCACGGCGGCGGCGGCGTAGGTTTAAAAATTTTAAACCTAGTTTTGACGCAGTTTTGTTTTGGCCTCGTTCATTGTCTAGGGATGATCGAGTACGTCGTGCTTTGGGGAGATGGAAGCTGGGGTGTAGACGAGTTGGTGACCGGAGTTGCACGAATTTAGGTGGTCGAGGTTTCGTGGACAACGCGATTTCCAGGTTTGTGTTATGCTTCCATGCTTGTTCCAGGTTCTGATTTGAACTCGAATTCGATTCGAGCTTTGCAGTGACGATCTGTTGATCATGTTTAGATGTGAAGATGATCTTTGTCATGAGAAGATCATCGTGGATGATCTGAAGCGGCGGTAGTGTTGGTGCACGTGCACAACGATGAGGGTGTGTCAGCAGTTGTTTGGTTTTGGTATACTTGAGTTTCTTAGTAATTCGAGTCTTAGACTCAAAGTAATTAGTTTTTGGGCTCGAAGTCGTCTGATTGACGTCTCGGGTAAGTTAATTACAGATTTTAAAAACCTACAAGTTTTTTTTTAAAAAAAGAAGAAGAAGAAGAGGAGGAGGGTTGCGGGAAGACCAGGGGAGAGTCTCGAGAAACACGTGGAATACTCGAAGTGTTACTCGGCCCAGTTGTTGTTCCAGGCTTTTGAAAAAACCTGGCAGCAAATTGATTTTTGAACAATTTAAATGAAACTTAAATTTGAATGATAGATTTAAAACAAAATTTAGATCCAGTTTTAAGTTTAGTTTCAAATGAAACTGTTGAATCTTAAAGTTTTTAAAAAGGAATTTGGATTTTTAATTAAAATTTTAAACCAAGTCAAAATCAAAGTTTCAAATCTAAAATATAAAATATGGGCTTAAGGTTTATTAGGAATCCAAATCTTGAATTTAAATCATTTTTGTAAATATAAATGTCGAACGAGTTTAAATGTTTTAAAGTAGATACTTTAAAGTGAATTTGTTTCCAAATAAATGAATAACTTGATAAAATTCTTTATAAAAGGTTTCTTGTAATAATTTGAATAAAAAAAGTGATGAAGTGTTTAACTTAAAATTTGGAAGTTAAATAATCAACTTATTTTAAAGCTCGATTTCTCGTAATAAAATTAAGTAGATTAGTTTAAAAGCTTTCTCTTATATAAGTAATAAATGTTATTTACCTTTTTTTAGGATTATAAATTAAAATTTTAAATTGGATTAATGTTTAAAAGAAATATTCATTTTGAATCTGGAATCTAAATTTAAATTTAAAGGTGTAATGTTTTAAATATACACTTAAATGATAATTAAATCATAAGTACAGGAAATGAATTATATTAGGGATAATTAAGGTTTTAAGTGATTTAATTAATAAGGTAATTGAAGAATGATTTATTTAATTTATAAATAAATAAATTAGATTAATTTATAATTAAAAATGAAAGGCTATGAATTAATCTAAGATAATTTTCTTAAGAAAGTAATTAAGAAAATGTTATTAGTTAATGAAGATAATTAACTAGAGATTACTAAGTAATTAAATTAATGTGATTAATTTTGATGATTTTTTTTGATTTATTTATTGATAAAGATTAATGGGTAATTAATGATTTATTGGTATAAGATGATCGCTTAATGGTAAGAAATTAAAGATTAAATTTCTTAATATGATTTGAAACTAGGGGTTAGATTAATGTGATTAAATAAGAATAATTTATTAATTAAGAAAAATAAATTAAAATGTTTGATTTATTCTTATCAAATGATTTGTTCATATCAAATGATTTATTAAGAAACTAGGGGTTAACTAATCAGAATTGGATAATAAATTCATAAGTGATTAACCTAACTAGAAATAAATTGAATTAATTCGGATTAAACCATTAATTAATCCTGGGTATAAATGATTATTAAATGCTTGACTTCACTTATGAATGATGGTATTGTATGAGATGCCTTGAATTGATTGTCCCATCTGATCTGTGATATTTTGTTCTGTGGATTATGCTATGTATAATTTATTTAATTATTGATGATACATCTGTATATTATCTGTGAATTTGTGAATGAACGATCAGCGTTATAGTTTATACCGCTTATCAACTATATTTCTATGTTTTAATCTATGATGATTGGATGATGTTGCACTATTGTGTTAAATCCCTGGACCACACCATACACACACAAATATGGATTTCACGAGCAAATCGATTAAGTCACGGATTTTTGAAAATAGTTTTGAATTTGAATTCTTAAAATCAAATAGTTTGAAATGGAATCGGGTTAAATGTGGAAAGCTTTTGACATGGAATTTCAAAGATGAAATTTATTTGAATAACTTGATAAAGTATGAAGTTTAAATAATTTGATTTAAACTTAAATTTAAGATTTGAAATTGAATTCTATGATTTGAAACTAGGGATTAAAGTTGTTATACCAGTTATATATGGGTTAAACTATTTTAAATGTATTGATTTGAGAATTTGAATTTGAATTCAAGGGCTTTAACTCGAGCAAATATAATTGGATTTTTCTAAAACGAAAACTATTTGTTCTCAAATAATTAAAGCTTTCATATAACAAATGAACATCCAATTTGTGTTAAAAAGATTTCTAGTTTAAAATGAAAATAATTTCCAAGTTATAGAAACGGTTTGAAAGCTATAAGTTAAATCTTTGATTTAAAGATTTATCGAGTTAATCCAATTGGAATGGAAATTGTTTTGAAGTCTATGAATTGATTTTTGTGAAATAAATCTTTTTGTAATATAAAGATTTGAAATGGTAATTGGTTTAAACCATTTGAAAAGGAAATTTTTGGGTTTTAAGTTTTGACTTAATTGAAATCCCATATCCATATGTTTTTAAATACTACGCTCACTATTCGGTTTAGCCGGGAGAGGACCTTTGTGTCAAATATCCCATTCTGAATATGTGATACGTCGTTATGGATAGCATTTGAAGACCGGTGGTGGGGATATTTTCGAAAACGAAAGGACAACTCATTGAATGTCTTTGCATCGACTGGTCCCTGGTATAAAGACTCCATATGTGATGGGAAGTCCGAACGCGATTAGTGAATATCCGGATTGCAAGGACTTCTTTTGAAGTGCCTTCGGTTCTGTTCGAACCCGAAACAGACTTGTATGGTTACGTGTCTGACATTACATTTTGAGATATAAAGCAGATTTCTTTCAAATACATTTCTGTTGGTGGCGGAGAATTTATTCTGTTAGCTTAATGGTAAAATGACTTATGACTTAGGCGCGTACTTTGAGGGGCAAATGTTAACCCTCAAATTCCTCTGACTCAAAAACTGCGCGACTCGATGAGAAAACGACTCAATGGATCAAGGAGGGTACACGACTTAGGGTCTCCACGACCTAACGAGCTAAGGTCCAGACGACTTAAGGAAGTCTACGGTTTAAGAGATGGCACGACTCAACAAGTCAAGAGGATGGACGGCTTTAGGGACTGACGACTTACCAACCTACGGCATCCACGACTTAAGGTTTCTACGACTCAAGGGAGACTGCAACTCAATGGACCAAGAAGTCTACGACTTAAAGCCTCTGTGACTTAAGATATGTCATGTCTCAGGGGAAGTGCACGAGTTATAGAGCCTGCGAGTTAAAAGCTTACGAGTTAAGGAACTAACGACCTAACAGAATTAAGACCTAAGCGAATTAGGGAATGTCACGACTTAAGAAAGTCCACGACTTAAAGACGTTACGACCTAAGACTTAGAGGACAAGTTCAATACCATGCCGCAGTAAGATGACTCGTCGACGACTTACGACCTAGTTTAAGTCGTACACGACCTAAAACCGCAGAGCCAAGATTTTAGTACTGCCTCACTTTAAACAGTGACCTCTTAACTCGCGGACGAGTTAGGACTTCAAATGAACAAAGAAAAGCTCAGAACCACACCACTTACTCCACTGCCTGCTGACTCTTGAATCTTGAGTCGAATGCGACTTACGACTCTCCATGAGTCGTGCACGACTCATGACTTGAGTGAAAAACTGCCGCCCAGAATCACACCTATAAATATGCAACCACCTCCAACATTCAGAGGACTTTTGGCTCATTCTTTTCAAACACCGATACTCTGCTACATTCCAAACTAACTCAACACTCAAAGCTTCCAAGACACGTAGAACGCTATCAACAACTCTAAGAGGAAATCTCATGCATCCGACATGGATTTGAGGACTTTCACTTACATTGAAGTTTAAGCTACTCGTTCAAAGTGTTTAGTAGTTCAAAGTGTATTGTACTTGGGAAGAGTTATATCAAATTGTAACGGAACCATCAATAAAGATATTCAGAGTGGACGAAGGCAAACTATTGAGCCGAACCACTATAAAATCGTTGTCATTTACTGCTTTTTCTGTGGTTTTCTGATTATACTCTATTCCCAAATCATCGGGTGGTGCTTTCACAACTACACTTTACACACCGGGGTGTTAGCGTTTAAATTTTAGCGTTAACATTTTTGGTGCTTTCACTGAGAATTGAACTCAGGCGAATCATCGTCATTGCTCCACGAAAGTTTGTTGAAGTAATCTCTCTGAAGACTAGAAGTTTATCTGAAATCATGGCTCCAGGAAGAAGGAGTAGATCTGTTAGATCTAGAATGTTCAAGAAGGAACCTCCGCTTCCCCAGTACCTAATCAAGCCACTCCACCTGTTGGGGTTACAAAAGCGGAGTTGGATGCTGTAATCTTAGGGCTGAACCAGCAGATAAATGCCCAAAGTGCACAATTGGAGGCTCATAATGCCCAAAATGCCCTAATTTTGAATAAGTTGAACGATTTGCTTGGGGTAAACCGTCAACCAACGGGTAATGAAAGGAACTTTGCTGGCAACATTCATGAGGCTGAAGAAAGAAACATTCATGAGAGGGCTGCCAGCCCCTTTGAGCGGACATTTCCTGAAGTTGGTGGATCTAAAGCTCGAAATGATGAGGGGTATCTTTCTGAAATGGTTCGACAAATCATGAAATAAAGCATGCAAAGGAATGAAGACGAGAAGGAATGAGGTTTCGCTCCAAGTAAGACCCCGTTTACCGAAAGGATCTTAAAGGCTGAGTTCCCAAGGAAGTTCGTCCCTCCAACTATCCCAGCTTACAAGGGAACAAGTGATCCGAACGAATTCTTGTATAAGTATGATTGGCAAATGACGGGTGCCAGAGCTTCTGATGAAATAGTGTCGATTTTTTCCTGTATATTTGGAAGGTGTAGCTCTGCTTTGGTTCACCAAGCTACCAATTCGGTCTATAGATCAGTTTTCTGACCTAACCCGGAAATTCAAGGAGCAGTTCAGACTATATGCTTCAAAAGCCAAAGATATCATGTCATTGTCAAGTCTAGAACAGAATCCAGGGGAAACTATGAGATCTTTCTTGAATCGCTTTAATATAGCGCTGGCTGAGGTAGACAATGCAGAACCACGGATGATCTTGACCTATCTGATGAGGGCCATCGACAAGTCGAGCGAATTTGGAAAATGGCTTAACATGAAGGAACCAAATTCCCTTGAAAAATTCTACAAGAAAGCAGATGAGTCATACGCCTGGAAAGCCGTCCTGTACCGGTAAAGGCAGTATTGGAAAAAGCTGAAGATAACATTGCTGCTCCATGCAAGAATGAATCTGTAGGACAGAAAAGGGAAAATAACCATGGGAAGAAACAGAAAAATCTGAAAAAGCCTCATTCCTTCAAGTCATCGGAATATACTCCTTTATCAGATACGCCGGAGCGTATTAATCTTGCCACTAAAGATTCTGTTGATTATCCTAAACCACCCGTTCTGAGAACCGGGAAAAAAGCTGTACAAAGCGGGAAGTTCTGCCCCTTCCATAATCAACCCGGTCATGATACCGATGAATTCCGCCAATTGAAAATTTTGATTGAAGAATTGATAAGGGAAAACAAGTTGCAGCAATTTGTGGAAAAGAATAGCAGTAATCCTGCTTCGTCTAATCAGGGGCAACGAGCTCTTGCTCATCAACCCAGGACAAGTGAGAAGGCTGCAGGGCATGAATCCGGAAGGCCTGTTATCAATGTCATTACGGGAGAACCTCACCCAGCAGGCAGGAGCTGGGGTGAGATGGAAAGGTATACCCGGGCTTTGAAATATGTACCGGCCGAAGAAGATGTCTTTATATTGGAAGATGCTACGCCCCTGAAACAACAAAGAACTTTCAATGATGATATTGTGTTCAGAGCCAGGGATTCCACAGGTGTTGAAGCTCCTACCTTGGATCCCTTAGTCATCTCGGCTGGTATCGGGCCAGCTATTGTTAGAAGAGTTCTCATTGATTGTGGTGCATCCTGCAATATCCTCTTCAAGAAAACATTCGACCAAATGAAGATCCCTATGGCTGATGTGCAAGCCTCGTCGCAGAAAATCGCTGGCTTCACTGGGAAGCCAAAACAGCCGATAGGAACCATTGATTTGCTTGTAGAACTTGGAGAGGGAGAAAGAAAAGTAGTCCGCAAGCAAACTTTTGTGATTGTCGATGAATTCTCTGCTTATAATGCTTTCCTTGGCCGTCCAACTCTTGCAGCGTTCAAAGCTGTTCTGGCCCAATGGTGCCTCACCATTAAATTCCCCACAGACAATGGAGTAGGAGTTATAAAAGGGGATTAAAATGCTGGGCGGGAGTGTTATCTGACTGAGCTGCGAGAAGCAAGGAAAAGAGAAATGGGAAAGGATGCGGCAACCCCAGTTCGCATCAAAGAACCGGCCTTGTAGCAATGACAGGGCGGACCCTGTACTGGCGAGCACAGCAGAGCACGAAAAGAGATGGATCCTAGAAAAACCAGTGCAGGGGAGAATAGAGTGGTACCGGTGGAAACGATAGTACCAGTACCTGTTGACCCCAAGGACCCAAATAAGGTGTTGAATGTGGGTTCGCAACTTCATGTGTCAATTCAGAATATCTTAATATCTTTTTTAAAAGCAAATTTGGATGTTTTTGCTTGGACCCATGCCGATATGTGCGGAATATCCCCAGAAGTTGCAGTACACGCTCTGAACATTGATCCAAAATTTACACCTGTGAAACAGAAAAGGAGAACTCAAGGTCCAGAAAGGTCAGCAGCATTAAAAGAAGAAGTTGATCGGCTCATGGAGAATAACTTTATCAAAGAATTTACCTATCCGAATTGGGTTTCGAATCCAGTGCTGGTTAAGAAAGCCAACGGAAAATGGAGAGTGTGCGTCGATTTTTCAGATCTAAACAAGGCCTGCCCCAAAGACTGCTTCCCGTTACCCAGGATCGATCAACTGGTAGACGGAACAGCGGGACATGAATTGTTATCTTTTATGGATGCCTACTCCGGATATAACCAGATCATGATGCATGAGCCAGACCAGGAGGACACGAGCTTTATTACCGATGTTGGTCTTTACTGCTACAGAGTTATGCCCTTCGGGATGAAGAATGCGGGGGCAACCTACCAAAGACTTGTTAATGCTATGTTCAAACCACAATTGGGCAAGACTATGGAAGTCTACGTCGACGACATGTTAGTTAAGTCTAAGAAAGTAGTGGATCACATAAAGCACCTAGCAGACATGTTCGCAGTCCTCCGAAAATACGGAATGAAGCTTAACCCTTTAAAATGTTCATTTGGAGTGGAATCCGGAAAGTTCTTAGGTTTCATCGTGAGCGCTAGGGGCATTGAAGCTAGTCCAGCTCAAATTTCCGCCTTAGAAGAAGTCAAAGCTCCTAGAACGAAGAAGGAATTGCAAAGTCTCAACGGAAAGGCCGCCGCCTTAAGTCGGTTCATTTCCAAAGCTACTGATAAATGCATCCCTTTCTTTGACGCCCTAAAGAAAGGAAAGAAAAACTTTGATTGGACTCCCGAATGCCAAAAAGCCTTTGATGAATTGATTCTCCATATGGAAACGCCTCCAATACTTTCTAGGCCTGGCGATGGTGAGGATCTTCTTATATACTTGGCAGTATCATCTCATGCTTTAAGTGCAGCGCTGATACGAGAAGACAAGAGGATTCAACATCCAGTTTACTATATCAGCAAAAGACTCGCTGGGGCAGAGATGAATTACTCCAAGTTGGAAAAACTCGCCTTTTTCCTACTGATTGCATCAAGGAAGTTGAGGCAATATTTCCAAGCTCATCCTATCAAAGTCCTCACCGATCAACCTTTAAAGCAAGTCCTGTTTCGCCCTGAGACTTCGGGTCATCTTCTAAAGTGGAACATTGAACTCAGTCAATATGACATCACTTATCATCCCCGAAAAGCAATCAACGGACAAGCTTTAGCGGACTTCATCGCAGAATTCACAGATAAGGGTAACAGTGAGGAGGAAACGATCGATGGTTCCCCAATCCAATGGAAATTATATGTTGATGGCGCGAGAAATGACTACTGTTCTGGAGCCGGAGTTGTACTTGAGACCCCTGAAGGTCGGTCATTATGCTATGCACTAAGATTGGAATTTCCTTCAATGAACAATGAAGCAAAATACGAAGCTCTTATCGCTGGCTTAAGAATTGCTAAAGAACTAAACATCCGAGCATTACAGATCTTTAGTGATTCTCAGCTTATTGTATGCCAAGTCAAGAAGAAATTCCAAGCGAAAGGGGGAAATCTGCCTGCCTACTTGTTAAAGGCTTGGGAACTCCTGGGTGATTTCGATCATTACATGATAAATCATATTCCTCGAGAAGAAAACACGAAAGCAGATTCTCTCGCAAAGTACCCTAGCACAGGCGAAGCTCAATTTCTGGGGTTGACTCAAGTGGAGGTCCTATCGGCTCCAAGCATTGATGAGATGGATATTGATTGGATCATGAGCGTGTCTCAAGAGCAAGAATCATGGATGACTCCAATAACAGAATATCTGCTCAATGGCTCTTTACCGGAAAATTCAAAAGAACGAAAGAAGCTACTGAGGAAAGCCTCTCGCTATATAGTCCAGGATGGCCAATTATACAGACGGGGATTCTCAATGTCGTTACTACGATGTGTATCCAGGGAAGAGTCCAAAACAATCCTAGCTGAGGTGCATGGGGGAGAATGTGGTGATCATTTAGGTGGTCAAACTTTAGCAAAAAAGATTCTCCGATACAGATATTTTTGGCCGGAAATTAATCGAGATGCAGCAGACTATTACCGAAAATGTGACAGATGCCAAAGATTCGCAAAAATTCCTAGAGCACCTTCCACTGAACTAACACAGATGATCAGCCCATGGCCATTTGCAATATGGGGGATAGACCTTGTGGGACCGTTACCAACTGCCAAATCTGGAATTAAATATGCCATTGTGGCTGTAGATTATTTTACTAAATGGGCAGAAGCTGAACCACTGGCTACTATCACCTCTAAAAAGATGGTAAGTTTTGTGACTAAAAGTATCATTTGCAGGTATGGTGTGCCTCAAAAGATAATTACAGACAATGGTACTCCGTTCGAAAGTGAAGAATTCCAAGATTTTTGCAAACGATTCAAAATCCAAAAAAGCTTCTCAGCAGTAGCTCATCCGCAGGCAAACGGGCAAGTGGAAGCAGTAAATAAAATTATCAAGTCAACCATCAAGAAGCAACTTGAAAGAGCAAAAGGTGGTTGGGTCGATAAGCTACCGCTAGCACTATGGGCATACAGAACTACCCACAAGACTGCGACTGGGCATACTCCGTTTTCATTGGCATACGGATCAGAGGCAATGATTCCGGTAGAAACAGAGGTCCCTTCACATAGAAGAATCCATTTCAATCAAGTGGAGAATGAAAAACTACAGCTTGAGGCACTAGATCTCCTTGATGAAAAAAGAGAAGAGGCTGAGCTCAGAATCGCATCTCATCAGCAAAGGATAGCCAGACATTTCAATTCCAAAGTTCGTCAACGCAGCTTTGAGATTGGAGATCTAGTCCTAAAGAGAGTTATGATAGCGACAGGAGTGTTTGGGCCAAATTAGGAAGGGCCATATGTCATAGGTCAGAAGCTTCTTGACGGCACATTCAAACTCATTACTGTCGAAGGAGATCAAATTCCAAGAGCTTGGAACAGCAATCACTTGCGCCCATACTTTACTTGATAGCTTAGTTGAAATATTGTAAAAAGAATTACGAATGTATGAATCCTGTAATTGAAAGCGATTGTAAAACCGATGCAAGTGAATAATGAAAGACTATAAAGTGGATGTAGGCCCAAATTCTTGGCCGAACCACTATAAATCTTGTGTTCCTTATTATTATTACATGTTTGCTTTATTTTCGATATGAAAAGTACATTAAATGTATTGCTGAAATGTCGATTTAAATTTTTGCAGGCAACGAAAATAAAACTTGCACATTACAAGACCAAGTGATTCTTGTTATCATTCAACAAACAAATTCCAAGTCACAAAATTCCCGAATTTAATCCTAGATAAGAAGTGCTTCAATTGAATGGCCAATGATTTCGCCGAAAACGGGCTCTAGCTAATAAATTGAGAAGTTTGAACAAACAAACATCCAATTAAGAGGCTTATGCCCGTTCTCGCAAACTGGTCTAGCAATGAAGTACACTTCTTTGGATTAAACAAACTACTTGTAAGAGAAGGGAGTGCGAGCTTGAAACGAAAAAATAGAGGATCGCTAAAAAGGAATAAGCAAGTGGACAAGGAACAACTAAAGCCCTCTTCGGAGGCACAAGTCCTCTTCAGAGGCACAACTCTTCGGAGGATAAAGACCTCTAACGAGGCATATGCCGCAAAAAAAAAGAAAGTTCTCTACTCAACCAAAAAAGATTGGAGGAGTCATGACCCTCCAACCATGAGAGAGTAACTTCCAAGCAATCCTCGGAGGCACATTTCACCAGGAGTTGAAGTGTGACAACCGCTCTTTGGAGTTTCACTTCACCAGAGTTGAAATGCAAAACAAAATAAAAAGCCCTCTTCGGAGGCCCATTTCACCAGGAGTTGAAGTGCGATAGCCACTCTTCGGAGTTTCACTTCACCAGAGTTGAAATGTAAAACAAAATAAAAGCCCTCTTCGGAGGCCCATTTTGCCAGGAGTTGAAGTGCAACAGCCGCTCTTCGGAGTTTCACTTCACCAGAGATGAAATGCAAAAAAAAATAGAGAAAGCCTCTCCCAAGGGGCAGAAACAAAAAGACCTCTTCCCAGAGGCACAATAAGACAGAAAGACCTCTTCCCGGAGGCAGAAATGAAAAGACCTCCTCCCGGAGGCACAATCAAGCAGAAAGACTTCTTCGGAGGCACACGTTTCGCCAAGATTGAAACAAAACTTCCAGGCGTTGAAACGTGAAAAAAAAATTCCTCATCAAAAGCACATTTTAACTTTCAAGGGAAGAATGAATTACTTATTCTAGAAAATTCTCTTCCTCAAAAAGAAGTTGAAGTACCTTGCAAATACCCGCTTTACCACATAGAAGATTTCATTCAGTAAAATGTGTATATGCACAAAATAAAAAAGTGATATCTTTGAAGGTTGAAGCGTGGAAACTTATTTGTGCTCTATTTTTTAATGAAATAATATTCCTCCAAATGTGGAATAATTATTCTCTATAAAATAAAAGCACAAGTTCCTCATAAAATAAAATATTACAATGGGCTTATGGTGTAGGGGCAGCATGGCATAACTACATCGGTAAAATTGCGCTCGAACAATATATACCACAAGCTCACTGCAATATCGTACAAAGGAACTTGTACAAAAATGAATAATAAATGCATTTTCAGATACAGACAGAAGTTTGTACAAAGAAAAAGAATCATTTTATTCAAGTACAGGCACAGGTTCCAAAGTAAAAAGCAAAAGAAAAGCGGGGGGCCGGTACCCGCACAATTTCCGGTCGGTACATGCAAAAAGGGCAAAAAGCGATATGAAAGCCACAGAACCAGAGCCATCATTTCTTCTTCCGCCCACCTTTTGAGCCCGCACCTGGCCGAATGACCAACTTTTTAGGCCGGCTTGTAAGGGTAGGGGATGAAGGAGAAAGGGGCTCGATCGGACTTTCTTCCGTCTCTTCTTCGCCAGTTAATGATCCCTTCTTATTCTTCTTCTTGGAAACTCCCTGCTTTCCTCTCTTCTTGGAGGAAGACCCACTCCCTGGAGAAAGAAGTTTGGATAACGGTTCAGCGTCGGAGCCAGTTGGTTCTCGAGTCCTCTCGCTTCCTTCAGTTTCTTCTCCTTTCGGATCCTGAGAAGCAACGGGATCATCTAAGCCGTGAAGGGCTTCTATTTGCTCCTCTTGTGACCCGGGTTGCGAGGCAGAAGGAGGAGTGTAGGAGGCGGGGAAGGAATAATTGGAAGAGGAGAAGCCTGAACAATGCCCGACGTTTTCTCTGCAGAAGGAAAAAAGTTCATGTCAGCAAAAAGCGGAGATAAAGGTTCGCTGAGATTCAAGAAGTAGTCAAAAAGCTCATCAAGTTCATAAGAAACAGATGAGCAGTCTACTTGGGCAAGATTGTCAGTAGGGTTACCTGCAGAAGTCAGTTCCCTAACGTCAACTTCGTAAGCCTGTGCCTCGGCACTCTCGCCGCCGTCATCTCCACCTTGTATGCTTGTGATATCAGTGGTAACTTTAGTAGGAGATGGGGAATGAGAACTGGAACCGATAATGTCAATTTCGGCTGAAGGAGAAGGTTGAATTAGAGCAGTTGAGGTGATTTTTCCTGAATATTCTCTTGCCGCTGTTTCGGCCCTTAATTTTGCAAGCTGTTCTCTCCCCTAGCGAGAGCGGCACGAGCGTCATCATCAAGATAGTGCTTCTCAAGAGCTGACTCAGCATAGCCAGCGTCGCTGCCACCGAGCATATCGAGTGCGGCCTCCCAAACTTCAGCCAGTGTAATTTCATACTTGGGGCCTAGAAAGGCGAGGCTACCGCGCCCCAAAATGCTGTGCAGATAGAAATCAAATAATGTTGAGCTGATGTTGGCCCTCGTTGCCTCGTGAGATTCTTCAGCTGCAATTTTGCCGGCAACGACCTCATCACGCTCCATTTCAGCTTTAGAAAGTTGAAGCTTAAGCATTTGAATCTCCGCCTCTTGGGAGCTATTTTTCTTCCGAAGCTCTTCAATATCAGCAACATAGCCCTCACTAATTCTTTTCTGCACTTCAAGACTGTCTTCGGCATCCCTTTGGCTGGCATGAGCATCTCTCACTTGTTTTAGGAGCACTTCTTCTTTTTGAGAATAGGAAGTACAGGAAGCAGCAAGCACTTGTTTCAATTCTTCAACTTTTTCATCAAGCTCTTCATTATAAGAAGCAATGCTCCTCATCTCAGTGTCATGTTGCTCAAGAACTTTTTGCCACTCGGCTTTATCGTTTTCCCTAGTGAGCATGGCCTCTATGTTCGCACGATTAACCCTTTGGAGCTCGTCAACAAGTTTTTGCCAGTTCGACATCCTCTCAATATCAAGCTTGACGGCATCGAGGTTTCGTAACATAGCAGACTTGTCAATGGGGACCAAGTCAAGATCAAACCTTACTCCCTTCAGACGCCACTGTGGAAACCGACTCTGCAAAGTGGCCGGACCCGGTCCGACTTGGAATTTGGGCCTACTAATTATTGTTTGGATGTCTGTCTTCCCGAGAGCGGGAGAGCCGAAAGGAATATCAAGCGAGGCAGGGGCAGTAACCTTTTCAGGAGTTGTAGAGGTGTGCTTCTCACCATGTCGGGCTCGCTTGCTCGAATCTTCAACCATATGACTTTTTCCTCTGTCATCATGGGATTTTCTTTTATGGGAATCGTCGCCTCTCAGCGAAGAATCGTGGCGCTCTTCCCTCTCTCTTCTTTCGTAACGCTCCTCTTGAGTCTTCTTCTCTTGAGCCTTTCGAGCGGCTCTTTCTTCATCAGATTCTCTGTAAGAGGGAAGGTAACGCCTGTAGTCATATTGGCTACGCCTCCCGTAGCGCTGGAAATCAACATAGTAGGATCCGCTGCGCCCCATCGGAGAATCTGAAATAAAAAGAGCTAGAATTTAGAATTCTTCAGAGTACAAAAAACCAGAAGCATAAAAGTGCCAAAAAAAAAATTCTAAGTGTGTGTGACGTGCAAACTACGCGCATCAAACTACGAACCACTCTTTAACTGAGGAGTGGTTGTGGGTGTAATAGTTAGCGTCAACTCTTGAGTCGACGGAGTCTGTTGCAGGACAGAAGTCGCTTCAACTACTGAAGAAGAAACCCAGGTAGTAATAGGATCATCTTTAAAGATCTCTTTCGAGGTGGCGAAGAGGTCGCTCAGCCCTTCGAAAGTATCATCCCCGCTCTGCTTGGTAATTTTGGTTTTTTCGGCTTCTTCGCCAGATTTCTGTGACAGTCGGGGAGATCCCTGGGGCTCTTCTTCCTTAATAACCGGGGCAAGCTCGACAGATGGCCCTGCAACATCAACCGAAGTGGAGCACTTCACTAGCGAAGCCTCGGGAGCAGGTCCTTTTGGTATGGATGTGTCTGTAGAAACCAGAGCATCTGATGCTTTAGGTGGGGAGTCTGGAACATCGTAGGGGTGTGTGGAGTGAGAAGGATGAAGAAGTCCGAACTGGTGAAGGAATTCGTCGTTCAGCAAAAATTTCACGTCCCGTTCTTCAACCGGTACTGCTACAAGCCTCTCCAGGGTTGGCTTGTGACTGGGATCTCTACAAGGAGGGGGAAGTACTGAAATAAAAGAAAAGAAATGATGAAAAAGTTAACAATTGGCAATTCGAACTTCAAAAGACTTAGAATACAAAGGAGGTGAAAGTAGATGATCTTACTTCCTTCTCTCCACACAGCATAAAACCCCGGGGGGCAACGGACATAGAAAAATTGAGTCAAAAACCCATGAGCACTGTCAGGAAGACCGATGATCAATTTACGATTTCGAGCACTTCTCACGACAGTAATAGAGGGGTGATCTTTTGCCCTGGTGAAAGAGCATAGGAAGCAAATCTCGTCAAAGCTTGGGAATCGATCAAGCGTCCTCCTAAACAGTACACACAACCCCATTAAAATGGCATAACCATTAGGGTATAATTGGGACGGGGCAATGGCCAATTGACGAAGAAGTTGTTGGAAAAAGTCATTGAAAGGAGGAACGCCCCCACTCAGGCACATTTGTCGATTGACCGTTACAAAGCCGGGGGGTGCTATGGCAGCAGTGTTACTTCTCTCGGGAAGAATGGAATCTGATTCAGCAATGCCAAACTGAGCGCACAATTGGCGGAAAACTCTGTACGATAAAGTAGAAGAGGCTCTTTCGGGAGGATTAACCAGAGGAGCCGGAATTACAGTTGCCTCTCTAGTCTGAACTGTTGTATCTTCTTCCTGAGAAGTCATTCTACACAAGCAACTGGATATTCAAATGTGAAGGTGCACGTTTCCTAAAAAGTGTGAAGTGTCGTGCAAAACTAATAAAAATAGCAAGTAAATATAACTGGAATTAAACTAGTCGATGATTGGTCGATTACAAAATTTCAGAACTTGTTAATATAAAGTTCAAGCATAATATTAGTGCAGGCTGGTCAGTTTCAATTGACTATTTCAGTGCTGCTGTAATATTTTACTTGAAATTGATGAAAGCACTTCATTCACACAATTTATTTGATTTAATTATCTGTTATTAACTAATCTGTCATTTGACGTGGGCAGTCGATGGCAGTATATTTGTCCCATCTTTCTGCAAGTGTTGTGTTTAAAGGTTGATAGCGTCAAAGTTAGAATAATCTGTGAAGAAACACAACAAAGTTCAAGCAGTATATTCTGGCAATTCAAATTGGAAATACAATTAAGTTCTATCAACATCTCTAAGTTTTCAAATTTTGTTCAAATCATTGAGTCACAGTCCGAAGAATTCTCTAAGTCATAAGTCGTCCACGACCTAAAAGTTAAGTCGTCCACGAGTTAAGGGATAAAGTCTTAGCTCGGCTACAACTCAAGGCTAAGTCGTGCACAACCTAGAAGCCAAGTCGTAAAGTCTCAAGTCAAGACAAAACAAATGAAGTGCAAATGAAGCTAAGTCCTGAGTCGTCCAGAAGCAAGCATAACCTAAGGGGTTAAGTCATATGCAATTAAGGTCGTGGGGGATCTTAAGTCAGTCACTTCGAAAACTATGCAAATTGGCAAAGTCGCAAAAAACTTCACGATATCTCTTCTCAACTCATTGATCCTTCTCTAACCCAATAACCCGTTATCTTCCTAACTCCTAACCCGTTAACTCATGTAGGACGATATCGCCTCCTCTAAATTTATGAATCAACTGAATCGAAATATGGTGACCCATCGCCACCTCCTTGCAAGTCATTTAAAAAACTCAATCAAACTGCTTCAAGCTTGTCAGCAATCGATCATAACGCAATTCAAGAAGAAGCCTGATGTGAGGATTCGGATTGAGGTTGGAAAATGGGAAATCCATGTTCGAAAGATAACAGTAATTGTGAAATTGGGCGAGCGATGAGTTTACTTACGCAGTGTAATGATGAAGGTGGCTGGAACTTAATTGGTGATAAGGTGAACTGATCGAATTCGTCTCTGAAAAGCTTCGAAGATCGTTAATGGCGGAAGTAAGCACGGAAACAAGTAGGTGAAGAAGAAGCGACCTAAACCTTTTATATCTCAAGGCAGAGGAATTTGAAATGGCACACGAGTTAAGATAAGTCGAAGCACACGACTTATGACTTAGGCGCGTACTTCGAGGGGCAAATGTTAACCCTCAAATTCCTCCGACTCAAAAACTGCGCGACTCAATAAGAAAACGACTCAATGGATCAAGGAGGGTACACGACTTAGGGTCTCCACGACCTAACGAGCTAAGGTCCAGACGACTTAAGGAAGTCTACGGTTTAAGAGATGGCACGACTCAACAAGTCAAGAGGATGGACGACTTAAGGGACTGACGACTTACCAACCTAAGGCATCCATGACTTAAGGTTTCTACGACTCAAGGGAGACAGCAACTCAACGGACCAAGAAGTCTACGACTTAAAGCCTCTGCGACTTAAGATATGTCATGTGTCAGGGGAAGTGCACGAGTTAAAGAGCCCGCGAGTTAAAAGCTTACGAGTTAAGGAACTAACGACCTAACAGAATTAAGACCTAAGCGACTTAGGGAATGTCACGACTTAAGAAAGTCCACGACTTAAAGACGTTATGACCTAAGACTTAGAGGACAAGTTCAATACCATGCCGCAGTAAGATGACTCGTCGACGACTTACGACCTAGTTTAAGTCGTACACGACCTAAAACCGCAGAGCCAAGATTTTAGTACCGCCTCACTTTAAACCGTGACCTCTTAACTCGCGAACGAGTTAGGACTCCAAATGAACAAAGAAAAGCTCAGAACCACACCACTTACTCCACTGCCTGCTGACTCTTGAATCTTGAGTCGAATGCGACTTACGACTCTCCATGAGTCGTGCACGACTCATGACTTGAGTGAAAAACTGCCGCCCAGAATCACACTGTAAATATGCAACCACCTCCAACATTCAGAGGACTTTTGGCTCATTCTTTTCAAACACCGATACTCTGCTACATTCCAAACTAACTCAACACTCAAAGCTTCCAAGACACGTAGAACGCTATCAACAACTCCAAGAGGAAATCTCATGCATCCGACATGGATTTGCGGACTTTCACTTACATTGAAGTTTAAGCTACTCGTTCAAAGTGTTTAGTTGTTCAAAGTGTATTGTACTTGGGAAGAATTATATCAAATTGTAACGGAACCATCAATAAAGATATTCAGAGTGGACGTAGGTAAACTATTGAGCCGAACCACTATAAAATCGTTGTCATTTACTGCTTTTTTTGTGGTTTTCTGATTATACTCTGTTCCCGAATCATCGGGTGGTGCTTTCACAACTACACTTTACACACCGGGGTGTTAGCGTTCAAATTTTAGCGTTCAAATTTTAGCGTTAACAAAGACTATCTTAGAGTTATATTGTTCCGCTGCTAGATGTTATCTATTTTCCTTTTCCCCTGCTATTTCTTGTATCATATCTCTGATGTATATTGATATTTATTGTATCACTCTGTTGTATCAGATATTGTATCTGTGTCGTATATCAATGTAATATTCTTCTTTTCCACTGTGTTGTTTACTTAATATTGTTATAAGCTCCGGCGACTCGGATTTGAACGGTCGAATTTACGGCATTCGAGTACGATGTAAAGTATGGATGTCAATTTTCGAGCGCGAAAAATTTCTATCGTCACATTTTGGTATCAGAGCTAAGGTGAAACTTTAGCTCAGGAGTATAACACGTTAAGTAGCTCATTAGAGATAGGGTGAAGTATACCCTAGAATGAGTAATCCCTAAGATATCTGTTCGAATGCCATTGTAAATTCTCTTACTATCCACTGATAGTGAGTATGAGTGCAAGAAGAGGACGAGATAGGGGACAGGGAAATACGACTATAATTGGTCAATACTCTGTAACAATAGTGGAAACAACTTTCTTATCAACCTTTTTTTGATTCGTTTCCAAATTTATTTTGATTGCTTCGTGATAGCTCCAAGAAGAAGTTTTCGGTGTGATGGTGGCCCTACGAATCGTTGTAGAAATTTTTACTTCGTATTTCTTTAGTTTCTTATCAGTTTTTGATTTAAACTCTAATGAATATGAATTGAAAATTTAATTAAATTGGAAATTTTAAATTGAGTTAAATCGATTAACAGAATATGAAGCTAAATTTGAATTATATCAATAAAACGATTTCGTTTATAACCAAAATTTGAAATTCTTGTTGTGATTTCTTGTAAATACCAAAGTCCGAAGAGGGACCAGTTATGTATATTTCGGGGTATTCCGATTTGAGTTTGGAATCCATATCTTGTGTTTGAGGAATTATAGAAGGTCGAATCTATCTATCTTTGTTGTTTTCGCGCCTATGAATTTTGAGGATGAAATTTTTTTAAGGGGGGAAGTCTGTAACGATCCTGAATTTTAATTTATTTTAAATTGATAATTTAAATTATTTTTGATTTAAAATTGTGAAATTAAATGATAAATTGATTCGTGTTTTTCCAAATTCAAATAAATTATGTTATTTATTAAGAAAGAAATGGTTTCTTTTATAAATTTTTATTTTAATTTACATTGAGTTATTTTTAAACAATGTTAATATGGAGATATATGAATTCAATCATATGAAATGGATTTTTAAAGTCATGTAAATATAATAAATTTTTTGAAATAAATATTTAAGTTAAAAATAAAAGCAAACATAGAAAATATAAAGTAAAACATATTTGACAAATTCTAACATCAAATTAAATATAGAACTACATCCATATTACAAAGCAAGAAGATAATAATAATATACATAAGTATGAACAAATAAAAGACAAATGTAAGTAAAATAATAAGTATAAGACATACAAGATAATTAAATATTTAGGCTAGAAATAAAAATAAATGTATATATATAATAAATTATGAAATATAAAATTAAACACATAGATAAAATTATAACAACTTATTAAAAATAGAACGTCATTTATACTATAAAGTAAACAGCATATTAAATTTGAAAACAAAGTAAAATAACTAACAAAAACCTTTCAGCCCAGACAAACAAAGTAGTAATGCAAGACAACATATATTTTTCAAAACATGATAAGTATAAGCAAATGAAGACAAGTATGTAGGCTGAAGACATAAAAGTACCAAGGCAATTAATGCCACATCTCTAGCATCAAACCAGCAAAGAAATTAATGCAACATACCTCATACATTTAATGCAAGCATACCAGCCATGCCTATTATACTAAAATATATAATCAACCTATACACGTCTCCTTTATATCATCCTTCTCCTCTCATTTTAGTTCAGCATCATCACTGAGTAAAATCTAAAATGAACACCATATTTGTAATGACCCCGAATATTATACAAATTTAAACTGATAATTAATTGGATTTTTTTGGATAAAAATTGTGAAATTAATTGATAAATTGGTTTCAGTTTCCCCCAAATTCCAATTAAATATGTATTAAATCATTTGAATTTGAGTTTATGTAAATGGTTTAAAGATAATCTGAATTTATAATATAAATAGGAAAATAAATAAATATCTTAAAATTTTAGTTATGCAAACTATAAAATAAATTCAAATGATATGTAAATTTTAGAACTTCCTTTATACTATAAAGTAACTAAAACAAAAGTATATATTTTCATTTAAGTTAAGTTTTATAACAAAGGACTAAAACACTAATTATAACAAGTTTGCATAAGCTTATAAAAACATGACAACAAATAAATATCTATAAAAAAAAATATAAAGCGTTAACAATACAAATGTAAGCTAAGGAAAGAATGCAAGGAAACAAAAAAAGTAAAAATAAGCAAACAAAATAAAGTTGCAGCCACTAAATAAAAACAAGCTAGGCAATGCAAATAAAGTATACGAAACAAATATAAATATGTATGTAGTAGCTTGCAAAATGAACAAAAGGAAATATAAAGATATATATGTGTATATCTATGAAAGCCTATAGAACAAGACAAGAAATAATATACAAAGTAAAAAAAATAAAAAAATAAATAAATGCTCAAGACAGTGCAACATATCTATGAGGCTTGCGAAACAGGTCAGTGCACATGCATTTATATCTATAAACAAGAGTTATATCAGCCGGCATAAGTTTGTAAGCAAATCAAGTTTGATATCAAAATGTATAACAAAAAGGACAAAGTAATTAATACATCACCTGTTGTACAAACAAAACATAATATCAACCTGTAAACTATTTTTATATATACATTCAAACAAAAATTAGGCAAGTATGAAGACAAGGAAGAAATATATATATAAGTATGAACAAGCCAAAGTTAATAAATGTTAGCACACAAACCATATCTCATCAACCACTGAAATAAGATATCTCAGCAGCCTCCCACTAACCAAACAGAGCATTGACAAAGTAAAATATTTATGTACAAGAAGAAAATATACACATATTAAATAATTCTAGAAAAATAATAATATGTATACATACAAACAAAAATAATAAAAGTAAATATATATATATAGAAACCAGGCAAGAACAAGTGAAAGAAAAATAAGATAAGTATGGCTTGCAAAAGAAGGAACAAATAAATATGTTATACAAATATCTTTAGACATAGTACAACAGCATTTTGATTGTGTAAACATAATTAGAAACCAAAGCATTTAATTTCCATCAACTCAGCCTACTATTAAGTAAATCTAGTCAAAGCAAAACCAAGAAAATAATTGTCCAGTTACTACCTTCCTATTATACAACTGTTCTCTTATTATATATGTGAGACCATTCTCTTTCCAGTTGGAGTTCGTTCAGCAAACATATAACAAAACTTTGAGGAAAAAATAGAAAAAAAGTGAAAAAGAAGTAACTTAGTTTAATTCAAACTAGAAATTTGACAAGAATTCAAGTGCAAAGCTGTTTCCAGGCCTCTGTTTCAAAACCCATCTGTGAGTAACTTTCTTTTTAAAACTTAAGTATCTTGATATCTGATTGCATATAGATTTCTGGAAATAAAATAGTATTGGGTGGATGTATTTGATTTAAGTCACTGTGTATTTACATGGATGTATGAAGGCATGCTTACTGTTGTGATTTATTCTTGCATGTTTCCAGTCTTAAGTTCTGATCAATTATCGTTACCTCAAAATCTAATCTATATTAAGGGTTAAATTTCAAACAAAATATGTTAGATGTATCATAGATTATAATTTTAAATTTTATTTAAGTTAAAAAAATTGGAAATACTTCTGGAAATCAAGGAAAGCTAAGCAAATTTAATGTGAGCCAAATTTCAAACATCTTGATTCATAAATTCAGGTATATAAACTGAATTCATATGTCAAAACATGATTTTTAAAGTAGAAATCATAATTTTTAAACCAAGGGAGAGAGAGCAGTTTGGGTTTGCTTTGATATCATAGTTTTATCAATTTCTGGTGATCGGCTGACTTGTGGACGTCGGAATTGGTTTGGTGGTTAGAGGAGTGATCATTGAAGCTAGGAAAAATATTGGATCAAGGATTTAAGCTATGTAGATTTTGGGATTTGGATTTAAAATCTGTAAACCTAGTTTTTAGCTATGATGGAAATTTGATCACCTCGGCCTCAATGATGGTTCGAGTGTTTTGATACTTCAGGTGGTAGGAGTTTGGGTGATGTCGAAGTCGAGGTCGGAGGTGGAAGCTCGCAGATGGTCGGCACGGTGTGGACGAGGCGATGTTGACAAGTTGGAGGCAGCAGAATTTCTGCGTTGCTAGGTTTTGGTTTGAACTCCTCGAATTTGATTTCGAGATAACTCGGTGGTCCAAATGTTTGGGATGGGTTGCGCGTTTGGTTTGTGACTTTGCAGAGATGGCCATTGATGGCCAGAGCCGCCGCGATGGTTGTGCAGGTGCACGTGGGTATCAGTGTGCATCAGGAGTGAAGTTGTGGGCTGAGAATGGTACTCAAGTTTGGAAATGGGTTGCTTCGAGTTTTGGGTGGTGTTCGAACGCGAGTTACCTGATAACATTTTTGCTTAGTTAAACTTTAAAACTACAGAAAAAAGAAGAAGAAGAAGAACGTACAGGGAGGCTTGAAGAAACGCACGGGGATTTGTTTGCTTTGCTCGAAACAGGAAGGGGCGCGACTCGAAGAAAATTTTAAGGGCCTCGGGTATGAGTTGTTTCCAGGTTAAACAAAACCTGTCTTGTTTGGAATTTTAATTAAGTTTCAAATGATAAACAAAGTTTTAAAAAAAAAAAATTCAATTTTTTTTTAAACTTAGTTTGTAAATAATCAAGGTTTAAAAATTTTTATATTGTTTAATTTGTTAAAAGTTTTGAATTTGAATTGTTTTTAATAATTTAAAAGGTGATTAAGCACTTAAGTGAAACAAAAAGAATTTGTATTTAAAATCAGGATGTGAATTTGTAAAGGAAAGAGTTAAAAAAAAAAAGAAATTTATTAAATCAGGTTTTATAAAATTCAAATGTTTAAATAAGTTTAACGTCTAAGCATACGTTAAATATGTAAATTTAAAAGAGAATTTGATTAAAACTCTTTCGAATTTCCTTTATAATAAAGTATTGGTTAACATGTGAATTTAAAATGGATAATTTAATCATTTAATTAATTAATGATTTGGATTAATTTAAAAAGTAATTAAAAGGGTTAAATCATTAATTAAAGTAAATAATTTGAGAAGAATGTATTTATTAAAGGTTAGTTAACGAGAGTGATTAAGAAATGATTTAAGGATTAATCACTTATTGAAATTAAAGTTGGATATTTTGATTAATTAAAGTTAATTAACCATGATCCATGACCCATCTGACTTAAATTAATCAGATAATTTATTGAGTTCACTTATGGATGTTTGAACCCTATTGATTGTTGAACTGTTTGATATTTCTGAGATGTTGTGCTTTGTGCTATGAATTGTTTTCAGGGTGATCTGTGATGAATGTAATTTTATTTATTCATAATGCATTCATAATTTCTATATATGAATCTGTGTATATAGATAAGTGTTATTGGGATATACCGCTTATCGATATTGGGTGATTGCGAATCTATGATGATTGAATGATGTTGCACTATTGTGTTAAAATCCTAGACCACACTTACACACACAAATATGGATTTCACGAGGAAATCGATTAAGTCATAGATTTTTAAATGATTTTTTTTAAATTGAACATTTAAATTCAAATGTTTTGGAAATGGATAGGGTTTAAAGTGAAAAGCTTTTGAAATGGAATTTCAAAGATGAAATTTATTTTGAATAACTTGATTGAGTTTTGAAATTTAAATATTCTGATTTAAATTTGAATTCAATATTTGAAATTGAATTCTATGATTTGGAAACTATGGGTTAGAAAGGTTATTCAACTTATAAATGAGTTTATATGGGTTAAACTATTTTAAAGGTATTGATTTAGAAAGTTGAATTTTAATTCAAAGGCTCTAACTCATGTAAATAAAATTTGATCTTTCTGAAATGAAAACTATTTGTTTTCAAATAATAAAAGCCTTCACGTAAGTAATGAACTTCTGAATTGTGTTAAAAAAGGATTTCAAGTTGAAAATAGAATGATTTTCCAAGTTATGGAAACGGTTGGAAGCTATATGTTAAATCTTTAAGTTAAAGAGTTTAAACGAGTTAATCCAATTGAAATGGAAATTGTTTTGAAATCCATAGAAATGGGATCTTTCTGAAACTGGGTGAACTTTGTGAAATAAATCTTTTGTTTAAAAAGATTTGAAATGGTAATTTGTTTAAACCATTTGAAAGAAAGTTTTGAATTTATTCGGTTGTGACTTAATTAAAATCCCATATCCATATGTTTTTAAATACTGTGCTCACTATTCGGTTTAACCGGGAGAGGACCTTTGTGTCATATATCCCATTCCGAATATGTGATACGTCGATATAGATAGCATTTGAAGACCAATGGTGAAGACCGGATATTTTTGAAAACGAAAGGACAACTCGTCGAATGTCTCTGCATCGAATGGCCCCGGTATAGAGACTCCATATGTGATGGGAAGTCCGGACGAGATTAGGGATTATCCGGATTTGCAAGGACTTCCTTTGAAGTGCCTTCGGTTCTGTTCGAACCCAGAACAGACTTGTATGGTTGTATGTCTGACACTACACTTTGAGATATAAAGCAGATTTCTTTCAAATACATTTCTGTTGGTGGCGGAGAATTTATTCTCTTAGCTTAACACCCTTCTCTGAGACGTACGAGCTCAAAGGTTATGTAGTTGAAGGTTATCAGCAATATACTCCCAAATTTGGTAGTGTGGCATGCTGAGTGCTGCTGTGTGTTGATGATCATTGTTTAATCATTTGTGATATGATCATTTGTTTGATCATTTATCTTTGTGATCATTACTTTGAACATTTTTTAACCCAAAGCATGGCTTTGTACCAAAGCGTAGCTTTGTGGACGAGACTGCATCGGGACCTCACACCTCGGAAATGGTCAAAACAGGAAAGATGCGGCAAGGTTATGAGGGTCGCGCCCTTTAGGGTGTGTCATTCCCTTCTGATAAAGGTTGGTATCATGGTATGGAGCCCAGATATTTACCTATGTGGTAGCTCCAATCTCATTTACTGTGTGGTTGTTGCTTAGAGGCGCCTCGGATAAAGGTCCCAGAGGATCGGGAAATGGCTTGCTCGAGTAGTAGTTACCTAGTTACAGAGGTAACCCGGCCTTGTGTTGGCAGAGATCCGGATAGGTTCTCGGGACGTCCCACCAGAGGCGATCCCATGTGGCAATAGGAAGTTCCTTAGCCTGACCATTTGTTGGAAATCCAATCAAAACAATACGCGCCTTGTACGGTTTTAGTTGTATTACCTGCCATGGAATGTGGTGGTAACCTGCTATTGAACATGGTAGATATAGTAGGCATACGATAATGGTCGTATGCTGGCTAAGATTAATATTCTACTTTCGAAATGCTTTTCTGCACTGTGCACTTATAATAATAATATCAAAGAAATTTTCTGCGTATTAAGCATGTTTGACTATCATAAGAAGAAATCTCCTCCAATTCTGCGTTTGCATTGTGTGTGTGGCGGGGGGTCTCATGGTAGTTTCATTTTCTAAAACATTGCGAATTTACTTTATAAATTCTCTTGTTGTTTGTTTTTTAAGATAAACTGTTTTTGTTACTCACACCAGTCCCATGACTGATCCGGAGTTTATTGTTCCTTTCCTAAACTCTGGGTGCTCACCATTTTCCACACGAGCAGTCTACAGTTGGGTTTTTCCAGATAGTTAGGTTCAGTGGATTATTTGGAGCTAGTTCAGTCGTTGGATATGACTGACCTTGCTTATCTTGGTACATCGTTATTAGGAGTCCGAGCTATTTCTGGATTGGTTCGTGGAGATGGAGTTGCAGTTTTGGAGTTCTCTCTTGAAGGCTATCTTAGAGTTATTTGTTCTGCTGTTAGTGTTATCTATTTTCTTTCCGCTGCTATTTTATTGTATCATATCTCTGATGTATATCGATATCTATTGTATTATCTGTTGTATCAGGATGTTGTATCAGATGTTGTATATTGATATTCATTATTTCTTCCGCTGTGTTGTTTACTTAATGGCGTTATAAGCTCCGGCGACTCAGGTCCGCCGTTTGGATCTGCGGCATTTGAATATAGGTGACATATTCGGTGCCAATTTTCGAAGGTCGAGTCAGGATCGCTACAAGTGGTATCAGAGCTGAGGGTTAAACTTTAGCTCAGGACTATAACACATTAAGTAACTCATTAGAGATAGGGTGAAATAAATCCTAGAATGAGCAATCCCTAAGATATCTGTTCGAATGTCTCAGTAAATTCTCTTACTATCCACTAATAGTAAGTATGAGTGCAAGGAGAGAACGAGATAGGGGACAGGGGAATACAACTATAAATGGTCAATGCCTGCGACAGTGGAAACAATCCTTCTCTATCAATTTCCTTTGTTTCGTTTTTCCAAATTCTTTTGATTGCTTCGTGACAGCTCCAGAAAGAAGTTTCGGTGTGATGATGGCCTTACGAATCGTTGTAGGAAATTCTTAGTTCGTGTCTTCGTCGATTTCTCATCAGTTTTGATTGAAACTTTAAATAAATTTGAAATTTGAAAATTGGAAATTTAAATAACATTGGGAATTTTTAAAATTTAGTTAAATCGATTAATGGAATATGAAAGATAAATTAAATTGAATTGATAAAACGATATCGTTTAAAACCAAATTTGAAATTTTATTGTAATTTCTTGTGAATATCGAAGTCCGAAGAGGGACAGTTTGGTATATATTTTGAGATGTTCCGACTTGAATTTGGAATCCATTCCTAGTATTCGAAAAGTTATAGAAGATTAAATCTATCTCTTTTGTTCAGCATCTCTTGTCAATTTTTCGATGGTTCTTGGTAAATAGAGGAAGAAGATTTGATATATGTGTATGGGACATAAACTCCAAATAGGCCAAAATTGTTTGTTTGGATGTATTGGTTTCTTTGTTTGCTTTGGTTGCTATGGTTGATAGATGTACTTTGGTTTCTAAACTAAAAGTTTTGAAATTATACCCAAAAGTAGACAGATATGTGAATACAATTTGAGTCCGGATATATTCTACAAACGGTTAGTTATCCCTTCAAACTAATCAGTGCTTTGCATATTTCATAGAATTTATGACCCGAGTATCATGTGTAGTATTGAATGAGTTCGTTCTCATATTGGTGATATTCTGATTTGGTAAGCCAAATTCAGAATAAATATATCCAGTTTGATTTGGAAAATTATTTCTTTATCTTGATGTATCTATCTCTGTGTTATTTTCGTGCCTGCGAATTTCGAGGACAAAATTCATTTCAGGGGGGAAGTCTGTAACGACCCCGAATTTTATACAAATTTGAATTGATAATTAATTGGATTTTTTGGATAAAAATTGTGAAATTAATTGATAAATTGGTTTGAGTTTCCCCTAAATTCCAATTAAATATGTATTAAATCATTTGCGTTTGAGTTTAAGTAAATGGTTTAAAGATAATCTGAATTTATAATATAAATAGGAAAATAAATAAATATCTTAAAATTTTAGTTATGCAAACTATAAAATAAATTCAAATGATATGTAAATTTTAGAACTTTCTTTATACTATAAAGTAACTAAAACAAAAATATATATTTTCATTTAAGTTAAGTTTTATAACAAAGGACTAAAACACTAATTATAACAAGTTTGCATAAGCTTATAAAAACAAGACAACAAATAAATATCTATAAAAAAAATAAAAATAAAATAAAATATAAAGTGTTAACAATACAATTGTAAGCTAAGGAAAGAATGCAAGGAAACAAAAAAAGTAAAAATAAGCAAACAAAATAAAGTTGCAGCCACTAAATAAAAACAAGCTAGGCAATGCAAATAAAGTATACAAAACAAATATAAATATGTATGTAGTAGCTTGCAAAATGAACAAAAGGAAATATAAAGATAAATATGTGTATATCTATGAAAGCCTATAGAACAAGAAAAGAAATAATATACAAAGTGAAAAAAAAATGCTCAAGACAGTGCAACATATCTATGAGGCTTACGAAACAGGTTGGTGCACATGCATTTATATCTATAAACAATAGTTATATCAGCCGGCATAAGTTTGTAAGCAAATCAAGTTTGATATCAAAATGTATAAGAAAAAGGACAAAGTAATTAATACATCACCCTGTTGTACAAACAAAACATAATATCAACCTCTAAACTCTTTTTATATATACATTCAAACAAAAATTAGGCAAGTATGAAGACAAGGAAGAAATATATATATAAGTATGAACAAGCCAAAGTTAATAAATGTTAGCACACAAACCATATCTCATCAACCACTGAAATAAGATATCTCAGCAGCCTCCCACTAACCAAACAGAGCATTGACAAAGTAAAATATTTATGTACAAGAAGCAAATATATACATATTAAATAATTCTAGAAAAATAATAATATGTATACACACAAACAAAAATAATAAAAGTAAATATATATATATGTAGAAACCAGGCAAGAACAAGTGAAAGAAAAATAAGATAAGTATGGCTTGCAAAAGAAGGAACAAATAAATATGTTATACAAATATCTTTAGACATAGTACAACAGCATTTTGATTGTGTAAACATAATTAGAAACCAAAGCATTTAATTTCCATCAACTCAGCCTACTATTAAGTAAATCTGGTCAAAGCAAAACCAAGAAAATAATTGTCCAGTTACTACCTTCCTATTATACAACTGTTCTCTTATTATATATGTGAGACCATTCTCTTTCCAGTTGGAGTTCGTTCAGCAAACATATAACAAACTTTGAGGAAAAAATAAAAAAAAAGAGAAAAAGAAGTAACTTAGTTTAATTCAAACTAGAAATTCGACAAGAATTCAAGTGCAAAGCTGTTTCCAGGCCTCTGTTTCAAAACCCATCTGTGAGTAACTTTCTTTTTAAAACTTAAGTATCTTGATATCTGATTGCATATAGATTTCTGGAAATAAAATAGTATTGGGTGGATGTATTTGATTTAAGTCACTGTGTATTTACATGGATGTATGAAGGCAAGCTTACTGTTGTGATTTATTCTTGCCTGTTTCCAGTCTTATGTTCTGATCAATTATCGTTACCTCAAAATCTAATCTATATTAAGGGTTAAATTTCAAACAAAATATGTTACATGTATCATAGATTATAATTTTAAATTTTATTTAAGTTAAATAAATTGGAAATACTTCTGGAAATCAAGGAAAGCTGAGCAAATTTAATGTGAGCCAAATTTCAAACATCTTGATTCATAAATTCAGGTATATAAACTGAATTCATATGTCAAAAAATGATTTTTAAAGTAGAAATCATAATTTTTAAACCAAGGGAGAGAGAGCAGTTTGGGTTTGCTTTGATATCAAAGTTTTATCAATTTCTGGTGATCGGCTGATTTGTGGACGTCGGAATTGGTTCGGTGGTTAGAGGAGTGATCATTGAAGCTAGGAAAAATATTGGATCAAGGATTTAAGCTATGTGGATTTTGGGATTTGGATTTAAAATCTGTAAACCTAGTTTTTAGCTATGATGGAAATTTGATCACCTCGGCCTCAATGATGGTTCGAGTGTTTTGATACTTCAGGTGGTAGGAGTTTGGGTGAGGTTGAAGTCGAGGTCGGAGGTGGAAGCTCGCAGATGGTCGGCACGGTGTGGACGAGGCGATGTTGACAGGTTGGAGGCAGCAGAATTTCTACGTTGCCAGGTTTTGGATTGAACTCCTCGAATTTGATTTCGAGATAACTGGGTGGTCCAAATGTTTGGGATGGGTTGCGCGTTTGGTTTGTGACTTGCAGAGATGGCCGTTGATGGCCAGAGCCGCCGCGATGGTTGTGCAGGTGCACGTGGGTATTAGTGTGCATCAGGAGTGAAGTTGTGGGCTCAGAATGGTACTCGAGTTTGGAAATGGGTTGCTTCGAGTTTTGGGTGGTGTTCGAACGCGAGTTACCTGATAACATTTTTGCTTAGTTAAACTTTAAAACTACAGAAAAAAAAAGAAGAAGAAGAACGTACAGGGAGGCTTGAAGAAACGCACGGGGATTTGTTTGTTTTGCTCGAAACAGGAAGGGGCGCGACTCGAAGAAAATTTTAAGGGCCTCGGGTATGAGTTGTTTCCAGGTTAAACAAAACTTGTCTTGTTGGGAATTTTAATTAAGTTTCAAATGATAAACAATTTTAAAAATAATAATAAATTCAAGTTTTTTTTTTAAACTTAGTTTGTAAATAATCAAGGTTTAAAAATTTTTAAATTGTTTAATTTGTTAAAAGTTTTGAATTTGAATTGTTTTTAATAATTTAAAAGGTGATTAAGCACTTAAGCGAAACAAAAAGAATTTGTATTTAAAATCAGGATGTGAATTTGTAAAGGAAAGAGTTAAACAAAAAAAAAAGAATTTTTTTTTTATTAAATCAGGTTTTATAAAATTCAAATGTTTAAATAAGTTAATGTCTAAGCATACGTTAAATATGTAAATTTAAAAGAGAATTTGATTAAAACTCTTTCGAATTTCCTTTATAATAAAGTATTGGTTAACATGTGAATTTAAAATGGATAATTTAATAATTTATTTAATTAATGATTTGGATTAATTTAAAAAGTAATTAAAAGGGTTAAATCATTAATTAAAGTAAATAATTTGAGAAGAATGTATTTATTAAAGGTTAGTTAACGAGAGTGATTAAGAAATGATTTAAGGATTAATCACTTATTGAAATTAAAGTTGGATATTTTGATTAATTAAAGTTAATTAACCATGATCCATGACCTTATGATTTAAATTAATCAGATAATTTATTGAGTTCACTTATGGATGTTTGAACCCTATTGATTGTTGAACTGTTTGATATTTCTGAGATGTTGTGCTTTGTGCTATGAATTGTTTTCAGGGTGATCTGTGATGAATGTAATTTTATTTATTCATAATGCATTCATAATTTCTATCTATGAATCTGTGTATATAGATAAGCGTTATTGGGATATACCGCTTATCGATATTGGGTGATTGCGAATCTGTGATGATTGAATGATGTTGCACTATTGTGTTAAACCCCTAGACCACACTTACACACACAAATATGGATTTCACGAGGAAATCGATTAAGTCACAGATTTTAAAATGATTTTTTTTAAATTGAACATTTAAATTCAAATGTTTTGGAAATGGATAGGGTTTAAAGTGAAAAGCTTTTGAAATGGAATTTCAAAGATGAAATTTATTTTGAATAACTTGATTTAGTTTTGAAATTTAAATATTCTGATTTAAATTTGAATTCAATATTTGAAATTGAATTCTATGATTTGGAAATTATGGGTTAGAAAGGTTATTCAACTTATAAATGAGTAAATATGGGTTAAACTATTTTAAAGGTATTGATTTAGAAATTTGAATTATAATTCAAAGGCTCTAACTCATGTAAATAAAATTTGATCTTTCTGAAATGAAAACTATTTGTTTTCAAATAATAAAAGCCTTCACGTAAGTAATGAACTTCCGAATTGTGTTAAAAAAAGGATTTCAAGTTGAAAATAGAATGATTTTCCAAGTTATGGAAATGGTTGGAAGCTATAAGTTAAATCTTTAAGTTAAAGAGTTTAAACGAGTTAATCCAATTGAAATGGAAATTGTTTTGAAATCCATAGAAATGGGATCTTTGTGAAACTGGGTGAACTTTGTGAAATAAATCTTTTGTTTAAAAAGATTTGAAATGGTAATTTGTTTAAACCATTTGAAAGAAAGTTTTGAATTTATTCGGTTGTGACTTAATTAAAATCCCATATCCATATGTTTTTAAATACTGTGCTCACTATTCGGTTTAACCGGGAGAGGACCTTTGTGTCATATAGCCCATTCTGAATACGTGATACGTCGATATGGATAGCATTGAAGACCAGTGGTGAAGACCGGATATTTTTGAAAACGAAAGGACAACTCGTCGAATGTCTCTGCATCGAATGGCCCCGGTATAGAGACTCCATATGTGATGGGAAGTCCGGACGAGATTAGGGATTATCCGGATTTGCAAGGACTTCCTTTGAAGTGCCTTCGGTTCTGTTCGAACCCAGAATAGACTTGTATGGTTGTATGTCTGACACTACACTTTGAGATATAAAGCAGTTTTCTTTCAAATACATTTCTGTTGGTGGCGGAGAATTTATTCTCTTAGCTTAACACCCTTCTCTGAGACGTACGAGCTCAAAGGTTATGTAGTTGAAGGTTATCAGCAATATACTCCCAAATTTGGTAGTGTGGCATGTTGAGTGCTGCTGTGTGTTGATGATCATTGTTTAATCATTTGTGATATGATCATTTGTTTGATCATTTATCTTTGTGATCATTACTTTGATCATTTGTTAACCCAAAGCATGGCTTTGTACCAAAGTGTAGCTTTGTGGACGAGACTGCATCAGGACCTCACACCCCGGAAATGGTCAAAACAGGAAAGATGCGGCAAGGTTATGAGGGTCGCGCCCTTTAGGGTGTGTCATTCCCTTCTGGTAAAGGGTGGTATCATGGTATGGAGCCCAGATATTTACCTATGTGGTAGCTCCAATCTCATTTACTGCGTGGTTGTTGCTTAGAGGCGCCTCGGATAAAAGTCCCAAAGGACCGGGAAATGGCTTGCTCGAGTAGTAGTTACCTAGTTACAGAGGTAACCCGGCCTTGTGTTGGCAGAGCTCCGGATAGGTTCTCGGGACGTCCCACCAGAGGCGATCCCATGTGGCAGTAGGAAGTTCCTTAGCCTGACCATTTGTTGGAAATCCAATCAAAACAATACGCGCCTTGTACGGTTTTAGTTGTATTACCTGCCACGGAATGTGGTGGTAACCTGCTATTGAACATGGTAGCTATAGTAGGCATACGATAATGGTCGTATGCTGGCTAAGATTAATATTCTACTTTCGAAATGCTTTTCTGCACTGTGCACTTATAATAATAATATCAAAGAAATTTTCTGCTTATTAAGCATGTTTGACTATCATAAGAAGAAATCTCCTCCAATTCTGCGTTTGCATTGTGTGTGTGGCGAGGGGTCTTATGGTAGTTTCATTTTCTAAAAGCATTGCGAATTTACTTTATAAATTCTCTTGTTGTTTGTTTTTCAAGATAAACTGTTTTTGTTACTCACACCAGTCCCATGACTGATCCGGAGTTTATTGTTCCTTTCCTAAACTCTGGGTGCTCACCATTTTCCACACGAGCAGTCTACAGTTGGGTTTTTCCAGATAGTTAGGTTCAGTGGATTATTTGGAGCTAGTTCAGTCGTTGGATATGACTGACCTTGCTTATCTTGGTACATCGTTATTGGGAGTCCGAGCTATTTCTGGATTGGTTCGTGGAGATGGAGTTGCAGTTTTGGAGTTCTCTCTTGAAGGCTATCTTAGAGTTATTTGTTCTGCTGTTAGTGTTATCTATTTTCTTTCCGCTGCTATTTTATTGTATCATATCTCTGATGTATATCGATATCTATTGTATTATCTGTTGTATCAGGATGTTGTATCAGATGTTGTATATTGATATTCATTATTTCTTCCGCTATGTTGTTTACTTAATGGTTTTATAAGCTCCGGCGACTCAGGTCCGACGTTTTGATCTACGGCATTTGAATAAAGGTGACATATTCGGTGCCAATTTTCGAAGGTCGAGTCAGGATCGCTACAATATCAAAACTTAAACAAAATTCAAACAAACAAACAACTTAAATCAATTTAACCTGAAGACTTAAAAGCTTCAGCAAGCAAAGAACTCAGGCCTGTTCAACATTATCAAGCTCTGTTCTTTCTTCTAAAAGCAAGGTGCTTAACATCACTTTTTAATTTAAAGTATATGTTATCTGTTGCATATTAATTTATGGACAATGGATATGTTTTGGTGTGAGTAAATGTTTTAAGCTCTGATGTTTTGATGTGGTTTAAACATTGTAATATGCACAGAAACAAATGCCTTTGCCTGTTAATCTTGTTTCCAGGTTATATAAAAAAAATGATCCTGTATAAAATCTTACTCCCCATCCTATGAATCTTGTTTGATCTCAGAATTCAAACCAAATTCGTTTGTTTTGACATGTCCTAAATTTGTAAAAAATGATACTAAGCAAAGTAAACTAAAGTTTCTCTGATAAATTTGGGTTTACAGGTAAAATTGAAAACCCGTTTGAAATTTAACCATCTTGTCCTTTTATTTTAGTTATATAAACTGGAAAGTTATAGAAAATAATGATTTTTGGAAGCAAAATCAGAATTTTTAACTTTGTAAATTCTGAGATAAGCAGAGATAAGTGAGTTTGGGACTTTTGTCGAATTTCGGTCATCGGCATGATGATGAGGGCCGTGGTTGTTCCTGGAGGTGGAGGAACGATTGGTGGTTGGGGGAAAAATAGCGTAAGGGCGGTCAGACCACGGCGGCGGCGGCGTAGGTTTAAAAATTTTAAACCTAGTTTTGACGCAGTTTTGTTTTGGCCTCATTCATTGTCTAGGGATGATCGAGTACGTCGTGCTTTGGGGAGATGGAAGCTGGGGTGTAGACGAGTTGGTGACGGGAGTTGCACGAATTTAGGTGGTCGAGGTTTCATGGACGACGCGATTTCCAGGTTTGTGTTGTGCTTCCATGCTTGTTCCAGGTACTGATTTGAACTCGAATTCGATTTGAGCTTTGGAGTGACGATCTGTTGATCGTGTTTAGATGTGAAGATGACCGTTGTCTTGAGAAGATCATCGTGGATGATCTGAAGTGGCGGTAGTGTTGGTGCACGTGCACAATGATGAGGGTGTGTCAGTAGTTGTTTGGGTTTCGTATACTTGAGTTTCTCGAGTAATTCGAGTCTTAGACTCGAAGTAATTAGTTTTTGGGCTCGAAGTCATCTAATTGATGTCTCGGGTAAGTTAATTACAGACTTTAAAACCTGCAAGTTATTTTTAAAGAAAAAGAAGAAGAAGAAGAGGAGGGTTGCGAGAAGACCAGGGGAGAGTCTCGGGAAACACGTGGGATTACTCGAAGTGTTACTCGACCCAGTTGTTGTTCCAGGCTTTTGAAAAAAACCTGGCAACAAATTGATTTTTGAACAATTTAATTGAAACTTAAATTTGAATGATAGATTTAAAACAAAATTTAGATCCAGTTTTAAGTTTAGTTTCAAATGAAACTGTTGAATCTTAAAGTTTTTAAAAAGGAATTTGGATTTTTAATTAAAATTTTAAACCAAGTCAAAATCAAAGTTTCAAATCTAAAATATAAAATATGGGCTTAAGGTTGATCATGAATCCAAATCTTGAATTTAAATCATTTTTGCAAATATAAATGTCGAACGAGTTTAAATGTTTTAAAGTAGATTTTAAAAGTGAATTTGTTTCCAAATAAATGAATAACTTGATAAAATTCTTTATAAAAGGTTTCTTGAAATAATTTGAATAAAAAAAAGTGATGAAGTGTTTAACTTAAAATTTGGAAGTTAAATAATCAATTTATTTTAAAGCTCGATTTCTCGTAATAAAATTAAGTAGATTAGTTTAAAAGCTTTCTCTTATATAAGTAATAAATGTTATTTTGTAACGTTTCGAATTTTTGTCCGCTCGAAAATCGACATCCATACTTCATATCGTATTCGAATGCCATAGATTCGACCGTTCAAATCCGATTCGCCGGAGCTTATAACAACATTAAGTAAACAACACAGCGGAATAAAAGAATAATACATTGATATACAGCTTTGATACAATATCTGATACAACAGATGATCCAATAGATGTCAATATACATCAGAGATATGATACAATAAAATAGCAGCGGAAAAGAAAATAGATGACATCTAACAGCGGAACAAAATAACTCTAAGATAGTCTTCAAAAGAGAACTCCGAGAACTGCAACTCCATTTCCAAGAATCAATCCAGCAGAAGCTCGAACCCCCCATCTCATATCACCAAGCTCAGCAAGACTGGTGTGGTCCAAAGACTGAACTCACTCTAGATAATCTACTAAACCTGACTATCTGAAAAACCCAACTCTAGACTGCTCGTGTAGAAAATAATGAGCACCCAGAGTTTAGGAAAGAAACAATAAACTCCGGATCAGTCGTGGGACTGGTGTGAGCAACAAAAACAGTTTATCTTTTAAAACATTCAACAAAAGATTTTCAAAGTCAATTCGCAATGCTTTTAAAGATGAGACTACCATAAGGCCTCCCGCACACACACACAATGCAAACGCAGAATCGGAGGAGATTTCTCCTTATGATAGTCAAAGATGCTTGATACGCATTAAAAGAAACATTTGATATTATTACTAGTGCATAGTGTAGGAAAAATTCATTTCGAAAGTAGAATATAAATCTTAGCCAACATACGACCATTATTGTATGCCTACTATAGCTAACCATGTTCAATAGCAGGTTACCGCCACATTCCATGGCAGGTTATACAACTAATACTGTACAAGGTTCATATTGTTTCTTTGGATTTCCAACGAATGATCAGGCCAAGGAACTTCCCATTGCCACATGAGAATGCCTCTGGATGGACATCCCCGAGAACCAAACCGGATCTCTACCAACACAAGGCCGGGTTACCCCTAACTGAGTAACAACTGACCGAATATGCCATCCCCCGGTCCTTTGGGACCTTTATCCGAGATCTCGCAATCAATTCACACAATCACAAAGTGTTTTCAACATGAGTAATTATCTGGGCTCCATACCATGATACCACCCTTTTCCAGAAGGAAATGCACACATCCTAAAGGGCGCTACCCCTCATAACCTTGCTGCTTCTTTCCTGTTTTGACCATTCACGGGGTGTGAGGCTCGACGAAGTCACGTCCACAAAAACATACTTTATACAAAAGCCATGCTTTGGGTCAACAAATGATCATAGAAATCATCACCAGGATAGAAGATCAAACAAATGATCCTATCACAAATAATCAACACAATGATCATTTCACAGCAACACTCAGCATGTCACAATACCAAATTGGGAATATATCGCTGATAACCTTCAACTATATAACCTCTGAGCTCGTACGTCTCAGAGAAGGGTGTTAAGCTAAGAGAATAAATTCTCCGCCACCAACAGAAATATATTTGAAAGAAATCGGCTTTATATCTCAAATTGTAATGTCAGACATACAATCCATACAAGTCTGTTCTGGGTTCGAACAGAATCGAAGGCACTTACAAAGAAGTCCTTGCAAATCCGGATATTCACAATCCCGATCGGATTTCCCATCACTTAGGGAGTCTCTATACCGGCGCGACTCGGTGCAGAAACAATCGATAGGTCATCCTATCGCTTTCGCAAATACCCGGTCTTCATCACCGGTCTTCAAATGCTATCCATAACGTCGAATCACATATTCGGAATGGGTTATACGACACAAAGGTCCTTTCCCGGCTAAACCGAATAGTGAGCACGATATTTCAAAAATAAATGGATAATGGGATTTCAATTAAGTCACAACTTATTAATTCAAACTTTCTTTCAAATGGTTTAACAAATTACCATTTTTCAATCTTTAAACAAAAAGATTCATTTTCACAACCTTTAACGGTTTTAAACAATTTTCACATTTTAATCTTTTAAATAAAAGATTCATTCACAGATTTTCCAAATCAATTTTCATTTCAATTTGATTAACTCGTTAAATCTTTAAATCAAAGATTTAACTTATAACGTTCAAAACAATTTCATTTCAATTTGATTTAAACAAATCATCAATTTAAATCTGTTAAAAATAAACAGATTTAATTCATAGCTTTCAAAAAGAATTCATTCATAACTTAGGAAAATCATTTCTCTATTCAATCTTGAAATTCCCCTAATTAACTGGAATCTCAGTTCTTATCTAAAGGTGTTTATCATTTGAAAACAACAGTTTTCATTTTGGAAATCTGATTCATTTATACGAGTTGAAATCCTTGGGTTAAATTCAAATTCCCAAAAATAATACTTTAAAAATGATTTAACTCATAATGACTAGTATAATATCATAAATCCTTAGTTTCAAATTATAGAATTTAATTTCTACTTTTGAATTCAAATTTAAATCAAATTTTTTTAAATTCCAAAACTTAATCAAGTAATTTAAAAATAATAAATTTTATTTTGAAATTCCATTCCAAAAGCTTTTCACATTTATTCCGATTCCATTTCCAAAACATTTGAATTTAAAAATTCAAATTTAAAACTATTTCAAACATCTGTGACTTAACCGATTTCCTCGTGAAATCCATATTTGTGTGCGTATGGTGTGGTCCAGGGTTTAACGCAATAGTGCACAACCATTCAATCATCACAGATCAAATACGACAATATATTCGATAAGCGATATAAATTATAACGCTTATCTTCCATTCACAGATTCACAGATAATACACAAATGTACATAAGTAAATGAGTAAATTTCATATAGCTCAATTCACAGAACAAGATATTACAGATCAGAGAGGACAATCTATTCAAGGCATCTCATAAAATACGATCATTCATAAGTAATTCAAGCATCCAATACTCATTTATAAACAGGATTTATTTATCGTTTAATCCTATGTAATTCAATTTATCTCCAATTAATTTAATTACTTATGAATTTATTATCCAACTCTGATTAGATTATTTTCATTAAGTAATTACATTTAAATCATTTATAATTGATTATCTAAATTATTTAATCCAATAAATCATTAACATTAATCACTTTAAATCAATTACTTAATAATCCTTAGTTAATTATCCTTATTAACTAATAATATTTCTTAATCACTTTCTTAAGAAATTATCTTAGATTAATTCATTATTAATCATCTTCATAAATCAGTATTTAATTCTCGTATAAATTTAATTCTTTTATAATCTTAATTATTTCTAAGGTAATTCGTTTACTTTATCAGTGGCTTTATTAACATTCGAGTGTATTTAAAACATTACACTTCTAAATTTTTAAAGCTTCTCAAAATTATTTAACAAAATTTAACACAAATTCTGAATTATTCATTCTAATTGGCTCAATAATTAATGGATTAGAAATCATTAAATCTTCATTTACTTAAGTTAAAACTTATTCTTGATTTAACATGTTCTTTACAACATGCTAGAAACATTGTTTTCAAATTCCCTTTCTAAATTCCTATTTAAATTTTGAAAATTAATTATATTACTAACTGCAACCTTAATTGTTAATTTTCTTTATGCTTAACTATAGTCATTAATTAATTAAAATAATTTGTTAAGAGTTAAAAATATCGTTAAACATTAACTTTCTTTCTTTTCTTTAAAAATATAATTCTGCAGTTTGGTGAAAATTTACCCGAGCAACCCTGAAAAAAACTTCGAGTTCAACCCCGTGAATTCCCCATCTCTCCCCGAGTCTCCCTGTACCCATTTCTACTTTTTTTTTTCTTCCTACAGCAAAGTTAAGTTTTAAACTAAAGTACACATTCAAGCATCAGGCCTATACACGCACGCGATCCAAAAACCCGAAGCAACTTCCAAATTTTCTCGAGCAAAAGCAAGCGGCGACCCAAACTTGCTTCTTCTTCTTCCACAACTTTCCAAACCCAGATACCACATTCACGCGTGCACGTGCACCCAGATTCTGGCCATCTATGGTTGCCGCCGAGGCCACCCCCACTGACCTCCTCTACTAATCTCGACCACTCATCTCCGGTGACCACATCAAAAACGAAATTCGACAACTTCGACCCCTACCTGCACTTGAACTACCATCAGGAAATCGCCTCTCGCCATCCCCCTGACCCATCAGAGACCATGAAAATTTGTCCAGAGCCACGCCAACATCTCACACGACTAACCCCTCTGGAGCGATCGAATAAAAATCCCTAACGAGAACGCGGTTCCACCGAGAAACCCATCAACCATAAACCCCGGTCGAACCCTAGATCGACCAAATTCTATCACCACAACACTTTATACATTCAGTTCATATTTTTCTCGAATCCACCGATGTACCAGCTAGCCTCCCACTGAATCGCGATCCAAACTTCACTATTGATTTCCCAGAACTGATGAAAATCCAAATTTTATTCAACTCAAAAGTTTCCCATAAATACTAGCTTAAAAATTTTAAGATGATCATCAAAAATCATGGATTCGAAGTACTAATTCATTCCTATAGTTAAAAATCAAAACCTTGACATTTGAAATTTTTGTTAAAAATCTGATCATCTCTGTTTTTTTTTTATATATATAACTACAAAACAAATGTTCATGAAACTATTTTTAAAATTAGCGTTTCTTGGTTATAATTATTTCTCGTTTAGAAATTTAGTCCTGAAATCATCTAGATAGGGTGAATTTGATTTTTGATAACAGGTTCCATAACCCTGTAACAATGAACAAGAACACATGACTGTATACAGTCATGTATACACAAGCAAATTCACAGCCATGCAACATACTGATATATAGTTATCAACTACACAAAATATATCTCAAGCATTAACTCAAATATCAAAACATATAAATATATTTGGGGTTTAGAAAGTTTGCTCACCGTGTTTATGATGATGAACAGAGGACCAGATTTTTTTCTGTTTTCATGAACTCTGAAGTTTTATCTTTGCTTGCTTGTAATTTGAGTTGAAACTTTACTTGAGGTTTGATGTATATAAAGAGAAGTATGCAGGCTGATATTTTATTTGTACAATGTGATATTATTTTTCTTCCTTCTGTACAAACTAGGTAGAGATTTGATAGTGGGTATGGAAGCTGATGATTTCAGTCATGGGCTAGAGATATAACATTATGTACTTGTTTGCTTTTACTTTATGTTTATATACTTAAACATATACTTGCTGTCCTGCTTCCTATTTTCTGGTTTATAGCCTACATACTTTTGCTTTTACCTATTTACACTTTAGTTTTGTTTTTAAGTGTACAAACTTATTTATTTTGTTTTGTTTCTATACTTACTTTTCATATTTGCCTGCATATTTATGTATTTGTTTTGTTATATTGACTTGTTTCATATGTTACATTGTATCTAGTTACTTTATTATTTTGTTTACTAAGATAAATTTTAACTTGCTTGATTTAATTTACAAGCTCTTGTATTTGATTTGTTACTTTTTTTTTCTTTTTTTTTGTCTTTTGTTTTGTTTTGTTTACTGTCATTTTTTTCTTAGATTTATATTTTATACTTTGCTTGTAGTTCATTTTACTTATGTATTGAATTCTAATTTAACTTTAACATTTATTTCTAACCATAAATTTATTTGAAACATTTATTGCTAATACTTATGTATTTGTTTGTTATTTTGTTTGTTTGGTTCGATACTTAACTTTTATTTACCTTTATTTATAACTCAAATATTTATTTTACTTCTATTTTTAGTTTAAATATTTATCATAAATTTTACTTTAAAAATTATTGTTTTACATTTCTCTTTGTACACATATATTTTATATAACTCAAATTATCATCATTTATAAAAATTTAAATCAATTTATTTATTTATTTTTATACTTGTGTCAATGTATATACTTTTGTTTTATTTATTTTGCATATTTATTTACAACTTTGTTTCATATTTAAATTTCGTTTCTTTTCTTTTCTTATGACTTACATATTAATTTTCAACTTAAATACTTATCGTCTTGTATTTTTATTTCTATTTATTTTAAAAACCATTTATTTAAGATTTTATCTCAAATCCAATATATACATATATATTTACATATATACAAATTTTCAAATTCATACGACTTAATATAATTTCTATTTGAATCGGGGAAACTTGCTGCCCTTTATAATCAATTTTACAATTTTTAATTCAAAAATTCATTTAAATTATCAATTTAAATTAAATTAAAATCTAGGGTCGTTACAAACTTCCCCCCTTAAAAGGATTTCGTCCTCGAAATTCGCAGGCACGAAAACAACAAAGATAGATGAAAGATAGAGAAATATCTTTTCAGATCAACTGAATATCAGTTCTGCATTTGGCTCACCAAATCAGAATATCAATAATAGATGCAAGAAATTATAATAAAATTTCAAATTTTGGTTTTAAACGATGTCGTTTTATCGATACAATTCAAATTTAGCTTCATATTCTATTAATCAATTTTAACTTAATTTAAAAAATTTCACTTTATTTAAATTTTAGTTCCAAATTTCAAATTTATTCATATTTATTAAAGTTCAAATCGAAACTGATAAGAAACAGATGAAAATACGAAATAAAGATTTCCTCCAACGATTCGTAGAGCCAGCATCACACCGAAACTTCTTTCTGGAGCTATCATGAAGAAATAAAAAGGGTTTGAAAAGACGAATCAAAGAATATTGATAGAGAAAATTATTTCCGTTGTTGTTACAGAGTATCGACCAATTACAGTCGTATTTCCCTGTCCCCTATCTCGTTTTCTTCTTGCACTCATACTCACTATCAGTGGATAGTAAGAGAATTTACTAAGGCATTCAAACGGATATCTTAAGGATTACTCATTCTAAGGTTTACTTCACCCTATCTCTAATGAGCTACTTAACGTGTTATACTCCTGAGCTAAAGTTTCACCTTAGCTCTGATACCAAATGTAACGTTTCGAATTTTTGTCCGCTCGAAAATCGACATCCATACTTCATATCGTATTCGAATGCCGTAGATTCGACCGTTCAAATCCGATTCGCCGGAGCTTATAACAACATTAAGTAAACAACACAGCGGAATAAAAGAATAATACATTGATATACAGCTTTGATACAATATCTGATACAACAGATGATCCAATAGATGTCAATATACATCAGAGATATGATACAATAAAATAGCAGCGGAAAAGAAAATAGATGACATCTAACAGCGGAACAAAATAACTCTAAGATAGTCTTCAAAAGAGAACTCCGAGAACTGCAACTCCATTTCCAAGAATCAATCCAGCAGAAGCTCGAACCCCCATCACATATCACCAAGCTCAGCAAGACTGGTATGGTCCAAAGACTGAACTCACTCTAGATAATCTACTAAACCTGACTATCTGAAAAACCCAACTCTAGACTTCTCGTGTAGAAAATAATGAGCACCCAGAGTTTAGGAAAGAAACAATAAACTCCGGATCAGTCGTGGGACTGGTGTGAGCAACAAAAACAGTTTATCTTTTAAAACATTCAACCAAAGATTTTCAAAGTCAATTCGCAATGCTTTTAAAGATGAGACTACCATAAGGCCGCCCGCACACACACACAATGCAAACGCAGAATCGGAGGAGATTTCTCCTTATGATAGTCAAAGATGCTTGATACGCATTAAAAGAAACATTTGATATTATTACTAGTGCATAGTGTAGGAAAAATTCATTTCGAAAGTAGAATATAAATCTTAGCCAACATACGACCATTATCGTATGCCTACTATAGCTAACCATGTTCAATAGCAGGTTACCGCCACATTCCATGGCAGGTTATACAACTAATACTGTACAAGATTCGTATTGTTTCTTTGGATTTCCAACGAATGATCAGGCCAAGGAACTTCCCATTGCCACATGAGAATGCCTCTGGATGGACATCCCCGAGAACCAAACCGGATCTCTACCAACACAAGGCCGGGTTACCCCTAACTGAGTAACAACTGACCGAATATGCCATCCCCCGGTCCTTTGGGACCTTTATCCGAGATCTCGCAATCAATTCACACAATCACAAAGTGTTTTCAACATGAGTAATTATCTGGGCTCCATACCATGATACCACCCTTTTCCAGAAGGAAATGCACACATCCTAAAGGGCGCTACCCCTCATAACCTTGCTGCTTCTTTCCTGTTTTGACCATTCACGGGGTGTGAGGCTCGACGAAGTCACGTCCACAAAAACATACTTTATACAAAAGCCATGCTTTGGGTCAACAAATGATCATAGAAATCATCACCAGGATAGAAGATCAAACAAATGATCCTATCACAAATAATCAACACAATGATCATTTCACAGCAACACTCAGCATGTCACAATACCAAATTGGGAATATATCGCTGATAACCTTCAACTATATAACCTCTGAGCTCGTACGTCTCAGAGAAGGGTGTTAAGCTAAGAGAATAAATTCTCCGCCACCAACAGAAATATATTTGAAAGAAATCGGCTTTATATCTCAAATTGTAATGTCAGACATACAATCCATACAAGTCTGTTCTGGGTTCGAACAGAATCGAAGGCACTTACAAAGAAGTCCTTGCAAATCCGGATATTCACAATCCCGATCGGATTTCCCATCACTTAGGGAGTCTCTATACCGGCGCGACTCGGTGCAAAAACAATCGATAGGTCATCCTATCGCTTTCGCAAATACCCGGTCTTCATCACCGGTCTTCAAATGCTATCCATAACGTCGAATCACATATTCGGAATGGGTTATACGACACAAAGGTCCTTTCCCGGCTAAACCGAATAGTGGGCACGATATTTCAAAAATAAATGGATAATGGGATTTCAATTAAGTCACAACTTATTAATTCAAACTTTCTTTCAAATGGTTTAACAAATTACCATTTTTCAATCTTTAAACAAAAAGATTCATTTTCACAACCTTTAACGGTTTTAAACAATTTTCACATTTTAATCTTTTAAATAAAAGATTCATTCACAGATTTTCCAAATCAATTTTCATTTCAATTTGATTAACTCGTTAAATCTTTAAATCAAAGATTTAACTTATAACGTTCAAAACAATTTCATTTCAATTTGATTTAAACAAATCATCAATTTAAATCTGTTAAAAATAAACAGATTTAATTCATAGCTTTCAAAAAGAATTCATTCATAACTTAGGAAAATCATTTCTCTATTCAATCTTGAAATTCCCCTAATTAACTGGAATCTCAGTTCTTATCTAAAGGTGTTTATCATTTGAAAACAACAGTTTTCATTTTGGAAATCTGATTCATTTATACGAGTTGAAATCCTTGGGTTAAATTCAAATTCCCAAAAATAATACTTTAAAAATGATTTAACTCATAATGACTAGTATAATATCATAAATCCTTAGTTTCAAATTATAGAATTTAATTTCTACTTTTGAATTCAAATTTAAATCAAATTTTTTTAAATTCCAAAACTTAATCAAGTAATTTAAAAATAATAAATTTTATTTTGAAATTCCATTCCAAAAGCTTTTCACATTTATTCCGATTCCATTTCCAAAACATTTGAATTTAAAAATTCAAATTTAAAACTATTTCAAACATCTGTGACTTAACCGATTTCCTCGTGAAATCCATATTTGTGTGCGTATGGTGTGGTCCAGGGTTTAACGCAATAGTGCACAACCATTCAATCATCACAGATCAAATACGACAATATATTCGATAAGCGATATAAATTATAACGCTTATCTTCCATTCACAGATTCACAGATAATACACAAATGTACATAAGTAAATGAGTAAATTTCATATAGCTCAATTCACAGAACAAGATATTACAGATCAGAGAGGACAATCTATTCAAGGCATCTCATAAAATACGATCATTCATAAGTAATTCAAGCATCCAATACTCATTTATAAACAGGATTTATTTATCGTTTAATCCTATGTAATTCAATTTATCTCCAATTAATTTAATTACTTATGAATTTATTATCCAACTCTGATTAGATTATTTTCATTAAGTAATTACATTTAAATCATTTATAATTGATTATCTAAATTATTTAATCCAATAAATCATTAACATTAATCACTTTAAATCAATTAATTAATAATCCTTAGTTAATTATCCTTATTAACTAATAATATTTCTTAATCACTTTCTTAAGAAATTATCTTAGATTAATTCATTATTAATCATCTTCATAAATCATTCTTTAATTCTCGTATAAATTTAATTCTTTTATTATCTTAATTATTTCTAAGGTAATTCGTTTACTTTATCAGTGGCTTTATTAACATTCGAGTGTATTTAAAACATTACACTTCTAAATTTTTAAAGCTTCTCAAAATTATTTAACAAAATTTAACACAAATTCTGAATTATTCATTCTAATTGGCTCAATAATTAATGGATTAGAAATCATTAAATCTTCATTTACTTAAGTTAAAACTTATTCTTGATTTAACATGTTCTTTACAACATGCTAGAAACATTGTTTTCAAATTCCCTTTTTAAATTCCTATTTAAATTTTGAAAATTAATTATATTACTAACTACAACCTTAATTGTTAATTTTCTTTATGCTTAACTATAGTCATTAATTAATTAAAATAATTTGTTAAGAGTTAAAAATATCGTTAAACATTAACTTTCTTTCTTTTCTTTAAAAATATAATTCTGCAGTTTGGTGAAAATTTACCCGAGCAACCCTGAAAAAAACTTCGAGTTCAACCCCGTGAATTCCCCATCTCTCCCCGAGTCTCCCTGTACCCATTTCTACTTTTTTTTTTCTTCCTACAGCAAAGTTAAGTTTTAAACTAAAGTACACATTCAAGCATCAGGCCTATACACGCACGCGATCCAAAAACCCGAAGGAACTTCCAAATTTTCTCGAGCAAAAGCACGCGGCGACCCAAACTTGCTTCTTCTTCTTCCACAACTTTCCAAACCCAGATACCACATTCACGCATGCACGTGCACCCAGATTCTGGCCATCTATGGTTGCCGCCGAGGCCACCCCTACATCACCACTGACCTCCTCTACTAATCTCGACCACTCATCTCCGGTGACCACATCAAAAACGAAATTCGACAACTTCGACCCCTACCTGCACTTGAACTACCATCAGGAAATCGCCTCTCGCCACCCCCCTGACCCATCAGAGACCATGAAAATTTGTCCAGAGCCACGCCAACATCTCACACGACTAACCCCTCTGGAGCGATCGAATAAAAATCCCTGACGAGAACGCGGTTCCACCGAGAAACCCATCAACCATAAACCCCGGCCGAACCCTAGATCGACCAAATTCTATCACCACAACACTTTATACATTCAGTTCATATTTTTATCGAATCCACCGATGTACCAGCTAGCCTCCCACTGAATCGCGATCCAAACTTCACTATTGATTTCCCAGAACTGATGAAAATCCAAATTTTATTCAACTCAAAAGTTTCCCATAAATACTAGCTTAAAAATTTTAAGATGATCATCAAAAATCATGGATTCGAAGTACTAATTCATTCCTATAGTTAAAAATCAAAACCTTGACATTTGGAATTTTTGTTAAAATCTGATCATCTCTTTTTTTTTTATATATATAACTACAAAACAAATGTTCATGAGACTATTTTTAAAATTAGCGTTTCTTGGTTATAATTATTTCTCATTTAGAAATTTAGTCCTGAAATCATCTAGATAGGATGAATTTGATTTTTGATAACAGGTTCCATAACCCTGTAACAATGAACAAGATCACATGACTGTATACAGTCATGTATACACAAGCAAATTCACAGCCATGCAACATACTGATATAGTTATCAACTACACAAAATATATCTCAAGCATTAACTCAAATATCAAAACATATAAATATATTTGGGGTTTAGAAAGTTTGCTCACCGTGTTTATGATGATGAACAGAGGACCAGATTTTTTTCTGTTTTTATGAACTCTGAAGTTTGATCTTTGCTTGCTTGTAATTTGAGTTGAAACTTTACTTGAGGTTTGATGTATATAAAGAGAAGTATGCAGGCTGATATTTTATTTGTACAATGTGATATTATTTTTCTTCCTTCTGTACAAACTAGGTAGAGATTTGATAGTGAGTATGGAGGCTAATGATTTCAGTCATGGGCTAGAGATATAACATTATGTACTTGTTTGCTTTTACTTTATGTTTATATACTTAAACATATACTTGCTGTCCTGCTTCCTATTTTCTGGTTTACAGCCTACATACTTTTGCTTTTACCTGTTTATACTTTAGTTTTGTTTTTAAGTGTACAAACTTATTTATTTTGTTTTGTTTCTATACTTACTTTTCATATTTGCCTGCATATTTATGTATTTGTTTTGTTATATTGACTTGTTTCATATGTTACATTGTATCTAGTTACTTTATTATTTTGTTTACTAAGATAAATTTTAACTTGCTTGATTTAATTTACAAGCTCTTGTATTTGATTTGTTACTTTTTTTTTCTTTTGTTTTTGTCTTTTGTTTTGTTTTGTTTACTGTCATTTTTTTCTTAGATTTATATTTTATACTTTGCTTGTAGTTCATTTTACTTATGTATTGAATTCTAATTTAACTTTAACATTTATTTCTAACCATAAATTTATTTGAAACATTTATTGCTAATACTTATGTATTTGTTTGTTATTTTGTTTGTTTGGTTCGATACTTAACTTTTATTTACCTTTATTTATAACTCAAATATTTATTTTACTTCTATTTTTAGTTTAAATATTTATCATAAATTTTACTTTAAAAATTATTGTTTTACATTTCTCTTTGTACACATATATTTTATATAACTCAAATTATCATCATTTATAAAAATTTAAATCAATTTATTTATTTATTTTTATACTTGTGTCAATGTATATACTTTTGTTTTATTTATTTTGCATATTTATTTACAACTTTGTTTCATATTTAAATGTCGTTTCTTTTCTTTTCTTATGACTTACATATTAATTTTCAACTTAAATACTTATCGTCTTGTATTTTTATTTCTATTTATTTTAAAAACCATTTATTTAAGATTTTATCTCAAATCCAATATATACGTATATATTCACATATATACAAATTTTCAAATTCATACGACTTAATATAATTTCTATTTGAATCGGGGAAACTCACTACCCTTTATAATCAATTTTACAATTTTTAATTCAAAAATTCATTTAAATTATCAATTTAAATTAAATTAAAATCTAGGGTCGTTACATATTTACATTTTTTTTAGGATTATAAATTAAAATTTTAAATTGGATTAATGTTTAAAAGAAATATTCATTTTGAATCTGGAATCTAAAATTAAATTTAAAGGTGTAATGTTTTAAATATACACTTAAATGATAATTAAATCATAAGTAAAGGAAATGAGTTATATTAGGGATAATTAAGGTTTTAAGTGAATTAATTAATAAGGGAATTGAAGAATGATTTATTTAATTTCTAAATAAATAAAATATATTATTCTATAATTAAAAATGAAATGATATGAATTAATCTAAGATAATTTTCTTAAGAAAGTAATTAAGAAAATGTTATTAGTTAATGAAGATAATTAACTAGAGATTACTAAGTAATTAAATTAATGTGATTAATTTTGATGATTTATTTGATTTATTTATTGATAAAGATTAATGGGTAATTAATGATTTATTGGTATAAGATGATCGCTTAATGGTAAGAAATTAAAGATTTAATTTCTTAATATGATTTGAAACTAGGGGTTAGATTAATGTGATTAAATAAAAATAATTTATTAATTAAGAAAAATAAATTAAAATGTTTGATCTATTCATATCAAATGATTTGTTCATATCAAATGATTTATTAAGAAACTAGGGGTTAACTAACCAGAGTTGGATAATAAATACATAAGTGATTAACCTAACTAGAAATAAATTGAATTAACTAGGATTAAACCATTAATTAATCCTGGGTATAAATGATTATTAAATGCTTGACTTCACTTATGAATGATGGTATTGTATGAGATGCCTTGAATTGATTGTCCCATCTGATCTGTGATATTTTGTTCTGTGGATTATGCTATGTATAATTTATTCAATTATTGATGATACATCTGTATATTATCTGTGAATATGTGAAAGAACGATAAGCGTTATAGTTTATATCGCTTATCAACTATATTTCTATGTTTTAATCTGTGATGATTGGATGATGTTGCACTATTGTGTTAAACCCCTGGACAACACCATACACACACAAATATGGATTTCATGAGGAAATCGATTAAGTCATGGATTTTTGAAAATAGTTTTGAATTTGAATTCTTAAATTCAAATAGTTTGAAATGGAATCGGGTTAAATGTGGAAAGCTTTTGACATGGAATTTCAAAGATGAAATTTATTTGAATAACTTGATAAAGTATGAAGTTCAAATAATTTGATTTAAACTTAAATTTAAGATTTGAAATTGAATTCTATGATTTGAAACTAGGGATTAAAGATGATATACTAGTTATATATGGGTTAAACTATTTTAAATGTATTGATTTGAGAATTTGAATTTGAATTCAAGGGCTTTAACTCGAGCAAATATAATTGGATTTTTCTGAACGAAAACTATTTGTTCTCAAATAATTAAAGCTTTGATATAAGAAATGAACATCCAATTTGTGTTAAAAAGATTTCCAAGTTATAGAAACGATTTGAAAGCAATAAGTTAAATCTTTGATTTAAAGATTTAACGAGTTAATCCAATTGGAATGGAAATTGTTTTGAAGTCTATGAATAGATTTTTGTGAAATAAAAATTTTTGTAATATAAAGATTTGAAATGGTAATTGGTTTAAACCATTTGAAAAGGAAAATTTTTGGGTTTTAAGTTGTGACTTAATTGAAATCCCATATCCATATGTTTTTAAATACTGCGCTCACTATTCGGTTTAGCCGGGAGAGGACCTTTGTGTCATATATCCCATTCCGAATATGTGATACGTCGTTATGGGTAACATTTGAAGACCGGTGGTGAATACCGGATATTTTCGAAAACGAAAGGACAACTCGTCGAATGTCTTTGCATCGACTGGTCCCTGGTATAGAGACTCCATATGTGATGGGAAGTCCGAACGCGATTAGTGAATATCCGGATTGCAAGGACTTCATTTGAAGTGCCTTCGGTTCTGTTCGAACCCGGAACAGACTTGTATGGTTACGTGTCTGACATTACATTTTGAGATATAAAGCATATTTCTTTCAAATACATTTCTGTTGGTGGCGGAGAATTTATTCTCTTAGCTTAACACCCTTCTTTGAGATGTACGCGCTCAGAGGTTATGTAGTTGATGGTTATCAGCGATATATTCCCAACTTGGTAATGTGACATGCTGAGTGTTGCTGTGAAATGATCATTGTTTGATCATTTGTGATATGATCATTTGTTTGATCATTTATCTTTGTGATCATTACTTTGATCATTTGTTGACCGAAAGCATGGCTTTGTACCAAAGCGTAGCTTTGTGGACGAGACTTCGTCGGACCTCACTCCCCGGAATGGTCAAAACAGGAAAGATGCAGTAAGGTTATTGGGGGTAGCACCCCTTAGGGTATGTGCATTTCCTTCTGAATAGAAGTGGTATCATGGTATGGAGCCCAGATACTTAGCTTATGTTGATATCGCAAATATATATATATATATATATATATATATATATATATATATTACTTTGTGATTTGTTGCTGGGGCCCCGGTTAAAGGTTGTTTACAACCGGGAGATGGCATACTCGTCGTGTCAGTAGTTACCTAGTTAGGGGTAACCCGACCTTGTGTTGGTAGAGATCCGGTTTGGTTCTCGGGGACGTCCTTCCAGAGGCATTCTCATGTGGCAATGGGAAGTTCCTTGGCCTTACCATTTGTTGGAAATCCAATTCCGAATACGAAACCCTGTACAGTTTTAGTTGTAGAACCTGCCATTTACTTATGGTGGCGCCCCACTGTTTAGATGGTAGCTATAGTAGGCATGCGATAATGGTCGTATGTTGGCTAAGATTTATATTCTACTTTCTAAATGTTTTTCTGCACTTTTCACTTATAGTAATAATATCAAGGAAATTGCGTATCAAGCTTGTTTGACTATCATAAGAAGAAATCTCCTCCAATTCTGCGTTTGCATTGTGTGTGTGGCGGGAGGTCTTATGGTAGTTTCATTTCCAAAAGCTTTGCGAATTTACTTTAAAATCTTTTGTTGATTTTTTTAAATGACAACTGTGTTTTTTACTCACACCAGTCCCATGACTGATCAATAGTTTATTGTTTCTTTCCTAAACTCTGGGTGCTCAAAATTTTCTACACGAGCAGTTCAGAGTTGGGTTTTTCAGATAGCTAGTTCAGTCTTTGGATGTGGACGAGACTTGCTTGTCTTTGCGTATCGTGATGTTGAAACGAGCTGCTGCTGCTGGAATTCTCTTTTGAAGACTACCTTAGAGTTATATTGTTCCACTGCTAGATGTTATCTATTTTACTTTTCCTCTGCTATTTCTTGTATCATATCTCTGATGTATATTGATATTCATTGTATCACTCTGTTGTATCAGATATTGTATCTGTGTCGTATATCAATGTATTATTCTTCTTTTCCGCTGTGTTGTTTACTGAATGTTGTTATAAGCTCCGGCGACTTGGATTTGAACGGTCGAATCTACGGCATTCGAGTACGATGTAAAGTATGGATGTCGATTTTCGAGCGCGAAAAATTTTTATCGTCACAAAGTGCTGCTATGTGTTGATGATCATTGGTTGATCATTTGTTGATTAAAGCATGGCTTTCGTGTAAAGCGTAGCTTTGTGGATGAGACCTCGTCGAGCCTCATAACCCGGTAATGGTCGAAACAGGAAAGATGCGGCAAGGTTTCAGGGGTAGCTCCTCTAAGGTGTAACCATTCCTTCTGGAAAAGTGTAGTATCATGGTATTGAGCCCAAATACTTAATCATGTGGGCACTGTAGTATCTATTTATTACTATGTGATGTTGTTGGTATAGAGGATCCTCGTATAAAGGTCCCAAAGGACCTGGGGTGGCATATCTGTAGGAATTACTCCCGGTGTAACGACCCAGAATTTCTTTCAATTAAAATTTGTATATTTAATTGATTTTAAATATTAATAAGTGAAATTTATAAGTCGAATAAATTTTATTTCGAATAATTGGATTTAATTGGATAATTAAATCGATAATTTAATAGTTGGAAATACAGAAATAATTGGAAATTGGGTTTAATATGATTAAAAATGATTTGTCAAATTTTATTTAATCATATTGGAGTTAGAATGATGTTATAGAACTTTTAAAATTGAATTTAAAGTTAATTTGTGAAAATTGAATAATTTAATATTTAATTATCGATCGAAAATAGTCATTTTTCAAACAGTCTCGGATTTCGACGAAACTAGTTTCATTAGGTCTGTAATATGATATTATTGTATGGTTTCAAAGTTTGTGTCAATCGGATTTACCGTTTGTCCGGGCAAGCCAAAACGCCTAGAAATTCATTTTAATCGGTTTAATTTAAAATTGATCGTTTATTGCCATAACTCGCACAGATGATCGAATTAGCCTCCGAAACATGTTCCATTGTTTTCCGAACTCGGGGTAAACCTTAGAAACGCCAACCGGCACGCTTCGTTTGGAGTTCGGAAAATTTCGGATGAAAAGTGTTCGTTGAATTTTCTATAAAAGCCCCTTTATATTTCATTTTTGCAAAAGAAAAAACTCTATGGTTTGAAAACGTTCAGGCCGCCTCCAATAAACATCAATGGCCGAAACTTTCCGATGTTCTTCCTTAAATTCCTTTCAATCCATTAGTTATTTGCATAAGTTGTTAACCACAACATTGTAGATCGTAGCGAGAGCTACGAGATCAATGGTCAAGATCGTAAAAGGAGCTGTAGATTGGTCGATAGGGGTGCGTTTATGCTCGATTTGTGCGCGTTTTTCTAGTAAATGGGGAGGCCGAGCTCTGATAGGTTCCAACCGAAGATAGCACTCGCGATGGGCAACAAGATGATGGTCTCTGATGTAGCTTTAGTGCAACGCAGGCGGGGCGGCATCAAGCCCTAGATGGCGGCATGTTGGGTTCTTGCGCGTGCGACTTGCCTGGGGGAAGAAGAAAGGGGGGGGGGGGGGCGAACGGTCTTGATTGGTTTGACTTGAAGGGGACGGCCTAGATCAAGTTAGGGTTAAAACTTAAAAAGAAAATTGTTATTTAGTTTTACTTTAATTCGTAAAACTTTAAAAATACATATCTTTGTCATACGAGGTCGGATTTCGACGAAACAAATTACATCGGATTCGTTTTGACGAGCACTATGCAATGGAGCTAGATTGGGGTCGTTTGGAGGTAGTGAAAATTTTGGGTAAAATTAATCGCACGATTAATTTTATTCGAAATAAAACGCGGAAACTGAATTTAAAGCAAGGTGAGAACTTCTCACTCAATCGAATCTGTTTCGAATTATATTTTAAATACTAGATTTAAAATTGCTTGATTGTATGTTTGAATGCTGATTATTATCTGTTGATGATTGAAATAGACATTAAGCACCGTTAGTAAGCAGAGGTTATTTATGAAAAACATATACCGCGATAATTTCACTGCAAAGTGAAATTGGTATTATATATGTACTTGGAGTTGATTTTCCCACATTATATAGCGGATGAGACCCTATTGCACCGCATCATAGCGGATAATATTTTATAAATCCCATATACCGTGATATTCCGTATTGGAACGGAATTGGTATTGTGCTAACATCTGTGGATGCAGGGAAACAGGTTGGAGGGATCCAACTGGATTCCTCACCAGTATTTATTTGATTACAGATATTGTGATATCAGGAAATTATTGTTAAGGACAAAATTACACAGCTTTTTAGACTCAAGGACAAACCTTCAATATTTTATGCTGAAGGACAACTTTCTGTAGGTATCTGTTTTTAGTTATTGATAGTAGTTTTTAGGTATCAGTTTGTAGTTATCGGAAGCAGTTTTTAAGTATCAGTTTTTAGCTCGGTAGCCGTTTTATTGTCCTTATGAATAATTTTGGAAAATGTTTGTCCTTATGAATAATTTTTGGAAGAATGTTTGTCCTTGTGGCAAAAATATTGAGATCGTGTCCTTGAGGCAAAAAATATACAAATCATTATCTTTTATATTAATTCCCTCTTGTGATATTTGATTGATTATCATGTCGATATATGATGTCGTGATTGACTATTTGGTGCTGTTGCATCATCGGATCCATTTTTGAAGTTTTAAAATAATGATTTTGATTTTTAAAAAGAATTTTAAAGTGATTTTTGAAAGTATATGCTTTATTAAATTTAGAATTATTAAAATAAATAAACATTAAAATTTTATTGTTATAAAAGATATATTTTTGGAAAATAGCACTTAAGTATGATTTTGGAGTTATATAAGTTTTAAATAATGTTTTGTAAATTATTAAAAGGATTGGGTTATTTAACTTGAGATTTTTGAATTATTATAAAGGTTTATATAAAAGATTTCTAAGATTAATATTTATAAATTAAAAATATAGGAATTGTGAAACGAGTTTTATTAAGTGTTAAAATGAAGTATAAATGGATTTCACAAGTGAATAAAATTTATAGATTTATAAATTGTGAAGTCATGAAATGAATAGATTTTGTAACATAAAAGATTTATAAATAATTAACTTATAAATCGAATTTTGGGTATAAAGTTGAGTTATAAATTGAATTGATTTATAAAAGGGATTATATAATTGAAGTTTTTATAAATAGAAATGGAATTTATAAACATTGTTTATAAATCCGAAATCAAGTGAATTTGATAAATGTAATATAGAAGGTTATTAAAGGAGATATATTCGCAATTTCGGATAGCGAATTAACCTTGAAATAAAATGTGTAGAAAATATTGAATTTGGTTAGTGGAGTATATTCACGATTTTGGACAGTGAATATATTATTAAATAAAATGGAAATGTTTTGGGAAAGTGATGTTTTAAATAGAATCAAAACGATTTTAAAGATGTTTTATCGAAACCATAGATTTCAGCATTCATTGTTGAAATAGACGTTTTCGAGAAATAGAAGGAAATGGTGGACTATAACACTGCTGTTATAGTAAATAATTTCGGACGGGAAATGTTTTATATATTATTGGGATTTATATATCTATTTTAATTCCGAATCCATATACTAGTGATTTTGGGTTATCGTAACGATGTTTTACGCAACATTCGTTTTGGCCCAAATAAATGTGTTTAAGAGAATGTTTTTTCCTTAAAGAATGAAATATATACTTAATTTTGATTTAAGTATATTGAATATTTTCCAAGTGTTGAAAACAAATGGATTTGTGAATTACTTATTATTATTATTAAATAAGTATGGCAACGTTTTCCAATATGAAGTGAATATTTTGAGATTTTATCTTTTAAAGATAAATTGAAAATGAATATTAGAAATCGATTTGGAAATCGTATATTCATAGATATTTTGGGAATTGTAAATTCACTATGGAATTTATAAAAGGAAAGGAAATTTGTTTAAAAATAAACGTTGATTTATTTTTGAAGTGTGCGGAATAAATTTACGAATTTGGAACGTAAATATAAAGTAAATCGGTAAGGATTTATTTAATTGGTTTAAATGAACCATGTTGAAATGAAAGTATTTCGGCATAAGGAAAATGATTGAAATTTGTTTTCAAAAGCGGTAAAGGTGAAAAGTGATTTGAAAATTTGTTTTAAAATGTTGAAGTGTGGAAAATATATATCTTGTAAAGATATTTTGGAAAATAAATAATTTGGAAAATTATTTGGAATCTGGCGAGGTTGAGTATACCTATTGATAGTTAAATAACCGACTATCAATATTTACCTTCGAATGGGTATTTGTTGTTATTTGCTTGAATATGAATGCCAGGCTTATTTTTGAATAAGCGCTCATTATTCGGGTTAGCCGGGAAAGGACCTTGGGGTCGTATAACCCATTCCTAATATGTGATACGTCGTTATGGATTGCATTTGATGACCAGTGTTGAAGACCGGATATTTGTGAAAACGGAAGGATTACCGTCGAATGTTTCTACATCGGCTAATCTCCGATATAGAAATTTATTACCCTTTGTGATGGGAAGTCCGGTCGTGATTAGTGAATATCTGGATTGCAAGGACTTCTTTGGAAGTGCCTTCGGTTCCGTTCGATCCCGGAACGGACTTGTATGGATGTGTGTCTGAAGTTACAATTTGAGATGTAAAGCTGGTTTCTATCAAATATATTTCCGTTGGTGGCAGAGAATTTATTCTCTTAGCTTAACACCCTTAGAGGTTATGTAATTGATGGTTACTAATGATACATTCCCAAATTGGTAATGTGGTATACGAAGTGCTGTTGAGCATTTGATGATCAAAGCATAGCTTTTGTATAAAGCGTGGCTTTGTGGACGAGACTTCGTCGGACCTCACACCCCAGAAATGGTCAAAACAAGAAGGATGCGACAAGGTTATTAGGGGGTAGCGTCCCTTTAGTGTATGTCATTCCTTCTGGATAGAGGTTGTATCATGGTATGGAGCCCAAATACTTAACCTATGTTGTTGCTGCAAATTTACTGCTTTTTGGTTGTTGGAATCGAGGATCCTCGGATATAGATTGGTTACGATCGAGGAATGACATATTCGTGTCAGTAGTTACCCAGTTTGAAGGGTAACCCGGCCTTGTGTTGGCAGAGATCTAACCGTAACGTTAGGTTCTCGGGTCGTCTTTCCAGAGGCGTACCCATTGGCAATGGGAAGTTCCTTGGCCTGACCATTTGTTGGAAATCCAAAGAAACAATACGATCTTGTATGGTTTTAGTTGTAGAACCTATCATTCACTTGTGGTGGCGCCCCACTGTTTGGGTGGTAGCTATAGTAGGCATAAGTGCGAAATGCCTATGCTGGCTAAGATTTATATCTTTACTTTCGAAATGTTTTCTACACTATGCACTATTAATAATATCAAATGTTTCTTTTTAATGTGTATCAAGCATCTTTGACTATCATAAGGAGAAATCTTCTCCGATTCTGCGTTTGCATTGTGTGTGTGTGCGGGAGGCCTTATGGTAGTCTCATTTTCTAAAAAAGCATTGCGAATCTATTTTAAAATTATCTTGTTCTTTGTTTTAAAGATAAACTGTTTTAAGTACTCACACCAGTCCCATGACTGACTCGGAGTTTATTGTTTTTCTTCCTAAACTCTGGGTGCCCACCAATTTCCACACGGCCAGTCAAGAGTTAGGTTATCAGGATATTCTGAAATTCAGGAGTTGCTGGAGGCAACCTGGATGGCATGGCGTATTTACTATAGTATTTCTTTTCCGCAGTTTGTTGTTGTACACTCTGATGATGTAATGTAATGTAATAACTGATATAGTTTTTTGTTTAATGATTATTCATTTATCTATTATATGTTGTTCTGCGATTGTGAGATTCTGATATTGTTCTGTTGTTTCTTTCTGTTCTGTTCTATCTTTTTCTCTCTTCTTCTATCTTTTCTTCTTCTTTAACCATAATGGTTCGTATTTCCGTTCATCTTGAGTTAATCAGTTGAGATTAGTGTCTATACAAGGAGTACGGATTTGCGAACTATTACATTTGGTATCAGCGCATATGGTTAAGCGACAACCATGGCTCTATTTGGTGTTACTCATTAGAGATAGAGTCAGTAGTACTCTAGAATGAGTTTGAGTGTAATAATAGATACGAGCGCGTATTTGTTAATGGATATAAAATTGTTTTATATTGTGATGATTGGTTTGTTGAGTGGTATATGGATTCTGGTCCACACGAGTAATTAACGTTTGTTGATAGGGATCTCTAAACACTTGTGCAGAACAATTTGACATGATATTGTTTTAAATTGGGTAAATGAAATAATTTTACCTTGATTATATTCTTTTTATAAAGGAATAATTTTTCAGAATTATTAAAGTGTATATACATTGATTGTTTGGTTGTTGAAAATATAAGATATATGCAAGTTAATAAAAGTTGTTTGAATAAGTTAAATGAAACATATTGTAAAAGAATGAATCGTATAAGCAAATGAATTATAAGTATGGAAGTTATAATTAAAATGATTTACAATTGTCAAATAATCTTATATATAAGAAGTAAGATTATATAAGTAAAAGGTTTATAAATGTGATCTATAATCTGAAAATAAAATTCCAGAGAAGTGTTTGAAAGGATTTGATATTTTGGAAAATTGTTTTGGAGAAATTAAAACTCTAATCTCTTTCTGGTCGCTGGGAAATAATTCCGATGATGATTGCAACATCATTAGTGTTCATTTTCGGGTTTCCAAAAAAGGAATTGCTGCCAGATAATTTTAAATGAAAGTTGTTTGGAAAATTTGGATTTGGTTTTGGAAATTCAAAAGATATTTGAATTGATTTCAAAAAAAATGGTTTTGAAAGGTTGAAAAGACTTTGGAATCCTATTTAAAATATTTATGGGAATGATAAATGAGTTGATAAATTATACAATTTGAATTCTGATAGAATAAATTTAACTTAAAGGATGGAGTTAAATTAAAGTAAGTATAAGTAAATCAATAAAATCCAAGTGGTAATTGTTGAATATAAGTTGTATAACTTATGAAATGAGAAAATGAAAGCGAAACAAATTGTTAAAAATGGTTAAACAATTTTGTTAAGCAAAATAAATCTGAATTTGAACAAGTGATGAAAATTTGACTTTGGTAAAAGTAAATGGAATTTACTTTAGAAATAAAATCTGAATTGGATTTATAAGTGGAAATTTGGAATGGAATATAACTTAAATAATGTTGAATAAAGTTGATTTTGGTATCGAAGTAAATTAATAAAGTGAATTAAAAGAATTTGAACTTGAGTTATATAAATGAAATTCAACTTATATTGTTAAAGGAATTAGCAATTGAATTAATTAATGGATTGAATGTTAATCAATCGAATGTAAAAGAATTAATATGGGATAATGAATGTAAGTGTAAATTCATTAAAAGCTAATGTTATTAAGAAATTGAATAAATTGAATGGAAGTCGATTTAATATCGACCAATTGGAGTTAAAAGGTGTTAAACCAAATAGAATGTAAATTTAATAATTTGGTTATAATGGTTGTGATTTGGTTGTTATATGATTGTTAATTAATCGTGTATATTTCATTAAGTGTTAATGAAGTTGAATTGATAAAATTGAAAGCTATGTAACTGAATTCAAATTGGAAGTTAAGTGAATCTTAAATAGAATTGAATTTTATTTGTAAGTGAACCAACTTGAATATGAATAAGTGAATGTTAGTAAAAACATCCAATGTTAATGAATCAAATGTGATTCAAATTGGAATGCCAATTCATTGAATATTAATGAGAATATGAATGAATATTTATTTGGTTAGTTGGATGATAGTTGGATGATGGTTGGGTTGTTGTTTTGATTGCATTTGCTATATTGGCATATATAGTTGTTGATATATGTTGTATATTGATGTTATTTTCATATATGCATGTTTCCCATTGTTTATTGAGTGTTTAGTAGGTGCGGATGGCGTTTGCTTCGCATTTGGAGCTCGCTTTCGTGCTATATTAGCTGTATACGCTCGCTAACAATAAATAAGGTACTTATCTCGGATTACCTAACGTACTTTTACACTTTTTCCCTGTGGGATGCCTCATCACTTGATGAGATGTATATTTATGATATATACACTGTCATTTTTTTTGGATCGAGCCGCCCAAAGGAGCCTCTGGCGAATTTTTTCGAAAATTTAAGGCATTAGAATATTTTTGAGAAAATTGGGAAATTTTTGAAAACTAAGTTTGGATTTGGAAACTTAGTAAATATTTTGTATGGAGTTTAACTATGAATTTTGGGAAAGTTAAACACTTAAGAGATTTGAAAATCCTATTTGAATGGTTTGTTTTGGAAAGTTAATGGATTATGTAACGTTTCTTACTTGGTAATTTCGAGGACGAAATTCTTTTAGGGGGGAAGTTTGTAACGACCCAGAATTTCTGTCAATTAAAATTTGTATATTTAATTGATTTTAAATATTAATAAGTGAAATTTATAAGTCGAATAATTTTTTTTTTCGAATAATTGGATTTAATTGGATAATTAAATCGATAATTTAATAGTTGAAAATACAAAAATAATTGGAAATTGGGTTTAATTTGATTAAAAATGATTTGTAAAATTTTATTTAATCATATTGGAGTTTGAATGATGTTATAGAACTTTTAAAGTTGAATTTAAAGTTAATTTGTGAAAATTAAATATTTTAATATTTAATTATAGACTGAAAATAGTCATTTTTCAAACAGTCTCGGATTTCGATGAAACCAGTTTCATCGGATCTGTAATGTGATATTATTGTATGGTTTCAAATTTTGTGTCAATCGGATTTACCATTTGTCCGGGGCAAGCCAAAACGCGTAGAAATTCGTTTAAATCGATTTAATTTAAAATTGATCGTTTATTGCCGTAACTCGCACAGATGATCGAATTATTCTCCAAAACATGTTCCATTGTATTCGGAACGCGGGGTAAACCTTAGAAACGCCAACCCGCACGCTTTGTTTGGAGTTCGGAAAATTTCGAATGAATAATGTCCGTTGAATTTTCTATAAAAGCCCATTTATATTTATTTTTGCAAAAGAAAAAAACCCTAGGGTTTGAAAATGTTCAGGCCACCTCCAATAAACAATAATGGCTGAAATTTGCCAATGTTCTTCTTCAAATTCCTTCCAATCCATCAGTTATTTGCAAAAGTTGTTAACTACAACATTGTAGATCGTAGCGAGAGCTACGAGATCAACGGTCAAGATCGTAAAAGGAGCTGTAGATTGGTCGATAGGGGGCGTGTTTGTGCTCGGTTTGTGCGGGTTTTTCTAGTAAATGGGAAGGCTGAGCTCTGAGAGGTTCCAGCCAAAGATAGCACTCGCGATGGTAACCGAGGTGATGATCTCTCATCTAGCTTTAGTGCAACGCAGGCGGGGCGGCATCAAGCCCTAGATGGCAGCACGTTGGGTTCTTGCGCGTGCGACTTGCCTGGGGGAAGAAGAAGGGGGGGGGGGGGGCGAACAGTCTTGATTGGTTTGACTTGAAGAGGACGGTCTAGATCAAGTTAGGGTTAAAACTTAAAAAGAAAATTGTAATTTAGTTTTATTTTAATTTGTATAACTTTAAAAATACATATCTTTGTCGTACGAGGTCGGATTTCCACGAAACGAATTACGTCGGGTTTGTTTTGACGAGCAATACGCAATGGAGCTGGATTGGGGTCGTTTGGAGCTAGTGAAAATTTTGGGTAAAATAAACGCACGTTTAATTTTATTCAAAATGAAACCGGAAACTGAATTGAAAGCAAGGCGAGAACTTCTCATTCAATCGAATCTGTTTTGATTTATATTTTAAATAGTTAGATTTAAAATTGCTTGATTATGTTTGAATGTTGATTATTATCTGTTGATGATTGAAATAGACATTATGCGCCGTTAGTAAGCGGAGGTTATTTATTAAAAACATATACCGCGATAATTTCACTACAAAGTGAAATTGGTATTATATATGTACTTGGAGTTGATTTTCCCGCATTATATAGCAGATGAGACCCTATTGCGCCCCATAATAGCGGATAATATGTTATAAATCCCATATACCGCGATATTCCGTATTGGAACGGAATTGGTATTGTACTAACATCTGTGGGTGTAGGCAAGCAGGTTGGAGGGATCCAACTGGATTCCTCACCAGTATTTATTTGATTACAGATATTGTGATATTTGATTGATTATCATGTCGATATATGATGTCGTGATTGACTATTTGGTGTTGTTGCATCATCGGATCCATTTTTGAAGTTTTAAAATAATGATTTTGATTTTTAAAAAGAATTTTAAAGTGATTTTTGAAAGTATATGTTTTATTAAATTTTGAATTGTTAAAATAAATAAACATTAAAATTTTATTGTTATAAAAGTTATATTTTTGGAAAATAGTACTTAAATATGATTTTGGAGTTAAATAAGTTTTAAATAATGTTTTGTAAATTGTTAAAAGGATTGGGTTATTTAACTTGAGATTTTTGAATTATTATAAAGGTCTATATAAAAGATTTCTAAGATTAATATTTATAAATTAAAAATATAGGAATTGTGAAACGAGTTTTATTAAGTGTTAAAATAAAGTATAAATGGATTTCACAAGTGAATAAAATTTATAGATTTATAAATTGTGAAGTCATGAAATGAATAGATTTTGTAAAATAAAAGATTTATAAATAATTAACTTATAAATCGGATTTTGGGTATAAAGTTGAGTTATAAATTGAACTGATTTATAAAAGGGATTATATAATTGAACTTTTTATAAATAGAAATGGAATTTATAAACATTGTTTATAAATCCGAAATCAATTGAATTTGATAAATGTAATATAGAAGGTTATTAAAGGAGATATATTCGCGATTTCAGATAGTGAATTATCCTTGAAATAAAATGTGTAGAAAATATTGAATTTGGTTAGTGGAGTATATTCACGATTTTGGATAGTGAATATATTATTAAATAAAATGGAAATGTTTTGGGAAAGTGATGTTTTAAATAGAATCAAAACGATTTTAAAGATGTTTTAAAGTGTATTAATTATCGAAACCATAGATTTCAGCATTCATTGTTGAAATAGACGTTTTCGAGAAATAGAAGGAAATGGTGGACTATAACACTGTTGTTATAGTAAATTATTTCCGAAGGGAAATGTTTTATATAGTATTGGGATTTATATATCTATTTTAATTCCGAATCCCAATACTAGTGATTTTGGGTTGTCGTAACGATGTTTTACGCAACATTCGTTTTGGCCCAAATAAATGTGTTTAAGAGAATGTTTTTTCCTTAAAGAATGAAATATATACTTAATTTTGAGTTAAGTATATTAAACATTTTCCAAGTGTTGAAAATAAATGGATTTGTGAATTACTTATTATAATTATTATTAAATAAGTATGGAAACGTTTTCCAATATGAAGTGAATATTTTGAGATTTTATCTTTTAAAGATAAATTGAAAATGAATATTAGAAATCGATTTGGAAATCGTATATTCATAGATATTTTGGAATTGTTAATTCACTATGGAATTTATAAAAGGAAAGGAAATTTGTTTAAAAACAGGTGTTGATTTATTTTTGAAGTGTGGGAATAAATTTACGGATTTGGAACGTAAATATAAAGTAAATCGATAAGGATTTATTTAATTGGTTTAAATGAACCATGTTGAAATGAAAGTATTTCCGCATAAGGAAAATGATTGAAATTTGTTTTCAAAAGTGGTAATGGTGAAAAGTGATTTGAAAATTTGTTTTCAAATGTTGAAGTGTGGAAAATATATATCTTGTAAAGATATTTTGGAAAATAAATAATTTGGAAAATTATTTGGAATCCGGCGATGTTGAGCATACCTATTGATAGTTAAATAACTGACTATCAATATTTACCTTTGAATGGGTATTTGTTGTGATTTGCTTGAATTTGAATGCCACACTTATTTTTGAATAAGCGCTCACTATTCGGGTTAGCTGGGAAAGGACCTTGGGGTCGTATAACCCATTCTGAATATGTGATACGTCATTATGGATTGCATTTGATGACCGGTGTTGAAGACCGGATATTTGTGAAAACAGAAGGATTACCGACGAATGTTTCTGCATTGGTTGATCTTTGATATAGAAATTTATTACCCTTTGTGATGGGAAGTCCGGTCGTGATTAGTGAATATCCGGATTGCAAGGACTTCTTTGGAAGTGCCTTCGGTTCCGTTCGATCCCGGAACGGACTTGTATGGATGTGTGTCTGACGTTACAATTTGAGATGTAAAGCTGGTTTCTATCAAATATATTTTCGTTGGTGGCGGGGAATTTATTCTCTTAGCTTAACACCCTTAGAGGTTATGTAGTTTATGGTTACTAGTGATACATTCCCAAATTGGTAATGTGGCATACGAAGTACTATTGAGCATTTGATGATCAAAGCACAGCTTTTGTATAAAGCGTGGCTTTGTGGACGAGACTTCGTCGGACCTCACACACCGGAAATGGTCAAAACAGGAAGGATGCGGCAAGGTTATTTGGGGGCAGCGCCCCATTAGTGTATGTCATTCCTTCTGGATAGAGGTGGTATCATGGTATGGAGCCCAGATACTTAACCTATGTTGTTGCTGCAAATTTATTGCTTTGTGGTTGTTGGAATCGAGGATCCTCGGATATAGATCGGTTACGATCGGGGAATGACATATTCGTGTCAGTAGTTACCCAGTTTGAAGGGTAACCCGGCCTTGTGTTGGCAGAGATCTAACCGTAACTTTAGGTTCTCGGTTCGTCTTTCCAGAGGCATACCCATGTGGCAATGGGAAGTTCCTTGGCCTGACCATTTGTTGGAAATCCCAAGAAACAATACGATCTTGTACGGTTTTAGTTGTAAAACTTATCATTCGCTTATGATGGCGCCCCACGGTTTGGAGGTAGCTATAGTAGGCATAAGTGCAAAATGCCTACGCTGGCTAAGATTTACATCTTTACTTTCGAAATGTTTTCTACACTATGAACTATTAATAATATCAAATGTTTCTTTTTAATGCGTATTAAGCATCTTTGACTATCATAAGGAGAAATCTCCTCCGATTCTGCGTTTGCATTTTGTGTGTGTGCGGGAGGCCTTATGGTAGTCTCAGTTTCTAAAAAAGCATTGCGAATCTATTATAAAATTATCCTGTTCTTTGTTTTAAAGATAAACTGTTTTAAGTTCTCACACCAGTCCCATGAATGACTCGGAGTTTATTGTTTTCCTTCCTAAACTCTTGATACCCACCAATTTCCACACGGGCAGTCAAGAGTTAGGTTATCAGGATATTCTGGAATTCAGGAGTTGCTGGAGGCAAGCTGGTTGGCATGAAATATTTACTAGTATATAGTATTTCTTTTCCGTTGTTTGTTGTTGTACACTCTGATGATGTAATGTAATAACTGATATAGTTCTTTGTTTAAAGATTATTCATTTATCTATTATATGTTGTTCCGCTGTGATTGTGAGATTCTAATATTGTTCTGTTATTTCTTTCTGTTCTGTTCTATCTTTTTCTTCTTCTTCTATCTTTTCTTCTTCTTTAACCATGATGGTTCGTATTTCCGTTCATCTTGAGTTAACCAATGGAGATTAGTGTCTATTCAAGGAGTACAGATTTGCGGACTATTACACCCGGGCGGGGAGGAAACCGGCCTTGTGTTGGCAGAGAGTCGGGTAGGTTCTCGGGGCGTCCCGCCAGAGGCGTTCCCATGTGGCAGTAGGAAGTTCCTTAGCCTGATCATTTGTTGGAAATCCAAACAGAACAATACGAGCCTTGTACGGTTTTAGTTGTATAACCTGCCATGGAATGTGGCGGTAACCTGCTATTGAACATGGTAGCTATAGTAGGCATACGACGAAATGTGGTATGCTGGCAAAGATTAATATTATATTTTCGAAAGGTTTTCCACTGTGCACTAATAATAATAATAATATCAAAACGGTTTTCGCGTAGTAAGCATTTTTGACTATCATAAGGAGAAATCTCCTCCAATTCTGCGTTTGCATGGTGTGTGCGACGGGAGGCCTTATGGTAGTTCCATTTTTCAAAAAGCATTGCGGATTTCAATCTATATTCTTTTGTTTGTTTTTAATGATAAAACTATATTTTTGTTCACGCCAGTCTTGCTCAGCTAGGTGAAACGTGATGGGGGATTCTGGCTTCGCGTTTGGTGGCGAACGGGAGATTCTTACCCCCACACGTCCTCTTTAAGAGGTTGGTTAGGCGTAAGCTATGACAGTCGAAAGGCTGGTCGTAAAAGCATGTTTGGGGTACCTGTGTATGCCACGGTAGGGCTGGGATGGTTGAAAAGCCTACCAGCCGTGATTGGCCGCTGTCGATGGTTGAAAAGCCTAGACTATTACATTTAGTGTCAGAACCGAGGGTTAAAATCTTTAGCTCAGGAGTATAACACATTAAGTAACTCATTAGAGATAGGATGAAGTATACCCTAGAATGAGTATATCCCTAAGATATCTGTTTGAGTGCCTCAGTAAATTCCCTCACTATCCACTGATAGTGAGTATGAGTGCAAGAAGAGGACGAGATAGGGGACAAGGGAGTACCACGATAAATGGTCAATACCCTGCAACGCTGGAAACAATCTTTTTATATCAATTTCCTTTGATTCGTCTTCCCAAATTTTTTGATTGGCTTTGTGGCAGCTCGAGGGAGAAGCTTCGGTGTGATAGTGGCTCTTACGAATTGTGTAGATAAGTTTCTATTTCGTATTCTCTTCGTCAAATTCCCATCAGCTTTTCATTTTTAACTTCAATGAATTTGGAATTCTATTTGAAATAATTGGTAAATTAAATATAAAAATTGTATATGAAGAATTGGTATCGATAAAACGATTTCGATTATACCCAAATTTGAATTTCTATTGAATATCAAAGTCCAAAGAGGGACAAGTTATATATACTTTGGGGTGTTCCGACTTGAGTTTGGAATCTATATCTTGTGTTTGAGAAAATTGTAGAAGATTGAATCCATCTATCAATATCTTTTGTTCAGCATCTCTTTTCAATTCTTCAATGGCTCCTGGTAGATCCAGGAAGAAGATTTGATATATTTGCATGGGACATAAACTCCGAATAGGCCAGAATTGTTTGTTTGGATGAATTGGTTGCTTTGATTGCTATGGTTAATAGGTATACTTTAGTTTATAAACTAAAAGTTTTCGAATTGTCTCCATATATCTGTCTATTCTTTGGGTCTTGATATATTCTACGAACGGTTATTTACCCTTCAAACTAACCAGTGCCCCTATATATTCGTAAATCTGGTGACCCGAGTATCCTGTGTAGTATTGAATGAGTTTACTCTCATAGAGTCGATATTCTGATTTGGTGAGCCAAATACAGAATAGATATCCAATTTGACCTGGAAAACTGTTTCTCTATCTTTGTATATCTATCTTTATTGTTTTCGTGCCTGCAAATTTCGAGGACGAAATTTCTTAAGAGGGGAAATCTGTAATGATCTCGGATTTTTATTAAGTTTAAATTGATAATTAAATTAATTTTTGAATAAAAATTGTGGGATTAATCGATTAATCGATTTGAGTTTCTCCAAATTCAAATAAACTATGTGTGAAATCATTTGAATTTAAATTTTAAGTAAATGGTTTAAAGATAATTTGAATTTATAATATAAGTAGTAAAATAAATAAATACTTAGGATAATTCTTAAATTTGGATATGTATACAAACAAATATACATAAGATAAATTATATAGTTGTGTAATGATATAAAGTAAACACATAGATAAATTATAACAACATAATAAATATAGGATTTTATTAATATTACAAAGCAATATGACTAAAGATAAAAATGAAACAAAACAAAGTATATATGTACATGAAGTTTAAAAATAAACCTGGTAAAAAAATAAAAATATGCATGTGAAGTTTAGTATGCAGGCATGAAACAAAGAAAAAGGAAGATATCTATGAATAAAAGAATACAATAAGGTAAGTATGGAGACATAAAGTACTTAGCAATTAATGCAAGATAACTCTAGCACACCAAAGCAAGATTATTGTGATAACCTGGAATTTTTGAGTATTTAAAATTGGAATATTCAATTGATTTTGAATATTTAAATGTAAATTTTTAACTTGAATTCAAATATTACCAATTATTTGATAATTAAATTATTGAATTAAATAAGTTGAAGTTGGTTCAAATGTCGAACCTAGAGTTTTAAAGCCTGTTAAAAATAATTTGAAGGCTTATAAGAATTTATATTAATAATACTGAAGAGAATATAAGTGATGAAATCAAATTTGAAAATGGTTTGTTAAGTTTTGAAATTTATATCGTTTAAATTGAATTTAAAAAGAGCCTTCCGAGGCACGGTCTCGGAATTCGATGAAGCCAGTTCCATTGAGTCCGTAATATTGAATTATTATCGAATTTCAATTTTCGTAGCTTTTGGAGTTAGTGTGCGGGAGTACGATATATAAACGCGTTGAACATTTAAGTGATAATAATCTAATTAAATTTAAATTAATTAATCAAGCTTCTTATATACGCCATTCGCTTCCTTTTATAACTCGTGTGTTCTTCCTTCCTTCTGGATTTCAAAGGAGATTTAATAAAAACCGTTTCAAAAAAAAGAAAAAAAAAGAAAAAAAGAAAAAAACAACAAAATAATAATAATAAAATTAAAATAAACCAATGGCTTCCTACAGAAGCAAATGAAAATCTTCTGTCCCTTATTATTTCACAACCGAGTTACTCCTTTTCCTTAAACCCCTCTTTCAGTTCGAACATAAAAAAAAAAAATGAAACAAAATTTTGGCCGAAGCCTTCTCTTTTCTAAATCAAACTGAATCGAATCGATCAGCAAAAAAAAAGGGGGGGGAACAGGAAAATGGCTGCTCACCCCTGTAGATTCTTATTCGAAATCAACGTTTTCGAGTTCGTGTTCGGTTCGCGAGGCCTGGGAGTGCGCGACATCGTGGGTGGTCGCATGGATGGGGGAACGAAGAATATGAAGGCAAGTGACTCTCGTTGGTGGCCTCGATTCATGGCGGCGGCGCAGTTGGCTAGCGTGAGGTCAGAGAGTTCGAGCAACCCAGACGGCAACTCGTTTAGGGTTTCGTGAGGTCGCGCTTTCGAGATTGGGGTCGTGGCTATTGGAATTGCAAGCAGAGCGGCTCGCGTGTGAGGTTTGGAAGCAGCTAGAGGCCGATGGAATCGCGTTCATCGTGATTGGATTGAGGACCGTGAGTTTGAGATGGTGATTTCAGATGGGCAGTAAGGTATTCATGTTAATAATTTATTTTCAAATTGAAAACTAATTTAAAGAATATACATATATGCAGGAGACAGAGAAACATAGATACATATTGGATTTTGAAAATAAGTGCCATACATATTAAGTTTAACTATATTTCCCTTATTTGCAATAGTTAGACCCATGAATTCTAAAAGAAATTCACTCATTTTTCTGTAAGTAACTTATAAAAATTTTGTACAAATTCCACTGTTCCCATTAATTTATAACCATTTTCATTCAATTTGAATGGTTTAAAACTCAATCGCTTACATTTAATTTATTTTTAAACAAACTGAACTCATATTTAATTCAATTTCTCTTAAAATCAATTTATTTTACTCCTAACAATTCATAGAATTTTAATTACTTCCATTTACATCAAATGACAATTTATTCCATGCAATTTAACGCGATCTATGTGAATAAATAAGTATGTATGTTTATAACCAATTTAAATTGATTTCTACTCAATTTATACTTAATTCTATTCCATTTCAATTTATTCACAATCCATATATTCTCATTTTCATTGCATTTCAAATTTAAATCCATTAACTTCATTATTCAAACAGGTTCCATCAAAACCATCTCACTGTTCCCTTCAATAACTTCCAATTTCATAATACCTTTCTTTATTTCCATCTTAATCGATTCTTTTCCAAATCAACTATTTATTAATTTTGATTCAACTAGCCTAAACATTTACCAAATTTAAATTTCAAACTAGTATATCCATCCAATTCTAGTTTATATTCAATAATTTAATCTTTTATTGATAATAAGGTCACTTCAAAACATTTCACACACTTGGATTTTATTTACGGTTCAACCATCACTATTAAAATCCAATACCAGTATTCTTTCACACTTCCACTACTTATTACAAAATTAAATCCCATTCCAAACTAGAATTTTTTTTATCTTTCAAATTTTGACCAATTATCAAAATTATACCCTTTACAATACAAATTCCATTTAATTGTAATTCAATTTAGTCTCTAACCTAACCCATATTAGGTTTTAATTCGCTTCCTCAATTCATTCTGAATTCATTTATAATATGACCATTTCCCAATTATTTCATTTAGCAAATTTAAATTTCACCCTTTCCTTTTCACTCCTTTAAATAGAATCTAAATTTCTTTCGATATTATTTATTACACAAATGAAATTCAATTTCAATTTCATTATCGAAACAATTTCATTTTTCCCATACATAAGTTCAAGACTGATTTGCTAACTTAGAACGTCCACCCTTATATTCTCACTTTGCTTCATTACACCTTACATTTCATTTATGGAAAATGTGATATCCCAGAAAATTTCAAGCAAATTTAAATATGATAATACCTTTTATAAATTATTTTAATTTGATAAAATTGTTAATAGTTTGTTTTTTCTTTAAATATAGATAAATAATTTTTTTTAAAATAAAACTATCAATTACAAATTGAATTTAGGGTTGGTTAAAACATATATATGTATTGTTAACTTGTTTTTAAATTAGATTTTCTAATTTAATTTGAACATGAATTTGGGTTTAGTCTTTTTAAAATATTTGGATTTAAAATATACAAGCTTTTATTTATAAATGATTTGTTTTATTACATTTTCTTTAAAAAAGAAGTCATATATAAATTTTGATAAGAATTAGTAAATTAAAAATAAAGATTTTTATTAACATTATAATAAAAGAAATTACTTAAATAACAAGTGTTAAATGATGAATAAAGGCAAGTGACAAGTGTTAAAGGATTTTTACAAGTGTCACCTTTTGTATCAATTTTCTTTATTTATTTTTAAAAGAAAAAAAAATCATTAAAATTTCTCTATAAAACATGTACCTTCCCTTTTGTTATCCCTTTTCTATTTTCAGCTCAAAATTTCCCTTCATCTTTCACAATATAAGAAAACCATTAAGCTGAAACCAAATATAAGAAAATTTAAAACAATAAACAACAACATCAGTTACAAGATTAAAATTTCTGAAATGCAAATCAACTTCATTTTTCAACCTGGGGGGCTTCGAATTCAGCTCAACCTAAAAAAAAAATCCAAGAATCCAAGCAAAATTCAAAGCAAGCTTTTCATTAAAACAGTTTCATAGCAGTTCAGCAACTCAAGCACCAAGCAAACAGAACAGGTTCAGAAAAAAATATAGGAAGAATCAGAAAATGCAAGTTCAAAATCAAGGTTCAATTCAATATACAATCAAGCAAGATAAGATCAGAATCTAACCCAAGTTTCAGAAACAAAGAGATTTCCAGATCATCATCATAACTGGAAATCAGACCCAATCTAGGGAGCAGGCTCTCTGTTTTAAAAAGGTGAGTAACCAAGAAATAACTCTGTTTAAAATTTTGATGCATGCAGTGAAACTGGAATTTGAATTGATGATTTATGATTTGCATGGTTGAATTTATTATTATATGGATACATATATATGGGTATACTGGGATGCATGACTGTTAACTGTGCTTAGGCTCTGTTCTTCTATATAAGTTGCAAATGCAAAATAAAAATTAGCTGTTATCAACCTGATCAGTTTCATGATATGTTGTTTGAACATAAATTATTAGAGACACTAAGATTTAAATTTTTAAAATATTTTTAAGTAAAAGTAGAGGATAATTTTACAGGAAGAAGAAGAACAGTAAATTCCAAAGCCTATCAAAAATTTCGAATGATATAGTTTTCAATTTTCACTTATACACTCTAATTCCTTTTGATAATAATGATTTTTAAAAATAGAATGAGGATTTTTAAGATTGTATTTCGGGAGGAATTGAATGATGACCAAATTTGGGTTTTTTTGGTGTTTTCTGACGATCTTGAGGATGTTGGCCGATGTGATCGAAGCGGAGGGAGGTTAGTGTGGTGAGGGTCCTTGGAAAAATAACCAGAGTTTTTATTCATCATTGTAGTGGTCCGGCGATAATGTTCTAGGGTTTTGGACCTTGGAGGAGTTGATGTCAAAGTTGAGGCTATTTCGGCCTCTCCATGATATCGAATTCAATCGGAGGTGGGGGAAAGGCATCGTGGGTGTTTGATGAGGACCTGAACGTGACTGAGGGGATGCTGATGATCGGAGTTTGGTGTAGTATGATGTTTAATTGACAGCGATGTTGTTCCAGGTGCGGAGGATTCATCGTTTTCATTTTTATGGGGTGATATCAGGTTCTGGTTAGTGGAGAGGTTTGTAACGATCATCAGTGACTGGGGAGAATGAACGGTGACTGGAAAGAGTGGAGTCGATGATGTGTATGTGTACGGCGTGCACAGTTTTGTGCTTGGAAATGGGTAAGAGGAAGGGAGGTTTGAGTAGAAGGTTGCGTTCTGTGTTTTGTGGATTTGGATTCTTCGGGTTCATTCCGATGCAACTCGATTTGGGCTTCGGCCCGGTTTAATTTAAGTTTGAGTTGTAAATAAAGCCTAGTTTATAAGCATTGCTTCTAGAAAGAAAAGAAAAACCAATCTTCTTAAATTATATAACAAGTTAGTGGGTTGAGGGAAGAGTGTATAAATGGTAACTTAAGATAGATAGATGCTTAAGTTATTATGAGTTTAAATTAAATAATTTAATCAAGAAAGTTAATGTTAAAGATAAATGTTTAATATCAAATTAAGAAAATTAAATAAAGATAAATGGTTATCTTATGATTAATTAAATCCTTGGATGATTAAGGAAATTAAATTAATAAAGAAGTTAAGAGTAACAAATTTATTTAATGAATTGATGATTTTCAGGGTATTTAATTAATTATGAATTAACTGATTCGAGATTTGAATTACTCATAATTAAGGATAAATCGCTTAAATAATTACTTAATGTAAGTAATTAATTATTAGTTGTTAAGGGTTAACTAATTTAATTATTAATTAGAGAATAATTAATAAATAAAATTAAGGTTAATTATTGGGGATAATTAACCAAGGGAGAAATCACTTGATTAATTTAATGTAAATTACTTAAGAGACGTAATTAAGGATTAATTAGGTTACAGTTAACACTTAATTAATTTAATAATTAGTAATTAATTAATTAATAATTAAATATTAATTAACTAGTAATTAATAATGATTAATCTGAGTTATTTCTTAAGAAAGAAATTAAGGATTGTTAATGAAGGTCATTAACTTAAGATTATTTCACAATTAATTAAAGTAATTAATTGTAATAATTAATTGGATTAATTAATAATAATCATTTTTGAAATTGTTTTTTTATCACTCAATGGAAGTAATTAATGAATTAATTACTTAATGCAATTAACTAGGTTAATGTGATCAATTTAGATTAATCAATTGAGTTTAAATTAATTTAAACACTTGATGATTGATTAATAATTACTTAATGAAATAAATGGAAGAGAAATTACTTAAGGAAGTAATTAACGGTAATTAGGAGACGTAATTAAAGATGTTGATGATGAAAATAATTTGGATTAAATTCCTATGTAATTAATCAAGGGATTAATTGGGATAATTAATTAAGGGTAATTAATTTTTGGAAATAAGCAATTAAGGACGGTTGATGGGATAAATCAAGGGATTAATTAGAGAATAAATTAAGGATTAATTTATTCAATGAAGTAATTAAGGGTAGTTAATTACTGGATGATATTAATCAAGGATGAATAATAATTATGGTTAATAATTAATTAATGAGGTAATTAAAGGTTAATTACTGTATATGGTTAAGGATAAATTAATTTGTGAAATTAATTTAAGGGATAAATAGAATGATATGGGAAGCCTTTGATTAATTGTTATCACTAATTTGTGGATCGTGATGCTATGTGATAAGATATGTTTGATTTAAACTGTGAAGGTGTGGTTATCTATTGATAATGAATTACTGTGACATCCTGTATTAAAAGTAGAATTGTATTTCACTTGAATACTTTAGAGATGGCAATGGTTTCGATGAGACCGGAGTCGGGTAGTAGTGAATACCCGAAACCACTTCGATTCTTATAAATTGATATGTGAAACTAATAGGCTGAAGTGGAATGACTTAAGTAAATTGGACCATTTAAAATCCAAGTTTTGGCACTTAGAAATTGATGTGTGGAATGGTTGATGTCTATAATAACTTGTGAAGTGTATATTGATATAAGTTATCCCGGGTTTATATAAATTGTATGCTTTTGTATTCCAAGTTAAATGGGCTTACTCACGCTGGTTTCCAGCCTGACCCGGGTGTTACTTTGATGTAATGCTAGGGTCAAACCGAGTATTACAGAATTTCAGGTAAGGACGTTCTGGAGCTCAGGAGGCGAGCTGAATGGCAGGAACGTATGGAGCGTACTCGCTGTATATATTATGGTAGTATATCTGAACATGTTGTTTTAAACTGTCCAATGTTGTGAAGATGTTGTAACTCTGATGTATAAATGTATTAGTGAATTGATACAGTTCTTCTTTGTAGAACTATTATTTATGTGGTATTATATTTTATCCGCTGCGAATGTGAGATTCTGAGTTAGAGTTTTCTGTTTCTTCTTCTTTCTGTTTCTTCTTTTCACTAACTATCTGAAAATTTCGGGATCGAAATTTCCGGGTCGTTACATTAGTTTTGAATTTGCCACACCATTCAACTCTCTCGATTAATGAATTACAATTTCACTTCTATTCAAGATTTTAGATTGCTTATTTAAGTCCATTTCCATTTTATAATCACAAATTTACATTATAACACTTAATAACTTAAGAATATGAATTTCTTTATGTAATTCTAAGCAATTTATATTTAAAGTCATATTTCATTTATTAATTTAAAAACTTATATTGCTCATTTTTATTCGATATATTCCCAATTATATTTAATTTGTTAACACTTCAAGTTAAATTTTCAATTTATAACTCAAGTTCTAAATCCACTATCCATTTTCAATTTACCACCCAATTTTTATGAACTCACAGTTCAATTATATTTCTTCGCTAAGGATTTAAGTCGAATTTGATTTATAACTTGAGTTTTATTTTCAAACTCCATTATTAACTCACAATTCAGCTTCTATTTAACTACATTGAACTTCATTTACACATTTCATCAACTAGTTTATTATCAGTTAGTTCTTCCCTTATTTGTAATCCAACACTTGAATTTTAATTCCAAATATCCCTCCATTTAATTTTCTTAGTTCAATTTAGTTTATAATTCAAGTTCTGATTTTTATTTTATTCTCCAATTCATCAATAATATTTATTTTGGGTTTCATTTCCACTTATAAATTTATAAGCCACAACTTATTATTTACATAATTCCATTCATTATAGGCTTGGATATATTCATCTTTTATTTTTAATTCGAGTTTTACACTTACTTATAATCCAAGCATATTTTATTCTATGGATTTTTTTTATTTCCAACTTATTCAATTTATTTTAATCCAGTTAAATTTTTATTTCCCCATCCAAGTTGATTCCATTTTTAACCTTTCTCTTTAAATTTACATTCCAACATTCAAAGCTTATATTCCCTTCCTGATTTAAAAATCATCTTAATTTATAAGCTTACAACTATCTCATCGGGATTTTTAAACTCCCGGCTTTGGTTTCAAATTATTTTGAAATTTCCAACATCTCAAATCACATTTCTCGAAAGTTAAACCAATCCTGGTTTTATTCCTAACAAATTTCCTTTGAAATTTTCAAAAACAAACAAGTTTTCCTGAACAAATCAGTTTGGCAGCAATTTATCACTTAGAAACTCAAAAATGAACATCGATGATGCTGCAGTCATCACCGAAGTTATTTTCCAGCTACTGAAGTGAATTCAATGAATTTATTCGAAACAATTTCCTTTCAGAAATACCTCAAAAACAACAATGCTACTATTTATCTTCAAAATACTTGCAAAATCTCCGAGATTTTAAATTTCCAAAGCCTGCTTAATTAAATTCTAACTATAATTCACTTGTACACTTTATGCTTATACAAATTTCCATTTGATTATATTTCAATTTACAATTCACATTTATAATTAATATTCATAAATTTTATTTTATAATGAATTTATTTCCTTAAATTTTAGTTATATTTCAATTTCTAGTTAAATTTTCACTTAACAATGATAATACTTTAATATTATCATTCCTAACATCCAAGCAACCATATATTAGCTAAAATAGTTTACAAAAACTATTATTTATATCAAAAATATATTTTGGGTAAAATTATTTCATTCACCCACATTTAAAAACAATACCGTGTCGATTGTTCTATTCAAGTGTTTAGAAACCCCTTCGATACAGTTGTCCAGACGGTGCCGACGAAGGTTCATGTACCACTCAATAAACCAGTCAACACAATATTAAAACAATTTATATTCACTAACAAATACGCGCTCAAATCTATTAATACGCTCAAACTCATTCTAGAGTACTACGGATTCTAATTTAAATGAGTAATTCCCACCAGAGCCAAGGTTATCTCCAACCTCGCTCTGATACCAACTGTAATAGCCCGTAAATCCGTACCCCTTGAGCTAACACTATTCTACCTAAATCAACTCAAGTTGTACAAAAATACGAACCATTTGGGTTAAAGAAGAAGAGGTAGAAGAAGAAAATAGAAAACAATAACAGAATCTAACCATCGCAGCGGGATAAAATATAATAGATAATAAATAATCTTTACTCAACATCAAATATCTCTGTTTATATATTACATCATCAGCGTACATCAATCATAGCTCAACATCAATATCATACAATGGATACTAAACAACTCAAACAGCGAAATATATATATAAAACAAGTACGAATATACGTATCGTCATCCAGCTCGTCTCCTGAGCTCCACAGCATCTCCTGTATCCTATAATACTCGGTCTGACCCAAGCATTACAGTTAAATAACTCCCGAGTCAGTCTGGAATACCAGCGTGAGAAAATCACACTCAATTTATTATTAAAGTTTCAAAATCCTTTGCAAAGAAAAGCATCTCGTAAGACCACGCCACAAATAAACATGTCGGGTTTTTACCTTACAATAGCTAAAACATTTTTATTAAAGTCCTCTGATATTATAATAGTGTCTATAGAAAGTAAAATAGAATCTAGCTAAAATGCTTTCATCTCACGTTTCAGCAATAGTTGGGCACAATCAAAACCGTACGGGCGCGTAGGGAAAATGGATTCCAACTAATGGTTAGGCACTAGGGTACCACCTTTCACAGTACCCGGTCTAGATCAGCGTACCGAGAAGCCACCCTAACTCCCCTGCAACACAAGACCGGAACCATCCCTTACTGGACAGTCTCGAGAAAGATCACCCCGCGGTTGGGATCAGCAACCGCCCACTAAGCCGAAATAAAGGGACATCTAGACAGGGATGACCTCACCCTCCAGTGGGGGCTACCCACGAAGCCTTGCTGCATAACCCCTGATTTTCAGCCATTCCCATTTGACGAGGCTTGAGACTAAGCGTTACCTTTTTAGAATATATCCCTTAGAATGCCCATCGTCCACCTGATGATGTTTCGCAAGCATTCATCCATACAAGTCCGTCCCGGGTTCAAACGGAACCGAAGGCACTATTCCTACTACATCCATTTTGGTAATATCCTCAGGATTAGTAGCGACTAGCCCTTGCACTTCACTGCTCCATCTTCGAATCCAAAATCGTTTTTCACGAAAACGTACAAACCGGATCGAAGTGGTTTTCGAGAAATAAATCTCGATCCCGGTCTCTTCAAAACGATCAACGTATTTGTCCAATATTGATAGTCGGTTATTTAACTATCAATTAATATTCACAACATCCATCACACAATAAATAATTTTCCAAATTATTTATTAACTTCAAAAATATCTTCACAAGATATATTTTCACTTTTCAAACTCCTTGAAACAGTTTTCAAAACTATCTACCTTCTTAGAATAAATTCCGAGTATTTCATTTCCGCTGGAATCACCAAGCACAAACTTTAGATTTTTAAAATGATTTAAAAACACTTTATTGAAAATATATTTAACATTTAATTTTAGAAAAATTTACTTTAATACTTAATTTATAATAATACTTTAGAGATAACTAAAATAAGGTTACCTTATAACTATACATTAGATTTCTTCTTAAATTAAGATATCAAATCATTCTTTATATAATTATTACGAAAATAGATTAAACAAAATGCTTGTTTTAGAATTTATTTTAAAACATTTAAGTTAAAACTAATTCAATAATTGGTAAAAATTTTGCACTATATAAACACTTGAAAATAAAGTTACTTAATAAAATATAAAACTAGATTTCTACTACTAAAAACAAAATACTAAGTTCCTTCTTAATAATTATTGCTAGAATATATTAAAGAAAATACTTACTTTAGACTTTAAATAATAGAAAAATAAATCTTACGAAATATGCTTTCTTTAAAAACAACAACTATAAAACATTTAATTTATATTTAAAAATTTGTTTTAAAAACGTACTTGATTATCCAGAGAAAATTCCTACTTCAATCCCTTAAATCAATTTCCCAAATTGATTTCCAATTTATTTTGTTTGAAATAAATTCTTTTACTTATCGGTTTATTTTCAAATTCAGTAGTTATGGACTTTATTATTATCTTTCCAATTTCTTCTTTACCTTTTCAATAATTCAAACCTTAAATTCTAAATAAATGTTTTTTCTTTTTAATTAATAATACTACATTTTAAAATTCATTAACTTTCTGTTTATTCAAATTTTCCATTCTCAGGTTTCATTTATTAGAATTTTAATGTCACTTTATTTATTTTTCCAAGTCATTCTTAAATTTATTCTATAATTATTTCCTTACATTTTCACTTTTTTTATTTTCATTTCAAAAATCAAAATTATATTTTTGGTAATTAGTTATACCCAATTATATCAACCAAGCCATAGCATTCAATACTTTCACATAGTTCATCATACAACATCAAAAGTTGAGAGGTCCACTTGGATCCCTCCAACCTGTTTTCCCTGCATCCACAGATGTAAGCACAACATAATATGCCAATTTCAAATTGTACCATACTATATCACATCAATCAATTCAACCATACAATCAATTATTTAAATTTAATCATTTAAATTTAAATTTAAACTAAGTGAGATTAACTCACCTTTGCTTTGTTGTTTCCAATCCATTCCAAACTGGTTTGTTCCCTTGATTTTTCTTTAAACCTTGTATAACAATTTACGACTTATTATCACTTTGAAATAACTTGAACAATTTTTTTTTTAAATTTTGATTACAAATGATTAAATTCTAACCTTAAATTTAATTTAAGTGAAGTAATAAAATTTAAACAAATTTTCCTTTATAAAATTTAATTCAATTTAATAATTTGTACTTAAACTAATTCCTAACATAAATTTGAACAAGTTTAACTTATTAATAACTTAATTTAAATTAGGTTTAGATTATATTTAAGAAACTGTTAACTGATAAATTTCCCTCTTTCTGTAATCCCCTATTTTTTTCTGACTTTATATATATTCAAATTCAAGCATGTAAATGTATATGTTGTTTAAGTTTAAAAGTAACCAAAAAGAAATCGAACCTCAACACGACTCACCACTTCGGGTCATGCATGATTTCGCGGCAAACTACTCCAAATCGCGACCGACCTCAACAGCGAAACCCTAGTTTTCGACATGACGAACCCCTCTTGCTGATGCGACTCACAACCCCGAAACCACAGCCTCAACTTCGGCCATCCCACCGTGAACGCCATCGCACAGATTCGAATGAATTGATTTGTAAAACTCGGCTACCATCGGCAATGTGAGTCACCGCTGTATCGAAGTCGACATCACTTCGATCGATGCTTGATTCGAATCAATGTCGCGGCGCCCCTCCCCCCATTTGATTGTGGCCGCCATAAATTTCGAGAAGGCTTCGGCCGTTTTTTTGATATGTTCAGGGGAATAGAAAGTAATTCTACGCGATTTAAAAGAGATCGGCCTATTCCTTTTTTTAATATTTACTAAAGGTTTGATTATTAAAGAACGACGCTTCAGCCAAGTTATCAGAGTGATAATGATTCAGAAGAGAGTAGAAGAAGCTTACGTTAAACGAGTGTGGCTTCCATGGAAAGGTTCGACTATGTAAATTGAAGTTAAATTAATTTTTCTATGCATCTACGGTTTGCACAATCAACGGTAACTCCGTACGCTGCGAAAGTTGAAATCCGATAATAATATAATATTACGGATCCAATAGAACCAGTTTCGTCCAATTCGGAGACTGTGCCTCGGAAGGCTTTTTTTTAAAATTCAATTTGAACGATAAAATTTCAAAACCGAACAAATCACTGTGAAATCAAATTTTAAAGCTTCTATCATCTTCAGTGTTATCAACATAAATTTTATAAGTCTTCAAATTATGTTCAACAGGCTTAAAAATTCAAATTTCATATTATACCCAATTCCAAATTATTTAGTTTAATAATTTAGTTATCAAATAAATAGTGAAATTTGAATTCAAGTTAAAATTACCCTATTGAATATTTAAAATCAATTAAATATTCCGATTTTAAATGCTTGAAAATTCCGGGTCGTCACTGTCAGGAATGTCGCGGTGTAGGATTTCGCTAGGGGGATTAGCATGCATGGACGAGGTCGATGGCGTGGTGGAGCTGGGGGTTCAATGCTCGAGTTCAGGAGAAGGGGTTATTGCAGGCAGGGCGTTGATGGTTGGGGTTGCGTTCAGCCTTTAGGGAAGGCCGGTGATCGTAGGGGATGATCGACACTGGAGGATTACGTATGATCGTGTGGATGGGGCAGAGGCTGTTTCATCAAGCAGTCAGAGCAGGCAAGGTAGTTCTCTTCATAACTAATTAAATTAGTTAATTTAACTGTTAGTGAATTTATAATCCTTATTATTGCGAGGTTCGGCGGAAAATTTACATTAATAAATAACTGGGATTTTGGAGGAAGGAAATTAATTTTGGATTTTTTGCGAAGAAAATAAAGTAAAGCAAAGTGAATTAATCTCACTCAAATTTGGAATTCTGCAATTTATTTTAAGTAGTCAAAATTAATTATTGGTTGATTGATTGAATTAGGTAATTATTATCAGTCAGAATGTTATATTATATATAATAGTGTGTGTCTATATATATGAGCGATTGATATTCCCGCATATACACACACACACACACATACATACATGCATATATGTATACATACATACATACATATATACATATATAGCGGATGAGGCCTTATGCGCCCCACATAATAGCGGATGACCATATATGCCGCGATATCCCCCTCGAAGTGGGATTGGTATTTTATATTGTATTAACATCTGTGGATGCAGGGAAATAGGTTGGAGGGATCCAACTGGATTCCTCAAAAATGTTGAATATATTTTCATATTCAATGATATGATATATTGAATAATTTGTGATTGACGATTGCGTGATTTTGAATTTATTTGGTACTATGGTATTACTGGTTGGATTTTGGTATTTTTGAATACCAACCAAAAATATTTAAAATTTAGAAAGGAAATAAAGAAGAAAAATCTGAAGTAAAAACATTTTTGGTGAAATTTGGATTTGTTAAAGAAAATGAATTTTGGGTAAAATGAATAATTTGGTTTCAGAATTTATACTTGATAAATTTTGGAATAGGGAAAATAGGGATTTTGAAAAAAAATATAAACAATAGGATTTTTAATAATAAAACTTAATCGATCTTTGTTTAAGTTGAAAAAGGATTTTTAAAATCGAGATTTAAAATAGTAGAAAATAAAAAGGGAAATTAAAACTAAAATATGAAATTGATGTTCCAAATTTAAATAAGATTTTAAATCTAAAAAGGAAGTGAGATCTAAAATTAGTTGGGTTTTGGAATATATTTGGGTTATGGAAGGGAATTAATTTAAAAATGGAACTTAATTCAGAAAAATAGATTTGAAATCGATTTAAGTATTGTGAAATGATTATAGAAGTGCAAATGAGATTATGGAATTTATAAACAAAGTTTATAAATAGGGTAAAGTAAATTATCAGTAGATAAATGGGGAGTTATAAATACATGAGGAGGATTTATGAGGAAGTGAGTAAATCCGTTTAAAAATAAATGGTAGATTATTTTTAGAAACAAGAAAAAGGAATTTACGGAATTGGGACGTATTTTAATTGGAAATAAATCGAGAAGGATTTATTATTATTGGACTGGCAATATAGAAGTTGAAAATATTTTTTTTTGAGAAGTTAAGATATTTATAAAGAGAATTTTGAAGTATTAATTAGTAAATTTAAAAGTGTTTGAAGAATATTTTCGAAAATTAAGTATTTAGCTGTTTAAAAATGTTTTAAAGTATATTTAAATATTTAATCAAGTTAGTTCATAGAAAGTCAATTTATTGCTTAAGAATTAATCAGTATTATTATTTTAAAAGGGTAAACTATTTAATATTAATATATTGTATAAATAGCTTTTATTTAAAAAGTGGCTTGTCTCAATAAGTATTATTTTGAAAAAAAATTAAATAAAGTTTTTTGAGAGTATTGGTATAATCGCGTGGCGTAAATCGGAGGCAGTGAGTGCATGTAGTTAAGTTTTGGATTTCTCTGGGATAGAAACGTAACCATTAAGCTGTGATCCATGATTTGTTACCGCAGTGGTACTTTCCACATTATTTTAAAAAAGGTTTCAAATATTTTTTTTGGGAAAGATACTTTGCGAATATACTAAATTCGGTAAGATTAGAACATACTTTTGGATAAAGAGATTAATATATTTAAAATTAAATTAAAAAGAGATTTAATGTTTTTCAGTGAAAAATGAAGTGTTTGGTTGAATTGATTGTTTTATTTGATAGTTAAATAACCGTATCAATTCTGGACCTAAATATAACTTTGGAAATATCTAGAAGAAGCACGGGATTATATGGTACAATTACCGTTCGAGGTGCTATACTATACGTGTAAACTCGTTTCATTCTTCTAGGACGTTGATAAGGAAATCCGTCCACTAACGGTTAGGAGGTGATCTCCGATCCGATTTTCGTCTGTTTATTTCCTAGAGAACCGAGGTTAAGTTTATCGGGAAATATCGAATGTTGTTTCGAAGAGACCGGGATCGGGATAAGTTATTCGAAAACCACTTCGATCCAACGAGTATGTTTTTGAATGGAAAACAAGAGCATGGAGTCAAAGATGGAGCAGTGAAGTGCAAGGGCTAATCGCTACTAATCCTGAGGGTGATTCTAAAATGGATGAAGTAGGAATAGTGCCTTCGGTTCCGTTTGGACCTAGAACGGACTTGTATAGATGAACGCTATCAGTACATTGTCATTGGAGGACAATGAGTATTCTAAGTGAATATTTCTAAAATGGTAATCGTAGCCTCTAGCCTCATCAAACGGGAATGACTGAAAATCAGAAGGGATACAGCAAGGCTAAGTGGGTCGCACCCAAGTAAGGTATGTTTATCACCTTTGATGTAGGCCAGGAGGAGGTTTCGATTACTTCAAGTCATAATGCAAAACGATCTATGAAATTAGTAAGGTTGAAGTGTTCAAGATCTTTCGGTCATTTGAAGAAGGCCACGATTTTAAGTCGTTCATCTATTTTAAGTCGTTTCCGACTTAACAAAGCATGGGCACGACCTAACGGAGGAGTATTGAATCGTCACCGACCTAACAGAAGCATATTGGGTCGTCTCCGACCTAAGAAATCACGGAATAAAGAATTCCGACCTAACGGGTTCCGATTTAAGGAAGGTGAAGGCCTAGGTCGTACTCAACTTAAGGAGGAAGACTTGGATCGTTCTCGAGTTAAGGAAAAGGAGCTACGACCTAACAATGCCAAGAGGACAGGGATACGACTCAACAGGAATTGGTGGTGCTCGAGTATGATGAGTCGTACACGAGTCAACGACTCATCCATGAGTCGTCTACGACTTATTGGAACAGGTAAGAAGAAGTTCCGAGATAACAAGGCCATAGGTCGAAGGGAAAAGGCTTCAGATTCTACTTGCTCAGGAAATTTAGGTCGTTTACGACTTAACAAGCTACGACCTAGAGGAAGCTTAAGTCGCTCACGACTTAACAGCTACGGAGAAGAAGGCAAGAGTCGCCCACTACTTAACTGGAGAACAGAGGAAGATGTTAATGAGTTACGAGTTACGACCTAAGAGATGAGTCGTTTGAGTCTTAAGTCGTAAGCCTGGATGTTTGTTATCTTTGAGTCGTCTCTTCCTTATGTCGTAAGTCGTTAGATCGTATACGACCTAAGTGTTGTGTTGCGTTGATGTTGAGTCGTTGGTGATGTATTGTGTTGTAATTTGATGAGTCGTATGTCTCGTGAGTCGTGAGTCGTAAAGTTGTAATATGTTTGTAAATAGCTTGAGTCGGTCAGTATGTAATATGTTGAGTCGGTAATGTATATGACTCGGTCGTGTTGAGTCGTATATGTTATGTTGTATGTTGAGTCGTTGTTATCTTTGAGTCGTATGGACTGTGTTGCGATGTTAAGTCGGCAACGACTTATGATGAGTCGGAGCCTATGAGTCGGCAACGGGTTAAAGGGGCCGGTTGTGTCAAGCTATAAATAGGGAGTGAGTTGTAATATTTTTTAGTTGTTGAATATTGAATAAAATTTCCTTTTGTTAGCTTTGTGCTTTCATACAATTGGTAGTTGAGTGTGATCTCCTATCTCCTCTTTCGGATAATCGAGTGCGCTCGATTCAACGATTGCAGAAGCCGATTCACGGAATCTAGTGCGCTAGATCAACGTGCGAAGAATCGTAGATCTTTAACACGGTATAGTGCGCTATCAACGTGTTCGAGATAGCTAGAGTTCGGTATCTTTGGATCAACGAACTTGGGCGTTTTGGTATTATCAACTCACCGATTGCTACATTCATCGATTGAAGTTTATTTCGAATTATCCGCTGCGTCATTATTGGTATCAGAGCCATACTTAGCCAATCATAGCTAAGTTTGATTCTTGGAGCCAAGTGTTGAAGTTTGAAGTTGTGTTCGTTGTGGTCATCTTGAAGTTGCAACAAGCTTGGAGTATTTGATCTATAGCATTTTGAATCAAGTGTTGGAGAGTGATTGAATTTGTGAGGAGATTTTTGCGCGCCAAGATTTGAAGTGTGGAGCCGTGCCGACTTAACCATAAGTCGTTGCACATTGAGCCGAATCAAGTCATAGCCGAGACATTGTTGAGCCGTGATTTGTTGAAGTCTTGTGATTGAATTGTTGAAGTTTGTGAAGTTTTTCAATCATGCCACCAAGGAGAGCCAATCGTCATCAAAACATTGAAGCTTTGTATCGAAAAGAAGAAGCCGATCAAATGGAGCAACGTATGCATGAGAAGTTCGATGAAAGTTTTGGTAGATTGGAGAAATTGATGATGGATTTGAATACAAGTCAAAGCAGAAGGTCGCCAATCTCGGACCATGGAGGAAACCGAGTTTCGCCATTGGTTACGGAAGCGAGGAGGGTGTTACCATCATCTAGTCGTGACAGAAGAGAATCATCAGTTTCGATGAGGAGAGATCATCGTGATTATGAAAGAGGAAGTAGAAAGGATGAGCATGTTCATAGCAGAAGCAATGTTCAGAATCGATATCGAAGCTCATCTAAATTTGAAGAAGATCGTTATGGTGATAGTGTTCATTTTCGATTTCAGGAATCTAGGAAGGATACAGAAATTCCAGAATTCCGAGGTGGGTTACAAGCAGAGGAATTCCTTGATTGGTTGTCAAAGGTTGAAAGAATGTTTGAACTCAATGATATTCCTGAAGATCGCCAAGTTAAGTTAGTTGTTGCAAGCTTGAGAGGTAGAGCTATGGACTGGTGGCAACAAACTAAATCAACCAGAGAGAGAATGAAGAAATCTAAAGTTGTCAAGTGGGATAAGATGAAAAGGATGATGAAAGCAAATTTCTTACCCTACAATTATCAAGCTCGTGTTATCCAACAGTTGCAGAAGAGGAATACAGGTAGTCAAGGGAAGGGTATAGTTATAAGACCCAGCGATCAGTTTGATGGCGTTCCTTACAATAGAGAAGTTTCCAAGAGAATCAACGAACCAGTTGCACACAGAATCATTACGACGAATGTTGATGACCAAGTTAAGCGCTATCATTATCAGGAGTCTAACCATCGAAGTTTTGAAAGTACAAAGTCCCAGAAGAAACCCTTTGTTATAGAAGAATGTGAAAGTGAGGAAGTGGATGATTCTACTGACAGCGGGACAGAAGAAGAAGAGGAACAGACTAGTCCAATATCATTCAGCGAGAGTGTTGAAGAATCGGAAGGTACTGCTGAAACATTGGATATGTATGAGGCAAGAGAAGAACTTCAATTTCCGGAGGAAGTTAAACCAATGTTGGAAGAGCTAGAAGAGGTTGGTCCTACAGAATCATTCGCAGCCTTACCACTAAAGTTTGATAATGAAGATGAAGAGCTCGAGTTAGAGAACGAAGAATGTAATTTGTTGAGGAGGATTGACGAAGTTAATTCTTATCAAGCACCACAATTTGATAACGATGAAGAATCTTTGTCAAGTAATGAGGAGAGTAATATGTTGAGGAGGACTGATGAATTTGACTTTTATCAACCGCTGAAATTTGATGATAACGAAGAGATTGAGTCAAAGTATGTGGACGAAGAAATTGTGTTCGGAGTTGAGGGAAGTCATTTGTTGATGGAGGATTTTTGTTTGACACCTGAGCTTATGGATGAGAACCAGCCAAGTATTAATTCCATGATTTTCGAGGAGCCTGGGCAAAATGAAAGTGAAATCGAAGAAAAGGCAGAATTAGATTGTTTATTATCTTTAAGAGAGTTCGTCGATGAAATGGAAGATGATGAGGAGTTATCAATATTGATTGAATCCGGAAAAGATTTTGATGTTGAGAACCCTGAGGAGGATGAAGTATGTGAAGATGAAATGTTTGAGGAACTACCTGAAGAAACTAATTTTGTATGTTTGAAAGAGTATGTGGAAATGAGGAATGGAGTGTTTGAATTGACCAAGCAAGAAGCGAGTGAAGATCTTGATGTTTTCGAGGAAGTTGGATCAGAATTCGATGAGTCTGAATTTGAATATTCTGAGGCATTATCCGAAGAGTTACCATCACTCCAGGACGTTCAACCTCATACTGAACTCCTACCAGAAGCTATTTCACTGCCAATATCATATGATCTTGTGAGTCCGAAAGAACAGGAAGAGTTGATACGACAGGAGGAAGAGAATGATTGCCAGTTAAAGTCGTCTGATGATGTCCACCCTGCAAACATTGCCAGTGTCAATTGCTTGGAACTATCTTATGGAAATAACTATGTTGAAGGAGAAGTGAGCGGGAGTTCATTTCAGTCAGGAGAATTTGATACCACACTTCGAGGACAGATGCTAGATGATAACATCTCTGAACGATATACGGAAAGACAAGAATCTGAGCATGAATCATCACACTTCTTAGGACAGGATTTCCTAAGTCATTCTATGATTTTAAATTTCCTTATATCGTCTCACATTTTGGATGAGTTTTGGTTCTATATCACGTCGTCCTATTGGCAGAAACAATATGGTTTACGACACTATTTTTATGAAATCCTGTGCTACATAAAGTGGATTTGGTACCTAGTGCTTAGTTTATTCCGCATCGTTTCAGATGTCATCTCTCTTAGATCACTTCCTTATGCCGCCTGCCTAATGCCACGTATATTCTATTCTATGCATTGTTTATCCCAAACCGCATGGTTAAAGGGTCGAGACAAGGTCAATCTCAAGAATGGTTATAACCAGAGCCACATCAAACCAGATAATGAATGGAAGACAGCATCTCGAAGAAGAAAGCTTGTAAATTCGAGGACGAATTCTTCCCAACCAGGGGAGGATGATGTAGGCCAGGAGGAGGTTTCGATTACTTCAAGTCATAATGCAAAACGATCTATGAAATTAGTAAGGTTGAAGTGTTCAAGATCTTTCGGTCATTTGAAGAAGGCCACGATTTTAAGTCGTTCATCTATTTTAAGTCGTTTCCGACTTAACAAAGCATGGGCACGACCTAACGGAGGAGTATTGAATCGTCACCGACCTAACAGAAGCATATTGGGTCGTCTCCGACCTAAGAAATCACGGAATAAAGAATTCCGACCTAACGGGTTCCGATTTAAGGAAGGTGAAGGCCTAGGTCGTACTCAACTTAAGGAGGAAGACTTGGATCGTTCTCGAGTTAAGGAAAAGGAGCTACGACCTAACAATGCCAAGAGGACAGGGATACGACTCAACAGGAATTGGTGGTGCTCGAGTATGATGAGTCGTACACGAGTCAACGACTCATCCATGAGTCGTCTACGACTTATTGGAACAGGTAAGAAGAAGTTCCGAGATAACAAGGCCATAGGTCGAAGGGAAAAGGCTTCAGATTCTACTTGCTCAGGAAATTTAGGTCGTTTACGACTTAACAAGCTACGACCTAGAGGAAGCTTAAGTCGCTCACGACTTAACAGCTACGGAGAAGAAGGCAAGAGTCGCCCACTACTTAACTGGAGAACAGAGGAAGATGTTAATGAGTTACGAGTTACGACCTAAGAGATGAGTCGTTTGAGTCTTAAGTCGTAAGCCTGGATGTTTGTTATCTTTGAGTCGTCTCTTCCTTATGTCGTAAGTCGTTAGATCGTATACGACCTAAGTGTTGTGTTGCGTTGATGTTGAGTCGTTGGTGATGTATTGTGTTGTAATTTGATGAGTCGTATGTCTCGTGAGTCGTGAGTCGTAAAGTTGTAATATGTTTGTAAATAGCTTGAGTCGGTCAGTATGTAATATGTTGAGTCGGTAATGTATATGACTCGGTCGTGTTGAGTCGTATATGTTATGTTGTATGTTGAGTCGTTGTTATCTTTGAGTCGTATGGACTGTGTTGCGATGTTAAGTCGGCAACGACTTATGATGAGTCGGAGCCTATGAGTCGGCAACGGGTTAAAGGGGCCGGTTGTGTCAAGCTATAAATAGGGAGTGAGTTGTAATATTTTTTAGTTGTTGAATATTGAATAAAATTTCCTTTTGTTAGCTTTGTGCTTTCATACAATTGGTAGTTGAGTGTGATCTCCTATCTCCTCTTTCGGATAATCGAGTGCGCTCGATTCAACGATTGCAGAAGCCGATTCACGGAATCTAGTGCGCTAGATCAACGTGCGAAGAATCGTAGATCTTTAACACGGTATAGTGCGCTATCAACGTGTTCGAGATAGCTAGAGTTCGGTATCTTTGGATCAACGAACTTGGGCGTTTTGGTATTATCAACTCACCGATTGCTACATTCATCGATTGAAGTTTATTTCGAATTATCCGCTGCGTCAACCTTTCTAAATACCCGTGGATATTATTACTACGATGTTTGGATGGAGCTCGAGAGAGGGTGGGAACACCCGAGGTGATAGCATATTCAGTCTGTCCAGGTTAGGGGTAGACCGGTCTTGTGTTTTAGGGGATCCCGGGATGATCCTCGGTACGCTATTCTTGACGTGTACTGTGACGGGTGGTACCCCAGTGCCTAGTCATTTGTATGGAATCCATTCTCCAAGACGTGCCTTTACGGTTTTGATTGTAGAGCCTAATATGCTGGAATTTAATTAATGTAACAATTTCAGCTATTTGAATAAGTATTTGTACTTAGACACTATTACAATATTGGAGGATTTGATATGAAATGTTTTGATTATCGTAAGTTTAAACCCGTCGTTTTTATTTGTGGCATGATCTTACGAGATACCTTTGATTTTCAAAGGATTTTGAACTTTAATAATTCAAATTGAGTGTGTATTCTAACGCTGGTTTTCCGGACTGACTTGGGTGTTATGTTATTATAATGTTCAGGTCAGACCGAGTATTTACAGTTGCAGGATGTGATGCTATGGAGCTCAGGGGACAAGCTGGATGACGAGAAGTATCACACGTACTTAGCCTTTATTCCGCTGTTTATTGTAGGATGTATGTTCAGCTTTGGTGAGGACAAGTTATTACGACTGTCCAGTTTTGCTATTGATTGTGTTGTACTTTGATGATGTAATGTAACAAAACAGTTATAATTATTTTTGTATAAGGACTAGTTGTTATCTATTATATATTGTTCTGTTGCGATTGTGAGATTCTGCGTTGTTGTTTCTATTTTCTTCTTCTACATCTTTCTTCTTTTCCCTATGATCTGGTATTTCCAGCATTCGATCGTTCGTCGTGTAATATAGTGGATGTATTGATGTCTATTTTCGGATGTCGAAATTCCCATTCTTGACATTTCCTGTTAATCATTACAACAACTGGAGGCTAACTTCAGAATCTTGGAGATTTGATTCATTATTCAAGGTATGATTCATTGGCTATATTTAGAGGAATAACTCATTGTTTCAAGGTCTACTTCAAGGCTTTGGAATTAAGGTTTGATCTTTTTATTCTAATAATTCTGGTATAATGTTTTAATGAACAAAATTGAATATCTTAATTTATATATCTATAATATTGTCTTATTTGATTAGAAAATGGTTTATAACTTCAAATTTTTTACTTTATGAATTGATTGGCTTTATTATTTAGATAAATCAAAACTGAAACTTGTATATGATTAGACAATATTTTAATTTTAGATCTATGTTTAAACATTCAAATCAAAATGTATTTTTTCCGATTTGAATGTTTACATGTTCTTATTGTTTGCATTTTTACTGTAATTGAAACTTACATATGATTAAATGATGCTTTGATAATAAATTGATTAAAATTAATTTCTAAATTTGTTACCCTATTTGACATCACGATTATCCTTCTTTAACTATTCAAAGGATTTTAACGTATTGCTTAGTTCAGTATGTATCACCCTTTTTATAATTATTTATTCGTATAGGTTGAATCTTCTTAGATTTGAAAGTTTATCTGTTCTCATTATATGTATCTTATTGTAATTGACACTAACACATGATTAAAAGATGTTTGGATAATAAATTGATTATAATAAATTTATAAATTCGTTACCCTATTTGAAATGACTAATATCTTTCTTTAAATATTCAAAGGATTGTTAATATATTGCTTAGCTTAGTATGTCTCACTTTTGTTTAAAAAAATATATTCAGATAGGTTGAATCTCTCTTGATTTTAAAGCTTATTTGTTCTTACTATCCACATTTTGTTGTAATTGAATCCCAAACTTGATTAAAGGACGTTTTATTAATAAATTGATTGCAATAAACTTATAAATTTATTATCCTATTTGACATGACTAAACTTTTTAGGTATTCAAAGGATTGTTAATATATTGGCCAGTTTAGTATGTTTCACTTCTGAAATAAACAATCATATAGGTTGAATCTTTTGATTTAATTGCATACATATAAATTTTGTTTACTAATTCAAGTTTATATGTTCACAAATACATCATAAGATTTAAATGTTATACGGTTTATTTTGAATTAATTAAGAAGTTTGGAGTTAATCAATATATATATATATATAGACATACGCATAGATACGCATATAAAACTTAATGTTTATATTTCAAGTTGTGTAGTTTAAATCCTTTATTAATATCAAACAATTTTAAATGAGGCGGTAGTTTATGCATATGAATTACTATTGGCTATTCCTAATATTATGTCATAATAATTTATTGATTGCTCATTGAATGTTGCATAAATCAAGTTTGTCAAAAAGGGAAAGATGAATTATTCATCTTTGTCATCTTATATTTCTTTCCTTTTTGCCCCTTATGTGATTTCCTTTAAACTTGTTCTTATTTATTCATATACATCATATTATCAATTGGTCACACTTGCCTTATGTTTAACTATTCTGTCACACAATTAAGGAATGAATATATTCGATATATTCAAACCTTATTTTTATATCCCATTCTTTTTTATTTTAAATCAAATTAATAAAGAAAAATATGGTATTAAATAAAATATGGATTTTATTTAAAATAAATTTAGATAAGACCTAAATACATTTAGACTTCATAGGCCCATTAATGTTCCAAAATGGCTAAAATTTTAGAAATTCTCCCATTCTTCAGCTGTGGGCTGGCCTAATACCTTCACATAGTGGGCTGGGGAATGTAATTCCCTAGTATTAAGCCGCTAATGATTTGGAGATAGTAGGCTGAGCCGTAGCGTTCCTTATTAGCGAATCGCTTATGATTTGGGAGTAGTGGACTTTACTGAATAACAAATGCTAAAATTTGGCGATAATGGGCTGGGACATTAAATTCCTCACTAGTGAGTTGCTTAAGACTTGATGATAATAGTTGAGACATATAGTTCCTCAATAGCGAGTTGCATATATTTCGGCGATAAATAGTAGGAATTTGGGCTCAATTGTGTTGCAGGAGATCGGTGGCATGCAAGTTGGGACTTTTGGTTCGATAAAACTATATAATCAGATATATATTAGATTTTATTGGGACTTTATCATAGTTGACACTAAGATATTACATTATTTTTAGCTGACTTGTTGAGCGAAGGTGACACAGGTTAAGGTATGGATTGAAAGAATCATAGATATGATGTTTCAATGATAACAGCCATGTTACTAATATGTTTTTTGAGTTATTATAGGTCAAATCAGTAATGGAAAAGTTGGAAAATAAAATAGCTTAAAATTGTAAAGCTAGGATTCGGACCCAAGTGGGATGAGACAATAGCACAGGCCTGTACACTGCACCATACTAGTTTTTGGTATCTGTAGCGATTCAATCGATTGAAAATAAATCCAGTCGGCTCGGACCAGTCGATTGAATACACTATCTTATCTATGGTTTTTAATAGCCATCTTGAGCAAGAATTTTACACTAAGCCATTCGACTGAAATGGCTAGTTTCTTGAGGTGGTGTCTTCGGATCTCATCGTGCCCATAGTTGCATCTCTTTACATCTACAGTTGCTTCTCTTCATCAGTCGAATCTGAAAGATTACGTCCCCATTTTAGCAACCCTACAACTAATATTTGTGCCCTTAAGTCTTCAAGAATCACAACATAAATTTAATGTTATTCTTAAGCTCAAAATTCCTAAGCAATACTTCGAACTTCAAGAAATTAATGCAATTCAAAGACTTCGACTAGTTTGCTTCATCTTCACATCCCATATTCTAGTCGAATAAACTCCTTAGCCCTTATACCTCCACTTAATAGGTTTAGTTTGGTCATATAAGACATTTGCATAAAAGAGACATTCTGTATATCAGGATACGCTTTGTCAGAAAGTAACATTTGTTACAGTCCTTGTAATAGTTGTGAAGTCTTGCTCGGTTGTTCATGCGGAGTCTGTAAGCCTGTTCCTCCATGCAAAGTAAGGGTGTTGGGTAGCCGAAAATTCCAAATAGGGGGCTTCCGGACTGGACATAGGACAGTAGGTCTGAACCATTATAAAATCGCCCGTATTTTCTACTATACTATTCTGCTGCATTTTACATTATTTACTTCTATTGACCATCTTCACATCAAAATCGATACGCTTAGATTCTTTATATATTGATCTTTTACAAACCCAAAGAAAATATTAGAAGATTTTGAAGCATCATAAAGGGTTGATTCGACTTCTTTAGCTAAATTCAATGATTGTTAGTATTTTCAAGGAAGAAAATGAATTTTTCGTTAAGCAAACCGAAGTTTTAGAAAATATATTAGAACTTGTTTTACAGAAAGAGATTTCCTATTAAATGAAAAGAAGCATTTAAATGATAAATATATCGATCTTTTGTATGAAATCATAGTTTTGCAAAATAAAAAATATATTTGGAAAATTCTTTAAATGATTCGAATTATAACTTTTGTCTCTTGAAAATAGAATATTACTTTAAATGATAAGAATCTAGAATTAGCTAAAGAACGTAAACTTTTAAAACATAATAATATTATTTTGCAAAAATAAATTTGTGAATCTATAGCTATTTTTGATAAATTAAATGAGAAAATAAAAAATTTTAATTAAGGAAAAGATGATTTACCTTTCTTAATTACGAATACCAAAGCACCCAATAATAGACTGGTTTTGTAACATCCCACCCTTTTGGACGATTTAAACCGACAATAAACCACACATGTCAAATAAATCATTCAAAAGGTAAGACTGTTAATGGGGTAAATAAGAAAATAATAGAAAAGAAGGAAAGATAAAACACAGAATCTCACAGCGGAATGACAAAATATAAAAATCAAATAAACAGTTCATGAAGTTGTTTTACAAATAACATTTGATTACACCTTTACAATACAAATCAGAGTAATACATATAGTAGAAATAAATAAATAATGCAGCGGAACACATGATGTAGTGGAATAATTAATAATAAATAGTAGACTCGTCTCCGTCTTCATCCTCCAAAATATAATGGTCTTCAATACACTAAAAAAAACTCAGACTGACCCGAGCGTAATAAAAAGACAAAACACTCGAGTCAGGACTAAAAGATCTTATGTAAGTCAAATCAAAATAAGTAGAATAGAAATATTACTATAATGGATTCAGAGAAGTATAACAGGAATTTCATCTCCTATCAAGTGTACAATGTGGATTTAATTATTTAAAAGATTTCAAATGATTCAAAAATACCAATCTTAATCATTTTAATTAAAATAGATCCGAATGTTAAATTTAAAACTTAAATCTTTCAAATAATTCAATTCTAATTAATAATCCAAATTTAGGAAATTACACGGTTATATGTCATTTCAACCAGTATCCAAATCAAAATTTCCAAATCAATGGAAACCGCTCGAGTTATCATTTCAATCCATAGTGGTAACAAAGATATATACATAAATAAACATCCAATCATCCAAAATGACAACCAATAACATCCATCACAATCCAACATCCAAATCAGCCAATAAATCACAACAATCAATTGATTATCATTATCAGGTGTATAACTTGCAAATTATATTCATTATTAAATAAATGGCAAATTTAAGTCAATATAAATTCAAATTTAACTTAAATGACAATCTAATAATACCAAAAGCAATTAATAAATTTCTAATCACATTATAAATTTAATTTCACTAGCATAAGATAATCTAGTATTCGTGAGTGGGTCAAAACACTCACCTTTGATATTTAGAACGCAAAAATCCAAACAAAGATGCCTTTTCCAATAGTCTCCAAACTCAGCCAAACCTATTTTATGTTATTAGGAATTCCAATTCGAGTCCAATGGAAGAAACTACGCATGTATCAAAGCTCGTATGAGGAAGATATTCAGGTTATAAGGATATAAAATAAAATAAAATACATACATATTTAATTCTTAAAATAAGAAACTTTAATAACTCACAATTTCAAATTTGATGTACCCAAAACAAAGGCAAGAAGTGGAAAGCCAAAACCATAAAGTCTAATTCTCATTGTTCAATTTTTTTGAAGGCTTCTTGCAAAAGAAGGCAAGGCGATGAGGAAAGGTATGGATGTGGTTAAGGAAGAAATGGATGCTCACACTTTTTTATTCTTTTCTTTTTCTAAGCATAGCTTCAGTAAAATGAATTGGCAGCAAATAAGTAGAGGTATAAAGCTATGTTGACATTGAGACTTTGAGGGAAACAAATAGAGGTCTGATGTTTGAAAAATAAGAAATTTCTAGGGGAAAGAATGATATATGATATAAAAAAGAAGAAGAAAGGGAAGTGACAAATGAAATATGTATGGAAGGGACAAATAAAACAAAACTGTATGATCTAAGTAGATGCTTTGGGAAATAAATAAACAAAACGGAAGAATAAGAAAGGATATAAATTCACGTTTCAATTACATCAAAGAATTGCAATAAAACCAAATGTGGAAATGGTGGAAGGTGTATTGAATAATAAGGAAATGAAGGGACCACTTAGGATCTAGTTAATTGCATGATCCACTCAATTAAATATATTATCACTGAATATACCCTTTTTCACACTCGTTTACACATAATTAACATATAGTAAATAAATTTGAATACAGTAACCAGTGTAACGTTACAAAAAAAATAAAAGATGATCTAGAACTCAAATTCATGTTTTTTTTCTTTCAAAATAATGTTTTTCTCATAGGGGAATTGCACAACCTAAAAAGTCAATTAAATTTAAACTTCAAGATTAGTGTTAAAATCACTTATATACAGCCTCAAATGTATACTTAATGACTGTAAAATATTGTTTTAAAATTCATTTTTTTCTTCTTTATATAGAATTATTTTTACCTTCAAAATGAAAATGTTCCTTTTATTTTCATTAAAATATTCTTTTTAATTTTTTTACAATAATGTATGTTTCTTTCGTTAAATCCAAAAATTAACATTAATGTTTCTTTTTTTTTTAAAAATTGAAAAATCCCAAATCGACATAATTGTAATTAATTTCAAAATTACACTTATAACGGATTATAACAAACGTACATTTCTTTCATTAAACGCCATTAATTTCAAATAAATTCTCTTTCCCTTTTATAAGAAGATTCCAAGTCAAATTAACGGCAATAAATTCATTAATTAATTTAAATTCCAACATATACTTATTATTTATTTTTAATCATATTATTCAATCAATTATCATATTTTATATGTACTTAACGTTGGTTTACCATTTCATTACCTCAATCTTCTATATTTGTCACTTTAGTTCATATTAACTGTAGTAGGTAATTAGATTAACTGCAATTGATTTTCAATTTAATTTCAGTGGATTAAATAAATAGTTGATGAATGACAAATGTTACCTTTTACTTACATAATCGCATTTACAAGATTATTATTAACAACAAATGTTATGACTACTTACACAATCCTGATTATACTCAATTTTCCATTAATTTCATATAATTTCCCCTTTTATATAACATTTAATTCATTTCCTTATTTCAACTTATCATCAAATAACGTTACAATTATTTTAATCACTAACATACAATTCCAACATTAAACCCAACATTCAATTGCCTTAATTCAATTAATTACCCATTCAATATTAAAACGATAAATTAATGAGAAAATAGTTAATGCAACCGTTTATAATAATAATTCATACCCCTTATCTTATTCTTTACAACCAAGGGTTATAATTTGCTGACCTAAAAAGGTTTTATATTCAATATTAACCTATTTCAATTAATTACATATAAGTTCACCATCTACATCATTTAATTTATTTCATTATTTACAATCATAACCAAGTCAACCTACAATGTATTTCAATTAGTCTGAAATTACTTTAAATATTTATCAGTAGCGTTCAGACAACACCACTGATTTCATATTCAATATTAGCCAATTCTAATTGATTACATATAATTTCAACGTTCAATGTATTTCCTTATTTTTAGTTATAACTAATTATAACCTTAAAGCCACTTCAATTAATTGGAAATTAGATTAAAATAGTTAGCAATTACCTTATATTAACATTACTAACGTTACATTCTAGTTATTCTTCTCCTTGTAACATCAATTTTTTTTAGTTTTATTTCAATATAAAATTATAAAATATTATTTAATTAATATTTTAATAATTGAAAATTATGGGTCGTTACACTCTCCCCTACTCAAAACTTTTCGTCCTTGAAAAGGGAAAAGGAGGAAATTAGGAAAAGGAGAAAATAAGGAATCATTATATTTTATTCAAAGTATTCAATTTATAAACAATTAATTTTCATAACCAATTAATTTAAATATAATATACAATTAATTACAAGTAATTCTTCATATTCAAGTCTACCAAAGTTTGAAAATATTTCACTTTTCACAAAATTTCTATGTCTAAAATTTACGAAAATTTTCGTAGAGTCTCCTTTGTACGGAGAGGTCGCGGAGAAATAATAATATCAATAATCATTATATATATATCATATTAAAAAAAATAAACATCCCAAACCATGGGAAACAATATAATATTGCTAGAAACCTGTAATCCAAAAATATACCTATTAGTCGGGAAAAGAAGGCTTAATTTATGAAACCAAAAGCAGTAGCTATTATTTCCATAAACTTGTACTTCACTTGTAAAATTCAAAGAAGTTAATAATACGTGAAAAGAGATATATTTAAGTTGCTTCAATTAATAACAAACAAATCAACACAATATAATAATAGTCACATGCAAATAAACAACATGACCATCATATGTAACAAAGGAATCAATCATATGTCCATAGCAACCAAACTGATGATTTGTTCAGGTTCAGACATTTTTAGTCGTACAAGATGATAAATAGACTATTAAGTGTACCCTATGCTCAATAGTCTTAGATAAATACTTGATATATTATCTATACATCCTTATAGAGTTAGAAGTATCATTTCCTATCATCTCAAAAGCCAAAATAACTAATAATTTCAACACAATATTTAAGTTTATTCAATTGGTTTCTTTTTTTACATCATTACTATTCTTTTTTTTTTCTCATATAACGTCCTTCTCTTTTTCTTACATGTACATATATAAATTATTTCACAATATTAACTTACATACATAACATTTCTTATTCATCAAAATTCTTATTTAGAAATAATTTCATTGAACGCTTCCATTACTTAAGTTTTACCTGTATAATATTCTATTACATATTCTATTAACATTTCAACTTATTAAACATTTTTGGTAAATATATGTGTTTTAAGAATGTAATTGAGTGTTATACAAGTTTATTTTATTCATGTTAGTTAACAAAATATTCAATGATTACATATTCAAAAAATTTATATCTTTTGATTTACAAGTTACAAATTTCCAATTTCTTATATATTTTATTTGTAAAATTCCATTCTTATTTATTTAATTAATTATTATTTATATAAAGGCCAATCACTTACATAATTTGTTTTCCATTAAAGATTTAAGCCATTAATGAATCATTTCACAAAATATTACTTAAACTTCTACAGCCTTACTTAATTTTATACCTTAATTTACTTATAGAATAAAAATTTAAGTTTTTGGTGTTCGCCCTTGAAGAGAAAAGAAATACTTCAATATATCTAAAAATTCAATTAAAACATTTAACCTCATTCACTTAGTAGGAATATAAGATAAATTTAAAACATCTTTATAGCATTATGCAAGGACTTCCCCAAAGCTTAAACAATGTTAGAAATTTGTATCAAAAATTTATATTAAAACATTATGATAAGATTTTAAAAATAAAGTTCCTTAAATCTGATAATTTATTAGACTCAATATTCCAAAATAAGTATAAACTCTAGATTATTAAAGTGAAACTAATAGCATACTCAAATCTTGCACTAAATATCTAAATAAAAGTATAAATTTTCAGAGATTCATGATTAATTTTACACACTTGGTTTAAAATGAATATTCAAATCATGGGAAAAACATTTATCATGGTTTAATACAAAATTCAAATAGTAAATAAACCTATAAATTTACTACTAGTACTTCGAAATCAAGTAATTATTTAAAACCATACTTCCAAAATTGAGATTCTAATTTATTTTCCAAGTATATTTAAAACTTCGCAAATCAATTTTTCCATTTATATAATTTATCTTCAAATTATACATTCAAAGAAACTTATAAAAAAATTTACAAAAAAAAAATTCATTTGAAAATTTCATTTGCAAATCAATCATCTTTAATGTTTTAATACTTTACAAAAAAAAATTCTATATATTTTCTTGCTTCATTTATTAATAGCATTCAGTAATTTTAAATAACATCTTCTTAAATATATGTAAATTATTTGAAAACAGTTACCTACATCATTACTTATATTTAAAAAGAAGCTACTGAAAACCTTAAATCCATTATGTTTAAATTTTATTAGTTTTAAATCTCAAAATACTTTTAAACATCATTAATAAATCAATAATCATTAACTTTAAAATGTTTTATTTAATTAATAACTTCTGACAATATTTAGAACACTAATAATTTACTACTAAACCATGTTGTACATAAATAAACAATATTTAAACATTGTAAAGTATTTAGAAAGGAAAAATGATCAAAATATCTTTTATATAATAATTTATCAAAATACTTTTATAACTCGATGTTTTAACAGGTTTATCCTTGTTCTTGTAGACTCTGGCCATGCGTTGATCAGAAGCATGGCTAGAATTCTCCAAGTACTTAGCAGACTTGTTTCAACACCCAATGAAAATAATTAAAATCATTGAAAATAGATATGGAAAGTACGTTCCCCCATGGATTGCAGTTACGCAATGGTTATGCCGCTATCCCAACGGAATCAATTGTAGCTGTAGGCATCTCACCCCTCGATTTACGCTATCCAATAATATCAAATGAATATAATAAGTGAACCAACAAAGGGATCCGATAATGACCCACCAAAGGGATCCGATAATGACCCACCAAAGGGATCCGATAAATGACCCACCAAAGGGATCCAACAAATGACCCACCAAAGGGGTCCGATGGAAGGTACTTCCCATATCATTTATTTCAAAATATATCATACCATATATAGTCATCATTCAGAATCATAGTTTCAAATATTGCACTTATATAAATTCCATCATATATAAGATTTCATTTTCAGATAGAGTATTTTCCAAAATCAATAGTCTCAAATATATCAAATCATTCTTATATAAATTCCGTTATATATAAGATTTATCTCTTCGGATCAAAAACCTTCCAATATCAACATTTTTAAAAATCACCTTATACTTATATAAAGTCTGTCTTATACAAGAATAAAAAAATTTGTAAATCAGTTACACTGCATGAAGATCCATATGGAATTGAACATTTTTGCTTTGCAAAAGGTTTTGAGTTTAGAATAGTTTTTTTTTATATACAATCATTTGGTGAAATAGTTTGATATATAAAATGGTTGTGGAAAATAGTTTGTAAATAAAATAGTTTGTAAAATAGTTTGAAAATAAAATAGTTTGTAAAATAGCTTGTATAAGAAAAATTAAAGAAAATAGTTTTATAAGGAAAATAAAAGTAAGTAGTTTGAAAAATGGTTTTAAATTAATAGTAGTTTCTCATAAAAGAAAATCCCAATTTAAATTACAAAGATATCCAACCCAACAACTTTCAATTTCAATGCCAAAGCGTATCAATAGTATTAGAACATAAGATGTACACATGTCATCATTTCGCAACATTACATTCGATCGTTCGCTCGATCACACAAGTTCGCTTTCGAACTAGTATTGTCCATTCAACTTCCCTAATGCGGACTTCGATATGGTTTCTTGACTAGAAACCATCATTCTCCTTGCATAGCCATATACTATGATAGAGAACTCTAGAATCAAACCAAAAATCCATATCAATATTCACTATCAAGAATCGAATGAAAAATTCTAATGCGAAATGGTGTAATTCACCTCAAACTTACGTACTCAAATCCGGATCAAATTAATTGTGCGAATAAAATAATATACGCACAACTTACGTATTTATTTCAATTTGATTCATCACAATTATACTTCAACTAAATTCATTATTAATCTCATTGATTAATGAAAGTATCATTTCATACTTTAATATTTGTTTCACATAATTTCTCCATTTAACATATAACATTAATTTATTCATTCTCATAATATTGCTTATATTTCTCTTCAATTTAAATTACATTCATTCTACACGTAATATTTCTCATTTAATATTACATTTATTACCAAATCATTTCATAAGGAATTTTCTTAAGTTTATAACCAAATTATAAAAACATAATTCCTTTTTATAAGACATTGTTCAGGTTTAAAGTTATGACAACTTTATTTATAACCATTTATTATAACATCCATTTATTTCATAACAATTTACAAGTCATGGTTTTATTTATAATCAATTCAAATTAAATTCATACTAATTCAGAAGGTTTTGATTATCCAAAATATCCAAATATTTCATTTTTCAATAGTTGAACTACGGTCAAAAACAACAAAATTCACAAAAACAATAATTAGCCAATGCTTTTAAACTGATAAAACGCAAATAATCAACAATAAATGATAATAACTAAATATTACCATTTCATAAATCAAACACATTACAAATAACTATATTAGTTATAAAAATTTAATCCTCTGCATATCATATAATATTAGGAAAAAAATTCATTTCAAAACTTATATAAAACACTTTTATAAAACTAACAAATACACGCTCTCATATATACACTTAGACAACTCATTCTAGGGTATTACTACCCTATCTCTAATGAGTTAACCCCAACAGGCTAAGGCATGTCTAAACCAAAACTCTGATACCAAATGTAACATCCCACCCTTTTGGACGATTTAAATCGACAATAAACCACACATGTCAAATAAATCATTCAAAAGGTAAGACTGTTAATGGGGTAAATAAGAAAATAATAGAAAAGAAGGAAAGATAAAACACAGAATCTCACAACGGAATGACAAAATATAAAAATTAAATAAACAGTTCATGAAGCTGTTTTACAAATAACATTTGATTACACCTTTACAATACAAATCAGAGTAATACATACAGTAGAAATAAATAAATTGTGACAGCCCGCAAATCCGTACCCCTTGAATCAACACTATTCTACCTCTATTAACTCAAGTGGCACAGAAATACGAACCATTAGGGTTAAAGAAGAAGAGATAGAAGAAGAAGAAACTAAACAATATCAGAATCTCACAGTCGCAGCGGAATAAAATATAATAGTAACTATAGAACTTTACATAAAATGAAATCTATAACTTTTATATACAATATCATCAGAGTATTTCATACATCATCAATCACAAATCAGACATACCATGCAATCATAGCATCGGATATATATATACAGGTACAGATAATACGAATGGTACAGCTCGGACTCCAGCTCCTCTCTTGCTCCATAGCATCCTGACCTGAACAAATAATACTCGGTCTGACCCGAGCATTATAATGAAATAACACCCGAGTCAGTCTGGAATACCAGCTGATAATAATGCATCCAAATTGATTATTAAAGTTTCCAAAATCCTTTGAAAACAAAAGCATCTCGTAAGACCACGCCACAAATAAACATGTCGGGTTTTTACCTTACGATAGCTAAAACACTTTTTATAGAAATCCTCTGATATTATAATAGGGTCTATTTACAAATACTTATAAAATAGCCGAAATTGTTACATCTATTAAATTCCAGCTACTAGCCACAAAAGTGGGTAATACAAACAAAACTCGTACAAGGCTCGTAAGGAGAATGGATTTCCAACAATGACTAGGCACTGGGGTACCACCTGTCACAGTACGGGGCCTAGATCACCGTAGCGAGGACTACTCCCTTCATCCCCTGCAACACAAGGCCAAAACCATTCCTTACTGAACAGTCCCGAACAAGATAAACCCCGTGGTTGGCGCGACCAACCACCCACTAAGCCGAAATATATATATATATATATATATATATATATATATATATATATATATATATATATATATATATATATATATATGGGACATCTAGACAGGGGAAATATCTTGTCCTGCTTGGGCATGACCCGCCTAACCTTGCTGCATATCCCCTGATTTTCAGTCATTCCCGGTTGATGAGGCTTAAGGCTAAGCGTTACCTTTAGAACGTTTTCACTTAGATTGCCCATCGCCCACCTGACGATGTTTCGCAAGCATTCGTCCATACAAGTCCGTCCCGGGTTCGAACGGAACCGAAGGCACTACTCCTACTACATCCACTTTGGAAATATCCTCAGGATTAGTAGCGACTAGCCCTTGCACTTCACTGCTCCATCTTCGATTCCGAACATGTTTTTCGCACGAAACGTACAAATCGGATCGAAGTGTTTTTCGAGAAATAAATCTCGATCCCGGTCTCTTCGAAACGATCAACGCATTTGTCCATATTGATAGTCGGTGATTTAACTATCAATTTATATTCATAAACATCCATCACACAATAAATAATTCCCACATTATTTATTTGCCTCAAATATCTTTAAAAGATATATTTTCAAATTTTCAAAGTTCATTTGAAAACAATTCCCAAAGTTCTTCCCTTTACAAGGTAAATCCTTTACCATATATTCCCATTGGAAATAACCAAGTTAAAAACTATTTAGAATGAAATCACTTTAAATGTTTTATTCTTAAATATACTTTCAAATATATAAACTTACTACTAGTTACTTACTCAAAATATAATTTCAAAATATTCAAAGTAAAACTATTTTATAAGATATAACTTGATTTAAAATAAGGTTTTAGTTATACTATATTTTAAAATAGAGTTTTAAAAGAAATTAATAATTTCAAACAACTTTATTTAAAAACTAGCTTTTAAGTAAATCCATTTGTAAAAATAATTATTAAGGTATTTTAAAAGTTTACTATTGCTAATTTATTAAGAATTATGTTAAAATAATAATTTCCAAAACACTCTTTAAACAAGTTTAAGTTTTTAAAACTTTCTTTTTATAAAAATTAGTTTAAACTCAAACTTGGTTTTCCCAGGGAATCTCTCATTCCCACTTAAACATCACCGTAATCCTTCTAATGAATTCTGTCAATTTATTCCAATTCAGGTTTATATTTTAATAACATAAATTTACATTCACATGTATCAACTAATAACGTTTCTCTTATTTATCATTCCAGATTTTATCAATTTTCAATTTTTCATTCCAAATAGATTTCAAATTTTAACTCTTTTAAATTCATTAATTAACAATATCTTTTATTTCTTAAAAATTCAATTTATCCATTTATAATTAAATACTGAATCTATATTTTATCCAACCATATTCTTTATTTCTTAAAACCCAACTTTTATTCCTTTAAATTCTTTATATAAAAATTTCTTTTATCTTCTTAAATCCCAATTAATCCCGTTTACAATTAAAATTCAGGATTTATATTTATTCCAACAATACCATAGTAAAATTTAAAACTCAGATTTATCAATCACAGTATGAAAACAGTTCACAACATCAATTATAAAGATAATTATTATAATGTGAGGAATCCAGTTGGATCCCTCCAACCTGTTTTCCCAGCATCCACAAATATTAGCACAACAACAATATATATATCAATTCAGGCTGATATAAATAAACATTTTAACCAATCACACAATTATTTAAATATTAACCATTAAAATCAGCCAACATTCCAGATGTGAGTGAGATAACTCACCTTGAGTTTTGGCGAGCGTTCGAAATTTAAATTAAACCGAACGACGTTCGATTTAACTCAAATTTCTACTTTCCCGAAATGACTCCGGATCTGCACCATCGCGTAGTGCTCGTCTCTGCGATTCCGGCGTTTCCAATTTCGCTTGAATCTGACAACGTATGCTCAAGTTATAGAATTATAAAGTTTTGTATATAAATTTAAAACAAAATTTCTTTTATTTAATTTACCAAAAAAAAACAGCCGACCCCCTCCCCGCTTATCTTCCTTCACGCGACGTACCCAGGAACAAAAAGAAACCCATCACGCGTCGCCACTAGGGTTTCGAACCGCCACTGCCTCGCTCCACGTGACAACGATCGGAACCCTCCATGTCGAAGAGCGCATCACCACCCACCTCCGGTCCAAAAACGAGCGTGCTCGGTCAACTCATTCACGCACAAATCGCGTTCGAACGGCCAGTGATGGCAACCCGATTCCACCGCCTACGACGCCCTAAACTTCATCTCAACCGTTAGAACTAAGGGTCTTGAGGTGCTCGACCTTTTTCTAGTTGAAGCCGAGAAGCAAAACTTAGTGGATGAAGAGGAATCGAAAGGGAAAGAAGATAAGTTACCGGCCATTAAACGCATATGAGCGGCGGCTTGAGTTTAGGCTAGGGTTTAGAGGGATTTAACATATATACAATAGTTTTAATATTATTTTAATTAATAAAATTCTCGATTTTAACGGATTATGCAAATGATCTCCAAACTACGCAATCCGACAGGCGATTCAAGGGTTTTTCCGCATTCCAGACACAATGGAATAGGTTTCGTAAGCTAATTCGGTCATATGCGCGAGTTACGGAATTAAACAATCAATTTAAATTTAAACCGATTAAAACGATTTCGATGCGTTTCGAGTTGCCACGGTCAAACGACAACTCCGATTACTACGAAAATTGAAATCCGGTAATAATTAACTATTACGGATCCAATGGAACTGGTTTCGTCGAATTCTGGGACTGTGCCCGGGAAGGCTACTTTAACTCGTCTATTTAATCGAGCAAATTTCCGAAATTGTCAAAATCCATTGAAACTTCACTTTTAAAATTTTAACTTAATAATAAATCATATGAGATTTATAATCACATTAAAAATCATTTTGACTCATTTCGAATCAAAATCGCATTAATTGCATTTTATAATATTAAATCCTATTATTAAATTAATATAAAATCCTAAATTTAACCTATCGACTTCTAATTTCATTTCAACTATCCAACATTATAATTCAAATCCAATTAGACCTAAAATTAATTTTAGAATCTAATTTATATCTATTTTCACTCAGAATTAACAATTAACCCAATCCTAATATTAAATTATTATTATTCAAATTTCAATTTAATTGCCATATTTGAAATTTTAAACGAAGTTTATTAATTCAACCCAATTCTTTTACTTGAAAATTCAAATTATAATCCATATTCAACATTTAAAATGAATTAAATGTTCAAATCCAATGGCTTAAAAATACGGGATGTTACATTCCTCCCCCCTTATAGAAATTTCGTCCCCGAAATTTGCTAGGGTTGAAAATACTCTCCAACCCATTTACTTACCCAATTAGCTTAGTTAAAAGCTTATATACTCTTCCCAAAATCCTTTAGCTCAATCCCCAAACTCATTTGCTTCATTTACTCTATGCTTTAATTTTTTTACTTATAACTTCCCAAGTTAATTACAAATTTTCAAAACTCACGAAAATTTTCTAACTCCCAAAATTTCCGAAAAATTTCGGCAGAGTCTCCCCTGCACGGAGGAGCTTTCGCGATATCACGATACAAACAAATATATATACATCGACCCACACGGTCGGAAACCAAAATATTTCACAATATATATATATATATATCATTTCCCAATTATATTAGCGTAGGCGTACCTTTTTAGCAAATTTTAAAAAACAAACGGCTAATATATAATGCATATATGCGCTCCAAACCTCTCGAACGTCTTCTGTACCTGTACTAAACTCAAACAACTTATCAGTTTTCAAAGATATGAGCATTTTAATAACATTTTCAATGTAAATGTAAGTCGAACATATCCATTGCATAGCCAAACCAAACAAACTTCATCATTTAACAATATTAGCCATATTTACCAATAATTCAAAGATTGAAATCACCTGTCAAATTACCTATTCAAGTCCAACTTCATTTTTATTTCACTTGAATGATTTATACTCAAGCACACTATATACGATTCATATTTATTTCAACCAATTCATTGTTATTTAACATGTGGTTAACATGTGCTTCACTAACATCTTTCTATGTCATTTCAATATCAAGTTGATTCATAAACCAAATTCTTATTTCAAATTTGAAGCATTTGCATTTCTTTTATAATCCATTTCCATTCATATCCAAAATCACTTAATTAGATTGGATTTATCTAATTAATTTAAAACCATCTTTATTTGCTTCTTCAAATCAATACACTTGCATCAAAATACAAACTCTTTGAATTAGATTCTAATTCAGTTTAATTTATTTAAAAAAAAAATCAATTTCAATTGCTTGTTAAAAAACTCAATTCCGAATACATGCAATTTTCATGCAATTCAAGCAATTAATCATCACTTCAGCTTACACCCATTTAACATGAATTCCAGTTTAGATTTATATTAATTTTCTTCAATTCTGTGTGGTTCACAATCCAAGCATTCTTATTCCATTTCAATTATCAAATCAATCCTTATTCTCACCTTTAAAATTTATTAATCATCTTAAGTTTATTCTTATTATATTACTATTATTATTATTATTACTATTATTATATATATAGTTTTTTTTGTATAGTTATATATATCATACCATTCTTATTTACAACTCATATATTCTTTCTTTCTCACAATTACAATCTTAAAAGTCATGTGCTTGCATCCAAATTTTATTTTGCAAACAAATTTCATTTAAAGCTATTTTCATAAGCTTAAAAATAACCATCTCATTTTATATTATTTACAGCTCTCCTTATTCATATCACTTCTCAATACTCAACTAAAATTCATTTCACTTGCATTTCACTTTTATTATCTAAACCAGTTTCATTCAAGATTACTTAATAAAGCTTATCCACGATTAAGTTTTGTCTTTCTTACAATTTGATTTCATTTTCATTTAATTCTCATTAAATCAAATTCCAATTTCATTAAACTTGATTAGTATATTCATCCAATTAGTTTCCCAATTTATTTTATCAACAACAGGACCCCTTCACATTATTTCACCAACTTGAATTTAGTTACAATTCAAGCCATCTCTATTATAATCTGATACTAATATTCCTTCACATTTCCAATATTTGTTACCAAAATTAAATCCCATTCTACAGTTGGATTTCTATTTACTTTCCAAATTTTGATCAAATATCAAAATTCTATCCATTACAATATAAATCTCATTCAATTATAATTCAATTTAGTCTCTAACCTAACCCATATTAGGTTTTAATACTCTTTCCCAATTCATACTGAACTTATTTACAATACGACCATTTTCAATGTTCTAAACAAGAACGAAGTTCCATTTTACCCTTCAATTATTAACAAGCTTTCCAATTATACTCATTTCAGTACTATTTTCATTTAATTAAGCTTATACTAAATTCATCTTCAAGCTTCTCTTTATTTAATTCCGCATATGCTAAATTCATTCTCAAATAATCCGTTTGAATTTAGTTGAGTCAAACTTTTATTCATACAATATCCCTTCAGCCAATTAGATTTCTTTCAATTCAAGTCTTCCCAAATTTAAATTCAAGTTTTAACTAAATTTATTTAGCCATCTTGAATTTATTTCATTTTCTCGTTACTATCTTAAATAAGGATTTAATTCCATTCATATTTATTCACAACACAATTGAATCTTGTTTTTAATTAAATCCAATTTCAACTCAATTCCATTCGATTGAAGTTAAATCCAATTCAATCTAATTTTTAATTCATTTAGATTTAATTCAATTTCAAATTCTCAACTTTAATTCTCCATATACAAATCCAAAACTTATTTACTAACTCATGTTCATTTGAGATTAAGTTTGAATCCACCATACCATCCCACTATTTCCCATTTGTGATTATAACTCCATTTCTCTTTTATAAGTTCTCCAACTTATTTATTTAAAAGCTTATATAGCTCATTTTAATCCATCTACATCATATAATCACAATTTCAATTTTTTTTATATATATGTGTATCACTGAATTCTTAAGGATACAAATCTTCTTTCAATTTAATTCCTTACCCAATTTTAAACCCTCAATCTCAAATTATAAGTATACAACTTAATAACTTATGGGTACAATCCATTTCACAATGACCCACAATTTCAAAGCCAACTCACTTTTTCATTTAGCCCAAATCTAATTAATTCTAACTCAATTTATTTAACTTATCCAAGTTAAATTCAAATTTCCAATTCACTTTAATATATTTTATTCATTTCCAATTACTCAAGTTAAGTTTTAATTCCAAGATTAAATTTTCATTTCTTCCTTCTTATTAATATCAACTTCATTTAATAAGTTCAATATTCCTTCATTTTACTTTACACATTATTTAAATTCCCAGAATTCATTTTACCCGGTTGTTATTTCAAAACAATTTGAAATAATAAACAACTCATTCACCCCTGGTATCAAATCAAATCTCCCAATTCCAAAACACTTGGTTGTATTAAAACAAATTTCCCTTTGAAATTTATAAAACCACTTGTATACTCAACAAATCCAAACAATACCATCATCAAGTACTAGGGTAGCAATCCATCACTTTAGAAACTCGAAAATGAATTCTAATGATGTGGCCAGCATCATCAGGATTATTTTCCAGCGACTGAAGTGAGTTCAATGCTTCTTACTTTTCTAAATTCATTTCAAAACAGTTTCCATTTAAAAATATTTCCCAAAACAATATTCCAACATTGCCTTCAAACACCTTCAAATCTCAACAAACATTTCAAACTTTCCCAGGATTTTAAATTTCAAAACTTTTATTTTTATTTTCTTTAAAATCCTTTCCAAAACTTCCGGGATTTAAGTTCTGGCTGGGTTTAAATTAGTTATTCTCTTTTGTATACTTTATACTTATGGAATTTATTTGGTTATATCAATTTCACATTTTAGATTAACTTTTAGATTCTTATTTACTTATTGTATTAACACCCAATCAACCAAAAATATATATATAATAATTTCGGAAAATTATTTCTTTTATGTCAAAATAATTTTGGGTAAAATTATTTCATTTACCCACTTTTAAAACGTTACTAGGTCGGATTATCTTGTTTAAGAGTTTAGAAACCCCTATCGATACGGTTGTACTTCCCGTACTGACCAGAATTCATAAACACTCAACCGATAAGTCAACACAGTATAAAAACAATTTTATATTCACTAACAAGTACGCTCTACTATCTATTAATACGCTCGACTCATTATAAAGTACTATTGACTCTATTTAATGAGTAATTTCCCTACCCAACCTAGGTTCTCGCCAACCTAAGCTCTGATACCAAATGTGACAGCCCGCAAATCCGTACCCCTTGAATCAACACTATTCTACCTCTATTAACTCAAGTGGCACAGAAATACGAACCATTAGGGTTAAAGAAGAAGAGATAGAAGAAGAAGAAACTAAACAATATCAGAATCTCACAGTCGCAGCGGAATAAAATATAATAGTAACTATAGAACTTTACATAAAATGAAATCTATAACTATTTATATACAATATCATCAGGGTATTTCATACATCATCAATCACAAATCAGACATACCATGCAATCATAGCATCAGATATATATATATATATATATATATATATATATATAGGTACAGATAATAAGAATGATACGGCTCGGACTCCAGCTCCTCTCTTGCTCCATAGCATCCTGACCTGAACAACTAATACTCGGTCTGACCCGAGCATTATAATGAAATAACACCCGAGTCAGTCTAGAATACCAGCTGATAATAATGCATCCAAATTGATTATTAAAGTTTCAAAAATCCTTTGAAGACAAAATCATCTCGTAAGACCACGCCACAAATAAACATGTCGGGTTTTTACCTTACGATAGCTAAAACACTTTTTATAGAAATCCTCTGATATTATCATAGGGTCTATTTACAAATACTTATAAAATAGACGAAATTGTTACATCTATTAAATTCCAGCTACTAGCCACAAAAGTGGGTAATACAAACAAAACTCGTACAAGGCTCGTAGGAAGAATGGATTTCCAACAATGACTAGGCACTGGGGTACCACCTGTCACAGTACGGGGCCTAGATCACCGTACCGAGGACTACTCCCTTCATCTCCTGCAACACAAGGCCGGAACCATTCCTTACTGAACAGTCCCGAACAAGATAAACCCCGTGGTTGGCGCGACCAACAACCCACTAAGCCGAAATATATATATATATATATATGGGACATCTAGACAGGGGAAATATCTTGTCCTGCTTGGGCATGACCCACCTAACCTTGCTGCATATCCCCTGATTTTCAGTCATTCCCGGTTGATGAGGCTTGAGGCTAAGCGTTACCTTTAGAACGTTTTCACTTAGAATGCCCATCACCCACCTGACGATGTTTCGCAAGCTTTCGTCCATACAAGTCCGTCCCGGGTTCGAACGGAACCGAAGGCACTACTCCTACTACATCCATTTTGGAAATATCCTCAGGATTAGTAGCGACTAGCCCTTGCACTTCACTGCTCCATCTTCGACTCCGAACACGTTTTTCGCACGAAACGTACAAATCGGATCGAAGTGGTTTTCGAGAAATAAATCTCGATCCCGGTCTCTTCGAAACGATCAACGCATTTGTCCAATATTGATAGTCGGTGATTTAACTATCAATTTATATTCATAAACATCCATCACACAATAAATAATTCCCACATTATTTATTTGCCTCAAATATCTTTAAAAGATATATTTTCAAAGTTCATTTGAAACAATTCCCAAAGTTCTTCCCTTTACAAGGTAAATCCTTTACCATATATTCCCATTGGAAATAACCAAGTTAAAAACTATTTAGAATGAAATCACTTTAAATGTTTTATTCTTAAATATACTTTCAAATATATAAACTTACTACTAGTTACTTACTCAAAATATAATTTCAAAATATTCAAAGTAAAACTATTTTATAAGATATAACTTGACTTAAAATAAGGTTTTAGTTATACTATATTTTAAAATAGAGTTTTAAAAGAAATTAATAATTTCAAACAACTTTATTTAAAAACTAGCCTTTAAGTAAATCCATTTGTAAAAATAATTATTAAGGTATTTTAAAAGTTTACTATTGCTAATTTATTAAGAATTATGTTAAAATAGTAATTTCCAAAACACTCTTTAAACAAGTTTAAGTTTTCAAAACTTTCTTTTTATAAAAATTAGTTTAAACTCGAACTTGGTTTTCCCAGGGAATCTCTCATTCCCACTTAAACATCCCCGTAATCCTTCTAATGAATTCTGTCAATTTATTCCAATTCAGGTTTATATTTTAATAACATAAATTTACTTTCACATGTATCAACTAATAAAGTTTCTATTATTTATCATTCCAAATTTTATCAATTTTAAATTTTTCATTCCAAATAGATTTCAAATTTTGACTCTTTTAAATTCATTAATTAACAATATCTTTTATTTCTCAAAAATTCAATTTATCCATTTATAATTAAATACTGAATCTATATTTTATCCAACCATATTCTTTATTTCTTAAAACCCAACTTTTATTCCTTTAAATTCTTTATATAACAATTTCTTTTATCTTCTTAAATCCCATTTAATCCCGTTTACAATTAAAATTCAGGATTTATATTTATTCCAACAATACCACAGTACAATTTAAAACTCAGATTTATCAATCACAATATGAAAACAGTTCACAACATCAATTATAAAGATAATTATTATAATGTGAGGAATCCAGTTGGATCCCTCCAACCTGTTTTCCCTGCATCCACAAATATTAGCACAACAACAATATATATATCAATTCAGGCTGATATACATAAACATTTAAACCAATCACACAATTATTTAAATATTAACTATTAAAATCAGCCAACATTCCAGATGTGAGTGAGATAACTCACCTTGAGTTTTGGCGAGCGTTCGAAATTTAAATTAAACCGAACGACGTTCAATTTAACTCAAATTTCTATTTGCCCGGAATGACTCCGGATTTGCACCATCGCGTAGTGCTCGTCTCTGCGATTCCGGCGTTTCCAGTTTCGCTTGAATCTGACAACGTATGCTCAAGTTATAGAATTATAAAGTTTTGTATATAAATTTAAAACAAAATTTCTTTTATTTAATTTACCAAAAAAAAACAGCCGACCCCCTCCCCGCTTATCTTCCTTCATGCGACATACCCAGGAACAAAAAGAAACCCATCAAGCATCGCCACTAGGGTTTCGAACCGCCACTGCCTCGCTCCACGTGACAACGATCGGAACCCTCCATGTCGAAGAGCGCATCACCACCCACCTCTGGTCCAAAAACGAGCGTGCTCGGTCAACTCATTCATACACAAATCGCGTTCGAACGGCCAGTGATGGCGACCCGATTCCACCGCCTACGACGCCTTAAACTTCATCTAAACCGTTAGATCTAAGGGTCTTGAGGTGCTCGACCTTTTCCTAGTTGAAGCCGAGAAGCAAAACTTAGTGGATGAAGAGGAATCGAAAGGGAAAGAAGATAAGTTATCGGCCATTAAACGCATAGGAGCGGCGGCCTGAGTTTAGGCTAGGGTTTAGAGGGATTTAACATATATACAATAGTTTTAATATTATTTTAATTAATAAAATTCTCGATTTTAACGGATTATGCAAATGATCTCCAAACTACGCAATCCGACAGGCGATTCAAGGGTTTTTTCGCATTCCGGACATAATGGAATAGGTTTCGTAAGCTAATTCGGTCATATGCGCGAGTTACGGAATCAAACGATCAATTTAAATTTAAACCGATTAAAACGATTTCGATGCGTTTCGAGTTGCCACGGTCAAACGACAACTCCGATTACTATGAAAATTGAAATCCGATAATAATTAACTATTACGGATCCAATGGAACTGGTTTCGTCGAATTCCGAGACTGTGCCCCGGAAGGCTATTTTAACTCGTCTATTTAATCGAGCAAATTTCCGAAATTGTCCAAATCAATTGAAACTTCACTTTTAAAATTTTATTAACTTAATAATAAATCATATGAGATTTATAATCACATTAAAAATCATTTTGACTCATCTCGAATCAAAATCGGATTAATTGCATTTTATAATATTAAATCCTATTATTAAAATAATATAAAATCCCAAATTTAACCTATCGACTTTGTGACGTCCCGCCTTTTCGCACAATTTAAACAGACACACGTGCCGATTCAAACCATACGTAAGGGCGGATTGTTATGGGATTTATAAGCAAAACAGAGAAGGAAAAAAAACTAAACAGAATCTCACAGCGTAAGGATAAAATATAATAATCAAGTATACAGTTCATGAAACTGTTTTACAAAATATTTTACTTTACTTGTACAATAAATATCAGAGTTACACATACCAATACAATCAATGCAGCGGAATAATAAATGGTGTAGCAGAATATAATTAATAATAATAATAGAATCTCCGTCTTCGTCCTCCAGAAATAAAGTCTTCAAATCCTGAAACGCTCGGACTGACCCGAGCGAATTGAAAAGACAAAACACTCGAGTCAGAACTAAAAGATCTTATGTAAGTTAAATTAACCGAAATAAATATGAGTGCAGTAACTCAAGAGATGCTCGGGATTTACATCTCCTAAGGATCCGTTAAACTATTTACTATATAGTATATTGCGCTATTATAATAGTGTCTAATTGTAAAATAAACTTACTTTTAAATAGCATTAAGGCTTTACATTTTCCACCTTAACACGTAATAGTCCCAGTAGTCCATCCAATATCATAGTCCCTCCTGATCGGGAAGCCACCAGAGGATACCACACGGGCTACGGGAGAAATTCAAACTCGTACAAGGCTAGGTATGGTAGGTGACACGGCACAACTAGGCAATGCCAGGGTAGATATACCAATTACGCTTCCGGGCCGATGGAAACGTGCAGCGCGCAGCTGCCGCCCACCTCGGACAAACTCCCCCAAAATCAAAGTAAAAGTGGCCACTGAATCAATCCAAAGTCAAAGTATAATATCGAAGAGGAGTGTCCGATCAGAGGAATGACCTCATTCACCCGTCAATCGCTCTTATTTTAGCCACCTTATGCCAACTCACGGGAGTTGGGTCCACGTATTTACCTTACAGGAAACGTCGCCACCAACCTACTTCATTCTGGAATCGCCACCGCGTACACGGTTAGTCAAAGTGGTTTTCGATATCGACAGAGAGTATGTTCATATCCGATCCCGGTCTCTTTGCCAACCCATCGTTATTATAACACCGCGGTCATTTAAAAAAAATAGTTTATACTTAAAAACCAGAATAAAATTTCCATTTCAAAAACTATGAACACGATATCATTTTAAAACCCAAAACAATATGATATCATTTTATCCAAATATGATTCTTTTCCAAAAATCATACTGCTTTAAAATCTATAATATTTGGAAACCAAACATTTGAATTATACTTTCAAAGCATAATATTTCGAAAATTCATAGTTTTAAAATCATAACTTCTAAAACTTGAATGGTTTGGATATTCAACGGTATATAAAATAAATGGTTTGACTTTAAGGTTACTTTTTAAAGAAAAATAATTTCCATGGCTTTTCAAATATATTTCCTTATTTATAGTCTAAACCATAATTTAAATATCACTTTCAAGTTCCAAAACCATTTCAATTTCTATATATATATATATATATCCATTTGGAGTATTAATATTTCAAAACTAAAGTTGGAATTTTATTCTTTCAACAATCAATTGTTCTATTATTTAGTCTTGAATATTCACATAAAAATCCATAAATACAACTCCCATTTCTAGAAATTTAATATTTCCTGAAATTTAATTATACTAGAATACTCATTTAAATTTATCTTGGAAAAACTCCAGTTATAAATATCATACCTTAAAATTTCCAAACTTAAACATATAATATAAATTATCAAATTCCATTTCTCAATTTTTCCATTTTTATTTAACAGATTTATACACAGCCTAAATTCAAAATTTTAACTTCATATTTATATATGTAGAAGAATAATATTTATAAAATATCAAAACTTAAAAAAATTTATAAACCGTATCCCATCTAAACCATAGAAATCACTTTAAAATATTTTATATATAGACCACGGTGCCTGCATATAATTTTCTATCCTATGGTCAAGTGATACAGATGTTTATCATTTCAATCCGCAAATTAAAAATAAAATTTGCGATTGTATATCATTTCAAACCACAATCCCAAATGGAACGAAAAATGCATGATAACTTGTAGTTTAATGATATAAAATAAAACATCCATTCATCCATCATCATCCATCATCCAAATCACAATCATCATCCAATAACAAAACAATATCAATATATATCCAATAATATATAACAGTTAATAACTGGCAGTTGTATTCAAAAATAAATTTAACAACTATTAAACTAACAGTTTATTTGCAAATAAATAACTATAACTATCAATCTATATGTGTAACAAACCTGTATTCTCTGATCAGTGCAATTATATATTTTAATTATTTTAATTTAAATTCCTAATTTAAATACTTTATTTTATTTATTAAAATGAATATAATTTGTTATTTTAAATATAAATGTTGATTTTGATATGGATTAGAATTTCAAACATGCATAAATTGAATATTTCCAGAAAATGTGAATTTTGGCCAATCTGGTCAAACGTTGACATTTAAATTTAAATTTTAAAAGTTTGAAAATTTTAGTTTTATCTTTTATTATGAAAGTACATAAAATTTCAAGAACACTGCTTTTCGTTTCGTTGAAATCCGAATAATATTGTGAAAGTTATGCTTTTTACAAAATTGGGTGTAAATTATTTTATTTAACAATATTGTTTATTTTAAATTATATAAATAATCTTTTTAATTGTCATATCTTATTATAAGTTGTATTATATGTTATGTTACATATATTTTTACCTTTTAAATATTTTTAAAGTGATGTTTGAATTTTTCCAAAGCTCATTGAATTTATTTTCTATTTTTAAAGGTTAGTTTCCATTTTTCTGCTATTTTCTTCATTTAAATTATATTTAATTAAAATTAATTTATTCATTTTATGTGTGCATTTTATTTTTATGTCTTTATCTTTATTTATAAATACTTTTCATGTACATACAATTTTTTCAAAGTTCATTTCATTTATTTTCAAATTTTCAAGCCTAGTTTACATTTTCTTTGCTATTTTCTTAATTTAATTATATTTAATTAATATTTATTTATTTATTTTTGTTTATTTACTATATTTTCGTGTTTTTATCTGTATTTATATATATTTTACATGTATTTAAAATTTAAAAAGAAATGGTGGAAATTTGAAAGGTTTGTGACTCTTTATTTGCTCAAGCCTTTTTGTATTCTGTCTTTTCATTTGTCAACCAACATCTCTTCAATTGGCTGCCTTAACTCCACTCTTCAGCTGACATTCCATTTTCCTTTTCACGTGAAAACTCTTTCTCATCTTCCCCCTAAAACTCACGGCTTCATGAAGAAAATAAGGAAAAAAAAAACTTATGGCTTCATTCTTTCTTTCCTACTTCTTTTCAATGATTCCTACCTTGTTCCTCCTCTAGCATAGCTCGGCCTCTAGTCCACTCCAACTCCACGACCACCACCTCCACCATACTTGGCAGCTACTCCTCCTACTCCACTAACCATTACAGGCCATGGCCCTCCCAAGGTTGCAAATTCCTCAAATTAATACAAGCATCACTTGAAAACTAGCCTAGCCAAACCCTTAAGGCCATAACCTTCATTTTTCACTTAAACCACCTCCATGGCCGCCACCACCAGTCCCTCCACCACCTTTGGCCGCCACACCAGCCACCACCTGACCATCCCCTTGCATGACCAAGCCCAAGCCATGGCAGGCCGAACCTATAGTTGCACCAAAAATCCACTTAATTGCATTGACTTTTGTATTTCTCATGTCACAACTTCCACTCCTTCATATCCAAGTTAGGCCGAGCCATATGAACCCATATTGACCCAAACTTGAGCCCTGTTGGCATCTAGGCTGAGCCTAGTGTGATGAGAGCAAGCCCATTTGATCATGTGACAAGCTTATGTTGTCGTGTGCAGGTCTTTTGCTTCTAAGGTTTGGTCATCTCTCTTGTTTTGCAACTCTTTTGTAAACTAAAGTTGTTAATTATATTTGTATGTCATATCTATATTTTTTGCTTATGTATGTTATATTTTGTGTTGTATACAAGGGTCTCCATCTATTCAAATCAAATCGTGCTTGTCGTGCCTTTGGAATCGCTCTTGTGTGTGTGTTGTTTGTCTCTAGCTTTGATAAAGGTCAGTCTTTCTCACTCTGACATTTATACTTATGAAATAGTGAATTGATGACAAGTGTTTAGTAATATAAAATGTTATGCAAGTTAATGTTGATCATATGATATGCTATGCCATGTTATTACCATGTTAAAACTGTTAATTATCACCTGACATCTGATATATGACATTATATTGTGACATTGACATTGTTTATATTGTTATGCATATATTCACACTTCAAGTTCCCTGTTAGAATAGAATCACCATGGGTTGAAATGATACATACCCGAACGGACTTTAGAATAGGGAAAAATTGTTATGGTCTGAAATGATAGGCCTGAGCGATTTTTATTGTATTTTATTTGACTTGGGATTGCGGATTTGAAATGATAAAACCCGGTTTTCTTTGTAAATTACGGATTGAAATGATATATATCCGTATCACTTGACCTAGGTTAGAAAATTATATACAGACCCCGTGGTATATTTTTAAATGATTTTTTTTTAAATATGTATTTTCAAAATTATGAAATTTTGATTTAAAAATATATATTATGGTTTTAAGAAAGTTAAATATTAAATCTTGAAATTGTGAATTTAAATGAATTCAAGTATGCAAATTTGGAGTAAATGTGATGTTTGACTTTAAATTTTATTTTAAAATGTAAATAAATAATGGAAATTAAATTTAAAGTTTTGAAATGATATTTGAAGTAAAATTTTAAGTTTACTGAATTTATAAATTAATAAACAGTGAATTTTGACTTAATAAATGAATGGAGTTTGCAAAATTGAATATTTGATCTTAAAATTTTATTGTGTTAAATCATATGTTAAAATGATTTTAAATGTGAAATTTTAAAGTCTAGAAATATGATTTTTAAGTTGCAATAATAAAATTTGGAGTTTTATTATTTTTTTTTCAAAAAGCTAAAATGAAACCAAGAATTTTATAGCATTTTCAAAATGCTGTAGTCTTTTGACAGCATTTTTAAATGCTATTGTTTTGAATCTAACAATGTTTGAAATAACTAAATATCTATTACGACATTTTATAAATTTCGTTATTCTTGAACTAAACCATTTTGGAAAATATAAGCTACGATAGCACTATATAAATGCTATCGTTGCTATAATTTGACAATGTTTTGAAATGTTATAGATTTTAACACTGTTTGGGCTATATTTTAAAGTGTTAAATAATTTAACTTTTGAAATGGATTATCTGTGAAATTTTAGAAGTTTTGAATATTTAAATTTGAATTTTTAAGGAATTTAAATTGAATTTGAATTTAAATAAAGTTTACCTGGTTATGTGTTAAACGGAATGAAATGTAATATAATAAATGAATTTTTGAATGGAATTTTGGAAGGTATTTTGGTAATGATGTTTGAAATAATAAATGAATGAAATATTTGATTTTTAAATGATATTTAAATTTGAATGTTTGGATTTGAATTCAAATAATGATTTGATTATGAAGTTTTGAAAGGATGTAATATTTTAATGATTTTGAAATGGTTTGGAAATGATTTGATCTTTATTTTAATAAAGAACGTGAATGTTGAATGATATTTGATTTTTCTTTATTTGATAAAGGAATATTTGAAGTTTATATTTGTATGAAAAGATATTTGGTTTAATTGTAATTTAAGTTTATTTTAATAATATTGGATTTATCAAATGAATATTTCAAAACTACATAATAATGAAATTAGATTTGAGATATGAATATATGGAATTATAAAGTTTAGTTTTGAAATGTGGGATATTAAAGTTTGGAAACATATTAAAATTGGATAGCTTATTTTGTAGATCAAATCTATATTTGAAATTTATAAGATTTGAAATGTTTTGTTAGAAAACTGAATTGAATTGAAATAGATGGTTTGATTTGAATTAAATTGGAAATTTGAAATTTTGAATTAAATTGGAAATAAATTTGTAAAATATAAAGAATTAAATGAATGTTTCATGATTTCAAATGTATGATTTCAGAATGTTATGATTTTCAAAGTGTAATGATTTCAAGTATTTTGTTTTCGAAAGAGTTATAACTTTGAAAGTATTATGATTTTTGGAAGTGAATATAGGTTTGAGATGGAAGTGATAAAGTATAAACTATTTTGATTTGAATATAGTTTTGAAATAAATGGTTTTGGTTTCGAAGTATAAACTATTTTGATTGAATAAATAGTTTTGAAATAAAAATGGTTTTGGTTTCGAGACGTAAACTATTTTGAAAGGAATATAGTTTTGAAATTAAATGATTTGATCCTTTTGAAATATAAACTATTTTGAAATGACCACGGCGTTATAATAACGTTTGGTTGTTGAAGAGACCGGGATCGGAAGTTGTCATACTCTCTGCCAACTCTGAAAACCACTTTAACAACCGTGTACGCGGTGGAGATTCCAGAATGAAGTAGGATGGTGGCGACGTTCTTGAGGTATATTACGTGGACCCAACTCCCGTGAGTTGGCATAAGGTGGATAAAACAGGAGCGATCTCGGGCCAAAGGAGATAGCACCTCTGGTCGGACACATTCCTTCGATACTATACTCTTATTGGTGATTGATTAGATGGCCATCCTTCGATTTTGATTGGAAGTGTGTTCCGAGGTGGGCGTATGTGGCTGCTGCGTTACCACCAGCCCGTGTGCGTAATTGGTATATCTACCCTGACATTGCCTTGTGTGCCGTGTCACCTACCATACCGAGCCTTTAATACGAGTTTGTTTTTCTCCCGTAGCCCGTGTGGTATCCTCTGACAGTCACCCAGAGTGGAGATGGCATGATATTGGATGGACTGCTGGGACTATTATGTGTGAAGGGTGATATGGGTAGCCCGGAACGCTATATAAAAGTATGTTTATTTTACTATAGACATTATTATAGTAGCGCAATATTACTACATAGTAAATAGTTTAACGGATCCTTAAAGGATGGGTGATCCCAAGCATCCTTTAAGTTATTGTTGCATTTTTGTTACTGTTCACTTGAGTTTATTTACAGTTCATAAGTATTTATGTCCTGACTCGAGTGTTTTGTATTTTGCTTTACGCTCGAGCCAGATTGAGTGAGTTAGCATTCAAGATTCACCTTCGGAGTTGGAGCTTTCCTTGAAGATCCAGCCATCTATTTTGCTTTCTGTATCCAGTGATTTCAGTGATGTATTCTGATTTGTACCTGATGTATCTTGTTACTTTTTGTTGTATCATGTTTGACTCTGATGTATCTTATTTTAATATAGTAGCTTCATGAACTACTATTTCTTTTAAATTCCGCTGCATTATTATCGGTGATTATGTATTTACTGTATATTCTGAGATTTGCCAAATTTTATTTACAACGCGGTATTTTGAGCAATTCAAGCCCGACATGTGCGGATGCGAATGGTTGAAAATATCGGGTCGTTACAGTTGGTATCAGAGCTTTGGCAGCTCTAGGAAAAACTCAGCATATAGAGTAGATGTATTTACAGAATCACGTTCATTCGAGTTGAATCTCTTTCTTTTGACTCGATTCCTTGGAATTTTGGAACGTTCCCTGCGGTTCCAAAATCCATTCTTATTCCCCACTATTCATCTTCATTTGATTTCGGAGTATCCCATAACTCCACTTCGAATGATCTTTATAGTGAATTGGCGGTCTCACCAGTATTCTAATTTTCTTGTAAAAGGGGTGAAACTCCTTTACAATTAGCATCGATTCACCAGAGATTTATATTTATCCTCGATTTAGATGCTAGTATCTCCTATTATCCCAAACTTTATCTCTTGAGGTCGAATGTAGATTTACCCAGAAAATCCACAACGATCTTATTCTTTAAGTCACGGTTGACCCGGTTAAGGTTGCCCGTGATTTATTTCAGCTTATCCACCTCCCTACTCTGTATTTTATCATCCTGTCTTTTGTTTCCAATCTATTCTTCCAAACATTTTGAATTGTACTTGTAAATCTATATTTTGTTTTATATATTGTGTTGTTTGAGTTGTTGATGTTGGATTGGGTTTCTGATCGATTCATCTGATCAACGCTATCGATAAGATTTCCAAAACACTTTGACAGAACAAACTGACACAATATTATTTTAAAAATTTGGGAAATGTAATAAATTTTGATATATAAGTAAATTTATGGAACTTAATAAATTGATTTAAGTTAATAATTTGAAATGATAATACTTGATTTATCATTTATTGTTCTACAAATGAATTTATAAATAGTTGTTTATAAATTGATTTGGGAACTGGCATTAATTTAAATCAAGAATTTGATAATTTAATTTCCGATGGATTTCAAACCTTATGTTTAAAATTTTAAAAGGATATATTATTTAAAGTATTTTCAAGTAGAAATTTGTTTCCAAACAATTTTAAAGTTAAAAATTAGTGCTCCTCTTTTTGTCGCTGGAAAATAACTTCGGCGATGACTGCAGCATCATCGACGTTCATTTTCGAGTTTCAAAGTGAAGAGACAGTTCTGTAGTCTTGCTACAGCTTTGTTTTGGGAATTTAATTGATTTGAATTTATCAAATATGATTTGATTTTTTATATATATAGATATAAGATTTAAAAATTGATTTGATATATTATGTATATATTATTACTTATCTCTAAATGCTTTGAATGGAATCGGAAATTAAATTCTTAAACTATATCTTCAAGAATAATTTCAATTATAAAAGAAAATCAAAAATTTGGATAAATGATTCAAACTTGAGATAATTGAATTGAAAAGTTTTAATTGTATAATACAATTGCATTCAATATAACTTACCTTAATTTTTAAAAAGTTAACAATGTAATTAGATAATATAAAATATAAAAGGATGTTATAAATAAAATTTGAGTGGTTATAATAAATATTATACACTTAAATTTTGGTTATAAAAGATTAACTGAGGTAAATAAAGAAAAAGAAAATTTAAAGAGATTTTATTTAAATACCTTAATAATCAAATTTGATTTAATATGGAACCTTAAGTCTAACCTAGAAATTTTAATAAAAGTTATTTCCTGAAATGAATATGTTTGTATAATAAACAATGTATCTTTGAATAGAAAATAAAATATATTTGAATGGGATATTTTGTAATAAGGTTTATTTAACTTGTAATCATAGTTTAATTGATGTCTAAATGAATAAATGTGTAAAGAAATTTGATCATTATATTTGCTATGATAAATATTTTATTTATGTAATAGGCATGTTTTGAGAAATGAATAATTTTGATTTTTATAGTTAAGGTGTATTTTTAATACCACTGAAATTTGATAATTGAGAATTTGGTTTTCAAATGGAATTTTTAGTGTTACTTATTGAAGGAATATCTATTTATGAAATGGGTATTTCAAATAAAGTGTTAGGTTATTTGTTAAATTAAGAGTTAAGTAAAATAGTGAACTTTTGACTTAATAAAGGAAGTATAGTTTGATTTGGATATTCCATTCATAAAAGTTTGTTTTAATAAATATAAGTAAATGATATCCAAATGAATACTTCTAAAATTGAACTGATTTGAAATACTAATATATCTACCGTAGCACTTTATAAGTGCTGCTGTTTCTAAAATAAAATGTTTTGGGAATTTTATAATTAAATAAATGAACTTGAAATGTTACAACTTTGAAACGAATATTATTTGACCTTGAATTTAAATGGTTTAAATAAAGATTATTTTAAAAGTGTTATGATTTTGGTTGTTTGATTTCCAAATAATAACATCTCTAAAGTATTATGATTTCAAATCATTATAATTTCAAATTTATTATCTTATTTTGTTTTTCAAACTATCTTTTAGTTGTCTTTATTCCCGTATCTTGCTACAGAATGGGAAAGCTATGCTTATACCAATCTGTTTAGAAACCTTTCTATTATCTTTGGTACTCATCTTTGAATCTGAGCACTGCTTGTCATCCATAGACCGTCGGTCAAGCGGGAAGGATGAATCAGATTCTAAAAGATTTTTTTTGTGCTTATGTTCTTGATTCTGGAGGATCTTGAGAAGATCATCTCCACATTGTTAAACTTACCTATAGCAACAGTTATCAAGTATAATTTTAATCTTCTTGTCATCTTGTCTTAATACTACTTCATTCTATCTTTTCCACGCTTTCCCATACCTCATTCCTTTTCGGCGACGAAAAGTTTTGAGTGGGGGAGAGTGTAACAACCCTGTATTTTCTGATCAGTGCAATTATATATTTTAATTATTTTAATTTAAATTCCTAATTTAAATACTTTATTTTATTTATTAAAATGAATATAATTTTTTATTTTAAATATAAATGTTGATTTTGATATGGATTAGAATTTCAAACATGCATAAATTGAATATTTCCAGAAAATGTGAATTTTGGCCAATCTGGTCAAACGTTGACTTTTAAATTTAAATTTTAAAAGTTTGAAAATTTGAGTTTTATCTTTTATTATGAAAGTAAATAAAATTTCAAGAACACTGCTTTTCGTTTCGTTGAAATCCGAATAATATTGTGAAAGTTATGCTTTTTACAAAATTGGGTGTAAATTATTTTATTTAACAATATTGTTTATTTTAAATTATATAAATAATCTTTTTAATTGTCATATCTTATTCTAAGTTGTATTATATGTTATGTTACATATATTTTTACCTTTTAAATATTTTTAAAGTGATGTTTGAATTTTTCCAAAGCTCATTGAATTTATTTTCTATTTTTAAAGGTTAGTTTCCATTTTTCTGCTATTTTCTTCATTTAAATTATATTTAATTAAAATTTATTTATTCATTTTATGTGTGCATTTTATTTTTATGTCTTTATCTTTATTTATAAATACTTTTCATGTACATACAATTTTTTCAAAGTTCATTTCATTTATTTTCAAATTTTCAAGCCTAGTTTACATTTTCTTTGCTATTTTCTTAATTTAATTATATTTAATTAATATTTATTTATTTATTTTGGTTTATTTACTATATTTTCGTGTTTTTATCTGTATTTATATATATTTTACATGTATTTAAAATTTAAAAAGAAATGGTGGAAATTTGAAAGGTTTGTGACTCTTTATTTGCTCAAGCCTTTTTGTATTCTGTCTTTTCATTCCTCAACCAACATCTCTTCAATTGGCTGCCTTAACTCCACTCTTCAGCTGACATTCCATTTTCATTTTCACGTGAAAACTCTTTCTCATCCTCCCCCTAAAACTCACGGCTTCATGAAGAAAAAAAGGAAAAAAAAACTTATGGCTTCATTCTTTCTTTCCTACTTCTTTTCAATGATTTCTACCTTGTTCCTCCTCTAGCATAGCTCGGCCTCTAGTCCACTCCAACTCCATGACCACCACCTCCACCATACTTGGCAGCTACTCCTCCTACTCCACTGACCATTACAGGCCATGGCCCTCCCAAGGTTGCAAATTCCTCAAATTAATACAAGCATCACTTGAAAACTAGCCTAGCCAAACCCTTAAGGCCATAACCTTCATTTTTCACTTAAACCACCTCCATGGCCGCCACCACCAGTCCCTCCACCACCTTTGGCCGCCACACCAGCCACCACCTGACCATCCCCTTGCATGACCAAGCCCAAGTCATGGCAGGTCGAACCTATAGTTGCACCAAAAATCCACTTAATTGCATTGACTTTTGTATTTCTCATGTCACAACTTCCACTCCTTCATATCCAAGTTAGGCCGAGCCATATGAACCCATATTGACCCAAACTTGAGCCCTGTTGGCATCTAGACTGAGCCTAGTGTGATGAGAGTAAGCCTATTTGATCATGTGATAAGCTTATGTTGTCGTGTGCAGGTCTTTTGCTTCTAACGTTTGGTCATCTCTCTTGTTTTGCAACTGTTTTGCAAACTAAAGTTGTTAATTATATTTGTATGTCATATCTATATTTGTGCTTATGTATGTTATATTTTGTGTTGTATACAAGGGTCTCCATCTATTCAAATCAAATCGTGCTTGTCGTGCCTTTGGAATTGCTCTTGTGTGTGTGTTGTTTGTCTCTAGCTTTGATAAATGTGAGTCTTTCTCACTCTGACATTTATACTTATGAAATAGTGAATTGATGACAAGTGTTTAGTAATATAAAATGTTATGCAAGTTAATGTTGATCATATGATATGCTATGCCATGTTATTACGATGTTAAAACTGTTAATTATCACCTGACATCTGATATATGACATTATATTGTGACATTGACATTGTTTATATTTTTATGCATATATTCACACTGCAAGTTCCCTGTTAGAATAGAATCACCATGGGTTGAAATGAGACATACCCGAACGGACTTTAGAATATGCAAAAATTGTTATGGGCTGAAATGATAGGCCTGAGCGATTTTTATTGTATCTTATTTGACTTGGAATTGCGGGTTTGAAATGATAAAACCCGGTTTTCTTTGTAAATTATGGATTGAAATGATATATATCTGTATCACTTGACCTAGGTTAGAAAATTATATACAGACCCCGTGGTACATTTTTAAATGATTTTTTTTTAAATATGTATTTTCAAAATTATGAAATTTTGATTTAAAAATATATATTATGGTTTTAAGAAAGTTAAATATTAAATCTTGAAATTGTGAATTTAAGTGAATTCAAGTATGTAAATTTGGAGTAAATGTGATGTTTGACTTTAAATTTTATTTTAAAATGTAAATAAATAATGGAAATTAAGTTTAAAGTTTTGAAATGATATTTGAAGTAAAATTTTAAGTTTATTAAATTTATAAATTAATAAACAATGAATTTTGACTTAATAAATGAATGGAGTTTGCAAAATTGAATATTTGATCTTAAAATTTTATTTTGTTAAATCATATGTTAAAATGATTTTAAATATGAAATTTTAAAGTCTAGAAATATGATTTTTAAGTTGTAATAATAAAATTTGGAGTTTTATTATTAATTTTTCGAAAAGCTAAAATGAAACCAAGAATTTTATAGCATTTTCAAAATGCTGTAGTCTTTTGACAGCATTTTTAAATGCTATTGTTTTGAATTTAACAATGTTTGAAATAACTAAATATCTATTACGACATTTTATAAATTTCGTTATTCTTGAACTAAACCATTTTGGAAAATATAAGCTACGATAGCACTATATAAATGCTGTCGTTGCTATAATTTGACAATGTTTTGAAATGTTATAGATTTAACACTGTTTGGGCTATATTTTAAAGTGTTAAATAATTTAACTTTTGAAATGGATTATCTGTGAAATTTTAGAAGTTTTGAATATTTAAATTTGAATTTTTAAAGAATTTAAATTGAATTTGAATTTAAATAAAGTTTACCTGGTTATGTGTTAAACGGAATGAAATGTAATATAATAAATGAATTTTTGAATGGAATTTTGGAAGGTATTTTGGTAATGATGTTTGAAATAATAAATGAATGAAATATTTGATTTTTAAATGATATTTAAATTTGAATGTTTGGATTTGAATTCAAATAATGATTTGATTATGAAGTTTTGAAAGGATGTAATATTTTAATGATTTTGAAATGGTTTGGAAATGATTTGATCTTTATTTTAATAAAGAACGTGAATGTTGAATGATATTTGATTTTTCTTTATTTGATAAAGGAATATTTGAAGTTTATATTTGTATGAAAAGATATTTGGTTTAATTGTAATTTAAGTTTATTTTAATAATATTGGATTTATGAAATGAATATTTCAAAACTACATAATAATGAAATTAGATTTGAGATATGAATATATGGAATTATAAAGTTTAGTTTTGAAATGTGGGATATTAAAGTTTGGAAACATATTAAAATTGGATAGCTTATTTTGTAGATCAAATCTATATTTGAAATTTATAAGATTTGAAATGTTTTGTTAGAAAACTGAATTGAATTGAAATAGATGGTTTGATTTGAATTAAATTGGAAATAAATTTGTAAAATATAAAGAATTAAATGAATGTTTCATGATTTCAAATGTATGATTTCAGAATGTTATGATTTTCAAAGTGTAATGATTTCAAGTATTTTGGTTTCGAAAGAGTTATAACTTTGAAAGTATTATGATTTTTGGAAGTGAATATAGGTTTGAGATGGAAATGATAAAGTATAAACTATTTTGATTTGAATATAGTTTTGAAATAAAAATGATTTTGTTTTCGAAGTATAAACTATTTTGATTGAATAAATAGTTTTGAAATAAAAATGGTTTTGGTTTCGAGGCGTAAACTATTTTGAAAGGAATATAGTTTTGAAATGAGATGATTTGATCCTTTTGAAATATAAACTATTTTGAAATGACCACGGCGTTGTAATAACGTTTGGTTGTTGAAGAGACCGGGATCGAAAGTTGTCATACTCTCTGCCAACTCCGAAAACCACTTTAACAACCGTGTACGCGGTGGAGATTCCAGAATGAAGTAGGATGGTGGCGACGTTCTTGAGGTATATTACGTGGACCCAACTCCCGTGAGTTGGCATAAGGTGGCTAAAACAGGAGCGATCTCGGGCCAAAGGAGGTAGCACCTCTGGTCGGACACATTCCTTCGATACTATACTCTTACTGGTGATTGATTAGATGGCCATCCTCCGATTTTGATTGGGAGTGTGTTTCGAGGTGGGCGTATGTGGCTGCTGCGTTACCACCAGCCCGTGTGCGTAATTGGTATATCTACCCTGGCATTGCCTTGTGGGCCGTGTCACCTACCATACCGAGCCTTTAATACGAGTTTGTTTTTCTCCCGTAGCCCGTGTGGTATCCTCTGACAATCACCCAGAGTGGAGATGGCATGATATTGGATGGACTGCTGGGACTATTATGAGTGAAGGGTGATATGGGTAGCCCGGAACGCTATTTAAAAGTATGTTTATTTTACTATAGACATTATTATACTAGCACAATATTACTACATAGTAAATAATTTAACGGATCCTTAAAGGATGGGCGATCCCAAGCATCCTTTAAGTTATTGTTGCATTTTTGTTACTGTTCACTTGAGTTTATTTACAGTTCATAAGTATTTATGTCCTGACTCGAGTGTTTTGTATTTTGCTTTACGCTCGAGCCAGATTGAGTGAGTTAGCATTCAAGATTCACCTTTGGAGTTGGAGCTTTCCTTGAAGATCCAGCCATCTATTTTGCTTTCTGTATCCAGTGATTTCAGTGATGTATTCTGATTTGTACCTGATGTATCTTGTTACTTTTTGTTGTATCTTGTTTAACTCTGATGTATCTTATTTTTATATAGTAGCTTCATGAACTACTATTTCTTTTAAATTCCGCTGCATTATTATCGGTGCTTATGTATTTACTGTATATTCTGAGATTTGCCAAATTTTATTTACAACGCGGTATTTTGAGCAATTCAAGTCCGACATGTGCGGATGCGAATGATTGAAAATATCGGGTCGTTACAATATGCAGTAATAAAATTAAATGAACAATTATATCAAATAAATGTGATTTAACAGATATGATGAATAAAACATGCCAAACAGTCATAAATAAATCTCTACTCATATCTAAAATAAATTTAACAAACATAAAAACTTTTAGAAGTTGTGAGTGGGTTAAAACACTCACCTTTTGGATTTAAATTGAATTTTAAATCCAATTTAAACCCAAAATTCGACGGTCTCCAAATCTGTCTAAACCAGCATCAAAAGATTTGGCATTTAATTACGATCCTAACAAAAGAAATTTCGCGTGAAACGAAGTTAGTATGTGAAAGTTATCACAATAAAACGATTTGCAATTGAAATTAAAAATAAACAAAACAAAAATAAAATACCGTGCCACATCCACTCTTCCCTCGTGAAAAACACGTATGCTTCTTCTTGATTGCTAACTTTGTTCTGTAATTTTTCTTTTATTTTGATTTACTTTAATCTTCCTCCTTATTATATGAATCTATGTATTTTTAAAAAGGTTTGAAAGAAAAAAAAGAAGATTTGAAAAAGAAGAATTGAAAGAAAATGATTAAAATAAGAACTGAAAATGGAAGAGAAGATCTAGATTTGAAAAGAAAGAAGAAAGTTTGAAATAGAAGAAAATTTGAAGAAGAAGAAGAATATTTGAAGAGGAAGGACAAATTAAAATGAGAGATAATATGGAGCTTTGAGAAAACAAGAAAAAGAAGAAGAAGAAGAAGAAGAAGAAGAAGAAGAAGAGTAGCATGGAGGCTAGGGTTTCATTTGCATCATATCGTATTTATAAGGTTAGAGTTAGGAGAAACAAAAAGTAAAAGAAGAATAAGATGTAGGTTATTTATAATTAGGAAATGAATGTGGAGGGACAGAAATAAATGTAAACTTTTATTTTTTAAAGCTTCAGGCATTAATAATGCATAAGGAAATGTACGTAAGAATGGAAAAGTTTGCAAACGAAAGTTAGATTTTGTATACGTGAAAATGAGGTGGCAAGAAATAAATATAATCTAAAAGTCTATGCTCAGGTATTAAACAGAAGGAGAAAAAACGGATCAACTATTAAAAATAAGGTAACTGTTTTAAAACGTTCATTTTATCGTTAAAAATCCAATTTTACAACATTAAGTTTTAAATTTTCAATTTATCCAGTGATTAAACTTAATTGCCCGTGATATTCATTTATTTGGATTTTTAATTCTTTTATTCACTCCATTATCACCAAGTAGATAAATTAACATTGGTTAATGGTCAATATATTGTTATCCTAAATTTTCAACTTACTCCATTAACGTAGTATTTAACCTTTTATTCCCATTTAATTGAAATAACCCTCATTCCAAAAATTTACTTCAAATAAATAAGCAACTCTTTATATTTCTAAATCAATTATGATAGTTTAACAAATTGAAAGTTAATTGAAAGTTGCTAAATTTATTGATTTCAGAATTTCCCTTAATTTCATACAAGTTCAGAAATTATCTATTTAATTAAATAAATAAATCTTTATTTTCAGTTAGATGAATTAAATGTTGGGTTCACACTATTGCATTCATATTTCCCGTTTCACTTTTATCCGTATTAACTATTTCATTTTTCTCTTATTGTGAATAACTAACGTAATTCACTATATAACGTCAATTTATTTCCTTGCATTAACATACCTCTATTTACAGTGATTAGAATAAATATTACATTCCTAAGTGCACTCCTATCAATTAAATGTATAAATTAAGGTTCTTTTTTTTTTTACAATATACTTCACTCACTATACAAGTTTTACACACTAAATTTACTTTCAATTAATTACTTACATTCTATAACTTACTTTACATATTTTCCGCATTAATTATCTTAATTATCAAAAGTTCAACTTATTCCACAAATCCACAATTTATTACTTAACCTACATCTACGCTTTTATTACATTACGTTCCCACTTCCGTCACAATAAAATAAATCACCAAGTACGTTATCATCACCAACATTAATTAATATATTGAATGCTTACCTTTATTTCTCTACATCCAATATGTTCCAACTTAATTTATATTAATGTTATTCCCTTATATGGTTATTATTTGTCCACTCGTGCTAACTTTTATTACCTAAATTTTCCGTTATTTGTAAGCCTTTAATATTTCCATTTAAATTAAATACAAATCTCAATTCAATCAACCCTTCTCAACACGCAACTTAGTAACAGCTTACAAGTACGAAATGGAATAATCATTTATTATAGTATTTTCTAAATTTACATTAACATATTAATTAATTCCCTTTATATAAATTTCATTACATAAATATTCCAATATACATCTTAGATTTGTATCAACGGTTATACTTAAAAATGTGAATCCTGTCAATTACGCGTATTAATTTAGGTTTTCAACTCAATTAACAAAATTTCCTAAGTCAAATCCCTTTTTACCAAATTTGACAATCCCTAACCATTTATATTACATGTAATATTTATCAGATTTTATTTCAAATTAACGTACAACTTAATTTCCCTTAATTGAGATATGACTCCCAAATTTTTTTATTTATTTAACATACTAAATGAATAAATAACCTAAATAAATGGTCACCTACTTACTTCTTTCATTTATAAGTTTACTACTCACCCACCCAGGTATAAATTCCATATATAACACTAATTAATTTCCATTAACACTGCATTATCCAATTATCCTAAATTTGTTCAATATATACTCTTGTTTACTGAAAAATAAATTTATGTTTTCCATAAATTCTCATTCACTCTTCCGTTATGAAATTAAAAAAAATCATTTAGTAATGTTTATTATCAAAACAACATTAATTTATTACCTTTTTCATCCCACTATAAATCAGTGTAACCATTAATACCATACATATTACAATTCCTTACCCCATACTGATCTTTTTTTATTACCATTAACTATCTAATTTGTACAATAACTAAATGTTTACATTTGTTACTTATATGTAGTTATACAACCAAGCATAGCATGTTTTAAATACAATGAATTGGTGTTTCATTAAGATTATATACATTTTCCATTAATTGCGTATTACTTCATCGGTTATTATACATTGAATTCATTAAATTATCACAAATTACTTTATTGCATTAGTTTACACAATATTCCCATTTGTTTTCTTATAATAAATTTCTTAGCCTAGAATAACAATTCCCATTACTTCAATACATCGTAATTTCCCTTTTTTTTTATTTTTTATACTTAGCTTAAATTTCAAATGTTGCATTTTCTTTCTACATTTACTTCAACATGAATTAATTTTCTTTCTTTCTACATTGACTTCAACATGAATCAATTTTTTCTTTCTTTCTAAATTAAATTACAAAATAAATTAAATTAACAAATTAAATGGTCAAAATTTACGGGTCGTTACACTCTACCCCACTCAAAACTTTTCGTCCCCGAAAAGGAAAAGAAGGAAAAAGAAGAATTAAATAACAATACATCTTATTAACAATAACTTACTAAATTTATTACCTTAAATAAAATATACCCGTTTAATAATCATTATATCCTTTTATACTTAAACAAATAAAGTTTGGAAAAACATTTCATTTGTAAGTCCAAAATTTAAATATCTAAGTAGTTCCAGTCACTAATCATCCAAATTAATACAACAACCATCAATTTCCTCGAACAGCATACATACAATTACAAAACAACCATACAATCACACAATCAAATAGTTGTTTGGTTTCAAACTTTATGTAACGACCCAGGATTTTTATTAATTTAAATTTGAATATTTAATTAATTTTAAATATTAATAAGTGAATTTATAAGTCGAATAAAATTTTATTTCGAATAATTGGATTTAATTGAATAATTAAATCGATAATTTAATATGTTAAATTATGGAAATAATTGAAAATTGAGTTAAATATGATTGAAAATGATTTGTCAAATTTTATTTAATCATACTGGAGTTATAGAAATATTTTAGAACTTTTAAAATCGAATTAAGAGTTAATTTGTGAAAATTGAATATTTTAATATTTAATCGACTAGTGAAAATAGTCAATTTTTAAACAGTCTCAGAATTGGACGAAACTTGTTCCATTGGATCCGTAATAGTTAGTTATTATCGGATTTCAATTTTCGTAGCAATCGGAGTTATCGTTTGATTGTGGCAGCTCGAAACGCATCGAAATTGTTTTAATATTAATTTGGCGAGTTAAAATAGCCATTTTTCAAAAATCTCGGATTTCGACGAAACCAGTTTCATCAGATCTGTAATGTGATATTATTGTAAGGTTTAAAATTTCGTGTCAATTGGATTTACCGTTTGTCCGGTACAAATTAAAACGCCTAGAAAATCGTTTAAATCGGTTTAATTCAAATTGAATGTTTATTGCCATATCTCGAACAGATGTCCGAATTAGCTTCCGAAACCTGTTCCATTGTGTCCGGAACGCGGGGTAAACCATACAAACGCTAGTTACGGCGCGTAAATCGGAGTTTGGAATTTCCGGAATGAATAGTGTCGTTCGTTCTTCTATAAATAGCCCCCTCTCTCTAAAAAAATAAAATAAAATAAAAAAATATTCCAAACCCTAACCCTAGCAAGCCAGCAGCCGCCACTTGCTTGGTCAATGGCCGAAATTGATTCACTTCCTCCTCCAATTTTCTCCCAATCCACAATTCAATTCGAAAATCTTCCAACAGCAAAGATGTAGAGCATCACGAGCTCTACAGTAACGTTTGCGATTTTTCGTTGCCGAAAAACCGAAATGTTATGGGTTTAAGAAAGAGAAAAGAGGAAGAAGGAGGTAGAAGAAGAGAGAAAAGATAGAAAATAGAACAGAAAACAACAGAACAACAATATCAGAATCTCACAATTCGCAACGGAACAACATATGATAGATAAATGAATAATCTTTAAACAAAGAACTATATCAGTTATTACATTACATCATATCATCAGAGTGTACAACATCAAACAATGCAGCGGAAAAAAGAAATACTAGACTAGTAAATACGCCATGCCATCCAGCTTGCCTCCAGCAACTCCTGAATTCCAAAATATCGTGATAAACCTTAACTCTTGACTGCCCGTGTGGAAATTGGTGGGCACCCAGAGTTTAGGAAGGAAAACAATAAACTCCGAGTCAGTCATGTGACTGGTGCGAGAACTCAAAACAGTTTATTTATCTTTGAAAACAAAAATAGAGGAATATTTTTAAAGTCAATTCGCAATGCTTTTAAAAATGAGACTACCATAAGACCTCCCGCCACACACACAATGCAAACGCAGACTTGGAGGAGATTTCTTCTTATGTTAGTCAAATATGCTTGATACGCATTAAAATCAAATCAATTTTGATATTATTACTAGTGCATAGTGTAGAAAATATTTCGAAAGTAGAATATAAATCTTAGCCAGCATAGGTACCATTATAGTACGCTTACTATAGCTACCATATTAAATGGCAGGTTCTACAACTAAAACCGTACAAGTCTCGTATTGTTTTTTTGGATTTCCAACGAATGATCAGGCCAAGGAACTTCCCATTGCCACATGAGAATGCCTCTGGATGGACATCCCCGAGAACCAAACCGGATCTCTGCCAACACAAGGCCGGGTTACCCCTAATTGGGTAACAACTGACACGAGTATGCCATCCCCCGGTCCTTTGGGACCTTTCACCGAGCGCTCGTAATCAATTCACACAATCATAAAGTGTTTTCAACTTGAGTAAGTATCTGGGCTCCATACCATGATACCACCCTTTTCCAGAAGGAAATGCACATATCCTAAAGGGCGCTACCCCTCATAACCTTGCCGCATCTTTCCTGTTTTGACCATTCCCGAGGTGTGAGGCTCGACGAAGTCGCGTCCACAAAAACATACTTTATACAAAAGCCATGCTTTGGGTCAACAAATGATCATAGAAATGATCACCAGGATAGACGATCAAACAAATGATCCTATCACAAATAATCAACACAATGATCATTTCACAGCAACGCTCAGCATGTCAAATTACCAAATTGGGAATATATCGCTGATAACATTCAACTACATAACCTCTGAGCTTGTACGTCTCAGAGAAGGGTGTTAAGCTAAGAGAATAAATTCTCCGCCACCAATAGAAATATATTTGAAAGAAATCGACTTTATATCTCAACTTGTAATGTCAGGCATACTATCCATACAAGTCTGTTCCGGGATCGAACAGAACCGAAGGCACTTACAAAGAAGTCCTTGCAATCCGGATAATCTCTAATCACGCCCGAATTTTCGATCACATATGGAGATCTCTATACCGGGGATCAGCCAGTGCAGAGACAATCAACAAGAAACCCGTTCGTTTTCGAAAATATCCGGTCTTCAACACCGATCTTCAAATGCAATTCATAACGACGTATCACATATTCGGAATGGGTTATACGACCCCAAGGTCCTTTCCCGGTTAACCCGAATAGTGAGCGCTTATTTTAAAAAAATAAGTGTGGCGTTCAAATTCAAGCAAATCACAACAAATACCTATTTAAAGGTAAATATTGATAGTCGGTTATTGAACTATCAATAGATATGCCAACATCACCAGATTCCAAATAATTTTCCAAATTATTTATTTTCCAGAAATATCTTTACAAGATATATTTTCTCCATTCTTCAAAAATAAATCAATATTTATTTTTAAACCCAATTTCCAAATTTCATTTTTAAATTCTATATTGAATTTGCATTCCAAAATATTATGAATATACGATATCCATTATTCATTTTCAATTTATCTTCAAAAGGATAAATTCAAAATATTCACTTAATATTGGAAAAACATTTTCATACTTATTTATTTATAAGAAATTCACAAGCCTTTTTATTTTCTATACTTAGAAAATATTAAATATACTCTAATCGAAATTAAGTATATATTTCATTCTTTAAGGAAATCATTCACTTAACCATATTTATTTTGGCCAAAACGAATGTTGCGTAAAACATCGTTACGACAACCCAAAATCACTAGTATAGGGATTCGAAATTAAAATAGATATATAAATCCCAATACTATACAAAACATTTCCTTTCGGAAATCATTTACTATAACAACAGTGTTATAGTCCACCATTTTCTTCTATTTCTCGAAAACGTCTATTTCAACAATGAATGTTGAAATCTATGGTTCCGAATCTTAACACATTTAAAACATCGTTAGATCGTTTTAATTCTATTTAAAACATCACATTCAAAACAATTTCTTTAACATATTATTCACTATTTAAAAACGTGAATGTATTTGTTAACCAATTTCATCCCTTCTATTCAATTTTATTTTAAAGGATTATTCACTGTCTAAAACGTGAATATAACTCCATAAATAAATTACACAATTTTACTTATCAAAATTAGTCGTTGCGGATTTATAAAACAATGTTTATAAATTCCATTTCTATTTATTTTATAACAACTTCCTTTTATAAATTTCCTTTATAAATCTATTCAATTTCATATCTCAATGATATACTAAAATTTCACATTATAAGTTAAATACTTATAATTTATTTGTTTACAAAATCGTTCCTTTAAACTTCATAATTATAAATCTTATAACTTATAAGATTCATTTATTTATCAAAAATCTATTCTTTTGAATAACTTTACTAATTTTATAAACCTACTGTTTATAAAATTCCATTTATAACTTCACCGTTATAATTCTATAAATTTCATTCATTTAAGAAATTCATTCACGATTCATTCTAACACTTATAAAAGCTCATTTTACACTTCTAATATTTTTAATTTATAAATATCAATTTATAAATCTTTTAATATAAAACAATTTATATTACTATTTTAAAACGTCTTTAAACTCATTTATAATTTCACCATTTTGATTTATTAAATAATCAAATTTCCATTTATAACTTTACCGTTATAATCCTATAGATTTCATTCCTTTATGAAATTCATTTACAAATCATTCTATCACTTATAAAAGCTCGTTTTACAATTCCAATATTTTTAATTTATAAATATCAATTTATAAATCTTTTAATATAAAACAATTTATATTATTATTTTAAAACGTCTTTCAACTCCTTATAATTTCATCATTTTGATTTATAAAATAATCAAACTTCATAAATTCTATTAATAAACTTTTTATAATAAATTCAGAAATCCCAGTTTATCTATTTTATAAAATCATTAATCCCATATTTTCAAAAATCAACCTTTAACTGTATTTCTCAAAAATATTAATTTTTATAATATTAAAATTATAACGTTTACTTATTTAAGATGAATCAATTCCACATTTTATAAACGTATACTTTCAAAAAATCACTTTAGAAATTCCTTAAAAATCAAAATCGTTATTTTTGAACTTCAAAATTGGATCCGATGATGCAACACATCAAATAGTCAATCACGACTTTCCAATATCATATATCGATATGATAATCAATCAAACATCACAATATCTAAAATCAATAAATATTTGTGGGGAATCCAGTTGGATCCCTCCAACTTATTTCCCTGCATCCACAGACATTAGCACAATACCCATTCCACTACGAGGTGGAATATCGCGGTATATGGGATTTTATAAAATATTATCCGCTTACTAACGGCGCAATAGGGTCTCATCCGCTATACAATGCGGGAAATCAATCAACTGCAATATATACATATGCCAATATATATATATATATATATTGCTATATATATAATATATCCTACTATATCTAATATCACAATCAATATAGCAATCAATAATAACTGCAAATCCAACTTATAAATTTATTTGAGTGAGAAGTTCTCACCTTTGCTTTTATTAGCAATCCATTTCCCTTCTTGACTCGATTTTCTTGATTTATACCTTGTATAAATATTCATACAATTTATAAATATTCGAACAGATCGAATAATAAATTTTCATTTTTGATTGTTTTAATTATTCAATGGTTTTGTTCTAAACCAATTCCTTTAATAATTTTATTCAATTACAATTAAATTTTAAAACTAAATTTTCTTCTTAAATAGATTTAATTAACTTACCCTTAAATTAAATTTATCCAACTAATTATTTGAATCTCAAGTTAATGATTTTTATTTTAAACTAAAAATTAAAAATTCAAACTGATTTTCTTTAATTAAATTTGTTTAACTAAAGGTTACAATTTTAAAACTAAATCCCTTTTTAATAAATTGTTTTTGGCTTTCAAACAATTTCTTTTTAATAATTTGATTTAACAAAAATTAAATTCAAAACTATTCTTTATAAATTCCAATCTTTATTTCATATAACATTTGGACAAATCGCATAATTGATTTCCATTCGCTATATTTAACTAACCAAAAGTTAAATTTAAACTAATAATTAAAATTTAAACCCATTTTCTTTTATAGATTTATAAATTGAAATCACATACATATTTTTTTTTATTCGTAATTAAAAACTGCATGTATTATTATTATTATTATTATTTTTCTGCATACATATATACTTCCACTAATAAATTATTGTTAGTATCTGAAATAATATACCTCACTGCCAACAGCCCATTCGAACAAGAAAACATCCCTGCTCCTGCCCTCAACAGCTCGCCTTCGCAGCCTCGACCATGAACTCCATCGCCATCACCAGTGCTTTCCTCCCGGTGCACTCGAGCCACTCGACGTCGAAGCCACTTGCCCTAGTCGCGAATCCCCCCAGATTTCGATCGCGAGTTCACCACGGCCTCCTCAGACATCGTCGTTCACCCTCTCCTACGCGCGCCCCTACGCGAGTCGCTGCACCTCCACTTCGAGACGCTCGAAACTGAGCTCCCCCAAACACGCACGAAACCCATCACCGCTTCACTTCCAGATCGTCGCGACCCCTATCCTCTCGCGCGAACTTCCCCCGAATCGAACGGTTTCGATTCGATTTGTTCATCTTTTTTTTTTAATACAAAGGAGGGCTGCGGCCATTGATTTAAAATTTGAACGAGAATTGATAAAGAGGCTCGGCATTGATTTTTTTTTATTTTTGTTCGAAGGTAAGAGCTGAAGCTCGGTTTCGATTTCGAAACGAGGAGAGGGAAATCAAAATGTCACCATTTCTTTTTCTCGAATTGTTTTGAACGATGGTTTGCGTGATGATTTAAAAAGAAATAGAGAGAGGCAGAGTTACGTGATTCTGCAGAGAATACGTGCTTGCACCATCTCCTTCGCGATTTTAGGCATATCTTTAGGGATGTTGTCTCTATTTTTAAAGTTAAATTTAAATTGAAATTTAATTTTTTTTCGATTCAACTTTCAACGCGTTTATGTGTCGTATTCTCACACGGGAACTCCAAAAAATACGAAATTTGAAATCCGAGAATAATTCAATATTACGGACCCAATGGAACTGGTTTCATCAAATTCCAAGACTGTGCCTCGGACGGCTATTTTTAAATTATCGATTCCAACGATATAATTTCAAAACTGAACAAAGCAGTTTCAAATTCAATTCTGAAGCTTCTATTATCTTTAGTATTATCAATATGAATTTTACAACCCTTTGAAATATTTTTAATCGTCTTAAAATTGAAGATTCAAATTTTTATTCAGCTCTCAATAGATTAAATTTTATAATTTAATTGCCAAATTCATTCTGAAAAATTGAAATTCAAGTCAAACCATCATTCAAATATTTAAAATTAATTAAATATTTCCAAATTAAATTGTTTAAAATTCTGGTTCGTTACAATCTTCCCTCCTTAAAAGAATTTCGTCCCGAAATTACAAGTTAAGAAGAATGCCCTTATCCCATCTATTATTTTTTTACAATCTAAATAGTTTTATCAACTTACTAACTTAAATCTTTTTACTAGAGATTCACTATCATTTCAACTAGCTTTCCAACTCCAATTATAAGTTTCAGCCAACATTGTTTTCCTAACAATTCAAATTTAAATTCAAATTCAAATTTTAAACTTTCAAAATTTCTCAAAAATTTTCTAACACCCTAAATTTTCGAAAAATTTCGCCAGCGTCTCTTTTGCGCGGCTAGCTCGGTACGACTACAAAATGGCACCACGGCCCCTCAGAATCAAAAAGAAAAGAGAAAGCCAAGTGGCTGGAGAAGAAAATCATCAAATTTCATACTGAAATTGAAATACGTACCTTTTTGTCGAGCAATTCAATTTTATCTTTGAAATCAAAATCCCAATTCTTTTATACACCTGTATAACCTGCTAGTAGTAGCATCCAAATCCAACATTCAAACCATTTTGCACTTTCCATTACAAAATTTCCAATATATGCTTCTTATACATTTTTACTTCACTATTGAAGTTACATATCCACTTTCATTCAATTTTACATTTCAATTCCATTTGAATTCAATTCTCAATTCTAAATATTGAATTCTAACGATTAATTCTCATTTAATAATTCATATTACTACTTTAAATTAGTTTCATTCACTAATTCATTTCAATTAGTACATTCACTTATTCATTTTAAATTTATTTCTTTTACTTACTTGAATTTATATACAAATTCAAATTTATCTTCAAATTTAGCTTACAACTAAATTTTAATTTAACCAATTCATTAGTCCATGAATTAATAATTTATCAAGTTAGTTTACTTGAATTCAATCCATTTTATTTCTTATTTAATTCCATATAATAATGATAACAATTTAATATTATTACTTCCTAACAATCATGCAACCATATACTATAATAATTCATAGAAAATCATTTCCTATCTATACAAAAATAGTTTTGGGCAAAATTATCTAATTTACCCGATTTAAAAACAATTTTATATTCACTAACAAATACGCGCTCATATCTATTATTACACTCAAACTCATTCTAGAGTACTGCTGACTCTATCTCTAATGAGTAACACCCAACAGAACCATGGTTGTCGCTTAACCTGGCTCTGATACCAAATGTAACGTTTGCGATTTTTCGTTGCCTAAAAACTGAAATGTTATGGGTTTAAGAAAGAGAAAAGAGGAAGAAGGAGGTAGAAGAAGAGAGAAAAGATAGAAAATAGAACGGAAAACAACAGAACAACAATATCAGAATCTCACAATTCGCAGCGGAACAACATATAATAGATAAATGAATAATCTTTAAACAAAGAAGTATATCTGTTATTACATTACATTACATCATATCATCATAGTGTACAACATCAAACAATGCAGCGGAAAAAAGAAATACTAGACTAGTAAATACGCCATGCCATCCAGCTTGCCTCCAGCAACTCCTGAATTCCAAAATATCCTGATAAACCTTAACTCTTGACTGCCCGTGTGGAAATTGGTGGGCACCCAGAGTTTAGGAAGGAAAACAATAAACTCCGAGTCCGTCATGTGACTGGTGCGAGAACTCAAAACAGTTTATTTATCTTTGAAAACAAAAATAGAGGAATATTTTTAAAGTCAATTCGCAATGCTTTTAAAAATGAGACTACCATAAGACCTCCCGCCACACACACAATGCAAACGCAGACTTAGAGGAGATTTCTTCTTATGTTAGTCAAAGATGCTTGATACGCATTAAAATCAAATCAATTTTGATATTATTACTAGTGCATAGTGTAGAAAATATTTCGAAAGTAGAATATAAATCTTAGCCAGCATAGGTACCATTATAGTACGCTTACTATAGCTACCATATTAAATGGCAGGTTCTACAACTAAAACCGTACAAGTCTCGTATTGTTTCTTTGGATTTCCAACGAATGATCAGGCCAAGGAACTTCCCATTGCCACATGAGAACGCCTCTGGATGGACGTCCCCGAGAACCAAACCGGATCTCTGCCAACACAAGGCCGGGTTACCCCTAACTGGGTAACAACTGACACGAGTATGCCATCCCCCGGTCCTTTGGGACCTTTCACCGAGCGCTCGTAATCAATTCACACAATCATAAAGTGTTTTCAACTTGAGTAAGTATCTGGGCTCCATACCATGATATCACCCTTTTCCAGAAGGAAATGCACATATCCTAAAGGGCGCTACCCCTCATAACCTTGCCGCATATTTCCTGTTTTGACCATTCCCGAGGTGTGAGGCTCGACGAAGTCACGTCCATAAAAACATACTTTATACAAAAGCCATGCTTTGGGTCAACAAATGATCATAGAAATGATCACCAAGATAGACGATCGAATAAATGATCCTACACAAATAATCAACACAATGATCATTTCACAGCAACACTCAGCATGTCACATTACCAAATTGGGAATATATCGCTGATAACATTCAACTACATAACCTCTGAGCTCGTACGTCTCAGTGAAGGGTGTTAAGCTAAGAGAATAAATTCTCCGCCACCAACAGAAATATATTTGAAAGAAATCGGCTTTATATCTCAACTTGTAATTTCAGGCATACTATCCATACAAGTCTGTTCCGGGATCGAACAGAACCGAAGGCACTTACAAAGAAGTCCTTGCAATCCGGATAATCTCTAATCACGCCCGAATTTCCCATCACATATGGAGATCTCTATACCGGGGATCAGCCAGTGCAGAGACAATCAACAAGAAACCCTTTCGTTTTCGAAAATATCCGGTCTTCAACACCGATCTTCAAATGCAATTCATAACGACGTATCACATATTCGGAATGGGTTATACGACCCCAAGGTCCTTTCCCATTTAACCCGAATAGTTAGCGCTTATTTTAAAAAAATAAGTGTGGCATTCAAATTCAAGCAAATCACATCAAATACCTATTTAAAGGTAAATATTGACAGTCGGTTATTGAACTATCAATAGATATGCCAACATCATCAGATTCCAAATTATTTATTTTCCAAAAATATCTTTACAAGATATATTTTCTCCATTCTTCAAAAATAAATCAATATTTATTTTTAGACCCAATTTCCAAATTTCATTTTTAAATTCTATATTGAATTTACATTCCAAAATATTTATGAATATACGATTTCCATTATTCATTTTCAATTTATCTTCAAAAATATAAATTCAAAATATTCGCTTAATATTGGAAAAACATTTCCATGCTTATTTATTTATAAGAAATTCACAAGCCTTTTTATTTTCTATACTTAGAAAATATTTAATATACTCTAATCGAAATTAAGTATATATTTCTTTCTTTAAGGAAATCATTCACTTAACCATATTTATTTGGGCCAAAACGAATGTTGCGTAAAACATCGTTACGACAACCCAAAATCACTAGTATAGGGATTCGAAATTAAATAGATATATAAATCCCAATACTATACAAAACATTTCGTTTCGGAAATCATTTACTATAACAACAGTGTTATAGTCCACCATTTCCTTCTATTTCTCGAAAACGTCTATTTCAACAATGAATGTTGAAATCTATGGTTTCGAATCTTAACACATTTAAAACATCGTTAGATCGTTTTAATTCTATTTAAAACATCACATTCAAAACAATTTCTTGAACATATTATTCACTATTTAAAAACGTTAATGTATTTGTTAACCAATTTCATCCCTTCTATTCAATTTGTTTTAAAGGATTATTCACTATCTAAAACGTGAATATAACTCCATAAATAAATTATACAATTTTACTTATCAAAATAAGTCGTTGCGGATTTATAAAACAATGTTTATAAATTCCATTTCTATTTATTTTATAACAACTTCATTTTATAAATTTCCTTTATAAATCTATTCAATTTCATATGTCAATGATATACTAAAATTTCACATTATAAGTTAAATACTTATAATTTATTTGTTTACAAAATCGTTCCTTTAAACTTCATAATTATAAATATTATAACTTATAAGATTCATTTATTTATCAAAAATCTATTCTTTTAAATAACTTTACTAATTTTATAAACCTACTGTTTATAAAATTCCATTTATAACTTCACCGTTATAATTCTATAAATTTCATTCATTTAAGAAATTCATTCACGATTCATTCTAACACTTATAAAAGCTCATTTTACACTTCTAATATTTTTAATTTATAAATATCAATTTATAAATCTTTTAATATAAAACAATTTATATTACTATTTTAAAACGACTTTAAACTCATTTATAATTTCACCATTTTGATTTATAAAATAATCAAATTTCCATTTATAACTTTACCGTTATAATCCTATAGATTTCATTCCTTTATGAAATTCATTTACAAATCATTCTATCACTTATAAAAGCTCGTTTTACAATTCCAATATTTTTAATTTATAAATATCAATTTATAAATCTTTTAATATAAAACAATTTATATTATTATTTTAAAACGTCTTTCAACTCCTTATAATTTCATCATTTTGATTTATAAAATAATCAAATTTCATAAATTCTATTTTTAAACTTTTTATAATAAATTCAGAAATCCCAGTTTAACTATTTTATAAAATCATTAATCCCATATTTTCAAAAATCAACTTTTAACTGTATTTCTCAAAAATTTTAATTTTTATAATATTAAAATTATAACGTTTTCTTATTTAAGATGAATCAATTCCACATTTTATAAACGTATACTTTCAAAAAATCACTTTAGAAATTCCTTAAAAATCAAAATCGTTATTTTTAAACTTCAAAATTGGATCCGATGATGCAACACATCAAATAGTCAATCACGACTTTCCAATATCATATATCGATATGATAATCAATCAAACATCACAATATCTAAAATCAATAAATATTTGTGAGGAATCCAGTTGGATCCCTCCAACCTGTTACCCAGCATCCAATAACTTTAGCACAATACCCATTCCACTTCGAGGTGGAATATCGCGGTATATGGGATTTTATAAAATATTATCCGCTTACTAACGGCGCAATAGGGTCTCATCCGCTATACAATGCGGGAAATCAATCAACTGCAATATATACATATGCCAATATATATATATTGCTATATATATAATATATCCTACTATATCTAATATCACAATCAATATAGCAATCAATAATAACTGCAAATCCAACTTATAAATTTATTTGAGTGAGAAGTTCTCACCTTTGCTTTTATTAGCAATCCATTTCCCTTCTTGACTCGATTTTCTTAATTTATACCTTGTATAAATATTCATGCAATTTATTAATATTCGAACAGATCGAATAATAAATTTTCATTTTTGATTGTTTTAATTATTCAAAGGTTTTGTTCTAAACCAATTCCTTTAATAATTTTATTCAATTACAATTAAATTGTAAAACTAAATTTTCTTCTTAAATAGATTTAATTAACTTACCCTTAAATTGAATTTATTCAACTAATTATTTCAATCTCAAGTTAATGATTTTTATTTTAAACTAAAAATTAAAAATTCAAACTGATTTTCTTTAATTAAATTTGTTTAACTAAAGGTTACAATTTTAAAACTAAATCCCTTTTTAATAAATTGTTTTTGGCTTTCAAACAATTTCTTTTTAATAATTTGATTTAACAAAAATTAAATTCAAAACTATTCTTTATAAATTCCAATCTTTATTTTATATAACATTTGGACAAATCGCATAATTGATTTCCATTCGCTATACTTAACTAACCAAAAGTTAAATTTAAACTAATAATTAAAATTTAAACCCATTTTCTTTTATAAATTTATAAATTGAAATCACATACATATTTTTTTTATTCTTAATTAAAAACTGCATGTATTATTATTATTATTTTTCTGCATACATATATACGTCCACTAATAAATTATTATTAGTATCTGAAATAATATACCTCACTGCCAACAGCCCATTCGAACAAGAAAACATCCCTGCTCCTGCCCTCAACAGCTCGCCTTCGCAGCCTCGACCATGAACTCCATCGCCATCACTAGTGCTTTTCTCCCGGTGCACTCGAGCCACTCGACGTCGAAGCCACTTGCCCTAGTCGCGAATCCCCCCAGATTTCGATCGCGAGTTCACCACGGCCTCCTCAGACATCGTCGTTCACCCTCTCCTGCGCGCGCCCCTACGCGAGTCGCTGCTCCTCCACTTCGAGACGCTCGAAACTGAGCTCCCCCAAACACGCACGAAACCCATCACCGCTTCACTTCCAGATCGTCGCGACCCCTATCCTCTCGCGCGAACTTCCTCCGAATCGAACGGTTTCGATTCGATTTGTTTATCTATTTTTTATTTATTTTTTAATACAAAGGAGGGTTGCGGCCATTGATTTAAAATTTGAACGAGAATTGATAAAGAGGCTCGGCATTGATTTTTTTTTGATTTTTGTTCGAAGGTAAGAGCTGAAGCTCGGTTTCGATTTCGAAACGAGGAGAGGGAAATCAAAATGCCGCCATTTCTTTTTCTCGAATTGTTTTGAACGATGGTTTGCGTGATGATTTAAAAAGAAATAGAGAGAGGCAGAGTTACGTGATTCTGCAGAGAATACGTGCTTGCACGATCTCCTTCGCGATTTTAGGCATATCTTTAGGGATGTTGTCTCTATTTTTAAAGTTAAATTTAAATTGAAATTCAATTTGTTTTCGATTCAACTTTCAACGCGTTTATGTGTCCTATTCTCACACGGCAACTCCGAAAAATACGAAATTTGAAATCCGAGAATAATTCAATATTACGGACCCAATGGAACTGGTTTCGTCAAATTCCGAGACTGTGCCTCGGACGGCTATTTTCAAATTATCGATTCCAACGATATAATTTCAAAACTGAACAAAGGAGTTTCAAATTCAATTCTGAAGCTTCTATTATCTTCAGTATTATCAATATGAATTTTACAACCCTTTGAAATATTTTTAATCGGCTTAAAATTGAAGATTCAAATTTTTATTCAGCTCTCAATAGATTAAATTTTATAATTTAATCGCCAAATTCATTCTGAAAAATTGAAATTCAAGTCAAACCATCATTCAAATATTTAAAATTAATTAAATATTTCCAAATTAAATTGTTTAAAATTCTGGGTCGTTACATCTACAGATCCAACGGTGTTGATCGTTTAATTCGCGTCGAGGAGGGAGGAATGGCGCCGCGTCCTCCTGCCGTTCATACGCAACTCGAGGCTGCTAGATGAGACCGAGCTCAGTGATTTTCGTGGTGAAGTTGGAGTTCGCATAGGCCTTCGATTTGGTGGTGGAGTGATGGAGTTTCGATGCTCGAGGTGATGGAAATATGGAACACTAGTTTCGTGGTTTATGGGTTGCGTGCATATGATAGTGTCTGTAGACGTGCGTGATGAAGGAGAAGGGAATGGACGGTTCAGATTGTATAGGGCTTGGATCTAACGGCTTGGAATAGAATAGGTTAAAATTTTAAAATAAAATTTGTAAATTATGAATATAAAAATCGAGTAAACTTCATAAATTCATAACTTTTTCATACGAGGTCAAAAACGCGCGAAACCAGTTGCGTTGGAATCGTATGGACGAGCACTACGCTATGGAAATGGATTGGAGTGATTTGGAGTTAGTGATAATTTCGGGTAAAATTAAACGTCCGTTTAATTTTATTCGAAATAAATCGCCAAAACGAAATTGAAATCAAGGTGAGAACTTCTCACTCAATCGAATCAGTTTCGATTTTAATTTTAAATAGTTAGATTTAAAATACTTGAATGCATGTTTGAATGATGATTGTTATCTATTGATTGTTAAAATAGACATTATGCGCTGTTAGTAAGCGGATGTTATTTATTAAAAACATATACCGCGAATATTTCATAAATAGTGAAATTGGTATTATATATAATAGCAATATATATATATTGGCATATGTATATATTGGAGTTATTGATTTCCCGCATTGTATAGCGGATGAGACCCTATTGCGCCGTCTATTAAGCGGATAATATTTTAAATCCCATATACCGCGATAATTTCGTACTGGAGCGGAATTGGCATTGTGCTAATGTTTGTGGATGCAGGAAAACAGGTTGGAGGGATCCAACTGGATTCCTCAACAGTATTTATTTGATTATGGATATTTTGATATTCGTTGATTATCATATACGATATATGATATCGTTGTTGTCGTGATTGACTATTTGGTGTGTAGCATCATTGGACCAAATTTTGGAATTTTAAAAAGGATTTTTAAAGTGATTTTTGAAAATATATAATATTTTTGGAATTGATCCATTTTAAATAAATAAACGTTATAATTTTTAAAGTTATAAAAATTATGATTTTGAGAAATACGATTAAAGATTTATTTTTGAGAAATATGGGTTAAGGATTTTATAAAATAGTTAAATTGGGATTTCTGAATTTATTATAAAAGTTGAAATATAGGATTTATAAAATTGATTATTTTATAAATCAAAATGGTGAAATTATAAAGGGAGTTAAGACATTTTTAAAAGAATGATATAAATTGATTTATATAAAAGAATTATAAGATGGATATTTTTAAATTAAAATATTGGAATTATAAAACAAGTTTTTATAAGTGTTAGAATGAATTGTGAATAAATTTCGTAAATGAATGAAATTTATAGAATTATAAACGGTGAAGTTATAAATGGAATTTTATAAGCAGTAGGTTTATAAAATTTGTAAAGTTATTTGAAGAATGGATTTTTGATAAATAAATGAATCTTATAAGTTATAAGATTTATAATTTGGAAAGTCTTAAAAGGAACGATTTTGTAAAATAATCGTTTTATAAGCATTTGACTTATAATATGAATTTTTAGTATATCATTGAGATATAAATTGAACAGGTTAATAAAGGAATTTAAAAAAGGAAGTTGTTATAAAATAAATAGAAATGGAGTTTATAAACGTTTTTTTATAAATTCACAAACGACTTATTTTGATAAGAAAATTGTTGAAACTTATTAATGGAGTTATATTCACGTTTTAGACAGTGATAATCCTTTAAAATAAAATGAATAGAAAGGATGAAATTGGTTAACGTAGTATATTCACGTTTTTGATTAGTGAATAATATGTTAAAGAAATTGTTTTGAATGTGATGTTTTAAATAGAATTAAAACGATCTAACGATGTTTTAAAATGCGTTGAGATTCGAAACCATAGATTTCAACATTCATTGTTGAAATAGACGTTTTCGAGAAATAGAAGGAAATGGTGGACTATAACACTGTTGTTATAGTAAATGATTTCCGAAAGGAAGTGTTTTGTATAGTATTGGCATTTATATATCTATTTTAATTTCGAATCCCTATACTAGTGATTTTGGGTTGTCGTAACGATGTGTGACGACCCGCAAATCCGTACTCCTTGAATATACACTAATCTCCATAGATTAATTCAAGATGAACAGAAATACGAATTATCAATGTTTTAAGAAAAAGAAAAAGGGAGAAGAAGAAGAGATGAGATAGAAAAATGGAGAGAAAAGAAAACAGAAAAGAAAACGGAATCGAAAAACAACAGAACAACATCAGAATCTCACAATTCGCAGCGGAACAACATATAATAAATAAATGAATAATCTTTAAACAAAGAACTATATCAGTTATTACATTTTATACATTACATTACATCATATCATCAGAGTGTACAACAACAACAACAAACAGTGCAGTGGAAAAAGAAATACTATATACTATAATACGCCATGCTATCCAGCTTGCCTCCAGCAACTCCAGAATATCCAGAATATCCTGCTAAACCTAACTCTCGACTGCCCGTGTGGAAATTGGTGGGCACCCAGAGTTTAGGAACGGAAACAATAAACTCCGAGTCAGTCATGTGACTGGTGTGAGAACTCAAAATAGTTTATTTATCTTTAAAATCAAAATAGAGGAATATTTTTAAAGTCAATTCGCAATACTTTTAAAAATGAGACTACCATAAGGCCTCCCGCACACACATACAATGCAAACGCAGAATCGGAGGAGATTTCTCCTTATGATAGTCAAAGATGCTTGATACGCATTTAAAAGAACATTTGATATTATTATTAGTGCATAGTGTAGGAAAAATTCATTTCGAAAGTAGAATATAAATCTTAGCCAACATACGACCATTATCGTATGCCTACTATAGCTACCATCCAAACAGTGGGGCGCCACCATAAGTGAATGGCAGGTTCTACAACTAATACCGTACAAGATCGTATTGTTTCTTTGAATTTCCAACGAATGATCAGGCCAAGGAACTTCCCATTGCCACATGAGAATGCCTCTGGATGGACATCCCCGAGAACCAAACCGGATCTCTACCAACACAAGGCCGGGTTACCCCTAACTGAGTAACAACTGACCGAATATGCCATCCCCCGGTCCTTTGGGACCTTTCAACCGAGCGCTCGCAATCAATTCACACAATCATAAAGTGTTTTCAACATTAGTAAGTATCTGGGCTCCATACCATGATACCACCCTTTTCCAGAAGGAAATGCACACATCCTAAAGGGCGCTACCCCTCATAACCTTGCCGCATCTTTCCTGTTTTGACCATTCCCGAGGTGTGAGGCTCGACGAAGTCACGTCCACAAAAACATACTTTATACAAAAGCCATGCTTTGGGTCAACAAATGATCATAGAAATGATCACCAGGATAGACGATCAAATAAACGATCCTATCACAAATAATTAACACAATGATCATTTCACAGCAACACTCAGCATGTCACATTACCAAATTGGGAATATATTGCTGATAACATTCAACTACATAACCTCTGAGCTCATACGTCTCAGAGAAGGGTGTCAAGCTAAAAGAATAAATTCTCCGCCACCAACAGAAATATATTTGAAAGAAATCTGCTTTATATCTCAATTTGTAACGTCAGACATACAATCCATACAAGTCTGTTCCGGGCTCGAACAAAATCGAAGGCACTTACAAAGAAGTCCTTGCAATCCGGATAATCTCTAATCACGTCCGGACTTCCCATCACATAGGGAGTCTCTATACCGTAGCTACTCGGTGCAAAGATAATCGACGAGTTGTCCTTTCGCTTTCAAAAAGATCTGGTCTTCAACACCGGTCTTCAAAAGTAATTCATAACGACGTATCACATATTTAGAATGGGTTATACGACCCCATGGTCCTTTCCCGGTTAACCCGAATAGTGAGCGCTTATTCAAAAATAAGTGTGGCATTCAAATTCAAACAAATCACATCAAGTACCCATTCAAAGGGAAATATTGATAGTCGGTTATTGGACTATCAATGGATATGCACAACATCACAGATTCCAAATAATTTTCCAAATTATTTATTTTCCAAAATATCTTTACTAGATATATAATTTTCAATACTTCAAAAATAAATCGATATTTATTTTTAAACCAATTCTACTTTCTTTTATAAATTCCTTAGTGAATTTATAATCCAAAATATCTATGGATATTCGATTTCGATTATTCATTTCAATTTATCTTCAAAAAGATAAATCCTCAAAATATTCACTTTATATTGGAAAAACTTTCCATACTTATTTAATAAGTAATTCATGAACTTATTTATTTTCAACACTTGGAAAATATTCAATATACTTCAATCGAAATTAAGTATATATTTCATTCTTTAAGGAAATCATTCTCTTAAACATATTTATTTGGGCCAAAACGAATGTTACGTAAAACCTCGTTACGACAACCCAAAATCACTAGTATAGGGATTGGAAATTAAATAGATATATAAATCCCAATACTATACAAAACATTTCCTTTCGGAGATCATTTACTATAACAACAGTGTTATAGTCCACCATTTCCTTTTATTTCTCGAAAACGTCTATTTCAACAATAAATGTTGAAATCTATGGTTTCGAATCTCAACACATTTTAAAACATCATTAGATCGTTTTAATTCTATTTAAAACATCAAATCTAAACATTTTCTTTAACATATTATTCACTATTCAAAAACGTGAATATACTACGTTAATCAATTTCATCATTTCTATTCATTTTATTTCAAAGGATCATTCACAGTCAAAAATGTGAATATAACTCCATTAATAGGTTTCAACAATTTACTTCTTAAAATAAGTCGTTTGCGAATTTATAAAACAACGTTTATAAATTCCTTTTCTATTTATTTTATAACAACTCCTTTTATAAATTCCTTTATTAACCTATTCAATTTATAACTCAATTATAAAACAAAGGTTCATATTATAAGTGAAATACTTATAATTTATTTGTTTGAAAAATCGTTCCTTTGAACTTCATAATTATAAATCTTATAACTTATAAGATTCGTTTATTTATCCAAACCTATTCTTCAAATAACTTTATGAATTTTATAAACCTACTGCTTATGAAATTCCATTTATAACTTCACCGTTTATGATTCTATAAATTTCATTCATTTCTGAAATTCATTCACAATTCATTCTAACACTTATAAAATCTCGTTTTATAATTTCAATATTTCGATTTATAAATATCCATTTATAAATCTCTTATATAAATCAATTCCTATTAATATTTCAAAACGTCTTTAAACTCCTTTAAAAACTTCATCATTTTGATTTATAAAATAATCAAATTTTATAAATCCTATATTTAAACTTTTTTAAAAATAAATTCAGAAATCCCGATTTAAACTATTTTATAAAGTCATTAACCCATATTTCTCAAAAATCAGCTTTTAACTATGTTTTCTCAAAAACCATAATTTTATAACTTTTTAAAAGTATAACGTTTATTTATTTAAAATGGATCAATTCCAAAAATATTTTATACACGTATACTTTCAAAAATCACTTTAAAATCATTTTAAAATTCCAAATTTGGTCCAATGATGCTACATACCAAATAGTCAATCAGGACAACAACGATATCATATATCGATATGATAATCCATCAAATATCAAAATATCTGAAATCAAATAAATACTGTTGAGGAATCCAGTTGGATCCCTCCAACCTGTTTTCCTGCATCCAAAAACATTAGCACAATACCAATTTCGCTCCAGTACGAAATTATCGCGGTATATGGGATTTAAAATATTATCCGCTTAATAGACGGCGCAATAGGGTCTCATCCGCTATACAAATGCGGGAAATCAATAACTGCAATATATACATATGCCAATATATATATATATTGCTATTATATATAATACCAATTTCACTGTTTATGAAATATTCGCGATATATGTTTTTAATAAATAACATCCGCTTACTAACGGCGCATAATGTCTATTTTAACAATCATTAGATAACAATCATCATTCAAACATGCATTCAAATATTTTAAATTTAACTATTTAAAATAAAATGAAACTGATTCGATTGAGTGAGAAGTTCTCACCTTGATTTCAATTTCGTTTTAGCGATTTATTTCGAATAAAATTAAACGGACGTTTAATTTTACCCGAAATTCTCACTAACTCCAAACGACTCCAATCAAAATCCATCGCGTAGTGCTGTCCATACGATCCCAACGCAACTGGTTTCGCGCGTTTTCGACCTCGTATGAAAAAGTTATGATTTTTATAAGTTTACACGATTTTATTTATAAAATTTTACAACTAAACTTTATAATTTATAACCTAGCTAATATTGGCCATTGATCTCCTACCACTCCATCAAGACCGCACGCACCTTTCCCCCTTCTCCCACGTTCACGCAATTCGCTCCAGTAATTAAAACACGCACGCAACCCATAGGAGCCCAAACTAGGGTTAGATGTCGCGCCTCCACCGTTGATCGATACTCCATCATTCCACAACCGTTTGAAGCGCCATGCCAAGAGCCACCTTCGGCTGCGACAAGGTGGAGCTCGGCCACCCCAATCCTCCAGAAAACGACCTTGAATGCGCCCCCTTCAAGCCCATTTTGCCGATGATCCGTGAAGCCATTCGCGATCTCCACCGTTGAGATTGTAGTACTCACAGCCCTCTACAATATTCATGTTGGAAGTTTGTTGTAATATTGAGTGGATTAAGAGATTTGGGGGAAGAAAGATTGTGAGTTTTCAGCCCTTGAATCCATGGTGGCGGCTGTAGTTTATAATTAGGGTTTTTAATTTTTTTTTTATTTGTGAGAATGGTGGGCTATTTATAGAGTTTTGAACGAACACTATTCATTCCGATTTTCCAAACTCCGATTTACGCGCCGAAACTGACGTTCCTAGGGTTTATCCTGCGTTCCGGACACAATGGAACAGGTTTTGGAAGCTAATTCGGACATATGTGCGAGTTATGGCAATAAACGATCGATTTAAATTAAACAGATTTAAACGATTTTCTAGGCGTTTTAATTTGTACCGGACAAACGGTAAATCGAATTGACACGAAATTTGAAACCTTACAATAATATCACATTACGGATCCGATGAAACTGGTTTCGTCGAAATCCGAGACTTTTTGAAAAATGGCTATTTTAACTCGCCAAATTAATGTTAAAAACAATTCGATGCGTTTCGAGCTGCCACGATCAAACGGTAACTCCGATTGACATGAAAATTGAAATCCAGTAATAACTAACTATTACGGATCCAATGGAACTGGTTTCGTTCAATTCTGAGACTGTTCAAAAATTGACTATTTTCACTAGTCGATTTAATATTAAAATATTCAATTTTCACAAATTAACTTTTAATTCGATTTTAAAAGTTCTAAAATATCGTTCTAACTTCAACATGATAAAATAAAATTTTACAAATCATTTTCAATCATATTTAACTCAATTTTCAATTATTTCCATAATTTCACATATTAAATTATCGATTCAATTATTCAATTAAATCATATAATTCGAAATAAAATTTATTCGACTAATAAATTTCACTTATTAATATTTAACATTAATTAAATATTCAAATTTTAATTAATAAAAATTCTGGGTCGTTACAATCTTCCCCCCTTAAAAGAATTTCGTCCTCGAAATTATCAAGTAAGAAAAATTACAGAATTTATTAATTTTCCATAATCCATAGTTAAACTTCTTACAAAACTTTACTAAGTTTTCCAAATCATACTTAGTTATCTTTTCAAAAACAACTACTATTGTTTAACTTTCGATTCCAAATCAAAGTTATAGTTTTCAAAATTTTCCAAAATTTCTCGAAAATTTTCTAACGCCTTAAATTTCCGGAAAAATTCGCCATAGTCTCGTTTGCGCGGCTCGATCCAAAAAAAAATGACAGTATATATATCACAAATATACATCTCATCAAGTAATGAGGCATCCCGAAGGGAATAAGTATAAAAGTATGGTATGTAATCCGAGATATGTACCTTATATTTTATTAGCAAGCATATACGGCTAATACAGCGCGAAAGCGAGCTCCAAATGCGAAGCAAACGCGATCCGCACCTACTAATCACTCAACAAACAACATGAGAATCATGCATATAGACAATAGTATCAATATACAACATATAGCAACATAATAACTATATATGTCAACTTAGCAAATGTAAACAAAACAATATATTCAACCATCAACCAACTAGCATTCATAACCAATAAATATTCATTCATATTCTCATTAATATTCAATGAATTAGGTTTTCAATTTAAATCACATTTGATTCATTAACAGTGGATGTTCTTACTAACATTCATTTTCAATTAGTTTATATTCACTAATTCATATTCAAGTTGGTTCACTTCCAAATCGAATTCAATTTTACTTAAGATTCATTTAACTTCCAATTGAATTTCAATTACTTTAGCTTCCAATTTCATTAACTCTTAATGAATTATATACAATCAATCAACTAACAACCATATAATAATCAATTTATATCAATTGCAACCAAATTCCTTTGCTTATATTCATTTCAACTTGGTTTAATTAACTTGATTTTCTTTCAACTATTCAACTTCCAATAACATTAGATTTTAATGAATTAACACTTATATTCATTATTTCATATCAATTATTTAGCCTTCAATCCATTCATTCAATTCAATTCAATTTCTAAAGTTGAATTTAATTTATAAAACTCAAGTTCACATTCATCACTTAACTTTATTATTTTACTTTGATACTAATATCAACTTCATTCAACATCTCTTAAGTTATACTTCATTTCAAACATTATCTGTTTTTCTTAACTTAAATTCATTTTTATTTACAACTCATATTCATAAATATATTCATATAATTTCACTTCTTATATATATAAGTTTATTTCACAATTGTAAATCACTTTAATTATAATTCAATTCTTATAATTCTTTTGCTTATACAATTATCCCTTTATTTAGATTATTCAAACAACTAAACAATCAACTTATTTTCACTTTAATAATTCTGAAAATTATTCTTTTTATATATATAAATCTAATCAAGGTAAAATTATTTCATTTACCCAATTTAAAATCAATATTGTGCCGAATTGTTCTATTCAAGTGTTTAGAAACCCCTTCGGCATAGTCTTGCGGACCACGCTGACGAAAGTTCATATGCCACTCAATAAACCAATCATCACAATATAAAACAATTTTATATATTCACTAACAAATACGCTCTCATAGCTATCATTACACTCAAACTCATTCTAGAGTACTACTGACTCTATCTCTAATGAGTAATACCCAGCAGAACCATGGTTGTCGCTTAACCATAAGCTCTGATACCACCTGTGACGACCCGCAAATCCGTACTCCTTGAATATACACTAATCTCCGTAGATTAATTCAAGATGAACAGAAATACGAATTATCAATGTTTTAAGAAAAAGAAAAAGGGAGAAGAAGAAGAGATGAGATAGAAAAATGGAGAGAAAAGAAAACAGAAAATAAAACAGAATCGAAAAACAACAGAACAACATCAGAATCTCACAATTCGCAGCGGAACAACATATAATAAATAAATGAATAATCTTTAAACAAAGAACTATATCAGTTATTACATTTTATACATTACATTACATCATATCATCAGAGTGTACAACAACAACAACAACAAACAGTGCAGCGGAAAAAGAAATACTATATACTTGTAATACGCCATGCTATCCAGCTTGCCTCCAGCAACTCCAGAATATCCAGAATATCCTGCTAAACCTAACTCTCGACTGCCCGTGTGGAAATTGGTGGGCACCCAGAGTTTAGGAAGGGAAACAATAAACTCCGAGTCAGTCATGTGACTGGTGTGAGAACTCAAAACAGTTTATTTATCTTTAAAATCAAAATAGAGGAATATTTTTAAAGTCAATTCGCAATGCTTTTAAAAATGAGACTACCATAAGGCCTCCCGCACACACACACAATGCAAACGCAGAATCAGAGGAGATTTCTCCTTATGATAGTCAAAGATGCTTGATACGCATTTAAAAGAACATTTGATATTATTATTAGTGCATAGTGTAGGAAAAATTCATTTCGAAAGTAGAATATAAATCTTAGCCAACATACGACCATTATCGTATGCCTACTATAGCTACCATCCAAACAGTGGGGCGCCACCATAAGTGAATGGCAGGTTCTACAACTAATACCGTACAAGATCGTATTGTTTCTTTGGATTTCCAATGAATGATCAGGCCAAGGAACTTCCCATTGCCACATGAGAATGCCTCTGGATGGACATCCCCGAGAACCAAACCGGATCTCTACCAACACAAGGCCGGGTTACCCCTAACTGAGTAACAACTGACCGAATATGCCATCCCCCGGTCCTTTGGGACCTTTCAACCGAGCGCTCGCAATCAATTCACACAATCATAAAGTGTTTTCAACATGAGTAAGTATCTGGGCTCCATACCATGATACCACCCTTTTCCAGAAGGAAATGCACACATCCTAAAGGGCGCTACCCCTCATAACCTTGCCGCATCTTTCCTGTTTTGACCATTCCCGAGGTGTGAGGCTCGACGAAGTCACGTCCACAAAAACATACTTTATACAAAAGCCATGCTTTGGGTCAACAAATGATCATAGAAATGATCACCAGGATAGACGATCAAATAAACGATCCTATCACAAATAATCAACACAATGATCATTTCACAGCAACACTCAGCATGTCACATTACCAAATTGGGAATATATCGCTGATAACATTCAACTACATAACCTCTGAGCTCATACGTCTCAGAGAAGGGTGTCAAGCTAAAAGAATAAATTCTCCGCCACCAACAGAAATATATTTGAAAGAAATCTGCTTTATATCTCAATTTGTAACGTCAGACATACAATCCATACAAGTCTGTTCCGGGCTCGAACAAAACCGAAGGCACTTACAAAGAAGTCCTTGCAATCCGGATAATCTCTAATCACGTCCGGACTTCCCATCACATAGGGAGTCTCTATACCGTAGCTACTCGGTGCAAAGACAATCGACGAGTTGTCATTTCGCTTTCAAAAAGATCCGGTCTTCAACACCGGTCTTCAAATGCAATTCATAACGACGTATCACATATTCGAAATGGGTTATACGACCCCATGGTCCTTTCCCGGTTAACCCGAATAGTGAGCGCTTATTCAAAAATAAGTGTGGCATTCAAATTCAAACAAATCACATCAAATACCCATTCAAAGGGAAATATTGATAGTCGGTTATTGGACTATTAATGGATATGCACAACATCACCAGATTCCAAATAATTTTCCAAATTATTTATTTTCCAAAATATCTTTACTAGATATATAATTTTCAATACTTCAAAAATAAATCGATATTTATTTTTAAACCAATTCCACTTTCTTTTATAAATTCCTTAGTGGATTTATAATCCAAAATATCTATGGATATTCGATTTCAATTATTCATTTCAATTTATCTTCAAAAAGATAAATCCTCAAAATATTCACTTTATATTGGAAAAAATTTCCATACTTATTTAATAAGTAATTCATGAACTTATTTATTTTCAACACTTGGAAAATATTCAATATACTTCAATCGAAATTAAGTATATATTTCATTCTTTAAGGAAATCATTCTCTTAAACATATTTATTTGGGCCAAAACGAATGTTACGTAAAACCTCGTTGCGACAACCCAAAATCACTAGTATAGGGATTGGAAATTAAATAGATATATAAATCCCAATACTATACAAAACATTTCTTTTCGGAGATCATTTACTATAACAACAGTGTTATACTCCACCATTTCCTTTTATTTCTCGAAAACGTCTATTTCAACAATAAAAGTTGAAATCTATGGTTTCGAATCTCAACACATTTTAAAACATCGTTAGATCGTTTTAATTCTATTTAAAACATCAAATCTAAACATTTTCTTTAACATATTATTCACTATTCAAAAACGTGAATATACTACGTTAATCAATTTCATCATTTCTATTCATTTTATTTCAAAGGATCATTCACAGTCAAAAATGTGAATATAACTCCATTAATAGGTTTCAACAATTTACTTCTTAAAATAAGTCGTTTGCGAATTTATAAACAACGTTTATAAATTCCTTTTCTATTTATTTTATAACAACTCTTTTTATAAATTCCTTTATTAACCTATTCAATTTATAACTCAATTATAAAACAAAGGTTCATATTATAAGTGAAATACTTATAATTTATTTGTTTGAAAAATCGTTCCTTTGAACTTCATAATTATAAATCTTATAACTTATAAGATTCGTTTATTTATCCAAACCTATTCTTCAAATAACTTTATGAATTTTATAAACCTACTGCTTATAAAATTCCATTTATAACTTCACCATTTATGATTCTATAAATTTCATTCATTTCTGAAATTCATTCACAATTCATTCTAACACTTATAAAAGCTCGTTTTATAATTTCAATATTTCGATTTATAAATATCCATTTATAAATCTCTTATATAAATCAATTCATATTAATATTTCAAAACGTCTTTAAACTCCTTTAAAAACTTCGTCATTTTGATTTATAAAATAATCAAATTTTATAAATCCTATATTTAAACTTTTTTAAAAATAAATTCAGAAATCCCGATTTAAACTATTTTATAAAGTCATTAACCCATATTTCTCAAAAATCAGCTTTTAACTATGTTTTCTCAAAAACCATAATTTTATAACTTTTTAAAAGTATAACATTTATTTATTTAAAATGGATCAATTCCAAAAATATTTTATACACGTATACTTTCAAAAATCACTTTAAAATCATTTTAAAATTCCAAATTTGGTCCAATGATGCTACATACCATATAGTCAATCACGACAACAACGATATCATATATCGATATGATAATCCATCAAATATCAAAATATCTGAAATCAAATAAATACTGTTGAGGAATCCAGTTGGATCCCTCCAACCTGTTTTCCTGCATCCAAAAACATTAGCACAATACCAATTTCGCTCCAGTACGAAATTATCGCGGTATATGGGATTTAAAATATTATCCGCTTAATAGACGGCGCAATAGGGTCTCATCCGCTATACAAATGCGGGAAATCAATAACTGCAATATATACATATGCCAATATATATATATTGCTATTATATATAATACCAATTTCACTGTTTATGAAATATTCGCGGTATATGTTTTTAATAAATAACATCAGCTTACTAACGGCGCATAATGTCTATTTTAACAATCATTAGATAACAATCATCATTCAAACATGCATTCAAATATTTTAAATTTAACTATTTAAAATAAAATCGAAACTGATTCGATTGAGTGAGAAGTTCTCACCTTGATTTCAATTTCGTTTTAGCGATTTATTTCGAATAAAATTAAACGGACGTTTAATTTTACCCGAAATTCTGACTAACTCCAAACGACTCCAATCATACTCCATCGCGTAGTGCTCGTCCATACGATTCCAACGCAACTGGTTTCGCGCGTTTTCGACCTCGTATGAAAAAGTTATGATTTTTATAAGTTTACACGATTTTATTTATAAAATTTTACAACTAAACTTTATAATTTATAACCTAGCTAATATTGGCCGTTGATCTCCTACCACTCCATCAAGACCGCACGCACCTTCCCCCCTTCTCCCACGTTCACGCAATTTGCTCCAGTAATTAAAACACGCACGCAACCCATAGGAGCCCAAACTAGGGTTAGATGTCGCGCCTCCACCGTTGATCGATACTCCATCATTCCACAACCGTTTGAAGCGCCATGCCAAGAGCCACCTTCGGCTGCGACAAGGTGGAGCTCGGCCACCCCAATCCTCCAGAAAACGACCTTGAACGCGCCCCCTTCAAGCCCATTTTACCGATGATCCGTGAAGCCATTCGCGATCTCCACCGTTAAGATTGTAGTACTCACAGCCCTCTACAATATTCATGTTGGAAGTTTGTTGTAATATTGAGTGGATTAAGAGATTTGGGGGAAGAAAGATTGTGAGTTTTCAGCCCTTGAATCCATGGTGGCGGCTGTAGTTTATAATTAGGGTTTTTAATTTTTTTTTTATTTGTGAGAATGGTGGGCTATTTATAGAGTTTTGAACGAACACTATTCATTCCGATTTTCCAAACTCCGATTTACGCGCCGAAACTGATGTTCCTAGGGTTTATCCTGCGTTCCGGACAAAATGGAACAGGTTTTGGAAGCTAATTCGGACATCTGTGCGAGTTATGGCAATAAACGATCGATTTAAATTAAACCGATTTAAACGATTTTCTAGGCGTTTTCATTTGTACCGGACAAACGGTAAATCCAATTAACACGAAATTTGAAACCTTACAATAATATCACATTACGGATCCGATGAAACTGGTTTCGTCGAAATCCGAGACTTTTTGAAAAATGGCTATTTTAACTCGCCAAATTAATGTTAAAAACAATTCGATGCGTTTCGAGCTGCCACGATCAAACGATAACTCCGATTGACATGAAAATTGAAATTCGGTAATAACTAACTATTATGGATCCAATGGAACTGGTTTCGTTCAATTCTGAGACTGTTCAAAAATTGACTATTTTCACTAGTCGATTTAATATTAAAATATTCAATTTTCACAAATTAACTTTTAATTCGATTTTAAAAGTTCTAAAATATCGTTCTAACTTCAACATGATAAAATAAAATTTTACAAATCATTTTCAATCATATTTAACTCAATTTTCAATTATTTCCATAATTTCACATATTAAATTATCGATTCAATTATTCAATTAAATCATATAATTCGAAATAAAATTTATTCGACTAATAAATTTCACTTATTAATATTTAAAATTAATTAAATATTCAAATTTTAATTAATAAAAAATCTGGGTCGTTACACGATGTTTTACGTAACATTCGTTTTGGCCCAAATAAATATGTTTAAGAGAATGATTTCCTTAAAGAATGAAATATATACTTAATTTCGATTGAAGTATATTGAATATTTTCCAAGTGTTGAAAATAAATGGATTGAGAATTACTTAATAAGTAAGTATGGAAATGTTTTCCAATATAAAGTGAATATTTTGAGAATTTATCTTTTTGAACATAAATTGAAATGAATAATTGAAATCGTATATGCATGGATATTTTGGAATGAAAATTCACTATGGAATTTATGAATAAAAAGGGAAGTTATTTAAAGATAAATATTGATTTATTTTTGAGGTATTGAAATTTTATATCTTGTAAAGATATTTTTGGAAAATAAATAATTTGGAAAATTATTTGGAATCTGGTGATGTTGTGCATATCCATTGATAGTTCAATAACCGACTATCAATATTTCCCTTTGAATGGGTAATTGATGTGATTTGTTTGAATTTGAATGCCACACTTATTTTTGAATAAGCGCTCACTATTCGGGTTAACCGGGAAAGGACCATGGGGTCGTATAACCCATTTCGAATATGTGATACGTCGTTATGAATTGGATTTGAAGACCGGTGTTGAAGACCGGATCTTTTTGAAAGCGAAAGGACAACTCGTCGATTGTCTTTGCACCGAGTAGCTACGGTATAGAGACTCCCTATGTGATGGGAAGTCCGGACGTGATTAGAGATTATCCGGATTGCAAGGACTTCTTTGTAAGTGCCTTCGGTTCTGTTCGAGCCCGGAACAGACTTGTATGGATTGTATGTCTGACATTACAAATTGAGATATAAAGCAGATTTCTTTCAAATATATTTCTGTTGGTGGCGGAGAATTTGTTCTTTTAGCTTAACACCCTTCTCTGAGACGTACGAGCTCAGAGGTTATGTAGTTGAAGGTTATCAGCAATATATTCCCAATTTGGTAATGTGACATGCTGAGTGTTGCTGTGAAATGATCATTGTGTTGATCATTTGTGATAGGATCATTTATTCGATCATCTATCTTGGTGATCATTTCTATGATCATTTGTTGACCCAAAGCATGGCTTTTGTATAAAGTATGTTTTTGTGGACGTGACTTCGTCCAGCCTCACACCCCGGAATGGTCAAAACAAGAAAGATGCAGCAAGGTTATGAGGGGTAGCGCCCTTTAGGGTATGTGCATTTCCTTCTGGAAAAGGGTGGTATCATGGTATGGAGCCCAGATACTTACTCATGTTGAAAACACTTTATGATTGTGTGAATTGATTACGAGCGCTCGGTTAAAGGTCCCAAAGGACCGGGGGAATGGCATATTCGGTCAGTTGTTACTCAGTTAGGGGTAAGCCGGCCTTGTGTTGGTAGAGATCCGGTTTGGTTCTCGGTGCGTCCATCCAGAGGCGTTCTCATGTGGCAATGGGAAGTTCCTTGGCCTGATCATTCGTTGGAAATCCAAAGAAACAATACGATCTTGTACGGTTTTAGTTATATAACCTGCCATGGAATGTGGCGGTAACCTGCTATTGAACATGGTAGCTATAGTAGGCATAAGTGCGGAATGCCTATGCTGGCTAAGATTTATATCTTTATTTTCGAAATGATTTTCTCTACACTATGCACTAGTAATAATATCAAATGTCTTTTTAATGCGTATCAAGCATCTTTGACTATCATAAGGAGAAATCTCCTCCGATTCTGCGTTTGCATTGTGTGTGTGTGCGGGAGGCCTTATGGTAGTCTCATTTTTAAAAGCATTACGAATTGACTTTAAAAATATTCCTCTATTTTGTTTTTCAAAGATAAATAAACTGTTTTGAGTTCCCACGCCAGTCACATGACTGACTCGGAGTTTATTGTTTTCCTTCCTAAACTCTGGGTGCCCACCAATTTCCACACGGGCAGTCAAGAGTTAAGGTTTATCAGGATATTCTGGATATTCTGGAGTTGCTGGATGCAAGCTGGATGGCATGACGTATTACTAGTATATAGTATTTCTTTTCCGCTGTTTGATGTTGTTGTTGTTGTACACTCTGATGATATGATGAATGAAATGTAATGTATGAAATGTAATAACTGATATAGTTTTTGTTTAAAGATTATTCATTTATTTATTATATGTTGTTCCGTTGCGAATTGTGAGATTCTGTTATTGTTCTGTTGTTTTCTTTCTGTTCCGTTCTATTTTCTATGTTCTTTTCCCTCTATTTTCTACCTTCTTCCCTCTTCTTCCACCTTTTTCTTCTTTTTAAAACCCTAACTATTCGGTTTTTCGGCAACGAAAAATCGCGTATGTTACACTTGAAATTGTACGGAATGAAAAAATTACTATCAAGTGCATCATTTACTCAACAGTCTTAGATGGAACAAAATAGATTATTTATTCATCCAACAACTTCAAATTTTCCTACCCAACCAACCATAAATCAAACAATAACAATCTCAACCAATAGATTAAGTTTATTCTTATTTATTCCATTCATACTTTTGTTGTTTGATTTCTTTTTCATTCATATAATGGTTTATCTTTTTATTTTACATTTTTTCTTACAGTTTCATTTATCCATATATGCAAATTTCTTTATTTGCATTACATTCATTTATTTATTGCTTAATTTCACTTATTTACAGTATTCATCTTTTTACTTATTTTCAAAATAAATAACTTCATCATATAATTAAGTCTATAATTACTTATTTACAACATTTATCTCTATCATATTTTATTATAGTAAGATCTTCATTATAACTTAAGTCTATACAATAACAACATCAATCCTTATTTATTAAAGAATTTTATTGAATACTCCATAGCAAAGAATTTATTAAAGAATTTTATTGAATACAATAACAACATCCATCTAATGTGTTATACTCCGTAGCAAAGTTCTTACTCAATCTTCAGCTCTGATACCAAATGTGATGGCCCTGACTCGACTTTTGAAAAATCGACACCGAATACGACACTCGTATTTCAGCGCCGTAGATCTAAACATCGAATCTGGTTCGCCGAAGCTTATAACAACATCCGATGAATATAAAACAGCGGAAACAGAATGAATATTATGGATACATCGCAGACACGACATCAACATAAAATCCATTACAACATCAGAGTACTTTTAATACATTTATCACCACAACTCTAAATAAACATCATGATAATACAATAGGTAAACATATATCAAAAGGTCTTCGAAGGAATGAAGCGGTAACAAACTCCCAAAAAATAAACACCTGAAATCCCATAAGCTCCTAAACTATCTTCAAAGCAATAGCTCCAAAATACTGCTACACCATAACTCGTAAACCTGCTACTGGGCCGCCCGTGTGGAAATTATGGGCACCCAGAGTTTAGAAAAGAAACAATAAACTTCGGGTCAGTCATGAGACTAGTATGAGTAAACAAAAATAGTTGCTTTTAAATAAAAACATATTTATAAAAGAAAATCCGGTATGCTTTTGAAAAATGAAACTACCATAAGACCTCCCGCCACACACATAATGCAATCGTAGAATCGGAGGAGATTTCTTCTTATGATAGTCAAACATGCTTGATATGAGAAAATTCTTTGACATTATTACTAGTGTATAGTATGAAAATCATTTCGAAAATAGAATATTAATCTTAGCCAGCATAGACATTCCGAACTATGCCTACTATAGCTACTATCTAAATAGTGGTGACCACCATAAGTAAATGGCAGGTTATACAACTAAAACCGCACTGGGTTCGTATTGGTAATTGGGTTTCCAACAAATGGTCAGGCTAGGGAACTTCCTATTGCCACATGATTATGCCTCTGGAGGGACGTCCTGAGAACTTAACCAGCTCTCTGCCAACACAAGGTCGGGTTACATCTGTAACTAGGTAACTACTACACGAATATGCCACTTTCCGGTCCTTTGGGACCTTTATCCAAGGGCCCTCTATCACAAAGTAACAACCACATAGTAAATGAGATTGGAGCTACCACACAGGTAAATATCTGGGCTCCATACCATGACATCACCTTTTTCCAGAAGGAAATGACTTACCCTAAAGGGCGCGACCCTCATAACCTTACCGCATTTTTCCTGTTTCGACCATTTCCGGTTGGTGAGGTCCGTTGAGGTCTCGTCCACAAAGCTATGCTTAACACGAAAGCCATGCTTTGATCACAAATGATCAACAGATGATCATCAACACCCAGCAGCACTTAGCATGGCACACTACTAAATTGGAAAAATAATGCCGATAACCTTCAATTACATAACCTCTGAGCTCGTACGTCTTAGAGAAGGGTGTTAAGCTAAGAGAATAAATTCTCCACCACCAATAGATACGTATTTGAAAGAAATCTGCTTTATATCTCAAATATAGTGTCGGACATACGACCATACAAGTCTGTTCCGGGTTCGAACAGAGCCGAAGGTACTTCGTCCAATAAAGGAAGAAGCCCTTGTAAACCCGGTATCCACAATCCCGATTGGACTTCCCATCACTTAGGGAATCTCTATACCAAAGCAACTCAGTGAAGAGACAATTGATAGGTTATCCTATCATTTTCGAAGACACCCGGTCTTCACCACCGGTCTTTAAATGCTATCCATTTCGACGCATCACTATTCGGAATGGGTTATCTGACATAAAGGTCCTCTCTCGGCTAAACCTAATAGCAAACGCTTAGTTTTGAAACACGTGGGCATAACAATCACAATGATTTATATTCAGTGTTCGATGTGGGTTTTGAATAACTAACTGAAATCCGACTCCCCGTCGCATCGAAGTTTAAATGGCGTTTTACGAGCAGAGGGGTTTTCACATAAATACAGAACAAATCACAAATCATAGTGCAGTATAGATCAATCTACATCACACAGTAGTACGATCCCAATGAAAATAGAAATTCAGTGCAGTACAATTGTTTCAATCAATGTGAGTACAATTTAATAGATTAACCACATAATTATTTTTATTGATTATTTGGGATCAATGATTAATTTAGATAAATTAATTGAATCTTAATTAACTTGGTTAATTGTTCCTTAATTAATTATTTTAATTAACTGTCAACTTATAATTAATCGACTTAATTTATCTAAATAACAAATTCTTAATTACAATTTAATTTAAACACTTAATCGTCTATGAATCAATTTTAATTAAAAATTGTAAATCATTCTTAATTTCTTTTCAAAATCATTAATTAATAAAAATTGTTTACCTTAATTATCATTTAAAACCTTCTTTATGGTTTAAAAACCAATTTATTGTTCCATTGAAAGTTTTTATGTAAATTAACTCAAATTCTTATTTTAAATTTATTTATTTAATTAAAGGGTTAATTTAAATTATAAAACATTGTTAAATAATTCAAACTTATAGTAAGTTTTTCACTCAACATAATTTAACATTGGTTAACTAGAAATATAGAAATTAACTTAACTTTGTACTTTGAAATTTTGGGTACGGCCTACCTATTATAAAGCAACCCGAGTAAACCATTCTTTCCCTCGAGCCAACTCGCATTCTTCTCATCTTCTCCCCGAGATGCTTCTCTCCTCCCCTCGTACATGTTCTTTTTTCTTCTGTTTATGTTTACATCAAGCTTAAATTAAGTAACAGGTAAACTCAAGTTCCATATGAAGTTACGCGTGCGATTTCTCGAGTTCCAACTCGATTTTCCAAACTGCAAAACTCCTGATACCCAAAACTCGTCGTGCACATGCACGACGTGGCGCTACACTCCGATGATCATCTTGATCATCGGCAGGTCGAAAAATTCATGCAAACACGAAATCAAGTTTCGATTTGACCAATGAAACTCGAAATCGAAAACTCGCCCTTTCGTCGAACTGAAACTCGACATACCCAAACAGAATTTTCCTCGTTCTCATCACATAGTTCATCAGAAAATCGACGATTCTGGCCATACTACGTCAGAACCCCATACTACCCTCCCCCATTGTCGCGTGCAGCTCGATCACTCATAGGTGGTGAAATCATCTTGTTTCTTACTCACTGCAAACCTTAAGCTTAAAACCTACTTAGGATTCATACCACCAATTCAAGCATTCGAAAAAAAATTCGGCAATTTTCCCATCATCACCGATGTTTAAACGAGCTTCCATCCAAATTTTAACAATTATCATTGACTCGTTCATCAGAAATCCAGAAAAATGAAATTTTGGTTTAAATTCAAACTGCACTTAAGTTACTTAAGTAAAAATCATTGTATTGTTTTTAAAAATCATAACTTTGTATGCTTATTCGAGTTATGTAATTAATTCAACAATCTAACATACTTGAATTTATCACAATAATTTGTTTTTACTGTTAAAATTTAGTTACAGTTTAATTTCTTTATGATTATGCATAGAACAGATTTCAATTCCTAGATGATGTTTTAAACTACCCTATTGATTGCTAATTGAAATCCATCAAGGATTAAAGAAGTGAAAATTCAAAGTTTAACTTGATTAAACCTTGTATCAAAAAAAACAGAATAGGAGATGACTGAAAATTATGCCCAGAACAACATAATTAACATACAGGAAACTTTTCATCTGCATAATACTTGTTATAAGTCATCTACACAGTTTAAATCAAACTTGAAGTTTTTTCAAAATGTGTTCACTCACTTGTATTTTTCCTGAAACAAAGAACCACAGATGATGTTGTTTTTTTTCCTGTAGATTGTTTTTTAAACTTGATATATAAAGTGATGTTTATAATTTTTTTCTTTCTGACTTTGCTGTATTTTTGCTTTTGAACGAACAAATGTATATGGAGGTGTACATATACATACATACATATATATATATAAAGGGGTTTCTACAGGGTAGAGGAGGTATTAATTGGGACAAAGTTTTCTTTTAATCAAATTATCTTTGTTCTCTTTGTTGACCAAGAAAAATTATTTCGGCTGAAAGGATCTTTGATGAAGGCTTAAGAAGAAAGCATTAAATGCTTATTTCCATCCTTGTTAACATATACATGCTGTTGATTTTTTATAAGTACTATAGTTGTTTTATTTTCCAGATTTTCTTTCTTTTGAAATCAGACTTTTGCTTTATTCTTCTGTAAGTATATCTTTTTTTTGTAGACTTCTATCTTCTTTCATAAGCCTCATTTGATTTTTAAATGTACTACTAGTTTTGGTTTACAGATTTTTTTTCTTTTGCAATCAAAATTTGTTTTTGTTTTACATACATCTTTTTCCTTGTTTCATGATTTACAATTTATATGCAAGTTTATATATTACATATGTCATGTTATAATCATAAGATTTTAACTATATGATCTTATCATAAGCATACTCTTGATTTTTTTTCTATTTGAAGTTTAACTATCAATTTTTATTCGTCACATATATTTTATTTTATTGTTTAAAATAGTTTCCTGTTTGTTATATATTTTTATTTATTTATTTATTATCATTATTATTGTCTATTTAACTTAACTATCAAACATTTATTTAATTCTATATATCTTTCCTTTATTTCATATTAATAATATTTAATTTGAAATTAAATTCAAAGGTTCAAATAATCTATCGAGTCTAGAATTCAAAATTTGGGGATGTTACAGAAATGGTATCAAATTAAGAATTTTATTTAGTTAAATCGATGTGAAGCTATTGAATGTGAACTTAAAGATATTATTTTTGTATCCAGATGTTGATTTAAGTAATTTAATGAATATTTCATGTTTTAAATAAATTAAAGGTAAATTAAGGTTATTTAAATAATACCGAATTTATTAAATGAATATCTCAAGACTAAATAATAATGAGGTTAAATCGAGATCTATATGAAACTGTTAAATTGAACTTTGAGATGTTGAATATTAAAGCTTTGAAATATACTAGAATTTAAATGGTTAAATTTTGATTCAGATTTGTGTTTGAAATCATTATAATTTAAATTTGTTTGGTCAAAACTTAATTGAATGAAAATTGATAAATTGAGATTGAATTTAATTTGAATGGGAAAGTCGGGTTGACTTTGAAGCATTTTGTTAAGTTTGAGGAAATTTCAAATATTCTACTTTATAAATATGTATATATATCTTGGAAATATATATATTTGGAATGAAAAGATATTTTTGTTGTGAAGTATCAATTAACTTGAAATGACCTCGGTATTATAGTGTATATTTCTACCTTGTAGATAGTTCGATGGACCCTTAGAGGATGGTTATTGTAACGATCCTGAATTTTAATTTATTTTAAATTGATAATTTAAATTATTTTTGATTTAATAATTGTGAAATTAATTGATAAATTGATTTGAGTTTTTCCAAAATGCAGATAAAATACGTGTTTAGTTTCAAAACATTGTCTTTTAATAATACGTGTGAATACAAACAAGATATATAAGTTAAATATAGAAAAATAAATAAGAAGCAAATATAACTAAAACAAAAGTATATGTTTTCAGTTAAGTTGAAGTTTTTAACAAAGGACTAAAACAAATTTATAATTTATACATAAAGTAAATTAGTAAAATGTCTATGAAAATCTAAAGTAAACAAAACTTGTTAAATTTTAACAACATATTAACAATAGAAACACTAAAGAAATAGAAACAAAAGAAGTAATAAAACATATACCAAATAAAGTTAAATAAGAAATACACTCAAATACACTCAAATAAGAAATAGAAACAAATGTATGCATACAAACAAGTACAAATATAAGCATAAACAAAACAAACTTAATAAAAGCAGCCACCATGTTAAAGCAAAGGAAAGAAATATACTCAGGTATATAAACAAACAAAGGCAAGTGAAAGAATAAACAAAGTATAAAACTAGTACTAAAGAAGAAATATAATAATATCTTTGCAGCAACCTACCTCTAGCAATTAATGCAACATGTTGTAACTAAGCAAAGGGGAGCATGCCTTTATTTCCATCATCTCAGCAGAAATGGGTCAATTCGAATTGTTAAAATATAATGCAGCCTGTAGATAAGTATGCAAGGCAAATATCTATGTACAAAATATAATACACTCAAGTATTCAAAACAAAAGAAGACATCAAATAGAAAACATGTATAGGAAAGCACTTGCAAAACAAAACAAAATATATCAAGACCTGTAAAGACAAAGACAAGACAATGTAAAAAGAACAAGTAAAAGAAAGGCAAGATAAACAAAGTAGATTTGTACAATGGTAATTAATGCATATTAAAAGCAAGATACATCAGCCACTAAATTATAAATCATACCAGCCGAAACAAAGAGATGCAAGGCAAAGGAATAAACAAAGTGATATTGTGCAATGGTAATAAAAGCAACATGCCTCATGTATTTAATGCAAATGTCTTCAGCATGCTTTTTGTACAAATAATATACTGCATACTTCCTTTTTATATGCATCAAACCCTCATTTCAGTTCATTATCACAACTAAGCAAACCAAAGCATGCAAGCATTCTTCTTCAATCTGCCTGCATGCATTCTTAAATCCTTAGACAATAAAGCAAATGTAAATCAAGGATCTGAGTAAAAAACCCCTAGACAAATTCAATTTAAACATCTTAGTTTAAAAAACATACAACCCAAATCAATCAGAGAATCAGGAAGAAGATTCCAGCTTGAATTTCAAAGCCAGTGTCAAAGGCTCTGTTCTCCCTCTGGAAATCAGTGAGTAACTTCACCTTAAAATTTAAAGTATAAATTAGTTTTTATGTTATTAGTGTGATCAATATTATATCGTGGAGTATGTTTGAGCATTTACATTATTTATGAAGTATGGTGTATACAGGGATCTGAACATTGGTAACTTCCTTATTTCCAGCTTTTGTTCATGTTTGATTTAAATTCAAAAACTTTAAATTAACCTCTGTTTAGCCTTAAGATTTAAATGAAATTTGTTAGTTTCATTTCAAACCTTAGCTTAGGATCTTACTTAAGTCAAAGTAGTATTTATATGACTCTAGAAACCAAGAAAAGCCGAGCAACACATTATAAGAAAAAATTCAAACATCATGATTTAATGTTTCAGGTTTAAGAATTGAAGTCTTACACAAAATTTTTATTTTTAAAACTAAAATCCCAATTTTTAATTGAAGGGGTTGAGAGCAGTTCATGGATGATCGAAATTGGTATTTTAACCAATTTCCGGCGACGTGTTGATATGGAGGTGTCAGGGTTGTTCGAGGTGGTGGAGAAGCCTATGGTGGTGGTAGGAAAAATAGGCGGAGGTAGCATCGGTGACGGTGGCGATCGTTTTTATTTTGTAAACCTAGTTTTGAGGCACCGTGCTTCTTTCGTTCGTTCTTAGCCTAGGATCGATCGAGTGTCACGATATTTTTGGTGGTGGAAGAGGAGCGTGATGTCGTCAGGTGGGCGAAGTTCGAGCACCTCCAGTGACGTCACGCGGTGAGACGAAGTGGATTTTGGTGATCGAATGGGTTCAAGAAGAAGCGCATTGTCCCTGTACTCGCTCGATTTTGACTCAGTGATGATTTTGTATCGTGGATGGCCCGAAACGATTGGGATGGTCGTTGATGACTTGGGTGGGGCTGCGGCGTTGAACGAAATTGGTTGCGAAGTCTATGCACGTGCACTGTGCACTAGCACTAGTAACCTGGAAATGATGTTGTATGGATGAAGCAAGGTGTGCGCGATTCGACTCGAGTTTTACTCGAAGTAATGGGTCGTTTGTCTCGTGTTAAACTCGAGGTGAACTCGAAGCTGGGTTTCAGTGGTCGGGTAGGAGTTTTTTCTTCAGGTTTCACCTGTTCCTAAATTTAAATGCAAATTTCAAAGTATAAAGCAAGGTTTAAAACTAACATATAGATCAAGGTTGAACTATGAATTCAATATGAATTTGAAATTTAGTTGGAAATGAATAAAGTTCTTAAATTTAAATTGTTTATTAATAGAAAAAAAAGTTTAAGCATTTAAGCGTATTTAAAAGAATTTGAAATTAAAATGTACTTTGAATTATAAACCAAAGTTAAATCAATTTTTGAAAACCCGGATTTAAACCTATATCTGAATTCCAGATTTTGAAATTTAATGAAGGTTTATAAATTTAAATGTTTAAATAAGTTTTAAAAGGTAAGGTATATTTTAAATATGTGAATTTAAAAGTGGATTGAATATAAATATTTTAACATATTTGTGAGTGATAATAAAATCAATAATAAGAATGAGATTTATCTTAAGTTAATGAAGATACAATGAGGATTTATAATTCATTAATTATTAAGTTAATTGAAATGGATGATTTGTTTATTTAATTAATTAATGATTTGGATTAAGTAAATAAGTAATTAAAGGTTTAAACTACTTAATTAAGGTTTAAAGATTAATTAATTAAGGAATAATTAATTTGTAAATTAAGGATTATTAATTAATTACTAATTAATAATTAAAGGTGATTAATCAAGTGATTAAGCATAAATGTATTAAGGACTAATTAATAAATGAAAGTGCTTAAGAATAATTTAATTAACTAAAGTGGTTGATAAATTAATTAATATCAAATGATTTGTAATTAATAAATCAGGATTGGATAATTAATTCATAAGTATTAAATTAAATTGGAAATAAATTGAATTAATTAGGATTAAACAATCCTGTTTATAAATGATTATTGAAGGCTTGACCTTACTTGTGGATGATCGTATTATATGTGATGCCTTGAATTTATTGCCCTATCTGATTAGTGATATTTTGTTTTATGGATTAAGCTGTGTGTAATTTATTCATTTATTTTCATTTGTATTTTATCTGTGAATCTGTGAATGGACGATGAGCGTTATAGTTTTATATCGCTTATCAACTATATTTCTGTGTTTGATCTGTGATGATTGAAATGATGTTGCACTATTGTGTTAAACCCCTGGACCACACTTTTACACACATCAATATGGATTTCACGTGGAAATCGGTTAAGTCACAGATAATTTAAATTTAAGGTTTTTGAAATTGAAATTCGATTTCAATAAATTTTTGAAATGGATTTGGGGTTTAATATGAAAAGCTTTGGAAAGAAGTTTTAAAGAGAAAAGTTACTTTAATAACTTGGTAAAGCTTCCAATTTGAATATTTGATTTAAAATTTGAATTCAATATTTGAAATTGAATTCTACAATTTGAAACTAGGGATTAAAGATGTTTATATATGGGTTAAACTATTTTAAATATCGATTTGGGAATGTGGACATAATTCAAGAACCTTAACTCGTATAAATAAATTGGATTTTCAAAATGAAAACTGTTGGTTTTAAAAGAATAAAAGCTTCCAGATAAGAAAAGAAATTCCAGTTTAATTAAAGGAATTTAAAAGATTGAATTGAAAAAAGGGTTTTCCAAGTTATGAGTGAATTCTTTTTGAAAACTATGAATTGAATTTGTTTATTTAACAGATTTAAAATGGTGATTTGTTAATCCAATCGAAATGGGAATTGTTTTGAAATCTATGAATTGATCATTGTGAAATAAATCTTTTTGTAATATAAAATTTGAAATGGTAATTGGTTTAAACCATTTGAAAAGAAAAGTTTTGGGTTTTAAGTTGTGACTTAATTGAAATCCCAATATCCATATGTTTTTGAAATATTGCGCTCACTGTTCGGTTTATCCGGGAGAGGACCTTTGTGTTATATATCCCATTCCAAATATGTGATACATCGTTATGGATAGCATTTGAAGACCGGTGGTGAAGACCGGATATTCTCGAAAACGAGAGGACAACTCGTCGAATGTCTTTGCATCGACTGGTCCCCGGTATAGAGACTCCATATATGATGGGAAGTCCGAACGCGATTAGTGAATATCCGGATTTGCAAGGACTTCTTTGGAAGTGCCTTCGGTTCTGTTCGATCCCGGAACAGACTTGTATGGATTTTGTGTCTGACATTACAAATTGAGATATAAAGCTGATTTCTTTCAAATATATTTCTGTTGGTGGTGGAGAATTTTTTCTCTTAGCTTAACACCCTTCTCTGAGACGTATGAGCTCAGAGGTTATGTGGTTGATGGTTATCAGCGATATATTCCCAATTTGGTAATGTGACATGCTGAGTGTTGCTGTGAAATGATCATTGTTTGATCATTTGTGATATGATCATTTGTTTGATCATTTATCTTTGTGATCATTACTTTGATCATTTGTTGACCCAAAGCATGGCTTTGTACCAACGCGTGGCTTTGTGGACGAGACTTCGTCGAACCTCACACCCCGGAATGGTCGAAACAGGAAAGATCCAGCAAGGTTATTGGGGGTAGAGCCCCTTAGGGTATGTTCATTTCCTTCTGGAAAGGGGTGGTATCATGGTATGGAGCCCAGTTACTTACTCATGTTGAAACACTTTATTTATCATTGTGTGATGTTGTTTATCAAGCGCTCAGATAAAGGTCCTAAAGGATCGAGGGATGGCATATTCGTGTCAGTAGTTACCCAGTTAGGGGTAACCCGGCCTTGTGTTGGCAGAGATCCGGTTAGGTTCTCGGGATGTCCTTCCAGAGGCGTTTCCATGTGGCAATGGGAAGTTCCTTGGCCTGACAATTTGTTGGAAATCCAAAGAAACAATACGAGCCTTATACGGTACTAGTTGTAGAACCTGCCATCTAATATGGTAGCTATAGCGGGCATAATATAATGGTACCTATGCTGGCTAAGATTTATATTCTACTTTCAAAATGTTTCCTACACTATGCACTAATAATAATAATCAAACATATTTGATTTTGCTTAGTAAGCATCTTTGACTAACATTAGAAGAAATCTCCTCCAAGTCTGCGTTTGCATTGTGTGTGTGGTGGGAGGTCTTATGGTAGTTACATTTTCAAAAAGCATTGCGAATTGATTTTAAAAATCTTTTGTTGAATGTTTTAAAAGATAAACTGTTTTTGTTGCTCACACCAGTCCCACGACTGATCCGGAGTTTATTGTTTCTTTCCTAAACTCTGGGTGCTCATTATTTTCTACACGAGTAGTCTAGAGTTGGGTTTTTCAGATAGTCAGGTTTAGTAGATAATCTGGAGTTAGTTCAGTCTTTGGATCACACCAGTCTTGCTTAGCTTGGTGCATCGTTATTGGGAGTTCGAGCTATTGCTGGATTGGTTCTTGGAGTTGGGAGTTGAGGTTTTGGAGTTCTTCTTTGAAGACTATCTTAGAGTTATTTGTTCCTCTACTGGTGTTATCGTTTTCTTTTCCGCTGCTATTTTATTGTATCATATCTATGATGTATATTGATATTCATTGTATCATTGTTGTATCAGATATTGTATCTTTGTCGTATATCAATGTATTATTTTTCTTTTCCGCTGTGTTGTTTACTTAATGTTATTATAAGCTCCGGTGAATCGGATTTGAACGGTTGAATCTACGGCATTCGAATTCGATTTGAAAAATGGATGTCGATTTTCGAGCGTGAAAAATCTGTCTCGTTACATTTGGTATCAGAGCTAAGGTTAAACTTTAGCTCAGGAGTATAACACATTAAGTTGCTCATTAGAGATAGGGTGAAGTATACCCTAGAATGAGTATAATCCCTAGGATTATACTTTCGAATGCCTCAGTAAATTCTCTTACTATCCACTGATAGTGAGTATGAGTGCAAGAAGAGAACGAGATAGGGAAAAAGGGAATACGACTATAAATGGTCAATTGTGACGACCGCCCATGACTCCCGCACCAAAACAAGGAAATAATGCGCTGAGAGGCGTGCCAGGCAGCCATGGGTGACCGTCAAGGGTAGAATAAACATCGCATAACTCACAGCGCATGGATAAAATACAATAGAGAAATATATGTGTAGTGAAGCTTCATAACAGAATATCATCAAATAAGCATCTTAGAAGTTTGATACAATCATCAGAACAGTCAATACATCAAAACCTCACTACAAAGCACTCAAAGTATATACAGCGGAAAAACCCAGTACATAATATGAAATAATATGCAAAAGCCTCCTGCTCGTCTTCGTCATCATCAACGTAGATCTCCAAGAACAGCACCTGTCACCTGCTACCTAGTCTGCCCATCCCAACATGGATGAACAGCCCAAGGTAATAAGAGGAGACATAAAACCTTGAATCAGACAAAGTCTTAGTGAGCAGTAAATCAACTATCAAACATACCAAAAGAGTATAAGGGATAAAAGGAATAGGAACCAAACCATCCCACTCCACCTCTTTCTACAGTGATAGCTCCCAGACACACATTAAGGAGAAGCAAGCATAACATTGCAGGCAATTAAAGTAAAGCAATAATCACTCGAGTCAAGGTCGATGTTTTCCAAATACAAACCCCCAAGGCCTAAACCAAGATCAGATAAGCACCCAGAAAACACCGCTCTTGAGACCGAATGACGATACAACCAAACGTCCAAACATCCATGACTCTGGCTATCACTGTTAACCTTGCTTCGAAATCACCGTTAATTGAATGACCGACTCCTTCCTGAGCCATCTATCAAGGGCTAATGGTAACCCCGGTTCTAGACATAACTCCGCACGTCATCATGACCCGTGCCTAGGAATTTTCGCAACTACCCAGAGTACTCGACCACCTACCTGTAGTCTTTAGGGTGTCCAGACCACCTACCTGTAGTCTTTAGGGCAACCCTTGTACTCTTGCTTTGAGTCTGCTAGAACCTTCAACAACGATGAAATCCAAGCCTTCTAGTCATCCTCCTTGACGACTATTCTCAACCTAGCCCAAACTACCTCTTGAGCCATCCATTATCAATCAACTCGAACTACCCTTCAGGTTATCAACATGCTTGGAGTAATCCTTCTCGATTATACCAAGGTTACATCACATCATGCCTCGCCTCATCTTCATCATAGCAAAGGCTCATCTTAACATCATGGTTTGCCTCATCGCATCATGGCAAAATTCCATCTCAACATCATCCAATCCATACATATGAGCTTCAACATCCACTACATATGCCTTAAGCAACTTTCACCATTCAAAAGCCTCTTCCGTAGCCTTTGAATCGTCTTTGACCATGCTTGTCCAAATCTATCAACTAGATAATTCATTCACAACAATCAAACAAGGCAAACATTAATCCAAACAAATAAGTAATCAATCAAGATCTAAATAGGCATTTATAGCTAAAATGGCAATTTCGTAAATAAATGATCATGGATCTAACATACATGAATCAAGGGTTTTTAGCATAGATCTAACAAATATAAATCATGGGTTTTGTCTCTACAACTTGATAAATGAACTTGTATACGTAAACATCTTCATAAGTAATGGATCTACACTTGGATCTAAAGAAATATGCATAAAATCACTATCTACAACACTCCAACAAACCACCGATCCAATGTACTCCTTTGGGTCCGCGTGAGAGATAACCACCACTCACCGAATCACCCAAACACTTCAAAAACTATCAACTTCAGATCTGGACAGCAAGGATTCAAGCTTGATTCGTCGAAATCCCGCTTGAAACGATGAAATCTAGCTTGGTTGGATGAAGATCTTCAACTTTGGCTCTTGGATTCTTCGATCTTGGATGGATGTTACAACTAGATTGGAATGGAGAAAAGGAGATGAAGAAATGTTGTAGTCGAGCTCTCAAAATGGCAGCACTTCGTCGCTTCAAAATCCGGTGCCAAAAAGTGAGCCAAACCACTCTATTTATAGGCTGAAATCCCCCATGAGTCGTCCGCCCCTATGAGTCGTCCACGACTCATGACTCAACGACTCAAGCCACTACGACTCACGACTCAACGCAGCTCAAGGCAATACGACTCAACACACACACGACACAGCATGCACACGACTCAAGCCCCTACCGACTTAACTATGTTGCCGACTCATGACTTAACACTACACAGGGCCACACGACCTAGTTCCCTGCTGACCTAATACTAAGTCGTCTGGACGACTCAACTACCAACCGACTCAACTACCAACGACCTAAGCCTTAACTCCTTAAGCCGCTAACCTATGAGTCGGCATCCCCTAAGCCGTTAGTTCCTTTAGGTCGGCCAATCACCTTAAGTCGTTCCATCCTATGAGTCGGTCCAATACATGAGTCGGTCACCTCTCTTACTCAGTCACCCCAATGAGTCGGTTATCCTATGAGTCGGTCCAAACCTTAAGCCGCTGCCTACCAACTCGTCTACGGTCTTAGGTCGTCCAAATCACTAGGTCGCAACATGTTAACACCTTAACTCGTCCAACTGCTAACTCGTCCAAACTTCTATAGCTCGCCCACACAACTTAGGCTATGGACGACATAAACAACACTAACAACCTAGTAATTCTGCGATTATATCGACACGTAAAATACGGGTCGTTACATTCTCTCCCCCTTAGGAATTTCGTCCCCGAAATTCCAAACAAACAACAGCAATCGAAGCTATTCTGCATGCCTACCATCCATAGCAACCAACAAACCATGCATCCAATTCTAGCCTAGCATGCCGAATTCTAAGACTTAGAACAAGCTACAAATTCATGAGATGTCAAGACACCTTAGGGACATACCTCGAAGAGTTCGGGATGAGCTGCCTTCATCCTCTCTTCCTCCTCCCACGTACAGTCGTTAACATCATCACTCCATTGTATCTTGAGCAACGTAATCGTCTTCCTCCTAAGCTGTTTCGTGTCGGTTTCAACAACACGAAGCGGCTTACGAGGTCTCGCAACAACTGGATCAACCTCCAAGTCTTCACAGCTATCAGCAGAAACCACTGCAGTTGGGTCATGCACATACTTCAGTAGATAAGATACATGGAAAACACTGTGCACACCTGCCATCTTTTCCGGTAACTCCAATCTATAAGCGAGCTTTCCAATTCGCTCGATAATCGGGAATGGTCCAACAAATCTCGGAGTTAACTTTCCTTTCTTTCCAAACCGAATAACATTCTTCAGAGGAGAAATCTTCACAAAAACCATATCACCTACGTCGAATTCCAAATCCTTACGACGATTATTGGCTTAACTTTTCTGACGATCTTGGGCTGCCTTCATTCGTTGCCGAATGATCTTTATACAATCCGAAGTCTGTCGAATCATCTCTAGCCCAAGTATCAGTTTTTCTCCAGTTTCCAACCAACATGTCGGAGAGTTACACGGTCTTCCATACAGTGCTTCATATGGTGCCATACCAATACTTGACTGGTAGCTGTTATTATATGCAAATTCCACCAAATGAAGGTGATCTTCCCATGATCCTCCGAAATTCAAAACACAGGCTCTGAGAAGATCTTTCAAAACTCGGTTGACTCTCTCAGTCTGACCATCTGTTTGAGGGTGATAAGCTGTACTCAAACACAACTTGGTTCCCAAAACTTCCTGGAAGCTCTTCCAAAATCCACTAGTGAACAATGGGTCTCGATCGCTCACTATACTCTTCGGAACACCATGGAATCGAACAATCCACTTAACATACAACTCAGCCAACTTCGATGCAATCCTAGTTGATCGAACAGGAATGAACCTTGCACTCTTAGTTAAACGATCTAGAATGACCCAAATCCCTTCATTCCCTGTCCTGGTTCTAGGTAGACCATCGATAAAATCCATCGACACTTGCTCCCACTTCCATGTAGGAACCTCTAATGGCTGAAGTAATCCACTGGGCTTCTTCTGCTCAGCTTTCACCAACTGGCAATTCATACACTTGGAAATAAATTTCCAACATCCTTCTTCATACCTTCCCAATAATAGGTTCTCTTCATATCCCGATACATCTTATTTCCACCCGGATGAATCGTCAACTTCGAGTGATGACTTTCCCTAAGGACTTCATCTCTCAGTCCATCCACATCGGGAACAACTAGTCGTCCTTGCTTTCGAAGCCAACCCTCTCGATCGACTTCAAATCCTTTATCCTTTTCTGGATTCAATCCATATTCCAAATCTCGTATAATCTTGACAAGCTTATCGTGTCGCTTTTGGCTCTCGCCAATTCTCTCCACAAGAGTAGGCCTTATAGATAAGTTTGCCAACATCTCAGGTTCCAATTCACATCTACGCCTGAAGTCAAATTCAGCCAAATACTCTAGACTCTTCCATTCCGAAAACATGGCTCCTAATCCTGCATGTCTTCGACTCAACGCATCTGCCACTGCGTTACCTTTTCCCGGAGTATAGGCTATACCAAAATCATACGATGCCAAGAACTCTAGCCACCGTTGCTGTCGGAGATTCAAATCATTTTGGGAGAACAGATACTTCAACGACTTATGATCCGTAAACAACTCGAATCGAACTCCCAATAGGTAATGTCTCCACATCTTCAAAGCAAAAACAATCGCTGCTAACTCCAAATCATGAGTCGGGTAATTCCTTTCATGCGGCTTCAGTTGTCGACTAGCATACGCAACAACTTTATCCTTCTGCATCAGTACTGCTCCAAGTCCAGTACCACAGGCATCGGTGTAAACCACCATCTCATCATTCCCACTTGGAATAGTCAAAACAGGAGCACTTGTCAGTCGCTCTTTCAGGATTCCAAAAGCTTGCTCACACTTAGCATCCCAACAGAACTCTTGGTTCTTCTTCGTCAATCCTGTTAATGGTGCAGCTATCTTGGAAAAGTCTTTGATAAACCGACGATAATATCCTGCTAATCCAAGAAAACTTCTCACATCAGATGCATTCTTAGGTCTAATCCAATCCGGGATCGCTGCCACCTTAGCGGGATCAACCGCTATTCCATTTCCAGAGATAACATGGCCTAAGAATCTCACTTCACTCTTCCAGAAGTGACACTTCGAAAACTTAGCCTTCAGCTGATGTTTCCGTAAGATTTCCAAAACAATACGCAAGTGCATCTTGTGCTCTTCTTCAATTCTGGAATAAATCAGAATATCATCCACGAACACAAGTACGAACTTGTTCAACTGATCTCTAAATACTCTATTCATAAGATCCACAAAATATGTTGGTGCGTTAGTCAAACCAAACGGCATTACCAGCCACTCATAAAAACCGGATGGTGTCCTAAAAGCAGTCTTCGGCACACTATCCTTAGACACTCTCAACTGGTGAAATCCCGTTGCCAAATCCATCTGAGAAAACACCTTAGCCTCGTGAAGCTGATCAAACAAGTCATCTATTCTCGGCAATGGATACTTGTTCTTCTTAGTCACCTAATTCAGCTCACGATAATCCACACACAACCTCAACGATCCATCCGCTTTGGTTGCGAACACAACTGGTGCACCCCATTCGGACACACTACGCCGAATGAATCCTTTTTGCAAAAGGTCATCAACTTGCACCTTCAACTCTTGCTGTTCCCTAGGCGCCATCCGCCTAAGAGGCATCACAACGGGTCTGGCTCCCTCAACTAGATCGATACGAAACTCGATCTCCCTATGCGGCGGTAATCCTTTGACTTCGTCAAAGACATCCTCAAATCCATTCACAATAGGCACCGATGACAGTCCATCCCGTGGAACAACCAGCGAATACATGAAGCTCATGAAGACGCCTTCTTCATGCCTACATCGTATCACAACCTTTCGCTCTTCCACATTCCCGACTGTCACCTCCAGCCTCTCACAGTCAATCCTTGCCGCATACTTCCTAAGCCAGTCCATACCCAAAATAATTCCGAACCCCACAAAGTTCAGAACAAAGCAATCACAAGCAAAAGAGCAATCATGACTCGATACAACTAAACCACGGCATATCATACACAAACAGGACGAACCCCCAACTGGATTAGTCACAACCAATGGTCTATCAACAATATCCGGTTCCAAACCTAACCGGCCTACAAGATCATCACAAATAAAAGAATGCGACGCTCCAGTATCAAACAACACTCTAACTGGAACACCACAAATAGAAAGAGTACCTTGAACCACCACACTCTTCCCCTTTTCTTCAGCAGTAGGAGCTTTTGAAGACGACGGCACAGCTCCCATAGCATAAGCTTGTACAATCTGCCTATCTTTCCTTGGTTCTGGGCAATCCTTCTTGATATGTCCCAGCTTATCACAGTTGTAACACTTTCCCGGCACCTTGGGATTCTTGCAATCTCTGAAGAGATGGCCCTTCTGCTGACAGTTGTAGCAGGTCACTTCACCCTTCGGCTTCTTCTGGCCATCCTTACCCTTCTGTTGCTGCTGCTTCCTCTTCTTGTTGCCACCTTGCTGTGGTTTAGATCCTTCCTTGGTTACAGCAACAACAGAACTCTCCCTAGGAAACAAACTCTCATGCCTGAGAGCTTTCTCCACAAGCTTCTCAAACGGATCGTCTAGATGATCCATCAACTGTCTCCCAAGATAAGTGTCCAAACCGGTCACAAACTTCTCATTCTTCTGATAGGGAGAATCAATATACGATCTGGCATACTTGGACAAAGCTTCAAACTCAGAAACATACTCAAGAACTGATCTTCCACCTTGCTTGAGTTCCACAAACTTCTTAAACAAGACAGATTTCTGAGCCGTAGAGATGAACTTAGCTTCAAATCTGACTTGGAATTTCTCCCAAGTAATCTCCTCCTCCGGAGTATCAATGGTGATAGAATTCCACCAATCTGAAGCTCTCCCTTGAAGTTGCCTTGATGCAAGCTTCCTCTTAGTTGCATCCTCGATTCCCAAATCACCAAAGATCCTCCTACAAGCATCAATCCATCTCTGCACTTCAATAGTTGATTCCGTTCCCAAGAAAACCTTTCCTCCAAGAGAAGTATAGTCCTTACAAAGCTTAGTAAAATCCACCGGTCCTGGAGCTTGAACTTGAACTCCAACATCTACTGATGACCCCGAAGCTGGTATCCTCCTCATGATCGAAGTCATCATGGCTTCAAACATAGCTCCATAATCAGTAGCTTCCCCAGTAGCACGGTTTTCTCTAGCAACTGGTCTCCCTCTTCGACTCATCCTTAATATCTACAAAAAGGAATGATTAGAACACCTTGAGAAACAACTGCAAAAAGGAGTTCAAATCCTCCTAAACTACTATATTATATATAGTAATCATTCATCAAAATACAATTACGTCTCTCATACGTAGTTACGTCAGCGAGCGTTGGCTAAAATCGATTAACCAAAGCTCTGATACCAAATGTGACGACCGCCCATGACTCCCGCACCAAAACAAGGAAATAATGCGCTGAGAGGCGTGCCAGGCAGCCATGGGTGACCGTCAAGGGTAGAATAAACATCGCATAACTCACAGCGCATGGATAAAATACAATAGAGAAATATATGTATAGTGAAGCTTCATAACAGAATATCATCAAATAAGCATCTTAGAAGTTTGATACAATCATCAGAACAGTCAATACATCAAAACCTCACTACAAAGCACTCAAAGTATATACAGCGGAAAAACCCAGTACATAATATGAAATAATATGCAAAAGCCTCCTGCTCGTCTTCGTCATCATCAACGTAGATCTCCAAGAACAGCACCTGTCACCTGCTACCTAGTCTGCCCATCCCAACATGGATGAACAGCCCAAGGTAATAAGAGGAGACATAAAACCTTGAGTCAGACAAAGTCTTAGTGAGCAGTAAATCAACTATCAAACATACCAAAAGAGTATAAGGGATAAAAGGAATAGGAACCAAACCATCCCACTCCACCTCTTTCTACAGTGATAGCTCCCAGACACACATTAAGGAGAAGCAAGCATAACATTGCAGGCAATTAAAGTAAAGCAATAATCACTCGAGTCAAGGTCGATGTTTTCCAAATACAAACCCCTAAGGCCTAAACCAAGATCAGATAAGCACCCAGAAAACACCGCTCTTGAGACCGAATGACGATACAACCAAACGTCCAAACATCCATGACTCTGGCTATCACTGTTAACCTTGCTTCGAAATCACCGTTAATTGAATGACCGACTCCTTCCTGAGCCATCTATCAAGGGCTAATGGTAACCCCGGTTCTAGACATAACTCCGCACGTCATCATGACCCGTGCCTAGGAATTTTCGCAACTACCCAGAGTACTCGACCACCTACCTGTAGTCTTTAGGGTGTCCAGACCACCTACCTATAGTCTTTAGGGCAACCCTTGTACTCTTGCTTTGAGTCTGCTAGAACCTTCAACAACGATGAAATCCAAGCCTTCTAGTCATCCTCCTTGACGACTATTCTCAACCTAGCCCAAACTACCTCTTGAGCCATCCATTATCAATCAACTCGAACTACCCTTCAGGTTATCAACATGCTTGGAGTAATCCTTCTCGATTATACCAAGGTTACATCACATCATGCCTCGCCTCATCTTCATCATAGCAAAGGCTCATCTTAACATCATGGTTTGCCTCATCGCATCATGGCAAAATTCCATCTCAACATCATCCAATCCATACATATGAGCTTCAACATCCACTACATATGCCTTAAGCAACTTTCACCATTCAAAAGCCTCTTCCGTAGCCTTTGAATCGTCTTTGACCATGCTTGTCCAAATCTATCAACTAGATAATTCATTCACAATAATCAAACAAGGCAAACATTAATCCAAACTAATAAGTAATCAATCAAGATCTAAATAGGCATTTATAGCTAAAATGGCAATTTCGTAAATAAATGATCATGGATCTAACATACATGAATCAAGGGTTTTTAGCATAGATCTAACAAATATAAATCATGGGTTTTGTCTCTACAACTTGATAAATGAACTTGCATACGTAAACATCTTCATAAGTAATGGATCTACACTTGGATCTAAAGAAATATGCATAAAATCACTATCTACAACACTCCAACAAACCACCGATCCAATATACTCCTTTGGGTCCTCGTGAGAGATAACCACCACTCACCGAATCACCCAAACACTTCAAAAACTATCAACTTCAGATCTGGACAACAAGGATTCAAGCTTGGTTCGTCGAAATCCCGCTTGAAACGATGAAATCTAGCTTGGTTGGATGAAGATCTTCAACTTTGGCTCTTGGATTCTTCGATCTTGGATGGATGTTACAACTAGATTGGAATGGAGAAAAGGAGATGAAGAAATTTTGTAGTCGAGCTCTCAAAATGGCAGCACTTCGTCGCTTCAAAATCCGGTGCCAAAAAGTGAGCCAAACCCCTCTATTTATAGGCTGAAATCCCCCATGAGTCGTCCGCCCCTATGAGTCGTCCACGACTCATGACTCAACGACTCAAGCCACTACGACTCACGACTCAACGCAGCTCAAGGCAATACGACTCAACACACACACGACACAGCATGCACACGACTCAAGCCCCTACCGACTTAGCTATGTTGTCGACTCATGACTTAACACTACACAGGGCCACACGACCTAGTTCCCTGCTGACCTAATACTAAGTCGTCTGGACGACTCAACTACCAACCGACTCAACTACCAACGACCTAAGCCTTAACTCCTTAAGCCGCTAACCTATGAGTCGGCATCCCCTAAGCCGTTAGTTCCTTTAGGTCGGCCAATCACCTTAAGTCGTTCCATCCTATGAGTCGGTCCAATACATGAGTCGGTCACCTCTCTTACTCAGTCACCCCAATGAGTCGGTTATCCTATGAGTCTGTCCAAACCTTAAGCCGCTGCCTACCAACTCGTCTACGGTCTTAGGTCGTCCAAATCACTAGGTCGCAACATGTTAACACCTTAACTCGTCCAACTGCTAACTCGTCCAAACTTCTATAGCTCGCCCACACAACTTAGGCTATGGACGACATAAACAACACTAACAACCTAGTAATTCTGCGATTATATCGACACGTAAAATACGGGTCGTTACATCAATACTCTGTAACGACAACGGAAACAATTTTCCTCATATCAATCTTCTTTGATTCGATTCCAATTCTTTTGATTGCTTCGAGACAGCTCCAGAAGAAGTTTCGATGCGGTGATGCTCTACGAATCGTTGTAGGAAAATCCTTACTTCGTATTTCATCGTTTTCTTATTAGTTTTTGATTCAAACCTTAATGAATATGAATTTAAAGTTTGGAATTGAAAATTTAATTAAATTGGAAATTTTAAATTGAGTTAAATCGATTAACATAATATGAAGCTAAATTTGAATTATATCAATAAAACGATATCGTTTAAAACCAAATTTTGAAATTCTGTTGCAATTTCCTGTAAAAACCAAAGTCCGAAGAGGGACCAGTTATGTATATTTTGGGGTATTCCGATTTGAGTTTGGAATCCATATCTTTTGTTTGAGGAATTACAGGAGATCGAATCTGTCTATCTCTGTGTTGTTTTTGTGCCTGCAAATTTCGAGGACGAAATTCTTTTTAGGGGGGAAGTCTGTAACGGTCCTGAATTTTAATTTATTTTAAATTGATAATTTAAATTATTTTTGATTTAATAATTGTGAAATTAATTGATAAATTGATTTGAGTTTTTCCAAAATGCAGATAAAATACGTGTTTAGTTTCAAAACATTGTCTTTTAATAATACGTGTGAATACAAACAAGATATATAAGTTAAATATAGAAAAATAAATAAGAAGCAAATATAACTAAAACAAAAGTATATGTTTTCAGTTAACTTGAAGTTTTTAACAAAGGACTAAAACAAATTTATAATTTATGCATAAAGTAGTAAAATGTCTATGAAAATCTAAAGCAAACAAAACTTGTTAAATTTTAACAACATATTAACAATAGAAACACAAAAGAAATAGAAGAAAAAGAAGTAATAAAACATATACCAAATAAAGTTAAATAAGAAATACACTCAAATACACTCAAATAAGAAATAGAAACAAATGTATGCATACAAACAAGTACAAATATAAGCATAAACAAAACAAACTTAATAAAAGCAGCCACCATGTTAAAGCAAAGGAAAGAAATATACTCAGGTACACAAACAAACAAAGGCAAGTGAAAGAATACACAAAGTATAAAACTAGTACTAAAGGAGAAAAATAATAATATCTTTGCAGCAACCTACCTCTAGCAATTAATGCAACATGCTGTAACTAAGCAAATGGGAACATGCCTTTATTTCCATCATCTCAGCAGCAATGGGTCAATTCGAATTGTTAAAATATAATGCAGCCTGTAGATAAGTATGCAAGGCAAATATCTATGTACAAAATATAATACACTCAAGTATTCAAAACAAAAGAAGACATCAAATAGAAAACATGTATAGGAAAGCACTTGCAAAAGAAAACAAAATATATTAAGACCTGCAAAGACAAAGACAAGACAATGTAAAAAGAACAAGTAAAAGAAAGGCAAGATAAACAAAGTAGATTTGTACAATGGTAATTAATGCATATTAAAAGCAAGATACATCAGCCACTAAAATATAAATCATACCAGCCGAAACAAAGAGATGCAAGGCAAAGGAATAAACAAAGTGATATTGTACAATGGTAATAAAAGCAACATGCCTCATGCATTTAATGCAAATGTCTTCAGCATGCTTTTTGTACAAATAATATACCGCATACTTCCTTTTTATATGCATCAAACCCTCATTTCAGTTCATTATCACAACTAATCAAACCAAAGCATGCAAGCATTCTTCTTCAATCTGCCTGCATGCATTCTTAAATCCTGAGACAATAAAGCAAATGTAAATCAAGGATCTGAGTAAACAACCCCTAGACAAATTCAATTTAAACATCTTAGTTTAAAAAACATACAACCCAAATCAATCAGAGAATCAGGAAGAAGATTCCAGCTTGAATTTCAATGCCAGGGTCAAAGGCTCTGTTCTCCCTTTGGAAATCAGTGCGTAACTTCACCTTAAAATTTAAAGTATAATTTAGTTTTTATGTTATTACTGTGATCAATATTATATCGTGGAGTATGTTTGAGCATTTACATTATTTATGAAGTATGGTGTATACAGGGATCTGAACATTGGTAACTTCCTTGTTTCCAGCTTTTGTTCATGTTTGATTTAAATTCAAAAACTTTAAATTAACCTCTATTTAGCCTCAAGATTTAAATGAAATTTGTTAGTTTCATTTCAAACCTTAGTTAGGATCTTACTTAAGTAAAAGTAGTATTTATATGACTCTGGAAACCAAGAAATGCCGAGCAACACAATATAAGAAAAAATTCAAACATCATGATTTAATGTTTCAGGTTTAAGAATTGAAGTCTTACACAAAATTTTGATTTTTAAAACTAAAATCCCAATTTTTAATTGAAGGGGTTGAGAGCAGTTCATGGATGATCGAAATTGGTATTTTAACCAATTTCCGACGACGTGTTGATATGGAGGTGTCAGGGTTGTTCGAGGTGGTGGAGAAGCCTATGGTGGTGGTAGGAAAAATAGGCGGAGGTAGCATCGGTACGGAGGCGACGGTGGCGATCGTTTTTATTTTGTAAAACTAGTTTTGAGGCACCGTGCTTCTTTCGTTCGTTCTCAGCCTAGGATCGATCGAGTGTCACGATATTTTTGGTGGTGGAAGAGGAGCGTGATGTCGTCAGGTGAGCGAAGTTCGAGCACCTCCGATGACGTCACACGGTGAGACGAAGTGGATTTTGGTGATCGAATGGGTTCAAGAAGAAGCGCATTGTCCCTGTACTCGCTCGATTTTGACTCAGTGATGATTTTGTATCATGGATGGCTCGAAACGATTGGGATGGTCGTTGATGACTTGGGTGGGGCTGCGGCGTTGAACGAAGTTGGTCGCGAAGTCCGTGCACGTGCACTGTGTTCGTCGACGAAATTCTATTGGTTTAGAAAACCGTCGAACGAATTTAAATTTAAAAATTACCGCAAGCGCACGGTGTACGAATGTAGCACGCGGCGAATACGGGTCGATCCGCAGGGAATCGATGATTTTAAAATTCTATTCAATCAAATTATACCAAAGTCGAAGAGGATTTGTTAACTAGAAATTATGAGGCTAACACTAGAAAATGTGATTCAAAAATTATTAGACTAAAGAACAATTTAGAGGCAAATCCACTCTCAAATTTTTGTAAATCAACAAACAAATAATTTATGATCTTTAACTTTGATATTAAGTGAAATAATCATTGCATTTATCATAAGTATGGTTTATTTATGTTATTAGTTAACATAACTCAAACCATCAAACTATAATACAACAATTATACCACTTACAATTCTCATGAAAAAGAAGCCAAAGCAAAAACTATTTAAGTATGATCTATTTACTATTGTAACTAGTAACATAGATCATCAAATTTCATTTTTATTTTCATTTCGTAATCAAAAATTAATTAGCAAATGTTGATGTAAATTGTGTTATGTTGAGTAAGAATAGCTCATTTGCATAAGCAATATAAGCTATCAAACCCACTTGTATAAACTTACATCAAAATTCACATTCATGAAGCATAAACAAAGAGATCATACATCATAAAAATGTTGAAATTACATAAAGTTAGATAGCTTCATCACCCCTAAATTGAAGGGGTTTAGCTACTCATTTGTGGCATTGAAGCAATACAAACAAATTTCAACATTAAAAACAAAAGAGAATAGAAAATAAGCAAAGAAAGCGAAAGAGATTAGCTACTTACTACTTGCATAAATGTAAATCTAAGTTATGAACATAAAGGAAAAGAGAGCATAGAATTAAACATTAACAATAAAACAAAGAAAAACATTTTGAAAAGAGAGAAGAAAGAGGCTTGGAAGCCATTTTTATTTCATAGAACATTGAGCTTACACTTTGATTTCTTAATTTCCTAAGTAAAATGAAAGAGTAGATGATAGTTTCATATACATAAGAGGGCTATATATACATGCATAAAACCCTAATTCTACTTTTAAGGGGCTACCTAAAATGCCCTTTAGGAAGTGTCGCCAACAAGTAACCATTGACCACAAATTAGTCCATCATTTGTTTTACATGAAGCTTTAACCTCCACTTAGTTGTCCATTTGCTCCAAATTGTACTTTTAGGTAAGTGGGTGGGGTCCTCCATGTTCATGGCTTGAATTATTTCCCTCTTCTTTCCTTTGTATTCATTTGTGCGTGCATATATCTTCATATAAGCCTCTTCCATATGCACCCAAATTCCTATAAAAATTAAAAAAAATGTCCAAGTAAAAATTCTTATATTGACACATGCATAAAATGACCGTTTTGCCCCTGAATGAAGATGAAAATATGATGGTTGGAAATAATTGAATTTTGGTTTTAAACATGTTAAAATGCCCAAATATGATGATTATTGAAATAAAAAGAAATAAAATATGGATGTAAATATATGCACAATTACGTGCATATCAAATACCCCCACACTTATCATTTTATTCATCCTCGAATAAAGGAAAACTAAGATAAATCCGTTTTCGTAGGGAGCACGATTGCATTGAGCGTATGCAACAAGCTGTTAAACCTCTGGGTGTCCCCAGTAGGACGAGTGTTGTCTCGTGAGGGTTTTCAGCGGATACTACCCACAAAATCCAAATGCAGGATGAAAATATTTACAAAATGCAAGATTTATTTACAAAGAGATGAATGCGAGTTTTTGAAAATATTTACAAATGAAGGATTTATTTTTAAATTGACACGAATAAGTTAAATACAAGTTTTGGTCATTGTCTTGAAAATTTTACTCGTCAAAATTTCCAATGAAAATCAAGTTGTCATAACAGATAGACCATAGTTTGGCTAGTTGTTTCGGTTGATAACACAATGTAATTATGAAATGGATCCTTAGTTGATTATCAAAGTTTATTAAAGTGGTATTTTCATTTCTTTTCAATAAAAAGTTAAATCAAACAAGTTAAAATAGTGCTAGGATTTCAATTGCTTGCTCTCTCATTATTTGCAAGAAAAATTACACACCTAGCTCAGGTAAACTGAGGCCAGATATACCACCCATGCACTGCCCTTAGGGCTTATGTGAGGGGAGTACAGAGCATGGCGAGTGCACACACTTTCGTGCATACACCTATCGACCGTAGGTGGTTTTTATTAAGTCTGTTTTTTTTTAGGTATGTGTTCCATACATACATAACCGTGAGGACTTTTAAATGAGTATGAAAGCACATAATCAAAGATTCCAAGTAATTCACCCATGCATAACCGTGAGGACTTTTAAATGAGAGTGAATACTTTAGATGTTATTATTTTGTATTATTATTATTTTTTTATATTTTTTTTATGAGAGAGAGAGAGAGAGTTTTGCAAAACCATCTTAGCACCATTTAACTTAGAAGACAAAATGTTATATCCTTACTTTAAATTTACCACTTTTTAAACAAAGATTTTCAATTAGAACATACTTCATAATTAACATAGATGAACCTTCCTATATACTAGTAAAACCATTGTTATTTGTAATCAAACTTTATTTTTATTTTTTGTTAAGACAAATAAATTTTCAAACATTTCAATTTATTAACCAAAACTAATACTTATCCCATAGTGTTTCTTCAAAAATAAATCAAAATAGTAAAAAGAAAATGTTTTTTGAGATTTAGGAGTTTTGAGATTTATTTTTGAAGAAAATAAAATTCAAAAATGCCATGAAAAACTAAAGAAAAAATGAAAATGAGACTCCCCCCACACTTAATTTTGACTATGTCCCCACAATCGATGCATGATATAATGAGTGTAACGGGGAAAAATATGTACATATTTACAAAATGGGGTGAACATTCTTACTAGACATAGCTTGGCTCATAAAGGATCGTGAGCTCCTCCTCTTAGTTACCGGGAATTTCCAAGAAGGGTTTTAACCGATGACCTTTGACTTTGAAAATCGATCCATCCTTTGGGTTTTCTATTTCTATGGCACCATGTGGAAAAACAGTTCGTACAACAAATTGTCTAGTCCATCTTGATTTAAGTTTCCCAGGGAATAAATGAAGTCTCGAGTCATATAAAAGAACTTTCTGGTTGGGCGAAAACTTTTTCCTTAGGATGGACTTGTCATGAAAAACTTTGGTTCTTTCTTTGTAAATTTTCTCGTTTTCATATGCGTCATTCCTAAGTTCTTCTAGTTCATTGAGTTGTAGTTTTCGATTTTCGCCATCTTTTTCATGATCAAAGTTTAAGTTTTTTGTTGCCCACAATGCTTTGTGTTCAATTTCAACGTGTAAGTGGCAAGCTTTACCGTAAACTAAACGAAATGGGGACATCCCAAGGGTAGTTTTAAAAGCAGTATGGTAAGCCCAAAGCGCGTCGGTCAATTTCTGAGACCAATCTTTTCGATTTTTATTGACAGTTTTCTCCAAGATTTGTTTTATTTGTCGATTTGAAACTTCAACTTGGCCACAAGTCTGAGGATGATACGGAGTGGATAGCTTGTGGGTTATCGAGTATTTTTTCATTAAAGTTTCAAAAGAACGGCTGCAAAAATGGGTTCCGTTATCACTGATTATTGTGCGAAGTGTGCCGAACCTCGAAAAGATGTTTTTTTTGAGAAATTTCAGAACAATTCTATGGTCATTGGTTTTGCATGAAACGGCTTCGACCCATTCTGAAACGTAATCGACAGCGAGAAGGATATACAAGTTTCCAAAAGAATTGGGAAAAGGTCCCATAAAGTCGATACCCCATACATCAAAGATTTCGATCGTAAGAATGAGGTTTAAAGGCATTATATCTCGTCGAGAAATTCGTCCAAGCATTTGACATCGATCACCAATTTTACAAAATTCAAACGAGTCTTTGAAAAGAGAAGGCCAATAGAAACCACAATGAAGCACTTTTTCCACAGTTTTTCGAGCACCAAAATGTCCACCGCACGCTTGATCGTGGCAAAACGAAAGAACACTCCTTATTTCATTATCCGGAATGCAACGTCGGATGATTTGGTCAGGACAATATTTGAACAAGTATGGATCGTCCCAATAGAAGTATTTCACCTGGGACATAAATTTGCATTTGTCCTGTATGGACCAAGATGAGGGAGTTTGTTTAGTGACTAAGTAGTTCACTATATCAGCGTACCATGGATCGATCGAAATTAAAAGAAGTTGTTCATCGGGGAAGTTTTCATTGATTGGCAAAGGAGATGGTGCGCTCGAAAGACGAGATAAGTGATCGGCTATGACATTATCGGATCCTTTTTTGTCTTTGATTGTAAGGTCAAAATCTTGAAGTAAAAGGATCCAACGAATCAAATGGGATTTAGCATCATTTTTAGCGAAGAGATATCGAAGCGCAGAATGGTCAGTGTAGACCAAAATGTGTGAACCTATCAAGTAAGGTCGAAACTTTTCAAGCGCAAAAACGACAGCTAGAAGCTCTTTTTCGGTTGTTGTGTAGTTGAGTTGAGCGTCGTTCAAGGTCATACTCGTGTAGTTTATGACATGAAGGATCTTGTTGATGCGTTGTCCCAAGACAGAACCAACGGCAAAGTTCGAAGCATCACACATTATTTCGAAAGGAAGATCCCAATTGAGCACGCAAATGATTGGGGCAGAAATGAGTTCGCTCTTAAGACGTTCAAAAGAAGAGATACAATCAGAGTTTAAATCGAAAGGAACGTCTTTTCCAAGAAGGGACGTCAAAGGACGGGTGATTTTGCTAAAGTCTTTCACAAAACGACGGTAAAAGCCAGCGTGTCCTAGAAATGATCGAATGTCCTTAACAGATTTGGGAATGGGTAGATTTGCAATGACATCGATTTTTGCTTTGTCTACCTCAATGCCTTTATTTGAGATCATATGTCCAAGGACTATGCCTTGTTTGACCATAAATGGCATTTTTCCCAATTCAAAGTCAAATGTTTTTCTTTACATCGATTCAGAACCAACTCGAGGTGATGTAGACATTGGGAAAAAGAATCACCAAAGATAGAGAAATCGTCCATAAAAACTTCTAGAAAGCGTTCAATCATGTCGGAAAAGATGCCAACCATGCATCGTTGGAAAGTCGCAGGGCGTTACATAGTCCGAATGTCATACGTCGATAAGAAAAAGTACCGAATGGACATGTGAAAGTCGTTTTCTCTTGATCTTCGGGAGCGATTGGAATTTGGTTATAGCTAGGATAACCATCAAGGAAGCAGAAAATTCATGGCCGGCTAAACGTTCGAGCATTTGGTCAATGAAAGGAAGAGGAAAGTGATCTTTACGTGTTGCGGCATTTAGTTTTCGATAGCAATGCAAACACGCCAACACGTTTGAGTACGAGTTGGAATAAGCTCGTTTGAATCGTTCTTGACAACGGTTAGCCCGGACTTTTTCGGTACAACGTGAATTGGGCTAACCCATGAACTATTGGAGATTGGGTAAATGATTCCGTTGTCGAGAAGTTTAAGAATTTCATCACGCAACGTATCTTTCATTTTTGGATTAAGCCTTCGTTGCGCGTCACGAACAGGCTTGGCATCATCGTTTAAATGGATGCGATGTTGAACCAGAGCGGGACTAATTCCTTTTATATCGCAAATCGACCATCCCATTGCTTCCTTATTTTTCGAAAGGATAGAGAGAAGAGAAGCTTCTTGGTCAAGAGAAAAATTGTTAGAAATGATGACAGGACAAGTTTCATTTTCACCTAAGTATGCGTACTTAAGGTGATCGGGAAGCGGTTTGAGGTCCAACTTTGGAATTTTTTCGATCGAAGAATTGGGTTGAGATTCGGACTCAACTGGAAGCGATTCAAAAGGAAGAGTGTATTAAATATCGTTGGGAATTTTGTGAAACAATTTTTCATACTCGGCCTCACGTTCATCGTTAAGATCAAGTGTTTCGTTTTTAACATTTTCGTGAATGGCACTAACTTCCAACGTTTGGTCATAAGGTTCATTCGTTTGGCTTTCAAGATTGAAAATATTAAGATCCAAAGTCATATTTCCAAAAGATATTTTGAATGATCCGTTACGAGAATTGATTAAGCCATTTGAGGTGGCTAAGAATGGTCGGCCTAAAATCAACAGAATTTGAATCGAGGGATTCGTCACGGGTTGTGTTTCGAGAACGATAAAGTCAATGGGGAGTATAAATTGCCCTACTCTAATGAGCACGTCTTCAATTTCTCCCACGGGCTTCTTAATGGAACGATCGGCAAATTGAAGCGTAACTTTCGTGGGTTTGAGCTCACCTAAGCCTAATTGTTCGTACACGGAGTATGGAATCAAGTTGACACTCGCTCCTAAGTCTATCAAACATTTGTTAATCGTCTTGTCTCCAATTGTACACGATATCGTAGGGTAGCCAGGATCTTTGTATTTAACGGACATGGATTGGGACAAGACTTCTCTCAAACTAGCGGCTAAGAAGACTTTTTTGGGTACTTGAGTGTGTCGCTTTTGGGTGCACAAGTCCTTAAGAAATTTCGTGTAAGCGGGGACTTGCTGAACGATGTGAAGAAGCGGGATGTTCACTTTTACTTGTTTAAAAATTTCCAACATCTTTTCCATTTGGTCCGAGTGTTTCTTTGGTCGAAGATGATGTGGAAATGGAACACGATACTCGGTAGGCGGGTCTACTCGAGTAGAAGAAGAAGAATTTGGATTGTCGTTCGATTCGACGTTTGGCTCCATGTTCTGTTATGAGTCGTTCGTTGTTTTAGAAGCGTCGAGAAAAGTTTCCAGTAAATTATTTGGATTAACGACTTGATTATCGATTTGTTTACCAGAACGGGGAGTTGTGATAGCATTCAACTGGGTGACGTTGCTATCTTGAACAACATGGGCTTGATTTGAATTTGCATTTTGATTTCTGGGATTTGGAAGGGGCTGGCTTGGGAATGTTCCTCGTTCACGTTCACTTACAGACGTGGCTAATTGACTCATTTGCATTTCAAGTTTTGCAATCGATTGGTTTGTGTTTTGCATATATGAAGTCAATAAATTTTGCAAATTGCTGTTTGATTGAAGGCTTTGAGTGGTTGCCTTAGCCAACGTTTCAAGAGTTTTCTCAAATGAAGTTAAACGTTTATCGTCTTGTGGAGGATGAGCAGAATTTGGTCGAAAATTTGGTTGTTGTGGTTGATTATGAACGGGCCTGCAAGGTTTGGTTGAAAATTATTGGGCTGAAAGGGAGGATTCGAAACATTATTCGAAAATGCTTGAAAATTGGAACGAATTGTATTCGTGTTGGGATTGTTTTGGCTCCACGCAAAATTCGGATGATTTCTCCAACCAAGGTTGTACGTTGGAGAAAGCGGGTCGTTTTTTGCTTTATTGAAAGCATTGATTTGTTCGATAGAGTTAGGACACTGATCGGCTATATGATTTGGATCATTGCATTTATAACACATCGGTTGGAAAGCTTGGCTCATTTGATTCGATGAGAAAACATTATCGAATTTTTTAATCATTGTGTCGATCTTAGCTTCCGAAGCAACAGAAGATCCTATCGAGTGTGCACTCGATCGTGAGTAGATTGATTTTTCATTCGAGCGTTCCCACGGGGACGACTTTTCAGCGAGGTTTTCAAGAAATTTCCAAGCATCATCATGATGTTGGGCAAGAAAATTGCCTTGGCACATTGATTCGAGCATCGTTCGTGAGCTGGTTTCGAGTCCATCGCATAAGATTTGGTAGATCGTCCATTTTTCAAAGTTATGGTGTGGGCATTTTATCAGAAGCTCTTTGAATCTTTCAAAATATTTTCCAAATGGTTCACCCTTGAATTGATGAAAATTTACAATTTCGTTTCGAATTCTACTTGTTTTTTCCAAGGGGTAGAACTTTTTTAAGAAAGCTTTTACAAATTCCTCCCACGTTTTAATTGAGTTCGAAGGTAAGCTGTACAACCATTTTTCAGCGTAATCTGTAAGAGCAAATGGGATTAATCAAAGTTTGATTCCGTCATCAGAAAGTTGTTGGAGTTTAATGGTTGCACAAACTTGTTCGAATTTAGTCAAAAAGATATGGATCATCATGCTCGAAATTGCCAAATTTTGGAAGCGTGGCAATATGGTTCGAATGGATTTCGAAATGGTTACCCGTAGGGGGCGGGTAACGTGATGCAAGATGGAATAGAAACTCTATCAGGAAAGATTCTATCCATAAGAGTTCGAGGGGCGTTTTCGTTTGCCATTTCAGGAGGATCGTCTGTTCGAGTTAAACGGTTTGTAGAAGGGTCGCGAGTCCAATGATTCGTTGTTGTGTCACGAGTCCAAGTACTCATGCACAAGTGAAAGTCGAGAAGAGAAAGGAGTTAGAATTGAGTTTAGGGGATGAAAGAAGATTTGAAAACGTGTTTTTGCTTTTGTTTTTTGTCTTTTTTTTTTGATTTTTCTTTGAAAAATTATTTTTTTTACAAGGGAGACAACTATTTAACAAGTGAGATTTATTTTCAAAAGAAAAGTTTGATTTTTTTTTGGTTTTTTTTTCAAATTTTTTTATGTTTTTGGTTTTGTATTTTTTTTTGTTTTTCGAATTTTTAAATATTTACCAAAAGGATTTTTTTTAGAAAATGGAAAAGGATTTTTTTCTCCAAAAACTTGTTCGTCGACGAAATTCTATTGGTTTATAAAACCGTCGAACGAATTTAAATTTAAAAATTACCGCAAGCGCACGGTGTACGAATGTAGCACGCGGCGAATACGGGTCGATCCGTGGGGAATTGATGATTTTAAAATTCTATTCAATCAAATTATACCAAAGTCGAAGAGGATTTGTTAACTAGAAATTATGAGGCTAACACTAGAAAATGTGATTCAAAAATTATTAGACTAAAGAATAATTTAGAGGCAAATCCATTCTTAAATTTTTGTAAATCAACAAACACATAATTTATGATCTCTAACTTTGATATTAAGTGAAATAATCATTACATTTATCATAAGTATGGTTTATTTATGTTATTAGTTAACATAACTCAAACCATCAAACTATAATACAACAATTATACCACTTACAATTCTCATGAAAAAGAAGCCAAAGCAAAAACTATTTAAGTATGATCAATTTACTATTGTAACTAGTAACATAGATCATCAAATTTCATTTCTACTTTCATTTCGTAATCAAAAATTAATTAGCAAATGTTGATGTAAATTGTGTCTATGTTGAGTAAGAATAGCTCATTTGCATAAGCAATATAAGCTATCAAACCCACTTGTATAAACTTACATCAAAATTCACATTCATGAAGCATAAACAAAGAGATCGTACATCATAAAAATGTTGAAATTACATAAAGTTAGAGAGCTTCATCACCCCTAAATTGAAGGGGTTTAGCTACTCATTTGTGGCATTGAAGCAACACAAACAAATTTCAACATTAAAAAGAAAAGAGAATAGAAAATAAGCAAAGAAAGCGAAAGAGATTAGCTACTTACTACTTGCATAAATGTAAATCTCAGTTATGAACATAAAGGAAAAGAGAGCATACAAATAAACATTAACAATAAAACAAAGAAAAGCATTTAGAAAAGAGAGAAGAAAGAGGCTTGGAAGCCATTTTTATTTCATAGAACATTGAGCTTACACTTTGATTGCTTAATTTCCTAAGTAAAATGAAAGAGTAGATGATAGTTTCATATACATAAGAGGGCTATATATACATGCATAAAACCCTAATTCTACTTTGGGGGGCTACCTAAAATGCCCTTTAGGAAGTGTGCCCAACAAGTAACCATTAACCACTAATTAATCCATCATTTGTTTTGCATGAACCTTTAACCTCCACTTAGTTGTCCATTAGCTCCAAATTGTACTTTTAGGTAAGTGGGTGGGGTCCTCCATGTTCATGGCTTGAATTATTTTCCTCTTCTTTCCTTTGTATTCATTTGTGCATGCATATATCTTCATATAAGCCTCTTCCATATGCATCCAAATTTCTATAAAAATTAAAAAAATGTCCAAGTAAAAATTCTTATATTGACACATGCACAAAATGACCGTTTTGCCCCTGAACGAAGATGAAAATATGATGGCTGGAAATAATTGAATTTTGGTTTTAAACATGTTAAAATGCCCAAATATGATGATTATTTAAATAAAAAGAGATAAAATATGGATGTAAATATATGCACAATTACGTGCATATCACATTGTGCACTAGCACTAGTAACCTGGAAATGATGTTGTAGGGATGAAGCAAGGTGTGCGCGAGTCGACTCGAGTTTTACTCGAAGTAATGGGTCGATTGTCTCGTGTTAAACTCGAGGTGAACTCGAAGCTGGATTTCAGTGGCTCGGGTAGGATTTTTTTTCTTCAGGTTTCACCTGTTCCTAAATTTAAATGCAAATTTCAAAGTATAAAGCAAGGTTTAAAACTAACCTATAGATCAAGGTTGAACTATGAATTCAATATGAATTGAAATTTAGTTGGAAATGAATAAAGTTCTTAAATTTAAATTGTTTATTAACAGAATAAAAAGTTTAAGTATTTAAGTGTATTTAAAAGAATTTGAAATTAAAATGTACTTTGAATTATAAACCAAAGTCAAATCAATTTTTGAAAACCCGGATTTAAACTTATATCTGAATTCCAGATTTTGAAATTTAATAAAGGTTTATAAATTTAAATGTTTAAATAAGTTTTAAAAGGTAAGGTATATTTTAAATATGTGAATTTAAAAGTGGATTGAATATAAATATTTTAACATATTTGTGAGTAATAATAAAATCACTAATAAGAATGAGATTTATCTTAAGTTAATGAAGATATAATGAGGATTTATAATTCATTAATTATTAAGTTAATTAAAATGGATGATTTATTTATTTAATTAATTAATGATTTGGATTAATTAAATAAGTAATTAAAGGTTTAAACTACTTAATTAAGGTTTAAAGATTAATTAATTAAGGAATAATTAATTTGTAAATTAAGGATTATTAATTAAATATTAATTAATAATTAAAGGTGATTAATCAAGTGATTAAGCAATAAATGTATTAAGGACTAATTAATAAATGAAAGTGCTTAAGAATAATTTAATTAATTAAAGTGGTTGATAAATTAATTAATATCAAATGATTTGTAATTAATAAATCAGGATTGGATAATTAATTCATAAGTAATAAATTAAATTGGAAATAAATTGAATTAATTAGGATTAAACAATCCTGTTTATAAATGATTATCGAAGGCTTGACCTTACTCGTGGATGATCGTATTATATGTGAATCCTTGAATTTATTGCCCTATCTGATTAGTGATATTTTGTTTTGTAGATTAAGCTTTGTGTAATTTATTCATTTATATTCATTTGTATTTTATCTGTGAATCTGTGAATGGACGATGAGCGTTTTAGTTTTACAACGCTTATCAACTATATTTCTGTGTTTGATCTGTGATGATTGAAATGATGTTGCACTATTGTGTTAAACCCCTGGACCACACTTTTACACACATCAATATGGATTTCATGTGGAAATCGGTTAAATCACAGATGATTTAAATTTAAGGTTTTTGAAATTGAAATTCGATTTCAATAAATTTTTGAAATGAATTTGGGGTTTAGTATGAAAAGCTTTGGAAAGAAGTTTTAAAGAGAAAAGTTACTTTAATAACTTGGTAAAGCTTCCAATTTGAATATTTGATTTAAAATTTGAATTCAATATTTGAAATTGAATTCTATAATTTGAAACTAGGGATTAAAGATGTTTATATATGGGTTAAACTATTTTAAATATAGATTTGGGAATGTGGACATAATTCAAGAACCTTAACTCGTATAAATAAATTGGATTTCCAAAATGAAAACTGTTTGTTTTAAAAGAATAAAAGCTTCCAGATAAGAAAAGAAATTTCAGTTGAATTAAAGGAATTTAAAAGATTGAATTGAAAAAAGGGTTTTCCAAGTTATGAGTGAATTCTTTTTGAAAACTATGAATTGAATTTGTTTATTTAACAGATTTAAAATGGTGATTTGTTAATCCAATTGAAATGGGAATTGTTTGGAAATCTATGAATTGATCATTGTGAAATAAATCTTTTTGTAATATAAAGATTTGAAATGGTAATTGATTTAAACCATTTGAAAAGAAAAGTTTTTGGGTTTTAAGTTCTGACTTAATTGAAATCCCAATATCCATATGTTTTTGAAATACTGCGCTCACTGTTCGGTTTAGCCGAGAGAGGACCTTTGTGTCATATATCCCATTCCGAATATGTGATACGTCATTATGGATAGCATTTGAAGACCGGATATTTTTGAAAACGAGAGGACAACTCGTCGAATGTCTTTGCATCGACTGATACCTGGTATAGAGACTCCATATGTTATGGGATGTCCGAACGCGATTAGTGAATATCTAGATTTGCAAGGACTTCTTGGAAGTGCCTTCAGTTCTGTTCGATCCCAGAACAGACTTGTATGGATTTTGTGTCTGACATTACAAATTGAGATATAAAGCTGATTTCTTTCAAATATATTTCAGTTGGTGGCGGAGAATTTATTCTCTTAGCTTAACACCCTTCTCTGAGACGTACGAGCTCAGAGGTTATGTGGTTGATGGTTATCAGCGATATATTCCCAATTTGGTAATGTGACATGTTGAGTGTTGCTGTGAAATGATCATTGTTTGATCATTTGTGATATGATCATTTGTTTGATCATTTATCTTTGTGATCATTACTTTGATCATTTGTTGACCCAAAGCATGGCTTTGTACCAAAGCGTCGCTTTGTGGACGAGACTTCGTCGAACCTCACACCCAGGAATGGTCGAAACAGGAAAGATGCAGCAAGGTTATTGGGGGTAGCGCCCCTTAGGGTATGTTCATTTCCTTCTAGAAAGGGGTGGTATCATGGTATGGAGCACAGATACTTACTCATGTTGAAACACTTTATTTATCATTGTGTGATGTTGGTTATCGAGCGCTCGGATAAAGGTCCTAAAGGACCGGAGGATGGCATACTCGTGTCAGTAGTTACCCAGTTAGGGGTAACCCGGCCTTGTGTTGGTAGAGATCCGGTTAGGTTCTCGGGATGTCCTTCCAAAGGCGTTTCCATGTGGCAATGGGAAGTTCCTTGGCCTGACCATTTTTTGGAAATCCAAAGAAAAATACGAGCCTTATACGGTATTAGTTGTAGAACCTGCCATCTAATATGGTAGCTATAGCGGGCATAATATAATGGTACCTATGCTGGCTAAGATTTATGTTCTACTTTCGAAATGTTTCCTACACTATGAACTAACAATAATAATCAAAGAGATTTGATTTTGCGTAGTAAGCATCTTTGAATAACATAAGAAGAAATCTCCTCCAAGTTTGCGTTTTCATTGTGTTTGTCGTGGGAGGTCTTATGGTAGTTACATTTTCAAAAAGCATTGCGAATTGATTTTAAAAATCTTTTGTTGAATGTTTTAAAAGATAAACTATTTTTGTTGCTCACACCAGTCCCACGACTGATCCGGAGTTTATTGTTTCTTTCCTAAACTCTGGGTGCTCATTATTTTCTACACGAGCAGTCTAAAGTTCGATTTTTCAGATAGTTAGGTTTAGTAGATTATCTGGAGTTAGTTCAGTCTTTGGTTCACACCAGTCTTGCTTAGCTTGGTGCATCGTTATTAGGAGTTCGAGCTATTGCTGGATTGGTTCTTGGAGTTGGGAGTTGAGGTTTTGGAGTTCTTCCTTGAAGACTATCTTAGAGTTATTTGTTCCGCTGCTGGTGTTATCGTTTTCTTTTCCGCTGCTATTTTATTGTATCATATCTCTGATGTATATTGATATTCATTGTATCACTATTTTGTATCAGATATTGTATCTGTGTCGTATATCAATGTATTATTTTTCTTTTCCGCTGTGATGTTTACTTAATGTTGTTACAAGCTCCGGTGAATCGGATTTGAACGGTCGAATCTACGGCATTCGAATACGATTTGAAGAATGGATGTCGATTTTCGAGCGTGAAAAATCCGTCTCGTTACAGTTATCCCAAACATCCTTTAAGTTACTTGTATTTCAGTTGATATTCCACTTGAGTTGGATTTATTGATATAAGAATGTTAATCCTGACTCGAGTGTTCTGTGTTTTTTCTTTACGCTCGGGTCAGACTAAGCGATACAGCATTTGAGACTAGCCTTTGGAGTTTGGAGCTTTGTTTGAGGATCCAACTATTGATTCAGCTTTCAGCTCTTTCATTTATTCTTTCGGAGATGTGACGCCCCACCTCTATACCCACGCTAGCCAAGAACACTATGGTGTAGTGCAGTCAACTAGCACGGAGAATAAGGCTGTTGAGGAGCGACCATCCATGTGATTGCTTATCACAGGGTGGCTATAATTAATCTTCGGAAACAAACATAGAAATAAGCATAACACAAATCAGTCACAGACATCCATATCACAAAGGCGGAAGAAGATATGAATATATAACTAACACATGAAAGTGTACATCAGAGTAGTGGTCAAAAAGATCCACAATAATACAAAAGAATAGCAACACGTGCTATACAAAAGAATACAACTATGAGTCTATATCTCAAGTGTATACAACAAAAAAACTGCTAATCTAAATAGTTAGCCAAAAGTCAGAGTAGCAAATCCCGGATGAAGTCAAGCAGAAGCACCTGTAACATCTCGGTCTGACCCGAGTATTATTTAAGAAAATAATAAACGGATCAGTCTAGTTATAAATATTAGATGACATGGTATAAAATAAAAGATATGTCATAAACATAAAATATCCATACGGACATACTACTATAAGTATGCAAATGACGATCAACAGAAGATCAATCAATAAGAGATAAACCAATATCACAAGAATCTTCTCAAAGATCCAAAGAGGGCATCATACCCTAAACTTGTACTCACAACAAGTCAATGACATGAATTCCAGAAATCAACACAAGAAATCCAGAAATCACAGAAAAAGGGAAAGAGGTCTATCACATGACGGTCCGAAGACCATGGAGAGCTACCCCATATGGGTGAGTCGGAATCACCCAGATGAGGTCTAGGCTAACCAAAAAGCAAAAAGGTATGTGTGAGTGGAATCACACAAATGGTGTCTAGCCTAACCTCGCAACAAAAAGGTATGTGTGAGTGGAATCACACAAATGGTGTCTAGACTAACCTTGCGGACAAAGAGATATGTGTGAGTCGGAATCACACCCATGAGGTCTAGTCTAACCTTGCAAACAAAGAGACATCACACAATTGCTAGTCTAAATCATAAAATGATCGTCATGATCAACGAGATGTGTCAATTACACTAAGCTAGTAAATATAAAAGTTTATCTTCGTGTCCTATAACCACTTGCTTAACTTAAATATTTGCGAACAAACTGTAAATCTTCACTAGAAAATTGTCACAAGAGGTTCAATCGCAAAGTCCAAGAATTAACCGACGAAGTGAATGCAAGCGTTTCATACCACTTGTTTTACTAATCCCTTTAATTAGATTTCTCATATGAGTGAGGAAAAAGGTTTGTATATACTAGTAGATTGAAAAACGGTTTAAGAAAAGAGCTTTGTTATTGAAAATAGAGTTGAAATCATTTTGTTGAAAGAGTTTTGATATTTACTACTAGTATTGAAACCTTCATATTTCTAAAGTTGTTATCCCCCCTTTTTAGCAAGGCCATGATACCATAAAATCGACCGAGAAGCCAAAGATAGTTTGTCTCGAAGAATGGTCAACTCAGCATCTGAACAAAGCAAGTTCTGTTGAATGTTTTTCAGATAAGATCCCCTATGGAGGGGGGTTTGGGGAGGGGTGGCAACCCCCTAAGGTGGGGGTGCGGGAGCAACACCCCCGCTACGAGGTTCGACCTGCCCGGTCAGGTCGTGGGGGTCCTGGGGCAGCGCCCCGTCAAAAACAGTACGACATAGTGAAGACGTAAGGGAGGATAGGTTCGAGCGGCTTAAGAAGCTCACGACCTATCATTAGCACGGTCGAGCGACCTAAACAGAACGGCCTAAGGTTGAAGGCCTAGCGACCTAATGTCCAGCGACCTACGACCTAATAGGTTCAAGCAGGGTCAAGGTGGAACGACCCAACGGCACGCGACCTAAGGGGTTTATCACTCGAGCGACCTATTGGTTGCGACCTAACAGAGGCGATCGACTTAAGGGACTCGCGACCTAACAAAAGCACAGGCCAAGCGACCTAACATTTTAAGGCTGAACGACCTAATTAAACTCGCGACCTAACAGTATTAAAGGTCCAACGACCTATAGTAAATAAGGTACAACGACCAAAGGGTCCACGCGACCTAGTGGAACACGTAAATAAGGTCGTGCGACCTAATGAAATGAGGTCCAGCGACCTAAAACACAAACGACTCAAAAACAGGTCGAGCGACCTAGGGGGATAAGGTCGAGCGACCTACGACCTATGACCTAGCGGCCAACGACCTACGACCTAGCGACCTAACTCCGAAGTGGCATTTCGTGGCACTACGACCTAAGTGCAGGAAATTTCCAAGGTCGAGCGACCTGCGACCTATGACCTAGGGGCCCACGACCTACGACCTAGCGACCTAACTCCGAAGTGGCATTTCGTGGCAGTGCGACCTAAGTGCAGGAAATCTCCAAAAACACTAAAAATTGGAGTTTTATTCTGGTTCCTTGATCAGAAACCGTCATTCTCCTTGCATAGTCATAATCTATGATAGAGAATTTCCAGAGTCAATCAAAACTCCATATCCAGGCTCGCCGTCGAAAATCGAGTGAAAAATCCTAACTCGGATCGATATAACTATCTCGAAATTCTATGCTCGAATTCTGGATCAAATAGTTATGCGAATAAATAATATACGTACATCCCACGTATAATTTTAATTGATTATTAATTATATCAATCCTCTTTTATTCACATTCATTATCAGTTTGACTGCTATTCACTTATCCTCAACTATCCAATTTCACAATTTTCAATTGTAATCTTCATTCAATTATTCACTTAGAATAATTTCTTTCAATACCAAATTACTTAAGAATCTCACCCTACGTCTTAAGTTCAATATAAACATTTTATATACTTCTTGAATTTATTTTCACTTCACTATTGAAGTCCATATTCATTGCTATTCATTTTGTTCAACTATTCCATTTGAATCCAAATTGGCTTCCATTTTGACTATTGAATTAATTTCACTTACTAATTAATTAATGTAAACTTCAATTCACAGTTTATTCGCAAACTTACTTTCTTAAGTTCCTTCGGTTTTACTTCACCTTACATTCGCATTTAAAATGAATTTCATTTATTCGGTTTCAACCTTATTTGCTTAACAATTTAAATCATTTACCTTTAGTGAAAATTTCCAAAAATTTCAAAAATTTTCTAACTCCCAAAATTTACGGAAAATTTTGGCAGAGTCTCCCTTGTACGGAGGGACTTCTGCGATATCGCAGGATGCACAAAAACATATATACATCGGCCTCAGGCCGAAAATCAATATACATCGACCCATACGGTCGGAAAACAGAAAAACGGTTCATATTTCCTATTTGTATTGTGTAGGCGTACCTTATTTAGCATTTTTAAGCAAGCGGCTATTTATTTTTGCATTTAGTAGTCAAAATCAGCAAAGCGGCTTCCAAACACCTGTACTTACTCAATATAAATATGTAATTGACGAATATACAAATTTATAGCATTTCACTTAAATATAAATAGCTAAACATGGATTTTACAAATCATACTTGCTAAACAACACTTAAAAGTAATTTATAAAGTTCCAATCACCAATTTAATTGTTTTCACTTGCTTCCCACAAATTTTAAATGTCATTTCATTCAATTCCAACTTATTTACAACCCATATAGCTGTACTCCATCCATTTTAATTTATCCTCAAACTTTCCATTGTATTTTCTTTCATATCCAATAGGTTTGTTTCCAAACTATTTTATTATACTCGAAAATCAAGATGTTAAATAACCATTTCATCATTTACTTAAGTTACTTTACTTCAATTCACTACCGTTTATAACTTAAGTTCATTCCATTTTTAATTTATTCATACTCGAATTGGATTTTATCGTCTCAATCATTTTTATTCTAATTCAATTCCATACAACCGCAATTCATATTTAATTCACTCACAATTTTAGGTTGAATTTTTTTTTATATTTATAACTTAAGCTTCATTTCCAAACTCAATTATCTATTCACAATTCAATTCTAAGCTAATAATTTTGAGTTCCATTTCCATATTTCATAAATTAATTAATTATCAATTAGTTTATTCAAATTTTATCCAATATTTGACTTCCATATCAAAATCATTTTAACTATTTTACTGAAGTTTTATCCATTTTATAATTTACATTTTGGATTATATTCATTACCATTACAAACAATTGTTATTTGGCTTATTTATTCAATTTCCATGTTATATAAGATATAAACTTATCTATACTCATCCTTTTATCCATTTATAATCAATTCCATATTTCATTAACTAATTTATTGTCCAAGTAGTTTATTTCCAAAGTTTTGAAGTCACAACTTATTTATTTTCAGGTTTCATCTATTTATTAACTTACAATAAATCTCATTCACATTTTACCTCTTTACTCCGGACTATAGATTTAATTTAGTCAAGTATATTTTTTTATTATTCCATAAACAAATTGAAATAAGATTCCAGAGTTTAAGCAATTCCCCAAAATTTCAAAATCACTTTTGAAAGCAACTACACCCAAAATCTGTAGCAACTTCAATTTTCCTTTTGAATTCCAAAACCAAACCTAGTTCACAACCAATTCCAATTTAAAACAATTTGGTAGCAATTTCTCTCTTGGAAACTCGAAAATGAACACCGATGATGCTGCAGTCATCATCGAAATTATTTTCCAGCGACCGATAGAGAATTAAATGCTTTTATCCCTTTTAAAACATTTCAAATATTTTTAATTTCCAAATATCTCCATATCCAATTCCGATTCAAAAATATTTCCAAAATAATATCACTATTATTTCTCCAAAACCCTTTTGAAAACCATTTTCAAATCCAAGGAAATTACATTTTCCCAAAATTCCAAATTTGAAACCCATTCCGATTTATTTTCATCACTTCTCTGGAATCCCATTTCCTAAATCACATTTGTATATGAGGTTTATTTCAATTTATAAATTACATTTATAACCGATATTCCCAAATTCCATTTGTTACATCAATTTATTTTTCAACTTGGTTATAAACTTCCAATTTCTAGTTCAATTTTACACTTAGTTGATAATAATTTAATATTATCACTTCCTAACAACCAAACATCCAAATAACATAATAATTTACAAAAATTATTTCTTTTGCATACAAAAATAGATTTGGGTAAAATTATTTCATTTACCCTACTTTAAAACAATACTGTGTCGAATTGTTCTATTCAAGTGTTTAGAGATCCCTATCAGTAACGTTAATTACTCGTATTGACCATAATCCATAAACTACTCAATAAACCAATCAACACAACATAAAATCATTTTATATTCACTAACAAATACGCGCTCATATCTATTAATACGCTCAAACTTATTCAATGAGTAAGTCCCACCAGAGCCAAGGTTGTCGCCAGCCTAAGCTCTGATACCACTGCAACGACCACGATTTTTCGTGCCAGAAAAATCGGGCCATTTAAATGAAAAGAAGGAGGTAGAAGAAGAGAAAACAGAAAACAACATCAGAATCTAACCATCGCAGCGGACTAAAATATAATAGATAATAAATGATCTTTACACAAAAACAAATATCTCTGTTTATATATTACATCATCAGAGTAACTCAACATGAATGACATGCAACTGGATACACCACTACCCAACACAGCAGAATATATATATAAACAAGTACGGGAGTACGTATCGTCATCCAGCTCGTCTCCTGAGCTCCACAGCATCATATCCTGTATTCTATAATACTCGGTCTGACCCGAGCATTACAGTTAAATAACACCCGAGTCAGCCTGGAATACTAGCGTGAGAAAATCACACCCAATTGATTATTAAAGTTTCAAAATCCTTTGAAAAAAAAGCATCTCGTAAGACCACGCCACAAATAAACATGTCGGGTTTTTACCTTACGATAGCTAAAAACAATTTTTATAGAAATCCTCTGATATTATAATAGGGTCTATTTACAAATACTTATAAAATAGCCGAAATTGTTACATGATTAAATTCCAGCTACTAGCCACAGAGTGGGTAATACAAACAAAACTCGTAAAAGGCTCGTAGGGAGAATGGATTTCCAACAATGACTAGGCACTGGGTTACCACCTGTCACAGTACGTGGTCTAGATCACAGTACCAAGGATTACTGCCTTCATCCCCTGCAACACAAGGCCGGAACCATCCCTTACTGGACAGTCCCGAGTGAGATCACCCCGCGGTTGGGATCAGCAACCGCACCACTAAGCCGAATATAAAAAGGGACATCTAGACTGGAATGACCTCACCCTGCTTGGGTGCTACCCACCTAACCTTGCTGCATATCCCCTGATTTTCAGTCATTCCCATTTGATGAGGCTTGAGGCTAAGCGTTACCTTTAAAACGTTTCACTTAGAATGCCCATCGCCCACCTGACGATGTTTCGCAAGCATTCATCCATACAAGTCCGTCCTGGGTTCGAACGGAACCGAAGGCACTACTCCTACTACATCCATTATGGAAATATCCTCAGGATTAGTAGCGACTAGCCCTTGCACTTCACTACTCCATCTTCGACCCCGAACACGTTTTTCGCACGAAACGTACAAACCGGATCGAAGTGGTTTTCGAGAAAAAAATCTCGATCCCGGTCTCTTCGAAACGATCAACGCAGTTGTCCAATATTGATAGTCGGTTATTTAACTATCAATTAATATTCACAGCATCCATCACACAATAAATAATTTCACAAATTATTTATTAACCTCAAAATATCTTCCCATGATATATTTTCTGTTTTCAACCATTTGAAAACAGTTTTCAAAACCATCTTTCTTTTCAGAATAAACTTTCCCAAATATTTTCTATCTCCTCTAAAATTACCAAGCACAAAGCTAGATTTTAAAAATAATTTAAAAACACTTTACTTTCAAATATATACTTTTAAAACATTTAAATTAAAACTATTTTAATAGATTGTTAAAAATACATACTATATGAATATTTGAAAAATAAAGTTACTAAATAAATGTAAAAACTAAATTTCCACTTTTACAAAACAAAACACCAAATCACTTTTTAAATAATTACTGCTATAATAAATTAAAAGGAAATACTTACTTTAGACTAAAATATTAGAAATAATAATTTCTTTCAAAACATACCGTTTTAAAATCAATTTTAAAACTATTAACTTATATTTAAAATTACTTAAAAAAAACGTTCTTGGTTATTCAGGGAGAATTTCCAACTTCAATCAACTGAATCAGTTTTCCAAATTGATTCCCAATTTATTCCATTTGAAATAAGTTCCTTTAATTTCTCAATTCATTTCAGAATTCATTAATTATGCACTTAATTTATTATTGTTATTATTTTCCATTCGATTTTGAATCTTTTAACTGAAATATGCAAATTTCAGCTTTTCCCAATTTCTTCTTTATTCATTTCCATAGTTTAAATCTTAAATTCAAGATAAAAGCTTTGTTCTATTAATTAATAACACTGAAGTTTAAAATTCATTAACTTTCAGTTTATTCAAATTTCCTTTCTATACTCAAGATTTACTTATTAGAAATTTTAAAGTCACTTTATTTCTTTTCCAATTCATTCTTAAATTTATTACAATTTCTATAATTATTTACTTACAGTTTCACTTCTTTTATTATCTTTCCAAAATCCAATTTATATATTTTTGGTAATTCATTATACCAAATTACATCCAATCAAACCATAGCATTCAACATTTCAATATAGTTCATCATAGAATATTAGATAATCACAACAGAGGGTATTAAATAATTTAAATAAATGTTGAGGGGTCCAGTTGGATCCCTCCAACCTGTTTTCCCTGCATCCACAGACGTTAGCACAATATAAGATATCTTCACAACAAAATGAGCGAAATCAATCATTTCAAGGTGTAGTTTATACTACTATATAACCCAGCAATCAAACCAACCATTCAAAAAATTATTTAAATTTAATCATTTAAATTTAAATCTAACTGAGTGAGATTAACTCACCTTTATTTATAGTTTTGCAATCCAACCCATCTCAACTTGATTTCCATGACTTCAGACCTTGGATAACAATTTCACAGTTTATTAATATTTTAAGAAATCAAGCAAATCAATTAACTTAATTAGCTAGTGATTTAAAGCTAAACTTATACTTTTCTTCTAAAATATTTTTGGCATCTACAATAATTAAATAAGTTGATTACCAAGTAAATCTCCATAATTTATTATCTTATGATTTAAACAAGTGGGAATGTATGTTTACTTTATTTTATTTCTTTAAACTACATATATGCTAAAAAGAATAAATTATAGATTTCAAAATCTACTTTTATACATTCCTCAAATATTTAAAAATCCCCATATATTTCAAAATATTGAATCTATACATATTCTTCTTTATATATATATATATATATATATATATATATATATATATATATATATATTTAGAATAGGTATGTTTATATTTCCCTTTTATCAACAGTCGAGTCGATTTGAAGCATTAAATTTCCATTAATATTTAATGAATCATTGATTTCATTTTTAAACAAGTAAATTCATTTTAAACTAATTTCCATAAGATAATTAATTTCCGGCAGCTAAAACTAAAAATTATATTAGTTAAACACACTAATCACCCATACATATTTTTACCAATATATATATATATATATATATATATATATATATATATATATATATATATATATATATATGTATGTATGTAAAACAAATCTAGTCTACAAAAAATAATAATTTTCCCCATAGAGAATTCCTTCAAGTTATATATATATATATATATATATATGTTTACAAATTATATTTAACTGAAATTAGAAATTTAAAAAAAAGAAAAAAAGAGATTACCCTCACCTCGAAGTCGACTACGTCGAACCCTACCCACTGCCTCGAAGGAGTTCGCAGCCATCACCCTGCTTCACCCAACAGTCCATCTCCAATCACTGCTCGAACCACCTTCCAATGCTCAAGATTCCCCCAACTCCACAGTCGCGCCGCCGCTTCCATGCCCTAAACACGAACGCACTCTGCTACGATTCGCCGAGCCCACCATATCGCGAAGCACACATCTCCATAATCGCACGACCCACCTCCTGATATCGCGGTCCCAATCGATCGCTCCTCTCACTTCGGCGTGCTCACAAGCAAAACCCACAGCAACTTCCTTCGATCCCCCCTCGACCCACGACCCTATCCTACCCAGATCGAGGTCGCGATTACTGGAAGGATTGACAACAAGCTTTCGATTTTGAGTAGAGATCGAATACGAATTCGTAATATATTTTTTTTTTAGAAAAAAAGGAAGGAGCGATGTCCATTAGGTCCGCTCAATTCACTGGGAAGGGGATGACCTCGTTTGGAAGAAAGAGGGGGGTAGACGCGATTCGTTTAACTAGAGGGCATGGCGATTCAATCTCAGGAAAGGAATAGATCGCGATTTCCATTTTCAAACTGAGTTCGGCCATATTTAAATTTTGATTATAATTGAAAAGAGGAAGAAAAATGGTGAAGGCTTGTACGTGATTTTATTTTGATTTTAGAACGCTAATGAGAAAAGGAACCGGTTGAAAGAGAAGGGAGAAGGTTGCGTGAAAGAATTCTTTTGCGTGCTGAAGATGCTTCGCGTGCCTGCCAGCTACAGTGTTTTGAAGGGGACATAAGAAGAAGTGTGATGGCGACAGAAAGTAGGCTGATGGAACGAGAATTTCAACTGCTGTCCTAGGGTATAAACTTATATATTAATTCAAATTCAATTTGTCTCGATAAAATTTCCAACGCGTTTAAATATCGTAGGCTCGCTCAACAACTCCAATCGCTTCGAAAATTGAAATCTGATAATAATAAAATATTACGGACCCAATGGGACTGGTTTGGTCGAATTCCAAGACTGTGCCTCGGAAGCTATTTTTAAATTCAAATTTAAACTATAAAATTTTAAAACTGAACAAACCACTTCCAAATTCAATTTTAATCCTTTTACTATCTTCAGTATTTTCAATACAAATTTTATAAGCCTTTAAATTATTTTTAACAAGCTTAAAACTCCAGATTCAAAATTTTACCCAACTTGTACTTATTAAATTCAATATTTAATTATCCAATAAATACTGATATTTGAAATTCAAGTTAACCCTTGAATACATAAAATAAATTAAATATTCCAATTTCAAATATACAAAAATTCCGGGCCGTTACAGTCTATGTTGATGATATGCTAGTAAAGTCTAAGAAAGCAGTGGACCACATGGATCATTTGGCAGAGATGTTTGCAGTACTCCGAAAGTATAGAATGAAGCTTAATCCCCTGAAATGTTCATTTGGAGTGGAGTCCGGAAAGTTTTTGGGTTTCATTGTGAGCGCTAGGGGCATTGAAGCCAATCCAGCTCAAATCACTGCCCTGAGAGAGGTCAAGGCTCCTAGAACAAAGAAGGAATTGCAAAGTCTCAATGGAAAGGTTGCTGCTTTGAGCAGGTTCATTTCCAAAGCAACCGACAAATGCATTCCATTCTTTGATGCTCTGAAGAAAGGAAAGAAAAACTTCGAGTGGACTCCTGAATGTCAGAAAGCATTTGATGAGTTGATTCATCATATGGAAGTGCCTCCGATACTTTCAAAGCCTGACAGTGGTGAAGATCTCTTCATATATTTGGCAATTTCGTCTCATGCTCTCAGTGCAGTGTTGGTACGGGAAGATGCAAGGATTCAACGCCCAGTCTATTATATCAGCAAAAGGTTCACTGGGGCAGAGATGAACTATTCAAGATTAGAAAAGCTCGCCTATTGTTTGTTGATCGCATCAAGAAAATTGAGGCCTTATTTCCAAGCTCATCCCATCAAAGTCCTCACTGATCAGCCTCTAAAGCAAGTCCTATTCCGTCCTAAGACTTCGGGCCGTCTTTTGAAATGGAATATCGAACTCAGCCAGTATGACATCACCTATCATCCCCGAAAAGCAATCAATGGACAAGCTTTAGCAGATTTCATCGCAGAATGTACGGATAAGGGTGATAGTGAGGAAGAAGTCATTAATAGCATCCCAATCCAATAGAAATTGTATGTCGATGGCGCAAGGAATGATTACTGTTCCGGAGCAGGGGTTGTTCTTGAAACCCTAGAAGGTCGATCACAATGTTATGCACTGAGGCTGGAATTCACTTCGACAAATAATGAAGCAGAATACGAAGCTCTCATCGCCGGTTTAAGGATCGCTAAAGAACTAAACATCAAGGCATTGCATATCTTCAGTGATTCTCAACTTATTGTTTGTCAAGTCAAGAAGGAATTTCAAGCTAAAGGAGGAAATTTACCAACCTATTTGTCAAAGGCCTGGGAGCTCCTTTAAAATTTTGACCATTATTCAATAAACCATATTCCCCGAGAAGAAAATTGAAGGCGGATTCTCTCGCAAAGTATTCGAGTACTGGTGAAACTCAACTGTTGGGGTTAGTTCCCGTTGAAGTCTTGTCAGCTCCAAGCACAGATGAAATGGATGTTGATTGGATTATGAACATATCCCAAGAGCAAGAATCATGGATGACTCCGATACTTGAATATTTACTCGGTGGTTCTTTGCCAGAAAGTTCAAGAGAACGACAGAAACTGATGAGGAAAGCCTCCAGATATATAGTTCAAGATGGTCGTTTGTACAGATGAGGATTTTCAATGCCATTACTCCGATGTGTGACAAAGGAAGAAGCTAAGACGATTCTAACTGAAGTACACGGAGGGGAATGTGGAGATCATACACGTGGTCAAACTTTAGCAAAGAAAATCCTCCATTATGGATACTTTTGGCCAGAAATGAGTCAGGATGCTGCTGACTATTCCCGGAAGTGTGACAAATGCCAGAGATTCGCTAAAATTCCTAGAGCACCTTCTACTGGGCTAACACAAATGGTCAGTCCATGGTCGTTTGCCATGTGGGAAATAGATCTCATTGGGCCTTTGCCGACTGCCAAATCCGGGATTAAATATGCTATCGTTGCTGTTGATTATTTTACTAAATGGGCTGAGGTCGAACCCTTGACCACTATTACCTCTAAGAAAATGATAAGTTTTATAACTAAGAATATCATTTGCAGGTATGGTGTGCCTCAGAAGATAATCACAGACAATGGTACTCAGTTTGAAAGCGAGGAATTCCAATATTTTTGCAAACGATTCAAAATCCGAAAAAGCTTCTCAGCAGTAGCTCATCCGCAGGAAAACGGGCAAGTGGAAGCAGTAAAAAAAATCATCAAATCAACCATCAAAAAGGAGCTGGAAAAAGCGAAAAGTGGTTGGGTTGACAAGTTACCGCTTGCACTATGGGCATACAGAACCACCCACAAAACTGCGACTGGGCATACTCCATTTTCGTTGGCATATGGATCAGAAGCAATGATTCCAGTGGAAACTGAAGTCCCCTCACATAGAAGGATCCATTTTGATAAAGATGAGAATGAAAAACTGCAATTGGAAGCACTTGACCTCCTTGATGAAAGAAGAGAAGAGGCTAGACTTAGAATTGCGGCTCATCAACAAAGAATATCCAGGCACTTCAATTCCAAAGTTCGTCAGCGCAACTTTGAAGTTGGGGACCTAGTTTTGAAAAGAATCATGACAGCTACAGGTGTGTTTGGGCCAAACTGGGAAGGGCCATATGTTGTATGCACGAAGCTTCTTGACGGCACATTCAAACTTGCAACTGTCGAAGGAGAACCAATCCCAAGAGCTTGGAACAGCAATCATTTGCGTCCTTGTTTTACTTGAAAGCTTTGCTGCAATGTTGTAAAAGAATTGCAAATATATGATTCTTGTATTGAAAACAATTGTAAAGCAAGTAAATAATGAAAAGCTATAAAGTGGATGTAGGCCCAGTTTTTGGCCGAACCACTATAAATCTTGTGTTCTCTACTATTATAAACTGCTTTGTTTTATTTCGACATATAAAATACATTAGTTGTGTCATTAAAATATCGATTTAATAATGCAGGTCATAAAAGTAAAGCTTACCCATCGGAAGACCAAGCAATCCCCGACATCACTCAGCAAACATGTAACATACGCGATTTTTCGTTGCCGAAAAACCGAATAGTTAGGGTTTTAAAAAGAAGAAAGAGGTGGAAGAAGAGGGAAAAAGGTAGAAAATAGAGGGAAAAGAACATAGAAAATAGAACGGAATAGAAAACAACAGAACAACATCAGAATCTCACAATCGCAGCGGAACAACATATAATAGATAAATGAATAATCTTTAAACAAAGAACTATATCAGTTATTACATTTTACTCATTACATTACATTACATCATCATCGGAGTGTACAACAACAAACAACATCAAACAATGCAGCGGAAAAGAAATACTATATAACAAGTAATATGCCATGCCATCCAGCTTGCCTCCAGCAACTCCTGAATATCCAGAATATCCTGATAAACCTTAACTCTTGACTGCCCGTGTAGAAATTGGTGGGCACCCAGAGTTTAGGAAGGCAAACAATAAACTCTGAGTCAGTCATGTGACTGGTGTGGGAACTCAAAATAGCTTATTTATCTTTAAAATCAAAATAGAGGAATATTTTTAAAGTCAATTCGCAATGCTTTTAAAAATGAGACTACCATAAGGCCTCCCGCACACACACACAATGCAATCGCAGAATCGGAGGAGATTTCTACTTATGATAGTCAAAGATGCTTGATACGCATTTAAAAGAACATTTGATATTATTACTAGTGCATAGTGTAGGAAAAATTCATTTCGAAAGTAGAATATAAATCTTAGCCAACATACGACCATTATCGTATGCCTACTATAGCTACCATCTAAACAGTGGTGACCACCATAAGTAAATGGCAAGTTCTACAACTAATACCGTACAGGGTTTCGTATTGGGAATTGGATTTCCAACGAATGATCAGGCCAAGGAACTTCCCATTGCCACATGAGAATGCCTCTGGAAGGACATCCCCGAGAACCGAACCGGATCTCTACCGACACAAGGCCGGGTTACCCCTAACTGAGTAACAACTGACTGAGTATGCCATCCCCCGGTCCTTTGGGACCTTTAACCGAGCGCTCGTAATCAATTCACACAATCATAAAGTGTTTTCAACATGAGTAAGTATCTGGGCTCCATACCATGATACCACCCTTTTCCAGAAGGAAATGCACATACCCTAAAGGGCGCTACCCCTCATAACCTTGCTGCATCTTTCCTGTTTTGACCATTCCCGGGGTGTGAGGCTCGATGAAGTCACGTCCACAAAAACATACTTTATACAAAAGCCATGCTTTGGGTCAACAAATGATCATAGAAATGATCACCAAGATAGACGATCAAATAAGTGATCCTATCACAAATAATCAACACAATGATCATTTCACAGCAGCGGTCAGCATGTCACATTACCAAATTGGGAATATATTGCTAAAAACCTTCAACTACATAACCTCTGAGCTCGTATGTCTCAGAGAAGGGAGTTAAGCTAAAAGAATAAATTCTCCGCCACCAACAGAAATATATTTGAAAGAAATCGGCTTTATATCTCAATTTGTAATGTCAGACATACAATCCATACAAGTCTGTTCCGGGCTCGAACAGAACCGAAGGCACTTACAAAGAAGTCCTTGCAATCCGGATATCCAAAATCCTGATCGGATTTCCCATCACATATGGAGAACTCAATACCGGAGCAACTCGGTGCAGAGTCAATCGACAGGTCATCCTATCGCTCTCGCAAATACCGGGTCTTCAACACCGATCTTCAATGCTATCCATTACGTCGTATCACTATTCGGAATGGGTAATCCTAATAACGAGCGCAGTAATTTAAAAATAAGTGTAGCATTCAAATTCAGCAAATCACAACAAATACCTTTCAAAGGTAAATATTGATAGTCGGTTATTGAACTATCAATGGATATGCACAACATCACTAGATTCCAAATAATTTTCCAAATTATTTATTTCCCAAAAATATCTTTACAAGATAAATAATTTTCATACTTCAAAAATAAATCAATATTTATTTTTAAACAAATTCCCCTTTTCATAAATTCCTTAGTGAATTTATATTTCACAATATCTACTTATATCCGATTTCAATTATTCATTTCAATTTATCTTCAAAAGGATAAATTCTCAAAATATTCACTTTATATTGGAAAACATTTCCATACTTATTTATTCATAAGTAATTCACAAATTTTATTTATTTTCAACACTTGGAAAATATTCAATATACTTAAATCGAGATTAAGTATATATTTCATTCTTTAAGGAAATCATTCTCTTGACCATATTTATTTGGGCCAAAACGAACGTTCCGTAAAACATCGTTACGACAACCCAAAATCACTAGTATAGGGATTCGAAATTAAAATAGATATATAAATTCCAATACTATACAAAAAATTTCCTTTCGGAAATCATTTACTATAACAACAGTGTTATAGTCCACCATTTCCTTCTATTTCTCGAAAACGTCTATTTCAACAATGAATGTTGAAATCTATGGTTTCGAATCTCAATGCATTTAAAAACATCGTTAGATCGTTTGAATTCTATTTAAAACACCTAATCCAAAACATTTTCTTTAACATATTATTCACTATTCAAAAACGTGAATATACTACGTTAATCAATTTCGTCATTTCTATTCATTTTGTTTCAAAGGATTATTCACAGTCAAAACGTGAATATAACTCCATAAGTAAGTTATAAAAAAAATTAACTTATCAAAATAAGTCGTTGCGAATTTATAAAACAATGTTTATAAATTCCTTTATTACCCTATATTCAATTCATAACTCAATTATATACCAAAGGTTCATATTATAAGTTAAATACTTATAATTTATTTGTTTGCAAAATCGTTCCTTTGAACTTCATAATTATAAATCTTATAACTTATAAGATTCAATTATTTATCCAAAACCATTCTTTTAATAACTTTATAAATTTTATAAACCTACTGCTTATAAAATTCCATTTATAACTTCACCGTTTATAATTCTATGAATTTCATTCATTTATGAAATTCATTTACAATTCATTCTAACACTTATAAAAACTCGTTTTATAATCCAAAATATTCTAATTTATAAATATCCATTTTATAAATCTTTTATACAAATCAATTTGTATTATTATTCTAAAACGTCTTTAAACTTCTTTATAATTTCATCCTTTTGATTTATAAAATAATCAAATTTTATAAATCCTATATTTAAACTTTTTACAATAAATTCAGAGATCCAATTTAAACTATTTTATAAAATCATCAATCCATATTCTCAAAAATCAACTTTAACCGTATTTCTCAAAAATCATAATTTTTACAACTTTTAAAAGTATAACGTTTATTTATTTATAATGGATCAAATCCAAAAATATTTTATAACTTATACTTTCAAAAATCACTTTAAAAAATCATTTTAAAATTCCAAAATTTGGTCCAATGATGCTACATACCAAATAGTCAATCACGACAACAACGATATCATATATCGATATGATAATCCATCAAATATCAAAATATCTGAAATCAAATAAAAACTGTTGAGGAATCCAGTTGGATCCCTCCAACCTGTTTTCCTGCATCCACAAACATTTGCACAATACCAATTCCGCTCCAGTACGGAATCATCGCGGTATATGGGATTTAAAATATTATCCGCTTAATAGACGGCGCAATAGGGTCTCATCCGCTAAAAAATGCGGGAAATCAATAACTGCAATATATACATATGCCAATATATATATATATTGCTATTATATATAATAGCAATTTCACTTTTTATGAAATGTTCGCAGTATATGGTTTTAATAAATAACATCCGCTTACTAACGGCGCATAATGTCTACGCATAATGTCTATTTTAACAATCAATAGATAACAATCATCATTCAAACATGCATTCAAATATTTTAAATCTAACTATTTAAAATTAAAATCGAAACTGATTCGATTGAGTGAGAAGTTCTCACCTTGATTTCAATTTCGTTTTAGCGATTTATTTCGAATAAAATTAAACGGACGTTTAATTTTACCTAAAATTCTCACTAACTCCAAACGACTCCAATCCAATTCCATAGCGTAGTACTCGTCCATACTATTCCAATGCAACTGGTTTCGCGCGTTTTCGACCTCGTATGAAAAAGTTATGATTTTATGAAGTTATATGAATTTTAAATCAATAAATTTACAACTTTTATAATATTTTACCCTACACTAGTTTCAGGCCGTTAGATCCTGCAACTCCATCAAGACTGTGCTTTTGCTTCTCCTCTCCCTCTCATGTTCACGCGTTTAGCTCCAGTACGCGCCGAACCCAATTGAACTTATTAGGGCTAAACATCTCCACCTCCTCGACGAACTTGAACGCGATCAGGATGCGCCAAATCGAAGGCCTCACTCCCCCTCACCAACGCCCAGCGACCGCACCCCCATCGTGCCCCCCTCGCTCTCGAAATGCGTGCAAACTGCCGGTCGAACAAGGCGACTTTTCCCTCAATTTACTCACTCAAATTCGATCATGACCGTTGATATTAAAGATCTCATCGAGCTCTTCAAGATTGTAGTTGAGAGTTTCTTGCAAAAGTTTATGGATTGGAAGATAAATGAGGAGGAAGACGATCACTTTCTAGCCATTGATAATAACAACGTCGGTTAGGGTTTAGGTCAATTTTTTTTATTTCTTGTGAGAGAGGGGACTATTTATAGGGAAACGAACGACACTATTCATCCCGGAATTTCCAAACTCCGATTTACGCACCGTAACCACCGTTTCTAGGGTTTACCCCGCGTTTCGGACACAATGGAACAGGTTTCGGAAGCTAATTCGGACATCTGTGCGAGTTATGGCAATAAACGTTCAATTTGAATTAAACCGATTTAAACGATTTTCTAGGCGTTTTAATTTGTACCGGACAAACGGTAAATCCAATTGACACGAAATTTGAAACCTTACAATAATATCACATTACGGATCAGATGAAACTAGTTTCGTCGAAATCCAAGACTTTTTGAAAAATGGCTATTTTAACTCGCCAAATTAATATTAAAACAATTTCGATGCGTTTCGAGCTGCCACGATCAAACGATAACTCCGATTGACACGAAAATTGAAATTCGATAATAACTAACTATTACGGATCCAATGAAACTAGTTTCGTCCAATTCTGAGACTGTTCAAAAATTGACTATTTTCACTAGTCGATTAAATATTAAAATATTCAATTTTCACAAATTAACTTTTAATTCGATTTTAAAAGTTCTAAAATATCGTTCTAACTCCAATATGATAAAATAAAATTTTACAAATCATTTTCAATCATATTTCACCCAATTTTCTATTATTTCCATAATTTCACATATTAAATTATCGATTTAATTATTCAATAAAATCCAATTATTCGAATTAAAATTTATTCGACTTATAAATTCACTTATTAATATTTAAAATTAATTAAATATTCAAATTTTAATTACTAAAAATCCTGGGTCGTTACAATCTTACCCCCTTAAAACAATTTCGTCCTCGAAATTACCAAGTAAGAAAAGTTATAGAATCTATTAATTTTCCAAAATCCATAGTTAAACTTCTTACAATCTTTACTAAGTTTTCAAATCATACTTAGTTATCTTTTCAAAAACAATTACTATTGTCTAACTTTCAATTCCAAATCAAAGTTAAAGTTTTCAAAACTTTCCAATTTTCTCAAAAAAAAAAAAAATCAACGCCTTAAATTTTCTGAAAAATTCGCCATAGTCTCCTTTGCGCGGCTCGATCCGAAAAAAAATGACAGTATATATGTCACAAATATACATCTCATCAAGTAATGAGGCATCCCGAAGGGAAAAAAGTATAAAAGTACGGTATGTAATCCGAGATATGTACCTTATATTTTATTAGCAAGCATATACGGCTAATATAGCGTGAAAGCGAACTCCAAATGCGAAGCAAACGCGATCCGCACCTACCAAACACTCGACAAACAACATGGGAACATGTATATAAGCAATAGTATCGATATACAACATATAGCAACATAATAACTATATATGTCAACATAGCAAATGCAACAAAAGCAATATTCAACCATCAACCAACTAACATTCATAACCAATAAATATTCATTCATATTCTCATTGATATTCAATGAAATGGTTTTCAATTTAATCACATTTGATTCATTAACAGTGGATGTTTTTACTAACATTCATTTTCAATTAGTTTATATTTACTAATTCATATTCAAGTTGGTTCACTTCCAAATCAAATTCAATTTTATTTAAGATTCACTTAACTTCCAATTGGATTTTAATTACTTTAGCTTCCAATTCCATTAATTCAATTTCATTAATACTTAATGAATTATATACAATCAACTAACATCAAATAACAACCAATGTATATTAATCTCAACCAAATTCCTTTGCTTATATTCATTAAATTTGGTTTAATTAATTGATTTTTATTCAACTATTCAACTTTCAATAACATTAGATTTTAATGAATTACACTTACATTCATTATTTCATATCAATTATCAACTTCATTCAACATCTTTTAAGTTATATTTCCTTTTTTTACAAACATCACTTGGTTTTACTTAACTTAAATTCCTACTTATAAATCAATTCAGATTCCAAATTCTAAAGTAAATTTCCATTTAACTTTAAATTCATTTTTTTATTTCAACTCATATTTATAAATATATTCATATAGTTTCACTTCTCATATATATAAGTTTATTTCTCAATTGTAAATCACTTTAATTATAATTCAATTCTTATAATTCATTTTACTTATACAATTATTCTTTTACAACATGTTTTTTCTTATTTAGATTATTCAAACAACTAAACAATCAACTTATATACTTTAATAATTTTGAAAAATTATCCCTTTATAAATAAAATATAATCAAGGCAAAATTATTTCATTTACCCAATTTAAAACAATATCGTGTCGAATTGTTCTATTCAAGTGTTTATAAACCCCTTCGGCATAGTTGTACAGACCGTGCTGACGAAAGTTCATATGCCACTCAACAAACCAATCAACACAATACAAAACAATTTTATATATTCACTAACAAATACGCTCTCATAGCTATTATTACACTCAAACTCATTCTAGAGCACTACTGACTCTATCTCTAATGAGTAATACCCAACAGTACCATGGTTGTCGCTTAACCATATGCTCCGATACCTAATGTAACATACGCGATTTTTCGTTGCCGAAAAACCGAATAGTTAGGGTTTTAAAAAGAAGAAAGAGGTGGAAGAAGAGGGAAAAAGGTAGAAAATAGAGGGAAAAGAACATAGAAAATAGAACAGAATAGAAAACAACAGAACAACATCAGAATCTCACAATCGCAACGGAACAACATATAATAGATAAATGAATAATCTTTAAACAAAGAACTATATCAGTTATTACATTTTACTCATTACATTACATTACATCATCATCGGAGTGTACAACAACAAACAACATCAAACAATGCAGCGGAAAAGAAATACTATATAACAAGTAATACGCCATGCCATCCAGCTTGCCTCCAGCAACTCCTGAATATCCAGAATATCCTGATAAACCTTAACTCTTGGCTGCCCGTGTAGAAATTGGTGGGCACCCAGAGTTTAGAAAGGAAAACAATAAACTCCGAGTCAGTCATGTGACTGGTGTGGGAACTCAAAATAGTTTATTTATCTTTAAAATCAAAATAGAGGAATATTTTTAAAGTCAATTCGCAATGCTTTTAAAAATGAGACTACCATAAGGCCTCCCGCACACACACACAATGCAAACGCAGAATCGGAGGAGATTTCTCCTTATGATAGTCAAAGATGCTTGATACGCATTTAAAAGAACATTTGATATTATTACTAGTGCATAATGTAGGAAAAATTCATTTCGAAAGTAGAATATAAATCTTAGCCAACATACGACCATTATCGTATGCCTACTATAGCTACCATCTAAACAGTGGTGACCACCATAAGTAAATGGCAGGTTCTACAACTAATACCGTACAGGGTTTCGTATTGGGAATTGGATTTCCAACGAATGATCAGGCCAAGGAACTTCCCATTGCCACATGAGAATGCCTCTGGAAGGACATCCCCGAGAACCAAACCGGATCTCTACCAACACAAGGCCGGGTTACCCCTAACTGAGTAACAACTGACCGAGTATGCCATCCCCCGGTCCTTTGGGACCTTTAACCGAGCGCTCGTAGTCAATTCACACAATCATAAAGTGTTTTCAACATGAGTAAGTATCTGGGCTCCATACCATGATACCACCCTTTTCCAGAAGGAAATGCACATACCCTAAAGGGCGCTACCCCTCATAGCCTTGCTGCATCTTTCCTGTTTTGACCATTCCCGGGGTGTGAGGCTCGACGAAGTCACGTCCACAAAAACGTACTTTATACAAAAGCCATGCTTTGGGTCAACAAATGATCATAGAAATGATCACCAAGATAGACGATCAAATAAATGATCCTATCACAAATAATCAACACAATGATCATTTCACAGCAACACTCAGCATGTCACATTACCAAATTGGAAATATATTGCTAAAAACCTTCAACTACATAACCTCTGAGCTCGTACGTCTCAGAGAAGGGTGTTAAGCTAAAAGAATAAATTCTCCGCCACCAACAGAAATATATTTGAAAGAAATCGGCTTTATATCTCAATTTGTAATATTAGACATACAATCCATGCAAGTCTGTTCCGGGCTCGAACAGAACCGAAGGCACTTACAAAGAAGTCCTTGCAATCCGGATATCCACAATCCTGCGGATTTCCCATCACATATGGAGAACTCAATACCGGAGCAACTCGGTGCAGAGTCAATCGACTGGTCATCCTATCGCTCTCGCAAATACCGGGTCTTCAACACCGATCTTCAATGCTATCCATTACGTCGTATCACTATTCGGAATGGGTAATCCGAATAACGAGCGCAATAATTTAAAAATAAGTGTAGCATTCAAATTCAACAAATCCCAACAAATACCTTTCAAAGGTAAATATTGATAGTCGGTTATTGAACTATCAATGGATATGCACAACATCACCAGATTCCAAATAATTTTCCAAATTATTTATTTCCCAAAAATATCTTTACCAGATATATAGTTTTCACACTTCAAAAATAAATCAATATTTATTTTTAAACAAATTTCCCCATTCTTTATAAATTCCATAGTGAATTTTCATTCCAAAATATCCATGCATATACGATTTCAATTATTCATTTCAATTTATCTTCAAAAGGATAAATTCTCTAATATTCACTTTATATTGGAAAATATTTCCATACTTACTTATTAAGTAATTCTCAAATCCATTTATTTTCAACACTTGGAAAATATTCAATATACTTAAATCGAAATTAAGTATATATCTCATTCTTTAAGGAAATCATTCTCTTAAACATATTTACTTGGGCCAAAACGAATGTTGTGTAAAACATCGTTACGACAACCCAAAATCACTAGTATAGGGATTCGAAATTAAAATAGATATATAAATCCCAATACTAAACAAAACATTTCTTTTCGGAAATCATTTACTATAACAACAGTGTTATAGTCCACCATTTCCTTTTATTTCTCGAAAACGTCTATCTCAACAATGAATGTTGAAATCTATGGTTTCGAATCTCAACACATTTTAAAACATCATTAGATCGTTTTAATTCTATTTAAAACATCACATTCAAAACAATTTCTTTAACATATTATTCACTATTCAAAAACGTGAATATACTACGTTAACCAATTTCATCATTTCTATACATTTCATTTTAAAGGATTATTCACGGTCAAAAACGTGAATATAACTCCATAAATAAGTTATAACAATTTACTTATCAAAATAAGTCGTTTGCGGATTTATAAAACAACGTTTATAAATTCCTTTATTAACCTATTCAATTCATAATTCAATTATAAACCAAAAGTTCACATTATAAGTTAAACACTTATAATTTATTTGTTTGCGAAAAATCGTTCTTTTAATAACTTCACAAAATTTATAAATCTTACTATTTATAAATTTCACTTATAACTTTACCATTTATAATTTTATAAATTCCATTCACTTATGCAATCCATTTTCACTTCATTCAAACACTTATAAAAACTCGTTTTATAATTCAAATATTTTCATTTATAAATTATCAATTTATAAATCTTTTTATATAAATCAATTTATATTATTCTTTTAAAACATCTTTAATCTCCTTTATAATTTCATCATTTTGATTTATAAAATAATTAAATTTTATAAATCCTATATTTAAACTTTTCACAATAAATTCTAAAATCCCGATTTAACTATTTTATAAAATCATTAGCCTCATATTTTCAAAAATCAGCCTTTTACTATATTTCTCAAAAATCATAATTTTTATAACATGAAAATTATATCGTGTATTTATTTAAAATGGATCAATTCCAAAAATATTTTATAAACGTATACTTTCAAAAATCACTTTAAAATCATTTTAAAATCCCAAAATTTGGTTCAATGATGCTACACACCAAATAGTCAATCACGACTACAACGACATCATATATCGATATGATAATCAACGAATATCAAAATATCCATAATCAAATAAATACTGTTGAGGAATCCAGTTGGATCCCCCCAACCTGTTTCCTGCATCCAAAAACATTAGCACAATACCAATTTCGTTCCAGTACGAAATTATCGCGGTATATGGGATTTAAAATATTATCCGCTTAATAGACGGCGCAATAGGGTCTCATCCGCTAAACAAATGCGGGAAATCACAACTCCAATATATACATATGCCAATATATATATATATTGCTATTATATAATACCAATTTCACTGTTTATGAAATATTCGTGGTATATGTTTTTAATAAATAACATCCGCTTACTAACGGCGCATAATGTCTATTTTAACAATCAATAGATACAATCATCATTCAAACATGCATTTAATAATTTTAAATCTAACTATTTAAAATAAAATCGAAACCGATTCGATTGAGTGAGAAGTTCTCACCTTGATTTCAATTTCGTTTTAGCGATTTATTTCGAATAAAATTAAACGGACGTTTAATTTTACCCAAAATTTTCACTAACTCCAAACGACTCCAATCTAATTCCATCGCGTAGTGCTCGTCCATACGATTCCAATGCAACTGGTTTCGTAATTTTTCGACCTCGTATGACAAAGATATCACGGTTTAAAGTTTAACGAATTAATATATACAGTTAATTTACATTTTCTTTTAACAAAACCCTCACTTGCATCTGGGCCGTTCGATCTGCTCACCCCCCCATCAGGCCGTGCGCACCCCCCCTTCTCCCTCTCATTCTCTTCTACAGGAAATACACGTATATGAACCCATCTAGCACAAATTAGGGTTAATAAATTCGGCCACCACACTCGACGATAATTCGATCAGGGACCATCATGTCTTGCGCCTCCATCCCCTCTATGCTCGGCTCTAGGGGCTTGAAACTCGGTCACCACGTTTTCACGCAACACGAGGCCGAACGCGCGACCTTTAAACCAAATTTGCCGTTGATTCGTAGCTCCACTCGCGATCTCCACCGTTGAAAACGTAGTTCTCATCGCCCTCTACAATACTCTAGTTGAAAACTTTGGCTAATTGTTAATGGATTTGGAGAAATCAAGTGAAGAAGGTTGGTTGTTTTCGGCCATACATCAGGGAGGTGGCGGCTGATGAATATTAGGGTTAGGTTTAATTTTTTTTTTATTTGAGTGAGGGGGTCTATTTATAGGATTTTCTCAAACACTATTCAATCCGGAAATTCCAAACTCCGATTCACGCGCCGTAACCAGCTTTTCTGGGGTTTACCCCGCGTTCCGGACACAATGGAACAGGTTTCGGAAGCTAATTCGGACATCTGTGCGAGTTATGGCAATAAACGTTCAATTTAAATTAAACCGATTTAAACGATTTTCTAGGCGTTTTAATTTGTACCGGACAAACGGTAAATCCAATTGACACGAAATTTGAAACCTTACAATAATATCACATTACGGATCCGATGAAACTGGTTTCGTCAAAATCCGAGACTTTTTGAAAAATGGCTATTTTAACTCGCCAAATTAATATTAAAAATAATTCAATGCATTTCGAGCTGCCACGATCAAACGATAACTCCGATTTCTACGAAAATTGAAATCTGGTAATAACTAACTATTACGGATCCAATGAAACTGGTTTCGTCCAATTCTGAGACTGTTCAAAAATTGACTATTTTCACTAGTCGATTTAATATTAAAATATTCAATTTTCACAAATAAACTCTTAATTCGATTTTAAAAGTTCTAAAATACCGTTCTAACTTCAATATGATAAAATAAAATTTTACAAATCATTTTCAATCATATTTAACCCAATTTTCAATTATTTCCATAATTTAACGTATTAAATAATCGATTTAATTATCCAATTAAATCCAATTATTCGAATAAAAATTTATTCGACTTTTAAATTCACTTATTAATATTTAAAATTAATTAAATATTCAAATTTTTATTACTAAAAATCCTGGGTCGTTACATGTTCGCTCGATGAACTCTCTAGATTCCCAAGAGCAATCCTTAGGATTTGTGGACCATTGGACTTTAACAAGCGGAACATCTTTATTTCGAAGGCGCTTGACCTCCGAAGCAATAATACGAACAGGATGTTTCTCGTAAGTTAAATTAGGTGAAACTTCAATTTCTTCCACAACACCAGGCTTAAGAATAGAATCGGAATCTCGAAGGCATTTCCGCAATTGAGAAACGTGAAACACGTCATGAATGGCAGAAAACTAAGTTGGTAATAAAAGGCGATAAGCCACGGAACCAATACGTTCGGTGATGGGAAATGGACCAATATATCGAGGCGCTAATTTTCCCGATCGACTGAAACGTACAACACCCTTCATAGGTGAAACACGAATAAACACAAGATCTCCCATAGAAAATTCTAATTTCCTTCTCCGGTTATCGGCATAGGATCTTTGCCTACTCTGGGCTTCTTTCATCATATGACGAATGTAACGTCCCGCCTTTTCGCACGCTTTAAATCGACACACGTGCCAATTCAAACCATACGGAAGAGAGGATTGTTATGGGATAAATAAGATAAACACCGAGAAGATGAAGAAAGAAGAAGAAAAAAACAAAATAGAATCTTGCAGCGGAACGATAAAATATAATAATAAATATACAGTTCATAAAACTATTTACAAAACATTTGATTTTTCTTTATACAATAAATATCAAAGTTCACATACCAATAAATATCAATGCAGCGGAATCAAATGGTGTAGTGGAATAATATAATAGATAGTAATACTACAAATCTTTGTCTTCGTCCTCCAGAATAAAGTCTTCAAATCCTGAAACGCTCGAACTGACCCGAGCGAATTGAAAAACAAAACACTCGAGTCAGAACTAAAAGAACTTATGTAAGTTAAATCAACAGGAATAAATATGAGTGCAGTAACTCGAAAGATGCTCAGGATCCACATCTCTTAAGGATCCGTTAAACTATTTACTATTTAGTATATTTCACTATTATAATAGTGTCTAAATGTAAAATAAACTTACTTTAAAATAGCATTAAGGCTTTACATTTTCCACCTTAACACATAATATATTCCCATAGTCTATACAGTACCGTAACTCACCCGTACTGGGCGTCGTCAGAGGGCACTCCATAGGTATGGTACAAAACCAAAATCGCATAAGGCGCGATAGGGTAGGTGACACGGCACAACTAGGCAATGCCAGGGTAGATATACCAATTATGCATCCGGGCTGGTGGTAATGCATAGCCGCAGCTATCGCCCACCTCGAACAAACTCTCCCTAAAATCAAAAGTAAAGGTGGCCATCGAATCAATCCAAAGTCAGAGTATAGTATCGAAGAGGAGTGTACGATAAAGGGCGCTAACCCCCTTGGCCCGAGAATCGCTCCTGTTTTAGCCACCTTATGCTAACTCATGGGAGTCGGGTCCACATATTTACCTCAAAGGAAATGTCGCCACCAACTTACTTCGTTCTGGAATCTCCACCGCGTACATGGTTGTTAAAGTGGTTTTCGGAGTTGGCAAAGAGTATGACAACTTCCAATCCCGGTCTCTTCAACAACCAAACGTTATTATAACACCGCGGTCATTTAAAAAATAATTATACTTTCAAAACCAGAATATAATTATCCATTTCAAAACCCATAAATACGATATCATTTCCTTTTAAAACCCAAATAAATATGATATCATTTTATTTCAAATATATTTCTTTTTTAAAATCATGCCACTTTTAAGATTTATAATACCTCGACACCAAATATTTGAAATTTAACTTTCAACATAATACTTCGAAATCCATAGTTTTAAAACCATAACTTTCAAAGCTTAAATGGTTTGGATATTCAACAGTATATAAAATAAAACAGTTTGAATTTAAAATTTCTTTAAAAAATAATTTCCGCAACTTTACAATTTATTCATATAAAATTTTAGTCTAAACCATAAATTTTAAATTCACTTTCAGTTGAATAAACCACTTCAATTTAATATATTTCTAACTTGGAGTATTTAACAATTTCAAAACTTAAGGTTGGAAATTTATATTCAACAATTCATTGTCCTATTATTTAGTTTTTGAAATGTCTACATAATAAATCAAAAATCATTTAAAATAATCTCCAATTACTAACAACTTAATCATTTCCTTCAGTTTATTTATGCTAGAAATATTCTTTTAATTCATCTTGAATAAAAATTCAGTTATAAATATCATACCTTTTTAAAATTTCAAGTTAATAAATTTTACATCAACTTATGAAGTTAAATTATTAACCAAGCTCTATTTCAAATAAATTTCCAATTTAACCCCCAATCTTAATTGATTTAAATCATTTAAACTCTATATATACACAAGATCTTAAACCTGTATTTAAACATATAATATAAATTATCCAACTCCATTTTTTCCAACTTATTCATTTTTATTTAACATATTATACATAGCTTAAATTCAAAATTTACTATATATGTGTTAACTCCTATTTCTGCCGCGACCTAAAACTCCACGACCTAAAACTCCGCGACCTATAACTCAGCAGCCCAATGACCTAAGCGTACCTGACGACCTAATAGTCTCAACGACCTAACGGCATAATTGTCTTAGCGACCTAACGTCACAAAGCACTCAGCGACCTAAAGTTTTTAGCGACCTAGTGACTTCATTCCTCAACGGCCTAAAGCTATCTGCGACCTAAAGATTTCTGTAATTTCACGACCTAGCAAGGTAGCGACTTAGCAAGTTAAAGCAAAGAAAAGTTTCACCTACTATCAAAGGTCGCTCACGACCTATATTACGTCGCTCACGATCTACTAACTCGTTCATACACGACTCATTTATCAAGCGACCTAAAAAGCCAACGACCTAACGACCTGAGAGAATTTAAGACTTAGCGACCTAACGAGTTAAGGACTTAGCCTAGGTCGCTACATTGAATGCCTCAGCGTTCTAAGATCGCCAACTATTCTCATAAGTCGTCTACGACCTACAACATACTAACCCGTAACCCGTTCCAGAGTTGAGTACGACCTTTCACCACCACAACTTAAAACTGCTCGCGACCTACGACCTATGATAAGTCGCACACGACCTAAGCAGATAAAGACAAGTTCAAGAAGCAACAGCTACGAGAGATTCCTTAGGTCATCGCCGACCTACGACCTACGACCTAACTTAGTCGTCTACAACCTAAGACTTGGAAAGAAAATCATGCTCAGAATCACTCCTATAAATACAGCCCTAACTCCAACTAGAAAAGGACTTTTTGGCCGACCATTTCAAGCGCCAATACTCTGCAGAATTCTCGACTCACTCAACACTTCAAGTACTCCAAACACCAAGGACACTACGACGATATCCAGGAGAAAATCTACATCAATCAACATGAATTCTGAAGATTATTCTCTATCAAAGTTTTATCTACTGGTCTAAAGTGTGTTGTAATTGAAGATTGTTGTAAAGTTGTAATCAAATTCTGTAATAAAGAGAGTTAGAGTGGACGTAGGCTTACTCTAAGCCGAACCACTATAAAAATTGTTGTCTTTTCTGCTTTTTTCTGTATTTTCTCTACTTGCTTGTAATTCCCGTGTACACGGTTGGTGCTTTCATCCAACTTCAATTGACACCGAGGTGTTAGCGTCCGATTTTCACGTTAACATTTTTGGTGCCTTCACTGAGAACCCAACTAAGGAAACTTCCATCATTGCTTCGCAAAGGTCTGTTGAAAGGATTTCTTCTAAAACCAGAAGTTTATTGGAAATAATGGCTCCTGGGAGAAAGCGAAATTCTGTAAGATCCGATAATGTTCAAGAGAATACTGCTACCTCTCCTCCTTCAAGTCAAGCAGCTCCAACCGTTGGAGTTACTCGAGCAGAGTTGGATGCCGTAGTTTTGGGACTGAATCAACAATTGAATGCTCAGAATGCACAGTTGGAGGCCCAAAATGCCCAGAATGCTCTGATCTTGAGTAAGTTGAATGATCCGCTGGGGGCAAACCGTCAACCGAGTAATAATGATGGGAACCCTACTACGGGAGTTCAGGATGTTGAAGGAAACATTTCTCAAAGAGCCGCAGACCCTATAGAAAGGACTCCTCTTCAAGTTGGAGGGTCGGGGCCGCCGCCAACCCTCCGTGAACGATTGTCAAGGCAGAATTCAGAGAGAGTGGCTGATGTGTGTCCTCCGGAGCCCCTAAATGATGAAGAGTATTTTTCGGGTATGGTTCGTCAAATCATGAAGGAAAGTATGCGAAAAGATGAAGATGAGAAAGAGTGGGGATTTGCTCCGAGAAAAACTCCATTTACTGAAAGGATCTTGAAGGCAGAGTTTCCAAGGAAATTCGTTCCCCCTACTATTCCGGCTTACAAGGGGACGAGTGATCCTAACGAGTTTCTGTACAAATACGACTGGCACATGACTGGTGCCAGGGCATCTGATGAAATTAAATGCTGATACTTCCCGGTTTATCTAGAAGGTGTAGCTCTATTATGGTTTACAAAGCTGCCGGTCAGGTCCATCGATCAATTCTCCGATTTGACCAGGAAATTCAAGGAGCAATTTCGATTGTATGCTTCTAAAGCAAAGGACATAATGTCGCTGTCAAGTCTAGAGCAAAATCCGAGAGAATCTATCAGGTCGTTCTTGAATCGCTTTAACATAGCATTGGCTGAGGTGGATAATGCTGAGCCACGCATGGTCTTGACGTACTTGATGAGGGCAATTGACAAGTCAAGCGAATTTGAAAAATGGTTGAAAATGAAAGAACCAAACTCACTTGACAAATTCTACAAGAAAGCAGATGAGTTCATGCGCTTGGAGAGCCTCCAAGCACCAGCTAAGGTGGTATCAGTGCAAGCCGGGAATAATGGTGCTGCTACGAACAAGAAGGAACCAAACACTCAGATAAGGGGAAACGATGGTGGAAAGAAAAAGGGAGACGCTAAGAAAGGTCGTTCTTTCAATTTCACACCCTTGATCGATACCCCTGAAAACATCTACTTTGCAACTAAAGATGATGTCAATTATCCGGCACCACCTAAAATGAGAGTTGCGATTAAGATGGAAAAAAGTGGAAAGTACTGCCGGTTCCACAACCAGCCCGGCCATGATACCAACGAATGCCGCCAATTGAAAGAGGTAATTGAACAACTCTTAAAGGAAAACATGATCCAGCAGTATGTGAAAAGGAATAGAAATGCCTCAGCTCCGTCAACTCAAGAACAGCAAGTTCCCGCTCACCGTCCTGGCTCAAGTGAGAAGGCCGTGGTGCATGAATCGGAAAGGCCTTTCATCAATATAATAACTGGAGGACCTCACCCAGCAGGCAAAAGCTGGGGCGAGATGGAAAGGTATGCCCGGGCCTTGAAGCATGTACCAGCTGAAGAGAATGTTTTTGTTTTAGAAAACCATGCGCCTTTAAAGCAACAAAAGACTTCCACGGATGATATTGTGTTCAGTGCCAGGGATTCTTTGGGTATCGAAGCTCCGACCATAGATCCTTTGGTCATATCCTCTAGTATTGGGCCGACAACTGTGAGAAGAGTTCTAGTTGATTATGGAGCCTCATGCAACATTCTCTTCAAGAAGACCTTTGATCAAATGAAAATTCCAATGGCTGACGTTCAAGCTTCATCACATAAGATTGCTGGGTTTGCTGGAGAACCCGAACAGCCAATTGGGACCATAGATTTGTTTGTAGAACTCGGGAAGGGACCGAGAAAGGTGGCTCGAAAGCAAACCTTTATAATTGTTGAAGAATTCTCTGCCTACAACGCCTTTTTGGGCCGACCAACTCTTGCTGCATTTAAAGTTGTTCTTGCCCACATGGTGCGTGACTCTAAAATTCCCCACAGATAACGGAGTTGGTGTGGTTAAGGGAGACCAAGATATGGGGCGAGAATGTTATTTTGCAGAATTGCGAGAATCCAGGAAGAGAGAGATGGGAAAAGGTGCGGTGGCTCCAGTCCGCATCAAAGAACCAACCTTGTAGTAATTACAGGGTGGTCCCTGCACTGGTGAATGTAGTGGGGCACGAAGAGAGATGGATCCAAGGAAAGCCAGTGCAGGAGAGAATAGAGTGGTACCAGTAGAGGTAACAGTACCAGTGCCCGTAGACCCAAAGGACCCAAACAAAGTGCTTAATGTAGGTTCACAACTCAATCCGACAGTTCAGAATGTTTTGATTTCATTTTTGAAGGCTAATTTGGATGTATTCGCTTGGACTCATGCGGACATGTGCGGAATATCCCCAGAGATTGCAGTGCATACCCTAAACATTGATCCAAAATTTACACCTGTAAAATAGAAGAGAAGGACTCAGGGTCCTGAGAGAACGACAACGTTAAAAGAAGAAGTGGATCGACTCATGGAGAACGGGTTCATTAGAGAATCTACTTATCCAAATTGGGTCTCAAATCCAGTGTTGGTTAAGAAAGCCAACGGAAAGTGGAGAGTGTGCATTGATTTTTCGGATTTGAACAAAGCCTGCCCCAAAGACTGTTTCCCGCTTCCCAGGATCGATCAGTTGGTGGATGGGATAGCAGGACATGAATTGTTATCTTTCATGGATGCATACTCCGGATATAACCAGATTATGATGCATGAGCCGGATCAAGAGGATACAAGCTTCATCACAGATGTTGGACTCTACTGCTACAAGGTCATGCCTTTCGGACTCAAGAATGCAGGGGCAACTTACCAGAGGCTTGTTAATGCCATGTTTAAACCACAGATTGGCAAGACAATGGAAGTCTATGTAACGACCATGTTTTTTCGTGCCAGAAAAATCAGACCATTTAAATGAAAAGAAGGAGGTAGAAGAAGAGAAAACTGAAAACAATATCAGAATCTAACCATCGCAGCGGAATAAAATATAATAGATAATAAATGATCTTTACACAAAAACAAATATCTCTGTTTATATATTACATCATCAGAGTAACTCAACATAAATGACATGCAACTGGATACACCACTACCCAGCACAGCAGAATATATATATAAACAAGTACGGGAGTACGTATCGTGATCCAGCTCGTCTCCTGAGCTCCACAGCATCATATCCTGTATTCTATAATACTCCGTCTGACCCGGGCATTACAGTTAAATAACACGCGAGTCAGTCTGGAGTACCAGCGTGAGAAAATCACACCCAATTGATTATTAAAGTTTCAACATCCTTTGAAAACAAAAGCATCTCGTAAGACCATGCCACAAATAAACATGTCGGGTTTTTACCTTACGATAGCTAAACCAATTTTTATAGAAATCCTCTGATATTATAATAGGGTCTATTTACAAATAATTATAAAATAGCCGAAATTGTTACCTGATTAAATTCCAGCTACTAGCCACAGAGTGGGTAATACAAACAAAACTCATAAAAGGCTCGTAGGGAGAATGGATTTCCAACAATGACTAGGCACTGGGGTACCACCTGTCACAGTACGTGGTCTAGATCACAGTACCGAGGATTACTCCCTTCATCCCCTGCAACACAAGGCCGGAACCATCCCTTACTGGACAGTCCCGAGTGAGATCACCCCGCGGTTGGGATCAGCAACCGCACCACTAAGCCGAATATAAAAAGGGACATCTAGACTGGAATGACCTCACCCTGCTTGGGTGCTACCCACCTAACCTTGCTGCATATCCCCTGATTTTCAGTCATTCCCATTTGATGAGGCTTGAGGCTGAGCGTTACCTTTAGAATGTTTCACTTAGAATGCCCATCGCCCACCTGACGATGTTTCGCAAGCATTCATCCATACAAGTCCGTCTTGGGTTCGAACGGAACCGAAGGCACTACTCCTACTACATCCATTATGGAAATATTCTCAGGATTAGTAGCGACTAGCCCTTGCACTTCACTACTCCATCTTCGACTTCGAACACGTTTTTCGCACGAAACTTACAAACCGGATCGAAGTGGTTTTCGAGAAATAAATCTCGATCCCGGTCTCTTTGAAAAGATCAACGCAGTTGTCCAATATTGATAATCGGTTATTTAACTATCAATTAATATTCACAACATCCATCACACAATAAATAATTTCCCAAATTATTTATTAACCTCAAAATATCTTCCCAAGATATATTTTCTATTTTCAACCATTTGAAAACAGTTTTCAAAACCATCTTTCTTTTCAGAATAAACTTTCCCAAATATTTTCTATCTCCTCTGAAATTACCAAGCACAAAGCTAGATTTTAAAAATAATTTAAAAACACTTTACTTTCAAATGTATACTTTTAAAACATTTAAATTAAAACTATTTTAATAGTTTGTTAAAAATACATACTATATGAATATTTGAAAAATAAAGTTACTAAATAAATGTAAAAACTAGATTTCCACTTTTACAAAACAAAACACCAAATCACTTTTTAAATAATTACTGCTATAATAAATTAAACAGAAATACTTACTTTAGACTTAAAATATTAGAAATAATAATTTTTTTCAAAACATACCTTTTTAAAAACAATTTTAAAACTATTAACTTATATTTAAAATTACTTAAAAAAAACGTTCTTGGTTATTCAGGGAGAATTTTCAACTTCAATCAATTGAATCAGTTTTCCAAATTGATTCCCAATTTATTCCATTTGAAATAAGTTCCTTTAATTTCTCAATTCATTTCAGAATTCATTAATTATGCACTTAATTTATTATTGTTATTATTTTCCATTTGATTTTGAATCTTTTAACTGAAATATGCAAATTTCAGCTTTTCCCAATTTCTTCTTTATTCATTTCCATAGTTTAAATCTTAAATTCAAGATAAAAGCTTTGTTCTATTAATTAATAACACTGAATTTTAAAATTCATTAACTTTCTGTTTATTCAAATTTCCTTTCTATACTCAAGATTTACTTATTAGAAATTTTAAAGCCACTTTATTTCTTTCCCAATTCATTCTTAAATTTATTAAAATTTCTATAATTATTTACTTACAGTTTCACTTCTTTTATTATCTTTCCAAAATCCAATTTATATATTTTTGGTAATTCATTATACCAAATTACATCCAATCAAACCATAGCATTCAACATTTCAATATAATTCATCATAGAATATTAGATAATCACAACAGAGGGTATTAAATAATTTAAATAAACGTTGAGGGGTCCAGTTGGATCCCTCCAACCTGTTTTCCCTGCATCCACAGACGTTAGCACAATATAAGATATCTTCACAACAAAATGAGGGAAATCAATCATTTCAAGGTGTAGTGTATACTACTATATAACCCAGCAATCAAACCAACCATTCAAACAATTATTTAAATTTAATCATTTAAATTTAAATCTAACTGAGTGAGATTAACTCACCTTTATTTATAGTTTTGCAATCCAACCCATCTCAACTTGATTTCTAAGACTTCAGACCTTGGATAACAATTTCACAGTTTATTAATATTTGAAGAAATCAAGCAAATCAATTAACTTAATTAGCTAGTGATTTAAAGCTAAACTTATACTTTTCTTCTAAAATATTTTTGGCATCTACAATAATATTTATTATCTTATGATTTAAACAAGTGGAAGTGTATGTTTACTTTATTTTATTTCTTTAAACTACATATATGCTAAAAAGAATAAATTATAGATTTCAAAATCTACTTTTATACATTCCTCAAATATTTAAAAATCCCCATATATTTCAAAATCTTGAATCTATACATATTCTTCTTTTTATCTATATATATATATATTTTTAGAATAGGTATGTTTATATTTCCCTTTTATCAACAGTCGAGTCAATTTGAAGCATTAAATTTCCATTAATATTTAATGAATCATTGATTTCATTTTTAAACAAGTAAATTCATTTTAAACTAATTTCCATAAGATAATTAATTTCCGGCAGCTAAAACTAAAAATTAAATTAGTTAAACACACAAATCACCCATACATATTTTTACCAATATATATATATATATATATATATATATATATATATATATATATATATATATATATATATATATGTAAAACAAATCTAGTCTACAAAAAATAATAATTTTCCCCATAGAGAATTCCTTCAAGTTATATATATATGTTTACAAATTATGTTTAATTGAAATTAGAAATAAAAAAATAAAAAAAAAGAGATTACCCTCACCTCGCAGTCGTCTACGTCGAACCCTTGCCTCGAAGGAGTTCGCAGCCATCACCCTGCTTCACCCAACAGTCCATCTCCAATCACTGCTCGAACCACCTTCCAATGCTCGAGATTCCCCCACCTCCACAGTCGCACCGCCGCTTCCATGCCCTAAACACGAACGCACTCTGCTACGATTCGCCGAGCCCACCATATCGCGAAGCACACATCTCCATAATCGCACGACCCACCTCCTGATATCGCGGCCCCAATCGATCGCTCCTCTCACTTCGGCGTGCTCACACGCAAAACCCACAGCAACTTCCTTCGAGCCCCCCTCGACCCACGACCCTATCCTACCCAGATCGAGGTCGCGATTACTGGAAGGATTGACAACAAGCTTTCGATTTTGAGTAAAGATCGAATACGAATTCGTAATATATATTTTTTTAGAAAAAAAGGAAGGAGCGATGTCCATTAGGTCTGCTCAATTCACTGGGAAGGGGATGACCTCGTTTGAAAGAAAGAGGGGGGTAGACGCGATTCGTTTAACTAGAGGGCATGGCGATTCAATCTCAGGGAAGGAATAGATCGCGATTTCCATTTTCAAACTGAGTTCGGCCATATTTAAATTTTGATTATAATTGAAAAGAGGAAGAAAAATGGTGAAGGCTTTTACGTGATTTTGTTTTGATTTTAGAACGCAAATGAGAAAAGGAACCGGTTGAAAGAGAAGGGAGAAGGTTGCGTGAAAGAATTCTTTTGCGTGCTGAAGATGCTTCGCGTGCCTGCCAGCTACAGTGTTTTGAAGGGGACATAAGAAGAAGTGTGATGGCGACAGAAAGTAGGCTGATGGAACGAGAATTTCAACTGCTGTCCTAGGGTATAAACTTATATATTAATTCAAATTCAATTTGTCTCGATAAAATTTCCAACGCGTTTAAATATCGTACGCTCACTCAACAACTCCAATCGCTTCGAAAATTGAAATCCGATAATAATAAAATATTATGGACCCAATGGGACTGGTTTGGTCGAATTCCGAGACTGTGCCTCGGAAGCTATTTTTAAATTCAAATTTAAACTATAAAATTTTAAAACTGAACAAACCACTTCCAAATTCAATTTTAATCCTTTTACTATCTTCAGTATTTTCAATACAAATTTTATAAGCCTTTAAATTATTTTTAACAAGCTTAAAACTCCAGATTCAAAATTTTACCCAACTTGTACTTATTAAATTCAATATTTAATTATCCAATAAATACTGATATTTGAAATTCAAGTTAACCCTTGAATACATAAAATAAATTAAATATTCCAATTTCAAATATACAAAAATTCCGGGCCGTTACATTCCTTCCCCCCTTAAAAGAATTTCGTCCCTAAAATTACCAGTTAGGAAGAATGATCCATAACCCAGTAACTATTTCCTAACCCAAATAGTTCTTAGCAACTCACGAAACAAATCTTTTATCAAAGACATACTAACACTCTATCAATCCTTTCAGACTTACCTATAAGTCCCAGACACTATCCCTTACATAACAATTCAAAGTTACATTTAAAACAAAATTTGAATCATCAAAATTTTGTCAAAATTTTTCTAACTCCCTAAATTTCCGAAAAATTTCGCCAACGTCTCCTTTGCGCGGACAACTACAAAATGGCTCAATGGCCTCCCAAATCCAAAAAGAAAACAAAAAGCCAAGTGGCTCGATCCAAAAACCAATCCAATTTCATATAGAAAATTAAACACATACCTTTTTGTCGGGCCATTAATTTTATCTCCTGAAATCAAAAATCCCAATTTATCTTTTGCTTTTATACACCTGTATATTCTACTAAGCAAATAACATCCAATCACAATTCCAAAACCATTTTATACATTTCTGTACAAATTTTCCATGTTGGTTTTACTTAAACTCGTACGATGTACATATATCATCCGTACACAAAACTAAACTCGATCGCTCCCTCGATCACACAATTTCACTTCCGAACTAGTATCGTCCACCCGACTTCCTAGTGCGGACTCAGATCTGGTTCCTTGATCAGAAACCGTCATTCTCCTTGCATAGTCATAATCTATGATAGAGAATTTCCAGAGTCAATCAAAACTCCATATCCAGGCTCGCCGTCGAAAATCGAGTGAAAAATCCTTACTCGGATCGATATAACTATCTCGAAATTCTATGCTCGAATTCTGGATCAAATAGTTATGCGAATAAATAATATACGTACATCCCACGTATAATTTTAATTGATTATCAATTATATCAATCCTCTTTTATTCACATTCATTATCAGTTTGACTGCTATTCACTTATCCTCAACTATCCCATTTCACAATTTTCAATTGTAATCTTCATTCAATTATTCACTTAGAATAATTTCTTTCAATACCAAATTACTTAAGAATCTCACCCTACGTCTTAAGTTCAATATAAACATTTTATATACTTCTTGAATTTATTTTCACTTCACTATTGAAGTTCATATTCATTACTATTCATTTTGTTCAACAATTCCATTTGAATCCAAATTGGCTTCCATTTTGACTATTGAATTAATTTCACTTACTAATTAATTAATGTAAACTTCAATTCACAGTTTATTCACAAACTTACTTTCTTCAGTTCCTTCGGTTTTACTTCACCCTACATTCGCATTTAAAATGAATTTCATTTATTCTGTTTCAACCTTATTTGCTTAACAATTTAAATCATTTACCTTTAGTGAAAATTTCCAAAAATTTCAAAAATTTTCTAACTCCCAAAATTTACGGAAAATTTTGGCAGAGTCTCCCTTGTACGGAGGGACTTCTGCGATATCGCAGGATGCACAAAAACAAATATACATCGGCCTCAGGCCGAAAATCAATATACATCGACCCATACGGTCGGAAAACAGAAAAACAGTTCATATTTCCTATTTGTATTGCGTAGGCGTACCTTATTTAGCATTTTTAAGCAAGCGACTATTTATTTTTGCATTTAGTAGTCAAAATCAGCAAAGCGGCTTCCAAACACCTGTACTTACTCAATATAAATATGTAATTGACGAATATACAAAGTTATAGCATTTCACTTAAATATAAATAGCTAAACATGGATTTTACAAATCATACTTGCTAAACAACACTTAAAAGTAATTTATAAAGTTCCAATCACCAATTTAATTGTTTTCACTTGCTTCCCACAAATTTTAAATGTCATTTCATTCAATTCCAACTTATTTACAACCCATATAGCTGTACTCCATCCATTTTAATTTATCCTCAATCTTTCCATTGTATTTTCTTTCATATCCAATAGGTTTGTTTCCAAACTATTTTATTATACTCGAAAATCAAGATGTTAAATAACCATTTCATCATTTACTTAAGTTACTTTACTTCAATTCACTACCATTTATAACTTAAGTTCATTCCCTTTTTAATTTATTCATACTCGAATTGGATTTTATCGTCTCAATCATTTTTATTCTAATTCAATTCCATACAACTGCAATTCATATTTAATTCACTCACAATTTTAGGTTGAATTTTTTTTTATATTTATAACTTAAGCTTCATTTCCAAACTCAATTATCTATTCACAATTCAATTCTAAGCTAATAATTTTGAGTTCCATTTCCATATTTCATAAATTAATTAATTATCAATTAGTTTATTCAAATTTTATCCAATATTTGACTTCCATATCAAAATCATTTTAACTATTTTACTGAAGTTCTATCCGTTTTATAATTTAAATTTTGGATTATATTCATTACCATTACAAACAATTGTTATTTGGCTTATTTATTCAATTTCCATGTTATATAAGATATAAACCTATCTATACTTATCCTTTTATCCATTTATAATCAATTCCATGTTTCATTAACTAATTTATTGTCCAATTAGTTTATTTCCAAAGTTTTGAAGTCACAACTTATTTATTTTCAGGTTTCATCTATTTATTAACTTACAATAAATCTCATTCACATTTTACCTCTTTACTCCGGACTATAGATTTAATTTAGTCAAGTATATTTTTTTATTATTCCATAAACAAATTGAAATAAGATTCCAGAGTTTAAGCAATTCCCCAAAATTTCAAAATCACTTTTGAAAGCAACTACACCCAAAATCTGTAGCAACTTCAATTTTCCTTTTGAATTCCAAAACCAAACCTAGTTCACAACCAATTCCAATTTAAAACAATTTGGTAGCAATTTCTCTCTTGGAAACTCGAAAATGAACACCGATGATGCTGCAGTCTTCATCGAAATTATTTTCCAACGACCGATAGAGAATTAAATGCTTTTATCCCTTTTAAAACATTTCTAATATTTTTAATTTCCAAATATCTCCATATCCAATTTCGATTCAAAAATATTACCAAAATAATATCACTATTATTTCTCCAAAACACTTTTGAAAACCATTTTCAAATCCAAGGAAATTACATTTTCCCAAAATTCCAAATTTGAAACCCATTCCGATTTATTTTCATCACTTCTCTGGAATCCCATTTCCTAAATCACATTTGTATATGAGGTTTATTTCAATTTATAAATTACATTTATAACTGATATTCCCAAATTCCATTTGTTACATCAATTTATTTTTCAACTTGGTTATAAACTTCCAATTTCTAGTTCAATTTTACACTTAGTTGATAATAATTTAATATTATCACTTCCTAACAACCAAACATCCAAATAATATAATAATTTACAAAAATTATTTCTTTTGCGTACAAAAATAGATTTGGGTAAAATTATTTCATTTACCCTACTTTAAAACAATACTGTGTCGAATTGTTCTATTCAAGTGTTTAGAGATCCCTATCAATAACGTTAATTACTCGTATTGACCAGAATCCATAAACTACTCAATAAACCAATCAACACAACATAAAATCATTTTATATTCACTAACAAATACGCGCTCATATCTATTAATACGCTCAAACTTATTCAATGAGTAAGTCCCACCAGAGCCAAGGTTGCCGCCAGCCTAAGCTCTGATACCACTGCAACGACCACGATTTTTCGTGCCAGAAAAATCGGGCCATTTAAATGAAAAGAAGGAGGTAGAAGAAGAGAAAACAGAAAACAACATCAGAATCTAACCATCGCAGCGGAATAAAATATAATAGATAATAAATGATCTTTACACAAAAACAAATATCTCTGTTTATATATTACATCATTAGAGTAACTCAACATGAATGACATGCCACTGGATACACCACTACCCAACACAGCAGAATATATATATAAATAAGTACGGGAGTACGTATCGTCATCCAGCTCGTCTCCTGAGCTCCACAGCATCATATCCTGTATTCTATAATACTCGGTCTGACCCGAGCATTACAGTTAAATAACACCCGAGTCAGCCTGGATTACCAGCGTGAGAAAATCACACCCAATTGATTATTAAAGTTTCAAAATCCTTTGAAAAAAAAGCATCTCGTAAGACCATGCCACAAATAAACATGTCGGGTTTTTACCTTACGATAGCTAAAACAATTTTTATAGAAATCCTCTGATATTATAATAGGGTCTATTTACAAATACTTATAAAATAGCCGAAATTGTTACATGATTAAATTCCAGCTACTAGCGACAGAGTGGGTAATACAAACAAAACTCGTAAAAGGCTCGTAGGGAGAATGGATTTCCAACAATGATTAGGCACTGGGGTACCACCTGTCACAGTACGTGGTCTAGATCACAGTACCGAGGATTACTCCCTTCATCCCCTGCAACACAAGGCCGGAACCATCCCTTATTGGACAGTCCCGAGTGAGATCACCCCGCGGTTGGGATCAGCAACCGCACCACTAAGCCGAATATAAAAAGGGACATCTAGACTGGAATGACCTCACCCTGCTTAGGTGCTACCCACCTAACCTTGCTGCATATCCCCTGATTTTCAGTCATTCCCATTTGATGAGGCTTGAGGCTAAGCGTTACCTTTAAAACGTTTCACTTAGAATGCCCATCGCCCACCTGACGATGTTTCGCAAGCGTTCATCCATACAAGTCCGTCCTGGGTTCGAACGGAACCGAAGGCACTACTCCTACTACATCCATTATGGAAATATCCTCAGGATTAGTAGCGACTAGCCCTTTGTAACATCCCGCCTTTCCACACACTTTAAACCGACACACGTGCCAATTCAAAGCATACGTAAGGGCGGATTGTTATGGGGTAAATAAGAAAAATAGAGAAGAAATAAAACGAAAATAGAATCTCACAGCGGAAGGATAAAATATAATAACAAATATACAGATCATAAACAGTTTACAAAAGCTTGATTCTTCTTTTACATTAAATATCAGAGTTACACATACCAATATAAGCAATGCAGCGGAATAGAAAGAGTGTGGTGCAATACTATAGATAATAATAATACGACTCCTTCGTCTTCGTCCTTCAAAGCTAAAGTCTTCGATCCTGAAACGCTCGGACTGACCCGAGCGAATTTGAAAAGACAAAAACACTCGAGTCAGACTAGAAAATCTTATGTGAGTTAAATAAACAGAAATAAATATGAATACAGTAACTCAAAAGATGCTCGGGATTTACATCTCCTAAGGATCCGTTAAACTATTTACTATGTAGTATATTGCGCTATTATAATAGTGTCTATTTATAAAATAAACTTACTTTTAAATAGCGTTAAGGCTTTACATTTTCCACCTTAACACGTAAATGCCAATAGTCTATACAGTACCGTAATACCTCCTGATCGGGAAGCTACCAGAGGATACTCCATAGGTACGACACAAATAGAAACTCGTAGTAAAGGCTCGATATGGTAGGTGACACGCCACAACTAGGCAATGCCAGGGTAGATATACCAATTGCTATCCAGGCTGGTGGAAACGCGTAGCCGCAGTTACCGCCCACCTCGGACTAACTCCCCAAAATCAAAATATAGAAGTGGCCACTGAATCAAATCCAAGTCAAAGTATAATATCGAAGAGGAGCGTCCGATCAGAGGAATGACCTCATTGGCCTGAGAATCGCTCCTGTTTTAGCCACCTTATGCCAACTCACGGGAGTTGGGTCCACGTATTTACCTTACAGGAAACGTCGCCACCACCTACTTCATTCTGGAATCTCCACCGCGTACACGGTTAGTCAAAGTGGTTTTCGGTATCGACAGAGAGTATGTCCATATCCGATCCCGGTCTCTTTGCCAACCCATCGTTATTATAACACCGCGGTCATTTAAAAATAGTTTATACTTTAAAACCAGAATATAATCCATTTCAAAACCATAATATTACGATATCATTTCTTCTTTAAAACCCAAAAAGATTCATTTTGATATTATTTTTATAAAACCCAAATCAATGATATCGTTTCCCAAATAAAATATTCCTTTCCAAAAATTATGTCACTTTTTATTATTTAATATCCCATGTAACCAATATTCTGTTTGTAACTTTCAACATAATTCTTCGAAAATCCATAGTATTTTAAAACCATTATTTTCAAAACTAAATGGTTTGGATATTCAACGGTATGCGAATTAAAAAGTTTAACTTTACTGTTGCTTTATAAAGAAATAAATTACATGGCTTTCCAAATATTTCTTCTTTTAAAGTTAAACCAAAATCCAAAATATTACTTCAAGTCCTAAAACCATTTCAATTTTATATATATTTATATCCATTTTTGAGCATTAATATTTCAACTAAAGTTGGATTTTTATCCTTTCAAAATCAATATTCTATTAATTAATCTTGACCATTCACATAAAATCCATAATTAATAAGACTTCAATTTCTAGTAAAATATATATATATATATATTCCCAAATTCAAATTTTTACTAGCATATTCATTTCAAATTATTTTGGGAAAAATCCAATGATAAATATCATCCCTTAAAATTTCCAACTTAATCTTTGAACATAGGATATAAATTATCAAACTCCATTTTTAAATTTTCTTCCATTTTTAATAAAGAAATTTATACATTTTTTTTTTATATTTTTCAACTTCATATGTATATAAATATGGAAGAAAACATTTATTCAGTATAAAATTTAAGATTTTTATAAACCATATTCCATCCAAACCATAGAAATCACATTTTAAAAATAGTTATATATATAGACCGCGGTGCCTGTATATAGTTTTCTATCCTATGGTCAAGTGATATGGATATCTATCATTTCAATCCGCAATTTAAAAAAATAAAACTTTGCGGTTTTATCATTTCAAACCACAATCCCGAATGAAATGTAAAATGTATGCTAACTTGCAGTTTAATGATATCAGATAAAACATCCATTCAACAACACATCCATCCTCCAGTCACAACATCAAGCAATATCAACCAATAACAAAATATGTTTGGGAATATACAACAGGTAATAATTGGCAGTTTAATTCAAATTATATTTATCAACTATAAATCTAACAGTTTATTTTCAGTGATAAATGACATAACTGTTAACTAGCGGTTCTTATGCAAACAATAATTTCTAACAGCCAATTAATACGCAATAAATCAATTAAATTAACAGTTAAATTCAAAAAAATGCAATTCAACAGATATGAATGAAATAACATGCCAAAAGCTCATAAATAAATTTCTATTCATTTCTAAAATTTATTTAACAAACATAAAAGCTTCTAGTAGTTGTGAGTGGGTTAAAACACTCACCTTTTGAATTTAAATCGAATTTAAATTCGATTTAAACCCAAAATTTCGACGGTCTCCAAATCTGACCAAACCTGCGTCATCAAGTACGGAATTTAATGACGATCCTAACAAAAGAAATTTCGTGTAAATCGGATGTCGTATGTGAAAGTTATTCGATAAAACGTGCTTGAAAAATCAAAATAAATAAAAACAAAATAAACAAAATACTCTCACCATTCTTCCACGTCACGTGCGTTCCACTCTCCCTCCCCTGTACACGAAGACGCACAGATCCATGCCCTAGCCGCCACCCAACTTGCTCGACGCCGGCCTCCACACCTAACTCCACGACCATCGGGACACACCGCCGAACTCCCCTCCTAGAACCGCCCCTATAGCCTAGATGCGGCCACCTCCGGCTCTCCCCGGCCCCACGGCGTCGCACGCCATCTACAGCCCATCACGGCGAATTTTCACGCCTCCGACCCAAGTGAACCGTATGGATGAACTCCTTAAAGCCTCATCTACGCTGCAGCATCATCGGATCGAGCTATCAACTCAGATCTACCGTTGAATCGAGCAATTATCTATGAACGGCCGGAACTATTTCGAATTTCCCAGGACGAACGATACCTCCAATTGAAAAACAAATTACACCATGAGATTACGCGTATCGAATACTTCAACATATATTTTTTTGAGAATTTTCTGAGGTGTTTGAATTTTCACTGAATTTTGGATTGAAGCAGATCCAGATTTGCAACCATTGAGGAGGAAGAGGAGATGAAGAAATATGTACGTATATCCAACTGACAGTAGGAAGGAGGCTAGGGTTTACCATGGTATATTTATAGTTAGGGTTAGGTTAGAGCGTATAGGCTAGAAGAGTGAACGTACGCAACAAACTATGGCCCAAAAGCCCGCTATGCCTCCGGAACCGAATCTATTAAATCTATATATCCAGATAGGTATTTAAAAATATTCTGAACGCGATGGAAAAAGTCTCACGTCCAAATTTGATCGTATGAAGAAGTTATGCTAAAAACAAGATTTCCAAATTGATTTCAAATTGATTTTAATAAAATCGATTTCAAGGCGTTTCGCGTCCGTACGATCAAACGACAAGTCCGATCGATACGAAATTTGAAACCCTATTATAATTCACCGATACGGATCCGATGAAACTGGTTTCGTCGAAATCCGAGTCCGTGCCCAAAATGGCTATTTTTAATATTTATTAAATCAATTAAATAAATCGTAAAAATCCAATTTTATTTTTCACTTCTAATATTGGCCAAATTTCCTTACTTATATAACACAATCACTTCCAAAAAATTTAACAAGCTTGGGTGTGAATTAAAATCTATCAGTATATAAATTTGCAGCTAAATATCTGCACTTCCTTATTATTTAGAGATTATAAATTTTACTCTAAACCCAATTATTAAATCTTATACCTTTATACTCACCTCTTAAATCAAATTAAATAAATACATGATTTCCATTCCAACTCAGCTTTGGATTGCAATTAACCTTTTTACCATAATTAAATTCCAAATTATCAATAACCCTTATTTTTCTTAACTATTTATTAATTCCAATCCAATTGAATTCAACACTATAAATTTGATTAATTTATTATATTCACTTCCTTTCTATTATTCAAAGTTATTGTTGTAAATACGACGAATACTAACATTAGTTTAAGATTTCACTCAATGTTTACAAATTCCATTTCAATTTAATAAGGTAATATTTTACGTTCAATTCTATTTTATTTGTCGTAAATACCACTTGTTGAATTAAATACTCAAATTATAAATAAATCTTGCTTCTAAAGTTATGCCAACAATGGTCCAGTTAAATTTGAATTAGCTTTACCTTTATTTTATGAAATTAACTATTGCAATAAATCCAAATTAATAAAGAAGATTAGATTCCTATACTACTACTTTGGTCTCAATTAACCTTTTATGACGAGTATGAATTTCAATGTATAATTGAAACTTTTATATCCATTTAATTTTTACTATCATTCAATATCTACATATTCTGGCTAAATTTCAACTAACATATAAATTAGCTATTCCAACTCCCATTAATTTCGATTATCATACTATAGAAATTAAATTCTCTTAACCCCATAAATAAAAGTTGATCCCCATCTATTTACATTATATCAATAATTTACCATTTCATCTTACCATTTATTTGCGTATCCTTTTATTGCACTGATTGAAATAAATTCACTTATTAAATTCCCAATTCCACCCTTCTATTCAAACCAAGTATCATGCTATGATAATATTTTACGTTGGTTACACTGAAAAAAATCAACTTTTTATCGTTATCAATTAAACATACATTAATTGCACAAATTAAAGGAATTAATTGCCATTTATCCAATTAAATTTTTCATACATCAATCTATTTCATCTAAATCCTTACCTATGAATATTGCAACCTTTAATTCCATTAAATACCAATTAACCCAAATTATTTCAATTATTCTAAGTCATATCACTAAAATGATTCATCATAATAAACTTAAAATCTATACGTTTATTGATTTATTTCTATTTGTCTTATGTTAAATTCTAAATTTAGTAAGACAACCTAAAGTACTCCATTCAATCGACAGTCCCTTTCAATTGTTAATATTTACCTAAATTTCTACAATTGCCTTCCCTCTGCACTTCCGTTACTATGATAAAAATTAGTAACGTTTATGCCATCAATCCATCATAATTACTTACCCTAAATTGAGTTTGATTTCCAAATAAATTTGCTGACCCTTAATTAGACAATTTATAAAAGTTTGTCATCATACCTATAGTTCTACGCTTATGCTATGTCTTAAATTTCAATAAATTTATAAATTTTGAGATGTTCATTAGGGTTTACAAATTTATTGACTTGCAATAACAGGGTTTCTTAATCTATTCAATTTATCGTTCACAATCTTTTATTGCATTAATTTGGTTTAATATTCCCATATTAAATTTTATGTCCAGGTAAGAATTTTTCTTTCTTTCTCTACTTAATTCATTTGAATTTTATTCAAATGTCTTTAAATAGGTTTCTAAGTCACTTCTATATAATTTATTCTCGCCTTCATTCTAATATTTATCTACCACCTTTATTCTTTCAACTAAAATAAATTACAAAATCCTATTAAACAAACAATTTTAAATGGTCGAACTTTACGGGTCGTTACACTCTCCCCCACTCAAAACTTTTCGTCCCCGAAAAGGAAAAGGAAGGGAGAAGGAAGAATAAAACAGTATATCTAATTTCAAATATTAACTTATAACAATAATTTACTAAATTAATTTCCTTTAATGAAATACACTTGTTTTATAATCATTATGTCTTTTAATACTTGAATTATTAAAGTTGGAAAAATATCTTTAACAAAATTCTAAGTCCAAAATTTACGAAAAATTTTGGCAGAGTCTCCTTTGTACGGAGGGACTCTGGAGAAAATATAATATCCAAATATACAAATATATTACATATATATCCAAAATAAAATATCCCACACGGGAAAATATATAAATAGCGCTTTAATCGTAATCCGAAAACGTACCTATTTGTCGGGCAATTCGCTTTTTATTTTGGAACCAAAAGCAGTAGCAGTTGCTTCCAACCCCTGTATTCACTTATATAATCTAAAAGTTAAATATCTATATTACAGTGAAATGTTTGGGTAGATTCAATCATTCATATCCAAATCAAATGCAACAACCATACATTTTAACAAACAGCACACACCACAAACAACAATCATTCAATCAACAACCATTAGTTGTTCGGGTTCAAATTCTGAAATTTTACGGAGTGAGAAATAACTATCAAGTGCATCCGTTACTCAACAGTCTTAGATCGAATAGAGATAGATTATTGTTCCTCCAACAACTCCAAAATTCCTTACCCAACAACCATACATCAACCAAACAATTCCAATCAACACCACAATAGCTTATTATATATTTATTTCATAATTCAGTGGTTTGATTTTCTTTCCTTCATTTATGGAGGAATTTCTTTTTTTTTTCTTACAAGTTTTATTTTCCAATTATCACAAAATTCATTATACTTGTATTTCCTTTATTACTTAAGTTTATAGAATAAATTCTCATTAATAACAACAAAGATTTTGAATATCTTCATTTCCTTACTCTTCACTTGTAAGATTTCCCTTAAATTCTTAATCTGCTAACATTCATTCTTATAAGTGGAAGTTTTTTTTATTTATTCATCAACTATTAATTGTAGTCATTTCAATTTTTCCTACTTTCCATTATATTGGAATAGGGGAGACTTAAGACATCTTAAACTAATAATCCTACAATCAATTCTTATTTAGAATTTCATTTTATTTGTTTTAAGTTCATCTCACCTATTAATAATTCTTAACTTATTTTCAGCAAAATTTCAATTATAACTTAAGTTTATACCATTGAATTCTTATTATAATCGTAATTTATTGAATACTTCATTTTTCCTAATTTCCTACTTGTAAAATATTCAATTCCAGTTTCTCATTTAACACTTCAACTTTTATATTTGGTTAAGTTATTTATGTTAAGGAAATTGCAATTGAACTTATACAAGTTTAATCTCCATTCTTTTAATTAAATTTAATGTTTATCCATATTACCCTTTGTCTCATATGTATGCAAATTCCTCTTTATAGCTTTGTAATTATTCTCTTATTTCAATTAGAGGTTTCAATTCATTTATTACTTAACTTTTATTTCACTAACAAATTTTAAACAATTAATTAACGGAAAAATTTAGAATTAAATACCGGGTTAAATTTCAATTTATTTCAAAATAATAGATAATTAATTTCTTGCAACTTTTATATCTCTAATTATATTTAGAACAATAAAAGAAAATTTTTAGAAAATTTCAAAATAAATCTGCAGTAGAATTTACTACAGTGGCCTTTCCCCTTCGAAACTCGAAAATGAATGTCGATGATGCGGCCGTCATCACCGAATTTATTTTCTGTGACATCCCGCAAATCCGTACCCCTTGAATCAACATTATTCTACCCTAATTGACTCAAGTGGAACAGAAATACGAACCATTGAGGTTAAAAGAAAAGAGATAGAAGAAGAAGAAACTAAACAATATCATAATCTCACAGTCGCAGCGGAATAAAATATAATAGCAACTATATATCTTTACACAAAATGAAATCTATAACTGTTTATACAACATATCATCAGAGTAACTCATACATCAATCATCACATAACAGACATACCATACAACATAGCAGCGGATATATATATAGGTACATATAATACGTCTCGAACTCCAGCTCCTCTCCTGCTCCATAGCAACCTATCCTGAACATATAATACTCGGTCTGACCCGAGCATTATAATGAAATAACACCCGAGTCAGTCTGGCATACCAGCTGATAATAATGCACACAATTGATTATTAAAGTTTCAAAAATCCTTTTTAAAACAAAAGCATCTCGTAAGACCACGCCACAAATAAACATGTCGGGTTTTTACCTTACGATAGCTAAAACTCTTTTCATAGAAATCCTCTGATATTATAATAGGGTCTATTTACAAATACTTATAAAATAGCCGAAATTGTTACATTATTAAATTCCAGCTACTAGCCACCGAAGTGGGTAATACAAACAAAACTCGTAAAAGGCTCGTAGGGAAAAATGGATTTCCAACAATGACTAGGCACTGGGGTACCACCTGTCACAGTACGTGGTCTAGATCACAGTACCGAGGACTACTCCCTTCGTCCCCTGCAACACAAGACCGGAATCACCTATGGGCAATTCCGAATAAGATCACCCCGCGGTTGGGATCAGCAACCGCACCACTAAGCCGAAATAAAAAGGAACCTCTAGACAGGGATGACCTTACTCTCCAGTGGGGGCTACCCACGAAGCCTTGCTGCATATCCCCTGATTTTCAGTCATTCCCGGTTGATGAGGCTTGAGGCTTAACGTTACCTTTAGAACGTTTCCACTTAGAATGCCCATCGTCCACCTGACGATGTTTCGCAAGCATTCATCCATACAAGTCCGTCCCGGGTTCGAACGGAACCGAAGGCACCATTCCTACTACATCCATTTTGGAAATATCCTCAGGATTAGTAGCGACTAGCCCTTGCCCTTCACTGCTCCAATTCTCACGTTCCGACAGGCTATCCTGGGGTTTTTCCGCGTTCCGGACACAATGGAACAGGTTTCGTAAGCCAATTCGGTCGTATGCACGAGTTACGGAATTAAACGTTCAATTTGAAATTAAATCGATTAAAACGATTTCGACACGTTTCGAGCTGCCGGGGTCAAACGACAACTCCGATTGCTACGAAAATTGAAATCCGATAATAACTAACTATTACGGATCCAATGAAACTGGTTTCGTCGAATTCCGAGACTGTGCCCCGGAAGGCTATTTTAACTCGTCTATTTAATTAAGCGATTTTCGAAATTATCGAAATCACTCCAAATCTCCACTTTTAAAATTTATTAACTTAACAATAATTCATATAAAATTTATAACCACATTAAAAATCGTTCTGGTTCATTCTGGACTTAAATCGGATTAATTGCAATATTTAATAATATTAAATTCATTTTAAATTCATATAAAATTCCAAATAATAATCTATTAACTTTTAAATTCTTCCAAAAATCTAACAATATCATTTATAACCTATGGAACTTAAAAATGCATTTAAACATCAATTTTATAACAATTCCCATTCAATTTCCAATTTATTCTCAGTTCTAATAATTATTATTATTACTCCAATTCAAATGGAATCACCATATTTTGAAACTATAACTCATCTTATTAACTCAACCATAGTCTTCTATTATCAAGATTCAAATTAGAATCCATATCCAACATTTAAAATGAATTAAATGTTAAATTTTGGCGACCCAAAATTCCGGGTCGTTACATTCCTCCCCCCTTATAAAAAAATTTCGTCCCCGAAATTTGCATAAGGTAAAACATACTCTCAAACCCATTTACTTAACTCATTTGCTTAGTTAAAAGCTTATATTCACTTTCCAAAAAGTTTCAGTTCCATATCAAAACCATTTGCTTTATTTACCCTAAAGCCTTAAATTTCAACTTATAACTTTCCAAGTTATTTAACTTTTCCCAAAACCCCAAAAATATTCTAACT